>OY982977.1:2711799-5423598 GCA_963890685.1 Plagodis pulveraria
ATGTAAATGCGTAATAATGATCTAAAAATGCGTTTTTAAAGTAAATCTTAGCTAGGTAAGCGGTAAGATTTACGAACTATGCGATGTAATGGTGTAAATATATTAATTATGATAAATAATGCGGTGAAAAAATTATGCGGTTATAGTTATATGTATGCGGTGTAAATAATAGGGTTGAAAAATTGATATTTAACCAACGATAGCTACAGAAACAAGTTCAAGTCCGGTTCGATTGGACCAAAAAATTATGGTGACGCGAGTCGAAAGGTCATAAAATTAAATACGGATGCGGGCGGTATGGACGAGAAATAAATGCTGTGTCACACAATAGAAGAGAATACACACCAAAATAGGGAATGAGCACTAGCCTGGCGTTGCCGACTTGCTTTCCGTTTGGCGGGCTCTGCATCAGCATCCAGGCAACGGCGGCGGGGGTATTATCACTATCACAAAGATGCGGGGGTGCGTACGCTATGCAACCTTTCGAACGACTGTTCGTCAAAGTCAAGGAAGAGGTCGCGGCGCCGTGGTTTGCAGTTGTCACACCGTTGGGTTAGCATTATCGGCTAAACCTGGTGCGCCCACCCCTAGATGGCGCATACCTCAACTTGTTTAACACAGCGACGATAAAACGGCGTAACCAATATATGAATTTTAATTTGAAAAAAAAAGGGTTTTAACCTTGTTTACGTCACCTAAAATATGTACAGAAATTTTGACTATACCAGCACGATGTAAAACTATTCATTACATAAAAATTTATTTTATTTCAGGTGCGAATGATGATTACATGATTGCTGCGAAAGAATTTGAAGAGAACGTATTCTTGGCAAGTTTGATTGTAAGACCTAAAAATAAACTTATTCCGATTCAGTTATTGAATACCAATGAACATTGCATTACAATTCCAATTTTTCAACTAGAATTGTGACATTTGAACGATTATTACCTTTGGTTGTTTTAATAAATGCGAATCAAATGCAGCGCGAGCAAAAACATTGTTGCAATCGTTGAAACTTGATCACTTATGTGCTAGTGAACGTGACACCATTAATTCCATTTGTTCTAAGTACGCCGACATATTTCATCTACCTGGCGACAAGCTTACAACAACACCTTTATGTGAACAGACGATATCATTGAAAAAAGATACCAGTCCTGTTTATAGGAAGCCATATCGCTTACCGAATAGTTTGAAGTCGTTAAGCAAATTAAACAAATGTTAAACGCTGATGTAATTGAACCAGCTCAAGTCCTTTCCTATTGGTACCTAAATAGTCGGATGACCCGCAAAATAAAAAGTGGAGATTGGTCTTAGACTATCAAAAGATGAACGAAATTATACAGGATGATAAATTTCCTCTACCTAATATTATGAAATCCTAGACTCACTTTCTGGAGCCGTATACTACTCTCATTTAGACCTCAGTCAATCATATTTTCAAGTGACTTTGACCCCTCGGTCACGTAAGGTCACATCTTCCACAACTTACTCAGGCCAATACCAAATGAAAGGGATGACTATGGGGTTAAAGACCAGTCCCAGTTCCTTAACAAGAGTGATGACTGTAGCTTTGTCAGGGTTAAACTATGATAAATGCTTTATTTACATGGATGACGTCATAGTTTAGGGACGTTATATGAGCTCACATAATAAAAATTTAATAGATGTGTTCGAAAGACTCAGAAATGTCAACCTTATGTTAAATCCGAACAAGTGTAAATTTTTGAAAACATACTGTATTTATGCCATACTATATCTACTACCGGTAAACTATCTTATCCAGAGAAAACAAAAATTATTAATACATTTCCAACCCCTAAAAATGTACGGTATGTCAAATTATTATAGGAAGTTTATACCGAATTTTGCAGACATTACTAACCCTTTGAATAAACTTTGCCGTAAAAATGTACAATTTATGTGGTTTCATGAATGTCAAATATAGTTTGAATTTTTGAAAAATGCATTAGCTTCTCCACCAGTTTTACAGTATCCAGACTTTTCAACTAAATTTATACTACAAACAGATACATCCGGCTTTTGGTGCCGTCTTATGTAATAGTGACATGCGCCCAGTAGCGTATGCGAGCAGACCTTTGAATAAAGCGGAATTAAATTATCCATAAATTCAAAAAGAATTGGCGGCAATAGTCTGGGGTGTTAAATACTTCCGACCATATATTTTCGGTAGTATTTTTACAATAATGTGTAATTTTCCTATTTGGCATGAAAGACCCATCTAGTCGATTATTAAAATTCCGTTTAGCTTTAGATGTATATGACTATAAAATAGTGTACGTAAAAGGAAAAGATAACATAGCAGCAGATGCACTCTCTAGAGTACGCGTCACGTCGGATGAGCTAATGAGTATATATGAGAAAATAATAGCTGTAACTACTCGAGCGCAAGCTAAAGATATGAAGAAGAAAGAAGAGAATGATAGAATACGAAATGACAGATTAGAAACGAAAGGTGATGTCGATATCTCAAGTATTGACACTGACAATTGGCTTGATCAACTAAAAGTTGTGGAAATACTTAGGATACCGGACAGTGCGATTGAAATGAGATTATTGACAGGGGAAGATATATTGAAGTTGAGAAAAACTAAATGTATTGATGTTGAAACTGAATGCTTCGTATTTGTAGGTAGAAAATTTGTATCCATCGCCCTGCCGGATTTGCGGTTATCTGTACATCCGGCCTGCCGGATGGCGGTCAAAAGTCGTGTTTACATATTTACCATAAAATCTGCGTAAGTTCGATTTTCATAATGCAAACGGTTTTTGTGAGGATGGATTCTTGGCTATACGAGAAAAAATCCATAATTTTCTGCAATAACAGAAAGTATTTTTAAAATTTTTATAAAATCTGAAACCAGCTCAAATTACATTTTGGCGCTAAAATATTGTTTATATTTATGTCATTTAAAAATAATCTCGTAACCACTTTTTATTTTTTATTTTTTTTTATACAAAATGTGACAAACAAGCAGACGGTCCACCTGATGGTAAGTGGTCACCGTCGCCTATGAACACCTGCAATATCCGCAGCATTACTGTTGCGTTGCCTACCATTTAAAGAAAGGACTCTATTCACGTCTCTTTTGAAGCGGTTAAGATTGTAGACCTGAGGAAAAACCTCAGGTGGAAGAGCATTCCACAACTTACAGGT
Organism: Plagodis pulveraria; assembly: GCA_963890685.1. Taxonomy (NCBI): domain Eukaryota; kingdom Metazoa; phylum Arthropoda; class Insecta; order Lepidoptera; family Geometridae; genus Plagodis; species Plagodis pulveraria. The sequence continues at coordinate 2,714,979 of OY982977.1, forward strand.
ACGTGGCAGAAACAGACGATTAAATCGAGTAGTGCGAGACTTCCACGTATCTATAATGTGCGGGTGGCCCTTCTGACGATAACGGCCAGTTCGGTGATAAAAGTGTGAAGGAGGTATGAGGTTAAAAATCTCATCAGAGCATTCCCCGTTATAGTATCTGTAGAACAGGCATAGAGAGCCTACGTCACGACGTACGCTCAGCGATTCCAGCCTGTTGGACAATTTTGGGTCATCGACAAGTCTAACGGCTCTTCTCTGTAAGGAGTCAAGTGGGTCTAACTGATACTTCGGTGCACCACTCCAAAGATGAGAGCAGTACTCCATATGTGGCCTTACCTGCGCTTTGTATAACATTAGACGTTGGTTAGGCGTAAAGTACCGCTTGGCTCTATTAAGAACACCGAGTTTTTTAGACGTAAGTCCTGCTTTGTTCTCCAAATGACTCCTAAACTGGACCTCGCTGGATATGTCTACTCCCAAAATGCCGATGTTGGTCGCTAAGGTAAGGGGAATACCCTGAAAACGTGGAGTGATATTAAATGCACTTTTTTTGGCAGTGAACGCGATGGCTTGAGTCTTCGAGGGGTTAAATTGCACCTGGTTTCGCTTACCCCAGTCAGTGACTTGCTCTAAGGAGCACTCAACGGAAGACACAAGTTCCGCTCTCCCCTTGATCACCTCAGATACAGGAGCATTTGCACGGCCTAAATAATGGGCATCGCCAGTGCTATCATCTGCATAGCAATGAATATTACATATTTGCAATAAGTCATTGATATGCAAGATGAATAGTGTGGGCGATAGCACAGACCCTTGTAGAACTCCAGCATTAATTGACATGGTCTCTGAACAAGCTCCATCAACGACGGCTCTTATGCAGCGACCATGCAAAAAATTGCCAATCCCCTCTGGTACGCCGTAGGAAGGTAACTTTGCTAGAAGCGCCCTATGCCAAACCCGATCAAAGGCTTTTGCGATATCAAGGCTGACTGCAAGAGCTTCACCTCTACTCTCGATGGCCTCTCCCCAGCGGTGAGTGAGGTACACAAGAAGATCACCAGCAGATCGACCGTGACGAAAGCCGTACTGGCGGTTACTAATCAGCTGATGCTCCTCAAGGTACCTCAGGAGCTGGGAATTGATAACACGCTCCATCACTTTCGATAGCAAAGAGGTAATCGCTATAGGCCTGTAATTTGTTGGGTCGGAACGGTCACCCTTCTTTGGTATTGGGTGGACATGGGCAACTTTCCAGCTAGACGGCACGATACCAGAATTATAGGAAAGAGAGAACAGACGCGTTAGGACGGGAGACAATTCCGGTGCACATTTCTTCAATAAGATGGCCGGAATGCCATCTGGCCCACTCGACTTCCTTTCATCAAGAGTCCACAATACCCTCCGCACAGCCGCCTGCGTGATGCGAATCTCCTGTATCGAACATGCGCAATTAGACAGTGAGGGAGGCACTGCGCCCCCGTCATCGAGGGTCGAGTTTGAGGCAAAAAGAGAACCAAAAATATCGGCTTTCTCTTTTGCGCTATGGGCCAAGGAGTCATCCGGTTTGCGTAAAGGTGGTAGCGCAGATCGGCAAAAATTACCCTCCGCAGCCTTTGCTAGTGACCAGAAAGCACGACTGCCAGAGGGGTAACTTGCTAATTGATCACCGATTCGGCTTATGTGGGCGCACCTTGCTCGAGTAGCAGTTTTCTTAGCCAATCTGGAAGCGGCATTCAGTCTTTTCTTTAACTCATCAGTTTTTGGATCTTTACCCATCGACGCCGCAGCCCAGGTTTTAAAGGCTGCATGCTTGGCTTTTGCAGCGTCGGAACAAGATCTGTTGAACCACGGCTGACTACGACCGCCTACGCGCACTCTGGAATTGGGAATGAAACATTCCATTCCTTGGAGTACGACGTCAGCAATAAAAAAAAACTTCTACAGTAATTAACCTAGAAAGCTGTAATTTTGCATTTGTATAGGCAACAAGTGAATAACGATGTTTAAAGAAATTAAAAGGATAAGGATTGATAACTTTTTTTTTATATATTTTTTTAAATGACCCCCGTTTGTGTCCCGCCCGGAATTCCGATCGTCTAAAAAAAGGTTTAGTGTGAAGCTTGTATTTATCCGATCGCTATTATTCAAACGTTGTTAGTAAGCTACTATCATTAGCTGTACAACAAAAAAAAACCGCATTACTCTATGGTAACGAGAAGTTACTCAAATCATGAAATGAAAAAAAAAAACTTTCACTCGATGCATTTTGCCGCGCAAACACTCACCGATCGAAACTTACGTAATAAATAATCTCGTAGCTACTTTTAAACCTATAAACCTAAAAATCTGAAATAATTCAGGTGTAAAGATTACATGTAAATAATCATATCAAAAGAAAAAACAAATTGGTAGGTGGTATAGTTTAAAAAAAAAACAAAAAAATGCGCTTATGTACAGTTTTCCCGCCAAAATTCTTAAAAAAAATCGCGTTGTTTTAATCTCGTTACTACTTTTAAAATATTCATCCTTACAATCTGGTATAATTCACGGGTAAAGAACCATAATAAATACTCACATTAAAAAAAAAAAAGTTATAGTTAGAATAGTTTCGGAAAAAAAAATTATAAAAAAAAATAAAAAAAAAACTGTTTCCCGCCATTTTCGTCATCTGTTCCAACCCCTTTTCCTGAAAAATGTTCTATGAAAAGGTCTATTTTAATTTATTTTCCCGTCAAGCGAATATGATGAGCATTGCATTGGTACCAAGAAGTTTATATGTTGATTGGAGATTGCCACAAATAAACTCGATTAAAAAACAAAAAACCTCAAAATCTGGAATAATATTTTTTTATTCGCTGTTTGATCCATGGTCATCGATCACCGTTGTGTCATATGACATGAATGTGATAAGAATCCTATAATACTAAATTCAATTGTATAGCCATTTCACGAGCAGGTTAGTTGTTTCAGGAGGTCTTTCTTGGATCTACTCGAAGGTAGCCTTAATAATCACTCGTCATGTTCCTCCTTGTTGTACGTTGTAAATCAACTCAACTCTACCTTGCTTGTTTAAATACTGACTGGAAGCCATATCTTATGTATTACTGCTAACCTATATATATATATATATAGGCCTATTATTGTTATACTTGCATTAATCGGTGTACAATTTTTATTTTTCTATATATATATATATATAAAAAAAGAAAAATAAAAACCGAAAAATTGTACTGCTCTGTTGATCGAGAAAAAAGATACATATATCTCTATGTTCCACAAAGCTGCCGCTAGATGGCAATGTATAAATGGATTCTGAATTGCGCTATCGTTGCGATTTCATTTGAGTATCTATAAAAGTCACAAAGGCATTTTCGAACTACAATTGAAATAGTAACTTGGCAGCAATCGCACTCTTACATTTTACCTTTGATAGGAAGATTGTGGAAGAGATAAAAAAGAACAACAAAGTTATTATGATAACGGGCTACTACGGAACCCTAAATTGCGCGTGGCCCGACACGCGCCTGACAGTTTATTAACTTTTTTATTAATTTTCACTTGTTAATATATGTTGTAGTCTACGTTTATTCGTAGTATTTATTAAAGGACTTGAAATATCGTAAGTGATAGGTATTTTTATGAAAATAATATTGTTTTACATAATTAGAAGATAAGCCACTACTAAATTTAATTTTATCACTACTATTATTCGTAAAAAAATTTAATACTCAATATACTTCCTCTAGGTTTAAATACTTCTAAGATAGCCTGAACAACATCTTCGACTAAATCATCACTTACCATTAGGTGAGAAAAAAAAACTAATTTAATGTGGATGATGAAGCGAAGAAAGTTAATGTTATAATATTTACCGTTTATATTTTTAACTGATATTGTCATCTGCTGCACATATGAATCACCCATTACGCATGCTACGCCTGTTGGTTGTTGGTCATAAAAATAATGAGTCCCAATAAGATCGTACTCCTCTGCAGTGGACGAATTCGTAGGTGTTATAACATCGTCAATTTCAATGTGACCCAGACCTGAAAACATCAATCAGATATTTATTTAAACTATCCGATCATAATATTCAACTGAGTTGAAATATCGGGAGCTCAAAAATTAAAATCAATATGGTACAAATCCCGTAAGTAATAATAATAGTTGTATCAATCAGACATGTTCCTTTTTTATTCCTGATAGGTTAGCCTTTGACCACTATCTCACCTGATGGTAAGTGATGATGTGGTCGAAGATGTTGTTCATGCTAACCTAGAAGTACTGGCTCTTAAGGACTGCTGCCGGAACACACCGTTAGGTGCTTGGCGACAGATTTTCTACTTGAGGGTAGCCAGGCGGGCATTCGCAAAATGCCCTTCCACAATGCGATGAAGCTCAAGACCGCGGCGAGATTTGAACCACCAACCTGTGGCACGGCCACATGCCACTGAGCCATCCCTGTTTCAAACGTGTGTTTATTATTATTTAAATTTTTTGCTCTAGAAATAAAATCTCAAATCTAGAAAAGATTTCACACAAAATTGAAGCCGCGATTGATAATTATTATACTTACACTTTCATAGTTGTGGTATTACTTAATTTGTTAAAAAATAAATATACTAATTTGTATCGCTCGTAGCGAAGTTTGCTTAGCCGTTCATAACCGATCAGCTAAGTTAAGAAACGTCTGCCGCGGTCATGACTTAAATGGGTGGCTGCTAGTGACATTACTACTAAGCGCTTCCGTGCTTCAGACGGTCCCGGTTGTTATCTTGGGATGGTAGTCGTTATAGCATGGTGGTAGGACATTTTGCGAATGCTCGCCTGGCTAGCTACCACCCTTAAGTAGAAAATTAGTCGCATTTAATGGTGTGTTCCGGCAGCTGTCTTCGAGAGCCAGTAATTGTAAGGTAGTCTGAATAATATGTTCCACCCGATCATTACTTTTTATCCGATGAAATAGTGCTCCAAGGCTAGCCTATCAGCTATACATAAATAAAAGATCTTAAGTATTTTAAAGAAGTAACTAGCTTATCAGATACGCAAAAATTTCAAATGAGACTTAAGAACTATGTCTCAAAGTGACGGGCGCAGTGCGATTCGTGACTTGTGATGAAATGCATCTGTTATAGGCAGAGGTTAGTGCGCTTAAAATCAGGTGGGCATTGTGCTTGTTCCGTCACAATAACATACAATTGTACTGTCACAAAAAAAACCTGTAGCTTTGTACCTAAAGTGCGAAGTGAACCAGGGGTGCGTTCCCGCACGCCTTCGGCCAAGACAAATTTTGGTCTAAGCGCGGATATACGCCGTTCCAGCACTCCAATCGAGCTTAATTTGATCCTGGCAAGATTTGATCATACCCGTTCCGGGCGACCTGTCAGAGCTAATTTTGCTCTACTTGGCCAAAATTTTTCTACCTTTTGAATCGGCCAAATCTTGGCTAGCTGTCAAATGTGACAGATTGTACAATAAATAATAAATTGTGTACAAGCTAAGCCAAGGATTAGTGATTTCTATGCTGTCTTTGCTTAATTACGTAATGGGGCTCATTCTAAAACATACAGAAAATATTTGATCACTTAAGAACATCGCTGTCAATTTCATATTGTGACAATAGCGCCAAAAGGTCGTTCCAGGTACCTTGGATCAAATCTAGCTCGACCAATATTTGGCCCGGCCTTACTGGAACGCACCCCAGGCTTACTTATAGTCTTCCTCTGATCTAACAAAGTGGCATAGCTACTAATTCATTTCAACATTAAATGAAAGAATGGTAAAACACTTTGAGTGGTGTGTAAAAGTCGAAAAACAAGGTGACACTAAAAAAACATTGTTTAATAACTTACTTATATCTCGTATATCCAGGTTGATGTTGCAATTTATTTCGGAGTACTGTGTTTTACACTTAATAATATTTGTACAGTACACTAGAAATGTACATTGCAATCCTGAGTAATCTGATATTAGCAGTTGCTGTAAAAAAAATGTAACCGTTGACATGACATGTTATTATGTTTGTTCTATTTCTAATACATACGTAATAACTGTATTTGATATTAAATATTTGCTACAGCAAAGGTAGATTGAAATCCAATGGAATATAAGAGACTTAAAAATCTAGAAAGATACATATAAACGTCCAAGTGCTAATTGGACTCACTAAGGGCTCCGTACCAACACAGAATGTACCATTTTTTTTTCAAAATACTTGTCAAGTTCCGCCCCACATATGCTCAATATTTATTTCAAGTTGTAGTACGTTAAATTATAGACTATGATGATACTTGATGAGAGTGGCCGTTTTCACGAGAGTAGAAACAAAATACAATTAAAATACAAGTTTTTTGTACTGGGACTTCCTTTAAGTTTCAAACAAATATAAAGAAATGTATTAATACCATTAAATAATTAATAGGCTCTACAAACAAAAAACCTTTTAACATTTTCACTTATATATGCAGATAATACAAAGAACTGTACTCGTATATCATATTTTAATAACTATGTAGGAAACAATTTTTTTTTAAACTCAGTCAAACGCTTGCGCGTGAACTGAATTTATCTACAATTACTAAGTTTAGTACAATTTCAAAGGCGAAATCCACCCTTAACATTTTGATATACCCATATCATTAATATGTGATGACATACAATAGAGCAGAGCAAACGAAGAATCCCTGCAACGGTTCCCGCCTTGACGTGACGGTGGCGCTCAGTATTTGTGGCTTTGTAACCCACGGGGAAGCGAAGAAGAACCTGGGTCCGCGCTAGCATGGGCACTCGGCCGGCCCTGGAGGGGCCATTCCACTGAGTTTGCCTCTAAATCCACTATGGAACTGCAAGGGTTATGTTGCGATGCTGTATGGGTTGCACTGCATCTGAGGCGGGCTGCAGTATTGTATAGGTTACACCGCAGCTGACGATGGCTGTATATAGCGTGAGAAGAGTGCAATTTCGCCGAGCTCCCGGCCTTCCGTGATCATGGTCGGGCCGCTACCGTTAGATGGTGGACATGGTTGGGCCGTAGGGGAGAAAGAGTGTCGGTTATATAGTGTGGCACCACTATAAGTAGCAGGTGACGGAGCTACTCTACTGAACCATCGCCGCGGGACCTTGGGCATCGGAACAGTGTAATCTGGCACCCATTTGCGGGCTTGATCCTCGCGTGGTAGCGGCGCACCAATTGTTCTTGTGCATCTTGAAGTGTAGCACCCCTGGAGCGATGCAGCAATGGACAACCGTGGTGTGTTCGCGGTTGAGTGTGGAAGCCCGCGTACCCATTGAGAGGCGGTTGGGGTGGAATACTGTGTGTCATATAGTCGATGGGGTCACTTGCCGGTAATAATGAGTGCTGAGTCTGACATATCCCAGTCACCTCTCCCGGGATCGACGAGAATCTATAAAAGCATTCTTCATACTTATGTGAAAAAAAAGAAGAAAAAGAATACATGCGGCACCGATCACTGTCCATGTAGAACAAGGGCCAGAAGAAAAATAAGGAATCGCCAATGGAATTACGTTTAAACAAATTTAGTTTTGGCATCAATTGCAATTAACAAATCAACTTTATTAATGATATCTGAAAATAAAAATAAATAATACATCTGAACATAAATTTCTTATTGTACTTACGTCATTACTAACGATTTCATTATTCGTTTTATTCCGAAAACTTTCAACATATATTTTTGTTGCATTTATTGGGCTGTAGCAACTGTAAAAAATATAACAGCAAATTGTGAGAGATGCCTCGTTACTATGTTCTTGACAACTTTACTTTGAAAACCATCGCGAGTTTTATCCATATTAACTTATTAGGAACCAGCAAGGATAATAAAAATAACGCTGGTCCTAGCCGTTTCCTCATAAGTTAATATGTTCTTGATAATATTGTATCGTGAATACCCGTGAACCAAACATGCATTAACATACAGTAGATATTAGGGTTTTTGAAGGGTTCCAGATTTCCAACTGGTTTAGTTTTGTGGTAGTCGACCGGTCATCGGGTCAGGGGCGTTCTACCGTTATAAGGAAATATGTAAGTTGGATGCATCAAAATTTGTTATTGACTATATTGCCGCCGATCTTCCTGTGAGTTGTAAGAAGCAGCCCAGGAGAAAGTAGGTTGTAAAGCTAACAATCCAACTATATATAATCGTGCTCGTGCGTTTTAGTTTATCTATCCACCAAGGCGGTACATATGGAACATATTGTTGAATTTTCTACGGAAGCTTTTGTTGCTGCTTTAGATAGGTTTGTGTCCCGTCGGGGTCTTCCGTCACTGATCTGGTCTGATTGCAACAGCAATTACAATGGTACCGAGCGTTATCTTTAATATGATACAATTATTTATAAAGGTAAAGCAATTGACAATGGTACCGGTTTCTCTCGTTTAAATTATTTTTTTATTTATTGAGTCGGCACATTACCTAGACTTTCGATCGAGATGGATGACTCCACTGAAATGTGTTTTGAAGCTGTAGTTAAATCGAGCAAAACACATTTAAAATGCGTCATTGAGGAAAAATTGTTTGTTGTCTGTGGTGACTTGTCATGTGAAACCTATCATCTCTTACCATAGTGATAATTATCTAGTGTGCTTTATAGCAGGTGACATAACTTGTTTAACGTAAATAACTAATTAGAGATATTGGGGTAACACACATGAATTTTATTTAAAGCATTGAAATTGTTGTTACGGTCCGGTAAAACCAAGAATCCACATTGACACGGCCCAAATCGTTATTTTGTGGATCTAGTATAAATATCGTTTGTTTGCGCGAGTCGCTTAGATCCGTGGTGCTGTGAATTGAATTATGAACTTTGTTTTGCGTTTGCACAAATAAACGCAGTACTTTGTGACACCCAAACGAAGACATTCGTCTGGGCCCAGGGTGGTCTCCTTCAAGAAGAAGTACTCTTGTTTTAACAATTTATATAAGATCATATTTTATCATAAACCTATTATTAAAATTTTGTTATAATACTTTTATTTGCAAGACAATACACCATTAAAAAAAATCAACCGATTACTATATTTTTATTTTTTTTATTCGTGATAGTTTAGCCTTTGACCACTATGGCACCTGATGGTAAGTGATGATGTGGTCGAAGATGTTGTTCAGGCTAACCTAGAAGTACTGTCTCTTAAGGACAGCTGCCAGAACACACCATTAGGTGCTTGGCGACAGATTTGCTACTTGAGGGTGGTAGCTAGCCAGGCGGGCATTCGCAAAATGCCCTACCACCATGCTATAACGACTGCCATCCTAAGACAACAACCGGGACCGACGGCTTAACGTGCCCTCCGAAGCACGGAAGCGCTCAGTAGTAATATCACTAGCGGTCACCCATCCAACTCATGACCGCGCGCGACGTTGCTTAACTTTGCTCATCGGTTGAGAACAGCTATGTTAACTTCGCAACGAGCGCTTAAAAAAATATATAATATACTTAACTTAATAAATATATATATACTTAATAAGCAAATACATCGTTTTCTTTTCAAGATTAAAATTAAACCGAATGTCATAAAATCGTTTGACGTTTCCGGGTACAAAAAGTGTTAGTACTAAATAGTATTATCAAACGCAAAGAATGTTTTAAATTAATAATGTTGGAAAAAAAATATTAGAATTATGCGGTAAGGTTAAATAAACTGAAAATATCTTACCGTCCTTTCTGTATTGTAATGTTACTTTTCACCTTTATGAAATAAGAGTCATGCCATATTACTTTGTGATTCATATTTTCCTCACAATATGTCCCATTGTGTATATCTTCTATAATATTAATTCTTATTGATCGTATATCTGAAAGAGATAAACAAATATATTATACTTGCGTATAATATAACCCCCGATTATATAGTACATCTTTAAACATTGTTGTGCCATCAAAGATGATGATGTGAGAATGTTTAGGTAACTACCTATTGGGTGAACTTGAAGCAGTGATGGCTCCAATGGCATTGGCTATGGATTGCCGAGCATCAGATCCAGGGTTCGAATTTGCTTGAGCTTCACCGCATGGTGGAAGGGCATTTTGTGAATTCCTGCCTAGCTAGCGACCACAAGTAGAAAATCTGTCGCCAAGCACCTAGCGGTGTGTTCCGCCTGCTTTCCTTGAGAGCCAGTAATTCAAGGTTAAGCCTGTTAACACCTTCGACCTTCTTGTGAGATTGTGGTCAAAGGCTGACCTAACAAGCAAAAAATAGAAAAACTTTTTCAAAGAGTGTTTATCTTTCAGATACAAATTAAATATTTTATATATATATATATATATATATATATATATATCCAATCCGGAACAAGGATTACTAATATTTCACTTGATTGGAAAACATCATGAATACAACGCTTTCTGCATATTATCCTATTAGCATTCTGTCCTATTAGCTATAGTGAACGACATCTTCATCTAAAACTCGGATTTTATACATCTTGTCGTTCGTTTGAGAATAAACTCCGCGTGTGTAATGGTTGGTCGCTACGTGAGCCGTAAATTAAAGAAGAGAGTACCGTTTAAGGTTCCATCGTGTATTGTAAGTCTCTTTATGTTTGGTATAATACCAAACATTTTCCTGACACGGCACAATCCGCCGTGTGTCGCAAACACCTGATTACTCAAACCAACGAGAATTAGAATTTAGAGTTCAGTGCACTTTAGGTCTTCGCGGCATACGGTAGCATTCATTAACATTTAACATAACATTTTCGTAACAATATTAAGAATATTTTAACAATAATAAATTAGTGATATATATAACAGTGAACAAACATTTAACATTTATTTCCAACCTCTGCAACCTCGTATCATCCCCAACATATTGGTCCTTCGAAAGTGCTCGCGTCGCGTATATTCGTTATAGTTTTTTCGGTATTTCGTGGGGCGAGGTTGAACTAGTGTAACAAACTGTGTGAGTGGGTGATAAAGAGGATTGCAGTGACAACATTGGATAACATCAACATTGAAGGAAGCTGAGTATCGAAAGCAGAACACCATATCCTTTTTATCAAACAACAACTTTTTAAACAATTAACACTTACATCATGGCGGAGCTCATTGAAACTCAGTCCATGATCTACGACAACATTTTGAAAATGGGTATTAACATTAAGAAAGACAGCGCAGATAGGAAAACAATTGATTATTTTAAGCGGCGCTTGGCGACTTTGGAAGAGTATTGGAGAGAGTACCAAGACAACCATGACAGAATTGGTACTGAAGTAAGTAGAACAGACCCTTATTTCGCAAAACAAGAGTTGGAAAGGACAAGAAAGGCGTATGAATCAACCAAGGCGTTGATTCATGACCAGTATCAGCAGATTTTGGTGGTGCCGCCAGGCCCGTCCACATCAGGTGAGCAAGTTAAAACACCGCGTAGAGCCTTCCCAACGGCTAGTGTCGTTGAGGAGGGCATACCGGATCAGGGAGAGCATAGTCTTCAAATCCAACAAAAAGAGCAAACATTGAAGCGCAGTTATGGAACAAACAGCAAAGTCGACGATCAGCTGAAACGTCAGTATGCTAATTTTAAGGCTTTTGTTAGAACAACATCGCAAATAGACTTGGAACAAATTATTGAGAAGTGGGAGTTTGAAGATGTCTTGAAGATGCTACAGGAGAGGTGGTCCACGATCGACAATCTTCATTGGGACATCGAGAGCGAATTGGACGGCGAGAATGCTGAGTACGCAAACATGTACGACAGGTATGAAAAGAAATTTTATGACCTAAAAAGAGCAATCAACACAAAGATGTGGTCGGTCGCGCATCGGGAAAAATCTACCCCGACCCTAGACCTACCTACTTTCAACGGTAATTATGCGAACTGGGTCTCTTTTAAAGATTTGTTTACGGAAACAATACTACGAAATTCATCCCTTTCAAATGGTCAAAAAATGCAACATCTGAAAAGTAAGGTCACAGGGGAACCAGAAAAACTTATTCAGCATTTAGCAATCAGTAGTGACAATTTTTTAGCATGTTGGAACATACTCACGCACCGCTATGACAACAAAAACCTTTTATTTTCATCTCACATAGCCATTCTGTTAGGTTTACCAAATATTCAACTACCATCTTTACAATTAATTAAAAGAATGCATGACACCACGATAGAATGTTTAAATGCCATAAAAAATCTAGGTATCGACATTTCAACATGGGACCCGATCTTAGTATATATTCTTAGTCAAAAATTAGATGCGGGAATGTACGCAGACTACATCGGGTCATTAAAAAACCCAAGAGAACTACCAGTCTTAAAAGATTTAACGGATTTCTTGGAAACAACATTTACCACCCTAGAGACAACTCGCCGGAAACAGGATGGTGGGTCACAGAGGGTTAGCAATCAAACATATCATCAAAGCTCAAACAACACGAAAACATACAGCAACAATTCATACAACAAAAATAACAACTACAGTAATAACAGCAGTAAGTTAATTTCGAAATCATTGCACGTGTCTAATATTCAGTGCCCTCTTTGTAACAACCAACACGGCATTTATAATTGCAAGAATTATTTATTTTTGAATAATGAACAAAAATTGAAAACTGCCAAAAAGCTTAAACTTTGTACCAACTGCCTATTCAGCCATAATGGAAATCCATGCATATCTACACATAAATGTCGAAAATGCCAAGGTCCGCACAACACTATTTTACATGAGGCTTTTACGAACTCAGCAATTTCACAGTTACCAACCAGTGGTAATTTGGTGCGACAAAACATGCAACGTAAGGAATATACGGCCAGCACGTCAAACGCTTCCCAACAAGAATCTTCCGAGAGTTTGTTAGCAACAGCCCTGGTGAAGGTGAAGGGCTCCGACGGGTGTTATGTAACTATGCGCGCATTAATCGATCAAGGTAGTCAAATTAGTCTAGCATCAGAAAGAGCGGCACAGCAACTAGGAATAAAGCGACAAACATGTAAAGGAGTGATTTTTGGGGTAGGGCAAAAGGAGAACAGATGCAAAGGAATGATCACAATAGAGTGTGCTTCCCTCTATAATGATTTTAAATTCGAGTCCGATGTTTTTATCATGAATGACCTAATTAAGAGCCTACCAAACAAAACATTTGCAATGCCAACATGCTCATATTTGCAAAACATTAACTTGAGTGACCCTGAATTTTTCAGAAGTCGGCCCGTAGACTTACTATTTGGAATTGACGTTTATGCAAAAATAATTCTGGGTGGACTTTTAAAAGGGGAACATCCGCACCTACCTATAGCCCAACAAACACAGTTAGGATGGCTACTATGCGGGAATATCAACACGGGTTATCAATGTAACGTAGTCATAAACAACATAGAGGATATACAAAAATTTTGGGAAGTAGAGGAGATCAATGGCCCTGAAAACTTATCGGTGGAAGATAATGAGTGCGTGGAGTTTTATTTAAAAACAACAAAACGGAAGGAAGATGGTCGTTACGAAGTGAGGATACCTCTGAAAGACGATTTAAAACATAAGTTAGGTTCCTCAAAATCCATGGCCATTGCACAATTTAAAAATATAGAAAGAAAGTTTGAAAAACAGGAAGTTTTTGCGCAACAATACAAAGCTTTTATGAAAGAGTATATCGATTTGGAACATATGGAACCTGAGAACAAGGAAAGCAACATAACATTAGAATGCTACTTACCTCACCACGGGGTACACAGGGAGGAGTCAACATCCACCAAGCTAAGGGTAGTTTTTAATGCTTCAGCCCTAACATCATCAAAGTTTAGTCTGAATGATATTATGCATAAAGGTCCAAATCTGCAAAAAGACTTGCAATCACTACTACTTCAATGGCGGCAATATCCTTATGCCTTTACTGCTGACATTGAGAAAATGTATCGACAGATTGCAGTCAATAATATTGATGAACCCCTTCAAATACACCAAATAACGAGAGTAGCTTTTGGCATGAAAGCTGCCCTTTTTCTAGCGATCATGACCTTAAAACAGTTGGCTTCAGACAATCGAAATGAATACCTGGAAGCTGCAGACGTCCTGGAGGGATCGTTTTACATGGATGATCTTGTACACGGCTGCTATAACATAAAACATGGACAACAACTAATTACAGATTTAATGAACCGGTTGAGTTCCGGTGGATTCAATCTTCGAAAGTGGTCAGCAAGCATTGAACATTTGTTAGCGAATATACAAGAATATGAACATTTACAACAGGTTTTCAAAGAAAGTATGGTAGATATCACAGAAATGAACATACATTTCCATTTTAACGCACCCTTTTGGCCTAGTGCTGGGGGACTGTGGGAAAGGGCAGTGCAAAGTATGAAACATCTTTTGAAAAGAGGAATAGGAGAACAAAAATTAACGTTCGAGGAGTTTACTACCATCTTGGCTCAACTCGAAGCATGCCTAAATTCGAGACCATTGTGTTCTCTAACAGAAAACATCGAAGATATGGACTATTTAACACCAGCACACTTTCTAACAGGAAGACCCGGCCTAACCATCATCGAAACTAAGGAAGATGCAAGAACAAGATGGCAGTTGACGAACAACATCTTCAAAAATATATGGCATAAGTGGAAAAATGAATATTTAAGCCAATTAACAACTAGAAACAAGTGGTTTAAACCACAACGAAACCTACAAATAGGAGACATGGTAGTGGTGCATCAGGATAACATTCCGGCAGGACAGTGGGTAATAGGTAGAGTGGTAGACGTACATCCTGACAGTCATGGTTATGTGAGAGTAGTTTCCTTAAAAACAAAAAACGGCATCATAAAAAGACCAATTGTCAAGCTCTCTTTATTACCAATCGAAACATCTGACCAACAAAATACTTCAGCTAATAACAACCAAAGGAGTGAGCCAAAACAGCAAAGAAATACGACAAGAAAGGGATTTTCGGCTCTAGTCATGGCACTAACATTATTTATGACCTTGTGCAGCAGTGGAAGCTCTGCTTATAACATCACCGAGTTCAGAAACGACCAATCATTATACTTTGACCCTATTGCAAAACTCAGCTTGATCAAGGATAAGTGGACCCTCGTTTTATATTATAACATGTCTCCATATTGGGAAGGAATACAAGCGTTCGATAAAATTACAACATACCTAAATAAAACATGTACAACAATAGGCGACGGGCAGTGTAATATGATAGTACTACAGCTGATCCACGAGTACAATGAACTACGTTACTATAATGAACTTTTGATGACGCAACAATTAAATGGTCACTCCAGACAGCGTCGTGGCGTTATCAATGGAGTTGGCTACCTTGCAAATTCCCTATTCGGGGTACTCGATGAACATTTCGCAGAAAGGTATAGCCATGACATTGAGCTCATTAGACAAAATGAGAAACATTTAGCTAATTTATGGAAAAATCAAACGTCGATTGTGGAATCCGAATATAACTTATTAAGAAGAACTGAAGAAATTATGGAAAAACAACACAAAACTATTAATAAACATTTAGTGCGACTTGAAAAAATGACTAATAGCCAACAAAAAGAAATAAACCATATGGAATTTTTACAAGAATTCACATTAACCGCCTTAACTGCCACCAACTTGCAACATAATCTCAAACGAACGCAAGATATCTTATTAGACATTCTCACGAATATACATCAAGGACAATTCAACATTCATCTACTTACCCCTGAACAGCTCCAGAAAGAGCTTAGCACAATCTCAGCTCACTTGTCGGATGACTTAACTTTACCTATAGAACAACAAAACTTAAGTAAACTTTACTCATTATTGAACATTAAGGCAAGAATTACTAGAACATACTTCATATTTGAAATAACTTTCCCACTTATCAGTAGAGATCACTATGAACTTTATAAAATACATCCCATTCCACATCAGATCGGCAACGCTATGATAGAGTTAATCCCAACGTCAGACTACATTGCTACTGACTTGAAAAGAGACTCGTATATTACACTTGAAGCTGAAGAGATTTCACAGTGCATAGATCAAGAAGATAGATTTTTATGTAATTTAAACAGACCTATATACCATCTCAGCGGCGATAGTAACTTCTGTGGTAAAGATCAAAACACTGAAAAATGCAAAGCCAAAAAATCTAGTTGTGAAAATAAATGGATTTCCTTAACAAACCCTTCGCTATATTTGTTCCATTGCTGTGATAACTGCGCGGTCAAGGTAATCTGCGACGGCATAATTAAAATGCAAACATTAAGAAGTTCTGGAATTTTGTACATAGAAAAGGGCTGTATACTGAAGGGACCAGACTTTACTCTCCATGTACAAAGAAATTTAATAAATAAATTAGAAACAAGCGCCAACATTGTAATACCCAACATACAGATGAATCAATTAAATAACATAATTAACACTTCCGTACCGTATGATAACATCCAGAACATCTCCGATTCCGCTGATATCCAACAAGCCCTACAAAAGCTTCACCACCGAATTGAGGAGATGCAGCAAAGCTCGGTAGAAATTGGATCTTTATCAGCGCATGATATTCACCATTATGCCTTAAACTACATCCTGGTATTCCTGGTCGGTGCGGGAGGAGTGGCAGGCAGCATTCTGCTGTGCCGCTGGCGGCGCGTGCGTGCCAACCGGGCACTCATCACCGCGGACGTCGAGCTTCAGCCGTCCGCAGCCAGTGTCAGTGCTAGTGCTAGTGCTGCCCATATCCGGGCTAGTGATGCCATTATCCGGGCTAATGTTGTAAATAGTGCGCGGTTAAACACAAACACGGCTGAACGTCCGTCACGTCAGTCAAATAATTTATATGGTGTCGTGAAACATAGTGTCGCGGACAAATCGTGCTCACCTTTACCAAGGAAACCCTTAAGGACTCGTATCACCCCTTACTAATATTTTTGATTTAAGTTTTTATTGTTATCATCATGTCATCACTTTTCCATTCTTACATTGCACTAACACTTATCTGTATCATCACAGCATCTTCATCTTTGATGCCCCGGAATATGTTTGGTATAATACCAAACATTTTCCTGACACGGCACAATCCGCCGTGTGTCGCAAACACCTGATTACTCAAACCAACGAGAATTAGAATTTAGAGTTCAGTGCACTTTAGGTCTTCGCGGCATACGGTAGCATTCATTAACATTTAACATAACATTTTCGTAACAATATTAAGAATATTTTAACAATAATAAATTAGTGATATATATAACAGTGAACAAACATTTAACATTTATTTCCAACCTCTGCAACCTCGTATCATCCCCAACACTTTACTTATATAATTGATCTGTTATACAGGGTAATTGGTAAAATGCTAACAATCTCTTACGGTTGACTTCTGGTAGTCCTAACTAACATTTTTTTTTTTTTATTAATGTGTATTTATCGGAATAATCACGAGTATCACCTGATGTTAAAAGTCTCTTGTGCCTGTAATGTAATATTTCATATTTTTTATTAATTAGATGGATGTAAATATACAAAACTTTATTCTACTACGGAAACTACAGTTACCGTACTTAGCAAATTTCGAGTAAGCAATATCATGAATCAATATAATTGGAACAATATTGTTGATTGTTATTTAACAGACTGTGACTCCCTGGCTAACTCAGTTGTAAACAGCTTGATAAATATTTGATAAATCGGTATTTGTTTTCCTTCTAAATACTAACTGAACAAATAACGTGGCACTTGGTTCAACGATGACGTTTTAAACTGTAAACAATTACTGTTCGAGTTTTTAAACATGCAGATGAAATACCTATAAGACTGCTATTAGCACTAGATTAAGTACATAACCAGTAGAACGGTCTTTTAAAACGACCACTGAATGCTTTGGCGGGAAATTTATAATTGTTATTTTGTTTTTGTTGATCGTCTATTGTACTTGACTTTGAAAATATCGCAAGTTTTATCCATATTAACTTATTAGGAACCGGCTAGGAACCACCCTCCCCCCTCCCCCTTTGCGCAATTGTGACTTCTAGACGAAGTACTTCAAAACAGTCTGAAACTGTTATCTATCTGTCTGTCTGTCTGTCTATATCCCGGCCGCGCATCACTCCAAAACTACAGAATGGAATTCAATGAAACTTAAAGGTTCATACTACGAAGAAGGTTATTGTATACTTTTTATCCAGAAATTCAGCACGGTTCCCTCGGGAAAGGGGATGAAAGTCAAAATGTGCACTTAGGTAGTTGTAATTTATTAACTCGCAGTCCGATTTCAATTATTATTTTTTGTAAGAATAGTTATAAACCCACGGACAGGCCGGCTCCCCAACAACAGCCTGGCACCCCACAGGTACCCCAGGACCCCACGGGCAGCCCGGCAACTCACGAGCAGTCTGGAACCCCACGGGCAGCTCGACTCCCCACGGGGGACCCGATACCCCACGAGCAGCCCGGCACCCCACGGGGAACCCGATACCCCACAGGCAGCTCGACACCCCACGGGCAGCTCGGCATCCCAAGGGCAGTCTCGCACCCTTAATTAGTTTTGCAAGCTTGCTAAGATAAAACTCTACAATCTGGAACATTCGCCAAAATCAGTTTTTTTACTATCTATCTTTTGCCGTATATATTTTGAAGACTGCGCAATGGAAGTGCACGATCTAATATATTTTCGTTCAACCGCCAAACAAGGAGAACTTGGCAAAAAGACGCCGTTTTATAAAATCGAAATTGCAAAGAAATGCATGAAGTACTTTGTTTCAACATTAATTGCGCGAACCGTGAAGGAACTCTCTGAGTTTTTTAACTACTGTCTTCTGGAAAATACAACCCGGGAGTTTACAAACCCAAAAAGCTCCTTGCTGAGCTATGCTTTACTAGGAGTGCTTCACCGCAGACCACAGCGTTGCTTAATATGAGATAAACAGTGCTCAAATGTGAATACTTAGTCTGCAGGTACGGCAATCGCGAACGAAGTCGCAGGTACAGCTAGTACGTAATAAAATATTGAATCTGTAATTAAGTCTGCATCCACAAATACAACTATATATAGATATGTGGAATATTATCAAAACAGAGATAGGCGGAGTCCGGATATAGTGAGTTGGACGCAAGTATAAAAAAAAAACTAAAAATACCACGATTCGTGTACACGTTTCGTACATCTTTAACTTATGCAATTATTATTTGGAATATCCTGGGAACCGTTATAGGTAGCCATTTCAATTTAATCACAGATTATGGTGTTGGTTATTATTTTTTATTAAATTCAACATTAATTTCGAACGAAGCCCTTTAAATGTCGAACGGACGGACAGCCGAAGCTTAGTCACAGGGTCCCGATTTCTAGTACGGAACCCTAAAATTGCATATAATATTTTCATACATAACAGTATGGCAAACCTGTGGAGCGTGAAAGGGACAGTATGTTAGAAGCATAGTTTGTTCGTGCTGCATGAATCGTATCGAGCATCGTACTCTATCTGAACTTTTTATCTGAGTGTGCGAAAATAGTACATTGTGTTACAAAATTACAAATGTACGAGGTGGAAAATTTAGGTCATGTGCGGGATTCGAATCCGCGGCCATCCACCCCTTTAGCCGGTGTATGCTCTAACCAATTGAGGTAACATGACAATGACATCATAACTCAAAATTTTCCTATCGTTCTATAACCATCGTATTGGGATGGAGCGACATCTATAGTACAACTTACGTTGTACTACAAACAAGACCAATTTTGCAATTGGTTTTATACTTGTAAATGATGACGCAACCTTATAATTTTATATATTATTATGTTTGCAATAACGCCTGCTATGCGGATTACATTACAAAATTACAAATACACGAAAGAGAAATTTCTTTTTTCTTTCCCGCACATGACTGAAATTTTTCCTCTCGTATATTTGTAATTTTGTAATGTAATCCGCATAGCAAGCGTTATTGCAAATATAACAAAATTGAAAAAAAATGTGCATTGTGTATTAAGGGTATAAGTATGGAATTATGATCAAGACTCTAGTAGAAGCCAGAAGTCGAAGACTTAGGGCTTTCAGGGTCAAGGTTTGTAATTCCCGTACCGCCCACTTGCAAGTTAATAATTATATCAAATTATAGGGCAGAAAAAAATAGTTGTAGGAAAATTAGTTGAGTATACGTAACATGTAGCGAGATTGCAATGAAATCCCCGTTTAGATAACATTTTAATACAATTATTCAATTGCGTGTAAACTCCTTGCATGAACTCCTGCTAGACCTGTGTACAGAACACAGGTCTAGCTGTAAATTAAAAAAAATATTCTTACTGACCTTGGGTTTCATGACGTAAAGAAAGCTCGAGGGTTACATATGGGGCATTACGGCCAAGTTAACCTGTAGGTATGTTTAGATACTGTTGACGTGCAAGTGTGATGAAAAAACTCTTACTCTATTTATTTGGTGTTAAAATGTATGATGCTTGTGCTGTAAAAAGTTTATGATGTACTGTAATATCTTACCGGTGTGCGAGAACTTAACCGATATTAGATTCGTCTTGATAGCGCAAGTGACACCATAGATACATTATACATAAAGCAATTATAAAAAACTGGCTGATTTAGGACGCCATTTTGTGTTTTTTTTTTCAAACGCATCGAGTGGCGTTTCACAATATAATATATCATGACTTTAAAAACGATTCTATAAATATATATATAATATAGTATAACTAACCGCTTTAATTTCAATGGAACGAAAAAACGTTTAACGAAAATAAATAATTTGCAGTTGCGTTTCATACTTGTTTAATTTGTCAAACCAGAATTTGTTTCGTTGTATGCACTACAAATGTAGTCAAGGATTTATGTCGTATGGCGATCTTTTTGAAAAATATAACTTAAGACTGGAAGAAAGACTCGAATTTTCATACAAAAAGAGAAAACGTTTCAACCCCTCTATACAATCACCGATTTTGATGATTTTTGGAAATGTAATAGATGTAATCAATATCCAGGTCTATAGGTTTTGATTATTATCATTTTAGTAAAGGAATTTGAATTAATGGGTATATAAAGACCGATATTTTCTAAAAACTTGTACCTCTAGTTTGTGAATTATTTATAGGAAAAACAATGATAAATGAAGAAAAAAAACCTATAAACCTAGTTTATTCTGTCAGTTACAAAATAAGACCAACATTTTTAGATTTGCTTAATGTTTACTATAGGAGAAAAGTTTTCCCCCAGAACGCAATTTATGCGAAAATTCTAAGTCAAAACTTGAAGAAGCTGCCATTGTCCTTATCGCACTATTCTGTTTTGGTGTTTAGCGGCGAGACAGCATCACTTTGTTAAAATACCTTTTTTCTGTAAGAGCTTCTCTTTCCGTTCCTCTTAACGGATTTAAATTTTTGAAGATTGCAACTAAGTGTTATGCTTCTATATGACATTTGTCACAATCGCTATGATTGCCCTGGGTTGGTAAATAGAATTTGTTACAAAGTTCCTTTAAGAACGAATTTAAGAACAAATAATAAAACCTTTGCTACCACAGCTCGTCGCATCAACTCTGGTAAGCGATCACTAATGTTTCGCATTACTAAACTTTATAACGATAATTTCAATAATATTGATATTTTTCATGAACGTTTTAGTGGTTTCCGTAGGTTAGTATTGGAGACATTGAGTGGTAATGGCGGCACTAACTCAAATTTACTTAGTTTAATAAAATATTTTGTTACTATTCAAAATATCTCAAATGATGTCTGCATCTCCACTATCTATCGACATTCGACTGACTATGTTACGCACATACATACTTTTTTTACTTAGTTTAGTTAACGCACAAAAATGTATCTACTCTTATGGTAATTGGTTAGTAACTCATTATTGTAAGTAGTTAGAACTATGTATAAAACTTTATTGTCACACTTGTTCTGTTCAAATCAATCATGATAATTTGTGGTTAACGATGTTGGTACATATACTAGCTATATTTCCAAAACTATACTTTTGTAATCATTTGTTGTGTACTGTTTGTTGACTCTAAAACAAATTTAAATAAAAAAAAACAATTTAAAGTAAAAATTATGGTATAAAGCGGCGCTTTTTTCGGATGTTAGCGCATTAACTGAAGACTAAAAGATCATCTGTGCCTTATGTTATCTGTGATATTCAATTGTCATGTTTTTTTAACTTCATGCGCACACTGAGAAAACCGACTTAAAGGCTTAAATCAAATTTGACCTTTTACCGTTGAATTGTAACTACGTAAGATGAATTCACAACTCTTAAGATGATTTTCACCAATCAATAAAAATGTACCATGTTTTATAATAAACACAACCGTCAAAAACGCCTTCCGTAAAGTATTTTCAGAATTGCAACTTGTTATACGATAATAATTGCAGTATTGACCATAAAATATACCTTACTTTTACGGCGGTTTATATGCGATGATTATCACTATAACGTACGACTTAATCAGCCTTATCAAAAGTCAATATTTAAGTAAGACCACAAAATACACCTTAAATGAAGACAAAAAGAAACATTCGCCTTCACTGACCTCGTTTAACGCCTTCTAGTTGGAAGGCGTTTTTGTACGTATTTACGTTTGGTCGGTTTTTCGCCTTATACCATATAAATTGGCCGTCATTAGGGCGATTTTGACTTTAGTTTTTTCTCAGTGCAAACTGCCCACGCACAAAAATTTTACAACTTTATAAATTACATCGAAAGATTTTTTTACCAGGAGCGGGATACAACCACCCCCCAATCTCTCTCTAAAGCGGGCCATGCTCTGCAAACTGAGCTATCATAGTGCGTGAGTCATATTCCAAACTTATCCATTCGTTCCTATAGAATATATATACATCTGCAGACAATCTAAATTTAACTAAATACAAGACTCATTGTTCAATGAGCTTTGAACTTGTTTACGATGATGCAACCTGATAATTCTAACATTGTATTTTTTCCATTAATGAATACATAAATTCCTGCACTTCCAAATAACAAATTTGCAGCCTTGCACAATGAATAACTATTTCACCTTACAAGCTGTGCAAAGCTTTCTTTATCTATTTATTTTAAAATACAAAGCAATATAGAGACAATGTCAGTACATGTAGGAGTTTTCATCATCATCGTGTCACGACATAATATTTTATAATTAATTAAATTTTATTTTATTCATTATTTTAGTATGGTTTTAAACATTATTGACAGGAATAATTCAAAACAATGTTATGTAAATGGATTGAGTATAATGTATATGTATATTCAAACTTATATATAAATTCATTTGTATTGTAATATGTATATGTAATATTTGAATGTAGGTAAAGGTATCATAATTACGTTAGACTTAAGTACATATATGTACTTAAGTCTAACGTAATTATTGTATGCAATAGTTCGATAATTTTCATAAATTTGGTTGTATCTATATTATTTGTAATTTAATTTAAAATTAATTGATTAATGTAAACATGACTTGCCCAATGTAACAATCTCAGTTATAAGGCCAATAAAATATTTGAATTTGAATTTATCATTTTAAAAGCGTGCAAAAGTATTTGTTATCCCCTACCGTGGATTTTTTTACATCGACTATAATAACTTAATTTCCATCCAAAAAATATATAACTTTTTTATTTTACTGATTGTTATAATTAAATTTAATATTTTAAAAACAATTAAACTCTATTGTTCTATATTATTTAAGACTTTTTTTGCGCCCACAGATTTCTCTCGGTTATAGGTAAAAATTGTGTGTTTTGCTCGGCAGCAAAGTTAAAGATAAAGACCTCTGAAACCTTGCTACATCCAGGGTTCTACTTTTGAACCACAAGCAAAGCCAGTGTTTTGGTCAGATAATCGTTCGCTTCAGGTTTTATACTTAATTGCTCGCGCCAAATAACTACTTTGCAGCCTAACTAACAAATAATTAATCCAGTTATTAGGTATTACTACTGTCTTATAATAAACAAACGTGTTTCACATCAAATTATAATAATAATAATAATGTACCTGCTGCGTAATCTCCATAAAAACTTATGAACAGCAAAAACAACACTTTTGCATACATTTTAAACCAACAGTTAATTCTTAGACTTCGTCATTCCACGAAGTGTAACGCACTGAAGGTTTAATACATTTTAATTGATTTGTGACAGTAAACAGTACTTGTTTTTCCTTCAAATGAAACTTAATTAATTTAGATAAAACCTCTAGCAATTTATTCCTTACAAATGCTACGTTCTTTGCTTATTAATCCATAAGTTTCCTTATGCTATTTATAGGAGTAGATACGACGAGTTATTCCCTAGTTGTATCAAGTAATAAAATATTAATATTTGTGTTTAAATAATATACATACAAACAAGGGGTTATGAATTTTAATATTGTTATGTTTGCAATAACGCTTGCTATGCGGATTACATTACAAAATTATAAATATACGAGAGGAATAATTTAATTAATGTGCGGGATTCGAACCCGAGTCCATCCACCCCTTTACCCATCCACCTCATGACGGAGTCGCACGTTGCTTAACTTTGCTGATCGGTTAAGAACGGCTAAGTAAACTTCGCTACGAGCTCTTCGAAAACTTTTTTAAGTCCTTGTACTTTTTCAAAGATACTGAAAATCTGTGTTGAAATGTGTTTGGTTTATTATATGAGTGAGTGATAGCTCAAATAAATCCTTTTTGTTTAACCATCTTAAGGTGACGGAGCTACATCTGCAGCCTGACTGAACTCCAAACAGCTCATTTCTCAATAAGCTTCAAACTTGTAAAGGATAAATTTGATCTATGACTCACTTGGATTGGCAGAGCATGTCTCCGTTATAGGGACTCTCGACCGCTCTTAGTTCCAATTTTTACCTTCGTTGTATTATTGTAAGCTTATTCGCGCTTAGCACGCGATAATGCAATAATTGCAATAATAGAATAGGACGCCCTCTTTGTACCTGAAGAAAGTCATATTGCTTTCCACAGAACTTCTAAAATGTAATTGGTAGACTCAGATTTAATAACAACAATTTGATCACTGCCCCAAGAGTTCCTGATGCTTGCAAAAACCCTTCCTCCATTTATGTGTGATGTGGGCTTTAATTTTCGTTTCTGAATTTTCTTTACCACAATTAGTTAAAAACATGTTAAACGGTAGTTAATTATGGCACACTTAAAGTTTTGCGTAACTTAAAAAAACAACATGTTTTAAACAAAATATTCTGTTTATTGATTTTCAAAATACTGTCCTTTACATTTTAAACATTTTTTCATGCCAATGAACCATTTGTTAAAACAGGAGGACCACAGATCTGAAGACATGTTTTCTACGTGCTGATTGAACGCTATCACTTCCTCTTCGAAAATGGTAAATGTGAAACCTCTCATCAAATCTTTGATTTTGGGTAAAATACAAAAATTACAGGGCCTAGCACCCTGTGATTTTTCTATTTTGTCGGGGCTATGTGCAGGATGGGTGTCGGACGAGTTGCACTTTTTCGAAAGCTAAGAATGACTTTTATTTATTTATTTATTTAGTAGTAGAATACGGCATTAACCTTCCGTGCACCACGTGGGGTTTAATAAACCCCAGCGAAACAAAAATCGTCGTATCTTTTTAAACGGCTGCGCGAATTCCACGAAACATCGAGTAGCTGGAGTTAGGAAGTTGCCGGGCCGAATAGTAATATCGATTTAGTAGTAGCGTCGCAGGCGCCGCGGATGATCGCTCGCAAATTGTGGCAGGGTGTCACAAACCCCACGTAGTTCGGCACGTCGTCTAAAAGGTAAGCAGTTTGACATGCCAAATATACATTTTTCTACATAAATATTTATTTATTTTGTTTTTTTATTACATAAATCGTTTGTGTATTTGTTTTCAGGTCTCGTAATGGCTGAAGTTTATTCGTGTTCTGGGAATGGTTTTCATTGAAGACCACCTGAGAAACCGCAAAGATAATCCACGAATTCCAAGGGATTCTCATAAGTGCTTTCTCGCGTGTCTTACTTGGTGAACTAAGTATGGACCATGATCTTCTTCTTTCTAAACTACAGAAATATGGTATAGGAGGAAAGGCCCACGACTGGATCCAGAGTTACCTTAAGGATAGGCAGCAATATGTTGAAATCATAAATATAAAAAACTCTGTTCAGCAAAACCATAAATCCGACCTTAGATTCAATCGTTATGGTGTCCCTCAAGGAAGCATTTTGGGCCCCCTTCTATTTTTAATTTATATAAATGACTTGCCAAATCATTTAAACCATGATTGTGTTCTTTTCGCTGACGATACAACTCTTATTATAGAAGGTAAAAACAAAAATACTCTCAGTGATGAAATTGTAGATGCTTTAGATACCACTTGTAAATGGTTAGAAAGAAACAATCTCAAAATAAATATAAATAAAACTAAATTGATGCAATTTCGCACTTATCAAGCGACTCCTTTGAAAATAAATGTCTTTTTAAATGGACTAACTATTGAAGAAGTAAGCAGCTGCGCCTTCTTGGGAATAACACTGGATCAACACTGCTCGTGGAAACAACACGTTTCATCTGTTTGTTGTAAAGTTAACCGATTTGTATTCGCTATAAAACGCATCCGTCAGATAGTATCTATAAAAGCAGCCCTCTCGGCTTATCACGGTTATATTGGTTCTGCCCTAAGATACGGATTAGTTATATGGGGAAACTCAGTAGAAAATGAAAGAGTATTTAGGAGTCAAAAAAAAATGTATTCGGGCTCTATGCTCAGCAAGGCGTAAAGCCTCATGCAGACCTCTATTTAGAAAATTGCAAATATTACCTCTTCCATGTCTATACATAGAAGAAATTGCTATTTTTGTTAAACAACATCCAAATTTCTTCGAAATAAAAGGTAATGTACATCGCTCTTCTCGATATAGGAAAAATCTTGTAATGCCTAAATCTAACTTAGCATTGTTTCAAAATAATACATATTGTATGGCAATAAAAATTTACAATAAAATTCCAATAAACATTAGAGACTTACCATTAAGTAAATTTAAATCTAAATTGCATACTTGGTTATTACACTATTCATTTTATTCCATTGACGACTTTTTTAGATGTAAAACTAAAGTAATATGTAATTTAATTGATTTACCTTCGGACATAATTTCATGACGTACTGCTTTATAATTCAATTCATATATTTAAATGTTTATATTTTTTGACATTGTATCGCTTCTCATTAGTTTTAAGATATTGTATTTTATTGTAACATTCAATATATTTAAAATTTGTACGCCGCAAGGCAGAACATGCTGGAAACTTTAAATACTGACATAATTTGACAAGACCTATGTATAATACCCATGTTTTTGACAAATAAATAATTCATTCATTCATTCATTCATTCATTCATTGGAACCACCAAAGAAGATGCCAAGACGTGTAACCTGTTCCTGCCAAGATGTTCGGAATGCGATAGAAGAAAATATCGAAGACCAAGTACGGTTGTGAGCGATGCGAAGTACCGATATGCTTAGAGCACGCATATTTTTTTTGTAAAAATTGTACAGATTTGAGCCAACTGGGATCTCATGAAGACTAATTATGTTTAGTTATTTTTATTTTATTATTATTTCTTATCTTATTAGGCCCTAAGATAAAGGGCAATAAGAAGTTTTTAGTTTTTTTTTTTAAAGGCTTAACCAAAGAAGATAGGCTCCTCTTAGTTATTAAAAAAGTACATTTTTTGTTACAATGCCTACAGATAATAAAAATGTTTTTTTTTTTTTTTTATGCCTGATTAGTTAGCCTTTGACCACTATCTCACCTGATGGTAAGTGATGATGTGGTCGAAGATGTTGTACAGGCTAACCTAGAAGTACTTGCTCTCAAGGACCGCTGCCAGAACACACCGTTAGGTGCTTGGCGACAGATTTTCTACTTGAGGGTGGTAGCTAGCCAGGCGGGCATTCGCAAAATACCCTACCACCATGCAAATTCTCGTTTTCCTCACTTTTGTTCAAAACAATAAATCCACGTTTCGTCTCCTATGACAATGTCATAAACAGCATTAGAATGTCCGTGCTCGTACTTCAGTAGCATTTGTGAGCACCATTCCACGCAAGCCCGCTTCTGCTCCGCTGTCAGTTCATGAGGGATCCAACGACAACAAAGTTTCCGAACTTTTAATTTTCGTGTAAAATTTTCTGAATTTGGCTCATACCAAGCCCTAATAGTCCTCGAATTGTCTCATAGGTAATCCGCGAGTTTTCTTCTATTAGCCGCTTAACAGTAGCCACATTATTTTCTTTAACGGCTGTTGAAGGCCGCACTACACGAAATTCGTCAGGTAAAGAAACCCGACCTCTCTCAAATTCAGCAAACCATCACCTCACGGTGCTCAAACAACGTGATTATCTCCCAAAAGGATTTTGAAGAAGAGCGGCACAGTCTTGCCAATCATAAAACGTTTTCTGCAAATTTTTTTCATTATATTATAACTAAAATTTATAAAATAATTATTATAGTATGAAATTCGTAATAGTTCTTAAATTATCATTATACCATATATATTTCATACAATAAAACATAGTTATTGAATAATTGGTCTTTTTCTAAAATGTCACATACGACCTTTCATTCCGAGAAGTGGTAACATCATGTCGAATTATTTTTTGCAGCGATTATCGTAAAGTGCTATTCTCGCTCATATGATAATATCGCAGCCAGCCGCGTCGAGTGTTGGACCAATGTCAATTTGCTCGACAATCTCGATTAAATGAAAATAATGGGTAAAACAGTCGTGTAATTACAAATAAACGCTTTGTAAGTACAAAACAGGATTATAAAAATCGCCTAAAACGCATGATGGACATAATAAGGCGATTCTTTAAGAAAATGATTTTGATGTTATTCATTCAATTATGAAGGCTTTAAATATTTTTTTGCCAGAACTTCTAGATCCAAAACACACTAGAAACTTGTCAGTTCGAGGATTATCTGGCTTGCAGCTTGAATGGCAGCTTATTCTTTCTATAATCGTTTTCATATCCAGTCTTCTGTACAGAGTTTGGATTTGGCTACCACTTGCGCTAGAATCAGTATCAGTAATGATGAGGATCGTTCTGAGAAAGAACTGAATGAATAGAGAAATTCAAGTTTGGAGGAGAAAACTGGGCACACTACAATCCCTAAGAATAAAGAAGAAAAGGAAGCTGGCAGTGGGGACGGCCATGATGAGAAAAATACGGTTATACTATTAAGATTTCAGCATATGCTCTATGAAAATAGTGATAATTATGGCATTAAGAAAGTAATTCCTGGGGGCCAACTATCACCTCTTATAGAAATAATAACTTAATCTTAATCCTAAATTTTTAATCTCCACGTCAATTAAGCAGCCTTACAATCGGTAATGAAATCGCTGAGCGTTTTGATGACGTCAAAACAAATTTTTCACTCTATTCGCGAACTCTGACGTTACATTTGAAACGAAGTATTACTGTTCCAGCGACAAATCCGTCATGTTTATCCATCTTCAAAAAGTTGCTTTTTAGCGGATTTAAACTTGATTTAGGGTATTTTACGTTAAAAATGTGTTTAATTAATGTAGAAATTACGTGCAATGTTTTTCAGCAAAATTATTCAATGAGTAAAACTAAAAAAGTTACAGATAGCTGTTGTGCAGCTCACAATAAAATGTCGAAAAACTATGGTAAATCCGTTCCATAACATCGTAGTTCGGAACAGTTCGAGCGGGATAACGGTATATGATAAACATCTTGTAACTTGCTTGCACATCCGTGATACATATTTCATTCGTTCTTTAAGTAGGATCAAACCAATATTGCTTGCCGCTATTGTGGGTCGGTGATAGTTCGTGACTGCGAATGATTATTTTAAGCATGAAACAAAACGCTCCGTTTTTATGATGGTTTCGTAAAAGGTGGGAGTTGGCCCCCTGATAGCGGTATAATTAATGATCAAACGAACTTACCCTTACGTGTAGTTCGATCACAATTAGGTGAACAGCTTCATTCGACGCGATTATAAAAGTTTACATTGTGTAGTAGCATCCCGACGCGTTAGCTTTGCATGGTTTTGTTTCTAGTTTTTTTTTTTTTTTTTTCATTTATATGGCATCGTTAGTTTATCTTGTCTATGGTCACCTCACTCTACCCTACCCTATGGTTTGGCTGTGGAATATTCTTCATTATGTTTAGAGTAATATATATATCACATTTTATACATTGGGTTGGGTGATATTGTCATTAAGAGAGAGGGTGTGAGTAAATCGCGTCGAATGAAGCTGTTCACATAATTGTGATCGAACTTCACGTAAGGGCAAGTTCGTTTGATCATTAATTATGTTTCACAGCTTCATTCTTTGCAATTTTTAAAGTTTACATTGTGTAGGATGTTCAGAGCATCTACATAAAATGTGATATTATAATGTAGGTTTTTATCATAATGGTTGGTAGAAAGAGGTAAAAACACTGAGCTACATCTAGTAGTATATTTATGGACGGTTAAGAATCGACATTGCAAATTCGTTCGCTTCATTACATATAACATCCATATTATAATACTTTGCAAACACGTATGAATTTTGAGACCAACCGGCCGTTTTTCTTATTAAATCGAGACTAACACCCATTCGATTAGCTTTAGAGGTAGATGCGTGTCTAATTATATGTGCACTAAGCAAACTGGTGTACTGCGCTGTCGTGAAGCGTGTCTTTTATCCAGTGGCTGAGGCGTTGAGAGGAAACCTTTAAATGCGGTTTACGGTAACTAATGAACAAGTGATCGTTACTGGGCAAACGTAGAGAACTAGGTCTATTAATATAAGATACAAGGCAGCTTGTCGGACAAATTAACAAACGGGAGTTTCAAGATAGGTTGAAATGAATTAGCAACATGCTTATCTCCCAAAAGCATTTTGAAGAAGAGCGGCACAGTCTTGCAAATCATAAAAAGTTTTCTGCAATTTTTTTTTTTCATTATATTATAACTAAAATTTATATAATTATTATTATTGTAGATAATTCGTAGTAGTTCTTAAATTATTATTATACCATAGATATATTTCATACATAAAAAAACATAGTTATTGAATAATTGGTATTTTTCTAAAATGTCACTTACGACCTTTCATTCCGAGAATTAGGTCTAGAAGTTTTTATCAAATCCGTAATTTTGATAACAAGTTCAACGCCATGGCACACTGAAATATTAATAAATTTTATTAATGAAAATATTTGTACGCGATGAGCTGTAACTAAAACCAAGAGAGTGTCTTTTTTGACAACATTTCCAAAGTAAGATTGTCATTAGGCCATTTTAGCGCTAAAAACTCTAAAACTGTCGATGGGTCCCATGTAAGATTATATTTCGGTACACAGGGCCTTAATCTAAAAATGCCTTTCATAAATCGCTTAATTTTGTCATCATTAACAATATTACTACCAATCAAAATCGATACAGCAGATTTGTAAGTGTTAATAGTGCCATACTTGGCACCATTATCAAATACGGTAGACAAAAAAATATAACCCAATCGGTACGGTTGAACATAAATGATTATAACCATGATGTCTGCAGTCTAACACCCAAGCTTTTATACACACATCGTACTACTTGTATGTGTTTTCGGATAAAGATGATAACATTATTTCAACAGTTCGGGAGGACAGGTGTTGAAGAGCTTCCCGGACAGTTCCGCGGCAACTAATGTCAGCGATTGATGAAGTTTGTGTGTTGCTCTGAAAGGTGGTTTCAATAAATTTGCATCTGGATCTAAATAAATAGGTTTAGAACAAACTAGTTTTTTGAATTTGGGAACATTGGGAACCATGGCTGTCATGGCCAGTTTGGTACAATTACAATGCCCTGTGCTTTATCAGGTACAATCTTTTGTAACATTTTTGATATTAGGGAGAGTGGTGGAAACGCGTAAAATTTCATATTTGCCCAGGAAAATGTGAATGCGTCAACAGCCCATGCTTCTGGATCACTCTTCCAGGTAACGTATGTGGAGCATTTAGCATTCGAACGACTAGCAAATAAATCTATGTTAGGTATGCGAAATTTGAGTTTTATTTCATCAAAAGCATAATCGCCCAATTCCCACTCTGTATCTTGGAATTGTTTTCGCGACAAGGTGACGGCTTCAAAGTTAACTTTAGTATTTATGTACGAGGCAAATACGACGATCTTGCGCGCTTCACACCACCGCCAAAAATCTCGAGTAATTTTATTTAAGTGCGGATACTGTACACTGCCCATTCTGTTGATGCTTGCAATAGCGGTGATATTATCTACCCTCAGTAAGATTCACAGTTATCATAATTGCTAGCAAATAACTTTAACGCAAAAAAGGCTGCTTTCAGCTCCAATTCGTTAATGTGTAAACATTGCTCATCATCTCTCCAATGACCATACGACTTCTGTATGTTGCAGTAAGCGCTCCAACCAGATTTAGAGGCATCAGAAAATATTCTATTTTGTATTGATTGAATCTGAATAAACAAGAAGCTGACTGTATACGCTGAGTCCACCACTTCATATCTTTTTAACATCATCAGAGATATAGATCGTTTGATCATAAGATTGATTAGTGAGCAATGACAAGTATTTGAGTCTTTCTAGCAATTTTGTGTACGTCCAAGAATATTGTAAAGCTGGACAAGCCGACACAAGAGGGCCAATCAAACGAGCAAAGTCTCTTAATTTGCATTTTTTAATTTTCGAAAAGTTATCGATTGTGTCTTTGATTTTAATTTTCTTGCTTGATGCTTAAGCATTTAGTACAAAACTTAAATATATGGCCCAGTTTTTTTTAATATTCACCTGAAATACGGCAATTTTGAGGTTGAGATACGGCAACTTTAAAATATACTTAGAACAACGCTGGGCCGATCTCAAGCCAGTCCGTAACAAACGCTTTCGCGACGCGGTGCCCACGTCGCTCTATGCAATTTCTCTCTCGCTGCACTTTGTTTATTTCTCATGTCGTACTTTATAACTGTCATTCATCTTTAATTGCTGCGCGTACTAAATTTTACATCGCCTTCTCATATATTTTAATTGTGGACTGTGGGTATTGGTGTCAATAAACTTTGGATCTGAAGTGTACCGATTTATTTATTTGGACTATATTTAACCCATCATAACCTTCACCGCATCACCACTACCACTAACAACCCTCTCCACACTGCAAATTGAGACGTACCTTGTTATATGGCTTACGTATTTTACGCACTAGACGTCGAATATTGAAAGAATTGACGACCTATTTGGGCCCGAACCATCCGCTTCGAGATCACCGAGTCGGATGGAGTAGTAGCTAAGGAAAATGCATCAAAAGCCTACAACATAGTACAACATAGTATTTTTTGTATCATTTTCAAGCAATGATATTCGACATAGCGGTTTTAGCTATGGACAGCAATGCCGCAGGTCCTGATTCGATCTCCACCGCCGCACTTCACAGTATGGTGGAAGGGCATTCGCCTCGCTAGCTACCAGCGTTCAGTAGAAAATTTATCGCCAAGCACGTAACAGTCTCTTCCGGCAGCAGTTCACAAAAGCTGCTGCCGATAGAGACAGTCTTTCTGGCAGCAGTTCACAAGAGCTGCTGCCGGAAGAGACTGTTAGGTCAGTAAAATAACAGGCACATTAGACTCAACCAATGTATGTTTTATGTCTCAGGGTGACGGGTGCAGTGCAGTTCCTCACTGTTTCAAAATGAATCTATTATGGGCACAGTTTACCGCTTAACATCAGGTGGGCCTCGTGCTTGTTCCGGCAAAATAAAAAAGGAAGAGGTACGCATTACTCCAACAATTATAAATTGACTTCGATGAATCTTTTTTTTTTGGTTAGAGTATACCTTAAAGTTAGTCCCATTTCAACTCAATCAACATCGATAAAATAGTTTTAAGGTTGCAGTCAATTAACTTGAAAATGTATTTGTATACCTGAATGATGTATTGGTAAGTGCAACTTTTCTCAATGGTGAACGATCTTAACCAATAGACTAGCAATTTGTTTTTTTTTATTGTTGATCGGTATGGCCTCAATCTCACCTGATGGTAAGTGATGATGTGGTTGAAGGTATAAACAGGCTTAACCTAAAAATACTGGCTCTCAAGGACAGCTGCCGTATCACACCGTTAGGCGCTCGGCGACAGATTTTCTACTTGAGGGTGGTCGCTATCTAGCCGGGCATTCGCAAAATGCCCTTCCACCACAATGTCACTGAGCCACCACTGCTTCATTATTATCAGCTGTGGTCAAGACTTGGATGTTTGACCGCTGCTGGCATTAACTACTGAGTGTTCCCGGTTCAATGACCGGCATTAGGATGGCAGTTTAAAGCATGGTGGAG
The DNA here is from genome assembly GCA_963890685.1 of Plagodis pulveraria. NCBI lineage: Eukaryota > Metazoa > Arthropoda > Insecta > Lepidoptera > Geometridae > Plagodis > Plagodis pulveraria. The sequence goes on from OY982977.1 coordinate 2,749,279, forward strand.
TATTTTGCGAATTGTGTAGAATCTGTATGGGTACCTCAAGTAGAAAATCTTTCACCAAGCACCTATCGGTCTATTCCAGCCGCTGTCCTTGAGACTTCTTAATTAGCCTGAACTACATACTCGACCGTATTATGATTTACCATCAGGTGAGATAGCGGTGAAATACTAACATATCAGCAACAAAGAGTTGTGCTGGCACAAGTTCGACTTGCACTTGGCCGATGTTTATGAAATGATGATAGCGCAGTGAGTGTGGAGAGGATCCGTCGCTCAAGATCTGGCGCGGATTTCTGCTTTAGAGCATTAAAGCTGCATTTTTGGTGAAAATCTGCTAAATACAGCAGATTTTCACTTAAAAACACTTCCAAAAAATAAATAACGGTAAAAATATCAAGTTTGTTGTATAGGAGCCCCCCTTAAATATTTATTTTATTTTTAGTAATGGTTGTTAGCGGCAATAGAAATACATCGTCTGTGAAAATGTCAAGTGTCTAGCTATCATCGTTCTTGAGATACAGCCTGTTGATAGACGGACGGACAACGAAGTCTCAGTAATAAGGTCCCGTTTTTACCCTTTGGGTACGGAACCCTAAAAATTGTTGGTTGAGATTCTCAACCAACAAATACACTTTTCGCAGTGTCCAATTGAGCTGGGTAGGTACGGCGAAAACCTCTTTTTTGTATGGGAGCCCCCTTAATTATTTATTTTATTTTAGATAATTATATTTAAAGAGAATATAAATTAAATATGCTGGGAATATTTAAAGCGTCTACCTGTCACCGTTATTAGTATCGAGCAAGAAACGGTAAAAACATCAAGTTTGTTGTATGGGAGCCCCCCTTAAATATTTATTTTATTTTATTTTTAGTATTGTTTGTTATAGCGGCAATAGAAATACATCATTTGTGAAAATTTCAAGTGTCTAGCATTCACCGTTCTTAACATACAGCTTGGTGATAGACGGATAGACAGCAAAGTCTCAGTAATAAGGTCCCGTTTTTACCCTTTGGGTACGGAACCCTAAAAATTGTTGGTTGAGATTCTCACTGCGAAAACTGTCTGTTACTTGCAAGATTAGGCTTGTTTTATTGTATGTTTGTAACAGTCAATTAACTGAAAATGTATTTGCTCAACTGGATGATTTAGTCATAATTGAAACTCTTGTCGATTGTAAACAGTATTTTAGGCGAGTTAATGATCTTGTAAGCAGTATGCATCACTAAAAAGAGTGAAAAGATATTACACTGATCCTATTTAACAACTGAAAAGTATGAAATAACTTGTGAAATCAGTATTTTGTATCAGCATGATAGACCGATTTTAACAAGTTATATCCAACTATTTCTGTTATAAGTCAGTTCTGTATTTTTTTTAAATATATTAATTACATTCGCATAACATCCACTCTTTCTGAAAATCATGTTGTTTAAAATTATAATTTTCGTTGATTTTCCTCATTACGATTACTGGCGTACGCACCTTAGTCACATAGATACGCGGACCATGCTTCTAAATTTTCGTAGATAAAACAATATTGAGCTAATAGTGCTTGTAATGATTATTATAAATATGATTACTATCAGGTGAGAAAAAAACATTTTCAAATGTTTAGAGCACAAAACTTTTCACCTTCTCTTGTCCCGAGCACCGTGCCCTATGACGGTTTGAATAATACATATAGTGAACAAAGTTTCGGCTCAGTCGAGCGGTCCCCGATAGCTCAGTGGTTAAGGCACCCGGTGCGTAAAACTGGGTTCCCACTCAAGGTGACAAATTAATTGCTCAAAAAATATGTAAAACGATGTTTAAGTTTCTGTTCATATAAAAGTTATATAAGTATTTTTTTGGAAATGTGTACCCTTAAAGGTAAAATAAACGAGATAACTAAAAACTCTTTCCCTGCAGTATACTTCAGTGATCTACTCAACTGTATCAGCCGGATAGTCCAGTGTGGAACATAGCCTCACGAATATGGTTTGCCATAATCCCCACGATTAGAAGGCGGCTTGTGGATCGCATTGTGAGATATCAGTACCTCAGAAAGTGCTGCTGCCAATCTTCTGGTGTGTGTCGCTTCTTACGATACCCGCGGATAGAGATGAGCGGGTAACATTATATATGTTATTCAGTCTACGTTCAATGCAAAATACCTAGGTAGAAAAATTTTGTTTCGAAAATATGGTTACTCTACGATCAACACAAAAGTAAGGAAAACCACGTTTTAATTAATTATATTTGAAACAATGACATATTGTGCAATTGGTAAACAGTATTTATACATTATTAAATTAGTTTTTCAAAGTTTATATCTTGCACTTAGTCTAACTGAGCTCCAACAAATATGTGGAAATTTATGATTTTGTTTTGTATAAGACTACAGTTTGGTTTTGCAAATTATGGTACGTAACTTATTTTTACATACATAATATATATATATATATATATTGCTTCTATAGATAATCTCCATTCAATCTTCTTTGTTCTTATATTCTTAGAGAACAACCAAACAGTTCTTGCGTCCGTAATAAAACTAAAACCAAAGTATGCGCTTGTGTTACTTTATTGTTAGGAGACCTTACCAAATCAGAATAACAAAACTATGCTTCACGCATCAATAAAAATAGAAACATGATAATGTTGGTTTTGTTAAAATTTACATTTGGTTTACAGAATTTACGCCGTATGAAAAAATAATGTATAAATTTATGTTTTCATTGTAATCAGAGAAAATAGGCAAAATATAATTACTAGCCAAATACTAAAACAAGCTCTCTCTATTAAGATGACATCCACATTGCACAACCCGTTAAAGGAAAATTTTAATTGACTATAGTTTCTGTAATAAATTTGTTTTTTTTTTACTGTAGGTATATAAGATAAAGAATTTTCATACTCCTATCTAGTTTAATTTTGAGATAGACACGGAAGCAACATAGTCTAAAACTAACTACATTCTAATATAAACGCTACATTTCGTGGTGTAATATGTAAACATTACTTAAAATTATAGGTAGGTACTATAAACAAGATCAAAACTTACCTAATAAAAAAGTGATAGATAAATACATAGAATAGGCATAATCATAAGATATATTATACTGATAGTCAATTGTCTGTTATATACTTTTTGTTTGTAAGAAATAAAAGGTGTTTAATTTTATTTACTTCATTATTATTTATTTATTATACAACAAAACAATCCTGTTACTGAACCTACTACCCAGGTTCTTATATAAAAAAAATCAAAATTATCTTGGTTTAATATATAGATATAATATTATATTATTTGTTCTCGGATCCCTTGATTTTCGGCCCCTAATCACATGTAGCCCTATCAAAATTTTAAGGGCCTCTTGCATAAGCATATAATTATACATGTTACAATCATACAAAATCACTACTGCAAGGACTAGAAATGATCGATTTAAACATTAAATGAATCCTCAATTCTAATCTTTTAAGTTTCTGATCAAACAAAAAACTTTTATGCGCTGCATAAAACTAGCCCAGTAAATATTTATTGGTCTCTTAGATCTATATCATGTGTTAAAGAATTATACTTGCAAAGAAACTTAACTTTCAAGAAGTAACGGGCTTTCTTATGCGATGCACATAAGGGCCACAGTTTCAATAATGTTCATGTAATAATAGTTTATACCGAATAGGGGCTGTAAGTTTGTATTATTTATATTCCTCTCAATAATCGATATACATTACGGTACAGGATATCGATAATTTGTATATGGGCCTTTTTAAACGCTGAACCTTATTATTGTTCGGTACTTTATAATTTATACCGCATTGTTTTAGATTTTATTCCGGAAATAGAACTTAATGTGGTCCTGGAGAAGGAAGGACTTATGTGTCATGGAACTGAAACGAATTTACTGCACAAATCATTGTATCGAGTTCATATTAATTACACAAAAGACATATATCACGCAAGGTAAGAACTGTTACCATACTCACTCTATTTCACATCTCACGGAGGTACAAGTGAATAAGCTTCAGGGACTTCAAAATGTTTGCATTTGACGTTTCTTCGGAGGTTCCGACGTTGGTTGGACTGACCGAATGAAGTATTATTCGACCGCCTTCGCGTTGCAAAGCGTTTTCTTGCTCATCGATAACCAAAATTGTTGTCCCCAAAGTCTCCGCAGCTTGGATTGGGGTGTTTAAGTCGTCTGTTTTCGGGTCCCTACTTTGGCACACAAATTAAATCCAAGCTGAATTAAAATCCTCTGACAATTTATTGACCGAAATATTAAAACATTTGTGGTAGAATATGCCATACTCGTAAGTATATGGCATTTTATATAAGGTATACTATCTACACATTGTTTTTTGCAATCTGTGATGGTATATGTATAAACCCTTTTAAAACATAGTAATTAACTAAACAACTTTAAACGGTTTAAATCGCGTATATTTATCATTATTTTGTCCAAATTATCAATTGTGTATATTTTGAATATACACAATTTTCGAACGTAAAGCGCGTGTAATCTATACGAGTGCCCAGCTGCGTGTGGGGGAGAGTATGCCGGCTGGCATACCTGCACTAGTAGACTATCCTCGTTTGAGATGTTGCGTCTAGTATATATAGGTCTATGTAAATATACGCAAATAAAACAGTTTAAAGTTGTTTAATTACTATACTACGTAATAATCACGAAAACCTAAGACAACATAATTTTTAAATACATTCAACGAACCGTGGTGTGTGGAAAGTTATAAACCAGCCAAGTGCGAGTCGGTTTGTGCAGTCTTTAGGGCTCCGCATTGCAACAGCCCGTAAAATAAAATATTATTTCCAAGGCAGTTATGTTCAGAGGTTCCTCTCACTCACAGATAGATTTGTCGTTAGTAGCAGAGTGCGTTCCTCAAGACGCCTGCCAAGCGTGGGGATAATGGAAAATCTTCCCATTGGAACCTTGTTCAACGGTGGAAGTTTCAGATTTGGTTGTGTGATTTGTGCTTGAGGAGGTATATATTTTCTTATTTTGGTGAGAATGTACAAAAGTATTAAGACCCTTTACTAAATTATACTTATGAATTTTGCTGTCTTGAATAAATGTTATACAATCTGCCGTATCTATAGCGTGAAAAGTGATCTTGGCGAGGTGAACTCACCGCTTCCCTTATTTTTGCGGACTATCCTTCTGACTGAAACTGACGATATTGCCAACATGTCCGCGGTTTTTTTAGGACACTTGAAGCAGTGATGGCTAAGTGGCATTGGCTATGGAATGCCGCGCAGCAGGTACATGGTTCGAATCCCACGATCAAGCTTCACCGCATGTTGGTAGGGTATTTTGCGAATGTCCACCTGGCTAGCGACCACTCTCAAGTAGAATATCTGTCACTAAGCACCTAACGGAGTGTTCCGGCAGCAGTCCTTGAGAGCCAGTGAAACAGGCACATGAGACTGTATAGACAGAGGTTATTCCGCTTAACAGCAGGTGGGCCTCGAGCTTGTTCTGTCACAATAACATGAAAACAGAGCAATACTCGTCTCTTGGCCACGCTATAGATGTGTGTTTATACGCTTTCATCTCCATCAACTTTTCGGAAGCACTCTTAAATTTGCGAACACGTTTCTTAGCAGGAGATACAATATCTTTCGTTGTTGAAGAGCCCGGTTAGAGCTCTGGCTGGGAGCCTCCATATTACGAAAATAAATAATTCGTAACAATAAACAAAAACTGAACACAACTCTCTAAAAATAACTATAAACGACGATAAAAACAATAATAAATAACAAGGAAATTCGCAATAACAAGAAAAAATATCGGCGATAAACACATTCGAATCTAAATACGATTTAGGGCCTGTTCCATTAGTCGCTAAGAACGTAAATTTCAATAATTTTGATCACATTCTGCGTCTGTGGTTGTGATCACGTGATCGTTTGTAACTGTCATCCCCGTTCCATTTTTTGATAAGAACGCTAAGAATGCCACTAAAATTTGCCACTTCTGTCACTTTTGACATTAGATGTAGCGTTTAAGGCAAAAATAACGCCAAGACCCATTTGGAAAACTTTTTGGGAGTGTGATCGTTTTTAGCGTTTTTAGCGAATCTCACTCAAATGGAACGTACCCATACGAACAAGCAAAAATGGCGTCAGCTGGAAAAAGTCGACGATCCCGCCAGTGTGGCAATTAAAAACAAAAAAATGTTACACAATTTTTTTCAGGCTTGAATATGCATAAATATGTACGCGTAATTCTAGGTTAGCCTGAACAACATCTTCGACCACATCATCACTTACCATCAGGTGAGATAGTGGTCAAAGGCTAACCTATAAGGCATAAAAAAAAAATATGTACGCGCATAAAAAAGTGTTTTTTTAGTGATTACTAAAGTAATCAATTATTGCTTAAAATATTTTTTTTTGTTAAATGCTTCATCGGCTTCCAAAATTAGTATAATTACTAAGTACATGTAATTTTTTTGCACGGTTAACCCCTTTGTTTTCATTTTTGATCTCGAATTAAAAACCAGAGAATAGTACAGTTTTGACGTAGATAGTCCAAGTAATAAAAAACGGCCATCTGCGAGTCGGACTAGCGCATCGAGGGTTCCTTACAAACCTGTAGGTATATATTTAAGTAAGTAAAACTTATCGTGTATTTTATTGCTAGATGAAATCCTATTTAAATAAAAATATGTGTAATATCTGATAAAGCTAAAAATGTTTCGCAAATTTTCTTTTATTTGTGCTATAGGACGTTGCTTGCTCCCAAATTTCAAGATTCATAGTTCACGGGAAGTAGGTACCCTGTAGGTTTTAAATCCTTTGCGAGTGTCGAATTTGCGGCAACGGCTGTATCTTTTGTTTGCATTGGTTGAGAAGTTCGATTTTTTCACAGCTTCAAGGGACAGTAGACTTGAGTATTTGGTATGAATTTCAGCTTGACACCTCCACGCGTTTCTGAGAAAAAGGGACTTGACAGACGGTCAACAAAGTGATCCTATAAGGGTTCCGTTTTTTCCTTTTAAGGTCTAAATTTGAATACTTTGAAAGGTCCCTGTTACTGAAATTAAGTGAAATAATTTAAAAGCGCTGCGAACAATCATGGCATTGAATGTTTGTATTGTAACAGCGATTGCTACCGATTCTTCGCGCAAATCAGGTGTATGTATCAACTGTTTTCGATGGGATCATGGACAACCTAATATTGTTTTTCAGATGTAACAAACTGAATGACTGGAATTATGCAGTGGCTGATGATTTCCATCCAAGCATAGAGAATCGTCCCGGATATATTTCAGTAAGTAAAATTTAAAAAATAATAAATACTTCAAGCCTGACTCTATATATCATTTTAGTAAACAATACGAGGTAACTTATGTGAGTAATTATCACTGGCGTCATTATTAATACCTACGCGGATAACTTAAAACTACAAAAAAAAACCAACAAGGGAGGAGGAGATCGCTTCGCGTTATGTTACCGTTCAAATAGTTCTGGTATTTTTGCAGGGCAGAAACATGCACACAAATGCAGTTACATATCACCCTCTAATAAAACAATAAACCTAAAACACAAACATTGAACGCAGCGCTGTCTTTAGCAACGCATACAAGCTTGCCATAATTTACAACCAGATGGAGGTAGGAAGCAGTGCCTTCTGAAGAACTGACAACTACTACCACGATCCCTAAGACACCTGCCAAGTGTAGGGATTATGGTCAATCATCTCAATGACCTTATTCAACAGTAGTCGTTCCAGTTAATGTTATGATGATGATTTATCCCCAAAATATTAGTTAAAATAATACAGCGCTAGAGATTTTCACGTTCTCGAACTGGAAATAAAACACAGATGGCGGATAATTTCTAGTTCTCCAACGTTTTTTACTTTGTTTCGCCGATGATATAAATACAGTCATTATGGGAAAGTCGCTTGAGGAGCTCAGTGCTCAGCGACCATAGTAGAGTTTCCCAGCAGGTGGGTCTTGAAATGGTTACGGACAATTTTGAATTATTTTTGTATCAGGTTATCCAAAACTAACTAGTTTGGAATGTTGTTATATTATGTACTATATCCTCTATTTGACCAACAAATACTGAAAACGACGACTTACAATGAAGCTTTGTAGCCGTCATTAGAACTAGGAAAATATTTTCGTTTATTGCTGGCCTAAAAAAGTGTGGACCGAGCCTCAATGGGCCAGTACAGTTGTTTTGAAGTGTTTTGTTATAATTTTTCAGATGAATGGTTCAATTGTGACGCAACTCGGAGAATGGTATTTAGTATGTTTCTTTTACACAAAGGACTGTTGGACAAATGGGAACCAAAATTATGAATATTGTTATTACGGCGATCAAAAACGACCTTATCAAGCAGAGATAGTGAAATGTTATATACCAGTCAAAGTTCTATCAGCAGGTAAGCATCTTAACATATAAGACAAATTTAAATGTTGTATATTAGATATAAATCTATATATAATACAAGTAAAATGAGGAAAACATATAAAACATATTAGTAAAATAATATACCCTAAGTATATCTTCAAAATTTAATTATTGATAAACACTTTTTACGCTATTCCTTAATGTACGCGCAGAGCAAGATTTTAGGTAATAACATAGTTTACATATTGTAATACAGTGGTACATGACCTGACCCGATAGAATGCGCGCCGCGAGTAAATTTTGTCTCCCTTTATCACGTGTAAAATAGACATATTGCAGTATGTCTACGAGTGCTAACATGGCAGGGTAAAGAACTCGTCCTTGTTTACCTGTATTTTGTGCTACCCATGGCAACTTGTCGACCAACAATAACTTCGCGCCTCAGTTTAATCGATTTTTGACACATATCTGTGAGTATTTGCGTGAATTTTCTCTTCCTACTTTTTGAGGACGAGATAATCGGTAGTCTATCTCGCGCGTCCCAGTATGATGGGGGCGATCGATGATTTAGTACAAATTTACTTTCCTTCCAGTTTTAGCTGACCCCTTACTGACAGAACTATTTTTAATTATTTTTTATTATATGTTGCTGATTAAAAAACAGTTATATGGAAGTCAGTAGGTATTAAAAAACTATTAAAATTTTAATGAAATTCGCAGCAGTCAACGTTTAAAATAATCTAAATGAATAACTACTTTTAGGGTTCCGTACCCAATGTGTTGCTATAAAATATTATTACTTATATTGTTTAGTAAAAAAACACAGATAAGCTGTTTTTCTCGGTGACGAATGCTAAGTAGGGAAAATAAGTTTTTATCACAGCTACTGAACTAGTTTTCAGGGTCCCATTTATTTGTTCTTTATTAAACAATATAAGTTACAATATTTTATAGCAACATAACCATATTAATGTTTTCAATAACCGGCTGTACTCACGCGTATTGGTCGAGATTGTCGACCTAGGTTTCGGGCATGTCTGATGCCCTTCATCAGGTGAGTTCACGCGTCTAAATCGCGGCGACGACTCCGCGCAACTGCTCGTTTTGCGCGGCGCGAGAGCATGGGTATAGGTGGCGACAGTGTGGTCGGTTATTCAGTCGTAGTGAAAAGAAGAGACCAATGAGAGTGGAACGATCTCCAGCATATCTACCGTTCGCAAGAGGAGTAACAGACAAAATTGGATATCTCTTACGACGGAAGTATAACATCGGCACGTTTTTCCGTCCCCCGGGTCAACTTCGTAAGTGGCTACGTTCACCGAAAGACAGGGACCATTTTAATGTACCGGGCATCATGCCAGGTTTTCTAATTGTCGGTGGTAGCTAGCAGGCATTCTCGAAATGCTATAATGACTGTTATTTTTTTTTATTTTTTTTTATGCCTGATAGGTTAACCTTTGACCACTATCTCACGTGATAGTAAGTGATGATGTGGTCGAAGATGTTGTTCAATACTCAATACTCAATACTCAATACTCAATACTCAATCATTAATTGCAATCATTAGTACATACAAATGCGGTTTACATGTCTTATATAAACAAACCAAAATCAGGTGGAATGGTACATAATGACCCTAATAGGGTATAGCAATGTGTAGCGGAAGGGAACGATCTATTCCATAATCGAGGCATCCTTAAGAAATTCTTCAAGAGTATAATAACACTTTTCGAGCAGTATATTTTTTAGGACTCGGAGGAATTTGTGTACATTTTCTATACTTTTGATTTGAACCGGTAATTTATTATATATTTTAGCGGCCATTGCGTTTGGTCCTGTACTATGCATTTCTAATCTCGAGGTAGACACAACCAGATTATGTTTATAATTAGACCGTGTTGGGTAGTTTCACTCATCTGATATTTTTGTAAAATGTTGGGGATATTTTTTTACAAACTTACAATTTTCTAATATATATATGGATGCCAGTGTTAATATTTTAAATCTAATAAAGTAGGGCCTATGAAATTTTTCTATATTTATGTCGGGAAGCTTTATATTTCCTAAAATTCGAATGCACTTTTTTTGGATGATAAAGATATCTGTAGCATCTACACTATTTCCCCAAAGTATTATGCCGTAGCTGATCCAGGAGAAACAATATGCATAATAAGCCGTTAGAGCTGTATCTACGTTTGTTACTTTTCGTAATTCTCTAAGCGCATAAGTAAAGCTTGATAGTTTTGACTTTATTTTCTGTATGTGGCTTTTCCAATTTAAATGTGTGTCAATATCTATGCCTAGTAAAGTCGATACGTCAACACATTCTATATATTTATTATTATAAGAGAAATTTATGTCAAGGGGTGCTTTTTGATAGGGTCTATATTGCATTAACGCGGTCTTTTTTAAATTCAATTCTAAATTATGATATGTCATCCAATTAGTTATATTATTAAAAATGTCAGTAAGGTTATAATTGATATTAGAATTATTTTTGCAAGATGTCAAAATAGAGATGTCATCCGCGAAAAGTACGCACGATTCGTCAATTGTTTTGGGAAGGTCATTAATATATAATAAAAAAAGAATACATCCGATCACAGATCCTTGGGGAATCGAATGGTTAATTTGTATAGAAGTAGATCTGACTGTACTTATTTCGCCGGTGTTAAAGTCAAAATTTTCTATTTCTACATATTGGTTGCGATTTTTTAAGTATGAGCTGAACCATTTGTGTGCTATGCCGCGTATTCCTTTGTCATATAGTTTATTTAATAGTATGTCGTACCTAACTTTATCATATGCTTTCGTCATATCTAATAAAATGCCTATTGCGTATTTTTTATCGTCTAAAATTGTCAAGATTTTGTGAATATAACTATATACGGCTGAAATAGTCGAACGGTTTTTTCGGAACCCGTTTTGAGTGTCATCAAATATATGAAACATTTCACAGAATGAAGTCACACGGGCTTGCATTGCTTTTTCAAAAATTTTAGATGAAGTAGGCAAGAGCGCTATTGGCCTGTAGTTACTGGGTTCCAGTTTTGACGATTTCTTATGTATTGGCTTGATTAAGGCCGTCTTTAACAGGTCCGGGAATGTTCCTTCGGCGAAAGATTGGTTTATCAGCAGATAATAAGGCAAAGTTAATTGTTCAGCACAATGCTTTATAAGAATTTGCGGCAGTTCGTCAACACCGTAACTGTATTTGTCTTTAATGTTTTTAATTATGTTGTATATTTCGCGCGGTTCAACCGGTTTTAAGTACATTGAGTTGTTTACGCGCTCGGGTGCAGACCGGCTGTAGACCGGTGACGGTGGCGGCGCTGGCGCGGGCGCCCCTCCGCCGCCGTCCGCACTACCGACACATGCAAAGTACTTGTTAAAGCTATTCACTACCTGTTGCGGATCGGAAATTATAGAATTATTTAATTTTAGTTTTATATTATTTTTAAGCTTTTTTATGTTTTTATTTGTGCGATTTTTTACAATTTTCCACATTGCCTTTGTTTTGTTTCCGGATTTTTTCATTTCTCGTATATATTCATTTTTTTTTCGATTTATTTACAGTCTTTTTTAACAATTTCACATATGTTTTATAGTAGTTTCGTAATGTTGGATGCTTACTATATGTTACAAGGGGTTTCAATAGCCGTTTGTTTTTACATGATGTCTTTATTCCTCGTGTTAGCCAATTATATTTTTTGTAATTTTTTAGTCTTATAAGTTTTTTTGGTATACATTTATTTAAAATTTCATATAGTTTTTTATGAAATACTTCGTAAGTTTGATTTATTGTATATTTTTTATTTTTATTTATGCTTAGAAGATCAGCCCAGTTAATATTACCTAGTTCATTTTTAAATTTGTCCATATTTTGTTTGTTAAAAAGCCTTTTTTGTGTTTTCCATAGTACCTGTTTCTTGTTCATAGAAAGAGGTTTTTTTATTTGTATTTTAGTACCAAAATGATCAGAAAATCCCAAATTTTCGACTGAAAAAGTCATTTTATTCTTATGACAGTTTGAAAAAACGAGGTCCAAACAGGTTGCTGTACTGTTTGTGATGCGGGTAGGTTTTTTTATATATTGGTTAAAATTGTATTCTCGTGTGAGGTTTAGTAGTGAGGTTGATTTCGCATTTTTATTCATTATATCGGTATTAAAATCTCCGCCAATTATTATGTCCATTGAGTAGTATTTTTTTTGTAGTAGCTCTAATAGTTTCTTAAATTGATTATAGAATAAATCGCTCCGTTTGTCATTCCAGTATATTATTATTAATAAGATATTAATTTTATGAATAATTATGGCACTGATTTCTATACAATACTCTATTGAAAGGTCCGCTATTTCCGTTAATTCCGTGAACTCAAAGTCGTTGCGTAATAATATGAGGGTCCCTCCACCTGTGCGATATTGCCTACAGAACGCGGCTGCAGTGTTATAGCCTGTCAAGTCAATCAGTTGTAGCTTGGCTTTGGATAACCATGTTTCAGTTGCACAGAAAGCATGCGTCATTAAATACGTGTCCTGTAGAAATGCTCGTAATATGTCTCGCTTTCCGAAGATACTTTGCATATTTTGAATTAGAATATTGAAGGTGTTGTTGTTGTTGTTAGTGACGAAAGTTATGGTTCCCGGGCATATTTTGTGATCGAAAGTGTGTGCTGTTTGCCAAGAATGTAGGATCACTGTATCTGGCGTCATGCGGTGGTGGCGGCGGCGGCGGCCGCGTCTGTGCAGTCGTCATGCGCCGAGCTTGTTGCGATGCTGATGATTGTCTCTGCGGTAGGTATGTTACAGTAATTTTACCGTCAACAATAAGTTTGTTGTTTCTTATAACTGCGTGACAGCCATCGAGTCGTGCTGCGCGAAGTTGTGCTTTTAGGCTATTCCTGTGTTTTAGGGCTGACTCATCAAAATATTCAGTAATAGACAATCCTGTATTTTTGAAAAATCGGTCACATTGCAGTAGGTACTAGGTAATTTTTTTACTAATTAGTTCAACAACCAAAGGCCTTCTTGGTAGATTTTTTCTTCCTATTCGAGTAAGTTCCTCAATATAGCCTGTAAGGTCTACATTTAAAATGTCCTGGAATATAGTAACAATCCTGTGGTGGAGATCGAATTCTGTTTCTTGTTCATATTCAGGTAGGCCAAACAGAACTATTTTCTTACAATGTTCTTCGCTGTGTTTTTGGGTGCTTTTTGTATGTGAGATTAGTTGTTGAATTTCTTCTTTTAACTTTGAATTTTCGGTATCTAACTTTTCAATCGTTTTAGATAAATTATTTATTTGACTTTTTATTATTGTTTGCTCGTTTGTTATTATATCTGTTTTTTTATTTACCTCCTGTCTTAATATGTCAGTTTTTTGTTCTATTTTATAATCTAGTACCTTTATTATTTCATTTATAATTGATCTTTTATTTTCTTCTAGCTTTTTATCTAATAGTACGCTGATTTGTTCTAGAATTATATTTTTATCTTCCAATAAGGTATATTTTGGGCTTATCAGGATGGGGTCAGATTTTTCACTTGTGTCATATCTATTAAGGTTTTCTGTCAAAGATTGATCACCCGACATTGTCGTCTCTTTTAACATCATACATTGTTGTTTTCTCACGGGTGTGTCGTCATTCCTGTGTCGTCTAGTTGTAACATTTTGGCAAGATGGACATTGCCACGATTTTTTTAGTTCGAAATGATTTTCTAAGTAATAAGCTGACGTTATATTGAGACATGCGTAATGGTATTTCAACAAACAGCTTGTGCATTTTAGTATTTCTCCATCGTAGGTTATAGTTTTCATGCAAGCTTTACAGTCCATTTTTTCAGAATGCTTCGAAAAATAAATAAATAAATTATATTCTATATTTATTTTAGATTTTACTTATCTTATTCTTGGCTTATTACGTAGCTCCAATCCAACACTTGTATCTCGTTGTGATAAGGCTTATTTTTGTTCGCCACGGCCACCCAGCTGACCAGTATTTTTTGAATAGTCGTTGGTAGATTTAAAATTCACTAACATCAATTTTTTAAACACTGATAAAATCGCGGATTATTATTTGTTTTCCATGTATTTTGGATCACTGCGCTCGTTAAACTCCAGACTTCAAGCTGGTAAAACTTTAATCGTTGGATTCTCACTTTTTACTAGGTTTTTTATTTTATTACTACAGAGGTGCGTGTGCTATGACTCAATTCGATCGTAGCGCGCGATCGTCCAAGGTTCAGGCTAACCTAGAATTCTAAAACAAAAACCGGGACCGACTGTCACCTGCCTACCTAAGATTGGTAGTAGGGAGCATGAAGAGAAACAATAGAAGAGTACAGTATAAAGTATAATGAATAGAAAGGGTCGTGGATCTCAGACAGGTATGGCAATTAGCAAGCTGCTGTTGTAGGACCTATCTTCGGTCCGCTAGTATATGAGTCGATGCTCAGCAGCAGGTCTGCCGTGCAGTGGCTCAGCTCCACACTGCCGCGCCGGTAGACTGTCCCAGCCAGGTGCTGTAGAGACGGTTGGCCGCGGTCGGTGCTGGAGGTCAGAGAACGGCCGGAGTTCAGGCCTTGTACGAGGTCAGGTACTGCTATTCGGAAACTAGAAGCCTCGTACTGGAACCCTGGAAGGCACATGTGCTCCGGTCATAGTGGGCCAAGGGCCAAAAAAGTAGATGCTGCTGGTAAAGAATTCACATCCGCTAAGGCTTCCGCTACCGAGCATAAAGAGACTAGCTAGGCCCTTTGTGGATGCGAACCATCAGCCGCTTAGAATGCCAGAAGGGCCAAGTAAGTATTTTGCTGGTCAGGATGCGCACAATCCACGAGGTCCGTTCACTACCGAGCATAAAGGGACTAGTCTAGGTCCCTCGCGAATTGCCTGACGTAAAAAACACGTTATTTAAATCTTTCTGTCTTTTTTTATACCTGTCAACTTAGGACCGAATACACACTGAAGTCGCACAATTCCATCAGAGTAGCCTATAATAACATTTACAGGCAGCTGATGGGGCTGTCCCAGAGCTGTAGCGCGGCTGGAATGTTTTTGGACGCGCGCATCGATACTTTCAACGCAATCCAGCGTAAAAGGATAGCGCCATTCATGTTCAGAGTTGACAGGTGTAAAAACGCCATTGTAAGGAGTCTAGCAGACCACCTGCAGCAAACTGCAACGTACCGACTTTGGTTGTCCATTGCCACCTGATATTTTATTTTTTATTATTATATTATATATAGCATATTATTTTATTATATTGTGACTATTTTTTTTGTACAATGGATCATGGATCTGAAATAAAGTATTATTATTATTATTTTTATTATTATTAAAGTCTGGGGCCCAACGGGAGCCACTTTTGTGGTCCGTGCTATTCTGGACACTGGCTTTCAAGGTTGCATAGTTTATACTAGATTGGTAGGGCAGGTAGGCCTAAACTTGAGAAAATATTCTGATGTTATTCGGGGAGTAGGTGCTGAAGCAGCTGTAAATAGTGTTGAGGGGCAAGTGAAGTAATTGTTCACCCCTGTTGATTCTCCATCCCCGAGGATATGAACTTCGGCTATTGTTATGGAGAATATTTTGGGTAGGCATCCACAGAAGCAATTGTCCACTTCTATGGTAAATTTGACTACGAGTTTGAACCTGGCTGACCCCAAGTTTGACTTACCGGGACAAGTTGATTTGCTGATAGGTTCAGTTGTCCTTGGTAAGGTTTTATTAGGTAACAAACGGGTCGTACAGCCAGGTGGCTTGGTCGCTATCCCGACCATATTTGGTTTTGCTTTGATGAAACCTGTTTTGAAGGTACCCCCTCCACTGGAACTTGATGTTTTGACAGTGGGTTCGGCTCTCTCTGATGCGTTTCAGAAGTTTTGGGAAGTCGAAGAGCCCCCTCAAGCTTCTCGTTTGGACCCAGTTCATGAAGAGTGCGAGTTGTTCTATCTGAACAACACAGGCCGCCTTCATTCTGGCCGGATCATTACTCGACTACCTTTTCTGTCGCTACGTCCTCCTCTTGGTGAGTCCCGACCCGTGGCAGAAAAGAGATTGTTGGCTATGGAGCGCCGTTTGAGTCAAGATGCGGAGCTCCGACAGAAGTATATAGAGTTCATGAGAGAGTATGAACAGTTGGGACACATGTCTGTGTCCGATTTGGATTGGCGTTCAGTGGAGCATTACTTCCTTCCGCATCATGCGGTACTTAAGCCATCTACTGGCAAGCTGCGCACGGTATTTGATGATTCTGCGCAGACCTCCACTGGCATATCTTTGAACCAATGTTTGCATTCCGGTCCCGAATCGTTAAAGGACCTTGGTGACGTCATTACAAATTTTCGACGTCATCAATTTGTTTTTGTAGCCGACATTAAAATGATTTTTCAGCAAACTATTATACATCCCGATGACAGGCGTTTTCAATTAATCCTGTGGCGAGAAGACTCACGCGATCCTATTGTTGTTAATTAATTTATTTTATATTCATCGGAAAAAATATTTATGACCCATTATGAGCTCGATACGAATACTTACGGACTCCGTTCTTCTCCGTTTTTGACTATTTGTCCTCTTTGGGAGTTTGCGGACCGAGAGAGTTTGAAATTCCCTCGGGCGTCCGCTATTTTGAAAAACGACCTGTACGTCGATGACATTTGCACTGGGGCGTCAGCGGAGAAGGAAGCGATCCTTATTCGTGACGAATTGATAGAAAAATATTGGCCTCCGCTGGGTACAAGTTGCACAAATGGATCTCCAACTCACCAGCTCTGCTTGAAGGCCTACCAGAAGACCATCAACAAGACCCTCATTTATTAGAGAATATTGACAATCCTGCGATGATGGCTGTCCTCGGTATTAAGTACAAACCAGTCCAGGACATCTTTACATATGGTGTTGACTTGGAATTGCATCTTGTCCGGACAAAACAACTGGTGCTGTCCTCTGTCGCGAGGACTTTTGATCCAAACGGTTGGATATGTCCTGTCATATTTTGGGCAAAATGTTTCTTAAAGAAACTTTGGATGGCAGGACTTGGATGGGATGAACCTCTCCGCGGAACTCTTGTCGAGGATTGGATATCCTTTGTATCCTCGCTTCCGGCGGTCAATGAGGTTTCATTGCCTCGTGCCATGCTTCCTCCAGGGAAGTATAAGGCCACCCTACACGGGTTTTGTGACGCTTCGGAGCGCGGCCATGCCGCTGTTGTTTTCCTCCGTACCGTCAGTACATCGGGCCATGTAACGGTCTCTCTAGTCATGGCTAAGAGCAAGGTGGCCCCTCTTTGGACTTCGCTTACCATTCCGAAATTGAATATATCGGTGGCAGTTCTTCTTGTGCGTTTGTTGAATCACGTGTCTAGTGCGCTTGGTAAATACGTACACATTAGCGCGACCTACGCCTGGACAGACAGCCAAATTGTTCTTTGTTGGTTGCGGGCGTCTGTTCACACTTTGGGGGTCTTTGTAGCTAATCGCGTTTCCCAGATTCAGAAATCTGAGATACCGCTCATTTGGAGACACGTGCCTGGTGAGGTTAACCCAGCTGATTGCCATTCACGCGGATGTGTGGCTCCTCAGCTGATTGAGCATCCACTATCAAAGTCAAAGTCAAAATCATTTATTCAATTTAGGCGTCTACGACGCTCTTATGAAGGTCAATTACAAATTTTAGTATTGAAATATTCTACATTGTACTGCCACGTTCAGCAAATAAGTTGTATAGAGCCACTGCGAGAAGAACGGGCAAGAAACTCGGGGCCATTCTTTTAAACAACTTTTAACAATGTGTTACATACTAACTATATAATAGAGTTATTACAATATTTGTTTAAATTATGTAGGTGACAGGCAATAGCTTGGCGGAGGCGGAATTGTCCAGGCATTTTTGTCGTTTATGTAATCAGAAACTGTGTAGTAGGATTTTTTAATCAATATGTTTTTCACGTGCAACTTGAATTTCCCTTTTGTGAGCGTTGTAATATGTTTGGGAACTTTATTATAAAACCGCACACAATTACCTAAGAAGCACCTTTTATTTGTCTTTGCTAATCTTAAACCTGGCACCGCTATTTTATCTTTATTCCTAGTGTTGTAATCGTGATTGTCACTGTTTAATTTAAATTTACTCAAATATTTACGAACATACATAATATTTTTAATATATATAGACTTGGTAAAGTTAAAATGTCAATTTCTTTAAAAAGATCCCTCAGAGATTCCCTAAGATCCATTTTATATATGGCTCGCTTTTGTAGGATGAAGATTGTCTCTATATCAGCAGCAGTTCCCCACAGCAATACACCATACGACATAATACTGTGGAAGTACGCGAAATAAACTAGGCGAGCAGTAGCTACATCTGTTAACTGTCTTATCCTAAAAACTGCATATGCAGCAGAACTAAGTCTTCCGGAGAGATCATGTATATGTGGATCCCATTGTAAAGTGGAATCCATTTTGATTCCCAGGAAGACTGTCGCTTTGTCAAAACTTTAAACATTTCGTCTTTTTTGAATTTAGGAGAAGATTATTAGCGGCGAACCATTTACAAATCTTAGATAATACATTATTTACATGCTTCAGTTCACTGTCATTCCTATCTACTTTAAAAATCAGAGAGGTATCATCTGCGAATAAAACAATATCGCAGAAATCTTTGACCATGCAAGGCAGATCATTAATATATGTTAGAAACAGAAAAGGTCCCAAAATTGATCCCTGTGGTACTCCCATTTTTACCAAAGACCCGGAAGAAGTATTGCCATTTATTCCATCCTTCTGTAGCCTGTCTGACAGATATGACTCTATAAGATTCAGAGCTTTTCCACGAATACCATAGTGGGAAAGTTTACGAATCAGATTGCAGTGCTCTACACAGTCGAATGCCTTGGAAAGATCACAAAATACGCCAATAGCATCATGTGAACTCTCCCAGGCTTCCAATATATGCAACATCAATTGAACACCTGCATCTGTTGTGGATTTGCTCTTGGTGAAACCAAACTGATTCTCATTTAATAAATTATGCTTGTTAAAATGGGATAGTAGTTGTTTGAGTATAATTTTTTCGAATACTTTACTTAGAACAGGTAAGATGGAAATAGGTCTATAATTGCAAGGGTCAGATGTAGACCCCGACTTTAAAATTGGAGTGATTTTACTTTGTTTCATTAAATCGGGGAAGTTTCCTCTATCGACACAAAGACTGAATATTGTTTCTAAATATGGTGCAATAATGTAAATTATAGACTCTACCACTTTTACTGACATACCCCACAAGTCTTCAGTACTCTTTATGTTTAAACTTTGAAATGTTTTTATAATTTCAAATCTTGTGGTGTGTCTGAAAGAAAAGTCCGGTGACTTGCTGGGAAAATTATGTTTTAACAGAGTTTCTGCTACATTGGGACAAGAATCCAATGACTTAGTGGCTTCTAGGGGTAAGGTAGAAAAAAAAATCAAATATATTCGCCACTTGTATTAAATCAGAGATTTGATTTTTGTCAATAGTTAAGACATATGTTGAATCTCTAGGTTTATTTTTACCAGTTTCACTATTTATAGTCTTCCAAATGGTTTTTATTTTATATTTAGACTTGCTAATTTTGTTTCTAATAAAAAGAGATTTAGCACACAAGCAAACAGACTTGAACATTTTTGAATACTTTCTAACATAATCATGAAACTGTTTGCAAGATTTTAAATGTTTCCTGCGATACAGATCAAACAAATAATCTCTACTTTTTCAAATACCTGTTGTTGCCCAATCACCGAACTTCAACTTTCCATCTATTTGTTTTTTTATTTTTGGACATACTTTTTGAAACTCAGTGAAACTCATCTTATTGAAAAATACTGATATAGGTAATGCTGCTATAAATAAAAATATAAGATATAGGTACGATGCAAAATATTGTAATAACTGACGGTTTCTTTATGTTAACATAAAAAGCGACCCTGTTTTTAGGATGTGAACTCCTATTCAAAGGATAATTATTTTGTATAAAATTTATGATAAGTAACGTTTTGGCAACAAACGCTGGAAATTTTTCAATTACATCTTAATTTTTTTTACCAGTCAAATGCTTATAATACTATATACAACAATCGTCCCTTCGGGTGCTGGGCTCCCCGAGGTCCACTCCTCATTATTTTTTCTTTTTAAAGAAAATAAGCTATTATAAATGTCATTCGGGTCATTATGAGAAAAACTTGTAATGCCAAGCTTAGCTTCTATGTTGGTACTGAGTATTTCCAGCCTACTAGTTGTTAATGGTCTATGTTCAATTTCATACCTCTCTGTTTTTCTGATTCCATCAAATTTTATCGCTAGGCCCTCATGATCAGATCTAACACACTTCATTATTGACTTTTCTTTAGTCTTACAGTTTGAGTATATATTGTCTATACAGGTAGCTGAAGTATCTGATATCCTAGTGGGCTCACAGAATAGAAATTTCAAATTAAATGACTTAAACAATGAAATAAGATCAGCCTTATATTTAGTATTCAATAAAATATCTATATTAAAATCACCACATACAAATATGGGTTTTTTGCATTTTTGAATTTTTCTGTAGTATATTTTCCTATGGTGGGGATCGCAATGGTTGACTCGTGCTGAGGTAGATTGGCCGCCCCAATTGTTTTGTTAATTCAGCTCTATCCTAAGATTGCCTGGTAGAGATCACTTTTAGTGATAAGGCCGCCCATTGTAACACTATGTTATCATTATTTAGTATGTAAACTTTAATATTTTAACAGTGGTGTAACAATAAAGAGTTTTCTATCTATCTTCTATCTAGATTGGCCTCGGACACCAGCTTTGGACACTTCTTCCTTGCCGGGCTAACGTACGCTCGCTGTTGTGAAGGAAAAAGTTCCCTTTGACCCTGATTTCATGTTGAACCGTTACAGTTCCCTTGACAAATTGATTGGTAACACCGCTTGGATTAAACGCTTCGTGATACTTGTAGGCACCCAACTCAGAAACGTTCGTCACCAATTCTCTCACCTGATGAGAGGCAGGAAGCCTTACTTGTTAAGTTTCGTACTGTGCAATCGGTGTACTTTGAAATGGAAATTGACATTTTGAAACGGGCGAAATCTAAATTGACGGGAGCTTTTAGCAAACTGAGCCTCTTTTTGGACAGTACGGGCCTTTTGCGTGTTGGAGGGCGTCTTCGCAACGCCAACCTCCCCTACGGGGCTCGCCACCCCCTTTTGTTGCCTAAGGAAGGCCATTTGGTTAAATTGTTGGTGCCAGATCGTCACATCAAAAACTCGCACGCCGGCTGTAATGCCCTGTTGGCCATCTTGCAACGAGAATTTTGGATTTTGTCGGCCCGAAGAACAATTCGCAGTATAGTCTTCCGCTGCATGCCTTGTTATCGGCTCAAAGCCGCTCCCATGCAGCCCTTGATGGGAGATCTACCTGCAGATCGTGTCACCGAGAGTAGGACGTTTGTAGGAGTTGGTACGGACTTTGCAGGTCCCTTTTTGATTAAAACGTCAACTCTTCGCAACAATAAAAACATCAAGGCGTACTTATGCGTCCTGGTTTGCTTCGCGACCAAGGCAGTCCATCTGGAGGTGGTATCCTCGCTTACAACCGATGCTTTTGTGGTCACACTAGACTGATTAGTTTCACGACGCGGACTGCCTTCTATAATTTGGTCAGATTGCGGCACTAATTTTAAGGGTACGAACCACTATTTGAACGACGTTAACGCCTTCCTAGCTGATAAGCATATTGAAATTGGATGTAAACTCTCGTAACGAGGCATAACTTGGTGGTTTTCTCCCCCAATTTGTCCCCATTGGGGCGGTATATTAAAAGCTGCTGTAAAATCTGCCAAAACACACTTGCAACGAGTTATTGGAGATACTATTCTCACATTTGAAGAGTTAGCGACTTTGTTTTGTAAGATTGAAGCTATGTTAAACTCTAGACCGTTGTGCCCGATCTCTTCAGACCCTAATGACTTTGAAGCCCTTACGCCGGGCCGTTTTTTGATTGGTCAGCCACTTGTTGCCTTGCCTGAGTACCCTTATGTTGATGTGAGACCTAATCGTCTCTCGCGGTTTGAATTGGTTCGCCAATTGACTCAGAGCTTTTGGAAACGCTGGAACTTGGAATATTTGCACATTCTCCAGCAACGCGTCAAGTGGACTGACAAAACCGATCCACCCATAATTGGAGACCTCGTTTTGATTAAGGATCCTAACTTTCCGTCACTCATGTGGCGCAGGGGGCGCATCCTCAATCTTGTATCCAGTAGTGACCGGTATCCCGGTCCGTAACGGGTAGATGTTCGGACCGATCAACTAAGTGCGGGCAAGGTTCTGAACGGGCCCCCTAGGTAGTCGTCTACTTTGAGTCTATGGACAATTTTGAGTGAAAAGAGTAGAAGTTTGCATTGTCGTTCTGTCTCTGGTTTTTGAAAACTTTTGTGCTTGGACAATTTTTGATATGCAAAGTAAATTCGGCGATTTTGGGACAGCGGTCCTTAATGTCATTTGTGTTTTTGAAAAAACCACCTGTTTGGACCCTCGCGTGTGCAGTGATTGAACTAAACCCGGATTATTGTTAGTGACACCAGGATTGTGAAGAATGTCGCCAAGATAGGAGCTTCCTCGCCCAAGCGTGAGTAAACCTCAATTATTCTTTGTTGGCCAATACTGAATTGTTAGGTAAACGCTAGGGTGAGATCGTCAACGTCGACTGAAAGCCTATCATAAGGTGAATTTTCCGAATGCCCGCCTGGCTAGCTACCACCCTCAAGTAGAAAATCTGTCGCCAAGCACTTAACGGTGTGTTCCGGCAGCTGTCCTTGAGAGCCAGTACTTCTAGGTTAGCCTGAACAACATCTTCGACCATATCATCACTTACCATCAGGTGAGATAGTGGTCAAAGGCTAACCTATCAGGTCCTTTTGTAAATTGTTTACAGGCAAGTCAAGGTACATTTGATACATATTTATAATAATTAAATATATTAATTATAATTAC
This sequence comes from Plagodis pulveraria, assembly GCA_963890685.1. Classification (NCBI taxonomy): domain Eukaryota; kingdom Metazoa; phylum Arthropoda; class Insecta; order Lepidoptera; family Geometridae; genus Plagodis; species Plagodis pulveraria. The sequence goes on from OY982977.1 coordinate 2,772,667, forward strand.
ATCTATGTAAATAATTGGTTTAAATGTTTTAATCATAATATTTTTATACATAATACAGTTAAATAAATGTTACAGTTATCACGTTTGCTTGTCCTAAGAACAAAGATTCTAAATGCTGCATTCACATGAATTCTTTTAATGTGTAGAAGGGATTGTTTTCAAAAAAGTTCATTAGTTTTAGTTTCAACAAACTATATTTTAAGGTGGTCAAGCTTTTTGGTAATTTATTATACATAAGTATTTTCGAATAACGACCTTGTTTCTGTACTTTAGCTAATCTGGTTTTTGGTACAACCCGAATTCATTTCATTCACCAATTTCAATCCAATTTCATTACAAATACAAATATACAAATATTTTTTTATTTCAAATATCTTAGCCTATAATATTTGCTTAACTAACTTTAATATCTTATATAAATATATTATGTACATACCTAGTTATACCTTAAATTACGTTTTATAATTCTCTTTTCATTATTACGCAGACAGTAAGGTAAAACTTTTTCCTGCTTTTCTGGAATATCCCTATCATCATGAAATTCTAATAAACAATTATAGATGTAAAGAGAAACAACTGTCATAACTATGTCTTTCTTAAAGTGCTCCCTTGCGGGGCTACGCTTTTTAACCCATTAATTGTTCATATTGAACGTTTTTGACATTTGAGAACTCTTGTTATCTCTGTAGAATTACCCCAAACAGTAATGGAATATCTTATAATTGAATGTATATATGCATAGTACACGGATATTAGCGATTACTTATCTAACAATGGTTTAAGTTTAAAGAGAGCGTAATTACCGCTCGCCATTTTCTTGCACATTTTATCAATATGTGCTTGGTGACTAATTGTGTTGTCTATTAAGTATGGATATTGGATATCAGAGTAATCATGTAGAGAGCAGTAATAAACGGACGTGTCTTGTGAATATTATTTTATTTAATCGCTTCACCATGTATGGATAATACAGATATACATAGATATTAGACGATATTAGATATAAGCCCATACATAGATTTTAGACGCCATATAGTGAGAAAACAATTTATTTTTCTTCCAAAGCCATCATGTTGGGTATCAAAATGAAGGGCTTTAAAAACGATTCCATAAATACATTAACTTGCCGTTTTATTTTCAATGGATCGATAAAACGCTTAACAAAAATAAATTATTTGCTGTCGAGATTTATATTTTCTTTTTTTTTTTAGCACACTGTACCAAGTTCTAGTTTTGACGTCACAACATGGCGCTAGGCCGATCCTATTCTTATTTTAATCGCATTGTATATTAAAGTATTGCGATTCGTTTACTTAATTTAATACACAACGTGTTATATTTAATTCAATTAACTTGCTCTTATATGCGATAAAGTTTTGGTGTTTCTAATCAGCTCATTACTTAATTTAGCTCATTATTAAAATTATAAGTTATAAGCTAGGGTTCCGCACAGGTTTCATAAGAGTTCCGTGAACAATTTTAAGTGTTGTGTGATTAAATTAGCAGTGTAACTGTTTTGTATGCAGCTCTCAGGTAAAGTTTATAGTATTGATATCATATTTAATCAGACATTATCTAACCGACTTCCGTTAAAGTAGATTGGTATTCTTACAGCTAGGCTGGATATATTTGACTATTTTTTGTGGTTTTTATATTCATGGTTGTTGAGTGAATAACCACTTAGGTTATTTTATATTACCCAACCTTCGAAAAAGGTGGTGTCCAGCCCTCATAGTAAATATTGTTATAATTATTATTTATTTGGTTTATTTGTGTTTATTGTGACTCAGTTTTTTTTTTTGCGTCCACCAATATGCCTACTAAAAGCCAAGCCACCCGCTTTCGTGAAGCATCAAAGTATATTGTATTGCAAGCAAAGTATATTGGTTTGCATGAAATAGCCGAATCAATTTTAAAGGCGGAACAGACATACTCAGTGGAGGATTTCACCGCCAGATTTGCTGACATAAGAGACGCAAAGCAAAAATGTTCTTCGAAATTTTGGATTCGACAGACCTGGACGACAAACAAGACCGGTTCTACCGCGAAAATTATGATTTGGCAGCCGAATCTTATACAAAAATACAAGTCGCCCATTTAAAAATTCGCGATATTACCGTGAAATCACCGAATCCGCCCACATTATCATCGCCACCTCCTACTGTCCTCCAATCCTCCAATTAGAAAATTGGCCGTCATTTATTGCGATTTTTGAGAGCTTGACTGCCACCGTCGCGAATTTGTCTGACACCATCAAGCTGCACTACTTACTGTCCTGTCTGTCTGGGGAGTCGCGCTCCCTAATTTCTCATCTGCCCATAACCAACGAGAATTTCCAAGTAGCGTTATATGATGATTCTGTCAGGTGGGGCTTGATCCGGCTTGATCCGTCAAAATAACATAAAAAAATAAAAAAATATGTCATAACTATATACTTATATAATTTATATACCTTATCCACTTGACTAGAATAAGGATAAAGTTATGTCAAATACGAGTATTTTTTTATGTCATTGTGACGGTATTAGTTCGTGGCCTACCTCCACACCACAAGTGACGAATCGTACTGCACCCGTCACACACTGAGACATATAGTTGTTAAATCTCATGTGTCTGTTATTTTACTGGCTCTCAAGGACTGCTGCTGGAACATACTGTTAGGTGCTCAGCGTTAGATTTTCTACTTGAAAGAGTAGCTAGCCATGCGAGCATTCGCAAAATTCCGTTCTGCCATGCAGCGAAGCTCAAGCTGGCGGTGGATCGAACCATGGATGTGTGGCATGGTAGACCATAGCTTCCGTTCTTTGATGAAAGAATCCGGACTTCTAAATTTCTTTTTATGTAATTGATGAGACGGGAAAGTCGCAAGCTTGATTGTAAGGTTCACGTGTGTCCATTTCCGAGACGTTATGTCTTAGGTCTCATTCACCCAGTAATTTTACTAGCTACAGTGCCCTTCACGCCTCAACGTGGAAGTCTTTGAGGCAGTATATGACACACTGCAGTTGATTTTATCTAGACAGACACTTGTAAAAAGGGTAGCATGGATTTTGTTTTCGGAGATATCTGAACACCTGCACCACTTCTTCACACATGACATCCTTCTCCTTCAAACTACTTCAGTAGCGTTTGTTTTGGTGGTTAGGACGTCGTTAGTAAAAATAGATCAAGGAGAAATCGGAGGACGCGGGAGCGATTCCCGCCCGGGGCATAAAATTTTATGTTACAATAATTTGTAAAATATGATTTTCGCATCGCACGCGATAATGCTTGTAATCATATTTATAAATATAGAAGGGAAGCAACATCATTCCGAGAGTTAAGTGTTTGAAAAAACACTTCTTTCAATCAGGTAAAGTACCTAGTAGTCTGGTTGGTGGCCGCGCACCGTCCCCTAAGACGTTTAAAGAAATACAATTGGAGCATGAAATTTTGGCTGGAAATAGCGTGCCCATATGACCGAGTGGTTTAGGCATTGGGCGCGAAATCAGAGGACGCGGGTTCAATTCCCGCCCGGGGTATTTTGTGATCCAATAATTTGTAAAATATGATTTTCGCTTCGCAGGCGATGGTGTTTGTAATCATATTTAGAAATAGAATAGTACATATTGCAACAAGTGCGTGAGGTTGTTTATTACATAACAATCGAGACGGGTTTTAGGCCTGAGATCGAAGATCGAAGTTCTAAATGGATAAATGGATTGGAATAAACAACGCGCACGAGTTTCATACGACGTTTTTCAACACACTTGCGGGGAACGAATACGAAAATTTCGATACGAAAATATTTTTGTGATCTTTTTGATAGCAATAATAATCTAGTTAAAACTATAGTCTTAGTTATCTGACTTATTCACGTGAGTTATCCCGTTTTATTTACTAAAATAATAATCTGATTAAAAAGGTTAATAATTATTTTTTCTAAAGTTCTACTTTAGTAGGTAAAAAACTCTTTGGTTTGTTTTTATATGAAAAACGAACGAAACAAACTACAATCTCCTTGGTGAGAAGTGTGTAAACGTTGTTTTTTTTCTATTTAAAGTGCGGTGAAGTAAAAAAAAAAACACGAGTGCGTAATAGACTATATTATGACATAAGCTCTGAAGAACTTACCGATGTGCGTATGTATGAATTATATTGATTTATTTTGATGTTTACATGCACGGTATAAAAAATGAATTTTCTAGAAAATATTACATTTAGACGTATACGTACAGTATCAGATTCCAAGCTGCACAATGATAGTGAGTCAAGCTCACAAATACTTAATGCCACTGTAAGCAGTTTACCCGATATATCAGACGACGAAGACAGCTAATTAGTCAAACAACTTAAGCATAAAATTGAGTCCATGACAATCGAATTAAGTAGCGCACACTTAGAGATAGAAACATTGACAATAGAAAATAATGACCTTAAACGTATTAACGAAGATCAAACGAAGAAAAATGAGCTATACAAAAATATAACACATAGTCCAGCTAAGCAAAAACAGTTGACGTCCACAAACAAAAAGCGGAACACTCCACATAAAGTATCTAAACAAACACAAACGCATAGTAATGCAGATGATAAAATATACCATAGTAAACATATACAAACAGAACAAGAGCAGATGGATAACACACCTAAGAAACAAAAGAAAGTAAATCACAAGGGTAAAAAACATATTCAAAATAAAGAAAATAAGGAAGCAAATGTATCTAAACAGAAGATCGACATAAATCAAATACCCGTGCACATAACAAATAGAAATGAATCACCAGAGATTTCTAGTAATATAATTTTAATTAGCACCAACAAACAAAATAAAGTACTACAAATAGCAGAAAAAACACTAAATGGATCCAGTGGAAGTACTTTTCTTCGCCATTATCTTGTACCTAATGGAGGAGTATCAGAACTAGTGCAGGGGATAGACAAAAAAGTAGAAAACTGAACCATGGACGATTACTGCGTTATACTTGTAGGTGAGGAAGACTTTAAGATAGACAGTGACTATACTAAACTAATCTGCCACATACGGGAGGCTCTCTTCAATACAAATAATACAAACTTTATTATTTGCCTGCCGACCTATAAATGTGCTTTAAGTTCTTATTTAACGGACGATTTAAATTTATTCAATAACAGGATTGACATATTTAATAAACTGCTATATTTAGATATTTTGACACACCAATATGCGTACATCTTCGACTCAAACTCATGCCTGACATATGACAGCAAAACATATTTTATGCGATCTGGATTGTTAAAAAATGCTGTTCTACGCACCATATTAAATAATATGTCTTTAGTGATTAAAGAAATTCAATATCCTACCGTTCAAAATTTGAGACTAGGGACGAGCTACAATGCTGATACAGATTTAAAAGAAAGCATAGAGTTTTTTCGAGAATGAACACATTTGTATTATGCACCAAAACATCGCTGGGCTGATGAGTAAAGCAGATGAACTATCTGTTTGCCTTAATTATCTACAAAATGATAAAAATCTAAACGTAGATGTAATTTGTGTTACCGAGCATAACATGAGAGCAGGATTTGAAAATAACCTTTTAATACTTAATTATCATTTAGCTGCTAGTTTCTGTAGATTAAAAATGTCAAAAGGTGGCGCATGTATCTTAACCAGAACTGGACAACAATATAAAGAGCTTTCTGAAATACAAGCTCTTTCTCACTCTGGAATTATTGAATGTTGCGCAGTTGAACTGATTCCATATAAAATTGTAGTAGTGTGTATTTACAGAGTACCAAAAAAGAAACAAAAGGCAAAGTATTTCGAAATTTTCTACACATGTATGCATAATCTTCTTCAAAAAATATGTTCCAAACATTATAAACATATAGTAATAGCAGGCGATTATAATATTAATATTTTGAAGTCAGATATCAATACACGAAAGCTAGAATGTCTCTTGTTAAGTTTTAATCTCAAACTAGCCATTAATGTACCTACTCGATTAAGTAGTCAAACATGTATAGATAATATTGCTCACGATTTTAAGAAGAATTTCAAAGCAGAAGTAGTTGAATTTGCGATATCTGACCACACAGCACAATTATTAATATGTCCTGTTGACAAAAAATGTATCACTGATAGATGGTGTATTAAACGACGCGATTACAGTAAAGAGAATATTTCTAAATTCACAACATGTATTAAAGCTCTCTCTTTCTCACAACTTTATAATACTGACAATGCTAATGACGCCTATAATATTTTTTTGACATATTTAAATTATTTTACGATTTATGCTTTCCATGTATACAGAGAACTATAAGTTCTATCAAAAAGCCAAAGTGGATATCGCGTGGAATCAAGCAATGTAGTAAAAAGAAGCGTATTCTTCTATGGGAACATAGACGGAATCCGAATATAGACAATAAGAATAGATTCATGAATTATTCAAAAAGGTTAAAAAAAAATAACTAAACTAACACAACGCGCTCAAAACGACTTTGCAATAAAAACGGCCCCAAATAAGTCTAAATGCATATGGACTATAGTGAACAGCTCAAAATTTAGAACACAGAACAAGTCACTAGAAAAAATTAGAGTGAGCAATAAAACATTTACTGACCCTTACACAATTTGTAATGTTTTGAATGATCATTTCATTGATAAAATTGAGCCTATTGGGTATCAAAAATATAAACGTAACTCATTAATTGTAAGCCGACCTAATTCCATGTTTCTAGCCCCTAGCACCGCATATGACGTATTAAAAATAATTAATTCTTTAAAAAACACAAACAGCGTAGGTTACGATGGAATCACTACGAAAATTCTCAAACATGTTGCTATTTTGATATGCGGACATTTAGGCTATATCATTAATCTATGTATCTGTGAAGGTACCTATCCTGAAACACTAAATGTGTCTATAGTTAAACCCATATTTAAAAAGAAGAACAGGGAAAGCATTGATAATTATAGGCCAATATCACTAATACCTATATTATCGAAAATCTTTGAAAAATATATTTATTCGCAAATTTACAGGTACGTAGAGATGAAAGGTATTTTGTGCAATGAACAAAAAGGGTTTAGAGAAAGAAAATCAATTAATATGGCAATTCATGACTTTTTAGATAATGTCATGGTAAATGTAGATAAAACTATGCCAGTTTGTGCCATATTCTGTGACATGACACAAGCCTTTGATTATGTGCACCACGGTATTTTGTTGGAAAAACTTGATGCATATGGTATTAGAGGTAATGCTTTGGAGCTTATCAAGTCATACCTGACTAATAGGAAACAATACACAGAAATTACAAAAATAAATTTCATTAAAAAGCAAGAAGAAATATACCGGTCCAATGAACGCTCTCCTTTATATGGGGTACCACAAGGTAGCGTACTGGGCCCTCTGTTGTTTATTTTATATATTAATGACTTGCCGAAAGCTCTTGAACATCCGACGACTCTCTTTGCAGACGATAGCACAATAACAATTAAATGTAATAATAACAATTCTTACGAAACTGACATAAATAATAGTTTAAAATCGATAGTAGAATGGCTTGACAATAATAATTTAAAAATAAACTTGGATAAAACTAGTATAATTCATTTCCACAGCGTGTTATGCGAAAGAAAATTGAGGCTCAATTTAACGGCAAAGTTATACAGGAGGTAGAATCGACAAAATTTCTGGGATTGAGAATAGATAGCAAACTGGACTGGAAAGCGCACACAGAGGAGTTAACTAAAAGAATACACTCATCGGCATATGCTCTGTTTAAACTGTCTTTTGTAATCAACAAAGATGCTCTAATAACGGCGTACTATGGATTAGTTGCTTCAGTTCTGCGTTATGGTATAATATTTTGGGGTAACTCCACTAACAAAAAGATTGTTTTCAAAGCGCAAAAAAGATGCATCAGAGCGATGTACAACTTAAAAAATACTGATAGCTGTAAGCCATATTTCCTTAAAAATAAATTGTTAACATTGCCTTGATTGGAAGTAGCAACTTTTGTAAAAACCAACCCAGACCGATTTCACCGTTGGTCTGAAATGAGCACTAGTACACGTAGTAGGCGTGACAATACTAGAAATTGCCCGCGTAGCTCTAAAACTGCTCTAATGAAGAATAGTATTTTTGGTATGGGTTCCATTATATACAACAAAATTCCAAAATCTGTTAGAGAATTGAATAATGATGAATTTATATACAAATTAAATAGTATATTGGCTGACAAATGTTATTATAATATTGCTGACTTCCTAAATGATAAAATTGACATAAAATCCTAATAAGCTATTGAGATTATATACCATTTGTGTGTTTTTGGTATGTGTTTCTGGTATGTTTGACATAAAAATTTATCCTAATTATCTGTTGAGATTATGTACTGTTGTGTTTTTTTTTTGTTGTTTTGTTTTGTATGATATTGACATAAAATGAATTCTAATTAGCTGTTGACATTATGTACTGTAGTGTTGTATACTGTATGTTTTCAACGAGTTTGACATGAAATGAATACTAATTATTTATTGACATTATGTAGGTACCCACTATTTGTGTTTTTTTTTGTTTTGTATGGGTTTATTTTGCTACCAAATTTTAAAATACCCTGCTAAGCAGGTTTAATCTATGTATTATTTTATTAACGAACACTGAAATATTCTATTGATATGACATTTGTACGCCACACCAGGCAAGAACATGAGGCCATCTTTGTTGTAACTATTGACATAATATCTTGTATGCTTCTGTGAATGTATACGTACCATGTTCTGACAAATAAATGATTCTGATTCTGATTCTGATTCTAAAATCGGTGCATTTAAAGGCGCGTTACGACCGAGTGTGTTGTAAAACTATATTATTGTAGTCTAATTTATTTGTCCAGAAATTTAACATTGGATGTTTGAATGTAGCATGAATCAGAACAGTATATAATATTATTTATCGCATATAGCATTATCTGAATGCCCATAAAAGGTGACTAAGAGGAAATAATATACGAAATACCAGAATGACATAAAATGACATTATAAGTGGGTAGTAGTAATAATGAATAGGGTGTGGCTGTGAATTGGCATTAACTCATAACCAGCTTCATTACATACCGGTGAAAATCGGGTCCTTATACTACCAACGATAATTATCCAGGAGGGTAGACAACAGCCAAGGTGCCAGTTGTTGTACCAACCTTCCAAGGTATGCAACGGTAAGACATTTATTGCGATTTTTGAGAGCTTGACTGGCACCGTCGCGAATTTGTCTGACGCCATCAAGCTGCACTACTTACTGTCCTATCTGTCTGGGGAGTCGCGCTCCCTAATTTCTCATCTGCCCATAACCAACGAGAATTTCCAAGTAGCGTTATATGATGATTCTGTCAGGTGGGCCTCGGGCTTGATCCGTCAAAATAACATAAAAAAATTAAAAAATATGTCATAACAGTTTATCACCATTACAATAATTCTAGTTCGTCAATTATTCTAGTCATTGTTGTTTAAATATAGCCACTTTGTCCTGACCAATTCGTATATGCGGTCGCTTACGCGCTATGTACGTGTTAGGAAAATGACACAATATATTATTGTTTATCCTGGACAGTGATAATTTTAGCAACGCTCAAATCGTAAAATTATATTTATAAAATCGTTTCAGCAATGTTGTGAAGTTGACGCGAAATAACATGTGGAAATTGGTGTTTTTGTTTTATTTAAATTTTCACAGTTTTGTAGAAGGTATGTATCATATTTTTTATGAAAAAGTATAACCTTTTTTAATAATGTTCTTTGTGTTGTTAGAAAAGATATTTGTATACTTATATAATTTATATACCTTATCCACTTTACTAGAATAAGGATAAAGTGATGTCAAATACGAGTATTTTTTTATGTCATTGTGACGGTATTAGTTCGAGGCCTACCTCCACACCACAAGTGACGAATCGTACTGCACCCGTCACACACTGAGACATATAGTTGTTAAGTCTCATGTGTCTGTTATTTTACTGGCTCTCAAGGACTGCTGCTGGAACACACTGTTAGGTGCTCAGCGTTAGATTTTCTACTTGAAAGAGTAGCTAGCCATGCGAGCATTCGCAAAATTCCGTTCTGAATTGCAGCGAAGCTCAAGCTGGCGGTGGATCGAGCCATGGATGTGTGGCATGGTAGACCATAGCTTCCGTTCTTTGATGAAATAATCCGGACTTCTAAATTTCTTTTTATGTGATTGATGAGAAGGGAAAGTCGCAAGCTTGATTGTAAGGTTCACGTGTGTCCATTTCCGACACTTTATGTCTTACGTCTCATTCACCCAGTAATTTTACTAGCTACAGTGCCCTTCACGCCTCAACGTGGAAGTCTTTGGGGCAGTATATCTCACACTACAGTTGATTTTATCTAGACAGACACTTGTAAAAAGGGTAGCATGGATTTTGTTTTCGGAGATATCTGAACACCTGCACCACTTCTTCACACATGACATCCTTCTCCTTCAAACTACTTCAGTAGCGTTTGTTTTGGTGGTAGGACGTCGTTAGTAAAAATAGATCAAGGAGAAATCGGAGGACGCGGGAGCGATTCCCGCCCGGGGCATAAAAATTTATGTTACAATAATTTGTAAAATATGATTTTCGCTTCGCACGCGATAGTGCTTGTAATCATATTTATAAATATAGAAGGGAAGCAACATCATTCCGAGAGTTAAGTGTTTGAAAAAACACTTCTTCCAATCAGGTAAAGTCTAGTAGTCTGGTTGGTGGCCGCGCACCGTCACCTAAGACGTTTAAAGAAATACAATTGGAGCATAAAATTTCGGCTCGAAATAGGGTGCCCATATAACCGAGTGGTTTAGGCATTGGGCGCGAAATCGGAGGACGCAGGTCCAATTCCCGCCCGGGGTATTTTGTGATCCAATAATTTGTAAAATATGATTTTCGCTTCGCAGGCGATGGATATGATTTTCGCTTCGCACGCGATAGTGCTTGTAATCATATTTATAAATACAGAAGGGAAGCAACATCATTCCGAGAGTTAAGTGTTTGAAAAAACACTTCTTCCAATCAGGTAAAGTCTAGTAGTCTGGTTGGTGGCCGCGCACCGTCACCTAAGACGTTTAAAGAAATACAATTGGAGCATAAAATTTCGGCTCGAAATAGGGTGCCCATATAACCGAGTGGTTTAGGCATTGGGCGCGAAATCGGAGGACGCGGGTCCAATTCCCGCCCGGGGTATTTTATGATCCAATAATTTGTAAAATATGATTTTCGCTTCGCAGGCGATGGTGTTTGTAATCATATTTAGAAATAGAATAGTACACATTGCAACAAGTGCGCGAGGTTGTTTATTACAATCGAGACGGGTTTTAGGCCTGAGATCGAAGATCGAAGTTCTAAATGGATTAAAGATTGGAATAAACAACGCGCACGAGTTTCATACGACGTTTTTCAACACACTTGCGGGGAACGAATACGAAAATTTCGATACGAAAATATTTTTTTGATCTTTTTGATAGCAATAATAATCTAGTTAAAACTATAGTCGGAGTTATCTGACTTATTCACGTGAGTATATTTACTACCGTATTATTTACTAAAATAATAATCTGATTAAGAAGGTTAATAATTAAATTTTCTAAAGTTCTACTTTAGTAGGTAAAAAACTCTTTGGTTTGTTTTTATATGAAAAACGAACGAAACAAACTACAATCTCCTTGGTGAGAAGTGTGTATACGTTGTTTTTTTTCTATTTAAAGTGCGGTGAAGTAAAAAAAACCACGAGTTCGTAATAGACTATATTATGACACTAAAATCGGTGCATTTAAAGGCCCGTTACGAGAGAGTGTGTTGAAAAACTATATTAATGTAGTCTAATTTATTTGTCCAGTAATTTAACATTGGATGTTTGAATATAGCATGAATCAGAACAGTGTATAATATTATTTATCGCATATAGCATTATCTGAATGCCCATAAAAGGTGACTAAGAGGAAATTATATACGAAATACCAGAATGACATAAAATGTCATTAAAAGTAGGTAGTAGTAATAATGAATAGGGTGTGACTGTGAATTGGCATTTAACTCATAACCAGCTTCATTACATACCGGTGAAAATCGGGTCCTTATACTACCAACGATAATTATCCAGGAGGGTATACAACAGCCAAGGTGCCAGTTGTTGTACCAACCTTCCAAGGTATGCAACGGTAAGACGAAAAGTATGTTCTCGTACGTATGCGTTAAAGATGTAGTTTAGGCTAAACTAGAAGATACCATATATTCTAGATTAGCCTGAACTACATCTTCGACCACATCATCACTTACCATCAGGTGAGGAACTGGTCAATGGCTATCTTACCAGGAATAAAATTAAATAAAATAGTGGTAGCACTTTTTGAATGCTAGGTGGCCACATTTCTCAGTCGAAGCATCTCACGCATGAAACGAATAAGAAATCATGGCAATGCAATAAAATTTGGAGAAGAAAGATGAGTATTTTTCCACTCAGCACATTTACTTTTTGTTTAATATTGTATTTTTTGTTTTCAGGTTGCATAAGCTTCTACAAAGTAAATAGATTTAATGTCCCAGAGGTTGAAGGCGTAGAGTACACAGATAAAATAGAATATGAATATACGTACCAATTTATTTCCGATGTGCAGTTGACTATTAGTCTTGTAAACAAAAATCTTTTTACCATCGAAAACTGTAACGCTTATGGAGAACCTCCACAAACTTTAGTAGAATGTGAGTTATAATATTTTAGTAGCAGTAGAACTCTGCTTGCTTGTCCGGAAGTACTGCCATCAAACCTATTTTCTACCGCAAAGCAGTAATGTTCACATTACTCTATTCCTTGGGGCCAACTCTCACCTCTTATAGTAATAATATCTTAATCTTACTGCTAAATTTAAAACCTCCACGTCCATTAAGCAAACTTACAATCGGTAATGGAATCGCTTAGCGTTTTGATGACGTCAAAACAAATTTTTCACTCTATTCGCGAACTGTGACGTTACGAATATTACTGTTACAACGACAAATCCGTCACGTTTATCCATCTTAAAAAAGTTCCTTTCTAGCAGCGGATTTAAACTTGATTTTGATAATTTTACGATAAAAATGGGTTTAATTAATGTGTTAATTACGTACAATGTTTTTATTTATATTATTCTTTAAAATAAATGCAGCAAAATTATTTGATCAGTGAAACCATAAAAAGTTACAGACAGCTTTTGTGTAGCATACAATAAGATATCGTAAAACTATGGTAAACCGTTCGGTAACTTCGTAGTTCGGAGCAGTTCGGGCGGATAAACGCTATATTATAGACATCTTGTATCTCGCTTGCTTAATGGAAAAGCAGAATCACCTGAGTACTCGGCATTACAACTTCATATTAGAAAAAAACTTAAACGACATCTTAAGAAATTCGAAGAAGATATTAAAGAAAGAACTTTAGAAACCAATACAAGAAAAAAAGTTATGTAAGCAAAGATCAGCTTGGGTAGAAAGTAGATCTGCAAACTCAAAGAACATGGTAATATTGTAACAGACAGAGAGGAGCTTTTAAGGGTAACTGAAAGGTTCTACGATAACCTATACAGAAGCAGAGTTCAAGGCCCACGAAGTACACTACCAACACAAAGAGAGAGGGCCCCAGTTCAAAACCTACCAGAATTCCTATTGGAAGACCTACCAGACATCACTTTAGATGAAATAGAACTCGCGCTACATCATTGAAAAACCGCAAGGTTCCAGGAGAGGACGGCATTATACCAAAAATGATAAAGGGCACAACAGAGACATTTAAGAATGCTCTTGCAGTATTATTTACTAAATGCTTGCTTGAATCAAGAGTACTAAGAAGGGAGATATAAAAAGACTCGACAACTATATACATATTAGATAAAAGTATCTCACATGTACAAACTTTTCACGCGCATTTTGGTAAATAGGCTTAATAATAAATTAGATGCCTATCAACCGCGGGAACAAGCAGGATTTAGAAGCAGTTATGGTACAAATGACCACCTACAAACGCTCAAAACGCTAATCGAAAAATGTAACGAATATCAGAAGCCAATCATCATAACATTCGTTGACTACGAGAAGGCCTTCGACTCCATTGAAACCTGGGCTGTCGAAAAGGCACTTGCAGATTGCAGGGTAGACGAGCGCCACATAACTCTGATAAAGCATATCCATAGCCATGCTACGTCATGTGGAAGCTTGTATAAAAAGACTGAAAAATTCCATCTGGTTAGAGGAGTTCGCAAAGGAGACACGATTTCCCCTAAGCTATTTAATGCAGTACTCGAAAACATGTTTAAGAAACTTGACTGGGAGAATAAGGGCATAAGTATCGACGAGGAAAACTTGAGCAACTTACGATTTGCAGATGACCTGGCACTTTTCTCCGAGAGTGTAGAGGAGATGTTGGTTATGTTTCAGGAGCTTCAAGAAGAGTCAGCTAAAGTGGGTCTTAAAATTAATACAGAAAAAACTAAAATCATGACTAACTTACCAACAATGCCCTACCAATAATATAACGCTGGGTAGCCTGAACCAAACCGCAGAAGTCGAGAGACGCATAGCCCAGGCCTGGGCAGCTTTTGGCGCAAATGGTAGTATTCTGCGTAGCAAGTTCTCCATTGACCTTAAAAGGAAAGTGTTCGAGCAGTGTGTGTTGCCTGTATATACCTATGGAGCAGAAACCATGACCCTGACTGCACACTCCGCAGAAAGATTCAGTGTTGCCCAGAGAGCAATGGAGAGAGTAATGCTCGGTATCTCTATACGGGACCGGAAAACTAATGTTTGGATACGTTCGAAGACCAAAGTCAGGGACGTGGTAAAGGTCATAGGCGAGCGCAAATGGCGATGGGCAGGACACATTGCGCGCATGGACCATGAACGATGAACTCGCAGGTTGCTGGAGTGGAGACCACGACCACACACAAGACCCCGAGGAAGACCACCTAAAAGATGGAAAGATGACATCAGACGTCACGCAGGTCATGATTGGATGACAAAAGGTCAAGACCGTAAAGATTGGATGACATTGGAGAAGGCCTACGTCCAGGAATGGACATCTACAGGCTGATATAGATAGATAGATCTCGCTTGCACATCCGTGATATATATTTCATTCGTTGATTAAGTAGGATCAAACCAATATTTCTTGACGCGATTGTGGGTCGGTGATAGTTCGTGACTGCGAATGATTATTTTAAGCATGAAATAAAACGCTCCTTTTTTATGATGGTTTCGTTAAAGGTGGGAGTTGGCCCCCTGTTTGATTATGCGGGTATGGTGTGATACACACACACACGAGGCTTAACAGCTTTATGTCTCAGGGTAGTGGACGCAGTGTTGTAAGTACCTTGTGACAAAAGTACATTATGTAACAAATGCGCGAAGTTGATTATTACAATCGAGACGGGTTTTAGGCCTGAGATCGAAGATTGAAGGCCTAAATGGAGTTGATTGTAATAAACAACGCGCACGAGTTTCACACGACGTTTTTCTACACACTTGCGAGGATTGAATACGAAAATTTCGATACGAAAATATTTTCTTGATCTTTTTGTTAGCAATAATAATCTGATTAAGAAGGTTAATAATTAAATATTCTTAAGTTCTACTTCAGTAGGTAAAAAACTCTTAGGTTTGTTTTTATATGAAAAACGAACGAAACAAACTACAATCTCCTTGGTGAGAAGTGTGGAAACGTTGTTTTTTTTCTATTTAAAACTCTAGTGCAGTAAATTAAAAAAAACACGAGTGCGTAAGACTATATCATGACACTAAAATCGGTGCATTTAAAGGCCCGTTACGAATGTGTTGAAAACTGTATTTATTATAGGCACTGGTTACCGCTTTACACCAGTGGGCCTGGCTTCGACTGGAGTTAATAAAATTGTAATTAATAGATTCAGGCGTTACTTTACGGAAATCCATGTTTGATAATAACAAATCTTTTAAAAGTATTTTAAGAAAACATAAAATTCATTATTGAACAAAACACTTCAAAAATCTTTATAAAAACAATCTCGTCGGTCTCGATCGTGCGCTTGTAGAGTCAATACCTCCTGAGGAAGCTTCGTTTAGAACACTAGATATATATAATTTTTTAAACATTTGTTATTTTTAATATTGTTAGGTTTGCAATAACACCTGCTATGCGGATTACATTACAAAATCACAAATATACGATAAGAAAAATTTAAGTCTTGTGCGGGATTCGAACTCGCGTCCATCCACCCCTTGAGCCAAGGTATGCTCTAACCAATTGAGCTAAAATGACATGACGTCATAACTCGAATCTTTCCTATCGTTATTTAACCATCGTATTGGGATGGAGCGACATCTATAGTACCACTTGCGTTGTACTACAAACAAGACCAATTTTGTAATTGGTTTTATACTTGTAAAAAATGATGACGCAACCTTATTATTTTAATATTGTTAGGTTTGCAATAACGCCTACTATGCGGATTACATTACAAAATCACAAATATACGATAGGAAAAATTTAAGTCATGTGTGGGATTCGAACCCGCGTCCATCCACCCCTTGAGCCTTTGCTTGGGGTATGCTCTAACCAATTGAGCTAACATGACATTACGTCATAACTCGAATCTTTCCTATCGTTCTTTAACCATCGTATTGCTGCTGAACTAAGTTAACTTATAAGTACGTTTGATATAATTTTTTTGAATGTACGGTATCCTAGACCTAACGCCAGCCACATACATTTGGAATCCAATCAGAAAATCAGAAATCTATTTCGGATGATCAATTCGAGATTTCGAATGCAGCCAATCCATACAGACCATGGCCTTAACACATAAGTGCTAAAAAAAATAAGTAAAGGAGTTACTTGAAAAATTGAAAAAATAATCGAAAGGTAACAAAAAAAATACTAGGCACATATTATGTAATAGGGTCATAATTTGTATTGGTTAACTGACTTTGGAATCTCGAACCGATTTTCCGAAATGGAATTCCTAAACGGGATTCTGACTGTTTGTGCCTAATACCTGCATTTTTGTGATTTCAGATTTTAACACCGACAAAACATTTGAAACTCAAACTGTCAGTACAATTTTTCAAGAAGTGAATTCGGATTCATATATAAATTGCATCGCATTACATTCAAATGAGAAACCAAAACACTTTATTCTCAAATTTGTGCTTCAAACTCCTGATCAAAGTAAGTATCTACATATAAGGCATTTACCAATTGCGTTAAAATTTAAGTACCGATTATAAATATACAGGGTTATTGGTAAAATGCTAACAAACTCTTAGGGTTGACTACTGCTAGTCCTAACAAACATTTTGAGATGAACATTTTTTATTTTATTTTGTGTTCATTTTTGTGTATATGACGGAATAAGCACGAGGACCACCTGATGTTAAAAGTCTCTTGCTGTAGTTGTGTGCCTGTAATTTAATATTTCATAAATTTGATTACTTAGCTCGATGTAAATATTCAAACCTCTATTCAAAGGAAGCTAAGAGCACTCGCCGCCGCGGCATCATTGGACCGCACCGCGCTCCTTTTGAATAGAGTTTTGAATATTTACATCGAGCTAAGTAATAAAAAATATGAAATATTAAATACAGGCACAAGAGAAAACAAAACCTTCGTAAAAAGAAACATTTCATCTCAAAATATTTGAGGACTAGCAGAAGTCACCCCTAAGAGGTTATTAGCATTTTATCAATAACCCTGTATATCATCATTATCATCACCAACAACCAGAAGACGTCCGTCGTTAAACTAATCTCTCCCCATTGAACGCCATAAAGAAGGATCTATCTATCTATTAGCTATTTGCATCCATCGGCTCCCAGTGACTTCCTCTATGTTGTTCATCTTCTAATGGGTGTACTCATCTAAATACGACACTAGAAAAAAGCCAATGAAATTAAAACACTCTACAAAGGAAAACAAACATTGTTTCAGATGTAATACCAGGTGTACTAAATACTCCACTTGTAGGAAAAAACGAGTGTATACCATATAAAAATGCTGCACAGATACCAACCCAAGATCAAACCAAGACACGAAATCTACAAGAAGTTTCTGATAGAGCTTCAGCTACTGAGACAAATAATAAAGGAGGTAAGAATTGTTTTAAACGCACTGTTAAGAATAACTATGAAAAAGCAGAAAGGTTAGCCATTTGTGCTGTCAATTAATTTGGTGTGAAGCAACTATTATTATATAAAGTTTGTTTCAGAGCTGATTCTGCCAGAAGGTTGAAGGTTGACTTGACAGTCAAATTGTAAGGACTCAAACGAGGGTTGACATTTTCAAACTGACATAAATAAATTTAATTTCAATTTTATAGGTGATCGAAAAAGTACGAGGCGCACCTGATGTTGGGCGGTAACTTCTGCATATAACAGTTGCATTTTGTCACCGTTGACGAATTGCACTACGCCCGTCACCGTGAGACATACAGTTGTTAAGTTTCAAGTGCCTGTAATTTTATTGGCTCTCAAGGACTGCTGCTGGATCAAACTGTTAGGTGCTTGGTGAGAGATTTTCTACTTGAGAGTGGTAGCTAGTCAGATGAGCATTCGCAAAATGCCATTCCACCATGCGGTGAAGCTCAAGCCGGTGGTGGTAGGCAAAGGTTACCGCATAACATCGGTCGGGCCTCGTGCGTGTTCTGTCACAATCCCGTAAAAAAATAAAATTCCAACATATGCCAACTATATATGATATCGATTGTGACTCGTGTTTGAGATGTTTTATATGGGTACCATATCATCAATCAGCTGTGAGAGTGAAATCTCGTGTCGTATTTTTACGGTTTTGATTTCAAATTTGCCCTACAATCGTCATTGAATATAATGAACCTCAAGCCTGCGCGGTGGGATTACGAATCTAAAATCGCCTTCACGGCTGTTCATAGGCATTGCTACGAAGCCATTACTGCTTGAAATATAAAAAAACCAACATCAACACGTTTTTTTTATTTATTTATAGCCTGACCTTACCATAACTTTTTGTCTAGTAATTTCTAATTGCAGTTTACTCGTATAAGTGTTTTTTTTAACAAGACGTTTTACTATGTGTTACAGAACAATTAATGGAAGGCAAACATAATGGGATTGTGGTGGGCGTTAGTACCGCTATTATAATCGTCATAGCAGCTTTAGCTGTAGCCATCACAGGTATTTATTAGATTTATATACAAGAATAACCACTCACTTATCACATAACCCTCATCATCAGCCGTAAGATATCCACTGTTGCACTGTTGGACAAACAATGGCTATTAGCCGCTTGTAATCATTGGCTACCAAAAGAGAGTGCACAATGCAATCGAGAATATGCGTGAGAAAGAAAGATGCACCGCGTGTGTCTAAGTAGCGCGCGGGGTACGGCGAACATTACGTCAGTTTTTTTTCCAAAAAACTACAGAAACTATACTACCACCAATTACCAATAACGTATATTACCATTTATGCACTCGCTATTGCACTCTGGAATCTGTCAATGAATACACATTGACAGATTCCAATTTTAAATTGTCGTCTGTTATTAAGTAAAATACAAGTAATAAACGTTATATAACTAGATTATGAACTTATGATTATTAAAGTCGGTTTACAATTAATTTGTAAACTATGAAAAGTAAACGTCCAATTAATGTAAAATTATAAAATTAATGAAGTTGTTTGTATTGTTTGTGTAATTTATAAGCCTCTTAGATTCGTTTTCATTCATTTAGTTTTTTTGTTTAATCATAATACTGAAACACCGGTATTTGTGATTCCAATACCAGTATTTGAAAGGTATTGAAATGACCTAATAATTACCGGTTTTTCGGTAATACCGAATACCGGTGTCCATGCCCTAACTAGGATTCATTTCACATATGGCTCGAATTGCACGCTTTTGCAAGATAAATATTGTCCCCATCTCAGCAGCAATACACCATACGACATAATAGTGTAGAAGTACGTGAAAAAAACTAGCCGAGCAGTAGCTACGTAAGTTAACTGTCTTATCTTACGAACTGCATAATATGCAGCAGAACTAAGTCTTTCGGAAACACCATCAATATGTGGATCCCACTGTAAAGTTGAGTCAATTTTGACTCCCAGGAAGACTGTCTCATTGTCCATAGAGTTCATCTGGGCTAAGCCTAATGTTTGGTTCAACATAAGTAACATTTGGTAAAGAAAACTTTAAATACTTGGTATTTCATCGGGTTAAAATCAGAGAGGTATCTTCTGAAAATAAAACAATATTAACAGAAATCTTTGACTATGCAAGGCAGACCCTTAATATACGCTAGAAACAGAAAAGGTCTAAAATTTATCTCTGTGGTTCTCTATCACTCTTATTTTTACCGAAGACCCGGAAGATGTATTACCATTTATTCCAACCTTCTGTAGCCTGTCTTACATATTATATGACTCTATAAGATTCAAAGATTATTCATGAATATCATAGCGTGAACGTTTACGAACCAAAGTGCGGTTCTCTACGCAGTCGAATGCCTTGGAAAGATTACAAAATAAGCCAATAGCATCATGTGAACTCTCCCAGGCTCAGGTATATGTGACATCAATTGAACACCCGCATCTGTTGTGGGTCTGCTCTTGTGAAACCAAACTGATTCTCATTCAATATATAATGCTCAATGACTGCATGGCTCAAGAGACTGCAGTACAGCCCAGGTTTCGATTTAATAAAAGGCTTTTTCATAATCCACAAAAGCTTGACATAATGGCCGATTATACTCCTTAGTTTTCTGTAAACCTAATCTGGCGGAGCGTATGGATGTGCTCTATTGTGATAAAGCTTTTTCGGAACCAGGCTTGAAGTCATCAAATTTACGAGCAAGACAATTCCAAAACAGCTTTCTCGAAAACAGCTTATAAACATAGCTCAGAAGTTAAATGGGCCTTAGTTCTTCAACAAGATCTTCTTCACTTTTTTTGAAATATAGTACCACTAAACTTTTGTTCTACGCTTCTAACGTTTTACTTTCAATGATTACATTTTTAAGCAAAAATGAAGCACTATGGGATCAACGGATCCGCACTTGACTTACTGGTAGACTTCATGGAGGAATATTCCAGACTAGGAGACGTACAATGGTACAACACACGCAGTAGACAGAGGTTGCAGGCGGTCCCACGGCAACTTACCAAAACATAGAAGCCGTCCGGGATGTCCGTCCGGGATGTCTTCGCTATAGTGTCGGGTTAGTTTAGCTCTCTTTTCCTGAGCTCCACTGACAACTGGTTCTCAAGTCGAGGTGTATAGCTGTTCATAAACCTTTCAAGCTCTGTCAGAATCTCCGGCTTTGATGAGATGATTCAGCCATCGTCGATCTTCAGCTTGGCTCCAGCATTTGGCTTAGCTCTATAGACGATTTTTTTGCGAACACTTTCTCATCACAGTACAGTCTCATCTCATTCCGGTCTACCAGTAGCTTATGGTTTCTTCTTAGAGTTTCTTTAGTTTATTCCGGTGTGAGGTCTTAAAGAACTGAGACCTCGACGCTTGGACAGCTTCCACCAACCAGTTGTTTATCGCATTCAGCTAGGTACTGGAAGCGGCTATGCAGTTCGAGTTGAAAAAACTCGGAGTTTATAGGATGGAGCGTGTAGTTTATATAACTCTTACGATACGGTGATCACTACCGGGTTTTACCTTATGGTTCACAGATACATATTCCTATATCTCATTTTTTGATTAATCATTAGGGCTTATTCACGTCTACCTTCTGGATGGTCGCTTCTCGAAGAAGTAGTTCATCGCAATCATCTTTTTCCATATAGTCCAGATCAGCCGTTGGCCTCTCTAGTTCCTCTGCCTATATCCCAATCGACCCACTCTCAACTCATCGTTATGCCGTGTGTCCAACTAAGCGTTGAAGTACAACGGTGAAGTATGGTAGACTAAAAAGTTTCTGAAGTCATGGATACTGGTGTCCTGTCCCTATCTTCGGAATTCCGATAACCCCAGGACATCTCAGCGTAACTTCTTCAATTCTTCCTCCAGTTCGAGAATTTTGTAGTTCTCGCTGAGCGTACGTATGGTGTGTTTATCAAGGCCATCGTTTTTGAGGTTGGTAGCTAAGTATGTTCTGGGGATTATTCACACTCCTTTTTCCTGGCCTGCAACCGGGGCCAGGAATAATAGAGCTGCCAGGGACTGGGGCCGAGTTATGTTTGCGCTAATCATAAGGGGGAGTTTTGCCATAACCCCAACGCTTGGCTTTCTCGTTGTTCTTGGAGATGGGGGGGGGGGGGGGGGGGGGGTTCGAGGTTAACATTCTAGTCCGGGACCCCATGGGTCACATAATATGGTTAAAAAATTATGGAGCACAAAATTTTCACCTTGAATTGTAAATCTAAACACGGATCTTAATCAATAGGGTTCAGGCTGAACTCCCACATATATCAAATTCCATAGGGTTATATTAGAACAAAAGTTGTAAGCAGCAGTAATGGAGTCAAGATAAACTATAAAATAAAATGTGTATCCGGGATACGCTTCGGACGCTATACTTTGGAATGCTTAATACAAATAATAACCATTTTAAAATAAAAATAACATATTTAATAAACAAGCGACACTGCTTGTAATGATAATAAAAATCGAAATAAAATAAAAAAACAGTGTTTGTGTGCTTTGTAAATTCATAAATAAAAACCAAAGAAAGATACCGCACCATCCCTTACGATGGTAAAAATAATTAGAGCAACCCATTATCATTACTTCTATAATCTCATCAAAATCATTGGTTGCAAGGTTGCAACAATATGGAGAAAAACAACGTGTACGAAAAAAACCTAGTTGTCTGCATGATCAAAGGATAATAGTATTCAAATATTGACTATGTAACACTATGAAGAATCTCATGTAAAGTGCTTTGTCACTTCAATATTCACTTTGTCACCTTCTACTATAGTTACCTTTTGTTTGTTTAAATATTTACATTACTCGTTTCTCATTTCTAGTGCGCCAATTTTATCGTAGAAGAGCTGCGGCTCCCAACATACCATCAGCAGCAGACGTTCGTACCGACGTGGAAAAAACAGAGGAACATATTTATGAAACTATTCCAAATGTACCTTCCGAACCTAGCTCAGGTGCTTCAATAGAATTTTTCTGTCTATTATAAGTCATACAACACATTCACTTTTACTTTAACATAAATTGTGCCAAGAATGAATTACACGTAGATATAATGATATATCTAGTGATCATTTCGCCAAAATGTTCATTAAAATTGTTTTGGTGGAATAAATATATATTTAGTTTAGTGAATAATTTTTTTTTCTATTCTTTTCACCTTTTTTCAATTTTAAGGATTTGAATAACCAACAGCAACGAAGGCTTACATGACGGGGCATTATGCAAACGCCCGCCTGCCTATTTGCCACCTTTTAATATTTTTTTAACCGGCGGGATGATTTTATTAACAAAACCTACGAATAAATACTTTATTTATTCGTAGAACAAAACACTACGAACTATATACAACACTACAGCTACAACATTAAAAGCATTTAGACCCCTATAAGTCATTGCAGACCTAGTTGGCAGCGTGTCCAGCATGCTGGCAGCATTGCCTCGTTGAATTGAAATTCTTATTCTTTGAGCCAAATAGGTGCCAAAATTTTAATCACGCGTCGCATCGACAAAAATGACATAATTTGGTAAACACGCATACTACTTTAGACCAAATAATCTTTCTTTAAGGTGATAAAAGTTGTTTTTGTGTTGTAAAGCGAACCTGATAGACGTTCTGTGATTCTTACAGGTGCAATAACTGGTATATCCCAATAGTTTAAACGTGGTTAAAGCTCGCAAAACAGGAATTTTGATAGAGCTATAACTATAACGAAATATTAGCGTTATAAATGTTGAAAACTAATGAAATAAACAATCGACATCCTAAACGGCTACAACATAAGCACGTTTTATATTTCAGAATGGCAGCAATCTGTCCTGTATGACGTGCCCTACGAATGGCGAATATTTCCGCGCAGGGTGATGCCACATGACGAGTGTAAGTTATTGAATACAAACGATATTCACTTTAATTTAATTATGTTCCGTTGAACGCCTCAAATCAAATTTTGAAACTCAAATATAATGTCGTCTATTTCTCCCTAGATGAACTAATATTCCATCATCTTTTAATCATTCGTAACGGAGCTTGCATAGTTATTCGTAACCAATCAACTGTATTAAATAATGTCCTGTTCTGCGGTCATAACTTGGATAGGTAACCGCTAGTTTTTTGTATGCGGAGCACTTCTGTATTGTAAAACAAGTTTAGCTGTCGATCCCGTTTGTGGTCTTAGGATGTTAGTCGTTATTGTGTGGTGATAGGGCATTTTGCCCAACTGGCTAGATCAAATCTGTTGACTTCCTGCAGCAGCCCTTGAGAGCCAGTTCCAATTCTATGGTAAGCCTATTTACCACGTTTGACCGCATCATTACTTACCATCAGGTGTGATTGTGATGAACTATCTGCTATAGAAAAAGTGAACAAGGTGGTAGTATCTTGTGGATGCATCTGAATCTTATTTAACCATTAAGAAAATTGTATTTTCGTGTTATAAATGCGTTGTTTTTCAAATCAACTGTTACTCGTAATAACATGTTTATTAGTATTTTCACTTGATTTTCAATTAAGTATTTATATATTTTACATTTTAAAACAAATATTATTCGAGCTGTTTTTATGTATCACAGTTGTGAAAACGAATATGTTTGAAAGGATTTGATATGATAATCTATAGAATGAGAAAGAGATAAAGATACGAAAATATTGGTAATATGACCAATATAGAAGTATATTAAATAAAAATAAAAAAATGCCGTGAGAATCGCGTGGTTGTGAAACATAAAGATCTCTCGGGATTTCCGATTGCAAAATAATTTAAATGTTAAAATTCTTGCTCACTAGAGTGACTTTTGGTACAAGCTACTTTAAATATAAAGTGTTGGATCTCTCTCTATCTGATCCATCTTGAACTGAAGGGAATTAAACACGGAGATTGTATAAATAAAGAGATAGATCTCTCCCTATCTAAACTATTTTGTACGAAATTACACGAGACCATAGCGAGGCAGTTAAGGTTACAAGATAGTTAAGATAAAGTGAGATATAAATCTACATAAACTAATTTGTTTCGAAATGACATGCAAACGCGAAACAAAGTTAAGGTCACAATAATCCTAGAAAAAGAAAATAAGTTACAATAGTAATGTAGACGGTTTACAATTTAGTGAAAACTAAAATTGCGCAAATGGAGAGCAAACCCCACCAGTATAGATAAAAATAACTCATCGTGATAAGTCAATAATAACGAAAGCTGAGATAAAAATTCTAAATGAATCAAATTTTTTAACTAATATGTTCATACTCTAACACTCATATATATATATATATAAAATCAATAAAAAATATTAATAAGACAAATTACCTTTTAAACATAATTATTGTAGTGTTATCTGAAAATTATATAAGTGATTTTATATAAACGTGTGAAATCACTTTTGTCCTGTGTTCAATCCCCGGACCGGACAGTTAATGGCTATTTCTATGAAAAAAGTTCAGTGCCATAAACGTCTGGAACAGTCTTCGGTAAACATCATTAGGCTCATCATCTACATAGTATTAAGCAAAATTTATGTGTGTTTTGATAGATCTATCCCTTCGGACAATATAGTCGAGATCAATGATGTGTTTTCTCAATTATACTCCTCTAACCCTCTTTTGCACAATATTTTGTTCCACATAAGACTGGTTATCTATATTTTTCCCTACAAATTACAGTATTACCTGCTGTAGTGTGACTCGTTGGGAACCCAGCGTTAAAAGACAACAATGTTAAATTATAAGGAACTTTCAGAAAAAGCTCTCAATAATTAAGAGATAATAAAATGGGTAACACCACTTACCAAAGATAGAGGGAAAAGTTGACGATTTATGCATAAAAATGAATGAAGCATGCAATAACTAGAACTATTGATGAGTGTGAACAGGAAGTAGAAGAAAATGCACACGGATGTTGGATAAATGATGAGTACAGAATGCTTGGATGGATTGTATTGATAACAAATTTATGTGTTTGAATGGTGTGAGAACTGAGATACCTTACAGAAGAGAGCTGAAAAAGAACATGTAGTGCGCTATCACTTAGTGTGGTACAACGACAGAAAAAAAGATATCAATGCTATTGATAATTTCTTCTTTTTTTTGGTATAATTTTGTTAAGACAGAAGTAAACAGATGACATATTACTTACAGGTACAGCGACAAATATATCACAAAGACCACCTCTTCCACTGCCAGCTGAATCTTTGGAAGGTATGTTTGAAGAAAATATTTTTACTCAACTGGGCCCTTATGGACAAGCTCAGCGTCACTCAACGAGCTATGGAAAGAACTATGCTTGGAGTTTATTTGCACGATAAAATCCGGAACGAGAATATTCGCCGAAAAACCAAAGTCACCTTTATAGCTTTCAGAATTATCAAGTTGAAGAATTTACACATATGGGTTATGAAACTCCGAAATTGAACTATTTCTTTTATGTACCTGCCAGAATAAATAAAAATAAATATTATTCACTTTAAAATTGTCATTTGTTATTCATAACAATGTCACGCAAGAATATTTTGGAATGCAACGTCTGAGAAAAAAATAAATAAACATACAATGAAGTGGCGGGAAATAAATGTTCTGCATAACATACTTTTGGCTAATTTTCTTGCTGGTAGAGATGAAAAGTTCTATGTTTCACAAAAAAACATTATTTAAGTTTCGTGTCTTTATATCCCTCACTTTGGTCATATGTCCATATCAGAATCCAGATTGATAATTTCTAGACTACTTGGCTAGCTCGGGATTCGAAGTCAGCACTCGGATCAAAAACAACTATGCTCACTTATTGAACAAATAAGTTTCTTACTTCTAACCAAATAATAAACCATTATCGTTACATAATTTGTTCAGCAAGAATTTTTTTATTACATATTAATAGAATTTTCTTTTCAATTTCACTTTTTTATGATTTTTTTTAATTGAAATATGATTTACGTGGATGACCAGCTTGGCTAGCATGTGCAAATAAGAAATATGTCACGCATCACACGAGTAGAGTATTTTATTTAATATATTGGGTACGGAACTCCTAAAAGGAGTTATTCATTTAGATTACTTTAAATGTTGCCTGTTGCGAATTTCATGAAAATTTTAATAAATTTTTAGTATACCTTCTGATTTATTTACATATAACTAATTGTTTTTGAGTAATCAGCAACTTATAATATATTTATTTTAAAAATAGTTAAATAGCCTAGCTTCCGCTTTATTTAAAGATATTATATTTAAGCTACGCACACAGAGTTTGTGAGTTGTGTTAAATTAAAATTTAGTTATTGTATACGTTTTACACACAAATATTACGGATCTGCTAACATTGGACGGAAAGTTAATTTATACTAAATCGTCGATCGCCATAATACTGCTTGAGATAGACTAACAATGTATCTCGTCCTCAAAAAGTAGGACGAGAAAATTCACGCAAATACTCGCTGATAAGTGTCAAAAATCGATTTAACTTTTGTTGCACATGTTAGTGTTGGTCGACAAGTTGCCACAGGTATCGCAAAATATAGGTAAACGTGGACTTTTACTGTTACTTCTGTGTGTGACTGTTACTTGCCCTGCTATGTTAGCACTCGTAGACATATCGCGATATGTCTATTGTGCACGAGATAAAGAGTAGACACAAGTTACTCGCGGCGCGCATGCTAGACGAGCAGTTCGTTTTTTTGCATGATCTACCTGAACTTATATTTAACTTACAATTAAACTTTATACATGTAAAACCTTATAAATTATTTATTAATTTTAGTTAGTCTTTGATTTGTTAAATCTTTGGATATTAAAATTATTTTATCCGCTTACGATCGAACAAGCGTTCAAAGATTTTACTGGTTTTATTTTCAGAAAACAATGGATATGTTCTTATGAATCGCCATCAAGCCATACAAGAGGCGGATATTCCGGAAGTATCATCATCACTAGAACTGGAGCAACGCCAGCAGCAAACTTCATAATGGCATTTCATACGCTTTGCTTCTTTATTATTTAAGTTGGTGAACTATAGCTATAAGTAATAACTTTGATATTATGAATATTTTCATCAATTCCATAGATTTGCATTTTAACTGAACGTTATGTACATACGATAGTTGGTTTTTGTAATGTACCGCAGCGCTCTAAATATTACTAGCCACACAGGCTACTGACCGTTAGTCCATTATGCTGAATCTTCTGTATATATTAGGTGTTTGGGCTGACTAAATTACAATATTTGAAACACTTGTAAAGTATCTTACTTTGCTGTTCTTAACCGATCAAGTAAGATAAGCTATGTCCGCTGAAGTTATGACTTGGATGGCTGACTACTTGTGCCATTCCTTCTTGCACGTGTTTCCAAGGGCACGTTAATTCATTGCTCGCGGTAATTGTCTTAGGATGTCAGTCGTTATAACATAGTGGTATGACATTTTGCAATTTTCCCCTGGCTAGCTACTATCCTCAAGTAGAAAATCTGTCTCCAAGCCCCTAACGATGTGTTTCGAAAGCTGTCTTTTAGAGTTAGTAATTCTAGGTTACTCACAATAGCATATTCGACCACATCATTATAAGTAAAATGATGTGGTCGAATATGCTATTGTGAGTAACCTAGAATTACTATTTCATGATTGAGAAAGAGTTTTGACAACTATCTCATCTGATGGTAAGCCATCAGATGAGATAGTTGTCAAAACTCTTTCTTAGCTACTGTCAGCTATAAAATAAAAGAAATCACTACTAATAAAATAATGTTTTAAAATTTTTATACGTTTTAAACTAATTTTAAGATTTTTTATTATTTCTTCAATGGCTTTGTCTTGAATTCATTCATTTCATATTTAAAAACTCTTTTAATGTTGCCCTATTAATATGTAATAGAACTAGATTCTAGTGGTTATTATAATCGTAAAATTTACTATTGTATGTAGGTCTGATGACAATCATTGTAATAATTAAAGTGCTATCAGAATGCACTGTGCTGAAAGGTGGATATGGAAACCCTTGTTTATCTCGGTAGCCTAGATTCATGGAAATGGTGTTCCTAGGATTTGCTCTGCTGAGTTTTGCCATTATCGTCTATAACCAGCACAACCACCTCCACCACTAATAAAAACATAAGATCCTGAACGGACTTTCCATTTGTTATGAATCACTATTTTCAATAAGAATTTGGTACTTATATAATAGATCAGATATGATGATATTGCTGTATTAGTCAAAATAGGTAATAATATTGAATTTTTAATCTTAGTGTGAGTTATGTACTGTATTGTTAGACTAAACAATAAACATAAGCTATGTAATATAATCCAATGAAGTAGTCATGACTGCAGAGACACGTGCAATGTGAGTGCTATTATAGCTGATACTGCGAAGTTAGTGATTTTCGCATTTATAGACTCAGTTGCCGCACCGCTTTCTTACCAGGTGTCCACTGTCCGTACTGCTACCCACCTAACTACTTTTACATTATATATTTAAAAAGTACTTCCTGGATTACTATTAAATAAAATTAATTATGTTCACTGAAATGCACTTCATTTACCCCATTACAGTAGGCAAACTTAACACGCATACGAAGAAAATCAATACTCTTGGATAGTTGACGTGCACCACGGAATCATTTAACAAACTCTGGGATACACCCGTAGGTGTATTCCGGTTCGATCCCATGAAGAGATAGCACATGGTGTAGTATTATTATCTTATTGCATACATTTCCAATAAGAAATATATAAACTGTAGTAAGAACATGGTATAGACTGCGCCTGAAGAAAACAAACAGGCAAAGCTATTCAGTAATATGGGATAATTGCATCTAAAACCTATGTTAATTTCAGGGATTTATAAATTATAACAAAAGGGAATGCTCTTAAGTGTTTTATTCGTTGAATCTTTATATAAAAGATCAAGCCTGGCATATTAAAATTAGTCAGTAATGTTGAGAATGGCCCGGCGAAAATATTCTAACGTTTTTGAGTAAAGGTACAAAAAAAAGACGCCGTTTTATAATCGAAATTCCAAAGAAACGCACAAAGTACTTTGCTTCAACATTTATAGTGCGAACCGCGAAGGAACTATCTTTTTTCTTAGTTACTTAACTACTGCCTTCTGGAAAATACAAACCTGGACTTTGTAAACGTTGTACGTTATCTACACATATTGATGATTACTAATATTGATATTTCTACAACTGTTTTCTGCTTATGAATATTTTGTCTTCATAAATATGGTTCTGTAGCTAGACCATTAGGCGAGTCTATTACAGTTTAAATTTTTCGTTTAGGAATTTCATCATGATTTTAGATATAAATTCTTTTTCCTAAATGGAATAAAACCTTAATTTCACTGTATAACTGTTTAAGTACAACTAACAAGTTGAGCATAATTCAAAATGTATCAGTATAATGTTTTATTTGAGTAATATAACAAATATTTTAACAAAACATTAAATTAATATTTTAATAAAACACTTAAATATATAAAATTATATCTAGTGACAATTAGTGAATGAGCATTAGTGGAGGCCCCAACGAGATATTTCAACAAGTATTCTACGAGTCATCATTCATTTTTACTAACGTCGCATCGCATAGCAACAACGCCGGAACGGTGGGAATCAAAGGTGTCTATTTATTCAAGGAAAGTATCATGTGTGAATGGCGAAAAACGCGAATTAAGTGACAAAGGTATAATATTCAGTGTTATCTCCTCATAAGTATTTTAGGTAAATACTGCATATTAATTACTTATTTCTCGCTTCCTTTCCCGTTTCATGTAATATTTCTAGCACTACGCATTATCTTTTTCATAAATTTACTATCGCTAAATTTTAGTTTAATCAGTTGATGATGATGATGATGATAGATGTTTAGTATTCTTCTTATTTCTACTCGACTACTACACTAAACTGTTCTAATAAATACATTTCTCTTGAGCATATTATCCATCAGAACAAATTATTATCCTTTCGCATCTTTACGTATCAATCTTCCGTGGTATTTTTCTGCTATATCTGCCTGCCTACCTACATACTAGGCTGTACTAGGTTTAATTCTTACCCTGCAATCGATTCAACTATATATAGCAGTTATATTTCAAAAGATATTGCTGAACATTTTCCAGGAACGTTACGCCACAGGCGGATCAGTGGCTACTGACAAGCACAAATAACTTGCAAAAACGTAACCGTTTCGTTTACGTATCGAAATGTCACCATTTTGTATAGGATTTGATCAGCGCCAGTACAGGGCTACAGTAGCCCAAGCACGAACATTTCGATAGTCCGTAACGTAAGCGTATCGAGTTTACAGTACGTTAACGCAGGAGGCGATGATTGACAGCACGACGCATCTTTTGTTGGCTAACGTGAACTCGATACGATTACAAAAATGACGTCATTCAGCGTAAAGAGGAACGGGCTCTATTAAACAAAAACTTTTTGAATTCTCTTTCAGTCTATACAAAGTTCCTCTATGATAGATATTCATCAACTTAGGCAATTTGTTTGTAGTTGTTGACTTTATTGTATGTTTATATTTAATACAAAATTTGATAAATTTGTTATAAGCTGTGAAATGTTAAATAAAATTAAATAAATTGTGAGCCCAGAATCAACGCAACTGATACTTCAACTACTGTATGAGTTCAAACAGCTACTATTAAATTCTACACTGAAAAAACAGAGGGAGAAGGTATTTTTAGGGAAATATGTGGTTAAAAGAGAATGGTATCGAGCTTACACAGACCCACTGCATTGAGTTCCACCCTAGATGTTGTCTGTTATGCATGTGTCCCTAATTTCACTGGCTAATCTTTGCTTTCATATGAAGCAAAGCAATGTAGGTTAACGCTGGTGCACGGTTTTTAAATCTGTAGGCTAGTTTTTGGTTATTATATTAACCTACTTGTTAAGATTCCAGACCAGGCAGGGATTGTTCAGTGGAAGGCGCCTTCCACTTGGACAATCTGTCTTGAATGCTTAACTCCGGCCATACACCGGGAAGGCTGAAAATCACAAGTAAAGTACAAAATCACAAGTCTCGTCAACTTGGATGAACCAAGCTTCCTAATTAACCTAATCGGCCGATTAACTTAGCTTAGACTTGCCTAGTCGACGAATGTGGTTCCCGCTGCTGGTTTGCACAACACACCAAATGTTCAAATGTCTTTAAAACGCGCGGGGGTCGAACAAAGCGGTTTCAAAATATAAAACACTCAAAACATCGATTTAATTACCGCTGACCCATATCGTCACAGAATTTACAAAAAAAAGCAAACAAAATCATAAGCAAAAGTTTTAAGATAATTTCACGTACAAAATCCATAGATCACACATAGACAACTACCAAAGGGGTACGTTCAAAACCTGCCCGATAAGTTGATCGGTCCAAACATCTACCCGCCACGGACCGGGATACCGGTCCGCTAATCTATTGGCAATCGTGCCAAGGTTGCCACCGCTCTCTTCAGCACCGAACCGTCCACCAAGACCTCAGCTCTCAAATCAGGGGACACCATCTCTACCGGACACAAGATTGAGGATGCGCCCCCTGCGCCACATGAGTGACGGAAGGTTAGGATCCTTTATCAAAACGAGGTCTCCAATTTTGGGTGGATCGGTTTTGTCAGTCCACTTGACGCGTTGCTGGAGAATGTGCAAATATTCCAAGTTCCAACGTTTCCAAAAGCTCTGAGTCAATTGGCGAACCAATTCAAACCGTGAGAGACGATTAGGTCTCACATCAACATAAGGGTACTCAGGCAAGGCAACAAGTGGCTGACTAATCAAAAAATGGCCCGGCGTATGGGCTTCAAGGTCATTAGGGTCTGGAAAGATCTAACACAACGGTCTAGAGTTTAACATAGCTACAATATTACAAAACAAAGTCGCTAACTCTTCAAATGTGAGAATAGTATCTCCAATAACTCGTCGCAAGTGTGTTTTGGCAGATTTTACAGCAGCTTCAAATATACCGCCCCAATGGGGACAAATAGGGGGAGAAAACAAACAAGTTTTGCCCCGTTGCGAGAGTTTACATCCAATTTCAATATGCTTATCAGCTTTAAATGGCCTTTCTTTGGCAACAAGAGGGGGTGGCGAGCCCCGTAGGGGAGGTTGGCGTTGCGAAGACGCCTTCCAATACGCAAAAGGCCCGAACTGTCCAAAATGGGGCTCAATTTGCTTATAGCTCCCGTCAATTTTGATTTCGCCCGTTTCAAAATATCAATTTTCTTTTCAAAGTGCACCGATTGCACAGTACGAACCCAAACAAGTAAGGCTTCCTGCCTATCATCAGGTGAGAGAATCGGTGACAAACGTTTCTGAGTTAGGTGCCTACAATTATAAGCGAAGCGCTTAATCCTTGCGGTGACACCAATCAACTTGTCAAGGGAGCTGTAACGGTCCAACAAAATATCAGGGTCAAAAGGAACTTCTTCCTTCTCAACAGCGAGCGTACGTAAGCCCGGTAAGGAAGAAGT
This sequence comes from Plagodis pulveraria, assembly GCA_963890685.1. Classification (NCBI taxonomy): domain Eukaryota; kingdom Metazoa; phylum Arthropoda; class Insecta; order Lepidoptera; family Geometridae; genus Plagodis; species Plagodis pulveraria. The sequence continues at coordinate 2,806,284 of OY982977.1, forward strand.
GTCCAAAGCTGGTGTCCGAGGCCAATCTACCTCAGGACGAGTCAACCATTGCGGTCCCCACCATAGTGGATGACCAATCAGCTGAGGAGCCGCACATCCACGTGAAGCGCAATCAGCTGGGTTAACCTCACCAGGCACGTGTCTCCAAAGGAGCGGTATCTCAGATTTCTGAATCTGGGATACGCGATTAGCCACAAAGACCTCCAAAGTGTGAACAGACGCCCGAACCGACTAAGAACAATTTGGCTGTCTGTCCAGGCATAGGTCGCGCTAATGTGTACGGATTTTCCAAGCGTACTAGACACGTGGTTCAACAAGCGCACAAGAAGAGCTGCCCTCGATAGCTCCAATTTCGGAATGGTCAGCGAAGTCCGAAGGGGGGCCACCTTGCTCTTAGCCATGACCAGAGAAACTGTCAAATGGCCAGAGGTACTGACGGTACGGAGGAAAACAACAGCGGCATGGCCGCGCTCCGAAGCGTCACAAAACCCGTGTAGGGTAGCCTTATACTTCCCTGGAGGAAGTATGGCACGAGGCAATGAGACCTCATTGACCACCGGAAGCGGAAGGGTACAAAGGATATCCAATCCTCAACAAGCGTTCCGCGGAGAGGCTCATCCCATCCAAGTCCTGCCATCCAAAGTTTCTGCAAGAAATATTTTGCCCAAAATATGACAGGACATATCCAACCGTTTGGATCAAAGGTCCTCGCAACAGTGGACAGCACTAGTCGTTTTGTCCAGACAAGAGGTAACTCCAAGTCAACACCATATGTGAAAATGTCCTGGACTGGTCTGTACTGAATTCCGAGGACAGCCATCATCGCAGGATTGTCAACATTCTCAAATAAATGCGGATCCTGTTGGTGGTCTTCTGGTTGGCCTTCAAGCAGCGCTGGTGAGTTGGAGATCCATTTGCGCAACTCATACCCAGCGGAGGCCAATATACCAATCAATTCGTCACGAAGAAGGATTGCTTCCTTCTCCGTTGACGCCCCAGTACAAATGTCATCGACGTACAGGTCACTTTTCAAAATGGCGGATGCCCGAGGATATTTCAAACTCTCTCGGTCCACGAGCTCACAAAGAGGACGAATAGCCAAGAACGGAGAAGAACGGAGTCCGTAAGTATTCGTATTAAGCTCATAAACAACAATAGGATCCCGTGGGTCTTCGCGCCACAGGATTAATTGAAAACGCCTGTCATCGGGATGTATAAGAGTTTGCCAAAACATCATTTTAATGTCGGCCACAAAAACAAATTAATGACGTCGAAAATTTGTAATGACGTCAGCAAGGTCCTTTAACAATTTGGGACCGGAATGCAAACATTGGTTCAACGATATGCCAGTGGAAGTCTGCGTAGAACCATCAAATACCGTGCGCAGCTTGCCAGTAGATGGCTTAAGTACCGCATGATGCGGAAGGAAGTAATGCTCCACTGAACGCCAATCCAAATCAGACACAGACATGTGTCCCAACTGTTCATACTCTCTCATGAACTCTATATACTTCTGTCGGAGCTCCGGATCTCAACCCATACGGCGTTCCATAGCCAACAATCTCTTTTCTGCCACGGGTCTGGACTCACCATGAGCAGGACGTAGCGACAGAAAAGGTAGTCGAGTAATGATCCGGCCAGAATGAAGGCGGCCTGTGTTGTTCTGATAGAACAACTCGCACTCTTCATGAACTGGGTCCGAACGAAAAGCTTGAGAGGGCTCTTCGACTTCCCAAAACCTCTGAACCGCATCCGAGAGAGCCGAGCCCACTGTCAAAGCATCAAGTTCCAGTGGAGGAGGTACCTTCAAAACAGGTCCCATCAAACCGACCGGCGTGATGGCGCATCTCTGGGATTTTTCACAGTTGGCGGGACAGCCTTTCATGAGTGGCTAAGTCACAATTGGGTCCCCTACTGACTGCGGTCGGCCAGCGGTGCACCGTGCCTCGGATCCCGCTACCGTCCGCGACTAGTCGCCCAATGCGGCCGAACGATGTGCTTCTTATTCAGGCTACATGGGATGCTACTGTTCTGACCCGACTTTCGTACGGCGTCACTGGACATCGCGCCGGAACACGACTAGTTCGTTTGACGGCGTGGCTTTGTCCAGTGGGTGCTCACTAGCCTCGGCCAAAGCCTACCACCAGTTTGTCATCTGATTAGCACCAACCGGGGACCATGTATAGGGAATTGCTATAGGGTACTCTCCTACGGACTCGCGCCCGCCCAAAGCGAGGTGGGCGCGACTCAAGTCGGGGACGTTCCACCAAAGGGGGCGAAGGCCTACGGTGCCGTCCAGGCGATTGTCGGCGCTCAGCAGCCTTACAATCGGTGCTGCAGGGGGGAGGAGTCGAACGCGTGTTCTGTCGGTTCCTAACAACAGGCGGTGAGTCACGAGCAACATAGCGGCTCTCTTCCGGAGAGTGAACCGGAGAGGGAGAGTACCGCTCGCCACGGGGGTACCCTCCCATGCGGGGTTTAACCTGGCCAGCAACATGGCCTACCTCGTTCCTATTTAGGCACAACATGCCTAAGTGCTGCTCTGAACAATAAGCGCACGGGTGCGGGTCAGGACAGTCTCTATGAAAGTGCTTGCCTAAACAACTAAAACAAAGCCGGCGCGTTTTCGCAATTCTGTGGCGTAATGAGATGTGTAGGTCCAAGAACGACCTACATTTTAAAATATTATGGCCCGGGACCGAGCAATAAGCACACTCGGATGGGCTCTGTGTGACAGCAAATCGTGGGGAGGGGCGCTGGTCAAAATTGCCATGGCCCAGAGTACGACCCTGGCCAACGGCCTTAGTGCGGCCATGCTCCTTGGCCCTGGGCGGCCGGTATGCAGCCGCCGTGTCACCAGCTGTGTCCACCATACGACACCCATCCTCCAAAAACCTCTCCAGGTCCTCAAAGGGGGGCAAATAGGTCGCACAATCGCCAGCATATTTCTGCTCAAGCGAGCCTTTAACTCCACAGGCAATTTTTTTAATACGATATGTACCAACAATATGACCAATATTCAACCGGTAGGTCCAAACGTTTCAACGCGTTAATAGCAACTAACAACGGATTCAAAATGTCCGTTCTCAATACGGCTAGCCTATTAACCGTGGGCAAATTCAATATTTGCTGAATATGTGTGTCAGCAAGTCAACGTTTGTTATTGAACCACCTGACTAGTAAGTCTTTAGCGGTTTCATAATTTGAGTCATCAATTGAGAGATGCTGCACTAATGCCGTCGCCTGACCGTCCAAAACTGATAACAAATATGACAACTTTTGTGATGGACGCAGATCTGTCCTTGCGTCCACTAAACTATCGAACAAATTTATAAAACCCAAATAATTTTCAAAACGACCGTCAAAGTGGGGCAGGTCCAATGTAGGTAGTCTACTCAGCAGGCTTGGTGAGGTAGGTTCAGTTTTGGGCAATGGTGAACCAACCTGGCCTTTATTAGTAATTTTCCTAGCCCGCTGTGCAATTTGGTCGTTGAATTCCAAAATTTGTAGGTAATCATTATCAACATGATTCCTCTGTTCCTGACTGAAGGCATCAAGAGTCAGGTCTCCAACAAAAGTGTTATAGCAGGTGTAGCGTTTTTCCACAAGTTCGAGGCGGTCACTCAAGTTGGCAAATCTGTCTAACAGCGCCTCGTCTCTATCTGGTCTCGCAGCCAAGGCTGCGGCTGTAGAAATCCAGCGCAAATGTGATGTGATACCACCAACGGCGTCGCGTACCTCCTTTAGTGCGGACATGTTGAGTATGTACCACTAGTCAACGGTTATTCAATAATATTCAACAATATTTTACAAATTTTAACAAAAAGTATTCATTAATTCAATTTTTTTCAAAAGTGACAACCCTACAGTAAATTCACTATATGCTTTGGCAGCTCTGGAATGTGTACTTACAATCAAACAAATAATTTAGCATATTAGTACAAGTAACATCAACAAATTATATTTTTTATACTGGGCCGTAACAAAAATGGTAAGGAACCCCAAAATGGTACAATATTTTTTCCAAAATAACTTGAATTCACTTAATACACCTCCTAGGGAACCGTCCAAGCAATTGTGAAGGACAAATAATATGATTTTTTATACCTTACATGAGATATCTCAATGTCTTGTATTCATATATAGTTTCCGCAGATTTAAATTCAAATTTTCAAGTTTTTGTGAATTCTTCAAGATTTATACACAAAGTTCAGCAAGAAACTATTTAAGGTAGCTCATATGAACCACATATTGTTAATAAGGCACAGATTCAATGAGAATTATAACAATTTAACAATCCAAATTTTTCTCAGTATTGAACAACAATTCAGTTGAACGATGAGTAAAAATTGACAATTAGTTTATAAAAATAAGTACTGAGACTGGTTTGTTTCATTCAAACAACAAATATTTTATCATATACAAGCTATGCTACATATCCAAATGCTATTCATGATCATATAATTTGCATGTAAAGTGGAACCTTTTTCATCAGATTACAAGTTGGTTCAAAATGCCCAAACATTCAACAACACTATCAACAAATTATGTAAATTAGAGGATACACTGTGTCTAGGTGCATTCAAAAAGCTCTAAAATACCAGATCAAACAATTTTACAAAATTTTCATAACCCCAAAAAACAAATTAGCATGGAACAAATGTGGTTATTTGTAACAAAAATAGGCATCTAACCTACACTCTGCGATGTTAAGATTCCATATTGCCCAAGCTGGATGGTTCAGTGGAAGGCGCCTTCCACTTGGACAATCTGTCTTGAATGCTTAACTTCGGCCATACACCGGGAAGGCTGAAAAACACGAGTAAAGTACAAAATACAAGCAAGAAATACAATTAATCGATACAAGAAAATTATGTATTGTTATGTATTATACTTGTGTCATTCTTATTGTCTACCGCTATCGGCGGTAGGCCAAATAAAAGCAGTCTACATTCAACCGTTGTTTGATTGACATCACGTAACACTGGCGACGAGCTGGTAAATTAAATATCCAACCGCGTATGTGCATATTTTGTTGAATCAAAATGCCTATTGGACATATCGAGCCATATAGTTTCGGAGGCAATAATTGGGACGCCTATGTTCGACGAGTTAAACAGTTCATAGCATTAAATTGCATCGATGAAACCTTACGAGTTGCTACATTAGTAACGGTGGTAGGCGCGGAGTGCTATGAGTTAATGTGTGATTTGTGCTCGCCGAATACTCCAGAATCAAAATCATTTGATGAGTTGTGCACACTGGTAAAAGAACATTTAGAACCTGATCGTTCTGAAATTGCTGAACGACATGTTTTCCGTCAACGAACGCAACGCCAAGGGGAGAGTGTCCGTGAATACCTACAATCTATGAAGCATCTAGCAAAAACATGCAATTTTGGTGACAAATTGGAAGAGAATTTGCGGGACCAATTTGTGTCGGGGCTGTACAATGAAGACATGAGGTCGAGGATCTTTGCAGAGAAGAATGTAGACTACAAGCGCGCCGTGGAACTAGCGCAGGCGCTGGAGGCGGCGGAGCGGCACGCAGCTATGGCGTGCACTCCGGGCGCAGGTGCCGGCGGTGGCGGCGCTGCTGGAGCGCGTTCGGCGCATGGAGATGTCGACGGCTTGCATCGGATCGGTGCGGCTGCTAGCGCTGGAGGGTGCTCCCAGGGAACGGGGGAGCGGCCCGAGCGCAGCGCGCATGTTCTCGTTGTGGTAAAGTAGGACATCCGGAAGGCAAGTGTCGTTTCAAGTATTACAATTGTAATGGATGTGGTGAAAGAGGTCACATAAAGTCAGTGTGTGCGAAATATAAAAATGAAAATAACAATAGCAAGAAATCAACAAAAAATCAGTTTTTCATGAACGAATCGGACACGGACGAGGAAGGTAGTAATTTTTATAATCTAGTAGTTAGTAGTGAGAGTGATGGACCTTATTTTGTAACGGTAAATCGTCGCCTTGGGGCAACACCGTTCTATGTGTAGTAATCTATAGTTTTCAAGAGAGTCATTGCAAACTTTGATGTTTTGTATCTTGTTTAATCATCAAAATTAGTAGGAACTGCATGTTAACATTGTTTTTCATTACATCAAGAGAACATATTTCATAGGGTTACAGATACAAACAAGTAATATATTTACTATTTTAAAATTTAGATAGAACTATGTTGCTTTAGAAAACTATTAAAATAATAAGCAACAAGGTTTTATGTTGTCATAGAACTTTGTTGCACATATAAAAGTAAATAATATTATTATACACCTATATCTTTAAACTATGCTTGATAGTATTTTATGTCTAACAAAGACATCCTTTTATACATAGACTTAGTGTTTTGTCCTAGATATTAAGGGAAACTAAAAAAAAAGGGTTTGGTACAGGCATATCTCTGGAAAACTGCAATATCCTCCAATTTTCGTTTCAGTTTCTACGGCATTGCGCACTGTCTAAGCTAGGCAGAATTTCCACATCTACCTACCTAGTTTTGATTAAAAAAATCTTGTTTTGTAGCATCATCATCATCAGCCGGAAGATGTCCACCGTTGAACAAAGACCGCATAGAGCGCAACAAAGAACGGTTATTAGCCGTTTGTAACCATTGGCTACCCGCGACTTTTATGATGTCGTCAGTCCACCTAGTGGGGGCATACCAACTCTACGTCTTACGGCGTAATGTGATAACCACTCGAGAACCTTTCTTCCCCATCGGTTATCAGTTCGTCGAGCAATGTGACCCACCCATCGCCACTACAAGTTGAAGTTTAAGACTTTGGTTCTTTGGCGAATAATCACGCTCCGGATTTTATCGTGCAAAGAAACTCTGATCATAGCTCGTCGAGAGACTTTGAGGTTATCCATAAGGGCCACAGTTAAGAACCACGTCTTAGTGCCATAAGTAATCACTGGCAACACACACTTGTTGAAGACTTTGGTCTTCAGGCTTTGTAGGATCTTCGACGAGAAGATGTTGCATAACTTCCCGAACGCTGTACATCCGAGTTGGATTTTTCAGGCGACCTCGTTGTCAAAGTTGAACCTACCCAACAGGACAATCTGTCCCAGGTAAATGTAATGGTCAACAATTGCGAGCGTATCGTTCCCAACAACTACTGGTATAGGTGCAACAGGGATATTAGACATAATTTTCGTCTTGTTCATGTTCATTTGAATACCCATCTGCTGGGAAACTCTTTTGAGGTCGCTGAGCATTGTACTGAGTTACCGAATTCTTTCCAGTTCAAGAGCTCAAAAACGTCCTCCAACGCGTTCGTGAACAGTTTCGGAGAAATAACGTCTCCTTGTCTCACGCCTCGTTGCAGTTGGATTGGTTCCGTGCTCATGTAGTCGAATCGACATGGTGGCGTTCCTATACAGTAAGCACTTCAACGCTACGATGTACCTATAGTCAATTTGGCATCGCTGAAAAGACTGCAGTATGGCCCAGCTGTATCGATTGAATTGAAGGCTTTTTCATAGTTCACAAACGCTATAAATACATACATACATAAAATCACGCCTCTTTCCCGTAGGGGTAGGCAGAGACCACGGATTTCCACTTACTACGATCCTTACATATCTCTTTCGCTTCATCTACACTCATCAATCCTTTCATACATAAGCGTCGGTTTAGGGTACTCTTGACCTGGCCTTTTTTCAGAACGTCTTCAATCTGATTTCGGAACGTTCGCCTAGGTCTTCCCCTTCCAAAACTTCCGTTCACTTGTCCCATGTATATCTGTTTAGTCATTCTTATTTCATTCATTCTCTCCACATGTCCAAACCTATAAATAATGACCAATTATACTCCTGTCTTCTGTATAATCTGGCGAAGCGTCTGGATGTGGTCCATTGTGCTACAGCCTTTAAGTTTTGTAGCATACATGAAAGTAATTTTGAGTAAATTTACAAAATAGTCACTTTAGAGTATTAGTATATTTTATGTCTTGGATTTGTAACTTGTTTATACTGTTGAGATTGATTTTGTGTACTTTTTTAAGTTATATAATTAATGAGACTGGAGGGTGGTACTCAGAAACTGATAAAACTCTTTCTACCTATGCGAAAGGAGCGAAATTTTTCTGTACATTCGTCCAAAATAGTTCCTTCATCTGAAGACAACAAAGTCCTATCTACCATAGACAAAACACATAGAACCGTGTTGCCCGCAAATAGTAATATAAATGTAGATAGTACTATGTTTTTCCGTCGATAGATGGATTTTTACTCGGGATATCATTGTATTTTTAAGACACATAGAACCGCCTTAGAAATGCCTTAAAAACGGTGTGGCTACTTAAAAATGCTTAAAAATGATAGATGGAACCATGTTGCTCTAAGGCGACGAAATGTTGAAAACATATTGTGTAAATTTGAGATTGACACCGGAAGCAAACTATCGGTTATTTCTAAAAATTATTATGATAGGAATTTCTCGAATATTCCTCTTGAAAAGCGGCCATTATGTTTAAAATCGTATACAGGAGACGTCATCGAGACTCTTGGTTTTATTGTGGTCAATGTTGGTTATGGGAAAAAGCAAGTAAAGTTAAACTTATTTGTCATTGAAAACGGGGGACCACCACTAATGGGTCGAACTTGGATCAAACATTTGAAATTGGCTATTGGTGAATGCCACAATTTAACCGAAGAGGACTCGATTGCGAATTCTTTACGAAAAGAGTTTCCTGAAGTATTTTCCGAAGGTTTAGGTACATTTAAGTCGGAATTTAAACTTTATCTCAAAGATGAATCGCCTGTTTTTATAAAAGCGCGCCCTATTCCATTGGCGTTACGGCAACCGGTGGAAAGGGAGCTCGACCGGCTGCAGCGGGATGACGTCATATACAAAGTTGAGCGATCAGATTATGGAACGCCTATTGTGCCGGTTATTAAAGCTAACGGTAATATTAGATTGTGCGGTGACTACAAAGTCACAATAAATCCACTTTTAAAGGACTACCATTACCCGCTGCCGCGCATCGAGGACCTTTTCGCCGCATTAGGAGGTGGTGAACAATACACAAAACTAGATTTGTCAAATGCTTTTCAACAATGTTTGTTACATAAAGACTCGCAAGCTATGACGGCCATCACAACTCATACGGGTACCTATGTTTATAAACGCGTTCCATACGGTATCAAATGTATCCCTGAAAATTTCCAAAAAATAATGGAAGAAACGCTAAATGGGCTACCATCAACAGCGGTATTCGCTGACGATATCTGTGTCACAGGCAAGGACAGAATATCTCATCTGGCTAACTTAAGAGCGGTGTTACAAAGACTCAAGGAAAATGGTCTGAGAATAAATTTCAGTAAATGTCAATTTTTCAAGGATAGTGTTACCTACTTAGGATACAAAATTGATAAATTTGGTTTGCATACAGACAAAAACAAAATTGAGGCTATTGTAGCAGCGCCACCACCAACTAACGTTACTCAGCTGAAGAGTTTTATGGGCTTAATTAACTTTTACTCTAAGTTTTGTATGAATATGAGTGTCATTCTAAAGCCAATGTATGATTTATTAAAAAAAAACAGTAAGTGGGAATGGACATCCGATTGTAACATGGCTTTTAAGAAAATAAAGAACGTTCTAAGCACTTCCCCTGTGCTGGCGCATTATGATCCGAGTCTTGAGTTAATTTTGTCAGTTGACAGCAGCGCATATGGGCTAGGTGCGGTGCTGACACAGCGCTATGCTGACGGCACAGAGCGCCCGGTGTCTTGTGCGTCGCGCACGCTTAACTCTGCCGAAACAAACTATTCTCAGCTAGATAAAGAGGCTCTTGCTATTGTATTTGGTGTCACAAAGCACCACCAATATCTGTATGGTAGATATTTTACGCTACGCAGCGATCACCGCCCTTTAAGTTACATATTTGGTAAAAATAAAGGACTACCGGTGACGGCCGCGAGTCGGCTTCAACGCTATGCTGTTAAGTTAGCAGCATATAATTACAAGATTGAATTTGTGGCATCAGCAAAAAATTGTTTTGCTGATGTTCTCTCTCGTCTCCCTCTAGAATTGACAAAAAGGCAATTACGAGGTGAAGACAAAGAAGGTAGGTATCTTAATTTTGCACAAGAAAGTTTCCCAATCAGTTTTAAAGAAATTAAAACTGAAACCGCAAGGGACGCGTTGCTTAGCAAAATATATGGGTTCATTATGTACGGCTGGCCCGCAAACAATGAGTACAATGACATAGAAAAAATATATTATAATAGAAGAGATAGCTTACATATCGATCAGGGTTGCATAATTTGGGGTTATCGCATAGTAGTTCCGAATTCTTTACGAAATTCTATCATGAAAGAAATCCACGAGGGTCACCCGGGCATAGTAAAAATGAAACAAATCGCGCGGAATTATGTTTGGTGGGAAAATATAGACCGAGATATAGAACATATAACGCGTGAATGTATTCCATGTAGAGAACTGCGATCCGCGCCACCAACGGCCCCTCTGCATTCGTGGTCTTGGCCTGCAGAGCCTTGGTCACGACTGCATATTGATATCCTCGGTCCATTCAACAACAAATATTACTTAATAATTATAGATGCGCACTCAAAATGGATTGAGGCAGAAAAAGTAAATACGACGTCAGCTACTGTCGTTTGTGATTGCTTAAGAAAACTATTTTCTCGTTTTGGCCTGCCAAAACGTATAGTCAGCGACAACGGCCCACCATTTTCTTCCGCTGCTTTTGCTCAATATTTAGAATGTAATGGTATAAAACATACTTTAGTGCCACCGTACCATCCTTCAAGCAATGGAGCAGCAAAAAATGCTGTATGTACCATTAAACGAGTCCTTAAAAAGGCAGAATTAGAAAGAGATGATGCTAATAGGGCATTGAGTCGATTTTTATTTATGTATAGAAATACTGAGCAGAGTACTACGGGGCGCGAACCGGCACTAGCTTTGTTGGGCAGACGACTGCGAGGTCGGTTAGATCTACTGCGTCCTGACGCTGCAGAACGAGTACGCGCGCGCCAACTCACCGACGAACAGCGTTGCAATAAACCGATTCGCGTTGTTCAACCAAATGAACCTATACTTATGCGAAACTATACTAAATCTGGCAATAGGTGGGCTGAGGGCTTTGTAGATGAACGACTAGGGCCAGTGTCATATACTGTCAAAACTAAAGATGGCCAAATTCATAAGCGGCACAAAGATCAAATACTCACAAGAAAATCACGTCATTCACTTAGCCAGGTCTTGGATACTTCGCCAATCAATGCAAACGTTTCTTCCCCAGTCGTTACGTCGGAATGTGACAAGGAAGAATTCTATGATAGTGTGGAAGAGGAAGTGAGTGGGAGTGCACATCCGGTTTCCTCACCACAGCCTCCGGGCGGTTCATGTCTAGCACAGCCTTGGGGATCGCTACTGTCAGCTTCGACCAACCTTATTAGTAATACTCGGCCACCGCGCAGGGGAGCGGCATTACGTTGCATTGAAAAGTTTAAGGAGTAAGTTTAGGTATTTAGATTAAGATTTTCAAGTATCTACCGTATAATTTTGAAGATTATGTTGTATGTAACCTATCTAATATCCACCATGTTGCTTATGCGGTAAGACAAAAAAATATATGTGAACAATAAATGATAACTTGTATCCTATACTCTGTAAGGTAGGTAGGTATACATATATATACCTAAAGCACCATACCATAGGATTATTTTTAAGCATGTTTGTATAGGCTTCACTATTCTCTGTATAGATGTTATTATAGTTATGATTTAAGAAGGGAAAAGTGTTATGTATTATACTTGTGTCATTCTTATTGTCTACCGCTATCGGCGGTAGGCCAAATAAAAGCAGTCTACATTCAACCGTTGTTTGATTGACATCACGTAACACCTATCATTTATGAAGTCTCGTCAATTTGGACGAACCCAGGTTCCTAACTAACCTAATCGGCCGATTAACTTAGCATAGACTTGCCTAGTCGACGAATGTGGTTCCCGCTGCTGGTTTGCACAACATACCAAATGTTCAAATGTCTTTAACACGCGCGAGGGTCGAACAAAGCTGTTTCAAAATAGAAAACACTCAAAACATCAATTTAATTACCGCTGACCCATATCGTCACTGAATTTTCAAAAAAAAGCAAACAAAATCAAAAGCAAAAGTTTTTAAGATAATTTCACGTACAAAATCCATAGATTACACATAGACGACTACCCAAAGGGTACCTTTGAAACCTGCCCGATAAGTTGATCGGTCCGAACACTCATGAATGCTAGTGTTACCATATCTGTAACCTTAGATAAAAGTTATCCTACCAGACGCAAACTCTCCTTGAGAATGCTTTTATCTGAAGTATACATGCTACGTTATAGTGAAGTCAGCTCACACGTATTGCCTTCTAAGCGTATCAATGTCACCTTGTCTCATTCCCACGATAACTAGCAATCGTTTTTCTTATCGAAGCGTTGAATAATTATGTGCTCGTTGAAGTTTGGAGTACCAACCATGCAAAACAAAAATAGTGCAGGATATAAGTCGAAGTCAATATGGCGCCGGATGGATCAGTGAGCGCCAACTATAAGGATCTTTGTTGTGCGCACGACGCACTGCAATATCCCATTCACACTAACCTGATTAGTGGCATGCTGCCACGCATTTTATCTTAGTCGCCTTTCACGACAGCCAACAAGAGGATATAGAATAATCCATTTATTCATAAGCCACAAACCGTCTGGCATACCAATAAATAAAACGCACAAGAGCACATTGTTTATTTTTATTTATAAATTTAAGTCGAATCTATGCTTCTACTTTTCATATTAAAATCTTCTTGTAGTAGTTAGACTATTAGCGTGATCTTGGACATCACCTCAGAGTTCGTAGGCAGTTAGTCTGACAATCTGTTGATGTTCCTTTCGTATCACTGCCTGTATTCTTCTGGTGCATTTGTTAACTATAGCAGCTTTGGTTGATCTAAAGGACAATCTTCTGCAAACTTTTTTATTTTATTTTACACAATGAAGAATGTCGTAGCATTGTTGTGGCGCGAGACATATCCAAAGAGCGAAGTTAGTGTGAATGTGGGCTGGAAAGGTTGAATTTATACGCTGTTTGATGCAGAGTATTTGAATAATTTTATCCAATACTTTTGATGAAATTCAAACTAAAATAGAAAAAATAACGGTTAGAGTGGACGATGAACTTGATGAACGGGATAAAATTGAAACCTCATTTTCTACATTTACTTCAATTGCAAATGAAATAATTACTAGCGCTACAAATAAATTTCATTCCTCAAATTCATTAGATGGTATGGCGAGCGCCCGTGACATCAATGGTGATACATCGATGAGTCACGTTCGCTTGCCAACCATATCGCTTCCGAAGTTCGACGGGAATCACTTGCAATGGCTAGAGTTCCGTGACACTTTTGAGTCTTTAATTCATCAAAATAAATCGATACCAGCAATAAATAAATTTCATTAGGTACCTAAAGTCATCATTAGATGCTGGTAACGCTGTCGTTATATCAATTGAGTGTACGTCTGAAAATTATCAAATTGCTTGGAATCTACTAAATGAAAGGTATAACAATAAAAAGTTCTTGATAAATAATCATTTAAAATCTTTGTTCAATTTTGACCACATTACTAAAGAGTCATATAAATCATTACGGTATTTAATTGACCACATTTCCAAAAAATTGTGGGCACTGAGTGCCCTCAAAGAACCCACTGAACATTGGGATACTATTATTATTTTCATGATGCCTTAGAAGTTAGATAGCGCCACAGGTCTCAAATTGGAGGAGTACAAGAGCATACTTTCATAATCTGTTAAGTTGTAAGATTTTTATTGTTTTCACGAAATGGTGCTGATGTTCTTGAGACGGTACATTTTAGTAGAAAAGATACAATACCAGAAAATAAAAAGTCTAATAAACCTGTTTCATCTTTTGTATCATCTTATACGGATAATAATTGTTCAGGCGTTTATATTTAATATGCAGTCAGTCACAAGCTGAGATTCGAACGAGCGGCAAAGAAGAGGGTAGTTTTGGGACAAAAACACAACAGTTACAAGTTACGTGCATGACAGTCAGTGCTTCTCGGACGTAGCTCGGTGCTAGTTTTGGTGAATTTTGCTGGGCACAGTGATATTTATAAAAGTGATTGTGAGTGCCTTCACCCGGGTGTTTAGGTTTGTGCAATAACCTTTTTTTTATTTTTTATGTTATGCCTGATAGATTAGCCTTTGACCACTATCTCACCTGATGGTAAGTGATGATGTGGTCGAAGATGTTGTTCAGGCTAACCTAGAAGTACTGGCTCTCAAGGACAGCTGCCGGAACACACCGTTAGGTACTTAGTGACAGATTTTCTACTTGATGGTGGCTAGCCAGGCGGGCATTCGCTTAATGCCCTACCACCATGCATAGTAAAGTATAGTAAGTAGCATAGTTGGTGGCATCCTTTTTTGCCGGTAGAACGAAATTATATTAGATTCTGCACTTCCATTGCGCAGTCTGTAAAATGTATCCGTCAAAACTTAGATAGTTAAAAAAACCAATTATGGCGAATGTTCCAGATTTTAAAGTTTTATCTTAGCAAGCTTGCAAAACTAAATAGGGATGCCAGGCTGCCCGTGGGGTGCCGAGCTGCCCTTGGGATGCTGGGCTGCCCGTAGGGTGCCAGGATGCACCCCACAGTTTGAAAATCATATTCATATTATTCACATTCATTCGTGGGTATTAATTTGATTACAAGTAATATATTCGCGTTACTTAAAAATTATAATGTTATAGGTATATAACATAAGTAATCAAATCAATGATACATTTTACCATTATCTGCTAACAGATAAATGCGAAAACGCAGATAATAACATGTCAAATTATATTAAAAATACAAATGTAAATAACAATGTCAAAATAAAATCAAATTTATAGAAATGGATAAAACTAAATCCGCAACATCATAACAATAGATTATGAAGTTGGTTAAAACTATGTCAAGACGAGACGAATTTACTTAGCATTCCATGGATTCACCGTGCGGGTGCCGGGTCCATAGCGTTGCAGAGGAAGAGGCTCCAGTCAAGGTGCCTGGGACTTGCAACCCAGTGAGTAAGGTTAAGGGGCCCCTTTATGATGCATCAATGCTCCCTTTCACCGCTCGAGCCTCCTCCCCTGCCTAACCAAATTTGGTAAGATCCTACTAATGCCGCCTTGGATACACGTTCTAAGATGGAAGTTACGGTTGTTCTTGACAGGCCAAGGTCTTTTAGTAGGTTGTATAGGGATTTTGCTGGTATACCCCTTGCTCCGACTTCTACGCATATAAATTAACCACATAACCGTTTTTGATTAAATCATTTGTTAGGTCATAATATTTGTTAGTTTTTATTGTGTGGTCTTTAGGTATGTTTGTTTCCCACGGCACAGTAAGTTCTATAAGTACTATGCGTTTTAGATTCTTTGAGTATAGAAATATGTCTGGTCTGGATGACGAAACACCAACATCCTCAGGGATTTTGTAATGTTTTTCATACGTGTCCATCAAAAGAATCCAATCGGGAGCTGCGCCTAAGATGGAGTAAGGCTTGGATTTAGTTTTTGTAGATGACCCTTCTTTTACAAAAGCAACGTGTCGCTTGTTCGTGGTCAAACCTTTTTTTGCTCTAGCTACCGCGAGACTCGCCGCTTCACGTATGATTTCGAGGACTCTATCGTGGCGACGGGAATAATGACCCCTATCGAGGAGCACCTTGCAACCTACCAATAAGTGCCGTGCTGTACCTATGGCCTCCCGACAAATACCGCAAGACTTTTCGGTGGCTTTCCCCCATCTTACTAAATTACTTTGGTCTGGGAGGGTCATCTGAAAGGCGTTAAGATAGAATTTTAATAAGGCAGGTGACCAATCGTATATCAAGGTGCGCCACTTTAATGCCAGAGGGATACAAAATTCACCTATGGTTAGCCACTCACTTTGCATTTCCAAGCTCATTGCATGCACTTTATAGCTATCATTTTCGTCTTGTTGTAGAAAAGATTTTACAACGTCTTTATCCTCAACTTTCTTACTCGACCCAAACTATACTACTACTACTACTACAAATTAAATAATTATGAAGAGTTTATGCGAATAAACTCAAATGTCAAATACAGAAAAAAAATAAAAATGTCAATCATTATGTCAAAATCAAATAAAGTTAATAGAAATTGGTAAAAATAAAGTCCTCATCATCATTACAATAATTTTAAGTATGTCAACATAGGACAATTAAAATATTTATTAAAATACAAAATCGTCAAATACATAAAAAGACTACGACAAGCCAATCTTTCATTCGACGTTTAAAAATGTGCTCTGAAGGGGTTTTCTGAATATTGTCCGGCAGTCGGTTATACACAGCTGGTGCTATGACATGAACTAGCTTCGATGACTTGACGAGACGGCGCGGCACTGCGCGGGGCTTGTGCGCATAACGCGTGCTGTAGCCACTGTCACCGAATTTCGAGTACTCCTCCAGGTGACCTCTTGCGTAAAGAGCTACACCAAACAAGGTACAGTCAGGATTTTTAATGCCTGGAATATTGGTTTCGCAAGTGTCTTGTGGCACTCGCATCACGGCTCGTACGGCTCTTTTTTGCATAAATAACCAACCTGAATTTTGTATCCGTTCTAAAAAACGGTGAAAATATAATATATCTGAGTAGAAAATAAAATAACATGTAATTAAAATTAACGCCATCTATTCAGTTACCGCACAATGGAACTATCTATTGAATCACTATGATCTAACTACCTGTGCTACGCGCTGAGGTAGTTCATTGATACACCGATAGAGATCTCATATCTATCTAAAGCTTTAGTTCCCTTCAGATTGAAAGAAAACTTTCTATCCGAATAAATAGATGTCGCCTTGGATATGGAAACTTTTTTATAATATATCTGCATAACCAAATAATTATTAATAATTAATTATTAATAATAATTATTTAAACCTTAAAATAAATAACAATAATTATTTGGACTATATAATAAGAAAAATATAGATCCAAAAATATAAAGCGTGTCTTGTAGTACTGGCTCAGTCACTCTGAATCTCAATAGTTTGACAGTTCTGCACTGTCAAACTATCTGATGTCAGAAAAAATACCACGATTGATTTTGAACTTCCTATTCAAGGGACGTTTTAATTTAAAATTAGTTCAAATAAAATTGAGTGATTGGAGAAATAACTCCAACGGTTTTAAGACCTTTTGCCATTTTACCATAAATGGTAGCGAAATGCGCCACGATCTTCCGGCGAATTTGATGTCCTTCCTTGAAGAGGAATCGGCATCACTTTTCCACGAGCCACCCACAGTACAACTCGAATTAAATCTCTACGTTTGAAAGTTGTTACTAAAACTTAATTAAAATATAACATTTATCTTCTGAAAGCCCCAGACACTGGGTAAGTTTGAGTTTTGAAAGTGAAAATGTACTTGACCACAAAATTATAACCTTCATTATTAACTTTTGAAAACGTGTAACTATCCTTTGGTATGTACTCTCAACTTATTTACTGTATTTCATTATGTGTTTTACATGCTAACTCTCTTGTGTAACCTTGGTATATTTTTCTGTGATTTTCTGTGCTTTTCTACTTGTACTTCTATTTACGCCCTTCTGGCAAACTTTAAAGGGTGTTGCTGGTAGCTCGCAATTCACGAGGGACCTAGGCTAGTCCCTTTATGCTCGGTAGCGAACGGACCTCGTGGATTGTGCGCATCTTTACCAGCAACATACCTACTTGGCCCTTCTGGCATTCTAGGCAGCTGGTGGTTAGCATCCGCGAAGGGCCTAGCTAGTCCCTTTCTGCTCGGTAGCGGAAGCCTTAGCGGGTGCGATTCTTCACCAGCAGCATTACTTCTTTGGCCCTTATGGCATCTCTTGTTTTCTGGCGGGCCACATCCCTAAAGGCCCTCTGCGAGTCTACATGCTCAGTAGCAAAGGGACAGTGGACTCATCAGCTCAACACCTTTACTGGACCCATTGTGACCGGAGCACATGTACTTTCCAGGGTTCCAGTACGAGGCTGATTCAAGTACGGGATTCAAATACAAGGCTTTCCAGTACGAGGCTATCAGTACCAGACATCGGTACCTGACCTCCTCCTGAACTCCGGCCGTCTTCTGATCTCCAGCACCGACCGTAGCCAACGTCTCTACAGCAACTAGCTGGGACAGCCTACCGGCGCGACAGTGTGGAGCTGAGCCACTGCACGGCAGACCTGCTGCTGAGCATCGACTCATAGTAGCGGACCGGAGATAAGTCCTAAACAAGGAAGATTGCCAAATTGCCATACCTGTCTGTGATCCACGACCCTTCTCTCTAATATACTTAACTCTAAACTTTTCTCTTGTTTCTATTTTTATGCTCCCTACTACCAACCTTAGGTAGGCAGGTGACAATTTCAGGATAAAAAGTATGCAATAACCTTCTTCGTAGTATGGACTTAAATCGTGTTAAGTTTTATTGAATTCCATAAAGTAGTTTTGGAGTGATGCGCAGCCGGGATACAGACAGACAGACAGAAAAAAAAATACAGTTTTGACATCAGTGTCAGCTACAGCCCGCAATTTTTTTAATTATTTCTGCCAATTACTGAATTGGATCTGTTACAGTTTTATTATAAGTATTGATTAAAAAAGCCGGAACGCGTAAGTCTGCACGTACTCTCAGTGCTAATGCGGGCGAGGTCGTCCTCTTCTTCGCGCGCACGTGGGGCATCAGCTATGCTATTCTCTAACGTAACTATTCGTAGCTGTGCTCGACGGCGAGTTCTACGTCGAGCCAGCCTTGAATTCGTCGTCGAGCTCAGTAGTGCTATTCACTAAGCAACACAACCTCCAACTCGACGCTGCGGCAGCGGCGAGATACATTTTCGTATTCACTAACTTTGATCACGCAGCACTAGCGCTACGAAATTTTACGGTGTTTGGTGGAACTACTCAAGGTTGAGTAGTTTGACAGTACTTGTATGAAAAACGGTATTCGCTAAGCTAAAACAGCTTCGTCGACCACCTCGCCTACAGCCTCGACTCAGCTTGTCAAAATCAAAAGCTTCTAGCTAGCAGGCGAACCACATCAATAAACAAAGTTTTTGATTAAATTTATTACACGAAAAGTTAATATTTGTTAAGTGTTTTGTATTATAATGGCTGCTCGTGCGTTGTGCATTATAAGTATACTGAAAGAAGCTAAAAAATCTGACGATTTACGAAAGCGTCGTCAAGCTCGTGAACTGCGTGAAATACAAGTAATTTCACGTGATGCCGAATTTATTGCCAATTATAGGCTTTCTGAGGATTTGCTGAATATCCTCATCGAAGAAATTTCGCCGCATCTACCCAAACACAGAAGAACTAGTGGATTAACCAACAAATTAAAGGTAAGACATTCAATCACTTTCCCTATCGATCAACTGTGTTCAAAAAAATTATGAATGAAACCCAATAGATCAGTGGCAGCAGCTAGCCACGACACAGATGTACTGCCTTCTTTTTTTAATATTAGATTTAGTAGGTACATAACTAAAGTACTTATGTATATTCTGTCTATTAACAATGAAATATTGACTTGTTTCAGATTTTATGTACTCTATCTTTTCTGGCTAATGGAAGTTACCAAAAGCTCGTAGGCAAAAACGTTGATAGCTATGTGTCGCAGTCATCCGCTTGAAGGGCTATTCATGCTGTTGTAGATGCAATAAACCACCGAAACATGGTTAAAAAATATATAAGGTTTCCACAAAATGCAAGCGAGCGGCAGTCTCTTAAAAAAAGGTACCTACCTATTTCTGATTGAATAATAATGAAAGGGTTAAAATATTTACAGTTTATAGTTTAGTTCATAATTATTTTTGTTTTGTAGCTTTTATGAGAAGTTCAAGATCCCTGGTGTGATTGGCTGCATTGATGGAACATTTGTAGCTTTGATTAGACCCACTGAAAATGAAGAAAGATACTACTGTCGTAAAGGATATCATGCTAGAAATGTAATGCTGGTAAGTACATATCAAATATGTAATTAAGTAAATGAAAAGTATTTAAATCAGCAATATTTGAAATAATATTTTTTCTTCTAGATAACAGATGCAAATTTAAACATTTTGCATGTGGATGTCACCTATGGTGGAGCAACCCATGACAGTTTTGTTTTTGATAATTCTGTGATCAAAGGTCACTTGGAGAGATTGACAGCAGATGGGGAGTCAGTGTACCTACTTGGTATGTCATTCACTTTGTATTATTAAATTAATTTTTGTTTTAGCGATAACAATTAATGGTTAATATTAATTTAGTTAATTCTGATACATGTCTTAATATAGCCAAAACAATTAGAAAGTGAGCATAGTCTGATGTTCCTACAAATAACTGCCTTCAACAGTGTACTATAAATTTATTATAGAAACACAATGGATCATTGGCAGGAGCTGGCTGCGACACGATTGTGCGGATACAATGTATAACTTATTAATGCTTCTCTTCTGTTACAGGTGATTCAGGATATGCCCAAAGGTCCTACCTTATGACACCATTCAGCAATCCTGAGGTTGGTACTGGTGAAGAATATTATAACAATATTCACAGCTCTGCCAGGAACAGTGTAGAAAGAACTATAGGTATTCTAAAAGGTCGATTCAGATGCCTGTTAGTTCATAGAGTACTGCACTATGATCCTAAAACGGTTGCTAAAATTATTATTGCATGTTGTGGTCTGCATAATATATGCAATAATGCTGGTATTCCTGCTCCAGTTCTCTCTCCATGTGAAATAATGGAAGAACAATCTTTGGTTCAAATACTAAGAGGAAACACAAATAATTCACATGACCAGCTGGCAAATGGCAGAGAATGCAGACAGTTATTAATGAATCAACTATGGCGTGCAAGAACAAGATAGGACTAAAATGTTTATTTATGTTTTTTACTATTGTTTACAAGCAAGTCCAAAGCCAGTGGAGACTCAGAGAGTTCATTGACTTATGGTATACATCTCTGTGGATGTACCTTCCTTTCCAGAATAATGTACTCAGATGCATTGTGAAAACACTGGTATATTAGTTATCTGTACTTACCGGGACCTCAAAAAAGACTTGGTGAAGGGCATTATTAAAAAGTTTGCCAGAGCTCATGAATATAGACTCATCATAATGTGCACATTCAGTCTAACCATTAGGAACGAAGATCTCTTCCAGGACCTCAAAATGGACTTTGTTAAGGACATCATTATAAAGTATGCTAAAACTCATGAATACAGAGTCATCATCATGTGCACATTCTAGCCAGATTTTTTATACAAACCCTTTAAGTGTAGTGTTAAAATATTAACAGTGACAGTGATATTAATGAGCAGAACTTAAAAAAGAGACTGTGCTTAAAAAATACCTGTGCATAATGTGCAAATACCTTAATTACAAACTCTTCATCTAATAGTTCAGCTATATTCGGCCATTAGGCATGCAAACATTTAAGGAAAATAATACATTAGATTATGAGATGTCAGAAATATTATTTTAATGTCAATATAAACAAAAAAGGGCAAAATAATTAAATATAATAATAAACTCACTTAATTTACAATAATACCAACTAGGTTACAAAATTTATAGTCAAATTAAATAAGTAGATTAAAGAAAACTTAGTTTATTATACTTATAACAATAAACCTAATTTAATAAAAAACTTAAAAATGAAAAGCAAACAATAATGATTAATCTATATTCCTAGAAAATCCTACTTATAATTAATTATTAACTTGTCTCTCTAAAATTTTTTGAACTGACTCAGCCAGAGACTGCAAAGCTTGACTTTGCTGTAGGAAGCCCTGACTGGTGCGATCAATACTGTGGGCCAGGGTTTCCATACTTCGCGCATGCATCATCTCTACCTCCACTCTGCGTTCCTCAATGGCGATAAACCTTTCAGTCAAACTAGCCATTTGAGAATTTTGCTGAGATGGAGGTGTACGTTGCAATAGACGCCGCCGCGCTTGCGGCATACGACGGCGGCGTGGAGCTGCAAAAAACAAAACGATAATTAAAAAATTGTTACCTATTTATGCAGTCTTATAATAGTACATATTATATTATTATGAAAGATTAATCTTAATACATGATGTCACACTGGTGGCATATCTTC
The DNA here is from genome assembly GCA_963890685.1 of Plagodis pulveraria. Taxonomy (NCBI): domain Eukaryota; kingdom Metazoa; phylum Arthropoda; class Insecta; order Lepidoptera; family Geometridae; genus Plagodis; species Plagodis pulveraria. The sequence goes on from OY982977.1 coordinate 2,828,467, forward strand.
TCGGCCCACGAGTCTCTGTTGCACCCTGAGTCTGAAAAATTATGTTTTTTAGTTGGATTTAACATACTAGTAGCTACTACTAATTCTCTAACAAAACAAATGGACATACCAATTCCATAACTTGAGCTGGTAAAGCTTGTGTGTCAATTTGCCTTGAAGGGCCAGGTTGAGGTTCCTGTTAAAAGTTAAATATTTTAATTAGATTATTTTGTTAGTTTAAACATTTAATAATTAATAATAAATTAACCATTTTCATATTTAAGTTAAAACAACATCAATTCTTACAGGTGTAGCTTGTACAGGCAGCTGTAACTCCGCCTGTAATAATTATAAAAAAAATTGTTTAAACCACTTATACCATCTGGTACCACATAGTGTACATAATTTCAGAAAAATTATCCTTACCGTCCCTGCCTGAACTACCATTGACTCTGCCGGAAATGATAAACCCTAAAACATTATATATAATGATTATTATAAATTATTACTGATAGGAAACCCACTATAATAAGGATTCTGCAACAGTTACAACCAAGTTTTGATTATCAATGTGGCTCCAATTACTAATAATATTATTTACCTGCAATATGCTCTCAGAATTTATCGAAGGCTCATCATCTGTTATATTCTGAAACAAAAAGAGAATTTTTTTTGTACATATATATAAAATAAAATTGTGGTATGCATTCGCCTTGGAAGAAGACTATTTAAGTTTTTTTATGAAATATAATGTAACTAAGACATACATTGAATAAAATTATTTATCCTCAGAAAAGGTTTTCTTTACACAAAATTGTGACTATAATATATTAAATATCATAATGTTACTTACCAATAGAAGAGCTGGGCTATGGCTAGCAGCTGGTGGAGGTGTCTGTGGCAATATTTCTGGCTCATCAGGTGGGTTCTACAAAAATAAATAGATAATATTAGCACTTTCCTTCTTAGCTGTGTAACCCTAACAATGATTTTGTTAATAAAAATAGATAAGTTGATAAAAACAAAATTGGTACTTCAAATGGATTGATTTCTAGCTCCCGGTCCCCAATAGCAAAACTAACACCACCAACTAAGGCTAGCAACCGCTCTTCCACAGCTGTTAAATGAATTGCTTCCTCCACCGCACCACCACCAGTTCTCCGCCTAGCTTGGTGAAGTTGACTGACCTTTTTTTTGAGGGCAGCCTTCTTATCTTTCTAATACTGCATAAAAAAAAGTATAGTTTAGTACTGTGGTGTAAAGTATCCAATAGCTGAAAATCATTCAAATCTTTCATCTCACCTTTGACCATCCCTGCCAAGTTTTAATGCAGCCATTACCCTGACTATTTAGAGTATTTGCAACCTCCTGCCAAGCTTCTCGAGTACGGTCTCTGGCATGAGCGGTACGTGCATGTCCAATGGCGAGGAACTTGTGCCTCACAAACATATCAGCTAATGTTTCTAGCTGGGCTTGGCTAGGCATCATTGAACGCGACATGGGTGCTAAAAAAAATCAGATTTCTATTATTATATTGAAAGTATATTACGTTTTAATAAAACAAAAACAATCACTCATAAAACTTTGTTTAACTAAAAACACGTTACTTACTACAGACACTGTTTATCCTTATTTTATACTATAAATCAGAAATTATTAGCAGCGAGAGCGTAACGTAGTTTCTTTTGTTTACAAAAAATGTTTGGCAAGCAAGCGACGCTCGCTACCAACCAAAGATAATATAAGTAGTCCATAATATAACGAAACCAACCATAGATAAGTTACACTGCCATGCACACGTTAATAAATAAAAAAAACATCTGTAGACTATCTTCTTGCGTAAAACTGCTAATATTTTTATTCTTTGAACCATTTTTAGCAATTAGAAAATGCATATACATCGTATTTTTAACATAATTTGTATTTAAAAATAAAAAACGGTTATTACCGATTAAAAGTTTGTCAAGCCCTAACTCGCTCTAGAGAACAGCGACGAATGTCACAGCCTTCAGTTCGACGTCGAGTCCGAATGCGTTAGTGAATATGGATTTCTACAGCGCTGAGCTCGACGACGAATTCAAGGCTGGCTCGACGTAGAGCTCGCCGTCGAGCACAGCTACGAATAGTTACGTTAGAGAATAGCATAGCTGCGCTGTTAAAATCCGTATTCACTAACGCATTTGGACTCGACGTCGAACTGAAGGCTGTGACATTCGTCGCTGTTCTCTAGAGCGAGTTAGGGCTTGACAAACTTTTAATCGGAAATAATCGTTTTTTATTGTTATATTCAAATTCTATTAAATATATCATGTAAACACATTTTCCATATGCTAAAAATGGTTAAAAGAATAAAAATATTATCAGTTGTAAGCGAGAAGACAGTCTACAGCTGTTTCTTTATTTATTTTCGTGTGCGTGGCAGAGTAACTTATCTGTGGTTAGTTACGTAGTAACTTATATTATCTTTGGTTGGTAGCGAGCTTCACTGGCTTGCCAAACATTGTTTGTAAACAAAAAGAACTACGTTGCGCTCTCGCACCTAATATTTTCTGATTTATAATACTATAAAAGGAAGGATAAACATTGTCTGTCTGTAAGTAACGGTCTGCAGTAAAACAAAGTTTTATTAGTGCTTGTATACATTTTATTTAAACATAATATACTTTCAATAAAATAATAGAAAACCGATTTATTTTAGCAAACATGTTGCGTTGAATGATGCCCAGCCAAGAAAAACTAGCTGATATGTTTGTGAGGCACAAGAACCGCGCCAATGAACATGCACGTACCGCTCATGCCAGAAACCGTACTCGAGCAGCTTAGCAGGAGGTCGCAAATACATGAATAGTCAGGGTAATGGCTGCTTTAAAACTCTGCAAGGATGTCCTAAGGTGACTTGGAATATTTTGATGATTCAACTATTGTATACTTTTCACCACAGCACTAAACTACACTTTTTATGCAGTATTGGAAAGATAAGAAGGCTGCTGTTAAAAGTCAGTCAACTTCACCAAGCTAAGCGGAGAACTGGTGGTGGTGCAGTGGAGGAAGAAATCCATTTGACAGATATGGAAGAGTGGTTGCTAGCCTTAGTTGGTGGTGTCATTTTTGCTATGTATAATATATTTTTATATATATTTGTTGGCATGCCTAATGGCTGAATATAGCTGAATTATTATTAAGATGAATAGTTTGTAATTGTTACAATAAACATTTGACTTTATTTATGAATTAAATTGTGCTTTACACTAAACTTGTCATTCAATATTTATATTTACCTGAAACTTACTTCATAATACCTATTAATACCTTAATTTGCTAATAATATTGTTCTAAAAATTTGTCTTCTCATGTTTTATCACAGTCACATTTTTATGTGTTCTTGATTAATATCACTGTTTATATTATAACACTACACTTAAAGGGTTTGTTTAGAATAGCTGGCTAGAATGTGTACATGATAACTATATTCATAAGCTTAATACTTTACAATGATGTCCTCAACAAAGTCCATTTTGAGGGGCTGTCGTTCCTAATGGATAGCCTAAATGTGCACATGATGAGTCTATTATTTATGAGTATTGGCATACTGTTTAATAATGTCCTTAACAAAGTCTATTTTAAAGTATCGGTAGGTATAGATAGTTTTTTCTAATATACCAGAGTGCTTTCACAATGCATCTGAGCACTTTGTTCTGGAAAGGAAGGTAACCTCTTTGGTACCATCAACCCTATAGATTTATGCCATAAGTCCATGGAGTTCCCATTCTCAACTGGCACTAGGAATTATTTATAAAGTAAATCATTATATTTTATTTAATATAAATAAATTATTTAATATAAATAAATTATTTAATTAAACATTTTGGTCCCATCTTGTTCGTGCACGACACAGTTGATTAACTAATAACTGTCTGCATTCTCTGCCATTTGCCAGCTGGTTGTGTGAAGCATTTGTGTTTCCTCACAATATCTGAACCAATCTTCCATGATCTCACTTGGAGGGAGAACTGGACCAGGAATTCCAGCATTGTTTCATATATTATGCAGAATACAACATGCAATAATAATGTTTGCAACCGTTTTATAATCATAGTGCAGTAATCTATGAACTAACAGGCTTCTGAATCGACCTTTTAGAATACCTATAGTTCTCTACACTCTTCTTTTATAGTATTCTTCACTTGTTGCAACCTCGGGATTGTTGAATGGAGTCATAAGTTTTTTTTTCATTCACCTTTGAGCATATCCTGAATTACCTGTAATAGAAGAAAAACATTAATAAGTTATACATCTTATCCTTTCAACCGATTTGTGGCTAGCTCCTACCAATGATCTATTGTGTTTTGTTCATAAAATAATAGTACACTGCTGAAGGCAGTTATTGTAGAAAAATCAGACACTGCTCATTATCTATTTGTTTTGACTATATTAAGACATGTATTGGAAGACACAGCTATTGACATTTTTGACTACCAGCTTTTGGTACCTTCCCTTGGTCAGAAAAGAGTAGGTACATAAAATATGAAATAAATCAATATTTTATTGTTGTAAGTACATAGACAGATTATACATTAATTAAATACTAAATCTAATATGAAAAAGAAGGCATTACAACTGTGTTGCGGCCAGCTCCTGTCAATGATCAATTGTTTTTCATTCATAATATTTTTTTTAAACACAGTTGATGGAATCGGAAAGGGATTGAATTTCTTACCTTTAATTTGTTGGTTAATCCACTAATTCTTCTGTGGTTGGGTAGATGTGTCGAAATATCTTTGATGAGGATATTCAGCAAATCTTCAGAAAGCCTATAATTGGCAATAAATTCGACATCACGAGAAATTAGTTGTAATTCATATAGTTCACGAGCTTGACGACGTTTTCGTAAAACGTCAGATTTTTTGTCTTTTCTAAGTATATTTATGATGCACAACGAACGAGCAGCAGTATAATACGGAAAACTGAACAAATATTTACGTTTCATGTGATAAATTTTATATAAAACTTTGTTTGTTGATGTGGTTCGCCTACTAAATAGTAGCTTTTGATTTTGACAAGCCAAGTCGAGGCTGGGGGCGAGGTGGTCGACGAAGGTCAAGCCAGTTTTTGCTTAGCGAATACCGTTTTTCATATAAGTATAAGTACTGTCAAACTACTCAACCTTGAGTAGTTCCACCAAGCACCGTAAACTTTCGTAGCGCTAGTGCTGCGTGATCGAAGTTAGTGAATACGAAAATGTATCTCGCCGCTGCCGCAGCGTCGAGTTGGAGGTTGTGTTGCTTAGTGAATAGCACTACAGGGCAGTGGAGGCCAGATGCAGCCAGAGCGTTATGATCGCTCGGCGAGCTCATGGCGTCTGATGTTGTCGTTGCAATCCACGCGATTCACTGAACCAGCGGCTGCGGCATCAGCATTTGCTGTTTCGGGCCAGCCGTGGTTCAGGCTATCAATGCAAGCGGCAGTCTTCACCCTCTAAGAGGGGCAGAAATTGGAGGGTGTTTTCAGTAAAATACCCCAAGTTCCGTATGGTTTTTAGATGAACCCGTGCGCGGTTATAAGTGCTTATTGCAAGCGAGACTTTATCATAATATTGCGGGCGAGGTCTGTTCGCTTCATCAGTGAATGAGGGGTATATAAGCGAGCTGGTGGGAGGCAGGGTATCACCGTTACTCTCGTTTTTCTTCTCGCTCACTCGTATGTGCTTTCTCCGTCTTTTTCCTAACCTCACATTATTGTTTTAATAATACTTTTTTTATTTAACTCTAAGGCCTAATTAAACTTTTCAGTGGTAGTGCCACGCTGTAGCTTTTCAGGTTACAGCTGCATGGGCCGGCACGACCGGGGAAGTACCACTCTCCCACATGATATCGACGTGAAGTAGTGGCTTGCCATTGCGTTTCGATCGATTTGTGGGAGTTCCGGAGGCCCAATCCCCCCCCCCCCCAAAGGAATATGGCAGCACAGTTTAAAGAGACAGTACTCCAGGAGGGTACCAGCCGCGAAAGCGCTGGAGAATCCCTCTCCGGGCATCCACCTCCAGGACCTGAACCTGAAGGTGGATGCTCGGGCTGCCCTGCGTATTCTGGAGGGGGCAAAACAGTGCTCAAACCTATTTCTGCTGCTCGAGGCAAACGAAGCAGGCGGCTTAAGTCACCCCACACCACGCTAGCCGTGGACTTTTGCAACATACGGGGTCTCCGTTCTAACCTGAACGATGTCCATTACCACCTGGAGACTGCTAAGCCGGCCTTGCTCTTTTTAACCGAAACACAGATATGCTCTCCGACAGACACCTCATTCCTCACATACCCAGGGTACAAACTGGAGCATTCCTTTTTGCCGCGGGCGGGGGTGTGTCTTTACGTCAGAGAGGATATCTGTGCTCGTCGTCTCAGTAGTCTTGAAGGACGGGGCCTATCTGACATTTGGTTGCGCGTAGACTGCGATGACCATCCGCGAATCTACGCGTGCCTTTATCCCATAGCAACGGTAATGCCGAAATAGATCAGTACATGGAGCACATACAGATGGCTACAGATTCCGTGCTTGAGCAGATCCCCACCGCAGAGATCGTGATACTTGGCGATTTCAACGCCCACCATACCGAATGGCTTGGTTCGCGCACCACCGATCATGCGGGGAGATCTGTTCACGACTTCGCTTTGGCATATGATCTTACACAACTGGTCACCTCGCCTACGCGTATCCCAGATGTGGATGACCATACACCTTCCCTGTTGGACCTTCTGCTGACCTCTCACCCGGACAACTACTCAGTATCCGTGAACGCTCCTCTCGGTTCGTCGGACCACTGCCTGATCCGGAGTTCAGTGCCGGTTACACGCCCAACTCGACCTCGTTTTGTAGGTTGTCGTCGCGTGTGGCACTATAGGTCTGCAGATTGGGACGGGATGCGGTCCTTTTTTGCATCCTACCCATGGAGGCAAGTTTGTTTCTTGCCGGATGATCCAGATGTCACTGCCGACTATGTTGCTGATGTAGTGCTTCAGGGTATGCAACTCTTTATTCCATATTCTGCAGTGCCCATCGGTGGCAGGTCCCAGCCCTGGTTTGGTCGTACTTGTAAAATGGCCTCTGGCCAAAAACGAGAGCGTTACCAAGCTTGGGCCAACTCAGTGGCATCTAAGGATTTAAATACCAGCGATCGCAAAAAGGAATATAATTTTGCCTCCAGGTCCTTCAAAAGAGTAATCGCAAGAGCGAAGTCGGAGCATATCGGCAGAATTGGCGAGAGATTAGCCCGCCTTCCTTCGGGAACACGTGCGTTCTGGTCTCTCGCCAGGGCTGTCCAGGGGAATTTTTGTCAATCATCTCTACCGCCCCTGCACAGAGAGAATGACACACTGGCCCACACCGCAAAGGAGAAAGCCGATCTTCTGGGCACTCTCTTTGCGTCAAACTCGACTTTGGATGACCAAGGGAACTCACCACCGACTATACCACGGTGTGATACCTCGATGCCAGATATACATTTCCGGCAAAGTGCTGTACGTAAAGCACTGTTCTCCTTGGATATTCATAAGTCGAGTGGGCCTGATGGCATCTCTCCGATAGTGCTGCGGACATGTGCTCCAGAATTGACTCCGGTTCTAACGCGTCTTTTCCGGCTCTGCTACACATCAGGCGTTGTCCCAAAAACATGGAAGACGGCCTTGGTGCACCCGATCCCTAAAAAAGGTGACCGCTCAGATCCGTCCAACTACCGCCCTATAGCCATAACGTCTTTGTTCTCCAAGATAATGGAATCCATTATCAACAACCAGCTCTTGCAGTATCTAGAGGAGCACCAGCTGATTAGCGATCGTCAGTACGGTTTTCGTCGCGGTCGCTCAGCTGGTGATCTTCTAGTATACCTTACTCATCGATGGGCGGAGGTGGTGGATTCCAAGGTTGAGGCGTTGGCGGCTAGTTTGGACATAGCGAAGGCCTTTGATCGGGTGTGGCATAAAGCGCTTCTTTCGAAGCTTCCTTCCTATGGGCTTTCCGAGAAATTGTGCGAGTGGATCTCCAGTTTTTTGGCAGATCGGAGCATCAAGGTCGTTGTCGACGGTGCATGCTCCGACTTGAAGCCAATTAACGCTGGCGTTCCGCAAGGCTGTGTGCTATCTCCGACACTATTTCTCTTGCACATCAATGACATGCTGCAGCTCAGCAATATTCATTGTTATGCGGATGACAGTACCGGAGTTGCCTCTTACACCGGCCGAGCTAAAATTTCTCGGGAAAACGTTGTGGAGAGTCGGAACAAACTTGTGTCTGAAGTCGAGACCATGTTGTCTAATGTTTCGAAGTGGGGCCGACTGAACTTAGTTCAATTTAACCCGAAGAAGACACAAGTTTGTGCGTTTACCGCTAAATTATCCCCCTTTGTCGTATCCCTCCGTTTTGACGACACTCCCCTTGCCCTATCAACTAGCATCGGAATACTTGGCGTCGACATATCGAGCGTCGTTCAATTTCGCTGTCACTTGGAAGAGAAGGCTAAATTAGCCTCTAAAAAGCTTGGTGTGCTTGGAAAGGCGAGGCGGTACTTCACGTCGGCCCATCGCCTGCAACTTTATAAGGCTCAGGTTCGGCCTCACATGGAGTACTGCTCTCATCTCTGGGCGGGAGCTCCCCAATACCAGCTTCTTCCATTTGACCGCATACAACGCAGAGCGACTCGAATCGTTGACGATCAAGTTCTCTCCGACCGGCTCGACCCTTTGGCACTACGTAGAGATGTTGGATCACTCTGCATCTTCTACCGCATCTATCACGGGGAGTGTTCTGAGGAACTGTTCGATTTACTACCTGCAGCTCAATTTCGCCATCGGACTTCCCGACAAAGCATGATGTTTCATAAATTTCATGTCGATGTCTGGAAGTCCACAACTTTGCGATTTTCACGGCATTTTCTACCTCGCACTGCCACTATATGGAACCAGCTGCCAGGTGCAGTATTTCCGAACGGATACGACTTAGGGGCCTTCAAGAAGAGAGCATATTCCCTCCTCAAAGGCCGGCAACGCATCCTCGATACCTCTGGTATTGCGGATAATCGTAGGCGACGGTGATCACTTACCACCAGGTGAGCCGCCTGCTCGTTTGCCCTCCTATCCCATAAAAAAAAAAAAAACAAAAAAAACTGCACAATTGCAAAGAGGAAAATGTAAATGCTAATCTCTCAGATTTTCATACATATAAGACAAGTACTTATTACAAAATTAAACCATGTGGCCGACCATATTTCATTATGTGATTTTTTATTATAAGAGGATTATTTTAAAATGAGTTACTACAATTATTACCTGACCAGGATCAAATATTCAATAGAATTTTGAAATGAACCTGGCTACTATGAAAGGAATATTTTGCAAACCAGAGGGGCTGATCACAAATTCATTGACACACGACGTATTGTTATTTAAATGGTAAATAAAGTACTACATGCGAAATAATTTTATATGTGGGATAAGCACTGGATTTTAAGGTACCGACTCATCACCTTTCCCAGCTTCCAGAATGCCGAGAAGAGCAAGCATTTATTAATAAACATAATTTAATTAGAAAACATGGCTTACAATACAACCTCACGATGAACACATTTCTTTAGGCGCGTGTGGGCCTTTATACCTTTACTCAAAAACGTTACAATATTTTCGCGGTGACATTCTCTCAATATTACTGACTAATTCTACTATTCCAGGCTTGACCTTTTATATTGAGATTCAACGAATAAAACACTTAAGAGCATTCCCTTTTGTTATAATTTATAAATCTCTGAAATTAACATAGGTTTTTGATGCTATTTTCCCATATTACTGTATAGCTCTGCCTGTTTGTTTTCTTCAGGCGCCGTCTATACCATGTTCTTACTACAGTTTATATATTTCTTATTGGAAATGTATGCAATAAGATAACAACACTTAACCATATGCTATCTCTTCATGGGATCTAACCGGAATACACCTATGGGTTTATTCAAGAGTGTGTTAAATGATTCCGTGGTGCACGTCAACTATCCAAGAGTGCTTTTTTCTTCGTATGCGTGTTATGTATGCCTACTGTAATAGGGTAAATAAAAGTTATAGTTATAGTCATTTATTAAAATATCAATATACACGTCAACATATTGTACAAAAAATACATTTTTAGCTTCTACAGCTTGAAATACATATTAAAAAGTAAAATAAAAAAAAAACAATAATAATAAAACGAAATAATATTACGGTTTCAGAATATTTATTAATCTCATAAGAATACAAAAATTCAGTTACTGAGATTACTTAAACTAACTTATAAAATATAAAAATAATGTGCCGCAGTTCGTAATGTAGCTTAATCAAAATTAACAAGATAATAAATTGTAACTAAGTACTTAATACTAAGTTATAATATTCTATTTTATAAGTACCCTCCGAATGCGTACGTTAAGAATTAGACCTGCATAGCATTTGCTCGGACATATCGCAAGCGTGTTTATTAAGGCCATGTTCATAGTGACAGTGCACTGCAATTTTGTTTGGCATACAGCTTAGGGCTTTTCATTAATTTATTAACAAGTGTTTATATCTAAACAGAGACAAATGCATAAATTATAACATGGACATTTATATAAAATAAACTATATGGATATTTATAAATTATTAATTATTATAGTAATTTGTTATGATAAATCCTTTAAAATATGTGTCTTTAGTATTTTTTTTAAATAGATTATAAGATTTTATTTCTTTTATGTCTTTTGGTAGGTTGTTATACAATTGAGCCCCTTCGTACATAATATTTCTTTTTCCAAAATTTGTTCTAGGTCTTCTTAAACAAATATTATTAGCTTGCCTTGTTAAAATTTTTTGTACGTTTATCTGTTTCGTAAATGTTATTTGTGTATGTATATCCTTAGTAAGGATTTTTCGAATAAGAATACACGTGTTATACTTGTACATCTGGGATAGATTCATTAATTTTGTATCCTTGTAAATGTGGGCAGTAGGCGTTAAGTAATTATACCGAAATAGAGTTTTGATGACCTTATTTTGACTTCTCTGTAAAGATTCTAAATTTGTTTTTGCTGCTGTTCCCCAAATTTCAACCAAATAATCTAGATGTGACTTAATCATGGCATTATAGATTATATAGCGTACTTTTTTAGGAAGGCATCGGGCCATGTTCTTTAATGCTCCCATTAGTGATGTAATCTTATTTCGTATACTTTCTATGTGTGGTTTCCATGTAAGTTGATTATCGAGAATGAGCCCAAGGTATTTTTCTTTTGTAAATTAAACAATAATATTATAAAAATCATATACATGTACATCCAATATTGTAGGTATGTCAATGGGTAAATGAATTGTTTAGATGTCAATAAAAATGTATAATTAAAAAAGTATACAATAAAAATATTAAACATTAGAATTATTATTTTTAAATGTCAAGAATTCATTGTAGCTATAGAACGAACGACCAATTAGCCAGCGTTTGAGTCTCGATTTGAACCCATTCAAACTTACCGCTAGTTTGAAATAACTTTGGATATGATTATATACTGACGGACCCATGACGTGCGTTAACTTGCCAGACTTAACTAGGGAGGACTTGCTAGCCAACAGTCCCTTATTTCTCGTACAATAAGAGTGGGTATCGCCCAGTTTAACGTACCTATCTAAATTCTTCCTTACAAATACCACCACTTGGAAAATCACTATTGATGGTAGTATAAGGATTCCCAATTCCTTGAAATATGGTCTGACGGTGGTATCTTGGGGAATTCTCAAGATAGCTCTAACCGCACGTTTTTGGAGCCGGAATGCCCTCTCCCAGTCTGCAGCACGAGCCCAGAGCTTTGCGCCGTACTGGAGCTGGGAATAGACAGTGGCAAAATAGCAAGACTTGAACACCTTTCTCGGAAGCAGTCGTGATATACGGCTAAGTGCAAAGCATGCACCACCCAACTTTCCACACACCTTGTGTACGTGAGACTCCCAGTTAAGGCCACCGTCTATCTCAAAGCCTAGAAAGGTAGTGTTGTTGACTTGGTCAATCCTTGTCATGTCAATGGAAAAATTAAGACGACGAACGAAGTGGCCGGAGAGGTTCACGTAAACAAAGTGTGTTTTTGTTAGATTTAGGACTTGCCCATTCTCACAAAACCACTGAGCTAGCTGTCCAGCAGTTTCGTTCAATCTCTTCTCTAAGTTATCCAACGACGTTCCAGTTACAATAGCGGCGACAGCGTCGGCGTACATAAACACTTCCGCTTTCGTGATAGCACCTGGTAAGTCGTTCAACAACAGTGAGCATAATATGTTTGACACTGCTGAACCCTGAGCTACTCCCATATGGATTTTTTAATGAGTCGGATCTCTCTTTCCCGCCATCACATACCACTATCTGAGAGCGACCGCAGAGAAGATCCTTTAAGATTGCGAGTGGTTTGTCGCATATCCCATAGTGACGCATCTTCATTGCCAGTGTGGTATGATCGGCTACGTCAAATGCCTTGGAGAGATCGCAGCAAAGTACTGCTACTTGCTGCGACCTCTCCCGGGAATCAACAAGGTAACTTATCACCTCACGTGCCAGGGATGTGGTCGACCGACCTGTGTGACACAGCGTTAATTGAAGACAAGTATGTAACCAAGCGAGAGCTCAAGCCGTTCTCGAAAACCTTTGCTATCGCCGGAATAATAGAGATCGGACGGTATCCGTCAATATTATCCCGCTTTCTTTTTCCCTTAAATATGGGGGTGACTTTACTCACTTTTCGGGACTCGGGAAACGTACCTTCTTTAAGGCAACGATTAAACAAGTTTGCCAAAACCGGAGAAACGGAACCAGCGGCCATATTTAAAAGTTGCATAGATATCCCGTATGCGTCTTTAGATGGTTTGGTTTTAATGCGGGCGGTGATAATGTGGTGCACCTCGTTTGACGTAAAAGGGTGCAGTCGCAGCAAACGATCAGCGGGCACACTCGTGTGACACAGTACTCGCAACACACTACCGGAATCTGCGGCAGGTGCTCCGCAGGCCGCAGCAGCCCTTACGAACCTAGCGTTCATGGTATTTACCGCATCATGCTTATTCTGAAATGGGATTCCGACGAAATCTTTGACGATGTCTGTGAAGTCAAGGTTGCAAATATTAAACTTTCCTCTCTGTTCATTCACGATATTCCACATAGTTTTTGCGGAATTTTGAGATTTCTGCATTTTCTTAGAAAATTTCTCGCCCGCCGAAATTTCGTGGACGCCTATTCTAGATTGTAGCGACGTGGCCGCGGTGACCGAAGCTTTTTATCGTATCATGAACGAGACATTCGACTTGTCCACACCAAAAAAAAATAGAAGGACTGGTTAATCCCGCAGGTATCCTATTTGGTTCAATGCTCATATTATTAGGGGCATTCGGCTTAAATCCAGATTGCACAGGGTCTGGGTAACATCCAAGAGTAACGAGTCATACGAGATATTATCGGAATTTCGAGCAAATCTGAGATTCCGCATCTCTCAAGCTTAACTAGCTCATAACGCTAGAATAGAGGAAAATTTGCAGCAGTGCCCACAGATGTTTTGAAGACATGTTAATTATATGAGGTCAAAGGGTGGTTATGAGCCCTGCGTTTTGTATAGAAATTCTGAGCGCACAGGAGTTGAAGCTGCTGAAGCATTTGCCTCCTATTTCTCTAGTGTTTTCTTAGTGGAATCTCTATCTTTAATAGTAAAGTCGTGAATCAAGTAGCTCACCGGGCCCCGATAATTTACCCAGTTCCGCTCTTAAACTCGGTAAAAAACATGTAATTCTTTCACTTTTACATTTTCTTATTTATCTCTGCCTTAAAACAGGAAAGTACCCAGTACAATGGAAGTTGTCTAGAGTTACTCCTATTCCAAAAAGCAGCAAAAGAACGCTAGTAGACGAGTATCGCCCAATAGCCATTCTGTGCGCTCTTGCGAAAGTATTTGAATATATACTTCACAAAGAGATATATAGGCAAGTGAGGCACCAGATAGGCGAAGAGCAGCACGGTTTTAGGCCGGGTCGCTCCGTGAACACGAACTTATTCTGCCTGACCGATTTCATATCGGAGGCTCTAGACCGCAGATCGCATGTTGACGTCATATATTTTGATTTCCAAAAAGCCTTCGATAGAATTGATAACGATGTTTTACTCAGCAAGCTAGCCGCCATCGGTTTCACCCCTAGCTTACTTAACTTCTTCGCTGACTACCTAAGAGATCGTCACCAATATGTGAGGAATGGCATTCACGTGTCCGACTCATATCACACGAGCTCAGGGGTAAGTCAAGGTTCGATCTTGGGTCCCTTGCTTTTTCAGGTAATGATCCATGACCTGCCAGAAGTTCTGATGACCGCAAAGTGCCTCTTATATGCCGATGATCTTAAACTATTGTAGTGGTACATGTGGAAGGCAATTAATTTTTTAATAATAACAAATACTTTTAAAATATTTTAAGAAAACATCAAATTAATATTTAAATAAAATACTTAAAAAATATAAAATTATATCTAGTGACAATTCCGCTTGATTTTCCTGCTAAGCCGAGGTGACGTCACATACGCCACGCAGCCAAACCGGAAGAATTTTCGACACGTTTCGCTTCTACACGAAGCATCTTCAGGAGGTCTTGACTCTTCGAGCGCACGATCGAGAATGAGCGGCCGGCGGCTCGGTACGCCTTTATATAGACGGGCTGAGTCAGCACGCCTTTGTCTAGATTCGAGCGTGAGTCACCGCTCTTTGTTGTAGCTAACAATTGGTGAGTAATACGTTTTTAAAGTGACAATGACATCATAATGGCCATAAATTGACAACAAAAAATAATTTTAAATTGTTTATATTATGCAATGTGTTTTTGAATATGAAAAATATCTTAAAAAATATAACAAAATTACTTCCTAAAACAAATACATATTTAACTATTTTGTAGTGGCAAATTATCACTAAAAATACGTAACAGTGGTGATGAAACCAATTGCGTCTGTTCATTCAACAGTGCAACGCCTGTGCTATGTTTTAATATTTCTAACTGTTCCAATACACACAATCGAAATCCCTTATCACAACAATGTAAAATCTTAAAGGTATTACTATCAAGGAGTTGATGACTGCTTTCAATTAAATGTTTTGCAAAGTGAGACTGTTCGGGATGGTCGTTCCTATACGCGGATTTGTGTTCTTTATATCTAATATCAAAATTACGGCCGGTTTGACCAATATAAACACTGTTACATTCGTCACAGGTAAATTTGTAAACACCGGATTTTTTATTGTTTTCTAAACGATCTTTTCCGTTACATAAATGGCGTAAATTTTGGTTTGTTTGAAAAGCTACATGGACGTTATTTTTCTTAAATATATTGGAATTTTTTTGAGAGATTGGTCCCAGATAAGTAATGCTACCTACGTACTTGATATTTCTATCAGTAGGGCAAGAATATAGGAGTGACGTAGCTCTATTACGTTGTTTATTATGAATTAATCGATCAACTAATTGTTTATTGTAGCCGTTGGAAATAGCAATTTGGTATATTATATTAAGTTCCTTATTATAATTTTCTTGATTAAGAGGAACCGATAACAGTCTATGGATATAACTTCGAAAAGCTGCTAACTTGTGTTGATTGGGATGACAAGAAGAGAAGGGGATAGCAATATCTGTGTGTGTCGGTTTTCGATATATTTGAAAATCTAATTTATTGCTAACACTTGTAAGCGTTAAATCTAAAAAGTTGATAGATTGATTTAATTCTAATTCGAGTTAAAACTTAATTTTGGGATGTATATTATTCAGTTTCTTAACAAAGATATCAATCTGGCGAAAAGTGCCAGTCCAACAAATGATTATATCATCAACGTATCTATAATAAAATAGAATATTAGGTTTCTGTACTATGTGTTTACGCTCAAAGTCGTCCATAAAAAGTTCGGCCATTAGTGGACTTAAAGGTGACCCCATAGCTAATCCTTCCTTTTGAAAATAATACTCATCATTAAACCTGAAGTAATTTTGTTTCATACAAATAGTAGTTAAATCAATAAGGTCATTTACTTCCCCGGGATGTAATCGTTGTTTCTCAAAGTGATTCTCCAAGACGCGTAAGCAATTTTCGTAAGGAACGTTGGTAAATAGGCTGTCTATATCAAGGGATAATAATTTGGCACCGAGAGGTACGTTAATAACTTTGACTTTGTGTATCAGATCTAGACTATTCTTTAAACTATATTTGGGTTTGAAAGATGATTTGCTACACAACAAAATATTAAGATGTTTTGCTAGGTTGTACGCGGGAGCGCCAACATAAGAGACAACGGGACGAATAGGAATGTTAACATAAGTAAATGACCTTATTGATTTAACTACTATTTGTATGAAACAAAATTACTTCAGGTTTAATGATGAGTATTATTTTCAAAAGGAAGGATTAGCTATGGGGTCACCTTTAAGTCCACTAATGGCCGAACTTTTTATGGACGACTTTAGGCGTAAACACATAGTACAGGAACCTAATATTCTATTTTATTATAGATACGTTGATGATATAATCATTTGTTGGACTGGCACTTCTCGCCAGATTGATATCTTTGTTAAGAAACTGAATAATTTACATCCCAAAATTAAGTTTAAACTCGAATTAGAATTAAATCAATCTATCAACTTTTTAGATTTAACGCTTACAAGAGTTAGCAATAAATTAGATTTTCAAATATATCGAAAACCGACACACACAGATATTGCTATCCCCTTCTCTTCTTGTCATCCCATTCAACACAAGTTAGCAGCTTTTCGAAGTTATGTCCATAGACTGTTATCGGTTCCTCTTAATCAAGAAAATTATAATAAGGAACTTAATATAATATACCAAATTGCTATTTCCAACGGCTACAATAAACAATTAGTTGATCGATTAATTCATAATAAACAACGTAATAGAGCTACGTCACTCCTATATTCTTGCCCTACTGATAGAAATATCAAGTACGTAGGTAGCATTACTTATCTGGAACCAATCTCTCAAAAAATTTCCAATATATTTAAGAAAAATAACGTCCATGTAGCTTTTCGAACAAACCAAAATTTACGCCATTTATGTAACGGAAAAGATCGTTTAGAAAACAATAAAAAATCCGGTGTTTACAAATTTACCTGTGACGAATGTAACAGTGTTTATATTGGTCAAACCGGCCGTTATTTTGATATTAGATATAAAGAACACAAATCCGCGTATAGGAACGACCATCCCGAACAGTCTCACTTTGCAAAACATTTAATTGAAAGCAGTCATCAACTCCTTGATAGTAATACCTTTAAGATTTTACATTGTTGTGATAAGGGATTTCGATTGTGTGTATTGGAACAGTTAGAAATATTAAAACATAGCACAGGCGTTGCACTGTTGAATGAACAGACGCAATTGGTTTCATCACCACTGTTACGTATTTTTAGTGATAATTTGCCACTACAAAATAGTTAAATATGTATTTGTTTTAGGAAGTAATTTTGTTATATTTTTTAAGATATTTTTCATATTCAAAAACACATTGCATAATATAAACAATTTAAAATTATTTTTTGTTGTCAATTTATGGCCATTATGATGTCATTGTCACTTTAAAAACGTATTACTCACCAATTGTTAGCTACAACAAAGAGCGGTGACTCACGCTCGAGTCTAGACAAAGGCTTGCTGACTCAGCCCGTCTATATAAAGGCGTGCCGAGCCGCCGGCCGCTGGGATCGCTGTTGACTCCGTACGGATCGCACGTCTAAATCCGCTCTGAGCATATCGCCATTATTTTATTGTAGTAAAATAATATCGATTGCGCCCGGAGGTACGCGCTGCGGAGGGGAAAGTTTGCGGTAGCCGAAAGCCAGGATTAGGGGTATGCTGTTCTAACCATACACAGCATTTCCCCTATTCCTAGCGGTCACGGAACCAACTCCCCGTAGCTGCCATGGACCCGTCACCGGGACCATCAAAAGGCCCTTTTCAGGGCCAACCCCAGGACCAGCGTGACAGTCGTACGCAAGTTCCACTGCAATCCGCTTCCAAAGCTACCATACCTCAGCATCATCCTGATGATGCTGAGAACAAAGCTGTAACCATGACACCGCGCCATCAAGAGGTGCAAAAAGGTCCTTCTAAGGGCCGCGCTGATAACCCATACATGTCGCCAACCGGGAGTAACCACCCGGATGACGACAGTTACCTGATAGGGCTGGGGGATACGCCGCCAGCGGAAGCATTGTCGCCGAGGGGACGTCACGAGCGGGACGTTATGACGCTCGCCCGACTCATTGGAATCGGGGTGCTCTCGGGGGGAATGCTTTCCTGGATGGCGCTCTATACCCGCCTGGAAGAGGCCGAGCTTGAGGGAACAGAGCTGAGTGCTACTGACCTAGCTATACTAGAAATGGCATCGAAATCCATCATCTCTTTGCCACCCGCTACCCACATTAATGTGATACCGAAGCGGCGTAAACCCTCCTCGCCGCTGGTACCCACAGAACCAGCAAAACGCCCACGCGCGCGTTCGCTATCCGCATCGCCGCCCACACAGAAGTCCTCACATAGGTACACGAGCCCACCGGCCAGTCCTACAGAAAATGCTGAGGCAATGGTCATCACGACCAAAGCAACCCCAGAGAAGCCCGCAGCACCCCAGCCCCAAAGGCAACCCAAGAAGGTGCAACCCCAACCTGCTTTCACCCCATTTCCGGTGGAAAAAATACAAGCAAGTGCAACCACAGAAAGAAGGTCGTTCGCGCAAGCCGCGCAACTAGCGGCGGCCTCCACGAGCGCAATCACGAAGCCGACCACAACTGCGCTACCTACGGCTAAGACACAAACGGTTAGACAACCTACAGCCGTACCGACACAAATGCCCCAGAAAGCTCCTCCAGCCACTCCAGGCGGAGAAGCGAAGGCCCAAGAGGCAGCAGGGCCCAAATACCCGCCTTTAGTGGTTGAGAAGATAGATAACTGGACCAAACACTTTAAGGCGTTGGCAGCCAAGCTTGGCCGCCCGCCAAACGGCAGGCCATACGGACAGGGGATCCGATTCACACCGACTGAGGAGAGTGAGTACCGCACAATCCAGTCGTACCTCTGCCAACTAGAGAAAGAAGAGAAAATTAGTTGGTTTTCTTATTCGCTGCCAGCCGAGCGGAGCCTCAAAGTGGCAATCCGCGGCCTACCAGCTGACACCGAACCGGCGGAGGTCCAACAGGACTTAGAGGAGAAAGGATTCACGCCGGAATACGTGAAATGTATTAAAGGGAGGGAGGGGCGCCCCGGATGTATATTCCACGTGCAACTAAAGAAGACGCCCGACCTTATCCCGGCAATTTACGAAGTCACGGAGATGTTATACATGCCGGGAGTAAAAATAGAAGCATGGTGCGGGAAGAAAGGCCCGGCGCAGTGCCACAGATGCCAGAAATTCAGACACAGTTCGCACAACTGCCACAGGGCGCAGGCTTGTGTTAAATGTGGAGAAGAACACCGCGCATTTGAATGCCCACGACCCAAAGAGGAGCCCGCCACCTGTGCCAACTGTGAAGGCACCCACCCGGCCAACTACGCTGCCTGCCCTGTATTTAGAAAAGAGGCGCGTAACAAGAAGGCCGGCACAGTTGCGATTTCACAAGCCGCCAAAAGAGGCACTGCGTCGGTACTACCAACCACGGTAGAGGAGACGGCAACACAGTCCCTGATGGCACCGGCTAATCCACAGAAAGGAGCCGGCAAGAAACCCAAAAAGGCCAAAAAGAACAAAAAGAAGGCAGTAGAGACCACCCAAGAAGTGCCCCCCGCACCCCGCGCCGCACCGGCACCCCGCGCACCCCCTGCGCCACGTGCCGCCCCCGCGCCCCGCGCCCCCCCCGCGCCCTCCGCCCAACCTACAGAACGTAGGGACTCGCTGGGTCAAACGATTGGGGTTTTGAAGGACATACTCGAAGCGGTCCAAACCGGTATGGATCCTGAAACTGCAACCCTAAGAGGACTCATGAAGATACTCAACCAAAATGGGTCACAACTATAATAAGATAGTACATTGGAACGCCCAATCGCTCACGGGGAAAAGACACAGACTGATCACTTTTCTCCGTGAGCACAATATTACTATAATGTTGATCAGCGAGACTCACCTTAACAGCAAACACGACTTCAGAATTCCGAACTACCATGTCTACAGGAAAGACGAAGTGAGCGCGGAGGGACGGGTATTCAGAGGGCTGGCCGTCATCGTGCATCGCAAAGTCATTCACCAGCTGCTGCCAATCACCGAATACAAGACGTTCCAGGCGCTGGGAGTGTTAGTGAGTATCGCCGGCAAATCGCACCGCATATTCGAAATCTACAAACCTCCCAATAACATCCTTAATCTGAAGGAAATAAGAGCGATATTAGAAGGAGAGATACCAACCATAATTGCCGGCGATATGAACACAAAACATACGCACTGGAATTCGCATAAAGTGGACCCAGATGGCAAGAGGCTTTATGAGGACATGATTACCAACGACTATGACGTCATAGGCCCAAGCGAGCCGACCCACTACTGCGAAACAGGCGAAGATGACGTCATAGACATTGCGATCATTAAAGGATTTAGAACGATGCCGGCTCAAACTGTACTCATGGACCTGCCGTCGGACCATAGGCCCGTATTACTGACGCTGGAAGAACTCCCTAGCAGAGTAGCCGCCCCCGTGGGGAGGCGGAAAATCTGCTGGGAGTCCTTCAAGAAAGAAGCGCAGGAAAGCACCACGACAGGCCCAATTATGACAGCTAGTGACGTCGAACGCGAGTGTGCAAGCTTCACCGCCGCAATCCAAGCTTCCCTTGAAGCATATTCACACACCTCTGCGCCGGGAGCGCGTCCCGACTCCCTCCCGGCACGGATCAGGGACTTAATTCGTGAAAAAAGGGAAACAAGGAAGCAATGGCAAGCAACTAGATGCCCGGTGCTCAAAAAGAAGCTCAACTCACTCATTGAGCAAACAAGGGTAGCCCTACAGGACCACGCGGGAGACTCCTGGAACGAGCTCATTGACTCCGCAAAAGACCACGTGCCCTCGGTACACCGCCTATGCAGGATATTGTCTAACGTACCCCAACCAACTAGACCGCTAATAGGCAGCGACGGCCTACTGAAGTTCGAAGCCCAAGACAGAGCAGAGATATTTGCGCAATATTTGTAAGAACAATTCCAGCCAAATCCCTGCAAGAACCCGCAACACACCGAAGCCGTCAAAACCCACCTCACACGCTATTTTAAGGAGCCAAGCGAGATAGCGACTGGCGGTGGACAGAGAGAGATAGAGTGCGACGGAAAAGTACCGTGCGAGCGAGAGGCAGAGAGTGCCAAACAGGAATTTGTCTTCACCCCGGGACGCGTCGCGCGCATTATCTCTAAGCTACCCCCGAAGAAAGCGCCCGGGCTCGACGGGATCACCAACGCGGCCCTACGACACTTACCAATGAAGTCCATAGTTGCCCTGACCCGGATCTACAACGGCATTATGAGATCGGGTCACTTCCCACCCTCGTGGAAAGAGGGGAAAGTAGTGATGATACCTAAACCCGGAAAGGACCCCAAAAGAGCAGGAAGCTACCGGCCGATCACCTTGCTGAGCACCCTCTCAAAAGTCTTTGAGAGGTTGTTGCTAACGCAGGTGATCCCCCATCTCCGACCGCGCGATGAGCAGTACGGGTTTAGGTCCGAACACTCGACTACACTGCAAGTCACGAGGGTGGTGAACGAGATGTCCACTAGCCACAACAAAAAAGAAGTCGTAGCGGTGATCCTGTTGGACATGGAGAAGGCGTTCGACAGAGTATGGCATGAGGGGCTGCTATACAAACTGTCGGAGTCAGCCCTCCACAAGAAGACAGTGGAAGTCATAGCATCGTTTCTCAAGGACAGGACGGTCACAGTGGCAGTAGAAAATGCCCTATCGTCGCAGAAGCCAGTTCGTGCAGGTGTGCCCCAAGGTAGCTGCATCTCTCCGATTTGCTACGCCTGGTATACTAATGACATACCAGTCATCGGGCAGGCGCAGCTCGCACTATACGCAGATGATGCAGCATACTACGCTTCCTCCTACAAACCCGCATTCGCCGTGAAACGCCTACAACCGACCCTAGAAGCCCTACCCGAATGGCTAGACAAATGGCGTCTATCAGTCAACGTGCAGAAAACCCAGGCTATGTTGACAGGAAACACGAAGCTGCCAGAACCCCTCCATCTCCTAGGAACTGACATTCCGTGGAGTCAGAACGTCACATACCTGGGTGTGAACATAGATAGACGCCTATCATTTAAAAAGCATATCGACGTCACTGTAGGGAAGGTTAAAGGAGCGCGCGCCGTCCTGAACCCTATTCTAAGGTCTTCGTGCGCGTGGTTCGCTTTCCTGACGAAGACTAACAGAAAAAGACTACAAGCCCAAGAAAATCTATGCCTCCGCGCAATAGTAAATGCGCCTCGTTACGTTAGAAACGACACCATATCACGTGACTTGAAACATGAAAACTTAGCCGCCTTCACAGCAAGATTAACGACTCGAATGTTCAAGCGCGCAGGCGAGTCAAACGAAGTGCATCTACAAGGCATCGCCCCGCTCCACGCAAGACCGCCAGATGAAATAGGGAAGAGAAAACAGAAGCCGTATTCCCGGGATCTCATCCCGGTGAAAGAAACAATAGAAACCAACGAAGAGAGAGAGAGAGAGCGACAGTGCGAGAACCGCCGGCTGCCGCTGCCAGTGTCGCCGATCGGTCCGCTGGGCTTCCCCCGTGTAGGCGGGGGTTCCACCTGGCGCGGCCTGATCGCCCTGGATGAGCGGAGGCCGGGCCTAGGCCCGTACTAGTCGCCACCCTCAGCTTCCGCAAATGAAGCATATGATGAGACCGACGAACAAAGAGAGCCTAAACGCAAGCACACCACTCACTAACGCGAACAGATGAAACGCAAGATACCTAAAACACAACAAAAAGATGAGAGAGAAAGAGAGAAAGTACGATGTGTGAAAGCCGCCGGCTGCCGCTGCCAGCGAGCTGATCGGTCCGCTGGGCTTCTCCCGTGTAGGCGGGGGATCAACCTGGCGCGGCTTGATCGCCCTGGTGGAGCGGAGGCCGGGTCTAGGCCCACACAATATCGACGCCTCTAGCACCGAGAAAAGGTGCCAAAGACCGCCCCTTTGTAAAGGGGTGAGACCAGCCTGGGTCAGAGGGCCTAGCCCTGACACCCATTTCCCCCATGCCACACCACCTGTGGCGCGGGAAGACAACCCGATGCCGGCCGCTCATTCTCGATCGTGCGCTCGAAGAGTCAAGACCTCCTGAAGATGCTTCGTGTAGAAGCGAAACGCGTCGAAAATTCTTCCGGTTTGGCTGCGTGGCGTCTGTGACGTCACCTCGGCTTAGCAGGAAAATCAAGCGGAATTGTCACTTGATATATTTTTATATTTTTTAAGTATTTTATTTAAATATTAATTTGATGTTTTCTTAAAATATTTTAAAATTATTTGTTATTATTAAAAATGGATTTCCGCAAAGTAACGCCTGAATCTATTCATTAAATTAATTTTTTTTTGATTCTTGTGAAAGATAACTTAAGCAAGAAATCCGGCGATTCAAAGAACTAGCATCTGGTCAGTCATAAAATGCAATAAGCTGTCTAAAATGAATTATCTACAATAGAGAAACCCTTTTTGGAATAAAACAATGGATGTCCGATTTGGAAGGTTTCAAAGGACGAGGTATTCGAAAAATGTTTATGATGCAAGCCGTGTGACTTTACAAATGTACACCATTTGTTTGCATGTTGAAGGATACGGGACTATAATAATTTATAATTTGAGAATGATCTTTATTGAGCATAGATCAATGATAGCGTAGTTAAGCTATAACATAAGTAACGATTTATCTGCGAGTTAGCTTCTAACTGTTCTCATGTAGAAGAGATGCGGTTTGTCACAATAGCAATATGGAAAGATTGCTACTTTAAATACCTGGATCTGAGATTATGGTAAAGGCCAAGCTAAAGGCGTATGTAATCATGAAGCACATGATAAATCCACTTGTAAATGTTGTGTTACAGAATTAAAATGGCACCAAAACCATTATATGACCACGTGGGTGAACGATGCGAGGCGCTGTCCATTATCCAATCACATAGATCAGTATTGCTTCGGTTGGGTGTAACCAATCAGGGCCTTTCGCGCCTATGATGGCTTGCTGCTGTTCATGAGGGTGGGGGCGTGAGATGCCGCGACATTCCAACTTGTGTATTGAGAGGAGACACCAGTCTCCAATAAATAAAGTGATGATTATATAAAGTGCAGTGATCGTGCATCAATCGTCCGTGTCCAGAGGGGCTACCTAAGTTAAGTCATAACGAAATATAGACGGAGAATTTAGATCTTACTAATTCCAATTTCATCAATAAAATAATTTTTACGTTTTATAATACCTTTCGTTTAGTCACAATTACGATCTAAATTCGCCGTGATATTACTATTCATGTGTGTGTTCTTTTCAGCCCTTAGATATAGATCTATTGTTCTAATTTTTTGTGTATATTTATAATATCGAAATCATATGAAAAGTGTGGCCAAGGTTTTTTCCACGTTTTTCCTTGGTATCCTACAAACTTGCTTGTGAAACGTGTGGGTAACTGTAGAATCAAACTCCTGAATTAATATAAATTTTAATCTGAAAGTAAATTCCTGAAACAGATCTTGTTTTTGAATAATCACTTCCCTTAACCCCTTAATTAAGGCAAAGACAGTCAGGAAATATCTTGGATCCAGAGTAACGTATCCTGTAATTGATGTAGTACAGTTTTATAATATTTACCAGGTTTAGAAGTCTTTAGGCATAACTATTCACTATTATTGATATGTGCTCGTAAAAGGTCACGGTATAATAATATATATAAAATATAAATATAAGTGTTGAGTCCCTTTGAGTCAGAGAATTTATGGTCACATACTTGCATTTCATACCTAACAGACAATAAGCTAATTGAGATGAACTCTATTTGCTGTTATCAAATTATGTGATTTGTCCCTGTCACTATCTCGTGTAACAAAAGAGTCGAATACCGTCTTATATGACGAAGGTGCGATCTCTGATTTTGTAGGTAATGATATAATATAAATACTAAAGATCAGTCAACATGTTCTGACAAATGTAAAAGGTCAGTCGATGTATTCCTGACAAATGATAATTGAATTGATAGTTTAATTCTATCAAGTCAGTAGACAAGAGTCCTGACACACATGATAATTGGAGTGATAATATTAAGGATCAGTTAACGAAGTCCTGACATTTTGCTAAAAGACTGGCTAACTCAGTTCCGGCTCAGAGAGGACACATACACTGTAGGTGACTGACAGGTCTGGTCTTGACCCGCAAGCAGAGTTGATTGCGTCAGCCGTTAGTCAATTTCCGGGATTGACTTATCGGTAAGACATCAGATAATCGTACTTAACTGAAAGGTCGACCTCTACAAATCCATATTTAAATTAATGTTAAACTCTTGCCTTCAACCTTTGGTTTATAAAGTGCTGATAGCCAAATCAATAAAATATATTCTTAAGAACAACAATACGCAGGGTATCTTTGGTAAATGGTGAACAAAAATAAGACACGATTACTTTCAGAGGACGAGTCTTTTGATAGCTGAGACTTCAAGAATCTTGCAGCTGTGATAAGTATAAGGGGAGTATTAGTACTATATATGAAATAGGTCACTTAGCACGGGCGGGTTCATTACACTATTCCTAGAAATAAAATCACTCTTTGGCTTGCAAAAAGACATTGACCGAATATATCATTGGAGTAACATTAATAAATTGACATTTAATATAAAAAAATGCAATGTTAAACATTAATAAATTGACATTTGATCGCAAAAGGAATAGTATAATTTTTAATTACCATTTGGATAAGGTAATAATAAATAGAGTCAATAGTGTTAAAGACCTCGGAGTAACCTTTGACCGCGGTCTCACCTTCCATGACCAAATATCTGACCTCGCTAAAACGTCTTATCAGTGGTTAGGCTTTGTGCTGCGAAATGCCCAAGATTTTGTGAACCCGCAAGTGCTTATAACTCTCTTGTTCGCAGCAAACTCGAGTCAAGCGCTTGCGTTTGGAGCCCGCATCACGTCACCTACACGCGAATGCTTGAAAAGGTCCAAAAGGTTTTTCTCAGGTCATTGTACAAGAAGCTGTACGTACGGCTATTACCCTTTCATGTACCCGACAAAGTTCTAGCTGGGCCAGCTCGGCTACAACTCACTTGAGTTGAGAAGGACGCTGGGTCCGCTCATTGTTGGTTACAAGGTGCTGAGAGGGTTACTAGATTCCGTACAGCTTCATGACCTTATGTGCACTCTATTCGTGCCGCACGATCCATGGACCCCGGCAAATAGGCGCGGTAAGGCACATGACCTTTTCCATGTGGACGCTGGTCGTACTGTTGCGCGCTGTATGCAGTTCTTGCGACCAACACTGAATGTGACATCATGATTGACTCATTTAAAAATATCTGTGAAATATTCGTCAAATGTTGTGAGAATTGAAGGAGGAAATAATACTTACGATAGTACAG
Organism: Plagodis pulveraria; assembly: GCA_963890685.1. NCBI lineage: Eukaryota > Metazoa > Arthropoda > Insecta > Lepidoptera > Geometridae > Plagodis > Plagodis pulveraria. Next base: position 2,855,104 of record OY982977.1, read on the forward strand.
GAAGAACCACACAACAAACTGACTAGGAACTACTCTAAAATGAAAAATGATAATTTTAATAACTCGCTTGCCAGTGTAGATTGGGGCAATATATATAAGCACAGCAAAAATCTTAAAATTAGTTTAAAAAGTATAAAAATCTTAAAAATATTATTTTATTAGTAGTGTTTTCTTTTATTTTATAGCTGACAGTAGATAAGAAAGATTTTTGACAACTATCTCATCTGATGGTAAGTAATGATGTGGTCGAATATGCTATTGTGAGTAACCTAGAATTACTAACTCTAAAAGACAGCTTTCGAAACACATCGTTAGGGGCTTGGAGACAGATTTTCTACTTGAGGATAGTAGCTAGCCAGAGGAAAATTGCAAAATGTCATACCACTATGTTATAACGACTGACATCCTAAGACAATTACCGCGACCAATGCCTTAACGTGCCCTTCGAAACACGTGCAAGTAGGAATGGCACTAGTAGTCAGCCATCCAAGTCATAACTTCAGCGGACATAGCTTAACTTACTTGATCGGTTAAGAACAGCAATGTAAGATACGCTACGAGTGTTTCAAATATTAAAATTTAGTCAGCCCAAACACCTACCCCCTTACTTATAAAAACATCGCTATGTAGTTGCTAAGTAATGGATAACTAAACAGTGTTTAAGTAATGCTTAAATATTTCTTACTTATAAACGCTACATAGCACCTGTTTAGCTAAGCAATGGATAATGAGGTCGAACGTATTTTAAACTGACAACATTGTACTAAAAAGTATTATGAATGACCTAAATGGCCAAATAGCATGTATCTAGTGCTAAATATCTTGAAATTAAAAAGTAAATATAATACTTTTCTTTGTATAGTACCACCAACTTAACTGTGCAGTTTTCGAGGGCGCTACTGGTCAAGGAAATCAACTACGAACTGTCACAATTTGAAGCAATGTTGTAGTTCTTTTTTCTGCCACCTGAACAGATAAGTTGGTGGGTCTGTAAACAAATCAGCTGATCCGAAATATCGGCGCCATCTTGCTACTTAAATATTTAAACATGGGTTGGACAGTGTTTAAATTGACAGCTGATTTAAGCAGTACTTAGGAACTGGATAAAGTTATGTAGCGTTTATGAGTAAGGAATTTTGCTAATCAGCGGCTAAGTAATGCTAAAAATTTAAGTAGCGTTTATAAGTAAGGCTGCTAATATATACAGAAGATTCAGCATAATGGACTAACGGTCAGTAGCCTGTGTGGCTAGTAATATTTAGAGCGTTGCGGTACATTACAAAAACCAACTATCCTATGTACATAACGTTCAGTTAAAATGCAAATCTATGGAATCGATGAAAATCTTCATAATACCAAAGTTATTACTTATAGCTATAGTTCACCAACTTAAATAATAAAGAAGCAAAGCGTATGAAATGCCATTATGAAGTTTGCTGCTGGCGTTGCTCCAGTTCTAGTGATGATGATACTTCCGGAATATCCGCCTCTCGTATGGCTTGATGGCGATTCATAAGAACATATCCATTGTTTTCTGAAAATAAAACCAGTAAAATCTTTGAACGCTTGTTCGATCGTAAGCGGATAAAATAATTTTAATATCCAAAGATTTAACAAATCAAAGACTAACTAAAATTAATAAATAATTTATAAGGTTTTACATGTATAAAGTTTAATTGTAAGTTAAATATAAGTTCAGGTAGATCATGCAAAAAAACGAACTGCTCGTCTAGCATGCGCGCCGCGAGTAACTTGTGTCTACTCTTTATCTCGTGCACAATAGACATATCGCGATATGTCTACGAGTGCTAACATAGCAGGGTAAGTAACAGTCACACACAGAAGTAACAGTAAAAGTCCATGTTTACCTATATTTTGCGCTACCTGTGGCAACTTGTCGACCAACATTAACATGTGCAACAAAAGTTAAATCGATTTTTGACACTCATCAGCGAGTATTTGCGTGAATTTTCTCGTCCTACTTTTTGAGGACAAGATACATTGTTGGTCTATCTCAAGCAGTATTATGAGGGCGATCGACGATTTAGTATAAATTTACTTTCCGTCCAGTGTTAGCAGATCCGTAATATTTGTGTGTAAAACGTATAAAATAACTAAATTTTAATTTATTACAACTCACAAACTCTGTGTGCGTAGCTTAAATATAATATCTTTGAATAAAGCGGAAGCTAGGCTATTTAACTATTTTTAAAATAAATATATTATAAGTTGCTGATTACTCAAAAACAATTAGTTATATGTAAATAAATCAGTAGGTATACTAAAAATTTATTAAAATTTTCATGAAATTCGCAACAGGCAACATTTAAAGTAATCTAAATGAATAACTCCTTTTAGGAGTTCCGTACCCAATATATTAAATAAAATACTCTACTCGTGTGATGCGTGACATATTTCTTATTTGCACATGCTAGCCAAGCTGGTCATCCACGTAAATCCTATTTCAATAAAAAAAAAATCATAAAAAGTGAAATTGAAAAGAAAATTCTATAAATATGTAATAAAAAAATTCTTGCTAAACAAATTATGTAACGATAATGGTTTATTATTTGGTTAGAAGTAAGAAACTTATTTGTTCAATAAGTGAGCATAGTTGTTTTTGATCCGAGTGCTGACTTCGAATCCCGAGCTAGCCAAGTAGTCTAGAAATTATTAATCTGGATTCTGATATGGACATATGACCAAAGTGAGGGATAAAAAGACACGAAACTTTAATAATGTTTTTTTGTGAAACATAGAACTTTTCATCTCTACCAGCAAGAAAATTAGCCAAAAGTATGTTATGCAGAACATTTATTTCCCGCCACTTCATTGTATGTTTATTTATTTTTTTCTCAGACGTTGCATTCAAAAATATTCCTGCGTGACATTGTTATGAATAACAAATGAAAATTTTAAAGTGAATAATATTTATTTTAATTTATTCTGGCAGGTACATAAAAGAAATAGTTCAATGTCGGAGTTTAATAACCCATATGTGTAAATTCTTCAACTTGCCAATTCTGAAAGCTATAAAGGTGACTTTGGTTTTTCGGCGAATATTCTCGTTCCGGATTTTGTCGTGCAAATAAACTCCAACCATAGTTCTTTCCGCTCGTTGAGTGACGCTGAGCTTGTCCATAAGGGCCCAGTTGAGTAAAAATATTTTCTTTAAACATACCTTCCAAAGATTCAGCTGGCAGTGGAAGAGGTGGTCTTTGTGATATATTTGTCGCTGTACCTGTAAGTAATATGTCATGTGTTTACTTCTGTCTTAACAAAATCATACCAAAAAAAAGAAGAAATTATCAATAGCATTGATATCTTTTTTTCTGTCGTTGTACCACACTAAGTGATAGCGCACTACATGTTCTTTTTCAGCTCTCTTCTGTAAGGTATCTCAGTTCTCACACCATTCAAACACATAAATTTGTTATCAATACAATCCATCCAAGCATTCTGTACTCATCATTTATCCAACATCCGTGTGCATTTTCTTCTACTTCCTGTTCACACTCATCAATAGTGCTAGTTATTGCATGCTTCATTCATTTTTATGCATAAATCGTCAACTTTTCTATCTATCTTTGGTAAGTGGTGTTACCCATTTTATTATCTCTTTATTATTGAGAGCTTTTTTCTGAAAGTTCCTTATAATTTAACATTGTTGTCTTTTAACGCTGGGTTCCCAACGAGTCACACTACAGCAGGTAATACTGTAATTTGTAGGGAAAAATATAGATAACCAGTCTTAAGTGGAACAAAATATTGTGCAAAAGAGGGTTAGAGGAGTATAATTGGGAAAACACATCATATGATCTCGACTATATTGTCCGAAGGGATAGATCTATTAAAACACACATAAATTTTGCGTTAAAAATAACTTTCACTCGATGCATTTTGCGCGGCAAAATGCATCGAGTGAAAGTTATTTTTTTTCATTTCATGATTTGAGTAACTTCTCGTTACCATAGAATAACGCGGTTTTTTTTGTTGTTAAGCCAATGATAGTTGCTTACTAACAACGTTTAAATAATAACGATCGGATAAATACAAGCTTCACACTAATCCTTTTTTTTAGACCACCGGAATTCCAGCCGTAACAAAAACAGGGGTGAAATAAAAAAATCTATAAAAAAAAAAGTTATCAATCCCTATCCTTTTAATTTCTTTTAACATCGTTATATAGGTAAATTACTTTAGAAGTAGTTACGAGATTATTTTTAAATGACATAAATCTATACAAAATTTTGGCGCCAAAATGTAATTTGAGCTGGTTTCAGATTTCATATCAATTTTAAACATACTTTCTGTTATATCAGAATATTATGGTTTTTTTCTCGCATAGCCAAGGATCCATCCTCACGAAAACCGTTTGAATTATGAAAATCGAACTTACGCAGATTTTATGGTGAATATGTAAACACGACTATTGACCGCTAACCGGCAGGCCGGTTGGGGCACATAAGGGAAATCCGGCAGACCGAAGGATACACGCTTAAGGTTAATACTATGTAGATGATGAGCCTAATGATGTTTACCGAAGACTGTTCCAGACGTTTATGGTACTGAATTTTTTTAATAGAAATAACCATTAACTGTCCGGTCCGGGGATTGAACACAGGACAGAAGTGATTTCACACTTTTATATAAAATCACTAATATAATTTTCAGATAACAGTAATTATGTTTAAAAGGTAATTTGTCTTATTAATATTTTTTATTGATTATATATATATATATATATATATATATGAGTGTTAGAGTATGAACATATTAGTTAAAAAATTTGATTCATTTAGAATTTTTATCTCAGCTTTCGTTATTATTGACTTATCACGCTGAGTTATTTTTATCTTTTCTGGTGGGGCTTGCTCTCCATTTGCGCCATTTTAGTTTTCACTAAATTGTAAACCGTCAACATTACTATTGTAACTTATCTTCTTTTTCTAGGATTATTGTGACCTTAACTTTGTTTCGCGTTTGCATGTCATTTCGAAACAAATTAGTTTATGTAGATTTATATCTCACTTTATCTTAACTATCTTGTAACCTTAACTGCCTCGCCATGGTCTCGTGTAATTTCGTACAAGATAGTTTAGATAGGGAGAGATCTATCTCTTTATTTATACAATCTCCGTGTTTAATTCCCTTCTGTCAAGATGGATCAGATAGAGAGAGATCCAACACTTTATATCTAAACTAGCTTGTACCAAAAGTCACTCTAGAGAGCAAGAAATTTAACATTTAAATTATTTCGCAATCGGAAATCCCGAGAGATCTTTATGTTTCACCAATTTAATGTTAACGTCTGGAAGTCCACAACCACGCGATTCTCACGGCATTTATTTATTTTTATTTAATATACTTCTATATTGGTCATATTACCAATATTTTCGTATCTATATCTCTTTCTCATCTTATAGATTATCATATCAAATCCATTCAAACATATTCTTTTTTGCAACTGCGACACATAAAAACAGCTTGAATAATATTTGTTTTAAAATGTAAAATATATGAATACTTAATTGAAAATCAAGTGAAAATACTAATAAAAATTTTACCACGAGTAAAAGTTGATTTGAAAAACAACGCATCAATGACACGAAAGATACAATTTTCTTAATGGCGTTTTCTTATTGGTTAAATTAGATTCAGATGCATCCACAAGATACTATAATTTTTTTTTCATATTTTAGAAGTATTTTAAGAAAACATTTAATGAATTATTTAATAAAACACTTAAAAAATCTTTATAAAAATGATTTATATCTAGTGACAATTCCGCCTTATTTCCTGTTAAGCCGACGTGACGTCACAAACGCCACGCAGCCAAACCAGAAGAGTATTCGACGCGTTTCGCTTCTAAACGAAGCATCCTCAGGAGGTCTTGACTCTACGAGCGCACGATTGAAACTAAACGGCCGGCTTTTTTTTTTTTATTGAGGACATACATGTCCAGCTCCACCTTGTTTTGGGCGAGGGAAGGCCCTCTATAGCCCAGGAAGGCCCTCTATGGCCCAGGAAGGCCCTCTATAGCCCAGGAAGGCCCTCTATATCCCACCCCTATATATCACACGTATATCTTTTCAATTGTAAGCTACAACAAAGAGCCGTGATTCACGATCATGCCTATATAAAGGCGTGCGGAGCCGCCGGCAGTTTTCGCCTTATACGCCCGTCTCAGCACGCTGGCGCTTTTCGCCTCATACGGCGCTTGTGACGTCACGTCGGCTTAACAAGAAATTAGGCAGAATTGTCACTAGATATATATCATTTTTATAAAAAAAAATAAGCTTTTTATTAAATAATTTATTTAATGTTTTCTTAAAATACTTTTAAAATATTTGTTATTATTGAAAGTGAATATTGTTTTTATTCAATAACTTACACTCGTCATGTAGCATCTCCCTGGATGGAAATATTCGCCATTCGTAGGGCACGTCATACAGTACACATTGCTGGCATTCTGAAATATAAAACGTGCTTATGTTGTAGCCGTTCAGGAAGTCGTTTGTTTATTTCATTAGTTTTCAACATTTATAATGCTAATATTTCGTTATAATTATAGCTCTATCACAATTCGCTCTGCGCGAGCTTTAACCACGTAGTAAGTCTCTTCAGCAAGAGTCTGCCTTGGTGAGGTGCCACCGCAGTGTAAGGTTGTCTGCCTCAAACCAGTAGTATCCAAACACTTCTGTGCTAAGGCTGCAGGGCACTGTAGCAAGTGTAACTGGGCTAGTAAATTATTGGGCAAACGAGACTTAAAAACTTAGATCTCGGGATGATGATGATGTAGTAGTTAGTAGGCTCATCGGTATATGGTAACTTAGTGGAAGGCGAGGCGTATCGTGCGACGCAACATCATTACCTTGACACGACCATTCGGATGCGATCATTTCTAAGCACCAAATAGATTATACAATCAAATTGAATTGGTAAGGCATACAGCCCTTAAGTTGTTACGTTACCTATGATACTGTGAATGTGTTGGCTTAGCTGTAAGTTTACAATTGTACGTCTTAAATAAATAAATACCTTTGAGTGAAAGTGATATAGTTAAGTCCGTCGTAAGCCATTTTCCAGTAAAAAGAAACAAAGGTTTATTATTTATTATTTTCCTTTGATGCAGCGGCGTATTGGTTCAATTGGAAATAGTATGATTCAGGGTTTCTCGATACTAACGACAAAGTTGAATTTTTTAATATATCTGCAATGGTATCAAATTTCAAAATTATTTAAGTCTTCTACTTACCTTCAATAGCTTCTGCTGGCAGTAGGAGAGGTGGCCCTTGGGATATACCAGTCATTGCACCTGTAAAAATCACAGAACGTCTATCATGTTCGCTTTACAACACAAAAACAACTTTTATCACCTTAAAGAATAATTAATTGGTCTAAAGTAGTAGTGTTTACCAAAGTATGTAATTTTTGTCGATGCGACATGTGATCAATATTCTGGCACATATTTGGCTCAAAGAATAAGCTTTGCAATTCAACGGGGCAATGCTGCCAGCATGCTGGACACGCTGCCAACTGGTAGTGGGCTAGAGCATTTGGACTACCTGTGAGTCTGCAATGACTTATAGGGATCTAAATGCTTTTATTGTAGTAGCTGTAGTTTTGTATATAGTTCGTAGTGTTTGGTTAAAAAAGGCATACCGCCGGTTAAACAAAAATTTAAAGGTGGCAAATAGGCAGGTGGGCGTTTACATAATGCCCCATCTTGTAAACCTACGTTGCTGGTAATTATTCACACATTGAACATTTTGGCGAAATGATCACTAGATATATCACAATATCTACGTGTAATTTATTCGTGGCACAATTTATGTTAAAGTAGTATTAAAAGTGAATGTGTTGTATGACTTAAAATAGACAGAAAAATTCTATTGAAGCACCTGAGCTAGGTCCGGAAGGTACATCTGGAATAGATTCATAAATATGTTCCTCTGTTTTTTCCACGTCGGTACGAAAGTCTGCTGCTGATGGTATGTTGGGAACCGCAGCTCTTCTACGATACAATTGGCACACTAGAAATGAGGAACGAGTAATGTTAATATTCAGACAAACAAGAGGTAGTACATAGTAGAAGGTGACAAAGTGAATATTGAAGTGACAAAGCACTTTACATGAGTTTCTTCATATTGTTACATAGTCAATATTTGAATTATATTATCCTTTGATCATGGAGACAACTAGGTTTTTCTCGTACACGTTGTTTTTCTCCATATTGTTGCAACCTTGCAAACAATGATTTTTATGAGATTATAGAAGTAATGATAATGGGTTGCTCTAATTATTTTTACCATCGTAAGGGATGGTGCGGTATCCTTCTTTGTTTTTTAGTTATGAATTGACAAAGCACACAAACACGGTTTTTTTTATTTTATTTCGATTTTTAATATCATTACTAGCAGTGTCGCTTGTTTAATAAATATGATATTTTTATTTTAAAATGGTTATTATTGGTTTTAAGCATTCCCAAGTATAGCGTCCGAAGCGTATCCCGGATACAAATTTATTTTATAGTTTATCTTGACTCCATTACTGCTGCTTAGAACTTTTGGTCTAATATAACCCTATGGAATTTGACCCCTGTGGGAGTTCAGCCTAAACCCTATTGATTAAGATTAGTGTTTAGATTTACAATTCAAGGTGAAAATTTTGTGCTCCATAATTTTTTAACTATGACCCATGGGGTCCCGGGCAGGAATGTCAACCTTGCCCCCCCATCTCTTCCCTTAACTGTCGTAAGAGGTGACTAAGGGAAAAATACAGAAAAACGGCGGCTGCCCCTTCTCAAAAATCAACAATAATAACTGCGATCCCCAAGAACAACAAGAAAGCCAAGCGTTGGGGTTATGGCAAAACTCCCCCTTATGATTAGCGTAAACATAACTCGGCCCCAGTCCCTGGCAGTTCTATTATTCCTGGCCCCGGTTGCATGCCAGGAAAAAGGGGTGTGAATAATCCCCAGAACATGCCCAGCTACCAACCTCAAAAACGATGGCCCTGGTAAACACACCATACGTACGCTCAGCGAGGACCACACAATTCTCGAGCTGGAGGAAGAATTGGACAAGTTACGCTGAGATGTCCTGGGGTTATCGGAATTCCGAAGATAAGGACAGGACAACGGTATCCATGACTCCAGAAACATTTTAGTATACCATACCTCACCGTTTTAAGGGGGGACTTCAACGCTTAGTTGGACACACGGCATAACGATGAGTTGATTTTGTAGATATAGGCAGAGGAACTAGAGGGGCCAACGGTTGGTTGACTTCATGGAAAAAGATAATTGCGATGAACTACTTCTTCGAGAAGCGACCATCCAGAAAGAAGACGTGAATAAGCCCCAATGATTAAACAAAAAATGATATATTGAAATATGTATCTATGAACCATAAGGTAAAATTCGGTAATGATCACCGTATCGTTAGAGTCAGATAAACTACACGCTCCATCCTATAAACTCCGAGTGCTTTCAACTCGAACTGCATAGCCGCTTCCAGTGCCTAGCTGAATGCGATAAACAACTGGTTGGTGGAAGCTGTCGAAGCGTCGAGGTCTCGGTTCTTTAAGAGCCCACACCGGAATAAACCAAAGAAATCTACGAAGAAACCATAAGCTACTGGTAGACCGGAATGAGATGAGACTGTACTGTGATGAGAAAGTGTTTGCAAAAAAATCGTCTATAGAGCTAAGCCATATGACCAAGCTGAAGATCGACGATGGCTGAATCATTTCATCAAAGCCGGAGATTCTGACAGAGCTTGAAAGGTTTATGAAAAGCCATACACCCCGACTTGAGAACCAGTTGTCAGTGGAGCTCAGGAAAAGAGAGCTAAACTAACCCGACACTATAGCGAAGACATCCCGAACGGACATCCCGCACGGCTTCAATGTTTTGGTTTGTCGCCATGGGATCGCTTGCAACCTCTGTCTACTGCGTGTGTTGTACCATTGTCCGTCACCTAGTCTGGGATATTCCTACATGAAGTCTACCAGTAAGTCAAGTGCAGATCCGTTGATCCCATAGTGCTTCATTTTGGCTTAAAAATGTCATCCTTGAAAGTAAAATGTTAGGAGCACAGAACAAAAGTTTAGTGGTACTGTACTTCAAAATAAGTGACTAGATATTGTTGAAGAACAAAGGCCCATTTAACGTCTGAGCTATGTTTATAATCTGATTTCGAGAGAGCTGTTTTTGAATTGTCTTGCTCGTAAATTTGATGACTTCAAGCCTGGTTCCGAAAAAGCTTTATCACAATAGAGCACATCCATACGCTCCGCCAGATTAGATATACAGAAAACTAAGAAGTATAATCGGCCATTATGTCAAGCTGTTGTGGATTATGAAAAAGCCTTCTATTCAATCGAAACCTGGGCCGTACTGCAGTCTCTTGAGCCATGCAGTCATTGAGCATTATATATTAAATGAGAATCAGTTTGGTTTCACAAAGAGCAGATCCACAACAGATGCGGGTGTTCAATTGATGTCACATATACCTGAGCCTGGGAGAGTTCACATGATGCTATTGGCGTTTTTGTGATCTTTCCAAGGCATTCGACTGCGTAGAGCACCGCACTTTGGTTCGTAAACTTTCACGCTATGATATTCGTGAAAAATCTTTGAATCTTATAGAGTCATATATGTTAGACAGGCTACAGAAGGTTGGGATAAATGGCAATACATCTTCCGGGTCTTCGGTAAAAATAAGAGTGATAGAGAACCACAGAGATAAATTTTAGACATTTTCTGTTTCTAGCGTATATAAATTATCTGCCTTGCATAGTCAAAGATTTCTGTTTATATTGTTTTATTTGCAGAAGATACCTCTCTGATTTTAACCTGATGAAATACCATATATTTAAAGTTTTCTTTACCAAATGTTACTAATGTTGAACCAAACATTAAGCTTGGCCCAGATGAACTCTATGGACAATGCGACAGTCTTCCTGGGAGTCAAAATTGATTCAACTTTACAGTGGGATCCACATATTATGGTCTATACGAAAGACTTAGTTCTGCTGCATATTATGCAGTTCTTAGGATAAGACAGTTAACTTACGTAGCTACTGCTCGAATAGTTTATTTCACGTACTTCTACGCTATTATGTCGTATGGTGTACTGCTGCTGAGATGGGGACAATATTTATCTTACAAAAGCGTGCATTTCGAGCCATATGTGAAATAGGTCCTAGTTAGGGCATGGACACCGGTATTCGGTATTACCGAAAAACCGGTTATTATAAGGTCATTTAAATTACTTTCAAATACCGGTATTGGAATCACAAATACCGGTGTTTCAGTATTATGATTAAACAAAAAAACTAAATGAATGAAAACGAATCAAAGTGGCTTATAAATCATTATGGCGGCTCTAGATTACACAAACAATACAAACAAATTCATTAATTTTTTTTATACATTAACTTCATTATTTTTCATGGTTTACAAATTAATTGTAAACCGACTTTAATAATCATAAGTTCATAATCTAGTTATATAACGTTTATTACTTGTATTTTACTTAATAACAGACGGCAATTTAAAATTGGAATCTGTCAATGTGTATTCATTGACAGATTCCAGAGTGCAATAGCGAGTGCATAAATGGTAATATATGTTATTGGTAATTGGTGGTAGTATTGTTTCTGTAGTTTTTTGGAAAAAAACTGACGTAACGTCCGCCGTACCCCGCGCGCTACTTAGACATAGGCGGTGCATGTTTCTTTCTCCCGCATATTCTCGATTGCATCGTGCACTCTCTTTTGGTAGCCAATGATTACAAGCGGCTAATAGCCATTGTTTGTCCAACAGTGCAACAGTGGATATCTTACGGCTGATTATGAGGGTTATGTGATAAGTGAGTGGTTATACTTGTATATAAATCTAATAAATACCTGTGATGGCTACAGCTAAAGCTGCTACGACGATTATAGCGGTACTAACGCCCACCACAATCCCATTTTGTTTGCCTTCCATTGATTGTTCTGTAACACATAGTAAAACGTCTTGTTAAAAAAAACACTAATACGAGTAAACTGCAATTAGAAATTACTAGGCAAAAAGGTATGGTAAGGTCAGGCTATAAATAAATAAAAAAAACGTGCTGATGTTGTTATTTTTATATTTCAAGCAGTAATGGCTTCGTAGCAATGTCTATGAACAGCCGTGAAGGCGATTTTAGATTCGTAATCCCACCGCGCAGGTTTGAGGTTCTCTATATTCAATGACGATTGTAGGGCAAATTTGAAATCAAAACCGTAAAAATACGACACGGGATTTCACTCTCACAGCTGATTGATGATATGGTACCCATATAGAACATCTCAAACACGAGTCACAATCGATATCATATATAGTTGCCATATGTTGGAATTTTATTTTTTTATGGGATTGTGACAGAACACGCACGAGGCCCGACCAATGTTATGCGGTAACCTCTGCCTACATGGGCGAAATGTATTTGTCAAACAAATGCATTTTGTCATATAATAGGATAAACAGCACTGCGCCCATCACCCTAGGACATACAGTTGTTAAGTATTATATATTGTCCAAGTAATTTCATAATTACTAACTGGCAAGAACATTTACTAACTGGCAATAACAACTTCACCAATTTAGTAATTAATTAATAGGTACGCGATAACTTTATCCTACTAACCATTTAAATGTAATATTAATATATTGATTTACTTTTATGTGAAGTCAGGCAGGCAGCTGTTGCAAAGGAAAACAATTAATCCAAAGCTGTATAGGTAACGTTGAACTTGGCGACACAGTTCCAAAACTAAAAAACAAATATGGCTACTTTGCTACAGCTGACAATACTATTTATATGCCCACAGTTGAGAGCTGTCACAGTAACCAACAAACTAACCCAACGAGTTTTCATTCTTTCACAACAGGAAAGCAACAAATTTTAAATGTGCTACTATGATGTTTTAGTATATCAAAGGCATATCATATTTTGTGGTTTATACCATAGAGTTTTCCGCGTATTATTTGACCCCTATGTTAATGAAATTGGACCTAAGTGTCATAAGCATACGCGGCTTTTTTGGTATCAGAAACATATATATATAAATATAAGAAGATGTCGCACCATCCCAATACGATGCTTAACGAACGATAGGAAAGATTTGAGTTATGACGTCTGTCATGTTAGCTCAATTGTTTAGAACATACCCCGGCTAAAGGGGTAGATGGATGCGGGTTCGAATCCCACACATGACTTAAATTATTGCGATCGTATATTTGTAATTTTGTTTGACTCAGTACTAGTCTGTTAAAAAAAATAGACTATACAAATTGCGGAACCTAGACATGGAAAATCGCAACAGACTGGTATACCCGATGCACTTTTAAGATCCAATTATACCAAAGTAGGGTTTAATTAAAAGTATGGGCCCGTGGGTGCCAGGTTAGAATTTCACAGGCTGTGTTCAACAGTGGACAATCCGACTGAAACAGTCAGGGTTTAATTAATAAGCAGATAACTTTATACTCTAAACCATGAAAATGTGATAGTCACAGGACGTAAAACAAAGCAGGATATTTTTAATTTGTTGGTCGTGGCAAATAGAAGACTTATTGGTTTGGACTTTATATGTGACAGCACGTACTCATAGATATTGTTCGGACCGATCAACTATGCGGCAAGTTTCCGAACGCTCCCTAGGTAGTCGTCTATTTTTAATCTATGGACAATTTGAGTGAAAACGTAGAAGTTGGTTTTGTCGCTTTGTCCTAAAACTAATTGTAGTAACAAATTTATTCTGTTACGAGCTAGTTATAAATTTTTACAAAACCCATTTTTCCAAATTGTTCAGAGTACTCAAAACAAAAAACCAAAGACAAAGCGACAGTACCAACTTCTACGTTTTTCACTCAAAATATCCATAGACTCAAAGTAGACGACTACCTAGGGAGCGTTCGGAAACTTGCCGCTAAGTTGATCGGTCCGAACATATGGTATTGACTTGGAATTACACCTTGTCTGGACAAAACGACTGGTGTTGTCCACTGTCGCGAGGACTTTTGATCCAAACGGTTGGATATGTCCTGTCATATCTTGGGCAAAATGTTTCTTACAGAAACTTTGGATGGCAAGACTTGAATGGGATGAACCTCTCTGCGGAGCTCTTGTTGAGGATTGGATATCTTTTGTAACCTCTCTTCCGGCGGTCAATGAGGTCGCATTGCCTCGTGCCATGCTCCAGGGAAGTATAAGGCCACCCTACACGAGTTTTGTGACGCTTCGGAGCGCGGCCATGCCGCTGTTGTTTTCCTCCGTACCGTCAGTACCTCGCGCCATGTGACGGTTTCTCTAGTCATGGCTAAGAGCAAGGTGGCCCTTCTTCGGACTTCGCTTACCATTCCGAAATTGGAGCTATCGGGGGCAGCTCTTCTTATGTGCTTATTGAATCACGTGTCTAGTACGCTTGGTAAATCCGTAAACATTAGCGCTACCTACGCCAGAACAGACAGTCAAATTGTTCTTTGTTGGTTGCGGGCGTCTGTTCACACTTTGGAGGTCTTTGTAGCTAACCGTGTACCCCAGATTCAGAAATCTGAGATATAGCTCATTTGGAGACACGTGCTTGGTGAGGTTAGCCCAGCTGATTGCGCTTCACGCGGATGCGTGGCTCCTCAGCTGATTGGGCATCAACTATGGTGGGGACCGCAATGGTTGACTCGTCCTGAGGTAGATTGGCCTCGGACACCAGCTTTGGACACTTCTCCCTTGCCGGGCTAATACGTTTGCTCGATGTTGAGAAGGAAGAAGTTCCCTTTGACCCTGATTTATTGTTGAACCGTTACAGCTCCTTTGACAAATTGATTGGTGTCACCGCTTAGATTAAGCGCTTCGCGTATAATTGTAGGCACCCAACTTAGAAATGTTCGTCACCGATTCTCTCACCTGATGAGAGGCAGGAAGCCTTACTTGTTTGGGTTCGTACTGTGCAATCGGTGCACTTTGAAAAGGAAATTGATATTTTAAAACGGGCGAAATCTAAATTGACGGGATATATTAGCAAACTGAGCCCCTTTTTGGACAGTTCGGGCCTTTTGCGTGTTAGAGGGCGTCTTCGCAACGCCAACCTCCCCTACGGGGCTCGCCATCCCCTCTTGTTGCCTAAGGAAGGCCATTTAGTTAAATTGTTGGTTACAGATCGTTACATCAAAAACTCGCACGCCGCTGTAATGCCCTGTTGGCCATCTTGCAGCGAGAATTTCGGATTTTGTCGGCCCGAAGAACGATTCGCAGTATAGTCTTTCGCTGCATGCCTTGTTATCGGCTCAAGGCCGCTGCCATGCAGCCCTTGATGGGAGACCTATCTGCAGATCGTGTCACCGAGACTAGGACGTTTGCAGGAGTTGGTACGGACTTTGCGGGTCCCTTTTTGATCAAATCGTCAACTTTTCGCAACAGTTAAACCGTCAAGGCGTCCTGGTTTGCCTCGTGACCAAGGCAGTCCATCTGAAGATGGTATTCTCGCTCATAACGGAGGCTTTTGTGGCCAACCTCGACAGATTTGTTTCACGATGCGGACTGCCTTCTATAATTTGGTCAGATTGCGGCACTAATTTCAAGGGTACGAACCACTATTTGAACGATGTTAACGCCTTTCTAGCTGATAAACATATTGAAATTGGATGTCAATTCTCGCAACGGGGCATTACTTGGTTGTATTCTCCCCCAATTTGTCCCCATTGGGGCGGTATATTTAAAGCTGCTGTAAAATCTGCCAAAACACACTTGCGACGAGTTATTGGAGATACTATTCTCACATTTGAAGAGTTAGCGACTTTGTTTTGTAAGATTGAAGCTATGTTAAACTCTAGACCGTTGTGCCCGATCTCTTCAGACCCTAATGACCTTGAAGCCCTTAGGCCGGGCCATTTTTTGATTGGTCAGCCACTTGTTGCCTTTCCTGAGTACCCTTATGTTGATGTGAGACCTAATCGTCTCTCGCGGTTTGAATTGGTTCGCCAATTGACTCAGAGCTTTTGGAAACGCTGGAACTTGGAATATTTGCACATTCTCCATCAACGCGTCAAGTGGACTGACAAAACCGATCCACCCAAAATACGGAAGATTTTGGGTGATCAAAACGAGGTCTTCACTTCGTTTTGATTAAGGAACCTTCCGTCACTCATGTGGCGCAGGGGGCGCATCCTCAATCTTGTGTCCGGTAGTGATGGTTTCCCCCGATTTGTAGAGGTCTTGGTGGACGGTTCGGTGCTGAAGAGAGCGGTGGCAACCTTGGCACGATTGCCAATAAATTAGCGGACCGGTATTCCGGTCCGTGGTGGGTAGATGTTTGGAACGCAACTTAGCGTAGTCGTCTACTTTTTGTCAATGGACAATACGAGTTGAAAAAGAAAAACGTTTGCTTTGTCGCTGTTCTCTCTGGTTTTGAAAACTTAACTTGGACAATTTTGATTTTGTGAAGAAAATATGTTGATTTGGGTCAGCGGTTAAAAATAGTTATATTGTTTTGAATTGTTAAAAACTACTGCCTTATTGGACCCTTGCGTGTGTTTTGATTGATCCATTTTGAACTATTAAAAACTATTAAAAAATTTTGTGTGACCCGACGTCACGCGTCGGGATTTTGAAGGATCTCACCTGGACCCATCCTCGTCACCCAGGCAAGTACCTTCCTGATAGAATCGGCTGATTACATTAGGTAGGGAAGCGCTAGGCTGGGGTCGTCAAAATTGATGGGCTGGATGACTTCATTTTATGGTACGTTTGTATGTATTAATTGTATTATTTGTATTTTTTACTTAAGCCCCGCGAACGGCGCGTGAGTTGGGATTCAAAAAGCAGGTTGTCCAGGTGGACGACACTCTATGGCCCTTTACGGGGCCCTATCTGGGCCGTCTCCCTCTGTAGGAGGGAGAACGCAACCGCTCTCTGCAGGCCACAAAGGGCCATTGCACTGCGGGTGGCGCGGGCCTACCGCTTGGTAGGGTATGCGTATTGGAGGAGCGAGAGGCCGTCCGGCGCGAGGCGAGGGAAGCTGTCGTCCATCATTGGACGGAGGACCTCGCCGCCGCCACTTTTGGCCGCCGTACGCTTGATGCGCTTGGGCCAGTCCTCCAAGATTAGTTAGGGTGGCCTCATGGCTTCCTCTCGTTCCGTCTGGTGCAGGTGTTAACTGGGCATGGGTGCTTCGGCTCATACCTGCACCGGATCGGAAGGGAGGAAGCAGCAGCGTGCCACCATTGTCCCGCGGTGGAGGACACGGCGCAGCACACCCTGGAGATGTGCCCGTCGTGGTCCGATCTGCGCATCAACTTGGTCGCAGCAGTTGGGCCAGACCTCTCGCTTCCCAGCGTGGTAAAAGCTATGCTGGGGGGCGATGGGGCCTGAGAAGCGGTCGCCTCCTTTTGCGAAGAAGTGATTTCGCAAAAAGAGGCCGCGGAGCGTGCGAGGGAGGAAGACCCCCTTGCTGCGCCACTGCGAAGACGTCGAAGGGGTGGGAGAAGGCGATTGAATAGTCACCTTCCCTCTCCCAGTGGTGAGTAGCGAGAGACAGGCGCAGGGGCGTCTTCTCTCGCATTGCACGTTCTCACCACCTCCGTCGGGCGGGAATGGCCAATCATTCCTGGTCATTTCCGGGCCTCTCCCGTTGGGAGGGGCATGTAGGCCCCGCTGTAAAGGCGGGCGGTCATCGGCGGCGCTCTGCCAGTCTTCCAGTCCTTCTCCACACAGACGATGCTGGAATGCCGCTGGGTCGTTTAGTGGGTAAACCGGTCGTCTACCGGGGAGTCCCACATACCCCCTCCAACCCCCGAAGGGGGGGCATGCGTAATGCATTTTTCCCAGCGTCAAAAAAAAAAGGTGGACGACACTCTGCGCAACATACCCATCTAGGCAATCTGGAATCTTAACACTATAGGTAGATACATTAAATAATTTTTTTATCCAACAAAATATTACTCAAATTCGTATGTACGAAATAGCGCCAAAATGGAAAAAGTGTGTTATTGGTATAAACCAATAACACACTTTTTAGCTTTTTAGCCATAAGGCTCGGAACCAGAGCGTTGCGCACGCAGCGCGCTCACCACAGAATTATGAATTGAAACCTCCTTGGTCGGGACACATTGTACTTTAATCATTAATAATAGTTTGAAAGCATTGTTTTGTTAGTATAATAATGCATTAATTTACTAATTTTAAATCCCTAAAAAAGTACGTAAGTAAAATATGCCAATAAAAGTCTGTATTTCATTTCGTAATAAGAATATTACCGAATGAGATTATATAAAATATATTATAGTACCTGTATGAATTTCTGTTACCACTTCGTGCGGAGTGGTCTGTGTAGTTATAGTGTTCGTGTCTATTGCCTCCTTACGAATTAGTTTGAGATTTGTGACTTTACCAGTAAGTTTTGATTTGCATGTGATCACCGAACTCATAACATTCAGCAGCTTAAAAGTTCCTAAATTATTCATATCAACCCGACGGTACACTTCATTACCTGAAACAGTACACAGTAACAAGTATGAATTAAAACGAGAAAAGCTTTGTGGATATATTATGTTGTTGGCTAAGATATAATTAGGAAGCTTTCAAGACGCTCCATTTCTTAAGACGGTTAAACAATAGAAACTATAGGGTAAATTTTAGCTATAACTCAGTTACCATGATAGCTCAATAGCCAGAGCATGTCCCGACTATAGGGATGAATGTTGGCGTGTTTGAATCCGGCTTGTAGTTCAAAGTTTTCCTTATGTTGTAGTTTTGTAAGCTTATTCGCTTAGCAAGCAAAAAATGCAATGAATACAATGTTACATAATTAGTAATCTCTTTGAAACAAAAAATAATAATTAATGAATGTCTTCAAAATTCTTCTTCTTCAACGACAGTGGACATAGTATATTTTCCATTATATGATTTTTCATGTAAAAGTTGAAGTCAAAATAATTTATTTAATTTTGAACTACGCTCATATGTTCAATCTTTTGGTCTTTGTGCGCTTTCCATACAAACGAAGTTCCGTCATCTTGTTCTTGAATAGCTAGTGATCAAAGTCAGTGAAGTTTTGCGTGCCTCTTGTATCCTATTAGAAGCATAGATATGAATATATGCTTCTAATAACAAATATTTAAAAAACATATTATAATTGTTTACTTACACTTAAAATATAAAAATATATGTAGTAACGATTCCGCCTAACTTTCCAGCTAAGCCGCCATTACGTCATAGTCGCCACGGAGCCAAGCCGGAAGAATTTTCAACGCTTCTCGCTTGCGAGGACTTCACTCTTCGAGCACACCATTGATAATCTCTATTGTATTCATTATCTATGCTTCTTGTTTACCACTTTTCGACAAAAATATGGATTTAATTTTTTTTATTGAATTATTGTTGTGTATGGGAATTCTTATTCAAATTTAAGTGATGAAACAAGTATAAATTAATTTAAAAGTAAAAAACCCGATTTTAACCCGAAATTATTTATTTTTGTTACAGGTTTTATCGTTTTATTGAACATAAAACTGCAATTTATATATATATATATATATATATATATATATCTCTATATATATATATATATATATATATATATATATATGTAATCTTGTTTTAAAGCCCTTCATTTTGATACCCCAATCGATAGATTTGAAAGAAAAACATTTAACTATATGGCGTTTAAAATCCGCCGGTTTGTATTTTAAATTATTTTTATGTACTTAATGTCACTTGCGCTGTCAATACAAATGTATCGATATATATTATATTGAAATCGGTTTAGGACCGTTTAGAAGTTATGGTAGAATAAAGAAACAGAAATATAAGTACATACATACATGAACCCTAAAAAACATAAATCTACAGTTTTGGGCCGTAGTGTAGTAAATAATAAAACGGAAAACCGACAAACCAGAAGCATAGCTACAAGGTTTAAGAACAAACATGCAAAATGTCATCGAGTTTGAACATTTTGTAATTAAAATATGACGAAACTACGTTTGTATGAAAAGCGCCACGAGCACTCTAGCCTTAAGCATGATAGAATTGATGAATTATATAATTACTTACGATTATATTGCCATGTTGTATGTGAATCTGAACGAAATTCATTATCAAAACAACGTAAATCATGTAAACCGTTTTCGTCATAATTGTAATAGATCCAGGTAGTTGTATCGTTCTTCAACGCCATCATTATGTTGCCCTTTGTAAGATCGCTAATGAAAGGAGCTGGAAGGTAAGATTTAGTTTTGATGCGTGCGGTAACTAACAAGTGTAAATGAATACTGGCCCATTTCTTGCCAATTGTAGTACAAATCCAGAACATTTTGAAAAATACTGAAGTCCAAGATAATATAAGGGAATAAATATAATGACCACCATAAAATTATTTGATACCCTATAGTTCTTTTACCAAAAATTGTAATTGAACACCAGTAAATGATTACTAAATCTCAAAGTCATATTTAGGTACGACGAGGAGCGAAGCGAGGAGGAGCGTTTGGTTACTTGTGACTACAACAACGCGCGATCTGAGTGAGCGAAGCAAGCGTACCGCGGCAGCGGCCAGCGATGCGCCAGTAGAATTATAGCAAGTTTAATATTGGTGATAATTTACTACTTTTGGTGATCATTTACTACTTTTGGGTTAACAATGATTTATTTAGAGTGATTTTGCTTAAATAGGATAGCGAAATGTTAAAATTTAGGTTTTAAGTTCACATTAAAATGCGAATCTGGTGGTAAGTTAAACATAAGCCATAAAATAAACAAAGGATAAAAACCACTACCCTTGTAGGAACGATATTTAAAATAAAAATATTGGTACACAATATGATTACTTTAATTTATAACTTATAACGCATTATCAAATGAAATGACATTATTGGTAAAAATTAAAGGCAAAGATTTAAGTTGGTTGTACTGATTAGCTATTACGCAATTTTTTTTGACGATATTGTGCGTTCTTTTAATTTTAAGTAGATCATTGTAGTGTATATTTGTTTAATATTTGCACGTCTGCATGAAGGTGGAGTACACTGATCATATAGTATTTTAATATAAACCATTTACATGTATTAGTTTCGAAGTGCTTGTAGCGAAGTTTCCTTAGCTGTTCTTAGCCGATCAGCAAAGGTAAGAAACGTCCGCCGCGGTCATAAGTTGGATGGGTGATCGCTAGTGGCATTAACTTTACTGAGCGTGCACGTGCTTTGCTGGGCTTTGTCCCGGTTGTTGTCTCTGGTCGGCTGTCGCCATTGCACAGGCATTTTTATAGCTTATAAAGGCTAGCCTTTGATCACTATCTCACCTGATGGAGAGAGATGATGTGGTTGAAGACTTAACTATCCAGGCTAAACTAGAATTACGGGCTCTCAAGGATAGCTGCCGGAACACACCTTGAGCGTGGTAGCTAGCCAAGCGGATATTCGCATAATGCCCTACCATGCTGTAATGTCTGCCATCGCAAGACAACAACCGGGACCGACGGCTTTACGTGCCCTCTGAAGCATGGAAACGATCAGTAATAATGTCACGCATCCAACTCATGACCATGGCGGACGTTGCTTTACTTAGCCGATCGATTAGGAACTTTTAAGCAAACTTCGCTTCAAAATGTTTGCTAAAGGTGTATTTCAGTGATGTCCATCTTGAGTCAGTAATTATATTAGCCTGTTTACAACACTCGACCACTTCTTAAGGTATAGAAGGTGAGAAAGTAGTCAAAAGTCAAGCCATATGCTTTGGAAAAAATATATGGTTTTATTTGAGCTAAAAAACTTTCGCGAGTTTTGTACATAATTATTAAGACGAATTACTTAGCATTCCATGGATTCACCGTGCGGGTGCCGGGTCCATAGCGTTGCAGAGGAAGAGGCCCAAGTCGAGGTGTCTGGGACTTGCAACCCAGTGAGTAAGGTTAAGGGGCCCCTTTATGATGCATCAATGCTCCCTTTCACCGCTCGAGCCTCCTCCCCTGCCTAACCAAACTTGGTAAGATCCTACTAATGCCGCCTTGGATACACGTTCTAGGATGGAAGTAACGGTTGTTCTTGACAGCCCAAGGTCTTTTAGTAGGTTGTATAGGGATTTTGCTGTTATACCCCTTTTTTTTTTTTTTTTTTTTTATTATTGCTGGGAAAAATGCCTTACGCATGCCCCCCCATGGGGGATGGAGGGGGTATGTGGGACGCCCCGGTTAAAACCGGTATACCCACTAAACGACCCAGCGCCAATCCGCGACCGCTGCCCATGTATGATACAAAAAATATATGGTTATATAATTTTTAAAATAATTTTAGTTTTCAACGTTTACGTATCAGCTACAGTGAAGATATGTCAGTAACGCGATACTTCAGTACACCGTATTATCCGTTTGTATTTATGTATGTATTCGATATCGTAAAAAATCTTCCCCAAATCTCGCGTGTCACGGGATCAAGTTCCTACTATAGAAAAATGTATATAAAGAAGTTTAATTAGCCCCTTAATATTTTTTTTACAGTCAAGTCCAAAGTGCATTTAACACATATTTATACTAATGTTGTCTTAGGTTTTCGCGATTATTACACATAGTAATTAAACAAATTTATACGGTTTAAATCGCTTATTTATCATTATTTTTGTCCCGACGTTTCAAACATTGTTCTATTTAAAAAAAATATAATTTTTCTGTGTAGATTGATGTAATTGAATGTATTTAATTGTAATTTATAATTTTGATTTTATTTTATTTCGAATTTTTCGACATTTATTATTATTATTTTGGATGTATGCCTTATATGGGTCTAGTTGCCCGAAATAAATGAATTTATTATTATTATTATTATTATTGTAAATACTCCGACACTCTTGGGTTAGACGTCATGGCACTGGTACCTTCGTTTGTGAAACCACCAAAACTGTATGGATTACCAAAAATACACAAGACAGACGTTCCTTTGCGCCCAATTGTAAGCCAAATTGACTCGCCAACATACAAACTAGCTCGACACCTTGCTAAAATACTGTCTCCACTTCGCAGTGAAACTAGTGCGCATGTCAAGGATTCTTACCACTTTGTCAGTCAAATGAAAAATCTACAATTGACTGATCATGAAGTTATGGTCAGCTTTGATGTACAGTCGTTATTCACCAGCCTACCAGTACATGATTGCATTGAAATTGTCAAGAAGAGACTTAGTGAGCATGACCTTCCCTTGAAATATGCAGAATTACTGGAACATTGCCTAACATCTGGCTATCTATTCTGGGAAAATAAGTTCTACATACAGATTAATTGTGTAGCTATGGGCTCTCCAGTCTCCCCCGTTGTTGCCGATGTTTTCATGGAAAACTTCGAGGAGAGAGTTTTCTCCACAGCTGTGACTATGCCGAAGATCTACAAACGGTACGTAGACGATACTTTTACCATTCTCCCCAGTAATAAAGTTTCTGCATTTCTAAACCATACAAACTCCTTACATGGCAAAAGTCAATTTACAATGGAGCCTGAGGACAATAAATGCTAGGTTTTTCTTGATGTTTTAGTCATCAGGAATCCTGACAACTCCCTTAGTCATACAGTGTATATGAAACCCATCTATATAGATAAATATCTAAATGGTAACTCTCATCACCATCCATGTCAGTTGGCTACCGTAGGCAAATCTATGTTACAGAGAGCACATGGCATCTGCGACACTGACCATCACAAGGAGGAGCTTCAGTATGTAAAACAAGTACTGCGAAGCAATAATCACAAGCTCCCACAAATGCGTCACAGAAGCCGGCCTAATCCTTTCACAGTTGAACGACAACCTGCCATTTTACCTTAATAAGTTGGCATCGGACTGGACCACTATATCAAGGGTGTAACAGATAAAATTGGTAATATCTGAAGACGAGCTTCAATAAAAACTTACTTCAAGCCGCACAAGAAGATTAACCAATTTTTAAGACCTGTTAAGTGCAATATTCCCCTACATGATGCAGGTGTTTACAAACTTGATTGTGAATGTGGGCTGTCATACATTAGGCAAACAAAGTGGAGCATTGGTATCCGGGTAAAAGAACACATTGCTGATATGAAAAACAGACGCTCGACTAAGTCTGCAGTTTGTGAACATGCCCAGGACAAACCCAACCACTACATTCAGTTTGACAATCCAAAAACCCACGCCAGAGAGACCCGGTTTATGCCAAGAATGTTATGCGAGGCTATTGAAATCAAAAAGAATCCAAATTTCAACAGAGATGATGGTTGGCATGTACCACCTGCTTGGGATCCTGTTATCAAATTAATTAAATCCCAAGGCCGACACAAATCTGTAAGCCCTCTGGACACTGTTAGCGAATACTGCATGAATAGGGAACGTTATGATTAATATTAAATTTCTGACGGTAGGACAAATAATTCAAAAAATTTCAAATCACAAATAATTTTTTATTAACTCATGTGACAAATAAAACCAATTAGTCACCCCGTGATCACGATCACTGCAAAGTGTTTGAAACGTCGGGATAAAAATAATGATAAATGTACGCGATCTAAACCCATTTAAAGTTGTTTAATTACTACATATTTATACTACTCAAATATTTCAAATTCTAATTAGGCCTTTGTAAATAATTGATTAAAATTTTATAATCGTAATATTTTTAAACTTAATATAGTTAATTAATTTACAATTATCAAGTTTGCACTTGTCCAAAGAACAAAGATTTTTGAAGCTGCAGTAACATATATTCTTTTAATGTGTAAAGGGATTGTTTTCAAAAAAGTTCTTAAGTTTTAGTTTGAACAAACTATTTTTTAAGGTGGTCAAGCTTTTTAGTAATTTATTATACATCAGTATTTTAACAGTATACAGTAATAACGACCTTGTTTTTATTGTTTTGCTAATATTATTTTTGGTCAAGCCGAATATCATTACTTTTTAGAATTCCTGCTTTTCTGGAATTTCCATATTCTCATATATTTCTAATAAACAATTATATATGTAAAGAGAAACAACTGTCATAATTTTGTCTTTCTTAAAGTGTTCCCTTACAGGGCTTTTTCAGTCCATAAATTGTTCTTATTGAACGTTTTTGACATTTGAGAATTCTTATTATCTCTGTAGCATAACCCTAAACAGTAATGGAATATGTTATTATTGAATGTATTTACATGGGCCATTTTAAAAATAACACGAATGTGGATTTTAGAGTGAAAAGATATTATAGTTTCGATAATTTTAAAGTTAGAGAATTTGTGTAGAATCTACACCAATTTTCAATTAACTTTCAAAAAGTACATGGGTACTTCATTGAAAACTGGTGTAGATTATACACAAATTCTCCAAATTTAAAATTATATAAACTATCATATTTCTTATTCTGTTCACACTAAAATCCACATTCGTGTTATACTTAAAATTACCCTTCTAAAAATAGGATTATTTTATTTAATTGTAGGCAATTTTGCATGTGTTTAAAAGTCACCAAGTTACATGACGACTAAGGGCGTATTCCATTTGACGCCAATTTCATTATTTTCTATAATTTTGACCACATTCTGCGTCTATGGTTGTGATAACTGTGATAAATTGTAACTGTTCTCCTCTGTTCCATTTAGGATAAGAACGCTAAGAATGCCACTAAAATTTGCCACTTCTGTCACTTTTGAAAAAAGATGTAGGTAATTCAAACTGATCCAGTAGCTACATAGCGTTTATAGCGAAAATAATGCCAAGACCCAAGTGGAACAGTTTTTTGGGAGTGTGATCGCACCCTAAATTTGCCTAAAAAATTGCCCAGAATAATTGAACTCAAAAGTCAACTTTAGCTTTATGGACTGTCATTCTCAAGCGTTATACGTACCAATTATAAATTCAAAGTGAAATCAAAACAATTTATTCAATTAAGGCGTACAGGACTCGATAGCTAATCAAAAAATTTACCATTGAAACATTCAGCATTTATTATTTCATTCACAAAAAAAGGGTCATAGTGTCACTTCGAGAAACCTGGGGATCATTATTTTTCTATGAACAATATTTTTTATACAGTTATATCTTATTACCTTACCTGATGGTAAGTGATGATTTGGTGGAACGTTAACCTATAATCTTTGGTTCTCAAGGAGACATTCCGTAACATACCGTATGGTGCTGGGCGACAGATTTTCTACTTCTGAATGTTAGCTAACCAGAAAGCCATTCCCAAAATGCCCTTCCACCATGCTGTGGTCATTAGAAACTCTATAGTAAAATAAAAAAAAACATAAATCATCCAAGTGCCAGTCGGACTGAACTAAAGATCCCGAACGAAATAGAAATATCTAATTCCCACACATATCATATAAAGTGGGAGTCGTAAGAGGCAGCAGGTAAAAATACCAGACGGTGGGTAGCAGCGCCTTTTGAAACACTGCCATCTATACTGCGATCCTCAAAACTTCTGTATGCCAACCCAAGGCCTTGTTCAACGGTCAATAACTTCGGGATGATGCATTCAGAACGGTTCTAAGCAAAAGGTACTTACTATAATCTGGTGGCTTATATACAAACTTAATTAATGCCATTGTGGGGTTAGCTCCTCCGTTTATATTGTGCACGGTGCAAAATATATTATGCACGTGATCTTGGTATACAGTTGTTAGCACAGGTTTATTATTAAAACCCGTGTGTGTTCTAAAATCTAGAAAAAAAATATAAAAACATGATTAGTTTTGACTAAAATCCAAATGAGTCAAGCAGCAATCGTAACTAAAAAAAATCGTATCCTATTTCAATTTGGACTGAATGTCAATGTTTATAATGCGACGCGTGAACAGAATTGTAGTATTTATCTGGCTCAACGAATAAGCATTACAATTTAACTGCCAGCGTGCTGAGAACGCTGCCATCTGGTAGTGGCATCAAATTAGTAGTGTGCCTACACTCCTGTGTTTATGTATGGAAGTAGGGGCATCCTCGTGGACGATATTGTCCATATGAATGAAATTCTATTGCTCTCGTTGTCTATGATGCGCCTGGATTAAACATACATTTGTGTACTAACATTGTGATTTTTACATAGGGTAACACCTGCTGAGCGAGTAAGCTAAGTTTAAAAAATCAAGAATAAGAAAATATTTAACCAAATACGGTATTCATCCCCTTAATACGGTTAAACGATAGGAGCAAAAGGATAAATTTGGGCTTATGGCTCATTCCATAAGCAGACACATATTGTTTTTTTTTTAACGAAATGCTTGCTGTTCCAAATGCCTGGTGCTGGACAAGCGTTACATGAAATTTATGATAAAATAAATAAGTGCATCACAGAATGCACGATGCGTTATGGACAAAATGCGTACCTAATGGATGAAATGCGTACTTGACGAAATGCTAAGGAAATAGATGAAATAATACTTGAACTATAACTTGGATTTTGGATTGCTTTGAAATTTTGGAAAATAAGATAAGCTCCCAGCCCTCACGAACCCAATGTCTCAACACAAAACGGCACAAACATGTAACCACGACCAAGGTTAGCATACTTATGCTGCTTGAGTCGCTCCGAGTGGTGGCGATGCAGATCATTTAGGACCTTGTAGCAAATATATAACTTAAAACTCGAAACGAATATTTAAAATCAATGCACGCTGTGAGTGGTGGCTACGGCCTTTTGTTTGTCCAAAAAGCGCGAAAATTAGAGAATATACAATACTCTTCACATGGACGCAGTTGTCTGATTTAAGATATTTTAAGACGGCTTTGGTAAGAGTATAAAAAAGTTATATTTAAGCGTGAATTAGATGTGAAAATTCACTGTCATAATTTGAAAACTACCGCAATATTTTTTTTTACTTTTCAAGTACTTCCGAAAAATCCTTCAGTACGGATTAGATGCCAAAATTTTCGTACATAAGTATATATTATATATTCTTTCTAAATCCAAATACTGCTCCCAAACACTGCTTTATTTAACAGTAGTTTACATTAAAAGTGACCAAACTCAGAGAATTTTGGCCCCTGAAGTAGCAAACACTGCTCCTTTGAACAGTAGTTTATATTAAAAGTGACCAAAGTCAGACAATTGGCCCCAGAAGTAGCCGCGGCGCCAGCGCTCACGTTTGTTTTAGAAACATGTGAAGGCGCTAAAGTGTCAACGTAGAACGTCCCTTTCTTCAGTATTTTGTGTTGGAACATTCATTTGGCAACGCTTACAGTAAACGTAGTTATAGTTAAAAAAGATGCAAAACTCACATTCCTGTACACTGTTAGGAGCATTACCGTTGACAATACAATATTCGTCCATATACATTTTTTCATCCTTCACAAAACTGATATTCAACGGTTCTGTATGATAATATTTGTACTCATAATTATAGACCCCGCTTCCACTGTTAGCGATCTGAGGGAGAACCAATCCATTAACTACGAAGCCTAAAAAACCTGGAAATATATAAAAAACATTAAAATTAATTATCAGATCACTAATACTCTATATCAATCAAAAGCATTAACGCATGTAAGTGAAGATTTGATGAAAGATAGCATACAGTTTTAACCTACAATGGGAATTAGCTGTCTAGGACAGCTGCTGGAATACACCAGCAGTTGGACATTCGCATATACTCCCAAAGAAAGTGTCGGAGATTTCAGGCCATCCTACACCCTTCAACATAGTGTAATAATTACTGCTATCTTTAGAAACTTAGAAGCGCTCGTAGCGAAGTTTGCTTAGCCGTTCTTAACCAATTAGCTAAGTGAAGCAACTTCCGCTGCTGTCATGATTTGGATGGATGAGCGCTAGTGGCAATTACTACTGAGCGCTCCCGTGCTTTGGGAGGCATGTAAAGCCGTCAGTCCCGGTTGTTGTTTTAAAATGGCAGCCGTTATAACATTTCGAGAATGCCCGCTAGCGGTAGCTAGCGGGCATCACCCGTAAGCAGAAAATCTGGCATCGAGCAACTAACGGTGAGTTCCGGCAGCTGTCCTTGCAAGCCAGTAATTCTACGTTAGCCTGAGCAACATCTTTGATCACATCATCAGGTAAGATAGTGGTCAAAGGCTAGCCTATCAGCTATAAAAAAAAACCTAAGATAACAATCGGGACCTACTGCATTACGTTTCCTCCGAAGCGCGGAAGCTAGCAGTAGTATATGTCATTAGCGGTCATCAAGTTACCGTAGGTATAGAACGTTGCTGAACATATTTGGTTGGGTAAGAACTGATGAAAGAGCATGACTTCATCAAAGTTTAGCAGCAAAACTTTTGCTGCTTTGTGAGGTTCAAAGTTGAAACTAATTTTATGACAAAACTAGTTAGCTGCTGAGCTTTCTCAGTTTTGTAAGATTTATGATACAAGCCGAAACATTGTCTTTATCGTGATACCGACTAATAGTCTCTTACACCTATGTTTGTCAATCTTAAAATATAAACATGAGCGTTAGTTTTTATAATAAGATTTATGTTAATTATCATCATCTTAGTGACAAACCTGTGTTCGTTCTGGGAGATCCTTTAACATCCAAAGTTACAGTAATGTCACTAAGTATTTTCTTATTTTTGTTATATATAGTACACGTAATCTTTGCGTCATCGTCCGCTGCAGTCACCTTCATGTACTGTTGTATATTTCCTGTAGTTTGTAATGATGTTGAGAATGTTCGGCTATCTGAAATATTATTAGGGTTTATATACATTATCATTCATTTCGATTCAGCAAGATCGAAGCCCCAGAGTAATATTTACAACAAAGGGAGCGATATGACTGACGTTTATACCTTATCGGCCATTTTGTTCAAAAGCGACCGAGTAGTAAGACCTAGGAAGCCAAACCAGTGTGAATAAAATATGAAAATATTTACATAAACCGTTATCATTTTAATTTTTCATAACCAAAGATGTTAATACAATGTATAATACTTAGAAGATCCTCATGTGCCTGTAATGTAGGTATTTTTTTCATATTTTTATTACTTTGCTCCATGTAAATATTCAAAACTCTATTTAAAGGGACCGCGGCGCAGTCTAGTGTTGCCGCAGTGGGCGCTCTTAGCTCGGAGTAGGCACAAAAAAACCTTAAATTTTTTGTTCATATAATAAATGCCCACGTTTTCTTACAGTTGATGTACAATAAAATGTTATGTATCTATCATTACATTTTTATCCTTACTGTCATCACTTTTCATCGTTGTCTACGCAAATGAAATCGCAGGGTGTAGCTTGTCTATGTACTCGTTTTATTAAAACCAATAATGTATGGAGTATGACCTTAAACATACTGTGTTCCTGCTTTAATACTTTATAAAGCAGGCTTCTATACATTATAGTTCATTTTCACTTTGAAAACTGTCGCGAGTTTTAACCGTCAGTTACGCGCTGAGGCCCGTGCTCGTCGCTTCGCGCAATCGTGACTCCCAGACGTAGGACTTCAAAACAGTCCGAAACTGGGCGGAATCTTTCCGGTTAATATAACGCGGGTCCGGGCCTGTTCCTAGTAAGTTAATTATTTTGTAAGTGTGGAATGTTGGTGATTACCGCTGAGATGAATTTCATTGAAACCCGAGCCGCTAGGTGAGGGTATTGAGAGAGTCGAGTACGGTAATCATCAATACACACGAGAATCATACAAAGTTTTTTAACACACTTGTGAAGAAAATAATACTAAAAAATCAATTAATTTTAACAGTGAAAAAATTATTCGCACAGGCAAGAAAATTTAATCAGTTGTCATATGCGCGCGCATTGCCATCGACCATAGACTAAAGAAATTGTCTGTATAGAACATATTATACAAACAGGACGTTTCACTTCATCGTACGCGCATCAGATAAACCCCGCAAACCACCAAGATCACACGCCTGTATGTGGTATAATGCTGGACATACCATTGTGTAACTATAAAAAATAATGTCACGTTATATACCTAATAAGTTCAATCATGTAATTCGCTATATTAGTAATAGTTTTAGATTGTACAATAATTACCTTCTTCTTTATTACTGTAAGCTAATTGAACATAACCTTCCACATTTTTTTTGCAAATGAGGTTAATTGAATGCCCTTCGTTCACAAAGTGCTTTTTTGTAATATGTTGCGCCTTCGCCGGGATATTGAAATTATCGACTGTAAGGAGACCTGCGGTAATAAATTCTGAAATATTGAAAAAATAACATCAACTTCTACTCCCTTAACCTACTCTTGGAATTTTCTGAAAATTAAGTACATATATTATAATATTATGTCAAATAAAATCTAAAAATTAAATTCATAGATTTTGATAACATTTATATGAGACCACCACTAAAGTACGCATCAAACCAAACCTACCAAATTAAAAAATAATCATCTAAATCAATCGGCGGAGTAATCGCGTAAAAAACATACAAAATAGAAGATATTTCTTCCTTATTAGGGTTCCTATTCCCTGAATTCAGAGTCTTGAAATTTGGTACGAAGGAACGACTTCTAGCACAGATAAAGGAAAAGTTGCAAATAGGATACATATATAGTTCCATCATATGATAACAATATTTTTAATAATAGGTAAAATGTTATGGATTTCATTTAGCAATAAAAATACTATAACTTTTACTTATAAAACCTACAGGTTTGTACGGAACCCTCGCTCTGCGAGGCATTGGCCGGTTTTTTTTTTTTGAAGTTAGTTAAAAAGAGAGAGATTTATTCAACTATGCTGAACGAGACAGCACACAACAACAAATTTACAAAATACCAGGACAGCAGATATTCATGTGAATTTTCTCTATTATACTCCAAGTACCAAAAATGCAGCAGTTCGTAGAAGTATGACGCCAGGTCGTCCTACACCACTGTATTACAATATATAAACTATGCTTTTACCTAAAATCTTTGTCTGCGCGTACATTGAAGAATAGCGTAAAAAGTATTTTCGATAATTAAATTTTAAAAATATCGGGATAATCATTTCACTACATATTAGTGAAATAATTATCCCTGTATGTTTTTTAATGTGTTATATGTTGTTCTCATTTTCCTTGTATTATATTTATACCTAGTATCCAAAATTTAAAAATTTTCTTATATGTTAAGATGCTCACCTGCTGGTAGAACTGTGACTGGTATATAACATTTCACTATCTTTACTTGGTCAGGATGTTTTTCATTGCCGTAATAACAATAGTCATTACTTTGGTGGTCATTTAACCAACAGTTCGTTGTGTAAACGGAGCATTGCAAATACCACTCTCCGAGTTTCGTCACAATTGAACCGTTCGTCTGAAATATTATAGATAGATAAATAACTCTTTATTGTACACACCACTACATTATAAAAATACGAAGGACTACAGTCAAGTTTTACAATGGGCGGCCTTATCACTAACAGCGATCTCTTCCTGGCAACCTTTTGAATGGAGAGGAAATAGAGGAGTAATAAGACGGGGTGCATTAATTTAATATTATCAGTTCAGTTGAACAGACTTCTAACTTATAATTTAAACAGAAATATTTTCTTATACATAAACAAACAGAGATTACTTAAGTACTAGCAATATACCTTTACAAACTTACATAAAACAAGAATATAAATTTTATATATAAACACACACACACACAAATTACCTTAGAATATGTAACTAATTATGCTATGTTTGTTTATAAGTACGTACATTTCGTATAACTATCCTACAATTGTGATGATGAAGTAATAGCGATATGCAGCTTTGGAAATGTAGAGGAGAGAGAGTATATGGGGATTCCGGCGAAGACGAATAGGGAGCCATATCTCAATTTCGATCTTAGCTCAAGAGCTTAGAGCCAGATTTTTTACAGTTTCACTATAGGGGATAGGCACTCCATCAAAATAAATAGACGGAATAATAGACCCGTCCACCCTTGAGATATGACGTGAACTGCCCACAATTATGACTTTGGTCGTGGTTGTGTTTATACATTTTTTGCTCCATTCGTTAATGCATGCTAAGTCGTCGTTAATGGAATGTATGGCTTCAGAAAGCTTGTCGAGAGGTGCTTGAAAATAGATTTGAAGATCGTCTGCATATAAATGGTAGGAAGAAGAAAGATTTTGTGAAATTGTATTGATGAATATTGCAAAAAGGAGAGGTGATAGAACGTCGCCCTGTGGGACACCAGCAGTTGTGTAACACCAGGAAGAGAATTTCTCATCTAACCGTACTCGTTCCTGGCGCCCAAAAAGTTAACTATGAAGCCAATCAAGTACTGTTGTAGATATGTTAAAAGACAAACAAACAACCTGTGATAAGCTTTTGTCACCTGAGATGTCTAATGATGTTGCAGTATTTTAAATTTAAGTACCATGACAGGTGACTTTTATGAAATCTGGCATCAGACAAACAGCTGCTCTCTGTAGATAAATAAGATATAAACTCCAAGTTTAACAAATAAAACCATCAAATATAGCGGTATATTTTGCATTTTGAAGTTAAAGATGGCTACTATACTAAAGCTGATAATGTCTACGCTGCTGTCTCATATCGAGAAGAGTCCAAAAAAGAAGTTTTCTTTTAACCACGACAAGAATCCAACAAATGATATAGCAGAAACCGGCCTATGATCTTACGCTCTCGATTCTTGTGTCATACTTATTATCATTTTTCAATTCATTAATGACGGACACTTCCCAATATTAATAATATTCAAACAAGTTTTTTCATTGATTTAATCATAAATCGCCGATCGCCATATTGGTCCGCTGAACAAGTAGTAAGCTGTAATGTTGTGGTAAGCTCGTGTTGAAACTACACTCATGGGCGCACAATCGATGTTTCGCCAACAATCGATGTTTATCGACGTGTCATAGAAATAATTGTTATTAATACACTTAAATACTAATTTTATGACAAACGCGCTATAAAATAAGTTGTGAGGCTGAGTTTTGAACGCTTTTACAGCTCATATATTGTTGCCAAGTGAAGTGATTTTTTTTCTTTTTAAAGCGTGCACGATTTGATTCTACACGAATCGATTTATGGACAATTCATCCTAGTTTAGTTATGTGTAGAAGAGACCCACGCTTTAATAAAAAAAACTACACTTGGCTATAATATGTGGGCTATGGAATTGTCCAAGTTCAGTCCTACAACCACTGGCATCTCACTGCAAAGCACGAAATACTCCTCTTATAGCTCTAATGATATATGACATTCAGGTCTTCTTCGTTTGGTTGGATATACCTAATCTAGATAGCTGTGTGTGACATTTTTTCTGCTGTTTTGTTTTCTTGTACGGTTATGGTCGGTCAATTTGTATTCTCTTTACTTACCATCGTTGCCGCCTTGTTTTTGATTTTCCTTTCATTGCTATGTTATGACAAACTAATGTTGCCAAGTGACAAATCCAATATTATACTACATTATATTGGATATTATTATTATATTTCCTTATTAAATAGAATTACCTCTGTTAAGGTTCATTATCTTTCATTTAGAATGGTCGTTTTGATCCCTATTGCCCCCTGCATTCCTACACACCCCATTTTAAAATATACCTACCTGCTACAGGCAAATCCCACTTTCAAACATTCAATAAATTATAACCTCAAAATCCGATATGTTATTTTTTTTTTATTCCAAGGAAGTGTCCGTGACTTGTTTTTAATTTCGAAGTAATTATTAAAGAACCCAAAAGCAAACTCACGGCTCTGTAAGACTCTAGGCTGAAATGAAGGGATGGAAAATCATGTCCTTTAAAATATGCTACTCTAAAGTGGTTTGAAGTTTTATGACAACAAAGGCTAACCACAATTTAATGGTATGGTCAAAAAGAAACAAAGGAAGGGAGTTTACATTTGCAGCGTTTCACTCTGTACTCTACTCCGTACGAGTCCACGTGTGCATAAGCATTCAATAAAATTAGTTGCGCTCGGATTTTTAACTAGACCGAGCCCAGTCGCATGAGTAATCGCTCCAATACTTAAGATGCCGAATTGCTCAGTTTTCTGTTGCAAAAAAAGGCCTGGGACATCAAACATACAAAAAGATGATGTTACGTTTCATACAAAAGTAAATACTTACCGGTGTTTTTGTATATTCAATTTCATTAATTTTAAATGCCAAATCTGTATGTTTTATTCCAATATGATTGTTTGACTTCTTTACCAATATTGAGCTTTATTGCCAATTGTACAAATTTCGTATCTGACGAGCGACGAAAATCTAACTATGTCGCTGATGGACAACTTAGTGATGTTACCTTTATATAATGTGTGTCGATAAAATTGTGTGGGGGTAATATATAATATCAAAATCTGTAAGACAAATTGTTAAAATGGTTTTATATGACCTATATAAGTACCTATATTATTTGCGGTTATTCATTGTCCGTTATAGTTACTTGATATTATGATACAAGTTTACAGTAATGTGCTAATATTTTACGAATAAAAAGGAGATATTTTTATGGGACTCCTCTCAAAGAGAGCAATGTTTTTGACCAGTAGGTACGCAGTATTTATTATCACTTCTGGTTGGGACTTATTAACATAATAATAGGTCTCCTGCTCGACCGATTACGACAACGGTGGCTGATTAAATTGAAAATGATGAAAATATTTTGATTGTCATTAGATTTCCATTAATTACACTAACCAATTTTATAATTCTTTGTTGGTATTATGTCCCCTTCAAAAACAATACCTTAATAGTACTTTGTTCGTAAAGAAACAACATAAATAGAGATACATAATACCAATTAGGTTAAGATTTTAATAACCATAAACCATATACCTATGTAAATATAGTGTGAAGACCTATATAACCTACACAAAAAAGAAAGATTATTTTAAACAGTGTGCTTAAACACCACTTTCTCCTTCTCGAAGAGCGCCACGATTATTGAGATAAACTGTTTCTTAGTAAAATTGTCACCGCATCCTGAAATTAAAATTGAAGCAAAATGTATTTCACATACCTTCCAGATCCTTTCGCAAAAGTCCCCTACTTTATATCCTCCTAGTGAACAAACTATCGCAAGAACACACCTGTACCGATTGTGCAAACATTCAATTAAATTAAAAAACCAAGATAA
The DNA here is from genome assembly GCA_963890685.1 of Plagodis pulveraria. Classification (NCBI taxonomy): domain Eukaryota; kingdom Metazoa; phylum Arthropoda; class Insecta; order Lepidoptera; family Geometridae; genus Plagodis; species Plagodis pulveraria. The sequence goes on from OY982977.1 coordinate 2,891,129, forward strand.
TCTTGATATTGGTCCTTGCGTGTTTATTCTGGTGTCAATAAAGAGGCAACTTAGCTTACATTTATTTTACACAAGTGATTTAACGAGATCGGTTTACTTATAGCTGTGAGTGTTTTTTATTTTTACTTTTATTTATTATATAAAGATATATCAGTATGTAATTATTATACGTTTGTTATCTAGGTTAAGTTTATTAGTGGAAAGTCTTCCTAATAGGTAGTAAATACATAAAATAAAATAAAAACATGATGTAGCAGGAAATTTGTATTTTACCCGGAACTATGGAAACAACGAAAACTACACAATACTGAAGACTGGAGGATAGTATATATTACAAATTAGTAGGCCTAAAATAAAATCGTCGTAATATGTAACTTTCTTATTCGTCAGTATTCGATCTACTAGGTAGATTCAGCAACGTCCACTGCAGTAATGACTTGAATGGGTGACCACTGGTGACATTTACTAATATTATCCATTTATAGATCCCTTTACTGTCAATAACATCATAATATGGATTATAAATGTTCTGTCATTATTATGTCAAAAATACTTACATACTTACTACACATAGATAGTGTAGCGTACTGTTATACACCTATTTAGTTAGCCTTAGTGCTGCCCTGGCAGCCCATCTAGCTTGCTCAGCGGTCTTGGAGTCGAGGTTCTACTCTTAGTACCAATTTAAAGTCAGTCTTTTTTCATCCTTCATACAGAGCGGTTGCCTAAAGATATATTTGTAAAAACTTATACTGATATATTAATTCCCTCGAATTAAATAAAGTCGCGAGTAGAAAATAGTTTTTTTTAAATACCGAAATCCATTTATCGTTATAACATTTTGGTGGCAGCTGTGGGATCCGGAAATCTCCAGTGCCCGGGCACCGCTTCGCAGACTCATTCCGGATCCTTATCCTAAGGTATAACAATTAAGTGTCCTAAAACTTATTTTGTGATAGTGATTAAAACACTAGTGTTAAACGGTATCCTTAACGTGTCGTCATAAAACTCTGCTAGATCCTGGAAAGGATCTGCATATCCTCTAAAGAAGAAAATTGCAGCCTGCACTGCAATCTACTTACCTTCACCCGTGTGAGGAGCGCTCCAAGTTCCGACCTGCAAAAAAAAACACTCAGAAGTACTCACCGTGCTTCCATCCTGCTTCGTGATTGTTCATCATAGCATCCTGCACCTACAAGCAAATCAAAAGTTCTAACCATCAATTAAAATCACTCAAAAATCAGCGACCGGAGAACGATACGCCGAGACGCACCTTATCTCTTCGGAATGCACCCAGCCGCCGTCGTGTTCTTATCGGTCGCCCACGCACTGTCCGTACTGTAAGTCTTTGGTCATTGTTTTAGCTAAGCTGAGATATTAGGGTTCCGTTAGTTGATTATTATTTTACTGTATGTTTTCTTAATGTTGTTCTATGTTCTTTTATTATTTGCAACTTGCTTTTAATTTTATTTTGGAGGTTTAATTATGCCAAAACTGCCAAAAGTTGAAGAAGGCAAATTAACTATTGATATCCCTGGACCAGAACAGGTTGCAAGTGAAACTGTAGCGAAGTCACCTGTTGGATCTCCACGCATTAATAGGAGAACTGCCGCAGCTCTCGCGATGGCCGAACTAGAACTAAACATCTTATTTAAATTTATTAAATCATACGATGGCAGTAGGGAAACTCTCAACTCATTTCTCGTGAATTGTGATAATGCTTTCGACTTAGCAACGGAATCCCAAAGGCCTATTTTATTTAAATTTATTCTCAATCAATTAAAGGGGAAAGCGGAAGTCGCCTGCTCTCTATTAAGGAGTTCACATCCTAGGAACAGCTCAAGGAGTTTTTTAAAACACAATTTAGTGAGCGAAAACATTATTCGCATCTTCTCACGGATCTCCAAGAGAGCAGGCAAGGTCCGCAAGACAACGTGAGCTAATATGCACTACGCATGGAGACCTACCTCTCACAATTATTGACAGAAATATCCTTGTCCAATACTAAAGTTAAAGAATTAACTGGTCGTACCGCAGCTATGGAGGACCTTGCTCTACATCATTTCCTAATGGGGCTTCACCCCCGAATTTCAAATATTGTACGATGTAAGTCTCCTAAAACATTGAATGAAGCTATTAATTTTGCTATTTCGTAAGAACGTATACAGCAGACTTTGTATAAACGCCCACAAACAGATCAAAGATCTGTAAACAACAATAATAATAAGTTTAAAGCCGGGCCGTCTAAGCATAATTTAAATGCTTCTTCCTCGTCTCAAATATCATTCAACCCTGCGCCACAAGGGGCTTCTAACGTGTTTTGCCGCTACTGCAAAACACCTGGACACGACATCTCTGTATGCAGAAAACGCGAATATAATAACAATCGTTTCAAGGTTCCACAAAATCAAACGACCAACCAAAACAATTATAGGATGCCCCCGCGCGTAAACTTCCTCGAACAACCCGACGAGGAGCCCAGCCATGATGAAGTAGACCTCTCGTGCGATAATACTTTAAACGAATAAAAGTCTCGCCATGGTGTCGCACGAGACAAGGTACAAAAGTCGATACCATACCCAATTCTTGTAATCCTAAAAACCCACGTGGGTAACCAGCCCCAAATAAGCGTCCATCCTTCAAATATTAGGGACCACATGGGTAACCAGACCCGAATAAGCGCCCATCCTTCAAACTCTAGGACCACTCGGGTAAACAGCCCCAAATAAGTGCCCAATCTTCCAGTTCTAAGAACCACATGGGTGATCAGCCCCGAACATGCGTCCAATCTCAAAATTCAAGGGACCACATGGGTACACAGCCCCAAATAAGAGCCCAATCATCACAGTCAACTTAAACCAATCGACAGGGTAATCAGCCCCTAACCGAATGTCAGAAGACAACTGAATCGATTTCAGATGATACCCAAAATTTAAAAACTGCCCCAGTTTTCACTGAAGCTAACAAGGAAATTTATGAAGTGAACATAGACATAACAAAAAGGCTTTTACCATACGTATTATTAGACTCGCAAGTTTCTGACACCCCACTATCACTACTAGTTGATTCAGGCTCTGCCATATGTTTACTGAAAGAATTCAGTATTCATAAAAGTCAGAAACTAATCAAAGAATCGATCAAACTTAAGGGCATAGACCCCGGCGATGACCCCACTTAAACCGAAGGTCATTTTCAACTTAAATTAAAATTAAATGAGAAAAAACCCATACACTTCAAATTTCATGTTGTTAGAGACATTAATCTGCCATATGATGGCATCTTAGGCACAGATTTTCTAACCGCTTTTGGTTGTAAAATCGACTATACCCACGATATCCTGAAAAAAGGAAAACTCGACATTCGATTGCATTTTTCTGAACCTTTTTACGTCATACCACCTCGTACTGAAGCCGTTATTGAATGCTCCGTTCAGAAAACTAGCCTCAAAGAAGGTATCGTTACAGATCAACATCTTTCTGATAATTTACTAATATCCAACTAGTTAGAGTCAAGGATAACAATCGCATTAATTTGACTATTGCCAATACTTCAGAAACTTTTGTCAATGTCAAAACCAACTTAAACCTTAATATTGAACCCCTACATTCGACTGCTTACCCAATTAATGCCAACCTCCAAAAACATCTGAACGAACTTGCGAAGTAATCCATTCACTAAGAACTGACCACTTGAATCAGGAAGAAAGAGACGCTCTCATAGAAGTCAGCTCACAATATACATTTTTCACCTACCCGATGATCAACTAACATTTACTTCCGCTCTCGAACATCAAATCAAAACTAATAGTGATGTACCTGTTCACACAAAATCATATAGGTTCCCCGAATGCCATAAAAAGGAGGTGGAAACCCAAATTGATAAAATGTTGGATCAGAACATCATACAACCTTCATCTTCCCCTTGGAGTTCACCAATCTGGATAGTGCCCAAAAAGACAGACTCACAAGGTCAACGCAAGTGGCGAATAGTTATAGATTATCGAAAATTGAATGACATAACGATTGGTGAAACATACCCTATTCCACAAATATCCGAAATTCTTGACCAATTGGGAATAGCAAATATTTCACTACCCTAGATCTCACTTCCGGTTTTCATCAGATCCTTATTACTCCCGAGGATTCTCCTAAAACTGCTTTTTCAGTACCGCAAGGTCATTACCAATTCAATAGAATGCCATTTGGACTTAAAAATTTCCCCTTCTACCTTCCAGAAACTTATGAACAATTGTCTCTCTGGCCTCCAAGGCTCACGATGCTTCGTTTACCTGGACGATATTGTCATTTACTCTCATGACCTGACTTCACAGATTGAAAATCTAAGAGCGGTCTTCAACAGAATTCGCAATTTCAACTTAAAACTTCAGCCAGAAAAATGTGAATTCCTTCGCAAAGAAGTGGCCTATTTAGGACACATTATTAGCGAAAATGGTGTTAAACCAAACCCTGAAAAAACCAAGGCTGTATCCGAGTTCCCGACTCCTCAATCTCCTAAAGATATAAAATCTTTTTTAGGTTTAGTATCATATTATAGAAGATTTATACCTGACTTCGCAAAACTAGCAAAACCTCTCACGTCTCTTCTTAAGAAAGACGTCCCATTTCGATGGCAACACGATCAACAGCTCTCCTTTGAATCGCTGAAAAACAAACTCGTCTCTGCCCCAATTCTGGCATACCCAGATTTTACTCAGCCCTTCCTTTTGACATGTGACCCTTGAAACTACGCTATATCGGCAATATTGTCACAAGGACCTATAGGGCAAGATCGACCTATAGCTTTCGCGTCTCGTACTCTCAACAAAGCCGAGTGTAACTATAGCGACACCGAAAAAGAGTGCCTTGCCGTAATTTTCGGTACCAAAGTGTTCCGGCCCTACTTGTACGGTCATCGTTTCACGGTTCTCACAGACCATAAACCTTTGGAATGGTTATTTAAGTGTAAAGACCCAGGATCACGTCTTATCCGATGGCGTTTGAAACTAGAAGAATACGAATACGACATTATATATAAAAAAGGGAAAATCAATACTAACGCCGATGCCTTGTCTCGTTTTCCAGTAAATCCAATTCAACCTGAAAACAACCCTTCCAACTCCAACGTACATGAAGAGCCTACTCTGGGATTAGACAAAGACTTAATGGATTTATAAATATCACCACCATCATTCAACCCAGACGAATTAAACTTACACTCTTTAGATGCCCCTGATCCTAGTGCCGACCTCCTGCCATTACCTGAAATAAACTCACCATTTCCGAACCTCCTCGATTCTAGTGAAGAAATCCTGCCATCACCTGAAACTAACTTACCTTCTAATAACCTTGACACCCTTAGAGGAGAAATCGAAAATGAAATGCATAACTTACCTGAACATACTCCAAGCCAGTCACCAGGTCCGAACGCGCATCCTATTGGTACCCCAACGCCATCCACGAGTGCCTTACCAGACTTACCAGACGACGACTATCCTGCCTTTCTAAAAGCAATGGCGAATGAAAATAAATCTTTTAATACAAATATACAAGAACACAACAAAGATATCACAAAATCAAAGTATAAAATCATTATTTTACCTTCCTCTATTGACCTTGATAAATCTAATCCCTATGTACAAAATATTCTTGACAATTTACCAAAAAACTCTGATATTACAAACAAAGAAAGGCCTCTGTATTCCTTCCTATCATTTACACATGAAGGCAAAACGTATTATCTTCTCTTCTTCAAAGTATACCATTCTGACGCATCCTCTTACGGGGATATCTACAAGAGTCTCAAATCACTCAGAAACGAACTAGTTATCCAAGTTGATAAAGACACCACCCCAGATATTGCGATAACAGATTTCAAGAACCCGTTCGATACCCACCAATATATAAAATTGTACAATATGCTTCTTTTCTTGTTCAACAACACGGGATTCAATATATAAAGGAAAAATCATATATCCGTCTCTCACTGAAATCCCTAAAATACTCAAAGAAAACCACGATATCCCTATTGCCGGACATCTCGGTAGTAGTCGTATGCTTAAACGAACCCAAGAAACCTTCTACTGGAAAAACATGCGCAGTGACATCGAATCTTTCGTAAAGAAATGCATGCAGTGCCAGACTAATAAAGCTCTGAGACAAATAAATCGCGCTCCCATGCAAATAACCAGCACTTCGACTGAACCTTGTCAACGAATTTCTCTCGACATTGTTGGGCCACTGCCTGAAGCAGGACCTGCAAAATTAAGATATATACTAACAAAATTAAGATAAATACAAGATGACCTCACCAAATTCTCTTCTGCATATCCAATCCGCAGCACTACAGCAGAAGAAACTAGTGAATGCTTAATCCACTACATATCCATCTTTGGTATCCCCAAAATGATCCTAACGGACCAGGGAACCAACTTCACGTCTGATCTTTTCAAGAAGACTTGTAAATTTCTCAAAATAAAGAACCTTTGGTCTTCTCCATATCATCCTCAAACCCAGGGTGCCCTGGAACGAAGCCATTCAACTCTCAAGGAGTATCTCAGATCTTTTACCAATGAAGAACAGTCCAACTGGCCCCGCTATGTCTACACAGCCATGCTCACCTATAATACAACAGTCCATTCCACAACCCACTTCACATCTTACGAATTAATGTTCGGAAGTAAGCCTGTAATCCCAAATTCTATCTATGAGGAATCTCCTGGAGCCACATATCCTGATTATGTCCGTATGCTCCAAAACCGGTTAAAGTATTCACGAGAGAAAGCCTTGGATTTCATAAGGAAATCTAAGGAATCTTCTAAGGCCTACTATGACACTCGTACTCGTCCAGCCATATACAAGACTGGCGATTACGTTTATCTGAAAAACCATTTAAGAATGCGTAAAGCGCTTTCACCCCTGTGGAAGGGACCCTATAAAATAGTAAAAATAAACGGTAATAATACAATTACACCTTGCTTATTAACCGACGTCACGTTACGCATCACTTCGATCAGGTGAAGCCAGCCGACGTTGGAACACACGTGTAAATTAAGAAACTTAACTATGCTAATTAATAAATTGATTAAATAATGTAATACTTACCTCGCACCTATACTGCAAACGTGACAATACACCTAAGTTAACCTGTAAATAAATTTAATTAGGTACATAGAAAGGGTAGAAATAAAACAAAATAGATTAAAACTTATTAATGATAGAAATAAAAAAGATAAACTTACCTGAGGTTATCGTTAATGATAATTATTATTTGCAGTTCAGTTCGGGGTCAATCTCACCAAGATTTCATCGAGCCAATCACCTCAAGTTCGGGACTCTATTATGATTACTTAGGGAAACTCAAAATTAATAATGTATATTAATTGTTGAAAATTGTAATACCAATAGACATTTCACATTTTGGCTCGCACATACAAAATATTGGAAATGCTTTAGGGGTTACAAGAAATCTGTGTAATCAGACCCGAATTGTAGAAATTGATGCAGAATGTCATAACATGCTGCAACCATTTGCAGCGCGGTTCCGAGACATGAGTAGAGAGTTTGAATCCATCTCGCATTTAATAGATAGTAGAACGAAACGTAGTGCATGGATAGGAGGTATGGGAACAATCCTGAAACAGGTTTTTGGTTCCCTGGATGAGAACGATGGACTGAGATACGATGAAGCGATAAGATCTCTGGAAAATAATTAGAAACAGTTGGCTTCGCTAATGAAGCAAAATATTTTAGTTACTACTTCAGTATTAACATGTTATAACAACACCCTACATAAAATAAGAGAAAATGAAGCCAATCTCAATGAAGCTATCGACAGGCTCTCACTCGGTGTTAAAAATATTACAGAAATAACAAATGGACTACAGTTACTTATCAATATTAACGAAATACTCGATATTTTAGAAGCATCGATATTAACATTGTCTTTTCAGTTGGAATATATAACTAATGCCATCTTATTCAGTAGTCAAAACATCTTGCAGCCTGCGATAATAACTCCAAGTCAGTTACACCAAGAGCTTGCCGATAACTACAGACATCTGCCTAGCGACCTTGAATTGCCTGTTGTTTTAGACATTAATTCTGTACATCTTATTTTAAATATTTCTTAGTTAGTATGTTATCATATTAGTAATAAGATTATATTTGTTCTACAAGTCCCTCTAGTAAATATCAAAGAATATGTATTGTTTCATAGTATTGCACTTCCTACTCCCTACAAACCTGATGAACCAAACTCATTCAGCTTAATTATACCTGATAATAAATATATAGCAATGACCAAAGACAAATCCCACTACTGCATATTTGACGACCTGAAAATCTGCAAAACTGTGAATCCAGGAAACTTCATTTGTGACATCGAAAATGTTTACTCCACCGACGCAAAACCTACCTGTGAAAGTGAACTTTTAGCAAAAGTGATCAGTGTAAAACCATTACAATGTGAAACTAAAATTATTTTAGGAAAACTGGACATTTGGAAACCACCAAACAATAGGTGGATCTACATACAATCGGAACCTAATAAAATTTCAATTGATTGTCTTAACTCAAATTTGTATGAAACGACCATTCTGGGAACGGGTATATTCAGTGTACCTAAAGATTGTGTAGGATACTGTAAAAGCACTACGCTCATACCGAAATATAACATTATAAACATCACATCACCTATCAACCACTTCCCAGACTTTAGCTTATCAACGATACTTGTTGCAACTTAGTTCAGTTAAACCATGTAATAGAAAATGTGTCTCCTATTCACTTACACAACATAGACCTAGACGACTTTAATTCCGATAATAAAATAAGAATCAAATCAATCTTAAACAATTTGAAACCCATCGAACATCCGCAAAACCCACACATTGTTCAATATGGGACACATTACTCTATTCTTATAATTGCAAATTCTATGATAATATTTCTATTAGTAATTTGTTTATTTCTTAAGAAAATGTGTAAATCTGGCAGCAACCGACCTTTCCAGTTTAAATTTAATATAAATCAATTATCACCTCAACCTACACCCAAAACCACGAACATGACGGACGGACAGGACCCTGAAATAGAAATGATTAGCCCTGTCGCTCCTCTTAGAACCAGAATTTAACAGAGACTTTGAACTAACCCCAAAGTTTCCTCTAAAAGGGGGAAATGTTATACACCTATTTAGTTAGCCTGAGTGCTGCCCTGGCAGCCCATCTAGCTTGCTCAGCGGTCTTGGAGTCGAGGTTCTACTCTTAGTACCAATTTAAAGTCAGTCTTTTTTCATCCTTCATACAGAGCGGTTGCCTAAAGATATATTTGTAAAAACTTATATTGATATATTAATTCCCTCGAATTAAATAAAGTCGCGAGTGGAAAATAGTTTTTTTTTAAAACCGAAATCCATTTATCGTTATAACAGTACGTAAACATTTGCGTATGTGTTGTGTAAAGTTCATTGATTGTGTGATGTTCAAGCGAGCTGCTGTGATTGATCGATTAGTTCGTGTGAATTATGGCAAGCTTGTATGCGTAGCAAAAGACAGCACAGCGTTGAATGTGTGTGTTTGTAGATTATTGTTTAATTAGAAGGTGATATGTAACTGCATTTGTGTGCATATTTCCCACCAAGCAAAAATGCGAGTACCATATGAACGGTATCATAACGCTAAGTGGTCTCCCTTCCCTTGTTGCTTTTGTTTGTAGTATATAGTTATCCGCGTAGGTATTAATTATAACATAGATTGTTGATATATGCTCACTTCAGTAATCAGGTATCGTTTACTGAAATGGTAAATAGAGTCCGGCTTGAAGTATTTATTTATTTTAGTAGTTTTACTTACTGACATATATCCGGGACGATTTTCCATGTTTGGATGGAAATCATCAGCCACTGCATTATTCAACTCATACATTTTGTGACACCTAAAAAACAATATTACGCTGTTCATGATCCCATCGATAACAGTTGATGCTCCTGATTTTCGCGAAGTATCCGTAACAATCATTGTTACGCTACAAATATGTTGTGATTATATTTTCGCTATTAAATTTTTAGTAATAGGGCGCCTCCAAAGTGGTAAATTTTAGACCACATCTATTACGTGGCCTACCTATATTAAAAACTAAACTAGTGAGGAATTTGACTCTCAATATAATAACTACAATTTAACCTATTCATTAAATACTGATTTGAAATACAGTTTTCGAGCTGTGAACATAACCGGGCTGTTGCAATGTAAATCCATAAAGATTACACGAGACGAATCGTACTTGGCCAATTCATAACTTCCACTCACAAAGCCATGTTGAAAAGTATTTAACTAGGTTAATACCTGCGCAGATTGCAAAAAATAATTTGTACGAGTACACCTAACATAAAATGCCGCAAGTGCGGCAATATTTACAGTGTAGTAATATTTTCAGGATGATGTTGCAACTCCTCCGCCTTTGTAGTGCCTCCACGATGATTGGGCAGGCCCATACCGACGGCGTTCATGCACTTTTTCATAAAAAGGTAGCATCAATGATGCGGAGGGTGCCGGAGAGCAGCAACATCATTTTGAAAACTGTGTCACATGACCAGAGAGCAACTTTTCAGGGGCACTTCATGCCATTGTGTCCCCATGGAATGTTTCGTAAATACAAGATTACACTTGCGTGGCAAAAGTACCTATCGCTTTTTAGGGTTCCGTAGTCCTGACATGGAACCCTTATAGTTTCGTCATGTCCGTCTGTCTGTCTGTCCGTCTGTCCAAGGTTTTGCTTAGAGACCGTTTGCACTAGAAAGCTGTAATTTGATAGGGGTATGTATATTAGTCATGCCGACAAAGTAGTCGAATTTTTTTTTTTAATATTTTATTTAAGTGTAGCTCCCATACAAGAGAATTTTTGTTGTTGTCTACCCCGTCGTCTGTGGTATCGTTGAGTAGGTCTTTAAAATTATTAAAAAGTTGCTTACACTATTTTTCGATTTAATGCCCCATTTACGAAGTATAAAACCTTCAAGTGCCAATTTTTCCCATAGGGAACCCCCCGCCCCCTAAAAGCTAAACTGCTGGTTTGAAAAATCTGGAAAAATTCTTGATGATAGTATAGTTTATGAACTTTAAAGGAAAATTATAGCGAACTTTATTAGTTTAGTGGTAGTAGTCGTTGAACTTGGGTGTTGGATAAACTTGTACCAAATCCTAACTCCTTAGAATAATTGCTTTCCAGTAACTAAGATGAAGTAGTTGCTTGTTTACAATTGTTAAAAACTCACATTGGAAACTATTGCGTAAATGAAAAAAATAAAATTTCAAATAAAATAAAAAACAGTGTTTTTTATTATTGATAAATAATCTTTGTTTTTATATTCCTGATAACCCTTTGACCTCTCTCTCTCATCATCTCACCTGATGGTAAGTGATGATGTTGTCGAAGATGTTGTTCAGGCTAATCTAGAAGTACTGGCTCTCAAAGACAGCTGCCGCGCAATAGCGCATTATCACCCCAATCGAAGCAATCCTCCCCACCCCCTCTCGCGATTATTATTATTTTAATCAACTTTTTGACTTTATCTAACAGTAATCACTAATCAGTTAAAGATTAGAAACAAGAATGGAAGGATATTCGCCTTATTTCTTTCTAATAAAACTTCAGTGTCGTTAGTGCAAATAGATGGATATCATCTGCTTTTCAACGTTACAGTCCCAACTGAACGTGACTGTACGCATATGCAACATAATGGGATAATAAAACATTGTTTTTCTAAAGCAGATTGTCAAGTAATAAATAATGAAATAGGAAAAAAAAATGGGTGTTGACTGGGACATCCTTTTTGAAAATAATACAGCTAAGTGTGCTGTTAATAAATTTTATGAAACTATCTTCATCATCATATCCAAGAATGATATCCAAAACTCATAACAAATTGCAGTTTTCCGACTTGGCTCAAGTCATCCCAAAAGCACATATTTAACAATACGAGGAAAGCATGGACTAAATGGAATAATATGGTAAGTTATCAGATTTTGAGAGTATTGCATAATATAGACACAGACTTGAAATTCATTCAGAAATAGGTTACAATAGTTTTATTATGGAAGTTAAAAATACTGTTAAGTACAACATCAAATATTTTTGGTCTTACATCGCAAATGTCTAGAGTTGCATTAGCTATGAAGAAAACACAGCAAGCTACTCAGTAGATATTAGTAACCTTTACTCGAATTACTTCCAATTAGCTTTTGAGCCCTCAACTGTTATCGACGGATATAATGCAGATGTATGATGCAATACACTTCATATATGTGCAGATACATATTTTCGTCGCAATGTCATAGTAAAACGTGTCCTGGCAAAGACGTATTGGGAGCCACTTGAATTTTAAACGAGAGAATTAAGAGAAAATAAGAAACTATTTACGCAAGCCAAAGATGAATCAAATGCAGACATTCTGAAGTCGCTGAAGCTAAGTCACTTGTACTTACGTGAGATGTGAGATAGTGTGAGAGTAAAGTAACAGTCAGTTCTTACCTTGCGTGATATATGTTTTGTATGTAATTAATATGAACTCGATACAATGAATTGTGCAGCAAATTTGTTTCAGTTCCACGACACACAAGTTCCTCCTTCTCCAGGACCACATTTAGTTTTACTTCCGGAATAAAATCTAAAACAATGAGGTATATATTATAAAGTACCGAAGAATAATAAGGTTCAGCGTTTAAAAAGGCCCATATACAAATAATCGATATACTGTACCGTAATGTATATCGATTATTGAGAGAAATATAAATAATACAAATTTGCAGCCCCTATTCAGTATAAGCTATTATAACATGAACATTATTGAAACTGTGGCCCTTATGTGCATCGCAAAAGAAACTTCTTGAAAGTTAAGTTTCTTTGCAAGTATAATTCTTCAACACATAATATAGATCTAAGAGACCAATTAATATTCACTGTGCTAGTTTTATGCAGCGCATAAAAGTTTTTTGTTTGATCAGAAAGTTAAAAGATTAGAATTGAAGATTCATTTTTTATTTAACTCGATAATTTCTAGTCCTTGCAACAGTGCGTCGTCTTCGTGTGATTATACCATGTATGTATATGCCTTTGCAAGGGGCCCCTAAAACTTTGATAGTGCTACATGTGACTAGGGGCCGAAAATCAAGGGATCCGAGAACAAATAATTTATAATATGATATATATATTAAACCACGATAATTTGTATACCTTTGAAGTTTTTTTACATAAGTATCTGGGTAGTAGGTTCAGTAATAGGATCTTATTGCTAGCTGTTAGTTATCCCTTAATAAACAAAATAAAATATTTTGCTGTATAATAAATGAATTATAATTAAGTAAATAAAATAAAACACCTTTTATTTCTTACAAACAAAAAGTATATAACAGACAATGGACTATCAGTATAATATACCTTATGATTATGTCTATTCTATGTTTTTATCTATCACTTTTTTGTATTTAAGTTTTATCTGGTTTATAGTATAATTTTAAGCAATGTTTACATATTAAACCACGAAATGCAGCGTTTATATTAGAATGTAGTTAGTTTTAGACTATGCTGTTTCCGTGTCTATCTCAAAGTAAACTAGGTAGGAGTTTGAAAATTCTGTATTTGATATACCTACCATAAAAAACAAATTTATTACAGAAACTATACTCAACTAAAATTTTGCTTTAACGGGTTGTGCAATGTGGATGTTATCGTAATAGAGAGAGCCTGTGTAGTATTTGGCAAGTAATTCTTTTCTTATTTGAAAATATTTGAAATAAAATTATATAAGTATATCGCATTCGACACTTGTTCGGGATTTCGGTGGTTATCCTCAAAAATACACTTGCAGGTTTCAACAAATGGTTTTCTATACTTTTCCAATGTTCTATAGAGCCAACAACTATGATTTAAGTTTCTGAGTGAATATATAAACTACATGATTTTAAGACAAGAAATAAAAAAATCACGAACTCAATTCCACTATACATAAACAATGAACAATTAAAAAGAGTTGAAACAGAAAAATATCTCGGTCTTACTCTTGACACCGAACTTACTTGGAAACCACATATAAAGCGAGTACGAACAAAAATATCTGCCTTACTCAGTGCATTAAGGAATAATATTCGTTGTTACCCAAAATCCGTCCGATATTTAATATATAACTCTTTTGTTAAATCCCATCTAACCTATCTAATAGAAGTGTGGGGATCAGCAGCAAAAACCAATTTAGTAAAATTACAAAGAACCCAAAACAAAATAGTAAAGTTGCTCTTTCACCTAAACTACTTAGCACCAACAACTACAGTCTATGAAAAAACTAAATTAATGACATTAACTCAATTATATCACTACAATACTTGTGTGATTGTTAGAAAAATCTTAAAAAAAGACATACATACATCAGTAACTTTTACTATAAAATCGCAAGTACAAACAAGATCATCAAGATATTCCAAGAACATTTGCTTACCAAAAACTACACCAAGAACCAAAAATTATGGATCAAAAAATATTATGTATGGAGGGGTTCAAATATACAATAAGCTACCGGCAGATATTAAAGATATAAAATCATCATTGTTATTTAAAAATAATGTTAAACATTTTATACATAAAAAGATCACAGTGTAAGTTTTTAGTGCAGTGTACCAATTATTGTTGATAAATAATGAAAAATCTCATTTAGTTTGTTAAAATTTTAATATATATATTTCCTCTTAAATAATGTAATAAGTAATAACTTTACCTTTAACATATAGATATAAATTGAATAAAACATTAATGATTAAATATCAAACCGATATACAAAACAATATATTTAGAAGGAAAAAGTAAAGAAATAAACACCAACCATAATACAACTATTGCTATCATGCTATAAATAATCACGACACGTAATAGCACCCGTTTATTTGTTAATTTTTTGCACATGCACCATTTAGCCTACTCGACAATGTTTACGTCAGTTAAAATATTAGTCAAGTTACATAAAATAATTGCTGGCGCTTTTTACTTACTTAGAAATGAATTATATTTACACAATGTTTTATGCCATAGATGTACCTATGAAATTTAGACAAAACTTCGTAAATCGACCAAACGTAGTACGAGTAATTGAATAATTAGCAACTGTTTAACGTTTTTTTATTGTTTAACGTTTTTTATTTTTAATTTTCTACAGTTTAATATTTTACGTATGTTAATACTGTATAATATATGAATAATATTAATTATTAAGTCCGTTTCTATGTTTGCAATACAAATGTATAAATTAAGGAAACTGGTAATTTCTCTGCTAAGTGAATGTACATATATTCTTAAGAGAAATAAAAGTCTTAAACCATATATCCTTCATCTATAACAAGATTATGATATAATTATTCTGGCCTAAACGTGATTTTAAGCGATGTGAAATAAGGACCATACCACACACAGATATCTTATTATCTGATATTTTATTTTGCCTGTTTTCTCTGATGACAAAGAATTCATAAATTGCTACATAATTTTTTTCATAGGGCGTAAATTCAACCAAAGGTCAAATTTAACAAAACCAACATTATCATGTTTCTATTTTATTGATGCGCGAAGCATAGTTTTGTTATTCTGATTTGATAAGGTCTTCTAACAATAAAGTAACACAAGCGCATACTTTGGTTTTAGTTTTATTACGGACGCAAGAACTGTTTGGTTATTTTCTTAGAATATAAGAACATAGAAGATTCTATGGAGATTCTCTATGGAAGCTACTTTTCTCGGTCGGCTATAAATAACAGAATAAAGGTAGAGCCATGTACAATATTACTAAGGATCCGCGGCATTAATCTGTTAGGTATAACTTAATTGTATTTTCGGAAATCTATAATATTGTACTATATCATTAAACTACTAATTTCTTAAATACTAATATGTATGTATGTAATAATATAATAGTATGTATGTAAAAATAAATTACGTACCATAATTTGCGATAACAAACTGTAGTCTTATACAAAACAAAATTATAAATTTCCACATATTTTTTGGAGGTAAATTAGACTGAGTGCAAGACCTTAACTTTGAAAAACTAATTTAATAATGTAAGTATACTGATCAACCTATGCATATAGAGTCATTGTTTCTAATAGAATTAATTAAACATGGTTTTCCTTCCTTTTGTGTTATCGTAGAGGAAACATATTTTCGTGACCAAATTTAGTTACCTAGGTATTTTGCATTGAACTAAAACTGAATAGTTATGCTGTACTACTCACATACTACTACATACATAATGTAAACCGCCCATCTCTATCCTTGGGTATCGTAAGAAGCGACTAATGGGCACACACCAGAAGGTGGGCAGCAGCACTTTCTGAGATACTGATATCTCACAATGCGATCCACAAGCCGCCTGCCAATCGTGGGGATTATGGCAAACCATATTGGAGAGACTATGTTCAACAGTGGACTATCCAGCTGATACAGTTGAGTACATCACTGAAGTACAACTGCAGATAAAGAGTTTTTAGTTATCTCGTTTATTTTACCTTTAAGTACACATTTCCAAAAAAATACGCTTATAACTTTTATATAAACATAAAATTAAACATCGTTTTCCATATTTTTTGACCATATAATTTCTCACCTTGAGTGAGAACCCACGTCCCCCAGTTTTACGCACCGTGTGCCTTAACCACTGAGCTATCGGTAATCGCTCTACTGAGCCGAAAATTTGTTCACTAATTGTATTATTCAAACCGTCATTGGGCACGGTGCTCGGGACAAGAGAAGGTGAAAAGTTTTGTGCTCTAAACATTTAAAAATGTTTGTTTCTCAGCTGATAGTAATCATATTTATAATTATCATTACAAGCACTATTTGCTCAACATTGATTATCTACGAAAATTTAGAAGCATGGTCCGCGTATTTATGTGACTAAGGTGCGTACGCCAGTAGTGGTAATGAGGAAAATCAACAAAATTCTAATTTTAAACAACATGTTTTTCAGAAAGAGTGGATGTTATGCGAATGTAATTAATATATTTAAAAAAAATACAGAAATGACTAACAACACAAAATAGTAGGATATAACTTGTTGAAATCGGTCTATCATGCTGATACAAAATACTGACTTCACAAGTTATTTCATACTTTTCAGTTGTGATATAGGTTCAGTGTAATATCTTCCCACTCTTTTTAGTGATGCTTACTGCTTATAAGATCATTAACTCGCCTAAAATACTGTTTACAATCGACAAGAGTTTCAATTATGACTAAATCATCCAGTTGAGCAAATACATTTTCAGTTAATTGACTAAGTTAGAAGCAAATATATTTTCAGTTAATTGACTAAGTAAAAAATTTATATGAAAAAAACCCAATAAAAAAGAAACATCAAAATCAGTTCGTATAATTGGCGTAGTTATCGCGTTACAAACATACAAAAAAACAAGCCAAGTGAGAGTGGGACTCGCGCACAAAGGGTTCCATACCATTTTCTGTAACCTAATCTTGCAAGTAACAGACAGTTTTCGCAGTGAGAATCTCAACCAACAATTTTTAGGGTTCCGTACCCAAAGGGTAAAAACGGGACCTTATTACTGAGACTTCGCTGTCCGTCCGTCTGTCACCAGGCTATATCTTAAGAACGGTGAAAACTAGACACTTGAAATTTTCACAGATGATGTATTTCTATTGCCGCTATAACAACCAATACTAAAAATAAAATAAAATAAATATTTAAGGGGGCTCACATACAACAAACTTGATGTTTTTACCGTTTCTTGATCGATACTAATAACGGTGACAGGTAGACGCTTTAAATATTCCCAGCATATTTAATTTATATTCTCTTTAAATATAATTATCTAAAATAAAATAAATAATTAAGGGGGCTCCCATACAAAAAGAGGTTTTCGCCGTACCTACCCAGCTTAATTGGATACTGCGAAAAGTGTATAATAATTGTTGGTTGAGATTCTCAACCAACAATTTTTAGGGTTCCGTACCCAAAGGGTAAAAACGGGACCTTATTACTGAGACTTCGTTGTCCGTCCTTCTATCAACAGGCTGTATCTCAAGAACGGTGATAGCTAGACACTTGACATTTTCACAGACGATCAAAGTCAAAGTCAAAATCATTTATTCAATTTAGGCGTCTACGACGCTCTTATGAAGGTCAATCACAAATTTTAGTATTGAAATATTCTACATTGTACTGCCACGTTCAGCAAATAAATTGTATAGAGCCACTGCGAGAAGAACGGGCAAGAAACTCGGGGCCATTCTTTTAAACATCTTTTAACAATGTGTTACATACATACTATATAATAGAGTTATTACAATATTTGTTTAAATTATGTAGGTGACAGGCAATAGCTTGGCGGAGGCGGAATTGTCCAGGCATTTTTGTCTTTTATGTAATCAGAAGCTGTGTAGTAGGATTTTTTAATCAATATGTTTTTCACATGCAACTTGAATTTCCCTTCTGTGAGCGTAGTAATATGTTTAGGAACTTTATTATAAAACCACACAATAACCTAAGAAGGACCTTTTATTTGTGTTTCCTAATCTAAAACCTGGCACCACTATTTTATCTTTATTCCTAGTATTGTAATCGTGATTGTCACTGTTTAATTTAAATTTACTCAAATTTTTACGAACATACATATTATTTTCAAATATATACAGACTTGGTAAAGTTAAAATATCAATTTCTTTAAAAAGATCCCTCACAGATTCCCTAGGACCCATTTTATATATGGCTCGAATTGCACGCTTTTGTATGATAAAGATTGTCTCTATCTCAGCAGCAGTTCCCCACAGCAATACGCCATACGACATAATACTGTGGAAGTACGCGAAATAAACTAGGCGAGCAGTAGCTACGTCTGTTAACTGTCTTATCCTAAGAACTGCATATGCAGCAGAACTAAGTCTTCCGGAGAGATCATGTATATGTGGATCCCATTGTAAAGTGGAATCCATTTTGATTCCCAGGAAGACTGTCGCTTTGTCAATAGGGAGTTTATCTGGGCCAAGCTTCATGTTTGGTTCAACATAAGGAACATTTGGTAAAGAAAACTTTAAACATTTAGTCTTTTTTGAATTTAGGAGAAGATTAATAGCGGCGAAACATTTACAAATCTTAGATAATACATTATTTACATGCGTCAGTTCACTGTCTTTCCTATCTACTTTAAAATCAGAGAGGTATCATCTACGAATAAAACAATATCGCAGAAATCTTTGACCATGCAAGGCAGATCATTAATATATGTTAGAAACAGAAAAGGTCCCAAAATTGATCCCTGTGGTACTCCCATTTTTACCAATGACCCGGAAGAAGTATTGCCACTTATTCCAACCCTCTGTAGCCTGTCTGACAGATATGACTCTATAAGATTCAGAGCTTTTCCACGAATACCATAGTGGGAAAGTTTACGAATCAGAGTGCAGTGCTCTACACAGTCGAATGCCTTGGAAAGATCACAAAATACGCCAATAGCACCATGTGAACTCTCCCAGGCTTCCAGTATATGCGACATCAATTGAACACCTGCATTTCCTACCACTCAACTTTACAAAGATTGGAACGTTCTCACGGTAAGGCAGACCTTTGTATTGAGAACCATTCTCAAACAACACTCTCTCTCTGGATACGAGCCGGATCTTTTAAACGTTAAACGCCGCACGGGTACCGTTTGTCCTACGAATAAGTTTCGTACCATGCTATCCCATAATTTCTTCTGTTTCCTTGGTCCATACTTATACAACAAATTTAATAGTAGGTTAGAAATATACCCATTACATAGTTATAGTTGCAACAAAAAAATAACGACCTTGTTAAAAACCCTCGATTATGAAACAACAGAAAAAATACTTGAAGTTCTAAATTGATCATAATTGTGCATACCGTAAATCAAATAGACTCATCAAAATTACTCATAAAATCTTCTATCATGGAAGTGTTGATTATAACTCCTGATAACAGATGCTATTTAAAAATAAAAATAAAAAACTGTCCTCTCTCACTGTCTCATTAACTCTTTTCAACACTCTACACTCACATGATTCCCTCACATACAGACACACTTTAAAACAAAATACACACATTCAAACATGCATTATATGTAGTCATATTAGAATACTCACTCCTTATTGTACTTTCCGTTATCTATTTCCATAAATGCACTTTTCACTTTTTCACCTATAATCTGCGGATTGGGGGCCCTGGTGACTTGTAATACAGGTTTTTAAACCTAACTCAGGCACCAGTCTCTCACAACACAGGTATACGTGTAATACGTGTAAATATAAGTATCACATAATCTTTAATAAATTAAGATACCTTTGTGGAGAGAAGAATAAAGAATATTGTATTGTATTGTATTGTATCTGTTGTTGATTTGCTCTTGGTGAAACCAAACTGATTCTCATTTAATAAATTATGCTTGTTAAAATGGGATAGTAGTTGTTTGAACATAATTTTTTCGAATACTTTACTCAGAACAGGTAAGATGGAAATAGGTCTATAATTGCAAGGGTCAGATGTAGACCCCGACTTTAAAATTGGAGTGATTTTACTTTGTTTCATTAAATCGGGGAAGTTTCCACTATCGACACAAAGATTGAATATTGTTTCTAAATATGGTGCAATAATGTAAATTTTAGACTCTACCACTTTTACTGACATACCCCACAAGTCTTCATTACTCTTTATGTTTAAACTTTGAAATGTTTTTATAATTTCAAATCTTGTGGTGTGTCTGAAAGAAATGTCCGGTGATTTGCTTGGAAAATTATTTTTTAACATAGTTTCTGCTACATTGGGACAAGAATCCAATGACTTAGTGGCTTCTAGGGGCAAGGTAGAAAAAAAAATTCAAATATATTCGCCATTTGTATTGAATCAGAGATTTGATTTTTATCAATAGTTAAGACATATGTTGAATCTCTAGGTTTATTTTTACCAGTTTCACTATTTATAGTCTTCCAAATGGTTTTTATTTTATTTTTAGACTTGCTAATTTTGTTTCTAATAAAAAGAGATTTAGCACACAAGCAAACAGATTTAAACATTTTTGAATACTTCCTAACATAATCATGAAACTGTTTGCAAGATGTTAAATTTTTCCTACGATACAGATCAAACAAATAATCTCTACTTTTTCGAATACCTGTTGTTGCCCAATCACCGAACTTCAACTTTCCATCTATTTGTTTTTTTATTTTTGGACATACTTTTTGAAACTCAGTGTTTACTAAAGAAAATAAGCTATTATAAATTTGGGTCACTGTGAGAAAAACTTGTAATGCCAAGCTTAGCTTCTATGTATTTCTATTGCCGCTAACAACCATTACTAAAAATAAAATAAATATTTAAGGGGGGCTCCTATACAACTAACTTGATATTTTTACCGTTACTTATTTTTGGAAGTGTTTTTAAGTGAAAATCTGCTGTATTTAGCAGATTTTCATTTTTCACCAAAAATGCAGCTTTAATGCTCTAAAGCAGAAATCCGCGCCAGATCTTGAATGACGGATCCTCTCCACACTCACTGCGCTATCATCATTTTATAAACATCGGCCAAGTGCAAGTCGAACTTGTGCCAGCACAACTCTTTGTTGCTGATATGTTAGTATTTCACCGCTATCTCACCTGATGGTAAATCATAATACGGTCAAATTTGTAGTTCAGGCTAATTAAGAAGTCTCAAGGACAGCGGCTGGAATAGACCGATAGTTGCTTGGTGAAAGATACTCGAGGTAGCTACCCATACGTATTCTACACATACTCCACCATGCTTTAAACTGCCATCCAAATGCCGGTCATTGAACCGGGAACACTCAGTAGTTAATGCCAGCAGCGGTCAAACATCCAAGTCTTGACCACAGCTGATAATAATGAAGCAGTGGTGGCTCAGTGGCATTGTGGTGGAAGGGCATTTTGCGAATGCCCGGCTAGATAGCGACCACCCTCAAGTAGAAAATCTGTCGCCGAGCGCCTAACGGTATGATACGGCAGCTGTCCTTGAGAGCCAGTATTTTTAGGTTAAGCCTGTTTATACCTTCAACCACATCATCACTTACCATCAGGTGAGATTGAGGCCATACCGATCAACAATAAAAAAAAACAAATTGCTAGTCTATTGGTTAATATCGTTCACCATTGAGAAAAGTTGCACTTACCAATACATCATCCAGGTATACAAATACATTTTCAAGTTAATTGACTGCAACCTTAAAACTATTTTATCGATGTTGATTGAGTTGAAATGGGACTAACTTTAAGGTATACTCTAACCAAAAAAAAAAGATTCATCGAAGTCAATTTATAATTGTTGGAGTAATGCGTACCTCTTCCTTTTTTATTTTGCCGGAACAAGCACGAGGCCCACCTGATGCTAAGCGGTAAACTGTGCCCATAATAGATTCATTTTGAAACAGTGAGGAACTGTACTGCGCCCGTCACCCTGAGACATAAAACATACATTTGTTGAGTCTAATGTGCCTGTTATTTTACTGACCTAACAGTCTCTTCCGGCAGCAGCTCTTGTGAACTGCTGCCAGAAAGACTGTCTCTATCGGCAGCAGCTTTTGTGAACTGCTGCCGGAAGAGACTGTTACGTGCTTGGCGATAAATTTTCTACTGAACGCTGGTAGCTAGCCAGGCGAATGCCCTTCCACCATACTGTGCAGTGCGGCGGTGGAGATCGAATCAGGACCTGCGGCATTGCTGTCCATAGCTAAAACCGCTATGTCGAATATCATTGCTTGAAAATGATACAAAAAATACTATGTTGTACTATGTTGTAGGCTATTGATGCATTTTCCTTAGCTACTACTCCATCCGACTCGGTGACCTCGAAGCGGATGGTTCGGGCCCAAATAGGTCGTCAATTCGATCCACTAGGTTTCGTAGCTCCAAGCCTGTTTTACGCCAAATGCTTCATGCAAGAACTTTGGGCTCGCCAGTTAGTCTGGGATCAGAGTTAACCATTACACCCCAAGGAAAAGTGGCAAAAGTACAGAACTCCCCTTATTGTCAAATGTAAAACATGACCGACATGTCATGTTTTTCAGTCATGATTTACGGTTGCTCCATCTCTAAAAATAGTACACCTGCAGAGGCAAAATATCGTGGAACGTCAATATTGAACCCAACAACTCTGTGTATAACCATGACACTATCTATAATATACCCATGTTTCGAGCAATGTATATATATAAACTGCCAACGATTTAGCTTAGAGTCTTTCGAATTAATTAATAGACTTGACAAACTTGTTTGGTGAATATATATATATATATATATTATATATAGATATTATATATATATATTTATATATATATATATATAGTCCGTCGAACAAATATATCAAGAATTGTGAAAACTGGAGGCGAGATTACTTGCATACAATACAACAAGGGCAAAAGTGGCTTACCAACTGTCGCAAGTGAATAATGGCGATCTTGCACTTATCAACTCCGATGCCCCTTCGCTGAATTGGGTCGAAACCTAGCTTATGTATGACGTCATAATATTTATGACATCATTTTAATGTATACAGTCATTCTGAATAATAAACTGCCTAATATAAACATGTTTATCACACATGATGTAACCGATCTAAAAATATCGGTTAACTTAATAATTAAAAATTTCACTAAATATTAATTTAAATCAGCGCGCCATCTGTAGGCAATCGACCAAACGTCTATCTAAATTCCATATGAAGTTAGAAAAGACCTAGCAAGCGATAAGCTTAAATACCTTTGCCGAGCGCTGAGGTAGTACAGCGACTCACCAATAGAGGTCGCGCATAACAATCAACAATGATACTCTCGTTCCTTTAATACCGTCTTCTTCTTCCGGTATCACCGGTCAATTCGACTGTTATATTGACAGTTAAAACAAATGTCAATCCAGTCTGTCAGAAAATACCATGATGGTGGTTTTTGAGTTCCGCTAGAGGAACGTTGCATTTTTAAATATTTTTAAAATCAAGTGCAGTCATTGGCTTTGCGACGACAACGGTTTTGGAGGCTTTTTTCATTACCATATATGGTAATGAAATTCGCCCCCGACTTCCGCCCAACTAGATGTCTTTCCTCAACGAGGAATAGCGATCACTTTGACCCCAGCCATCCTCTGTGCAACTACTACTAAAGACTCAGTTAACTAAATTAACTACATCTACCAATACCAACGTACTTACAAGCCCCAAAATCTGGCACCGACCGCGGCCAAACGTCTCTACAGCATCTAGCTGGGACATTCTACCGGCGCGGCGGTGTGGAGCCGAGCCCTGCACGGCAGACCTGCTGCTGAGCATCAACTCGGATACTAGCGGACCGGAGCTAAGTCCTTAAACAAGGAAGCTTGCCAAATTGATAAACCTGTCTGAAATCCACGACCCTTTCTACTCATTATACTATATATTTTACTCTTCTCTTCTTTCTCTTATGCTCCCTTCTACCCTGAGTAGGTAGGTAGGTGACATTGGCGCCCATACAAATCAGGATCAGACAGGTCGGTTTGGCAATCTTTCTTGGGTGTGGCTCTGCCATACTTGCTTTGTAATTTTTATACTGTGTCTTATTGTGTTCCTTTTGTGTGTGTTATTTATAAGTTGTGATTGGCCCTGTGCTGGCCCGGGGCCTGAGAATAAGCCGGCTGCAGCTCTGCATGTCGTAAGAGGCGACTAAAAGACCAAATTGGGTTGTACCCAGGTGGTAGGAAATCCACCCTTTATCGTCTTCAACGAACTTGTTTTTTTTCTAAAATTAAATTTTAGTTTTTTTTTTCTCAACCTTGTAATTTTAATTAATTTTTCTTAAATAATATCTAATATTCTGTTTCATAACCTCTCTTCAGCTTATAAATAGCACACACCTCAATTGTTATTCTAACCACGTGTTTTTTTCATCTGGAAAAAATTGTACCCTCTAAAATATTTTTTTATTTGACCTTGTATGACACTGTTGTCATTGGGTATATAGGTCAAGTATACTTTCACTACTTCAAACATGAGTCTACAACTTAACTTTTTATCTCTGCAAATAGCTGGATTTGCATATGAAGTGGCACTACCTAATAACTTATTATTTTCTATAAACTTGCAACGGAGAATACCATTCTCCAAAGTTCAACTGAACTCTAAATTTTTCAAATGTCGTTTTAAATCTTATCTTTTACTGCTATTCTATGAACTTATTGATATGCATAGGCTACACTTATGACATATCAAAGTTCTTTTAGTTAATACTTATCTCAGTATTAACTTCTTTTATTTTTAACGACTGACTATATGAAAAATGTTCAACTGAATATCTAAAATTCAACTAAATTGAATTAAATATTTTATAGAAATCTACATTAATACTATGACTTACTATCACAGTAATATAAATAATAGGTTTTCTGAAAAACTTGTCTCTAAAAACTTAAAATGTCACATTTAAACTTAATTGACTTTTCTTGTATATGAATTAACTGAAATTTTTTATTTTTTTTTATCCTTAGTTTTTGCCTGCATAATATACTGCTCGTGGCATATCAAGGATTTTAAAATAAGTAAATACATATCCTAGTAATTATTTCACTTTCTCAACAATTGCAAATCTTTGTACTGAATAACTTGTTGTCGACTTAAAATATATAGAAATTCTCAAATAAAACCAAATTCATACTATGAATTAATTTATTAAAGCTTTAAATATACAATCTTACAACTAAAACGCATATTCTATGTATCTTAAATAACTAAAATATATTGGTAAATAAAACCAAACTCATAGAGTGCAACTTTTTAATAATCTCTTAAAATATTCTTATCTATATAGGAAAAATAAATCCTTATATACAACTAATCTTATAGGTAACAGTATGTCATATACTTCTTGTATTCTAATAACTTGTGATCCTTGCTTATATTGATCATTATTTATATCTTATATACAATGATGGCATAAGATATATTATAACTTAACTACAATACATACAATGTACTACAAACTATACATCTTAACTTATATACTGAATTAATTTAACTTCCTTAAATACCCTTTGTCACTCTCCACTTTCAATGGAATAGTGTTATAAATAGCTAAAATCATCCTTTTACGTGCCAGATGGTAATCCTTCAAATAGAGTGCGGTTGTACAAACACTTTAAAAACAAGCCTATTGTACTGAGCGGTGGATAACTCACTAAATTAAGCCATTATCTAGAGCGGGTTACAGACTCTCAAAAGAAGCCTAATGTAAAAATTTCCTTTTGTTTAACTTCTCTGTCTTAAAATTTAATTTAACTTAGGCAATTATGGAACTTATATTTAAAAAAATAATCCATGAATGTCTACTATAACTACTTAACTTGACTATGTTCTAGTGTGTTATTCATACCTATAATGTAGCTAGCTGTTCTTAGAAGTAACTTCTGCAGCCTACAAATCTCCATTCCTCTAAATATTGCTGCCAATAATCGTTTCTTGGGATATCTAATCCAAACGATGGGGGGGAATTCTAGGAGATACTTAGGTATTTATTTGCACATAGACATAGTTAATAACTTAAGATCATATACTGGAGTTTCTGTAGCTTATATAAGATACTCAAAGTTAGGTCTTAGGTCAAGTATTTTTTTCTTAGAACTGCTCAAGGCTAGTGAATTTTTTTTTCTAGTAAAAAAATTCTTTCTTGGGTGGGGAGATATGTAACCGATCTAAAAATATCGGTTAACTTAATAATTAAAAATTTCACTAAATATTAATTTAAATCAGCGCGCCATCTGTAGGCAATCGACCAAACGTCTATCTAAATTCCATATGAAGTTAGAAAAGACCTAGCAAGCGATAAGCTTAAATACCTTTGCCGAGCGCTGAGGTAGTACAGCGACTCACCAATAGAGGTCGCGCATAACAATCAACAATGATACTCTCGTTCCTTTAATACCGTCTTCTTCTTCCGGTATCACCGGTCAATTCGACTGTTATATTGACAGTTAAAACAAATGTCAATCCAGTCTGTCAGAAAATACCATGATGGTGGTTTTTGAGTTCCGCTAGAGGAACGTTGCATTTTTAAATATTTTTAAAATCAAGTGCAGTCATTGGCTTTGCGACGACAACGGTTTTGGAGGCTTTTTTCATTACCATATATGGTAATGAAATTCGCCCCCGACTTCCGCCCAACTAGATGTCTTTCCTCAACGAGGAATAGCGATCACTTTGACCCCAGCCATCCTCTGTGCAACTACTACTAAAGACTCAGTTAACTAAATTAACTACATCTACCAATACCAACGTACTTACAAGCCCCAAAATCTGGCACCGACCGCGGCCAAACGTCTCTACAGCATCTAGCTGGGACATTCTACCGGCGCGGCGGTGTGGAGCCGAGCCCTGCACGGCAGACCTGCTGCTGAGCATCAACTCGGATACTAGCGGACCGGAGCTAAGTCCTTAAACAAGGAAGCTTGCCAAATTGATAAACCTGTCTGAAATCCACGACCCTTTCTACTCATTATACTATATATTTTACTCTTCTCTTCTTTCTCTTATGCTCCCTTCTACCCTGAGTAGGTAGGTAGGTGACAATGAATTATAAGTGTTCAGAGTTTAACATAATTTTACTTTCCTGGTATCGTAACTGGAAAATCCTGGGTTTCGGTGCGAGGAAATGTTGGGTTTATTTTTTCATATGGCTTTATTTTTAAAACGATCTGTTCCCCGCACAAATGAGCACTATTTTCAAACCTATCTGTGGTTGAGAGATGAACCACGCGCGGCTGTTATACCGGGGAGGCAAAATTGTTTTCGACATCTTGATAGAGCCTGTATGTACGCGGTTCATGCAATGTTATGAAAATACTGTAAATCACTTAATAATAATAATAATAAAGACTTTTATTTCAGACAACATTGGTCCATGTTTTGTTAGTAGTACTTATATCTAAAGATTAAATGTTTAAGTACATTAAAATTAACAAAATTAAATTTCATATTAAATTATTATATAAAAACTCATACAATTATATTAGAACTCTTACAACTTTCATGTCAATTGAATATATTATTTTCATGTCAATATTGTTCTAGTTATAGAACAATAACAATATTTATTTTATAAGGACCGCAATTTGGTGTCGCAAGATTGGGCAGTCGTATTTATTTGCGATGACTGACAGGATACTGTTGCTGCTGGCACGCACTCTGTAGAGCAGTGATGCTACTTTTTTGCGCATTATGGCTGCAAACGCGTCAGTACGCGCTTCCATAAACATGGTAGAAGCGCTACAAAAACGTGGCAGCCGCATCAGAATCCTGAAAGCATTATTGTACTGGACGCGCAGAGCGCTATAAGTTTTTTGTGTATACATTGTCCATAAGCTACTTCCATAAAATGATTGGCAATAAGCCTTGAACAGAGTTATTTTGACTTCTTTTGAGCAACTAAAGAATCTCCTGGACAACATATTCACCTTCACCGTCAACGCTCTGCGCTCCCGATCCATATCTAGGTCATCTTTAAGGTCTTCAGTTATTATCTGACCCAAGTATTTAAATTGCCTCACCCTATTGAGAGGAACACCATTCAGTTCTACAGGAGGAACATTGCTGGGTCCTGACCCTCGCCTATAAAATACCATCAATTCACTTTTCTTTACATTATACCGCAGCCCATGGGTTGATGCATAGTTTTCACAGAAACTAAGTAGCTTTCTGAGAGCGCTGACAGAGGGTGCCAGCAGCACCATATCATCAGCGTAACTTAAATTGTTGACAGAAATTCCGTCAATAGAGCATCCCACTGGTAGACTGCTGAGACCCTCTATCAGCTCATTAACATATAAGTTAAACAGTTTGGGGGAGGTCACACCCCCTTGCCTCACCCCACACTCCAAACCATATGCATCCGACAGCTCATCATTCCACTTAACACAGTTTACCTGATTGTTGTACCAATACTCAAAAACAGAACAGATCTCCTTCGGTAAACTAGTGTTTCTAAGTTTCTTCCACAGCACACCATAAGACACCATGTCGAAAGCTTTTGACCGGTCAAGAAAACAGGCATATACTGGTGTTTTCCTATCGACATAGTATCTTACAGTATGCTTGAGTGATAAAATCGCACTTTCTGTTGAAAGTCCCGCTCTAAATCCAAACTGTCCATCATGTAGTTTTATATGTTTATCGAGATGGTTGTCTAGTAATCGATCCAGTACCCTAGCAATTATGGTAGCTAAAGATATTGGTCTGTAATTACTCTTATCTGCAATATCGCCAGTTTTGTTTTTGATTATGGGTACAACTATCGTTTTCATAAGATCTGGCGGCAGGTAACAATGGGAAATGCACAGCGAATAGAACATGGCCAGGACGCGCGGCATATGTTCACCTGCACACTGTAGGTGCTCAACACTAAGTGAATCGTGACCTGGTGATCTTCCTCTGCTCATATTATTTATGACATTCTTCACTTGCTTGGTTGAAAAGCTAATATCACACGATTTGCTGTCACACGTTTTAGTATCGAGCACCCTTTGCAATGGCTTACATAGTGGCGAATCTACTTTAAAATGCCTCTTAAAAAGGTTGGCAATATCCTTGGGTGATGAACAACCTTCAATGCTCACAGGTAGGCTGGGTTTTAAATTAAGCTTATTGGTACTTTTCCAAAATTTTGAAAAGTTTTTTGATGATCGATGACTAGCTATCATATCCATTTTAATTTGATTTTGATGATTTTGACACCATTTTAGTTTTGCTTTAAAACGTTTCTTGCTGTCCAACATGTCATTATAAATGACGCCAGTCTCAGGCCTCCCGTACCAAAGCCATTTAAGTAATTTTTCCCGAGCCTCCCGGTGAACATTACTCACATGTTTATTCCATCCGATTACACAAGAACTCCTTTTACTAGTCTGTCTAATAAGGCAAGTTTGAACAGCTGATTCTTTAAGAATGCAAACAATGTCATTATACACAATGTCGAGTAACTCCCTATGATTGGTATCACAACAATTTTTATTCGCACATGAAGTAAAATCTGAAGGAAAATCAATTAGTCTGAGTTTACTGTTGCATCTTTCTGAGTACATGTTTACTTGCGATTCTGTACGTTCACCCCAAATAACCTTATTATAAGTACGACTTATGAAACTAGACCTAGGACGCACAATATTGTAGTCACAACTTATTACAACAGGAAAATGGTCAGACCATAACACATCGTACAATACCTTAATGTCCTTAATGGTATCCTAGGGAGATTGAGTAACAACAAAGTGGTCCAGCCATTGCCGGGACCCGTTCGCGTCACTTATGTACGTATAGGAACCTGAACTGATACCTAACTTGTCAATGCCAGCGCACACCTATTGTTGTTCCAAACATAAATCAATTAGCTCGTTAGCAAATAGCTCCGCTGGGTAGGCATTGAAGTCACCGAGTATACGAGTAACACAGGTTCTATCATCATTTATTTCGCTCAGACACTCTGTGAACTCGGGCAAATTGTCTAAACATTGAGTTGGCATGTATACACTATGTATAATAAATGATCTTTGTTCCGTTTCAAATTTTACGCATCTATCCCTTTCACTCTTGCTTGGACTTCGATAAACAAAATCGAAACAAAACTACTGCTTTAGAACAAAGCCGGTATGAAAGGATACGGAGTCGTCGTTCTCTTTTTATTTTTTTAGTGCGTTACACTTTTGTAATCTTTTTGAAATATATCGTTTGCTTTAGTTTTCCACAAAATTAAATACAAAGGGAAAAATGGAGGTGTATTATATCACGAGACAGAGAGGAAGAGTTTTATAAACCAAATGTCTGTATCTACTGTAATTTGTACGTAATATTTGTAAACAGGATATGTATGTAACGAAAAAAGGATTTAACAGAATAAAATAGACAGCCATACCAAGTATACAGGTAAAGTAAAAGTATTAACCAACACAGTACTGCTAGTAATTAATTTCGACAAATCGGCATTTATATGTTTGTGTATAATGTATGTTTGTATCTTCGGCACTAGGACGATTATTCCTAATATAATGCAAGTATATTAAAAACTACTAAGTCATCGATAATCTTTAATTTCAATTTATTGTTACGTGAATAATGTATTCGTTATTTTTTAGCTAAGGGAATCAAAGGCAGAGTGGAACAAAATATCACCTCTATATAGTTGTGTTTGTCGCTCCAGTTATAAAAAATGATAGGAAGATTGTTCCTAATGTTATGCAGGTATATCAAAAGCCATTTAATTATTATAATCATTGATTTTCATAACCAATCGATTTTAAAACTCTTTTTGTCTCTATTCTCTTTTATGTTTAAATCGATTAAAAACGACTTTTTGGTCTAAGAATTATTTCGCATGATATTAAATACCTACTAGCAGTTGCCCGTGATAGATTATTTGAAAATTTACTCACTATTTATTGAAATATTTGTTCATATTCACTTGATTGGCTTTAAGCTGATTTAAACAACTGGTGCTATAATGTGACATACTAATTTCGTTTTAGTAATACTCTGTGGTTTTTAAGATGAAAATAAGTATTGGTTTAATTATCTGTGTATATTTTATCTGTGGTGTGAATTTAATACTGTACCTAAAGGTATTTATTGTGAGACTGTGATTAAAAATCATATATGGATTGTCATGATCACAGGAATCATTATTTGATGATATTTTTACTATAAGTATATCTAATATGTATTGAAACTGATCATGTGACACAGATCAGTTTCGCTGTTAAGACAAAGACAAAGATACTTATTTAAAATAGTTTATTTTATGTACTTTATTTCTATGTGTAAAAACATTGATGATTTTATGATAGTTATTTCCATATATATAGAGCTTGAAATCACATAATTGTCAATTTAAAAGAGTACTGTGTTTGTGACGGTAGTCACTTCGTCATCTTGTTTGTTCCTTCCTAAAAAAGGGGTAGTGTAAAGCGAGTAGATTCACTTTTCTGTCGGACCGCCGAGCCGAGCAGACCTCCAGTGGTGTTGAAATAGTTTTTGACGACGAAGTGCTGCTTGATTCACTTTCTGTCGGACCGCCGTGCCGAGCAGACCTCCAGTGGTGTTGAATTAGTGTTTATAGACGACGAAGTGCTGCTTGATTCAGTTTCGGTTGGACCGCCGAGCAGAGCTCCGGGGGTGTCGAAATATATTTGGAAAGTAGTCTTTAGTGACGAAGTGCTGCCCGATCAAGATGTTGTGAAGTTAAGTAATTTATTATTATCTTTTCTGATATTACATAACGATAAACCTCGTTTAAATGTAATGGTCCTTTTGGACCATTACATGGTTTGTTAAAAAGGTTATGACAATTATATATCGAATAAGAAAATATCTGTTGATGTAAACAATGACTTTATATGTTAATTAATAGTTGATAATCCAGTGAAAGTGTAAATAAAGTGTATATAGTAAGTATGTAACACATTGTTAAAAGACTTATAAAAGAATGGCCCCGAGTTTCTTGCCCGTTCTTCTCGCAGTGGCTCTATACAATTTTGTTTGCTGAACGTGGCAGTACAATGTAGAATCATTCAATATTAAAATTTCATCAAATTGAATAAATGGTTTTGACTATTGACTTTGTTGTTTAAATCCAACTAACACCCGCGACTTCGTACGCGTTATCAAGTAGTCCCGCGCATTTTTTTTCTTTTCCTCCTTGTACCTGCTACCGTCCTAAATAAGTACCTAAGTTTCAATAGAGTTATACACGCCTGCCACTAATTACGTACCGCTGCAATCCCGCTCCGGTTTACACGCCAGGGCAGCTTTAGCAAATAAAATTCCAGTCATACTCACTAGATACTAATTTATGAGTCCCTGTAGTCACGGTAATATTATCTATATAGGTACTATGCTGTAGTTATATCTAGTGCTGACCCTGGTTAACCATTGTGCCTTAAATACATCCCTGTCGTATTATTCTTTCTAAATTCATCCCGCTGTGATCTCCGGCTTTTGACCCAGAGCTCTTTCTGTTTTATTAGAATTGAAATTAATTTTGGCCATCTTCAATAAACAGTAAATACATCTATGTCGTTACAATAAATCTGAACACCAATTTTCATTAATAGAACTCCAAAAATTAAGAATTATCAAATAAATTTTGACCCCCTTATTTTTTACTAACATAAAATAATTTTAGTGGGCATGTACAAAAAAAATACACGTTTTTCCATAACAACTTTGACCACCTTTTTGCACGCTCTCTGTAAGGGATGTTTTAAAAATTTATTTATTATAGTATTATTAATTTTGGAGAGTATGTACATACTAAATTTCGAAGCAATCAAGCCATGGATAAAAAAGTTTCATACAAACTTAAAAACACCATTTCATTCCTTTCGGGGTTGAATTTTCAAAAATCCTTTCTTAATACAACCCTGCTCCATAGAATCAAGTGACTCTGCAAATTTTAAGTCTCTAGAACAAGCTGTTTAGGCCCTCCGTGTATTATCTTATCAGTCTGCCAGTCAGTCAGTCAGGCTTATTCTTTTATAAATATATTTGTAACAATCAATAAATATATATTATATATCACGACTGTGATATATATATATATTTATAGATTGTTACATAAAGCATTCTCAACTTCTAATGCTTTATTCAATTATTGTATTATAATTTAATGTTGAGAGCTCATTGATCCCTTTATCATTCTCAAATAGGAATAAATAACAATATAAGAGAATCCACGCTTCCTAATTATTTTATTCCAGCAGCGGTGGAGATAATATAAGTTCAAGTTCAAAATGATGTAACTTACATATTATTTGATGCGAATCTGTATTTTAATGCTAACGTTTAAGATTCTTTTAACATTAAATATATTTGTAGATGTCTTGTTTTATTTTTGGGTATCAACATCCACAATGCCAAAAAATAATAGTTACTAAACTCTCACAAGTATTTTACAACGCTATTACGGGGTGTTAAGGTTCATTATTAAAATTAAATAAAATCCGCTTGTGGACTTTTAATATTAGCTGGATATGTACTCGTATATATCTGTATAAGTACGCATTAGCGCGTGGACACTGTTGAGGTTTGATTTTCATACAGACTGTGTATATATATTTGATTGAAGAGGCTAACCTAGAATTACTGGCTCTTAAGGACAGCTGCCGGAACACACCGTTAGATTTTCTACTTGAGGGTGGTAGCTAGCCAGGCGGGCATTCGCAAAATGCCCTACCACCATGCAAAAATGACTGCTATCCTAAGACAACAACCGAGACCGCAGCTTAGACTTATATTACTACTTATAGTAAGTACTTTAAAATGGTATAATACGTCGTGCAAATTCTGGTGGCAATTTTGCGATACTCAGTCTATTGATAAGTATGATCTCCAGTTAGCTAATATACTACAATTCTTGTCGGAACAATTCCATAAGAGAGGAACTTACGGAACTAATAATTCTCACCAGTCAGCACTGTCACTACGCCTAGGGGGTAATATTGGATCAGATGACAGTATAAAATGCTTGATGAAGGGTGTTTACAAACAAAAACCTTCTATTCCCAAGTACGTAGGCACTTGGGAGCCTCAAATAGTGCTAAACTTTGTTGCTAACTGGTTGGAATAGGTTACCAAAAAACTATGCGTTTTGCTGGCCCTTTGTACAGCTCACAAAGAACAAACTTTGTCGTTAATTAGATTTTTTATCGTCAATAAATGGGCTGATTCGTAACGAATCACAATTTCAGACCTTTTCTGTAGGAAGAGAAAACTCAAATATGTGCCCAGCCAAGTGGCTGGTGTCGTTAAACGAAGTCGTTAGACGATTACATGTTCATGACATGAAGCTTAAGACCAAATAGTGTATGATAATCTCTTGCTCACCTCCAAAAAACCTCATTGAAAAGCTTCTTCGCAATCCATCAGTAGGTGGATAAAACAAACTATGGCAGGGAGCGGCGTCGACGTGAGTACCTACGTTCAGTGCCCACAGTACAAGATATTATGCCTTTATGTCAGCCGCTTGTTCTGCTGGAGTTTCCATGGATACGATGAGGAAAACAGCTGTTCCAACTCGTCCTAAGCTTTCGCTACATTCTATAATCGACCGACATTAGTTAGAAAAAGCACTATCAGCATCGAATCACCAAAAATTCATGCAAATGACTAATAATCGCGCCGTTGCTAAAGATAACGAGTTCAAAAACCGTAAAAATATAAACAACTTGCGACAAAGCAATTGCCGAATTACATGATACTTCTTAAGTAACACACCTAAATCAAAAAGAAAAATGATTCATAGACATGGTTATTATCTTGAATGAATATCTTGGATATCATATCAGTGTACTTTTCTATTGTATATTTAAATTATCGGTTATACTTTTTTTTATTACCTGATAGGTTAGCCACTATCACACCTGATGGTAAGTGAAGATGTGGTCGAAGATGTTGTTCAGGCTAACCTAGAAGTATAGCTGGCTCTCAAGGACAGCTGCCGGAACACACCGTTAGGTACTTGGCGACAGATTTTCTACTTGAGGGTGGTAGCTAGCCAGGCAGGCATTCGCAAAATGCCCTACCACCATGCTATAACAACTGCCATCCTAAGACAACAACCAGGACCGTGCCTTCACTTAACGGGGTTAACGTGCCTTCCGAAGCACGGAGGCATTTAGTACCTAGTAATGTCACTAGCGGTCACCAACACAACTCATGACCGCGGGCGACGTTGCTTTACTTTGCTGATCGGTTAAGATCACCTTAGTAAAGTTCGCAACAAGCGCATCAAAATTTGAATACTTAAACTTTAAATAATTCTTACCTAGTTCGTTCATGAACTTGTTTGAAACGGCACGGTGGTCCTTCATGACTAACACACCTTAAATCAAAGAGAAAATTGATTCAAAGATACGGTCACTATCCTGAATGAATATCTTGAATGTCATACCAGAGTACTGTTGTAGTTCACTTACCACTAGTTCATATTAATCTTCTAGTGTTTATACTAAGTGAGCTCTCAACTGTCATGAATACACTGAGAAAAATCTAAAATCAAAAGCGCCCTAATGACGGCCAATTTATATGGTATAAGGCGAAAAACCGACCAAACGTAAATACGTACAAAAACGCCTTCCAACTAGAAGGCGTTAAACGAGGTCAGTGAAGGCGAATGTTTCTTTTCGTCTTCATTTAAGGTGTATTTTGTGGTCTGACCTAAATATTGACTTTTGATAAGGCTGATTAAGTCGTACGTAATAGTGATAATCACCGTATATAAACCGCCGTAAAAGTAAGGTATATTTTATGGTCAATACTGCAATTATTATCGTATAACAAGTTGCTATTCTGAAAATACTTTACGGAAGGCGTTTTTGACGGTTGTGTTTATTATAAAACATGGTACATTTTTATTGATTGGTGAAAATCATCTTAAGAGTTGTGAATTCATCTTACGTAGTTACAATTCAACGGTAAAAGGTCAAATTTGATTTAAGCCTTTAAGTCGGTTTTCTCAGTGTAATATTTGCTTGCTTGGTTTGCTAACCGAAGCATTTTTTTCTAAGCCTATATCAGAGAACATTGATAAATACTTAGTATGTGGTCATTGTAATGACCAGAGTATTTATTTACATTTTATAAGAATACCTAAGGCACGAAAATTAGGAAATGTGGATAAAGTATTAAGTATGTACTTTATTTTGGTACCTTACTTAAAAATAATGAGAACACTGAGTACCTATAATGTGTTGACATTTTCTTGAACATTTATATATTACAAAAATACTACACACGTATACCTAACTAAACAGGAAACGAATTTACCATCATGTGCTTACATAGTACATGAATATACCATATAGAGAATCTTAAAAATAAGGTGATACTATTTAGATTATGTCTTCTAATATCAAAACATTTCCTATAGAAAGTTTCACACTGACTTCATTATATTATAAATAGATTTTAGTAGATAATATAGGTCTATAGATATATACCTGAATAGGTATATCATTTGGCTGTGTGGTTACCATTATATGAAAACCCTCCCCGAACAGTGTTAGATGAGCTCTAGAAAAAATACATATACAGTATCAAATTGTGTAAGTTTTTTTTAGTTATATAATTTATAATTCTATTCAGTTACCACAAACTGACAAATGTAATTAACGTTAGGCGAAACGTATTTGATCGGTACTTTGAAACTTTAATATGATGTATATTAAAGTTTCAAAGAACCGATTAAATACGTTATATTATGGAAAAAAAAGTGAGGCACCCATATAAAACATTATACTGATAAATTTTGAATTATGCTCAACTTGTTAGTTGTAATTAAATAGTAACAAAGTGAAATTAAGGTTTTATTCAATGTAAGAAAAAAATTATATTAAAAATCATGATGAAGTTTGTTATAAAAATGAACTTAATTTTCTTAAATACTCAAAAAGTATAAGTTCTAAACGAAAAATTTAAACGGTAATAGACTCGCCTAATGGTTTAGCTACAGAAATTTATTGAACATTGTAAAAATGTAGGCATTAAAAAAATTTTGTTCACCGGGTTGTGAAATTGAGATTTGCTTGTTACTTGAAACATTGGGTTTTAAATTCGAGATATAGGTGATTTGACTGGGTACCATGTCCTAAGTTGGTAATAGACATACCGGTGGTACATACACAGACAGATTCCTAATGAATCCTACCACCTAGGGTAACAATTAAACGACGTTTTTTCGTCGCAGTACAGTTTAACGACTTGTTGGGGCCGTTTGAATAAAGTAAATAAATTTATTATATTTATTCAAATTTAAATTAGTACCGCATTTACACACGAATTACAATAATGATGTAGAGATATAATACAATAATAATATGTCAAAATAAAAAATAATTATTAACAGATGTCAAAAATATTAAAATGAAAGTTAAAATTCACTTCACAATAGTTTTATCCGTGTACGTATTTCTTTTCTCCAATTGCTACACACGCCACACTAACATATTTTATTCTCATTCACATATTCATTCAAAAACTTACCGCTACCATTCTCCGCATAATTTGATCGACTAGCTGGTCAGTCGACTATTCGCGAGTGACACAGTGCGAGATCTGGACCTGCAACCAGCGACCATCACCTCACCTGTAAGTTCTGCTCCTTTATACACAATAGTCCAGTCATTATAGTAAGTTCACCTCGGAATTCGAGATACCCAGCTGTAAGTCTGTAAATACTTGTATTTTGCCACCCTAAAAATTGTCTCAAAACCTACATATGGTAGGGTGTACGCAACTAATACAACAATTTCAAGGTGAAAGGTCACAAAAATCGTTTTTTTGTAAATATCTTATTTCCTATGGGTATTTTGCCATATGTTTTTACAATCAATATTGTAGATTACAAAATTTTCTACAAATGTTGTGAAAAAATATTTTTTATACAATGAACCGTTTTCGAGATAGAGGGCGGAGGGCGCGCGGTCTCAGGATCACTTCAGGTCAACCGGTCGAAAACGCGCAATATATAGTTGATGAACTATCGATAAATCCATGTTTACAAATATTTGTCAATTTTTATTAACTATAATATTATATTTTATATTTTTTTTCCTAAATTATCCACTGAACCACTAAACTTTTTATTCAGTACTAATTTATTTAACAACACTTACCTGCCCATGTAATTGCAGAATTGTTAATGAAAATGTAGAAATTATATTTGAATTTTAACCTAATTAATATTAATAACTTCTTACATAATGAAAAAAAAAAACAAATAAATTATGAATTAATCTTTTTATTAAAAAATATAATTCGATACATTTATTTTTATTAAAGTAAAAAAATGGAATAAAAGCTACAAAAACTACAATTTATAATTTTAATCATCTTCTTCCACTTCATCGTCATATTCCGGCTGCTAGTAAATTTCAAACTGGCCCCTTATTATCGTCTTCAATGACATTTGTCTCAATTTCTTCCATAATTTCGGGGTCAAAGGTTCCATCTTCGTTAATGTCTTTGAAGCAGTGATGGCTCAGCGGCATTGGCTATGGACTGCCGCTCAGCAGGTCCATGGTTCGAATCCTGCCCAGAGCTTGAGCTTCACCGCATGGTGGAAAGGCATTTTGCGAAAGCCCGCCTGGCTAGCGACCACCGTCAAGTAGAAAATCTACCGCCAAGCACCTAACGGTGTGTTCCGGCAGCAGTCCTTGAGAGCCAGAAAAATTACAGGCTAATGAGACCTAACAACTGGACGTCTCAGTGTGACGGGCTCAGTGAAATTCGTCGTTGACGAAATGCGTCTGTTATAGGCAGAGGTTAGTGCACTTAACATCAGGTGGGCCTCGAACTTGTTCCGTCAAAATATCATAAAAAACAAAAAAAAAATGTCGCTCTGATATGGTAGAGCATTGAGACAAGCTTGCCCATTACATTGGCCACTAGCTAAAGAGCATTGCAAGCCCGCTTTCCTGCATCCATATAGCGAACCACAACCACTCTTGCAGTTGCAGATAATTTTATTTAGCAAATCTTTTGGAGCAGGTGATAAAATTTTTATGATAGGCTCCAGAAAATCGTTTTGCATTGCCCAACCCCATACGTGGGGTTCCAAATCATACCCTAACCAAGTTTGAACTTGATAATATACACGTTTGATAGTTGATGAGCAGCTGCACTTGTTGGTGGAATACTTGAAAGCTGCACAGGTTTATTAAGTTTTGTAGACTTGAGGTAATGCATATAACGAAGATGATCGAGACTTTTCACAGATTTCGGAGCATTATAGACTGCCAATAAGGTTTGAGTTCCACTCTCTAATAATCTCTGGGCCGAACAATTTTTTTCCTCAAATGCTGCAGTTGGTTCATCTAAATTGGCAGTTTCTCAAAAACATCCATTTTTACTTATAATAAAGACACTTTCCTTGCCCCCTCAACTAGCATCGGAGTACTTGGCGTCGACATATCGAGCGATCGACTGGCTCGACCCTTTGGCACTACGTAGGGATGTTGGATCACTTTGCATATTCTACCGTATCTATCACGGGGAGTGTTCTGAGGAACTGTTCGATTTACTACCTGCAGCTCAATTTCGCCATCGGACGTCCCGACAAAGCATGATGTTTCATCAATTTCATGTCGACGTCTGGAAGTCCACAACTTTGCGATTTTCACGGCATTTTCTACCTCGGACTGCCACAATATGGAACCAGCTGTCAGGTGCAGTATTTCCGAACGGATAGGACTTAGGGGCCTTCAAAAAGAGAACATATTCCCTCCTCAAAGGCCGGCAATGCATCCTCGATACCTCTGGTGTTGCGGATGTTCGTGGGCGACGGTGATCACTTACCACCAGGTGAGCCACCTGCTCGTTTGCCCTCCTATACCATAAAAAAAGTTTATGGAATGATATTTTTTAATAAAAAGATTTATTCATATATTATTTGTTTTTTTTTATCATTTCAGAAGTTATTAATATTAATTAGGTTAAAATTCAAATATAATTCCTATATTTTCATTAACAATTCTGCAATAACATGGGCAGGCAGGTGTTGTTAAATAAATTACGACTTCTAGGTTAGCCTGAACAACATCTTCGACCACATCATCACTTACCATCAGGTGAGATAGTGGTCAAAGACTAAACTATCTGGCATAAAAAAAAAAAATAATAATACTGAATAAAAAGTGGCTAGGTTAGGAAACAAATGATAAAATATAATTTAATATTTAATAAAAATTTACAAATATTTATAATCATACATTAATCGATAGTTCATTATCTATATGGCGTGTTTTCAACCGGAGGAGGCACCGGGTGACCTGAAGTGATCCTGTGACCGCGCGCTCTCCGCCCTCAATCTCGAAAACGGTTCACCGTATAAAAAAAAAATTTAAACAACATTTGTAGAAAATTTTGGCAAATATATTTTGGCATATATGGCAAAAACCCATAGAAAATGAGATATTTAAAAAAAAAAAACGACTTTTGTGACCTTTGACCTTGAAAATTAATAGTTGCGTACATCCTACCATATGTAGGTTTGGAGACAACTTTTAGGGTGTCAATATACAAGTATTTACAGACTTACAGCTGGGTATCTCGAATTCCGAGATTCTTACCTAATTTAAGCTTAAATGACTGGACTACAAGTGTTTTTGGTCCCTCAAACCGATTATTTCTTTCGCACTCATCTCATTCAACTTAACACAACGCATTATATTTCAAACATTTTTGTAAATAGATTGTTTAAGTAGAATCAATATAGTCGCCAAAAATCGCTTTTGTAAAAACTGTCTAGGTTTTCATGATGTGAAATTTTGTAAGTCGCTAAATATATGTCAAGTATGTCATAATAAACATCACTATTTATAATTGTCGATAATTTTAAAGAACAATCAAATGGGGAAACCTATAAGGTATCCACAAAGCCGGTTCCGTTATCATCGGATCAACCACAGCTGCGTTTGAACGCCGTTTTACATTCCATTACTGGATCTAGTAAAATTAAACATCAAGAAAATACTGTTTTAATACCAATCGCTAAAGTGCACGTTTATGATAAAAACAATGTACAACGGAGCCTCAGATATTTGGTAGATCCGATATCAATGAGTAATTTTATGACGCAAGAATGTTGTGATCGTTAAAATCTTGTAATACGACGAAGTAACTCGCCCGTTCAAGGCATCGGGCAAACGGAAAGCTTATCTTCAGGAAACGTTTCGTTCAAAATATATTCACGGTTTGATAATAATTGTGTTTATGATATAACCGTACGCGTTATACACACTATTACGGACAAACTACCTAACGCATACATTGATACTTCACAGTTACGTCAATTCTATAATTTACCGTTAGCTGACGATTACTTTGATACGCCTGGTGAAATCGATTGTTTACTCGGCAGTGAATTATTCCCGAACATTATCGGTAGTGAGAAAGTACACTAGGATATCTCGTGATGGAAAGGGTCGACTGCGCTTCTGTTTCGCCTGCGAGTTCTGTCACACGCACACTTAAAGCTGATAAAAAATTAATTTGCTCGACTGATGATTCGCCAACGCTCAAGCAAGTCACAGAACGATTTTGGGAACTCGAGAATGTTCCGGAGAAAACGCATATGAGTCCGGAAGACAAAGCTTGTGACCGCAATTTTATATCTACCGATTCTCGCGACCGTACTGGCAGATTTACTGTTCAGCTACCTTTCAAAGATTTGCCTACTGAGCTTGTTAACTCATACGCCATAGCAAAACGACGCTTACTCATTTTAGAGAAGAAGTTAAGTTCTTGCTCTGAGTTACGCGATGTTTATAACGCAACAATACAAGATTATATTATATTAATCGCGGTTACTTAACGGAGGTACATGATTTTAAAGCTGTTAATGAATGTTATTATATACCTCTTAGAGCCGTTTATCGTCCAGAAAAGTCTACTTCTAGAACGCGTGTTACTGTGGGCGGAAGTTGTCCCACAAAGAGTGAAAAATTATTAAATGACTTTACAAGGGTCGTTACCTTCAAAACACATATTTGATCTTTTAATAAATATACGCATGTTCTGGACTGCTCTTACAGCTGACATTGAAAAAAGGGTACTTTTAAGTAAATTTGGTTCCTGAACATCATTAGTACCAACGCATTTTGTTTAGATTTAATCCAAAATCAGATATACACTTTTTTGAATTCGGTTGGTTATGTTTTGGAATTTCTGGATCTCCATATTTGGCAGTGAGATCCGTTCGGCAACTCGCTTCCGATAGCTGTGACCTTTGGCCTCTCGCTTCTAGTGAAGCAGAAAATAACATGCACATGGATGATTACATTAATTCAGTTGAAGGTCATAAGAAGGCTGAAGAAATGTATCATCAAATGGTAGAAATGTTCAAAGCCGGCGGCTGTAATATAGTAAAATGGATATCTATTGACTCCACACTCATGAATAAAATACCAGTCTCACATAAAAACCCACATATTTAAAACTTCGATGAAAGCTTATCTAATGCGGTCAATACAAAAATAGTAGGCATGCAAATGGACTCTGTGGAAGATAGGTTCCAATTTAAGATCAATGTACGAAACGCACAATTTTGTCCGTTACCACGCGCTTATTTGATCCGTTAGGCTTATTAAGCCCTGTAACTACTTACATGAAACTCCTCGTGCAGGAATGCTGGTCTTTTAATCTTGATTGGGATGATCCCGTACGTCGCCCAATACTTAATAAATGGGCTCGATTCCGCGATGAGTTACCCAAACTAGAGCTTATCAAGATTCTTCGACATGTAGGCATTAACTCTATCGCACATATACGAGTAACCATAATTGGATTCGTTGACTCGAGTGAAGTATGTTACGGAGCAAGCTTGTACGTGCGCAGTAGTAAAGATGGTCAATCCAAGGGCACTGTCTATTTATTATCTAGGGTGGTTTCATTAAAAAAGATGCCACTTGCTTGTTGGGAACTTTGCGCTGCCCTTTTATTGGCAAACC
The DNA here is from genome assembly GCA_963890685.1 of Plagodis pulveraria. NCBI lineage: Eukaryota > Metazoa > Arthropoda > Insecta > Lepidoptera > Geometridae > Plagodis > Plagodis pulveraria. The sequence continues at coordinate 2,934,647 of OY982977.1, forward strand.
TCGTTACCTCAGTTTGCGAGACGCTATCTAAAATAACAAAAATATACGCGTTGTCAGATTCAACGGATCAGATTCAGCGCTTACGTGGATTCATTCGCCTTCGCACAAGTTCCACACTTTTGTTGCTAATTGAATAACAGAAATAAACTCTAAGTTACCAGCCTGTCATTGGTTTCATATACCGACTCATCAAAATACCGCGGATAAAACAACTCGTCTAGTAACTCCAAGTAGATATGAGCCGCCGTCGTCACCGTGAGTTCTTACCGGCGCGTCGCCGCTGAGAAAAGCATGCGACGCGCCGCCGTATCATTTCGCTGTTTGATGTTCTACTCACACGCACCCATATATCATTGTATCAAAATGTATCCGTCAAAACTTAATACACTCGAGAGCAATGAATCCGGGTCACTTAAAGAATCCTAAAAATCTCGGAAACTAAAAATGCTAGGTTAATGCAATAAATTGTATTTAATAGACAATGTAATACTCCTTAAATGAAGGTATTAAAACTTCTTAGTTATTGTAAAGTTATATCATAAAAAAATCAAATTTGAAAATGGGCCACTTTCGAAGATGGAACTACGAAATTACAGCATTTGGTTTTGCTTTTGTTTGTAATCTGTCATTTATGTGGGTACATAAACCATGTTGATAGTGCTCTATATTCATTATTCAAGCTGAAATTATGTCGCTTACGCCTGAAGAATGCACCAGAATACTTACAATGCTGGAAACCGGCCGGAGTCAGCGCGATACAGCCAGGACTGTCGGTGTGTCGCTGTCAACAGTACAAAGAGTTCTCCGACGTTACGAAGAAACTGGTTCTAACCTACGCAGACCAGGAACGGGCAGAACCAGGTGTACCACAGCACGAGAAGACCGATACTTGGTGAACACCATGCTTCGAAATCGCTTTCTCACAGGAACTGAACTCACCAATCAGTTTCGACGCCTCGGAGGAAGTAACCCAAGTGCATGGACAGTAAGACGTCGGCTTGCTGAATCTAACTTAAAACCCCTTAGACCTGCAAACGGCCCTAAACTGGAGCGTGGGCATCGTATTTCGAGACTAAGATATGCCCAGAGCCACGTAAATTGGAGTATTGAAGATTGGTCAAAAGTTATGTTCTCCGACGAATCAAAATTTATGCTCTACAAGCACGATGGAAGACACAGAGTGTATCGAAGACCAGGGGAAAGATTCAAGCAAGCATGCATCGAAGAAAAAGTAGCCTACGGTGGTGGGTCTGTACTTGTGTGGGCCGGAATTTCTTCTGAAAGTCGCACAGAGCTGGTGATCATAGAAAACGGCTCTTTAACTAGCGTAAGATATGTGGAAGAAATCCTCAATGATCACGTTGGTCCATTTATGGTCAATTTAGGTGAGGATGCTATATTTATGCATGACAATGCCCGACCTCATACAGGTAGGATTGTGAATGACTACCTTCAAGAGATGAACATTACTCGTATGGAGTGGCCAGCGCGCAGCCCGGATATCAACCCGATCGAGCATGCTTGGGACGAGCTAGGCAGATGCGTAAAACAACGAAACCCTCCCCCAATCACGCTTCGTGAGCTCAAAATTGCTCTCACAGAGGAATGGGAGAATATTCCCCAAAATCGTATAAGGAACTTGGTGTACAGCATGCCAAACCGCGTAAACGTAGTAATGGAAGTACGAGGAGGCAATACGAAGTATTAAAATTCAAGAAAATCGTAATAAAGTTCAAAAATTTCATGTTTCCTATTTTTGTTTTAAGGAGAGATCAGCAGTTTTTTTCTTTATGTAATTTTGTGTTAATAAAATGTATGGTGACTCATATTTTTTTTACTTTCGTTTAAGGAGTATTACATTGTCTATTAAATACAATTTATTGCATTAACCTATCATTTTTCGTTTCCGAGATTTTTAACATTCTTTAAGTGACCCGGATTCATTGCTCTCGAGTGTAGTTAAAAAAACTGATTATGGCGAATGTTCTAGATTTTAAAATTTTATCTTAACAAGCTTGCAAAACTAAATAAGGATGCCAGGCTGCCCGTGGGGTGTTAATAAATTCCAGTTAAGTGTACATTTTGATTTTCTATCCCCTTCCCGAAGGCACCGACTTGAATTTCGGGATAAAAAGTATGCAATAACCTTCTTCGTAGTATGAACTCAAATCGTGTTAAGTTTCAATTGAATTCCATTCAGTAGTTTTGGAGTAATGCGCGTTCGGGATACAGACAGACAAACAGATAGACAGACAAAAATAAAAATAAATACAGTTTTGGCATCAGTGTGAGCTACAGAATGCTTTTTTTTTAATGCTTTATTATGCTTTATATGTTAGCCTTTGACCACTATCTCACCTGATGGTAAGTGATGATGTGGTCGAAGATGTTGTTCAGATGCTAGCTAGAAGTACTGGCTCTGAGGAACAGCTGCTGGAACACACCGTTAGGTGCTTGGCGACAGATTTTCTACTTGAGGGTGGTAGCTAGCCAGGCGGGCATTTGCAAAAAACCGACTGCACCGACGGCTTAACGTTCCCTCCGAAGCACCGAAACGCTCAGTAGCTATGTAACTAGCGGTCACCCATCCAACTCATGACCTTGACATTTCAGCCATATACAGAATTGGATCTGTTAGGTTCAGTTTTATTATAAGTATACTAGCTGACCCGGCAAACGTTGTTCTGCCATATAAATTATTTAAAAAATAAGGGTTGATCGTAGAAGAGTGAAAATTGAGGATTGTATGTATTTTCTACCGACTTCAAAAAAGGAGGAGGTACTCAATTCGTCTGTATTTTTATTTTATTTTTTTTATTTTTTTTTATGTTTGTTACCTCATATCTTCTGACTGGGTAAACTGATTTTAATAATTCTTTTTTTATTTGATAGCTGATGCTTGCCGTGTGGTCCCATTTAAATTTCATCAAAATCGATTTAGCCGTTTTTGAGTTACACTCCAAAAACTGAAAAAGTGTTTTCCTGTCCTGATATTATAATCAATGTTTGTTACCTTAGAACTTTTGACTGGGTGAACCGATTTTGATAACCTTGTTTTTATTTAAAAGCTGATGCTTGCCGTGTAGTCCCATTTAAATTTCATCAAAATCGGACAAGCCGTTTTTGAGTTACACCCCAATAACTGAAAAGTATTTTCCTATCATGATGAATTCTCATCGAAGCTCAAATTTGGTGGTAACACAGTAATATTTCCTCAACGGTATAAGATAGAAATAAAATTTTGGATAGGAAGATAAAACGTGTATTATGCTGCAAGCAAGTCTTATTTTCATAATTTAAGTCTGTTATATGTTACTATATCTGGTGGTAAGTTAAACATAAGCCCATAAGTAGCAAGGGTCACTAAACAGGGCGAAATAAAAATTTTTACCAAAAAAATAGAACCGACTTCAACACTCAAATGTGTGAAATAACTTGTCGAAGTCGGTACCATGCGCACAATATTGTGATGATAGGTACTTTTGAACCGTCATGGTACCGACTTCAACAAGTTATTTCACACATTTGAGTGTTGAAGTCGGTTCTATTTTTTTTGTAAAAATTTTTATTGTATGTTGTATCATAAAAAAATAGAAATTAAAAATTTTGTCTAAAAAATAAAAATAAATATTTAAGGGTGGACTACCCCTAACATTTAGGGGGATGAAAAATAGATGTTGGCCGATTCTCATAGATACCGGATAAGCACAAAAAAATTCATCAAAATCGGTCAAGCCGTTTCGGAGGAGTATGGCAACGAAAACTGTGACACGAGAATTTTATATATAAGAAGATAGATTGTTCACTTCCATTGCGCAGTCTCTAAAATCTATGCGGTAAAAGATAGATCGTTAAAAAAATGACCGTACCAAATGTTCCAAATTTTACAGTTTTATCTAAGCAAGCTTGCAAAACTCGATAAGGGCACCGGGCTGCCCGTGGGGTGCCGGGTTTCTCGTGGGGTGTCGGGCGGCCCGTGGGTTAGTCAGGCTGCCCGTGGGGTGTTGGGATGCCCGTGGGGTACCGGGCAATCATGGGGTGTCGGACTGCCCATGGGGTGTCGGACTGCCCGTGGGGTGCCGACCACTCGTCACTTATCTAAAAAAAAAAAAATTTAAATCGTACTACAAGGTAATAAATTACAGGTAAGTGTACATTTTGACTTTCTTCGCCTTTTTCGAAGGAACTGGTGCTAAATTTCGTGATAAAAAGTATACAATAACCTTCTTCGTAGTATGAACCCAAATCGTGTTAAGTTTCATTGAATTCCATTTAGTAGTTTTGGAGTGATGCGCGGCCGGGATACAGACAGACAGACAGACAGACAAAAAATACAGTATTGGCATCAAATTTCAACCATGTACAGAATGGGATCTGTTACCGTTTTATTATAAGTAAAGATCAATATTTTTATAATATGTATAGCTGGAACGCGTAAGTCTGCACGTACCCTCAATGCTAAAGCGGTGAGGTCTGTTCGCTTCATCGGTGAATGAGGGGTATATAAGCGAGCTGGTGGGAGGCAGGGTATCACCCGTTACTCTCGTCTTTCTTCTCGCTCAGTCGTATGTGCTTTCTCCGTCTTTTTCTCAACCTCACATTATTGTTTTAATAATACTTTTTATATTTAACTCTAAGGCTTTTTAAACTATACAATTGCAAAGAGGAAAATGTAAATGCTAATCTCTCAGATTTTAATATATATAGGACAAGTACTTACTACAAAATTAAACCATGTGGCCGACCATATTTCATTATGTGATTTTTAAATAAATGAGGATTATTTTAAAATGAGTTAATACAATTACCTGACCAGGATCAGATATTCAATAGGATTTCGAAATGAGCCTGGCTACTATGAAAGGAATATTTTGCAAACCAGAGGGGCTGATCACAAATTCATTGACAAATGACGTATTGTTCTGCAAATGGTAAATAAACTACTACATGCGAAATAATTTTATATGTGGGATAAGCACTGAATTTTAAGGCACCGACTCATCACCTTTCCCAGCTTCCAGAATGCCGGGAAGAGCAAGCATTTATAATAAACATAATTTTGATTATGAAATAATTAAATATTTTGAATCGCTCGTAGCGAAGTTCACTTAGCTGTTCTCAACCGATCAGCAAAGTTAAGCAACGTCGCGCGCGGTCATGAGTTGGATGGGTGACTGCTAGTGACATTACTACTGATTCGTTTCCGTGCTTCGGAGGGCACGTTCAGCCGTCGGTCCCGGTTGTTGTCTTAGGATGGCAGTCGTTATAGCATGGTGGTAGGGCATTTTGCGAATGCCCTACCTAGCTGCCAGCCTGGCTAGCTACCACCCTCAAGTAGAAAATCCATCGCCAAGCACCTAACGGTGTGTTCCGGCAGCTGTCCTTGAGAGCCAGTACTTCTTGGTTAGCCTGAACAACATCTTCGACCACATCGTCACTTACCATCAGGTGAGATAGTGGTCAAAGGCTAACCTATCAGAAAAATATATATATATATATATATTAGTAAACATGGCTTACAACCTCACGTCGAACACATTTTTTTACGCGCTTGTGTGTCTTTATACCTTTACTCAAAAACGTTATATTTTCGCGGTCACATTCTCTCAACATTACTGACTAATTTTACTATGCCAGGCTTGATCTTTTATATTTAGATTCAACGAATAAAACACTTAAGAGCATTCCCGTTTGTTATAATTTATAAATCCCTGAAATTAACATAGGTTTTTGATGCCATATTACTGTATAGCTCTGCCTGTTTGTTTTCTTCAGGCGCAGTCTATACCATGTTCTTACTACAGTTTATATATTTCTTATTGGAAATGTATGCAATAAGATAATAATACTACACCATGTGCTATCTCTTCATGGGATCGAACCGGAATACACCTACGGGTGTATCCCAGAGTTTGTTAAATGATTCCGTGGTGCACGTCAACTATCCAAGAGTATTGATTTTCTTCGTATGCGTGTTAAGTTTGCCTACTGTAATGGGGTAAATGAAGTGCATTTCAGTGAACATAATTAATTTTATTTAATAGTAATCCAGGAAGTACTTTTTAAATATATAATGTAAAAGTAGTTAGGTGGGTAGCAGTACGGACAGTGGACACCTGGTAAGAAAGCGGTGCGGCAACTGAGTCTATATACATATAACTAATTGTTTTTGAGTAATCAGCAACTTATAATATATTTATTTAAAAAATTGTTCAAATTATCGAAAATCACTAACTTCGCAGTATCAGCTATAATAGCACTCACATTGCACGTGTCTCTGCAGTCATGACTACTTCATTGGATTATATTACATAGCTTATGTTTATTGTTTAGTCTAACAATACAGTACATAACTCACACTAAGATTAAAAATTCAATATTATTACCTATTTTGACTAATACAGCAATATCATCATATCTGATCTATTATATAAGTACCAAATTCTTATTGAAAATAGTGATTCATAACATATGGAAAGTCTGTTCAGGATCTTATGTTTTTATTAGTGGTGGAGGTGGTTGTGCTGGTTATAGACGATAATGGCAAAACTCAGCAGAGCAAATCCTAGGAACACCATTTCCATGAATCTAGGCTACCGAGATAAACAAGGGTTTCCATATCCACCTTTCAGCACAGTGCATTCTGATAGCACTTTAATTATTACAATGATTGTCATCAGACCTACATACAATAGTAAATTTTACGATTATAATAACCACTAGAATCTAGTTCTATTACATATTAATAGGGCAACATTAAAAGAGTTTTTAAATATGAAATGAATGAATTCAAGACAAAGCCATTGAAGAAATAATAAAAAATCTTAAAATTAGTTTAAAACGTATAAAAATTTTAAAACATTATTTTATTAGTAGTGATTTCTTTTATTTTATAGCTGACAGTAGCTAAGAAAGAGTTTTGACAACTATCTCATCTGATGGCTTACCATCAGATGAGATAGTTGTCAAAACTCTTTCTCAATCATGAAATAGTAATTCTAGGTTACTCACAATAGCATATTCGACCACATCATTTTACTTATAATGATGTGGTCGAATATGCTATTGTGAGTAACCTAGAATTACTAACTCTAAAAGACAGCTTTCGAAACACATCGTTAGGGGCTTGGAGACAGATTTTCTACTTGAGGATAGTAGCTAGCCAGGGGAAAATTGCAAAATGTCCTACCACTATGTTATAATGACTGACATCCTAAGACAATTACCGCGAGCAATGAATTAACGTGCCCTTGGAAACACGTGCAAGTAGGAATGGCACAAGTAGTCAGCCATCCAAGTCATAACTTCAGCGGACATAGCTTATCTTACTTGATCGGTTAAGAACAGCAATGTAAGATACGCTACGAGTGTTTTAAATATTGTAATTTAGTCAGCCCAAACACCTAATATATACAGAAGATTCAGCATAATGGACTAACGGTCAGTAGCCTGTGTGGCTAGTAATATTTAGAGCGCTGCGGTACATTACAAAAACCAACTATCCTATGTACATAACGTTCAGTTAAAATGCAAATCTATGGAATCGATGAAAATCTTCATAATACCAAAGTTATTACTTATAGCTATAGTTCACCAACTTAAATAGGTAATAAAGAAGCAAAGCGTATGAAATGCCATTATGAAGTTTGCTGCTGGCGTTGCTCCAGTTCTAGTGATGATGATACTTCCGGAATATCCGCCTCTCGTATGGCTTGATGGCGATTCATAAGAACATATCCATTGTTTTCTGAAAATAAAACCAGTAAAATCTTTGAACGCTTGTTCGATCGTAAGCGGATAAAATAATTTTAATATCCAAAGATTTAACAAATCAAAGACTAACTAAAATTAATAAATAATTTATAAGGTTTTACATGTATAAAGTTTAATTGTAAGTTAAATATAAGTTCAGGTAGATCATGCAAAAAAACGAACTGCTCGTCTAGCATGCGCGCCGCGAGTAACTTGTGTCTACTATTTATCTCGTGCACAATAGACATATCGCGATATGTCTACGAGTGCTAACATAGCAGGGCAAGTAACAGTCACACACAGAAGTAACAGTAAAAGTCCACGTTTACCTATATTTTGCGATACCTGTGGCAACTTGTCGACCAACATTAACATGTACAACAAAAGTTAAATCGATTTTTGACACTTATCAGCGAGTATTTGCGTGAATTTTCTCGTCCTACTTTTTGAGGACGAGATACATTGTTAGTCTATCTCAAGCAGTATTATGAGGGCGATCGACGATTTAGTATAAATTTACTTTCCGTCCAGTGTTAGCAGATCCGTAATATTTGTGTGTAAAACGTATAAAATAACTAAATTTTAATTTATTACAACTCACAAACTCTGTGTGCGTAGCTTAAATATAATATTTTTGAATAAAGCGGAAGCTAGGGTATTTAATTATTTTTAAAATAAATATATTATAAGTTGCTGATTACTCAAAAACAATTAGTTATATGTAAATAAATCAGTATAATAAACATTTATTAAAATTTTCATGAAATTCGGAACAGGCAACATTTAAAGTAATCTAAATGAATAACTCCTTTTAAGAGTTCCGTACCCAATATATTAAATAAAATACTCTACTCGTGTCATGCGTGACATATTTCTTATTTGCACATGCTAGCCAAGCTGGTCATCCACGTAAATCCTATTTCAATAAAAAAAAAATCATAAAAAAGTGAAATTGAAAAGAAAATTCTATTAATAGTAGGAAGAAGCGTCCCAACCACGAGCGGAGATACCCAATTTTGAGTCTGCTCCACGCTGAAAAATCTTTCAAAAATCGGAAAAAGCGGTATTTTTTAACCGTACATAGCCGTGTTATATATTAAAAGTTGCGGAAAATTAAGGCGTACATGGTGGTGTCAAAAGAAAAGTGAAGAGCGGTTTTTTTCGAAGTGAAAATAGTGAAAACCGTGAAAAATCCAAATATCTAAAAGTTTAAAGTGAAACGCTGTGAAAATTAAAGCGACGACCTACCAGTTTTTTATCGTCCCTGGGAGGGCATCCAAGCGCCCCACCCTCCTACAGCTTTCTTGGATTTTTTCGGCGCACCCGCGCGGAAATAAAGCCAAAAAAATAAGTACCACGTGGCCACGTGGTCGGTGAACCAGCGGCGCGCGGGGAAGACCAACCACGGTGCCGGAGGGTCCCAGAGAAGCAGAGCACAGAGGCATTTTCAGAAAACAAGAATAACAAGTAAATTCGTAGATATAACGTTTACAAACTTATTTGCGGTTTGCGTTTTTGGTAGAGTAAATAAATTAAATGTTTTTCAGCGACAACATATCCTTTAAAAATTACTGCATGTAGAACACACTTAGGCTTGTAGACCTTTTTAAAATTAAATTTTTTTCCTTTAGTACTTTTATCAAAATATTTTATTTTCCAAATTTTGCAACTTCTATAACTTTGTTTTATCCGTATCTCGAAAACGGTGCGTCGGAGGCACATTCCGACAGCAGCTGTCGGTAGTATTTAACTGACCAGATCCCACCACCATATATATATATTTTTTTTTTTTTTTTTTTTTTTTTAATTACTCACCTATATACTTGTAAATAGTGCCTTTTGAAATAATTTGTCATAGAATTAGTGTTAACTAATAGTGTTTAGATCAATCCTAAAGGAAATCTAAAAAACCCAACCTTATTGCGGTTGTATAAAAATCTTTTAAAATCTTTCGAAGTTAAAAATAACCAACATTTTGCCAATACACATTGTCAAACAACAGTAATTAGACTGCTGTTCAAGCTTTCATCAAAACAAGTAATTCTAGATTTTTGCTAGCACTCTCTTTAATATATTTTTATTACAAAATTTGTGTGGATTACATTTCAACCGCAAACAAGGCACAATAAGTTGGCTTTGAGCATAACTCAAAAACGGGGCGTCGGAGGTCAATTTTGACGGCAGCCTCTGGTGTGTATTTAGATTATTGTAACTTTGGGTTGACTGGACCTCCCCCCACCCACAACTTTTCCCCACTTTAGTAAAAATAGAAATATAAGCTTGCTTCTTTTATTTTATGTATTGTATTTTGTTTAAATTTTTTGTACTTTTGACTATCACCTTAGTAAAAGTTAACGACTGCACAGGCTGTGCCTGATTTCCGTATTCATCTGTTGTTTCCGGTTTGATCAAAAATGTCACACAGATCATCAAAATCGAGCCAGACGACCACACCTAAGGCCTCAATTAGAGAGCGCCCAGACCGCAGGCAGGACCAGCCTCGAACCAAAACCTCTAAAGTTGAGCCACTTCGCAAAAGGGCAATTACCCAAGCTGTACTAGCGGAAGCCAAGAAAGATCTGCCAGTCAACCCCCCGACCCCGTCCTTGGCCAGCCGTAAATCAGTTGAAAACTTGATAGATGAACTCTCGGCAGAAGTTGATAAGTATTCTGATGTGTCATTACGTCCATCAGAAGTAGATCGCTTTGCCGGGATAGCAATCGACATCGCAAAAACCGAAGACGAATGGTCGGATATGGACAGTGCAAGCGTTTGCAGTGGACGGTCAAGCATGCTACCGCAAACGTGTAGGGGAGCCGGCGCCTCAATGGACCTCGCCACAAAACGCGCCAACGAACTCATGCTAAATGGTAAAGAGGCCCTAGAAAAAGCGGGAAACTTGAAACGCGAGTCCAAAACTGAGGCGTTGGCTTGCTTGCAGGAACTCTATGAGCTTGTACTTTCTCTTTCCGACTCACGCTCGCGACACAAACTGGCCGCTGAAACGGAGCGAACAAAGGCGGCCAGGGAACTTGTAAGGGTGGAAAGAGCCCACAACAAGCAAGTGGCGGATCTACTTACTTCCAACGCCGCAAAGTTACGCGATTGCGACCAAACACTACAGAGTACCCAAGAGCTGGTCAAATCAACGTGGAGATGGCTCAATTTCGAGCTGGATGGACCGATGAAGGCAATTGGCGAGATTAAGCATCACTTGATGTCTGCCCAAAATCTGCCTGACTCTGCACACAACTCAAAATTGGAACATGATTTGTCTGCGATGGAAGAGCATCTCAAGGATTTAAAAGCCCACAACCATCGGATGGACTCAATGAGAGTAGAGCTCTCGAACATGCAGAGTTCTCTTAACTCCCTTTTGCGTCAAACGGAGCCTAAGCTACCGAGCGGTCCAGCCTCCCCACCACAGAAAGCTGTCTATTGCGAGATCCCTTTAAATCTTTTAGAACCAGTCACCCAGGAGATAAGGGCACTTAAAGACAGGATTGACGAGTTGTGTGCTGGTCCTTCTAAAAAACACCTTACACGACTGGAAATCCAGGAAGACCTAGCAGATGCTATAACGCCGGTAAAGAACCACCTGAAGAAAATCGACTCTGCTGTTGAGGACCTTAGAGATTGTGGTCAAGCAGGAATTATGTCACAATTGCAAGACCAAAATTCCGGTATAGGAACGTAAGTAGCTTTGACGGATATAAAAGAACAACTCAGTGACATTCAGGCAAAGATGGTCCAACAGACCCTTGAAACTGCGAGCGGTAAAGCACGACCAGGTCAGATTAACAACTATGCAGCAAGTGCTCAAGACCAAACGCCAAAAATTCGACCACAATCATTTGCACAGGCGGTTGCCAAGCCACGCTATTCTGTGGTTCTTGAATCAGCAGATCCACGCAAAACTAGTGATGACATAATAGAGCAAGTAAAGAAAGCTGTCGATGTAATCGACCTCGGTGTGGGTGTATCGAAAGTCTCAAAAATTAAAAACCAGAGAGTAATTATAAGCTGCAATACTCCGGAGGGCAGGCACACCTTACAGTCTGCCATAAAAACGAATTGCTCGCAGCTTTTTGCTATTGATACACAGGAAAGGCTGCCACAAATAAAGCTGATAGGACTGACAAACGATTTGGATGATGGCAAAGTACTTAGAGCCATCACCAAACAAAATCGCATTCTGGCTGATCTTACTCCTTCTCAATTGGCCATGAAAATAAATCGTAGGGTTAAGGGCAGAACTCGCGAACTTTGCAACATCATAATGGAGGTTTCTCCTTCTGTGTGGTGTAAGCTCAAAGATCAAAATGTACACATAGGACTACAGAGGGTTGCAGCTGTTGACCAGTCACCTGTTGTGCAGTGCTATAAATGCCTTGGATATAACCACAAAGCTAGGGACTGTCGTTCCATCCTAAAGTGTGGATATTGTTCCATGGAGCATGACACTAGGACATGCCCTAACAGAAACAGTGCCCCAAATTGTTGTAATTGTGTCAGCTCCAAAAGAAATGAAACAAATCACCCCGCCTACAGTCAGTCATGCCCAGACTGGATCAAATGGGACAGAATAGCAAGGTCTTCTGTAGCGTACTGCTAAGGGCACTCAAACAGGAAACGCACTGATTAATACACAGACTCACATCAAAATAGCCCAAGTGAATCTGGGCAGAGGACTTAATGCCTCAGAAGAAACTCTTAAAGAAGCTCTTACCCAAGGTTTCTCGATTCTATTGGTTCAGGAACCATATGTTGGCGCCAAGGCACACATGTCTTGCTTTCAAGGTACCCGCGTTGTTCAAAAACAAACTTCTGACTCAAAAAAACCTGTCCGGGCTGCAGTCGTCATCACCAACCCATTAATACAGTTTGCCACTAACCCAGAATTAATAACTGAAGACTTAGTGGGAGTTGTTATATCTATTGGAAGCACCAAATTAGGTTTAATAAGTATGTATTTAGATTATAAGAAAAACATTCAAGACGACATAACTTCAATGAAAAACATTATGACCAAGATGAATCTCAGCGACATCATCATTGGAGGCGATTCAAATGCGAGAAGTCTCTGGTGGGGATGCAAAGCCGATGATAAGAGAGGAATCGAATTAACGGAGACACTAGCCGAGTTAAAATTGGAGATATTGAACACTGGCTCTACCCCTACATTTCATGTCATCCGCAAAGGTATTCCTCATGTAAGCATTATAGACATCACCGCATGCTCTGTCACAATACTTCACAAAGTGACCAATTGGAGAGTAGATGCCAATTTTTGTACACTTTCGGATCACAGAGCTCTTCTGTTCAATGTTCTTGTAACCAATAATGAAGAACCAGGTACAATAGAAAGATCAACACGAATATTCAACACCAGAAAAGCAGATTGGCCTAAACTTAAAGAATGTCTAGCTTACCAACTATCCTCGAGAGAAATTACTGTGGCAAAAACAACAAACACCAACACGAACGAAGAATTGAACGAGCTAGTGGAAACATATACGGACTGCATAATAAATGCAGCCAAACAATCTATACCACTTCTGTCGTCCAAAACAACTGGAAACACAATTTCATGGTGGAACCGTAAATTGAGCTCATCCAAGGCGAACATGATAAGGTTAAGAAACAAAATAGGGAAAGCCAACCCACGCAGAAAACCATTTGTGACTAAGGATTATTTAGATGCCAAAGAGGCCTACACACTTTCCATGGATGAATTCAGAACAACCAGCTGGAAAAATCTGTGCACTACCCAAGAAAAAGAAAAAGTATGGGACACAACCTACCGACTCCTAAAAATTAGTACTCGACATGGGGAAGACAAGCTAATACGAACCTCTAACGGTACAATCTTAACCGAGAATGAATCAGCAGCTGAACTAGCAAAAGTATTTTACCCCTCGGACAGCACTCAAACTGATACAATAGAACAGACACAACTAAGAAGCTACACAGAAACACTAATGAAAAATCTAAAATCTGATCACAACCTTGACTCAAATCTTAAAGACTTCACCGAGGCAGAGCTACAGAACGTTTTCAAAAATATTAGTCCAAAAAAGGCGCCTGGTGGAGATGGCCTTACAGCAGATATTTGTTACAGGGCCCATCTGGTTGATCCAGCAATCCTAAAAGATATTCTTAACCAATGCTTGAGACTAGGATGCTTTCCGAGAATCTGGAAAGTCGCTACAATAAAAATAATACCGAAGCCAGGCAAGGAGGACTACCACAATCCTAAGTCATACAGACCCATTGGTCTACTCCCAATTCTGGGTAAGGTACTTGAAAAACTTTTCACTAACAGAATCATGTGGCAACTGGGAAGCCAGAACAAACTCAGCGCACGCCAGTACGGTTTCATGCCACAGCGAAGCACTGAGGACGCTCTCTACGACGCCATTACGATAATTGACGAAGCACGCAGGAGCAAGAAAATTGCAGTGGCAGTGTCATTAGACATTGAAGGCGCATTTGATAATGCTTGGTGGCCGGCGATTTTAGACCAGCTAGTAAAGAAAGCCGTCGACCCTGCAATTATAAGGCTAATAGCAGACTACCTGAACGATAGACACATACACCTCCGTTATGCAGGCTCTTTAGTAAAACGACCTACCAACAAAGGATGCATCCAAGGCTCTACTTGTGGACCTCTTTTATGGAACATACAGCTAGATCAAGTGCTGGAACCAAGCCAGTATGGAGAGGTCCACATTCAAGCCTTTGCCGACGATATTCTCCTCATCGGTGTCGGCAATAACGGTGAAAAAATAGAAAGATCTATTAATTCAGCATTAAGTAAAGTAGTAGACTGGGGAAACAAGCTAAAACTTCGCTTCGCTGCACACAAAACTCAAGCAGTTATCTTTACGCGAAAACGGAAATACCACGTTCCGCGGCTTAAGATGTCAGGCACTGAAATAAAAGTAGCCGACCAATTCAAGATACTGGGACTAACTATAGATAAGAATTTAAGCTTTAAGCCACACCTGGTAAATACATGCAAGAAGGCTATGGAATTTTACAAGATCGTCTCAAGAGCAGCACGAGCGCAGTGGGGATTGAACTCCGAGATCCTAAGAATAATTTATATCGCAGTAGTAGAACCGACCATCCTGTACGCCTCAAGCTGCTGGGCCAACCAGGTAGATAAGAGGTCAATCAGTAAACTCCTGGACCAAATTACTCGGGCGTTTGCAATTAGGATCTCGAAAGCACACAGAACAGTTTCGTTCACCTCGAGTGTTTTGCTATCAAAAATATTCCCATTGACACTGCGAGCAAAGGAAAATTCTGAGATCTACTCAATCAAAAGAGGAAAACCACTTTGTATACTACCAGACAGAAAACTTGAACTTAGAGTAAGCCCATTTATGTTACCACATCCTGCTGAAAGAACGGATATCACATACTCATATATTAACGACCAGGCAGATATAGAACTATGTACGAATAAGTGGCCACATATATATACGGACGGGAGCAAAATAGATAACAAAGTGGGAGCGGCTATATCTTGCTGGGTAGACGGTTCTGAAAAGAAAACCCTCAGCTTCAGACTAGAAAATTATTGCAGTGTTTTTCAAGCAGAAATGGCTGCTATCCATAAAGCCCTGAAAGTGATGCAAAGATACGCAACTTACAAAAAAGCCACTATATTAAGCGATTCTAGATCAGCTCTGGATTGTATAGCTGATAACACCTCACTCAATCCAATAGCAGTTGAAATCCGACAGCTCATCGACTTGATCACCAAACAAGGAGGAACAGTTCTCCTCAAATGGATAAAAGCACATGTCGGAATAGCAGGGAACGAAAGAGCTGACGAGTTAGCGAAGTCCGCGGCATTACAAAATAAATCAAAACCAGCTTACGACCTATTCCCTTTATCTTACGCTAAGCGCCATATCAGAGACACTACAACTATCGCATGGCAGCACCAATACACACATTCTTCTACCGGAGCGCTCACACGAAAGTTCTTTCCAGATGTCAAGATTGCATATAAAGTACTACAAAAGATTAAAATAAACAATTTTTTAACGCAGCTTTTTACCGGTCATGGTGGTAACAGAGCATATTTATTTAGATTCAAACTCATGGACACTCCATTCTGCACTTGCAACAACGATAAAGACCAAACAATAGAACACCTGCTCACGGACTGCCCGCGTTTTCATCTCTCAAGGTACAATTGCGAGTGCAGAATGGACTGCCCAATCACAATGGAAAATTTAAATTTTATTATTGGTGATGACAACTGCCGTCCGATATTTTTCGACTTTGCACAGACCGTTCTGAGTAGAGTTGGAAAAGAAAACGGCTCTAACACTTTTACTCTAACATAAATATGAAAATGTGTAATTCATAGCAATTAAATCTAAAAATGTAGTTTTTGTAAATTTTACCTGTGTATGTCTGTTATGTATAATTATAGAAAGTCATAATGTTTGTTAGTTGAACTGTATTTCATATGAAAACAATAAATTTATAACAAAAAAAATATATATATATATATAATAAATATATATATATATATATATATAAAAAAAAAAATAAAAAAAAAAAAAATGGTAACAAAACAAGTGACCATAAGAAAAAAAAAATAAAAGTTTTTCAATTCTTTTGTTAAAAAACCCTCAGCTTAGAAAGATGTTGCATTATAAACAGCAACAGTGTAAGACAGAGGGAGGATGGTTTTAGTCCGTAGGTCGTCAGGCAACTGGCGGTGTCGGACATAACCAGGAGGTTGGCGCTTGGATCAAGCATACAGGCAGCAACGCCCTGGTATCCATGAGGATTTCCACCTCCCTACAGAAAAAAAAAAAAAAAAAAAAAAAAAACTCCTTTTAAGAGTTCCGTACCCAATATATTAAATAAAATACTCTACTCGTGTCATGCGTGACATATTTCTTATTTGCACATGCTAGCCAAGCTGGTCATCCACGTAAATCCTATTTCAATAAAAAAAAAATCATAAAAAAGTGAAATTGAAAAGAAAATTCTATTAATATGTAATAAAAAAATTCTTGCTAAACAAATTATGTAACGATAATGGTTTATTATTTGGTTAGAAGTAAGAAACTTATTTGTTCAATAAGTGAGCATAGTTGTTTTTGATCCGAGTGCTGACTTCGAATCCCGAGCTAGCCAAGTAGTCTAGAAATTATTAATCTGGATTCTCATATGGACATATGACCAAAGTGAGGGATATAAAGACACGAAACTTAAAAAATGTTTTTTTGTGAAACATAGAACTTTTCATCTCTACCAGCAAGAAAATTTGCCAAAAGTATGTTATGCAGAACATTTATTTCCCGCCACTTCATTGTATGTTTATTTATTTTTTTCTCAGACGTTGCATTCCAAAATATTCCTGCATGACATGCAGGAACTACAAATTACAGTTTTAAAGTGAATAATATTTATTTTAATTTATTCTGGCAGGTACATAAAAGAAATAGTTCAATTTCGGAGTTTAATAACCCATATGTGTAAATTCTTCAACTTGCTAATTCTGAAAGCTATAAAGGTGACTTTGGTTTTTCGGCGAATATTCTCGTTCCGGAATTTATCGTGCAAATAAACTCCAAGCATAGTTCTTTCCATAGCTTGTTGAGTGACGCTGAGCTTGTCCTTAAGGGCCCAGTTGAGTAAAAATATTTTCTTCAAACATACCTTCAAAAGATTCAGCTGGCAGTGGAAGAGGTGGTCTTTGTGATATATTTGTCGCTGTACCTGTAAGTAATATGTCATTTGTTTACTTCTGTCTTAACAAAATTATACCAAAAAAAAAAGAAGAAATTATCAATAGCATTGATATCTTTTTTTCTGTCGTTGTACCACACTAAGTGATAGCGCACTACATGTTCTTTTTCAGCTCTCTTCTGTACGGTATCTCAGTTCTCACACCATTCAAACACATAAATTTGTTATAAATACAATCCATCCAAGCATTCTGTACTCATCATTTATCCAACATCCGTATGCATTTTCTTCTACTTCCTGTTCACACTCATCAATAGTTCTAGTTATTGCATGCTTCATTCATCTTTATGCATAAATCGTCAACTTTTCTCTCTATCTTTGGTAAGTGGTGTTACCCATTTTATTATCTCTTAATTATTGAAAGCCTTTTCTGAAAATTCCCTTTAATTAAACATTGTTGTCTTTTAACGCTGGGTTCCCAACGAGTCACACTACAGAAGGTAATACTGTAATTTGTAGGGAAAAATATCCATAACCAGTCTTATGTGGGACAAAATATTGTGCAAAAGAGGGTTAGAGGAGTATAATTGGAAAAACACATCATATGATCTCGACTATATTGTCCGAAGGGATAGATCTATAAAAAACACACAAATTTTGCTTAATACTATGTAGATGATGAGCCTACTGATGTTTACCGAAGACTGTTCCAGACGTTTATGGCACTGAACTTTTTTCATAGAAATAGCCATTAACTGTCCTGTCCGGGGATTGAACACAGGACAGAAGTGATTTCACACTTTTATATAAAATCACTAATATAATTTTCAGATAACAGTAATTATGTTTAAAAGGTAATCTGTCTTATTAATATTTTTTATTGATTATATATATATATGAGTGTTAGAGTATGAACATATTAGTTAAAAAATTTGATTCATTTAGAATTTTTATCTCAGCTTTCGTTATTATTGACTTATCACGCAGAGTTATTTTTATCTATACTGGTGGGGTTTGCTCTCCATTTGCGCAATTTTAGTTTTCACTAAATTGTAAACCGTCAACATTACTATTGTAACTTATCTTCTTTTTCTAGGATTATTGTGACCTTAACTTTGTTTCGCGTTTGCATGTCATTTCGAAACAAATTAGTTTATGTAGATTTATATCTCACTTTATCTTAACTATCTTGTAACCTTAACTGCCTCGCCATGGTCTCGTGTAGTTTCGTACAAGATAGTTTAGATAGGGAGAGATCAATCTCTTTATTTATACAATCTCCGTGTTTAATTCCCTTCTGTTCAAGATGGATCAGATAGAGAGAGATCCAACACTTTATATTTAAAGTAGCTTGTACCAAAAGTCACTCTAGAGAGCAAGAAATTTAACATTTAAATTATTTCGCAATCGGAAATCCCGAGAGATCTTTATGTTTCACCAATTTAATGTTAACGTCTGGAAGTCCACAACCACGCGATTCTCACGGCATTTATTTATTTTTATTTAATATACTTCTATATTGGTCATATTACCAATATTTTCGTATCTATATCTCTTTCTCATCTTATAGATTATCATATCAAATCCATTCAAACATATTCTTTTTTGCAACTGCGACACATAAAAACAGCTTGAATAATATTTGTTTTAAAATGTAAAATATATGAATACTTAATTGAAAATCAAGTGAAAATACTAATAAAAATTTTACCACGAGTAAAAGTTGATTTGAAAAACAACGCATCAATGACACGAAAGATACAATTTTCATAATGGCGTTTTCTTATTGGTTAAATTAGATTCAGATGCATCCACAAGATACTATAATTTTTTTTTCATATTTTAGAAGTATTTTAAGAAAACATTTAATGAATTATTTAATAAAACACTTAAAAAATCTTTATAAAAATGATTTATATCTAGTGACAATTCCGCCTTATTTCCTGTTAAGCCGACGTGACGTCACAAACGCCACGCAGCCAAACCAGAAGAGTATTCGACGCGTTTCGCTTCTATCTGATATTCATCCTCAGGAGGTCTTGACTCTACGAGCGCACGATTGAGACTAAACGGCCGGCTTTTTTTTTTTTCTTGAGGACATACATGTCCAGCTCCACCTTGTTTTGGGCGAGGGAAGGCCCTCTATAGCCCAGGAAGGCCCTCTATGGCCCAGGAAGGCCCTCTATAGCCCAGGAAGGCCCTCTATATCCCACCCCTATATATCACACGTATATCTTTTCAATTGTAAGCTACAACAAAGAGCCGTGATTCACGATCATGCCTATATAAAGGCGTGCGGAGCCGCCGGCAGTTTTCGCATTATACGCCCGTCTCAGCACGCTGGCGCTTTTCGCCTCATACGGCGCTTGTGACGTCACGTCGGCTTAACAAGAAATTAGGCAGAATTGTCACTAGATATATATCATTTTTATAAAAAAAAATAAGCTTTTTATTAAATAATTTATTTAATGTTTTCTTAAAATACTTTTAAAATATTTGTTATTATTAGAAGTGAATATTGTTTTTATTCAATAACTTACACTCGTCATGTAGCATCTCCCTGGATGGAAATATTCGCCATTCGTAGGGCACGTCATACAGTACACATTGCTGGCATTCTGAAATATAAAACGTACTTATGTTGTAGCCGTAGTAGTGTATTATTGGGCGTCCTACTCCACCTTCCGTTTCTGAGGCTCACTCCGTTCGCCTCATCCACTCTCGGTGGAGTAGGCCGTCCAATAATACTTCGAGATCGTGCAACATATGAGCTTACCTTGATTAAGATATCATCGAGTGTTTGGTCTGGGCGCTGTTCCACTGCACTACTTCACTACATCAACAAAGATTTACAATTCAACCCTATTCCACTTTTCCAGTTTTTAAACCTAACCGGATTTATATTATTTTATATATGTCGATGTAATAAATGAATCTACTCATTATTAATCAAACCATTTCAACCGGTGGCCATGAAATTTGTAAAACAATCACAATCGTTAGATTTAAACAGAATCTGCGTTGAGGCTGGAAAGTCTGATTTACGTCATGGAGAATTATTGCCTAATTCGGTTCGGTGCATTATTTGTGGACCATCAAATTGTGGAAAAACTAATTTACTGATTGGTCTTCTAATACATGAGAATGGTTTAAGATTTCAAAATGTGTATGTTTATTCAAAAACCCTGCATCAACCGAAGTATATTTTTTTAGAACGAGTTTTGCAACGTGTACCAAGCCTTTCATTTCAGAAATATTGTGAAAATGAAGAGGTATTAAGTGTTCAAGACGCAAAACCGTATTCTGTTATCATATTTGATGATGTTGCATGTGAAAATCAAAATAACATGCGTGATTATTTTGCGATGGGGAGACATAAGAACATTGATTGTATTTATGTGAATCAAACATACACTAGAATCCCGAAACAGTTAGTAAGAGACAACGCAAATGTAATCGTACTTTTTAAACAAGATGAAATAAATATGAGGCACGTATATGATGAACATGTTAATACAGACATGACATGGATTGAATTTCGTGAAATGTGTTCTAAAATATGGAGGGAACCCTTTAATTATGTTGTAATTAATAAAGACTGTCCCAAGAATAAAGGTTGTTACAGAAATAAATTTGACACTTTCGTAGTCTTTGATTAGGAACATGAGTTATATATAAGACCGTTACCTGTGCGGTAATATTATTCGTCAGACAACCCCTAATCAATTGTGACCTATTTTAAAAATATGGATAAATCATTGAAAAGGCAAATTGTTGATGCAGCAGAAGCTGTGAAGAAAAAAGTACGAAAAATGAGAGATGATGAGATTAACAATAAACAAGCACTGGAATCGGTTTTCAAGCCTGTACCAGAACCTCTCAATTTAATTGCTAGCGCCAGTCAGCAAACTCCTCTCGTGCATGCTATGGAAGATGAAGAGACCGAAGTTCCATTTATTGATAAAACTTTGCACAAGGAACCTGACTATCAAAGCAGCAAGGAAGATGAAAACGAATACGAATCTGATAGCGACAGTGACATTTCATATAAATCAGTAGGTGATACGTCATCCTGGTCAGTATCTTCAGATGCGTTAACAGACATACCGTTTGGTGTTAGTGTAGAACGTGGGAACCTAATGTTAGGTTCTGCTCGCATAACTATCAATGATCAATACATCATCGTGGCAGGACGTAAATACCGTAATACGCCTGGTTTGAAGCAGTTGCTGTTAAAGAAAGACGTGGACCTGAACTTGGTTACAGATAGTGATATGCAACATTATAAATCGATGCTAATCGAAACAAATGCACATCGACGAGGCTTTGATCCAAGTAAGCCAATAAAAAGTTATAAGGGACAAAAATATTTGCAAGTAATTAAACCTCTTTTCAAACTGCGAAATACAGTTCAGGGTATCCAATCGAAAGGAAAAGGACTACCGCTGACAAAAAAATGGAAGAAAAACGTAGATTTTGTGTATTGGGATGATCCGAACGAATTAGTGGAAAGGCTAAAATTATTAATTGCATCTCGAGATGCTGGTAACACAGGTTTAGACAACGAAATAATATCTATTATTGAAGAATTACGTGAAAGTAAAGTAATACATAAGTAAAGTATTTTTTTTATGTTTCATTTTATCATTGACCATTCATTACAATACACCCTAATCATGAATGTCGATAAGTTCGGTCATTTTATTCATAAAAGAATGCGTTTATCAGAAATATTTGACTTTAACGAAAACGCATTACTAAAATCAGAAAATGGAAATTTCAATCTGAAAAATTCTAGATTGGGAGGAATTAAACCTCCCGTAGAATTAGACGATGCTGTTAATAAGGATTATGTGGATCGATTGAATACTAAAACGATAAGAGAATTTGATAAACTGATTGGTTCATTACGATCTCGAATCATATTAGACGTACACAAGATAGCTCAGGATACTTTAAAAGCAAAGATACCTGAGGTTTTAATTCAATTGGAAGATAAGTTTTACACTAAAGCAGATGTAAATAAATTAATAAAAAAGACTCCGTAATGTCAAAACAGCAAATTGTAAATGAAATACACAAAGCAGCACGAAGAAATTTTCTTCGACGTTGTGTTATTCTTAAGGGAATTGACGACTTGTGGCAAGCAGATCTTATGGACATGCAAAACTTGAGAACGTATAATAAAGGACATAATTACGTTTTAGTAGTGATTGACTGTTTTTCAAAATACGCCTGGACAGAGCCATTAAAATCGAAAAATAAATTTGAGGTTAGTAGGGCATTTGAACGTATACTGCTTAGCACTCATCGGCATCCTGTTAATTTACAAACTGATATGGGGACAGAGTTTTATAATAGCACGTTTCAAACGCTCATGAAGACGTACAACATTAATCATTACTCATCGTTTTCCACAAAAAAAGCTTCGATCGTAGAACGACTGATTAAAACGGTTAAAAATAAATTATATAAATCTTTTAGTTTGAATGGAAACTATAAATGGTTAGGTTCAACATTAGAAGATATACTGAAGACATATAACAACACAATCCATCGAACTATTAGATGTAAACCGGTTGATGTGAATAAATCTAATGAATCAGTAATAAAAGAAAATATTAAAAAAACATACAAACATATATCCATCAAACGACTGCCTAAGTTCAAAGTTGGTGACTGTGTTCGTATCAGTAAATACAAACACAATTTCGAAAAAGGTTACACCCCCAATTGGTCAACTGAACTATTTACTATTAAGAAGATAAATAAAACCATACCAGTAACATACCACATAGAAGATCAACGAAAGAAAGATATAGTAGGAGCATTTTATGAGCAAGAACTTCAAAAATCTAATCATCCTAATGTTTATTTGATAGAAAAAGTTTTAAAAAGAAAAGGACGTAAACTGTTCGTCAAATGGTTAGGTCTAAACGATGAAGAAAACAGTTGGATTGATATATAACTAATGCTGATGTAACATTCCTATCATTACACTTCGAGTAATGCAGGGTGGTGGACTAGTAAATAACATAATCAATAATCTACCGTTTGAAGTTCATTTGCCTGGATACAATTATTGCGGACCAGGAACTAAACTTCAAAAACGTTTATTACAAGGTGATCGAGGTGTAAATAAGCTAGATGAAGCTTGCATGCACCACGACATTGCTTACACAAATCATACAGATCTATCCCATCGTCACAAAGCTGACTTACAATTACTCAACATGGCCAAACAAAGACTTAAATCAAAAGATGCGGGAAAAGGTGAAAAGTTAAGCTCATGGCTAGTGAGCAAGGTTATGAAAGCAAAACTGAAGTCTGGTTCCGGAGTTAAAACCTTCAGAAGCTTGGTTTCAAAAATAAGAGCAAAAATAAAAAAATTGAAGCCTAAGAATAGTAAAACTTTGATTAAAGTTGCTTATTTAGCAGCTAAAAAAATGTTTCCAGAAATTAATCGAATTCGAGTACCGCGAGTAATACCTTTGCCAAAAACTGGAGGGGTCCTGCCTTTAATCCCTATTTTCGCTGGTTTATCAGCTTTAGGCGCTTTAGCTGGTGGTGCTGCTGGTATTGCAAAAACTGTAAACGATTACAAAGCAGCTCAGCCAAATTTGCGAGAAACAGAACGACACAATAAGGCTATGGAAGGTTCGGTGCTGGGCAAGGGTTTATACATTAAACCGTATAAAAATGGTAAAGGATTGTTTATAAAATCATCAAAAAACTAGAAAGTTTGCTACCTGATCGTCCTCTGACTAATGTAGATATTCAAAAGTATGCAAGAGACATCCCATATTTCCGAGGGATCTACATGAAGGATCAGTTACCAAGAAAACCGAAGAGAATTGAATGCGCTATCGTAAACTTAGACGATTCTAAGAACGAAGGAACTCATTGGGTAGCTTATGTTAAATTATACAAGTATTGTGAATATTTTGATAGCTATGGAGATTTAAAACCTCCAGCAGAATTAATGCGATATTTTAGGAATTGTAATGTTTATTATAACTACACAAGATATCAAAGATTCAATACAGTAAATTGTGGTCACTTATGTTTAGAGTACCTGCTAACTTTTTGGAATAAAAAATTATAAAATGTATGTTTTTCTTTGAATTCAAGCATTATCACAATGTCACTCACATTGTCAATAACTGGAAATTCGTCAACGTTATCTACATACTATCCAAATACATTGCAACTAGATGGTGCTTATGAGTGTGCCTTATTGCAATTTTCAACATTTAATTCAATTCCAAATGTTGACAAAAGTAATAATAAGTTTTATTATGGCTCTAACGAAGTTATTGAAATACCGGAAGGCACTTATGAATTGCAAGATATCAGTGATTATTTAAAAACTGAAATAAATGATGCAACTATAAAACTACTGTGCAATAACAATACGTTAAAAACTACTATTTTCTGTACAAAAGACATTGATTTTAACAAAGAAGGCTCTTTCAGAAGACTGTTAGGATTTAATAAGCAGATTTTAAAAGGTAATAAATGGCATGTATCACAGTTCCCAGTCAACATTTTACCTACGACCGTGATCAGGGTTGAATGTGATATTGTTAGTGGGTCGTTTATAAACAACGAACCAAGTCACATCATTCACGAATTTGCACTCAACGTGCCACCTGGATACAGGATCATAGAAATACCGAAGAACGCAATATACTTTCCGATAAATCAAAACAATATAAGCTGTATTCATATTAAGCTATTAGATATAAGGAATCGCTTAATAAATTTACGTGGTGAAGAAGTGCAGCTGTATTTGCATCTCAGACGAAAAAATGATTGACTACAATAAATATGTACCTCAACAAGTAAAAATATCAGTTCTACTCGAGCTATCCGCCATACAAGACCCCGCTCTAAGAAGAAAATAAAATTAACCAAAGACAATAAAGCATTCCTGAAAGCAATCGGATTACTAGAATGAATATCTTAGACGTTTTATCCACTCCGACTTACGACACCACGATAAAAGGCATAGAATTTCATTCTTACAAACCCTACGTAACAAGTTTTAATAGAAATGATGAAATACGTATACCTATCAACCAACAGGACCTGTACATATTACCGTCAGCTAGCACTTTATATTTGGAAGGAACCGTTATAGTCAGCAAAAAGGATCCGAAAGACAAAGCTACTAGTGTCCAATTCACCAACAATGCTCTACTTTACCTATTTCAAGATATTAGGTATGAGCTAAATGGAGTAGAGATAGATAAAATAAAAAATGCTGGTATAACTACAACCATGAAATCGTTAATATCAATGAATGAGAGTGAATCAAAGATGTCTAACGCCTGGGGTTGGAATATCGACGGTGTAAAAAATATTAACGAAGGAAGTTTTTCTGCTTCTATCCCACTTCGCAATATCCTCGGTTTTGCGGAAGATTTTAAAAAAGTCGTTATAAATAGTAGACACGAACTGGTACTGTTACGAAGTAACACTAATTTAAACGCTGTAAAACTTAACCCTGGGGAAGTAGTGGATGACATTCACATCAACAAAATCATATGGCGTGTACCACATGTTAAAGTATCAGACAAGGAAAAAATTTCTTTGCTTAAACTGTTAGAAAAAGATCGACCGCTTCAGATGATTTACCGAAATTGGGATCTGTACGAATATCCAGCTTTACCTAAAACTACAAAGCATACATGGTCTATCAAAACTGCATCTCAAATCGAAAAACCAAGATACGTCATTATAGGCTTACAGACAAATAGGAAAAATAGTGCAAGTTCTGACATGTCTCAATTCGATCACTGCAATGTTCGTGACGTAAAAGTGTACCTTAATTCAACTTATTTTCCATATGAAAGTCTTAACGCGAATTTTGCTAATAACAGGATTGCTTTATTATATGAGCAATATATCAGATTTCAACAGTCGTATTACGGACGTTGTCCACAACCGTTGTTAAGTGAGAAACAGTTTAAAGATTTAGCACCGCTGTTTGTGGTTGATTGCTCTAGACAAGCAGAGAATCTAAAGACGGGTCCTGTTGTAGATGTAAGAGTAGAAATTGAGAGTGATTCGGAACTACCAGATCAGACAGCCGCTTATTGTCTCATTCTGAACGACTGCATTGTTGAATACAAACCATTAAGTAGCATCGTAAAGAAGATATCATGAACGTAGATACCATCATAGTTGACCTCCAAGGATTTAAAGATATTCAAAATAATTTTATCGTGAAGGAAGTGGCCATTGTAAGTCAGGAGCTTACACAAACATTCTTAGTAAAACCACCATATTCGTTTCATTATTTGTCTGATGAAGAAAAGAAGCAAGTAAGATGGTTAGAAAGAAATCGAGGAATTTACTGGAGTGAGGGTTACATAGATTATAGAGAATTTCTACGTGTTATAGTATTATATCTCGAGAATAAAAAAATAATGACAAAGGGTTTGGAAAAAATACAGTGGATTAAAGAATTGTGTACAAAGTGTGAAGTGATTGATATTGGTGAAAAGGGATGTCCTAATCTTCCAACATTAAAAAAAAAAATTTTAAAAAATAAAACTGACTTTAACTGTGTGCATCATAAAATTAACTGTGCATTAAATAATGCTATATGTATTAAAAAATGGTGTTTTGATAATCACACGTATATGTTTGATTTGTTTAGAAAAAATAAAACATAATTGATTTATAACTAATAGCAGTTTTATTTATTATATCATCATACCTATACACTAAACATACAGTGTTCATATTTCATTATCATAAAACTTAATAACAAGAAATTAAATACTTATCGTCGGCTAAAGTGTCAAAACTCGTAACTCCATTTTTTTTTTTCCGAAAAGTAATTTTTATACCATTTTATTACTAAATTCTGAACGCATCCTTGGCAAAAATCTTAAATCCTTTTAAAAAGCCGCTACGGTTTAAAATGATAAATAGAAAACCACGTAACTTATAGAATTATTTTTTTCAGGAAAATCTCGCAACTCCATTTATCGACACATGCCGCTAATATGTATCAAAATTCATTTCTGATAATTATTTCTATTATTTTTTATAATTATTTAAGTATAAAATGAAAACAAACCTTTACACAAAATTTTTCGTGATGAAGTTTTTTGCGTCTCCTGTATAATTTGCTCTTATGGAGTTACGAGGTCTGACACTTTAGCCGACGTTATATACTTTAACTACTTACTGCATAAATTTAAACATTTTGATTACATCTAAATTCTTAATTATTTACAGTAAATGAAATTAAAATAGTAACATTTCTTATACCAACACACCTTTAATATTTACACATAACTAGAGTCTTCACATAGTTTTTTCGATATTTTGTTCACTAATCTTTCTGCCTCATCCATAATGTTGTCCACTGATTCACTCACTACGTGTTGCGCACTGATTAGTATATTATTATCATCTTCACTGAGGTCTACCACTTGTATTTGAAGGAGTCTTAAGCCTTTTTTCTTTTGATTATTGATCACGTAAGACAGATAACTATTAAGTTGCTTCCGTTTTTGAGGCTCCCGCCTCGTCCTTGATTTTTTATTGACCGGTTCGTCTTGTGGTTCAGGAATATGCCAGCTTGGATTTGGGCTCGGAAATCTTTGACCATACTGAGAGAAAATATCAGGTGAATCATTCATTATTGTTGATAATCTGAAACAATAATAGAAATTATTTATTTGTACATATAAAAGGTAATCCTATAATCATAAGATTCGTAAAATATGTATAGGTACTTACGATTTATTAAATCGATGTGATCACCACAACAAGCACCAGCTTAATGATTAATAAACTAATATTATTGTACGGCGAATGCATAGTGTAACATAAAACTTATGACACAATTTGATGTTTCCTTCCAACAAGTTTGAACTTGTTTCTCGAGCACAATGAGTGTTGGAAACACCTGACTAATATTATATTTCAAAACTTTATATGTTTTGTATGGCAGTTACTTACTGAGAAAAATTATATCATGTTTTGACAGGTTTGTAAATTATACAACAGGTTTCAACTTGTCTTTGTAAGTGATATATTTCAAAAACTTTATAACCTTATTTTATACCAGTTAATTACTGATTAACAATATCATCGTATGTCAACAGGTTAAAGCTTGTAAATCCTTCGACAAGTTTGAACTTCTTTCTATATATTTTGTATAGGTACCAGTTAAACACTGAGAGACAATAATATCAACAGGTTTGAACATGAATGCCAGTTAATTACTGAAAACAATAACATTATGTTTTAACAGGGTACCTTTTTATTGAATGTACGACTGGCTTCTATTTGGTATAGTACATTCATAGACGTGGTAGGTAGGTATTACTTAAATGGATAAAAATAAAAGAGTCTATATATTCACACAAATGTATTTATTTTCACATAAAACTTACAATTTATTTTACTACACAGCTATTTTTAATATCTTTAAATAATATTTACGTTACATTAGCACATAGTATTCTATAACTATTTATTACTCTGTATACAGTAGAAACATTTAATTTATAACTAATAATTTAGAAATATATAGATACATTACTTTAATATAGATGCATTACCCCAAGCTAAAGTAGATACTTTATCAGGTAATAGCAAACGTTTATCGTCATTGCTAGAAAGTGCTATTTTATTAACACTCTGTGTAAATATTTCATGTTTGATTGACCTAAAGAGTAAATTTTTCTTGCGGATGACATTACAATTATACAAAACATTTTTATAATCTATCATATGTAAATTTTTCGTTACACTTTTTTTTGTTCCCTTTGCTTTCTTTATTGTTTTGTCTAAAGTTTTTATACAGTATAGCTTTGAACGCAGTCCTACAAATTCTTTAATTATTTTACCTCCCATTTCGTCCTTAAAGAGCCCAGGTACTTTTTTATTAATAATTGGCAGGCCAAACTTGTTATCAGAATTGTAATTGCTAGTATCAAAATATTTAAGGAAATAATTTTTAATATCTTTGTAAAAGTCATTCGTATTTACATTATAAACAAGACTATCAGTGTCAGTATAGCATAATTCAACATTATTGCCATAAAATGGTTTTATAGTAGAATAGTGAAAATCGTACATATGACTCTTTGATAATTCTAACACAGCGAAACCTATGTATATCGGTTTATTAAGAATAACACGCGAAGGTTTCATTTGTATTGCTACCAAATCATCTGAAAATACTGAAGCACTATGAAAATATGGGCTGGCGATTAGTTTTTCAGCACATGTTGATTTCTTGGTTTTATTTTTTAAATCATGCCATTTGTTTACTAACTTTAAATCAATTTTATGCTCATTGTTTTCTAGAGTTTTACCAAAAATACTGTTGTTTAGTAATTTAAAAAAATCTTGTTCAAACTGTGACTCGGCTTTTTGACGTAAATGAGTGTTAAGATCAATATATTTTTTTAAAAAATTACTTTGCTTAAAAACGATAGCGCGATGGATCTTTTTCAATATTAAACCGTGACGTATGCATGTTTTTAAATGAGTATAATGAATAACATAGTGGTATTTATCATACAAGTTTGGTATTAGTTTTTTATTCTTACCACCAGGGAGCAAGCACTTTTCTGGACAAAATGGAAAGTCATTGTGTTCAGTGTGTAAATTCTCAGGGTATGTTAAATCAACTTCGAGAATATATCCATATTCCGCGTTATCACTAATATCAGTCAAGTTCAAATGTAAATTATCTATTTCATTGCTCGACATAAATCTAAAATCTGAATACGGCAAATATTGACACATGCTATGTCCATATAAATTGTTACAGTCTAAATAAACGATGAATGAATTTTGACGAGTCTGATCGTAAGTATCTAAATATTTGTGATTGGCTTTTACGTGTCATTTGAAACACATACAAATACCTCCGCGAATACCTTTTTGTATCATTCTAAAAATTTCTACATCGCTAATAAGGTCTAATTTAACGCTTGTTTTCAAAAGCATTGCATCGAACGATAGACTTGGTGCTGTCAGGTAAAATGCCGGATCAAGATTATAATACCGTTTGCAAGTTTTTCTAAAACTTTCAAACACGTCTGCGAGCAATAACACATCGGTTTTAAGATATAAATCTGTGTACATACCCATATTTTTTATATCAAACTCTAACCAAATGGAATGCGCGTGTGCATAGTCGTCATCAGTGATAAGCTCAT
Organism: Plagodis pulveraria; assembly: GCA_963890685.1. NCBI lineage: Eukaryota > Metazoa > Arthropoda > Insecta > Lepidoptera > Geometridae > Plagodis > Plagodis pulveraria. The sequence goes on from OY982977.1 coordinate 2,965,325, forward strand.
TTGTCAAGGAGTTATAAAAATTAGTTTTGCTGGGCAAACACGTATCTTCATAACGGTTCAATTGTGACATATAATCATACGGATATACTCCTTTTCGAGTAAGGAGCTCAAATTGTCTTGTATCAGGAAAATACGATTTGAGTAATTTAAACTCTTGTTTTTTCATTGTATTAACTAATTTTTCTAAACTAGTCCCTAAAAACTTGAAACAATCTACAAAGCGAACCTTTATACTTTCTTCTTTCGAAATAGGAATGAACTTTGTGAGCGAAATATAGTTTTCTTTTGTTTTAGGTATTACTTTTAAAGACCCAGGAGCTTTGCCTAATTCTTTAATGAAAAGGTGACAGTCATAACCTGATAAATTATGAAAAAACACTGGTAAAAATGTAGGCAATTTATATTGCAAGTTACAATAACTATGAGCCGTGCCGCGATATTTACCGGTCAAATGACAGTGGTCTCGGACCTTATCACCAAACAATAAATTCTCACAAATATGACAAGTAACCGAGTTATCAAAGTCATGAGCATTAGTATCGGTGTAAATCATAGGAACTTGTTTTTTAAAAATATTGTAAATTTTTTTTGCATCTTTATAAATAGAATTTACAAATTTTGATATGCAATCCAAACCACGGTAAGAAACGTACCTATTGTATTGTTTGTCTAGCGCACACGTAATATGATAAGCAAAAGCGATAGGCACATGTCGTTGACGTGTTACCGTATGCGATTTACTCGGATCAGGGTCACAGGACTGAAATCGTTCTAGCATTGTTTCAAAGTCTGCGTATATAACAAATGGTACAGTTTGCTTTCTGCTAAAATTTTTAAATTGTATAAATGAGCCCTTCGGGGGTAGTTCCGTAGCGACACCTCCACAACTATGTGAATCAAGGGCATCGTATGTATTAAAAAATATTAAACACACATCACAAAAATGCAATTTACCGTGATGTTTTGTGATTTGATTTTTAACAAGTCGCGGTAAATCTTTAATTAGACAGTAATGTGACAAATCATTGCTTTCTAGATAAAGTAAATGAATAACATTTTTCTTTAAATTATTTGATTTATAAAGCGGTCCTACTACAGTATATTTTTTTAACCCATAGATATAAACACAAATTTCAGGATTATTTACTTCAAACTTAGCAATATCTGAGAAAGTTAATGGAAATTGTATGCCTTCTATATTTAACACATCCCGAAAATCAGGGTAAGACGATACTCTTTCAGGATGACTTTTGGCTGGGTATAACGCTGCAACGACTGACCATAAAAAGCAATAATCATCCTTATTTCGAATATTTACACAAGCTTTTTTAGATTTTATAGTAGCCGGTAACTCTATAAAGCCTGAACCATGCAAAGGTTGATATTTGTTAATATTTACTTCTAAGTGTGAGCTACTTAAGAATGTCCAACCACTATCGCGATCCTGAAATTCTTCAATCTTTTTTGTTAAAATGTTTTTAACTTGAGATATTAAGGGTTCGTATTCATAGTTTTGATGAAGTGTATAATTTTTTGTAAAGAAGGATTTCATCTCTTGAGAGTCATTTTTAAACATTAAAAACAAAGCAAAATATTCAAAGTTAATTTTCACGCATATATGTTGTTTAAGAGACAAGGTTATTAATGACCTAATCTTTTCATGAATGTTATTTAAAAATGAAATCAAAGAACAGTTTTCATATTGATTTACAATTCTATAGGACGCAATGCGGTTTCGAAATGCAGAATTTATTAATTCAACACCATCACAGAAATAAGAAATACTTTTATTCTTGTGATTAGTACTACGTAAGTGACCTACCCAGTGCTTGCGCTCAACAGATGTATTACAGATAGTACAGAAAGGCATTTTAGATGGACGAAAATGGGATTAGAATAACTTATTAAGTATCTCAATAAAAGTACAGTGCTACACAATAAAAAAGAATGATCTAATTAAAATCAATATTATCGCTAAAGTACGTAGGCTCTGTGTTATTAAATAAAAAAAAAAGGATGATCTAATTGATCTAATAATATCGCAAAAAGAACAAATTACCTAATCTATTTAAAATTAATATTATCGCTAAAGTACGTAGGCTCTGTGTTATTAAATAAATCATGTGCTCGTTGCATGAATTTTTGGAGCGCATTCCACTGCACAGAGCCTCGGTCTAATTGAACTTTTAACGCTACTAACGCCTTTCTCCACCGATCTTCGCGAGGGATGGAGATCACGTCGCTCTTAGCGTAAACTTTGATGTCTACGTAAAATTCTCCCGACAAAACCGCTTGTCTTCTCACCTTCCCGTTATCGACGCGGGCCACGAGAGACGAGCCGAGATCACTGCGTGTAGTAGGGGGTCGCTCCACATCCACTTCTAGGCCGAAGAGATCAGTGGGCTTATTTCCATTGTCAGAGTTTTTTCTGTAAATAAAAATAATAAATTACTACCTATTGCGAAAGAGCCTTAGGTTGAGATCTATAGATGTTAAATAATAGATTGAAATGGACTAAGTTAATTGACAGTTATTACCTAGGTATATTTTATTTAAAGTTTTAATGTTTATTTGTTACACTATTTAATTAAGGTACTAGGTAATGTGTCCATGGATCAGGGTGAACAGTACTATTGTTCAATATTAAAACCAAAAATTACAAATTAATTACGTTCTAAATTTAGATCGGGTTGAAGCGCGGTCACGTGCTAGCTCTACGTACAATTTACTACATCAACAATTTAGCCCACTCGCCTGTGTGTCCCTACATCAACCCCTTCCTTTTTTCAAATAAGTTTTTTACAACAAACTTTATATAGTAACGTCTTAATTAAGTCTTATAAACTACCATAAAAAATCGTTGTCACCCTACAACCTTGCTGGTTGAAGTTTATATCTACTACGCTATAAGTACTAACACAGTTAAATTGTAGTTTCTATTAATATCTTGTACTTCGTACCTGGTAAAAGTACCATACACTACGAAACAGTAACTCAATTAAGACAATTCTTGAAAATGTGTATTTTCACTAATCTATGTTACTCATCACCATCTTATAATATATATATATATATATATATATATATATATATATATATATATATATATATATATATATATATATATATATATACTCGTTTTAGCATAAAATTATAATCGCTTTAGTTTATTGACTTTAACATTTTTCCAATATGAAATTTATTAGTATACTACATCACTGGACACAAATAATATTAATTTACGTATAAAGTAGATAATACAAAGCAAAACATTTTCAAAGTTAACACAAGTAATAGAATATACTCGATGAAATAAACTTACGTATAACTGAGATATTTGGTTCCCACTTTAACATATTGCATATGAATTCAAATTACAGCGTAAATACAACCTGTTGTGGATTTCGCGTGACATTGGCTACTTCCACACATGGTTTATCGTTCATTTGTCCTCAGAGACGTTTTAAGCAATTACTATCTCCTTACTGAATGTTTTACCCATGATTAACCTTAGTGGTTTAACGTTGAAATAACTATATTACCTACTAAAAGTTTTGTACAAAAAGAGAATCTTTAATATTTGTTATGTGTTTTAAATCGGAGTAGAAGACTTATATGTATAATTGTAACGGACTATATCTAATACTGGAAATGTAAGTAAATTAAATGTAAGTAAATTACCTTAATTTTGACTCGTGAGGCTTGGAAACGGTGACACTGTTGGATGTACTCGTAGCTTGTGAATCGGTCACTTTGCGTTTCGTCGCCCTTTTCTTCAGCTGCTTTGCTTGCGGCTTTGCTTCAACCACTACGGAACGGCTGTTGTGAGAATATTCGCTTTCGGAGGTAGACCTGCAAATAAGACACAAAGATTAATAATTTATAAAACACCAACTTTGTCTGCGACCTAATCCTGGTATCACGAGAAAAGATAACCTATATGTTTCATTAAAATCTGTACAAATATATTTTTAAACATCCAAACATTGCACTTATAATGTTAATAAAGATTGATACAATCACTAAGTATTGTTAATAACTTAGTTAATGATTAGGATTGTTATTCATTAAACCACAAACATGATTATTTAGATAGATAGCACTTACTTACATTTTCGTTGTAGCTTTCAACAGTTTTTAAGCGCGTAGCAGCAAGTATATCCAGCCGGTGGCAGCGGGCAGAAACCAGGATCCGTAGTTGTCACGTTAAGACAAAGGAGTAAAGTAATTTATCAAACCAAATTGATCGAGTTTTTATATAGAGAAATCGTCCATTCAGCAAAACTATGTTACTTTGAAAATATACTTAAAGTTCTTTGTTTTAAAGAATCGTGAGTAATTATTGTCGGTTACGACCATTTAAATTAAATCTTTCCCATCGATTCCGTCAAATTGACTTTTTTGAGTAATGAAATATAACACTTTCGTATATTCAAAGCCGCCAATAATCGCCGCAACTTCTTTGAAATAGATACCCGTGTACTTGTTCATAAAACATAATTACCTAAGCGTAATATATGAACTAGTGTTTGTCCACGACTTCGTACGCGTTAAAGTTACAATTAAATTGTATCATTTTTACTATAGTTATTTTTGTCTTTAGTACCTATTTGATGAGGACAGGAATCATACAAATAAATAAAGGACCTATCCAACCGTTCTCCAGTTGTAAATTGTGTTTATTTATTTTATTTATTTATAATCATAACATCAAAAACTTACAGTCTACGACCAAAACGTTTTTGAGCCAAACATAAAATAATAGTAGGTATACATAATTAAACGAAGAAAAGAAAAACAAGAGATCTCTTAACTATAATAACGAAAATCGGGTAAATACCGAACACAATAAAAAAAAATTGTGTTAATAATACAATTTTGTTTTATCTACATGTACCTATAATACTTTATTTATATAGATTAAATCATATTTCGGACATTAAAAGATTTCATTTAAAGGCTACGTAGTAATGTTTTAATATAGACCGCAAAATGCTCGAATCATCATAAATGTATTCCCACAACATTGACACACACATGCACACACATGTGAGTAGTTACTTTAATACGACCCGTGCAATACTTAGAAATGTACATTATGCAGCTCAGCAGTTTTATTACTTTGTAGCTTTTAATAACGTAATTCCAATGTCACTTCACGAAGAAACGTGAAAGAGTCAAGTTTATACATTCTAGTGATGATATTTCAGCTAAACCTAAAAGTGTAATAATTTCGGTCGGCGATAGGTAGTAAAGTAGTGCAGTGAAACAGTTATTTATACTAATTTCGGTCGATGATAGGTAGTGAAGTAGTGCAGTGGAACAACGGCCAGACCAAACACTCGATGATATCTTAATCAAGGTAAGCTCATATGTTACACGATCTCGAAGTATTATTGGACGGCCTACTCCACCGAGAGTGGATGAGGCGAACGGAGTGAGCCTCAGAAACGGAAGGTGGAGTAGGACGCCCAATAATACACTACTAGCCGTTCAGGAAGTCGTTTGTTTATTTCATTAGTTTTCAACATTTATAATGCTAATATTTCGTTATAATTATAGCTCTATCACAATTCGCTCTGCGCGAGCTTTAACCACGTAGTAAGTCTCTTCAGCAAGAGTCTGCTTTGGTGAGGTGCCACCGCAGTGTAAGGTTGTCTGCCTCAAACCAGTAGTATCCAAACACTTCTGTGCTAAGGCTGCAGGGCACTGTAGCAAGTGTAACTGGGCTAGTAAATTATTGGGCAAACGAGACTTAAAAACTAAGATCTCGGGGAGATGAGCGGAGTAGTTCACTTTCACTCAAAGGTATTTATTTATTTATTATGACGTACAATTGTGAACTTACAGCTTAGCCAACACATTCACAGTGTCATAGGTAACGGAACAACTTAAAGGCTGTATGCCTTACCAATTCAATTTGACTGATTAATCTATTTGGCGCTTAGAAATGATCGCATCCGAATGGTCACCTCAAGGTAATGCGTAAGGTTGCGTCGCAAGATACGCCACGCCTGCCACTACGTTACCATATACCGATGAGCCTAGTAATGTTAAGTCCGTCGTAAGCCATTTTCCAGTAAAGAGAAACAAAGGTTTATTTCTTATTATTTTCCTTTGATGCAGCGGCGTATTGGTTCAATTGGAAATAGTATGATTCAGGGTTTCTCGATACTAACGACAAAGTTGAATTTTTTAATATATCTGCAATGGTATCAAATTTCAAAATTATTTAAGTCTTCTACTTACCTTCAATAGCTTCTGCTGGCAGTAGGAGAGGAGGCCCTTGGGATATACCAGTCATTGCACCTGTAAAAATCACAGAACGTCTATCAGGTTCGCTTTACAACACAAAAACAACTTTTATCACCTTAAAGAATTATTAATTGGTCTAAAGTAGTAGTGTTTACCAAATTATGTAATTTTTGTCGATGCGACGCGTGATCAATATTCTGGCACATATTTGGCTCAAAGAATAAGCATTGCAATTGAACGGGGCAATGCTGCCAGCATGCTGGACACGCTGCCAACTGGTAGTGGGCTAGAGCATTTGGACTACCTGTGAGTCTGCAATGACTTATAGGGATCTAAATGCTTTTATTGTAGTAGCTGTAGTTTTGTATATAGTTCGTAGTGTTTGGTTCAAAAAGGCATACCGCCGGTTAAAAAAAAATTTAAAGGTGGCAAATAGGCAGGTGGGCGTTTACATAATGCCCCATCTTGTAAACCTTCGTTGCTGGTAATTATTCACACATTGAACATTTTGGCGAAATGATCACTAGATATATCACAATATCTACGTGTAATTTATTCGTGGCACAATTTATGTTAAAGTAGTATTAAAAGTGAATGTGTTGTATGACTTAAAATAGACAGAAAAATTCTATTGAAGCACCTGAGCTAGGTCCGGAAGGTACATCTGGAATAGTTTCATAAATATGTTCCTCTGTTTTTTCCACGTCGGTACGAACGTCTGCTGCTGATGGTATGTTGGGAGCCGCAGCTCTTCTACGACACAATTGGCGCACTAGTAATGAGAAACGAGTACTGTTAATATTTAGACAAACAAAAGGTAACTATAGTAGAAGGTGACAAATTGAATATTGAAGTGACAAAGCACTTTACATGAGGTTCTTCATAGTGTTATATAGTCAATATTTGAATACTTTTATCCTTTGATCATGCAGACAACTAGGTTTTTCTCGTACACGTTGTTTTCTCCATATTGTTGCAACCTTGCAACCAATGATTTTGATGAGATTATAGAAGTAATGATAATGGGTTGCTCTAATTATTTTTACCATCGTAAAGGATGGTGCGGTATCTTTCTTTGGTTTTTAGTTATGAATTTACAAAGCACACAAACACGGTTTTTTTATTTTATTTCGATTTTTAATATGATAACAAGCAGTGTCGCTTGTTTAATAAATATGATATTTTTATTTCAAAATGGTTATTATTTGTATTAAGCATTCCCAAGTATAGCGTCCGAAGCGTATCCCGGATACAAATTTATTTTAGAGTTTATCTTGACTCCATTAACGTTGTTTAGAATTTTTGGTCTAATATAACCCTATGGAATTTGACCCATGTGGGAGTTCAGCCTGAACCCTATTGATTAAGATCTGTGTTTAGATATATAATTCAAGGTGAATATTTTCTACTCCATAATTTATTATCTATGTTATATGACCGTTGATATCAACCCCTGCCCCCCATCTCTTCTCTTTACTGTCGTAAGAGGTGACTTAGTGAAAAATACCGAAAGACGGCGGCAGCCCCTTCTGAGAAATCAACAATAATAACTGCGATCCCCAAGAACAACAAGAAAGCCAAGCGTTGGGGTTATGGCAAAACTCCCCATTATGATTAGCAAAAACATAACTCGGCCCCAGTCCCTGGCAGCTCTATTATTCCTGGCCCCGGTTGCAGGCCAGGAAAAAGGCGTGTGAATAATCCCCAGAACATACTTAGCTACAAACCTCAAAAACGATGGCGTTGGTAAACACACCATACGTACGCTCAGCGAGAACTACAAAATTCTCGAACTGGAGGAAGAATTGAACAAGTTACGCTGAGATGTCCTGGGGTTATCGGAATTCCGAAGATAGGGACAGGACACCAGTATCCATGACTTCAGAAACTTTTTAGTCTACCATACTTCACCGTTGTACTTCAACGCTTAGTTGGACACACGGCATAACGATGAGTTGAGAGTGGGTCGATTGGGATGTAGGCAGAGGAACTAGAGAGGCCAACGGCTGATCTGGACTATATGGAAAAAGATGATTGCGATGAACTACTTCTTCGAGAAGCGACCATCCAGAAGGTAGACGTGAATAAGCCCCAATGATTAAACAAAAAATGAGATATAGGAATATGTATCTGTGAACCATAAGGTAAAACCCGGTAGTGATCACCGTATCGTAAGAGTCATATAAACTACACGCTCCATCCTATAAACTCCGAGTTTTTTCAACTCGAACTGCATAGCCGTGTAGTGTAGTGTAGTGGAGCTCAGGAAAAGAGAGCTAAACTAACCCGACACTATAGCGAAGACATCCCGGACGGACATCCCGGACGGCTTCTATGTTTTGGTTAGTCGCCGTGGGACCGCAGTAAGTCAAGTGCAGATCCGTTGATCCCATAGTGCTTCATTTTGGCTTAAAAATGTCATCCTTGAAAGTAAAACGTTAGGAGCATAGAACAAAAGTTTAATGGTACTGTACTTCAAAATAAGTGACAAGATATTGTTGAGGAACTAAGGCCCATTTAACTTCTGAGCTATGTTTATAAGCTGTTTTCGAGAGAGCTGTTTTTGAATTGTCTTGCTCGTAAATATGATGACTTGAAGCCTGGTTCCAAAAAAGCTTTATCAAAATAGAGCACATCCATACGCTCCGCCAGATTAGGTGTACAGAAAACTAAGGAGTATAATAGGCCATTATGTCAAGCTTTTGTGGATTATGAAAAAGCCTTCAGTCATTGAGCATTATATATTGAATGAGAATCAGTTTGGTTTCACAAAGAGCAGATCCACAACAGATGCGGGTGTTCAATTGATGTCACATATACCTGAGCCTGGGAGAGTTTAGATGATGCTAATGGCGTATTTTGTTATCTTTCCAAGGCATTCGACTGCGTAGAGCACCGCACTTTGGTTCGTAAACTTTCACGCTATGATATTCGTGAAAAATCTTTGAATCTTATAGAGTCATATATGTTAGACAGAGTATATATATATATATGCAAGGTGTTGTGTTGCACATCACTGCCAGTGTGGTACTGCAGTTGACCAACTCGGTCACCAGCCTCTCCTGCTTTCGAAGTGCTGGTCGAATTTCCCGCCACGCCAGCCTTAACGATATCATTCGCCGGGCTTTTACCAGCGCCAATGTTCCAGCTGTTCTCGAACCGAACGGTCTGATGCGGGACAATGGTAAAAGACCTGACGGCATGACTCTGGTTCCATGGAAGTTAGGACGGCCCTTAGTGTGGGACGCTACATGCGTAGACACTTTAGCGCCGTCACACCTTTCTGAAACCCACGTGAGGGCTGGCGCCGCGGCTACTTCGGCAAAGCAACTCAAGCGGCGCAAATATGCTAACCTCGGTATGGGTTACATATTTGAGCCGTTTGGTGTAGAGACGTTAGGTCCGAGGGGAGCTCATCGTATTTTCCAAAATTTATCAGAGCGCTTGGTCGATGCGACGCGTGATCAAAATGCTGGCACCTATATCCGAAAGACTTAGTTCTGCTGCATATTATGCAGTTCGTAAGATAAGACAGTTAAATTACGTAGCTACTGCTCGGCTAGTTTATTTCACGTACTTCTACACTCTTATGTCGTATGGTGTATTGCTGCTGAGATGGGGACAATATTTATCTTACAAAAGCGTGCAATTCGAGTCATATGTGAAATGGATCCTAGTTAGGGCATGGAGGCCGGTAATCGGTATTACCGAAAAACCGGTAATTATTAGGTTATTTAAATTACTTTCAATTACCGGTATTGGAATCACAAATACCGGTGTTTCAGTATTATGATTAAATAAAAAACAATATGAATAAAAACTAATCAAAGGCTTATAAATCATTATGGCGGCTCTAGATTACACAAACAATACAAACAACTTCATTAAATTTATGATAATACATTAATTGGCCGTTTAAGTTTACTTTTCATGCCTTACAAATTAATTTTAAACCGACTTTAATAACCATATGTTCATAATCTAGTTATATAACGTTTATTACTTGTATTTTACTTAATAACAGACGACAATTTAAAATTGGAATCTGTCAATGTGGATTCATTGACAGATTCCAGAGTGCAATAGCGAGTGCATAAATGGTAATATATGTTATTGGTAATTGGTGGTAGTATTGTTTCTGTAGTTTTTTGGAAAAAAACTGACGTAATGTCCGCCGTACCCCACGCGCTACTTAGACACAGGCGGTGCATCTTTCTTTCTCACGCATATTCTTGATTGCATTGTGCACTCTCTTTTGGTAGTCAATGATTACAAGCGGCTAACAGCCATTGTTTGTCCAACAGTGCAACAGTGGATATCTTACGGCTGATTATGAGGGTATTGTGATTAGTGAGTGGTTATTCTTGTATATAAATCTAATAAATACCTGTGATGGCTACAGCTAAAGCTGCTATGACGATTATAGCGGTACTAACGCCCACCACAATCCCATTTTGTTTGCCTTCCATTAATTGTTCTGTAACACATAGTAAAACGTCATGTTAAAACACTTATACGAGTAAACTGCAATTAGAAATCACTAGACAAAAAGGTATGGTAAGGTTAGACTGGCCTATCCATTAATAAATAAATAAAAGTGCTGATGTTGTTTTTTTATATTTCAAGCTGTAATGGCTTCGTAGCAATGCCTATGGACAGCCGTGCAGTCAATTTTAGATTCATAATCCCACCGCGCAGGCTTGAGGTTCATTATATTCAATGACGATTCGTCATTACAAATGTTTATATTAGAACTATTTTTTGTGTTATATATAGGTTTTGTGACCGTATTTTTTGCAAATGTCTAATGGATTTTTAATGTTTGGTTTTCTACGAGATCTATTCCTATTTGTTTGGTATTATGAGACAAAGTAAATAGTTTTTACTTCCTGGTTCATTATGAAATGATATCAGTCTTGGTACTTTTAGGTATTCCATTAGTTATTTCTGTTCTAATGCGTGATTAATATAGAATAAAAAATCAGTATAAGTTGCATAATAACATGGTATTACTTATGAAGTGACCAAAGCCAAACATGCAAATAAATTTAAAGATATTTAAACCAAACATCTGGTATCATCACATAGGTACAAGAAACGAAAAAAAAACGAAAATTACAAAAAACTGAGTAGCTGAGTCAGTCCGGTATTCATCAGCAGTTTAGATAAATTATATACATTTGATTTTGTAATTGCTATTAGATTTACTTGCTGTAATTTTATTTATTTATAAGAAACTCAACCCAGTGGACTCACGCATGTATAGACATTGAATGTTAAACAAACATTGTAGCAGTTAAAGCTATGTGTCACAGTAATTATAGGTTACAGGTGTCATATTTAGCATAATATTAGTCCCGCGGTTTCATCCGCGTGATAATAGATGATAATGATGTTGAAAAGTATCCTATGTGTTAATCTACCGCTTCACCTACGTCTATACTAAATTTAATCAAAATTGATGTAGCCGTTTGAGCGCAAAAAAGTAACAAACACACTCACAAACTATCGCCTTTATAATTTAACTGTGATATTTTTTTTGGAAAACACCATAACAATTACACGCCCTCAAAAATCCACAATCCAGACTGGCCAGTTCGTCCTATTGTTCCCAAATAGACTCACCTACGACCAATTGCCACCAACCCCTCGCACCAGCCTATGACGTCACGCGTCGCGAGCTTTCCTTTAAAAAAACCACCTGATATGGTCGAAACTAAAATCAAAAGCTATCTGACTTATTACCGTGAGTTATCTCGCATTATTTACTAAAATATATAATACCTGTATGAATTTCTGTTTCCACTTCGTGCGGAGCCATCGTTGTAACAGTGGTCGTGTCTATTGCCTTCTTACGAATTAGTTTGAGATGTGTGATTTTACCACTCATTTTTGATGTGCATCTCATAACCGAACTCGTAACTTTCAACAGCTCGATATGTCTCAACCCAATTAGCGCACTTACTTTATAATACACTTCATTAGCTGAAACAGTACACAGTAACAAGTATGAATTAAAACGAGATAAGCTTTGTGCAGATCAAACATTATGTTCTTGGCTAAGAGGTAATTAGGAAGCTTCCATTAGTCACTCCGTTACCTTAAGACGGTTGTAATGTAATGTAAATCCAGCTTTTGGTTCTAATTTTACGCTTAACAGGTAATAATGCAAAGAATACATTGTTACATAATTAGTAATCTCTTTGAAACAAAAAATAATAATTGATAGAATTTTGAATATCTTCAAAATTCTTCTTCTTCAACGACAGTAGAATAAATAGTGTATGTTCGATTTCATGATTTTTGATGTTATAGTTGAAGTCAAAATAATTATTCAATTTTGAATAACGCTCATGTGTTTAAACTTAGGTCAATCTTGTGTAAGGTCAAAAACCTTGGCTTATTCCAGAAATCCCCTTAGCAAATCCCCTGCGAAGGGGATTTCTGGACTTTTTGTCCAGAAATCCCCTGCGCGTCGTCTTTGAGTGTTGGAAGGGGATAATTGGACAATAAGTCCAAAAATCCCCTTAACCATTTAACTGGACAAAAAGGCCAGCCATCCCCTTAAGTAATTATTTGCATTAATATTAAATATACACAATTGATTAGGTAATCAGTCTTAATTTTTTATTTATATGAATCTAAACCAACAGTTCACTAGCATATATTTTGCACCTCCATAAAATATCTCATATATTTACAATAGTAAATATATGAGAGATTGAACAAATGTTGAAATATCACATTTTACAGTAATTCTTATACAAAGAAGGTCTATAATCACAGATTATTTGTACAATATTGCTTTTAGTGCTTATATAATATACAATCTATATTATTAACGTTTAAAATACTATAGTATACAAGTTGTGTTATTGAACAATCACAATAATTATTATGTAGATATACTTATAAAACACTAAGTCAAAAAAAAAGTATCTGACAAAAGGTGGTATATAAACAAAATTGCAAACCTATCAATAATTAAACTAGGTATCGTACGAAATTCTTTTTTCTATGCTTAAATCTCAAGTCCCAGATTGGAAACCAAAAAAATTTAAATGCTATTTTGAAGAAGCAGCGATGAACGCGATCATCAATACATTTGAAAATATTTCAATCACTGGTTGCTATATCCATTACAGAGACGACTGATGACTAAACAAAAATTGACGAAAAGACAAGTGGCACTTAGTGCGCTCTTGCCTATGCTACCACAGGACAAAATTCTCCAGGTGTGGTTCTATATTGCCTCTCAAAGTCCCGACGATGACAAAAGTAAAACTTTTAGGCTTTACATGTTAAAACAATGGCTAAAGGACGATTTTATCAAAGTATGGTGTACATTCGGCCAGGAACATCGTACTAATAACTTAGTGGAATCTTGGCATGGCAAAATGAAGAAACTGATATTGAAAAAGTATCCCAGCCTAATAAGGCTACCACTACGCTTTCAGAAGATGCATCATTTTATAATATCCACGCCATACAGTTCCATGATCTTGGGGAAGGCATATCAAAACGAGCACAAGAGAGTATTAATCGTGATCAATTTATACAGGAAGTTCTCATGGAGTTTATTAATGGTAACATAACACTTAGGCATTGTTTAGAGAAGCTTCGTTGATTTATTGCTTCTCCATTAAATGTACTGTGTCAGTTTTCTTTGTTTGTGTTTTTTTGCCATACAACTATGTCGTTTATTTAGCAGTTACTTTACAATGTTGTTGACTTATCTAGATTAAAATCAACCCTATACAACTACAGGAATGCAGCACTAGTTGAATTTATATTGCATTATCAGTATTATTGTACGTATAATCTGTGATTAAAGCACCTTGTTACTGTTAAGTTTGTTTTTTTGAGAATATATTAGTAAGTAGTCAAGTTTACGGGAGCGCGAAAGAGCTTTTTAAAAAAACACTATTTTTAATAAAAGATTTTATTTTGCTCTTAATACTAATAAAATATGCGTCCGAACAAAGTCGTATGTTCTTAAAGACTAACTTAATCTATCCTTACAGCTACCCACGCGTTATACAGAAATCCGGTGTCGCTGTTGATAATGCATCGGCAGTTTCTCGAGAAACTGCTGATCCAGTTGTTATGACGAGACCGGGTGGCCGCATAACTCCTCCCTCATCAAGTGCGAAATTATCGGGTTCCACTGAGATTTCGATCGGGTTCCGATGATTTCGCAAGAACTTATTTCTAAAACGATACACTATATAACTAATACAGCTTACAGGTAGAAACACATATAATATAACAGTAGCTAAACTAATAATTTTAGTGTTAATACCACTAAAATTGACGTTTTCACTGTCACCATAGAGACTTTCACTGAACACATCACTTCCTGTCAGCTTCAGAATACGCGAAAACTGCCTCATTTCCTCTAAGTTAATATCCTTTATGTTAATGGAAGGTAAATATGTCGAATTCAGTATTTTCAGTTCAGGTAAGTTAATAACTGGCGTTATTTGATACTGAAGGTTTTCAGCAACTGTGCGTTGGTATATTAACTTTAATTCGTTCAGGTGAAGAAAGCAATTTTGCGTCGTTGTTATTATATATGTACCTTGGAGTGATTCTTTGACATCGTCACTCTCACATTTTTCTGCTAATATTGTCGGTTTACGCGCAAATACAATCCAGCTTTCTAAACTGATTCGCTGGACCTTGATGTCCTCTACTTCGACGCTATACGCTATACAAGAAGTCAGATCTGCTCGAAACTCCAGGAGTTGCTCTACACAGGTTGGCTTCTGGAACTGTACGATGCTCTCGTCGCTGCATAGGAACGTATCAGTATGGATCTTCTCACAGGGCTTTCTAACAGGCAAGTACATAGAATTTTTCACCAAAAGGTAGGGAAATTCAGGAAAAACTACTATAGTCTTATTAACAGTAGATTTGTAAATTGGAATAGAATACATTTTGTAATAGTTATATATTTTCTTATCAGTTAAGGGTACCTCTAGAATATAAATTATCTGGTTTGCCTTTACAAATGCCTTTACCTTGATTACTCGTTCGAATTTCAATAAATTGTTTTCAGTAACTTCATACATTAGGGGGTGACTTTGTTCTATTGCCTTAAGAAGGGTTAACAATTCTGTTGCGTTAATAACCGACTGGTGTAATACAGATACTTTGGTGAATGCTAATGCTGTTTCTATCTCACTCAGCATGATATATGATGTTCTAAAAGAAATCGTAAACATGTGAAACATATTTAGAGCATGAGTGAGGTACAAACCATTGTTTTCTTTATTATTTCCCGCTTTTATAAACTCTTCCATTCGTCTTAATCGATTATCTAAAATTATTGAATTTTCATTTAAAGTGCCTGTATTATTTATCAAATTATCTAACATTTTGGTAACCACGGTCATTCTTTTGTTAAGAATGAACTGTTTCGACTCAATTTTTGAAATCTCTTTATCGTAGCGGACCGCGTCTTCATAGTCTAGATTTCCCGAAATTTGTTTGATTATTGAACCCAGGGGGTTGATTAGACCTCTCTTTACTTTTCTGGATGGAATCAACTGTCGCAGTTTTATATAAGTAATATTTTTTAAATATTCAATTTGAGTTCTGATACCGGAAAATTCTGTAATATAAGTTTTATGTAAATCAACTAATTTTATAAACTTTTCGTATTTCTGTGTGTTAAATTCCAAATCGTTTTCTAAACCGTTCAAATCAAGTTTTTTCACTATAATCCATTTATCTTCCTGTCTGTAAGCTTGTCCTTCTTTTACGGGTAACAATCCAGGGTTTCCGTCAAGTTTTTGCAGATGAAGGCCCCGGCTGCAATGGAGAAGGGCCATCATGACCACGCACCACCTGTGGAGGACGTTTAATATTCTTAATTGCTACTTTCGTTTCCCTACTTCCTATTTCTATCGGTACTATATTCTTTTCTATCTGACCTTTAACCTTTGCCTTTCGGTATCTAGCTTTGTCCTTGCTTTTTCTAGTATTAATATCCTTGACAAAAGCTACGTCACCTTCGTGTAGAACTACACATTCTCCTGTTCGTTTTTCCCTAATCTTTTCCTTTTTCTGTAACATTTTATCCGATAAATACTGATAAAGATGTTTAGTTCGCTTTGCATGATCTTTTAGTAATTGTTGTACGTAGCATTTTTCGTATTCGCCATCAAACATTTTATTGGCGTCCGTGTGGCCAAATACAATTTCAAAAGGAGTTAATTCGGTAACAGAATGTATAGAGTTATTGTAAGCCATTATAGCGTAGGTCATTACTGATGCTGCATCGGTACATTTTTGCTCATATTTAGCTAAGCGGTAGATTTCTATTAATGTAGAGTGGAAACGTTCAACAATGCCTGTAGAGTTTGGATTATGTGGTGTACAAATGTGCAATTCGATTTTATACATAGCTGCTAACTCTCTTATGAGTTCATTATTGAACTCGGTTCCTGGATCGCTACTTATTTTCTTGGGCACGCCGTACATGGAAAAGTATTTAATTAATGCGCGAACCACCTCTGCTGTTGATTTATTATTTATTTCTATTGCTTGCGCTAGCTTGCTGAAGGCGTCAACTACAGTCAGATATGAACGGTTTTCTATGCTAAATATGTCTATGAAAATCTCCTGAAAGGGTGCATCTTGAGTTTGAGTTAGTTGAATGAGAGGTTTGAGTGGCTTTCTATCATATTTTGTTTTTCTACATGCTTCGCATCCATTTATAACGGATGATATTGTCTCTTGCATGTTAGTCCAGAAATAATTTCTTTTTATTCTTAGCATAGTTTCTTTAATGCCCCGGTGGCAAGTTTTGCCTTCGTGATGTTGCAGGACTATAGCCTTTTGTTCGTTCTCGTCTTCTACATACACAACTCTTTCAGTACGCTCGTAAAACTCAACGGTACCTTCCTTAAATAATCTTATAATAACTCTATTGAAATCTTTCCTGTGTTGTTCGCTTTCGAAGTATATGAAATATTTGCGTTTAGGTTGTATATATTGCTTTAGAACATCCGTAATTAGTTGTTCATCGTTTACAGGTAGAAATACTTCAAGGATCTTTTGTTTGCTGTTTGAAATGTCTTTCACTTGTATACTTTTATTGAACCATGTGTATACCAAAATTTGATTTGGCTTGGTATCAATGGCCTCGTGAAGAATAGGAATACCTTTATTTTCTAGTTCTACGGCTGAATGTGCCGTTTCCGTAGAGCTACTATTAGAAAGTGGAGGAAGAGGGTAAGTTTTTTCTAATTCGGATGTGTCGCTGGCAGTTAATGTTTCTGAGGTATCTGATACCGACAAAGTTTCTTCGCTATCTTTTCTACTCGCTAGAGCCTCTACTCTATCGTCAATTTCCCTATATACTTCAATATCTCTTAGTAGGTCATTAATTTTTTCTGTCTCGTCTAAATTTGCTTTCATTGACACGTCGTCAGAGTCACCTATGGCATTCAGTTTTATTCGGGATAAGGCGTCTGCATTAGTATTTTGTTTCCCGTTTTTATAGATTATTTTGAAATCGTATTCTTGTAAACGCAGTCTCCAGCGCGTTAACTTGCTATTGGGCTCTTTAAGAGAGTACAACCATGCTAAAGGTCGATGGTCGGTGAAGATTGTGAAAGGTTTACCATAAAGATATGGTCGGAAATGTTTGACTGCCCAAATAATAGCAAGGAGTTCGCGTTCGATGGTACTATATCGCATTTCAGTTTCACTAAGGGTTCAGCTGGCGTAGGCAACGGGCTTATCGCTGCCTATGGTTCCCTGAGACAGTACGGCACCTAAAGCTACATTTGAGGCACCAGTCGTAAGTATAAAAGGTTTACTATGGTCTGGGAATTGTAAGATCGGTGCGTTTGTAAGGAGCTCTTTGCATCTTTCAAAAGCGTCTATATATTTTTGGTCAATTACTATCTTGTTTCGTTTCTTTAAGCAAGATGTTAGTGGTTGGGTTATTTTGGCGAAGTCTCTAATAAAGCGCCTATAGTAACCAATGAGTCCTAAGAAACTTTTTATTTCTGTTGTAGTTTTTGGAAGTGGATAGTCTAGTACAGCTTTAATTTTGTCATTGTTAGGTCTCAGTCCTTCGTCAGTGATGGTATGGCCTAAATAAAGAACTTCCTTTCTCAAGAATTCCGACTTATCGAGTTGTACCTTTAAGTTAGTCGCTCTAAGTCGGTCGTAAACTGTTCGTAAGTCTTTTAGATGTTCTTGCAAGCTAGTACTATAGACAATGACGTCATCCATGTAAACTAGGCAGTGTAGCCCTTGTAACCCTCTCAAAACGTTATCCATCATCCTCTGAAAGGTCGCTGGCCCGGTTTTGAGACCAAAAGGCATCCTAAGATAGTGATAACCTGCTTCGGTACTAAATGCGGTCTTCTGTCTGTCATCTTTATCTAGTTCTATTTGGTGAAAGCCGTTTGCAAGGTCAAGTGTCGTAAAGTACTTGCTTTTTCCTAGCTTGTCGAAAAGGTCAGTAATGTTGGGTAAGGGGTATTTGTCGTCTATAGTGATGTCGTTTAAACGTCGGTAGTCAATTACCATCCTGTATTTTATTTCACCAGAAGCATCAAGTTTTTTTGGGGACAAGATGCACAGGTGCATTCCAAGGTGAATATGATTCTTCGATGATGTTATTTCTAAGTAAGTTTTCGACTTGAGATTTTATTTCTGCCGTTTGTACCGGTGGTTGCCTATAAGGCTTAACATAGATTGGGTCTTCGTTTTTAGTTCTAATACAGTGCTTAATTTGGTTCGTAAATGTCATAGGTAGTTGATCGCTATGGAATATATCTTTATATTCCTTGCATAAGTCACTAATATATTTTTGTTCTTCTTCGTTCATATGGTCAAGTCTCAGTCGTGTCAAATTGTCATCTAAAATTTTGTCTACTTCCATGTCTTTCATTTCTACGTCTGTACAGTTCAAACTATTGGTCCGTTCGTAGTACTGAATAACCTTAAAAGGTTTTGTTATAGTCAAAGTCATGGGTGTATCTAGCGTATTTTGTATGATAGTGGTAGCATAACCATTTTTACACTTCACGATAGCTGAAGGCATCCTAACTCCTTCACAGAATTTTGTATAATTTAAAATTGCTTCCCCGGAGAATTGATCCGTAGGTAATTTTACAAGTTGTTCTGTTCGCGAGTCTAACTCAATATCATAATTATTGCTTTCATTAATTATAGGTAGCGTGGTTGTCTTAGTGATGAGTTTCGAATCTCTGAGGTCAATGACAGCCTCGAGTTGCCTCAAAAGATCGTTACCTATCAACCCGTCGTACTTGGTGTCCACATCATACACGTAAAACTTATGACATTCAGCACTATGAAAAGATGGCATCAAAGGAATATGGATCACCTCATTATGGCTGCTCGACGCATGTGTGCTTATAACCGTGAAAGGTTCACAGACCGTGTGCGACTTAAAGAATTCATGAGCCTTGTGGGGACTTATGAATGATCTGGTACTCCCAGTATCAATCATAAACTTAGCGTCTATTTCGGGTATGTACACGTATGGTAATTTAAGTTTAATGTCGCAGTTCAATTGTACTATTTCTGAGGTTTCTTTGAGGCCTGAATGTAAAAATTTTGAACTTCCTCATGCATACTATCACTCTTCATTATTTCATTTTCTGCTTCCTGCTCACTCATTTCCGGCTGTTGGTAGTCTGCGTAGTAGTTTAATTCATTTTGTTGCCAATCTTCCTGATTATCATATTCGTAAACGTTCTCATAATTGTTATACTCATAAGAAGTGGCTTCACCTAAATCTAGTTCGTTAAGACGAAACCCTTGTGGCTGCGTCTGCCCTTGAGACTTAGCTGGTGCTGCAGTACGCATAGACACGTCAGTGTTGCCTGGCTTATTCATTATTTGAGGGGGTTTGTATCCGAATTGTCCTTGATTAAATTGGGGGCGATACCCAAATTGTTGTTGTTGTGGTCTTAAATTAAACTGAGATGGTGGCATATACCTCTGTTGCATATTGAATTGTTGGGGGCTAAACTGTGGTCTGTACCCAAACTGTGGCTGAAGGCCAAAAGGTTTTTGGTTAACTTGAGGGAATCTCCCTTGATTATTTGGGATACCGAAATTAAAACGAGGCGGCGGCGGCGCCGATGTCTGTAGTTTGAACCCACTAGGTTGAATGGGCATGCTAGGTATGCGGGATATGTTAGGCATGTTGGCCATGTTAGCCATGTTAGGCGTGCTGGACATGTTAGCCATGTTAGCTATGTTCGAGTTGCCAAATTTAAATGGTGGTTGTGTGAACGGTTGTTTATTAAACCTGTTTCTCATGCTGTATTGTTCGTAAAAATTAACTTCTTCTAATACATATTCTAAGGCCTTTTCTAAAGTTGCTGGTGATTTAAGTCTTACAATGCGTATTAAATTTTCTGGCAAATTGTACAGAAAAACGTTGAGCGCTGTATTATTATAGATTATAATTTTAGCCTTTTTAATATCCGCATTAGTTAGTTGATTTACTTTCGATATCAGAACTGCTCTAGTAGATTGGATGCGATTACAAAATTCGAGGTAGTTTTCACCCTGTTTTATTTTTAAACTTTCCAATTCAATTGCTATACATTCTTCATTTCTCGGATCACCAAAATGTTGGATGAACAAGGCCCTAAAGTCAGTCCATGAAAGTATATCTTCCCTCTCACTCATTAAAGCCGCAGCTTCACCTGTTAGTCTACTGGTTATCGTATGCATAACATAAGTGTTCTGATCATTATTTCCATGAAAATTATTAATGACATATTCACATTTCCCTAAAAATAAATTTAAATGTCGCTTATCACCGTCAAAAAGTGGGATAAGCTTAAGCATATCGGTTGGTATTACTTTAATGGTCGTCATTTTAAGGTATTTATTTAACTACCTTATCTATAGACACAGTTATCTTAAGTTATATAACAAGGTTGCCTTAAGTAAGACTTCGAACCCTATATTATATCATTACCCGTAGGTGTAAATTAAATAGTCAGACAATATCTAAATACTTACAACTAACAGTAACCTATTTTTAGGTAACCCAGATAATTTATAATGGAAGAAGTTCGATTCCAAGTATAATAAAGTGGATAGGGAGAGGATGGCGAAAAATTCACTCACCAGCCAGACTCCAACATGCTCCTTTATTTTTCTCGACGTATTTCTTTGGTTCGAGGATCGCACACACGCCAATCGATCGCGAATCGCGAACACGCACTTTTAGGATTGCGTATATCACTGTTCACATAAAACTACACCTTTAAATGTTTTCGCGAAAGGCGGCGCAGCTAATTATGCGATCCTACCGGCTGCGCCAGTCAAGTTTACGGGAGCGCGAAAGAGCTTTTTAAAAAAACACTATTTTTAATAAAAGATTTTATTTTGCTCTTAATACTAATAAAATATGCGTCCGAACAAAGTCGTATGTTCTTAAAGACTAACTTAATCTATCCTTACAGCTACCCACGCGTTATACAGAAATCCGGTGTCGCTGTTGATAATGCATCGGCAGTTTCTCGAGAAACTGCTGATCCAGTTGTTATGACGAGACCGGGTGGCCGCATAACTAAGTTGTATGTCTGCGCTCGTGTTAATTATTGTTAGGAAGTGATTTTTATGTGATACCACTAGAGTATAAGAGAGATAATACTTCATTTCACTAAATTACATACTATTTCTACAAAGATTGTAGTGAAAATAATGTCTGGTTTTATGTCCTAGTAGGAGAACTGTAATATTGTTTTTAAATTTGGTGATACCTAGTTTAATTATTGATAGGTTTGCAATTTTGTTTATATACCACCTTGTGTCAGATACTTTTTTTTTTGGACTTAGTGTTTTTTTAAGTATATATACATAATAATTATTGTGATTGTTCAATAATACAACTTGTATACTATAGTATTTTAAACGTTAATAATATAGATTATATATTATATAAGCAATAAAAGCAATATTGTACAAATAATCTGTGATTATAGACCTTCTTTGTATAAGAATTACTGTAAAATGTGATATTTCAACAATTGTTCAATCTCTCATATATTTACAATAGTAAATATATGAGAGATATTATGGAGGTGCAAAATATATGCTAGTGAACTGTTAGTTTAGATTCATATAAATAAAAAATAAAGACTGATTACCTAATCAATTGTTTTTATTTAATATTAATGCAAATAATTACTTAAGGGGATGGCTGGCCTTTTTGTCCAGTTAAATGGTTAAGGGGATTTTTGGACTTATTTATCCCCTTCCAACACTCAAAGACGACGCGCAGGGGATTTCTGGAATAAGCCAAAACCTTAAGGTTCTCGTGTAAGGTCATCGTACGCTTTCTATACAAACGAAGTTCCGTCATCTTGTTTTTAAAAAGCTAGTAATCAAAGCCAATGACATTTTGCGTGCATTTTTCATACTTATATCTTGCTTCTAATAAGTAATATTGTAAGAAAATGTTTTATTATAATTTTAGAATAATACTTGAAATATAAAAATATGTATAATGACGATTCCGCCCAACTTTCCTGCTATGCCGACATGACGTCATAGTCACCACTTAGCTTAACCGAAATAATTTTCATCGCGTTTCGATTCTCTACAAAGCATCCTCAGGAGGTCTTGACTCTTCGAGCACACCATGGAGAATCTCTATTGTATTCATTATTTATTCTTCTGGTTCACCATTTTTCCGTAAAATGATGTATTTTAAAATTTTTATTCTACATGGGAATTCTAATTAAAATATAAGTTATAAAACAAGTATAAATTAATAGGCGAGGCGCAGGAGAACTTGAAGTCCATGGCAGAATTTCTCAAATCGCCACTAGATGGCGCTAACAGCAAATCACTACATCAAGAAAATAAATCACAGCAAACTACATTTGCCTCGTCTGAGGAAACTTGTTAGACTGTTTTGCCTATCAAGCCAAAGATACTAATTCTTGGTAGCCAACAGTGCGTAGGCTTAGCGAGCCATCTAATTGCACATAGGCAACTGAATACGCAATATGAAAATTACGATATTTCTGCTATAACAAAACCCTTTGCAAAAGCAGAAAATATTTTGAAAAACTGTTCTTACTTAAATTTAAATCCAAAAACTGACTGTCTTATACTTTGTATAGGCGAGAATGACTCAAACCCTACAATGTTATTAGCCGAGCTCACTATAGCCCTTAAACAATTGAATAAACTTCAAGTTTTTGTTTTGAGTGTAAACCACAATAAATACCTTAATGAAAATAAACTAAACAAAATGATTGAGCATCTTTGTATCACTACACAAAATTGTGATTTTATTAAAGTTAAAGGTTCTTCTGTTTCTGCTGAGCAGTATCTTCACATAATCAGTAGAAAAGGACTTATATAAAAAAAATATTTACAATATGTGTCTAACCATTTATAACTGTATACCAAACGACATCAAAATATTGGATGGTAACAAATTTAAAAGCTCTTTAACTCACTGGCTTCTTGACAATTGTTTTTACAGTGTGAAAGAATTTAAAGAATTTTGTAAATTATCAATTTTAAGTACTTAATAAATATTACACAAAAATTTGCACGTCTGCTTGCAGACTAAATACATTGTATCCTTAACCATTATTATACGATCTTATGTGACATGTATTTTAGCAAATAAATGAAAAAAAAAAAAAAAAAAAAAAAAAAAGTTTTAAGCTTGACAACCAATATTATAAGAAAACGTTTTTAGATGTAAGTAGATTAAGATGTAGGTTGGCAAAAAACCATCTTACAATACTTCAGTAAAGTAACCGATTTGTCATCTCAGTCAGATAGAAATGACTCTCAAATGAACGACCTTTCTAAGAAGAAACGTGACCTGCGTGATTATTTCCCTATTCTAAACAAGCACAGTGCCGCTGAAGGTAATTTAATAGTAGTGAGAGAAAATCAACAAAATGATTCGAACTCAACATTTTTTCGTGACTCGTAATGACATTATGATATTTCATCAAAATATTGCTGGACTACTGAACAAACTCTGTAATCTAGAGTTGTGTTTAGATTATTTCAAAAGGAAAAATATCTGTACGGACATTGTTTCCCTATCTGAAACTTTTATTAAATCTGGCAGTGAAAGTAACATACTCGTATATTTAAAAGACTTTACACTAGCCGCTTTTTTTTCAAAGGCAAAACAAAAACGAGGCGGTGTTTGCATTTTGATTAGAAATGGAATAGAATTTAAGGAATTATCCTTGTGTAAAAATGTATCTTGTGACAAGCATTTTGAATGTTGTGGAATTACTATTCCAGCATTGCAATTTATTATTTTATGCATTTATCGTACTGTTATACCCCACTTCCCCTTACTATTCTGCTTACCTTTCCTATATCTATTCTTTTGAGCTAAGTCAGCATTTATTACTTCTCAGACGCCTCTCACTCCTACCTCAGTCCACATCCATATTCCATTCGCGCTGGTCATTTTCATAGTTTTAGTTCAATTTCTATTTTTTCTATTTCAATAAACTTTTAAATATTTGTGTGGAAATAAAACCTTTTTTTAAAAACCTAAATCCCGGTCTCCGGATAACAGTACGCCAAAAAGTGACATTAATATATTCTTTGACAAATTAAATTCCATTTTACATAACATTATGAAACAATCAAATAAAAAAATAATAATTACTGGTGACCTTAATATTGACATATTGAAAAACTACGGTATTGCGTCGCGTTTGAATGACATTATCTTAAATTATAATTTAATCTTACATATCAAAAACCCCACTCGTAAACAATCTTGCATTGACCATATCATTAGCAATATCAAAGAGGCTAAAGGTGAGGTCCACAACATGTTTTTGTCTGACCATAACACGTGCCAGACCTTAACTATACCAAATTATGAAAAACCACAATCCCTTGATTATTGGTTTATTCAATCGAGAAATTATGCTAATGAAAATCTAAATAAGTTTCACGAGTGTATATCAGCCCTTAAATGGACAGACGTAATAGCCGAAACTGATGTCAACAATGCTTTAAATATATTCCATGACACCTTTAGCCTTTTTTACAATCTTTGCTTTCCCATTGAGAGGCTAAAAATAAGAGCAAATAAAACCTCTCCAACATGGATTACAAAAGGCATTCGAAAATCCAGTAGAACGAAAAGAAAATTAAGATTTCTTTGTTACAAGAACAATACCGCGTTTAATAAAGAATCATTAAAAAAATATACTACTTTATTATACCACTGTATTAAATGTTCCCAGAGAAAAAGAAACTTAAAGTTTATCACACTTGCAAAAATCAAATGTAGAGCAACTTGGGAGATTATCAAAAATAAGTTGGACTCTACAAAAACACCTAAAAGCATTACTGCCCTACGGGTTGACGATAAGCTTATCACTGATCCAGCTCAATTAACTGAAACATTCAACAACTTCTTTATTAGTCTTACAAACAAAATAACACATAAAGACAAAAACACTGCTAAGGACCGGTTACCTATTCATAATTTTTTTAAAAAGACTTGATTTAAATAAAGGAGCCGGTACTGATGGCATTCCTTCAATATTTGTTGGCAAATGTGCACCTGCTTTAGCCCGTCCTCTTTGTCTTATTTTCAACAGGTCATTAAGCTCTGGCACCTTTCCTTCCGCTTGGAAGAAAGCCTTAGTGGTTCATCTACACAAAAGTGGCGCTAAAAACCTAATTAATAACTACAGACCCATTTCCATACTGCCAGTCTTTGCTAAAGTGTTTGAGAAGCTACTGATTCCTATTCTGTCCTGGCATTTCAAAAACTTAATTATACCACAGCAACATGGCTTCATGAAGTCTAAATCTACGGCAACCAACCTCGTGTCGTTTATAAACGATGTATCTCAAATTGTTGACCAGCGCTCTACAGTAGGTGCAATATATACAGACTTCAGCAAGGCTTTTGATAAAGTTAACCATCATTTACTTCTTCGGAAGCTTTCTGCGCACGGTATCGCTGAGCCTATGCTCGGCTGCAGGTGTCAATCGTACCTTTCACAGAGATCTTCAGTTGTGGTTGTGAATGGTGACTCTTCCGACTCTTTCGCAGCCTTCTCAGGTGTGCCTCAGGGCTCACATTTGGGGCCGTTATTCTTCAATGTCTTTATTAATGACATTAGCAAATGTTTCAAACATACCGATTTTTATCTTTTTGCGGATGATCTTAAATTTTTTAGAGTTTTGGACACTGGTGACGATGTCTTAAAACAACAAGAGGATATTGATAGGTTATAGGTTATAGGTTAGCTTGGTGTGATGTTAATTACATGAAACTTAATGTGTCCAAATGCTTCACTATACAGTTCTCCAGAAAAAAAAGTATAAACCGTCCAGTGTTAAAAATTAAAGGCACAGAATTAACCAACGTAGATGAGATACGTGACTTGGGTGTGATGCTTGACAAGAAGTTGCGATTTGATACACACATAAACAACATTTCATCCAAGGGGTTTATGTGTTTGGGATTCGTGTTGCGGAATTGCAAAAATTTTAAACTGCCTAGTACTAAAATATTATTATTCAACTCACTGGTCCGTAGTGGTTTGGAGTATTGTAGTGTTGCATGGAATCCTTTCTATGAAGTATACAATAAGAGGCTGGAGAGTATTCTTAAACGTTTTCTATGGCACCTGACGTACTCTTGTCACCTTGGAAAGGATCTTGTAAGTTACGACGCTAGACTAAAGCACTTCAAAATAGATCCGCTTTCTCATCGCAGACATATACTCGATATCATGTTTTTATATAAAATAGTACACGGTATCATAGACTCATCATATTTACTCTCACAGCTGTCTATTCTGCACCATTAAAACTGCCCAGAGCCACGCGTTGTAACAACTCATTTTCGGTTGCTGTATCTAAATCTAACCTTGGTTTCAATGCACCCATGAAAAGATTGGTTCGACAGTACAATAACGTATCAAGCACTACATCGGTTGACATATTCACCAATAACATCCTTGTCTTCAAAAAGTCTCTGACATCCTGATTTTAAGAATGCGTAAATAATTTTAATTAGAATTTTCGTAAATCTCACTCTGAAGTTTAATTATTTACAGTTTTATTCTGATTATGATTTTTATTATTATTATTATTATAAAGACATGTTTTAAATAATTTAAGTTTAGCAATCGAATAATCCATTATATCTCCATAAAACACAATTTATCTTTATATTAGTAGAATGTTCATATTTGAGTGTATTTTTATAAAAAGGTTAATTTTTAAGATTACTTACTCACATTTTCTAGTTACATATTTTGCATGCTGTCTTCACCTATAATTACTGTGACACTTAGCTCAATTCTACAATGTTTGTTATGATTTCAATGTATTGGTGTACACTGTGTTGGTGATCTTTAAATAAATAAATAAATAAATAATCACAGCATGTATTTAAATCCATGTCACGTTGGTGAAATATATAAAATAATAATATAATAAAATAAATAATACTAAATCGGTAGGTTATGATAATATCAGTACTCATGTAATAAAGTCATGTGCAAGTGCTTTATCCCCAATTTTGCAATACTTAATTAACTTTTCGTTCGCTGAAGGCATTTTTCCAGATAGGTTAAAAAAGTCTATAGTAAGGCCATTACACAAAAAAGATGATAGACTTGATTTAAATAACTATCGTCCTATCACGCTAATTCCGGTATTATCCAAAGTATTCGAGAAAGTAATGCACCACCGGCTAACACTTTATCTGGACAAATTTAACTTAATTAATGAAGAACAGAATGGTTTTCGTAAAGGAAAGTCAACAACATTAGCCGCGTTTTCACTAATTTCGAAAATTACTCAAAATATTGATATTAGTAACCCTGTCTCTGTATTTTTTTTCGACATGAGCAGGGCGTTCGATTTTGTTGACCACAAAATCCTGATGGTGAAATGCGAAAATTATGGAATCAGAGGTCTCGTATTGAAATGGCTAACGAGTTACTTATCCAACAAGACTCAATGCGTAAAAATACCTTCCCTCAATAATAAAAATGTTGTTATACCACACAGGTCTACGTACCAGCCCAATAACTTTGGCGTCCCTCAAGGGAGCATTTTGGGTCTACTATTATTTATTTTATATATTAATGACCTTCCGTCGACAATAGATCATAATTGTACACTATTTGCAGATGACATTTCGGTTATTGTTGCAGAAAAAGGAACCTCATCAACACATAACGATTTACTAAATTCTAGAGCCGAGTCAATCGTTAGTTGGTTAGAGCGGAACAATTTATGCGCTAATTTAACAAAAACAAAATATATAAACTTTCGCCACTACAATACAAGTAAACAATGTTGTAATGTTGTGTGTAGAGGATTAAAAATTGATGAAGTAGAAGAATATAAGTTTCTTGGATTATTGGTAGACCAGCATTGTAACTGGAAGTCACACATTAAACAAGTTGGTATTAAACTCAATAGATTCGTATTTGCCTTGAAACGATTGCGACGAGTTTCTAATAAAAAGACTGCCCTCACTGCTTATCACGGGTACGTAGCGTCAGTCCTGAGATATGGACTTTTATTATGGGGAAATTCGACTGATGTAAATAATGCTTTTATTGCACAAAAAAAGTGTATCAGGGCAATCGAAGGCGTCGAACCCTTACCTTCCTGTAGACCTTTATTCAGGAAGCTTAATCTTCTTACCCTTACAGGCCTTTACATAATGCAGGCTGGCTTATTTATAAAAGAACATGCTCATTTATACACACCGTTGTGCAATAATAATTATTTTAAAGGTACAGGTAGAGCCCAACTCTACTTACCATACCAAAATGCCGTACGGCACTTCGTGACAAAAATTGTGAGGTAATGATAGTTAAAGTTTTCAATAAAATACCAAAAAGGATACGCCAGCTTCCATTGAATTATTTTAAAATAAAATTACACCAGTTCCTAACGAAGCACTGTTTTTATAATTTAAAAGAATTTTTTGACTGTAAGGATACTTCATAGTTATGACATAATAATAATTAATTTGTAATGATGAATATTTAATTTTAATTCATTGTGCTTTAATGATAATGAATTATTTTCCGTTGTTTTGTATTATAATATTGTGTGTGAATGATAACTAGGACATTGTGATTTATAATTATAAAAAAAAAAAAACTATTTTGACATTAATTTAATAGTGTATATTTTTTATGTTAAACATAATATTTGCATGTCGTATTGTGACGAAGCACGCTAAGCTGCTTAACTTTTTAAGACCTTTATTATGTAACCGTGTTTCTGGCAAATAAATATCATTTCATTTCATAAAAAGTAAAAAACCCTGCTGCAAATAATTTTTTTTTGTTATATACGTTTTATCGTTCCATTGAACAATAAAACTGCAAGTTATATATATTAACGGAATCTTGTTTTAAAGCCCTTCATTTTGATAATGGGAAGAAAATATTTTTTTTTCACTATATGGCATTTAAGATCCGCCGGTTCGTTTTTTAAAATATATTTTATGTACCTAATGTCACTTGCGCTGTAAATACGAATGTATCGATATATCTTATATTAAAATCGGTTAGACCGTTTAGAAGTTATGGTAGAATAAAGAAACTCAGAAACATAAGTACATACATACATGAACCCTAAAAACATAAATCTACATTTTTGGGCCGTAGTGTAATAAATAATAAAACAGAAAAAAGACAAACCAGAAGCATAGCTACTATGTTTAATAACATACATGCAAAATGTCATCAAGTTTGAACATTTTGTAATTAAAATATGACAAAACTACGTTTGTATGGAAAGCGGTACGCTGGCAGCGCTGTCTAACCTTAAAATTAACCATAATATAAGTTGCAGGCCGCTTCTGTGGCCACGTTGAGCAAAAAAGTTATAGAGCCACTGCGATAAGTACGAGCAAGATATGCACTCATTTGCTCATATTACAGTTTTACACTCGTACAACTAAAAACTACATCGTTAATAACTATAAACAAGTATAGATTATTATAGGTAAAAACCCGACTGCAAAGTATTTATTTTCATTAAACGTTGTATCGTTCCAGTGAAATGAAGACTGCAAGTAACATATATTTCAATCGTTTTTTTTAAGTCGTTCAGTTTGATACCCCAATCGATGGGTTCGGAAGAAAAAAAAGTATATTTTACAATATGGCGTTCATTATCCGCCAATTTTTTTTAAAATTTCTAGTGTCATTTGCTTTGTCAATGCAAATCTAACGATTTATTATACATTAAAATCGGTTAAGCCGTTTAGAATTTGTCGTGGAATAATAAACTCATAACATACATACATACATGAAACCTGGAAACATATGGGGAAGGTCATCCCTTTTTTGGGTCAGTCGTGTAAAACCTGTTATTTTTATATTGTTTTTGTGTTTGTTATCGATACCCATCACTCCTGTAGTGTATCACCAGTTAATTACACAGGTGACGGGATAGTAAGTACTTTTACAGAATTACAAATATACGATCGTATATTTGTAATTTTGTAATGTAATCCGAATAGCAGGCGTTATTGCAAACATTACAATAGTAAGTACGATGTTAATTAGCAGTAACCGGGGATCGTATCCATAGACAATATATGATATTATAATATCATCTGGCTGGCTATAAAACCACAAACAAACTAAGTCATATGTGTTATATATATTTATCTATATTTATATATATATGTGATAAGATAATGTGTATATAGGGTTTACACATTATAGGTATGACTGCCATTTTTGTGGCCCTTAGAACTACTTGTGATGTGTCTTAAGAGTAGAGTGCACTTAGCGTTTTCCATACATACGTAGTTTCGTTATATTTTAAATACCACGTGTTCGAACTCGGTGAAATTTTGTATGTATATTGCTTAGCTTCTGGTTTGCCAGTTTTTTTTGTTTTTTTATTTATTTTATCCCTTAGTGTCAAAAGAACAACTTCCATACAAAACAATTGTTCGAATTATTTTTGAAAATACTTAATTTTATTGTAATCTGGCAAAGTAGAAGCATAGATATTAGGCTCGAAGAAATACTTACATGCAAAGTTTCACCTAGTTTGAACACGTATTTAAAATATGACTATGATAGTATGAATATGATAGTATTTAAAATATGACGAAACTACGTTTGTATGGAAAGCGCCACGAGCACTCTAGCCTTAAGCTTGATAGAATTGTTGAATAATATAATTACTTACGATTCCAATCCCATGTTGTATGTGAATCTAAACGAAATTCATTATCAAAACAACGTAAATCATGTAAACCGTTTTCGTCATAATTGTAATAGATCCAGGTTGTTGTGTCGTTCTTCAAGACCATCATTATGTCTCCCTTTGTAAGACCGCTAATGAAAGGAGCTGGAAGTAAAGATTCAGTTTTTATTATGCGTGCGGTGACTAACAAGTGTAAATTGATACTGGCCCATTTCTTGCCAATTTTAGTATACATCCTGAACATTTTGAAAAATACTGAAGTCCAAGATAAAATAAGGGATTCAATATAATGACCACCATTAAATGATTTGATACCCTTAGTTCTCTTATCAAAAATTGTAATTGAACACGAAATGTAGTAAATGATATAATTTATTAAATGATCACTAAATCTCAGTCATATTTAGGTGCGACAACGAGCGAAGCGAGGAGGAGCGTTAGGTTACTTGTGACCACAACTCCAGAAGAATTATAACCAGTTCGGTGATGCAAATGGGTGATCATTTACTACTTTTGATGACCATTTACTACTTTTGGGTTAACATTGATTTATTTGGAGTCATTTTGCTTAAATAGGATAGCGAAATGTTAAAACTTTGGTTTTAAGTTCACATTAAAATGCCGATTTAATTTTGGTGATCATTTACTATTTTTGTCTGATATATATTACATTATCTGGTGGTAAGATAAACATAAGCCATAAAATAAACAGGGGTGAAGAAACGATATTTAAAATAAAAATGTTGGTATACAGTATGATTTCTTTAATTTATAAATTATAACGCATTATCAAATGTCATGACATTATTAGAAGGCAAAGATTGAAGTTGGTTGTACTGATTGGCTATTACGCAATTGTTTTTACGATATTGTGGGTTATTTTATTTAAAGTAGATCATTGCAAAGTATATTTGTTTCATATTAGCACGTCTGCATGCAGGTGGAGTACACTGAACATATAGTATTTTTAATATAAAACCATTTACATGTATTAATTTCGAAACGCTCGTAGCGAAGTTTGCTTAGCTGCTCTTAGCCGATCAGCAAAGTTAAGCAACGTCCGCCGCGGTCATGAGTTGGATGGGTGACCGCTAGTGGCATTCACTTTACTGAGCGTGCACGTGCTTCGCTGGTCTTTATCCCGGTTGTTGTCTCTGGTCGGCTTTCGCCATTGCACAGGCATTTTTATAGCTTATATAGGCTAGCCTTTGATCACTATCTCACCTGATGGAGAGTGATGACGAGGTTGAAGAAGTTGTACAGGCTTAACTAGAACTCCCTTTATTTTATCACCTTTGGGATGGTTCTGCCAAATACCAGCTGGAGACACTGGAAGCTATTGAGAGGAGAGCCAAGAGACTCATTAACGACGACCACCTAGTACGCAAGAGACTCCAGAGTCTCGAGCATCGCCGCAAAGTCGCTTCTTTATCGGTTTTTTATCGGATACATTTCGGTGAGTGTGCAATGGAACTTCACAATTTGATTCCGCCATCCCCATTCTTCAATCGGACTTCCAGGGATACTCAGAAGCGCCACCGCTTTATGGTGGATATTCCATTTACCCGAACGAAGCGATTTACTTCTTCGTTTATCATACGAACAGCCAGGGAATGGAACACCCTGCCTGAGTCTGTGTTTCCGTTTAAGTACGATGTAGGGGTCTTCAAAACGCGAGTGAATAGGTATCTTCTGGGTAAGCGCGCTCCATCATCGATCGCATCATCACTTAACATCAGGTGAGATAGTGGTCAAGTGCTACCCAGTTCAGTATAAAAAAAAAAAAAAAAAAAACTACGGGCTCTCAAGAACAGCTGCCGGAACACACCTTGAGGATGGTAGCTAGACAGGCGAAAAATCGCATAATGCCCTACTATGCTGTAACGTCTGCCATCGCAAAACAACAACCGATAACTTAACGTGCCCTCTGAAGCACGGAAGCGATATACGCGAGTATTTGTTCAACGGTCGACGTCTTTGGGATGATACATTCAGAACAGTTCTATGCAAAAGGTACTTACTATAATCTGGTGGCTTATATACAAACTGAATTAATGCATTTGTAGGGTTATGTCCTCCATTTATAGTGTGCACGGTGCAAGATATAGTATGCCCTTGACCTAGGTATACAGTTGTTAGAACAGGTTTATTATTAAAACCCGTGTGTTTCCTAAAATCTAGAAATAAAAATATAAAAACATGATTAGTTTTGAGCAAAATCCAAATGAGTCAAGCAGCAATCGTAGCTTAAAAATATTCGTATCTGATTTCAATTTGGACTGAATGTCAATGTTTATAATGCGACGCGTGAACAGAATGCTAGCACTTATATGGCTCAACGAATACATTATAGTTGAATTACAATTCAACAGCCAGCATGCTGGGAACGCCGCCATCTGGTAATGGCATCAAATCAGTAGTTTGCCAACACTCCTGTGTTTAGGTATGGAAGTAGGGGCATCCTCGGGGACGATATCGCCAATAAGAATGAAATTCTATTGCCCTCGTTATCTATGATGCGCATGGATTAAACACACACTTGTGTACTAACATTGTAATTTTTGCATAGGGTAACACTTGCTAAACGTGTAAGGTAAGTTTAAATATTTACAATCATAAGAAAAAAATGAACTAAATACGGTATCCGGCCCCTTAAGATGGTTAAACGATAGGAGCAAAGGGATAAATTTGAGCTACGACTCGCTTCCTACGACAGGTTAGAAAAAATCATGAAATTTGTTTAACGAAATGCATGCTGATCCAAATGTCTGGTGCTGGACAAGAGTTATATGAAATATATGATAAAATAAATAAGTGCGTCACGGATTGCATGTTGGACGATGCGTTACGGACAAAATGTATACCTAATGGATGAAATGCGTACTTGACGAAATGCTAAGGTAATAGATGAAATAATACTTGAACGACAACTTGAATGAGTTGCTTTGAAATTTTGGAAAATAAGATGAGTTCCCAGCTCCCACGAACCTAACGTCTCTACACCAAACGGTTCAAACATGTAACTACTACCCAGGTTAGCTTAGCTTTATAGTTACACTGCTTGAGTCGCTCCGTGCTCCGGTGCAGATCATTTAGGACCTTGTAGCGAAAAATATAACTTGCAACTACAAATTCCTAAAATCAATGCGCGCTGTGAGAGACGCCTTTTGTTTGTCCAAAAAGCGCAAAAAATAGAAAATATACAATACTTTTAATATTGTGAGGTTTGCAATAACGCCTGCTATGCGGATTTCATAACAAAATCACAAATATACGATAGGAAAAATTTAAGTCATGTGCGGGATTCGAACCCGCGTCCATTCACCCCTTGAGCCGGGGTATGCTCTAACCAATTGATCTAACATGAAAAAGCGTCATAACTCGAATTTTTCTTATCGTTCTTTAACCAGCGTATTGGGAAGAAATAAAATCAGAATGTCAAAATTAGAATTAATGTTTTTAAAAGTCATTATATGTGTTTTGTCCAAGTTCATTTTAAGATTATTAGTTCGAAGCCATTCTATTATTAATTCTAATGATTGATTAATGTCGTATTCATGTTCACCGTTTTTATTGTCAGTAAATATCGCAGTGCTGTCATCAGCAAACATAATCATTGGCTGATCGATAGACCGGGGAAAATCATTTATGTAAACTAAGAATAATAATTGATAAGGGTCCTAATATACTCCCCTGAGGAACCCCAAATTTCACAGTTCGGCAATGTGATCTATATTTAGTTTCTATTTTTGTAACCATATTTAACCTAGTGATCTCTGTATATTGTTGCCTATTTACGAGATAAGACCTTATCAATTTCAATATATTACCTCTTATTCCGTAATGGTCTAGTTTTCTTATTAGAATGTTGTGGTCTACATGGTCAAAAGCCTTGCTCATATCCATGTAAAGTGCTGTGACTCGCTTTTTGTTATCAAGACCAGTATAAACTTTTTCGATTAGTTATATGTAAATAAATCAGTAGGAATACATTTTTTTTACAAATTTTCATGAAGATGAAGAATCAAAGTCACATTTAACATGAAAGGTAGAAATCTAAACGAATAACTTCTTTTAAGGGTTCCGTACCCAATATATTGCTTTGAAATATATATAATTAGTTTGAAAAAGAAAACATAAATACAAACGTTTTTTTCGGTTTTTAGCATTTATCACCAAGAAAACAGATAAGCAACCATCGACAAAAAAGGTAAAATGATTGAAAAATAAATAAGTTGATAATGATTACTTGATGCATAACAATTGCCGATTCAATTTACAACTTTATCATTCGTTTGAAATTACATCAACGGGAACAGTTTTAAATTATAAAACTATCATAATTCCTAACGAACGGTAAAAATGTTTAATAATTCATAAAATTATGGTATTTTATTGGTCCATTACTGCTTAATTATTTCCTAAAACTGTTCGTGATTCAACCAACAAATAGCGCAGTGGAGAATCGTCCATAGATAATCTCAATGAACAGATTTTAGCTTGGTGCAGCCGCTGCAATCGTATGCCACTTGTATACGCGCTAAAAAATACCGTACTTGTGTAATGCGTGACAAAATTTTATTTGCACATGGCAGGTCATCCATGTATGTAAATCTTATTTGAATTTAAAAAAAACATTATGTAAAAACGTGAAATAAAAAATATAATAAATACTTTACTCAATACGTATATACAATACTCTTCACATGGACGCAGATGTCTGATTTAACATGTTTTTAAGACGTTTTTGTTAAGGATATAAATAAGTCACATTTTAGCGTGAATTACATGTAAAAATTCACTGTCATAATTTGAAAACTACCGCAATAATTTTTTTTACTAATCTAGTACTTCCGAAAAATCCTTCAGTATGGATACGATGCCAAAATGTTCGTACATAAGTATATATTATATATTCTTTCCGAATCCAAACACTGCTCCTTTGAAGAGTAGTTCGCCTTCAAAATGACCAAAATCAGAGAATTGCCCACTGAAGTAGCCGCGGCGCCAGCGCTCATCATTTGTTTTAGAAACATGTGAAGGCGCTAAAATGTCAACTTAGAACGTCCCTATCTTCAGTATTTTGTGTTGGAACATTCATTTGGCAACGCTTACAGTAAACGTAGTTATAGATAAAAAAAAATGAGAAACTCACATTCCTGTACACTGTTCGGAGCATTACCGTGGACACCACAATGTTCGTCTCTATACAATTTTTCATCCTTCACAAAACTGATATTCAACGGTTCTGTATGATAATATTTGTACTCATATATATAGACACGGCTCCCACTGTTAGCGATCCGAGGGAGAACCAGTCCATTTACTACGAAGCCTATAAAACCTGTAAATATTTACAAACCTTTAAAATTCATTATCAGATCACTAATACTCTATATCAATCAAAAGCATTAACGCATGTAAGTGATGATTTGATGAAAGATAGCAAAGCGATTTAACCTACAATGGGAACTAGCTGTCTAGGACAGTTGCTGGAATACACCAGCAGTGTGACATTCGCAAATACTCCTAAACAAAGTGTCGGAGATATCGCAGGCCACCCTTCAACATAGTGTAATAACTGCTATCATTAAAAACTAAGAAGAGCTCGTAGCGAAGTTTGCTTAGCCGTTCTTAACTGATCAGCTAAGTTAAGCAACTTCCGCTGCTATCATGACTTGGTTGAATTATCGCTAGTGACATTACTACTGAGCGCTCTCGTGATTTAGGGGGAACGTAAAGCAGGCTGTCCCGGTTGTTGTTTTAGAATAACAGTCGTTATAGCATTTCGAGAATGCCTGCTAGCTACCACTAACAATTAGAAAACCTGGCACCGAGCACCTAATGGTATGCTCCGGCAGCTGTCCTTGGAAGCCAGTAATTCTAGGTTAGCCTGAGCAACATCTTTGACCACATCATCAGGTGAGATAGTGGTCAAAGGCTAGCCTATCAGCTATAAATAAATAAAAAATCCTGAGACAACAATCGGGACCGACTGCATTACGTTTCCTCCAAAGCACGGAAGCTAGCAGTAGTATATGCCATTAGCGGTCATCAAGTTAGGTAGGTATAGAAGATTTATGTCAATTATCATCAGTTCAGTGACGCACCTGTGTTCGTTCTGGGAGACCTCTCTACAATCAATGTCACAGTAATGTCACTAAGTATTTTCTGATATTTGTTATATATAGTGCACGTAATTTTTGTGTCATTGTCCGCTGCAGTCACCTTCATGTACTGTTGTATTTTTTCTGTACTTTGTAATGATGTTGAGAATGTTCGGCTATCTGAAATATTATAAAGGTATAATATACATTATCATTCACTTCGATGCAGCAGGATCGGAGCCCCATAAGTAATATTTACTATAGAGGGAGCGACATGACTGACGTTTATACTTTGTCTGCCATCTTGTCCAAAAGCGACCGAGTAGTAGGACCTAGCAAGCCACAAAACGACAAAAATGCCTGGACAATTCCGCCTCCGCCAAGCTATTGCCTGTCACCTACATAATTTAAACAAATATTGTAATAACTCTATTATATAGTATGTATGTAACACATTGTTAAAAGATGTTTAAAAGAATGGCCCCGAGTTTCTTGCCCGTTCTTCTCGCAGTGGCTCTATACAATTTATTTGCTGAACGTGGCAGTACAATGTAGAATATTTCAATACTAATATTTGTAATTGACCTTCATAAGAGCGTCGTAGACGCCTAAATTGAATAAATGATTTTGACTTTGACTTTGACTTTGAAACCCGTGTGAATTAAATGTGAAAATATTTA
Source organism: Plagodis pulveraria (assembly GCA_963890685.1). NCBI lineage: Eukaryota > Metazoa > Arthropoda > Insecta > Lepidoptera > Geometridae > Plagodis > Plagodis pulveraria. The sequence continues at coordinate 3,003,609 of OY982977.1, forward strand.
CAAAAACCGTTATCATTTTATAATTCTATTACTAAAGATTACAATGTATAATACTTTGAAGATCCTTATCTATTTCTATTTAATTTGTTTTTTTAATGCTGAGTTTTGTTCATCAACATGGTTTGAAGGACGAACAAAGGATCCGGAATGTTCTTGAACACGTAAGACTATATTGGCTTATATTATTTAACTTAGCTATTTTATAAGCTAATACAAAGGGATACCCATACTTATGTAAATGGCATATAATTACCTCATCGGACCACTTATAAGGATATAAAGCAATATTTTTTATCTATCACTTTATTTCAAACAGTGGACTCTCTGCATTGGTCATATGCAGTCTATGATAATTATTACTCTATGATTCGGAGCAGTTTCTATGGTGGCCATCTTGAATTTACCATTTTGGATTTTTGACAGATATCATTCACCCAATGACATTTGTTCAAATTAGGTCTCTGATCTTTATCATACTTATTTTATAAATGCGAAATTTTGTCAACGTGTATGTTAGTTATTGCTTCACGGCTGAACAGAGTTGGATGAAATTTTGAATATAGATAGTTTATTTTTAAAACTGTTATGTTTGCAATAACGCTAGCTATGCGGATTAATATAATTGTAATAGATAATTTAGGTCCTGCATTAACACATAGTTTACTCATTCACTATTATGATCACTTTTCATCGTTATGCAGATGAAACCGCAGGTGTAGCTAGTCTATGTAATATATTAACCAATGATATAAAGAGTAGGAGCCTAAACATCCTGTTCCTGCTGTCAAATTTGTTTTGACAATATCTGTCTGTATTTTTCTCTTTTCTGTCATGAATTCTGTGTAAAGTGAATTTGGTATACCTACTAAGAATTGTTTTGTATAAAATCAGGTTTTCTCGGAAACACGCCTATATGTAGTATAATGGTAGACTGTAATGATTGAATTTATTATGTATATAGTGTCACGCTATATAGGTATATATAGGTAGCGATAACTTCAATCGTGTAAGTCGCGATATTAGTAATGCTTTTAGATTTCACAATTCTTACCTCTTTCTTTGTTAGTATAAGCTAATGTTACATAACCTTCAAAACTTTTTTTGCAAGTGATGTTAATCGAATTCCCTTCTTTCACATAGTGCTTTATTGTAGTGTGTCGCGCCATCGCCGTGATATTGAACTCATCGACTGTGAGGAGACCTGCTGTAATAACATATGAATTATTAAAAAAAATCATCGACTTCTACTCCCTTAACCTACTCATATGAAAATAAAGTACATATATCATCATATAATGTCAAATTATATCAAAAAATTAAAATCCATACATTTTGATAAAATTAATATGGGACCATCACTAAAGTACCTATCAAACCGAACCTACCAAATTAAAAAATAATCATCTAAATCAATCGGTGGAGTTATCTTGTAACAAACATACAAAAAAGAACATATTTCTTCCTTTTTAGGGTTCCGCACCTCAAAAGGCAAAAAACGGAACCCTTATAGGATCACTTAGTTGTCCATCTGTCTGTCTGTCCAAACCCTTAGGAACACGTAGAGGTATCAAGCTGAAATTCATATCAAATAGGTCTACTGTCCCTTGGAGCTGTGAAAAATCAAAGTTCTAAGCCAATCAAAAGATGCAGCCGTTTATGCCGCAAAATTCAACATTCGCAAGGGAATCAAAACCTACAGAATACTTCCATTGAATTCAGAATCTTGAAATTTGGTACGTAGGAACGTCTTATAGCACAGATGAAGAATAAAATTTGCGATAAGCATATATTTTTAGCAACATCATATAATTAAAATATTTTAATAATATGTTAAATGTTATGGATTTAATTTAGCAATAAAAATACCATAACTTTTACTTATATACCTACAGGTTTGTACGGAACCGTCGGTGCGCGACATCGACTCGCATTGGCCGGTTTTTATGAAGTTAGTTAAAAGGGAGAGATTTATAAAACTATGCTGAACAAGACAGCACACAACGACAAATTTTCAAAATACCAGGAAAGCAGAAATGAGTACTTTAGATCTTGTTGGAAAACTGCTTTTACAAATTTATTGATATGGGTTGAATTGTGATCGTTCTAAGTTTTTCTTTCCTTTATTACACTTCAAGTACCAAGAGAGCTGCATTTCATAGGAGTATACGTCACATCGCCCAGCCTGGCTAGCATGTGCATTTTAGAAATATGTCACGAGAGACAAGTGGCGGACGATAGCAGCGGTCGCAACACGCTCAGATCTGTTAATTGAGATTATCTATGGACGATTCTCCATTGCGCTATTTGTTGGTTGAATTGGGAACAGTTTTAAAAAATAAGCAGTGATGGACTTTGAACTAATAAAATACCATACTTTTATGAACGATTAATTATTTTTACCGTTCTCGACACTTCATTAGGAATTAGGTATGAAGGTTATGATTAAAAACTGTTCCCGTTGATGTAAATGTCAAACGAATGATAAATTGGATTGCCGATTTTTATGCATCAAGTATTTCATTTTTATCTTTTTTGACTATGGTTGTGTTGCTATAAAATATTATTACTTATATTGTTTAATAAAGAACAAATAAATGGGACCCTGAAAACCAGTTCAGTAGCTGTGATAAAAACTTTTTTTCCCTACTTACCATTCGTCACCAAGAAAAACAGCTCATCTGTTTTTTTTTAGACAAACAATATAAGTAAAAATATTTTATAGCAACATATTGGGTACGGAACCCTAAAAGTAGTTATTCATTTAGATTATTTTAAATGGTGACTGCTGCGAATTTCATTAAAATTTTAATAGCTTTTTAATACCTACTGGTTTACTTACATATAACTTTTTTTTAATCAGCAACATATAATATATAATAATTAAAAATAGTTCTGTCAGTAACGGGTCTGCTAACGCTGGAAGGAAGGTTTTGTACTTAATCGTCGATCGTCCCCATCATACTGGGACGCGCGAGATAGACTACCGATTATCTAGTCCTCAAAAAGTAGGAAGAGAAAATTAACGCAAATACTCGCAGATATGTGTCAAAAATCGATTAAACTGAGGCGCGAAGTTATTGTTGGTCGACAAGTTGCCACGGGTAGCACAAGATACAGGTAAACAAGGACGAGTTATTTTCCCTGCCATGTTAGCACTCGTAGACATACTGCGATATGTCTATTTTACATGAGATAAAGGGTAAACAAAATTTAGTCGCGGCGCGCATGCTAGCCGGGCAGGTCGTGTACCACTATGTATTACAATTTGTAAACTACTCGTATGTTAATACCTGAAATTTTGGTCTGCGCGTACATTGAAGAATAGCGTAAAAAGTATTTATCAATATGTATTTAAATTTTAAAGATATCGGGTTAATTATTTTACTAATATGTTTTATATGTTTTCCTCATTTTACATGTATTATATATAGATTAATATCTAATATACAACATTTTAATTTGTCTTACATGTTAAGATGCTCACCTGCTGATAGAACTTTGACTGGTATATAACATATCACTATATTTGCTTGATAGGTAAAGGTTTTATCGCTGTAATAACAAAAGTCATTTTGGTTCTCATTTCTCCAACAGTTTTGTGTGTAAAAGGAACATTCCAATAGCCATTTTCCGAGTTGCCTCACAATTGAACCATTCACCTGAAAAAATATAATTAAACACTTTAAAACAACTGGCCCAGTGAGGCTCGGTCCACACTTTTTTAGGCTCAAGTATTGTCAGCCATAAACAAATACGTTTTTTCCTAGTTCTAATGACAGCTACAAAGCTTCATTGTAAGTCGTCGTTTTCAGTATTTGTTGGTCAAATATTGGAGATAGTACATAATATATCAACATTCTATAATCAATTTAAGAAACTATTAGAGCTACTACAAAAAAAAATACTACTCAATGGACATAATAATTGGCGGAGATTTTAATACCGATATAATGAATAAAAATGCGAAATCAACCTCACTACTAAACCTCACACGAGAATACAATTTTTACCAATATATAAAAAAACCTACACGCATCACAAACAGTACAGCAACCTGTTTGGACCTCGTTTTTTCAAACTGTCATAAGAATAAAATGACTTTTTCAGTCGAAAATTTGGGATTTTCTGATCATTTTGGTACTAAAATACAAATAAAAATACCTCTTTCTATGAACAAGAAACAGGTACTATGGAAAACACAAAAAAGGCTTTTTAACAAACAAAATATGGACAAATTTAAAAATGAACTAGGTAACATTAACTGGACTGATCTTCTAAGCATAAATAAAAAAAAATATATACAATAAATCAAACTTACGAAGTATTTCATAAAAAACTATATGAAATTTTAAATAAATGTATACCAAAAAAACTTATAAGACTAAAAAACTACAAAAAATATAATTGGCTAACACGAGGAATAAAGACATCATGTAAAAACAAACGGCTATTGAAACCCCTTGTAACATATAGTAAGCATCCAACATTACGAAACTACTATAAAACATATGTGAAATTGTTAAAAAAGACTGTAAATAAATCGAAAAAAAATGAATATATACGAGAATAGAAAAAATCCGGAAACAAAACAAAGGCAATGTGGAAAATTGTAAAAGATCGCACAAATAGAAACATAAAAAAGCTTAAAAATAATATAAAACTAAAATTAAATAATTCTATAATTTCCGATCCGCAACAGGTAGTGAATAGCTTTAACAAGTACTTTGCATGTGTTGGTAGTGCGGACGGTGGCGGAGGGGCGCCCGCGCCAGCGCCGCCGCCGCCACCGGTCTACAGCCGGTCTGCCCTCGAGCGCGTAAACAACTCAATGTACTTAAAACCGGTTGAACCGCGCGAAATATACAACATAATTAAAAACATGAAAGACAAATACAGTTACGGTGTTGACGAACTGCCGCAAATTCTTATAAAGCATTGTGCTGAACAATTAACTTTGCCTTATTATCTGCTGATAAACCAATCTTTCGCCGAAGGAACATTCCCGGACCTGTTAAAGACGGCCTTAATCAAGCCAATACATAAGAAATCGTCAAAACTGGAACCTAGTAACTACAGGCCAATAGCGCTCTTGCCTACTCCATCTAAAATTTTTGAAAAAGCAATGCAAGCCCGTGTGACTTCATTCTGTGAAAAGTTTCATATATTTGATGACACTCAAAACGGGTTCCAAAAAAACCGTTCGACTATTTCAGCTGTATATAGTTATATTCACAAAATCTTGTCAATTTTAGACGATAAAAAATACGCAATAGGCATTTTATTAGATATGACGAAAGCATATGATAAAGTTAGGTACGACATACTATTAAATAAACTATATGACAAAGGAATACGCGGCATAGCACACAAATGGTTCAGCTCATACTTAAAAAATCGCAACCAATATGTAGAAATAGAAAATTTTGACTAACCGGTGAAATAAGTACAGTCAGATCTACTTCTATACAAATTAACCATTCTATTCCCCAAGGATCTGTGATCGGATGTATTCTTTTTTTATTATATATTAATGACCTTCCCAAAACAATTGACGAATCGTGTGTACTTTTCGCGGATGACATCTCTATTTTGACATCTTGCAAAAATAATTCTAATATCAATTATAACCTTACTGACATTTTTAATAATATAACTAATTGGATGACATATCATAATTTAGAATTGAATTTAAAAAAGACCGCGTTAATGCAATATAGACCCTATCAAAAAGCACCCCTTGACATAAATTTCTCTTATAATAATAAATATATAGAATGTGTTGACGTATCGACTTTACTAGGCATAGATATTGACACTCATTTAAATTGGAAAAGCCACATACAGAAAATAAAGTCAAAATTATCAAGCTTTACTTATGCGTTTAGAGAATTACGAAAAGTAACAAACGTAGATACAGCTCTAACGGCTTATTATGCATATTGTTTCTCCTGGATCAGCTACGGCATAATACTTTGGGGAAATAGTGTAGATGCTACAGATATCTTTATCATCCAAAAAAAGTGCATTCGAATTTTAGGAAATATAAAACTTCCCGACATAAATATAGAAAAATTTCATAGGCCCTACTTTATTAGATTTAAAATATTAACACTGGCATCCATATATATATTAGAAAAAGTAAAGTTTGTAAAAAAATATCCCCAACATTTTACAAAAATATCAGATGAGCGAAACTACCCAACACGGTCTAATTATAAACATAATCTGGTTGTGTCTACCTCGAGATTAGAAATGCATAGTACAGGACCAAACGCAATGGCCGCTAAAATATATAACAAATTACCGGTTAAAATCAAAAGTATAGAAAATGTACACAAATTCCTCCGAGTCCTAAAAAATATACTGCTCGAAAAGTGTTATTAGAATAGAATAGAATAGAAAACTCTTTATTGTTACACCACTGTTTAAATATTAAAGTTTACATATTAAATAATGATTACATAGTGTTACAATGGGCGGCTTTATCACTAAAAGTGATCTCTACCAGGCAACCTTAGGATGGAGTTGAACTAACAAAACAATTGGGGCGGGTGTAGTCCAAAAATAGTACATACTCAAATGTCATACAAATATTTTAAAATGAAACGTATTTTAGTGTAATTACCAAACAAATATATAAAAATATGATACTTATAAGTTTTTTATAATAATTAAATAAATACAATTTTAAATATATATATACGTGTATATACATACCAACATACATATATAGATAATGATATATACATATCTAAATAATATATAAATTATATACTAGAAATACATACATATTATAATATTATCTCATATATAGCCTAGACAATGACAAAAATGTAGTGTAAATTTAAGTAGTCAAATACCACCTTTTAACTTTATCCTTGAACATTCTGAGAGTCGGTGCTTGTCTGATTGATACAGGAAGAGAATTCCACAAGCGGGCAGCCTGAATAGTGAAAGATTTAGTATAAAACGAACTCGTATGAGGATGGATTTCAAGTGTGAGATTTTCTGATGACCTTAAAGTGTATGAAGTACAGTGAACGAAATCAAAGCGTTCCTTGAGATAGCGCGGGGATGTAGGATTGAACAGTATATTGTAAAGGAGACTAAGAATATGAGTATTCCGGCGAAAGCGTATTGTCAGCCAATTAAGCTTAGAACGAAACTGAGAGACGTGATCATATTTGCGTAAACCAAATATGAATCTAACACAAACATTTTGAAGACGCTCAAGTTTATCTAGCTGTTCCTCCGTGAGATCTAGATAGCAGGCATCAGCGTAGTCAAGAATTGGAAGTAAAAGAGATTGAGCTAATGCAATTTTAGTGGCCGTAGGTAGAAAGTTGCGCAACCTTTTTAAGGATCCTGCTGCGGCAAATAGCTTGCGACTGGTAATTTGTAACTGTTGATCCCACCTCATATAGCGATCCATTGTTATTCCAAGATTCTTTACAGAGCTACTAAAGGGAATAGCAATACCACCGAAGGAAACTTGAGGAAGTAATGTCCAGTCTATTGTAGACAGTAATCTTGAGCTACCAATAACTATTGTTTGTGTCTTAATGGGATTTACTTGTAACCCAAAAGAGTTGCTCCATTTAGCTATGCAGTCAAGATCAGCATTAACAATCTGAATGGCTTCAGATAGTTTATTCACTGGGGCCTTAGAATAAATCTGTAGATCGTCTGCATATAGGTGGTAGGAAGAAGTGAGGTTGTGAGAAATGGAATTAATAAACAAAGCAAACAATAAAGGAGATAAGACGCCACCTTGCGGGACGCCTGCTGACGTGCTACACCACAAAGAGTATTTATCTTCAAGGCGAACACGCTGCCTGCGCCCGTACAGATAACTGTGAAACCAATCAACTACTGTTGGAGAAATGTTAATTGAGCGAAGGAGAGCAAGAAGAATGTCAAAATTCACAGTGTTAAAGGCGTTACTAAAATCTAATAAAGTTAGTACAGTAAGTTGGCCATTGTCCATACCAAGACGGATATCATCAGTAATTTTGATGAGAGTCGTTACAGTGCTATGCCCAGGTCGAAAGCCAGATTGAAAAGGATTTAAAAGTTTGTGACATGATGAGAATTCGCTGATTTGGTTGTAAATAAGACGCTCGAACACTTTTGACAGGAATGGAAGGATAGAAATAGGTCGATAGTCGGAATAAGATTTGGGGTTTGATTTTTTAGAAAATGGAATAATTTGAGCATCTTTCCAAATTGAGGGAAATACTCCATCAGAGTTATTAAAAATGTGACAAAGAACAGGAAGTATAACATCTAGGATGGGCATAACCATGTTACGACTTATGCCGTCGACACCAACAGCATTGGAAGTGATTAAAATTACGCTCTTCTTAACATCGCAAGCGGATAGTTGATTAAAAATAAATGGAGAATGGTCGGGAATCGGTAAAGTTGAAAGGTAACGTAAGGTATTGTTTTTATCTGAGATGTTAATATCACATGACGAAGAGAAATCTTGGTTGAGAGAATTGATATTTAAATCATTTGGAATAGACTCTTGTCGTGATTTACCTATGCCCAATGACCTTAAAAATTTCGAAACTTTGGCAGGGTCCTCGTTAGCGACAGATTTATGAACATGGTGGCGTAAAGCATCCCTACACACCATATTGCAGCGATTGCGAGATTTAACATACACAGCTTTATTTTCATCACTTGGTCGACGCTTATATTTACCTTTAGTGAGTACTTTTCTATGCACTAACACTTTTATTTCATTTGTTAGCCAAGGAGCTGGAAGGTGCTTTATTTTAATAGCTCGCAGAGGGGCATGCTTATCATACAACTGTGTTAATAAGGAGTTGAATATAGCAACTTGGTCATTCACAGACTCTGCATCATATACCGGAGACCAGTCGACTACTTGGGCATCACTAAGAAATGCTGCCTGGTCCATGCCACTAAAATTGCGCTGAAGTATGACTTTAGGTTTTGCTTTAGGAGGACGAATTTTATAAGATAGGAATATCAGATCATGATACGAGAAGGCATCGGCGGAACATTGACCGTGCTTAGCAACATGCTCGGTGGATGATACTATAATCAAGTCAAGAAGTGAAGGAGTGTAATTTGGGGAGTGATGAGTTGCATTTAGAGGGAGAATATGCATGTTGCAGGAATTAATGACAGCTTCAAGCGAGGTAGTACGAGAATCACGTTTGAGAAGACAGGTATTGAAATCACCCATGATAATGGTGTGGATATATGAAGGGGTAAGATCTTCAAGGATCTGTTCAAAAGATGAGAAGTAATTATTACAAGAAGAATTGCTATAATAGCCTCCGAGTAAGATCTTATTATGTGAAAGAAGGACTTCCACAAAAAGATGCTCACCAGCATTTGATGTAAGCGGTTGAGATGAGGTGCTGACTACTGAGAAAGGAATATGTGATCGAAGGTAAATAGCCACCCTACCCCCGCGGCTGTCAGTACGATCATTTCGGATTAGGTTAAAACCGGGCAAAGAATATGATACAGAGGGTAAGCACGGCTTGAACCATGTCTCGGAGACTATTATGGCGTGAATATTTTTGTGATCTAGAGATGCCTGCATATCGGGATAATGTGCCGGAATACTTTGCGCATTGATATGAATCACGTTAAAATTTTTCGGTACATCAGAAAACTGCGCGTCGAGAGTATCATTCAACGTTGGAATGCTTTTGAAACTCTGGTCACTAGAGGAACTGTTAGAAGACAATGACAAATACTCTTCACTATCACTATTATCTGCATTTTTAAATAAGTTTAACATGGCTTTTAATATGAGATATAATATATATATACTAATATATACTTACAAATAATAATGTATATATATATAAATATAATATAATAAAATATAAGAGGTTTTTTTATAACTCTCCACCTGCCAGTTGGGTATCAGTAGATCAAAAAATATAAAACAAACACGCACAAGACACACAGATACAAATTTTCATACACAGAGTAGATAAACGAAAAAGCAATACACACATAGTCACAAACTAACAACATGAAATAAATATACATCTAATATATTTTATGAAAAGACAGTATTTTTAAAATATATTCAAGTTAAGTACATTTTGTCACCAGGTTTGAACGGAATAAGCTCTTGTACCTAGTGATAAACTCTATCTATGGTTTGATGAGAAGTAAAAAAACGTCAACGTCAAAACAAATCGCAAATGTCAAACCTGTTTGATACGATTGAAATTATATAAAAGTTATATGAATGGTGCAAAATAAGGACAAAAGCTACATAAAGCTACATATTATACTCTTGAAGAATTTCTTAAAGATGCCTCGATTATGGAATAGATCGTTCCCTTCCGCTACACATTGCTATACCCTATTAGGGTCATTATGTACCATTCCACCTAATTTTGGTTTGTTTATATAAGACATGTAAACCGCATTTGTATGTACTAATGATTGCAATAAATGATTGAGTATTGAGTATTGAGTACATTCCAAACTTGTTAGTTTTGGAGAACCAGATACAAAAATAATTCAAAATTGTCCGTAACCATTTCAAGACCCACCTGCTGGGAAACTCTACTATGGTCGCTGAGCATTGCACTGAGAGGACGAGACTGTAGTAGGAGGGCCAATTTCAGTAAACATGTGTATAGATAGCTATACGATGATAACTTAAATATCTGTGACCAACAAAATGTTGGTTACTGATGTTGGAGTGTTTTATATATACCATGATATTGACTTTTGTGAGATCTGATATCAAACAAAGAACGACAATGAGGCAATGCTGCCAGCATGCTGGGCACGCTGCCAACTGGTAGTGGGCTGGAGCATTTGGACTGCCTATGAGTCTGCAATGACTTATAGTGATCTAAATGCTTTTATTGTATATAGTTCGTAGTATTTTGTTAAACAAGACATACCGCCGGTATAAAAAAAAACACAGAACTCTGTAGAAAAAGAAGTAATATATTCCAAGTTTAAAAAATTAAGCAGACGAATTTGGCGGTATAGTTTGCATTCTTAAATTAAATACGACTACTTTACTAAAGCTGATAATACTATTTATATGTCGACTAGATTTTATGATACAAGTTAAATGTGTTAAGTTACTAGCATATATGTTAACATAAAAATAAAAACATTTTTATCAGACTCTTCATAAAGAGAGCTTTGTTTTTGATCAGGCGGTACGCAGTATTTGTTCCACCCTTTTTTGATACATCTAATATATAAAATTCTTCTGTCACTGTGTTGTCTAAATAAAGAAATAATAATAACTCTTTATTCCTCCATTATATACGTTTGTTATCGAAATTAAGTTTACTGGTTAATATGTAATAAATAATGAAATAAAACCCCGTGGGGTGCCGGGTTAGAATGTCACCCCCCCATCTCTTCCCGTGGGTGTCGTAAAAGGCGACTAAGGGAATAAATACCGGAAGGTGGGCAGCAGCGCCTTCTGAGAACTTAACAACTAACTGTGATCCCCAAGACGCCTGCCAAGCGTGGGGATTATGGCAAAACCCTCCACATGACAAGAACAAATACAACTCGGCCCCCAGTCCCCGGCAGCTCTATTATTTCTGGCCCCGGTAGCAGGCCAGGTAACGGTGGAGCAGGGGGTGCGAAGAATCCCCGGCAGATGCACGGCTACCGCACTCATAAACGACGACCCTTGGCCCTGGCAACACACAATGTCCGTACGCTCAGGGAGGACCACAAGATTGTCGAGCTGGAAGAAGAACTGAACAAGCTACGCTGGGATGTTATGGGATTATCGGAAGTCCGAAGACAGGGACAGGACACCGTTATCCTTGACTCCGGTAACTTGTTATTCTACCGGGAAGGTCACCAAAAATCTCAAGGTGGTGTTGGGTTTCTCGTCCGGAAGTCCCTTGTTAACAACGTCGTAAAAGTCGAAAGTGTGTCGAGTAGGGTAGCGTACCTTATACTCAGAATCACCAAACGGTATTCGTTGAAGGTCATACAGGTTTACGCACCGACCTCGGCACGCTCAGACGATGAAGTAGAGGCTATGTATGAGGAGATATCTGAAGCCATAAATTCCTCCGAAACTTACTTCACCGTTGTTATGGGGGATTTCAACGCCAAGTTGGGCACACGGAATAGCGATGAGTTGAGAGTGGGGCCATTTGGATATGGGCAGCGGAACCAGAGGGGCCAACGGCTGGGCGACTTCATGGAAAAGGAGGGACTCTTTGCGATGAACTCCTTTTTCGAGAAGCGACCATCCAGGAAGTGGACGTGGATAAGCCCTGATGGTTCAACAAAAAATGAGATCGAGTTTATCATGACGACTAAAAAGCAAATATTCAATGATGTCTCTGTGATCCATAAGGTGAAAATCGGTAGCGATCACCGTATCGTTAGAGGCACATTGAATATCAATGTAATGCTTGAGAGGTCGCGTCTGATAAACTCCACGCTCCGTCCTAGCGTTGCCCAAATCCAAAACTCCGAGAGCTTTCAACTCGAACTACATAACCGCTTCCAGTGCCTAGCTGAATGCGAAACAGTGGACGAGATAAGCAATGGGTTGGTGGAAGCTGTCCAAGCGGTGGGGTCCCAGGACCCCCCGCCGACAAAAACCGAAGAAACTCTCAGAAGTAACCATCAAGCTGATGGAAGATAGGAATGAGATGAGACTGCAATCTTCAGCTGAAATGTCGAACTACGGCAAGCTCAATAGACGAATTTCGAAGGCACTGCGACACGACTTGCGCGCCTTCAATACAAATCGTATAAAGGCCGCAATCGAGCGTAATCAAGGCTCCAAAGTGTTCGCTAAAAATTCGTCTATAGGGCAAAGCCAAATGACTAAGCTGAAGATCGACGATGGCAGAATCATCTCATCAAAACCGGAGATTCTGAGAGAACTTGAGAGGTTTTATGGACAGCTATACACCTCGACACGAGAACCCGTTGTCAGTACAGCTCAGGACACGAGAGCTAAACTGACCCGACACTACACCGAAGACATCCCGGCCATCAGCCTATACGAGATTAGAATGGCTCTCAAACAGCTTAAGAACAACAAGGCGCCAGGTGATGACGGAATCACGACAGAACTTCTGAGAGCGGGTGGAAAACCGGTACTCTCAGTCCTCCAGAAGTTATTTAATTCCGTCATCCTTGAAGGTAAAACGCCAGAAGCGTGGAGCAGAAGTGTAGTGGTACTGTTCTTCAAAAAAGGTGACAAGACCTTGTTGAAGAACTACAGGCCCATTTCACTTCTGAGCCATGTTTATAAGCTGTTTTCGAAAGTCATTACGAATCGTCTTGCTCGTAGGTTTGATGACTTCCAGCCTCCCGAACAAGCCGGGTTCCGAAAAGGCTTTAGCACCATAGACCACATCCATACGCTCCGCCAGATTATACAGAAGACTGAGGAGTATAATCGGCCATTATGTTTAGCGTTTGTGGACTATGAGAAAGCCTTCGATTCAATCGAAACCTGGGCCGTACTGCAGTCTCTCCAGCGATGCCAAATTGACTATAGGTACGTCGAAGCGCTGAAGTGTTTGTATAGGAACGCCACCATGTCGATTCGACTACAGGACAAGAGCACGGAACCAATCCAACTGCAACGAGGCGTGAGACAGGGAGATGTTATTTCTCCGAAACTGTTCACAAATGCGTTGGAGGACGTTTTTAAGCTCTTGGACTGGAAAGAATTCGGCATCAACATCTATGGCGAATACATCACTCACCTTCGTTTCGCCGATGACATAGTCATTATGGCAGAGTCGCTTGAGGAACTCAGTACAATGCTCAGCGACCTCAGTAGAGTTTCCCAACAGGTGGGTCTTAAAATGAACATGGACAAGACGAAAATTATGTCTAATGTCCATGTTGCACCCATACCTGTAGTTGTTGGGAACGATACGCTCGAAGTTGTTGACCATTATATTTACCTGGGACAGACTGTCCAGTTAGGTAGGTCCAACTTCGACAAAGAGGTCGCCCGAAGAATCCAACTCGGATGGGCAGCGTTCGGGAAGTTACATGACATCTTCTCGTCGAAGATCCCGCAGAGCCTGAAGACCAAAGTCTTCAATCAGTGTGTGTTGCCAGTGATGACTTATGGCACTGAGACGTGGTCCCTAACTGTGGCCCTTATAGACAAGCTCAGAGTCGCTCAACGAGCTATGGAGAGAGCTATGCTCGGAGTTTCTTTGCGCGATAAAATCCGGAACGTGGATATTCGCCAAAGAACCAAAGTCACCGACATAGCTCTCAGAATTAGCAAGTTGAAGTGGCGATGGGCGGGCCACATTGCTCGACGAACTGATAACCGATGGGGAAGAAAGGTTCTCGAGTGGTTACCACACTACACCGGAAGACGTAGAGTTGGTAGGCCCCCCACCAAGTGGACTGACGACAACGTGAAAGTCGCGGGTAGCCAGTGGTTACAAGTGGCTAATAGCCGTTCTTTGTGGCGTTATATGGGGGAGGCCTTTGTTCAACAGTGGACGTCTTCCGGCTGATGATGATGATGATGATGAATGAAATAAAATAAAAAAAACATTTAGAAGTATCAGGCAAATTATATCAAACCTGGAGCTACTGGAATAACGAAAACTGAATAATAGAGCTTTGAAGACTAAGTATAGTGTGTATTAGAAAAATATGTAGTTGGTAACTTGAACGACGTTCCTATCCATTAAAATAAAACCTACGTAATATGTAGTAAATGGGTGACCACTAGTGACATTTACTAATAATATCCTTTATTGTCAACAACATCATAATGATTATAAGTACTCTGTAGTAATTATGTAAATAACATTTTATCGATACTGGAAGTCACTAGCGTACGTGAATACATATGTGTTCTGTAAAGTACATTGATTGTGATGTTCGAGCGAGTCGCTGTGATTGATCGATATGGTAAGCTTGTATGCGTTGCTAAAGACAGCGCTGCGTTCAATGTGTGTGTTTTTGGTTTATTGTTTCATTAGAGTGTGATATGTAACTGCATTTGTGTGCATATTTCTGCCCTGCAAAAATACCAGAACTATTTGAACGGTAACATAACGCTAAGCGGTCTCCCCGTCTCTTGTTGCTTTTTGTTTGTAGTTTAAAGTTATCCGCGTAGGTATTAATAATGACGCCAGTGATAATTACTCACATAAGTTACCTCGTATTGTTTACTAAAATGGTATTGTACGTCAGGCTTGAAGCGTTTAATATTTATTATAGTTTTACTTACTGAAATATAACCGGGACGATTTTCTATGTTTGGACGGAAATCATGAGCCACTGAATTATTCCACTCATTCTGTTTGTAACATCTGAAAAACAATATTAGGCTGTTCATGATCCCATCGATAACAGTTGATACACCTGATTTGCGCGAAGAATCGGTAGCAATCGCTGTTACAATACAAACATTCAATGACATGATTGTTCGCAGCGCTTTTAAATTATTTCACTTAATTTCAGTAACAGGGACCTTTCAAAGTATTCAAGTTTAGACCTTAAAAGGAAAAAACGGAACCCTTATAGGATCACTTTGTTGACCGTCTGTCAAGTCCCTTTTTCTCAGAAACGCGTGGAGGTGTCAAGCTGAAATTCATACCAAATACTCAAGTCTACTGTCCCTTGAAGCTGTGAAAAAATCGAACTTCTCAACCAATGCAAACAAAAGATACAGCCGTTGCCGCAAATTCGACACTCGCAAAGGATTTAAAACCTACAGGGTACCTACTTCCCGTGAACTATGAATCTTGAAATTTGGGAGCAAGCAACGTCCTATAGCACAAATAAAAGAAAATTTGCGAAAAGCGTACATTTTTAGCTTTATCAGATATTACACATATTTTTATTTAAATAGGATTTCATCTAGCAATAAAATACACGATAAGTTTTACTTACTTAAATATATACCTACAGGTTTGTAAGGAACCCTCGATGCGCTAGTCCGACTCGCAGATGGCCGTTTTTTATTACTTGGACTATCTACGTCAAAACTGAACTATACTCTGGTTTTTAATTCGAGATCAAAAATGAAAACAAAGGGGTTAACCGTGCAAAAAAATTACATGTACTTAGTAATTATACTAATTTTGGAAACCGATGAAGCATTTAACAAAAAAAATTATTTTAAGCAATAATTGATTACTTTAGTAATCACTAAAAAAACACTTTTTTATGCGCGTACATATTTTTTTTTATGCCTTATAGGTTAGCCTTTGACCACTATCTCACCTGATGGTAAGTGATGATGTGGTCGAAGATGTTGTTCAGGCTAACCTAGAATTACGCGTACATATTTATGCATATTCAAGCCTGAAAAAAATTGTGTAACATTTTTTTGTTTTTAATTGCCACACTGGCGGGATCGTCGACTTT
The DNA here is from genome assembly GCA_963890685.1 of Plagodis pulveraria. Lineage (NCBI taxonomy): Eukaryota > Metazoa > Arthropoda > Insecta > Lepidoptera > Geometridae > Plagodis > Plagodis pulveraria. The sequence continues at coordinate 3,019,983 of OY982977.1, forward strand.
TTCCAGCTGACGCCATTTTTGCTTGTTCGTAAATCGTATTTAGATTCGAATGTGTTTATCGCCGATATTTTTTCTTGTTATTGCGAATTTCCTTGTTATTTATTATTGTTTTTATCGTCGTTTATAGTTATTTTTAGAGAGTTGTGTTCAGTTTTTGTTTATTGTTACGAATTATTTATTTTCGTAATATGGAGGCTCCCAGCCAGAGCTCTAACCGGGCTCTTCAACAACGAAAGATATTGTATCTCCTGCTAAGAAACGTGTTCGCAAATTTAAGAGTGCTTCCGAAAAGTTGATGGAGATGAAAGCGTATAAACACACATCTATAGCGTGGCCAAGAGACGAGTATTGCTCTGTTTTCATGTTATTGTGACAGAACAAGCTCGAGGCCCACCTGCTGTTAAGCGGAATAACCTCTGTCTATACAGTCTCATGTGCCTGTTTCACTGGCTCTCAAGGACTGCTGCCGGAACACTCCGTTAGGTGCTTAGTGACAGATATTCTACTTGAGAGTGGTCGCTAGCCAGGTGAACATTCGCAAAATACCCTACCAACATGCGGTGAAGCTTGATCGTGGGATTCGAACCATGTACCTGCTGCGCGGCATTCCATAGCCAATGCCACTTAGCCATCACTGCTTCAAGTGTCCTAAAAAAACCGCGGACATGTTGGCAATATCGTCAGTTTCAGTCAGAAGGATAGTCCGCAAAAATAAGGGAAGCGGTGAGTTCACCTCGCCAAGATCACTTTTCACGCTATAGATACGGCAGATTGTATAACATTTATTCAAGACAGCAAAATTCATAAGTATAATTTAGTAAAGGGTATTAATACTTTTGTACATTCTCACCAAAATAAGAAAATATATACCTCCTCAAGCACAAATCACACAACCAAATCTGAAACTTCCACCGTTGAACAAGGTTCCAATGGGAAGATTTTCCATTATCCCCACGCTTGGCAGGCGTCTTGAGGAACGCACTCTGCTACTAACGACAAATCTATCTGTGAGTGAGAGGAACCTCTGAACATAACTGCCTTGGAAATAATATTTTATTTTACGGGCTGTTGCAATGCGGAGCCCTAAAGACTGCACAAACCGACTCGCACTTGGCTGGTTTATAACTTTCCACACACCACGGTTCGTTGAATGTATTTAAAAATTATGTTGTCTTAGGTTTTCGTGATTATTACGTAGTATAGTAATTAAACAACTTTAAACTGTTTTATTTGCGTATATTTACATAGACCTATATATACTAGACGCAACATCTCAAACGAGGATAGTCTACTAGTTTAGGTATGCCAGCCGGCATACTCTCCCCCACACGCAGCTGGGCACTCGTATAGATTACACGCGCTTTACGTTCGAAAATTGTGTATATTCAAAATATACACAATTGATAATTTGGACAAAATAATGATATGATGATGTGTTTTTGCCAAACAAAACCCTGGCTATTTTCTGAAACGCAGTGAAGTGTATACCCGTCAAAAAAGATCAAAGTTTATAAATCTTCTATTTGAACCTCCTGCCCGAAAAGATTTATACAAGCGAAACGCTTACTATATGTTGCTATCAATCTACAACTGTTTACCCGATAGGATAAAATTACTGTCTGGTGATAAATTTAAAAAAGAATTGACTGCATGGCTGCTAAATAATTGTTTTTATAGTATTAAGGAGTTTAAAGAATATAAATGTATGAATAAAATTATTATGTAAAATATAAGAGTAATTTAAATTGCAATGTAACTGAATGAAATATTTGCACGTCTGCTTGCAGACAGAGTACAACTGTGTGTAATAATATTTTTAAGATCCTACTAACTTGTATTCTTGCAAATAAACAATTTGATTTGATTTGATTTGATTTGATTTGATTTGATTTGATTTGATTTGATAAATATACGCGATTTAAACCGTTTAAAGTTGTTTAGTTAATTACTATGTTTTAAAAGGGTTTATACATATACCATCACAGATTGCAAAAAACAATGTGTAGATAGTATACCTTATATAAAATGCCATATACTTACGAGTATGGCATATTCTACCACAAATGTTTTAATATTTCGGTCAATAAATTGTCAGAGGATTTTAATTCAGCTTGGATTTAATTTGTGTGCCAAAGTAGGGACCCGAAAACAGACGAATTAAACACCCCAATCCAAGCTGCGGAGACTTTGGGGACAACAATCTTGGTTATCGATGAGCAAGAAAACGCTTTGCAACGCGAAGGCGGTCGAATAATACTTCATTCGGTCAGTCCAACCAACGTCGGAACCTCCGAAGAAACGTCAAATGCAAACATTTTGAAGTCCCTGAAGCTTATTCACTTGTACCTCCGTGAGATGTGAAATAGAGTGTGAGTATGGTAACAGTTCTTACCTTGCGTGATATATGTCTTTTGTGTAATTAATATGAACTCGATACAATGATTTGTGCAGTAAATTCGTTTCAGTTCCATGACACACAAATCTCTCCTCGTCCGAGACCACATTTAGTTTTATTTCCGGAATAAAATCTAAAACAATGAGGTATAAATTATAAAGTACCGAAGAATAATAAGGTTCAGCGTTTGAAAAGGCCCATATACAAATAATTAATATACTGTACCGTAATGTATATCGATTATTGAGAGGAAATTAAATAATACAAATGTACAGCCCCTATTCGGTATAAACTGTTACATGAACATTATTGAAACTGTGGCCCTTATGTGCATCGCATAAGGAAGCCGTTACTTCTTGAAAGTTAAGTTTCTTTGCAAGTATAATTCTTCAACACATGATATAGATCTCAGAGACCAATTAATATTTACTGAGCTAGTTTTATGCAGCCCAAAAAAGTTTTTTGTTTGATCAGAAAGTTTAAAGATTAGAATTGAGGATTCATTTTATGTTTAAATCGATCATTTTTAGTTCTTGCAGTTGTGAGTTTGTATGATTGTAACATGTATATAGATATGCTTATGCAAGAGGCCCTTAAAATTTTGATAGGGCTACATGTGATTAGGGGCCGAAAATCAATGGATCCGAGAACAAATAATGTATAATATTATATCTATATATTAAACCAAGATATTTTTTTATTTTTTTTACATATTTTTATCAACAGGATTTTGTTTTGTTGTTTAATAAATGAATAATAATGAAGTAAATAAAATGAAACACCTTTTATTTCTAACAAACAAAAAGTATTGTGACATATAACAGACAATTGACTATCAGTATAATATACTTTATGATTATGTCTATTCTATGTATTTATCTATCACTTTTTTAATTTGTAAGTTTTGATCTAGTTTATAGTACCTACCTATAATTTTAAGTAATGTTTACATATTAAACCACGAAATGTAGCGTTTATATTAGAATGTAGTTTTAGACTATGCTGTTTCCGTGTCTATCTCAAAGTAAACTAGGTAGAAGTTTGAAAATTCTGTATTTGATATACCTACCATAAAAAAACAAATTTATTACAGAAACTATACTCAACTAAAATTTTGCTTTAACGGGTTGTGCAATGTGGATGTTATCGTAATAGAGAGAGCCTGTTTTAGTATTTACTAGTAATTATTTTCTTATTTGAAAATATTTGAAATAAAATTATATAAGTATATCGCATTCGACACTTGTTCGGGATTTCGGTGGTTATCCTCAAAAATACACTTGCAGGTTTCAAGAAATGGTTTTCTATACTTTCTCCAATGTCCTAAAGAGTGAACAACTATGATTTAAGTTTCTGAGTGTATATCCTTTATCTATAACAAGAATATGATATAATTATTCTGGCCTAAACGTGATTTTAAGCGATGTGAAATAAGGACCATACCACACACAGATACCTTATTATCTGATATTTTATTTTGCCTGTTTTCTCTGATTACAAAGAAATCATAAATTGCTACATTATTTTTTTCATAGGGCGTAAATTCAACCAAAGGTCTAATTTAACAAAACCAACATTATCATGTTTCTATTTTATTGATGCGCGAAGCATAGTTCTGATTTGATAAGGTCTTCTAACAATAATGTAACACAAGCGCATGATTTGGTTTTAGTTTTATTTCAGACGCCAGAACTGTTTAGATGTTCTCTAAGAATATAAGAACATAGAAGGTTCTATGGAATTATCTATAGAAGCAACGCCTCTCGGTCGGCTATAAATAACAGAATAAAAGGTAGAGCCATGTACAATATTACTAAGGATCCGCGGCATTAATCTGTTAGGGATAACTAAATTGTATTTTCTGAAATCTATAATTTTGTTCTATATCATTAAACTACTAACACTTAAACGCTTACATACTAATATATATGTATGTAATAATATAATATAATAGTATGAATGTAAGAATAAGTTACGTACCATAATTTGCAAAACCAAACTGTAGTCTTATACAAAACAAAATCATAAATTTCCACATATTTGTTGGAGCTCAGTTAGACTAAGTGCAAGATATAAACTTTGAAAAACTAATTTAATAATGTATAAATACTGTTTACCAATTGCACAATATGTCATTGTTTCAAATATAATTAATTAAAACGTGGTTTTCCTTACTTTTGTGTTGATCGTAGAGTAACCATATTTTCGAAACAAAATTTTTCTACCTAGGTATTTTGCATTGAACGTAGACTGAATAACATATATAATGTTACCCGCTCATCTCTATCCGCGGGTATCGTAAGAAGCGACACACACCAGAAGATTGGCAGCAGCACTTTCTGAGGTACTGATATCTCACAATGCGATCCACAAGCCGCCTTCTAATCGTGGGGATTATGGCAAACCATATTCGTGAGGCTATGTTCCACACTGGACTATCCGGCTGATACAGTTGAGTAGATCACTGAAGTATACTGCAGGGAAAGAGTTTTTAGTTATCTCGTTTATTTTACCTTTAAGGGTACACATTTCCAAAAAAATACTTATATAACTTTTATATGAACAGAAACTTAAACATCGTTTTACATATTTTTTGAGCATTTAATTTGTCACCTTGAGTGGGAACCCAGTTTTACGCACCGGGTGCCTTAACCACTGAGCTATCGGGGACCGCTCGACTGAGCCGAAACTTTGTTCACTATATGTATTATTCAAACCGTCATAGGGCACGGTGCTCGGGACAAGAGAAGGTGAAAAGTTTTGTGCTCTAAACATTTGAAAATGTTTTTTTCTCACCTGATAGTAATCATATTTATAATAATCATTACAAGCACTATTAGCTCAATATTGTTTTATCTACGAAAATTTAGAAGCATGGTCCGCGTATCTATGTGACTAAGGTGCGTACGCCAGTAATCGTAATGAGGAAAATCAACAAAATTATAATTTTAAACAACATGATTTTCAGAAAGAGTGGATGTTATGCGAATGTAATTAATATATTTAAAAAAAATACAGAACTGACTTATAACAGAAATAGTAGGATATAACTTGTTAAAATCGGTCTATCATGCTGATACAAAATACTGATTTCACAAGTTATTTCATACTTTTCAGTTGTTAAATAGGTTCAGTGTAATATCTTTTCACTCTTTTTAGTGATGCATACTGCTTACAAGATCATTAACTCGCCTAAAATACTGTTTACAATCGACAAGAGTTTCAATTATGACTAAATCATCCAGTTGAGCAAATACATTTTCAGTTAATTGACTGTTACAAACATACAATAAAACAAGCCTAATCTTGCAAGTAACAGACAGTTTTCGCAGTGAGAATCTCAACCAACAATTTTTAGGGTTCCGTACCCAAAGGGTAAAAACGGGACCTTATTACTGAGACTTTGCTGTCTATCCGTCTATCACCAAGCTGTATGTTAAGAACGGTGAATGCTAGACACTTGAAATTTTCACAAATGATGTATTTCTATTGCCGCTATAACAAACAATACTAAAAATAAAATAAAATAAATATTTAAGGGGGGCTCCCATACAACAAACTTGATGTTTTTACCGTTTCTTGCTCGATACTAATAACGGTGACAGGTAGACGCTTTAAATATTCCCAGCATATTTAATTTATATTCTCTTTAAATATAATTATCTAAAATAAAATAAATAATTAAGGGGGCTCCCATACAAAAAAGAGGTTTTCGCCGTACCTACCCAGCTCAATTGGACACTGCGAAAAGTGTATTTGTTGGTTGAGAATCTCAACCAACAATTTTTAGGGTTCCGTACCCAAAGGGTAAAAACGGGACCTTATTACTGAGACTTCGCTGTCCGTCCGTCTATCAACAGGCTGTATCTCAAGAACGATGATAGCTAGACACTTGACATTTTCACAGACGATGTATTTCTATTGCCGCTAACAACCATTACTAAAAATAAAATAAATATTTAAGGGGGGCTCCTATACAACAAACTTGATATTTTTACCGTTATTTATTTTTTGGAAGTGTTTTTAAGTGAAAATCTGCTGTATTTAGCAGATTTTCACCAAAAATGCAGCTTTAATGCTCTAAAGCAGAAATCCGCGCCAGATCTTGAACGACGGATCCTCTCCACACTCACTGCGCTATCATCATTTCATAAACATCGGCCAAGTGCAAGTCGAACTTGTGCCAGCACAACTCTTTGTTGCTGATATGTTAGTATTTCACCGCTATCTCACCTGATGGTAAATCATAATACGGTCGAGTATGTAGTTCAGGCTAATTAAGAAGTCTCAAGGACAGCGGCTGGAATAGACCGATAGGTGCTTGGTGAAAGATTTTCTACTTGAGGTAGCTACCCATACAGATTCTACACAATTCGCAAAATACTCCACCATGCTTTAAACTGCCATCCTAATGCCGGTCATTGAACCGGGAACACTCAGTAGTTAATGCCAGCAGCGGTCAAACATCCAAGTCTTGACCACAGCTGATAATAATGAAGCAGTGGTGGCTCAGTGACATTGTGGTGGAAGGGCATTTTGCGAATGCCCGGCTAGATAGCGACCACCCTCAAGTAGAAAATCTGTCGCCGAGCACCTAACGGTGTGATACGGCAGCTGTCCTTGAGAGCCAGTATTTTTAGGTTAAGCCTGTTTATACCTTCAACCACATCGTCACTTACCATCAGGTGAGATTGAGGCCATACCGATCAACAATAAAAAAAAACAAATTGCTAGTCTATTGGTTAAGATCGTTCACCATTGAGAAAAGTTGCACTTACCAATACATCATTCAGGTATACAAATACATTTTCAAGTTAATTGACTGCAACCTTAAAACTATTTTATCGATGTTGATTGAGTTGAAATGGGACTAACTTTAAGGTATACTCTAACCAAAAAAAAAAGATTCATCGAAGTCAATTTATAATTGTTGGAGTAATGCGTACCTCTTCCTTTTTTATTTTGCCGGAACAAGCACGAGGCCCACCTGATGCTAAGCGGTAAACTGTGCCCATAATAGATTCATTTTGAAACAGTGAGGAACTGTACTGCGCCCGTCACCCTGAGACATAAAACATACATTTGTTGAGTCTAATGTGCCTGTTATTTTACTGACCTAACAGTCTCTTCCGGCAGCAGCTCTTGTGAACTGCTGCCAGAAAGACTGTCTCTATCGGCAGCAGCTTTTGTGAACTGCTGCCGGAAGAGACTGTTACGTGCTTGGCGATAAATTTTCTACTGAACGCTGGTAGCTAGCCAGGCGAATGCCCTTCCACCATACTGTGAAGTGCGGCGGTGGAGATCGAATCAGGACCTGCGGCATTGCTGTCCATAGCTAAAACCGCTATGTCGAATATCATTGCTTGAAAATGATACAAAAAATACTATGTTGTACTATGTTGTAGGCTTTTGATGCATTTTTCTTAGCTACTACTCCATCCGACTCGGTGATCTCGAAGCGGATGGTTCGGGCCCAAATAGGTCGTCAATTCTTTCAATATTCGACGTCTAGTGCGTAAAATACGTAAGCCATATAACAAGGTACGTCTCAATTTGCAGTGTGGAGAGGGTTGTTAGTGGTAGTGGTGATGCGGTGAAGGTTATGATGGGTTAAAGATAGTCCAAATAAATAAATCGGTACACTTCAGATCCAAAGTTTATTGACACCAATACCCACAGTCCACAATTAAAATATATGAGAAGGCGATGTAAAATTTAGTACGCGCAGCAATTAAAGATGAATGACAGTTATAAAGTACGACATGAGAAATAAACAAAGTGCAGCGAGAGAGAAATTGCATAGAGCGACGTGGGCACCGCGTCGCGAAAGCGTTTGTTACGGACTGGCTTGAGATCGGCCCAGCGTTGTTCTAAGTATATTTTAAAGTTGCCGTATCTCAACCTCAAAATTGCCGTATTTCAGGTGAATATTAAAAAAAACTGGGCCGTATATTTAAGTTTTGTACTAAATGCTTAAGCATCAAGCAAGAAAATTAAAATCAAAGACACAATCGATAACTTTTCGAAAATTAAAAAATGCAAAATAAGAGACTTTGCTCGTTTGATTGGCCCTCTTGTGTCGGCTTGTCCAGCTTTACAATATTCTTGGACGTACACAAAATTGCTAGAAAGACTCAAATACTTGTCATTGCTCACTAATCAATCTTATGATCAAACGATCTATATCTCTGATGATGTTAAAAAGATATGATGTGGTGGACTCAGCGTATACAGTCAGCTTCTTGTTTATTCAGATTCAATCAATACAAAATAGAATATTTTCTGATGCCTCTAAATCTGGTTGGAGCGCTTACTGCAACATACAGAAGTCGTATGGTCATTGGAGAGATGATGAGCAATGTTTACACATTAACGAATTGGAGCTGAAAGCAGCCTTTTTTGCGTTAAAGTTATTTGCTAGCAATTATGATAACTGTGAATCTTACTGAGGGTAGATAATATCACCGCTATTGCAAGCATCAACAGAATGGGCAGTGTACAGTATCCGCACTTAAATAAAATTACTCGAGATATTTGGCGGTGGTGTGAAGCGCGCAAGATCGTCGTATTTGCCTCGTACATAAATACTAAAGTTAACTTTGAAGCCGTCACCTTGTCGCGAAAACAATTCCAAGATACAGAGTGGGAATTGGGCGATTATGCTTTTGATGAAATAAAACTCAAATTTCGCATACCTAACATATATTTATTTGCTAGTCGTTCGAATGCTAAATGCTCCACATACGTTACCTGGAAGAGTGATCCAGAAGCATGGGCTGTTGACGCATTCACATTTTCCTGGGCAAATATGAAATTTTACGCGTTTCCACCACTTCCACAGTGGTGGAAACGCGTAAAATTTCATATTTGCCCAGGAAAATGTGAATGCGTCAACAGCCCATGCTTCTGGATCACTCTTCCAGGTAACGTATGTTACTATTAGCATTCGAACGACTAGCAAATAAATATATGTTAGGTATGCGAAATTTGAGTTTTATTTCATCAAAAGCATAATCGCCCAATTCCCACTCTGTATCTTGGAATTGTTTTCGCGACAAGGTGACGGCTTCAAAGTTAACTTTAGTATTTATGTACGAGGCAAATACGACGATCTTGCGCGCTTCACACCACCGCCAAATATCTCGAGTAATTTTATTTAAGTGCGGATACTGTACACTGCCCATTCTGTTGATGCTTGCAATAGCGGTGATATTATCTACCCTCAGTAAGATTCACAGTTATCATAATTGCTAGCAAATAACTTTAACGCAAAAAAGGCTGCTTTCAGCTCCAATTCGTTAATGTGTAAACATTGCTCATCATCTCTCCAATGACCATACGACTTCTGTATGTTGCAGTAAGCGCTCCAACCAGATTTAGAGGCATCAGAAAATATTCTATTTTGTATTGATTGAATCTGAATAAACAAGAAGCTGACTGTATACGCTGAGTCCACCACATCATATCTTTTTAACATCATCAGAGATATAGATCGTTTGATCATAAGATTGATTAGTGAGCAATGACAAGTATTTGAGTCTTTCTAGCAATTTTGTGTACGTCCAAGAATATTGTAAAGCTGGACAAGCCGACACAAGAGGGCCAATCAAACGAGCAAAGTCTCTTATTTTGCATTTTTTAATTTTCGAAAAGTTATCGATTGTGTCTTTGATTTTAATTTTCTTGCTTGATGCTTAAGCATTTAGTACAAAACTTAAATATACGGCCCAGTTTTTTTTAATATTCACCTGAAATACGGCAATTTTGAGGTTGAGATACGGCAACTTTAAAATATACTTAGAACAACGCTGGGCCGATCTCAAGCCAGTCCGTAACAAACGCTTTCGCGACGCGGTGCCCACGTCGCTCTATGCAATTTCTCTCTCGCTGCACTTTGTTTATTTCTCATGTCGTACTTTATAACTGTCATTCATCTTTAATTGCTGCGCGTACTAAATTTTACATCGCCTTCTCATATATTTTAATTGTGGACTGTGGGTATTGGTGTCAATAAACTTTGGATCTGAAGTGTACCGATTTATTTATTTGGACTATCTTTAACCCATCATAACCTTCACCGCATCACCACTACCACTAACAACCCTCTCCACACTGCAAATTGAGACGTACCTTGTTATATGGCTTACGTATTTTACGCACTAGACGTCGAATATTGAAAGAATTGACGACCTATTTGGGCCCGAACCATCCGCTTCGAGATCACCGAGTCGGATGGAGTAGTAGCTAAGAAAAATGCATCAAAAGCCTACAACATAGTACAACATAGTATTTTTTGTATCATTTTCAAGCAATGATATTCGACATAGCGGTTTTAGCTATGGACAGCAATGCCGCAGGTCCTGATTCGATCTCCACCGCCGCACTTCACAGTATGGTGGAAGGGCATTCGCCTGGCTAGCTACCAGCGTTCAGTAGAAAATTTATCGCCAAGCACGTAACAGTCTCTTCCGGCAGCAGTTCACAAAAGCTGCTGCCGATAGAGACAGTCTTTCTGGCAGCAGTTCACAAGAGCTGCTGCCGGAAGAGACTGTTAGGTCAGTAAAATAACAGGCACATTAGACTCAACAAATGTATGTTTTATGTCTCAGGGTGACGGGCGCAGTACAGTTCCTCACTGTTTCAAAATGAATCTATTATGGGCACAGTTTACCGCTTAGCATCAGGTGGGCCTCGTGCTTGTTCCGGCAAAATAAAAAAGGAAGAGGTACGCATTACTCCAACAATTATAAATTGACTTCGATGAATCTTTTTTTTTTGGTTAGAGTATACCTTAAAGTTAGTCCCATTTCAACTCAATCAACATCGATAAAATAGTTTTAAGGTTGCAGTCAATTAACTTGAAAATGTATTTGTATACCTGAATGATGTATTGGTAAGTGCAACTTTTCTCAATGGTGAACGATCTTAACCAATAGACTAGCAATTTGTTTTTTTTTATTGTTGATCGGTATGGCCTCAATCTCACCTGATGGTAAGTGACGATGTGGTTGAAGGTATAAACAGGCTTAACCTAAAAATACTGGCTCTCAAGGACAGCTGCCGTATCACACCGTTAGGTGCTCGGCGACAGATTTTCTACTTGAGGGTGGTCGCTATCTAGCCGGGCATTCGCAAAATGCCCTTCCACCACAATGTCACTGAGCCACCACTGCTTCATTATTATCAGCTGTGGTCAAGACTTGGATGTTTGACCGCTGCTGGCATTAACTACTGAGTGTTCCCGGTTCAATGACCGGCATTAGGATGGCAGTTTAAAGCATGGTGGAGTATTTTGCGAATTGTGTAGAATCTGTATGGGTAGCTACCTCAAGTAGAAAATCTTTCACCAAGCACCTATCGGTCTATTCCAGCCGCTGTCCTTGAGACTTCTTAATTAGCCTGAACTACATACTCGACCGTATTATGATTTACCATCAGGTGAGATAGCGGTGAAATACTAACATATCAGCAACAAAGAGTTGTGCTGGCACAAGTTCGACTTGCACTTGGCCGATGTTTATGAAATGATGATAGCGCAGTGAGTGTGGAGAGGATCCGTCGTTCAAGATCTGGCGCGGATTTCTGCTTTAGAGCATTAAAGCTGCATTTTTGGTGAAAATCTGCTAAATACAGCAGATTTTCACTTAAAAACACTTCCAAAAAATAAATAACGGTAAAAATATCAAGTTTGTTGTATAGGAGCCCCCCTTAAATATTTATTTTATTTTTAGTAATGGTTGTTAGCGGCAATAGAAATACATCGTCTGTGAAAATGTCAAGTGTCTAGCTATCATCGTTCTTGAGATACAGCCTGTTGATAGACGGACGGACAGCGAAGTCTCAGTAATAAGGTCCCGTTTTTACCCTTTGGGTACGGAACCCTAAAAATTGTTGGTTGAGATTCTCAACCAACAAATACACTTTTCGCAGTGTCCAATTGAGCTGGGTAGGTACGGCGAAAACCTCTTTTTTGTATGGGAGCCCCCTTAATTATTTATTTTATTTTAGATAATTATATTTAAAGAGAATATAAATTAAATATGCTGGGAATATTTAAAGCGTCTACCTGTCACCGTTATTAGTATCGAGCAAGAAACGGTAAAAACATCAAGTTTGTTGTATGGGAGCCCCCCTTAAATATTTATTTTATTTTATTTTTAGTATTGTTTGTTATAGCGGCAATAGAAATACATCATTTGTGAAAATTTCAAGTGTCTAGCATTCACCGTTCTTAACATACAGCTTGGTGATAGACGGATAGACAGCAAAGTCTCAGTAATAAGGTCCCGTTTTTACCCTTTGGGTACGGAACCCTAAAAATTGTTGGTTGAGATTCTCACTGCGAAAACTGTCTGTTACTTGCAAGATTAGGCTTGTTTTATTGTATGTTTGTAACAGTCAATTAACTGAAAATGTATTTGCTCAACTGGATGATTTAGTCATAATTGAAACTCTTGTCGATTGTAAACAGTATTTTAGGCGAGTTAATGATCTTGTAAGCAGTATGCATCACTAAAAAGAGTGAAAAGATATTACACTGAACCTATTTAACAACTGAAAAGTATGAAATAACTTGTGAAATCAGTATTTTGTATCAGCATGATAGACCGATTTTAACAAGTTATATCCTACTATTTCTGTTATAAGTCAGTTCTGTATTTTTTTTAAATATATTAATTACATTCGCATAACATCCACTCTTTCTGAAAATCATGTTGTTTAAAATTATAATTTTGTTGATTTTCCTCATTACGATTACTGGCGTACGCACCTTAGTCACATAGATACGCGGACCATGCTTCTAAATTTTCGTAGATAAAACAATATTGAGCTAATAGTGCTTGTAATGATTATTATAAATATGATTACTATCAGGTGAGAAAAAAACATTTTCAAATGTTTAGAGCACAAAACTTTTCACCTTCTCTTGTCCCGAGCACCGTGCCCTATGACGGTTTGAATAATACATATAGTGAACAAAGTTTCGGCTCAGTCGAGCGGTCCCCGATAGCTCAGTGGTTAAGGCACCCGGTGCGTAAAACTGGGTTCCCACTCAAGGTGACAAATTAAATGCTCAAAAAATATGTAAAACGATGTTTAAGTTTCTGTTCATATAAAAGTTATATAAGTATTTTTTTGGAAATGTGTACCCTTAAAGGTAAAATAAACGAGATAACTAAAAACTCTTTCCCTGCAGTATACTTCAGTGATCTACTCAACTGTATCAGCCGGATAGTCCAGTGTGGAACATAGCCTCACGAATATGGTTTGCCATAATCCCCACGATTAGAAGGCGGCTTGTGGATCGCATTGTGAGATATCAGTACCTCAGAAAGTGCTGCTGCCAATCTTCTGGTGTGTGTCGCTTCTTACGATACCCGCGGATAGAGATGAGCGGGTAACATTATATATGTTATTCAGTCTACGTTCAATGCAAAATACCTAGGTAGAAAAATTTTGTTTCGAAAATATGGTTACTCTACGATCAACACAAAAGTAAGGAAAACCACGTTTTAATTAATTATATTTGAAACAATGACATATTGTGCAATTGGTAAACAGTATTTATACATTATTAAATTAGTTTTTCAAAGTGCTACCACTTGCGCTAGAATCAGTATCAGTAATGATGAGGATCGTTCTGAGAAAGAACTGAATGAATAGAGAAATTCAAGTTTGGAGGAGAAAACTGGGCACACTACAATCCCTAAGAATAAAGAAGAAAAGGAAGCTGGCAGTGGGGACGGCCATGATGAGAAAAATACGGTTATACTATTAAGATTTCAGCATATGCTCTATGAAAATAGTGATAATTATGGCATTAAGAAAGTAATTTCTGGGGGCCAACTATCACCTCTTATAGAAATAATAACTTAATCTTAATCCTAAATTTTAAATCTCCACGTCAATTAAGCAGCCTTACAATCGGTAATGGAATCGCTGAGCGTTTTGATGACGTCAAAACAAATTTTTCACTCTATTCGCGAACTCTGACGTTACATTTGCTACGAAGTATTACTGTCCCAGCGACAAATCCGTCATGTTTATCCATCTTCAAAAAGTTACTTTTTAGCGGATTTAAATTTGATTTAGGGTATTTTACGTTAAAAATGTGTTTAATTAATGTAGAAATTACGTGCAATGTTTTTCAGCAAAATTATTCAATGAGTAAAACTAAAAAAGTTACAGATAGCTGTTGTGCAGCTCACAATAAAATGTCGAAAAACTATGGTAAATCCGTTCCATAACATCGTAGTTCGGAACAGTTCGAGCGGGATAACGGTATATGATAAACATCTTGTAACTTGCTTGCACATCCGTGATACATATTGTAGGATCAAATCAATATTGCTTGCCGCTATTGTGGGTCGGTGATAGTTCGTGACTGCGAATGATTATTTTAAGCATGAAACAAAACGCTTCGTTTTTATGATGGTTTCGTAAAAGGTGGGAGTTGGCCCCCTGATAGCGGTATAATTAATGATCAAACGAACTTACCCTTACGTGTAGTTCGATCACAATTAGGTGAACAGCTTCATTCGACGCGATTATAAAAGTTTACATTGTGTAGTAGCATCCCGACGCGTTAGCTTTGCATGGTTTTGTTTCTAGTTTTTTTTTTTTTTTTTCATTAATATGGCATCGTTAGTTTATCTTGTCTATGGTCACCTCACTCTACCCTACCCTATGGTTTGGCTGTGGAATATTCTTCATTATGTTTAGAGTAATATATATATCACATTTTATATATTGGGTTGGGTGATATTGTCATTAAGAGAGAGGGTGTGAGTAAATCGCGTCGAATGAAGCTGTTCACATAATTGTGATCGAACTTCACGTAAGGGCAAGTTCGTTTGATCATTAATTATGTTTCACAGCTTCATTCTTTGCAATTTTTAAAGTTTACATTGTGTAGGATGTTCAGAGCATCTACATAAAATGTGATATTATAATGTAGGTTTTTATCATAATGGTTGGTAGAAAGAGGTAAAAACACTGAGCTACATCTAGTAGTATATTTATGGACGGTTAAGAATCGACATTGCAAATTCGTTCGCTTCATTACATATAACATCCATATTATAATACTTTGCAAACACGTATGAATTTTGAGACCAACCGGCCGTTTTTCTTATTAAATCGAGACTAACACCCATTCGATTAGCTTTAGAGGTAGATGCGTGTCTAATGATATGTGCACTAAACAAGCTGTTGTACTGCGCTGTCGTGAAGCGTGTCTTTTATCCAGTGGCTGAGGCGTTGAGAGGAAACCTTTAAATGCGGTTTACGGTAACTAATGAACAAGTGATCGTTACTGGGCAAACGTAGATAACTAGGTCTATTAATATAAGATACAAGGCAGCTTGTCGGACAAATTAACAAACGGGAGTTTCAAGATAGGTTGAAATGAATTAGCAACATGTTTATCTCCCAAAAGCATTTTGAAGAAGAGCGGCACAGTCTTGCAAATCATAAAAAGTTTTCTGCAATTTTTTTTTTCATTATATTATAACTAAAATTTATAAAATTATTATTAATGTAGATAATTCGTAGTAGTTCTTAAATTATTATTATACCATAGATATATTTCATACATAAAAAAACATAGTTATTGAATAATTGGTATTTTTCTAAAATGTCACTTACGACCTTTCATTCCGAGAATTAGGTCTAGAAGTTTTTATCAAATCCGTAATTTTGATAACAAGTTCAACGCCATGGCACACTGAAATATTAATAAATTTTATTAATGAAAATATTTGTACTCGATGAGCTGTAACTAAAACCAAGAGAGTGTCTTTTTTGACAACATTTCCAAAGTAAGATTGTCATTAGGCCATTTTAGCGCTAAAAACTCTAAAACTGTCGATGGGTCCCATGTAAGATTATATTTCGGTACACAGGGCCTTAATCTAAAAATGCCTTTAATTTATTATTAATGATGTTAATGATTTTTATTGTTAATGATGACAAAATTGCCATAAATCGCTTAATTTTGTCATCATTAACAATATTACTACCAATCAAAATCGATACAGCAGATTTGTAGGTGTTAATAGTGCCATACTTGGCACCATTATCAAATACGGTAGACAAAAAAATATAACCCAATCGGTACGGTTGAACATAAATGATTATAACCATGATGTCTGCAGTCTAACACCCAAGCTTTTATACACACATCGTACTACTTGTATGTGTTTTCGGATAAAGATGATAACATTATTTCAACAGTTCGGGAGGACAGGAGTTGAAGAGCTTCCCGGACAGTTCCGCGGCAACTAATGTCAGCGATTGATGAAGTTTGTGTGTTGCTCTGAAAGGTGGTTTCAATAAATTTGCATCTGGATCTAAATAAATAGGTTTAGAACAAACTAGTTTTTTGAATTTGGGAACATTGGGAACCATGGCTGTCATGGCCAGTTTGGTACAATTACAATGCCCTGTGCTTTATCAGGTACAATCTTTTGTAACATTTTTGAACATTTTTTGAAAAATGTTACAAAAGATTGTACCTGATAAAGCACAGGGCATTGTAATTGTACCAAACTGGCCATGACAGCCATGGTTCCCAATGTTCCCAAATTCAAAAAACTAGTTTGTTCTAAACCTATTTATTTAGATCCAGATGCAAATTTATTGAAACCACCTTTCAGAGCAACACACAAACTTCATCAATCGCTGACATTAGTTGCCGCGGAACTGTCCGGGAAGCTCTTCAACTCCTGTCCTCCCGAACTGTTGAAATAATGTTATCATCTTTATCCGAAAACACATACAAGTAGTACGATGTGTGTATAAAAGCTTGGGTGTTAGACTGCAGACATCATGGTTATAATCATTTATGTTCAACCGTACCGATTGGGTTATATTTTTTTGTCTACCGTATTTGATAATGGTGCCAAGTATGGCACTATTAACACCTACAAATCTGCTGTATCGATTTTGATTGGTAGTAATATTGTTAATGATGACAAAATTAAGCGATTTATGGCAATTTTGTCATCATTAACAATAAAAATCATTAACATCATTAATAATAAATTAAAGGCATTTTTAGATTAAGGCCCTGTGTACCGAAATATAATCTTACATGGGACCCATCGACAGTTTTAGAGTTTTTAGCGCTAAAATGGCCTAATGACAATCTTACTTTGGAAATGTTGTCAAAAAAGACACTCTCTTGGTTTTAGTTACAGCTCATCGAGTACAAATATTTTCATTAATAAAATTTATTAATATTTCAGTGTGCCATGGCGTTGAACTTGTTATCAAAATTACGGATTTGATAAAAACTTCTAGACCTAATTCTCGGAATGAAAGGTCGTAAGTGACATTTTAGAAAAATACCAATTATTCAATAACTATGTTTTTTTATGTATGAAATATATCTATGGTATAATAATAATTTAAGAACTACTACGAATTATCTACAATAATAATAATTATATAAATTTTAGTTATAATATAATGAAAAAAAAAAATTGCAGAAAACTTTTTATGATTTGCAAGACTGTGCCGCTCTTCTTCAAAATGCTTTTGGGAGATAAGCATGTTGCTAATTCATTTCAACCTATCTTGAAACTCCCGTTTGTTAATTTGTCCGACAAGCTGCCTTGTATCTTATATTAATAGACCTAGTTATCTACGTTTGCCCAGTAACGATCACTTGTTCATTAGTTACCGTAAACCGCATTTAAAGGTTTCCTCTCAACGCCTCAGCCACTGGATAAAAGACACGCTTCACGACAGCGCAGTACAACAGCTTGTTTAGTGCACATATCATTAGACACGCATCTACCTCTAAAGCTAATCGAATGGGTGTTAGTCTCGATTTAATAAGAAAAACGGCCGGTTGGTCTCAAAATTCATACGTGTTTGCAAAGTATTATAATATGGATGTTATATGTAATGAAGCGAACGAATTTGCAATGTCGATTCTTAACCGTCCATAAATATACTACTAGATGTAGCTCAGTGTTTTTACCTCTTTCTACCAACCATTATGATAAAAACCTACATTATAATATCACATTTTATGTAGATGCTCTGAACATCCTACACAATGTAAACTTTAAAAATTGCAAAGAATGAAGCTGTGAAACATAATTAATGATCAAACGAACTTGCCCTTACGTGAAGTTCGATCACAATTATGTGAACAGCTTCATTCGACGCGATTTACTCACACCCTCTCTCTTAATGACAATATCACCCAACCCAATATATAAAATGTGATATATATATTACTCTAAACATAATGAAGAATATTCCACAGCCAAACCATAGGGTAGGGTAGAGTGAGGTGACCATAGACAAGATAAACTAACGATGCCATATTAATGAAAAAAAAAAAAAAAAACTAGAAACAAAACCATGCAAAGCTAACGCGTCGGGATGCTACTACACAATGTAAACTTTTATAATCGCGTCGAATGAAGCTGTTCACCTAATTGTGATCGAACTACACGTAAGGGTAAGTTCGTTTGATCATTAATTATACCGCTATCAGGGGGCCAACTCCCACCTTTTACGAAACCATCATAAAAACGAAGCGTTTTGTTTCATGCTTAAAATAATCATTCGCAGTCACGAACTATCACCGACCCACAATAGCGGCAAGCAATATTGATTTGATCCTACAATATGTATCACGGATGTGCAAGCAAGTTACAAGATGTTTATCATATACCGTTATCCCGCTCGAACTGTTCCGAACTACGATGTTATGGAACGGATTTACCATAGTTTTTCGACATTTTATTGTGAGCTGCACAACAGCTATCTGTAACTTTTTTAGTTTTACTCATTGAATAATTTTGCTGAAAAACATTGCACGTAATTTCTACATTAATTAAACACATTTTTAACGTAAAATACCCTAAATCAAATTTAAATCCGCTAAAAAGTAACTTTTTGAAGATGGATAAACATGACGGATTTGTCGCTGGGACAGTAATACTTCGTAGCAAATGTAACGTCAGAGTTTGCGAATAGAGTGAAAAATTTGTTTTGACGTCATCAAAACGCTCAGCGATTCCATTACCGATTGTAAGGCTGCTTAATTGACGTGGAGATTTAAAATTTAGGATTAAGATTAAGTTATTATTTCTATAAGAGGTGATAGTTGGCCCCCAGAAATTACTTTCTTAATGCCATAATTATCACTATTTTCATAGAGCATATGCTGAAATCTTAATAGTATAACCGTATTTTTCTCATCATGGCCGTCCCCACTGCCAGCTTCCTTTTCTTCTTTATTCTTAGGGATTGTAGTGTGCCCAGTTTTCTCCTCCAAACTTGAATTTCTCTATTCATTCAGTTCTTTCTCAGAACGATCCTCATCATTACTGATACTGATTCTAGCGCAAGTGGTAGCCAAATCCAAACTCTGTACAGAAGACTGGATATGAAAACGATTATAGAAAGAATAAGCTGCCATTCAAGCTGCAAGCCAGATAATCCTCGAACTGACAAGTTTCTAGTGTGTTTTGGATCTAGAAGTTCTGGCAAAAAAATATTTAAAGCCTTCATAATTGAATAAATAACATCAAAATCATTTTCTTAAAGAATCGCCTTATTATGTCCATCATGCGTTTTTGGCGATTTTTATCATCCTTTTTTGGACTTACAAAGCGTTTATTTGTAATTACACGACTGTTTTACCCATTATTTTCATTTAATCGTGATTGTCGAGCAAATTGACATAGGTCCAACACTCGACGCGGCTGGCTGCGATATTATCATATGAGCGATAATAGCACTTTACGATAATCGCTGCAAAAAATAATTCGACATGATGTTACCGCTTTTCGGAATGAAAGGTCGTATGTGACATTTTAGAAAAAGAGCAATTATTCAATAACTATGTTTTTTTTTTGTATGAAATATATCTATGGTATAATAATGATTTAAGAACTACTACGAATTACCTACAATAATAATTATTTTATAAATTTTAGTTATAATATAATGAAAATAAAAATTGCAGAAAACTTTTTATGATTTGCAAGACTGTGCCGCTCATCTTCAAAATGCTTTTGGGAGATAAGCACGTTGTTTGAGCACCGTGAGGCGATGGTTTGCTGAATTTGAGAGAGGTCGGGTTTCTTTACATGACGAATTTCGTGTAGGCTTCAACTGCCGTTAAAGAAAATAATGTGGCTACTGTTAAGCGGCTAATTGAAGAAAACTCGCGGATTACCTATGAGACAATTCGAGGACTATTGGGGCTTGATATGAGCCAAATTCAGAAAATTTTACACGAAAATTAAAAGTTCGGAAACTTTGTTGTCGTTCGATCCCTCATGTACTGACAGCGGATCAGAAGCGGGCTAACGCCTGGAATTGTGCTCACAAATGCTACTGAAGTACGACCACGGACATTCTAATACTGTTTATGATATTGTTACAGGAGACGAAATGTGGATTTATAGTTTTGAACAAAAGTGAAGCAAACGAGAAATATTGGTAAAAAAATGATCGCGTTTTTTTTTCTCAGCTACGGGTCCCATCTGCACAATTCCACTTGAAGATCAAAAGAGTGTTAATGCCGTATTCTACCTTTTGTTTACCCAGGGTGTTAAAGTTCGCGAAAGACGACCAAAAAGCCGCGTTCTCCTACATCATGACAACGCTTGTTCACACACGGCCAACAAAACAAAGTCATTATTAGCTTTCGAAAAAGTGCAACTCGTCAGCCATCCTGCACATAGCCCCGACGAAATACAGTAATCACAAGGTGCTAGCCCTGTAATTTCTGTATTTTTCCCAAAATCAAAGATTTGATGAGAGGTTTCACATTTACCATTTCCGAAGAGGAAGTGATAGCGTTCAATCAGCACGTAGAAAACATGTCTTCAGATCTGTGGTCCTCCTGTTTTAACAAATGGTTCGATGGCATGAAAAAATGTTTAAAATGTAAAGGACAGTATTTTGAAAATCAATAAACATAATATTTTGTTTATAACATGTTGTTTTTTTAAGTTACGCAAAACTTTTAGTGTGATTATATGACATAATTAACTACCGCTCAACATGTTTTTAACCGAATGTGGTAAAGAAAATTCAGAACAGACAATTAAAGCCCACATACATCACACTTAAATGGAGGAAGGGTTTTTGCATTCATCAGGAACTCTTGGGGCAGTGATCAAATTGTTGTTATTAAATCTGAGTCTACCAAGTCTACATTTTAGAAGTTCTGTGGAAAGCAATATGACTTTCTTCAGGTACAAAGAGGGCGTCCTATTCTAACATTGCAATTATTGCATTATTGCGTGCTAAGCGCGAATAAGCTTACAATAATACAACGAAGGGAAAAATTGGAACTATGAGCGGTCGAGAGTCCTTATAGCGGGGACATGCTCTGCCAATTGAGCTATCGTTGTGAGTGAGTCATAGATCAAATTTATCCTTTACAAGTTTAAAGCTTATTGAGAAATGAGCTGTTTGTAATTCAGTTAGGCTGCAGATGTAGCTCAGTCACCTTACGATGGTTAAACAAAAAAGAATTAATTTTAGCTATCACTCACTCATATAATAAACTAAACACACATTTCAACACAGATTTCCAGTATCTTTGAAAAAGTACAAGGATTAAAAAAGTTTTCAAAGCGCTCGTAGCGAAGTTTACTTAGCCGTTCTTAACCGATCAGCAAAGTTAAGCAACGTGCGCCGCGGTCATGAGGTGGATGGGTGACCGCTAGTGTTGGTTAGAGCATACCCCGGTTAAAGGGGTGGATGGACGTGGGTTCGAATCCCACACATGAATTAAACTATTCCTCTCGTATATTTATAATTTTGTAATGTAATCCGCATAGCAGGCGTTATTGCAAACATAACAATATTAAAATTCATTACCCTTGTTTGTATGTATATTATTTAAGTACTAAAAATAAATCTTTCATTACTTGATAAAACACTGACGCCATTTTGATTCTAATTAATAGGATGCTGATAGTCTTACGTTATTTAAAACTTGTGCGAAAGAAAGATAAGGATTGATGTTTTTTTTATAATTTGTTTTGGACGTAAGGAACAAGCTATCTTTGTATCTAAAGCTTCAATGGGATATTCGATTATATCAAGTATCAGAGGCCAAAAAGTTAGACATAACCACATAAACCACATCAATTTACCCTAAAAAATAATGAGTTACGATCATATTTATCCAAAAAGAAAGGTTTGTGGCTCTTCTGAAGAATGGATTTTTGCCCCTTACGTCAAGTTAGATTACGGTCGACGATATGAAGTGTTTAAAGTTGATATATCGAAAGCCAACACTTCTTACTGTTAACTATGATTAAGAAAATATGTAATTAATACTTAAGAAAAATATTTTAGATACACAAATATAATATATCTAGTGACAACTCCGCCAAAATTTCCAGTGAAAATTACGTGATATATATTTTCAAATTATATCTATTTTTTTTAATATAAATGAATCGTTTCCTTAAAATACTTTTGTAATATTTTGTATTATTCGGTAATTATGGTTCTGGTAACGTAACACATGAATAAACACATTTTGCGGTTTGTGCATGCATTTTGTTGATAGGGACTCCTGTCTACTCCTATAAATAGCATAAGGAAATTTATGGAATAATATGCAAATAACGTATCATTAGCAAGGTATAAACTGCTAGAAGTTATATCTAAATTAATTACGATCCATTTGAGGGAAAACCAAGTACTGTTTTCTGTTACAAATCAATTGAAATGTATTAAACCTTCAGTGCATTACACATAGTGGAATGACGAATACTAAGAATTAACTGTTGGTTTAAAATGTATGCAAAAGTGTTGTTTTTGCTGTTCATAAGTTTTTATGGAGTTTACGCAGCAGGTACAATATTATTATTATTATAATGTGATGTGAAACACGTTTGTTTAAAAATAAAAAATTGTAATAAGTATTAACTGGAATAATTATAGGTTATGCCAGGCTACAAAGTAGTTATTTGGCGCAAGTAATTGTATTAAACCTGAAGCGAAGGATTCTCTGGCTGAAACACTGGCTTTGCTCGTGGTTGAAAAGCAGAACCCTGGATGTAGCGAAGTTTCAGAGGTCTTTTTCTTGAACTTTGCTGCCGAGCAAAACACATGATTTTTTTGCTCAACTCTACCGAGAAAAATCTGTCGGTGCAAAAAAAGTCGTAAATAATAAACAACAATAGAGTTTAATTGTATTTAAAGTATTAAATCTAATTATTACAATCGGTAAAATAGAAAGTTAAATATTTTGTGAATGGAAATTAAGTTAATATGGTCGATTTAAAAAAATCTACGGTAGGGATAACAACCACCCTCAAGTAGAAAATCTGTCGCCAAGCACCTAACGGTGTGTTCCGGCAGCAGTCCTTGAGAGCCAGTGAAATAACAGGCAAAATGAGACTTAACAGGTATGTCTCAAGGTGATGGGCGCAGTGCAGTTCGTCACTTGTGATGAAATGCATCTGTTATAGGCAGAGGATACCGCTTAACATCAGGTGGGCCTCGCGCTTGTTCCTTCACAATAACATAAAAAAATATAAATTTATATATATTCTATAGGAACGAATGGATAAGTTTGAAGTATGACTCACGCACTACGATAGCTCAATTTGCAGGGCATGGCCCGCTTTAGAGAGAGATTGGGGGGCGGTTGTATCCCGCCCCTGGTAAAAAAATCTTTTGATGTAATTTTGTAAGCTGTAAAATTTTTGTGCGTGGGCAGTTTGAGCATGAAGTTAAAAAAACATGACAATTGAATATCACAGATAACATAAGGCACAGATGATCTTTTAGTCTTCAGTTAATGCGCTAACATTCGAAAAAACCGCCCCTATATACCATAATTTTTACTTTAAATTGTTTTTTATTTCAATTTACATATTTTAGAGTCAACAAACAGTACACAACAAATGATTACAAAAATATAGTTTTGGGAATATAGCTAGTATATGTACCAACATCGTTAACCACAAATTATCATGATTGATTTGAACAGAACAAGTGTAACAATAAAGTTTTATACATAGTTCTAACTACTTACAATAATGAGTTACTAACCAATTACCACATGAGTAGATACATTTTTGTGCGTTAACTAAACTAAGTAACTGTATGTTCGTAACATAGTCGAATGTCGATAGATAGTGGTGATGCATTATTTGAGATATTTTTAACAGTAACAAAATATTTTATTAAACCTAGTCAATTTGAGTTAATGCCGCGACACCACTCAATGTCTCCAATACTAACCTACGGAAACCACTAAAACGTTCATGAAATATATCAATATTATTGAAATGATCGTTATAAAGTTTAGTAATGCGAAACATTAGTGATCGCTTACCAGAGTTGATGCGACGAGTTGTGGTAGCAAAGGTTTTATTATTTGTTCTTAAATTCGTTCTTAAAGGAACTTTGTAACAAATTCTATTTACCAACCCAGGGCAATCATAGCGATTGTGACAAATGTCATATAGAAGCATAACACTTAGTTGCAATCTTCAAGAATTTAAATCCGTTAAGAGGAACGGGAAGAGAAGCTCTTACAGAAAAAAGGTATTTTAACAAAGTGATGCTGTCTCGCCGCTAAACACCAAAACAGAATAGTGCGATAAGGACAATGGCAGCTTCTTCAAGTTTTGACTTAGAATTTTCGCATAATTTGCGTTCTGGGGGAAAACTTTTCTCCTACAGTAAACATTAAGCAAATCTAAAAATGTTGGTCTTATTTTGTAACTGACAGAATAAACTAGGTTTATATGTTTTTTTTCTTTATTTATCATTGTTTTTCCTATAAATAATTCACAAATTAGAGGTACAAGTTTTCAGAAAATATCGGTCTTTATATACCCAGTAATTCAAATTCCTTTAATAAAATGATAATAATCAAAACCTATAGACCTGGATATTGATTACATCTATTACATTTCCAAAAATCATCAAAATCGGTGATTGTATAGAGGGGTTGAAACGTTTTCTCTTTTTGTATGAAAATTCGAGTCTTTCTTCCAGTCTTAAGTTATATTTTATAAAATGATCGCCATACGACATAAATCCTTGACTACATTTGTAGTGCATACAACGAAAAAAAATCTGGTTTGACAAATTAAACAAGTATGAAACGCAACTGCAAATTATTTATTTTCGTTAAACGTTTTTTCGTTCCATTGAAATTAAAGCGGTTAGTTATACTATATTATATATATTTATAGAAACGTTTTTAAAGCCATTATATATTATATTGTGAAACGCCACACGATGCGTTTGAAAAAAAAAACACAAAATGGCGTCCTAAATCAGCCAGTTTTTTATAATTGCTTTATGTATAATGTATCTATGGTGTCGCTTGCGCTATCAAGACGAATCTAATATCGGTTAAGTTCTTGCACACCGGTAAGATATTACAGTACATCATAAACTTTTTACAGCACAAGCATCATACATTTTAACACCAAATAAATAGAGTAAGAGTTTTTTCATCACACTTGCACGTCAACAGATCTAAACATACCTACAGGTTAACTTGGCCGTAATGCCCCATATGTAACCCTCGAGCTTTCTTTTCGTGATGAAACCCAAGGTCAGTAAGAATTATTTTTTTAAATTTACAGCTAGACCTGTGTTCTGTACACAGGTCTAGCAGGAGTTCATGCAAGGAGTTTACACGCAATTGAATAATTGTATTAAAATGTTATCTAAACGGGGATTTCATTGCAATCTCGCTACATGTTACGTATACTCAACTAATGTTCCTACTCAACAAATTTTTTCTGCCCTATAATTTGATATAATTATTAACTTGCAAGTGGGCGGTACGGGAATTACAAACCTTGACTCTGAAAGCCCTAAGTCTTCCACTTCTGGCTTCTACTAGAGCCTTGATCATAATTCCATACTTATACCCTTAATACACAATGCACATTTTTTTTTAATTTTGTTATATTTGCAATAACGCTTCCTATGCGGATTACATTACAAAATTACAAATATACGAGAGGAAAAATTTCAGACATGTGCGGGAAAGAAAAAAGAAATTTCTCTTTCGTGTATATGTAATTTTGTAATGTAATCCGCATAGCAGGCGTTATTGCAAACATAATAATATTTAAAATTATAAGGTTGCGTCATCATTTACAAGTATAAAACCAATTGCAAAATTGGTCTTGTTCGTAGTACAACGTAAGTTGTACTATAGATGTCGCTCCATCCCAATACGATGGTTATAGAACGATAGGAAAATTTTGAGTTAAGATGTCATTGTCATGTTACCTCAATTGGTTAGAGCATACCCCGGCTAAAGGGGTGGATGGCCGCGGATTCGAATCCCGCACATGACTTAAATTTTCCCTCTCGTACATTTGTAATTTTGTAACACAATGTAATATTTTCGCACACTCAGATAAAAAGTTCAGATAGAGTACGATGCTCGATACGATTCATGCAGCACGAACAAACTATGCTTCAAACATACTGTCCCTTTCACGCTCCACAGGTTTGCCATACTGTTGAACGGGACAGTATGAAAATATTATATGCTATTTTTAGGGTTCCGTACTAGAAAACTGGACCCTGTGACTAAGCTTCGGCTGTCCGGCTGTCCGTCCGTTCGACATTTAGAGGGCTGTATCCTGGGAACCGTTATAGGTAGCCATTTAATTTTATCACAGATTATGGTGTTGGTTATTATTTTTTATATTACATTCCAAATAATAATATATATATTCTTATAAGTTTGATCAATTTTTTATTTAAAAAACACAATTGAACGTAATCACAATAATAATTTAAACTTGTAAAAAATATTACTGACAAAAATAACTTAATTCAAACAAAGACACAACAAAATGGCAGAAAGAGGTGTTGACTCGACGGTGGTTGGCGGCAAAGTGAAACGAGGCACGTGGTTTCACCGCCTTATATACCCTCCAGCTTCGGTGCATCTGGTTTCTTCTAATACGGCCTTTCCTGACACGAGGCCGTCCTCGGACTCCGCTTAATTGGTCCCTCCTGGCACGGAGACCAGTCGGTTTTCTGGCAGCACCACAGGAGTGTGTACTGCTGACGTACTGGGGTCGATGCTCACAGACCAGCTTCGACACGTGGCAAGGGTTCAGCAATTGCAGAAGTGGACTCCACTTCTGTGTGTGCATCTGCGTCATACATCAGAAAGAAAAATAGACGCAAGTATTAGTGCTGGCATACAAAAGTGTGTTATAGGACAAATAGCGACTAGGCTAAGACTTAACTCGGTTATACACGTATGGGTGTGCTGCAGTCACACTCAAACATGCATATTACCAACAAAGGGAAGTTAAACAAAAAATAACATTAACATACAAATGGTGACTTGCATACATGACACCATATGTATGGACCACGTACATGATATCGAATACATAGACACTACTTTCGATAAATTGCACGGGGAACAAAGCAAGAAGCTATTGGAGACGCTATGCTTTGTAACGCTGTGAAGGGATCACTCATGAATCCGATCTCAGCCCCACCGTAACGCAACGCACATTGACGTTACGATGTCGCAACGCTGATGTGAAGTATGTCACTTCTCAGCCCCACCATGACAAGTCCACTTGGCTATGTCATGATGTCGATATGCCATATCCAAATATGGCCCGCAACTCACTACTAAAGTAAGCAGCACATACATCCAGAGTTCACGCTCCTCGCCATGGGATAATGAACTCTGCCGCTGCTCGAGTTGACTTTCCGTAAGATCCGGCCAAGAGCTCTTACTCGTACCGCCCATGTGGAAGTGTCTTCACCACGCGGTACGAACCACGCATGCCAGAATCCATCTAGCTCGTTGACCTCGGCATGGCAGCTCACCCGCACTGGGGAATGCGTCTGCAAGGCTGGAGCCCACACGCTCTGGAGAACGTGTCTGCAAGGCTGGAGCTCACACGCACTGGAGAATGCGTCTGCAAGGCTGGAGCCCACACGCACTGGAGAACGTGTCTGCAAGGCTGGAGCTCACACGCACTGGGAAATGCGTCCGCAAGGCTAGATCGGCTGCATGCCTGATTGGCAGCCCGGCCGCGCAACCCTCGCCGACTGAGCCGACTGCGAGAGCAGCGCTGACAAGCCCAACTGAGGGATTGGCGCTGGCTCGACCGACTGCGTGGCCCGCACCGGTTGACACGGCTGGGCGACCGCTGTTGACCAACCCGGCTGCGCCTGACTGACTGGGCTGACTGCGAGAGCTGCGCTGACTGAACCGGATGCTTGACCCGCACTGGTCCTGCAAAGTTCCCGCTCAGCAAACGAAGTACTTAGCATGCACCTGGCACCACCTCGTAAGGACCACGTATGCCGGAAACAATCCCTGTTGGCTAAGCAAACTTAATAACAAACACAGACATTATATGGTTGAACTGGCGAGGTGAGTGTCGTCGTCAGTTAAATTGCTCGTTTTGTCTGCTTCACATTCTCTGGTAAGGTGTTCACAGAGGTTTCTACTATACGTTGACTCGGCCTAACCTGACCCTTTTAAGATAAACGAAAAGCAGCTTCCGTTCACTATCAAAATGTTTTAGAAGCGACGTAGAAATTAAAGATATCGAGCTACTATCAATGAAGACATCGACAGGATAACCACGAATCACTACAACGTCTCTATTGCAATACGTCAAAAACTCACAACAAAAGTTAACGATGTTTACATTTCAAGATTCTGATTTCATCTTCGCAAAGCATGACTATTTCGTAGCCAGGCTTTTTGCAGAATGAACACGTTTCAGTTTTCGTTGCTACAAAAGAAGACTTCGTATCTAACTCATTATTAGACGATACACTTTCCTTTACACTACACTACACTTTCCCTACTCTGTTCCTTTTGCAAAACGCCTGCCTATGACCGGGGAGGCCACACCTGTAGCATTTTCCTTCTTCTTATTTTCGCTTCCTACTTAGCTCTGAGTCTATTTCATGTTTTCGTTTCGAACCATGCGGTTTTAAGCCTACGGAATTGCTAGTGGTGGGTTGTTTCGATCTCACAAACACGGAAAAATATTCGATTAAATCTTGAGGTGAAAGATTTGCATTCATAGCGGCTGATTGGATTTGTGGATCTGTGATACCTCGTATGACATGCCTGAAATCAGTTCATCACTAAGACCGCGCACGATACGTAGTCGTAGAAGTAGTGAACGTCTGGTATAATCCGCGTATGTAGGGTAGTTGTCAGAGTTTGTATTCATGAGTTCAAATAATATACTCGCGATATGGGGGATTTCGGGCACAAACAATTAAACACTAAACAAAACACTTAAACTCCTTTTTAAAATTACATGTGCGATCACTTGTCACCTAGTCACTAAGCCACGTTCTTGCGTCACCTTTGAGGCAGTTTCCTATACGCGAGAGACATTCGTGATCGTTCCAATTATTAATATTTTTGGCACGATCTACTTCATTACACTAGTCATCAATGTTGAGCAGACATGGGTCAAAATTAGAAACGTAGTAAGCTGGTTGGATCTTACCAGACTTCCAACGGAACGAATCGTATCTACGATACGATCGGCACCCGTAACCTGCGTGGCCATCGATGACACCTCGCTGTCTTCTCGCTCCGTTGTCGGCACCGCGGCATCGTGCTGTGCTGTCGGCGCGCAATCTGCTGACGTCATCGGGTACCAACCCGACGACCGATGACGCTGACTGTGTTGGCAATGTTGGTACCACATGTGGCAGCGTAGATGGTGAACATCCTCGGCGTCACGTTGGCAACACCAGAGGAGGCGTCCGTGGTGATGCCTGGCGCGACCGCCACCGCTTTGATGCTCGACGAGGGCTCCGCTCTTGTACTGGAGACTCCAGTGCCGCCCTGCCAGTGGCGATACCCGGTGTGAATCGTGACGTGGACATCGTTCTCGCAAACGAGTAGGCCGGGCTGCAGATTGTTCCTCCAACGCTGTAAGCAGAGATAAGATCGCCTCCATTATGCTCCGCGGTGCACCAACAGGAGTGCAACCTCGTCGTCTGTTAGATTGTCTATTACGCGTGCCGTCGCGACTGCGACGGTGTTCGCAATCTGACAAATCTTTTAGCCGAAATGTTATTCGATCAAACACATAAAAATAGTGGGCGATTTAGGATAGAATCCAAAAGATCCTATCCCACTTCTGATCTTATAAGTTTGATCAATTTTTTATTTAAAAAACACAATTGAACGTAATCACAATAATAATTTAAACTTGTAAAAAATATTACTGACAAAAATAACTTAATTCAAACAAAGACACAACAAAATGGCAGAAAGAGGTGTTGACTCGACGGTGGTTGGCGGCAAAGTGAAACGAGGCACGTGGTTTCACCGCCTTATATACCCTCCAGCTTCGGTGCATCTGGTTTCTTCTAATAATATATATATATATATATGCATAAGTTAAAGATGTACGAAACGTGTACACGAAACGTGTTTTTTTAGTTTTTTTTGTGTTTAGCTGTTGTCGTATGTGGTAATACCTGCGTCAAACTTAGTATATCCAGACCTATCTCTGTTTTGATAATATTCCACATATACCTATATTTACTACCTATATTTAGTTGGGTTTGGAAAATCCCGGGTTGTATTTTCCAGAAGACAGTGGTTAAAAAACTCAGAGAGTTCCTTCGCGGTTCGCACAATTAATGTTGAAACAAAGTACTTCATGCATTTCTTTGCAATTTCGATTTTATAAAACGGCGTCTTTTTGCCAAGTTCTCCTTGTTTGGCGGTTGAACGAAAATATATATTAGATCGTGCACTTCCATTGCGCAGTCTCCAAAATATATCCGGCAAAAGATAGATAGTTAAAAGAACTAATTTTGGCGAATGTTCCAGATTTTAGAGTTTTATCTTAGCAAGCTTGCAAAACTAATTAAGGGTGCGAGGCTGCCCTTGGGGTGCCGGGCTGCCTGTGGGGTATCGGGTTCCCTGTGGGGTCCCGGGCTGCCCGTGGGGTTCCAGACTGCCCGTGAGTGACCGGGCTGCCCGTGGGGTGCTGGGGTACCTGTGGGGTGCCAGGCTGTTGGTGGGGAGCCGGGCTGTCCGTTCGGTTAGAACTATTCTTACAAAAAAGAATAATTGAAAACGGACTGCGCATCAATAAATTACAACTAAGTGTACATTGTGACTTTCATCCCCTTTCCCGAAGGAACCGAAGAACCAGGTGCTGAATTTCTGGATAAAAAGTATACAATTACCTTCTTCGTATAGTATGAACCGTTAAGTTTCATTGAATTCCACTCTGTAGTGTTGGAGTGATGCGCGGCCGGGATATAGACAGACAGATAGCTGATATCCTAACAGTTTCAGACTGTTTTGAAGTACTTCGTGTAGAAGTCACAAATGCGCGAAGGGGGAGGGGGACGCGGGTCCTAGCCGGTTCCTAATAAGTTAATATGGATAAAACTCGCGATAATTTTCAAAGTCAAGTACAATAGTTAGACGATCAACAAAACCAAAATAATTATAAATTTCCCGCCAAAGCATTCAGCGGTTGCTTGAAAAGACCGTTCTACTGGTAATGTATTTAATCTAGTGCTAATAACAGTCTTACAGGTATTTCATCTGCATGTTTAAAAACTCTAACAGTAATTGTGTACAGTTTAAAACGTCATCGTTGAACCAAGTGCCAAGTTTTTTGTTCATTTAGTATTTAGAAGGAAAACAAATACGGATTTATCAAATATTTATCAAGCTGTTTACAACTGAGTTAGCCAGGGAGTCACAGTCTGTTAAATAACAATCAACAATATTGTTCCAATTATTGCATGATATTGCTAACTCGAAATTTGCTAAGTACGGTAACTGTAGTTTCCGTCGTAGAATAAAGTTTTGTATATTTACATCCATCTAATTAATAAAAAATATGAAATATTACATTACAGGCACAAGAGACTTTTAACATCAGGTGATACTCGTGATTATTCCGATAAATACACATTAATAAAAAAAAAAAAATGTTAGTTAGGACTACCAGAAGTCAACCCTAAGAGATTTTTAGCATTTTACCAATAACCCTGTATAACAGATCAATTATATAAGTTTAGTAAAGAGACTCACAATACACGATGGAACCTTAAACGATACTCTCTTCTTTAATTTACGGCTCACGTAGCGACCAACCATTACACACGCGGAGTTTATTCTCAAACGAACGACAAGATGTATAAAATCCGAGTTTTAGATGAAGATGTCGTTCACTAGTGCCAGAATGTGAATGGAGAAAAGCAGAAAGAGTTGTATTCATGATGTTTTCTTATCAAGTAAAATATTAGTAATCGTTGTTCCGGATTGGATATATATATAAAATATTTAATTTGTATCTGAAAGAAAAACACTCTTTGATTTTTTTTTCTTTTTTTGCTTGTTAGGTCAGCCTTTGACCACAATCTCATCTGATGGTAAGTAATGATGTGGTCGAAGGTGTTAACAGGCTTAACCTTGAATTACTGGCTCTCAAGGAAAGCAGCCGGAACACACCGTTAGGTGCTTGGTGACAGACTTTCTACTTGTGGTCGCTAGCCAGGCGGGAATTCACAAAATGCCCTTCTACCGGTGAATGCGGTGCGTTGAAGCTCAAGCAAATTCGAACCCTGGACCTGCTGCTCGGCAATCTATGGATTAAGCAGTAATGGCCAATGCCATTGGAGCCATCACTGCTTCAAGTTCACTCAATGAGTAGTTACCTAAACATTATCACATCATCATCTTTGATGGCACAACAATGTTTAAAGATGTACCTACTATATAATCGGGGGTTATATTATACTCAAGTATAACATATTTGTTTAATAAATATTATTTTTATACTAATTACATAGTTTTTTATCTCTTTCAGATATACAATCAATAAGAATTAATATTATAGAAGATATACACAATAGGACATATTGTGAGGAAAATATTAATCACAAAGTAATATTGCATGACTCGTATTTCATAAGGGTGAAGAGTAACATTACAATACAGAAAGGAAGGTAAGATATTTTCTGTTTATTTAACCTTACTGCATAATTATTAAAATTTTTATTTTTCCATATTTTATTAATTTAAAAAATTCTGTGCGTTTGATAATACTAACTATACTCTGGTTTTTAATTCGAGATCAAAAATGTAAACAAAGGTGTTAACCGTGCAAAAAAATTACAAGTACTTGGTATTTTTTCTAATTTTGGGAACGGGTGGAGCATTTAATGTAAAAAATATATTTAATGCTATAATTTATTGCATTATTATGAAACAATAAAACACTTTTATATGCGCGTACATATTTACGCATATATTCAAGCCTGAAAAAATTATTGTAAGATTTTTTTGTTTTTAATAGCCACACTTGTGAGAATATTTTCGAAGAAAAACTATTGAATACCCTGACCTCTCAGTTTGACAATGACATATATTGACATTTGTTTGTTTACATTTTTGATCTCGAATTAAAAACCAGACTATAGTACTAATACCTTTTGTACCCGCAAACGTCAAACGATTTTATTACATTCGGTTTAATTTTAATCTCGAAAATAAAACGATGTATTTGCTTATTAAGTATATAGTAATCGGTTGAATTTTTTTAATGGAGTATTGTCTTGCAAATAATAGTATTACAACAAAATTTTAATAATAGGTTAGATAAAATATGATTTATATAAACTGTTAAAACAAGAGTACTTCTTCTTCAAAGAGACCACCCTTGGCCCAGACGATTGTCTTCGTTTGCGTGTCACAAAGCACTGCGTTTATTTTTGCAAACGCAAAACAAAGTTCATAATTAAATCACAGCACCACGGATCTAAGCGACTCGCGCAAACAAACAATATTTATACTAGATCCACAAAATAACGATTTGGGCCGTGTCAATGTGGATTCTTGGTTTTACCGGACCGTAACAACAATTTCAATGCTTTAAATAAAATTCATATGTGTTACTCCAATATCCCCAAGTAGTTATTTACGTTTAACAAGTTATATCACCTGCTATTAAGCACACTAGATAATTATTACTATGCTAAGAGATGATAGGTTTCACATGACAAGTCACCACAGACAACAAAAAATTTTTCCTCAATGACGCATTTTAAATGTGTTTTGGTCGATTTAACTACAGCTTCAAAACACATTTCAGTGGAGTCATCCATCTCGATCGTAAGTCTAGGTTATGCGCCGACTCAATAAATAAAAAAATAATATAAACGAGAGAAACCGGTACCATTGTCAATTACTTTACCTTTATAAATAATTGTAACATTTTAAAGATAACGCTCGGTACCATTGTAATTGCTGTTGCAATCAGACCAGATCAGTGACGGAAGACCCCGACGGGACACAAACCTATCTAGTGCAGCAACAAAAGTTTCCGTAGAAAGTTCAACAATATGTTCCATATGTACCGCCTTGGTGGATAGATAAACTAAAACGCACGAGCACGATTATATATAGTTGGATTGTAAGCTTTATAACCTACTTTCTCCTGGGCTGCTTGTCTTACAACTTACAGGAAGATCGGCGGCAATATAGTCAACAACAAATTTTGATGCATCCAACTTACATATTTCCTTATAACGGTACAATGCCCCTGACCCGATGACCGGTTCACTATCTCAAAACTAAACCAGTTGGAAATCTGAAACCCTTTAAAATCTCTAATATCTACTGTATGTTAATGCATGTTTGGTTCACGGGTTACAATATTATCAAGAACATATTAACTTATGAGGAACCGGCTAGGACCAGCGTTATTTTTATTATCCTTGCCGGCTCCTAATAAGTTAATATGGATAAACCTCGCGATGGTTTTTAAAGTGAAGTTGTCAAGAACATTCTAACGAGGCATCTCTCACAATTTGCTGTTATATTTTTTACAGTTGCTACAGCCTAATAAATGCAAAGAAAATTTACGTTGAAAGTTTTAGGAATGAAACGAATAATGAAATCGTTAGTAATGACGTAAGTACAATAAGAGTTTTATGTTCAGATGTATTATTTATTTTTATTTTCAGATATCATAAATAAATTGAAATTTTCGTGAGTTTCACACATATTTAAATATTATAAATTAAACCGAAAAAAAACACTCACGTTGAGGATCGAATACGTCGACCCGGGTTTTGAGCAGGGTTTCGGCGGGCACCCGCCGGGAGCTCGCAGATGCAGCTGCGCACTTGCCCTGATGATGAGCATCTGATATGCTCGAAACCCGCAAGACGTATTCGATCCTCAACGTGAGTGTTTTTTGCCGGTTTAATTTATAATATTTAAATATCATAAATAAAGTTGATTTGTTGATTGCGATTGATGTCAAAACTAAATTTGTTTAAACGTATGGAACAAATGGTATTCCATTGGCGATTCCTTATTCTTCTTCTGGCCCTTGTTCCACATGGACAGTGATCGGTGCCGCATGTATTCTTTTTCTTCTTTTTTTTCACATGTGAAGAATGCTTTCATGGATTCTCGTTGATCCCGAGAGAGGTGACTGGGATATGTCAGACTCTGCACCCACTATTACCGGCAAGTGACCCCATCGATTATATGACACACGGTATTCCACCCCAACCGCCTCTCAATGGGTACGCGGGCTTCCACACTCAACCGCAAACACACCATGGTTGTCCATTGCTGCATCGCTCCTGGGGTGCTACACTTCAAGATGCACTAGAACAATTGGTGCGCCGCTACCACGCGGGGATCAAGCCCGCAAATGGGCGCCAAATTACACTGTTCCGATGCCCAAGGTCCCCCGGCGAAGTTTCAGTAGAGTAGCTCCGTCACCTGCTACTTATAGTGGTGCCACACTATATAACCGACACTCTTTCTCCCCTACGGCCCCACCATGTCCACCATCTAACAATAGCGGCCCCGCCATGGTCACGGAAGGCCGGGAGGGTGGCGAAATTACACTCTTCTCACGCTAAATCCAGCCATCGTCAGCTGCGGTGTAACCTATACAATACTGCAGCCCGCCTCAGATGCAGTGCAACCCATACAGCATCGCAACCTAACCCTTGCCGTTCCATAGTGGATTTAGAGGCAAACTCAGTGCAATGGCCCCTCCAGGGTCGGCCGAGTGCCCCTGCCAGCATGGACCCTGGTTTTTCTTCGCTTCCCCGTGGGTTACAAAGCCACAAATACTGAGCGCCACCGCCACGTCAAGGCGGGAACCGTTGCAGGGATTCATCGTTTGCTCTGCTCTATTGCATGTCATCACATATTAACGATATGGGTATATCAAAATGTTAAGGGTGGATTTCACTTTTGAAATTGTACTTAACTTAGTAGTTGTAGATAAATTTAGTTCACGCGCACGCATTTGACAAGTTGAAAAAAAAAACATTTGTTTCCTACATAGTTATTAAAATATGATCTACAGTTTTTTGTTTTGTCTGCATATATACGTGAAAATGTTAAAAGGTTTTTTGTTTCTAGAGCCTATAAGTTATTTAGTGCTATAAATACATTTCTATATATTTGTTTGAAACTTAAAGGAAGTCCCAGTACAAAAAACTTGTTTTTTAATTGTATTTTGTTTCTACTCATCATAGTCTATAAACGTACTATAACTTGAAATAAAAATTGAGCATATGTGGGGCGGAACTTGACAAGTATTTTGAAAAAAAATGGTACATTCTGTGTTGGTACGGAGCCCTTAGTGAGTCCAATTAGCACTTGGACGTTTATTTGTATCTTTCTAGATTTATAAGGCTCTTATATGCCATTGGATTTCATTCTACCTTTGCTGTAGCAAATATCTAATATCAAATACAGTTATTATGTCTGACCTTGAAAATGAAGAAACATAACATGTCATGTCCACAAAAACCTTTCTTTTTACAGGAACTGGTAATATCAGATTATAACACAGGATTGCAATGTACATTTATGATGTACTGTATTGAGTGTAAAACACAGTACTCCGAAATAAATTGCAACATCAACCTGGATATGCGAGATATAAGTAAGTTATTAAACAATGTTTTTTGTCACGGTAGAAATGCAAGCAGATATATTTCTTTTTAGACTTATATATCACCACTCAAAGTGTTTTACCATTCTTTCACTTAATGTTGCCATGAATTAGTAGCTATGCCACTTTGTTAGATCAGAGGAAGACTATAAACAAGCCTGGTTCACTTCGCACTTTCGGTACAAAGCTACAGGTTTTTTTTTGTGACAGTACAATTGTATGTTATTGTGACGGAACAAGCACGAGGCCCACTTGATTTTACGTGGACTATTCTCTGCCTATAACAGATGCATTTCATCACAAGTTACGAATCGCACTGCGCCCGTCACTTTAAGACATAGTTCTTAAGTCTCATTTGAAATTTTTGCGTATCTGATAAGCTAGTTACTTCTTTAAAATACTTAAGATCTTTTTATTTATGTATAGCTGATAGGCTAGCCTTAGAGCACTATTTCATCGGATAAAAAGTAATGATCGGGTGGAAGATATTGTTCAGACTACCTTACAATTACTGGCTCTCAAGGACAGCTGCCGGAACACACCGTTAAATGCGACTTATTTTCTACTTAAGGGTGGTAGCTAGGCAGGCGAGGATTCGCAAAATGTCCTACCACCATGCTATAACAACTGCCATCCCAAGATAACAACCGGGACCGTCTGAAGCACGGAAGCGCTTAGTAGTAACGTCACTAGCGGCCACCCATCCAACTCCTGACCGCGGCGGACGTTGCTTAACTTAGCTGATCGGTTAAGAACGGCTAAGCAAACTTCGCTACGAGCGATACATATTAGTATGTTTATCTTTTCACAAATTAAGTAATACCATAACTATGAATGTGTAAGTATAATAATTATCAATCGCGGCTTCAATTTTGTGTGAAATCTTTTCTAGATTTGCGATTTTATTTCTAC
Organism: Plagodis pulveraria; assembly: GCA_963890685.1. Taxonomy (NCBI): domain Eukaryota; kingdom Metazoa; phylum Arthropoda; class Insecta; order Lepidoptera; family Geometridae; genus Plagodis; species Plagodis pulveraria. The sequence continues at coordinate 3,058,257 of OY982977.1, forward strand.
AGCAAAAAAATTAAATAATAATAAACACAAACGCATGAAGCAGAGATGGCTCAGTGGCATTGGCTGTGGACTGAGGACGTGCCACAAGTTCATGGTTCAAATCTCACCGCAGGCTTGAGCTTCACCGCATTGTGGAAGGGCATTTTGCGAATGCCCGCCTGGCTACCCTCAAGTAGAAAATCTGTCGCCATGCACCTAACGGTAGTTTCCGGCAGCAGTCCTTGAGAGCCAGTGAAATTACAGGCACATGAGACTTAACAACTATGTCTCAAGGTGACGGGCGCAGTGCAATTCGTGACTTGTGACGAAATGCATCTGTTATAGGCAGAAACCTCTGCCTATAGTCAGGTGGGCCTCGTGCTTGATCCGTCACAAAACATAAATAATATATATATGATAAAATTATACGCTTTAAAAGCTTATAAATTTAAAGGTTGTTATTATTATTCGGATTCTACATGTAATAAACAAACACTAGGTAGGTGTTGTTAATGACATTAAATTAAAAAGTTTCTGAATTGCTTGCATTTACAGCACTGTACTGTATTTATTGTGTTAAAGTTATCTGAACCATCTCTTAGTTTTATTTTATTGCGGTTACCATGATCGAGAGAACCACTGGATATATGTGGAAGGTATGACTAAATATGTTTGATGGATATAAATATTATTATTACTTACGGGATTTGTACCGTGGTGATTTGTATTTTTGAGCTCCCGATATTTCGACGCAGTTGCATGCATCATGATCGCAGGGCGACTGGAGAAACGAGATCATGATGCATGCAACTGCGTTGAAATATCGGGAGCTCAAAAATAAAAATCACCACGGTACAAATCCCGTAAGTAATTTTTTTAATTACTTACGGGATTGTGCTCGATCAATATCGATCGATTGAAGCGCTCGTAGCGAAATTTACTCAGCTGTTTTCAATCGATCAGCAAAGTTAAGCAACGTCACCCGCGGTCATGAGTTGGACGGGTGACCGCTAGTGACATTACTACTTAGCGTTTCCGTGCTTCGGAGGGCACGTTAAGCCGTCGGTCCCGGTTGTTGTTTAAGGATGGCAGTCGTTATAGCATGGTGGTAGGGAATTTTGCAAATGCTTGCCTGGCTAGCTACCACCCTCAAGTAGAAAAGTCTGTCGCCAAGCACCTAACGGTGTGTTCCAGCAGTTGTCCTTGAGAGCCAGTACTTCTAGGTTAGTCCATTTTCGCCCACATCGTCACTTATCATTAGGTTAAATAGTGGTCAATGGCTAACCTTTCAGGAATAAAAAAGAATATGTTTGATTGATATAACTATTATTATTACTTACGGGATTTGTACCATATTGTTTTTTATTTTTGAGCTCCCGATGTTTCGACTCAGTTGAATGCGATCATGATAGTTTAAATAAATGTCTGATTGATGTTTTCAGGTCTGGGTCACATTAAAATTGACGGTGTTACAACACCTACGAATGTGTCCACTGCAGAGGAGTACGATCTTATTGGGACTTATTATTTTTATGACCAACAACCAATATACGTAGGATGCCTAATTGATGATTCATATATGCAGCTGGTAACATTATCAGTTAAAAATATTAACGGTAAATATTATAACATTAACTTTTTTCTCTTCATCATCCACATTAAATTAGCTTTTTTTTCTCATCTGATGGTAAGTGATGATTTGGTCGAAAATGTTGTTCAGGCTATCCTAAGAAGTATTTAAACCAAGAGGAAGTATATTGAGTATTCAATTTTTTAATGAATAATAGTTGTTATAAAATTAAATTTAGTAGTGGTTTATCTTCTAATTATGTAAAACAAAATTATATTAATAAAAATACCTATCACTTACGATATTCCAAGTCATTTAATAAATACTACGAATAAACGTAAACTACAGCATATATTAACAAGTGAAAATGAATAAAATAGTAAATAAACTGTCAGGCGCGTGTCGGGCCACGCGCAATTTAGGGTTCCATAGTAGTCCGTTATCATAATAACTTTGTTGTTCTTTTTTATCTCTTCCACAATCTTCCTGTCAAAGGTAAAATGTAAGAGTGCGATTTCTGCCAAGTTATTATTTCAATTGTAGTTTGAAAATGCCTTTGTGACTTCTATAGGTACTCGATGATACAAATGATGAAATCGCAACGATAGCGTATCATTTGTACATTGCCATCTAGCGGCAGCTTTGTGGAACATAATAGTATATGTATTTTTTTTATCGATCAACAGTGTAGCATAAATATGGCTTCCAGTCAGTATTTAAACAAGCAAGGTAGGGTTGAGTTGATTTACAACGTACAACAAGGAGGATCATCACGAGTGATTATTAAGGCTACCTTCGAGTAGATCCAAGAAAGACCTCCTGAAACAACTAACCTGCTCGTGAAATGGCTATACAATTGAAACTAGTAGTAAAGGATTCATATCACATTCATGACAACGGTGATTGATGACCAGCCTTGGTATGACAGGCGGGAACAGCAAATACTTCTTGTGTACGACAAGGATGAGGTCTAAAAAATACCTTATACCGAAGCTCATCGACCAACTCTGGACAGTCATATCTATTATCACATAGGTCATACTGAAACATATCATCTAATTGTTGTCTCCTGGAGTTTAATTCTAATAATATTTGCGTAACAGCTCTTCATATGGTTTAATTATATGAAAAAAAAATATACATACATTAAGTATAGGAAAGATTTTCTTTTGAATTTTCTTTAATATCATTATTATAAAATTTTAAAGTGGGTTCCACACTGCCACAGCATATTCAATATGAGATTGACCAAGTGACTTAAATAACAATAAATACGTTAATTTTTTTACCGGCGGTATGCCTTTATTAACAAAATACTGTAATCTATATGCAACACTACAGTTCCTACAATAAAAGCATTTAGACAATCTATAAGTCATTGCAGTAAATACGTAACTTCTTTATTGAAGTTACTAGATAACCTTATGACAAAATAAACATATTAAATCAACGTGCTATTACATTTTGAATATTTACATCAACGATTAATTTACTATCTAATATAAGTTTGAAATCCTTTTTGATTTGAACTTTGTCAAGGTCAAAAACAATGGATTTACAGATAATGAATAGATTCAGGCGTTACTTTGCGGAAATCTTTGAATTTCTCGATCGTGCGCTCGAAGAGTCAAGACCTCCTGAGGATGCTTCGTGTAGAAGCGAAACGCGTCGAAAATTCTTCCGGTTTGGCTGCGTGGCGTTTGTGACGTCACGTCGGCTTAGCAGGAAAATTAAGCGGAATTGTCACTAGATATATTTTTATATTTTTAAGTGTTTTATTAAAATATTAATTTGATGTTTTCTTAAAATATTTTAAAAGTATTTGTTATTATTAAAAATGGATTTACATTTAATTATATGTAACGTTGTTATTTTTTAACACGCTGAAAATCTGTCAAGATTCAGTTGGAATTTTTATGAGTATTTATAGAAAAAGAAGATAAAGTAATCGACCTACTGCTATCGGTCTTGTGTCTCCTAATTGTGTGTCATTTCCATTTTTAAAGGGAAGGCTGACGATGTAACGACCCTCAGTGTTTCGAGTGTGAGTTTCCTTAAAATGCTCTTCGCACTGAGTATCCAAACGTGTTAATATTCGCTTAGTTGTGTGTTCTTCCAACTCCCAGAATTTTCTGAGTAGCTGGTCGGTTTCTAGTTTAAGGTGAGATACAACAACATGATGAGTGTGTGATACTTCGTGATTAACCTGTCCCGAGATGAGCCACCCAAGTCGTGAGTTGAGTGCGATCATCGAGTTGTGCTTGTGTAACCCATCAGTCATGATCTGTGCGTGCACTTCGGCACCTAGTAATATGTCAATAGCTCCTGGCTGGTGAAAGTGAGGATCTGCCAGTTTCATTGTTTTAAGTAGTGGCCAGGTGTCCATAGGGAACTCTTGTGAAGGCAGTAGTGACGTCAGTTTGGTGAGTACGTAAGCCTGTGTATTCATAATGTGAGTACGATCATAGATCGAACAGAATTGTAGATTGACCATTGATTTGGTAGTTATAGGGTTGTCATTGAAAATGCCCGTTATTGTGCCGTTGACCGAGATATGTTTCATTTTCAATATTTGTGCTGTGGACTCTGTGATAAAAGAAGCTTGCGACCCTTGGTCGATCAGAGCTCTTAACTCGTGCGTATTTCCGTTCTCGGACTTAACAATAACACGAGCTGTAGCTAGTATTACTTGACCATTTGAGGTTTCAGCTTTCATGCTTACAGCTTCGCGTGGTTCTGCCGAAACAGACTCTTTTGCAGTGCTTGCCTTGGAAGGGTTTGTGAGGTGCAATAAGGTGTGATGTCGACGGCCACATTTTTTACAATTTGTAGATTGGCGGCAGTGACTAACTGAATGACCCTTTACAAGACAATTGAAACATATGTTGTTGGTTTTCACGAACTCTACTCGTTGTGGAATTTCCAATGCTTTGAAGTTATTACAGTGGCATATATAGTGGTTTTGTTTACAAAAGGTGCATACTAAAGTGGCAACTTCAGCGACGAACGCTTTAGTTGTAGACTGTGGTTTTGTGATCGTCTTCTCTTTTCTAGAGTTAGTTACAACTTCCATTGCTCTAAAACGGTTTTCCAGGTGTGACGCTCATGCTGAAAACGTAGGGATGTCTTTGAAATTTCCTAGTGATTGCTCCCATAGCTTATGTGACTCGAGATCAAGTTTGGATACTACAATGTGTACAACGATGGCATCCCATGTGTTAGTGTCTATGCCAAGGTTATCCAAAGTGTTCAAACACTCCCGTGTCGTGTCTAAAACGTCCTTTAATCCACGTGCGGATTCAACGCTCATCTTTTTCTGTGTAAGTAACCGATTTAGAATATTATTAACTATAATTCTCTTATTGTCGTATCTATCTTCTAGAGTTTTCCAAGATTTTTCATAATTTGATTCAGTTATTGCAAAATGTCTAAGTAAATGTTCTGGTTCGGCTGTTATACTGGACTTAAGGTAATGGTGTTTTTCTACCTTAGATAAGTTAGCATCATTATGTATGAGCGAGGTAAAGATATCTCGAAAGCTCATCCAGTCTTGGTAGTCACCAGAAAACTTAGGGATATTTATTGGTGGCAACTTAATTTTTCGTGAGACCTTCTCCAAGGATTCCTTCTCGCTAGTAGTAAGTACCGGACTCACTTGGCTCAACTCATCGAGGGCCTCTTTAAGGTAAGTTTTACAATCTAAATAACTTTCCTCCGTTTGATCGAACTCGGTATTGGAATCAAATTTTAGGTTATTTAAAGTATCCTCTGAATATGTTTCTATAATCGTTTCATGTTGCTTATTATAAGTTAACCAATATTCTAGTAATGTTTCATATCTTGTTTCTAAGTATCCTCTAGTAAAGCGTGACTTAGACTTCTTGATGTTAGCAAACAATTTATTAATACGCTCGGTTAATTGTTTTTGAGAGGTACATAATTTCGACATTTTTAATAAGTTCACTGGACAGAAATAATTGAAGTACAATAAGTTCGGTAAAATATTGAGATTAACTTATTTATAAAGTCCACGCTGTTAAATAATTTAAGTTCTGTTACCACACAACAAATAATTAAAGTTTCAACAATCCAAGTCTATCACAATTTAAAGTTCACGTTTATGAATTTAATCTATTTATAAGTATTTTTTACACTTGCCACACTAGTAATTAGTTCAGTTTATTTTTATACCACTCAAATGTATTTCTCAAAGTCCTATGTGTCTAACTACCTATTGCATGGCCCTCTAACTACTCACTTTGGGCCATGCAAAACTCACCTTTGCACTTAACACTGCACTGCACTTCACTTTACTGTACTGTAATCGGGTCAGAAGGACCAATGAATAAAACACAGGCTTTAATACTGTGAAAAAACGAGGGTAATAAATTTATTTCTATATAGTACAGGTATGGATGAGTGATTTAAACGCTTTCACGTTCAAACTTAGGGCAGCGCCATCTATTGAAATATACGATCTATTGAACAGACGATATACAGAACATTAAAACAGTTTACCAAATCAGCAACAAAAGCAAGTTATTGAAATTAAGACCTTTCGTCGATAATGATGGCTTGTTGAAAGTCTCCGGGAGATTAAGAAATGCCAACGTTGACGAGAAAATGAAACACCCGCTTATTCTTCCTCACAACCACCAACCAGGCCACCACCTTAGCGACCTGCTTATAGATCGAGGTCACCAAATGACCTTCCATGGGGGTGCCCGCCTGACTTTGGCTTGGCTAAGACAAGAGTTTTGGATTGTAAGTGGAAACAGTGCTGTCAGAAAAAGTCTACGAAACCGAGTCACATGCAGAAAACACGATCCGTTCAAACAAAACCAGTTGATGGGAGATTTACCAGCCGCAAAAACAAACCTTACTCGTCCCTTTTATAATACCGGAGTAGACCTTACAGGGTTTGTAGATGTAAAATTTTCTAAGGGCCGAGGAATTAAAACTTCTAAAGGTTACATCGTGGTCTTTGTATGCATGGTCACGAAATGTGCCCACATTGAGCTGGTCTCTGACCTTACGGCATACGCTTTCCTGGCGTCTATGAGAAGACTGGCCGCTAGACGGGGAACACCCCGACATATCTACAGCGATAACGGAACCAATTTCATTAAAGCAAATCGAAGATTGCAGGAGGAAATTATAGACCTGAAGTCAACACTAGACGACGAATTTTTTTCGGAGTTAACTAGGATCAAATTAGAAAGGCATTTCAATGCCCCATCTTGGCCAAACGCTGGTGGTTTGTAGGAAGTTGCTGTAAAAAGTCTTAAACTGCACCTCCAAAGAGTAATAGGAGAGCAAAAACTTACATACGAAGAGTATTCTACCTTATTAGCACAGTTAGAAGGTTGTCTCAATTTCAGACCTTTATGTGCTCTCAGCGAGGATCCTGATGACATAGGCTATCTCACACCATCACGCTTTCTCTCTAGCGGGCCAATACTAACCATCTTAGAGACAGAAAAAGACGAACGTACCAGATGGCATCTAACTCAAAAGATCTACCAGGACATTTGGAAAAGGTGGCGGTCTTAATACCTTACGCAGATTAGACCTTAACAGAACAACACGATCCAAATGGCAAAAAGCACAAAGCAATATTAAAATTGATGGCATCATATTAATTCATGACGCATATTTACCAGCCAGGAAATGGGCTCTAGGATGAGTTATAGAACTTCATCCGGGCAAAGATGGGTATGTTAGGGTGGTAACACTAAAAACAAAAAACGGAACCTTCAAAAGACCTGTCGTAAAGTTATCTATTCTACCAACCAGTAAACAAACAAAACAACTCAATGAACCTTTACGACAACCAGATGATCAAAGCGCATAAAATAACATCACAACTAATAGTGACAGAACACCACAGGCAAAACGATCAAACAGTAAAGGATCATGTTACCTTATCAACATGGCACTTATGTTATTTATGTAAATAATGTCACCAGTTCAATGTGCTTACAATATATCGAATTTAAATAACAACCAGAGCATTTATTTTGACCAACTATCTAACATGCATCTCATTCGGGATCAATGGAAGCTTATAGTTTACTATGACATGGACCCATATTGGCGAGGAACAAACCTATTTGGCGAATATCTTAACCATATAGAAAGAGTTTGTATGAATTCAGAAATGAAAACACATTGTAACCTTATCTTGTTGCAATTGAATCACGGTTATAAGCAATTAGAACATTATAACAAAGCCTTGCTCGGTCAGCAGTTCACATCGGGTTACTCGCGCGTGCGAGTGACTTATCAATGTAGTCGGTAATGTTACACACAGCTTATTCGGCGTACTCGATGACCAATTCGCCGAACAATATGCAAAAGACATTTATAGTTCAATATGAAGTAACCAAATTCATCTCGCCTTGCTATGGAAAAACCAAACTTCCATAGTAGAGTCAGAATATAATTTACTTTAAAAGGATGGAAAATGCTCTGGCATTACAGCTAACAGCATACTGATGAGTCTGAAAAACATTCAAGATACTCTACTGGATATGGTCACAAATATTTATTAGGGAAAATTCAACATTTATCTTTTGAAACCTGAGCAACTACTAAACGAATTGAATATTACATCGGGCCAGCTATCTAAAGAAATACGTTTGCCTATAAACAACTTACACTCAGATTTACCAAAAATATACAATTACTAAAAGGGAAAGCGAGAATGACAAAGCGTTTTTCATATTTGAGATTAAAATTCCACTTGTGAGCCGAGACATCTATGAAGTCTATAAAATGATACCAATACCTAATACGGTTGCGCCCCTTGCGCCTATTGCTAGTCACATTACTATGAATCTCCCTAAGGAGGCGTATGTATAACTATCTGATCTAGACATTCAACAATGCACACAATTCGATACAGACACATTACTATGTCCGTTACAAAGACCAATCTATCATATGAAATTCGATGAAGACCTATGCCTTAAAGACAAAAGATGCAAAGTAGACTCGATTCCGTGTAGAGACACGTGTACACAGCTAAAGCCAAGGTTAATACCTACTTATTCTTTTGTTGTGAGCGTTGTCCGATAAGAATTATATGCGGGCATCTAGTTACAACTGACTGACTTAGCAAGGTCGGGATCACATCGCTGGGGGAAGACTGCCTTATCAAATGGGGTGACGTCACCGTAGTTCCGCACAGACAGCATACACAGTTCCGGTCTTTTTTCCTTCGATGACCCCACCCTTGCGCTTCCCTAATTAATGAGAGGTTGGGCACGACACATTAACTAAGTACTTACTGCTTGGGTTGCTGGTGAGAGGTCCAGAGGTCCAGTTCTCTTCTTGAGATTCTCCAACGTCACAATACAATACAATCTGGTAATAGTTCAAGCACTGCACTACCACAACTTGCAAGGGTCTTTCACAAAGATCGCGTAATTACAAAAAGGCGATCATTCCAAACAAACTTATTTTAATACGAGCTAACCAAAAAACATTTTTTCCCTAACCCAAAAAGTCATAGACAAAGTAGACTGCCTACGCTAAGTGGCGTTCCGAACATATTTGATGATGGGTATTGTGGGAGCTGGAGCAATAGGGTACGCAGTGCGACGCATTCGTAAGCAGTGAAGCGCCCGTAGCGAAATGAAGCGCTCGTAGCGAAGTTGAAGCGCTCGTAGCGAAGTTTACTTAGCAGTTCTCTACCGATCAGCAAAGTTAAGTAACGTCGCGCGCGGTCATGAGTTGGATGGGTGACTGAGCGTTTCCGTGCTTCGGAGGGCACGTTAAGCCGTCGGTCCCGGTTATTGTCTTAGGATGGCAGTCGTTATAGCATGGTGGTAGGGCATTTTGCGAATGCCCGCCTGGCTAGCTACCACCCTCAAGTAGAAAATTTGTGACCAAACACGGTGTGTTCCGGCAGCTGTCCTTGAGAGCCAGTACTTCTAGGTTAGCCTGCACAACATTTTCGACCACATCAAAACTTACCATCAGGTGAGATAGTGGTCAAAGGCTAACCAATCAGGCATAAAAAAAAAAACATCGCTTCGCGTGCATGCAGCGCGCAGCAACCGCGCGCGCTACTGCCGTGCCCGCCGCCGCCGCCGCCACCACACCTGCACTCACGCCGGTCCCAGGACCTAGTGCTAGTTTTGCGTATCGTGTTAGTGATCAGTTTATAAGTGTTAAAGCAGAGCAAAGTAGTGATCAAAGCTATAATCAGTATCCTCGTGTGAAAAAAGTATCTAGTGGGCGTGTAAATAAATCTATTTAACTCGTTTTTAACCGATTTAACCAACCCCGAGGGGTGCCAGGTTAGAATTGTACTTCCCCATATCATCCCGTGGGTGTCGTACGAGGCGACTAAGGGAAAAATACTGGAAGGTGGGCAGCAGCACCTTCTAAAGAAGTGCCATCTTAAACTGCGATCCCCAAGACGCCCGCCAATCGTGGGGATTATGACAAATACCCCCTGTTCCCCTATACAGGGGGTATTTGCCATAATCCCCAAGCTGTGTTCAACAGTGGACGATCCGGCTGATACAATAACCATTTTGGCCAATAAAGTTACAGGACACTGAGACTAAAGATACAATAATATTTGTTTATTATCTGTAATTCTACCTCTTCATTAGTTCTCCGTGCCTCCCTTGGGAGCATGTACGATGTAAGCATTGCGCGCGGTCAGCGGTTTACGCATTCATGCCACAATATGTAAACCGCGGCACCAGTGCACAATTGGACACCGTACCATCCGCGTGTATTCACCAACCATACCATTAACCATATTAGCTTAGTTTGGGATATTAAAGTACCATTTATTCCCTCACTCTGCGTATCATTTTCTTATGTACGGAGAGCACCGTAAAGTCTGACTAAACTATTGTTAAAGCTTATTTATAAGTTTAAATTACTTCAAATCAGTCTTAATTAGTTTTGTCAATTAAATAAATGGGTTGCTGGTAAAAATCACAAAAATAGGATCCAGCTTCATAGCCTGCACACGCACAGTCTATGAAAGACATGAATCTTCCACAGGGTACAAAATTTCCCTAAACTAACCTATGCCGAATTCTAGCTCAATTAGTCAACGGAAGATGACTACTAACTGAATATCAACAGATACTTTGCAAGTGAAGCTGATAATAATTTGGAATATTCCAAATTACCATCTCTTCTGGTATTCCTAATAAGCAACAAGACGTGGTCGGATTATAACCTCGTATAATTTATTTATATATATACAAACTGCTAAAATCAAATTCAACATGCTAGATTTGTAGCCCACTTTACAATATGTATAAAGCTAAACTATCTAAATTTAACAAATTTCAGCGATGGGAATAGGTTGAATACGTAACTCAAAAATTTTCAATATCACTTTTTACACTTTGGTCTCTGATCACCATATTGAGAGTTTTGCGAACTAACCGCGTAATCATTTCGACTGATGCCGTCCACCTTTTGTATTGTACGGCCATTAAAACTAGATGGCATTACTACTTTCCGTGAAACCCTGCTATTCACAAATTACCTGCAGTATTCCAAGTTACCCTCCTTTCCTATACTCTTTTTAATTGTATAGGCATATTTTACGAGCGGGTGAGTTGTTTTAGGAGGTCTTTATTGGATCTGCTTGACGGTAGCGTCAATGATCACTCGTGATGATCCTCCCTTGTTGTGCCTTAGTAAATCAACTCAACCTTACCCTATTGCTACTGAGACTGGGAGCCATATAATATGTATTACTGCTGACCTATATATTATGATACCCCTTTTATAAGTTTACTTGCATTTATCAGTGCATACTTTTTAATTTTCTTTCTTGTATTATACAATATACAATTTGAAAGGTTAAATAGCTTTTGTATATTATGCATGTCTAACTCACTACAAATGTTTATTAAATTTGTGGTCAACAATGTTGGTCTCACAATTATAACTATAAATACGAATACTTTTATAGTAAGAAATATTGTAAAACTGGTTGTTGGTCCTTAATAATACAAAAAAACAAAATTAGAAATTAATAACAATTTATAAATTTATAACAATCTATTTTTCTGAGACATTCAGTTGTTAATTCTCATGTGCCTGTAATTTTACTGGCTATCAAGGACTGCTGTTGGAACACATTATTAGGTGCTTGGCGACAGATTTTCTACTTAAGGGTGATAGCCAATCAGGTGAGCATTCGCAAAAGCCCACCCACAAAGCTCAAGTTGGCGGTGGAGATCGAACCATGGATCTACAGCATGGCAGTCCATAGCTTTTACCACTCGGCTATCATTCCTATAAAAGATCCTTTATAAAATGTTGTAGGTACATCGTATAGTTTAAACTTGGATTAAATTCATTAGTTCTATACTGCAATTTTCAGGAAATCACACCATCAGCTCCAATGCACCTATATATGATAGTTTTGTATGGAGGTACATAAAACTTACTGCTGGCTATGACAATGCTTACCTTGAGTGTAAATTAAGCACAGGGGATGAAAGAAAACTTGTTATACGAATAAATTTAAAACAAACTACAAAACCAGGTACGGATAATCCATTTATAATCTTGGTAACACTATCATACAGCTATCTGATTATTGATCCTTATGTATTCTATATAATGTTTTGGGCTTTTGACTATTTCTGATCGGTAAATCAGTTAGGTTAGGTTGTGTAGCAGTCCGTGATAACGTGCTGTAAATTTATGCAGGTAACCAGCTCTCAAAGAATGTTGGACAGATATTTAGCAGCCTTTTTAAATGCTTGCCAATTATTATTAAATTCAAAATAGCTATAGTTATAGTTATCTGACTTGATTTGGTCAGTAATGTGCAGATTGTCCACAACCTGTACATCAATTGGTATTAATCAAAACGTCTACATGTCCTGTATATGTCTCACCCAACTAGATTCAATAAAAAGCCCAGCCGTTTTACTAAACTAGCGGTCTTTAGCCTTAACGTCTCATAGAAAATGTAATTAACGAGCTGTTTGATGCTGTGTCTATTTATAAAATTACTAGTCTAGGGGATATTCTATAGGTGTCACGATTAGCAAGGCAAACAGGAGCGTATTAGGTTACTCGTTACCTCAATAACGCACGAGCCGACTGAGCAAAGCGAGCAGCCGGCAATTCAGCAGAAAAATACACAAATTAAATGAGTAGGCTAGGCGAGCAGTTAAAAACGCAAATTAAATGACTAGGCAAGTAATCAAACGGTATCGGTCCAAGTAATTTGCAAGATGTTTGATGGAATGGCTGAATATAACTCAGTCTGCTTGTTTTTCTTTTCTTTATGCTTGATAGGTTAGCCTTTAACTACTATATGACCTGACGTTGTCGAATATGTTGTTCAGGCTAACCTAGAATTACTGGCTCTCAAAGACAGCTGCCGGACCAAACCTTGCGGCACTTGGTCAGTTTTTCTACCTGAGGTTTGCAGCTAGCCAGGCGGGCATTCGCAAAATACCCTACCACAATTTTTTTTAACGTGTGAAAAATGCTTTGATCCATTCCCGTCAACCCCGGGGAAGGTGGCCGGGATATGTCGGGCTCGACACCAACTACTCTCAGAGCAGCAAGTACAGCCACGGAAGGTAGGGAGAGCGGTGCACCGTGATACCGGCACTCCTCTTCCACCGTGGCCCCTAACCGTCAGGTATGGTGTTGCCCCTACAACACCACAGCCCGCCTCAGATGCAGTGCTGCCCATACAGCACCGCAGCCTACCCGTTGCCGCTCCATTCTTGACTTAGAGGCAAAGCTCAGTGGAGCGGCCCCTCTGAGGCCGGCCGACTGACCACGCCGGCGCGGCCCCTGGTTCCTCTTCGCTTCACCGTGGGTGACGAAGCCTCGGCTACTGAGCCCCACCGCCACGACAAGGCGGGAACCCTCGCGGGAAAATGTCCTACCACCTTGCTATAACGACTGCCATCCTAAGACAACAACCGGGACTGGCGGTTGTTGACGGGCCGCTTACTGAAAAGGTTAGGCTGTTAATTGCTAGTTCGCTTGCATCACATATATGTGATTTGCGATTAGATTTCATCAAATATTTTAACTGATTTAATGTGACTTTACTTAGAAAACTATCGCGAGTTTTGTAAACTGGTCGGAATCTATCCGGTATATATAACACGAGTCCCAGTTGGGTACCTATTCATTTAGGATTTAATGTGTTCAAGTTGTGAAAACCTTAAGCCACTATGGAAATTAGACGATCTTCAAGGTCAAAACCAAAGTCCAAATCAAAAGTGACAGGATTAAAACGTCCTTTAGGTTTTTCGAATGACACTCGATCTTCTTGATCACTTCACTATCAACGATTCATAATGATAAGTAATAGATTAGGTGTTATACAGTGTTGTGATTGTTAGTTCTTTTTTAAATGCCATTGTGACAGGATAAGCTTGTGGATCACCTCATGTTAAGCGGACTAACCTCGGCCTATAACAGATTCATTTCGTCACAAGACACAAATTGCACTGCGCCCGTCACCTTGAGACATAGTTGTTCAGTCTCATGTGCCTGTAATTTCACTGGCTCTCAAGGACTGCTGCCGGAACACACCGTTAGGTGCTTGGCGACAGATTTTCTACTTGTTGTACTTGTTGTCTTTGTGGTCGCTTGCTAGGCGGGTATTCGCAAAATGTCCTTCCACCAAGCGGTGAAGCTCAAGCCCGCGGCGAGATTCGAACCATGGATCTGCTGCGCGGCAGTCCATAGCCAATGCCACTGAGCTATCACTGCTTCGAAATAAATAAATTAAATAGAGCTTAAATTAAAATACTTTTATATATTTCAGTAAACTTTGGTTTTGAAGTTAATGGCTTAATCCTACCTCTGAATGAAAACACTAACAATGGTTTAAGATATGAATATTTTAATGGGGAAAAAGTAAGAATCCAAAGTTTGAAGAACGACAGTCTGTATGGAGATATGGAATGTACAGGAGAAAATTTACCTAACGATTTTTTAAGTGAGTATTGAAATGAAAAGGGAAACCAGGTTTGTACATTGTATTTTCGATAACTTAAATCTTCACCACAAGCTGAACCTAAAATAGGAACTTGCTCTCAAAGACAGCTGCCAGGACACACTGTTGGGTGGAAGGCAATAAGAGGTGGGGGATTGGGTGGAAGGAAATGAGAATCAGTTTGGTTTCACCAAGAGCAAATCCACAACAGATGCAGGTGTTCAATTGATGTTGCATATACTGGAAGCCTGGGAGAGTTCACATGATGCTATTGGCGTATTTTGTGATCTTTCCAAGGCATTCGACTGTGTAGAGCACTGCACTCTGATTCGTAAACTTTACCACTATGGTATTTGTGGAAAACCTCTGAATCTTATAGAGTCATATCTGTCAGACAGGCTACAGAGGGTTGAAATAAGTGGCAATACTTCTTCCGGGTCATTGGTAAAAATAGGAGTACCACAGGGATCAATTTTGGGATCTTTTCTGTTTCTAACATATATTAATGATCTGCCTTGCATGGTCAATGATTTCTGCTATATTGTTTTATTCGCAGATGATACTTCTCTGATTTTTAAAGTAGATAGGAAAGACAGTGAACTGACGCATGTAAATGATGTATTATCTAAGATTTGTAAATGGTTCGCCGCCAATAATCTTCTCCTAAATTCAAAAAAGACGAAATGTTTAAAGTTTTCTTTACCAAATGTGCCTTATGTTGAACCAAACATAAAGCTTGGCCCAGATAAACTCCCTATTGACAAAGCGACAGTCTTCCTGGGAATCAAAATGGATTCCACTTTACAATGGGATCCACATATACATGATCTCTCCGGAAGACTTAGTTCTGCTGCATATGCAGTTCTTAGGATAAGACAGTTAACAGACGTAGCTACTACTCGCCTTGTTTATTTTGCGTACTTCCACAGTATTATGTCGTATGGCGTATTGCTGCTGCTGAGATAGAGACAATCTTTATCATACAAAAGCGTGCAATTCGAGCCATATATAAAATGGGTCCTAGGGAATCTGTGAGGGATCTTTTAAAGAAATTGATATTTTAACTTTACCAAGTCTGTATATATTTGAAAATATTATGTATGTTCGTAAAAATTTTAGTAGATTTAAATTAAACAGTGACAATCACGATTACAATACTAGGAATAAAGATAAAATAGCGGTGCCAGGTTTTAGATTAGCAAAGACAAATAAAAGGTCCTTCTTAGGTAATTGTGTGCGGTTTTATAATAAAGTTCCTAAACATATTACAACGCTCACAGAGGGGAAATTCAAGTTGCAAGTGAAAAACATATTTATTAAAAAATCCTACTACACAGTTTCTGATTACATAAACGACAAAAATGCCTGGACAATTCCGCCTCCGCCAAGCTATTGCCTGTCACCTACATAATTTAAACAAATATTGTAATAACTCTATTATATAGTATGTATGTAACACATTGTTAAAAGATGTTTAAAATAATGGCCCCGAGTTTCTTGCCCGTTCTTCTCGCAGTGGCTCTATACAATTTATTTGCTGAACGTGGCAGTACAATGTAGAATATTTCAATACTAAAATTTGTAATTGACCTTCATAAGAGCGTCGTAGACGCCTAAATTGAATAAATGATTTTGACTTTGACTTTGAATAGATTTTCTACTCGAGGGTGTTAGCCCGCAAGGCGAGCATTTGCAAAATGGTTTAACAGAGTTTAATAAGAGCGTAAGTTTAATTTGGGTCTAGGTAACATAAGGTGTACTCATTGCTATAAACACAATTCAATTCAATAAGACAAGTTTGGTGTACCGGCGGTATGTCGCCGATATTGTGTTCCTGCATAAACTTTAAATGGTTAGTTACATGGACAGTCTAAAGCTCCTAAAATTTTAATTACTCGTGCAGTCTTCAAAACAGAATTATATTTTATCTGCATATCGAATTTTGCCGAAAAACCAAAGTGACCGATATCATTTTCAGAATTATACAACCAATTGGGAAAAAAGGTTCTCAGGTGGTTACCACATTATACCATAAGACGTAGATGTGGTAGGACTAGGTAGACTGGCGACATCGTTGCAGTTGCAGTGAGCCAATGGTTATAAGTGGCTTATAGCTGTTTATTGTCGTATTCTATGGGAGAGGCTTTATCCAACGGCGGACGTCTTCCGACTGATGATGATATAGATGAAGAGAATTATTTGTGTATTGTTTAGTTTTTAAGTGCGACTTCCCAAGTAGCATTCGGAGTTCTATATCAGATGTCTAGTCGTTCACATGAACTCCAAAAGCTGTGTAAGTCAGCTGTATAAGAGCTGTATAGCTTGCTATAACGCTCTTATAGAACCAGTTTGGGCACAAATTAGACAGCCTTAAGTTCACTATGGCTGTACATTAGCAGTATAATAGCATTATAATAGCAGTTTAAGTAGTAACATCGGACTTAAGGCTGACTTGCGGCACTATATGGGACGCAGTGTGATCCATACAATGTACATGAGCGTAATAAAGAGTAACAAGTGGCTAAATACACAGCCTTCACAGTTATAAAATCTGACAAAAGTACTCCAGTGCTACCTAGAATTCACGTGTGTCCTAAATTATCTCTTCATTTTATAATTATTCACTACAATTGTTTGGTTTTGTGTGTGCCATCCAGAAAACAATTAACTCCGGCGGATATTTGGATAAAAATTTATGATAACACGCGGTAATAAGTACCTGTTTCAAAGACTTAATAATGTTAATGCCATGGGAATGCAACTTTATCGTGAAATGTATACATATTTACCGCTAAAATATTCACGTAAATCCTCTGTAAAAACGCGTTATTCATTTTAAAATATTTAAAACTGGCTGAGAGGAAATGTACAATTTTCAGTTTTTGATATTATATTGGCATTATAATTATACTACGGAAATTAATTATAACATGAAACCAAAACTCAACCGCTCTATCTGCGTATTTTGTGATAAATCTGCAAGATAATTTTTGAGATTTATTATTTGGTAAATATTTTAGGTTAGAATAAAATGGTGGAAATGAAATACCGCTATGTGAACTGTTATAACTCCAATTTAATGCGGTTGAGCGTATATAGGTTCACATGTATTCTGTTAGTATGCTGTTATCTATATGAAGTCCCACATTTGTATCACTACAGAGCCAATGTCTATAAATTTATTCTAATGTGTACTTATGTACAGCTTTAAGATGTAGTTCAGGACTATTGTGTATCATCGTTCAATGTACTGAAATTTTAGAGATCCGCAATAATAATTATTGTCCGTTAAATCGCCTAGACCAGGTTCTAAGTCAAGTATGAATACCTAAAGGACAAATTTTGTAACAAACTAACAAAAATCACTTTTTGTTTTCGTGTGAGACACACAGTTTGGTGTCAGAGTTACAAAAAACACTATACTACTCTGTTCAAGAAGGTATTTAAAATAATGTAAACCAATTAGATAAAGGTGGACAACATTATACCCTGCGACAGAAAAGGACAGAAAATAATAGTTGTCACTCAGCCATAGTAAAAAACACTGTTTACAATGTTTTAAAGGTGAATATACACCTGTCAGCACCGTAAGCGCCGAGTCGGCAAGTGTAATAGTGTAACCTTATTATCAGATAAATAGCTGTTGTCTGTTTTATAAATAACTGTTATTTCTGATATTTATCTGTTAAAATTCTGTAAAATATGGTTACACTAGCAGACTTGGCGCGTACGGCGCTGACAGGTGTACGATCGCCTTAAATATCTACTTAGACAAAGTATATGCTATTTATTTCTGACCTTGAAAGTAAACATGCGCATTCCTTTTAACAAGTAAGCGAGAAATAGAGGCGGGAACGGGATAAGTATAGATCCTCTGATCACTCGCGTGCGTGATGGCTAGGATAGGATTTGTTATTGTATTGTTATTTAGTTGCGAAATAAAGATTACGTGAAGTGTATGTTTCTGTGTGTCACCGTTATTCGTATTTTATAAAGGTATTATTTGTTTATTTTAAGGAGCGTGTATTATTTGTTTATTAGTAAAAATTCATTTATGTGACTGATTTTATCTACAATTTCAACTATTTATTTATCGGTATTAGGTGCATAATGGCGATAATATGCGACACTAAGATAGACTTACCTTTAATATAGGCTCTAGCTGGCGAGTCACAAATGAAGCATCTGATTTTTATCTTTATAGTTTTCTCTAATCGCTCAACTACAAGACCTTCTTCTAATAATATCTTTATGTCATTTACAAAATGTTCTAAGAATTCATTTAATTTCTTTGGTTTTCCTTTCCCAAAATAGATTCCAATAACAAAAGGCCGAATTCTAGGATTTTCAAAAATATTACATAATATGGGCCAAAATTCATTTGTAGAACTTTTAAAAATAGGCAAACCATCCACATTTATGTTAATTGAAATCATATCCGGAATATCAATCCAATCTTGCAAAATTTTCTTCAAAGGTTTTGCTATCCCATTGTGCCAGTATTGACCTCCTTCTACATTTTTTAAAGTAACATTAACGGGAGTGCATAAAATTGTTCTAGCATCAGACGGTAGTGTTCCCGGTTTAAAATCGTTTATTATTCCTGACAATTTATTCAAAGCGGAATGAGGAATACTATTTTCAATAGCCCATGCTCTTATTTTTTATATATTAAAGGTTAAATGATTGTCCAAATCAAAATTGTATTCACTATCACTAGAACTGCTATCACCACACTCTGATATCTGTATATTTTGAAAGGAAACTTTCAGGTTCAGGCACCTTTTTTTCTGCTTCATGTACAGAACCACCATGACCAACGGTTGAATTCGCACTTGTTGAAGCCGTTTCGACGGGCTCATTTTCGGGCGTCGTTGTCAATCGACTGTTTATTCTTACAATTTGCGAATATTCTTTTGCAATTTTTCTTCTTATTACACCGGTTCTCGCTCTCATTTTCCAAGAGTTTTTATTCATTTTCACAAATTGTAGCACGCGACGAATAAACACACAGCTTGTGGGATA
The DNA here is from genome assembly GCA_963890685.1 of Plagodis pulveraria. Taxonomy (NCBI): domain Eukaryota; kingdom Metazoa; phylum Arthropoda; class Insecta; order Lepidoptera; family Geometridae; genus Plagodis; species Plagodis pulveraria. Next base: position 3,077,801 of record OY982977.1, read on the forward strand.
AGTGTTATAGAATATCACATTCACATTCATGTTCTGCTTACAGCAAATAAGAGTAGTACTTCTGGACAAATAAACTGCTATTGATGTTAATGGACAACACATATAGTCCTTTTAACAGCCTACAGTGCACATGCGAATCATTTAAACACTTTTGTACAGATAGTAAAAAAAGGTTATTTTAATGATCACAAACAAGTCCTACTACAGATACTAGCTGTATAACAGTCTAAAACAAGTAAACATAACAGCCTTTGGTTTTATAAATGACCACGTGTGTTCTATTAAAATGCTAGCTCTATAACATCGTACAAGTAGGCCGTTAAACAGCGGTTGCCGTATCTCTACCCTCCTATAATGCTCTTAGTCAGACGGCTGACTAAAGGATAATTGTTAGAGTATTATAACACCAACAAACATATAAAAGTATAACTCTACACTCCTATAAGTCCCTTAGACAGGTGTAGGTGCAATTAATCGCAATAATGCAGCTTATACATCACGAGTGAACTGTAATAAAGCTTCAAGTACACCTGGGAACTAAATGTGTACTCTTAAATGGAGTAAAATGCTACTTGGGTTATAAAAAAATATACCTTATAATAATAATAGATATAATTATAATCATGGTATAAAGTGTTCACCTCTAGAAGTTGATGTACATTAAATAATACTCACACTCACACACATAAACACGAACACTATAACACCAGTACACACAAATGCATCATAATAGCTAGCATAAACGTTTAATTACATTTTTGTATTTTATAATATGAAGAGTCAGAATGGTCTGGAGGCCCTTCACCAGTACTAATCTTCTTTTAATTACGTGGGTAGGGCGTGGAAATACAAATTAATGAGTTCAGATCACAATCGACGTATTTTAACCAGCATCCACAGAAATCACGATATAATTTGGTAATTAGCGATGAGTACTTCACGAATTCAACTTGATTAAATCTTGAAGTAGCGTGATGGTAAAGATTCTCAGCGATTCGTCACTAGCGTGGTGCGCGGGCGCCGTCTCGTTCAAAAGTGAGTTTAAGATGGCCGCCCGCACTACCATCGACAATGACGCTTCGCTAGGTTGACATCGACAGTCCTGTCAACCTGACGTTTGACATTTGACGTAAACGCCGTCACGGCCGGACTGACTTGCAACCGTCCTCGGGCGATTTATCTGATAGATGCATAATCCGTTCGCTCATCCTGACTTTATCATTTTCATCAGCATACAAACACTCAAATCAATTATAGACTTGGACTAACCAGGCAAGTGTATCCGCTTAGCCAACCGTAAGGTGTGACTCGGACTACACTTCAGTAAGACCAGTCAGCAAATGCATTAGATACCAATTCAGGTTAGGATTTAGCCTAGACAACACATTTTTATACTTGTAAATATTTAGACAAGCCAATCCTAACCAGGATGTGACCCGGACGACACAATTCGTCTGACAAATATCAGGCGATCATCCAGGACAAGTCAGTTTTCTCGAGGGATCTGACTTGGACGACAAATTCGTCAGATGACGCTAAATAAACCACTGTGACAAGTCAATGACTCGGACGACGCATTTCGTCTACCATCTGTGACAAGTCAATGACTCGGACGACACATTTCGTCTACCTTCTGTAACAAGTCAATGACTCGGACGACACATTTCGTCTACCTTCTGTGACAAGTCAATGGCTTGGACGACACATTTCGTCTACCTTCTGTAACAAGTCAATGACTCGGACGACACATTTCGTCTACCTTCTATGACAAGTCAATGGCTCGGACGACACATTTCGTTTACCTTCTGTGACGAGTGAAGTGCCCTCTAATTATTCACGTTGGAGTAAGAACGACACTTCTTCGCCCAGGATCGACCATTTTTACAATTATTCATAATTGTAGGAATGTTAGAGTACAGTAACGATAGTTTGTACTATACCTTATGATAGTGAATTGTCTTGTTCCGTGCGCACTTCAACTTAATTTAAAAGACTAGACGCGATTTCAGTAAGAATATTTAAGAGTTTGATTGGAAGCATTCACTATGCTTTTAAGTTTATAGCGATCATTATTTAAAACTTCAGTAATAACGAATGGACCCCTAAATTTCCTGTCTAACTTTGTTTGATTTCGTTCACGGTTTTTGGTGAACACGTAATCACCTTTAGAAAATGGCTTAATTTTTGCGCGGCCACGATTGAATCTAACAGTTTCGGATTTAGCAGCTTTCTGGATGTTTGCTGATGCATCTTCCCTAACCGAAACAATACCTATCTAAGCGAACCTCGTTCTCGTTATCAGTGCAATTTATTTTTGGCCATACCCAGTTATGGCTAGGAACGAATCCCTAACATAAGTTTTGATGGAGAACATTTGTTTACGGTAGATTTTGTACTTTTTAAGGCAAGCTGAATATTTCCTAATTCGTCCCGCCACGTCTAATTAGGATCGTTTACGACGATAGTTAAAAGTCTCTTTAAAGTACGCATCACTCGTTCGACCTGGCCATTGGCTTTACTTGCACCCGTCGAAATAAAGTGAAGTTCTATTTTATGCACGTCACAAAAACTTTTAAAATCAGAACTGATGTAGCAACGACCTTGATCTGCAATTATTCTTTTTGGCGTTCCAAAAAGGTAAACTGCTTTTTGCAGTGCATGTATTGCACTATGTGCATTAAGATGTGGTATGTTCGAATAAAACGTACTTCGTAAAACCGTCAATGATTACCGAACAATACTCCATCCGGTTGCTCTTCCCGCTGAGCTTTCCCGAAAAATCAATATAAACTGTGTGGCAGGGCACACCACACATTTTAGGAATCGGATGAAGCTGAACGAGCTGAACTCCCGACGGGCCTTTAGAAGCCTTACAAACTATGCACGAATCTATGAATTTCCGAACTCATTTAGACGTATCTGGAAACCAATACTTCTCATAGAGCTTGTCTAACGTTTTATCCCTACCTAAATATTGCTATTTATTGTGAATATGATTTATGAGTGTCCAAATAAGGGATCGCGAGCCTATAGGCAGCTAGGAGATCATTTTATTACGAACGATTTTCTATAAAGGATGCCTTCTCTGACATCATAAGATTGGACTAAGGGTTCCGGAAAACTGTTACTGTGATATTTTGTGATGAGGTCTTGGATTTCAGCATCCCTTTTTTTTATCAACTGATAACCAACCTTGATGGAGCTCAACAAATTGAACAGATTTAGTTTGCGCTGTTTCAGATTCTAAGGGAGTAACCGTATTAGAATTTGTAATAGGATTTCGAGACAAAAAGTCAGCGTGTTCCATTCTGCTACCTTCGCGATAAACAATATTCTCAATCCTCAATTCTCAATTGTTTATTGCAACATATGAAGCTACATGCAGGTCTTATTTAACATGTTTGTGTGTGTTATACATATGACCCTATAAGGGTATGGCAATAGTAGGATAATATAGAAGTCGTGAGCCTGCAAATATGCCCACCAACGATGTACATGGAGAGTTAAATCCTTATTAGTATTTGATGCCTTCAATGAATTACAGTCCGTAACAATTGCAAAACTTCTACCATGAAATGTTCTACCGCTCTAACGACTGCTGATGTATCTCTCTCTAACTCGTAAGAGTGGTAGCGAAACTCTGCATCTGATGTTCGACGGCTAAAGCATTTTACAGCGTGGTGAAGGTTGTATTTCTTTTGTAAAAAAATCGCTCCATAACCGTGTGAGCTAACGTCTGTATGTAATTCTACAGAGAGTTCCGGGTCAAATATTGTAAGTACGGGTTCAGATGTAAGAATGTCTATTAATCTTTTGCGTATTTTTTTTCATGTTCAGTAGTCTAAGTAATTCGCCCTTTTAATTTTCTAAGAGGATATAAGGGACCCACAACCCGGGTGGAATCGGGGATAAATTTCCGGAAATAGGACGCTAATCTAACGAGGAGAAGAAATTTGCCCCAACGAGCTGATCGACTTGTTCCTCTATTCGAGGCAAAGAATAACGTTCGGCCATGGTAGTAGAATTTCACCCCCTGTAATCGAAACATAGTCTGTCTGTATTGTCCTTTAGAACATTGGGGCTTGCAAAGGGGGAATAAATCTCCTGAACCATTCCTGCATCAAATAATTTTTTTGACCTGTTCCCTGAGATTATTTGTTTTTCTATGGGTGCGCGTTTAGTGGGACACCTATATAGGATCTTTTTCGGATCCACTAATCTAAGTCCACATACCCCTACGAGTACTATAAGATTATTTAATGTCTTATCACAAAAAACGAGATTGCTCTTTGGTGTACTAGGTTATCATTATCAATTTTCACGCATAGTCCTAAATCAAAAATATCCCTACCAATTATTATAGTATCAGATATAGGTATTACATTCAATTGGTATAGCAAGTTTATTAAACGTTACACAAATTCAAACTTAACTTCGCTTTGAATTTGTGTAGCGCGTTGAATGTTATTTCCTACTAGCACTAAGATAAACGATATCTTTACACACAGTACCCAAGAGCTTATTGCTAAGACTTTCCTTTATAAGTGAATAAGACGACCCACTATAGAATAAAAAAAGGAACAAACTCACCGGATAATGTTTGCCAAAGTAGGCAGGTAAGAAGGGCGGTGCTCGCAATGATGGACCTCCTTGAACGCAACCTTGCATCCGTTCTTCTTGTTGGGGCAGTTATTTGTCACATGATCCTTTTGTCCACACGTGTAGCAGCTCACAGAAGTAATGTTCTGCGAAGCGCTTGAAGAGCGGTGTGTCTTGAGATGTAGGTCCGGAACGATCACGACGTTTTCTACATTCTGCGAAGCGGTGACCCATTATTGCCCAGAAGCTACATCTGCCTGAAAACCTTTGGGTTGGACTATAGCGCTTGATCTCAGGGTCGTTGATTTCTCCACAACCTGACCGACGACGCCTCAGAGATACACCTCCCAGTATCCGGAATATTTGAGTTCTTCAAAGTAGTCTTGAAATAATTTTGGTTTAGAAAACTTCGCTATAAGAGACTGCTTGACTACGCTCTAGGTCAATTGTAGGTTCAATTTGGTGATGCAAGATGCAGCTCGTCCTTTCAAAGCACTCGTAAGAGCCATGAGTAAGTCTGTTCTATCCAAACCCCTCTTTTGAAAGATGACTTCTGTTATATTGCACCAACAGTCAATGTCGTCATCGGGGTCGTCTGGAATGAAGGGTAGCAATTGCGTAGGATGATTAGTGTTCACAGCTGGTACTTGCCAAACCGCGAGAACTCGAGATAAAAGCGTCTCATGCCGTCGAGTGATTTCTCGGCATCCCTTTTGATCAGCTGGCCCTCAACTTGGGACGTCGAATCCCACTTCTGATGAAGAGTCAGAATGGTCTGGAGGCCCTTCACCAGTACTAATCTTCTTTTAATTACCTGGGTAGGGCGTGGAAATACAAATTAATGAGTTCAGATCACAATCGACGTATTTTAACCAGCATCCACAGAAATCACGATATAATTTGGTAATTAGCGATGAGTACTTCACGAATTCAACTTGATTAAATCTTGAAGTAGCGTGATGGTAAAGATTCTCAGCGATTCGTCACTAGCGTGGTGCGCGGGCGCCGTCTCGTTCAAAAGTGAGTTTAAGATGGCCGCCCGCACTACCATCGACAATGACGCTTCGCTAGGTTGACATCGACAGTCCTGTCAACCTGACGTTTGACATTTGAAATCATCAAATGTCAAACGTCAGGTTGACAGTACTGTCAATGTCAACCCATCGAATTTAACGTCGCGTAAAATGGTATTATATTTTGGGGAAATTGTTCCAACAAACAAAATGTATTCATAGCACAAAAAAGATGCAAAGTCAAAGTCAAAGTCAAAATCGTTTATTAAGTTTAGGCGTCTACGACGCTTTTATGAAGGTCAATTACAAATTTTAGTATTGAAATATTCTACATTGTACTGCCACGTTCAGCAAATAAAATGTATAGAGGCACTGCGAGAAGAACGGGCAAGAAACTCGGGGCCATTCCTTTAAACTTCTTTAAACAATGTGTTACATACTCGTACTTACTATATAATAAAGTTATTACAATATTTGTTTAAATTATGTAGGTGACAGGATAGCTTGGCAGAGGCGGAATTGTCCACGCATTTTTGTCGTTTAAGTAATCTGAAACTGTGTAGTAGGATTTTTTAATGAATATGTTTTTCACATGCAACTTGAATTTGGCTTCTGTGAGCGTTATAATATGTTTGGGAAATTTATTATATAACCGTACACAATTACCTAAGAAGGACCTTTTATTTGTCTTTGCTAATCTAAGACCTGGCACTAATTATTATGGTTTGTTACAAGTACCTTTAAGAATGTCATTTTCTTGTTTATATTCATAGATACACGGATATTTCAAACCATAAACTTTACTACAGCTGGAAATGAAAAGAGATATAAAACATTAGAATGTTCTGCAGAAGAGTTGAGCTCGGGGAAAAAAAAAACAATTGCTTTATGTGTGTATCCCGGTATCGATACAAATGGTAAGCACGCAATAATTTGTTGTGGACATTGTCGCACGCAGTCGTGTCGCATCATCCCGAAAATGAAAATAAAATTGCAATTATTTAGAATACAATCGAATAATTTATTTGTAAGACATGGTATGTATATAATAACAGAAGCATACAGGATGATATAATTAATTTCATCCTATATGCTTTTATAACAAGACTTCATCTTATATGTTTTTAAGCAACACACAGAAAGACACATAGACAGCGAAGTCTTAGTAATAGGGTCCCGTTTTTACCCTTTAGGTACGGAACCCTCAAAATACAAATCGAAGTTGTTTACAAAATTACACGAGAATTGATTGAGAAATGTAACGCGTTGATAAGAATAACCAGAAATCCGGCGAGACATACGGCAGCATTTTTGCTCAAGCTAAAACAGAGATGCTTTGCGCTCGCTCTGTCAGTCTTTGTGTTATTGTATCATAATATTTAAACCTAAAAAGCTATCAGGAGGAGATTTCTCAGTACAATACGATCAGAAATCGGTGTTTCCTTCTTACAAATAATGCGTTAAGTTTTATTGATATTATAATGTCTTACAGTTATCTTTCTGTCTATAACTTTTACAGATCCATTTATTAATGGGTTAGCAATGGCCAAGATGTTGGATCAGAATGATGATGGAATAAATTTAGTAACACGTTATGAGTACAATGAAGACACAGTTTTAAATCTGGATTGTTATTCCAAGTATCCTGGACACACATGGCACTATGACCGTAAGTATTTACTTTTACTCAAGAAAAACATCGTTACACCTTATCTGATCCTGAAACATAGGCGGAAGCTTCAAATAAGACCCAAATCGGCTTCAAAATATAACTGACTGTTCTATATCCTGGTGTACAATGTCCTGAACACAGAACAAATAAAAAAGTTAAACGGAACTCTGGAAACAGCGAAGTGAAGCCAAGTAAAACTATGTATCGTCGTGTACACATAATTACACACATTCACGTACAGCGAAACTAAGTCTTTGCGTTTATTGTAAACGTAAATATATATAAGAAATTTACGTTGAAAATGCCGAGTTTGACAAGAAAAGGAATAAACAATCTTTGAAAAATTTATTTAATTTCTTTAAAGCACATTTTCGGCAACTATAGTCTTAATAACCAAAATTAAGACTAATGTAGTTGACTATTGTTTAGGTATTTTTGTTGATTTTAAAAAGGCGTTTGATAATATTTGACTCAAACAACTGATATATAAGCTGAAAGACTTAGGTATAACTGGTACAGCCCTCTAAATATTCGAATCGTTTAACTTATAGGCAACAAGTAGTAAAAATGGAGAGCTAGGAAAGTGCTCTTTAGCAGATAAAATGTGGCGTATCCGAAAAAGTAAACAAGTAAAGTTAAAAAGAAATGTAAACTTAAGATAGTAAACGATCCTTGTTCGGTGTTAGGTAGTTTATTTTTCATGACAAACATAAAGAACATCAGTTTAATAGGCATCTCAACCTATATATAGATGAAACTGGTCTTTTTTATTATTCAAATTCAGCATTTGGTGTCAAAGTAATCTTCATTTAATTATACATATCTATCTCTCTGACTAAATAAAAAAGCAGCTGTTCGGTATTTAAAAGAAAAGTTAAACTTCATGCCTGCATCAGAGGTAGTAATTCTTTTCTGGTATTTTTGTTCTTATCAACTCATAGATTTTCACGTTATTTTCACATATCAATAAATAATTAAAATAAGTATAATTAAAAAAATCTGAACTTAACTATTAGAAAGGTAATAATAGACGATCACAAGCCTTAACAATTGGGTTAAAATTATTATTATAAAGATAGAGAACGTAGTAAACAAATGTAGGGTTGGCTATTGGTTATGAGCAGGTATAATTTCAGCATCTTTATATTAAATTAATAGGAATGATTTTTAATAGAAATACTTTAAACTTAACAATGATATAATAGGTTATTAATTAGGGCGTATGATCTACAAGTAAAACAGGACTTTGGTTACCACCACATTCTTCAGTTGGTTTGCATAAACTCAACTGTTCCTACATTTGGTTCCACAACATTTTAATAATCACAATACAAGGTTGGCAAGCATCACTTGGATCCCAAACTAGTTAAAATATAATATCCTAAGGCCTGTGCAGTATTACGCAGCAAGCAAGCTATGCGGTCGTTTTTATGAAGTGTTGTTTAAAACTGGTATACTTTTGACAAGAAATTCCAAGATGTTTCCCTGGTACGTTTGCAGCTGGCATTGGCGAGAAATTCCAAGATGTTTCCCTGGTACGTTTGCGGCTGGCATTAACAGCATAGCCAAAATTTCATACAATCTCCATAAAAGCTACCTTTTCAAACTCAAAACAACTATTGCGAATATTTATCCCAAAAGAACCAATCACACGTATGGTCTAATAGAACACCTTTTTTTTTTTTTTTTTATGCCTGATAGGTTAGCCTTTGACCACTATCTCACCTGATGGTAAGTAACGATGTCGTCGAAGATGTTGTTCAGGCTAACCTAGAAGTACTGGCTCTCAAGGACAGCTGCCGGAACACACCGTTAGGTGCTTGGCGACAGATTTTCTACTTGAGGGTGGTAGCTAGCCAGGCGGGCATTCGCAAAATGCCCTACCACCATGCTATAACGACTGCCATCCTAAGACAACAACCGGGACCGACGGCTTAACGTGCCCTCCGAAGCACGGAAACGCTCAGTAGTAATGTCACGAAAGGTCACCCATCCAACTTATGACCGCGCGCGTCGTTGCTTAACTTTGCTGATCGGTTGAGAACAGCTAAGTAAACTTCGCTACGAGCGCTTCAAAATTATAATATAGAATATATATTTAGAAATTGATTTGCTATAATTGTAGAAAATAGTAGTTTATTTAAATGTCATATACTCGTAATAGAGGCTATTAAAACATGAGTGTAGTTGTTTGTTCAAAATAAGATTACACTAGTGTTTTAAAACCTAATTATATGCAGTTGCATACACTACTTTATTTGGTCTCATGGCTATAGGTAGCTATATAGGCTATATAGCTACATTAAATAACATTTTTATTCAACAAAATATTACTCAAATTCTTATAAACGAAATAGCACCAAAATGGAAAAAGTCTGTTATTGTTCTATGGCTCGGAACCAGCGCGTTGCTCACCAGAGATAATGTGTACTAAAATTGAATTGAAACCTCCTTGGTCTGTTCACATTGTACTTTAATTATTAAAAAAATGTTTTAAAGCATTGTTTTGTTAGGAGAATCATGCTTTAATTTAACTTTTTAATTTTCTTGAAGAATTATGTAAATAAAATATGCCAATAAAAGTCTGTATTTCATTTCATAATTAGAATCTTACCGAATGAGATTATATAAAATAAATTATCTTAACGGAACAATCAAATAAAATCACTTATTGTTTTATGTTTCAGCAACACGAATTCTGACTATGGCTCCCAAAACTCCAGGAATGTTTGATAATGATATACATTCCTATAAGCTCCACAATTTATTTCAGCTTCACTCAAATTTTACTCACGGGAGTATTAGTTGCATAACTTGGAATAATAGGCAAACTGTGAGCGCAACAACAACAGTTGAGCTTATAAAACATTTTGAATATTTTGGTGCTCCAGAAACAGGTAAGAATACGTGGCAGAGGGGACGCGTCGTGCCAGCAGAATTTTCTCCCAGAAATCCCAGGTCAAAGACTATATTAAAAAAAAGGAGTTATCGCAAGTACACATTTCAAGGGGGGTTCTACACCTCCCCTCCTTACCCCTCTCTCCCTACAGCCATAAAATTTATTGGTGTAAAGGTAAAGTCCTACCAGGTTTGGCCAACAACCAGATTTGAATTTATCTGACCGATAAAAAATCTCTGCATGATATCAGAAATATATATCTAAATATTAGTAAATAACAATAAATCTATCAGTCCATCATCGTAAAATATGTTTGTTAACGATCATTGAGAAGGTGTATGTTTATAGAAGCATGTTATACTAATGAAGCCATTGTCAGGAGTAGCAAAGATAATGCACACTGTCATCTGATGCGAGAAAGTGCAGACCGTTTACATAGTTATACATAAGTCTGCTTTTGAGTTCTCTTTCTTCTTCTCTTTATCTTTCTTGAACTTCTAAGGGTCCTTTGTCTTGGATATCAAGACAAAGGGCACTTCACTCTTTTTGCACAACTTTAAGAAAAGCATGATGTTTTATAAGCGTGTATTCTAAAATGCTTACAGATTAATAGAGGTAGAAATTTGTTCCGTCAATGCGTTCCCCCGCGCGCCAAAAAACCCTTTAAATATTTTTTTTTGTTATTCTAACGGAATAAGCTCGAGGCTCACCTGATGTTAAGCGGACTAACCTCTGCCTATAACAGATGCATTTCGTCACAGATCACGAATTGCACTGCGCCCTTCACCTCGAGACATAGTTCTTAAGTCTCTTGTGCCTGTAATTTCACTGGCTCTCAAGGACTGCTGCCGGAACACACCGTTAGGTGCTTGGCGACAGATTTTGTACTTGAAGGTGGTCGCTAGCCAGGCGGGCATTCGCAAAATGCTCATCCACCATGCGGTGAAGCTCAAGCCCGCGGCGGGATTCGAACCATGGACCTGCTGCGCGGCAGTCCATAGCCAATGCCACTGAGCCATCACTGCTTCGAACTGGCGGAATATGACAGAATTGGGAAGGTCGGCGCGTGGCGGGCGAGACGTTTAAACAAATACGCTTGTTTACACTTGGGTGCTCCAGTACCTTATATCAATTGACAGTTTGATGGGGTACTTGAAGTACTCAAGATCAATTAAGAGGAAATCAGAACGCGCGAAAAAAAAAATACGTTTAACGCTCAGGTCAAAGTCAAAGTCAAAATCATTTATTCAATTTAGGCGTCCACGACGCTCTTATGTAGGTCAATTACAAATTTTATGTCGCTCCATTCCCATACGATTGTTAAGAACAAAATGAAAAATTAGAACCTTGTATCATTTGTCATGATGGCTTAACGGTTCGAGCATACTCCGGCTATAGGGATGGATGGCGCGGATTTGAATCCCGCTCTTGGCTATATATTTTTTTCTTGTTGTAATTTTGTTATTACGAAGGTGTGTTAAGAACAATGATAACTTATTGTTGTACATCGCGCATCACATAATTACCTTAGGTGGAAAAGTTAGCCTATCGAAGTTTAAGATACAATTAAATTAATGAGTAATTGTGCCAAACCTTTATTAAAAAATATATATTAAATTGTAAGTTGTTCTGTCAACACGGTATTTAAAAACAAATATATCAATAAACCATGACTTATTTTTGCAGAGACATCTTTATTAGAAAATAATGGATTTTCATATCCAACTGATTATATTATATACGTACTTAGTGTAAACGGAAATGAAGAAGCGTATTATAATTTCTACGATGGTGACCAAGCAATGATTGTGTGCTATGATCCTAACGGAGATTACACGGATATGGTATATACTACAAAATGTAAGTAGGGACGCCTGGGCCATCTGAGTTAAACAGGCTCACAGTCCAAAGGGTTTTTAAAGGTTGAACGTGTAAAAGTGTTTTAGTGTTCATATCAAATTCTTCTATCATAATATTGCTGTCCTCATCATTGGTAATAAATACGCTAAGTGCGAATCATCTGACACTTCTCTAACATTGCATGTTTTGTATTAACGCTTGCTAACCGAATAATCTTATACAATTATAACGAAATGAAAAATTTTAACCTCGATAATATATGTTTCTAAATCCTAAACGGGTCTATTCACACTCGATTATATACTCTTCATACTAGCGACTTATTTACAAATGATTAGAGCACAAAATTCTTGCCACGAGTGGGAATTGAATCATCATCCCCTGGATTCACGCAGAGTGCCTTAACCTATCTATAGCGTGTTCTGATAGCCTTAAGTTATCAGAACACGCTCGACTAAGTCGAATCTTGTGCTCCAATTATTTTATTTTCAACCGTCATAGGGGACGTTGCGGCCATAGAGCTAGTGAAATTTATTTAATCACATGGAAACCAACAGCTAAATATAGTAGTAATAGCAACTTAAATATATACAGAGAGCCAATTGCAGGTTTTCACGGATTAAAATTATAATGAAATATATAAAAAATGTAAACACTCAAAAAATACACAGATCAAGTTGTAATGATTACATAAGTGCATGCCACAATAAATTTAGAGATAAATAATTCAAGCGAAAGTGACAAAGAATATATTCTACAATTGTAAAAGATATTTAGATATTTATTTTTTTCCTGATAGATTAGCTTTTGACCACCATTTTACCTGACAGTTTTGGTAGTCTACTAACTCCATATCGTTCATATTGAGTCAATATTGATTCAATCTCGGATTCATATTAAAACGAAACGAAATAATAAATTAATAATAAAATTGTTTTCTGAATTACCTTACTCTTCTCTTTTAATTTTTTCTTGGCAATATCGTGAAACCAGCCTAGATTCATATATATGGGATCAGCAGACTACCGATTTTGTCTTGTATGAATCTTGAATTAATCTATGCTGAATATGAACATGTAATTAGCAGACTTGGCCCCCAGGTAAAAAAACAAACAGCGCCATCTAAGAAATAGTTTTAAATAATCAATTCAATTAGCTTAGATATAATATAATCAATAAATAAATATTAGATATGATACTTCGTGTCATTTTTTATGATTTTGATTTTATACTTGGCTTATTAATAATTAGGGCATAGGTGTGATTAATATCAAAGAGACTCTTGGAGTAGTAGCTTTCGTTTCTGATTCCACATTTTGTCTAAATGACATATAATATAATACAATTTAGACAAATATATAATACAACATTAGACAAAAATACAACATTGTCCAATGTTGTATTTTTTTCGATCTTTTATTTGGGTTACAATTATTGACTTTAATTAACACAAAGTATTTTATTATACCATTGATTTATAATCATTTTATTTGGTATGAAATACGAAAGAAAACCTATGTCGTCAGATACACCGGTCCAAATTTCAGTTCAATAAGACCAATGTAAGTCTTTAAACAATTTTAAAACCGATTTCACTTACGTTAATACAGCTGAGTAGTTCGATCTCGACCGGTTTCGCGACTTTCAGAATCGCTTCATCATGGAGTGCGTACGCTCCTGACCGCATCCGCGCAAGCCGAACTACTCGGTTGTTTTAACGTAACTAAAATCTGTTTTAAAATTGTTTAAATATGTGTACTACGCACGAAAGATTAAACCAATGTAAGTCGTTCAAAAAACGAATTCAAACCTTGTTTAGTCGTGAAATGTAATAAAATCTTTTGTTTATATATGTAGGTAGGTACTTATAACAAAACATTAAGTTAGGTCACTATGTTCCATGGTTGTGAAAATGGTGTTTAATTGTCTCCACCAAACAAAAGTTGGTATCTTCAAGACCCTGAACTATGATTCTATATATATTGGAAAGAAATAAAGAAAATACATTATCGTGTACTAGGGGCCATACAATTTTAGCAAAAAATGCACTTTCATCAGAATGATATCATCATATATATTAGAAAGAAGGAAAGAAAATACATTATAGTGTAATGGAGCCTTACTGCTTACATTTATTGCAAAAAACGCATGCAATGGTAGCATTTTACTTGTCAATTATTAACAGCAAATGAGAGAATGGAAACTGGCCCTGATCTTCGTAAATGGGAAATGTATATGCAGTTGACACAGGATAATGATGACACATACATTGATTGTTACAAATCAACAAAATATAATGGAAAAAAACTAAAACGAATATATTTCAAACTTCAAAAACCATCGCGTAAAGGTATGTAAATATTGGCTATTGGCTGCGTACCAGAGATATACCAGGAAAATGAGCAGTGTGCGAGAAAATACAACCAATAGGATCACTGCGGTAAGCGAGGCTAGGAAAATGAAGCGTTTCTATTGGTGGGTTTTTTTCCTTGCACAACCACTCATATTCTTCGTTCATATCTGATAGTTACGCAGCCTTAAGAGTAAAGTGCACGGAGGGCTTTCTATACAAACATAGTTTCGTCATATTTTAAATACCAAGTGTTAATTATTAGTTACTTTTGGTACGCATATTGCTGAGCCAAATATCTATGCTTCTGGTTTGCCAGTTTTTCGATTTATTATTTGTGTTATCCCTGAATGCTAAAATAACAATGCCCATACAAAACTATTTTTGTATGGGCAATTATATATATAAAATACTTATGCTAACAGAAATCTGGCAAATCAGAAGCATAGATGTTAGGCTCAAGGATATACATGCAAAGTTTCACCAAGTTTGAACACTAAGACAAAATATGACGAAACTACGATTGTATAAAAAGTGCTCCGTGAACTCTACCCTTAATGCAAAAGTAATTTTGTAAGATTTTTTGTCTAGGACATACCCTAAAAACTGAAATATGTTATGATATACCATAAAATATCAAAAATATATTAATTTTAATGGATAATTATTTCACATAAATTGCATAAATAATATTTCAAATACTTCAGTAAATTGACATATCAAGTGCTGGTTTGCTCAATATATTTTTGAATGTACATATTTTTATACAATTGTTATAAACACGAGTTATTATATAATATCGTTCAGATATTATAATAAAACATTCAAAATCAAATTTAGAGCAAAAGATACGCACCGCAATACACTACGTGCGCGTACTTAGAAATTGTTCACTGTTTTTTTTATCTTCACTTATATACATTATGTTTAATTATAATATTAATATACTTTCCAGTTAGTCTAGGGTTTAAAGTGAATGGTTTCACCCTAACCTCTATACATCAAATAGAAAACAATAATCAAAGACCACAATATTTTTTTCAATATTTATACTATGAAAATGAACGTTTACAAATAGAAACTTTGAAGGATGAAGAAATTTACGGAGATATTTATTGTAATTTAACGGGCAAATATTTGTCGGAGGACTTGAAGGGTAAGTATCATGGATAACCTCTTATATACTAAATAACCGAACACTGCAGTCAGATAGCGATTTAAAAAAAACCTGGGACCTGAGGACCTGGCTCCACCGGTACCTGAGCAGTGGACGGTGAATGCATCCACCTGGTCCTACAGAGGTAGGTGAGGGGGCCGTTCGGGTCGCTGACCTTCCGATTGATGCAGGTGCTTTCCGGACACGGATGTTTCGGTATGTACCTGCACCAGATCGCGAGACGGGAGGCAACTCCAGTCTGACACGAGTGTGGGGCGCCGGAGGACACGGTACCCGCAGAGACACACGCTTTCGGCCCTCGTAGGTAGGGATCTCTCACTGTCGAGCGTTATAAATGCCATGCTTGGCCGAGAAAAATCGTGGCAGGCAGGGGTCTCCTTCAGCGAAGCGGTTATGGCGCTGTGTTGTATCAAGTACAACAATGTTTTTAATGTTTTAGACTCGTGACAACTAAATTCAGACTACTAAAAAAAGTTGAAATGTTATCTTCTAAAGGCGACCTATAAATGGATACGAGTGCAAAATCACTACTTATTTCGCAAACCAAGCAGTTGGTATCCCTAATCGCGGTTTCATTAGCGTACACTACGACTCCATCATTCTGAGTGTATATGTTTTTGGTGCTGGAATGTATCCGCCTATGTTGGAAATAACTACTATACTTTTAAGCCAATACTCAGTGAGTACTATGTAATCACATTAAAACTGAATAATTTCAATATGAGCCTTAATTCCATCAATATTCTTATTTATACTTCTTATAATTTGATGAATTGAGTTGGTACTTAAATAGGTTGCATCAAAAATCAACATTGATTTCTTCGTCACAAAACGTTTCAAAACTATTCTTAGGAGACCACCACCCACTACGATATCCCCCGTCGAGCATGTCGTTTATTTAACTTAGCAGAGAAGGGTCCCCTACAATGTTTAATTCAGATCATGAAATAAATACAGTTAAGATAAAACCTCTCTTTTGTTTCAGATTTCGCATCTACATTCCGAAAACAGAGATCTTATAATATTTCGACTGCCTTGCATGTACGGGATGGAATAATTGAGTTTAATTGTATTGTTCAACTGAAAAAACCTGCTGAAACTAAGTTTGGAGCCAATGTGACTATTTATTTGAGATTGGTTCCAAATGTACAAGTATTTGATTATGGAATCGGTGGTGAGTATTTCTCTTGAAGCCAAATCAACTTTCTGTTTAACTTGTATTTTGCAATCATTGTGTAAGTTTAATAAGGTTCTGCCTGTTTGTTACCATTTAAGTTGCGACAACGGCATGGATTTTGATGGTAGTCCTATTGTCGTAATCTGCTGCTCCATTAACAAATACGAGCAAAAGTTATTTCCTCTAATTAAACCTTATTAACTCTTTATTAGAAAATAATGGAGAGAGAAAAGTAGGCCTCTACTTTTCTCTCTCCATTAATTCCAAACAAAGACATTAAAGCCGCAATTCCTACATGATACAAAATACTTTGATTTTAGAAAGAGACTGAGGAACCAAAGTTTTGATCCATAACGGACTAACTATTACTACTAACTATTCATATAAAAGCTTTCCTGTCCCTAATTATATTTATTATGCCCGTAGTTGATATAAAGATTGTTAATATAGTAAGAATACCTACTACTTATTTCTATTTCATTATTATTTTATCATTTTGAATAGATATGAAAAACTTATTCTCGGATAGCCTGTTTCTCGCCAATACGAGCTATGTTGTTCTAGATAAGCGCTCAGATTACAGTAGCAATGCATTTTGAGTTTTTATACTGGTTTTGTTATTTTTGATGTATAAAGTCAATCTGCAATTATTATCATTTTCATTGTTATGTTCACGAAAGTTTAAAGAAAAAGAAATATTCTAAGTTATCATAAAATTGTAACTAAATATTTTTATATTTCAGATTTTTATATAACAGGACTGCCCATGCCTAATATTTTGATGCAATTTTATACAAATTCTGACAACCATATAATACTTTATAATTATGATGATGTTCCAAGTTTATATTTAAATTGTCATGTCACTAGAGGTTATACCATGATTTGGGAATATGACCGTAAGTGTTCATATTTAGTAAATAATTTTGAAAATTATTATTAACTGTATAACTATATTTACTAACGGTAAGAGATAATTCAATGAAGGGTAGGTATGTATTTCTTTACCTATTTATATTTATTCGTATAAATTAGATCATTGTTCACTATATTAAGTACCTAATGCTTTGAAGAGAAAAAAGTTGTGAACGAAAGTTATAATATGGGTATAGGTTGGTAATGGGCATAGTATGTATACTTTATATATAATATTAGTTATTGGTTCAAGTCTTCAATGGTATTGATCAATAACATCCCTTAGGTACACCTATGTATATTAACAGCTGATGAAATCACATTGTGATTTGATATTCTTGTATACGGCGTTTTTTTTTTCATTCTTTTCCACCACGGCTCCTCTAAGTTTATCGGATGAATAAATTGTTCTTACTAAGAAAGTTGCTTCTTGATAAGGGTAATAAAAACGTTACGTAATATGTTTGATGTTTTTTCGATATGGCATAAATACCATATCTTCGTCATTTTAAAAACTATTCAAAAACTGAATCGGCAAGTAAATTATCAACCTGCTCACAAAATTTCACAAACAAAGGTACAGAAATGCGACCTATAGAGTAGAACAACCGGATATACGAAAGCATTTTTGTGTAAGTTGAAGCAGAGACGCTTCGCTAGCACTTCGTGCTTGCTGGGTCAATTACACAAGTACAACATCTTGTAAAGATAAGAGAAGCAAGTAGTGGTGCTATCAATGAATCTATTCATAGATATAATATATAAACTACGTTGTAAGTTCACTTTGAAAACTATCACGAGTTTTATCCTTATTAACTTATTAGGAACCGGCTAGGACCCGCAAACTGGTCGGAATCTTTCCGGTGAATATAAAACGCGGGTCCTAGCCTTATAAGTTAATACGTATTGTTCATCATCATCATCAGGCGGAAGACGTCCATTGTTCAACAAATTAGCCTATTGTAACCATTGACTACCTGCAACTTATACGATGTCATCAGTTCACTTAATGGGAACTGGCTCGTCTTCTTCTTCGCTCGGAACGGTGTGTTCCGCACGGACTCGTCTTCGGGCACGGGTGGCCTCTATACGCGGCAGTCCTTCGCCGGCTGTTGTCATAACATAATAGGTATTTCTTTCACTATTGTCAACTCAAATTGCAAATTACGAAAGCTATGTCAGCGACTTCAGTTCTTTTGTGCATTTCCTCGTTGTGGATTTTATCACGCAAATAAACTTTGAGCATAACGCTCTCCATACAGCGCGCTAAGCAACTCTTAGCTTTTTCCTAAGGGCCACAGTTAAGGATCGCATCTTAGTGCCATAAGTGATCACTGGCAACACACACTGGTTGAAGACTTTGATTTTCAGGCTCTAAGGAATTTTCGACGAGAAGATGTCCGGTAACTTCCCGAACGCTGCCTTATAAATATAACACCTAAAATAAAATAGAAACGTACTTGATAATTACGAATATAATTATGATCTAATCCATATGTTTACTTACACGTTTCGAAGATAAAGATAACGATATATGTATTAATCAAAACATGGGTAAATTATACATAATATACTGGTAATGCACAGAGTTGTTGGGTTTAAAATTGTTCCACCATGTTTTGCCTATGCAGGCGTACAATTTTGACGAGATGGAGCAACCGTACATTCTTATTGAGATTAAATATAAAATTAAGCAATTATAACATTATTACACCTTATAAATAAAATATTAAAAACTATTATTTCACATTAAACACAAAATACAATATCGCTCATCCAGTACAATATCGACGCAACTACATTAAACGTGATTTTACAGGAGAGGCAATTAAAGATTGTAATAGCCGTAACAAGGTATTGTTTGAGTATTTTCATTAATTTTGCTGATTATTATTTTAGTTTAGACTATTAACTTGTTAACTAAATGCAATAAGTTAAATATATTTCTTTATATAAGCCCTAAATACACCAATAAAAATATTACTACTTACATTTGCGTCGTTATTGTCCTAGGATATGTATATTTAGACAGATATGTCAAGTTATTAGGAGTGTTAAAAAAACTATTAAAATACAATTTCTTTATTAAAATACAAACAAACTGAAATAAATCAAACTTACAATTACTAGAAGGAACCGTAGTTATTTCAGTCATTTAAATACCCGTTTTAAAAGGTTAATGTTAAATATTACAAAACTAAAATCGACTTAACCAACTTGACTTATCTTAAGACTGTTATAGAATCTTTGGTAGTAGTTAGGAATAATGTTAGTTTGAACCATTATGCATTGAATCCCTTTTTTACGCTCAGCAATACTTATTTTTAGGTGTACGCTGGTTTCAGCATTATTTCATTCATAATTATTCATCTTATTTTGCGTACTTTTCTGCAACCGGTTTCAGTCCAGTTATCATCGTACCGACTCTTATACTCATACACTTCAGGATTTGTTTTTGTAAAACGAATCAGTTTTAATTCGGATAATCTTGATAAATTGTGTAGTGCAACTTCATCGAATAATATTTTGAAGTCGTAAAAATCGCTGTAATTTAGCTCGTTGACTATAAATGGCTTTCCAGAGTTCTTTGCGTTATTATAAGCTGCACATAATGATCAGGCGTGTGTATGTGACCAGATTTTTTTGCCCTTTTCACGGATCTTTCAATTATTGAATGGGCACTGTCGCCCTCATTTTGTGTCCACGTATTAGGAACTTGTGGGTTACCTATTTAATTGGCAATATATTGACAGCAAAGTAATAAATTAACTTCAAGAATCTGAAAAGGAATAACACTTAGATTTTTTATAAAGAGAGAGTAAAATAGTATTCATTATATTTTTTTTAAATATCAACGGTTCTTTTGTTGCTCACAGCAATTGCCAGAATAAAAAATAACGTCACAATTTGGGATTCTGCTGGGCTACTTTTTGTAGGAACTTGTACACATAATTCCCGATGTCAATGGCAGCTCGGTTACCTAGTCTTTCATGCCAAAAATAACACAATGTCGTCTTATTTTTCATGACGGTTATCTGAAAAAAATATTGATATCACCTTAAGAGTAGGTATTAGAAATAAAATGGTTCTTCCTAGGGAGAACTTACCGTGAAATTATAGCAATTAAGCTTAGATCTGTAGAAAAATGCGGAGAATTCTCCGAACGGCACCGGCATCACGGCTTGCAAATCATAAATTGCAACCACTAGGTTGCTTTCAGACTCCATACACAACTTTATATGAGCTTGACATAAGGCGTCTTTTTTGGAAGCTTGAACTCTTCGCCACTTTCATTTGGCGAAAAATCTTCGCCATTAGACTTAAGATAGATTGTCTCATCAGTAATTTGAAATATTGATGGGGATCCAACATTTCTTTCCATACCTAAAATATAAAATACCTATCTACTTCGTGAAATTGTAAATATTACTTTCATCATCATGATTCGTTATAAATAGTAGCTGTAAATAGATGTAACTAGCAACCTGTCTTGGCTTTGCACGGTTACAATTTCTACACCCAAACCTTTTTCATGAATCACTCTCTATTCTGTTGTACTGTCTATTGGTGAAAACCGCATGTACAGTTCAGTAGTTTTTGAGTTTATCGCGAGTGATAGATACCCTTACACGCTATGGCGTTATGGTGCTCGTTAGAGGAGGCCTATGTGCAGCCGTAGGCTAACATAGGCTGATGATGATGAAGAGATACCCTTCGTACTAATCAAGGAGATACCACAGTTAGTATAGTGAACCAATAAAATAACATTAAAGTAAATGTACCTATGTACCATTATCATTTCTATTGTAGTTTTCTGAAGAACTAAAACTGAAAAACAAGAAAGTAGAAAGTACAAAGACGAGCATTTTGTTGTTATTCACTGAGTCCCGTTAAAATTAGAATAGATACTGGCCCATTATCAGATGAGT
Organism: Plagodis pulveraria; assembly: GCA_963890685.1. Classification (NCBI taxonomy): domain Eukaryota; kingdom Metazoa; phylum Arthropoda; class Insecta; order Lepidoptera; family Geometridae; genus Plagodis; species Plagodis pulveraria. Next base: position 3,099,392 of record OY982977.1, read on the forward strand.
TCGCTGACACCATAATATTGCTCTTTTATACTAATTTAAATTCCGTTTCAAGAACTCATACCTAATAGACAAACTTTTGGTAAAACAATGGTTAGTAACGCCAAATCGCAGAATAATTAATGAGATAAAGGTCATTTACGTCAGTACAGTAGTTTAAAATTTGGTGCAACAACGCCGCAAATGACAATTGCGTTGTTGTTGCACTAGAAAAGTAAAAAAAAATATTGTCATAATTACCTTTATGTCAACTCAGACCCAGGCGCAAGCACTTTCAGCGGCTTCCCGCGCGCAACTGACCAATCAGACGTTATTGTCACTAGCACTCGCGATATTGTTCAAATTTACCGCTGGCATAAGTGCCCTATGGTGGCTTGCAGTCAAATTATCACTACGCCGTTCTTACACCGGATAAAACGCACCTTTTTGAAATATGTGGGATATTCAACAACATTTTGGAAAAAATGTTAGTTGCGTCGATATTGCACTGGATGAGCGATATATCAATGTCATCCAGAATTTTTATAATGTCATATTTGAAAATTATATTTCAATTAAATTTTATAAATATTAGGTCCTTACATATGAAATTGGCGTTTTGTATGGGAGGAACAAAAAGTCGAATATTTTTTAATATAATATATTTAATTAATCAAAGTATGAACCATTATTTTCTATGCACTTTTGCCATCTCATAGGTAGTTCATTGATCCCTTTACTAAAAAAACCAGTCGGACGGGAATCAATAAAATCTTTGAAGGCGATTTGGACTGCCCCATCGGAGTTGAATTTTTTCCCTTGCAAGAAGTTATCCAAATTTCGAAAAAAATGGTAATCTGTTGGAGCAAGGTCCGGGGAGTACGGAGGATGTCTTAGACTTTCCAATTGAAGCTCTTCTAATTTAGTAGCCGTCTGTAGCGCAGTGTGTGGTCTAGCGTTGTCGTGAAGCAGCAGTGGCGTGGAGCGATTGACCAGCCTAGGTTGTTTAGCCGCTAGCTTTTCCATCATGGTTTGCAATTCCTGACAATAGACATCAGCCGTAATAGTCTGGCCAGATTTGAAAAAACTGTAATGAACAATACCGGCACTAGTCCACCAAACGCTTACAAGTAACTTTTTTGGGGTTAATTTTCGCTTGGGGCAGGATTTGGCTGGCTGGCCAGGATCTAACCATTGCGCTGAGCGCTTCCGATTATCGTAAAGAACCCATTTTTCATCACAGGTAATGATTCGGTTTAAAATACCTTCATTATTGTGCCGGTTTAGTAATGTAACGCAGCAGTCGACGCGCGTTTGCCGGTTTGTTTCAGTCAATTCGTGAGGTACCCACCTTTCAAGCTTTTTAATCTTCCCAATTTGCTTCAAGTGAATTAAAACAGTTTTATCACTAACATTGCAGCCTGCAGCTAACTCGGACGTGGTTTGCGATGGATCCGCTTCCACAATAGCCTTCAACTCTTCATTATCAACTTGAGTCTCAGGCCGTCCACGGGGCTTGTTCTGCAGGTCGAAATTTCCAGAACGAAAACGTTGGAACCAAAAACGAACTGTGTTTTCTTTTGCAACACGACCGCCATACACATCATTCACCCTTCGAGTTGTTTCCGCAGCACTAGTGCCACGGCGGAACTCGTACTCGTAAATAATGCGATATTTAAGGTTTTCCATTTTGTAAAATGAGTGACGCAAACAGAAAAAAACAGAAGAAAAAAAACAAATGAATGACGATCATCGAAGCACAAATACATGAGTCTATAGCTGTACAAATTTGAATTTGGAATTCCTTACCAAAGAGGAGAAATTCGTGATTAAAGTGGCCAGTACGAAAAACGCCAATTTCATATGTAAGGACCTAATATATTGATTATGTCATTACTAAACTGTCAATTATTGTTAATTAAAATTTATCATTTTAAACTCATACACATTATAATAACATTTATCAACTAATATTTTTTTACATTTAATTTTGAATGCATTGATATTTAAATCTCTCAACAATTTTGGGATTTTGTTATAAATTCGTGGTGCCATACAGACTGCACTCTTTCTCAGAAGAGCAGAGCTGCCTGAATATTGGCATACTATATTATTGTCACGACTGTTTTTCTCTACAAAGTCAGATAATTTTGGAAACAATTCGGGGTTTGTTTTAACAATATAGCTATTTCCAGTATATACAAAGACGGAAGGGTAAAAATTTTATGTTTTTGAAAGTATGGCTTACAACTTTCTATTGTCGAAGCCCAAACATTGCCCTAATACAGCGTTTTTGCATTTTGAATGTGACATCTTTATTAGTTGAATTTCCCCAAAAAATTACTCCATATCTAATAACAGATTCAACCAAACCATAGTAAGCACAAAGCAATGCGTCAGTGTTTAATATAGCGGAATGTTTATATAAGGCGTATGCCAAACTACCAACTTTTTAGCTTAGCTCTTCTATCTGTGGTTTCCAATTTAACTTTTTGTCTATAATTATTCCCAAAAACTTTGCACTGTCCACTACATTTATTTTGCTGTTGTTATAGCTCAAGGTAATGTTAGCCGGGTTTTCAAAACGTTGGCTGAAATGCATGATATTTGTCTTAGTCAAATTAATTTTTAAATTATTATTATGTAGCCATGAAATTTCAGATGTAAGAGCATTATTAATGTCAGTTTCGTATGAGTCAAAGTTATTACAAGCTATCGTTATGGTACTGTCGTCTGCAAACAAAGTCATTGGCTGCGTAACTGCATTGGGCAAGTCATTTATATAAATGATAAATAAGTAAGGCCCCAAAACGCTTCCTTGGGGAACTCCGCAGATGGTATTGCGCTTTCGTGAAGTAAAGACATCCTCACGCTTAGTTTTAAAATTTATCCTTGATATTTTAGTCATTTGTGTTCTTTCAGTTAAATATGATTGAATTAGAGCCAAAACATTACCCCGAACTCCATATACGTCAAGTTTACTTAGTAAGGTTGTATGGTCAACATAATCAAAGGCCTGTGTCATATCACAGAAGACAGAACATATGGGAGAGGTTTTATCTACATTTAAAAGATTTGTCTTGATAAATTCGTAAATTGCCATGTTAATAGTTTTATTTTTACGAAAACCTTTTTGTTCCTTACAGAGCATATTGTAATGTTCGAAATATGTATTTCTCGAAAATCTTTGACAAAACTGATAACAGAGCAATAGGTCTGTAAGACTCATTTTTAAACATCGTCATGACCTACACTGTTTGTATTTTTTTAAGTTTTTATAATTTTTCTATGTCTCTAGGTATACTTGGTACCATAAACATGGAATTACTTTTATTTTGAATTTGCAAAGTAACTGTTTTTATGACACTGCTGCTATTAGGTTTTATTTTGTCTACGAAATAGTCATTAAATGCATTTGCAATTCTATAAGGGTCAGTTATGTTAATATTTGCCTCTTTAATAAGTTGGAATCGGACTGGACCACTATGGCCAATTCATGAATGAAATTTTATTGTTATAATTATCGCCAATGCCAATGGGTTAATATTAGTAATCGAGTCTTTGGGTAAATTAAACCTACTTTTGTTAATTATTTGCCATACCATTTTTGATTTGTTATCACACGTTTTTATTTTATAATTATTTTGAGCTTTTTTTGTAAGATTAATAATTTTTTTAAATAGTTAATCGTATTTTCGGAATTTAATTTTATTTAATTCTGAACGATTTAGTCTATATTTCCATAAGAGATTCCTTTTCTTTTTACTACATATCCTAATGCCACGTGATACCCATTGCGGTTTCTTGATTACCCTTACTGTGATAAGTTTTTTTGGAAAACACAAGTCATAGATTAATTTAAAATTCGTCATAAAGATATCGTACGCTGTATTAGGGTCTGTAGAGTTATACATTTCTTGAAATAATAAATTATTTAAATACATTTTAAATTTTGTTACGTTTTCTTGACAGTAATCACGCCGTTGTTTTCGCCAATTTGTCAGTACCAGGTGTTTTTTTAACTGGAAAAGTTATTAACTGCGTAGTGTGATCCGACAACGCATATTTAATTACTTCACTACTACATTTATTTTTATTTAAGAAGTTGTGAGCAAAATTTTCAATACAGGTTTGACTTAAAAGTCTTGTAGGTTGTTTAAATTGTAATCTTAAATTGTATTTGAGTAATATGCATTCAAATTCTAATGTTATATTATTTGGTTTTAACAAATCTATATTGAAATCACCAGCTAAAACTATATATTCGTATTGTTTTTTACAAAGAAGTTCTAAAATCTGGTCTAATTTATTAAAAAATTTATTAAAATATTTATTTTTTTCTTTGTTTTTTGGAATTCTATATATAGCTACTATGAAAATTTTATATTTTGTTAGTTCAATGGCACAACACTCGAAAACATTTGGTAATGTCAGTTTGGCGACTTCTTGCACTTCCCTCCACTGGTGTCCATTTCTCACCATAATGCACGCTCCTCCTCTTTTGGTATTGCTCCGGCTAAAAATAGCAGCCAACGAGTAGTTCGGAACGTTTACATAGTTTTCATAACCTGCCATAATGAAGTGTTCTGTACATAACCCGTCTACATTGATGTTTCGGGCCATTAGATCTTGTAGGCAAACTGTAATCTTACAGTCGGTCTGATTAACAAGGCTGACAATCTTGTCAGCCTTGTTAATCAGACCGGCTATGTTTTGGTGTAGAACGTGTAGACTCTGGGTCACGAAAAAAGGTTGACTGACTGGGATTATTGTCTAAGTTGATATTCTGGACATCTTTGATTGATTTTAAACACTGAAGATTCATTATATAGTTGTAGAGATTTTTAAATAATATTTGCATTCCTTTGTTATTCACTGTGCCAAAATATTTGTGATACATATATGGTTTGTTATATTTCAAATTATCATTAGGATCGTATACATGTGCATATTTATGTGTTAGTACGTCCATATACAACAAGCTGTTAAAAGTTTCAATCCTCCAGTTGTACATATTTGTATAATTTCCAAATTTTACGGTGGGAAGGCAGATGATGATGTTTGTATTTGTTATTTTTTGTAATATGTCTCTTATGTCGCTAATCATACTAAAATAGTCATTTGTTGTTTTGAAGTCATCTTCCCCAATTAATATCACACAATAATCATTCATTGTAAATGCACTCAATTTTTTATCTAATCCTTGTAACATTACCTTTATGTTGCCATTCGGAGTCATAAAATGATATAATTCTGAATTGGTGAAAGTTTGTTCTCCTATTGAAAGTATTTTGTTTTGTTTATTACAACTTAGTATGCGTACTTTATGCGGTGGATGTACCTTGTCTGCATTATATAGCTTTGATGTACGCGATGTTTCTGACTAGCCGCATACCGATGATGTTCCGAAGAAACAATAGGAGCTGTTGCGGTGGGGTGATGATGACGTTAGCTTGTTGGACTTTTCTGGGTGTTCTATGGCAAAACTGGTTCAATCTCCATTATCATCCAGCACAACATCAACCAACGGCGTGGCAGCATCCTCTCACTGTCAGTTTATGTCATGCCATTATCATCACTAAATACAGCACATGTATTATAGCGGCGAAGCGCCTTTACAACCTTCGTTTGAATAAAAAAGTACTGTGTTAATATGTATATAAAAACAGCGAGTTATTTTTAAGAATTCTCTAAGTCCAACGACAGAGATTTTTAAATTGTGTGCATTCTGGTGCCAGTTCGATACGTTTCATCTTAATTTTCAGCTAACCAAGTGACCTTCCAAGAACCCGAAACATCAAACTCTTTTCTCGACGTAGAAGGCAAAGTAATATCAGGCATATTCAAATTAAATAACAATCAAAGTAGCGCTATCATTAACTGTCAACTACACGGTTATTTAACACCATCTAAAATCTCTGTGCTAGTAATTCGGAGGGACACAAATAATATGAGTAAGTAAATAATTGAAAAAAAAAACACATTGTGTACGTAGAGCTTTTAATAAAGTCGATGCGCTAGCCTTTGAGAACAATGTCACCTAATGGTAAGTGATTTGATCGTAGATCGTTAACAGAATTAACCTAGAATTACTGGCTCTCAAGGATATCAGAACACCTCTTTAGATGCTTAGCGACAGATTTTCTACTTGGTGGGTATCGTGTCAGAATTTTTTAATGAGATATAAGCACACATTACAAATATTAATAATTAGTCACGTTCTTAAATTTCGTAAAGTTAGTTTGTTTTTAGGACATTTCTCTGAAACGTTTGACGCTAATTGACTTTTTCTTACAGAACTTGCCTCACATAGATACTTGAGAGTGGTGAGTGTTATATGTGGAACACTGGCGGCAGGGGGAGTTTTATTAGCATCTATAAAAGGTACAGTAAGTAACCTACCGTTAAAACACCATAGGGGAATTTCAAAAGCCTTCTTTACCGATTTAACTAAATACAGACACGCTTGCGAACAGACGTGAATGATCATGACCCACTTGTAGCCCTATGCTGCCCCGAGTACTGTACTGTACTGTACCAGCCGAGCGTCCAATGCTGAACACAGCCTCCCTGTAAAGGGGGTATTTGCCATAATCTCCAGTTGGCAGGCGTCTTGGGGATCGCAGTGTAAGATGGCAGTTCTTTAGAAGGCGCTGCTGCCCACCTTCCAGTACTTTTCCCTTAGTCGCCTCTTACGACACCCACGGGATGATACGGGGAGGTGCAATTCTAACCCGCCACCCCACGGGGTAGGGCCCCGAGTACATCTAAACAAAATAGAACAAGAAAATAAAAAAAAAATGAACAGCCAACCTCAACAACAATGTATAGAACTGCTTTTCTTTGATATGTATATCTACAGGATTTTCATTATAAAAAAATGTGCATAAAAACATTTTTTGCACTTTTGTCTAGACTTATATTCAAGTGTACCGCATAGAAGACGCTTAGGCAAGACCTTTCATATATCTGTATTAATTTTCTCACCAACTGAGATTTAAGTTCTAGTCCGAAAATAAACTCATAATAAAAATAAAACAAAAGATATATAATGCTCTTAACAAAAGTAGCTGGCATACAAACTGCTAAGGTACATTTTTTATGTTTTTTTTTTATGCCTGATTGGTTAGCCTTTGACCACTATCTCACCTCATGGTAAGTGATGATGTGGTCAAAGATGTTGTTCAGGCTAACCTAGAAGTACTGGCTCTCAAGGACAGCTGCCGGAACACAACGTTAGGTTTTGATATTGTTAGGTTTGCAATAACGCCTGCTATGCGGATAACATTACAAAATCACAAATATACGATAGAAAAAATTTAAGCCATGTGCGGGATTCGAACTCGCGTCCATGAGCCCATGATACCCCTTGAGCCGGGGTATGCTCTAACCAATTGAGCTATCATGAGATGACGTCATCACTCAAATCTTTCCTATCGTTCTTTTACCATCGTATTGGGATGGAGCGACATCTATAGTACTAGTACTTTTTGAAGCGCTCGTAGCGAAGTTTACTTAGCTGTTCTCAACCGATCAGCAAAGTTAAGCAACGTCACGCGCGGTCATGAGTTGGATGGGTGACCGCTAGTGACATCACTACTGAGCGTTTCCGTGCTTTGGAGGGCACGTTAAGCCGTCGGTCCCGGTTGTTGTTTTACGATGGCAGTCGTTATAGCATGGTGGTAGGGCATTTTGCGAATGCCCGCCTGGCTAGCTACCACCCTCAAGTAGAAAATCTGTCGCCAAGCACCTGACGGTGTGTTCCGGCAGCTGTCCTTGAGAGCCAGTACTTCTAGGTTAGCCTGAACAACATCTTCGACCACATCATCACTTACCATCAGGTGAGATAGTGGTCAAAGGCTAATCCATCAAGCATAAAAAAAAAGAAACTATTTGCGTTGTACTACAAACAAGGCCAATTTTGCAATTGGTCTTATACTTGTAAATGATGACGTAATCTTAATGTTGACCACTATCTCACCTCATGGTAAGTGATGATGTGGTCAAAGATGTTGTTCAGGCTAACCTTTTTTGTCTGTTCCTAAACATAATACTGTTAATTTTAAGGGTTGCTTCAAATACAATGCTTCGAAGGTGTGGAACAACCTTCCTCCACCGATGAGATAAATTGTTAGTTCTACGACTTTTAAAATTAAATTGAAAAGTTTACTTATTGAATGACTTAAGCATCACTTTGAAGCAACCTTTAAAAACACATAGGTAGTAATGAAGACACACACATACACACGCACACATTCTCACATTCCATGCACATATTCGTATTCTCATAATCGTTTTTTTTATTTTTTTAAATACAACATTTTCCTTTTTTTCATAGCTGTTTTGTTTGTGTCTGTAAAAATATTAGAGGATAATTTTAATAAAAATCTTCCGCAATCGGTCATAACGCAATGTTTCTAGCTCGACGAACACCTGCTCGAGTGCAGGGGATTACTGAAAAACAGCGTTTGTGCACATGTGTACGGACATTATGCTGAGTTTTCTTCTTTTGCCCACATTATTTATTTATATAATTGATATTATTTTATTTCTTTTTCTTTTCCCTCTATGTTAGTTACGAATTATTTTTTAGTTTTTCTTGTGTATTGTTTGGCATTGTTATTTCTATCTATATATTTTTTTGTGTGGCAATAAACTAATTTTGATTTGATTTGATTTGATTAAACGGGTGATAAAAAAGACAGATGAGAAAATGTGGGATGCATGAGCATAGTTTAGAAAGGAAATGGGATGTACGGATCAGGTCTTTTCTTTACGATGCGTAGCCGAAAAGTTCTTGGCGAAAAGCCAAAAGGTCTATTGTGCTTTCGTAGATTTAGAAAAGGCTTATGATAGGGTGAGTAGGCATGAACTGTGGTCAGCGTTGTCTGTGCATGATCTTAATGGTAACCTGATCCAAGCGCTGAAATTCCTCAATAAGGATTCCAGTGCTTGTATTAGGATAAATGGGACATACGCTGATTAGTTTAACATCGAAAAAGGTGTTAGACAAGGATGTGTAGCGTCATTGTGGTTGTTCAACTTCTTCATGGATAATTGTTTAACAAACCTAAAAGACAGTGAATGTGGATTAAGAATGAACGAGTTACTCATCGAATGTCTTTTCTATGCTGATGACCAAGTGATACTTGCGTCGTCAGTAAAAGTGTGGCAGGAGATGGTAAATGTTATGCATAAGGCTTTAGAAAGAAAAAAAAGGGAATGAAAATAAATGTAAGTAAGACGAAAGTTATGGTGTTTGAACGAGATGATAGAGTGACCTATTGCAATATTGTGAAGTAAAAGTGGATTAAATAAAAGAGTTTGTATACTTGGGATCCATGTTTACAAAATATGGAGAGTGTGAAAGTGATAAAGAAAGGAGAGTATACGCTGCAAACATAGTAATCGGATCATTTATGAACAGTCATATTTTTTCTAAAAAGGCTCGTCTGGCTGTTCACGGGGTAGTATTAATTCCGACACAAATATATGGTAGTAAAAGTTGGGTATGGCATGAAAGTAGAATAAATGCAGTGGAGATGAGAGGATTGAGGAGCATGATTGGAGTCAAATGGAGTTACAGCATGAGGAATAGGAACGATATGGTTTAAATGAGAATGTAGTGACAAAAATCGAGAAAGTTATGTTAAGATGGTTTGGGCATGTGGAGAGAAAGAATGAAATGAGAATGACTAAACAGGTATACATGGAACAAGTCAACGTAAGTGTTTGAATGGGAAGACCTAGGCGAACGTTCAGAAATCAGATCTTCCTATTGGTAGTGCCATGCTTTAGCTCTATGGATTACAGCTGCATGGGCCGGCACGACCGGGGAAGTACCACTCTCCCACATGATATCGACGTGAAGTAGTGGCTTATGCTACCATTGCGTTTCGATCGATTTGTGGGAGACTCGGAGGTCCAATCCCCCCCCCCCCCCACCTAAGGAATATTGCGGCACAGTTTCAAGAGACAGTACTGATGGAGGGTACCAGCCGCGACACCGCTAGAGAATCTCTCTCCGGGCATCCATCTCCAGGACTTGAACCTGAAGGTGGATGCTCGGGCTGCCCTGCGCATTCTGGGTGGGGAAAAACCGTGCTCAAGTCTATTTCTGGTACTCGAGGAAAACGAATCAGGAGGCTGAAGTCACCCCACACCACGCTAGCCGTAGACTTTTGCAACATACGGGGTCTCCGTTCTAACCTAAACGATGTACACTACCACCTGGAGCCTGCTACGTCGGCCTTGCTCTTTTTGACCGAAACACAAATATGCTCTCCGACAGACAACTCATTCTTCACATACCCAGGGTACAAACTGGAGCTGTGTGTTTACGTTAGGGAGGATATCTGTGCTCGTCGTCTCAATAGCTTTGAAGGACGGGGCCTATCTGACATTTGGATGCGCGTAGACTGCGATGACGATCGTCGAATCTACGCGTGCCTTTATAGGTCCCATAGCAACGGTAATGGCGAAATTGATCAATTCATGGAGCACCTACAGATGGCTACAGACTCCGTGCTTGAGCAGATTCCCACCTCAGAGATCGTGATACTTGGCGATTTCAACGCCCACCATGCCGAATGGCTTGGTTCGCGCACGACTAACCATGTGGGGAGATCTGTTCACAACTTCGCTTTATAAGCGTATGATCTAACACAACTGGTCACCTCGCCTACGCGTATCCCAGATGTGGATGACCATACACCTTCCCTGTTGGACCTTCTGCTGACCTCTCACCCGGACAACTACTCAGTATCCGTTAACGCTCTTCTCCGATCATCAGACCAATCCGGATCCTGATCCGGAGTTCAGTGCCAGCTACACGCCCAACTCGACCCCGTTTTGTAGGTTGTCGTTGCCTGTGGCACTATAAGTCTGCAGATTGGGACAGGATGCGGTCCTTTTTTGCATCCTACCCATGGGGGCAAGTTTGCTCATTGCCGGATGATCCAGATGTCACTGCCGACCTTGTTCCTGATGTAGTGCTTCAAGGTATGGAATTATTTTATTTATTTTTTAATTTATACATGACTTTTGGGTGGGCATTACAGTATTCCATACTCTGCAGTTCCCACCGGTGGTAGGTCCCAGGCCTGGTTTGGTCGCTCTTGTAAAATGGCCTCTGTCCAAAAACGAGACCGTTACCAAGCTTGGGCTTATTCAGTGCCATCTAAAGATTTAAATACCAGCGATCTCAAAAAGGAATATAACTTTGCCACCAGGTCCTTCAAAAGAGTAATCGCAAAAGCGAAGTCGGAGCATATCAGCAGAATTGGCGAGAGATTAGTCCACCTTCCTTCGGGAACACGTGCGTTCTGATTTCTTGCCAGGGCTGTCCAGGGGAATTTTAGCCAGTCATCTCTACCGTCCCTGCACAGAGCGAATGATACATTGGCCCAACGCATCTTCGAGACCTCTGGTGTAGCGGATGTTCGTGGGTGACGGTAATCACTTACCACCAGGTGAGCTGCCTGCTCGTTTGCGCTCCTATCCCATAAAAAAAAAGATTGAAGACTACCTGAAAAAAAAACCAGGTCAAGAGTTCCCCTAACCGACGCTTATGTATGAAAGGATTAATGAGTGTAGATGAACCGAAAGATATATGGTAAGGATCGTAGTAAGTGGAAATCCGTGGTCTCTGCCTATCCCTACTGGAAAGGGGCGTAATTTTATGTATGTATGTACGAATTGATATTTATTATTGTTTTGACATTACTTGATATTTATGCAGCAATATTTTTGTAGGTATACCATATATATAAACATTTCTCGTACGCTTGTAGAGTCAAGACTTGAACGACTTGATGTCGATGCTTCGTGTATAAGCGTAACACGTCGAAAATTCTTCCGCTTTTCATTATTACGCAGATTGTTAGGTAAAAATTTTTCCTGTTTTTCTGGAATATCCCTATTTTCAGAATTTCTAATTAACAATGATAGATAAAAAGAGGAACAACTGTCATAATTTTGTCTATCTTAAGGTGCTTACTTGCAGGGCTACGCTTTTTCAGCCCATTAATTGTTTTTATTGAACGTTTTTGACATTTAAGAACTATTTTTACCTCTGTAGCAGTACCCCAAACAGTAATGGATATCTAATTATTGAATGTATAAATGCATAGTACACGGATATTAGCGATTTCTTATCTAAGAATGGTTTAAGTTTATTAAAGCATAATTACCGCTCGCCATTTTCTTACAAATTTTATCAATATGTTCTATGTGACTAATTGTATTGTCTATTGTGTATCCTTAAAAAATATTTTGTTCAGAAGTCTCATTACCATTAATGCCTAGCCGCAATTGATCATGCATTATAATGCTTTTATCGGAGTTCAGAATTATACCATTGACATCAAACCATTCATTTAATAAACTCATAACATTATTTATTTTGTCATCTAATTTTGATTTATTTTTGACTCTCAGACCAATATGTGTATCGTAAGCAAATATACATAAATCTGACTTCGTAGGTAACACTTTACAAAGATTGTAAATATAAATTAAAAACAATACAGGGCCCAGGATAGATCCTTGCAGCATTCTGTTGACACATTTCCCGCCTCAGAAGTTTGATAGTTCACGGATACGATTTGAGAACGGTTATTTAAATAACTTTTCATTATACTACATTCAACCCCATGAAACCCACAAAGCTGTAATTTTAATATTCATATGTCATGACGCAAACAATCAATAAGAGAGGAAGGGCATAACGGGTTGTCCCGTTCAAAATTTGGAGTAGCCCGACTGGGGAAGTACCTCCACCTTACAGAAGATCGCAGCCAAATAACGCTACTTAATGTGGTGTTGTGTTCCTGCGGTCAGTAAGGTCACCAGAGCTCCATGAGGAAACGCTGTGCTGGCAGTGTTTGGGGACCAGCGGTGTCGCACTACCGTTGTGTTGTGTGCAGGCGCGGTGTGTTGTTGCGGCGGTCAGGGAGACCCGGTGAAACTGCTGCCCGCTGGCTGCCCGCAGGTTGTAGGGGTCCCGAGCCCAGGGATCACTTAATCTCCGCCCTGGGAGGCTGACCCGCCGCCTCGCGCATAATCTATGGTATAGTTGGTCGTGCCGGAGGAGGAGACCGGAGTGGACCCAGCCAACTGTATCATGGGGGGACCGGGGGCCCTTCCGGCTGCCGCACCAACAAACCGCATCACCTTTCCAGCACTCTCGACTAATAACACTGCCCTTTGTCCCTGTCACTGCTAGCACAGCGATTCCTCTAAATCTCTTAACAATCCCTTATTTATAATGCCTCGGAGAAATAAACGAAATGGTTATTCAGCGGCCTCCCCGTCCACACTATCGATGGATTTTTGTAACATCAGGGGACTTCACGCTAATATCAATGCAGTACATCAACATCTTGAGACTGCACAGCCGACCTTGCTATTTCTAACGGAGACGCAAATATCCTGCCCTGATGATATATCGTATTTACACTACCCCGGGTACAAGCTGGAACATAATTTTGTGCGCTGTGCCGGGGTATGTATGTACGTCAGGGAGGATATTTGCTGTCGCCGGCTCCATGGCCTAGAAGACCGGGACGTGTCGATTCTGTGGGCAAGCGTAGATCACGGTAGCCACACCAAAGTTTACGCGTGCCTTTACAGGTCCCACAGCGGTGACGCGGACACAATCCGGTTATTTGAGCACCTGCAATTTACGACTGACAAAGTACTGGAGCTGTACCCTTCCGCGGAGTTAGTGATATTAGGAGACTTCAACGCACACCACGTTGAATAATAATAATAATAATAATAATGGCTTAGTTCTCGGTCCACTGACTTCGAGGGGAGGACTGCTCACGACTTTGCCCTGGCATATGGCTTCTCACAACTGGTTGTTTCTCCTACGAGAATCCCAGATATTGAGAGCCATACTAGTTCCTTACTGGACCTTCTGCTGACTACGCGACCGGACAACTATGCAGTGAAAATGGATGCGCCACTTGGGTCATCGCACCACTGTCTAGTCCGGACGCAAGTGCCATGCGCCCGACATGATTCGCCCCGGCCTCCCGGAAGGCGACGGGTATGGCACTACAAGTCAGCAGACTGGGATGGATTGCGAGATTTCTACGCATCGTACCCGTGGTGACAGCTTTGCTTCGCATCAGATGATCCTGTCACCTGTGCAGCTGCCGTCGCTGAGGCGATACTGGCTGGAATGGAATGTTATATTCCAAACCCGCTTGTGGCAGCAGGGGTGAAGAAGCGACCGTGGTTTAATCGGCCTTGCAAAGATGCTAGACAAAATAAGCAAACTTTGTATGAGGCTTGGACCACGGCCCGAACTAATCAGGACCCCAACATCTCTGATGCGAAACGCAAATTTAACGCTGCCTCCAGGTTCAGTAAGCGAATGATCGCCAGGGCTAAGTTCAATTTCGTCGGCAAGTTTGGTGAGAGGCTGACTAGCCTTCCCTCTAGAAGTCGTGCTTTCTGGTCTCATGCCAAAGCTGCTGAAGGAAACTTTTGCCAGTCGTCTTTACCACCACTCCGTAAGCTGGACGGAAACTTGGCCCAAAGTGCAAAGGAGAAAGCTGATCTTTTGGGCTCTCTCTTTGCCTCGAACTCGACTTTGGATGACGGGAGCGCCACACCGCCTACCATCCCGCAGTGTGCTAGCTCCATGCCGGAGATAAGCATTACCCAACGGGAGGTCCGGCGGGAATTGCTTTCTCTGGACATCCATAAGTCGAGTGGGCCAGACGGCATACCGGCAGTGGTACTGAAGCGGTGTGCTCCTGAATTGTGTCCAGTATTGACGCGTCTTTTCGCACTTTCCTACACCAAAAATGAAGTCCCGTCTTCGTGGAAGACTGCCCATGTGCACCCAGTGCCTAAAAAGGGCGACAGATCAGACCCGACGAATTACAGGCCTATCGCCATCACCTCCCTTCGCTCCAAAGTGATGGAGCGTGTGATTAACACGCAACTTTTGAGATACCTGGAGGATCACGAGTTGTTGAGCGACCGACAATATGGCTTCCGTCACAGTCGCTCAGCTGGTGACCTCCTTGTGTATCTCACGCACCGTTGGTCACTCGCCATTGAGAGTCACGGTGAGGCATTGGCAGTGAGCCTAGATGTGGCGAAGGCGTTCGATCGGGTCTGGCACAGGGGTCTCCTAACGAAGTTACCATCATACGGGCTTCCCGAGGGATTATGCAAATGGGTTGCCAGCTTTCTGTCTAGCAGAAGCATAAGAGCCGTTGTTGACGGTAGTTGCTCTGATAGCATGGACATAAATGCTGGCGTCCCGCAAGGCTGTGTGCTGTCCCCAACACTGTTCCTAATGCACATCAATGATATGCTGTCTATTGACGGCATACATTGCTATGCGGACGACAGTACAGGGGACACCCATTACACGGGCCGTGCAAACATCCCTCGTTCTGAGGTGGAGGAAAGCCGCGAACGGCTGGTGTCTGAAATCGAGAGTACACTAACTTGTGTCTCCGATTAGGGTCGACTAAACCAAGTCCATTTCAACCCCACTAAGACTCAAGCCTGCGCGTTCACCGCTAAGAAAACTCCATGGTCTGTGGCTCCACATTTCCAGAACACTCTCCTAAACGTCAGTCAAAGCATCGGGATCCTTGGCGTCAACATTTCCAGCGACGTTTTGTTCCGAAGTCACTTGGAAGACAAGGTGAAGCTGGCTTCCAAAAAGCTAGGAGTGCTCAACAGAGCGAGGCAGTACTTCACATCGGGGCAAAGGCTGCAACTTTATAAGTCGCAGGTCCGGCCTCATATGGAGTACTGCTGTCATCTGTGGGCGGGAGCACCTGGATACCAGCTTGGGCCTTTAGACTCGGTTCAGCGACGTGCCATCAGAATTGTTCACGATCCTGAGCTCACAAGCGGTTTAGTACCCCTAAGTCTGAGGCGAGACTTTGCCTCCTTATGTGTGTTCTACCGCTTGTACAACGGAGAGTGTTCTAAGGAATTATTTGACTTGATGCCCACGGCTACCTTCCACCATCGCAACTCTCGCCATCGACGGAGAATCCAACCCCACACATTGAAACCTGAGTTGTTTCGTTTCCCGATGGAGTACAACATGGGGTTCTTCAAAAAGGCCGTGAAGAGATTTCTTCAGGGTCGGCAACGCGCGAGTGATACCCCTGGTGTTGCAAGCGTCCATAGGCTACGGTAACTGCTTACTATCAGGCGGGCCGTATGCTTGTTTGCCAACTTAGTGGTATAAAAAAAATCAAAAGCCTTTGAAAGGTCACAAATTATGCTAGCACATTTATTTGACCTATCTAAGGAATCAAGAATGTAGTAGACTACCTTTCTTATTGCCATTTCGTTCGATCGACCATTTCTGAATCCGTACTGTGCTATTGTAAATAAATTATTATTTTCGAAGTATTTAACAATTCTGGCTTTGATAACAGCTTCTTATATTTTTGATAGAGTTGGCAATATGCACAGTGGCCTGTAATTGCTAAGCTCTGTGACATCCCCTTTCTTAAAGAGCGGTATAACCCTACCCATCTGTAGTACATCTGGGAATATACCTTCAATTAAGCATGAGTTTACAACAATAAATACTAATTATAAAATTAGTTCAAATAAATGATCGTTATTTATTACAATATTTCTTAACGTCCATGTACTCATATCGTAAATATCTAACGTAGGTTTTTGTTTCATGTTCAATACTATCTTATTGAGCTCTTCAAGACATAATGCGTAAAACGCTAAAGTTGTGATTGGCTTATCTAAGGTGTCTAAGTAATTTAAGCAATTTTCTGGGTTAATGTTGAAATTACTGGTCAGGTTTTGAGAAATATTCCAAAAAAATCATTAAATAGAGTTGCAATTTTTTTAGGTTTTTCCCGTTTCATCTTTTAAGTATTCAATATTAGATTTTGACGACTTTGGTCGCTTATTTTGTCCTACCTGCTCAGTAATAATTCTCCAAGATTCTTTTTTTTATTTTTAGACTTATTTATTCTATCCCTTAATTGTATTTGTTTGCGAATACCATAGTTTTTTGCAATAGTTTTCTATATTTTTTAATTTTGTTTTTTTACTGGGATGTTGCTTTTGTAGTAATTCCAATTCACATAGATTGTTTTTACTTGTTTCAATACCTAAAGTAGTCCATTTTTTTCTCATTATTTCTCACTTGTTTTCTTAGTTTTGGAAAAGCAATGTTATAAAAATGAGTCAATGCCTCCTGTTAAATGTTCATTCATTCGTTCGCGCCGTTTGCCATCAAAATTTCTGATTTAATTTTAGTATAGTTATTATTGAACATAAAATTAAAGTTATTAAGATTAGTAATAGAAAAGTTTCTCGCTATATATACTGTATTTTTAGGTAAGTTAATTTGGCTTGGTAGATTCAGTTTAAATATATATGATCTGAAAGTTTGTGACAGAGTACTGATCCTTTATAATCCTTAAAATTTACAATAAAATTATCCATGCAAGTTGAACTAGTTGCTTCGTTTTTATTTGTTTCAGTTCTAGTGGGTTCATTTAAAACCCATTCAATACATACAATTTCAATTTTTTAAAATTCTGTCTAATTTTTTTATATTTTTGTCTACTTTTAGAACATTAAAATTTAAGTCTCCTGCTATTACAATTTGTTTATTCTCAAACAAATTTTAGTCGACAAATTTTATTTAAAAGATTATATAATATCTCAAAAAATAGATTCGTATCATAATAAGGTGGATATAGTGCAACGAATACTGTTTTTGAAGGTTTTAATTCTCTTACCGCTAATTTAAAATTCATTTCGAAAGGCAATTTATTTAAATCGTGCCTAACCTTAAAATCTAAAGTGTTCCTTATATATGTCGCCGTTCCACCGTGTTAAAAAATTACTCGGTTATAACAAGTCACCAGTGTATAATTTTCAATGGTCATCGCCTGCATCTGGTGATTTTTCCTCCAAGTCTCCGTCAGACATAGTACGTCGCAGTCATTTCATTCGCTATACTTTCTATTTCTAAGTATTCGCTCTACTTTCTATTTCTAAGTATTTTCTATGTATGCTTCGAACATAAGCATGTAAAATTATCGTTTTTATTTGTGCTTGATTGAATGTTTGGGCTTTTGTTAATTGCAGAGTGATGCTCGCGGCAGTTGATTAAGCGTAGGGAAGATGTTGCATAAGATTTATTTTCAATGCATCTGATTACATTATCCGTTACAAATTTTTTCATTGAAAAATAGGTTTTTTATATTTTCATAGCTTGTATTTGGATCTACATACTTAACGTTTTCATTAACTTTTGCCGAATTAGCTATTTGCAAGTTAATATTATATATGTCTTATCGCAGGCATAACGCAGGCCTGTGATTATAACATTGAACTTCCTTTCTGATTCGCATAATATACCGCTTAATAGTCTTAAGTACTCTCGTTTGTTATGATAAATGGAATTCTCATATTTTGTAATCAGTATTGCTACAGTGTCGTTTCGGTCTAGATATTTGCATTTATTTTTGGAATTTTCATATATTGCTTGCAATCCTGCGTCAGGGTTTTTTTTTATTTTCATTTTGTTATTACTGTCATTATATTTTAGACTTTATATTATAACCATTCCAAGTTTGACGTATGTATTTACTACCGTGTATACGAAGAACAGCAACATAACAAGTTTCTTGATAGGAGTGCCCCCTTTTATTTAAACTATATCATTATTTTTAACTTATAAGCAATCCATTATACACATATTATGTTGTTTTTTTTAATGTACACTTAAAATCTGCACATTGTGTTCTAAAGATTATATTGCTATTTTTCTACTTACCATTTCTAGTGTGCAAGTTAATTCATCAGAAAACTTCGGCACCCAGCACGGTACCTGCAGTTGGATTTCGAAACGACACAGGAAAAGACTCCGAAGAAGATGAACATATATATGAAACTATACCTGAATCTCACTCAGGTATTTGATAAGACAATAACATCTCATAGAAAAACGACAAACAAATATTTGTAATACTCAAATGTTTTGCAGCTATCAATGTTGACAGAATAACAAAGCAGTTTTGTTTTGTTATGTCAATAAGTGCGTTTGTGTTGCATCTACATGATAAAAATACCTATTGAATCGACCTTTTGCAGTAATGGTTTGCATATTACGAGGCACAATGTTGAATCAACTTTCGCTATAACTGATAGGAATTATGTAGTCAAATTAACAACTTTACAATGGTATACAAGTAAAATTTTAACAAAATTATTTAAGTTAAAGTCATCCATTATGTATATCACTTTAAATCAAATAATGTTGTTTAACAATATAATGCAAGTAGTACTAACAAAATTATAGCGAAAACTGATACAACATTGTAGTTTGTCTTAATCCTACCTCTATCCCGAAAGGTTGATTCAATAGTATTTTAACACGTAGTTGCAACACAAACGCATTTATTGACTCGACAAAACGGTTCTGTAGAAAAACAAAACACTGTAAGTAATCTTAACAAGTTCTTTTTATTTATTTTTACTTTAATAAAAACGGTGACACACGAATTACAATAATTAAAGATCAAAATACGATGTAAATACAAAAAATGACATTAAACAAAATTTTAATTTCATACATCCCTTTCACAAAAAAGTACACGCTCATGTACAATATTTGGCCATACATGAGCAAACGGATCACAGTCAGGGTTCATGCTTAGGAGAGCATTGAGAGCTGAAAGGGGCGCGGTATAGGTGAGCTTCCGCGTGAAAAGTTTTAACACAGCGGCTCGGCAAACAGATTGTGTTTGCGGGCTGAAAGGCTCTTTTCGGAGACATAAAATTGACATAGGGCCTTTCTAAGGTCTGGTGCATCACTATGCGACGCTATTGTCATTTTACTACCCATTCTTATTGCCAATCGCACAGCTCTAACTCATAGGCTTTCGCAAAATATAATCCAGCAATGCTGCCGATACTAACCCAAATTTTAAAAGCATGCCCTTGTGTATTTTTGTACGGCAGATAGGTTAACCTCACACTATATTCTGACGTTGTGAATGATGGTAACAGACCAAACGTTTGACGTCAGTGTGATAATTAAATAATGTTGAAGTGACAAATTACGAAGACGTGAAAGTTCTAGCGGAAATACAAAGATTGTGTTATATTTACAGGAACCGAGACCAGTATATCACAGAGACCACCTCTCCCACTGCCATCTGAAGCTTTTGAAGGTAATTTTAGAAAAGAACGGTGGTAGGGCATTTTGCGAATGCTCGCCTGGCTACCACCTTCAAGTAGAAAATCTGTCGCCAAGCACCACGTGGTGTGTTCCGGCAGGTGTCCTTGATAGCCAAGAATTCTAGGCCGAACAACATTTTCGACCACAATATCACTTACCATCAGGTGAGATAGTGGTCAAAGGCTAGTTACATTACAAGGTTTAGAAATAAACACGACATAATATAACTAAGTTGTTGTAATTAAGCCTCAGAATAACAATCCTTGTAAAGTAACTGGTAGGGCAGGTAAACAGGTATAGATTAATATTGTTAACCAATGAAATATGTCGCAATCTAAGGAACTGATTATAATTTAAAATGTATGAATCATGTAACTCTAATGGATTAAGTATAATTGAGTGTTTTAATAATAATAACGTCGTGTAAAATTAATGGAAATGAAACGCATTTATTCTTTTTTTATTTTTATATACCTGATAAGTTAGCCTATGACCACTATCTCACCTGATGGGAAGTCATGAAGTGGTCGAAGATGTTGTTCAGACTAACCTAGAAGTACTGGCTCTCAAGGACAGCTGCAGGAACACACCGTTAGGTGTTTGGCGACAGATTTTCTATTTGAGGGTGGTAGCTAGCCAGGCGGGCATTCGCAAAATGCCCTTCCACCAAGCTATAACGACTGCCATCCTAAGACAACAACCGAGACCAACGGCTTAACGTGCCCTGCGAAACACGGAAGCACTCACTAGTAATGTCACTAGCGGTCACCCATCCAACTCATGACCGCGCGCGACGTTGCTTAACTTTGCTGAACGGTTGAGAACAGCTAAGTAAACTTCGCTACGAGCGCTTCAAGTACTACTACTACAAGTATAAGTACACTCATACTACCTAATAATACTGGCCAGGATTACGTCTCCAGTGACTTCTTGGGACAGTATCACTAAGACTGAGGTTCAGAGATATTTGTGTAGCACTGTCAAAGACCAGTGTTAGCCAAACGTCGGCTTAACCAATCTTTAAATTTCATATTCAGAGATATAGTCTGAGTCCTACTAACCTCGCTCTTAGCTTATATCAAACTATTATCTATGCCACATTGTTCCCTCGTGGAACGTTTACCGGTTCTTGTTTATCTATGCTTCCTGATATAAAAAAAAAATGACAGGAACTACAGTATATAAAATGTGATTGGTGCATCACATACATACATACATACATACATAAAATCACGCCTCTTTCCCGTAGGGGTAGGCAGAGGCTCTTTCGCTTCATCTATACTCATCAATCCTTTCATACATAAGCGTCGGTTTAGGGTACTTTTGACCTGGCCTTTTTTCAGAACGTCTTCAATCTGATTTCGGAACGTTCGCCTAGGTCTTCCCCTTCCAACACTTCCGTTTACTTGTCCCATGTATACCTGTTTAGTCATTCTCATTTCATTCATTCTCTCCACATGTCCAAATCATCTTAACATACCTTTCTCGATTTTTGTCACTACACTTACATTCAAACTACATCGTTCCCTTATCACACTATTCCTTATCCTGTCACTCCGTTTCACTCCAATCATGCTCCTCAATGCTCTCATCTCCACAGCATTTATTCTACTGTCATGCTTTTTCTGCCACACCGAACTTTCACTACCATACATCAGTGTCGGAACCAACACTCCCATGGGGGAGTTCATGTTCACGTTGCTGTTCATGGGAACAGCCAGACGAGCCTTTTTAGACACCTTCTGACTGTTCATAAAAGCGTGCAATGCTCCGTTTACCATGTTTCCAGCGTTCACCATCATTTGTAAACATGGATCCCAAGTATACAAACTCTTTCACTTGTTCCACTTTTTCACCCCCAATCACAATATTGCAATCGGTCACTCTATCATCTCGTTCAAACACCATCACTTTCGTCTTACTTACATTTATTTTCATTCCCTTTCTTTCCAAAGCCTCTTGCATAACATTTACCATCTCCTGCAACTCCTTTACCGACGACGCAAGTATCACTTGGGCATAAGCGTAGAGAAGACTTTTGATGAGTAACTCGTTCATTCTTAATCCACATTCACTGTCTTTCAGGTTTGTCAAACAATTATCCATGAATAAGTTGAACAGCCACGGTGACGCTACACATCCTTGTCTAACACCTTTTTCGATGTTAAACCAATCAGTGTATGTCCCATTTATCGTAACGCAAGCACTGGAATCCTTATAGAGGGATTTCAGCGCTTGTATCAGGTTACCATTCAGCCCATGCATAGTTAACGCTGACTACAGTTCATGCCTACTCACCCTATCATAAGCCTTTTCTAAATCTACGAAAGCGCAATAGACCTTTTGGCTTTTCGTCAAGCATTTTTCGGCTATGCATCGTAAAGAAAAGACCTGATCCGTACATCCCATTCCCTTTCTAAACCCTGCTTGTGCATCCCACACTTTCTCATCTGTCTCTTTTATCACTCGTTCAATCAATATTTTCGCATATAGTTTACCGACAACGCTGAGGAGGCTGATTCCGCGATAATTCTTGCAGTCTTGTTGCGACCCTTTTCCTTTATAAAGCGGCACAATCACAGCCTTGCACCAGTCACCTGGTACACGGCCGCTCCTCCAACACATATCAAAAAGGCGGTGCAAGAGACTAGCTACTATGCCTCGCCCAGCTCTCAGCATCTCGATTGACACTCTATCATATCCTGCAGCCTTTCCTAATTTTATACCCTTTAACGCTTTCAAAATTTCATCCATACCTATTTCATTTTCATCATCATTCTTATAGGTTTCCGGAACCTGGTCCAGTGTTCCCTCTCTTTCAAATAAACTTTCAAAATATTTTTTCCATCTTTTCAACACACATTCTTCTCCTTTCATCATGCTTCCATCATGACCCCTGATTTGATTAAGCTCTGAGTTTGTGTTTTTGCCTCGAGCTGTTCTTATGGATTTCCAGAAAAATTTAACATTTGATTGGAAATCATCAGAAAGCCTTTTGTCAAACATATCCTTTCGTTCATCTTTCTTTCTGCACACAACTTCTTTAACTATCTTTTTCAATCTCTTATAATCCTTTCTTGCTTCACGTACATCATCATTTGTTGCCATTTGTACCTTTTGGTAAGCTTTTGTTGCTAACCAATCCAGCCATGCTTTTTTCTTTTCATCCACAGCCTTTTGCACTTCTTGATCCATCCACACGTTCCTTTGCATTTTTTCTTTTCGCCTTTTAGAAATTCCACACACATTGATGGCAAAGTCTACCACTCCTTCCTTAAATTTCATCCACAATTCTTCAATTTCACTTATCTCTTCCAAACCATCAAGCCTTTCTTGCAGCTTAATAACATACTGATTTGCAACATCCTTCTCTTGCAAATTTTCAACTTTCACTCGTTCCAAACATTTCACACTTGTTGGTGCATGCACTCGGTGTCGCCATCGATTAAAAAGGCCATTTACACGTGTTACCACCAAGTAGTGGTCTGAATCGATGCCGACTCCGCGGTACGCCCGGGTGTCTTATATTTTCGTCCTCAGCCTTTCTTCCACAATCACAAAGTCAATCATACTTCTTGAATCACCTTCTTCCCTTGTAAACAAATGTATCTTTTTGTGGTCAAACATTGTGTTTGTCACGCAGAGATTCCATTCCAGACACAAATCTAGCAAACTTATTCCATTCTCATTCACTCGTTCATCCCCAAAAGCACCAAGAACCCTTTCATATCCATCTCGCTTTATTCCTACCCATCCATTAAAATCTCCTAACAATACAATCCTTTCATCATCTTTACATATTTTTAAAATATCGTGCATAC
The DNA here is from genome assembly GCA_963890685.1 of Plagodis pulveraria. Taxonomy (NCBI): domain Eukaryota; kingdom Metazoa; phylum Arthropoda; class Insecta; order Lepidoptera; family Geometridae; genus Plagodis; species Plagodis pulveraria. The sequence goes on from OY982977.1 coordinate 3,123,404, forward strand.
TATCCCAAAAACTCCTCTCTTTCTTTTTGGGCTTTTGGGGACCCCCTCGAACCCATGTCCGTCGGTGCATAGACACCGACCACAAAAAGTCGAGTAATTCCAACTTTTAGCCTCATCCAGAGAAGTCTTGGGCTCACGCATTCATACTCGATCATACATTCATTCATTCGTGCAGAAAGGATCACACCAACGCCCTGACAGGCTCTGTTGGTCGCAGGTACACCTGACCACAGTGCTGTATAGGAACTATGTTTGGTGGTTTTACATCCTTTTCGTTTCGTCTCATTCACACACAAAACATCTATATGTCTCTTATGCATCATCTGGCATACTTCATCCACTTTACTATTCATTCCACCTCTTACATTCATCGTAGCAAAGCGGCTCTCCGTGGGCCGCTTTTCGCCCCCGCGAGGAACGAGACGTGATGGGTGGCGAACCTCATCGCCGCCATTTGGGATTTTGTTGTGAAAATAGAAATCCATGCGGTTCCTACAAGCAGCAAGGGAAAAAATAGGTGCATCCTGACAGAGCCCCGCATGCCAGGATAAGGCTAGCCGATTTCTGGGTTCGCAAGGTCCCAGGGCAATTTCGATTTGAAATATCACTTACCATCAGGTGAGATAGTGGTCAAAGGCTAGTTACATTACAAGATTTATAATCAAACACGACATAATAGGTTAGCCTTTGACCACTATCTCACCTGATGGTAAGTGATGATGTGGTCGAAGATGTTGTTCAGGCTATCCTAGAAGTACTGGCTCTCAAAGACGGCTGTCGGAACACACCGTTAGGTGCTTGGCAACAGATTTTCTACTTGAGGGTGGTAGTTCGCAAAATGCCCTTCCACCATGTAATAACGACTGCCATCCTAAGACAACAACCGGGGCCGACGGCTTAACTTGCCCTCCGAAGCACGGAAACGCTCAGTAGTAATGTCACTAGCGGTCACCTATCCAACTCATGACCGCGCGTGACGTTGCTTAACTTTGCTGAACAGTTGAGAACAGCTAAGTAAACTTCGCTACGAGCGCTTCAAGTACTACTACTACAAGTATAAGTACACTCATACTACCTCATAATACTGGCCAGGATTACGATAGCTAAATCGTGGACTTACTGAACTAACGAAGACTTCCGTCTTCAGTGACTTCTTGGAACAGTATCACTAAGACTGAGATTCAGAGACATTTGTGTAACACTGTCAAAGACCAGTCTTAGCCAAGCGTCGGCTTAACCAATCTTTAAATTTCATATTCGGAGATATAGTCCGAGTCCTACTTACCTCGCTCTTAGCTTAGATCAAACTCTATTATTTATGCCACATTTTTCACATGGAACGTTTACCGGTTCTTGTTTATCTGTGCATCCTGATATAAAAAGAAAACGACAAGAACAACATTATAAGAAATGTGATTGGAGTGAGTGGAACAAAATACTTATCGACGTGTTATGTATACCTGATTACAAGTTGACAAGACGTCATGTCGTAGATATAAAGCGGGAATATTTACAGCCTTAAAAAAATGTGAATTTGGAAGGATTAACATAAAAAATAGTACAAGAAAAGTGCCTTTTTTAATTTACGACATAGAGTTCTTCAATAACTTTTTGCACTATACGGCTAAGCACTACATTAATTAGTTATATCGTACTTCAAAAACGTTATTCAATCCTTACAAACGAAGAAGGAAACGAAGAGAATGGAGAGGCGACGGCGCTAAGTTATTTTTAACAAATCATTCACAATGACAGTACCAAAGATATTTTAAAAACTTCACAAAAATTAGACCGAGGTCATTGACCTATACAGGTCAATGAGCGAGGTGCGTTTCGATTGGCGCCACTGTAAATGCAGCAAACGCTAGATTCACAATATGTTCGGAACATCTAAACTAATATAATAATGAGGAAAGAGTTGATTGATTGTTTGCATTGAATAGGCTCTGAAACTACTACACCGATCTGAATGAAATTTAGTATCAGAATAGTTTGAGACCCAGGGAAGGACATAGGAAAGTTTTTATCGAACTTTGGAAAAAGAGGTTAATGGGTTTGCGTGATAATCGACATACGCGCGGGCGGAGCCGCAGCCGGAATGTTAGTATATGATATGCGAAAAATCCGTAGAAATAGGTAAAAGTTATGAATAGTACGTAAATTAAGATAGTTAAGTTAGCTACATTTGTATTTTTAATATAATTATGACATGTTTTTTTTTGAGTTTCCGCATTAATCTGTTAGCAGATAATGGTAAAATGTATCAATGTAATATACCTATAACATTTTAATTTTTATGTAACGAATATACGTAATCAATTTATAATATACGTAATCAATTTATAACCAATAAATGAATATAATTATAAATAAAAGTTATATAAAGATATCAGTTGTGCGCAGTCGTCGCCGCGATTTAGACGCGTGAACTCACCTGATGAAGGGCATCGGACATGCCTGAAACCTAGGTCGACAATCTCGACCAATACGCGTGAGTACAGCCAGTTATTGAAAACATTAATATAGAAATATAAGATGTGATTACACAAAGTAATTCACTTCTGAAGCAGAACTTCGAATATTACTATTGATTCTTTCGTGTGCTTTTATTATAGTGCGCGCGGAACTAGTTAGCCGCGCCTTGGGTGGCGACAGGGGCAGCGAGGGGGCGGGTTGCCTACTGCTCGCAACGCACACACACACATTAGACAGTGATGACCAAAGCAAGCGCCCCCGACTCTGCACCGCTCACGTACCTAAGGCGAGGCCAACTATTTGAGCGCGCACTATAATAATCGTTATCTGGATGTCAGAAATTCGGAATACATACTCGTATATGTCACATTTGCTGTTACTGTTCCATCGGGCTCTTATACACGACTGATATCGGCTGCAGTTGATGCGTCGACGACTGTCATTTACATGTTGCGATGGCTGCAGCTGCCTTTGCCGTTGGCGAATGCCACGTTCATAAGGGCCCTAACGAGTGAACGTAAAAATCAAAAGTATCCAGTAATAAATAAAAGTTTGATAAAAGACAATTGACGGTATTACTTTCTTTGTTGATGTTAGTTAGTTAATTAGAAAACAGTTAGGTAATTTTCATATAAACAGTAGTTTTGCATTACTATTGCGTATAAACTCATTTTGTTGGTATTTTTTTAGATGTACCATGTGTCCTATACGACGTGCCTTACGAGTGGCGGATATTCCCGAGTGGCGTGACAGCACATGACAGTGGTGAGATTTTTAATAATAAAGTAGGTTATACAAGTGGATTATAATTGTATTGAGTACCTACTGTTTTTATACATAGTTTGACAATACTCACGAGTATCACAAAATTTCGCACCTATAGAGAAAAGTAGGCATAATTGGAATACTGTTGTTAATTCGAAATAACAAGGTTTCTTTGAGTTTTAAGAGTCATTTATATTTCTATCCATTACATTTTAAACAAGATACCCTTAGGTAAAACTGAGGTAACCAGTTCAATATTTCTATAATATGGCGTTCAGATTATTTCAAGTTGTCAGGTTGTTTGACGAAACGATTAGGATAGTTTGAAATCCGTTGATATCGCTTAAATACTGTGTTTCTTATCTGCTATAAAAATATTATGAATAATATCAAAATTTTGCTTCTCTGTTCAAATATTCATTTGTAAACATTATAATTGAATTTACTTCCGACCTAACTTTGATGCTAATTTGGACTAATTAAGGCGATTGTTATTTTGAACGTTATAACTTATATTTTTTTTTTCTGTTGAGGGTGATAGCTAGCCAGGCTGGCATTCGCAAAATGCCCTACCACCATGCAAATGTTGTGTCCTTTTAAGGCATACATGTGTTTTTGATTACTCGAATCTTAATAATTACGTACTTTTAATAATAAATAAATAAGTGTAAATTAATTTAAAAAGACAAAACCCGACTGTAAATTATTTATTTCGTTTTATCGTTCCATTGAAAATATAACTATATATAGTTTTGTAATTATTTTCATGTACCTAGTGTTTACGAAATGAAATGAAAGTTTGTTTGTCAAAAACATGGGTACATAATATATAAGATGTTATAAAGTGGTTTTAAGTTTCAGCATGTTCTGCCTTGCGGCGTACAAATATTGAAATATGTATATAAATTATATAAGATCATTGTTTGAGAATCACACAATATTATTTTTTAAGAATTAACTCAGTACCAAATTTAAAAGTCAGTCTTAATATGATTAAATAAAGAGTTTGTTTGAAAATAAAATAATAGATCCATAAAAAATATATAAATGTCAAATATTATAACATAAAATTATACATTATATCATTACAATAAAAATAAATAAAATAAATTATATTATTAGTAGTTAAAAGTACATCATTACTTGTCAGAACGTAAATTACTAATAAGACTTTAAAAATTCGTCAAGGAAATAAATAAATGCTGCAATAGCCAATTACGTATTTTAAATTTAAATGTATTAAACGGCAGGTTTCTTAAGTAAATTAGGATTTTGTTATAGGCTTTTACATAGAAATAATATGGGTTTTGTTTCACAAAAAGACTCATTTCTTCTATATAGAGACAAGGAAGAGGTTGTATGTTTAATTGTTTAAACAAAGGCCTACATGTGTATCTACGTCGTTCTTAGCCTAAATCTAACGATATCTCATAAATTAAAATCGGTAATGCCGTTTAGGAGTAATGATAGGGAGGAATAAATAAACTTACAAACATACATACATAAATGAACCCTGAACACAACACTCCTTTTTTGTGCAGTCATGTAAAAAACCCCTTTCCTCTGACACACAACACATCCTACACATACACACAAACACACAGATAAGTTTTTCCACACACTATCTTCTAGCACTATTATAACAAATATTAAGTGCATTCTTTAACACCTACCTACATTATTTTTCTGTTAGTATACCTTGTTTTTTTCGGTTAATATACTTAATTTGTATAATCATGTTTTGGCCATATGTTAACTTTTTACTATGTAGGTATGTTTATATTTTCTGTAAACGCTGTTGGGTTACTATAATAAATAGGTAGATAAGATAAATTGCGTAAGATACACTCGCATAATTCTCATTCCAACAGCAACAGTAGTGGAGGCAATTTAATTAATATTCACAAAACTACTAAGTTGATGTGCAAATAATTTGGAAAACTCTACATTGGGATTGTAACCGTTTTTTGTAAGTTACTTTATGGCATGAAATGTTTTTGTTTAAAAGTTCCCGTGAGTATGAGACTTATGTCATTTCTTGACATTTCTTTTCAATGACCGGCTGTACTCACGCATATTGATCGAGATTGAAAACATTAATAGACATGAAATGTGTTTTCTCAGTTCTAATAATCACTTCTAAAACAATTACTGTATGCAAGGCACTTTGTATGACCAAGTTCAGCATGGTATAGATAAATTGAAATAGTCATATTCCGAAATTCTTATATCACATCGTCATTATCATCAAAACGTTTTGGAACTATTTAAATCTTACTTATCCAAACGATTTCAAAAAACCGAAATAGTTAGATTGAATTTTAAAAAGAAATGCCAAAAAAAATTTATATCTAATGCACATATGGTTATATACGGTGTTCCACAAGGGAGTGTTTTAGGTCCCTTACTCTTTATTTGCTACATCAATGGTCTTCCAAGGTGCACTCAACATCCCATGACACTGTTTGCTGACGACAGTACAGTTATTGTTGAAAACAAAATGAGGAATATTTTGTTAATATCAATAATACTATACACGTATATAGTCGTGTATAGTATTATTGATATATCGTGTATAGTATTATTGATATTAACAAAATATTCCTCATTCTCTATCTTCCAAAACAATAATTTAAAAATTAATATGAAAATATATAGGATAATGCATTTTATATGTCCTAAATATCGATATTATATATCAAAATCATATTATTTACAAAACTGACATAACTAAATTTTTAGGAATATATATTAACTGGCAACTAAGATGGAAACCCCAACCAGACACAATTATAAAACAGATTAAATAGTTTGGCTTACGCACTACATCACCTCTCGAAGAAGTTAATCGTGACACTGCACTAACCCATTGGCATCGGCGATAATGATAACAATAGAATTTCATTCATAACTAGGACATAGTGGTCCTGACGATGCCAATTTATTTACAGCGTATAATGGGAGTGTGGCTTTCTTGTTAAGATATGGTATTATATTTTGGGGAAATTGTTCTAACAAACAAAATGTATTCGCAGCACAGAAAAGATGCGTTAGGGTGATAACAACTTAAATCTACTGACAGTTGTTTGTAAACCTTACTTTAAAAAGTGCAAGATCTTAACACTCCCATCACATGCCTGTAATATGTGAGATGGTTGTTTTCGTAAAAACCAATTTTCAGTATTTTGAGTCAATGGGAATTAATTTTAATGAATGAAATGAAAATGAATGTAATTTTAACATTAGGCACAAATCAAGACTGTGCAACTTGCCATCTCGTACGGCTTTACTAAATAAAGATGTATATTGTATCGCTCTAAGGATTTATAATAAATTACCAGAAAACATGAAAAATTGTAATCCATCTAGCTTTAAATTAAAAGTTAAGAACATACTTAAAACTTATGGAGATATGTTATATGAATATAATTGATTATCTAAAAGACAATGAAATCTATGTTTTATATCTTCAAAATTTTACTTAATCCTATTTACTTATTATCACTGACATTTCTTTCCATTTTATATTGCTGTTTAATAATTAATTAATTTCTCATAAATTGACATAGATCTGTATATTTTAATTATTGTGTTATGTATTACTTTGCTTCCTGTATTTATTTTCATGCTAATTATGGCAAGGATGTATATTTTATTTAATATATATACATTTTTAGTATTATAAACCTTACAACATGTATTACCTACATCTTGCATATAAAATCTTTGACTTTGACAACTAAGACCATAATTTCGGAGACAATTTGCCGTAGTAATTGGTGATCATTTGCTGACAATTTAAACCCGGTTATTAATATTGTTAAAGTGTTATTGAGGTATTTCAAATATGTTTACTTTTCTCTAGTAGTGTCCTATTTCATTAATTTATCATTTCTCGTCTCATCGTCTATATCTCTGGAATGTACTGGCTTCTTATTCGGCATATGAAATATATTTACATATTTTTGTTTTGACATGACGCTAGGCGGGTAGTTAATTACAAAATTTCATACTCAAAATACTTATGGTAACCGAAAAAGCCTTTTATTGAAATAGTGTATGGAGGGATTAAATTTCGAGAATATCAATTGTAAATTTCTTTTTGTTGAAATGAATGTTATTTTGTGTTAAAACACGAATACTTCGCTTCTGTACGTCTTGTTGTCCGATCGGTTGAGTATTCAGCATTAAGCTTAATCAACCTTGACGACATAATGAGTATTATAAATGAATATGTGGTAATGTGTGGTTCTAATAAATAAACATTAGGTAAAGAAAGCTTAAAGAGGCAGCAAACACCCTTCCTAACTTCTACAGACGTTCCGTGTACGTCCTTTACTTTATATAAATACAATGGTGCATTTTGATCACTATTTTTATGTATCGGAGGTAATCGAATGTCGCGAGTATCACATGTTTAACAACTAAGTAAAATAAAAAAATAAAATATAAATAAAAATTATAATTACGAAAACATTAAAATATTATTTTAAAGATATCCTTAACATATATTAAAAATATATCTAGTGACAACTCCGCCTAATTTTCCTGTTAAACCGGCGTGATGTCACTAACACCACGCAGCCAAACCGAAATTTTCAACGCCTTTCACACACAGAAGGTCTAGACTCTCACGATCGAGAATGATTATTTTTATTTTGCTAAAACAATAATTTAATATTACCTACTTGAAATATTTTTGAAATATTTATTAGTATCAAATATGGATTATTATTAAATATAATTTCCGCAAAGTAATGCCCGAATCAATTAATTGTCTTAAATTAAAATTAAACGAATTCACTTACGATACCTTATATTTACAGGTACAACTAGTAAAATACAGGAACTACCTCTTCCAATACCGCCTGAAACTCTTGAAGGTAAGTTGGGGACATGAACTAATATTGGACTTAATTACCACTTAGTTGTTGAGCAATTGGGTAAGTTAGAATAGAAGATGTCATTACCTGGCGTTCAAGCTTCACAGGGCGTTTTTTAATGCGCCATCTTACGGCAAAAGTGCAAGTACCTAATAATGCAACGCGTACTCACATCCCATGATTATTGAATGGTACAGAACGAAATCTTTCTACAGAGTCCCTAATTCTTACCTACTTTCATAGAGTTTCATAGGCCGCACCGGCTTCGCAAGGTATTAAACAAAAATTTATAAACAAATTTTTTTTTTACAATTTCAATAGTTGATAATATGTTCATCAGAGATAATGTTGGATTGTAATGATTAAATAATTTTTCAAATCGGTCAAGTAGTTTTTAAGTTTATTCATTAAATACAATAATACAAATCTTTCCTCTTTAAAATATAAGTAAAAGTATATATAAAAAGTGAGTTAGTGCCATTTAAGATTTGGCAAAGAGCACAGAAGAGCGAATAACGGACGGACTGATGAACATACATGACAGATCTCGAATTGACAGTTGATGACGTCGACTGACGACTCTGAACGGATGTTATCTCAATAGGGTAAATAAGCATAAGTATCTTGGTCACTGGGTCACGGAGGGACTCACAGACGACTTAGACGTAGAGAGGGAACGCAGGGCGTTATCATTTAGAGCTAATATGTTGGATCGTAGGTTTGCACGCTGCACTGCACAGGTAAAAACAAAGTTGTTTAGAGCATACTGTCAGCCATTTTACACTTGCAGTCTATGGGTCAAATATAAGCAGAAATCATAAAACGCCCTGCGTGTGCAATACAATAACGCGTACAGGGTTCTGATGAAGCTGCCTCGCTTTTGCAGCGCATCGGGAATGTTTGCGCAGGGTCGAGTGGATTCTTTTCCAGCTATACTGCGTAAACGAACAGCATCCTTGATGCAGCGAGTGCGGGGCAGCTCCAACAGATACCTGCAACTGATTGCACATAGAATGGATGTGGACTGCAGTTTTATGGAGCATTGGACAAAAATGCATGTCGTGCATTCTTGACTAATGCTTAAATAATGTAATTTAAATTTAAGACTTTTAAAAATGTGTTGTGTATGGACTGTAATATTTAATAATGTATTTATTGTAGTCTGAAATAAATAAATTTGATTGATTGATTGATTGGAAACCAGCCTAACCTCTCGGTATTCACCCTGCGACATAAAGTTGTTAAGTTAAGTAAGTTAGTTGGAACACAGTAATGCGCGTACATTACTGTGTTCCGGTTGAAATAAGTACGGGCGGTAAAAAATATGTAGAACACAGAACTTTCCTGAAAGTGTTCGTTCACAAAAAGTTCTACAGCAAAAAGTTCGCATTATCCTCCATTTTTAATGTCGTTTAGAAAAAAAGTTACAATGAGTTAGGTCTCAAGATGTTTTAGATGGTGAATGCTAAAGCACTGAAAGACTCTATCTTGCCCCACCTCGCCGGAGGACTGCTTACTGGGTTTTTTTAGTGGGTTCAAGCCCCACACATTCCCATCCACTACCCTCGCGGTGAAAGGGAATTGTAAGGAAGAAGAAGGGGGGAAATCCCCCCCCCCCCCAAAAAGGTCTCGTAATGTTCTGTATTGACAAGTTTTTTTTTTAGATAACAACGGGTATGTGCCTATGAAACCCTATCAAGCCGTGATAGAGGCGGATATATCGGAGAAGCATGGAGCCTAATGGTGAACGTAAGTTATTTAAAACAGTAATATAATTTTTATACTCTGACTAATACTGATGGGGTGCAGGGTTAGAATGTGGGTGTCGTAAGAAGTGACTTAAGGCAAAATACCGGAAGGTATTCAGCAGAAGGGCAGCAGCTACTTCTGAGGAACTGCTATCTTAAACTGCGATCCCAAAGACGCCTGCCAAGCGTGGGGTTATAGCAAATGCCCCTTTAATGTGGGAGGCTGTGTTCAGCTGTGGACAATCAAGCTGATACAGTAATATTGATTCTTCACATGATGGTAGGGCATTTTGCAAATGGGCCACTCTCAAGTAGTAAAACTGTCATCAAGTACCTAACAGAGTGTACCGGCAGCTATCCTTGAGTGCCAGTTATTTTAAGTGAGCCTAAACAACATGTCGTCTAATACAATTACAGAAGGTTGTCCGTCTCAAAACATGTATGTACAGATTTTATGTATAAGTTCCATTAAATAAATAAATTGTCAATCTGACTCTTTTCGTTTACAACCCACAAGATAAAAATTCTTTGTGTGGTGACTGTAAAAACACTTAAATAGAACAAAAATAAACCAGGCAAACATAAGAGGTACTCTAGGGACTCGAAATAAAACCAGCTAAGTGCGAATAGGACTCACACACAAAGGGTTCCGTATTAATAAAGATTGTACCATATCATTTTAATATTTTATTTATAGTTCGAAATCATTTTTGGGACTACTTAGTCTAAGTCTGACCCAAACTTGGCTGGCTTTTATTATTTGTTGTTGTACGTTAGCTAAAAACAACAAAACTAAACTGAAAAATGATGAGTGTATGTTGTTATTTTTTTTCTGTTAGGCAATCAGTCATACTGATACATGATGTAGGTGTGCTATGAAAATTGCTGCAAGCTGATACCGTATTAAAGATACAGTCCTTTAGAGGGGCGATGAAGGTCAATTAGGAGCGTCTAACGGAAAATAAAACATAAATTGAATTAAACACAGTTCTTTACAATGCGCGCTGTGCGTGCCGGCTACGACCTTTTTGGCCGACGACCAGGGCCCCAATTCTCTTAGCTATTGAGCAAACGCCACACTACTGCAATGCTTCTGCGATCGAACTGCTATTAATGTCAAATTCGGTAGTCTGCTAATTCTAGCTCCTAATTGCAGTTGTATAGCAATCGCGTCGCTATCGTATGGCTGTGCTATGGCATGAACTTGACTGAAATAATAATGAAAACTTCTATCAATCAAGCAGCAGTCAAAAGATCAATACAGTCGTTTTGTAGCAAACAATACATTAAATATATAAGTTATGTAGCTATTTTTCTACCTACAACCCCTCAAAATATTTTATATCACTCTAGCAACGCAATCGCAACAAAATAGCTAACAGCATATCAAATATGTTTAAAAACTATTGATAGCAAGCCACTGACTTGCTTTCGAACCTAAATAGCGGGCAGACTACAGATACTGTCAAAAACTTCAACTTTCATGCAATTAAGTTGCGTTAACGCCTTTCAATAGCTAAGAGAATCGAGCCCCTGTTTGTCCAAACAGTGCGAAATTATTGATCTAAAGACTTTTAATGTTAACTAAGAATTTTTATCTTGTGGAAATCGGTTCATTTCCAATACTGAAAAGTATGAGATAACTTGTTGAGTCGGTACAACGCTAATTCAAAATACAGGCCTCATATTGTCATGGCCTGACTTTCACAAGTTATTTATTTATTCATTATAACGGACATACCATTTGCACATACTTGGACATACGTGGCAGTGGAGAATTAGCACGCGCGACTGTGATGTGACGAGGCTCTGCGAACAGCACGTGATGTCGGCCTCTTGTATATTTATCGGGAACATGAAACCTACACAATTCCTGGACCAACTCTGGACAGTCAATAGTACCTCGAAGAATCTTAAGGGCAGTGAAATCTGATCGTTAAGGCGGCGCGCGGCGTACCTGTAACGAGTGATACCGTATTCAATTATTTATTTCTAGTTATTTCATACCTTTCAGTGTTCAAAGGCGGTTACGTTTTTTATGACGTTTTTATGACGTGTTACGTTACATGCTCGACCTGATGTTAAGCGGAATAACCTCCGCCTACACCATGCACCCGTCACTTTGAGACATAGTTGTTAAGTTTCATGAGGCTGTAATTTCACTGGCTCTCAAGTGCTACTGCCGGAACACACCGTTAGATGCTTGGCGACAGATTTTCTACTTCAGGGTGGTAGCTTATAACCACAAAATGCCCTTATACTATGCGGTGAAACTCAAGCCGGCGGTGGGGATCGAACCAGGGTACTTCGGCGCGGAAGTCCTATTACAGCTCTAAGACGTTTTTTAAATGATAGTTTTTTTCATTTATTGAAGTGTTGCATCTTAATTAGGAGATCATTGTCACTTGATTAAATATTATTCATTTATCGATAAGAGTTTCAATGACCATTAAATCAAGTTATGCAAATATATTTTTCAACACCCTAGCTCGTAACGGGCCTTTAAATGCACCGATTTTATTGTCGTAATATAGTCTATTACGCACTCGTGCTTTTTTACTACTTTACCGCACTTGTGTTTAAAATAGAAAAAAAACCACGTTTCCACACCAAGGAGATTGAGTATAGTTTGTTTCGTTCGTTTTTCATATATAAACAAACCAAAGAGTTTTTGTTACCTACTGAAGTAGAACTTTAGAAGATTTAATTATAAACCTTAATCAGAATATTATTGCAATCAAAAAGATTAAGAAAATATTTTCGAATAGAAGTTTTCGTAGTCATTCCTCGCGAGTGTGTTGAAAAACGTCGTATGAAACTCGTGCGCGTTGTTTATCTCTACTCCATTTAGGTCTTCGATCTTCGATCTCAGGCCTAAAACTCGTCTGGATTGCAGTAAACAACTTCGCGTACTTGTTGCATAATGTACTATTTCATTAAGTTGACTGTCACTTAAGAACTACTCAACCGATGTAGATAAAATTTAAATAGTGGTTCTATTTAAATTGAAGGTATACCTTACCTATTACTTTGATTCACATACTTGAAAAAAATATTTTCATTCTTGATTTAATTATAATCTGCAGAGATGGCTCAGTGGCATTGGCTTTGGATTGCCGCGCGGCAGGTCCATGGTTCGAATCATGCCGCGGGCTTGAGCTTCACCGCATGGTGGAAGGGCATTTTGTGAATGCCCGCCTGTATAGCGACCACCCTCAGGTAGAAAATCTGTCGCCAAGTACCTAACAGTGTGTTCCGGCAGCTGTCCTTGAGAACCAGTAATTCAAGGTTAAGCCTGTCAACACCTTCGACCACATCATCACTTACCATTAGGTGAGATTGTGATCAAAGACTTACACAATCAGCAATTATAAAAAACAATACAAAAATATTAAACTCTTGTCGATGGTATCTACAAAATATAAGTAATCTAAATCAACACATAAGTGGCGGATTATAAACTTGTATAGAACATAAACAATATAGTTGCTATGTACTTTATGTTGCAGGTGCCAGATTGCGGTTTTATAAAGCGGAGCGAATGAAGGGAAACACTCGTCGATACTCGATCAGCGTACAATCTACTGCAATCATCACGATGACGTCTCTTTTTTACACATCTCATTTTACATATCTCTAATTTTTTTACATTGTTTTATTCATTCTATCATATCAAATGTGAGCATAATACTACGAATAATATATATTTAAGAAGATAAGATTAGATAAGATAGTTTTATTGCCAAAAAGATTTATAAGTAAATACAATCGTTAAATTAGATTCTAGAATAATTAAATTTTTTATTGGGTAATAGCTTGACAGCGAGCCCCAAACTAAGCACTAAGCCTGTATCTTGGAGATCGAGTGCGGTTTTCAAAAAGTTCGTTGTGTTGTTCATGACAAATTAAAAATAGATACAATGGCAATGTAAAATTAAGTTTAAATGAAAGTACGATGCGTTGTGCAGTACCATAGTTAAACAATTTTTTTTAATCATTAAATGACATTGCATATTAATATAATAATGTGCCCGTTATCTTCAAGTAAGTGAAAAGAGTTTCCTTGAAGCGGTTTACACGTTATCATTTTAATTTGCTAAGGACTTATAATATAGATAAATGTAAAGTGTGGAATGTATGTGTGTAAGAGACTGTGTATGAGAGAGTGAGAGGATGTGCGCGTATATATGCTTGAAGTGAGTGGACTCATATAAACTCGTTCCCTCGTCCACTCGTTGTTTTCATACGTACTTTGCGTGTGCAATATATTGAATGAGTGTGCTTAGCAGTAGCGGTTTCACATTAATTATTCTGTGTCTTTGTGAGAGAGTTTGAGCAGCCAATCCTTAACAGTTCTTTTGCAGGCATTGTCTGAGAGATTTAAATTTTTATTTATCCGTAGGCATAAAACTTATAATTTTTAGAACAAACTCACGCCATTTGGTCTTGTCCGATTTATAATACTAAGAGACAGGCTACCTGGTGGCCAGAATCCATTACAAAATGTACTGCTTGCCTCACTCACGCACGGTTCTGCCCGGTAAGAAAGACTTGTCATCAAGCTACCGTCCGGTCAGGGACGTGGTCAATGCTTCAACCGGGCAGCAAGAGGCATATAATATGTACTAACGCCGCACACAGTCTGGTTGCAACCCAATCCGGTTTCCTCGACGTCAGGGCATTCTCAACTTTGTGATTTTGCTACTAGCAATCATTTTTGTTTAGCGTGTCTCGATTAATATCAAAATGTTGGACATGGAAACTTTAATTACTAAATGTATTTACATTATGATGCACTAAATATGTATATATATGTTGAATATATGATTTATAAATGCATTGCTTTTTCCTTAAATCCAAAGTAACAGTGTGTACAATTTCTTGATGCTTTACAACTTGGTTTTGATTGCGCACGTAAATTTTCCTCAAGATTCAGAAATAGATAAAAAATAACAATATAATATCTCTTGGGGGAATAGTTGAGCGAAATTGTCGTATTTATATTATATAAATTTAGATACACAATTTATATTAGTTAGATTATATATATACATTTTTATATACATTCTAGGAAAACTTTATTCACCCTTAGGCCACACAGTTTTACAAGTCATTAAAGAATAGTCCAAGACATTATTATGTCATACAAACCATGGTAACATTTGTATTATATAATAAACAGGGTTATTGGTAAAATGCTAACAACCTCTTAGGGTTGACTTCTGCTAATCGTAACACACATTTTGAGTTTTTTATTTTTTTTTATTTTAAGTTTTTATAAATCATTTTTTTGTCTTTATTTGTGTGTATTTGACGGAATAAGGATGAGGACCACCTGATGTTACAAGCTTAGGGCGACCGCTGCGGCAAAACTGGACCGCACCGCGCTCCCTTTGAATAGAGTTTTGAATAGTGTATATATACAGGATTATTATTAAAATGCTTACAATCTCTTAGGGTTGACTTCTGCTAGTTCTAACAAACATTTTGAGTTCTATTTTTTGTTTTTGTTTATGTGTATTTGGCGGAATAAGCACGAGTATTGCCTGATGTTTAAAGTCGCTAGTGCCCGTAATTTGTGATCTCATATTTATTATTACTTTGCTCGATGTAAATATTCAAAACTCTATTCAAAGGGAGCGCGGCGCGGTCCAGTGTTGCCGTTGCCGCGGCAAAAACGTTCAATTGTAGCCTTACATGAAATGGATTCTGTGAAATACCAGAGGGTTATTTTTAATGAAATTGATATTTTAACTTTACTGACATTGTATATATTTGAAAATATTATGAATGTTCACAAAAAAATAAGTGAATTGAAATAAAATGGTATTGATAAACATTACCGCAACTTTTCCAAAATTTCTCATAATACCGACCACTCATGTCACTCTAGCCGAAAGTGAGTCAACATGTGTCATCTAATAATAATAATAATAATAAGCCTTTATTTCAGAATTTTCTTACATGACAGTTTAAAATCTTAGTCTATGTTAGATGCTAAATAATATCACTCAATTCAGAGTGCCTTTCGGTACAGGCCTCCTCTAGCTCTCTCCAATGTATTCTGTCCATAGCTGCTCTCTTCCAGTATGGACCAGCTGACATTCTGATTTCATCCTCCCATCTTTTGATCTGCCTTCCCTTGCTTCTTTTTCCGTCTCTTTGATACCAATCAGTAACCATCTCCACACAACACCTAATAGTATAATCTTTTGTGTATGTTTTAAATGTGACTAACATAAATTTTAGGTATTTTTGTAAACTAACAATTACGGAACAAGTACAAGGACCACCTGATGTAAAGCAAGTTAATCTTTTTTTTTTTGCCTGATAGGTTAGCCGTTGACCGCTACCTCACCTCTGATGGTAAGTGATGATGTGGTCAAAGATGTTGTTCAGGCTAACCTAAAATTCTATAATCTTAAAAATTAAACCTTTGCCTATAACAGACGCATTTCGTCACAAGTGACGAATTGCACTGCGCCCGTCACACTGAGACATACAGTAGTTAAGTCTCATGTCCTTGTAATTTTTCTGGCTCTCAAGGACAGCTGCTGGAACACACTGTTAGGTGCTAAGCGACAGATTTTCTACTTGATGGTGATAACTAGCCAGACGAGCAATCGCAAATGCTCTTTCCTAACGGGGTGAAGCTCAAGCCGGCGGTAGGAATCGAACCAAGAACCTTCGGCACGACAGTTCATAGCTATTACCGCTCGGCCATCATTGCATCAAAATCGAAGTCAGTTATGTACTTTTAATCACTAAACTGAGGTTTGAGATATTTTATTTCTCATAAGAAAATATTTCACTTACATGAGAATAATGTTAACATAAGCATAACTAATAATTAACATAAGTATCTATAATAATGAATTTTTATTTTTCATTATGTAAAATTTTAATAGTTTTTTAAAAGTAGGTAGAGATTTGGACTGTTTTATATCTCTCGGTAATTTATTGTACAATTTAGCCCCTTCGTAGACAATACTTTTCAAAGCATACTTTGTACGCGGTTTGTAAAGAGCGATATCATTTACACGTCTTAATGTCATTGTATGGGTTTTTTGTGTTTTAGAGAAGGCCGTATTTGTATGTATATCCTTGTGTAGAATCTTACGTATAAGTATGCAATTATAGTATATGTATAATTGACAGATATTCATTAGTTTTGTTTCTTTGTAAAGCTTTTCTGAAGGTGTTAGATAATCATAGTGGAATAAAACTTTTATCAATTTATTTTGTGCAGTTTGTATTAATCCCAAATTGGTTTTTGCAGCCGTACCCCATACTTCAATTAAGTAATGAAGGTGTGGTTTTACCAATGAATTATAGATTGTATATTTTACTTGATGAGGGAAACAGTGCACACAACTCTTTAGAGCTCCTGTAAGTGCTGTTACTTTTGATTTTATCTTATTTATATGGGGAAGCCATGTCATTTTGCTGTCTAAAATAAGTCCAAGATATTTTTCTTGTTCAACTTTATTAATAATTTGATCATTTATCTTAAGCGGCATATGATCGCCAATTTTTTTATTTTTAGCTGCAAATATTGTGTAGTTTGTTTTTGTTGCATTTATGGTAAGAATATTTTGCTGAAACCATTCATTTATAAGGTTCAGATCGTTTTATGCTTCAGATATAATAGATTCAATAGAGTGGTCAAAGTAGAACATACATGTGTCGTCGGCATACAACGTTAGATCACCTTTTAACCCTATCTGATGGACGTTATTGATATAAAAAATAAATAATAACGGTCCTAAAATTGAACCTTGTGGTACGCCAAAGGTGATAGTTTTGGGTTCACTTTGATATTCCCCGATTTTAACTACCTGGGAACGATTTGTAAGATAGGATCTAAAAATTTCATGTGCTGTCCCAGTTATACCAATGTCATTTAGTTTGTTTAGCAACAATTTGTGACTGACAGTGTCAAATGCTTTTTTGAGATCTATAAATACCCCAAGAGAAATCTGTTTTTTATCAATATTTAGTTTAATTTTTGTTACAAGATCTACTGTAGCTGAGAGCGTATTAGATTTAGTACGGAATCCGTATTGTTTAGAATAAATAAAGTTTAAAGAAGCTAAATAGGTATCGAGTCGATTGTACAGTACCCTTTCAAATATTTGAATAAACTCATCTAGAAAACACCTGATGTGATAATACGTGGCTCACGTCTCTTATTGCTTGCACACCACGTGTCTTTACATGACGCCGTCACTTGCTTGCGTGTGCTTGCGAGGTAAAACTCAAGTATTTCGCGATCATACAAATATGAGACATCTTTTCTCCTCTCTGCTTAACCGTATACACTGAAGTAAAGTAAGGTTGTTGTCTTAGTATAGCAGTCGTTATAGCACGGTGGTAGGGTATTATGCGAATGCTCGCCTGGCTAGCTACCACCCTCAAGTAGAAAATCTGTCGCCAAGCACCTAACAGTGTGTTCCGGCAGCTGTCTTTGAAAGCCAGTAATTTCAGATAAGCCTGAACAACATCTTCGACCACATCATCACTTAGTTGAGATAGTGGTCAAAGGTCAGGCAAAAAAAGGTCAAGATGGGTAAACAACGAGAAACTATTTGATTTTTAAAACACAACGAGTGTTTTTCTAATCGTCTCCGCTCTAGTGGAGTCGGACCCTTACTGTTCTAAAAAGGTGCAGAAAGCTACTCTTCTCGTTCCTACGCTCTCCGTGTCCCAGCACCCAGTTCAACAGCCACTTTCGACAGCATGAAATCATTCTGGAGATCCTCCGCCGCCACCACCTCAGCCTGGGCATGTGTCTTAATTTAGGTTGCCGCGCACCCGAATAATACTTATATATAAGCCTGGGAAGTTCGTCTATTTATTCACAAATTAACATGATAATAATATTTAGACTAATAAAGCGCCGCACTACAGCCTGTCTGTGCCACAAGCGGAAGCCAGCCAGATAAGCTGGGTGTCATCGTCTTGAGGAGCCTCGAGCCTCCCACCATGGTTGACAACCATGGTTTACAACTGTGGAGATGGTGGTTTGCCACCAAATTATGTTTGACCTTTCAACAACCTCGGCGGGCGAGCATACGTTGGCGACCGCGGTGAGCAACCACTATTTCCAACTGTGTGGACACCGGTTGCACAACACGCGAGGGCAGTATGTCGCTGCAGCTGGCGAGAGCGCACGCATAACGCGTTTCCCTCTTTGATATACGTAGGTATAAAAGCCAAACCCATATAAAATGAATACTAAATTTTGGAACGAAAATGAGATTCTCTTAAAAATTTAGCTCAATGCCTAATGAAGGCATGGCAAAATATATGATATATTATCTTAGTAGTTATGTATTCATTGAAATATAGATTATCAACAACATTTATATAGGTTAGTGTAGATAGGATATATATGTCCTATAGGTGTATAGGACATTCATTTTATGCTCTATTATCTAGCGTTAGTTATGTACGCCCGCGACTTCGCTCGCGTGGAATTAAGTAATACTTACCACATATAACATATAATATATAATACTTTAGAAACATTTAAAAGTGTGACACATAAAATAATTTTATTTTAATTGTCACAAATTGTTCGATCTTTTCAATAAATTTTAAATTGGGAGAGCTACTCACGTAACTACCATGAATAAATATTTTAGAAAAACTACTATTTATACTTTCCCTATATTCAGAATGAAAAGTAGAGGTATAACACGGGTTATAATCATCAATTCCTACTCTGACTATTCTATAATATACTCACGTTATCAACAAATATTAAAAAAAAAACTATCCTTATATTCGAAATGTTAACTAGAGTGTTTAACACATTCTAATTAACATTTCACACCGGTGAAAGTCATCAATTCCTTATCAGACTATATATATTTCTTTATCATGCTCATAATATAAGAAATTTGTTTATTCTAAATTTCATACGAAGTAGATATTTTCAAACCTAAGGAGCGATATCATGTGTAGTTTGGCTTTCATTCGATGCGTGTTGTCGGCGCGGAGGTCCGAAACACACCAAAGATTACTAACCTCTAAACACACTGTGTTGAGCGACTGTGTAGTAGTAAATTCCGACGGTCGTGAGCAACGAGCCCCCCACAAGTGGCCCGCCACCCAATGGGCGGTATCCATAGTTGCCAACTGTGTAGATCGTACTTTTCGTTTATATCTTTATCACTGTCACCGCGACACACTACACTAACCGAATCAGAACAGTGGTTAACCACTGGATCAAGCTATATGATCTAAAAATTATCTCCAACGAACGGCATTATTACTAAGGAATTGTACGTGAAGCTGTTGATATTAAGAAGTACAACAAATTCAATCCGGAGGATGGATTTATATTGTCTATATCGTGGAATCCTGTGATAAGAAAGTGCTCGAGTCGTTGTTTGACTCCGCATGTAAGTATAAAATATAAAACACGTGAAATAGCGGGAAACCGGGTGTTAATAATCTATAAGTTGGCATTGTCAGGAACACTATGTCCTAGTTATAATTCTATTGTTATCATTATCGCCGATGCCAATGGGTTAATCTGCGAAATTATTATTTTGCGTATTGTTAACCGGTAAATTAAGAGTATGATATGTATAAAGTATATGTACCTAATAATATATTTTGCAATATTTTTTCACAAAGAGTTCATCGCCATTACCATAATTATTATTTTTAGATAGTTAGGTTGCTGATTGTTGTTTCCTAATTACTCCTTAGTCAATTTCTTAAGTAACTACATTTGAGCGTTCTATAATCTCATCACCCTGTAAAATCTAACACATTTCCTCCAAAAATAATGCCCATTCTATAGTTGACAAAAAAATAATTGTCTAAGTGTGACAAATGGAATGTTATTTTACTGTGTTTTTACAATATCGTGAGAGTCTCAAAGACCAAAGGAATGCGCCTTAGTATTGGCATGATTTTAATTTTATTAAATCAGGGTGGCAAAATAAAAGCAAATTGGCCGATACACTTCACTTTAATCTCTTATACTTAAAACTCAACAATTAAACACTATCCCAGGTCTACCCTCTACAACCGTCGTGATAAAATGTGTCAGTTCTACTTTAATTCGCCGCCTTTTTACAAAAGTAGTTCTTATACTTGTTTATATAAAATAACATAATAAATACCGAAATTATATCGAATATTATATAGGAAAGAAAGATTTAAAAGGTTTTACAGATATTTTGAGCTATATATCTTGATTATATAATAATTAATAAAAATGGTTCCTATGCCACGATAGTCGGAAGTCAAGAAGCATACTTTTATAGAGTATTATAATAAATACCAGGTTTGTAAAACTAGAATAATATACAATTCTAACATTCGGCCTTTCCTGATAATAAGTTTGTCCTCAAACTTCCAATTCCTGGTTTCTGGCAATAATACATATTTGTATATTAAAGAAAGTGCATATGTTATTGATCTTTCAAAACCAATTGGTTATTACAATCATTGACATATAGTTTCTTATTCCATCAATTGAGGGAATTAAATAATCCCTTCATAATATAACTAGTACTGTTTTCATCAGAATATATCATATTCGCACGGTTACATAAAATATTTTAAATCTAATCATAATGTCCATAATATCACTGGGTCTGCATCAGAAAATATTATTCATGTTGGTAAGATAAACTATCACTGGGTCTGCATCAGAAAATAATATATCCTCCTATGGAAATGCAATATCCTTAGATCTAATACAATGCGTCCATAATATCACTGGGTCTACATCAGAAAATATTATGAATTTTGGTAAGATATACTATCACTGGGTCTGCATCAGAAATTAATATATCCTCCTATGGAAATACAATATCCTTAGGTCTAATACAAGACTTCTATAATATCACTGGGTCTGCATCAGAAAATATTATGAATTTTGGTAAGATATACTATCACTGGGTCTGCATCAGAAAATAGTATATCCTCCTACGGTAATACAATATTCTAAGGTCTAATACAAGACTTCCATAATATCACTGGGTCTGCATCAGAAAATATTATGAATGTTGGTAAGATATACTATCACTGGGTCTGCATCAGAAAATAATATATCCTCCTATGGAAATACAATATCCTTAGGTCTAATACAAGACTTCCATAATATCACTGGGTCTGCATCAGAAAATATTATGAATTTTGGTAAGATATACTATCACTGGGTCTGCATCAGAAAATAATATATCCTCCTACGGTAATACAATATTCTTAGGTCTAATACAAGGCGTCCATAATATCACTGGGTCTGCATCAGAAAATATTATGAATTTTGTAAGATATACTATCACTGGGTCTGCATCAGAAAATAATATATCCTACTACGGTAACATTTTCCACACCATATCACTACAAGTTCAGTTAAATCCATAACCCACTTGTATCATTTGAATCTTTATCTTATGTCATCTATTCCATTACCAGAATGTATTTTTCTAAACATTCTACCAACTATTTAACTTTTACACTGGTATAATGTTCAGTCCGCACACAGTAAAATCAGGTATTAAGGGTCATTTGAGTCAGTGCTACTACTCTTATCATCTGAAGTATGATCATCATAAGCGAAGGAAATCCAAGGTTTAATGCGGTCTGTAGCCCGAACATTACAATATATTTTGTGGGTAATTTTAGTCCCTGGTATGTTTCACAACTCGTATCTATCGTTATCTAGAATTTTAGTTATCCTGAAGGGACCTGTGAACATAGGCACTGTTTTTTTTGTCATTGTTAGCTATGGGTTTCTAAATTTGTGTTTTCCAATTAGTGTCATCCAGAATTTTTCGAATCCTTTGAGAATCTGTGTCTTATAACTGCAACGTAATTAACCTGTCTTCCTGGGTTATTTTTAGAATAGAAGGAATAATGTCTTGGCTGTTCTCCAAATCACAAGGTTGAGGATTCTTGCTTAACGCATCGACATGAGCCATATTATTGGCAGGTTTATATAAAATGTTAAAATCGAACTCTTGAATCATAATCCACACGCTTCCCGCAATTCGTGGTACTAAGTCACGTTTAGTCAAAGTGCTCCTAAGCGCAGTCAGTCACCAAGGTAAATGTAACACCTATTAGATATACTCGCAGTCCTTGCAAGGAAGCTACGACGGCTTATGTCTCTAGCTCATATGCATGGTAGTTTTGTTCGTCTGTAGTCATTTTTCGACTAAAATATGATATAGGTTTCAATTCATCAAAGGAATTAAATTAATTAAATAATATGGATAGTAGGTCATTTATAAATATAATTTCTTACAACTGTAAGTCAATAAAGCGATCCAAGCAGTGTATACGCGATCTTACTATGAAAAATGATATCGTTTGTTTACAGGAAACTTGGCTACTACCCCACGATCTTAATTTCGTGAATGAAATTAACCAAGATTTTGGGTGCGTGGCCAAGTCTTCTGTCGACACGTCTGTAGGTATATTAAGAGGCAGACCATATGGTGGATTGGCAATAATGTGGAACAAAACGAAATTTCCATATGTCGAACCTATTGACTGTTCCAGCGATCGTATAGCGGCCGAGCGCATATCTACTTATAATAGATGGATAGTTATTGTAAATATTTATATGCCAACAGATAACGATGATAACCTGACCGAGTTCATAAATTGCTTGGGCTCTATTCATGCGATTGTTGAAGAAAGTGAAGTGCAATGTGCGTTTATGTTGGGTGACTATAATGCACATCCATCAGCTAAGTTTGGTCGGGAACTGTCTAAATTTTGTTTAGATACGGAGTGGGTTTGCGCGGATATAAATATTTTAGATATTAATTCTGACACGTTCACATATCTCAGTGACTCTCATGGAAGCAGATCGTGGCTAGATCATTGTATTACTACCAAAGCAGCATGGGAGACTGTGGTCACCGCGGAGGTCATGTATGACGTCACATGGTCAGATCACTATCCCTTACGTATAGTTTGCAATCTGTCTACGTTAACAGTAGAAAAGGCCATCGTCGGTGGCCGGGACCCGCTGAGGTACGTTAGGTGGGGGGAACGCTCGGCGGAACAAATAAACTCTTACGCAAAACATTGTTTTGATAATTTAGATAGCATCTGTGATATGTTTAACTGCAATTGTTTAGAATTAAATACATGTATACACCGTAACGAATATTGTAAAGATATTGATAGATATTATATGCATATAGTTGACATCCTGCAAAAAGCTTCGATCTTAAGTTCCCGTTCAGGTGTACAGAAAAAGTACAAAAAGATAACTGGATGGAATTATCATGTGAGAGACAGCCATCAGATTGCTAGACTGCATTTTCGAAATTGGGTTAATGCTGGTAAGCCATCACAAGGCACCCTGTTTGAAAATATGCGTAGTAGTCGTGCAAAATTTAAGAATAAATTAAAATGGTGCCAAAACAATGAGGATCAAATAAAAATGAATATTTTAGCTTTACACAGAAAAGAAAATAACTTTGTGAAATTTTGGAAATCTATAAATAAGTATAATTGTAAACAAAGATTACCTGAATCGGTAGATGGCCTTCAGGAACCGTTAAGTATTGCGGAACTATTTGCTAACAAGTTCAAAGTTGATCCGCTGCCGGCAGAGTGCGTGCCATGCACTGGTGCGGTCGTGTCCGAGCAGCTTCCACCATTTACCACAAAAGACATATCAACAGCTGTTAAGAATATGAAACGTGGGAAGTCGCCCGGTCATGACGGCCTCAGTGTAGAACATCTGGTCTGTGGCAGTGAGAAGCTATATAATCATTTATGTAGCTTTTTCAATCTTTGTATGAAGTATGGTTACTTACCTGAACCTCTAATGAAAACTGTGGTGGTACCAGTAGTAAAAAATAAAACCGGTAATCTTAGCTCATCTTCCAACTACCGACCGATCTCTTTAGGCACGATTATGGGTAAGTTGCTGGAACGTCTCATTCAACCAGATCTGATGAAGAACATAAAGATAGATGACGCGCAGTTTGGTTTCCGGCCGGGACTCTCCACGGACTCAGCGATCATCAGCCTAAAGAACACTGTTAGGTACTACACTGACCGAAACACAGCTGTCTATGCCTGTTTCCTGGACCTTAGTAAAGCATTTGACCTAGTGAATTATAAAATTCTCTGGGACAAATTGAAGACGTTACAGGTCCCAGATCAGATCGTGAGTCTGTTGGAGTTCTGGTATGGAGGTCAAATCAATAACGTTAGATGGGGTGACATGCATTCTAGCGATTATAGGCTAAAATGTGGTGTTCGCCAAGGAGGGTTGACCTCCCCGGACCTGTTCAACCTGTATATCAACGGTTTGATTGAGGAACTCCGAGGAACACGGGTTGGCTGTCACTTGGGAAGCTTATGTATAAACAGCATAAGCTATGCCGATGATATGGTTCTTCTGGCTCCCTCAATCAAAGGCTTAAGGAAACTGCTGTCTGTCTGTGAGCATTATGCCAATGCTCATGGACTGAAATACAACGTGCTTAAGACGGAGATTATGATGTTCAGGTCAAGGACAGGTCCGGGGAAGATACCTGTAGTTTTTCTGAACGGACAGGAAATAAGATGTGTTACACAGGTCAAATACCTAGGTCATATTTTAACAGAGCGATTGCAGGATGACTGCGATATAGAACGGGAAAGAAGGGCACTCTCGGTTCGATGCAACATGCTTGCTCGCAAGTTTGTGAAGTGCACCGAAGATGTTAAATTAACTCTGTTCCGAGGCTACTGCCTATCGATGTACACCTGCCAACTTTGGTGCAACTTCACAAGAAAGACTCTCGGCTCCATGAGAGTTCAGTATAACGATGCTTACAGAACTCTCATGAAGCTGCCCAGATATTGTAGTGCGTCGAGCATGTTTGCGAAAGCGGGGGTCCCTGACTTCTTCGCAATCATCCGGTCAAGAATCGCCTCTTTTTGGCATCGTTTGAGAAGTTCCAATAATAGCATACTGAGGGCTGTCGCTGACAATCTTAGTAGTCCCATATTTCGCTACTGGATTTCTGTCCACCTGGACGGTAATAAAAAATGACGAGTAATTTTATTACTATTATACATCGCATGTAAGCTGACTGGAGTAGGCACCCTATACATACCTACTTCATGTGTTTCTTATTTTAATCATCATTGATATATATATTATTTAAATGTTAATTTTAGTGTTTGTGTATTTTGAATGTATTATGGGAATATTATCCTGAAATAAAACATTATTATTATTATTATTAATTCATTAGAATTCTAAGGTTTTTGTAAAAACACCCCAGCCAAACCTTTTCTACTTGCGTCTGTATGTAGAAATGTCTCATTATAGGGGTCATAAATGCCTAATAGCGCTCGTTGTACGAGTACTTCTCTCAATACATCAAAAGCTGCCTGTTGTTCAGTATTCCAAACCCACGTTACGCCCTTTTTAGTCAAATCTGTGAGTGGTCTTGCAATCAGCGCAAAATATTTAATAAACCTCTGAAGTAACTTGCTAGTCCAATAAATTGCCTAACTTCGTGTTTATTGCGTTGTATTGGAAACTGATCTTTCTGAATCTAACGATTCAACGCTCGAAAATCGACGCATAAACGATATACACCAGATTTATTTTTAAAGAGTGACTTATTTACAAATCTCTTATTTTTTTTTTGTGAATAGAACAAATCAAACGCATCACAAGGGGGTTCTGATACAATAATACCTTTGCCTCGAAATATGACATTACTGTGTTTGAAAAACATAGGACCCTCTGAAAAATTACAAAGAGCTATCCGACATTCTCCGATATTGACATTATGAATTCCTCCCATCACGTAATAGTTTACGTTATTCAACCGCCTTATCCTACTCTCGATAAAAATTTCACAGTTTGAATCCTCACTATCGATACATTGAACGTAATCAAAGTTATGTACGACTGTGTCAGTTTAATTTTTAAACCTACCTTATCAGTACCATGGTCGTTTCCTATTTGAATGTTTGTCATGTAGACGTTTAATTTTCTATTCAAATATACAATTTATCATGAGTTTGTATGATAAAGACGTCTTCTCTCTGTAAAATCTTGACCTATTAGCAAAGGTTCATGTAGTTGAGAAGTTTCAATTATATATGCGTCTATGTCTGCCGTCACTTCTCCGATGCGTACGTTCAGTGTCGTCCTACCTACAGGCACTGAAGATCCATTACCGAAGCCTCGATTATTAGGTACCAGTTTAGGAAATGAATTATGTCTTGTCGAATAAGAGTGCAATCGCTTCCAAAATCTACATAACTTTGAACATTAATGATGCCATTTATGACGGCTATTTTATAAAATTTTGAGTCTGATCTAGTCTTTTGTATTAACATTGTTTTCTTTTCTGGGGATTTTGTATTATTAGAATTGTAGTCACCTCTCCAACATACATTGGATCTGTGTCGAAATCTATTGCATTTATCACATTTGAAAATGGGTTTAGAGCATTTTGTAGACATGTCCACTTTATTTACAGTTAAAGCAAAATACTTCAGCAACGCATCTGGATTAATTCGACATACATTACTGCGATGCCCGATTTTATGACACTTAAAACATTTAATATCATTGGAACTGGAAGCGGTTGCATTCATTGTTCGTTTGTGATATGGCAATGCTTCTCTAATTAAGTCTTTTAAGAAATATAATAAATCTTCCGGTTTTTGAAATCGTGCTGAAGACGCGCTGGCCCTAATCATCCTATCATCTATTCCATACACTAGACAGTCTACTGCCTTTTTACCCAATATACAACATGCGTTCAATAACATGAGTCTTATCGTAGAAATATTCGTCTACAGACTCGCAAGTCTTCATGCGTCGTTCTAATACTTCTGTCAATAAAGCACCATAGTTGCTTTCCAATGGAAATGCTTTAAAATGCTTTTATGAAATGCTTTTTTATCCTGCCAGGCGGTACATGCCAAAAGTATAGTTGGTAGACCTTCATACTATTTTTAGCATGCCCACCTAACTTTGGTAATGCATAATGGGCAGTTTGCTCATCGGTCCAGTTGTAAATTTTCGCACAATCATTAACCTTGGCTATCCATCTCTCAATACGCTGATTATTCTGTGCTGGATAAAACATAGGTATTATGATTTTATCATATGTTAATTGAGAATTCGGCCGCATAATATTTTTGAGAAATTGGGCAAAATCATTCATATTAACCATTAAATTAGAGTTACTTGTGGTGCAGTCTCTCTCGGTATGCGTGGTAGCGTCTGGTAGAGTTGTAGTTGCTTGTAGCTCGTGCAGAGGGGTGCTGTGTCCCATCTCTCAATGCATCGCAGAGACTGTCAGTTGTACTAGAGTATGCATATTGTTTATCTGTAATGTGTGAAATGTGACCTGCATAAATGGGCATAACAAAGAGCAATCTGTGATGCGTCTAAGAAATATTTATAATTATTTTTATTGTAAAAAAAAGAGAAAAATATATAAATAAAAGTTTCATTATTTCAATTCATTGATACTAAAAGAGCTCTCCTTCAAAATAAATGTGTATAATCAGTGCTCGCGTCACTTTTATCTTCAGCGAGGAGACAAAGAGGATAATAATAAAACGATTCATTGGGGAAAAAAATTTATAAGAACTACTGGCCTGATTTGTCGTTGGGTAGTGAAGAGCAGGCAGGGTCAGGGTCACCCCCCGCTACTTGCACTGCTAGCTCGCTGTCCTGCACGAAGACTTCTCAAGGTAGTGGCGTGCTTGAGGCAGGCATAAGCATATCTTCATCAATGTGTGTAGCAGGTTGTACAGTTGTCTGAAATATGTATAATTAGAGGTGCATAAAATTGGAAAAACAAAAGGTATCAGGTTCTTCTTGTTATTAATATTTTAGTCAATATAAGAATGAAAAGAGTTTATCAATAGTGTTCAAAATGATACCTCAAAGTTTTAGGTACACATAATCATTGGACATGATATACATATATGGAATTATCAGAGTACATATATAGCATCCAGAATAACACGGAAAATAGCACAGGGCAGGCGTTATTTAAAGTATTATACTTAATATATAAGCTATATACTGATCATAAAATAAAACCAATTAAAAAAAAAGAAAGAGAAAAAAAAAAGAAATCTCACATAATAAGACAAACAAATTGGACAATGTTAAGCCATTGGCATCGGCGACAATGACAACAATAGAATTTCATTCATAACTAGGACGTAACGGTCCTGACGATGCCAACTTATTTATAATAACTACATTATATTGATCGCCTAAAATAATATTTTAAAAATACAAGTGAAACTTTCCTTATTTTTGTCATGTGTTTGCATCACATCAGTTCCGACATAGTTTGATCCACCTTTTATTTCTCGGGAAACATGGCGGGAACGCCGTTTCCTTTTATTACATTGCTTCCTTGATCTTTGGCTGTGCCTAACTCTTTGACTCTGCCCAAAGTCCGAAGAAATACTTTGAGAGCTTCTGCTGCTGCTGCTGTAGCCACGCCGACGACGCTTGCGCCTTCGAGAATGCTTTGAACGGCTATGCGAATGCCTTTCTTTGTCATTGCTATCCATTTTTGGTTTTATTATCCCACTTCTAATATTAAATCAGGGTGGCAAAATAAAAGCAAATTGGCCGATACACTTCACTTTAATCTCTTATACTTAAAACTCAACAATTAAACACTATCCCAGGTCTACCCTCTACAACCCGTCGTGATAAAATGTGTCAGTTCTACTTTCATTCGCCGCCTTTTTACAAAAGTAGTTCTTATACTTGTTTATATAAAATAACATAATAAATACCGAAATTATATCTAATATTATATAGGAAAGATTTAAAAGGTTTTACAGATATTTTGAGCTATATATCTAGATTATATAATAATTAATAAAAATGGTTCCTATGCCACGATAGTCGGAAGTCAAGAAGCATACTTTTATAGAGTATTTTAATAAATACCAGGTTTGTATTACTAGAATAATATACAATTCTAACAATTTGTATATGTATTTATGTTTCATTTAATTATACTGTAATATTATTTTTTGTTAACATTTAATTATATAATGATTAATGTAAATTTTATGGTGTGATAATTTTTAAATTGTTTTTAATTTTTTTTTTTTTATCACAATAAACAAATTATTATTATTATATTATAGTGCATATGTCATAAAAGTTTATCGCCATTACAATAATTCTAGTTCGTCAATTATTCTATTCATTGTTGTGTAAATAAAGCCACTTTGCCTTAACCAATTCGTAAATGCGGTCGCTTACGCGCCATGTACGTGTTAGGAAGATAACACAATATATATTTATTTATCCTGTTGTATCAGACAGTGATACTTTTAGCAACGCTCAAATTGTAAAATTATTTTTATAAAAACGTTTCAGAAATGTTGTGAAGTTGACGCGAAATAACATGTGAAAATTGGTGTTTTTGTTTTGTTTAAATTTTCACAGTTCCGTAGAAGGTATGTTTCATATTTTTGTTCTATCATAATTATGTTTCATGTATTGTTAATTATGTTCTTTGTGTTGTTAGAAAAGATATTTATATACCATATTCACTTGACTAGAATAAGGATAAGGTGATGTCAAATCCGAGTAGTTTTTGAGGCCTACCTCGTCTTAAGTGGGCTAACCTCTGCCCATAACAGATGCGAATCACAAGTGACGAATCGTACTGCACCCGTCACACCCTGAGACATATATTTGTTAAGTCTCATGTGTCTGTAATTTTACTGGCTCTCAAGGACTGCTGCTGGAACACACTGTTAGGTGCTCAACGTTAGATTTTCTACTTGAAGGAGTAGCTAGCCATGCGAGCATTCGCAAAATGCCGTTCTGCCATGCAGCGAAGCTCAAGCTGGCGGTGGATCGAATCATGATGTGTGGCAGACCATAGCTTTCGTTCTTTAATGAAAGAATCCGGACTTCTAAATTTCTTTTTATGTGATTGATGAGACGGAAAAGTCGCAAGCTTGATTGTAAGGTTCACGTGTGTCCATTTCCGAGACTTTATTTCTTAGGTCTCGTTCACCCAGTAATTTAACTAGCTACAGTGCCCTTCACGCCTCAACGTGGAAGTGATTTGGTCTAGACAGACACTTGTAAAAAAAAAGGGTAGCCTCGATTTTGTTTTCGGAGATATCTGAACACCTACACCGCTTTTTCTGCTTGCTTCTACACATGATATCCTTCTCCTTCAAACTACTTCAGTAGCGTTTGTTCTGGTGGTTACGACGTCGTTAGTAAAAATAGATCAAGGAGAAATCGGAGGACGCGGGATCGATTCATAAAATTTTGTGTTACAATAATTTGTTAAATATGATTTTCACTTCGCACGCGATAGTGCTTGTAATCATATTTAGAAATATAGAAGGGAAACGACATCATTCCGAGAGTTAAGTGTTTGAAAAAACACTTCTTTCAATCAGGTAAAGTCTAGTAGTCTGGTTGATGGCCGCGCACCGTCCCCTAAGACGGTTAAAGTAATACAATTAGAGCACGAAATTTCGGCTCGTAATAGCGTGCCCATATGACCGAGTGGTTTAGGCATTAGGCGCGAAATCGGAGGACGCGGGTTCAATTCCTGTGCGGGGTATTTCGTGATCCAATAATTTGTAAAATATGATTTTCGTTTCGCACGCGATGGTGTTTGTAATCAAATTAAGAAATAGAATAGTACATATTGCAACAAGTGCGCGAGGTTGTTTATTACAATCGAGACGGGTTTTAGGCCTGAGATCGAAGATCGAAGTTCTAAATGGAGTGGATATTGTAATAAATAGTCGAATAGTACCATAGGGATCATCAGGGATTTTGGGACGTTTTCTGTTTCTAACATTTATTAATGATCTGTCTTGCATGGTGAAAGATTTCTGCGATATTGTTTTATTCGCAGATGATACCTTTCTGATTTTAAAATTAGATAGGAAAGACGTTGCTTCTGCTCGCCTAGTTCATTTCGCGTACTTGCACAGTATTATGTCCTATGGTGTATTGCAGTGGGGAACTGCTGCTGAGATAGAGACAATCTTTATCATACAAAGGCGTGCAATTTGAGCCATTTATAAAATGGGTCCTAGGAAATATCTGAGGGATTAAAGAAATTGATATTTTAACTTTACCAAGTCTGTATAATATATATTTGAAAATATTATGTATGTCCGTAAAAAATGCAGTAAACTTAAATTAAACAGTGACAATCACGATTACAATACAAGAAATAAAGATAAAATAGCGGTGCCAGGTTTTAGAGGAGCAGAGACAAATAAAAGGTCCTTCTTAGGTAATTGTGTGCGGTTTCATAAGTTCCCAAACATATTACAACGCTCACAGAAGGGAAATTCAAGCTGCACGTGAAAAACATATTAATTAAAAAATACAACTACACAGTTTCTGATTACTTAATCGACAAATATGCCTGGACAATTCCGCCTCTGCCTATTGCCTGTCACTTACATAATTTAAACAAATATTGTAATAGCTTTATTACATAATAAGTATCTAACACATTGTTAAAAGATGTTTAAAATTAATGGCTACGAGTATATTTCCCGTTCTTCTCGTAGTGGCTCTACACAATTTATTTGCTGAACGTCGCAGTACAATGTAGAATATTTCAATACTAAAATGTGTAATTAACCTTCATAAGAGCGTCGTAGACGCCTGAATTGAATAAATGAGTTTGACTTTTGACTTTGACATGATGGTAGGGTATTTTGCGAATGCCCGCCTGGCTAGCTAACAACCTCAAGTAGAAAATCTGTCGCCAAGCACCTAACGGTGTGTTCCGGCAGCTTTCCTTGAGATCCAGTACTTCTAGATTAGCCTGAACAACATCTTCGACTACGTCATCACTTACCATCCGGTGAGATAGTGGTCAAAGGCTAACCACTATCGGGCATAAAAAAAAGGAGCCCTTGTACTCTATAAATTATTACCAATAATTCCTAATTGGATAATCAACAAAAAAATTCATGCGGAAAAGAAAATAATTTTAAGTGAACAAAATGTAATATGCCAATACATACCAATATAAAATAATGTTTGCAGGTCTTATTTGGATGGGATATGGAACTTGGAGTGCTATTGGGATAGTAATACTTATATTGGTTATAGCTGGATTATGGGCTCTTGCGGTTGTCATAAAAATTTGGAAACAAAAAGCTCAGCAGGTACATTGTACAATTTTAACAACATAGTGAAGCAATGATGGCTCCATGGTTCGAATCCCGCCGCGGGCTTGAGCTTCACTGCATGGTGGAAGGGCATTTTGCGAATGCCCGCCTGGCTATCAACCACCGTCAAGTAGAAAATCTTTCTCCAAGCACCTAACGGTGTGTTCCGGCAGAAGTCCTCAGAGAGCCAGTTAAATCACAAGCACATGAGACTTAATAACTATGTCTCAAGGTGACGGGCGTAATGCAATTCGTGACTTGTGACAAAAAAATCTGGTTAGTGGTAGTCCGCTTAACATCAGGTGGGCCTGGAGCTTGTTCCGTCACGATACCATAAAAAAAGTGTATTTTAGTATATGTATGAGAGTTAACAAAGAGTGCCTTCTAGATGAGAGCATTTTATCTTCATCAGCACTTTACATTAGGGCTGTGATTAAAAGCAAACCTATTTTAAGCAAAAATTTCCATAAGACGTTTCACAACATATTGGGAATTCAATACTATATTATTTCAACTTAAGGGAAATTTTAAATTTATGGTAATCATAAATAGAATTTTTCGTACCTAAAGGGTATTGCGGACAATCAGAAGTTTAAATGATATGATTGAAGGTAGCTGCGCCCATGGTGATAGGGCATATTGCTAGTGCTCATCTGGCTAGTTTTTTTTATGTTATTGTGACGGAACAAGTACGTGGCCTACCTGATGTTAAGCGGTAACCACTGTCTATATCAGATGCATTTCATCACAATTGTCGAAGTTGCTGAGTCTCATGTGTCTGTAATTTTACTGGCTCTCAAGGACTACTGCCGGACCACACTGTTAGGTGCTTGGCGACAGATTTTCTACTTGAAGCTCAAGCCAGCGGTGGGATTAGAACTGGACCTGTGGCACCGCAGTCCATAGCTATAACCGCTCGGCTATCATCGCTTCAAAAACCAGAAATTATGTTTGAGAAGCTATTCTTGACAGCTTATTTTCTTTTCTTTCGTGAAGCAAACAGGCAAAATCTTGAAAGTATTATTTTATTATTTTGCCTGTTTGTCATAAGAATATGTAGATAAAGGAGAATCTAGATCGATGGCGTGCGCCAGACTTAATGGCTTGAATTGGCTTTATATTCACTAGTCCACGCTCACAAAGATTTTATACTTTTTGTATTTTCAGATGAACCAAGCGGACATGGAGTACCAAAACGCACCTCCGATGTCATTGCCATCCCAACAAAACTCACCAAATGTTTTGACCACATCAAACCACGTGAATAATCTTGAGCCATTATACGCCAACCCTATCTTGAACAACCATAAGTCAACTCTCGCGCCAAGTTATTCTCAAGGACCAAGACCTAAAATTATTGAGCATGTCTATGCTGAAGTTGATCTGCACCAGAACAATGGAGAGATCCAATATGCTAATCTTACTCCAATACCTGTTGGCCATGCTCGACCATTGAGTCCAAGAAATCCTAACTTTGCCAAAATTACTCACTGTGTACAAAATTTTTAACATTAAAAATGGAAAGTCAAGGACCGAATACGCAAAAAATTAATTAAACCATCCTAAATATATTTGTTCAGTAATATTCTTATCCAACCTATCAAAATGTCTTCTAATGATGTATATACATATAATGCTATTTTTTTTTATTGTGATGGAACAAGCCCGAGTCCTACCTGATGTTAAGTGGATTAACCTCTGCCCATAACAGACGCATTTCGTCAACGACGAATTGCACTGTGCCCGTCACACTGAGACGTACATTTGTTAGGTCTTATGTGCCTGTAATTTTACTGGCTCTCAAGGACTGCTGCTGGATTGATAAGTTACACATGAAATGGGGATAATCTCCGGGATATGACTAAATTTGGCGTTGAGCATATGAAGTATGACAGTGTTCACATTCATATATAACTAACAATATTGTTTACTTTCTGTATAAGGCACTTATCATCCATCTAATCTGATTAATAATATCAGTGCCACTTGCCACGATTTCTACGGATGATATAACAGACAATTATAGACCCATCTCTCTGGCTACTGCTATGGCTAAAGTATTGTACAGGATATCGGATGGCTACCTAAGCAAATTATTTCCTTAATAATTATTCAGTTTGGTTTTCAGACGAATTGAGTATCTCCTCCTTTTTTGGAGTCGGTAAAAAGAACTAAGGTAAGATTTGGTGGAAATTTGCATTCCAATTAAATTGTATGGAAAGGATTGCTGGCGTTTAAATGTCTCATTATCTGAATTGTTTTATTAAACGTGAGTATCTATAATTGGCTTTCTTGGTATATCTTTATATTTTATTAATACTGTTATT
The DNA here is from genome assembly GCA_963890685.1 of Plagodis pulveraria. NCBI lineage: Eukaryota > Metazoa > Arthropoda > Insecta > Lepidoptera > Geometridae > Plagodis > Plagodis pulveraria. Next base: position 3,158,774 of record OY982977.1, read on the forward strand.
AAACGCTGTAGGTGTTCCTACAGCTTTTAATTACCCGTGGGGTGCCGGGCTAGAAGTCACCCCCCCCATCTCTACCCGTGGGTGTCGTAAGTGGCGACTAAGGGTAACACACCAGAAGGTGGGCAGCAGCGCTTTCTGAGAAACTGATATCTCACGCTGCGATCCCCAATACGCCTGCCAAGCGTGGGGATTACGGCAAATCCCCCCAGAATGGGGGAGGCTGTGTTCAGCAGTGGACAATCCGGCTTATACAGGTGTTCCTAGAAATAAATAAATAATAACATGCCTCCATATTGTTTTTTTTTACATAAGAAAAAATTAAAGACACCTCTATTTTTTTCGGATACGTGACACTTTAGGTACCGTATTACATAAAATTGTTTGCTTGTATAAGTTTCATCTTCCCATATATACCTTACCCGTATGGGTATATCTTTATACATCAACGTGCGCTGACATAAAATAAAAAAAAATGGTGGCTGGTAGATATGCCAGCTCTCGTACAAGAATTTTCCCGTACTCCTTTGGTTGCAGACTGTTAGTTCCACTGCTTAGTGGATCCACTAGTGGCTCCAGTATGATTTTTAAACCTAGTGTTCCCATGAAGAAGGTGCAGCCAAAGATCTTAATTTTAAGGAGTACATTTTTGAATTCATGGCCTCACTGGCAAATCGTAACAAAAACCTAAACAAATATCAAAGACAATAATATAAAAAACTATCATTGCTTATACTTGGGTCATGTCCGGTCTTCTGAATAGTTCTAGGCTTTGGAACTCTTTACACCTACTCTTGAAGCTTTCAAGCAACGTGTCAAAGCCATTTATCTCCTGTAAGTTACAGTTAAGCCTTGGTCGTCGTAGTTTCTTAGTGGATTATATGTATATTTATGTATTGTTTATAATATGTAAGTATATGATAGTATTATAGCATATGTAAGTATATATATATGCACACAATGTTGTAGTGAAGTAAATATAACTAATAATTAAGAAAACGTTTATTTAGTTAAGCATATAAGTGCACCAAGCCGTCATAATAATTTATTTGCTGTTCCTTCCCAAACATGGTTGCCTGGAAGAGATTATCGCTTTAAGCGATAAGGCCGCCAATCGTAACATTATTGTAATTTTTTTTTTTGTTAATTCGTAATATATTTGTTCTGTGGTGTTTCAATAAAGAGTTATGTCTATCTATATCTTCTTTTAACGTTTATTATATAACTTTATGTGTTTACAAAACTGATATTCGTAAGATATTAAATCTGTGTTCCATCGTCATTAATCATCAATATTGAAGCAGAGATGATCGAACGGTGATAGCTGTGGTCTGCGGGTCTATGGTTTGCTTCACCGCATCGTGAGACAGCATTTTGCGAATGCTCGCCTACTTAACTACCATCCTCAAGCAGAAAATCTGTCACCAAGTACCTAATAGTGTGTTCCGGCAGCAGCCCTTGAGAGCCAGTAAAATTCGCACACGAGACTTAACAACTGTATCTCTAAAGGCGACGAAATGCACCTGTCATAGGCAGAGGTGAGTCCACTTAACATCAGGTGGGCCTCGTGCTTATACCTCCACAATTTCATAATAAATAACATCCATTCTCGCAAGTATTTTTAATATGGTATATTGGTGTATTATAAATTCAACTTTTAAATCGGGCTATCGCATCCATATTATTTTATTCCCCTATTTGCTTCCTGGATAATGCCTCTTGAGACACATGTCTGCCACTAATTTATTTTTCAGCCTTAATTATTACTAAAGAAATTATAAACTTTGAAATTTTAAAAAACGCCTCTTTTTGTTGCCATGATAAGACCCTCAGAAAATGTTTAAACATTTTACACAAAAAATACATTTCCGTTTTATTTTCCGTTACAAGCTCCTTATTGATCTGAATCACCCCTTAAGGACAAAGAACAATAATACTATTACATATTGTTGTATATGTGCATACACACATGTAGATTATGTAGGTAGAATATAAGTCATTGTAAGAACAGAAATAAATCAGTGTGCTTTGGACCAGCTTGTTGTTACTCTAACCTACCCGCTACACAAAACTGGCGACGAGGATGGAATATTATAAGTCTTTAAGTTTTTGCATGGTGGTAGAGCATTTTGCGAATGCCCGCCTGGCTAGCTACCAAGTAGAAAATCTGTCACCAAGCACCTAACGGTGTGTTCCGGCAGCTGTCCTTGAGAGCCAGTACTTCTAAGTTAGCCTGTACAACATCTTCGACCACATCATCACTTACCATCAGGTGAGACAGTGGTCAAAAGCTAACTTATCAGGCAAAAAAAAAAAGAAAAAATGTCTTAAAAGCAACGGCTGAAACGGGCTTCGTACTTACGTGCTTCACAGATGCTCCCGCGCATATTATATTGACGATATAGTAATTGCACGACAATATCGTCTTCTTTGCTCAGTATGTTGCTAAGTAACCTTTTGTTCTTAGTACTTTATACTTTAAGTTACCAGGCCTGGCGCACTCCGCAGGTTAGGTACAAAATTACAAAATGACGCAAAATGACGTAAGGAATAATATTATAATGACTGACTTTGGAGCTCTTCCAAGTTTAAAAAGTCTTTAAAGGCGGTATATACCACAGTTAATTTTTTGCCTTAAGCCCTGCTCCCGTTGCTTGTGGAATACACAAATTGGTTTTTTACACAAATTCAAATTATTCAATACACGGAACGAAGTGATTTTGTAAAAAAACTATTTCCACAAAATAAAACTTCATGTCGATAATCGTTTCAAAGTAACTAAATCTGTTTGGAAATAAATTTGCAGGCACATTGTGATATACTTGAAGCAATGATATACGAGCGGTTATAAATCTCGAACTATGGACTGCAGTTCCGCAGGTCCATGGTTCAATCCCCGCCGCCGGCTTGAGCTTTAACGCACGATGGAAGGATATTTTGCAAATGGCCGCCTGGCTATCTACCACCGTCTAGCAGAAAATTTGTAGCCAAGCACCTAACAGTGTGTTCCGGCAGCAGTCCTTGAGAGCCAGTAAAATTACAGGCACTGGATGAGACTTAACAACTTTATATCTCAGGGTGACGGGCGTAGTGCAGTCCGCCACTTGTGAAGAAATGCATCTGTTATAGGCAGAAAATACAGCTTTACATCAGTGTTGTTCCAATCGTGCTTCTCATACTTGGCCAGGAAGGCTTACTTCTGCAGTAAAGTACTATACGCTGATATCGATTGCAAACCTGTAGCTCACCAGAAGAAAACCATCTGTCCGTATGTCGATCTCTAAGCAATCGTCGGACAACTGCCGGAACACACCGTTAAGTGCTTGGCGACAGATTTTCTACTTGAGGGTGGTAGCTAGCCAGGCAGGCATTCGCAAATTGCCCTACCACTATGCTGTTATGACTACCTTCGTAAGACAACAACCGGGACCGACGGCTTAACGTGCCTTCCGAAGCACGGAAGTGCGCAGTAGTAATGTCACGAGCGGTCACCCATCCAACTCCTGACCGCGGCGGACGTTGCTGATCGATTAAGAACGGCTTAGCAAGCGCGCTTCAAACTACTAAAAAGTTTGCGTTTTCCTAAGCAGATCTAAAGAGCATGAGTTGGTCATCCTGGTCCAGTAAGTAAATTACATACCTACTCAGTGGACTGTTGAAGATTCCCAATTTAAAATCACGCTTCTTACTGGACAGTTCTGATTAAGGCTCAGGTAGAGTTCACTTTCTGGATACTTTTAAGAGATGTTATGGCAAAATTACATATCATTTTTGGGAAAAAATATTTTTTAATATTGTTAGGTTTGCAATAATGCCTGCTATGCGGATTACATTACAAAATATTTTCCCATACCGGTTTATTCAATGCAGAAAACTGAAAATCCAGAGTCATAAAGATGGAAAAAAGCCAAAATAACATTTAATATAAACTTACCTGTGTCGTTATTACCATTATTGTTAGCATCTGTAGAGGGAGTAATAAGTTTCGTAGTTCTCATAAACTTAACTAGTGTTATTTTTCCATAATTTAAATTATCCTTTGGAGATGTACAGCTGATATTAGCTTGATTTACATAAGTATTTAAATTGAAAACGTTTTGTACATTATAATGATTTGGATATTCAACGTATATAGCCTTTTTGTTGAACTTTACAGTATCTATTTCAAATGCTGAAACGTAAATAAATATGTTTAAAACATTTTGTAAATGGTTATACGCTAGTTCTCCAATGTAAATAGTAAAAATCTGCTAAATGAGGGTACTTTGAAGCAGGGTAAGGTCTACCTATAGGTGTCTCTGTGGGAAACAATATAACGCTGACAGAACCCCTTTTCCCCTCATGTATTAAATTTAGCAAATTATTTTAATAGTATAAATTAAACCGGCACAAACACTCACGTTGGGGATCGAATACGTCAACCCGGATTTCGAGCATATCAGATGATCGTCATCAGGGCGAGTGCTCAGCTGCGTCTGCAAGCTCCCGGCGGGCACAATCAATGCCAACATCAGTCCTCAACGTGAGAGTTTTTACCGGATTAATTTACAATATTTAAATACATGTGAAGCTTACGGGAATATTATTTAAAAAATTAGCAAATTACATTTTTTTTTATTGCTGGTAAGCCTTTGACCACAATCTCACCTGGTGATAAGCGATGATTTAGTCGAAGGTGTTAACAGGCTTAACCTAGAATTACTGGCTCTCAAAGACAGCTGTCAGAACTCACTGTTAGGTGCTTGGCGACAGATTTTCTACTTGAAGGTGGTCGCTAGCTTGGCAGGCATTCGCAAAAGGCCCTACCTCTATGCGGTGAAACTGAATCCCGTGGCGGGATTCGAACCATGGACTTGCTGCGCGGCAGTCCATAGGCAATGCCACAGGGCCATAACTGCTTCAAATACTTTAAAAATTGGATTAATTATGCATCGACAATAATATTCCAACACCAACATCATAATTCTCCTATTTATCGTCAATTTAACGAAAATACAATATATGTATTGTACATATAGAATTTAAGAATATTTCTAATATTGTTAGGTTTGCAGTAACGCCTGCTATGCGGATTACATTACAAAATCACAAATATACGATAGGAAAAATTTAGGTCATGTGCGGATTTCGAACCCGCGTCCATCCACTCCTTTAGCCGGGATATGCGCTAACCAATTGAGCTAACATGACATGACGTCATAACTCAAATCTTTCCTATCGTTCTTTAACCATCGTAATGGGATGGAGCGACATCTATAGCACCACTTGCGTTGTACTACAAACATGACCAATTTTGCAATTGGTTTTATACTTGTAAATGATGACGCGACCTTATAATTTTACAATTGTTAGGTTTGCAATAACGCCTGCTATGCGGATTACATTACAAAGTCACAAACATACGATAGGAAAAATTTAAGTCATGTGCGGGATTCGAACCCGCGTCCATTCACCCCTTGAGCCGGGGTATGCTCTAACCAATTGAGCTAACATGACATGACGTCATAACTCAAATCTTTCCTATCGTTCTTTAACCATCGTATTGGGATGGAGCAATATCTATAGTTGGTTAGAGCATACCCCGGCTCAAGGGGTGGATGGACTCGGGTTCGAATCCCGCACATGACTTCAATTTTTCCTATCGTGTATATTAGTGATTTTGTTAAGAATATTTCCTCTGAAGCCGTAAAAATATTAAAAAGGCCAAAAAATTTAGTAGCCGTATTTTTTTTTATTTCTGATCGATATCTATTTACTAAATTTTGTACATACTCACAATTGTAATGCCATTCGGGTCCAGGAGTTGTCGAGTAGCACCTCAGATATAAATAATCATCATTATACTCGTAATATATTAAAGTGTATGTCTCGTTGGTAAATTTATATAATATTTTGGCCATTGATAAACCATGAATGAACGGATCTGAAAAAGTAATGCATGTAATGTATAATACAACAATGTTACAATAAATAAACATGTTAAAAGCCAGATCTACACATGTTTAGCTTGATAAAATCCAAAAAAAGGAACTTTCTCTAAAAACCTAAGTCTCACACACTTTAGTCATATATTCCGAATAATTAAGTTCAAGAGGCATTGGAAAGGCCGTAATGCTCAATGAACCAATAATCAATCATGAATAATGCGATACAAACAAGGTTTTCAAATGTCGAACCTAAACCAATAGACGTTAAATTCTCGATGGAAACAGAATCAGCAGCAGAATCATAAGAATGTTTTTTTTTCTATTTTTTTCTTTATTGTGATGGATCAGGCACGAGGCCCACCTGATGTGAAGCGGACTAACCTCTGCCTATAACGGACGCATTTCGACACAAGTCACGAATTGCACTGCGCCCGTCCCCTTGAGACATAGTTGTTAAGTCTTATGTGCCTGTAATTTCACTGGCTCTCAAGGACTGCTGCCAGAACACACCGTTAGGTGCTTGGCGACAGATTTTCTACTTGAGGGTGGTCGCTAGCCAGGCGGGGGTTCGCAAAATGCCCTTCCACCATATTTTGAGGTCGTGGCCCGCGGCGGGATTCAAACCATGGACCTGCGGCACGGCAGTCTATAGCCAATGCCACTGAGCTATCACTGCTTTGCTGATATAGTGAGATTTACTGGCATTTGATGCAAATGGTGTCAATACGGCGTCCAAAAGACAAGCTTATGTATAACAGTGGCTGTTTGCCAGCGGTGGACCATAAAATAATGTAAATATACCTATTAGACTAAACTTACAGTAATCAATAGTGTTAGGAACCAGTTCTAATTTTATGAGAAATCCTCTATATCCTGGAGTTTCTTTAAACATACAATCTAATGTCATAGTTTTGGATTTTTCTTTTAAATATGTTGAAATAAGTATGGTTGTGTAAATAGCTGAGACTTCAAACTCTGAAATGAAAACAAAAAGTTACATTACCTATTTAAAACAAAAATCTATCCTTTTTTTTATGCCTGATAGATTAGCCTTTGACCACTATCTCACTATCTATCTATGCTAATAAATATTAGCATTTCTACTGGAACCTACCCCGACAACCTCAAAAAAGGTATTGTACGACCTATTCATAAGGGTGGTAGCACTGAAGACTACGAGAAGTACCGCCCCATTACAATTTTACCTGTATAGGATAAAATTATTGAAAAATACGCCTGCGGAATTATACAGAAATTTGATCAAGCTAACGATGTTATAGCAGCTCAACAATATGGGTTTCAGGCTAACAAAAGTACCTCGCATCTACTATCTCGTTTTAATGATACTATTAACTCTTTCTTAAATGATAAACAACACGTAGTAGTAGTATTTATAGATTTCAGTAAGGCATTCGATACACTACAGCACGACTTACTTATAAACAAGTTGGACAATACAGGCGTGAGAGGAACTTTATTAAATTTGTGCAAAAATATCTCATTAACCGAAGCTACCAAGTCAGAGTCGGTGATGCCTACAGTGACAGTATTTTTGTCACTGAATCCCCCTGGCCTGTTTGGTAATGGTGGTCCATTAAGTAGAAAATCTGTCACCAAACACCTAACGGTGTGCTCCAGCAGCTATCCTTGAGAGCCAGTAACATACTAGGTTAGCCTGAACAACATATTCGACCACATCATCACTTATCATCAGGTGAGATAGTGGTCAAAGACTATCCTATTAGCTATAAGTAAAATAAAAATGAAGAATTTTAGCTGAGGTAGTGCATTAAGCAAATCTAAGATCATAAGGAACCAGAGGCGTGTGCATTTCATCAATATGCACCGGCAAAATTATATCTTTACCAAATAGGTAAGCACTTCATGCTTTCCTTTACGATATTTTTGCACCTCAATGAAATATCAAAGCTATTTCATCAACGTGTGTATTTATTTACAATTTACAGCCAAAAAACAGAATGTAAAAATTGTTAAACTTTTAGGTTAGCAACATTGATAAATGATACTGAGCACAGATTTACGTTACACGATAATGTACCTAGATAGCCTTCGTTTAGTAGGAAGTTTGGTAGTTTTTTCGTGGTCCTAGTAATTTGTAGTACTAGAAGGACAACGAGGGTAATCCTTTAAGAGGTTCACCTTCTGTTCTAATTACTATTTTGTTGTTTCTCTTAGTATTTTTCTCTTACGACCGCAAGCAAGCCTAATACCAAAGTGCTAAAAATATTTTTTTTACACCCTTGCTCGTTAATTGAGCTTGATTTTATCGTTCTTAAGGCCATAAACCGAACTATAACACCCTCGTGCATAATAATATTATACACTAGTGCGTAATAGAATTATCCCTACAAAGTTAAGTTAGGACCTTACTCCAAATTACATGCGAGTAAACAGAGCATTTTAAATTTAACCGGTTAATACAGATTTGTAACATCAAAGAGGTTTATATGTAATCAACCATCACACATTTCCAACGCGCAAAAAAAATGCGCGCTATTTTCCATAATTTTCGAATGTTGTTTGTATCGCATTTGTGTAATATATATTTTTTTCCTCGCAAGGGTGTTGAAAAAGTGTGTATAAAATTATACCGCTAATTTATGCCCTCGCCTGCGGTTTGGGCTGCAACACACAGCCTCGTGTATAATGAGCAACTTAACTCACTTGTATCACAATATACTATTAGGTACTCACCTTTTAGATCAATTGGACCGTTTTCTCCTTTACACTCCATATTTTCATATTTACTAGTATCCATATAACTTTCAATGCTTAATTTTTCGCCATCATAGTATTGATATTTATACAAACTGCAACTGAAATGATTGCCGCCGTTTGTGAAGTATTTATGTATTGGGACCAATATTAAACCATTTACTTGAAAACCTAAGCTTGCTGAAATAAAATAAAAAATAAATTTATTGTGTATGTCAAGCGCAAAATATATTTATACATTGATTTATGTACTCGCGGCCTCGTGCGGATATAGAATTATTATGTGCATGCTGCTTACTTCAGAATTAGTTTACTTGGTAAACCAAGATTAAAGTTCGGTATCGTATCCCATAATAAGTCCCATGGGATCAGTTTTATTCCACATAAATCTGGAGATAAATCTGATCCCAGTAATTTTAGTCCCATATCGGTGCTACCAATAGCTTCCAAAATATTTGAAAGAATATTACAAACGCGCTTAAGCCGATATATAAATGATAAAATAAAATAAAAAATAAAATACTTTTTTATTGCCATAAGTAACCAGGTAATGTTACACATAATACATAGGTAATACATGATAAAGATTTTTTGATTGCACAACAGTATGTATGGATTTCGTTCTTAATCAATGAAACTCTCAGCCGTTACGAATTTAATTATATAAGTTAAGAATAACATTGATCAGAAAAACATCATCTTTGGTATATTAATCGACTTAAAAAAAGCATTCAACACAAAGAGTTATGTAAAACTATTACACAAATTAAAAAATATTGGTATTACTGGTACTGCTTTAAATATGTTAACGTCATACTTAGAAATCTGAATGCATATAGTAAAAATTGAAAATTATTTTGAAAGTAAAAACGTTACTTACGAGATTCCCCAAGGATCAATATTCGGTTCACGACTTTTCTGATATATGTTTATATAATAATAACACATAAATACCCACAGTTTTAGAAATAAAAATAAATTAAGATTGATAACACCGCGTACTATGGGAGAACAACGTTATTATTTGAAGGAGCAAAGCTATACAACCAGTTACCAAATGAAGTGAAAGATTGTGACAGTATTATCGCATATTGAAGTAAACTTAAGCAATATGTATATAGCTCGTTAAATAAGTAATGCTTATCAAGCCAGAGGACTCATTTTAAAATTATATTGAAACGAATCTCATTGCAACTAAACATTAATTCTTATGAGAAATAAAGTTCTTTAAACCTAAACCAATGTAAGTTTTACTACTAACCTAATTTCTTTATTAAATAAATTTATATTTTAAATGATTCATATCATATAAATCATATTAAGTATAGATTTTTATACTTAAGTAGGTAGTTTTATCATATTTAGGGCCTGTTTCAGAATGTTCGAGTAAGTTCCGGTTATACTACTCAGAACATAAAATAACTGAATGATAAAAATGACAATAAACATGCAGCGCGTTTCAAGCTTTAACCGATGGATAGGCTAAATCGATGACTGTGAAACGTAAAGATAGTTTTTAATTTATTGAATATGTTCTGGGTAGTATAACCGGAACTTACTCGAACATTCTGAAACAGGCCCATTAAGGGCCTGGAACAGTTTCAGTGTTTCCTAACACACAAAGGAGGTTTTGAACAGTTTAATTATTATAAAGCTACATTTTTACAAATTAATTAAACTCAATGTCAATCACGGTTGAAGAACGTTGTATATTTATGTGTCATATACCTACTGGTTGTTATTATTATTCATAAACCGACAAAACACTCACGTTAGAAATCAAATACGTCAACCCAAGTTTCGACAATTATGCTGCATACAATTCCACCTATCAGTTTCTTCTATGATTTTATCATGCATCTCGGGTTCACGTTGAGCATAGTTTTGTGACATGGTTTTTCATCAACAATTGACACTTAAAAAAATAAGGTTGCAGAATTGTATTTCGGACCTATAATTATTCAAACTGATGGTATAATCGGAGACTTGTGAACTTTTGTATCAAGACAATTTGACAAAATTGGCCTTATTGCTACGAGAATTGATGTTAAGACAGGTAGAGCAATGCCTGGCTATCGAATATGACTTTATTCGACAAATCGACAATCGAATAGGTCGCACATTGTCATGTAGTCTCACAATACAAAAAAAAGTTATGATATACTTTTGTTCGTAGGCGACGGTGATCACTTACCACCAGGTGAGCCACCTGATCGTTTGCCTTCCTATCCCATAAAAAAATACTTATTTGTTTAATTAGACAACTACACTTTCATATAAAAAAACTGTTGCACTATTTTTAAAGACTTTTTATTTGTTTTGTCCTGTAGTTTACACAAATCGAACGAAGTTTATGTGAAAGAATACAGCAAGAAAAGTTTTTTTCATAGGTTGTTTTTTTTTAATTCTTGATAGGTTATCCTTTGACAGCAATCTCACCTGATGGTAAGTGATGATGCGGTCGAAGATGTTGTTCAAGCTAACCTAGAACTGCTGGCTAGCAAAGACAGCTGTCGGAACGCACCGTTAGGTGCGCTTGGCGACAGATTTTCTACTGTACTATTTTAAACTTTGGAACTTTTATTCCTTAATTTAGACATAACTCGTCTTTATTTTTGTCAAAACTAAGGTAAACTCATATTACGATGTTGCTAACCATTACAAAATCATTACAGAGGTTATGACAATACTTCCGTAAAACAGGGCGTTTTCCACCATCTCTAGGTAAAATAATGCAAACTATAATTAGGTTTTTTTTTGGGAGATAAAGTTAAATATTGCCGATCTCTTGGTATGTTTATCTCATTTTGGTATTTTGTTGTGACAATCTATTTGTCAATGCGCGATGTCTATTTGAAAATAGTCTTCGTGGTAACTTACCTGGCACCGGTATTAGTTTCAAAATTATTCGAATTATGGTGAATTCTGTTGGATCGTGATAATTTGTAATATGACAATCAGTGTGCGCATTGCCATAGTCCTCTGTCGGTTTTATGTGTTGCTCCACTCTATGGCCAAATTGAAATCCAGTCTCGATAGAGTGATTTCCTGAAAATAAATAAAAACCTCTAATTACATTTTTTTTAAGTTATTGTGACGGAACAATCACGAAGCCAACCTGATGTTAAGCGGTATCAGCATATAACATAATGCATTTCATCACAAATGACGAACTGCTCTGCGCCCATCACCTTGCGACATACTTGTTAAGTCTCATTTTGCCTGTAATGTCACTAGCTGTCAAGGACTGCTGCTGGAACACACCATTTGGTCCTTGGAGACAGATTTTCTACTTGAGGGTGGTCGCTAGCCAGGCGGGCATTCGCAAAACGCCTTTCCACCATGCGGTAAAGGTCAAGCCCGGGGCGGGATACGAACCATGGACCTGCAAAACATTGTCCAACATCGTTAGAGGAATGCCAAAACAAGTCTGTGTTAAAGCTGGATTTTGAGCTTGAACCATGTCAACGCGTAAACTAGAACATTAAACTTTATTTTCAATAATATTTAAGTTTGACATAATAAATCTATAGGTGCGCCGTATCACATTAGATACGATCATTTCTTATACCACAAGTTAATTACAATGAACGTTGCCTTTGGACTCATAGGCAGTCCAAATGCTCTAGCCCACTATCAGTTGGCAGCGTGCCCAGCATGCTGGCAGCATTACCCCGTAGAATTGAAATGCTTATTCTTTGAGCCAAATAGGTGCCAGCATTTTGATCACGCGTCGCATCAACCAAGCGCTCTGATAATTTTTTTTTTTAGTTTGTAGTATTTGGTTAATAAAGGCATACCGCCGGAAAATATATATATATTGACATAATTTAAATATCGGGAAACAAAACTATGAACCGAAAAAAAACAAGGTTATCAAGACATATAGTTGATATATATAAGCTGGTAACTTAACTTCTACATTCGTGACTTTAGATTCGTTTTAATTCGTTCTTTTATCGAATCTTATATGTTCTTGAAGAAGAGTAGGATTTACTCTTTATTAATCGATTACGTTCAATCCATTGACCAGCTTAAATACTACTTGTTATCTCTTAAACTGTCGTTAAGTGCTGCTATTAAGCTACTGATACGAACTGACGCTGCGACGGCGCTGTCTGTCCCGGCTCAGTTGCATTTGTCAAGTCGCCGTCAGAACTGTCACTTGTCTCACTGTCACTGTCACTGTTATTGATAAAATAGGGCTGATGACACACCACACTAACTGTATCAGTCTCACGATCCAGGCGCATGATATTGGAGTCACATTTGTTCAAATCAGTTTTCCATGCTGGTGGTATGTTCCACCCACAATCCCGGTGGAAGTTGGGATGACGACAAATTTGGTATATCAGTCTTTCTTCTTCTTTTATTTATGCTCACTTCTACCTTAGCTAGGTAGGAAGATGACATTGGCGTATGGTTCACACTAGTGATGTAATGCATCTGTTGTAGGCAGATGTTACTACTTCACATTAGGTGGACCTTATGAGTGATCCATCACAATCCCACAAAATAACTTAATAATTTATTATTTACCTTGCGTAATTGACAAATTAATTCTACCCAACAATAGACCACGTGTCTTGCAAGAAATCTTTGATAGTTTGCTTTTATGAAAACGGTGGGTTCCAAAAGCATTATAACCGAATTTGCCAGATGAATAAGCAGTAGGAATTGGGAACTCGTCCACAGCCATGTGCCCCAAATCTGAAACTTGAAATTTAACAAGAATATTAAAGTTTCCTTATATAATTTTCCGTGCTTCGCGGTCACGTCTATTCGATGCCTCCCTAATAAAGGTGGCATTAGCCATAATGCTCACGATTGACAGGCGGCTTGGGGATTGCAGTGTAAGATGGCAGGTCTATAGAAGGCGCTGCTGCCAATCTTCCAGATTTTTTCCCATAGCCGCCTCTTACGCCACCCACGGGATGGTACTGGGAGGTGCGTACGGGTATTACATGTACAATTAAGAGTTATTATTAAGAGTGAACGATAGGTGCGTAAGTGAATGAAAACTTGGCTACTTACTACCCTCAACATGCGTGGTGGTAGGGCATTTTGTAAACGTTCATCTGCCTAGATACCACACTCAAGTAGAAAACCTGTCACTAACCACCTAACAGTGTGTTCCAGCAGCAAGCTTTTGAGAGCCAGTAAATTAAAGGCACATGAGACTTAACAACTGTATATCTTAGGGTAATGGGCGCAGTGCAGTTCATCACTTGTCACGAAGTGCATCTGTTATAGGCAGAGGTTACAGTTTAACATCAGGTGGGTCTCCTGAATGTTCTAACAACATCCCAAAATGAAAACTGTTCAAATATATCTGGCGGTCCTATGACCATGGCGGTGATATTTGCTTTCATTATAATTAGTCGCTGTAAAGAAAAAAAAGGGCGTGTTGATAGCAGGCCTAGATATTATGTAAGATAAATGATCGCTCTAGAAGCTTTATCCGTGAAATAATTAATGGAACACATTTGTATGGAGAATTTCACGCCGCCTTTCCTCTTAACACTCGATTACCAGGGCTTATTTATTTGTATTTTTATGACATTTGGATAATAAATAATGTTAATACAACAATAGAATAATTTAAAAAGTTATTAAACATAATTATATACAATAATCATAGATTGGGTAGATATATATATATAATATATACATATATTTGGGTGATAAAAACCGATTAAATAATTTTTAATCATATGAAATGATATTTACATATTTGTTCTTTAATACTTCCATAACGAAGCATTTAATAGTAGTTATTTAGTTAAGTTGTATATAATTGTCAAAATAATTTTATCATACAGGTTATGTACATAATAATTAAAGCATAACTATAATTTATCATGATCACTACATACAATGTAGAGTCAATCAAATAACCCGCCCCTTAGCGTTCTAGGTGCAAAAGTGCCCATATTACCTACCCGCTGCATTGCCGCGCTGGATAGCAAAAAATAATAAAATTATATGAATATTCTTTAATTTGTTGAGTCAAACAAAAAAAAACATTTAATTTATAATACGCATTTTAACGTGATATCAAGTGTTATGTTGTTTGTTTGTAAGGATAACACAACTTATCCTTACAAACAAACAACATAACACTTGCAAATCAAATTTGTTTGATATTTGCATCACTGCATACTACATAAAATGGAGGACATAAAGGAAACTACATCCCAATTAACTAAAACTTTCCACTTGAAGTTGGCAGAGTGAAGAAAGGCAACTGAAATTATCATCCCCTTCATCTACATATGCATCTTGTCATGTTGCAGTGTTTTCGTTGTTCAAAACATTTGTAATAAGCTCTCTCCGGACATTGCAAACACACATTGAGGTTAGTGCTCAAAATATAGATAGCATGGAGATGCACAAACACAAAAATGTACTTTTTCTACATGGCATCCCTAAAGACAGCAAGATAGTCATCTCCACAATTATTGTGGATACAAATCAAATCAAATCATATCAAAATTCTTTTATTGCCACACTAAAAGATATATTGGTTGTTATTTTGTTGCTATCCAACAAAATAACAACCAATACAAAAAATAAAAAAACTTATAAATATTTCGTAACTAATATTCCATTTAACGCCAATTTCGACTGGGCGTGAAGGCAGTAACATCTGTCACTATTACGATATCGATATTTTTTTGCATCATTTAATTATTTATCATAAATTAGTGAATTTCATCAGTACAGAAATTGCAATAATAATAATTTTTCAACCTAGATAATAAAATCTGTGGATAAAACTTGTTTTGATGAACTAACGCTGTAGTGCCTACCAGCTGGCGTCTTTACTATATTTCTAAGACAATCTTATTTGGTGACTGTTAAAGAGGGAGATATGTCTAACGTTCAAGAAGTTTTAGACTCGCAAAGGCAGATTGAGGATCGTTTGCTATCGAGAATGACTGAATTCGAGAAGCAGTTGAAGGTTTCCTCTTCGGATAATAAGCCTACCCTCGAGAAGTAAACTCGTGAGTTTGGGGAATTCAAAAACTCAGTGTGGTCTGTATTAATCAATCTTCGCTCTCTGGTCCAAACTCTTCTTCTTAGAGTGGATGACCTAGATACTCAGAGCCGACAAAACGCTCTATTGTTCAGTGGAATCAAAGAAAGTGAGAGTGAAGAAAACTGCATGGCACTCCTTATAGATGTTATTCACAGCCAAATGAATTTAACGAGCATTGATTCATCCTCTTTTCTGGTCTGCCATCGCTTAGGATCTAAAAGGGACAAGGCAAATCGCCCTATACTGGTTCGCTTTACAAGCTGCTCTGCTCGGGACTTAATTTGGATAGAAAATAAAAAGCTGAAAGGAAGTTCTGCTGTGGTCAGTGAATTTCTAACAAAATCCAAGCAAGATATCTTCAGCTCAGCACGTCATCATTTTGGCATGAGATGTTGTTGGACACAATGGGGGCAAGTCTTTGTCAAGCTGCCTGACAATGACAGAAAACGGATTTCATCTTCTCGGGAGCTGGATCTATATATGTCCAAATTACCCGCACCAGTTCTTGAAGAATGTAGCAGTGAGCCTCAACCTGCTGTGAAACCTGCATCATCATCTTCTTTAGCCACAATGCCAATTTCTAGGAGACATAGATCTCAAAGCAAACGGATCAAGTGAATTGGTTTATGAAATGATGTCTGGTGTTGTATAATATGTGCCTATTAACTGTTATTTCTGGTAATAGAATGTTAGGTATGTACCTGTTTTCTTTAAAGTATTTGTCTCTTTAATTTAGAAATTTACCTGTTCAATTTGTTGTTAGTAGATTCCTTGACAATTGCAAAAATGTATGCCTTTACTATATGTGCAAACTGCAATTAGTTTATATACATGTACATCTTTCTTTGGTTTTCCCATGAGTTACAATGTAGAATTGGTATTATTTCATGTTTTATTGGTCTTTCATTTGTAGTACCTACTTATTCACTATGTACTGATTACTGAGTATCAAGTATGGTATAATTATGCTTTTATTTTTTGTCTCTTTTTATTGTTTTTCATAATTTTTGTTAAGTAGGAGACACACTAGGGCTATTATTTCATGTTTTTCTCCTAGCTTACCCATAACTTTATCATAATGTATGTCTGTTACTCGGTTTTTGAGGTAAATTTCCTGCATATATTTTTATTTTTAACCTATGTTCTTATTTTTGTTTGTTTGTTGGTGCTAATCTAACCAACAATCTCTGTAGTTAAGTAGTTTGGTTGTTTTTTAATTAATTTCTCTGAATTTTTAAATTTAGTTCCTTACAACATCAGAACCAATGATATAAGATTGTCTTGTAAAATTGTCTTACTATGGCCGGAAGGTTTTAGCTCTTACTTAAGTATTGATGATTCAATACCCACTCTTGATACCCCAAAAATTTTAATATATGTCATATTAATGCCCAAAGCATCTCTGCTCATTATGATGCAATGCTTGATTATCTTACCTCTGATACTATACATGCCATTCTGGTCTCTGAAACTTGGCTGAAGCCTTCTCTCCCCTCTTCCACGTTTCCAATAAGAAATTGTATACTTATTCGCAATGATCGTGTTGGTGCTGGTGGCGGTGGAGTTGCAATTTATTTAAAAAGTCATATTCCTTACAGAATCATATTACAGTCCCCATCAGTCTACAGTGCTTCTCCAGAATACCTATTTATTGAGGTAAATATAGGTATCAAATTTGTACTTGGTGTAGTGTACTGCCCTCCTAAAATTGATTATTTTTCTAAACTAGAATCTGCACTGGAGAGCTTACTTGTTGATTATAACAAAATATATATCATGGGTGATTTTAATACTTGCTTAATTCAACAGGATAACCGCTCCTTAAGGCTTAAATCACTGATTGGTTCTTCAAACTTAAATGTCTTGCCCCTATCTGCCACCCATCATTCTCACACGGGTGACACTCTGATTGATTTAATTATTACTTCTGATACAGATCTAATCACTTTGCATGGGCAATTTGATGCCCCTGGTATATCACACCATGATTTAATTTATGCATCTATAAAGCATAGATTACCTAAACCTATTACATTACACCAGAGGAATTTTGCTCGCATGAGTTTGGAACGCTTGAATGCAGATGCCTTTGCTATTAAATGGTCTTCAGTGTATGGTATTCCAACCATTGAGGATAAGATTGACTTCTTGTCAGGTAAAATTTTAAAGTTATTTGATTGTTATGCTCCCATCCATCCTGTTAAACTAAAACACAAACCTTCCCCGTGGATGAACAATTCGATCCGTAAGGCAATGTCTAGACGAAACAGTGCTTTTCGTAAATATAAACATCATCAAAACAAAGAAAACTGGGCTTAGTATAAAAGATTGAGAAACAGGTGCAATCAGTTGTGTCGAACTGCTAAACGGCGATATACTGCAGAGCAAATAGAACTCTCAACCCCCGCAGGCATCTGGAAGTTCTTGAGATCAATTGGCATAGGTAAACCCAAGATACTGGATTCTAAAATCCCTTTAGATCTAAATTTACTCAACAAACATTTTACTACTGCAACAATTTTAGATCCCAGTACCAAACTAAACACTATCAACGCAATTTATCATAAACCTCGTCGCAATGTTCTAGCTCATTTTGATTTTTCACCCGTAAGTGAAGACTCTGTTAGTAAAATTGTACAAAATATTAAATCCAAAGCTACGGGTAATGACGAAATTGGTCGTATTATGCTGATGTATATTTTTAAGCATGTCCTTCCTGCACTTACGCATATTATTAATTTCTCACTCTCTTGTGGTCAATTTCCAGATTCTTGGCGTTAAGCCCATGTTTTGCCTCTTCCCAAATGCCCAAACCCTGCCCTACCAAATTAACTCCGTCCTATTTCTATTTTGCCTTTTCTATCCAAGGTGATTGAATCAATTGTCCACAAACAGGTCACTGATTATCTCACAACAGCTGAGCTTTTCAATACATATCAATCCGGATTTCGGGCGGGACACAGTACAACAACAGCATTGCTTAGAGTCACTGTTGACATCAAAACCAATATGCAAAACACTCACGTAATAATCTTGGTCCTTATTAATTTTAGCAACGCCTTCAACGTTGTTGATCATGATGTGCTGTTGGCAATACTGGAGTCCTGAAACTTTTCCCCAATTGCTCACAAATGGTTTTCATCTTATTTGAAGGGGCGTAAGCAGATCATTCGCGATGGTCAGATATTTTCTGAATGGCGTGAGCTAGTAGCCGGTGTTCCTCACAGAGGAATTCTCTCTCCATTACTCTTCTCAGTATTCATAAACATGCTCTTCACAGATTTCTGCTGCGAGTATCATTTCTATGCAGATGATCTTCATATTCTTCTTCTATACCATAATTCTAGCATTGACAATATGCTCTATGTAATCAATCTGCTCAATAATGATCTTCTTCATTTATTGTCTTGGTTGCAACGTTTTGGCATAAAAGTCAACCCAGACAAGTGTCAAGCTATCATTGTTGGAAGTACACATCATCTTCGCAAGATTGATCATTGTAACCTATCACCGCTGAAGTATAACGATTGTGTTATCCCTTTCTCTGATACTGTGAAAGATCTTTGTTTAATCATTGATGCCAACTTGTGTTGGGTGCCTCAGATAAATGAGGTTTCTCGTAAGTTTTATGCAGCACTCCATTCTATTATCCGCCATAAAAGATTTCTACCTACTGACACAAAAATCACTCTTGTGAACACCCTATTGTTACCCATTATCGATTATGCAGACATTTGTTACCTGGATCTTTCTGAAGGACATTTAAATAAACTAGATCGGCTTCTCAATGCTTGCATTAGATTCATATTCTGCCTTCGGAAGTACGACCACGTGTCTGAATATAGGCTGAAGTTAAAATGGCTTAAAATCCGAGAAAGGAAAAAAGTGAGGATCCTTGGCTTGTTATACTCAATTCTCAACAATCCTTACTCCCCTTCCTATCTTAGAAACTCTATCAGTTTTCTCTCCGACTTAAATAACCTTGACCTTAGATCAAGTAATAATTTACTCCTTGATATCCCTTTGCACAGCACCTCTTTTGTGGATAAATCCTGGTGTGGTGTACCTCGTCTGTGGAATGAGTTACCGTTATCCATTAGACAATCTCCTTCTAAGGAAGTCTTCAAACGACGGGTCCGTGAGCATTTTTATAAGATTTCATAAATTCTGTCACTTTTATCACTGTTTTCAAATGTTATATAAATTATTAAATTGTTTTTATTTACCATTAGTATATTATATTTATTATATAACTATATTTAGTATTATTTTTGTTATTATGTATAGCATGTATTGTATAGTATTTATGCATAAAGGTATATATAATATGTTATATCTGTAATATTCTTTGCGTTTTCTGTCCTAGAGTATTTAAATATTTTTTTTGTTGCACGCCTACGTCCTTTTCTTTATAACTAATATGTGGATGTCTGGTAGAAAATGCTTTAGCATTAAGTCCTCCATTTGTACTATAGTGCAATAAAGAATTAAATTAAATAAATAAAATTTCGTTTCTTTTGATATTTTTTTTTTATAAACCATGAGAACATATATAGGTATTATGTTCTCATGCTTTATACAATTATCCATTTGAGCATATACTACTTTCTCTAGCACTTTAAACAACGCAGGAAGAATACTTATGGGCCGCAAGTCTTTAAGTACATCTACTCTGCTCATTTTAGGGATTGTCTTTACAATATACTGCTTCCAATTGTCAATAAAGGTACTTGTCAAAATGGAGCTGTTAATGATTTTCGTAATAATTGGCTAAGTCTTAGGCAATGTAAGCTTGATCATTTCCGCATTTAGTTATGTTAGTGCACCCATTGCACTTGTTTGAATGCTAATTTACAGACATCCTCCTCAGAAACTGTATTTATGTGAAAGATGTATTTACATTTCTTATTGCACAGAGAAAACGAAAGTAGATTATCAGAAATTTGTCCATTACCTGGAATATCCAAAAAATTTGGTTGATAAAGTAAGGGTTCATAAAATTTTCAGGTAAAGAAATGCGTGCATTACTATATCTTGTTATAGTTTTTTTCAGAAAAGTCCACTTCTTTTTTGGCTGTTAAATTTTATTTACATAATGCTATAAAATGCGTAATTTTCGTGTTCGACTGAGTTAGGAATTAAATTTCTCATGGATTTATAATATTCTTTGGATGAATCCGTTCTCTTTTTGTGGCTGATACTTAATGCTTTATCCCTGAGTAACACCATTAACATTATCATATTAGCTATCCGCGGCTTTGGAGAATCCACGACTCGTTTTCACTTTAGAGGAGAATGTTTATCAAATATCTGAATAATCATTCTATTGAAGTACTCTACTATATAATTAACACTGTGCAGATACCAGAAACCATGCCAATCTATGGAATCTAAATCAGTTTGAAATAAGTGCGGGTTAATTTCATTAATATAACTTTGTTGAAAAAAACCAGGGATAGGTTTCGTATTTTTATTTTAAAATCGCATAAAACTTAACTGGTCACTTAAATCCTGGTTGTACAAAACAGTTATTAGTTTACATCTTTCTGATATATTAGTAATAACGAGATAAATCAGTCTCTCTGTTTCCTTGGTTATTCTAGTAGGTTCATTTACGAGCTGTACAAGACTATGATTCACGATCTTTTAGAGATTCGGATTTGAGCAGATCTGTGTTAAAATCTGTTAACAAGCACACATTCACACAGTGCTCGAACGTACTCAAAGATTAACTGAGAGTGACTATACCCGTGGTGACTTTATAATGACAAATAAAAATATTTATTTGGAACCATAACAATATTATACTACTAACATATGAGAATCGATGACACCTGCAGAAATGTGATAACTGTGTTGCAGATGTCAACGCCCCCCACCGGAAGTTAGATAAAGTCCCTTACTAAAAACAATGAACAAAGTATTATTTCAATTTAAACCTTAACTCGACGATACAATAGGATTCGAAAACAATGAATATACAATGAAATAGAACGGGGAAAGTACAAACAGTAAAATATGTTTGCATAAGTGTGTAATTAATAAGGGTGTGTGTGTGTTTGTGTGTATTTATGTGAGGGAGTGTGTGTATGTGAAGAAGTGTGTATAAAGGGATTATTTCAATACCATCAAGAGTTCTTCAGTATCTTGAGAGGTTAATGTCTGAAGCTATTTGATATATTTGGTTTTGCATTCATGTAAGGAAGAGGATATTTTTTTCTTGTTTTTTTTTTACTACTACTACTTTCACACACTCTGGTCTGTATTCAGTACCAATAGCTATCCTAGCCCCTGGCAGAGTAACTTCCAACCATAATTGCATTGACCGTTTGAAATTAACTATATTATTTTATACATTTAATATTATTTTATTTGGATAAACTAATTGCCCGAGAAAAAAAAACTTTTTCGAACAATCATGCAGTTTAACACTTAAATTAACATATACAATAATAATACAACAAAACCAATTCTTAAGAGAAAACCACTTTTAATAGTCTACAATGCTTAGTGGTGGCGAAAGTCTCAGTGGAACAGGCTAACTTAATCACAATTAAAAGCAGCTTCTAAATATAATTACAAGCACTATCGCGTGCTAAGCGAAATATGTTTAACAAATTATTGGAGTACAAAATTTTATGCCCAAGGCGGCAATCGAACCCGCGTCCTCCGATATCGCGTCGGATGCCTACACCCCTCTGCCACTTGGACACGGCAATTGTAGCCGAAATTTCATACTCCAATCGTACTACTTTAACCGTCATAGAGGACGGTGCGCGGCCATCAACCAGACTACTAGACTTCATCTGATCGAAAGAAGAGTTTTTTCAAACATTTATATATATTTAGAAATATAGAAGGGTAGCGACATCATAGAGAGTTAAGTGTTTGAAAAAACATTGTTGTGCTTACTTGACTGTATTTTAAAAACAATATGCCCGACGTTGATGAAATTTAAACAGGACTACTACTGAACTGCCCGTGGGGGGCCGGGCTAGAATGTTACCCCTCCATCTCTTCCCGTGGGTGTCGTAAAAGGAAGGGGAAAATACCGGAAGGTGGGTAGCAGCGCCATCTGAGTAACTGTTATTACTGCGATACCAAAGACGCCTGCCAAGCGTGGGGATTATGGCAAAACCTCCCATGTATTACCCCCCTTTGTACAACAATGGACGTCTTCCGGCTGGTGATGATGACTACTGAATTCTTATGAAACAAAAAAGAGTTATATGTATTAATTTATGATTGGTGGAGCTACCACGTTACAAACATACAAAAAACGTAGAATTGTCAGGCTTCATTTTTAGGAAATTAGTATAAAAAATTAATAAATTTGTGAGACTTTACCTGCGTTTATGCCAAAAGAAAAACACACCAAAAGTAATACAAGCAGCAACATTTTGAATGATAAATAATTCAATTACATTGTTTTGAGTTTCAACCAGTTTAACATTTCATTGTATAAGGATAATACCACACGACAACTGCTCACTACCAACAAGGCGATATTAATTATGTTAGCTTTTCCTTAATTTAATGGTACCTAACATGAATTCTGTGTGTTTGTAAAACTTATAACGATTATTGGCTTAAATATTTCCTCGAAGTAGAATACCTGTCGCCTAGCACCTAACAGTGAATTCTGCTTTGCCTGCTCTAGATTTAGCTTGAGAACATCGTTTAGCATAAAAATGATGTAGTCCTGACCGATTTCGGCCACAGCGATACTTCTGGACAGGCATGCTTAATTTACGTATTTAAGACTAGGTTCTGTTGTTCAACCCTTTGGTGCACTCTCTGGTGGCTTGAGTTCCCGATTGTATTGGAGAAGGTACGAGCCCACTTGGAGCATGTTAATACCCCGCCAGTAAAATTGTGCGTGATGGCCGCTGGAGGTCGGGCCTTATATTCATCACGCTTTTTGTCAAACACCTCGTGGCGGCCGGTTTCGAAGTCATTCACCTGATCGTGAATGAGGCGACGCCATTCGGGGCGTTGCGCAGCTTTATCCTCTCACTGAGAGGGCTCCACTTTGCATCTCTTCCTATGTCTTTTCAGAACATCCTTAAATGATAAGTACTGGTCTCCGCTATTACGCTTACCGTTCTGGAGTTCTGAAAAGAAGATGCGCTTAACCATTCTACTTTCCGATATACGAGATACGTGTCCACACAACCGCAGCTGTCGCCCCATCAGCTACATCTCAATGCCTCCGATGCTAGCGCGCCTCAGGACAGTTGTCTTCCTGACGTGGCCCGGCCATCTGATGTTCATGATGTCCCGGAGACATTTGAGGTGAAATCTGTCGAGCTTACGAATGTGTTTGCGGTATAGAACCCATGCCTCAGAAAAGTATAGGAGGTTTGGTAACACTATGGACATAATATATACATTTATGTTTGTTGCGAGGTTTAAGTCGTGCGAGCGAAATACCTTTAGTCGCAATTTACCAAATGCTGCAGCTGCAGCACCTATTCTGCTGTGTATTTCAGCATGAATAAGAAGTTACCCTACTTTTTAAATAATTTGGCACACTGATATTATTATTAGATATTGATGGTAACAGAGTGTCTAATTAGAAAATCATTTTGCATTAACGAATAAATTAAATAGGTTCGATACTTCTAAATAATATTTTTATATAAGTAGTGTAAGATTTCTTTATAATACTTTTGTAACACTTTGTGAGTGTGGAAAAGTAATCCTCTTTCATCACATCATGTGCTACTTTCCATATATATTTTTCATGCTCCGATTCTCATTCAATTCAAATAAAAACAATCGCCACAACTCATACTTGCCTAATTTGACGCATTATACCGGAGCTTTAATTGCGAACAGTATTGATTACTTACCTAGTTTTAATATAATATATTAAGGGACCTACTTAAATCTACTTTAAATCCAAAAGAATGTGAAGCTTATTTGTAATGATGTCTATTTGTCAGTAATAACAATATATATTATTAAAGTATTTTCATTGTATCATCGTGTTCCTGATTTTCGCTGTTCCTGGTTAACTGTATTCCTGATTCATACTAATCCTGCATCATCAAACCATCTGTGACTACAAGCAGGTCCCCTGAGCCGGCCGGTAGCACTTGGGGTGCCCCCACCGTAGCAACTTTTCTAGACAAATCATTTTTTTAAAGGGGCTAACGATCTGGTGTCTCATCTGTTGGTAAGTGATAACCGTCGCCCACGAACATCCGAAATACCAGATGTTTCGAGAATGCGTTCCAAGGAGCAAATTTTAGAAGCGAATAAATTATATCTCTTAACTATCCATTTGATGTATTTTTGAAGCTCTCGTAGCGAAGTTTACTTAGCTGTTCTCAACCGATCAGCAAATTTAAGCAACGTTGCGCGCGGTCATGAGTCGGATGGGTGACCGCTAGTGACATTACTGCTGAGCGTTTCCGTGCTTCGGAGGACACGTTAAGCCGTCGGTCCCGGTTGTCGTCTTAGGATGGCAGTCGTTGTAGCATGGTGGTAGGGCATTTTGCGAATGTCCGCCTGGCAAGCTACCACCCTCAAGTAGAAAATCTGTCGCCAAGCACCTAACGGTGTGTTCCAGCAGCTGTCCTTGAGAGCTAGAAAAATTAAAGCACATGAGACTTAACAACTATGCCTCAAGATGACTGGCGCAGTGCAATTCCTGACTTGTGACGAAATGCATTTGTTATAGGCGGAGGTTAGTCCGCTTAATATCAGGTGGGCCACGAGCTTGTTCCGTCCAATAACATTAAAACTGCATTTCATGTTGAGTGTTTTAAAGAGTTAATGAGTTTATTGAAAATATTTTTTACCCTTCAAATCGTTTACCTTCTTTTTATATATTTACCATGGTTCATCGGTTTTAATGTGTGGCTTGAAGACACGCATTTTAGGAGTAGGATAACTACTAAAAACTTAAAACTTCTTTACAAAACTCAACAAAATCAATGTATAAATTGAAGGTAATTAAACCTATGTCTGGTCTTATTATTCTAATTGTGTACGAGTTAAGAGACTTACTCCTATTTTCAGTGATGACGTAAACTGAATACTCGGATTCCTTATCATACCTCATTAAAATATAACAAGTGTATAATAATTAGCACTCCAGTCTTATGTTAGCAACACGTTACAAAGTTTAAGGATAAATATAATAAACTATTTGGCTGTGGTACTATGCAAGGAAAGAAAACAAATATTTCAATATTTCCATGTCATTTATATATAAATATATCTAAGTTGAGCCAAGCACGTGCAACCAAATTGCCTCTAATGAAAGAATATACATAGCAGATTAAAAATATATATACAATAAAGCAATAAAGAAAACCAAGGGCATGACTTGGTGGACTTCGAGTTGAGTCATTTTGCATGGTGTTAGGGTATTTTGCGAATACCCGCCTGGCTAGCGACCACCTTCAAGTAGAAAATCTATCGCCAAGCTCCTAACGGTGTGTTCCGGCAGCAGTCCTTGAGAGCCAGTGAAATTACAGGCATATGAGACATAACAACTATGCCTCAAGGTGACGTGCACAGTGCAATTCGTGACTTGTGACGAAAATGTTAGGTGGACCTCAAGTTTGTTCCGTCACGAGATAACACACTGCGAACAAATCTCATACTGCGACCCACAAGACGCCTGCCATGAGTGGGAAGTGCCCTTAAGTCTGAGGGGACAATATAACAAATTTGCAATTGCGAGTCCAAGGGACGTCTATGAAGGTCAATTAACTGAATTTTTTTAGGTATTTATTTGATGACAACCAACCAATATCAAAGTACTTAATCCCTGTTTTTTTTAATGTTGAATGGTTTATCCTTTGACCTCTATCTCACCTGATGGTAAGTGATGATGTGATCGAAGATGTTGTTCAGGCTAACTTAGAATTACTGGCTCTCAAGGACAGCTGCCGGAACACACCGTTAGGTACTTGGCGACAGATTTTCTACTTGATGGTGGTAGCTAGCCAGGCGGGCATTCGCAAAATGCGCCACCACCATGCTATAGCGACTGCCATCCTATGACGACAACCGGGACCGATGGCTTAACGTGCCCTCCAAAGCACGGAAGCGCTCAGTACTAATGTCACTAGCGGCCGCCCATCCAAGTCATAACCGCAGCGGACGTTGCTTAACTTTGCTGATCGGTTAAGAACAGCTGATCGGTTAAGAACAGCTAAGCAAACTTTACTACGAGCGCTTCAAAGATAAATTTCTTCACAAGTGATGAACTGCACTGGGCGTGATAGACGCAGTGCAGTTGGCAGGGCATCACTCTGAGATAAGTTGTTATTTCATTTGCGTTTTGAAGCGCTCGTAGCGAAGTTTACTTCGCTGTTCTCAACCGATCAGCAAAGTTAAGCAACGTCACCCGCGGTCATGAGTTGGATGGGTGACCGCCAGTGACATTACTACTGAGCGCTCCCGTGCTTCGGAGGGCACGTTAAGCCGTCGGTCCCGGTTGTTGTCTTAGGATGGCAGTCGTTATAGCATGGTGGTAGAGCATTTTGCAAATTTGGCTAGCTACCACCCTCAAGTAGAAAATCTGTCACCAAGTACCTAACGGTGTGTTCCGGCAGCTGTCCTTGAGAGCCTGAACAACATCTTCGACCACATCATCACTTACCATCAAGTGAGATAGTGGTCAAAGGCTAACCTAAAAGGCATTATAAAAAAAAATTCATTGGCACCCAAACCCGTCAAACCGGAAAGAAGATGTGGCTTAGTGGTAAAAAGTATGATTATAATTTACTTTTTATAATATTTTATAACAAAGCAGTACTTCCCCAGATGAACTGGTTCACAAATAGTTCTACTGCTGTTTTTATGTTATTGTGAAGGAACAAGCTCGAGGACTACCTGATGTTAAGCGTACCTCTGCCTACAACAGATGCATTTCATCACAAGTCATGAATTGCACTGCGCCCGTCAATTTGAGACATAGTTGCTAAGTCTTGCCCTGATGCCCTTTCACCATGGGGAGAAGCTCAAGCCCGCGGCGGGATTCAAAACATGGACCTGCGGCAGTCCTTTAGCCAATGCCACTGAGCCATCACTGCTACTTATATTAGTCTGGCTAGCACAAATATAGGTGCCTAAGTCCCACCATTGGGCAAACAATTTGGTACCACAACAGGCCCGCCCAGGCAGTCTGGAACTATGCCCGGAGATAGTACTACAACAGACTAGCCCAGTTTTACATGGATCCAAAATAAGTTGGAATAACCTTGATGTATGCATACTTCTGCCTACCGCTTCAAGGATATACTTAAGATACAAAAAAAAATCTTGATTATGTAAAAGTACCTACATGTTTGAAACCACATGACACAAGTGTCGACACTATTATTTCTTTCTTGTTTCAGCTTCTCAAATACGTCGTCCATATTTTAAAATGGTATTTTTTTAATCTTTTATTTTGTAAAATTTTATCAATTGATTGATGCCAAAAAATAGGTCAAGCTAAAAAGCAACACAGGATGGGAGTGGCCTTTTGTAAAATTCCATTCAGTCAAAGTACAAGCCCAAATAGACATACGCATTCCATACAACTACTAGTTGCGCTGGAATTTTTAATTAGATTGGGTCGCGTGATTGAACGCTCCAGTACTCAAAATGCATAATTGCACAGTTTCTGTCCTAAAAAAAGCTTTAGGATACCAAAAATATTGTGATTCATTTCATATAAAAGTGTATCCGATCGCCCGTACCGATTTTGGAGCTGTCGAGTGACGACTCTGTTGCCGATGGACAACATTGTGATGTTACCTTTACATAATATGTGTCGATACATTATGTAGGCTTATAATCAGAATATAAATTAATCACATTATTATCCTGGTTTTATGTTAACTACATACCTAAGGGCCTGTTTCAGAATATTCGAGTAAGTTCCGGTTATAATACCCAGAACATAAATGACAGTTAACATGCAGCGCGTTTCAAGCTTTAACCGATGGATAGGCTAAATTGATGACTGTGAAACGCAATGATAGTGTTTTATTTATTGAATATGTTTTAGGTAGTACAACCGGAATTTGCTCAAACATTCTGAAACAAGCCCTTTTTATGAAGTGCATGGTCCATTGTACATTACGTTTACTGGGTATCATGTCACAAGTTCAAAGTGATGACAATTATTTATGTTATACTTACTGTATACTTATGTGGTACTTACATATTTATATAAATAATAAATAATGAATTATCTTCATCAGAATTATCTGAAAGAGAGCAATATATATAAGGTCAGTAGGTATTAAGTATTTCTTTTCATATCTTTTTAATCTGTAATTAAATAAAAATAGGTCTTCTACCCAATCGATTACGACCACAATAGGCAATTTAATTGGTTTTGATGAAAACATTTTGATTTTCATTTATGTACCCACATTTTGAGTTTACAGCTTCCTTTTGTAATCGGAATAAAAGAGCATATGTACGTAAAAAATTTAATCACAAAGCGAACCTGGTATATCAAGATTTTAAGTATAATGTACTCAAAACATTTACAAAAGTTCAATTTTAAAGTCCGTTCACTTGTTTTGAATCTGTTCACTGTTAGTTACTTACTTAATCTAATTTTTTTTATTGTGGTAGCTGTAGTGTTGTATATAGTTCGTAGTATTTTGTTTATAAAGGCATACCGCCGGTAAAAAAGTTTTTAATTACACAACAACTAGTACAATGGAATATTGCCTAAATATATATAAATTTACTCTCAATGGACGGACCTCAGTGTGATGCGGCCACCGCTATCTGCTGACACTTATTGATGTGTTTGTTTCATTCTAGAAATTAAATTATTAATATCCATCTTTATCTAATAATCAGAGAGCCCGGGTCTTTAACTTTCCAGCTTGTGCAAATGCTGACGGGACATGATTGTTTCCGAAATTATCTGCACCGCATCGCCAGAAAAGAACCATTACCAGGATGACAGCCACCATTGTGGATGCTTTGAGGAAAAGTGCAGCACTCAGTCGAGTAGTAGAGTCGAGTGCCCAGCGTAGCAGAGTGAGTGCCACGAGCTAGCTGCAGTAATAGAGGACGACTTCTCGCTTCAATCATTTGTATACCATGGTAATAGGGCATTGTGCAAATTTTGCGCGCCTGGCAAGCTACCACCCTCAAGTAGAAATCTGTCACCAAGCACCTAACAGTGTGTTCCAGCAGCGGTCTTTGAGAGCTAGTAATTCTTGGTTAGCCTGAACAAAATCTTAATTGTAAATACGGTCTAGATACCCTAGTTAACCTCGACATTAAGTAAGAACTTTTCATATAACATGAAAAAGTACGGAAACAACCAGGAACTAAGAGAAGAACTAAAAATATAGATTACTGCCGAATAAAGCTAGTAGATTTGTAGTATTAGTGCTTCTAATTTTGATTCTTTCTGTTGTTCGAATTGAAAAAATATATAGTCGGTATTATTTTGAATAGACTGATATAACGCACAAAATTAAAATCTAGATGATATGATGCTTGCTTAATCATTCTTATCCAATGAACTAGATATATTTAGCAATGGCCGTTGCGTTCATAGTTTAGATGAGTGAGCTGAGTTATTAAAGAGCGTGTGTTGTGTATAGTTCATTGGTTATGTTGTACAAGCGAGTCGCTTTGATTGATCAATTTGATAGACTTAAATATAGCGAGCTTGTATCAGTAGCTCAGAAGAACACTGCTTTCCATATGAGTGTTTGAAAGGTTACTGTTTTATTATATTGTGGAAAATATAACATTTTTGTGCACATTTTTCTCCACAAAAACAACAGAACTAATAATAATATTATATATTTCTAAAGCGGCTCCCTTCACGTGTTGCTTTTTGGGACAAGTACACTACCATAAACAATGCTAACCATCGAGAAACTCACCTCGAGAGTGGAATTGACGGTCCGGTCAATCTGGCAACTAATTTGATTGATTGATATTCCAAATTTAAAATATTATTTTTCATATTTTTGTGCTCACAGAGCTTATGGTAATGTATACTATACATTACCATCTTTTATAAACTGCTCATAGATTAGATTGACCACAATCTTACCTCATGTTAAGTGGTGATGAGGCCATAAGTTTGAACACGCTTAGCCTGGCTCTCCAGGACAGCTGCTGGAACACATCAGTTAGGTACTTGGAGATTTTCAACTTGAAGGTTATAGCTAGCCAGGCGGATTTTTATATGCTCTATCACCATTTGGTGGAACTGAAGTCCGCAGCGGGATTTGAACCATGGAATATCGTAAGATCGGTATCCATATCGGAAATTTAAACAGACATCGTATTTCTTCCTTATGCATTACCATATAGTTATTCTAAATATTGTTATAAAAATACCTATACATTATAATTTAGCTATTATTATTGAGTTTTGAGATATTTTATTTATCATAAGAAAATATTTCACATACATGAGGATATTATTAACATAAGTATAATAATTATCGATGTTGTACTAAGCAACAAGTATTTATTTTGTGGGTAGTTACAGACAAAACATGAACATCTTTGTCTGTAACATAAACATGTTACGAGACAAAGATACCTGGAAGTGGCTCAAGCGCACATAAGTTAAAATTGTAAAATGTTTATTTTTTGTTTTTTAAGAAATAGGATTCATTAAGCAAGCGGTAAGTTGTGATTGGAGACGTTGAGTTATTGAGTGAATGGCAAGGCTTAAAATGTCTGGTTCCAGAGAATTACCCTGTTGCCATCCCACAGAAGATAATATAACGTCATTTCCGTATGTTAATTTTGAGGTTTGTCGTAGCATTGCCAAAGAAAATGGTTTTATTCCGGAATTTTATCTTTCCCTACAGTAAATAGTTTTAAGATAATTAAGGCAAACATTTTTTGTCATAAAGAAATAAATAACTTTGAATGAAATTTGAATTTGAGTATCTTTGGTAAATTCTTACAAAGGTAAACACATGATGTTACAGATACAAAGTAATTTATACAGTCTACCTACTTAAAGGTATATATATAATCCATAGAGATAAGAAAAAACATGGAGGCGCCGCTATATTCCTACACTACATTTGCTTATACAAATACGGGTGAAATACGTAACAGAATGTGATGTATAGTTTTGTTCCATTCTTTCTAATGTGGCTACCGTATTTGATAAAAGAGACAGCAATATTTCAGTTGTTGCTCATAATGGCAACATTTTGTTGTGACGTAGTGACAGTCGTAGGTAAGTGTCCTGTCCGCCATATTATGCGACGAGTTTCGTGGTAGTTTTGCTGTCAAATAGGTGTTTACTTTTTTATTATTGAGATTTGTGAGAAAATTACGAGGAAATTATCTTTGAAATTGCACGTGTACGGTTGAAAACATCCATTCAACATGCCTATGTGTTGTGTTATGAAGTGTGGTGCAAGAAAGAAGGAAAATCAACCTCAATTGTCTTTGCATAGGTTAGTGGCCGGTTTTCATCCAATATTACACATAGAAATAAATTTTTCATTAAAAAAAAAAGCAATCATCAGTTAATGGCTGTAGTGTTCATATTTGGGATTATTTCTGTCCAACAGACCTTTTAAATATCATACTTTCATTCGTTTGTTTACAATAATATGACATGGTGGAATAGTGTTGTACCGTTTCCGTACTAGTTCCTTCGCTTAGCTGAAACGATATCGGTCTAATACGTGTGCTACGGTTCGAGTGACCTTGCTAGGTCCGGCCTGAGGTTCACAGCAATGAGAGAATGACCGTCCCACAAACTTTTATGATCGTTGGTTATACATATTCCGAAAATTAGACGATAGTATTCTGTTATTTGTTTTAGATACATATTTTACTTAACAACTCGAATTAAAATATATTGATAAACATTTTAACCTTTTATAGGTTTCCTAAAAATGAAGGATTAAGAAAAAAGTGGTTAGAGGCTATTGGTGAAGAAAATATTAATCCTCGACATAAAGAATGGTACATCTGTTCACTTCACTTTGAAGAAAGTTGCTTCAATAGAACACTTGATGTAATGAGATTACAAGATAACTCTGTTCCTACAATATTTTCGGTAAGTGTGTATTAAACTTTTTGATTAAAAATAGCCACATAGGGCCAATCAAAGAGTATTTAATAACCCCAGCATGCCGCTTTATACAAAAATGCTGGAGCGTTGTAATGTTTCAAATTTGAAAAACGCTCCTGAAATGGATTTTATTTTCTTTGTCCGTGAATTCGATACTTCGCGTGTTCCATTTTTGAAAATAGTGGCAATATTTCCATGCATGTTTGAGAAAAACATATTTAATAATGCATATCAAAATATAATTTCCATTTTTTTTCAGGCATCTAACAAAAAACAATATCAAGAGGCACCTGTTTTCTGTGAGACGAGCAATATTAAACAATCTGATGTTTCTTGTAAATCTACTGCAATGCCTCCATTGCAGTTACCCCATCTAATTAAGGAAACGGTGCACGAAAAGGGATGTTACGTGTTAATTCTCTAAAAATAATCTTATTGGCTGATTCTGGTACCATGTAGCCGTACTACAGATACAAACTATGGGTACAAAACAGCATTCTAGATATAACTTAAGGATTGAAGTAGAATTTTTTTTTTCAGGTTGTACAAAAAGAAGAAATTAAGGTTTTAAAAGAAAAATATGTCAAGCAACAGAGGAAAATTAAACGCCTCAACGAAAGGATTCGAAAGAAAAATAAAAAAATTGCCAATTTGAAAGACATTATAGAAGACCTTCGAAGAAAAAATTGTATCAACGTGGAACAGTCTGCTTTGATAGAAGAATTGGCGGGACCAAAAGACTTTCTAAAAAGACAAATAAAGAAGTCCAAAGGTTTACCTGTACCAAATAAATATTCTGAAGAAATCAGAAAGTTCGCATTAACGTTGCATTTTTTATCCCCCAAGGCCTATAATTATATAAGGGGAACTTACAATACATGCTTACCTCACACAAGAACTTTGAGCAAATGGTATCAGCATGTGAATTGCGAACCGGGATTTACGAAAGAAGCATTTGAAACATTAAAAATTAAAGTGAAAGGAAGTGCACATCCTGTAATATGCTCCTTGGTGTTTGACGAAATGTCCATAAGAAAATCTTTGACTTGGGAACCAAGAGCTCAGAAATACTATGGTAGAGTTGATTATGGACATAACCTAGATAATGACAGTGTTGAAGAAGCCACTCAAGCCCTAGTACTTTTGTTAACGGCTATCAATGGCAGGTGGAAGATACCTATTGGTTATTTTTTAATAACATCCCTCACAGGCGAGCAAAAAAGTATTATCTTGGGCACGGCTCTAAAATTGTGCGAAGATGTGGGTGTAAAAGTTGTTAGCATTACATGCGACGGACCTGCCGCAAATTTCAGCATGTTCACTTCTCTTGGTTGCGACATTACAAAAAACCAAGGTATTACTAGATTTGAGAGTGGTAACACTCGCATCCACGCTTTTATCGACCCATGCCACGCAGTGAAATTAATTCGTAATGCATTTGGCGAACTAAGAGTTTTTATTGACTCATTTGGTCGAATGGTAGATTTTAAATTTGTAGAAGAATTGCTCGAACTTCAAGAGAAACAGGGCCTACATCTCGCAAATAAAATTAAAAAGCCGCATATATTCTATCACAATCAGAAGATGAAAGTTAAGCTGGCGACACAATTATTCAGTAACTCAGTAGCAGATGCACTCGAGTTTTGCCGCAGTGTATTAAAACTAAAACAATTTGAGAAATGTAGTGGCACTGTCAATTTTATAAATCTTATGAACGACGTGTTTGACGTATTAAACAGTCATTCCATCCGTCCGCCAGGATTTAAAAAAGCCATGTGTCCCGCCAATATTGGCTTTATATCAGCTTTATTTGAAAGTGCGACTAATTACCTCACAAGTTTAAAACTATGCACAGGTGAACTTGTCATCAATTCCCGCAGAAAAACCGGTTTTATTGGATTATTGATAAACATGAAAAGCGCATTGGCAATGTATAGTTACTTGGTGGAAGACACAAAAATGTTAAAGTACATACCACTCTACAAGATCAGCCAAGATCATATTGAGCTCTTCTTTTCGGCTGTGAGATCAAGAGGGGGTTTCAACAATAACCCCAATGCCATTCAATTTCGTGCCGCATATAAAAAGTTGCTTGTGAGAGCTGAGATAAGAGATGATGGCATTGGGAATTGTACTCCACTGGAACAAGTCAATATATTGACTTGCTCCAGTCAAAATCCTATTCTAGCTTTAAACGAGTTAACTGACAAAAAAAGTTTTGTGGAAATTGCGGAAGATCATAGTGATTTATACGACAAATATCTGGAATGCATTTTGAATACAGAGACTGATACTTACACAGATAGGGTATTGGAATATATATCGGGTTTCGTTACTAAAAAGTTAATGCGTACCATTAAATGCGATGTCTGTTTATCGTTATTGATTGGAGAGGAAGACATCAATAGCCTCATTTACATAAAATCAAGAGGAGGACTTAAATATGCTTCTTCTAGTGTCATTGATATACTGAAGAAGACAGAAAAAATTATTAAAACTCAATTAGAACAAAAATCAAAACCAGAGTTATATTATCTGTACATTTTTAAGTTCATGTGTGAATTGTATGACTTAAAGATTTTTTTCCATGCGGACACTGATCCCGAGCATAACAGTAACCACAAGTTACTCCTCATTAAATCGATAATTAAGATCTTCCTAGATATAAGGTATAGATATCACAGTCAAAGATCAGAAAAGGTGTCACGGAGACAGTTTTTGAACAAACTAACATTGTTTCGAAATGAATAGTAGTTTTATTTTATGTGCATATTGCTGTATATACACCAAATGTTAATCGAATAAATTAAACACTGTTGATTTTTACCAAAATTTTATTTATTGAATAAATATTGCGGTGGTGTATTCCTCAATTTATGTTTGTATTGTAATGATAAAATAAACACTGCAATGTATGAGCAATGCAAGATGGTAAGTTTTTAACGTAGGTGTATTGGTATGTTTGTAAAATATTACAAGAAACGCAATTCACAAAGATAAGTAACTAGATTCGTACCGAACAAATTAGTATCCCACGAAATGTCCCGGGAATGAAATGACATGAACTATAGCAACCCCAGTCCGCATACCTACCAGAAGCTACAAACCAGATTACAGAGTACTTTTATGTATATGGACCAGATATAAAATAAGCGTATGTGCAAATGTGATGTACCTAAATATTTGATGTAACTATTTTTAAATTCTGTGAAGAAAAAACATTACATTAATTGTACTGTCAGATATCAGAAGGGAATTAAATCTTACCCATTCTTATGTTACAAATAACTGTAGGTATTCATACGTGATAAACGTAGTAGGACTATTATACTATTAAGTGGTATTAGTATCGATACTTGTTATAGTAACACTATATTCCCTGACCGGCACAACCCTAGCATTGGCAACCATTTTAAGCGACATTTAGAGTTGTAGGTATGCACCTATTTTTTGTAGGTATTTCCGGTCCAAGTAAATATTATGTCTATGATATAATCACGTTCAAGCTGTTCATATTGGTATAATTACCGCGCTAATAAAACAAAATATCGATATTGTCGATATCGATTAAATTTGCACATTAATTAAATACCACCATTGTATGACACGTAGTGGCGGCTTATCCAATTAGAATGTGTTTTGATAAGAGCATACTGAGAGATAAATTAGCTGAATTTACTTCGTTTAAAGCACATATAATGGCTTATCTTGGGGTAACTTCATAGAGAAAAGTATTCTGGGGTATTACTTTTCTCTGTGAACTAACCCATGGATCTATAATCCATGGATATATATCTATGGATATGAAATATTATTCTATACATGAGATAGATTAAGGGCCTGTTTCAGAATGTTCGAGTAAGTTCCAGTTATACTACCCAGAACATAAAATAACTGAATGATAAAAATAACAGTTAACATGCAGCGCGTTTCAAGCTTTAACTGATGGATAGGCTAAATCGATGACTGTGAAACGCAGAGATAGTGTTTTATTTATTAAATATATATGTTCTGGGTAGTATAAACGGAACTTACTCGAACATTCTGAAACAGGCCCTAAACATAATATCGACGCCACAGTATCAAATCATACTTTATCTTTTTTTAACTCAGTAGAAATGTCTTACTATCTTGATTTTTTTACCGTTTCTTGCTTGATACTAATAACGGCGAAAGATAGCATAAGAAAAAAGGTAAAAGGTGTATTAAACTAATTATTCTGAGAATAATTTTTATGCATTCTTTATATATGATTAACTAAAAAATGAAAATAAATAATTAAGGGGGCTCCCATACAATAAAAGAGGTATTCGCCGTATCTACCCAGCTCAATCGGACACTGCGAAAAGTATCTGTAACTTGAAAGATTAGGTTACAGATAATAGTAGATATCCCTTCGTGCGCGAGTCCCACTTGCACTGGACTAGTTTTTTTTATATTTGACAGCTGGTGCTTGTCATGTAGTCATATTTAAATTTGATTGAGAATTGACAAGTAGAATTTGAGATATCCCTGATAATGTGTCAAGGGACCTTTAAATTTTTTTG
This sequence comes from Plagodis pulveraria, assembly GCA_963890685.1. Classification (NCBI taxonomy): domain Eukaryota; kingdom Metazoa; phylum Arthropoda; class Insecta; order Lepidoptera; family Geometridae; genus Plagodis; species Plagodis pulveraria. The sequence goes on from OY982977.1 coordinate 3,196,073, forward strand.
TTAAGAATATTTACTGTTTTTTTTATAAAATAATTTTGTCAGCGCATTTGAACATCAAATCTGTTTGTTATTGTTACGCCAGTCGCATCAACTACAGGTACTTTTAAGCACAGACAAAAATAATGATACCAGAAGTACAGGAAAAAACATATTTAATATTCTACATTCTAATGTAGTGGTATTATAAATAGTTGTTTATTCGTAGCTGATTTAATATTGGACTAAATGTCATCGTACTTTACTTGTCTCTGGTACTTGTTCTCGTTCGCGTATTAGCTTCTTAATTTTTCATGGTAGTAAGACATTTTACAGATGCTCGTATTATTAGGCCCAATTTTTTTTATGTTATTGTGACGTATCAAGCACAAGGCCCACCTGATGTTAAGCGGACTAACCTCTGCCCATAACAGATGCAATTCGTCACAAGTTACGGATTGCACTGTGCCCGTCACCTTGAAAAATAGTTGTTAAGCCTCATGTAATGTAATTACACTGGATCTCAAGGACTTCTACCTTAAAACAACGTTAGGTGCTTGGTGATAGATTTTCTACTTGAGGGTGGTCGCTAGCCAGGCGGGCATTCGCAAAATGCGCTTCCACCATGAGGTGAAGCTCAAGCCCGCGGCGAGATTAGAACCATGGACCTGCGGTACGGCAGTCCATAGTCTATGCCACTGAGCCATCAATGCTTCAATGTAAGTTACAGTGGAAAATCTGTCGCCAAGTTCCTAACAGGTTGTAACGATAGCTACCCACAAGTGCAAGTTGGCTCTCTAGTATCAGATTTACTTATATTAAGATATGCCCGTTTAATTTCTTTGACCACATCATCACCAATGAGGCTGGCTAAGCAGTATTAAATTTTATGTATGTAATTTTCACTAGTTATTTCTATTTTTTTTAAATCTAATTACTCTCTTAAGGACAACTGTTAGAACAAATTGTTAGCTATTCTTAGCGCAGTGCCTAAAATTCAAGATGCCGCTGATGCGAAAATGCCTAATAAGTCAATACACTAAGATGCTTATTTTCGCCTCTAGCGAAAAACGCCACAACTGCAAAAAAAAAAAAACTGTTTATTGCTTAAGTGTATGGTACAAATGAAATAAATGAGACTTACCAAAATCTTAAAATTAAAGATTGTAAGATAAGCCTATTTAGTAGTTTGGCACATAACAACTAACTTAAGTGCTAAAAAGTATGGTCACAGTCCAAACATGCAAACAACATTCATTAATTTACTTATATATATATATGAAAAATCTTTTTAAAATGTTTTTGACTACTTTAGATATCTGTTGTAGTTATTGCAACGCGCAAGCGAAAAACCGCGTTGCAATATCGCCCGGACTGGCATCTCTGCTAAACGGAAGCACCACAAAGACCACCATGAAGCGAAAAAAATACAACGAGCTTTCGGAGACTAGGATAGCCGGCTGCCAGTGTCGACTAGTGCGATCGAAAAACAAAACGATCGTACTAGTCGACTGGGGCGGGCGGACACCCTTTTCTCTCGCAAATGAAGTGCTTGCCAAGCTCGGTGAGGCAGATGAAGGCGCTGCTGGAACACCTCGCATCATCAGTGTAGACGCGATGGTAATCGAGTACCTACTCGAGAGGTGAAGTTGCGGATCACATCGGGTGCATAAAAGCCTCAGCGCGTCACAACATAGTGGCGTACGAGGACAGAGGGGAAGATCTCAGTTACCTCAAAGTACCCACCATGTCTGCAACCACAAACAACACAAGCCTCCAATCGTGCTCGAGTACACAAACAGGATCACAGCACCTTAAAGAGAAAATCGATGCCAAAAAAGCCGAAGCGAGGCAGAAGCTCAGTGCGGAAGAAAAGAGATACCGAGTCGGTCGGTCATTCATGGACCTCGTCAGCGCAGCCATGCACGGCATAAAGGACAAGATATCCAGAACGGCGGAACGACAATCAGCCGCCGTTCTGGCTTTCACAAAAACCTCCAAAAAGCACCCCGACCACCCGCAGACCAAAAGGACGAGAGCTGACAAGGGGCAAGTCAGCCCGCCCGTCCTCGTTCCGGTAAAGAAGCCAACCGATCACGCATTCAATGCATTCCTCGAATTTCTAGCGATAGAAAAAGCAACGAGAGAGTTGAACCTAATTACTTGCAAGAACATCCTGCGGGCCTATCTCTGGGAAAACGAGGGATTATTGAGTGTGAGACTAGCGGAAGCGGAAGCAGCCATATACGACAATGAGAGATCCCATATCATTAAGGGAAACATGTCGGGTCGATATATGGCTGCATTCAGCTCCACGGCGGGCTTTGTTACCCTGAACGAGGACGAGACACAACGGACTGGCAAACTCATCTTCGTCACACCACCAGACGATCCCCTTGTGGTCACAGCCCGATGCACAAAGATAATGCTGCAGGAGAAAATCATCGAGATGGCAAACACCATTTCGGGAGGCTCCGACCCAGCGGCAGCATGGGAGCACTGGACGTTGCCAAATATCACATGGATAAATGGAGGATCCGGCAAAACAACTTGGTTGGTGGGCAACTTCGATGCTGACAAGGATATCATAGTAACCACCACAACCGAAGCAGCTAAAGACCTGAGAGACAAGGTAGCGCACCGCATAGGCGATGGAGTAAAATCCAAAGTGCGCACCTTGGCCTCCGTACTGGCGAATGGGTTCATGGAGCGCAGAGAAAGTCGTCTTCTCATAGACGAAGCTCACATGAACCACTTCGGAGCCATCATAATGGCTGCTCGGTTACTGGATGCTAAAGATGTCTGTTGTTATGTATATTGAAAGAGAAAACCTCTTCAATATACGGTACAGCAATCCCAATATACTGGCATCCATCGGCCAAGAGTTGTTTTGCACGCACCGGAATCCCATGGATGTGGCATACGTCCTACGCGAAGTGTACCCGGGCATCTACTCCTCCAGTTCTCGTGTTTACTCCCTGAAGCGTCAACGGTGCACAGGTGCCTTAATACCAAAAGACCTCCCAAGCACCCTATACTTGACGCTGACTCAGGAGGAGAAATCCTCCCTGATCAGTGAAGGGTATGGGTGTGGCCCGGGGTCTCGCACTTCGACCGTACATGAGGCACAGGGACTGACATACGAGTCTGTCATTGTCATCCAGAGGAGAGAAAAAGTGACCAAGCTAAGGGACAGCGTTCCGCATGCGGTTGTGGCATTGTCACGACACAAAGAAAGCTGCACCTACTACACTGATGACAGCTCAGACGCCATCGGTGGTTTTGTGCGGCGGGCGGTGAAAGCGACGGAAGAGGATATAACCAATAACAACCTTAAAATGGCCATAAAAGATCGCAACGAAGAGGTCGTGGAGGAAATGTTAAAGAGAAAGAGGCACCCGGAGTCAGTGGCAGGTCCATCCGGGACAAATTGACTGTATAGATTATAGAATAAATTAATTTTAAAATTATATGTGTACATCTTAGAATATATAATAAGATTCAGCATGTAACTAACAAAACCCAGCATTAAGTTATATATGGACTCACTTAGTTTTTAAGATCTAACACCTTTTACACTAACTACATCTAAGTGTAAAAAAGTCAATGATGTATGGAGAATGTAATTTGTAAAATAGTAAAATCTATGTGAACAATCTAAAAAGAGTACGGACCAAGAGTCTGTAGTGCGTAGCATAATTATTAAAAAAAAAAAAAGGGTTTTATATGTTGGTCCATAGCTAGTTGTTAAGATTCCAGATTGCCCAGGCAGGTATTGTTTAGTGGAAGGCGCCTTCCACCTGGACAATCTGTTTTGAATGCTTAACTCCGGCGATTCACCGGGATGGCTGAAAAGAAAGGCTGAAAAGGACAAGTTATAAAATCAATTACATGAAAATAAAGTTACAACAATGACTTACATGTAACTTATGATACTACGATCCCACTAGAGTGTACCTCACTTTCATGTTGACCAAAATAAAAGTGTAAGTTCATCTCATAAGTACTCATGTGAGGCGGCTCCGAAGTTCCAGGTTCCACCAACAACTAATTATATTAACAAATTTATTCTGCCACGAGTTAGCAATCAACATTTTTTGCAAAACCCTTTTTCCAAATTGTTTAGAGTATACAAAGTAAAAAAAACCAAACAACAAAGTGACAAAACCAATTTAAGAACAGAGAATGATTATCCAAAATAACAAGTTAATTTCACGTACAAAAATCCACAGATCACAAATAGACGACTAGCAAAGCGGTGTGTTCCAATTGCCCGCGAAATTGATCGGTCCGAACATCTACCCGCCACGGAACGGGATACCGGTCCGCTAATCTATTGGCAATCCTGCCAAGGTTGCCACCGCTCTCTTCAGCACCGAACCGTCCACCAAGACCTCAGCAAATCGGGGGACACCATCTCTACCGGACACAAGATTGATGATGCGCCCCTGCGCCACATGAGTGATGGAAGGTTAGGATCCTTAATCAAAACGAGGTCTCCAATTTGTTGACAATTGAGACATGGACCAACTGTTTATGGTCCATGTCTCCTAGCTAGGACTGAACAACTCCTTCAAAGAGTTCAAAATGCCTGCGCCAGATTCTGTTTTAATATCCCTGCACGTAACCATGTCACTCCTTTTATCAATGATGCTAATCTTATGAAGATGAATGCTAGGAGGCAGCTTCATCTTGCAACTCTGCTCTTTGGCATTATCAAGGAAAAAAAGCCAGAATATCTCTGGCAGAAACTTACTTGGGAAAATGCTTACTGTGCTCGCAGACCCTCTAGGCGACTGTTAATACAACACCATAAGTCGCAAGCATTCAGGGGCAGTTTTCGGTTTGCTGCTAGTCGTTGTTGGAACGACATCCCTCCCCCTTTACAAGCACTGAAAACAGTGAAAACTTTTAATAGACATCTTAAAGTTCACCTGTTAAGGACTCAGCAAACTGCAAATGTGTACCACTAAGGCTCTACTTGTACACCTTTATGGTGTACCTACTTCCTTAATAAAATAAGATGAATTTAATGTTTTAAATTAACCCAGTGTTTTCTGTATTTTGTTTATTTGTAATTTCATAAACACTGAAAAACACTTTTACCACTGCATAAATCCTTATGTACGTTGTGAACTGTTTAATCACTTTCTTCATAAAGTAGCTCTATGTTATTGTTTAAAAGTAGAAAAAAGCTTTCTTTGATTTTGCATGTAATTTCGACTGTATGGATTAATTATGATAAATATATTAATATTAATTACCTATTGTTGAACACTTTTGAAAGTTGTGCTTGGTATCAAAATTCTAAGCACTAGTTTAGGCATTTATAGAAACTAAACAGGCTTGTTCAAAATTAGTGTCTAAGCATATGATCTTGATGGTTCACTTACCACATTTTATTGCTCGATGTACTAAGGGACGGATATCAATGCCGTAACACTACACTTTTACTAAGCACATTGCTTCTCCATTTTAAAAGTGAACTGTTCTGAGTAAATGTTAGGGAAACACGAGTAAATCTATTTTCACATAAGTTAAGTGACATAACCTATTTTCTTGTACGAATAAATGAATACGTGGCTGATGGCATGGCATGTCAAACAATAACCTGTAACCACGTGACGACACGTAGGCATACGTATATTTTTTTATTTTTTTTATTTGTTTTTTTGTCTGTGGCAGCTAGTGATGCCACGTCCGCATAGATTATGTAGCGAGGTATTCTGTACATTCTATATCTTGTACATTCTAGTATTTGTGTAGTGGAATATTACTGTATTGTATAAATTTTTATTTTTGGATTTGTCATCTTTGGACACAGTTTTGACTATGATCATTTTTAATTTTATATATACTAGATAGAGTAATACAGTTCTACCAACTTATCTGTTCAGGCGGCAGAAAAAAGAACTACAAAATTCCCTCAAATTGTGACAGTTTGTAGTTGATTTCCTTGACCAATAGCGCCCTCGAGAACTGCACAGTTAGGTTGGTGGCACTATAAACACGTTATTCGCTGCATCGCCACAGATAAATCACAAATATATGTTCAATACGTTCTAAATGATAGTAAAGGTCACAATGTCTTATTTATTAATGTTTTCAATAACCGGCTGTACTCACGCGTATTGGTCGAGATTGTCGACCTAGGTTTCGGGCATGTCCGATGCCCTTCATCAGGTGAGTTCACGCGTCTAAATCGCGGCGACGACTCCGCGCAACTGCTCCGCGCTTATTTATTATTTAAATATTTTATAATTTTTATTTTTAGTTCTGTTTCTGTTATTTAATTGTTTTGTTAGTTAATGTCATGCACGTTCGAGATGTTGGTCGGGAGTGCCGTCTGTAAACCAGCGCTTAGGTTCAGTTTTGAACCTGGCACATGCTGAGACGGGACTCGTTCCTAGCATCGCGCAACATTGCAATTGCTGTATTATTAGTTGTATTACATATGTATTTAATTGTGCTTCAGTAGAAGCTATTGTAATGTTGTGTAGTGCTGGAATAAAGTTCATTTCATTTAATTTCATTCATTTCATTTCATTTCATTTCAATTTAAGGTGGATCGGTTTTGTCAGTCCACTTGACGCGTTGCTGGAGAATGTGCAATTATTCTAGCTTATTAGTTCCAGGGTTTCCAAAAGCTCTGAGTCAATTGGCGAACCAATTCAAACCGCGAGAGACGATTAGGTCTCACATCAACATAAGGGTACTCAGGCAAGGTAACAAGTAGCTGACCAACCAAAAAATGGCCCGGCGTAAGGGCTTCAAGGTCATTAGGGTCTGAAAAAATTGGGCACAACGGTCTAGAGTTTAACATAGCTTCAATCTTACAAAACAAATTCGCTAACTCTTCAAATGTGAGAATAGTATCTCCAATAACTCGTCGCAAGTGTGTTTTGGCCGATTTTACAGCAGCTTTAAATATACCACCCCAATAGGGACAAATTAGGGGAGAAAACAACCAAGTTATGCCCCGTTGCGAGAGTTTACATCCAATTTCAATATGCTTATCAGCTAGAAAGGCGTTAACATCGTTCAAATAGTGGTTCGTACCCTTAAAATTAGTGCCGCAATCTGACCGAATTATAGAAGGCAGTCCGCGTCCTTAAACAAATCTATCTAATGTGGCAACAAAAGCCTCCGTTGTGAGCGAGGATACCACCTCCAGATGGACTGCATTGATCGCGAGACAAACCAGGACGCACAAGTACGCTTTGACCGTTTTACTGTTGCGAAGAGTTGACGTTTTGACCAAAAAGGGACCCGCAAAGTCTGTGCCAACTCCTGCAAACGCCCTGGTCTCGGTGACACGATCCGCAGGTAGGCCTCCCATCAAGGGCTGCATGGGAGCGGCCTTGAGCCGATTACAAGGAATGCAGCAGAAGACTATACTGCGAATCGTTTTTCGGGCCGACAAAATCCAAAATTCTCGCTGCAAAATGGCCATCAGGGCATTACAGCCGGCGTGCGAGTTTTTGATGTGACGATCTGTCACCAATAATTTAACCAAATGGCCTTCCTTAGGCAACAAGAGGGGGTGACGAGCCCCGTAGGGGAGGTGGGCGTTGCGAAGACGACCTCCGACACGCAAAAGGCCCGAACTGTCCAAAATGGGGGTCAGTTTGCTAATGGCTCTCGTCAATTTAGATTTCGCCCGTTTCAATTATCAATTTCCCATCTCACATTACGAACTCAAACAAATAAGGCTTCCTGCCTCTCATCAGGTGAAAAAATCGGTGCCAAACGTTCCGAGTTGGGTGCCTACAATTATACGCAAAGCACTTAATCCAAGCGGTGACACCAATCAATTTGTCAAGAGAGCTGTAACGGTTCAACAATAAATCAGGGTCAAAGGGAACTTCTTCCTTCTCACCAGCGAGCGGTAAGCCCGGTAAGGAAGAAGTGTACAAAGCTGGTGTCCGAGGCTAATCTACCTCAGGACGAGTCAACCATTGCGTTCCCCACCATGGTGGATGACCAATCAGCTGAGGAGCCGCATATCCGCGTGAAGCGCAATCAGCTGGGTTAATTTCACCAGGCAAGTGTCTCCAAATGAGCGGTATCTCAGATTTCTGAATCGGGGATACGCGATTAGCCACAAAGACCTCCAAAGTGTGAACAGACGCCCGTAACCAACAAAGAACAATTTGGCTGTCTGTCCAGGCATAGGTCGCGCTAATGTGTACGGATTTACCAAGCGTACTAGACACGTGATTCAATAAGCGCAATAAAAGAGCTGCCCCAGATAGTTCCAATTTCGGAATGGTCAGTAATGGCTTAAGTACCGCATGATGCGGAAGGAAGTAATGCTCCACCGAACGCCAATCCAAATTGGACACAGACATGTGTCCCAACTGTTCATACTCTCTCATGAAATCTATATACTTCTGTCGGAGCTCAGGATCTCGACTCATACGGCGTTCCATAGCCAACAATCTCTTTTCTGCCACGGGTCTAGACTCACCAAGAGGAGGACGTAGCGACAGAAAAGGTAGTCGAGTAATGATCCGGCCAGAATGAAGGCGGCCTGTGTTGTTCTGATAGAACAACTCGCACTCTTCATGAACTGGGTCCGAACGAGAAGCTTGAGGGTGCTCTTCGACTTCCCAAAACCTCTGAACCGCATCAGAGAGAGCCGAGCCCACTGTCAAAGCATCAAGTTCCAGTGGAGGGGGTACCTTCAAAACAGTTCCTATCAAAGCAAAACCAAAGATGGTCGGGATAGTGACCAAGCCACCTGGATGTATGACCCGTTTATTGCCCAATAAAACCTTACCAAGGTCATCTGAACCTATCAGCAAATCAACTGGTCCCGGTAAGTCAAACTTGGGGTCAGCCAGGTTCAAACCCGCAGTCAAATTTACCACAGAAGTGTACAATTGCTTCTGTGGATGCCAACCCAAAATATTCTCCATAACAATAGCCGAGGTACATATCCTCGGGGATGGAGAATCAACAGGGGTGAACAATAACTTCACTTGCCCCTCAACATTATTTACAGCTGAGTTACCTACTCCCCGGATAACATCAGAATATTTTCTCAAGTAAAGGCCTACCTGCCCTACCAACAATGGCAAACAATGTATTTATACAAAATAAGTAATTAAGTACGAGATACCTAGTTATGCACTCGAGCACCGTCCTTATCAGCGCATAGCGTCTGGCCGCCCACACAGTCTGGTTCCCATGCATACTAACTATGTCCATGTCTAGATGTCGACTCGACATTTAGGTAGCAGTAAGAAGGCACTAAGGTGTTTAGAATTAAGCCAGTCTGTACTGATCATTCTTTGAAGTAATACATCTTTAATATTAATTAAATTTTGTGTTTTTTAAAAACGTCCTTTGGGTCCGTCGCAATTTAAGTGGCGCAGCCGGTAGGATATCCGTTCTCCTGCTGCCGGGTTGTCGCTATAAGACCTAAAAATCGGTTATTCGCGCCAAGTACTGTGCAGTGAAAGTCGGGTATCCTCGAATCAAATAAATTACTCTCCCGCGACGTGAGTGTACTAAAAACAGTTCAATCGGTGAGCGTTTTGGTGCATCGAACCCTGAAACGAGGCGAAGCGATCCAGGACAGACTCGAGTTGGGTGGATATGGGATTGAGCACCTTGTGAGTAAACCTCTTCACACCTGTGTTCATTATACCCTATCTCTCCTACATATTTCCGACCCAAAATTGTCGGCCTAAGTAATTACGTCTATCTGATTTTGTTTGAGTCAAGTATCGTACATTCGTAGTTGCTTAGTATATATAATTAAGTTAAGCTGATTATCGCAATCAATTAAATTAGTATTGTGTAATTGTTTTAAATAAGTTTAAAAGTTTAGTTATCACCGAAATCAATTCAAACTAAGTAAAAATGGAGAAAAAAGAAATTAAAGTAATTCCACGAGAGCTTTTATGTATCATTCCTATGTATGATGGTGATGAGAAACTTTTGAATTTATTCATCACCAAAGGTGATTAGGTACGTAGTAAGAGGCTTTGAAACCGAAGATAATGCAACACAGAATTTATACGTGTTCCATTCTGTGACAAGTAGACTTACGGGTAGAGCTGCCACCTTACTGAGCGAACATAATAATTTAACAACTTGGAATGATTTAAAAGAAATTTTGACTCAACATTTCGGTGATCCAAGGTCAGAAGAGTGCATTGCAATCGAGCTGGAGAGCTTGAAAATTAAACCAAGTGAATCATACATACAGTTTTGCCATACGATACAAAATGTTAGAAGTTCTTTGATGGCAAAAGTAAATAGAATCAGTGACGAAGGAATTAAAGCAGCAAAAATGATAATTTATAATAACACAGCTCTGAACGTATTCTTGTATAACCTTCCCGAAGACATGATTCGTATTGTAAGATTGAAGGGTTGCACTAGCCTTGAAAGTGCGTTAAGCGTAGTTACCGAGGAAGTTAACTTCCTTCAGCAGTACAATGCAAGACATTCCAAATTGAAACCAACACTAGTACCCCAACAGAACTCACAAACTAATCTGCGACCTCTAAATGATTATAGGCCCGCGTTTAACCAAGCCCCCAACCAAAATAATTTTAAATTTGGCATACCACAAAATCAAAATTCATTCGGGTTTAAGCCAAATTTTGTCCAGCCAAATAGATTTGCACCTCCTCAAGGTTACCGGTTTGGGATATCACCAAATGTGCAACAGCGAAACTTTGGTCAGGGTCAGATACCGCAGCCACGCCCGCCATTCCAGCATGGTGGTTTTAGGTTTGGCATACCACAGAATCAAGGTTTCAGATTTGGTGTCCCTCAACAACCACAACCAAATTCCAATCAATTTAAATTCGGTATGCAACATCAACAAGCACCTAAATTTAAATACGAAAACGATGTTTCTATGCGCACAGCACCTGTGAGGCAAAATATGCTCACTAACGACCTGTTTTATTCCGAGGAGCCGACTCCGTACGAGAATTGTCCCAATAACTATGATGAGAATTTTTATGAGCCGGAACCTTGTGATTATCCAGAGAACTATTATACTGATTGCAATATTCCAGAAAACCCGGAATATGTTGCAAACGACCAAAACGGTCCCGCGGAAAATTTTCAGACACAGGCCTCCGACAGTATGGGGAAATGATAAGCCTTAATTATTGTGATAGCATTTTAAAACTCCCTCATATAGAAATCCCAGAAATTAATTCAAAATTCCTTATCGACACAGGTAGTAGTAGATCATTTATAAGCCCAACCAAAGTTAATGAATTTTTCAATGACTATAAGCAACACGAACCTTTCACGGTTATTAGTACCCACGCACAAAGTATTCATGACGAGGTAATATGTATTCCACTATTGAAGACTTTTAAAAGTACACTTGCTCACAAGTTCTTTGTGCATAACGTCGATAGTAGATATGATGGGCTTATAGGATCCGATCTGCTTAAGAAACTAGCAGCTAACGTGGATATGGGAAATCAGGTTTTACTTACACCTAATGCTATGATACCCATACTCTACAACCCCCCTTACGAGGTTTCGATAGAACCAAGATCTGAGACAAGGGTAAAGATACCTACCAATTACCAAAACGGGGAGGCCATCTTGGATTATATGGAGTTTAGGGAAGGAGTACGTATGCCAGCCGCCCTCGTTAAATGTAATAATTTCTTTGCTGCAACAGTCATACAGAATATTTCAGACAACAAGGCTACTATTAATTTTACAAAACCGTTTGATGTGACAGTGTTTGATAATATTAAGTGCGAGGTGAATGCTGTGAATGATAACTGTGAGGTTGATGCTATGTTGAAAGAGAACTTGTCAAAATTGAGGCTGGAACACACGAATGAAGAAGAGTATGAAAGTATTTCCAAATTATGTTATGAGTATCGCGATATATTTTACTGCGACAAAATTCCCCTTTCCTTCACCAATCAGGTGAAGCATAACATTCGTACGGTGAATGAAAATCCTATATACATTCGGCCATATCGACATCCACATTCACAAAATGAAGAAATACTAAACCAAGTGGACAAACTACTTAAAGACAATGTCATACAGGAGTCTCACTCACCATGGAGCGCACCAGTTCATCTGGTACCCAAAAAATCTGACGCATCAGGTGAGAGAAAGTTTAGAATGGTCATTGATTACCGGCGCTTAAACGAAATTACTACAGATGATAAGTATCCATTGCCAAATATTACAGACCTTTTCGATAAATTAGGTAAGTCCACATATTTTAGCACAATCGATCTCGCTTCTGGCTACCACCAAATAGAAATTAATCCCGCGGACAGGGCTAAATCCGCATTTACCACGCAATCGGGACATTTTGAATTTCTCCGCATGCCCTTTGGGTTAAAAACGGCGCCAGCTACGTTCCAAAGGGCCATGGATAACATTCTACGAGGTCTCCAAGGCCTGCACTGCATGGTCTATCTGGATGATATAATTGTTTATTCGGCAAGTCTTCAGGACCATATATCAAAACTGCGCAAAATCTTCGATCGATTAAGAGAAACCAATTTAAAAGTCACATTGGATAAATGCGAATTTCTCAGAAAGGAAGTTTTGTACTTAGGGCACACTATCACGAAAGATGGCCTTATGCCTAACAATGATAAAGTTCAAGCCGTACTCGATTTCCCAATCCCACGAACGTCCACAGAAATAAAAAGCTTTCTCGGACTGGTAGGGTACTATAGGAAGTTCATCAAAGACTTCGCTAAAGTCACTCAACCATTAACTTCCTGTCTGAAAAAGCGAAATAAAATTGAAATCACTAAAGATTATATAAACGCTTTTGAAAGGTGTAAGGAATTATTAACCAGTGCCCCGCTATTACAGTTCCCAGATTTCGATAAGCCGTTTGTTTTAACCACAGATGCATCGAATTTTGCAATCGGTGCGGTACTTTCACAGGGTTCAATTGGGAGTGATAAACCAGTTGCTTATGCTAGCCGGACTCTAAATGAGGCCGAGACGCGTTATAGCACAATAGAGAAGGAAATGTTGGCAATTATTTGGGCCGTAAAGCATTTCCGTCCCTATTTATATGGAAAGAAATTCACCATATACACGGACCACCGACCTTTAGCCTGGTTAAAAACGATGAATGAACCGAATAGTAAAATAACGAGATGGAAGCTACGCTTGTCAGAATTTGATTATGACGTTGTTTTTAAGAATGGCAAGCAAAATAGTAACGCAGACGCGTTATCCCGCATAAAAATAAATGCATTAAGCGGTGATAACGAATCTATGAAAGTGAATGTCGATGAGAAAGAAAAACAAATTCAACGAGAATTAGAGGAAGTCATTGAAGAAATAGCTGTCATAGGTAGGCGCCAACAACAAACCAACGAACCTAAACGGCTACCACTCGCAGAAGCAGCCGTAATTGATTCTGACGAAACTATGAGCATTGAAACTGGAGGTAGACGATCCCCTTATTCCATTCCGTCTGTGGGTAGCACTACAGATTCGGCTCCTGAAAGAAGTAATAGTAGTACTGACACCGTTCATTCAGCCCGTGATTTAGATTCAGAATGTATGCCTATTTTACAAGAAGCTATAGACACTAAGCCAAACCAAATACTCATTTACACATGGAATAAAAACGATCTTACTGTTAAGAACTTATCTAGACCAAAACAAAACATTTTAGAAGTACACTTGCCAGAAAACAATCCGGAACTAATAAAAAAAATTCTTCTGGAATACATAAGACCTAAGGTAAAACATTTCTTTTATTTTGAAAGTGAAGTTCATCGCAACCAGTTTTCAAAGATAATAGCGTCACTTTTTAGGAAAGATTCCGTTAAATTCTATGAGTGTACTGAACGCATTGTTTACGTGGAGGAAGAAGATGAACAACGTGAGATTGTTGTTAAGTACCATACAGGTAAGAATTCACATAGAGGAATAAAAGAAACGCTAACACGTCTTAGGCGCACCTTCTTTTGGAACAACATGGATCAGACTGTTGCAAGTATTATAAACGCGTGTGAAGTATGTAAGAGGATGAAGTATGCTCGTAAACCATTGAAGCCTGAATTACAGTTAACACAGACGCAAACGAAACCTTTTCAGGAAATATTCATCGACACATTTACGATAGAAGGAACAATATTCCTTACCCTTATTGACGCCTTCAGCAAATTAGGCCAGGCAATAGAAATCAACAATAGATCTACCCCAGAAGTTGTTAGAGCATTAATAAAATACTTCTCCTTATACGGTATTCCAGCCAGGATAAGTTCTGATCCTGGGATGGAATTTAACAATACACTAATGAAGGAAATGCTTTCATTTTATAAGGTCGACCTGCATATTGGTACACCACATAATCCGAATTCAATGGGATTAATCGAAAGATTTCATTCCACGATCACGGAAATTTACAGAATAGCTAAATACGAACAGAAAATAACTGACGCTGCCTCTGTTATGACATACGCAGTGATGTCTTATAATCACACGATTCACACTACTACAGATTTGACCCCGTTTGAAGTTGTTTTTGGTCACACCGACTCAAATAGTACATTTGCCGTAGATTTTAATAAACAGTTCACCCAACAGCTTGTTAAGGAACACGTTAGACGAACTAAACACCTATACGACTACTTGACAGATAAAATGATTCAGAAAAAACATTCTATAGTGGAAAAACGGGGAGGCGAAACCAAATTTGATATTAAAGAAGGAGACACAGTTTTTTATAAAGGCGTAAATATTAGGCGTAGTAAAGATAAACCGCGTTATCAAAAAGCGCGAGTCACTGGAGAGACCCATAGAAATATTGTACCAATAATTTCAGGCGAGCGTAAAACCAACGTTCCTATTAAAGACATTAAGCGTCCTCCACAGGTTAACTCTTCTGGTGATCCATGCGATCCGAAGCCAGGGCCTTCAACTGCACCTGATTGACAAGAATCCTGGACTATTACCAGTCCGGGAAGGTCAGGCTTCCGTCAGCTACGATAAATGGACTGTTATCAAGATATTAGATTTAAAACTAGTTTACGAGGAATAAGATTTAAATATAAACAGGTACGTGCATATAAAGAATGACGTTCACAGCTGTTTAAACGATAAAATTTTAGGAGCTGATTTCAATGATGCGGAACTTCAAACTGACTATCAAATGAATATAACTTTAGATAAGTATAAGCAATTAATTCCTTCTGTAAAAGTTAAACGTGGTTTAATAAACCCTCTGGGCTCATTGGTAAAAATGATTACGGGCAATTTAGATAATAATGATGCCTTAATGTATGAGAGATTGATTAATAAGTTTAAGTCGAAACAAGATGCTATTTCTAAGAAAGTTACAATTATTACCGAAATGGTGGGTTCCTTGGCTAACGCCACTGATTCTACTATGAGCAACTTCATTCTGATCAAAGAAAGTATCCAAGAAATTGATCATTACATAAACGAATCAAGAATACACGAAAACATAAATAAAATCATTCATTTGTACAATAATTTCCTTCATAACTTTCAAATACTGTACCTTAGATTAGATGAAATTGAAACTGCAGTTGCTTTAAGTAAAATCAAAGTGTTGCATCAGTCTATTGTTGATACTGATGAATTTCTAGTATTGTTAAAAGAAATTGAGAAAAATGGTAATTTGCTCTACCCTGTTAATTTAGAAAATATTGTTAAAATTGAGCAATATATAGAAATGAAAGCTTATATCAAACAAAATCAGATAAAATTTATAATGCGCATTCCACTTATTACAGACGAAATTTACAATTATTATAAATTGATACCGTTACCAATTCACGACGATCTTAAACGACAAACATCCCTTATCCTACCCAAATATCCATACATCCTTACGAAGGGGTCGAAAACAATACCGCTCTCTCAGCCATGCCCTGAAGCAGACGAAGACCATTTCCTGTGCTACGAAAACGATATTTCGCCTTTAGCTCGAGATGATTGCGTCGCTGAACTCTTACAATTTACCACCAATATTTCGAGTTGCCATCAAATTCCAGTCACCATCGATGACCTTAAGATATATCCTGTCCAGACAAATCGCTGGATAATTTTTACGATACATGAAACAACGCTAACCGAGTACTGTGACAATGAAATTAACCAGGAAACACTTCGTGGAACGTACTTGATAACTATGGATAATGATTGTACTACCAAAATTAAGGAAATAGCTCTACGAAGACATGAAACTAACGGAAGAGATTTGATTTACGAGAAATTGCCGTTAATACAATTACCGAAAATTGTTAATATATCAAGCATATTATACAGAAAATCTATAAACCTTAATTCAGTTAATCTCGCCGATGATGTCAAGTTCCTCAATTACTTATTGAAAGGTGGAAGTGATATTATAAGTGATAATGAATTTAGTGATAATGAGGGATACGGAAGTGTTTATAAAAGTGTTAGCATAAGTAACATTGTAATTTGGTTAATTTTAGCATTCGTTCTTATAATTTTAGCTTTCAGATATATGATTCGGAAAGCATACTGTGTGAGGAAGACTCGAGATCATCCATCAGATAATCTCGAACTTAGGGAGGAAGGAGTTATGCACTCGAGCACCGTCCTTATCAGCGCATAGCGTCTGGCCGCCCACACAGTCTGGTTCCCATGCATACTAACTATGTCCATGTCTAGATGTCGACTCGACATTTAGGTAGCAGTAAGAAGGCACTAAGGTGTTTAGAATTAAGCCAGTCTGTACTGATCATTCTTTGAAGTAATACATCTTTAATATTAATTAAATTTTGTGTTTTTTAAAAACGTCCTTTGGGTCCGTCGCAATTTAAGTACCTTATATATATTATTGTCTTTATTATCTTTGTACTAAATCGTTATAATATTTGATTGTATAATATAGATGGTTTAACAGCAGCATCAGTTAAACAGCAGACAATAAAAAATTGGTAACAATTAAAATCTTTTTAACTAAATAAATGTTGGCTGGTTTTTAGGGTTCCGTAGTCAACGGATATAAGGGTTCCTTGTAGGTACAAGGAACCCTTATAGTTTCGTCATGTCCGTCTGTCTGTCCGTCTGTCCTAGGTTTTGCTAAGAGACCGTTTGTACTAGAAAGCTGCAATTTTGTACGAGTATGTAAACTTACCACGCCGACAAAGTGGTAAAATAAAATTTTGAAGAATATTTTATTTTGGGGTAGCTCCCATACAAGTGGTGTTGGTATGAATTTTTTTTTCATCGTCTATCCCATTGTGTGGGGTATCATTGAATAGGTCATTTAAAATGACTGAAGGGTTGCTAATACTATTTTTCGATTTAATGCTCCATTTACGAAATATTCAACTTTAAATTGCAAATTTTTGTTCCAGTAGGGCGTCCCCCCCCCTCTAAAACCTAAACTGCTGGTTTGAAAAATCTGAAAAAATTCATGATGATAGTGTAGTTCATGAACTTTGAAGAAAAATTATAGCGGTTAAGGTTAATTTATTACTTTAGCAGTAATAGTCGTTGAACTTGGGTATTAGATAATTTTGCACCAAATACAAAATCCTTAGAATAAATCCTTTAAAGTTACTAAGATGAAGTACTTGAAGGATTAGAATCGGTATAGATAGTTATTTACTATAGGGGATGGAGGAGGGAGAGGAAGGGGGTTGTCGCATCCCCCCAGAGGAGTAGGGATTACGGAAACATTTTTTTTTAAATAATGATAAAAATATATATGTGTTTTTACATACATTAGAAGGACTTTAGGTATGGTATAAATGTATATTTTTTGTGCAATGGGGAGGGTGAGAGAGGGCGGAATATTTCCCATTAATAAGAGGGGGTTACAGAAATCTATAGTTTTTTTAATACTTATGAAATTTCTCAAAATCAGCTTCTTCATGAAAGTAATTATAAATAATTAATCATAAATCACAACCACGAAACAACGAAAACGTCAACAAAAAATGGTTAGGCTTAGAGACAAATGTCTTATTAGAAGTGAAGTAATTCTATGACAGCTCCGGTGCTGTGGGTACGAAGCTTTAGTCTTCTCGCAACCTTATCACAGCAACTCGACTCGCTACACCTTCGCAGTATACTTGCGCCGCTCCCTCTCCGCGTCTCTGGCTTATAAAAAACACTCCAGGGGTAGGGCAGACAAGACTGCTTGGAAGATGGGTGCTCCAAAAATAGCAAGTGACCCAGTAGATATTAGTAATACTTACTCGAATCGCTTCTAATCAGGGTTACAAACGGTCATAAGGCAGATTATAAATTTTATATATCTGAAGATAACCACACGTCAGATTTCATTATCAGTGATGTCTGTTTTAATATAATTAAATGTATATCAAATCGGAACTACGTAGGCTCAATCCAACTAAGGGCGCTGGAGTTAATAATGTTTTACCATAAGTTCTTAAATACATCGCTGACACCATTTGTTTTGCAGTCTACCATATATTCAACCTAAAGATTATTTAAAGTTGTAGCAAACTATCGCCCACTCTCAATTTTGCCCACCTTATCGAAGCTTTACTGAAATATTTATAACGTAGAAAAATAACAAACATTGTGTTTACTGATTTTCAAGAGTGGTTTACAAAATGGATCACAGGATTTCACTAGACAAAAGAGCTTATAACGCTATTTGAAGTAATTTATGGCGCTGGTTCAAATCACATATCACGAAACATTGCCGTAAAGCTTTAGCTTTGAATCAGATGTGGTTCCAATTAATTCTGGGGGGACCCAAGGGTCAAAAAAAGGTCAAAAAAAATTGAGTAAATTTAAATTAAACAGTGACAATCACGATTACAATACTAGGAATAAAGATAAACTAGCGGTGCCAGGTTTTAGATTAGCAAAGACAAATAAAAGGTCCTTCTAAGAGAAAAACCATTATTAGTAAATCACTTTATTATCTTTATACGATTACACAGAGTAACCTCAACTATTTTTAATGTTACACAAATATCTTAACAAAAACCGTTAAGACTATCTGACTTTTACTTTAAGCTTTGAATCTATTTAAATCAGGTAACTTTATTTTTAACTCTTAGCAAATCTAGAATAGCTTGTATATTTACACTACATAAGTATCTATAAATTATATAATTGTAAGAGACTACTTGTCGTTACGAAGGCTCGAGCAAAAGTGAGTTCCGCAGCCTTCCCTTTGCCGCCATTTTGACGCCACCACGATGTGAAGTTCGCTGTGAAGTTGTTGCACGTTGCCGACGTCACATCCGATTTCGTTCGAAAACACGAGAGCGACAACACTTCTTAGGTAATTGTGTGCGGTTTTATAATAAAGTTCCCAAACATATTACAACGCTCACAGAAGGGAAATTCAAGTTGCATGTGAAAAACATATTGATTAAAAAATCCTACTACACAGTTTCTGATTACATAAACGACAAAAATGCCTGGACAATTCCGCCTCCGCCAAGCTATTGCCTGTCACCTACATAATTTAAACAAATATTGTAATAACTCTATTATATAGTAAGTATGTAACACGTTGTTAAAAGATGTTTAAAAGAATGGCCCCGAGTTTCTTGCCCGTTCTTCTCGCAGTGGCTCTATACAATTTATTTGTTGAACGTGGCAGTACAATGTAGAATATTTCGATACTAAAATTTGTAATTGACCATCATAAGAGCGTCATAGACGCCTAAATTGAATAAATGATTGTGACTTTGACTTTTAATTTGGAATATTAGGCCTGTTACTTTTTATCGTCAAATGATATTAATAATATTTTAAGTTTTTTAAATTGCTATAACATGCCGATAACCTGAAAATGTATCATTCTATAAATACTTGTCAAGACCACTTCAAATTCCAAAAGGATCTGGGTAAATTATTTGTGTATTTTATGAAAAATAATTTTACTCCTAAGACAAAAACAAATAATTTTATACAAATACAAATTAATTTTATTCCTCCTTATTGTGATACATTTATGATGAGTCTATGACTCTAAAACTAGGCTGGTGGCCTGGATCTCAAGAGCCAGGTCTTTCCTGGCTTTAGAGAATCTGTAACACATCTTTATTTTTTCTTTTATATGTACTATTTAGTTACAATTCAAAATTAAACCAATACATTAATACATATATACATTTAGGAAATTTATTAAATGAAATTGTTTTTATTCGAACTAACGTCATTTTGTATATTTTTAATAACTAATATTGACGTGTAGTCATTGTTCTGTGGTGTAGTATTGGTGTACAAGTTTAAGTGAATGTTTGTGAGGAATTTGAAAGATGTATGTGTCGGTGCGTGTTTCTGTATGTTTGAGTAAACGTGCATGTGAAAGGTGTGTGATTTATAATGTGTAATTTTACATATGTGTTATGGGATTCTCACTCTGATGAAGTTCAATTCATAAAGGATTAAGGAATAATATTAGGTAGTAAATTAATCGTTCATGTAAATAATCAAAATATAATAAGAGCACGTGGTTTAATAATATTTAATTTTGTCATAAGGTCCTCTAGTCACTTCAACAACGAATTAACGTATTTATTGCATAATATTAAACCATTATGAAGAGCTGCTAAACAAATATAAATTATTGCAATTAAACTCTAGGAGGCAACAATTAGATATTATGCTTCTGTATGACCTATATCATAAGTCATAACAGATATGAGTGTACAGAGTTGATCGATTTGCTTCGGTATAAGGTACTTTTTAGACCTCATGCTCCCCGTCCCATAATTATTATTATAAATAAGAATATTTTTTCATTAGGAAAATATTGTGACTACGTTTGTTGGTTCTTGAATATGTATATATAACACACGCCTGGACACAACAAGATAATTTGGACAAGCTGGTTATAGTAGGAAAAATAGAGGAGAAATGGCCACGGGGTCGCTCACCTACCCGTTAGTCCGACCAAATTAAGGCTATAACGGGACTTACCCTGCCTAACGCCCTGAGACAAGCCGAGGACAGAATGGAGTGGAAGCAGCTGATAAACGTCTCCGTCGAGATATTTCTAGACGGGCACGACCTTCAGACATGAAGAATACGACGAAGAAGATATATATATGCACAGTCCCTTCAGTGTCGTTATATAGTTTACACTATATGTATATAGATATATATACATATACAGTGTAAACTCAAGGGACTGTGCATTTTATGGCGTTATAGAGAGGTGTCGTTAAATGGAGAGAAGAAAAAAGTTTGTGACCAACTAAAAACGTAGTAATTCATGATTCCTACTTAATAGTCATGGTCAACAACAGTCTACACGTGCAAGCAATCACAATTTATAAACAAAAGAACAAATTGCTTAGAAAGTTATAGATAGAGAGATAAAAAGATTAAGAACAACAGAATTATTCTATATTATGATAACGGGCTACTACGGAACCCTACATCGCGCGTGGCCCGACACGTGCTTGACTGTTTATTAATAATAGTACACGTGTCCCGAATAAGAATCGCATAATATCAGGTGGAGCAGGCCCCCCTTCGTTATCTGACTATCAACAGAATTTTCTCTGTTTCCTCATACGTGAGTGGTAAGAGCCATGCAGTTATACATTTTTTACACATGTATCGAGATACTTGAATTATATTTAACGATTTGTTAATACTTACATAAAGGTATGCACGTTTAGCAACCATTGTATTTGCGCGGGGACGTTTCCATGTATATCGACGGCCAGAGAGTTGTGATACAGGCAGTGTTTTAATAGCTGTTTTATGAAACCGTAATAATGCTGCCAAAATATAAAGTTGTCGTACTCTTAGGTACTTTGTTTCTTCATACAAGCTATTAGTTGGGTATCGATATGGTTTTCTGTAAGCTACCTTCAATAGACCTCGCTGAGCTGTTACAAGCCTCAATAATGACGTTTTACTTGCTGAACCTCAACAAACAATGCAATAATTCAAGACTGATTGGCAAATGGATAAATATTTAATCCTCAATGTGTCACGATCAGCTAAACGATTTAGTTTTTTTTTAAATATGTGTCATTTTCCGTAGGAGGCTGCATACATTTGCTATTTGACGTTCCCAATTTAGCCATTGATCGATAATAACTCCTAATTACCTTGTATAATTGACAGTTTCTACCTCTGGACAAGAACATGAATGTTTTAAATTTGTGTCAGTACATGTATGTAAATTAAGATTAAAAGCAGAAGGTTTACTGTTTTCAGTGATTCGGAATGCTATACATTTTGTCTTTTTGATATTCAATGTAAGTAGATTATTCTGGAGCCAATTTGCTCTCTTAGATATCCCTTCCTGGGCCGAATCAATGACGTATTCCCAACTATTTCTATAAAATAAAAGCGCAGTGTCATCAGCAAATGTAAATACACCTGCTTGTTTTATATTTAAATGGCAGAGGTCGTTGATATAGACCAGGAAGAGGGTAGGACCAAGCACTGATCCTTGGGGAACTCCCAATGAGACATAATTATACTTGCTATATTCCTTAGCAATCCTGACTCTTTGTTTCCTATCACTTAGGTAGGAGCGGAACCATTGAAGTGAAATTCCACGAAGCCCGATCAATTCCAGCTTTTGAAATAATATTGGCCAAGACACTGTATAAAATGCCTTGGCCAGATCCAAAAAAACACCTAGGCATTTTTGTCCAGTGTCTAGTTTTTCAGACACACAATTGGTCAAAGCTACAACAGCGTCCTCCGTGGATCGATTGGCTCTGAATCCAAACTGATTCACGGATAACAACTTGTTAAAAGACGTTTGTTTACTACCTTTTCCAAAATTTGTGATAAAGAAGGAAGCAAGGAAATGGGCCGGTAGTTTGAAATAATCGAGGTATCACCATTTTTGTGGATAGGACAAACATCTGCAATTTTAAAAGTTTTTGGAACTATACCTGACATCATGTTCAAGTTACATATATGGGCTACAGGAGCAGATAAAATATGGCGACTTTTTTTGAGTACATTGTTACTAATTCCATCATGGCCTGTAGAAGATGAAGTTTTTAGTCCAGTTATAATTTTGTTAATTTCAAACGCATCTGTAGGAGTAAGAAATAGAGAGTAACTTGGTTCAAAACAACTTTTTTGACTACCTCGATATGGTTTTTTGACTATCTGCTAATTCAGTCTCAGACTTGTTAAGTTTCTGCAAAATTATGGTTGCCAGATCATTACCAACCGATGAAAAAAAGTTACAAATAGCATCAAGGGATTCTGATTTGTTACTTTCTATTTTTAACAAATCACATGAGTCCGCATTTGTCTTCTTTTGGTAGAGATACATATAGATTTAACTACATTCCAGAGTTTTTTGCTATCTCCTTTGCAAGTTTTTATTTGCTCAGAATCGTATTTATTTCTAGTGTCTTGTAGGAGGAGATGGCAGTGATTCCGGTGTTTCTTGTAGCGTGTAAGTAGGTCATCATCATTCGGATATTTTTTTACTTCTAAATGCATTAGGTCTCTTTTTCTGATACTCTTTATTAGTATAGAATTCATCCAAGGTTTAGTTATTACTTCCACACGACGCATTTCTGTTTGTTTTGAATAAAGAGTTACAGCGCACCTAATGTATTCTAATTTTTTTGCAACAGCAGAATCAACATCAATTTTGAGGTAAAACGAGCGCCAATAAATTTTTTGAAGATAATCTATTATACCTTGATAGTTGATTTTAACAGACTCTTTAGATATTGGAGGATATTTCTTACCGCCATTATCTAATCCAACAATTACTGTATCATGATCTGTAATAGTCGAATCGCACACTATGGTATGACTAAACTTACTTGTTTTTATTAACGCGTGATCTAGACAGTTATTTGCTCGTGTTGGCAGAACATGGGATGGGATGTACCCATAGTGCAAGCTAAGTTCCAGATACTCATGAGATTTGGGGTCTGTTGAAAAGGGTTTAATGTCAATATTCATTTCTCCAACAATAATCGACGATTCACTTTTAACTACTGCGATTACTTCTTCTAATGATTTTAAGAAACCTGTAATATTATTTGTAGATCTGTAAATTGCTATAACATTCAACGTTGTATCGATATTTAATAATAGACCATTGGCGTCATTAAAATTAGGTTCTTGTATCTCAACATTTAAGCAAGATTTAGTGAATAAAACAAGGCCATCATTTTGATTGCGAGATACTTTACTGTTATAACAATTATAGTCAGGCAGGTCAACAGGAATAAATGAATCATCAGTCCAAGATTTAGTAAGCACTATGATGTCTGGTAAAAATTGTAATCCATTAAGAAATACCAAGAAATCATCAAAATTCTTTCTGATGCTACGAATGTTTTGATTTACTATCGTAATTTGATTAGAAAAGCTTTCAAACTTCTGTTTGAAGTTTTCAATGCTAACTCTGGCACTTTCTATGAGCGACGTGTTGTCGATGTCATCAATTAATGTTGTTCTATCCATAATATATGATAAATAATGTCCAAGTGTACTTTACTAAAAAGTAATAGTTATAGAATTTTACAAGCGACAAAAACATAAAACATTGCAGTGTGCGTCTACCTTTATGAATAAAAAGGTACGTATTAATAATGCGAGTGCACTTAATGGTGCGTAAATGTTTGCAAAGTATTTTGTCACGATAAATAGAAAGAAGTTCAAGGTTGGAATCATGTATGTTAAAAACATATATCAATATAAAATAATTATTAAAACCACTGTATAGCCGACAAAGTATGATTAAAATGCAGTAAAAGCCAGTTATATAATACCTACCGCTAATGATCGCATTGCGCACTGATTTGTTAACAATTACTCGAATATAAGTGTAAAATAGCTCCATACTTACGCAACATGTATATGATGTACCGGTATTATTTCCTAATAAGCCTAATAATATTATATGATATGATACTATAATTAACAATAGAAAAAAATATTTGATATAACATGTATACGGCATATCCTATAACAAGTGTTTTTATACGTAACTTCGTTCAGAATGTTGTTTAATAACCATAGTAACTGTATTATTCCAGTGAGCAGTGCCATATTTAAAAGTACCATTAGACGGGTAGTTGTTGCAATACATAGTCAGGTAGATTTATGTGGCATTTTCAGATCTGTAAGATGTTGTTCGTTTCTAATGTGGATATAAGGCGCTCCCTCCTGCTTGCGTAGGAACACCTTTCCATTGGAAGTCCAACAGTGAGCATATGACTCTGACCTCGCCAGCTCACGAGCCATAAAATGTAGTCGTCTGGTTTTTGCTGTGAGCCGCTCAGATATGTAAATCGGCATTTTTGAATCCGTGAGTCCAAGTTGTTTTGAACTGAGCTGATCACTAGAGCGATTTTTATTGTATTTTTTTACCGCATACAAAAGCTCAGATTTAATGAAGGTATTCTGGAACTCGATTATTACGGTTGAGACCTTACTGTCAACTTTGCTAGGCAAGCGGAAGATGTTCCGTACATTACCTTTGTTAATTTCCATGTTCATGTTTTTTGACAAGTTGTCCACCATTGTAAGAAGATGACCTCTAGGCTCTTTATGACATTTTGGAACATTTCTTATTTTAACACAGGTTTTAATAGAACTTCTCTCAATTATATCAATTTTGTCTTGTAAATATGCCACATTCGTCAGATGCCTACGTTCGTTTTCGATTCCCGTCATCACTGTCTCAAGCGTGCCTATCTTATCTGAGACAAACTCGAGACATTTTCGCATCTCTTGATTTGAGCTAGTGTAATCGGAGCTAATACTTTTAATAAGGGCTTCCATGGAGTCTAACCTGGTGTTCTGTGCCACCATGAGATTAGATACCATACCTTTGAGCTCATCTAATTCGCAGCTAATACTTCCATCCGATAGACGCCGGCGCTTACTTTTCTTCGTTATATTAGGCAGGGACTCAGTACGAGTAATGCTGGAGGCTTCATGAGCCGCGAGACCAAGCTCCATCGGAGTACGCGGGTTAGAAGGGCTATCTGGAGTTTTGGGTGGAGTCCGCATCATATTGTTATTTAGCAGGTTAATATAGCCCGGTAGCGGCTGCAGTGGTATCTTGCTGTTGGTATATGGGTAAGGCCACGAAAAAATGTTCATTTCAAAAATTAAAACGTGGACCATACTAAAATTAAAAGTAAATAAATACAGTACATTTTTTTTAATAACATTTACTGTTTTATCAATATTTAGGAGAATTCTACCCAGCATGGCCTAATTCAAAATCAAAAATATCTTGTTTATTTATATAAATTTTCGATTAATAATTTAGGTTGATTAAGCTTTCATACAAAATCAAAATGTCCCTCGTCCATGTGACACCAAACTATTGATTTTTTTCTGATCAAATCAAGATAATATCATATATTTGCTACATTGTACTATTTGATATTGTTATGGCCTTGTTTTAAAACCAATAAATAATCGATATATCTGCCTATTATTAAAAAAAACACATGGTTGAAACTATGGCCCAAATTTGATTCCCGTGTGTGACATAACACGAAATGCTCAGTAGAATTTAATTTTCAAATCACAGCCACACTATAATTATTTTTTTATGCTGGCAAACTTTCCTACGAGTCTAAAGAAATGTCAAACATCTGTCAGCCATTTTAGTATGGAAGCAATTCGTGAGGTAGTCGTTAGCGAAAATTTTGGTCATCTAGTTTTTTCAAGTTATTTGATGTGATTTGACAAGGTAAGTGTTGAAATTTAATCCGTTTAAGTCAAAATTACTGTAAAGAATGTTGTTTTTTCGGTAATCGCCTAGTTTTCTGTGCATTTAGACAGAATTTAAAAGTTTTAATCCCAGAAATAGGTTACATTTTCGCGTGTGTTTATTCCCGCATGTTACGTGTGTTATGTTTTTTGTTACGTAACACACAAGAAAGTACATTAAGCCTAGTTCACATTAAAAAATAGTTGAAACATTCATACTGATGACCTCGATGGCCTAGAGGTAGCGTGTCTGCCTTCGACACGAGAGGTCTTAGAGGACAGCTATGAGTGTGAATGCGTTTGTTTGTTTTGTATTGCGAGCATATCGACACGACGAGATATTTAACACTGAATCAATTTTGTAATTTGCAAACTAACGTTTATAGCAATATTTTTCAGTGATAAACACAAAGGCCTATCTTTGGTTTAGAACTACCAGCCTGCCAAAGTAATACACTCCTTCGTACACTGTAAGTACATAGATTATTGTTAACAAAAATTTTCGGTATTACCGGTGAAAATACTTAAATGAATCTTAGTTTGTTATTACTATTACGTTCTAAATAAAAATTTTAAGTATTTATGTGCTTTATTTTAGTATGTAAATTATATTTTACAATTTCACGGCCAAAGCCGCAAAAAAAAGGTAGTTTTATTATTTGATCAATTATGTGTACTAGGCTTTACTATTTTCCGTTGTGTTATATTATTTCAAGTGTGTTATTGTGTGTTACAGTTTCAAGTGTGTTATTGAACAATTATTCGTGGCCTTACCCATATGACACACAATTAATTGCACTAGTCACACTCACTACCGCCTTTAATATCGTTACAACGCAAACGCAACAGGTACTACACACGACAGGTACGTCTTGCTCGAGCGACGATCAAGCTAAGAATGATGTAATGGGCCTATAGTTATTTGTATCTGTGTATTTGCCTTTTTTTATGAATAGGCCGTACTATTCCTATTTTTAACTTATCCGGATATGTTCGATGGTATAAACAACTATTTATTAAATGGGTCAATACTGGTGCTATATATTATGCAATATATTTAATATCTTTGGCCCTTATTTGATCGTATCCTTAGGACTTTTTTTTCTAATACTGTTAAGTATTTTATTTAATGATTCTTTGTTATTTTTTTTTAAATCTATAAGTGATATTAATTGTATTTTTATATGAGTTTTCATCAAGCAACGTATCATCACAGCTATTTATAATTCTGCTTAGATTGGATTCAAAGTCATTGGCAAATTTATTTGATATTAATTTCGCTTTCATTTTGAAATATTTTATAATCAAGTCGTCAACAGATTTTGTTGTTCGACAGTATTGTTGTAATCATAGGCTTAGGATTGAGCGTAGCGAAAAAATCCTAGGTCTGTGGTTGTAATCCATAAACATTAGATTATATTGTCAGTTAGAGTCTGACTAACGAAAGTAGATACTGTTTTTTTGTGCAATCTTTTTATATGACAACACCAAAGTGTTCCTACCATCGGATATTTACCCTAAAAATTGGGGTATTTTAAGCAGAAAGTACTTAGGAACAATGAATTCCAAAAAGGCATTTTAAAACAAACTTATTTTAAACATATTATAAAATGAGTTTTAAAAATTCGTACGTTTGCTAAAATTGTTAAAGCCGGTGTGTTATTACTTGGCTTTTAATTATGTGCTGGTATATTATAATATGTACTTAGCTGCTAGTTCAACGTCCGTTGAGTAATACTCCAGGTATATAAGGCACAAATGTAATTAAACAATCCACAACACATATACTTCAGAAGGTCAGTAAAACACGTAAAATGCACAGAGATTACAATCACTACTATAACAGTCAATAGGTATATAGGCGGCTTAGGCACTGAGCGCGAGCGTGTACGAAATAGCGGGGAGCGATCGAGCGTGCGATCCGCGTCAGCTTGTAAATCGGACTGGACGACATTCATTTTCCCGCTGTGCGCAAGCGACGCGCCGCAGCGTATATAAGCTGTTATTTACTCCGGCGCGTTAGAGATGGGGTAGTGTCGATGAAATTAACTTATCGAATAATATTATCGACAACCTGATCGACATGTACTATTGTTTAGTTAAGAAATGTGTAGCTGTAAATAAATAAATAATATGTTATAAAATAAATATATATTATGGAATGATTATTTTATATAATACTATTACAATATATAATACAGTATGTATGAGTAGGGAAAGGAGCCTACATTGTATTCATCGAAAATAAGTATCTTATGTACGTGTTGGATCATTTCAAGAGCAACACTAAGCTTTATGTTGGTCTAATAAATTGCCTAATTAATTAGGTACACTATTTACAAGAGAAAAACTTGGCAATTTTATTTTAAAGAAATTAATTTTCGGCTGTTTTCCGAAAGATTTGGTAAAATCAGAATCAGTGTATGGTATCCCTATCTCTGACGCAACAAGATGGCGTATTGTTGATGTTTCGTTGTGGTTGACTTGCGTATAGTTTTGTTGTGATATATCCGTGTTAATGCTATAAAAATGAATAAAACTATAAAGAGTGAAGAAAACTATTGTTTTGTATGATTTCGAAATATGAAGAGAAAAAGCTTGTGAAACAAGCCGTATTGCGAGAAAAACACATAGGGTATGTTCCATTAGTCGCTAAGAACGTTAATTTCGATAATTTTGATCACATTCTGCGTCTGTGGTTATGATCACTGTGATCGTTTGTAACTGTCATCCCCTGTTCCATTTAGGATTAGAACGCTAAGAATGCCACTAAAATTTGCCACTTCTGTTATTTTTGACATTAGATGTAGGGAATTCAAACTGTTCCAGTAGCCTCATAGCGTTTATGGCGAAAATAACGCCAAGACCCATGTGGAACAACTTTTTGGGAGTGTGATCGTTTTTAGCGTTTTTAGCGAATCTAACTTCAAATGGTATGCACCCATAGTACGGTCAAAATGTCTTGATATTTTTTTATTTTAAATAAGTACATATCAGTTTTAGTTACTTTATATAATGTTATTGTTCTTTTACAGATAGTCTTGAGGATAATGCACGAACTACTGAAATAAAACAAGCAATTGAGAAGATCACAGATTTAGATCAAAAAGATATGATGAAATTGCAGAACCAGTACTTAGAACTATCTTCACTCACCGGTAAGTTTTCACTAAACGTTAATAATAAATTACAGAGATACATTTTAAAATGGTTTTCTGTTAATATGGGGTACTTATATTTGAATTGTATTGAATTGCTTTAATATTTATTGTCACTATATGTAGGTACATGGCTGTAATAGCATGTAAGCACACGATCACAACCCTAACCCACTTACCGCGTCAGAAGAGATATGAACTACGCGATAGAAAGAGAGGCGCCTTGTAGGTGTATATAATTGTAAGTACTCATAAGTGGATATTTATAGTTTATGGTGGAGGTCTTTGTTTAACAGTGAATGTTGAATGAATGAATGATTATATTAATAAATATCGATATTTGTCAGTACCATGGGATTCACACCCTGTGCTCATTGCAGGTCTATATTTACCAGTACCAGTAACGATAAACTCAAGGTGCATACTTACGTCATTGATATTTACGAGATATTAAAATCCCAAACGCAAACTCGTCCTATCAGACATTGTCAATGTTAATAGTGTACCGTTATACAGGGTTATTGGTAAATTGCTAACAACCTCTTAGGGTTGCCTTCCGCTAATCCTAAGAAACATTTTTTTTGTTTTAAAACTTTTTTTTTTTTCAATTATATTGTTTATATATAATTAAAAAAAAAAAAAAAAATATCTCCTTTTACCTTTTTTTATATGCTTTTTACTGGAAAACCACTAGAACCTTATGTCAAAAGTCTCTTGTGTCTGTAATGTATCATTTCATATTTTTTATTACTTTGCTCGATGTAAATATTCAAAACTTTATTCAAAGGTACCACAGTGCGGTCCAGTGTTGCCGCGGCGGGCCGGTGTACCGTGGTATTCACGTAAACCGGGAGACCAATATAATATTTGGGGCATATACTGACCGAGGACCTTAAATACCTATTCGATATGGATCTGGAGCGGCGTGCACTGTCAGTACGAGCCAATATGATCGCTCGCAGGTTTGGGCGTTGTTGGGATGATGTGAAGATCACGCTGTTTAAGGCATCATCTCTCATCGCGCTCATCTCTGTACACGTGCAGCCTGTGGGTGGATTACACTGAAAAGGCCTACAGTGCACTCCGCGTCCTATTCAACAACGCGTTCCGGGCGGTATTGGGGCTGCCTCGCTTCTGGCGCAGCAGATCAGATCAGGCATGTTCGCGGTAGGGCGCACCGACTGTTT
This sequence comes from Plagodis pulveraria, assembly GCA_963890685.1. Lineage (NCBI taxonomy): Eukaryota > Metazoa > Arthropoda > Insecta > Lepidoptera > Geometridae > Plagodis > Plagodis pulveraria. The sequence goes on from OY982977.1 coordinate 3,227,061, forward strand.
CCACGCTACAATGCGCAAGCGAAGCGCGTCCCTGATGCGCCGGGTGCGGCAATGTTCGCCGACAGGCTTGATAGTATTTATATACAGCGTAGCTGCAATATGCATGTATCAGTCCCAATGCCGGTTAGGAAATGATAGGTTTTCTATTAGGTACATTTTGATCTTTCCTGACATATAATAATTATAATGACGTGTAATAATTTTAATGATTCTAACTCTTTTTGTTTAATATATCCTTATTTTTTTCTTCATGGCATTTTATAATTATATATTGCATTATTATTATTTGACATTTTATAATTAAGCATGCCATTTTTATATGTTAATTTTATGATGATTCTTGGTTGCTCGAAATAAGTAATTTTTTTTTTTAATTATCTCTTAGCGTTAATTATAGTCATTACCTAGCATGTATATTTATAATATTCAACATGTACTATATTTATGAGACTATGTTATAAGAAGAACTATATATGCATAATTTTAAATATGGATCAAGTGCTAAGTCAAAAATAAATCTGAATAAAAAAGGCCTGTTTTTCTTGAAGCACTACACTAAAACACGAAACTTTTGTACGTGTATATGGTCGAAACAAAAGTTTTGTTTAACGCATTCCGTGGCTTTAGGAGAACTTCTTCTCTGAGAGGTTTGTGATCTATTCATATTCCCCCCACGTGGATAGTAGGATAGGGTACTGGCATTTGAATAAATAATATGTGCTTACATCAGTGTGTCACCAGTTAAATGTTTTTAAACACATCAATGTACTGTGGTCGAAGTGCGTGTTTCCGAAACAATATTTTGTGTATGAGCTTTTGTTGAATGTTTTATATCATCATAAATTTGATGTATACAACGGAACCTCTATTTATCTGCGCTTACCAAAGAAATAGACGCAGAAACCCGCATACATACTAACATACATTAAATAAAATAATATTACCGGAAGGTACTTGCGCAATCTGTTTTATCTTTTTCTCAGCGGTGCCAGGTTTTAGATAAGCAAAAACAAATAAAAGGTCCTTCTTAGGTAATTGTGTACGGTTTTATAGTAAAGTTCCCAAACATATTACAACGCTCACAGAAGGGAAATTCAAGTTGCATGTGAAAAACAACTACAAGTTTGAAGCTTATTGAGAAATGAGCTGTTTGTAGTTCAGTTAGGCTGCAGATGTAGCTCCGTCACCTTAAGATGGTTAAACAAAAAGTATTAATTTAAATTATCACTCACTCATATAATAAACTTAACACACATTTCAACACAGATTTCTAGTATTTTTGAAAAAGTACAAGGACTTAAAAAAGTTTTCGAAGAGCTCGTAGCGAAGTTTACTTAGCCGTTCTTAACCGATCAGCAAAGTTAAGCAACGTGCGCCGCGGTCATGAGCTGGATGGGTAAAGGGGTGGATGGACGCGGGTTCGAATCCCACACATGAATTAAATTATTCCTCTCGTATGTTTATAATTTTGTAATGTAATCCGCATAGCAGGCGTTATTACAAACATAACAATATTAAAATTCATTACCCCTTGTTTGTATGTATATTATTTAAGTACTAAAAATAAATCTTTCATTACTTGATAAAACACTGACGCCATTTTGATTCTTATCAATAAGATGCTGATAGTCTTACGTTATTTAAAACTTGATCAAAAGAAAGATAAGGCTTGATGGTTTTTTTTTAATTTGTTTTGGACGTAAGGGACATGCTATCTTTGTATCTAAAGCTTCAATGGTATAGTAGATTATATCAAGTATCAGAGGCCAAAAAGTTAGACATAACCACATAAACCACATCTATTTACCCTCAAAAATAATGAGTTACGATCATATTTATCAAAAATAAAAAGTTTTTTTTGACTCTTCTGAGATATAGTTTTTGTCCCTTACGTCAACTTAGATTACAGTCGACGATATAAAATGTATATATCTAAAACAAGCACTTTTTACTATTAACTATGATTAATAAAGAATTTATTTAATATTTTAGCTAAATATTTAAAAAACACAAATAAGTATATCTAGTGACAACTCCGCACAAAATTTCCAGCTAATGTAGTGAAAATTACGCGATATGTTTTTCATAAAATATTTTTTTTTATATATAGGAAACGTTTCCTTTAAATACTTTTGTAATATTTTGTATTATTCGGTAATTATGGTTCTGGTGACGTAACACATGAATAAACACATTTTGCGGTTTGAGCATGCATTTTGTTGTTAGGGAATAACTCGTATCTACTCCTATACATATATAGCATAAGGAAATTTATGGATAAATATGCAAAAACCGTATCATTTGTAAGGAATTAATTGCTAGAGGTTATATCTAAATTAATTACCTACGTTCCAGTTGAGGGAAAACCAAGTACTGTTTACTGTTAAACCTTCAGTGCATTACACATAGTGGAATGACGGAGACTAAGAATTAACTGTTGGTTTAAAATGTATGCAAAAGTGTTGTTTTTGCTGTTCATAAGTTTTTATGGAGTTTACGCAGCAGGTACATTATTATTATTATTATTATAATTTGATGAGAAACTCGTTTATTTAAAAATAAAAAATAGTAATAACTAATAACTGGAATAATTATAGGTTATGCCAGGCTACAAGGTAGTTATTTGGCGCGAGTAGTAGTAGAAGTAGTACTAGTAAAACTAGTATTAAACCTGAAGCGAAGGATTCTCTGACTGAAAAACTGGCTTTGCTCGTGGTTGAAAAGCAGAACCCAGGATGTATCAAGGGTTCATAGGCTTGAACTTTGCTGCCGAGCAAAACACACAATTTTTGCCTATAACCGAGAAAAATCTGTCTGTGCAAAAAAAGTCTTAAATAATATAGAACAATAGAGTTTAATTGTTTTTAAAATATTAATTATAACAATCAGTAATATAAAAAAGTTATATATTTTTTGGATGGAAATTAAGTTATTATGGTCGATGTAAAACAATCCACGGTAGGACACGGTAGGATCCACGGTAGGGAGTGAGCGCGCGAGGGCGTAAGTGAGCAGTCGTGTTCGTTAAGCGTCTATACTAAAATGTGTACAGAAAGTTAAACAAGTCAATATTTATACCTAAAATTATAACAGTGCATAAAGAAACGTATATTGGTCATTATGACACATAAATCAAACAACTAAGTGAAGTTATCCCATCAATATCATAAAAATTATGTGTAAAAATTTCCGTTAAAACGCATCACGGTTTGTTAGTGTGTGACAGTGCTACGCAGAGGTCATTGACGGCCCAGTTTAGTAACCTTGAACACCGACAGCGCGTTCAGTTCGCTAGCCGCTGCTATGATGCGCTTATTTCGCACGCAGTTGTAACAGCACCGTAGCCTTGTCGCAGGCACGTTGGATTTGCAAGCGGACGTACCAGTGATCAAAACAGCGTGGACATACTTTTTGGTTAACAATTTTTTTATTTTTGTTTCCTCTTTATCGTTTTTGCATATCCAAGTGAGTTAAGATGGTTCGAACCTGCTGCAAATGTAAACTTCTAATAAGTAATAGACAATTCTTGGTATGCTCAAGCTGTAAATATGCTTTCCATATCTCTTGTGCAAATAGATCAGAAAAGCTATTTTACCTAATGGACTCTGCAAAAAAATCATCTTGGAGATGTATTGAATGTTTGAAGGAGAAAAACCAAAGTCAGGTTCAAACGGCTTCTAACTCCATGCTAGATGACCGTGTCAAATACACTAGCCAAACCGGAGCACAAACGGCGTCTAGCTTGATTGTATCTAGTAAAGAAGCTAGTTCTCCCCAAGACAATGTCACTGTTCGGAAACCTTACCAACCAAACATAAACGTTGAAAATTCTTTCGACGCTTTGTCTTTGGACGAGGAAGTGGGTGATTTGTCACTTATTTTAAATCGTAGCACAAAATTAAACAGAAGCTGCCCAAACCTTACAGAAGATAACATTTATAAACTGGAAGTTTTGGAAAAGAAAGTGTTGGATCTTACTGAAAAATTGTTGATTGCAGAGAATGAGATAACAAATCTTTTGTCCGAAAATTGTAGCCTTAAAAAACAAATATCATCATATGACACAAGGGTAAATCAACTGAAGGACATTTGTAAGTCTACGCCAAAGAAACCACAGAGAAAAGTGAGAAATAGTCTTAATAAAACGAAATTAGACTTTTCTTTTAATGACAGCCCTAATTTAATACGGACCAAACAAATAGATGGACACCGAAAAATAGATAGTAAAACGATAACGGAGCAAAGGGAAAGAGAGCCAGTTGAGCAAGTCGAAAAATCTTACGCGAGACAGAGCACACGTACGCTTCAAAATAACAAACAATTGAGGAAAGTTTTCATCATGGGCGATGAACAGGTGAAAGGACTGTCTTCGCATCTCATAAAATCAAGATCTGGAAAATGGAAAGACAATTGTGATATTCAAGGAATAATTAATCCCGGTGCTCCATCAAGTGAAATCTTACGTAACTTACACAACAAAATAGAAGAGATAAATACAGATGACATTGTAATTTTATCCATTGGAAATAATGATAGAAATCCATACGTAATGTTTGATAATTTGTGTAATGTATTACGAAAACTTCAAAATTGTAAAGTATTCGTATTAAATGTTACTAAAAACCGATTCTTTAACGTAAATGAGTTAAATTATGAACTTAAAATGCTTTTAAGAACATATCCTAACTGTAAGTTTATAAAAGTCAAAAATTTGTATTCACATAACATTTCTAGAATATCTCATCTAGATTTAATTACTTTCAAATTGAATATTGAAATGAACTCCATAGAACATAATTCAATGTATAGAAGAGATACGTCGCACCAAAATGATGTTGTCCTTAGTAGTAATGTTGAAGATACAACATTTTTTCGAAGCTCATAAATGCAATAAAACGGTCCATAATGAACATGACGCATTAAATAGAAATACAGGAAGTTTGACAATCATGCACCAAAATATAGCTGGTCTTTGTAAAAAAATTGGCGAGTTGGAATTAGCATTAATAGAATTAGCAGAAAAGGGAACCCACGTCGATATAATGTGTTTTAGTGAGACTTTTGTCAAACAAGGTACGGAGGAAAATATAATATTTAATAACTACAATTTAGCTTCGTCATTTTGTCGTAATAAATGTAGGGGAGGGTCGTGCATTTTAGTCAAAAGTACATTGCATGCCAAGCCATTGAAGCTTCCATCATATTTGATAATTCCATTTTCTTTCGAATGCTGTGGTACCGAACTAATTGGTTTAAACTTAATAGTTATTAACATTTATAGAACCTCAACACAAAACAAAAAATGGCAATTAAATTTATTTCTCTACAAATTTGACAAGTTGCTTGACTATTTAACGGAAGTGTTTAAGCGGAAAATGATTGTTATTTGTGGAGACTGGAACATAGATATTTTAAAAAATAATTCTATTTCTAAAGAATTGCAAACTATTCTGGCAAATTATAACTTTCAGCTTCATATACAGTCTCCCACTCGGCTTAACTCATGCATAGACCAAATTGCTAGTAACGTCAAACACGTCTGTTCTATGATACATGTTATTGGGTTATCAGATCATGAAACTGCACAATCAATAACAATAAAGTTAAAAAAGCGCCAAGTGTTCACTAGCTGGTTTGAATTTATACGCGATTATAGTAAAGATAATGTTAGGAAATTTCGCGAATGTATATCTTCCCTCACTTTCTCTGAGGTTTCAGAGTCGAATACATTGTCAAATTCATTTGACAATTTTTATAACACATTATGTCTATTTTATGATCTGTGTTTCCCTTCTATTAAAGTTAAACGTAATAACAAATCAGCAAAACTAAGCTGGTTATCGAAAGGCCTAAGGAGAGCGAGTAAAACGAAACGTTGCTTATACTTGTATTATAGAAATGTGCACAAAAATAAAACGTTAAATAAAATCAAATACAATAAATACAATAAAATATTTCAAAAATGTATTAAAAAAGCTCAAAAAATAGCTAACACGAAACGGATAAATATGAATAAGAATAATAAAAGTAAAGCCATATGGAATGTGATTTCATCTACGACTAATAGAAATAACCCAAATAATGACATTGATACAATTAAATATAATAATATGACATTGTCCAATTCTATTGACATTTGCAATGCATTTAATAAGTATTTTATAAATCTGACTCAAAACAACGACTTTACAATTAGGGATTCGTTAGTAACCCATAATAAAATAAATCAACATACAATTTTTCTTAATCCTATTACTCCTAGTGAAACATATAATATAATAATGTCCTTAAATAATAGTAAAACTAGTGGATGTGATGACATTACTACAAAGTCACTAAAACATTGTGCCTTTTGGCTATGTCATCCTCTTGCCCATATAATTAACCTGTCCTTTGAAGAAGGCATATTTCCGGAAAAACTTAAACGATCTATTGTGAAACCACTTTTTAAAAAAGGTGACAAGTCAGACCCTAATAGTTATAGGCCTATAACTATAGTTCCAATTATTTCCAAAATTTTAGAAAAGGCTATGCTGCGTAGATTGAATAGTTTTTTAACAAAGCACAATATATTACAAAAAGAACAATTTGGTTTTCGGAAGGGCAGCTCTACTACACTTGCTTGTTTTAATCTAGTAAAAGATATAACAGAAAGCATCAATAATGGAACATCAGTTATATCCATCTTCTTAGATATGAGCAAGGCATTCGATTTTGTGCATCACCAAACGCTCTTAAATAAATTGGAATTCTACGGAATCAGAGGCAAAGCAGTTGAATGGATCGCTAGTTATTTAAAAGACCGACAACAATGTACACAAATAACAAAAACAGTTAAAGTCACGCCAGGAGTACTTTTAAGAAATAAGTTTACATCTTCCCCACTGACATACAATACTGGTGTTCCTCAAGGAAGTATTCTTGGTCCACTTTTATTTTTGTTATATATTAACGATCTCCCTGAGGCTATCCCTCATAAATGTTTATTATTTGCGGATGATACTACAATTGTTGTAAAGTGTGACAAGAAGGAAGACGCTCAAACAATTGTGAACAAAGCTCTTTCAGATACTGTTAAATGGATGGAAAATAATAAATTAAAAATTAATACTAATAAAACTAAAATAGTACAATTTAATTCATATAACACAATTCCAATAAAACTTGACATTAAATATAAATTTGACAAAATCGAAGAAGTTGACATTATAAATTTTTTGGGATTTATAACTGACAAAAACTTAAATTGGAAAATGCATGTAGACCAACTTTGTACCAAACTTGAGCGTTACGTTTACGCATTGAAAAAAATTAGACAAACTGTCTCCAAAGAAGCTGCACTAACAGCTTACCATGGTTATGTATCATCTTTAATAAGCTATGGTCTAATGCTGTGGGGAAACTCAGTAGATATGGAAAGAGTTTTCAAAATTCAAAAGCGCTGCGTACGTGTGATTAGTGGAGCCTGGTTCTTAGACAGTTGTAGACCTTTATTTAAGAAGTGCAATATCCTCCCTCTGCCCAGTATGTACATTAGAGATGTTTGTGTTTTTATCAAATTCCATCCGGAGTATTTTCAGAAGCGCAGTGAAGTAATGACTAGACAGAAAAGAGTAAAGTTTGTGAACCTGATGTATCAACCTCGCTGTAGTAAAGATATTTATAAAAGAAACGCGTATAATATGTGTATATATTTGTATAACAAGCTTCTAAGAGAGTTTTTATTATTAGAAGGACATAAATTTAAGAAATGCATAAGTGACTGGCTCATGCATAATTGTTTTTATGACATCAAGGAGTTTGTAGTTTATTGTGACAAACATGTATAAATATTTGCACGTCTGCATGCAGACTGATTACAATGACTTATGTACTCTATAAGACCATTCTACGAATATATGTACTACTGTGTAATGTAATCTTGCAAATAAATTTTTCTTATTCTTATTCTTATTCTTAGGGGATAACAAATACTTTTGCACGCTTTTAAAATGATAAAGAAAACTTTCCAGAGCTTGTAAGGTGAAATAGTTATTCACTGTGCAAGGCTGCAAATTTGTTATTTGGAAGTGCAGGAATTTATGTATTCATTAATGGAACAAATACAATGTTAGAATTATCAGGTTGTATCATCGTAAACAAGTTCAAAGCTCATTGAACAATGAGTCTTGTATTTAGTTAAATTTAGATTGCCTGCAGATGTATATTTATTCTATAGGAACGAATGGATAAGTTTGGAGTATGACTCACGCACTACGATAGCTCAATTTTCAGGGCATGACCCGCTTTAGAGAGAGATTGGGGGGCGGTTGTATCCCGCTCCTCCATAAAAAAATCTTTTGATGTAATTTTGTAAGCTGTAAAATTTTTGTGCGTGGGCAGTTTGAGCATGAAGTTAAAAAAACATGACAAATGAATATCACAGATAACATAAGGCACATATGATCTTTTAGTCTTCAGTTAATGCGCTAAAATTCGAAAAAAGCGCCGCTATATACCATAATTTTTACTCTAAATTGTTTTTTATTTAAATTTATTTTAGAGTTAACAAACAGTACACAACAAATGATTACAAAAGTATAGTTTTGGGAATATAGCTTGTTTGTGTACCCACCTCGATAACCAAAAATTATCATGATTGATTTGAACGGAACAAGTGTAACAATAAAGTTTTATACATAGTTCTACCTACTTACAATACTGAGTTTTTTTTTTTTTTTTTTTTTTTTTATGCCTGATAGGTTAGCCTTGACCTCTATCTCACCTGATGGTAAGTGATGATATGGTTGAAGATGTTGTTCAGGCTAACCTAGAAGTACTGGCTCTCAAGGGCAGCTTCCGAAAAACACCGTTAGGTGCTTGGCGACAGATTTTCTACTTGAGGATGGTAGCTAGTCAGGCGGGCATTCGCATAATGCCCTACCACCATGCTCTAACGATTGCCATCCTAAGGCAACAACCGGGACCGACGGCTTAACGTGCCCTCCGAAGCACGGAAACGCTCAGTAGTAATGTCACTAGCGGTCACCCATCCAAGTCATGACCGCGCGCGACGTTGCTTATCGGTTGAGAACAGCTAAGTGAACTTCGCTACGAACGCTTCAAAAAAAGTTACTAACCAATTACCATTAGAGTAGATACATTTTTGTGCGTTAACTAAACTAAGTAACTGTATGGTCGTAACACTATCTATCGAATGTCGATAGATAGTGGTGATGCAGACATTATTTGAGATATTTTTTAATGGTAACAAAAATTTTATTAAACCTAGTCAACTTGAGTTAATGCCGCCATCACCACTCAATGTCTCCAATACTAACGTACAGAAACCACTAAAACGTTCATGAAATATATCAATATTATTGAAATGATTGTTATAAAGTTTAATAATGCGAAACATTAGTGATCGCTAACCAGAGTTGGTACGACGAGCTGTGGTAGCAAAGGTTTTATTATCTGTTCTTAAATTGGTTCTTAAAGGAACTTTGTAAAAAATTCTATTTACCAACCCAGGGCAATCATAGCGATTGTGACAAATGTCATATAGAAGCATAACACTTAGTTGCAACATAGTAGAAAGAGTGGGAAGTAAGGGCCTGTTCCATTAGTCGCTAAGAACGTAAATTTCGATAATTTTGATCACATTCTGCGTCTGTGGTTGTGATCACGTGATCGTTTGTAACTGTCATCCCCGTTCCATTTTTGGATAAGAACGCTAAGAATGCCACTAAAACTTGCAACTTCTGTCACTTTTGACATTAGATGTAGCGTTTAAGGCGAAAATAACGCCAAGACCCATGTGGAAAACTTTTTGGGAGTGTGATCGTTTTTAGCGAATCTCACTCAAATGAAACTCACCCTAAGTTATCTTCATACAAACGCACCGCGCGCGGCTTGTATGTGTGCGCCATAATATCTATGCGTCCCGCACGCACACTCTAACAAAATCTCGACCCGTTTCGACCGTGCGCCAGTCGGTGCTTACATCGCACAAATTTTGAGCGTCACGGCTTTTCGGCACCTCTAAATAAATTAAAAATGTGTGATAATCGCAGGAGAACTTATTGCTGTGTTTGGCTGTTTAAACAGTTCATCTATTTCAGAGTTGTCTCTGTTCAGATTACCTACTGAACAGGAAAGGTAAGCAAGTTATTCTACCTATAGATTTTATTTGGTAGTTTTCTATCAGGCAGACGAAGTAGGCAGGCCTTTTTTCCTACTACAATGTATTACCTAGGTATCTGTCAATTGATATGCCGCTATTGCTTTGTTTACATTTAGTCATGCCGATTTCTCAGTATGTAGGTAGGTAGGTAGTAAGATTAAAACAAAGATAATTGAATGTGTCTGTCTCGAGATATTGCTATCAAAGCCCCATTTTTGACATATTTTTAGTTCCACCAATAACTCCCATAGTACAACTTTTAAAAATGTAAGTTATAGTTTTCGAAATATAAAGGTATTTAGCATCAAATTACAGAAGCAAAGTTATTTTGGTTTTTTCATATAAAATGTATGCGAAAACAAACAAAACTTACAAACAATAAAAAACTAACGCAATAACTACACATGAACTACGAAACCTTACATATGGGCGTGTCCGAAACGGCGCTTTTTTATAAATAGTACTGTTCTGAATCTTAAATACATTTCTGTATTTATTAGGAAAACTATTGTTGAACTTTATTGAATCACTAAATTAGCTATACAGAGATGTGTCATCTTTGGCAAGGGCCGGGCTTTACTAGTGTAGTGTAGTATTTTATTTCTTTATATATCATTGTGTTTCCTATACTTAAATAATTCACAAACACAAGTACAAGTTTTCAGAAAATATCGGTATTTATATACCCATTAATTCAAATTCCTTTAATAAAATGATAATAATCAAAACCTGGATATTAATTACATCTATAACATTTCCAAAAATCATCAAAATCGGTGATTGTTTAGAGGGGTAGAAACGTTTTCTCTTTTTGTATAAAAATTCGAGTCTTCCTTCCAGTCTTAAGTTATATTTTATAAAATGATCGCCATACGACATAAATCCTTGACTACATTTGTAGTGCATACAACGTAAAAAAATCTGAATTGACAAATTAAACAAGTATGAATTAATTAAATAAATAAAAAACGCAACTGCAAATTAAGTATTTATTTTCGTTAAACGTTTTTTCGTTCCATTGTAATTAAAGCCGTTAGTTATACTATATTATATATATTTATAGAATCGTTTTTAAAGCCATTATATATATTATATTATATTGTGAAGCGCCACTCGATGCGTTTGAAAAAAAAACACAAAATGGCGTCCTAAATCAGCCAGTTTTTTATAATTGCTTTATGTATAATGTATATATAGTGTCACTTGCGCTATCAAGACGAATCTAAGATCGGTTAAGTTCTTGCACACCGGTAGGATATTACAGTACATCATAAACTTTCAGTAATCATACATTTTAACACCAAATAAATAGAGTAAGAGTTTTTTCATCACACTTGCACGTCAACAGTATCTAAACATACAGGTTAACTTGGCCGTAATGCCCCATATGTAACCCTCGAGCTTTCTTTTCGTCATGAAACCCAAGGTCAGTATGTATAAATTTACATTTACAGCTAGACCTGTGTTCTGTACACAGGTCTAGCAAGTTCATGCAAGGAGTTTACACGCAATTGAATAGTTGTATTAAAACGTTATCTAAACGGGGATTTCATTGCAATTTCGCTACATGTTACGTATACTTGTTCCTAATAATCGTTTTTTGTATTAAAATATTTTTTTCTGCCCTATAATTTTATATAGTTATTTACTTGCAAGTGTGATGAAAAACATTGTATAATTCACGGGCGGTACGGGAATTACGAACCTCGACTCTGAAAGCCCTTAGTCTTCGACTTCTGGCTTCTACTAGAGCCTTGATCATAATTACTTACTTATACCGCCCTTAATGCACAATGCCCTTTTTTTGATTTTTTTTTATATTTGCAATAACGCTTGCTATGTGGATTACATAACAAGATTACAAATGTACGAGTATAGTATACAAGATTAGTAATAATTTCAGTCATGTGCGGGAAAAAAAAAAGAAATTTTTCTTTCGTGTATTTGTAATTTTGTAATGTAATCCGCATAGCAGGCGTTATTGCAAACATAATAACATTGAAAATTATAAGGTTGCGTCATCATTTACAAGTATAAAACCAATTGCAAAATTGGTCTTGTTTGTAGTACAACGTAAGTTGTTTTTTTTTTTTTTTTTTTTTTTTATGTAATGGAGTGGCAAACAAGCAGACGGCCCACCTGATGGTAAGCGGTTACCGTCGCCTATGGACATTTGCAACACCAGGGGCGTTACCAATGCGTTGCCGACCCTGAAGTACTCTTTTAACACCCTTTTTGAAGGAATCCATACTGTAGCTCTGCGGAAAAACGTTACTTGGAAGATCATTCCACATTTTGCAGGTATGCGGTAAGAAGGAACGCATAAATCGAGCTGTGTGAGACTTCCAGGACTCGATTATGTGTGGATGAGCTTTCAACCGGTGACGTGAGGTACGATGATAAAATCGCGATGCCGGTATGAGATCAAACAGCTCTTGAGAGCATTCCCCGTTATAGAGCTTGTATAATATACAGAGCGAACCGATGTCTCTACGGAGGCTCAGAGGCTCAAGGTGGTCAGAGAGCTCGGGGTCGTCGACAATTCGGACCGCTCGACGCTGAATAGCATCGAGAGACTGGAGTTGGTACTTTGGTGCGCCATTCCAGAGGTGAGAGCAGTACTCCATGTGAGGGCGAACTTGTGCTTTATAAAGCAGAAGTCGCTGGCTCGACGTGAAGTACCGCTTTGCCTTATTAAGCACACCAAGTTTCTTAGAAGCCAATCCAGCCTTACTCGCGATGTGACAGCGGAACTGGACATCTTTGGAAATGTCGACGCCAAGAACTCCAATACTCTCTGCGATTTCTAGGGGAACGCCCTGAAATTGCGGAGCGATGATGAAGGGGGTCTTTTTCGCGGTGAAAACGCATGTCTGAGTTTTTTTGGGGTTGAATTGGACAAGGTTCTGCTGTCCCCAATGAGAGACGAGTTCCAATGAACCCTCAATTTCAGACACAAGACCAGTTCTGCTTCCTTCTACTTCTACGCGAGGGGCATTAGCACGGCCAGAATATTGCGCATCGCCCGTGCTATCATCCGCATAGCAATGCATGTTACAGATTTGTAACATGTCATTGATATGCAGAATAAATAGTGTAGGCGATAGCACTGATCCCTGAGGGACGCCAGCATTTATCGGCATGGGATCGGAGCAAGCTCCGTCGACAACGACACGAATGCTCCGTCCAGATAAGAAACTGGCGACCCAAGTGCAGAACCCTTCGGAAAGACCGTAAGATGGAAACTTCGAAAGAAGTGCCCTGTGCCAGACCCGATCAAAGGCCTTAGCAATATCTAAGCTGACAGCTAAAGCTTCCCCTCTACTCTCGACTGCGTCAGCCCAACGGTGAGTAAGGTAGACCAGAAGATCACCAGCCGATCTGCCTCGACGGAAACCGTATTGACGGTCGCTGATCAGTTGGTGATCCTCTAAGTAACCTAGGAGCTGGTTGTTAACTACTCGCTCCATCACCTTACAGAGTAGAGAAGTAATTGCTATAGGCCTGTAGTTGGATGGGTCTGTACGGTCACCCTTCTTGGGAATGGGGTGAACGAGAGCAACCTTCCACGAAGACGGTACGCATCCTTTGGAGTAGGAGAGCAAGAAAAGGCGCGTTAACACCGGAGTCAGCTCAGGAGCACATGATTTGAGGACAATAGCCGGGATCGAATCAGGCCCGCTCGACTTTCGCACATCAAGGGATAAGAGTTCCTTCCGTACCGCTCTCTGCGAGAAACGTACATCTGGCATGGAACTCCCACATCCGTGAATTACCGGAGGTGTTGCGTCCCTATCGTCGAGGGTCGAGTTGGAGGCAAAGAGAGTACCTAAGAGGTCAGCTTTCTCTTTAGCACTGTGGGCCAGAGAGTCATCCGGCTTACGTAACGCTGGTAAGGAGGTTTGGCAGAAATTACCTTCAGCAGCTTTAGCAAGGGCCCAGAAAGCACGACTTCCTGAGGGAAAAGTTGCTAGCTGGTCGCCTATTCTGCTGATGTGCTCAGACCTTGCCTTAGCAATTGTCCTCTTATTAGATCTGGAGGCAGCATTCAATTTCTTCTTCAACTCAGCGGTATTCGGATCTTTACGCGCATGTGCTTCGGTCCAGGTTTTATAAGCAGCGTTTTTCTGACTAGAAGAGTCAGCGCAAGACTTATTAAACCATGGACGGCTCCGACCACCAACGCGCACAACAGATTTAGGAATGTAGCATTCCATACCCTGAAGCACGACGTCAGTAATGGAGTCTGCACACACGTTTGGATCTTCCGAGGAGAAGCAGATCTGCCTCCAAGGGTAGGATGAAAAAAATTCTCTCAGTCCATCCCAATCAGCAGACTGGTAGTGCCACACCGTACGACTCCCAAGAGGCACGTTACGGTGATTGCGCACGATAGCTACCTTAGATCGTACCAAGCAGTGATCAGAAGAACCTAGTGGCGCTTCCACAGATACCTGGTACTGATCCGGGTGAGAAGTCAGCATCAGATCTAATAGAGAGGGTGTATGGCTCTCAACGTCTGGTATTCTGGTTGGTGAGTTAACCAACTGTGAGAGACCATACGCCAAAGCGAAATCGAGAGCAGTACGCCCGGCGTGATCGGTAGTTTTGGAGCCCAACCACTCGATATGGTGAGCGTTGAAATCTCCAAGTACCACTAACTCCGCCGAAGGGTACTGCTCGCCGACCTTATCAGCTCCTCTAGCAAGGTGCTCGAAGAGATAGGTAGTTTCCATATCGCCGCTATGTGACCTATAGAGGCAAGCGTACACTAGAGTTTTGCCATAGTAATCCACGCGAACCCACAGTATGGACAGGTCTTTGTCTTCAAAACCATTAAGACGCCGACAGCAAATATCTTCCCGGATGTAAAGACAAACCCCAGCACGACGAATAAACGCGTGCTCGAGCGTGTAACCTGGATATGACAGGTACGCAGTATCCGCCGGGTTCAGTATTTGTGTCTCCATCAAAAAGAGAAGGGCCGGCTTAACCGTTTCAAGGTGGTGATGAACGGCATCTAGGTTAGAGTGTAGGCCCCGAATGTTACAAAAATCCACAGATAAAGTGGAATTGGAAGCCGCTGAAAAACATCTCTTTTTAGTTTTATTTCTCATGGGTGAAAATATAAGAGTAGGGTGGTGTGACTTATACCAATCCCAACGATAGGGCAAAAAATAGACTTGAAGTTGCAACAATAACAACAAACAGTAGTGTGAATGGCTGGTGCGGGGGACGGAAGGGCCCCCGGTCCCCCCTGGAATCAACTGACGGGATCCACTCCGGTCTCCTAGTCCGGCACGTCAGCTGATTCTCAGGATTATGCGCCGGTTGGCGGGACAGCCTCCCCGGGCGGAGATTATAAGCAATCCCAGGGTTCGGGTCCCCTACTGACCCGCGGGCGGCCAGCGGTCAGCCGTTTCACCGGGTCTCCCTGGACCCCGCGCCAACCTCTCACGTCTGTTCTTCAGTTAACTGTTGCTTAGCTCATAGTACGGCCCTAAAAGTTAGGACAAGTACAAGTCACACAGGACTGGTACTCCCGCAGTAGTACCGGAACACGTCCAAGCCGAGGCATGGACATTTAGCGTTACACTTTAACGGGAGGGTGGTAGTTAACCAGGCGGACCCTAAGGCCCTACCACCACTGCGGTTCTTCGAGTGGAGTTGCAGCCCTCTGGGCCGGCAGGGGATGCGACGAGCACGCCTCCACGCTTATCCCCCCAAACTTGTACTATAGATGTCGCTCCATCCCAATACGATGGTTATAGAACGATAGGAAAAGTTTGAGTTATGATGTCATTGTCATGTTACCTCAATTGGTTAGAGCATACCCGGCTAAAGGGGTGGATGGCCGCGGATTCGAATCCCGCACATGACTTAAATTTTCCCTCTCGTACATAATTATGTGATTTTGTAACACAATGTACTATTTTCGCAAACTCAGATAAAAAGTTCAGATAGAGTACGATGCTCGATACGATTCATGCAGCACGAACAAACTATGCTTCTAACATACTGTCCCTTTCACGCTCCACAGGTTTGCCATACTGTTATCTCCCATACGGGACAGTATGAAAATATTATATGCTATTTTTAGGGTTCCGTACTAGAAAACGGGACCCTGTGACTAAGCTTCGGCTGTCCGTCCGTTCGACATTTAAAGGGCTTCGTTCGAAATTAATGTTGAATTTAATAAAAAATAATAACCAACACCATAATCTGTGATAAAATTGAAATGGCTACCTATAACGGTTCCCGGGATATTCCAAATAATAATTGCATAAGTTAAAGATGTACGAAACGTGTACACGAAACGTGTTTTTTTTAGTTTTTTTTTTTATACTTGCGTCCAACTCACCATAATATCCGGACTCTGTCTATCTCTGTTTTGATAATATTCCACATACCTATATTAAGTTGTATTTGTGGATGCAGACTTAATAACAGATTCAATATTTTATTACTTACTAGCTGTACCTGCGACTTCGTTCGCGATTGCCGTACCTGCAGACTAATTATTCACATTTGAGCACTGTTTATCTCATATTATGCAACGCTGTGGTCTGCGGTGAAGCACTGTTAGTAAAGATATGCTCAGCAAGGAGCTTTTTGGGTTTGAAAACTCCCGGGGTGTATTTTCCAGAAGACAGTAGTTAAATAACTCAGAGAGTTCCTTCGCGGTTTGCACAATTAATGTTGAAATAAATACTTAATGCATTTCTTTGCGCTTTTATAAAACGGCGTCTTTTTGCCAAGGATCTCCTTGTTTGGCGGTTGATCGAAAATATATTAGATCGTGCACTTCCATTGCGCAGTCTCCAAAATATATCCGGCAAAAGATAGATAGTTAAAAAAACTGATTTTGGCGAATTTTCCAGAATTTAGAGTTTTATCTTAGCAAGCTTGCAAAACTAATTTAGGGTGCGAGGCTGCCCTTGGGGTCCCGGGCTGCCCGTGGGGTGCTGGGGTACCTGTGGGGTGCCAGGCTGTTGGTGGGGAGCCGGGCTGTCCGTTCGGTTAGAACTATTCTTACAAAAAAGAATAATTGAAAACGGACTGCGCATTAATAAATAACAACTAAGTGTACATTGTGACTTTCATCCCCTTTCCCGAAGGAACCGAAGAACCAGGTGCTGAATTTCTGGATAAAAAGTATACAATTACCTTCTTCGTATAGTATGAACCGTTAAGTTTCATTGAATTCCACTCTGTAGTGTAGAAGTGATGCGCGGCCGGGATATAGACAGACAGATAGCTGATATCCTAACAGTTTCAGACTGTTTTGAAGTACTTCGTGTAAAAGTCACAATTGCGCGAAGGGGGAGGGGGACGCGGGTCCTAGCCGGTTCCTAATAAGTTAATATGGATAAAACTCGCGATAATTTTCAAAGTCAAGTACAATAGTTAGACGATCAACAAAACCAAAATAATAATTATAAATTTCCCGCCAAAGCATTCAGCGGTTGCTTGAAAAGACTGTTCTACTGGTAATGTATTTAATCTAGTGCTAATAGCAGTCTTACAGGTATTTCATCTGCATGTTTAAAAACTCTAACAGTAATTGTGTACAGTTTAAAACGTCATCATTGAACTAAGTGCCACATTTTTTGTTCATTTAGTATTTAGAAGGAAAACAAATACCGATTTATCAAATATTTATCAAGCTGTTTACAACTGAGTTAGCCAGGGAGTCACAGTCTGTTAAATAACAATCAACAATATTGTTCCAATTATATTGATTCATGATATTGCTAACTCGAAATTTGCTAAGTACGGTAACTGTAGTTTCCGTCGTAGAATAAAGTTTTGTATATTTACATCCATCTAATTAATAAAAAATATGAAATATTACATTACAGGCACAAGAGACTTTTAACATCAGGTGATACTCGTGATTATTCCGATAAATACACATTAATAAAAAAAAAAAAATGTTAGTTAGGACTACCAGAAGTCAACCCTAAGAGATTTTTAGCATTTTACCAATAACCCTGTATAACAGATCAATTATATAAGTTTAGTAAAGAGACTCACAATACACGATGGAACCTTAAACGATACTCTCTTCTTTAATTTACGGCTCACGTAGCGACCAACCATTACACACGCGGAGTTTATTCTCAAACGAACGACAAGATGTATAAAATCCGAGTTTTAGATGAAGATGTCGTTCACTAGTTCCAGAATGTGAATGGAGAAAAGCAGAAAGAGTTGTATTCATGATGTTTTCTTATCAAGTAAAATATTAGTAATCGTTGTTCCGGATTGGATATATATATAAAATATTTAATTTGTATCTGAAAGAAAAACACTCTTTGATTTTTTTTTCTTTTTTTGCTTGTTAGGTCAGCCTTTGACCACAATCTCATCTGATGGTAAGTAATGATGTGGTCGAAGGTGTTAACAGGCTTAACCTTGAATTACTGGCTCTCAAGGAAAGCAGCCGGAACACACCGTTAGGTGCTTGGTGACAGACTTTCTACTTGTGGTCGCTAGCCAGGCGGGAAGTCACAAAATGCCCTTCTACCGGTGAATGCGGTGCGTTGAAGCTCAAGCAAATTCGAACCCTGGACCTGCTGCTCGGCAATCTATGGATTAAGCAGTAATGGCCAATGCCATTGGAGCCATCACTGCTTCAAGTTCACTCAATGAGTAGTTACCTAAACATTATCACATCATCATCTTTGATGGCACAACAATGTTTAAAGATGTACCTACTATATAATCGGGGGTTATATTATACTCAAGTATAACATATTTGTTTAATAAATATTATTTTTATACTAATTACATAGTTTTTTATCTCTTTCAGATATACAATCAATAAGAATTAATATTATAGAAGATATACACAATAGGACATATTGTGAGGAAAATATTAATCACAAAGTAATATTGCATGACTCGTATTTCATAAGGGTGAAGAGTAACATTACAATACAGAAAGGAAGGTAAGATATTTTCTGTTTATTTAACCTTACTGCATAATTATTAAAATTTTTATTTTTCCATATTTAATTAATTTAAAAAATTCTGTGCGTTTGATAATACTAACTATACTCTGGTTTTTAATTCGAGATCAAAAATGTAAACAAAGGTGTTAACCGTGCAAAAAAATTACAAGTACTTGGTATTTTTTCTAATTTTGGGAACGGGTGGAGCATTTAATGTAAAAAATATATTTAATGCTATAATTTATTGCATTATTATGAAACAATAAAACACTTTTATATGCGCGTACATATTTACGCATATATTCAAGCCTGAAAAAATTATTGTAAGATTTTTTTGTTTTTAATAGCCACACTTGTGAGAATATTTTCGAAGAAAAACTATTGAATACCCTGACCTCTCAGTTTGACAATGACATATATTGACATTTGTTTGTTTACATTTTTGATCTCGAATTAAAAACCAGACTATAGTACTAATACCTTTTGTACCCGCAAACGTCAAACGATTTTATTACATTCGGTTTAATTTTAATCTCGAAAATAAAACGATGTATTTGCTTATTAAGTATATAGTAATCGGTTGAATTTTTTTAATGGAGTATTGTCTTGCAAATAATAGTATTACAACAAAATTTTAATAATAGGTTAGATAAAATATGATTTATATAAACTGTTAAAACAAGAGTACTTCTTCTTCAAAGAGACCACCCTTGGCCCAGACGATTGTCTTCGTTTGCGTGTCACAAAGCACTGCGTTTATTTTTGCAAACGCAAAACAAAGTTCATAATTAAATCACAGCACCACGGATCTAAGCGACTCGCGCAAACAAACAATATTTATACTAGATCCACAAAATAACGATTTGGGCCGTGTCAATGTGGATTCTTGGTTTTACCGGACCGTAACAACAATTTCAATGCTTTAAATAAAATTCATATGTGTTACTCCAATATCCCCAAGTAGTTATTTACGTTTAACAAGTTATATCACCTGCTATTAAGCACACTAGATAATTATTACTATGCTAAGAGATGATAGGTTTCACATGACAAGTCACCACAGACAACAAAAAATTTTTCCTCAATGACGCATTTTAAATGTGTTTTGGTCGATTTAACTACAGCTTCAAAACACATTTCAGTGGAGTCATCCATCTCGATCGTAAGTCTAGGTTATGCGCCGACTCAATAAATAAAAAAATAATATAAACGAGAGAAACCGGTACCATTGTCAATTACTTTACCTTTATAAATAATTGTAACATTTTAAAGATAACGCTCGGTACCATTGTAATTGCTGTTGCAATCAGACCAGATCAGTGACGGAAGACCCCGACGGGACACAAACCTATCTAGTGCAGCAACAAAAGTTTCCGTAGAAAGTTCAACAATATGTTCCATATGTACCGCCTTGGTGGATAGATAAACTAAAACGCACGAGCACGATTATATATAGTTGGATTGTAAGCTTTATAACCTACTTTCTCCTGGGCTGCTTGTCTTACAACTTACAGGAAGATCGGCGGCAATATAGTCAACAACAAATTTTGATGCATCCAACTTACATATTTCCTTATAACGGTACAATGCCCCTGACCCGATGACCGGTTCACTATCTCAAAACTAAACCAGTTGGAAATCTGAAACCCTTTAAAATCTCTAATATCTACTGTATGTTAATGCATGTTTGGTTCACGGGTTACAATATTATCAAGAACATATTAACTTATGAGGAACCGGCTAGGACCAGCGTTATTTTTATTATCCTTGCCGGCTCCTAATAAGTTAATATGGATAAACCTCGCGATGGTTTTTAAAGTGAAGTTGTCAAGAACATTCTAACGAGGCATCTCTCACAATTTGCTGTTATATTTTTTACAGTTGCTACAGCCTAATAAATGCAAAGAAAATTTACGTTGAAAGTTTTAGGAATGAAACGAATAATGAAATCGTTAGTAATGACGTAAGTACAATAAGAGTTTTATGTTCAGATGTATTATTTATTTTTATTTTCAGATATCATAAATAAATTGAAATTTTCGTGAGTTTCACACATATTTAAATATTATAAATTAAACCGAAAAAAAACACTCACGTTGAGGATCGAATACGTCGACCCGGGTTTTGAGCAGGGTTTCGGCGGGCACCCGCCGGGAGCTCGCAGATGCAGCTGCGCACTTGCCCTGATGATGAGCATCTGATATGCTCGAAACCCGCAAGACGTATTCGATCCTCAACGTGAGTGTTTTTTGCCGGTTTAATTTATAATATTTAAATATCATAAATAAAGTTGATTTGTTGATTGCGATTGATGTCAAAACTAAATTTGTTTAAACGTATGGAACAAATGGTATTCCATTGGCGATTCCTTATTCTTCTTCTGGCCCTTGTTCCACATGGACAGTGATCGGTGCCGCATGTATTCTTTTTCTTCTTTTTTTTCACATGTGAAGAATGCTTTCATGGATTCTCGTTGATCCCGAGAGAGGTGACTGGGATATGTCAGACTCTGCACCCACTATTACCGGCAAGTGACCCCATCGATTATATGACACACGGTATTCCACCCCAACCGCCTCTCAATGGGTACGCGGGCTTCCACACTCAACCGCAAACACACCATGGTTGTCCATTGCTGCATCGCTCCTGGGGTGCTACACTTCAAGATGCACTAGAACAATTGGTGCGCCGCTACCACGCGGGGATCAAGCCCGCAAATGGGCGCCAAATTACACTGTTCCGATGCCCAAGGTCCCCCGGCGAAGTTTCAGTAGAGTAGCTCCGTCACCTGCTACTTATAGTGGTGCCACACTATATAACCGACACTCTTTCTCCCCTACGGCCCCACCATGTCCACCATCTAACAATAGCGGCCCCGCCATGGTCACGGAAGGCCGGGAGGGTGGCGAAATTACACTCTTCTCACGCTAAATCCAGCCATCGTCAGCTGCGGTGTAACCTATACAATACTGCAGCCCGCCTCAGATGCAGTGCAACCCATACAGCATCGCAACCTAACCCTTGCCGTTCCATAGTGGATTTAGAGGCAAACTCAGTGCAATGGCCCCTCCAGGGTCGGCCGAGTGCCCCTGCCAGCATGGACCCTGGTTTTTCTTCGCTTCCCCGTGGGTTACAAAGCCACAAATACTGAGCGCCACCGCCACGTCAAGGCGGGAACCGTTGCAGGGATTCATCGTTTGCTCTGCTCTATTGCATGTCATCACATATTAACGATATGGGTATATCAAAATGTTAAGGGTGGATTTCACTTTTGAAATTGTACTTAACTTAGTAGTTGTAGATAAATTTAGTTCACGCGCACGCATTTGACAAGTTGAAAAAAAAAACATTTGTTTCCTACATAGTTATTAAAATATGATCTACAGTTTTTTGTTTTGTCTGCATATATACGTGAAAATGTTAAAAGGTTTTTTGTTTCTAGAGCCTATAAGTTATTTAGTGCTATAAATACATTTCTATATATTTGTTTGAAACTTAAAGGAAGTCCCAGTACAAAAAACTTGTTTTTTAATTGTATTTTGTTTCTACTCATCATAGTCTATAAACGTACTATAACTTGAAATAAAAATTGAGCATATGTGGGGCGGAACTTGACAAGTATTTTGAAAAAAAATGGTACATTCTGTGTTGGTACGGAGCCCTTAGTGAGTCCAATTAGCACTTGGACGTTTATTTGTATCTTTCTAGATTTATAAGGCTCTTATATGCCATTGGATTTCATTCTACCTTTGCTGTAGCAAATATCTAATATCAAATACAGTTATTATGTCTGACCTTGAAAATGAAGAAACATAACATGTCATGTCCACAAAAACCTTTCTTTTTACAGGAACTGGTAATATCAGATTATAACACAGGATTGCAATGTACATTTATGATGTACTGTATTGAGTGTAAAACACAGTACTCCGAAATAAATTGCAACATCAACCTGGATATGCGAGATATAAGTAAGTTATTAAACAATGTTTTTTGTCACGGTAGAAATGCAAGCAGATATATTTCTTTTTAGACTTATATATCACCACTCAAAGTGTTTTACCATTCTTTCACTTAATGTTGCCATGAATTAGTAGCTATGCCACTTTGTTAGATCAGAGGAAGACTATAAACAAGCCTGGTTCACTTCGCACTTTCGGTACAAAGCTACAGGTTTTTTTTTGTGACAGTACAATTGTATGTTATTGTGACGGAACAAGCACGAGGCCCACTTGATTTTACGTGGACTATTCTCTGCCTATAACAGATGCATTTCATCACAAGTTACGAATCGCACTGCGCCCGTCACTTTAAGACATAGTTCTTAAGTCTCATTTGAAATTTTTGCGTATCTGATAAGCTAGTTACTTCTTTAAAATACTTAAGATCTTTTTATTTATGTATAGCTGATAGGCTAGCCTTAGAGCACTATTTCATCGGATAAAAAGTAATGATCGGGTGGAAGATATTGTTCAGACTACCTTACAATTACTGGCTCTCAAGGACAGCTGCCGGAACACACCGTTAAATGCGACTTATTTTCTACTTAAGGGTGGTAGCTAGGCAGGCGAGGATTCGCAAAATGTCCTACCACCATGCTATAACAACTGCCATCCCAAGATAACAACCGGGACCGTCTGAAGCACGGAAGCGCTTAGTAGTAACGTCACTAGCGGCCACCCATCCAACTCCTGACCGCGGCGGACGTTGCTTAACTTAGCTGATCGGTTAAGAACGGCTAAGCAAACTTCGCTACGAGCGATACATATTAGTATGTTTATCTTTTCACAAATTAAGTAATACCATAACTATGAATGTGTAAGTATAATAATTATCAATCGCGGCTTCAATTTTGTGTGAAATCTTTTCTAGATTTGCGATTTTATTTCTACAGCAAAAAAATTAAATAATAATAAACACAAACGCATGAAGCAGAGATGGCTCAGTGGCATTGGCTGTGGACTGAGGACGTGCCACAAGTTCATGGTTCAAATCTCACCGCAGGCTTGAGCTTCACCGCATTGTGGAAGGGCATTTTGCGAATGCCCGCCTGGCTACCCTCAAGTAGAAAATCTGTCGCCATGCACCTAACGGTAGTTTCCGGCAGCAGTCCTTGAGAGCCAGTGAAATTACAGGCACATGAGACTTAACAACTATGTCTCAAGGTGACGGGCGCAGTGCAATTCGTGACTTGTGACGAAATGCATCTGTTATAGGCAGAAACCTCTGCCTATAGTCAGGTGGGCCTCGTGCTTGATCCGTCACAAAACATAAATAATATATATATGATAAAATTATACGCTTTAAAAGCTTATAAATTTAAAGGTTGTTATTATTATTCGGATTCTACATGTAATAAACAAACACTAGGTAGGTGTTGTTAATGACATTAAATTAAAAAGTTTCTGAATTGCTTGCATTTACAGCACTGTACTGTATTTATTGTGTTAAAGTTATCTGAACCATCTCTTAGTTTTATTTTATTGCGGTTACCATGATCGAGAGAACCACTGGATATATGTGGAAGGTATGACTAAATATGTTTGATGGATATAAATATTATTATTACTTACGGGATTTGTACCGTGGTGATTTGTATTTTTGAGCTCCCGATATTTCGACGCAGTTGCATGCATCATGATCGCAGGGCGACTGGAGAAACGAGATCATGATGCATGCAACTGCGTTGAAATATCGGGAGCTCAAAAATAAAAATCACCACGGTACAAATCCCGTAAGTAATTTTTTTAATTACTTACGGGATTGTGCTCGATCAATATCGATCGATTGAAGCGCTCGTAGCGAAATTTACTCAGCTGTTTTCAATCGATCAGCAAAGTTAAGCAACGTCACCCGCGGTCATGAGTTGGACGGGTGACCGCTAGTGACATTACTACTTAGCGTTTCCGTGCTTCGGAGGGCACGTTAAGCCGTCGGTCCCGGTTGTTGTTTAAGGATGGCAGTCGTTATAGCATGGTGGTAGGGAATTTTGCAAATGCTTGCCTGGCTAGCTACCACCCTCAAGTAGAAAAGTCTGTCGCCAAGCACCTAACGGTGTGTTCCAGCAGTTGTCCTTGAGAGCCAGTACTTCTAGGTTAGTCCATTTTCGCCCACATCGTCACTTATCATTAGGTTAAATAGTGGTCAATGGCTAACCTTTCAGGAATAAAAAAGAATATGTTTGATTGATATAACTATTATTATTACTTACGGGATTTGTACCATATTGTTTTTTATTTTTGAGCTCCCGATGTTTCGACTCAGTTGAATGCGATCATGATAGTTTAAATAAATGTCTGATTGATGTTTTCAGGTCTGGGTCACATTAAAATTGACGGTGTTACAACACCTACGAATGTGTCCACTGCAGAGGAGTACGATCTTATTGGGACTTATTATTTTTATGACCAACAACCAATATACGTAGGATGCCTAATTGATGATTCATATATGCAGCTGGTAACATTATCAGTTAAAAATATTAACGGTAAATATTATAACATTAACTTTTTTCTCTTCATCATCCACATTAAATTAGCTTTTTTTTCTCATCTGATGGTAAGTGATGATTTGGTCGAAAATGTTGTTCAGGCTATCCTAAGAAGTATTTAAACCAAGAGGAAGTATATTGAGTATTCAATTTTTTAATGAATAATAGTTGTTATAAAATTAAATTTAGTAGTGGTTTATCTTCTAATTATGTAAAACAAAATTATATTAATAAAAATACCTATCACTTACGATATTCCAAGTCATTTAATAAATACTACGAATAAACGTAAACTACAGCATATATTAACAAGTGAAAATGAATAAAATAGTAAATAAACTGTCAGGCGCGTGTCGGGCCACGCGCAATTTAGGGTTCCATAGTAGTCCGTTATCATAATAACTTTGTTGTTCTTTTTTATCTCTTCCACAATCTTCCTGTCAAAGGTAAAATGTAAGAGTGCGATTTCTGCCAAGTTATTATTTCAATTGTAGTTTGAAAATGCCTTTGTGACTTCTATAGGTACTCGATGATACAAATGATGAAATCGCAACGATAGCGTATCATTTGTACATTGCCATCTAGCGGCAGCTTTGTGGAACATAATAGTATATGTATTTTTTTTATCGATCAACAGTGTAGCATAAATATGGCTTCCAGTCAGTATTTAAACAAGCAAGGTAGGGTTGAGTTGATTTACAACGTACAACAAGGAGGATCATCACGAGTGATTATTAAGGCTACCTTCGAGTAGATCCAAGAAAGACCTCCTGAAACAACTAACCTGCTCGTGAAATGGCTATACAATTGAAACTAGTAGTAAAGGATTCATATCACATTCATGACAACGGTGATTGATGACCAGCCTTGGTATGACAGGCGGGAACAGCAAATACTTCTTGTGTACGACAAGGATGAGGTCTAAAAAATACCTTATACCGAAGCTCATCGACCAACTCTGGACAGTCATATCTATTATCACATAGGTCATACTGAAACATATCATCTAATTGTTGTCTCCTGGAGTTTAATTCTAATAATATTTGCGTAACAGCTCTTCATATGGTTTAATTATATGAAAAAAAAATATACATACATTAAGTATAGGAAAGATTTTCTTTTGAATTTTCTTTAATATCATTATTATAAAATTTTAAAGTGGGTTCCACACTGCCACAGCATATTCAATATGAGATTGACCAAGTGACTTAAATAACAATAAATACGTTAATTTTTTTACCGGCGGTATGCCTTTATTAACAAAATACTGTAATCTATATGCAACACTACAGTTCCTACAATAAAAGCATTTAGACAATCTATAAGTCATTGCAGTAAATACGTAACTTCTTTATTGAAGTTACTAGATAACCTTATGACAAAATAAACATATTAAATCAACGTGCTATTACATTTTGAATATTTACATCAACGATTAATTTACTATCTAATATAAGTTTGAAATCCTTTTTGATTTGAACTTTGTCAAGGTCAAAAACAATGGATTTACAGATAATGAATAGATTCAGGCGTTACTTTGCGGAAATCTTTGAATTTCTCGATCGTGCGCTCGAAGAGTCAAGACCTCCTGAGGATGCTTCGTGTAGAAGCGAAACGCGTCGAAAATTCTTCCGGTTTGGCTGCGTGGCGTTTGTGACGTCACGTCGGCTTAGCAGGAAAATTAAGCGGAATTGTCACTAGATATATTTTTATATTTTTAAGTGTTTTATTAAAATATTAATTTGATGTTTTCTTAAAATATTTTAAAAGTATTTGTTATTATTAAAAATGGATTTACATTTAATTATATGTAACGTTGTTATTTTTTAACACGCTGAAAATCTGTCAAGATTCAGTTGGAATTTTTATGAGTATTTATAGAAAAAGAAGATAAAGTAATCGACCTACTGCTATCGGTCTTGTGTCTCCTAATTGTGTGTCATTTCCATTTTTAAAGGGAAGGCTGACGATGTAACGACCCTCAGTGTTTCGAGTGTGAGTTTCCTTAAAATGCTCTTCGCACTGAGTATCCAAACGTGTTAATATTCGCTTAGTTGTGTGTTCTTCCAACTCCCAGAATTTTCTGAGTAGCTGGTCGGTTTCTAGTTTAAGGTGAGATACAACAACATGATGAGTGTGTGATACTTCGTGATTAACCTGTCCCGAGATGAGCCACCCAAGTCGTGAGTTGAGTGCGATCATCGAGTTGTGCTTGTGTAACCCATCAGTCATGATCTGTGCGTGCACTTCGGCACCTAGTAATATGTCAATAGCTCCTGGCTGGTGAAAGTGAGGATCTGCCAGTTTCATTGTTTTAAGTAGTGGCCAGGTGTCCATAGGGAACTCTTGTGAAGGCAGTAGTGACGTCAGTTTGGTGAGTACGTAAGCCTGTGTATTCATAATGTGAGTACGATCATAGATCGAACAGAATTGTAGATTGACCATTGATTTGGTAGTTATAGGGTTGTCATTGAAAATGCCCGTTATTGTGCCGTTGACCGAGATATGTTTCATTTTCAATATTTGTGCTGTGGACTCTGTGATAAAAGAAGCTTGCGACCCTTGGTCGATCAGAGCTCTTAACTCGTGCGTATTTCCGTTCTCGGACTTAACAATAACACGAGCTGTAGCTAGTATTACTTGACCATTTGAGGTTTCAGCTTTCATGCTTACAGCTTCGCGTGGTTCTGCCGAAACAGACTCTTTTGCAGTGCTTGCCTTGGAAGGGTTTGTGAGGTGCAATAAGGTGTGATGTCGACGGCCACATTTTTTACAATTTGTAGATTGGCGGCAGTGACTAACTGAATGACCCTTTACAAGACAATTGAAACATATGTTGTTGGTTTTCACGAACTCTACTCGTTGTGGAATTTCCAATGCTTTGAAGTTATTACAGTGGCATATATAGTGGTTTTGTTTACAAAAGGTGCATACTAAAGTGGCAACTTCAGCGACGAACGCTTTAGTTGTAGACTGTGGTTTTGTGATCGTCTTCTCTTTTCTAGAGTTAGTTACAACTTCCATTGCTCTAAAACGGTTTTCCAGGTGTGACGCTCATGCTGAAAACGTAGGGATGTCTTTGAAATTTCCTAGTGATTGCTCCCATAGCTTATGTGACTCGAGATCAAGTTTGGATACTACAATGTGTACAACGATGGCATCCCATGTGTTAGTGTCTATGCCAAGGTTATCCAAAGTGTTCAAACACTCCCGTGTCGTGTCTAAAACGTCCTTTAATCCACGTGCGGATTCAACGCTCATCTTTTTCTGTGTAAGTAACCGATTTAGAATATTATTAACTATAATTCTCTTATTGTCGTATCTATCTTCTAGAGTTTTCCAAGATTTTTCATAATTTGATTCAGTTATTGCAAAATGTCTAAGTAAATGTTCTGGTTCGGCTGTTATACTGGACTTAAGGTAATGGTGTTTTTCTACCTTAGATAAGTTAGCATCATTATGTATGAGCGAGGTAAAGATATCTCGAAAGCTCATCCAGTCTTGGTAGTCACCAGAAAACTTAGGGATATTTATTGGTGGCAACTTAATTTTTCGTGAGACCTTCTCCAAGGATTCCTTCTCGCTAGTAGTAAGTACCGGACTCACTTGGCTCAACTCATCGAGGGCCTCTTTAAGGTAAGTTTTACAATCTAAATAACTTTCCTCCGTTTGATCGAACTCGGTATTGGAATCAAATTTTAGGTTATTTAAAGTATCCTCTGAATATGTTTCTATAATCGTTTCATGTTGCTTATTATAAGTTAACCAATATTCTAGTAATGTTTCATATCTTGTTTCTAAGTATCCTCTAGTAAAGCGTGACTTAGACTTCTTGATGTTAGCAAACAATTTATTAATACGCTCGGTTAATTGTTTTTGAGAGGTACATAATTTCGACATTTTTAATAAGTTCACTGGACAGAAATAATTGAAGTACAATAAGTTCGGTAAAATATTGAGATTAACTTATTTATAAAGTCCACGCTGTTAAATAATTTAAGTTCTGTTACCACACAACAAATAATTAAAGTTTCAACAATCCAAGTCTATCACAATTTAAAGTTCACGTTTATGAATTTAATCTATTTATAAGTATTTTTTACACTTGCCACACTAGTAATTAGTTCAGTTTATTTTTATACCACTCAAATGTATTTCTCAAAGTCCTATGTGTCTAACTACCTATTGCATGGCCCTCTAACTACTCACTTTGGGCCATGCAAAACTCACCTTTGCACTTAACACTGTACTGCACTTCACTTTACTGTACTGTAATCGGGTCAGAAGGACCAATGAATAAAACACAGGCTTTAATACTGTGAAAAAACGAGGGTAATAAATTTATTTCTATATAGTACAGGTATGGATGAGTGATTTAAACGCTTTCACGTTCAAACTTAGGGCAGCGCCATCTATTGAAATATACGATCTATTGAACAGACGATATACAGAACATTAAAACAGTTTACCAAATCAGCAACAAAAGCAAGTTATTGAAATTAAGACCTTTCGTCGATAATGATGGCTTGTTGAAAGTCTCCGGGAGATTAAGAAATGCCAACGTTGACGAGAAAATGAAACACCCGCTTATTCTTCCTCACAACCACCAACCAGGCCACCACCTTAGCGACCTGCTTATAGATCGAGGTCACCAAATGACCTTCCATGGGGGTGCCCGCCTGACTTTGGCTTGGCTAAGACAAGAGTTTTGGATTGTAAGTGGAAACAGTGCTGTCAGAAAAAGTCTACGAAACCGAGTCACATGCAGAAAACACGATCCGTTCAAACAAAACCAGTTGATGGGAGATTTACCAGCCGCAAAAACAAACCTTACTCGTCCCTTTTATAATACCGGAGTAGACCTTACAGGGTTTGTAGATGTAAAATTTTCTAAGGGCCGAGGAATTAAAACTTCTAAAGGTTACATCGTGGTCTTTGTATGCATGGTCACGAAATGTGCCCACATTGAGCTGGTCTCTGACCTTACGGCATACGCTTTCCTGGCGTCTATGAGAAGACTGGCCGCTAGACGGGGAACACCCCGACATATCTACAGCGATAACGGAACCAATTTCATTAAAGCAAATCGAAGATTGCAGGAGGAAATTATAGACCTGAAGTCAACACTAGACGACGAATTTTTTTCGGAGTTAACTAGGATCAAATTAGAAAGGCATTTCAATGCCCCATCTTGGCCAAACGCTGGTGGTTTGTAGGAAGTTGCTGTAAAAAGTCTTAAACTGCACCTCCAAAGAGTAATAGGAGAGCAAAAACTTACATACGAAGAGTATTCTACCTTATTAGCACAGTTAGAAGGTTGTCTCAATTTCAGACCTTTATGTGCTCTCAGCGAGGATCCTGATGACATAGGCTATCTCACACCATCACGCTTTCTCTCTAGCGGGCCAATACTAACCATCTTAGAGACAGAAAAAGACGAACGTACCAGATGGCATCTAACTCAAAAGATCTACCAGGACATTTGGAAAAGGTGGCGGTCTTAATACCTTACGCAGATTAGACCTTAACAGAACAACACGATCCAAATGGCAAAAAGCACAAAGCAATATTAAAATTGATGGCATCATATTAATTCATGACGCATATTTACCAGCCAGGAAATGGGCTCTAGGATGAGTTATAGAACTTCATCCGGGCAAAGATGGGTATGTTAGGGTGGTAACACTAAAAACAAAAAACGGAACCTTCAAAAGACCTGTCGTAAAGTTATCTATTCTACCAACCAGTAAACAAACAAAACAACTCAATGAACCTTTACGACAACCAGATGATCAAAGCGCATAAAATAACATCACAACTAATAGTGACAGAACACCACAGGCAAAACGATCAAACAGTAAAGGATCATGTTACCTTATCAACATGGCACTTATGTTATTTATGTAAATAATGTCACCAGTTCAATGTGCTTACAATATATCGAATTTAAATAACAACCAGAGCATTTATTTTGACCAACTATCTAACATGCATCTCATTCGGGATCAATGGAAGCTTATAGTTTACTATGACATGGACCCATATTGGCGAGGAACAAACCTATTTGGCGAATATCTTAACCATATAGAAAGAGTTTGTATGAATTCAGAAATGAAAACACATTGTAACCTTATCTTGTTGCAATTGAATCACGGTTATAAGCAATTAGAACATTATAACAAAGCCTTGCTCGGTCAGCAGTTCACATCGGGTTACTCGCGCGTGCGAGTGACTTATCAATGTAGTCGGTAATGTTACACACAGCTTATTCGGCGTACTCGATGACCAATTCGCCGAACAATATGCAAAAGACATTTATAGTTCAATATGAAGTAACCAAATTCATCTCGCCTTGCTATGGAAAAACCAAACTTCCATAGTAGAGTCAGAATATAATTTACTTTAAAAGGATGGAAAATGCTCTGGCATTACAGCTAACAGCATACTGATGAGTCTGAAAAACATTCAAGATACTCTACTGGATATGGTCACAAATATTTATTAGGGAAAATTCAACATTTATCTTTTGAAACCTGAGCAACTACTAAACGAATTGAATATTACATCGGGCCAGCTATCTAAAGAAATACGTTTGCCTATAAACAACTTACACTCAGATTTACCAAAAATATACAATTACTAAAAGGGAAAGCGAGAATGACAAAGCGTTTTTCATATTTGAGATTAAAATTCCACTTGTGAGCCGAGACATCTATGAAGTCTATAAAATGATACCAATACCTAATACGGTTGCGCCCCTTGCGCCTATTGCTAGTCACATTACTATGAATCTCCCTAAGGAGGCGTATGTATAACTATCTGATCTAGACATTCAACAATGCACACAATTCGATACAGACACATTACTATGTCCGTTACAAAGACCAATCTATCATATGAAATTCGATGAAGACCTATGCCTTAAAGACAAAAGATGCAAAGTAGACTCGATTCCGTGTAGAGACACGTGTACACAGCTAAAGCCAAGGTTAATACCTACTTATTCTTTTGTTGTGAGCGTTGTCCGATAAGAATTATATGCGGGCATCTAGTTACAACTGACTGACTTAGCAAGGTCGGGATCACATCGCTGGGGGAAGACTGCCTTATCAAATGGGGTGACGTCACCGTAGTTCCGCACAGACAGCATACACAGTTCCGGTCTTTTTTCCTTCGATGACCCCACCCTTGCGCTTCCCTAATTAATGAGAGGTTGGGCACGACACATTAACTAAGTACTTACTGCTTGGGTTGCTGGTGAGAGGTCCAGAGGTCCAGTTCTCTTCTTGAGATTCTCCAACGTCACAATACAATACAATCTGGTAATAGTTCAAGCACTGCACTACCACAACTTGCAAGGGTCTTTCACAAAGATCGCGTAATTACAAAAAGGCGATCATTCCAAACAAACTTATTTTAATACGAGCTAACCAAAAAACATTTTTTCCCTAACCCAAAAAGTCATAGACAAAGTAGACTGCCTACGCTAAGTGGCGTTCCGAACATATTTGATGATGGGTATTGTGGGAGCTGGAGCAATAGGGTACGCAGTGCGACGCATTCGTAAGCAGTGAAGCGCCCGTAGCGAAATGAAGCGCTCGTAGCGAAGTTGAAGCGCTCGTAGCGAAGTTTACTTAGCAGTTCTCTACCGATCAGCAAAGTTAAGTAACGTCGCGCGCGGTCATGAGTTGGATGGGTGACTGAGCGTTTCCGTGCTTCGGAGGGCACGTTAAGCCGTCGGTCCCGGTTATTGTCTTAGGATGGCAGTCGTTATAGCATGGTGGTAGGGCATTTTGCGAATGCCCGCCTGGCTAGCTACCACCCTCAAGTAGAAAATTTGTGACCAAACACGGTGTGTTCCGGCAGCTGTCCTTGAGAGCCAGTACTTCTAGGTTAGCCTGCACAACATTTTCGACCACATCAAAACTTACCATCAGGTGAGATAGTGGTCAAAGGCTAACCAATCAGGCATAAAAAAAAAAACATCGCTTCGCGTGCATGCAGCGCGCAGCAACCGCGCGCGCTACTGCCGTGCCCGCCGCCGCCGCCGCCACCACACCTGCACTCACGCCGGTCCCAGGACCTAGTGCTAGTTTTGCGTATCGTGTTAGTGATCAGTTTATAAGTGTTAAAGCAGAGCAAAGTAGTGATCAAAGCTATAATCAGTATCCTCGTGTGAAAAAAGTATCTAGTGGGCGTGTAAATAAATCTATTTAACTCGTTTTTAACCGATTTAACCAACCCCGAGGGGTGCCAGGTTAGAATTGTACTTCCCCATATCATCCCGTGGGTGTCGTACGAGGCGACTAAGGGAAAAATACTGGAAGGTGGGCAGCAGCACCTTCTAAAGAAGTGCCATCTTAAACTGCGATCCCCAAGACGCCCGCCAATCGTGGGGATTATGACAAATACCCCCTGTTCCCCTATACAGGGGGTATTTGCCATAATCCCCAAGCTGTGTTCAACAGTGGACGATCCGGCTGATACAATAACCATTTTGGCCAATAAAGTTACAGGACACTGAGACTAAAGATACAATAATATTTGTTTATTATCTGTAATTCTACCTCTTCATTAGTTCTCCGTGCCTCCCTTGGGAGCATGTACGATGTAAGCATTGCGCGCGGTCAGCGGTTTACGCATTCATGCCACAATATGTAAACCGCGGCACCAGTGCACAATTGGACACCGTACCATCCGCGTGTATTCACCAACCATACCATTAACCATATTAGCTTAGTTTGGGATATTAAAGTACCATTTATTCCCTCACTCTGCGTATCATTTTCTTATGTACGGAGAGCACCGTAAAGTCTGACTAAACTATTGTTAAAGCTTATTTATAAGTTTAAATTACTTCAAATCAGTCTTAATTAGTTTTGTCAATTAAATAAATGGGTTGCTGGTAAAAATCACAAAAATAGGATCCAGCTTCATAGCCTGCACACGCACAGTCTATGAAAGACATGAATCTTCCACAGGGTACAAAATTTCCCTAAACTAACCTATGCCGAATTCTAGCTCAATTAGTCAACGGAAGATGACTACTAACTGAATATCAACAGATACTTTGCAAGTGAAGCTGATAATAATTTGGAATATTCCAAATTACCATCTCTTCTGGTATTCCTAATAAGCAACAAGACGTGGTCGGATTATAACCTCGTATAATTTATTTATATATATACAAACTGCTAAAATCAAATTCAACATGCTAGATTTGTAGCCCACTTTACAATATGTATAAAGCTAAACTATCTAAATTTAACAAATTTCAGCGATGGGAATAGGTTGTATACGTAACTCAAAAATTTTCAATATCACTTTTTACACTTTGGTCTCTGATCACCATATTGAGAGTTTTGCGAACTAACCGCGTAATCATTTCGACTGATGCCGTCCACCTTTTGTATTGTACGGCCATTAAAACTAGATGGCATTACTACTTTCCGTGAAACCCTGCTATTCACAAATTACCTGCAGTATTCCAAGTTACCCTCCTTTCCTATACTCTTTTTAATTGTATAGGCATATTTTACGAGCGGGTGAGTTGTTTTAGGAGGTCTTTATTGGATCTGCTTGACGGTAGCGTCAATGATCACTCGTGATGATCCTCCCTTGTTGTGCCTTAGTAAATCAACTCAACCTTACCCTATTGCTACTGAGACTGGGAGCCATATAATATGTATTACTGCTGACCTATATATTATGATACCCCTTTTATAAGTTTACTTGCATTTATCAGTGCATACTTTTTAATTTTCTTTCTTGTATTATACAATATACAATTTGAAAGGTTAAATAGCTTTTGTATATTATGCATGTCTAACTCACTACAAATGTTTATTAAATTTGTGGTCAACAATGTTGGTCTCACAATTATAACTATAAATACGAATACTTTTATAGTAAGAAATATTGTAAAACTGGTTGTTGGTCCTTAATAATACAAAAAAACAAAATTAGAAATTAATAACAATTTATAAATTTATAACAATCTATTTTTCTGAGACATTCAGTTGTTAATTCTCATGTGCCTGTAATTTTACTGGCTATCAAGGACTGCTGTTGGAACACATTATTAGGTGCTTGGCGACAGATTTTCTACTTAAGGGTGATAGCCAATCAGGTGAGCATTCGCAAAAGCCCACCCACAAAGCTCAAGTTGGCGGTGGAGATCGAACCATGGATCTACAGCATGGCA
This sequence comes from Plagodis pulveraria, assembly GCA_963890685.1. Taxonomy (NCBI): domain Eukaryota; kingdom Metazoa; phylum Arthropoda; class Insecta; order Lepidoptera; family Geometridae; genus Plagodis; species Plagodis pulveraria. The sequence continues at coordinate 3,262,877 of OY982977.1, forward strand.
GTCCATAGCTTTTACCACTCGGCTATCATTCCTATAAAAGATCCTTTATAAAATGTTGTAGGTACATCGTATAGTTTAAACTTGGATTAAATTCATTAGTTCTATACTGCAATTTTCAGGAAATCACACCATCAGCTCCAATGCACCTATATATGATAGTTTTGTATGGAGGTACATAAAACTTACTGCTGGCTATGACAATGCTTACCTTGAGTGTAAATTAAGCACAGGGGATGAAAGAAAACTTGTTATACGAATAAATTTAAAACAAACTACAAAACCAGGTACGGATAATCCATTTATAATCTTGGTAACACTATCATACAGCTATCTGATTATTGATCCTTATGTATTCTATATAATGTTTTGGGCTTTTGACTATTTCTGATCGGTAAATCAGTTAGGTTAGGTTGTGTAGCAGTCCGTGATAACGTGCTGTAAATTTATGCAGGTAACCAGCTCTCAAAGAATGTTGGACAGATATTTAGCAGCCTTTTTAAATGCTTGCCAATTATTATTAAATTCAAAATAGCTATAGTTATAGTTATCTGACTTGATTTGGTCAGTAATGTGCAGATTGTCCACAACCTGTACATCAATTGGTATTAATCAAAACGTCTACATGTCCTGTATATGTCTCACCCAACTAGATTCAATAAAAAGCCCAGCCGTTTTACTAAACTAGCGGTCTTTAGCCTTAACGTCTCATAGAAAATGTAATTAACGAGCTGTTTGATGCTGTGTCTATTTATAAAATTACTAGTCTAGGGGATATTCTATAGGTGTCACGATTAGCAAGGCAAACAGGAGCGTATTAGGTTACTCGTTACCTCAATAACGCACGAGCCGACTGAGCAAAGCGAGCAGCCGGCAATTCAGCAGAAAAATACACAAATTAAATGAGTAGGCTAGGCGAGCAGTTAAAAACGCAAATTAAATGACTAGGCAAGTAATCAAACGGTATCGGTCCAAGTAATTTGCAAGATGTTTGATGGAATGGCTGAATATAACTCAGTCTGCTTGTTTTTCTTTTCTTTATGCTTGATAGGTTAGCCTTTAACTACTATATGACCTGACGTTGTCGAATATGTTGTTCAGGCTAACCTAGAATTACTGGCTCTCAAAGACAGCTGCCGGACCAAACCTTGCGGCACTTGGTCAGTTTTTCTACCTGAGGTTTGCAGCTAGCCAGGCGGGCATTCGCAAAATACCCTACCACAATTTTTTTTAACGTGTGAAAAATGCTTTGATCCATTCCCGTCAACCCCGGGGAAGGTGGCCGGGATATGTCGGGCTCGACACCAACTACTCTCAGAGCAGCAAGTACAGCCACGGAAGGTAGGGAGAGCGGTGCACCGTGATACCGGCACTCCTCTTCCACCGTGGCCCCTAACCGTCAGGTATGGTGTTGCCCCTACAACACCACAGCCCGCCTCAGATGCAGTGCTGCCCATACAGCACCGCAGCCTACCCGTTGCCGCTCCATTCTTGACTTAGAGGCAAAGCTCAGTGGAGCGGCCCCTCTGAGGCCGGCCGACTGACCACGCCGGCGCGGCCCCTGGTTCCTCTTCGCTTCACCGTGGGTGACGAAGCCTCGGCTACTGAGCCCCACCGCCACGACAAGGCGGGAACCCTCGCGGGAAAATGTCCTACCACCTTGCTATAACGACTGCCATCCTAAGACAACAACCGGGACTGGCGGTTGTTGACGGGCCGCTTACTGAAAAGGTTAGGCTGTTAATTGCTAGTTCGCTTGCATCACATATATGTGATTTGCGATTAGATTTCATCAAATATTTTAACTGATTTAATGTGACTTTACTTAGAAAACTATCGCGAGTTTTGTAAACTGGTCGGAATCTATCCGGTATATATAACACGAGTCCCAGTTGGGTACCTATTCATTTAGGATTTAATGTGTTCAAGTTGTGAAAACCTTAAGCCACTATGGAAATTAGACGATCTTCAAGGTCAAAACCAAAGTCCAAATCAAAAGTGACAGGATTAAAACGTCCTTTAGGTTTTTCGAATGACACTCGATCTTCTTGATCACTTCACTATCAACGATTCATAATGATAAGTAATAGATTAGGTGTTATACAGTGTTGTGATTGTTAGTTCTTTTTTAAATGCCATTGTGACAGGATAAGCTTGTGGATCACCTCATGTTAAGCGGACTAACCTCGGCCTATAACAGATTCATTTCGTCACAAGACACAAATTGCACTGCGCCCGTCACCTTGAGACATAGTTGTTCAGTCTCATGTGCCTGTAATTTCACTGGCTCTCAAGGACTGCTGCCGGAACACACCGTTAGGTGCTTGGCGACAGATTTTCTACTTGTTGTACTTGTTGTCTTTGTGGTCGCTTGCTAGGCGGGTATTCGCAAAATGTCCTTCCACCAAGCGGTGAAGCTCAAGCCCGCGGCGAGATTCGAACCATGGATCTGCTGCGCGGCAGTCCATAGCCAATGCCACTGAGCTATCACTGCTTCGAAATAAATAAATTAAATAGAGCTTAAATTAAAATACTTTTATATATTTCAGTAAACTTTGGTTTTGAAGTTAATGGCTTAATCCTACCTCTGAATGAAAACACTAACAATGGTTTAAGATATGAATATTTTAATGGGGAAAAAGTAAGAATCCAAAGTTTGAAGAACGACAGTCTGTATGGAGATATGGAATGTACAGGAGAAAATTTACCTAACGATTTTTTAAGTGAGTATTGAAATGAAAAGGGAAACCAGGTTTGTACATTGTATTTTCGATAACTTAAATCTTCACCACAAGCTGAACCTAAAATAGGAACTTGCTCTCAAAGACAGCTGCCAGGACACACTGTTGGGTGGAAGGCAATAAGAGGTGGGGGATTGGGTGGAAGGAAATGAGAATCAGTTTGGTTTCACCAAGAGCAAATCCACAACAGATGCAGGTGTTCAATTGATGTTGCATATACTGGAAGCCTGGGAGAGTTCACATGATGCTATTGGCGTATTTTGTGATCTTTCCAAGGCATTCGACTGTGTAGAGCACTGCACTCTGATTCGTAAACTTTACCACTATGGTATTTGTGGAAAACCTCTGAATCTTATAGAGTCATATCTGTCAGACAGGCTACAGAGGGTTGAAATAAGTGGCAATACTTCTTCCGGGTCATTGGTAAAAATAGGAGTACCACAGGGATCAATTTTGGGATCTTTTCTGTTTCTAACATATATTAATGATCTGCCTTGCATGGTCAATGATTTCTGCTATATTGTTTTATTCGCAGATGATACTTCTCTGATTTTTAAAGTAGATAGGAAAGACAGTGAACTGACGCATGTAAATGATGTATTATCTAAGATTTGTAAATGGTTCGCCGCCAATAATCTTCTCCTAAATTCAAAAAAGACGAAATGTTTAAAGTTTTCTTTACCAAATGTGCCTTATGTTGAACCAAACATAAAGCTTGGCCCAGATAAACTCCCTATTGACAAAGCGACAGTCTTCCTGGGAATCAAAATGGATTCCACTTTACAATGGGATCCACATATACATGATCTCTCCGGAAGACTTAGTTCTGCTGCATATGCAGTTCTTAGGATAAGACAGTTAACAGACGTAGCTACTACTCGCCTTGTTTATTTTGCGTACTTCCACAGTATTATGTCGTATGGCGTATTGCTGCTGCTGAGATAGAGACAATCTTTATCATACAAAAGCGTGCAATTCGAGCCATATATAAAATGGGTCCTAGGGAATCTGTGAGGGATCTTTTAAAGAAATTGATATTTTAACTTTACCAAGTCTGTATATATTTGAAAATATTATGTATGTTCGTAAAAATTTTAGTAGATTTAAATTAAACAGTGACAATCACGATTACAATACTAGGAATAAAGATAAAATAGCGGTGCCAGGTTTTAGATTAGCAAAGACAAATAAAAGGTCCTTCTTAGGTAATTGTGTGCGGTTTTATAATAAAGTTCCTAAACATATTACAACGCTCACAGAGGGGAAATTCAAGTTGCAAGTGAAAAACATATTTATTAAAAAATCCTACTACACAGTTTCTGATTACATAAACGACAAAAATGCCTGGACAATTCCGCCTCCGCCAAGCTATTGCCTGTCACCTACATAATTTAAACAAATATTGTAATAACTCTATTATATAGTATGTATGTAACACATTGTTAAAAGATGTTTAAAATAATGGCCCCGAGTTTCTTGCCCGTTCTTCTCGCAGTGGCTCTATACAATTTATTTGCTGAACGTGGCAGTACAATGTAGAATATTTCAATACTAAAATTTGTAATTGACCTTCATAAGAGCGTCGTAGACGCCTAAATTGAATAAATGATTTTGACTTTGACTTTGAATAGATTTTCTACTCGAGGGTGTTAGCCCGCAAGGCGAGCATTTGCAAAATGGTTTAACAGAGTTTAATAAGAGCGTAAGTTTAATTTGGGTCTAGGTAACATAAGGTGTACTCATTGCTATAAACACAATTCAATTCAATAAGACAAGTTTGGTGTACCGGCGGTATGTCGCCGATATTGTGTTCCTGCATAAACTTTAAATGGTTAGTTACATGGACAGTCTAAAGCTCCTAAAATTTTAATTACTCGTGCAGTCTTCAAAACAGAATTATATTTTATCTGCATATCGAATTTTGCCGAAAAACCAAAGTGACCGATATCATTTTCAGAATTATACAACCAATTGGGAAAAAAGGTTCTCAGGTGGTTACCACATTATACCATAAGACGTAGATGTGGTAGGACTAGGTAGACTGGCGACATCGTTGCAGTTGCAGTGAGCCAATGGTTATAAGTGGCTTATAGCTGTTTATTGTCGTATTCTATGGGAGAGGCTTTATCCAACGGCGGACGTCTTCCGACTGATGATGATATAGATGAAGAGAATTATTTGTGTATTGTTTAGTTTTTAAGTGCGACTTCCCAAGTAGCATTCGGAGTTCTATATCAGATGTCTAGTCGTTCACATGAACTCCAAAAGCTGTGTAAGTCAGCTGTATAAGAGCTGTATAGCTTGCTATAACGCTCTTATAGAACCAGTTTGGGCACAAATTAGACAGCCTTAAGTTCACTATGGCTGTACATTAGCAGTATAATAGCATTATAATAGCAGTTTAAGTAGTAACATCGGACTTAAGGCTGACTTGCGGCACTATATGGGACGCAGTGTGATCCATACAATGTACATGAGCGTAATAAAGAGTAACAAGTGGCTAAATACACAGCCTTCACAGTTATAAAATCTGACAAAAGTACTCCAGTGCTACCTAGAATTCACGTGTGTCCTAAATTATCTCTTCATTTTATAATTATTCACTACAATTGTTTGGTTTTGTGTGTGCCATCCAGAAAACAATTAACTCCGGCGGATATTTGGATAAAAATTTATGATAACACGCGGTAATAAGTACCTGTTTCAAAGACTTAATAATGTTAATGCCATGGGAATGCAACTTTATCGTGAAATGTATACATATTTACCGCTAAAATATTCACGTAAATCCTCTGTAAAAACGCGTTATTCATTTTAAAATATTTAAAACTGGCTGAGAGGTAATGTACAATTTTCAGTTTTTGATATTATATTGGCATTATAATTATACTACGGAAATTAATTATAACATGAAACCAAAACTCAACCGCTCTATCTGCGTATTTTGTGATAAATCTGCAAGATAATTTTTGAGATTTATTATTTGGTAAATATTTTAGGTTAGAATAAAATGGTGGAAATGAAATACCGCTATGTGAACTGTTATAACTCCAATTTAATGCGGTTGAGCGTATATAGGTTCACATGTATTCTGTTAGTATGCTGTTATCTATATGAAGTCCCACATTTGTATCACTACAGAGCCAATGTCTATAAATTTATTCTAATGTGTACTTATGTACAGCTTTAAGATGTAGTTCAGGACTATTGTGTATCATCGTTCAATGTACTGAAATTTTAGAGATCCGCAATAATAATTATTGTCCGTTAAATCGCCTAGACCAGGTTCTAAGTCAAGTATGAATACCTAAAGGACAAATTTTGTAACAAACTAACAAAAATCACTTTTTGTTTTCGTGTGAGACACACAGTTTGGTGTCAGAGTTACAAAAAACACTATACTACTCTGTTCAAGAAGGTATTTAAAATAATGTAAACCAATTAGATAAAGGTGGACAACATTATACCCTGCGACAGAAAAGGACAGAAAATAATAGTTGTCACTCAGCCATAGTAAAAAACACTGTTTACAATGTTTTAAAGGTGAATATACACCTGTCAGCACCGTAAGCGCCGAGTCGGCAAGTGTAATAGTGTAACCTTATTATCAGATAAATAGCTGTTGTCTGTTTTATAAATAACTGTTATTTCTGATATTTATCTGTTAAAATTCTGTAAAATATGGTTACACTAGCAGACTTGGCGCGTACGGCGCTGACAGGTGTACGATCGCCTTAAATATCTACTTAGACAAAGTATATGCTATTTATTTCTGACCTTGAAAGTAAACATGCGCATTCCTTTTAACAAGTAAGCGAGAAATAGAGGCGGGAACGGGATAAGTATAGATCCTCTGATCACTCGCGTGCGTGATGGCTAGGATAGGATTTGTTATTGTATTGTTATTTAGTTGCGAAATAAAGATTACGTGAAGTGTATGTTTCTGTGTGTCACCGTTATTCGTATTTTATAAAGGTATTATTTGTTTATTTTAAGGAGCGTGTATTATTTGTTTATTAGTAAAAATTCATTTATGTGACTGATTTTATCTACAATTTCAACTATTTATTTATCGGTATTAGGTGCATAATGGCGATAATATGCGACACTAAGATAGACTTACCTTTAATATAGGCTCTAGCTGGCGAGTCACAAATGAAGCATCTGATTTTTATCTTTATAGTTTTCTCTAATCGCTCAACTACAAGACCTTCTTCTAATAATATCTTTATGTCATTTACAAAATGTTCTAAGAATTCATTTAATTTCTTTGGTTTTCCTTTCCCAAAATAGATTCCAATAACAAAAGGCCGAATTCTAGGATTTTCAAAAATATTACATAATATGGGCCAAAATTCATTTGTAGAACTTTTAAAAATAGGCAAACCATCCACATTTATGTTAATTGAAATCATATCCGGAATATCAATCCAATCTTGCAAAATTTTCTTCAAAGGTTTTGCTATCCCATTGTGCCAGTATTGACCTCCTTCTACATTTTTTAAAGTAACATTAACGGGAGTGCATAAAATTGTTCTAGCATCAGACGGTAGTGTTCCCGGTTTAAAATCGTTTATTATTCCTGACAATTTATTCAAAGCGGAATGAGGAATACTATTTTCAATAGCCCATGCTCTTATTTTTTATATATTAAAGGTTAAATGATTGTCCAAATCAAAATTGTATTCACTATCACTAGAACTGCTATCACCACACTCTGATATCTGTATATTTTGAAAGGAAACTTTCAGGTTCAGGCACCTTTTTTTCTGCTTCATGTACAGAACCACCATGACCAACGGTTGAATTCGCACTTGTTGAAGCCGTTTCGACGGGCTCATTTTCGGGCGTCGTTGTCAATCGACTGTTTATTCTTACAATTTGCGAATATTCTTTTGCAATTTTTCTTCTTATTACACCGGTTCTCGCTCTCATTTTCCAAGAGTTTTTATTCATTTTCACAAATTGTAGCACGCGACGAATAAACACACAGCTTGTGGGATAAGTGTTATAGAATATCACATTCACATTCATGTTCTGCTTACAGCAAATAAGAGTAGTACTTCTGGACAAATAAACTGCTATTGATGTTAATGGACAACACATATAGTCCTTTTAACAGCCTACAGTGCACATGCGAATCATTTAAACACTTTTGTACAGATAGTAAAAAAAGGTTATTTTAATGATCACAAACAAGTCCTACTACAGATACTAGCTGTATAACAGTCTAAAACAAGTAAACATAACAGCCTTTGGTTTTATAAATGACCACGTGTGTTCTATTAAAATGCTAGCTCTATAACATCGTACAAGTAGGCCGTTAAACAGCGGTTGCCGTATCTCTACCCTCCTATAATGCTCTTAGTCAGACGGCTGACTAAAGGATAATTGTTAGAGTATTATAACACCAACAAACATATAAAAGTATAACTCTACACTCCTATAAGTCCCTTAGACAGGTGTAGGTGCAATTAATCGCAATAATGCAGCTTATACATCACGAGTGAACTGTAATAAAGCTTCAAGTACACCTGGGAACTAAATGTGTACTCTTAAATGGAGTAAAATGCTACTTGGGTTATAAAAAAATATACCTTATAATAATAATAGATATAATTATAATCATGGTATAAAGTGTTCACCTCTAGAAGTTGATGTACATTAAATAATACTCACACTCACACACATAAACACGAACACTATAACACCAGTACACACAAATGCATCATAATAGCTAGCATAAACGTTTAATTACATTTTTGTATTTTATAATATGAAGAGTCAGAATGGTCTGGAGGCCCTTCACCAGTACTAATCTTCTTTTAATTACGTGGGTAGGGCGTGGAAATACAAATTAATGAGTTCAGATCACAATCGACGTATTTTAACCAGCATCCACAGAAATCACGATATAATTTGGTAATTAGCGATGAGTACTTCACGAATTCAACTTGATTAAATCTTGAAGTAGCGTGATGGTAAAGATTCTCAGCGATTCGTCACTAGCGTGGTGCGCGGGCGCCGTCTCGTTCAAAAGTGAGTTTAAGATGGCCGCCCGCACTACCATCGACAATGACGCTTCGCTAGGTTGACATCGACAGTCCTGTCAACCTGACGTTTGACATTTGACGTAAACGCCGTCACGGCCGGACTGACTTGCAACCGTCCTCGGGCGATTTATCTGATAGATGCATAATCCGTTCGCTCATCCTGACTTTATCATTTTCATCAGCATACAAACACTCAAATCAATTATAGACTTGGACTAACCAGGCAAGTGTATCCGCTTAGCCAACCGTAAGGTGTGACTCGGACTACACTTCAGTAAGACCAGTCAGCAAATGCATTAGATACCAATTCAGGTTAGGATTTAGCCTAGACAACACATTTTTATACTTGTAAATATTTAGACAAGCCAATCCTAACCAGGATGTGACCCGGACGACACAATTCGTCTGACAAATATCAGGCGATCATCCAGGACAAGTCAGTTTTCTCGAGGGATCTGACTTGGACGACAAATTCGTCAGATGACGCTAAATAAACCACTGTGACAAGTCAATGACTCGGACGACGCATTTCGTCTACCATCTGTGACAAGTCAATGACTCGGACGACACATTTCGTCTACCTTCTGTAACAAGTCAATGACTCGGACGACACATTTCGTCTACCTTCTGTGACAAGTCAATGGCTTGGACGACACATTTCGTCTACCTTCTGTAACAAGTCAATGACTCGGACGACACATTTCGTCTACCTTCTATGACAAGTCAATGGCTCGGACGACACATTTCGTTTACCTTCTGTGACGAGTGAAGTGCCCTCTAATTATTCACGTTGGAGTAAGAACGACACTTCTTCGCCCAGGATCGACCATTTTTACAATTATTCATAATTGTAGGAATGTTAGAGTACAGTAACGATAGTTTGTACTATACCTTATGATAGTGAATTGTCTTGTTCCGTGCGCACTTCAACTTAATTTAAAAGACTAGACGCGATTTCAGTAAGAATATTTAAGAGTTTGATTGGAAGCATTCACTATGCTTTTAAGTTTATAGCGATCATTATTTAAAACTTCAGTAATAACGAATGGACCCCTAAATTTCCTGTCTAACTTTGTTTGATTTCGTTCACGGTTTTTGGTGAACACGTAATCACCTTTAGAAAATGGCTTAATTTTTGCGCGGCCACGATTGAATCTAACAGTTTCGGATTTAGCAGCTTTCTGGATGTTTGCTGATGCATCTTCCCTAACCGAAACAATACCTATCTAAGCGAACCTCGTTCTCGTTATCAGTGCAATTTATTTTTGGCCATACCCAGTTATGGCTAGGAACGAATCCCTAACATAAGTTTTGATGGAGAACATTTGTTTACGGTAGATTTTGTACTTTTTAAGGCAAGCTGAATATTTCCTAATTCGTCCCGCCACGTCTAATTAGGATCGTTTACGACGATAGTTAAAAGTCTCTTTAAAGTACGCATCACTCGTTCGACCTGGCCATTGGCTTTACTTGCACCCGTCGAAATAAAGTGAAGTTCTATTTTATGCACGTCACAAAAACTTTTAAAATCAGAACTGATGTAGCAACGACCTTGATCTGCAATTATTCTTTTTGGCGTTCCAAAAAGGTAAACTGCTTTTTGCAGTGCATGTATTGCACTATGTGCATTAAGATGTGGTATGTTCGAATAAAACGTACTTCGTAAAACCGTCAATGATTACCGAACAATACTCCATCCGGTTGCTCTTCCCGCTGAGCTTTCCCGAAAAATCAATATAAACTGTGTGGCAGGGCACACCACACATTTTAGGAATCGGATGAAGCTGAACGAGCTGAACTCCCGACGGGCCTTTAGAAGCCTTACAAACTATGCACGAATCTATGAATTTCCGAACTCATTTAGACGTATCTGGAAACCAATACTTCTCATAGAGCTTGTCTAACGTTTTATCCCTACCTAAATATTGCTATTTATTGTGAATATGATTTATGAGTGTCCAAATAAGGGATCGCGAGCCTATAGGCAGCTAGGAGATCATTTTATTACGAACGATTTTCTATAAAGGATGCCTTCTCTGACATCATAAGATTGGACTAAGGGTTCCGGAAAACTGTTACTGTGATATTTTGTGATGAGGTCTTGGATTTCAGCATCCCTTTTTTTTATCAACTGATAACCAACCTTGATGGAGCTCAACAAATTGAACAGATTTAGTTTGCGCTGTTTCAGATTCTAAGGGAGTAACCGTATTAGAATTTGTAATAGGATTTCGAGACAAAAAGTCAGCGTGTTCCATTCTGCTACCTTCGCGATAAACAATATTCTCAATCCTCAATTCTCAATTGTTTATTGCAACATATGAAGCTACATGCAGGTCTTATTTAACATGTTTGTGTGTGTTATACATATGACCCTATAAGGGTATGGCAATAGTAGGATAATATAGAAGTCGTGAGCCTGCAAATATGCCCACCAACGATGTACATGGAGAGTTAAATCCTTATTAGTATTTGATGCCTTCAATGAATTACAGTCCGTAACAATTGCAAAACTTCTACCATGAAATGTTCTACCGCTCTAACGACTGCTGATGTATCTCTCTCTAACTCGTAAGAGTGGTAGCGAAACTCTGCATCTGATGTTCGACGGCTAAAGCATTTTACAGCGTGGTGAAGGTTGTATTTCTTTTGTAAAAAAATCGCTCCATAACCGTGTGAGCTAACGTCTGTATGTAATTCTACAGAGAGTTCCGGGTCAAATATTGTAAGTACGGGTTCAGATGTAAGAATGTCTATTAATCTTTTGCGTATTTTTTTTCATGTTCAGTAGTCTAAGTAATTCGCCCTTTTAATTTTCTAAGAGGATATAAGGGACCCACAACCCGGGTGGAATCGGGGATAAATTTCCGGAAATAGGACGCTAATCTAACGAGGAGAAGAAATTTGCCCCAACGAGCTGATCGACTTGTTCCTCTATTCGAGGCAAAGAATAACGTTCGGCCATGGTAGTAGAATTTCACCCCCTGTAATCGAAACATAGTCTGTCTGTATTGTCCTTTAGAACATTGGGGCTTGCAAAGGGGGAATAAATCTCCTGAACCATTCCTGCATCAAATAATTTTTTTGACCTGTTCCCTGAGATTATTTGTTTTTCTATGGGTGCGCGTTTAGTGGGACACCTATATAGGATCTTTTTCGGATCCACTAATCTAAGTCCACATACCCCTACGAGTACTATAAGATTATTTAATGTCTTATCACAAAAAACGAGATTGCTCTTTGGTGTACTAGGTTATCATTATCAATTTTCACGCATAGTCCTAAATCAAAAATATCCCTACCAATTATTATAGTATCAGATATAGGTATTACATTCAATTGGTATAGCAAGTTTATTAAACGTTACACAAATTCAAACTTAACTTCGCTTTGAATTTGTGTAGCGCGTTGAATGTTATTTCCTACTAGCACTAAGATAAACGATATCTTTACACACAGTACCCAAGAGCTTATTGCTAAGACTTTCCTTTATAAGTGAATAAGACGACCCACTATAGAATAAAAAAAGGAACAAACTCACCGGATAATGTTTGCCAAAGTAGGCAGGTAAGAAGGGCGGTGCTCGCAATGATGGACCTCCTTGAACGCAACCTTGCATCCGTTCTTCTTGTTGGGGCAGTTATTTGTCACATGATCCTTTTGTCCACACGTGTAGCAGCTCACAGAAGTAATGTTCTGCGAAGCGCTTGAAGAGCGGTGTGTCTTGAGATGTAGGTCCGGAACGATCACGACGTTTTCTACATTCTGCGAAGCGGTGACCCATTATTGCCCAGAAGCTACATCTGCCTGAAAACCTTTGGGTTGGACTATAGCGCTTGATCTCAGGGTCGTTGATTTCTCCACAACCTGACCGACGACGCCTCAGAGATACACCTCCCAGTATCCGGAATATTTGAGTTCTTCAAAGTAGTCTTGAAATAATTTTGGTTTAGAAAACTTCGCTATAAGAGACTGCTTGACTACGCTCTAGGTCAATTGTAGGTTCAATTTGGTGATGCAAGATGCAGCTCGTCCTTTCAAAGCACTCGTAAGAGCCATGAGTAAGTCTGTTCTATCCAAACCCCTCTTTTGAAAGATGACTTCTGTTATATTGCACCAACAGTCAATGTCGTCATCGGGGTCGTCTGGAATGAAGGGTAGCAATTGCGTAGGATGATTAGTGTTCACAGCTGGTACTTGCCAAACCGCGAGAACTCGAGATAAAAGCGTCTCATGCCGTCGAGTGATTTCTCGGCATCCCTTTTGATCAGCTGGCCCTCAACTTGGGACGTCGAATCCCACTTCTGATGAAGAGTCAGAATGGTCTGGAGGCCCTTCACCAGTACTAATCTTCTTTTAATTACCTGGGTAGGGCGTGGAAATACAAATTAATGAGTTCAGATCACAATCGACGTATTTTAACCAGCATCCACAGAAATCACGATATAATTTGGTAATTAGCGATGAGTACTTCACGAATTCAACTTGATTAAATCTTGAAGTAGCGTGATGGTAAAGATTCTCAGCGATTCGTCACTAGCGTGGTGCGCGGGCGCCGTCTCGTTCAAAAGTGAGTTTAAGATGGCCGCCCGCACTACCATCGACAATGACGCTTCGCTAGGTTGACATCGACAGTCCTGTCAACCTGACGTTTGACATTTGAAATCATCAAATGTCAAACGTCAGGTTGACAGTACTGTCAATGTCAACCCATCGAATTTAACGTCGCGTAAAATGGTATTATATTTTGGGGAAATTGTTCCAACAAACAAAATGTATTCATAGCACAAAAAAGATGCAAAGTCAAAGTCAAAGTCAAAATCGTTTATTAAGTTTAGGCGTCTACGACGCTTTTATGAAGGTCAATTACAAATTTTAGTATTGAAATATTCTACATTGTACTGCCACGTTCAGCAAATAAAATGTATAGAGGCACTGCGAGAAGAACGGGCAAGAAACTCGGGGCCATTCCTTTAAACTTCTTTAAACAATGTGTTACATACTCGTACTTACTATATAATAAAGTTATTACAATATTTGTTTAAATTATGTAGGTGACAGGATAGCTTGGCAGAGGCGGAATTGTCCACGCATTTTTGTCGTTTAAGTAATCTGAAACTGTGTAGTAGGATTTTTTAATGAATATGTTTTTCACATGCAACTTGAATTTGGCTTCTGTGAGCGTTATAATATGTTTGGGAAATTTATTATATAACCGTACACAATTACCTAAGAAGGACCTTTTATTTGTCTTTGCTAATCTAAGACCTGGCACTAATTATTATGGTTTGTTACAAGTACCTTTAAGAATGTCATTTTCTTGTTTATATTCATAGATACACGGATATTTCAAACCATAAACTTTACTACAGCTGGAAATGAAAAGAGATATAAAACATTAGAATGTTCTGCAGAAGAGTTGAGCTCGGGGAAAAAAAAAACAATTGCTTTATGTGTGTATCCCGGTATCGATACAAATGGTAAGCACGCAATAATTTGTTGTGGACATTGTCGCACGCAGTCGTGTCGCATCATCCCGAAAATGAAAATAAAATTGCAATTATTTAGAATACAATCGAATAATTTATTTGTAAGACATGGTATGTATATAATAACAGAAGCATACAGGATGATATAATTAATTTCATCCTATATGCTTTTATAACAAGACTTCATCTTATATGTTTTTAAGCAACACACAGAAAGACACATAGACAGCGAAGTCTTAGTAATAGGGTCCCGTTTTTACCCTTTAGGTACGGAACCCTCAAAATACAAATCGAAGTTGTTTACAAAATTACACGAGAATTGATTGAGAAATGTAACGCGTTGATAAGAATAACCAGAAATCCGGCGAGACATACGGCAGCATTTTTGCTCAAGCTAAAACAGAGATGCTTTGCGCTCGCTCTGTCAGTCTTTGTGTTATTGTATCATAATATTTAAACCTAAAAAGCTATCAGGAGGAGATTTCTCAGTACAATACGATCAGAAATCGGTGTTTCCTTCTTACAAATAATGCGTTAAGTTTTATTGATATTATAATGTCTTACAGTTATCTTTCTGTCTATAACTTTTACAGATCCATTTATTAATGGGTTAGCAATGGCCAAGATGTTGGATCAGAATGATGATGGAATAAATTTAGTAACACGTTATGAGTACAATGAAGACACAGTTTTAAATCTGGATTGTTATTCCAAGTATCCTGGACACACATGGCACTATGACCGTAAGTATTTACTTTTACTCAAGAAAAACATCGTTACACCTTATCTGATCCTGAAACATAGGCGGAAGCTTCAAATAAGACCCAAATCGGCTTCAAAATATAACTGACTGTTCTATATCCTGGTGTACAATGTCCTGAACACAGAACAAATAAAAAAGTTAAACGGAACTCTGGAAACAGCGAAGTGAAGCCAAGTAAAACTATGTATCGTCGTGTACACATAATTACACACATTCACGTACAGCGAAACTAAGTCTTTGCGTTTATTGTAAACGTAAATATATATAAGAAATTTACGTTGAAAATGCCGAGTTTGACAAGAAAAGGAATAAACAATCTTTGAAAAATTTATTTAATTTCTTTAAAGCACATTTTCGGCAACTATAGTCTTAATAACCAAAATTAAGACTAATGTAGTTGACTATTGTTTAGGTATTTTTGTTGATTTTAAAAAGGCGTTTGATAATATTTGACTCAAACAACTGATATATAAGCTGAAAGACTTAGGTATAACTGGTACAGCCCTCTAAATATTCGAATCGTTTAACTTATAGGCAACAAGTAGTAAAAATGGAGAGCTAGGAAAGTGCTCTTTAGCAGATAAAATGTGGCGTATCCGAAAAAGTAAACAAGTAAAGTTAAAAAGAAATGTAAACTTAAGATAGTAAACGATCCTTGTTCGGTGTTAGGTAGTTTATTTTTCATGACAAACATAAAGAACATCAGTTTAATAGGCATCTCAACCTATATATAGATGAAACTGGTCTTTTTTATTATTCAAATTCAGCATTTGGTGTCAAAGTAATCTTCATTTAATTATACATATCTATCTCTCTGACTAAATAAAAAAGCAGCTGTTCGGTATTTAAAAGAAAAGTTAAACTTCATGCCTGCATCAGAGGTAGTAATTCTTTTCTGGTATTTTTGTTCTTATCAACTCATAGATTTTCACGTTATTTTCACATATCAATAAATAATTAAAATAAGTATAATTAAAAAAATCTGAACTTAACTATTAGAAAGGTAATAATAGACGATCACAAGCCTTAACAATTGGGTTAAAATTATTATTATAAAGATAGAGAACGTAGTAAACAAATGTAGGGTTGGCTATTGGTTATGAGCAGGTATAATTTCAGCATCTTTATATTAAATTAATAGGAATGATTTTTAATAGAAATACTTTAAACTTAACAATGATATAATAGGTTATTAATTAGGGCGTATGATCTACAAGTAAAACAGGACTTTGGTTACCACCACATTCTTCAGTTGGTTTGCATAAACTCAACTGTTCCTACATTTGGTTCCACAACATTTTAATAATCACAATACAAGGTTGGCAAGCATCACTTGGATCCCAAACTAGTTAAAATATAATATCCTAAGGCCTGTGCAGTATTACGCAGCAAGCAAGCTATGCGGTCGTTTTTATGAAGTGTTGTTTAAAACTGGTATACTTTTGACAAGAAATTCCAAGATGTTTCCCTGGTACGTTTGCAGCTGGCATTGGCGAGAAATTCCAAGATGTTTCCCTGGTACGTTTGCGGCTGGCATTAACAGCATAGCCAAAATTTCATACAATCTCCATAAAAGCTACCTTTTCAAACTCAAAACAACTATTGCGAATATTTATCCCAAAAGAACCAATCACACGTATGGTCTAATAGAACACCTTTTTTTTTTTTTTTTTATGCCTGATAGGTTAGCCTTTGACCACTATCTCACCTGATGGTAAGTAACGATGTCGTCGAAGATGTTGTTCAGGCTAACCTAGAAGTACTGGCTCTCAAGGACAGCTGCCGGAACACACCGTTAGGTGCTTGGCGACAGATTTTCTACTTGAGGGTGGTAGCTAGCCAGGCGGGCATTCGCAAAATGCCCTACCACCATGCTATAACGACTGCCATCCTAAGACAACAACCGGGACCGACGGCTTAACGTGCCCTCCGAAGCACGGAAACGCTCAGTAGTAATGTCACGAAAGGTCACCCATCCAACTTATGACCGCGCGCGTCGTTGCTTAACTTTGCTGATCGGTTGAGAACAGCTAAGTAAACTTCGCTACGAGCGCTTCAAAATTATAATATAGAATATATATTTAGAAATTGATTTGCTATAATTGTAGAAAATAGTAGTTTATTTAAATGTCATATACTCGTAATAGAGGCTATTAAAACATGAGTGTAGTTGTTTGTTCAAAATAAGATTACACTAGTGTTTTAAAACCTAATTATATGCAGTTGCATACACTACTTTATTTGGTCTCATGGCTATAGGTAGCTATATAGGCTATATAGCTACATTAAATAACATTTTTATTCAACAAAATATTACTCAAATTCTTATAAACGAAATAGCACCAAAATGGAAAAAGTCTGTTATTGTTCTATGGCTCGGAACCAGCGCGTTGCTCACCAGAGATAATGTGTACTAAAATTGAATTGAAACCTCCTTGGTCTGTTCACATTGTACTTTAATTATTAAAAAAATGTTTTAAAGCATTGTTTTGTTAGGAGAATCATGCTTTAATTTAACTTTTTAATTTTCTTGAAGAATTATGTAAATAAAATATGCCAATAAAAGTCTGTATTTCATTTCATAATTAGAATCTTACCGAATGAGATTATATAAAATAAATTATCTTAACGGAACAATCAAATAAAATCACTTATTGTTTTATGTTTCAGCAACACGAATTCTGACTATGGCTCCCAAAACTCCAGGAATGTTTGATAATGATATACATTCCTATAAGCTCCACAATTTATTTCAGCTTCACTCAAATTTTACTCACGGGAGTATTAGTTGCATAACTTGGAATAATAGGCAAACTGTGAGCGCAACAACAACAGTTGAGCTTATAAAACATTTTGAATATTTTGGTGCTCCAGAAACAGGTAAGAATACGTGGCAGAGGGGACGCGTCGTGCCAGCAGAATTTTCTCCCAGAAATCCCAGGTCAAAGACTATATTAAAAAAAAGGAGTTATCGCAAGTACACATTTCAAGGGGGGTTCTACACCTCCCCTCCTTACCCCTCTCTCCCTACAGCCATAAAATTTATTGGTGTAAAGGTAAAGTCCTACCAGGTTTGGCCAACAACCAGATTTGAATTTATCTGACCGATAAAAAATCTCTGCATGATATCAGAAATATATATCTAAATATTAGTAAATAACAATAAATCTATCAGTCCATCATCGTAAAATATGTTTGTTAACGATCATTGAGAAGGTGTATGTTTATAGAAGCATGTTATACTAATGAAGCCATTGTCAGGAGTAGCAAAGATAATGCACACTGTCATCTGATGCGAGAAAGTGCAGACCGTTTACATAGTTATACATAAGTCTGCTTTTGAGTTCTCTTTCTTCTTCTCTTTATCTTTCTTGAACTTCTAAGGGTCCTTTGTCTTGGATATCAAGACAAAGGGCACTTCACTCTTTTTGCACAACTTTAAGAAAAGCATGATGTTTTATAAGCGTGTATTCTAAAATGCTTACAGATTAATAGAGGTAGAAATTTGTTCCGTCAATGCGTTCCCCCGCGCGCCAAAAAACCCTTTAAATATTTTTTTTTGTTATTCTAACGGAATAAGCTCGAGGCTCACCTGATGTTAAGCGGACTAACCTCTGCCTATAACAGATGCATTTCGTCACAGATCACGAATTGCACTGCGCCCTTCACCTCGAGACATAGTTCTTAAGTCTCTTGTGCCTGTAATTTCACTGGCTCTCAAGGACTGCTGCCGGAACACACCGTTAGGTGCTTGGCGACAGATTTTGTACTTGAAGGTGGTCGCTAGCCAGGCGGGCATTCGCAAAATGCTCATCCACCATGCGGTGAAGCTCAAGCCCGCGGCGGGATTCGAACCATGGACCTGCTGCGCGGCAGTCCATAGCCAATGCCACTGAGCCATCACTGCTTCGAACTGGCGGAATATGACAGAATTGGGAAGGTCGGCGCGTGGCGGGCGAGACGTTTAAACAAATACGCTTGTTTACACTTGGGTGCTCCAGTACCTTATATCAATTGACAGTTTGATGGGGTACTTGAAGTACTCAAGATCAATTAAGAGGAAATCAGAACGCGCGAAAAAAAAAATACGTTTAACGCTCAGGTCAAAGTCAAAGTCAAAATCATTTATTCAATTTAGGCGTCCACGACGCTCTTATGTAGGTCAATTACAAATTTTATGTCGCTCCATTCCCATACGATTGTTAAGAACAAAATGAAAAATTAGAACCTTGTATCATTTGTCATGATGGCTTAACGGTTCGAGCATACTCCGGCTATAGGGATGGATGGCGCGGATTTGAATCCCGCTCTTGGCTATATATTTTTTTCTTGTTGTAATTTTGTTATTACGAAGGTGTGTTAAGAACAATGATAACTTATTGTTGTACATCGCGCATCACATAATTACCTTAGGTGGAAAAGTTAGCCTATCGAAGTTTAAGATACAATTAAATTAATGAGTAATTGTGCCAAACCTTTATTAAAAAATATATATTAAATTGTAAGTTGTTCTGTCAACACGGTATTTAAAAACAAATATATCAATAAACCATGACTTATTTTTGCAGAGACATCTTTATTAGAAAATAATGGATTTTCATATCCAACTGATTATATTATATACGTACTTAGTGTAAACGGAAATGAAGAAGCGTATTATAATTTCTACGATGGTGACCAAGCAATGATTGTGTGCTATGATCCTAACGGAGATTACACGGATATGGTATATACTACAAAATGTAAGTAGGGACGCCTGGGCCATCTGAGTTAAACAGGCTCACAGTCCAAAGGGTTTTTAAAGGTTGAACGTGTAAAAGTGTTTTAGTGTTCATATCAAATTCTTCTATCATAATATTGCTGTCCTCATCATTGGTAATAAATACGCTAAGTGCGAATCATCTGACACTTCTCTAACATTGCATGTTTTGTATTAACGCTTGCTAACCGAATAATCTTAACCCCTATTGAGTATCCACCGGTCTGCCGGATTTCCCTTATGTGTCCCATCCGGCCTGCCGGAGATCGGTCAATAGTCGTGGTTACATATTCACCATAAAATCTGCGTAAGTTCGATTTTCATAATTCAAACGGTTTTCGTGAGAATGGATCCTTGGCTATGCGAGAAAAAATCCATAATATTCTGATATAACAGAAAGTATGTTTAAAATTGATATGAAATCTGAAACCAGCTCAAATTACATTTTGGCGCCAAAATTTTGTATAGATTTATGTCATTTAAAAATAATCTCGTAACTACTTCTAAAGTAATTAACCTAGAAAGCTGTAATTTTGCATTTCTATAGGCAACAAGTCAATAACGATGTTAAAAGAAATTAAAAGGATAAGGATTGATAACTTTTTTTTTTATAGATTTTTTTATTTGACCCCCGTTTTTGTTACGGCCGGAATTCCGGTGGTCTAAAAAAAAGGTTTAGTGTGAAGCTTGTATTTATCCGATCGTTATTATTTAAACGTTGTTAGTAAGCTACTATCATTGGCTATACAACAAAAAAAACCGCATTACTCTATGGTAACGAGAAATTACTCAAATCATGAAATGAAAAAAAATAACTTTCACTCGATGCATTTTGCCGCGCAAACACTCACCGATCGAAATTTACGTAATAAATAATCTCGTAACTACTTTTAAACCTGTAAACCTAAACATCTGAAACAATTCAGGTGTATAGATTACATCTAAATAATCATATCAAAAGAAAAACCAAATTCGTAGATGGTATAGTTTTTGAGAAAAAAAATAAAATCCGCTTGTGTACAGTTTTCCCGCCAAAATTCTTAAAAAAAATCGCGTTGTTTTAATCTCGTTACTACTTATAAAATATTTATCCTTACAATCTGGTATTATTCATGGGTAAAGAACCATAATAAATACACACATTAAAAAAAAAAACAAAGTTGTAGGTGGAATAGTTTCGGAAAAAAAAAATAAAAAAAATATATAAAAAATGCCGTTTCCCGCCATTTTCGTCGTCTGTTCAAACCCATTTTCCTGTAAAATTTTCCATGAAAAGGTCTATTTTCATTTCTTTTCCCGTAAAGAGAATATGATGAGGATTGCATTGGTACCAAGAAGTTTATATGTTGATTGGAGACTGCCACAAATAAACTCGATTAAAAAACAAAATACCTCAAAATCTGGAAAAATATATTTTTATTCGCTGTTTGATCCACTCAAACTAAGTGTATGAAAATGTTATTTTTTGTATGGTATAGGTAATATATTGGGGTATGGGGATGTTAGGGTGACATGTTTAGGTAATGGAAAACTACTTAGTACTACAAAAAAACGTTACGGGGCGTCGCGGGATAAAAAAACGTGAGCAGTTTGGTCGATTGTGTCATAGGAGGTGGACAGATTGGACACACGAGGGGACAATTATAACGAAATGAAAAATTTTAACCTCGATAATATATGTTTCTAAATCCTAAACGGGTCTATTCACACTCGATTATATACTCTTCATACTAGCGACTTATTTACAAATGATTAGAGCACAAAATTCTTGCCACGAGTGGGAATTGAATCATCATCCCCTGGATTCACGCAGAGTGCCTTAACCTATCTATAGCGTGTTCTGATAGCCTTAAGTTATCAGAACACGCTCGACTAAGTCGAATCTTGTGCTCCAATTATTTTATTTTCAACCGTCATAGGGGACGTTGCGGCCATAGAGCTAGTGAAATTTATTTAATCACATGGAAACCAACAGCTAAATATAGTAGTAATAGCAACTTAAATATATACAGAGAGCCAATTGCAGGTTTTCACGGATTAAAATTATAATGAAATATATAAAAAATGTAAACACTCAAAAAATACACAGATCAAGTTGTAATGATTACATATGTGCATGCCACAATAAATTTAGAGATAAATAATTCAAGCGAAAGTGACAAAGAATATATTCTACAATTGTAAAAGATATTTAGATATTTATTTTTTTCCTGATAGATTAGCTTTTGACCACCATTTTACCTGACAGTTTTGGTAGTCTACTAACTCCATATCGTTCATATTGAGTCAATATTGATTCAATCTCGGATTCATATTAAAACGAAACGAAATAATAAATTAATAATAAAATTGTTTTCTGAATTACCTTACTCTTCTCTTTTAATTTTTTCTTGGCAATATCGTGAAACCAGCCTAGATTCATATATATGGGATCAGCAGACTACCGATTTTGTCTTGTATGAATCTTGAATTAATCTATGCTGAATATGAACATGTAATTAGCAGACTTGGCCCCCAGGTAAAAAAACAAACAGCGCCATCTAAGAAATAGTTTTAAATAATCAATTCAATTAGCTTAGATATAATATAATCAATAAATAAATATTAGATATGATACTTCGTGTCATTTTTTATGATTTTGATTTTATACTTGGCTTATTAATAATTAGGGCATAGGTGTGATTAATATCAAAGAGACTCTTGGAGTAGTAGCTTTCGTTTCTGATTCCACATTTTGTCTAAATGACATATAATATAATACAATTTAGACAAATATATAATACAACATTAGACGAAAATACAACATTGTCCAATGTTGTATTTTTTTCGATCTTTTATTTGGGTTACAATTATTGACTTTAATTAACACAAAGTATTTTATTATACCATTGATTTATAATCATTTTATTTGGTATGAAATACGAAAGAAAACCTATGTCGTCAGATACACCGGTCCAAATTTCAGTTCAATAAGACCAATGTAAGTCTTTAAACAATTTTAAAACCGATTTCACTTACGTTAATACAGCTGAGTAGTTCGATCTCGACCGGTTTCGCGACTTTCAGAATCGCTTCATCATGGAGTGCGTACGCTCCTGACCGCATCCGCGCAAGCCGAACTACTCGGTTGTTTTAACGTAACTAAAATCTGTTTTAAAATTGTTTAAATATGTGTACTACGCACGAAAGATTAAACCAATGTAAGTCGTTCAAAAAACGAATTCAAACCTTGTTTAGTCGTGAA
The DNA here is from genome assembly GCA_963890685.1 of Plagodis pulveraria. Taxonomy (NCBI): domain Eukaryota; kingdom Metazoa; phylum Arthropoda; class Insecta; order Lepidoptera; family Geometridae; genus Plagodis; species Plagodis pulveraria. The sequence goes on from OY982977.1 coordinate 3,285,923, forward strand.
ATGTAATAAAATCTTTTGTTTATATATGTAGGTAGGTACTTATAACAAAACATTAAGTTAGGTCACTATGTTCCATGGTTGTGAAAATGGTGTTTAATTGTCTCCACCAAACAAAAGTTGGTATCTTCAAGACCCTGAACTATGATTCTATATATATTGGAAAGAAATAAAGAAAATACATTATCGTGTACTAGGGGCCATACAATTTTAGCAAAAAATGCACTTTCATCAGAATGATATCATCATATATATTAGAAAGAAGGAAAGAAAATACATTATAGTGTAATGGAGCCTTACTGCTTACATTTATTGCAAAAAACGCATGCAATGGTAGCATTTTACTTGTCAATTATTAACAGCAAATGAGAGAATGGAAACTGGCCCTGATCTTCGTAAATGGGAAATGTATATGCAGTTGACACAGGATAATGATGACACATACATTGATTGTTACAAATCAACAAAATATAATGGAAAAAAACTAAAACGAATATATTTCAAACTTCAAAAACCATCGCGTAAAGGTATGTATATATTGGCTATTGGCTGCGTACCAGAGATATACCAGGAAAATGAGCAGTGTGCGAGAAAATACAACCAATAGGATCACTGCGGTAAGCGAGGCTAGGAAAATGAAGCGTTTCTATTGGTGGGTTTTTTTCCTTGCACAACCACTCATATTCTTCGTTCATATCTGATAGTTACGCAGCCTTAAGAGTAAAGTGCACGGAGGGCTTTCTATACAAACATAGTTTCGTCATATTTTAAATACCAAGTGTTAATTATTAGTTACTTTTGGTACGCATATTGCTGAGCCAAATATCTATGCTTCTGGTTTGCCAGTTTTTCGATTTATTATTTGTGTTATCCCTGAATGCTAAAATAACAATGCCCATACAAAACTATTTTTGTATGGGCAATTATATATATAAAATACTTATGCTAACAGAAATCTGGCAAATCAGAAGCATAGATGTTAGGCTCAAGGATATACATGCAAAGTTTCACCAAGTTTGAACACTAAGACAAAATATGACGAAACTACGATTGTATAAAAAGTGCTCCGTGAACTCTACCCTTAATGCAAAAGTAATTTTGTAAGATTTTTTGTCTAGGACATACCCTAAAAACTGAAATATGTTATGATATACCATAAAATATCAAAAATATATTAATTTTAATGGATAATTATTTCACATAAATTGCATAAATAATATTTCAAATACTTCAGTAAATTGACATATCAAGTGCTGGTTTGCTCAATATATTTTTGAATGTACATATTTTTATACAATTGTTATAAACACGAGTTATTATATAATATCGTTCAGATATTATAATAAAACATTCAAAATCAAATTTAGAGCAAAAGATACGCACCGCAATACACTACGTGCGCGTACTTAGAAATTGTTCACTGTTTTTTTTATCTTCACTTATATACATTATGTTTAATTATAATATTAATATACTTTCCAGTTAGTCTAGGGTTTAAAGTGAATGGTTTCACCCTAACCTCTATACATCAAATAGAAAACAATAATCAAAGACCACAATATTTTTTTCAATATTTATACTATGAAAATGAACGTTTACAAATAGAAACTTTGAAGGATGAAGAAATTTACGGAGATATTTATTGTAATTTAACGGGCAAATATTTGTCGGAGGACTTGAAGGGTAAGTATCATGGATAACCTCTTATATACTAAATAACCGAACACTGCAGTCAGATAGCGATTTAAAAAAAACCTGGGACCTGAGGACCTGGCTCCACCGGTACCTGAGCAGTGGACGGTGAATGCATCCACCTGGTCCTACAGAGGTAGGTGAGGGGGCCGTTCGGGTCGCTGACCTTCCGATTGATGCAGGTGCTTTCCGGACACGGATGTTTCGGTATGTACCTGCACCAGATCGCGAGACGGGAGGCAACTCCAGTCTGACACGAGTGTGGGGCGCCGGAGGACACGGTACCCGCAGAGACACACGCTTTCGGCCCTCGTAGGTAGGGATCTCTCACTGTCGAGCGTTATAAATGCCATGCTTGGCCGAGAAAAATCGTGGCAGGCAGGGGTCTCCTTCAGCGAAGCGGTTATGGCGCTGTGTTGTATCAAGTACAACAATGTTTTTAATGTTTTAGACTCGTGACAACTAAATTCAGACTACTAAAAAAAGTTGAAATGTTATCTTCTAAAGGCGACCTATAAATGGATACGAGTGCAAAATCACTACTTATTTCGCAAACCAAGCAGTTGGTATCCCTAATCGCGGTTTCATTAGCGTACACTACGACTCCATCATTCTGAGTGTATATGTTTTTGGTGCTGGAATGTATCCGCCTATGTTGGAAATAACTACTATACTTTTAAGCCAATACTCAGTGAGTACTATGTAATCACATTAAAACTGAATAATTTCAATATGAGCCTTAATTCCATCAATATTCTTATTTATACTTCTTATAATTTGATGAATTGAGTTGGTACTTAAATAGGTTGCATCAAAAATCAACATTGATTTCTTCGTCACAAAACGTTTCAAAACTATTCTTAGGAGACCACCACCCACTACGATATCCCCCGTCGAGCATGTCGTTTATTTAACTTAGCAGAGAAGGGTCCCCTACAATGTTTAATTCAGATCATGAAATAAATACAGTTAAGATAAAACCTCTCTTTTGTTTCAGATTTCGCATCTACATTCCGAAAACAGAGATCTTATAATATTTCGACTGCCTTGCATGTACGGGATGGAATAATTGAGTTTAATTGTATTGTTCAACTGAAAAAACCTGCTGAAACTAAGTTTGGAGCCAATGTGACTATTTATTTGAGATTGGTTCCAAATGTACAAGTATTTGATTATGGAATCGGTGGTGAGTATTTCTCTTGAAGCCAAATCAACTTTCTGTTTAACTTGTATTTTGCAATCATTGTGTAAGTTTAATAAGGTTCTGCCTGTTTGTTACCATTTAAGTTGCGACAACGGCATGGATTTTGATGGTAGTCCTATTGTCGTAATCTGCTGCTCCATTAACAAATACGAGCAAAAGTTATTTCCTCTAATTAAACCTTATTAACTCTTTATTAGAAAATAATGGAGAGAGAAAAGTAGGCCTCTACTTTTCTCTCTCCATTAATTCCAAACAAAGACATTAAAGCCGCAATTCCTACATGATACAAAATACTTTGATTTTAGAAAGAGACTGAGGAACCAAAGTTTTGATCCATAACGGACTAACTATTACTACTAACTATTCATATAAAAGCTTTCCTGTCCCTAATTATATTTATTATGCCCGTAGTTGATATAAAGATTGTTAATATAGTAAGAATACCTACTACTTATTTCTATTTCATTATTATTTTATCATTTTGAATAGATATGAAAAACTTATTCTCGGATAGCCTGTTTCTCGCCAATACGAGCTATGTTGTTCTAGATAAGCGCTCAGATTACAGTAGCAATGCATTTTGAGTTTTTATACTGGTTTTGTTATTTTTGATGTATAAAGTCAATCTGCAATTATTATCATTTTCATTGTTATGTTCACGAAAGTTTAAAGAAAAAGAAATATTCTAAGTTATCATAAAATTGTAACTAAATATTTTTATATTTCAGATTTTTATATAACAGGACTGCCCATGCCTAATATTTTGATGCAATTTTATACAAATTCTGACAACCATATAATACTTTATAATTATGATGATGTTCCAAGTTTATATTTAAATTGTCATGTCACTAGAGGTTATACCATGATTTGGGAATATGACCGTAAGTGTTCATATTTAGTAAATAATTTTGAAAATTATTATTAACTGTATAACTATATTTACTAACGGTAAGAGATAATTCAATGAAGGGTAGGTATGTATTTCTTTACCTATTTATATTTATTCGTATAAATTAGATCATTGTTCACTATATTAAGTACCTAATGCTTTGAAGAGAAAAAAGTTGTGAACGAAAGTTATAATATGGGTATAGGTTGGTAATGGGCATAGTATGTATACTTTATATATAATATTAGTTATTGGTTCAAGTCTTCAATGGTATTGATCAATAACATCCCTTAGGTACACCTATGTATATTAACAGCTGATGAAATCACATTGTGATTTGATATTCTTGTATACGGCGTTTTTTTTTTCATTCTTTTCCACCACGGCTCCTCTAAGTTTATCGGATGAATAAATTGTTCTTACTAAGAAAGTTGCTTCTTGATAAGGGTAATAAAAACGTTACGTAATATGTTTGATGTTTTTTCGATATGGCATAAATACCATATCTTCGTCATTTTAAAAACTATTCAAAAACTGAATCGGCAAGTAAATTATCAACCTGCTCACAAAATTTCACAAACAAAGGTACAGAAATGCGACCTATAGAGTAGAACAACCGGATATACGAAAGCATTTTTGTGTAAGTTGAAGCAGAGACGCTTCGCTAGCACTTCGTGCTTGCTGGGTCAATTACACAAGTACAACATCTTGTAAAGATAAGAGAAGCAAGTAGTGGTGCTATCAATGAATCTATTCATAGATATAATATATAAACTACGTTGTAAGTTCACTTTGAAAACTATCACGAGTTTTATCCTTATTAACTTATTAGGAACCGGCTAGGACCCGCAAACTGGTCGGAATCTTTCCGGTGAATATAAAACGCGGGTCCTAGCCTTATAAGTTAATACGTATTGTTCATCATCATCATCAGGCGGAAGACGTCCATTGTTCAACAAATTAGCCTATTGTAACCATTGACTACCTGCAACTTATACGATGTCATCAGTTCACTTAATGGGAACTGGCTCGTCTTCTTCTTCGCTCGGAACGGTGTGTTCCGCACGGACTCGTCTTCGGGCACGGGTGGCCTCTATACGCGGCAGTCCTTCGCCGGCTGTTGTCATAACATAATAGGTATTTCTTTCACTATTGTCAACTCAAATTGCAAATTACGAAAGCTATGTCAGCGACTTCAGTTCTTTTGTGCATTTCCTCGTTGTGGATTTTATCACGCAAATAAACTTTGAGCATAACGCTCTCCATACAGCGCGCTAAGCAACTCTTAGCTTTTTCCTAAGGGCCACAGTTAAGGATCGCATCTTAGTGCCATAAGTGATCACTGGCAACACACACTGGTTGAAGACTTTGATTTTCAGGCTCTAAGGAATTTTCGACGAGAAGATGTCCGGTAACTTCCCGAACGCTGCCTTATAAATATAACACCTAAAATAAAATAGAAACGTACTTGATAATTACGAATATAATTATGATCTAATCCATATGTTTACTTACACGTTTCGAAGATAAAGATAACGATATATGTATTAATCAAAACATGGGTAAATTATACATAATATACTGGTAATGCACAGAGTTGTTGGGTTTAAAATTGTTCCACCATGTTTTGCCTATGCAGGCGTACAATTTTGACGAGATGGAGCAACCGTACATTCTTATTGAGATTAAATATAAAATTAAGCAATTATAACATTATTACACCTTATAAATAAAATATTAAAAACTATTATTTCACATTAAACACAAAATACAATATATCAATGTCATCCAGAATTTTTATAATGTCATATTTGAAAATTATATTTCAATTAAATTTTATAAATATTAGGTCCTTACATATGAAATTGGCGTTTTGTATGGGAGGAACAAAAAGTCGAATATTTTTTAATATAATATATTTAATTAATCAAAGTATGAACCATTATTTTCTATGCACTTTTGCCATCTCATAGGTAGTTCATTGATCCCTTTACTAAAAAAACCAGTCGGACGGGAATCAATAAAATCTTTGAAGGCGATTTGGACTGCCCCATCGGAGTTGAATTTTTTCCCTTGCAAGAAGTTATCCAAATTTCGAAAAAAATGGTAATCTGTTGGAGCAAGGTCCGGGGAGTACGGAGGATGTCTTAGACTTTCCAATTGAAGCTCTTCTAATTTAGTAGCCGTCTGTAGCGCAGTGTGTGGTCTAGCGTTGTCGTGAAGCAGCAGTGGCGTGGAGCGATTGACCAGCCTAGGTTGTTTAGCCGCTAGCTTTTCCATCATGGTTTGCAATTCCTGACAATAGACATCAGCCGTAATAGTCTGGCCAGATTTGAAAAAACTGTAATGAACAATACCGGCACTAGTCCACCAAACGCTTACAAGTAACTTTTTTGGGGTTAATTTTCGCTTGGGGCAGGATTTGGCTGGCTGGCCAGGATCTAACCATTGCGCTGAGCGCTTCCGATTATCGTAAAGAACCCATTTTTCATCACAGGTAATGATTCGGTTTAAAATACCTTCATTATTGTGCCGGTTTAGTAATGTAACGCAGCAGTCGACGCGCGTTTGCCGGTTTGTTTCAGTCAATTCGTGAGGTACCCACCTTTCAAGCTTTTTAATCTTCCCAATTTGCTTCAAGTGAATTAAAACAGTTTTATCACTAACATTGCAGCCTGCAGCTAACTCGGACGTGGTTTGCGATGGATCCGCTTCCACAATAGCCTTCAACTCTTCATTATCAACTTGAGTCTCAGGCCGTCCACGGGGCTTGTTCTGCAGGTCGAAATTTCCAGAACGAAAACGTTGGAACCAAAAACGAACTGTGTTTTCTTTTGCAACACGACCGCCATACACATCATTCACCCTTCGAGTTGTTTCCGCAGCACTAGTGCCACGGCGGAACTCGTACTCGTAAATAATGCGATATTTAAGGTTTTCCATTTTGTAAAATGAGTGACGCAAACAGAAAAAAACAGAAGAAAAAAAACAAATGAATGACGATCATCGAAGCACAAATACATGAGTCTATAGCTGTACAAATTTGAATTTGGAATTCCTTACCAAAGAGGAGAAATTCGTGATTAAAGTGGCCAGTACGAAAAACGCCAATTTCATATGTAAGGACCTAATATATTGATTATGTCATTACTAAACTGTCAATTATTGTTAATTAAAATTTATCATTTTAAACTCATACACATTATAATAACATTTATCAACTAATATTTTTTTACATTTAATTTTGAATGCATTGATATTTAAATCTCTCAACAATTTTGGGATTTTGTTATAAATTCGTGGTGCCATACAGACTGCACTCTTTCTCAGAAGAGCAGAGCTGCCTGAATATTGGCATACTATATTATTGTCACGACTGTTTTTCTCTACAAAGTCAGATAATTTTGGAAACAATTCGGGGTTTGTTTTAACAATATAGCTATTTCCAGTATATACAAAGACGGAAGGGTAAAAATTTTATGTTTTTGAAAGTATGGCTTACAACTTTCTATTGTCGAAGCCCAAACATTGCCCTAATACAGCGTTTTTGCATTTTGAATGTGACATCTTTATTAGTTGAATTTCCCCAAAAAATTACTCCATATCTAATAACAGATTCAACCAAACCATAGTAAGCACAAAGCAATGCGTCAGTGTTATATATAGCGGAATGTTTATATAAGGCGTATGCCAAACTACCAACTTTTTAGCTTAGCTCTTCTATCTGTGGTTTCCAATTTAACTTTTTGTCTATAATTATTCCCAAAAACTTTGCACTGTCCACTACATTTATTTTGCTGTTGTTATAGCTCAAGGTAATGTTAGCCGGGTTTTCAAAACGTTGGCTGAAATGCATGATATTTGTCTTAGTCAAATTAATTTTTAAATTATTATTATGTAGCCATGAAATTTCAGATGTAAGAGCATTATTAATGTCAGTTTCGTATGAGTCAAAGTTATTACAAGCTATCGTTATGGTACTGTCGTCTGCAAACAAAGTCATTGGCTGCGTAACTGCATTGGGCAAGTCATTTATATAAATGATAAATAAGTAAGGCCCCAAAACGCTTCCTTGGGGAACTCCGCAGATGGTATTGCGCTTTCGTGAAGTAAAGACATCCTCACGCTTAGTTTTAAAATTTATCCTTGATATTTTAGTCATTTGTGTTCTTTCAGTTAAATATGATTGAATTAGAGCCAAAACATTACCCCGAACTCCATATACGTCAAGTTTACTTAGTAAGGTTGTATGGTCAACATAATCAAAGGCCTGTGTCATATCACAGAAGACAGAACATATGGGAGAGGTTTTATCTACATTTAAAAGATTTGTCTTGATAAATTCGTAAATTGCCATGTTAATAGTTTTATTTTTACGAAAACCTTTTTGTTCCTTACAGAGCATATTGTAATGTTCGAAATATGTATTTCTCGAAAATCTTTGACAAAACTGATAACAGAGCAATAGGTCTGTAAGACTCATTTTTAAACATCGTCATGACCTACACTGTTTGTATTTTTTTAAGTTTTTATAATTTTTCTATGTCTCTAGGTATACTTGGTACCATAAACATGGAATTACTTTTATTTTGAATTTGCAAAGTAACTGTTTTTATGACACTGCTGCTATTAGGTTTTATTTTGTCTACGAAATAGTCATTAAATGCATTTGCAATTCTATAAGGGTCAGTTATGTTAATATTTGCCTCTTTAATAAGTTGGAATCGGACTGGACCACTATGGCCAATTCATGAATGAAATTTTATTGTTATAATTATCGCCAATGCCAATGGGTTAATATTAGTAATCGAGTCTTTGGGTAAATTAAACCTACTTTTGTTAATTATTTGCCATACCATTTTTGATTTGTTATCACACGTTTTTATTTTATAATTATTTTGAGCTTTTTTTGTAAGATTAATAATTTTTTTAAATAGTTAATCGTATTTTCGGAATTTAATTTTATTTAATTCTGAACGATTTAGTCTATATTTCCATAAGAGATTCCTTTTCTTTTTACTACATATCCTAATGCCACGTGATACCCATTGCGGTTTCTTGATTACCCTTACTGTGATAAGTTTTTTTGGAAAACACAAGTCATAGATTAATTTAAAATTCGTCATAAAGATATCGTACGCTGTATTAGGGTCTGTAGAGTTATACATTTCTTGAAATAATAAATTATTTAAATACATTTTAAATTTTGTTACGTTTTCTTGACAGTAATCACGCCGTTGTTTTCGCCAATTTGTCAGTACCAGGTGTTTTTTTAACTGGAAAAGTTATTAACTGCGTAGTGTGATCCGACAACGCATATTTAATTACTTCACTACTACATTTATTTTTATTTAAGAAGTTGTGAGCAAAATTTTCAATACAGGTTTGACTTAAAAGTCTTGTAGGTTGTTTAAATTGTAATCTTAAATTGTATTTGAGTAATATGCATTCAAATTCTAATGTTATATTATTTGGTTTTAACAAATCTATATTGAAATCACCAGCTAAAACTATATATTCGTATTGTTTTTTACAAAGAAGTTCTAAAATCTGGTCTAATTTATTAAAAAATTTATTAAAATATTTATTTTTTTCTTTGTTTTTTGGAATTCTATATATAGCTACTATGAAAATTTTATATTTTGTTAGTTCAATGGCACAACACTCGAAAACATTTGGTAATGTCAGTTTGGCGACTTCTTGCACTTCCCTCCACTGGTGTCCATTTCTCACCATAATGCACGCTCCTCCTCTTTTGGTATTGCTCCGGCTAAAAATAGCAGCCAACGAGTAGTTCGGAACGTTTACATAGTTTTCATAACCTGCCATAATGAAGTGTTCTGTACATAACCCGTCTACATTGATGTTTCGGGCCATTAGATCTTGTAGGCAAACTGTAATCTTACAGTCGGTCTGATTAACAAGGCTGACAATCTTGTCAGCCTTGTTAATCAGACCGGCTATGTTTTGGTGTAGAACGTGTAGACTCTGGGTCACGAAAAAAGGTTGACTGACTGGGATTATTGTCTAAGTTGATATTCTGGACATCTTTGATTGATTTTAAACACTGAAGATTCATTATATAGTTGTAGAGATTTTTAAATAATATTTGCATTCCTTTGTTATTCACTGTGCCAAAATATTTGTGATACATATATGGTTTGTTATATTTCAAATTATCATTAGGATCGTATACATGTGCATATTTATGTGTTAGTACGTCCATATACAACAAGCTGTTAAAAGTTTCAATCCTCCAGTTGTACATATTTGTATAATTTCCAAATTTTACGGTGGGAAGGCAGATGATGATGTTTGTATTTGTTATTTTTTGTAATATGTCTCTTATGTCGCTAATCATACTAAAATAGTCATTTGTTGTTTTGAAGTCATCTTCCCCAATTAATATCACACAATAATCATTCATTGTAAATGCACTCAATTTTTTATCTAATCCTTGTAACATTACCTTTATGTTGCCATTCGGAGTCATAAAATGATATAATTCTGAATTGGTGAAAGTTTGTTCTCCTATTGAAAGTATTTTGTTTTGTTTATTACAACTTAGTATGCGTACTTTATGCGGTGGATGTACCTTGTCTGCATTATATAGCTTTGATGTACGCGATGTTTCTGACTAGCCGCATACCGATGATGTTCCGAAGAAACAATAGGAGCTGTTGCGGTGGGGTGATGATGACGTTAGCTTGTTGGACTTTTCTGGGTGTTCTATGGCAAAACTGGTTCAATCTCCATTATCATCCAGCACAACATCAACCAACGGCGTGGCAGCATCCTCTCACTGTCAGTTTATGTCATGCCATTATCATCACTAAATACAGCACATGTATTATAGCGGCGAAGCGCCTTTACAACCTTCGTTTGAATAAAAAAGTACTGTGTTAATATGTATATAAAAACAGCGAGTTATTTTTAAGAATTCTCTAAGTCCAACGACAGAGATTTTTAAATTGTGTGCATTCTGGTGCCAGTTCGATACGTTTCATCTTAATTTTCAGCTAACCAAGTGACCTTCCAAGAACCCGAAACATCAAACTCTTTTCTCGACGTAGAAGGCAAAGTAATATCAGGCATATTCAAATTAAATAACAATCAAAGTAGCGCTATCATTAACTGTCAACTACACGGTTATTTAACACCATCTAAAATCTCTGTGCTAGTAATTCGGAGGGACACAAATAATATGAGTAAGTAAATAATTGAAAAAAAAAACACATTGTGTACGTAGAGCTTTTAATAAAGTCGATGCGCTAGCCTTTGAGAACAATGTCACCTAATGGTAAGTGATTTGATCGTAGATCGTTAACAGAATTAACCTAGAATTACTGGCTCTCAAGGATATCAGAACACCTCTTTAGATGCTTAGCGACAGATTTTCTACTTGGTGGGTATCGTGTCAGAATTTTTTAATGAGATATAAGCACACATTACAAATATTAATAATTAGTCACGTTCTTAAATTTCGTAAAGTTAGTTTGTTTTTAGGACATTTCTCTGAAACGTTTGACGCTAATTGACTTTTTCTTACAGAACTTGCCTCACATAGATACTTGAGAGTGGTGAGTGTTATATGTGGAACACTGGCGGCAGGGGGAGTTTTATTAGCATCTATAAAAGGTACAGTAAGTAACCTACCGTTAAAACACCATAGGGGAATTTCAAAAGCCTTCTTTACCGATTTAACTAAATACAGACACGCTTGCGAACAGACGTGAATGATCATGACCCACTTGTAGCCCTATGCTGCCCCGAGTACTGTACTGTACTGTACCAGCCGAGCGTCCAATGCTGAACACAGCCTCCCTGTAAAGGGGGTATTTGCCATAATCTCCAGTTGGCAGGCGTCTTGGGGATCGCAGTGTAAGATGGCAGTTCTTTAGAAGGCGCTGCTGCCCACCTTCCAGTACTTTTCCCTTAGTCGCCTCTTACGACACCCACGGGATGATACGGGGAGGTGCAATTCTAACCCGCCACCCCACGGGGTAGGGCCCCGAGTACATCTAAACAAAATAGAACAAGAAAATAAAAAAAAAATGAACAGCCAACCTCAACAACAATGTATAGAACTGCTTTTCTTTGATATGTATATCTACAGGATTTTCATTATAAAAAAATGTGCATAAAAACATTTTTTGCACTTTTGTCTAGACTTATATTCAAGTGTACCGCATAGAAGACGCTTAGGCAAGACCTTTCATATATCTGTATTAATTTTCTCACCAACTGAGATTTAAGTTCTAGTCCGAAAATAAACTCATAATAAAAATAAAACAAAAGATATATAATGCTCTTAACAAAAGTAGCTGGCATACAAACTGCTAAGGTACATTTTTTATGTTTTTTTTTTATGCCTGATTGGTTAGCCTTTGACCACTATCTCACCTCATGGTAAGTGATGATGTGGTCAAAGATGTTGTTCAGGCTAACCTAGAAGTACTGGCTCTCAAGGACAGCTGCCGGAACACAACGTTAGGTTTTGATATTGTTAGGTTTGCAATAACGCCTGCTATGCGGATAACATTACAAAATCACAAATATACGATAGAAAAAATTTAAGCCATGTGCGGGATTCGAACTCGCGTCCATGAGCCCATGATACCCCTTGAGCCGGGGTATGCTCTAACCAATTGAGCTATCATGAGATGACGTCATCACTCAAATCTTTCCTATCGTTCTTTTACCATCGTATTGGGATGGAGCGACATCTATAGTACTAGTACTTTTTGAAGCGCTCGTAGCGAAGTTTACTTAGCTGTTCTCAACCGATCAGCAAAGTTAAGCAACGTCACGCGCGGTCATGAGTTGGATGGGTGACCGCTAGTGACATCACTACTGAGCGTTTCCGTGCTTTGGAGGGCACGTTAAGCCGTCGGTCCCGGTTGTTGTTTTACGATGGCAGTCGTTATAGCATGGTGGTAGGGCATTTTGCGAATGCCCGCCTGGCTAGCTACCACCCTCAAGTAGAAAATCTGTCGCCAAGCACCTGACGGTGTGTTCCGGCAGCTGTCCTTGAGAGCCAGTACTTCTAGGTTAGCCTGAACAACATCTTCGACCACATCATCACTTACCATCAGGTGAGATAGTGGTCAAAGGCTAATCCATCAAGCATAAAAAAAAAGAAACTATTTGCGTTGTACTACAAACAAGGCCAATTTTGCAATTGGTCTTATACTTGTAAATGATGACGTAATCTTAATGTTGACCACTATCTCACCTCATGGTAAGTGATGATGTGGTCAAAGATGTTGTTCAGGCTAACCTTTTTTGTCTGTTCCTAAACATAATACTGTTAATTTTAAGGGTTGCTTCAAATACAATGCTTCGAAGGTGTGGAACAACCTTCCTCCACCGATGAGATAAATTGTTAGTTCTACGACTTTTAAAATTAAATTGAAAAGTTTACTTATTGAATGACTTAAGCATCACTTTGAAGCAACCTTTAAAAACACATAGGTAGTAATGAAGACACACACATACACACGCACACATTCTCACATTCCATGCACATATTCGTATTCTCATAATCGTTTTTTTTATTTTTTTAAATACAACATTTTCCTTTTTTTCATAGCTGTTTTGTTTGTGTCTGTAAAAATATTAGAGGATAATTTTAATAAAAATCTTCCGCAATCGGTCATAACGCAATGTTTCTAGCTCGACGAACACCTGCTCGAGTGCAGGGGATTACTGAAAAACAGCGTTTGTGCACATGTGTACGGACATTATGCTGAGTTTTCTTCTTTTGCCCACATTATTTATTTATATAATTGATATTATTTTATTTCTTTTTCTTTTCCCTCTATGTTAGTTACGAATTATTTTTTAGTTTTTCTTGTGTATTGTTTGGCATTGTTATTTCTATCTATATATTTTTTTGTGTGGCAATAAACTAATTTTGATTTGATTTGATTTGATTAAACGGGTGATAAAAAAGACAGATGAGAAAATGTGGGATGCATGAGCATAGTTTAGAAAGGAAATGGGATGTACGGATCAGGTCTTTTCTTTACGATGCGTAGCCGAAAAGTTCTTGGCGAAAAGCCAAAAGGTCTATTGTGCTTTCGTAGATTTAGAAAAGGCTTATGATAGGGTGAGTAGGCATGAACTGTGGTCAGCGTTGTCTGTGCATGATCTTAATGGTAACCTGATCCAAGCGCTGAAATTCCTCAATAAGGATTCCAGTGCTTGTATTAGGATAAATGGGACATACGCTGATTAGTTTAACATCGAAAAAGGTGTTAGACAAGGATGTGTAGCGTCATTGTGGTTGTTCAACTTCTTCATGGATAATTGTTTAACAAACCTAAAAGACAGTGAATGTGGATTAAGAATGAACGAGTTACTCATCGAATGTCTTTTCTATGCTGATGACCAAGTGATACTTGCGTCGTCAGTAAAAGTGTGGCAGGAGATGGTAAATGTTATGCATAAGGCTTTAGAAAGAAAAAAAAGGGAATGAAAATAAATGTAAGTAAGACGAAAGTTATGGTGTTTGAACGAGATGATAGAGTGACCTATTGCAATATTGTGAAGTAAAAGTGGATTAAATAAAAGAGTTTGTATACTTGGGATCCATGTTTACAAAATATGGAGAGTGTGAAAGTGATAAAGAAAGGAGAGTATACGCTGCAAACATAGTAATCGGATCATTTATGAACAGTCATATTTTTTCTAAAAAGGCTCGTCTGGCTGTTCACGGGGTAGTATTAATTCCGACACAAATATATGGTAGTAAAAGTTGGGTATGGCATGAAAGTAGAATAAATGCAGTGGAGATGAGAGGATTGAGGAGCATGATTGGAGTCAAATGGAGTTACAGCATGAGGAATAGGAACGATATGGTTTAAATGAGAATGTAGTGACAAAAATCGAGAAAGTTATGTTAAGATGGTTTGGGCATGTGGAGAGAAAGAATGAAATGAGAATGACTAAACAGGTATACATGGAACAAGTCAACGTAAGTGTTTGAATGGGAAGACCTAGGCGAACGTTCAGAAATCAGATCTTCCTATTGGTAGTGCCATGCTTTAGCTCTATGGATTACAGCTGCATGGGCCGGCACGACCGGGGAAGTACCACTCTCCCACATGATATCGACGTGAAGTAGTGGCTTATGTTACCATTGCGTTTCGATCGATTTGTGGGAGACTCGGAGGTCCAATCCCCCCCCCCCCCCACCTAAGGAATATTGCGGCACAGTTTCAAGAGACAGTACTGATGGAGGGTACCAGCCGCGACACCGCTAGAGAATCTCTCTCCGGGCATCCATCTCCAGGACTTGAACCTGAAGGTGGATGCTCGGGCTGCCCTGCGCATTCTGGGTGGGGAAAAACCGTGCTCAAGTCTATTTCTGGTACTCGAGGAAAACGAATCAGGAGGCTGAAGTCACCCCACACCACGCTAGCCGTAGACTTTTGCAACATACGGGGTCTCCGTTCTAACCTAAACGATGTACACTACCACCTGGAGCCTGCTACGTCGGCCTTGCTCTTTTTGACCGAAACACAAATATGCTCTCCGACAGACAACTCATTCTTCACATACCCAGGGTACAAACTGGAGCTGTGTGTTTACGTTAGGGAGGATATCTGTGCTCGTCGTCTCAATAGCTTTGAAGGACGGGGCCTATCTGACATTTGGATGCGCGTAGACTGCGATGACGATCGTCGAATCTACGCGTGCCTTTATAGGTCCCATAGCAACGGTAATGGCGAAATTGATCAATTCATGGAGCACCTACAGATGGCTACAGACTCCGTGCTTGAGCAGATTCCCACCTCAGAGATCGTGATACTTGGCGATTTCAACGCCCACCATGCCGAATGGCTTGGTTCGCGCACGACTAACCATGTGGGGAGATCTGTTCACAACTTCGCTTTATAAGCGTATGATCTAACACAACTGGTCACCTCGCCTACGCGTATCCCAGATGTGGATGACCATACACCTTCCCTGTTGGACCTTCTGCTGACCTCTCACCCGGACAACTACTCAGTATCCGTTAACGCTCTTCTCCGATCATCAGACCAATCCGGATCCTGATCCGGAGTTCAGTGCCAGCTACACGCCCAACTCGACCCCGTTTTGTAGGTTGTCGTTGCCTGTGGCACTATAAGTCTGCAGATTGGGACAGGATGCGGTCCTTTTTTGCATCCTACCCATGGGGGCAAGTTTGCTCATTGCCGGATGATCCAGATGTCACTGCCGACCTTGTTCCTGATGTAGTGCTTCAAGGTATGGAATTATTTTATTTATTTTTTAATTTATACATGACTTTTGGGTGGGCATTACAGTATTCCATACTCTGCAGTTCCCACCGGTGGTAGGTCCCAGGCCTGGTTTGGTCGCTCTTGTAAAATGGCCTCTGTCCAAAAACGAGACCGTTACCAAGCTTGGGCTTATTCAGTGCCATCTAAAGATTTAAATACCAGCGATCTCAAAAAGGAATATAACTTTGCCACCAGGTCCTTCAAAAGAGTAATCGCAAAAGCGAAGTCGGAGCATATCAGCAGAATTGGCGAGAGATTAGTCCACCTTCCTTCGGGAACACGTGCGTTCTGATTTCTTGCCAGGGCTGTCCAGGGGAATTTTAGCCAGTCATCTCTACCGTCCCTGCACAGAGCGAATGATACATTGGCCCAACGCATCTTCGAGACCTCTGGTGTAGCGGATGTTCGTGGGTGACGGTAATCACTTACCACCAGGTGAGCTGCCTGCTCGTTTGCGCTCCTATCCCATAAAAAAAAAGATTGAAGACTACCTGAAAAAAAAACCAGGTCAAGAGTTCCCCTAACCGACGCTTATGTATGAAAGGATTAATGAGTGTAGATGAACCGAAAGATATATGGTAAGGATCGTAGTAAGTGGAAATCCGTGGTCTCTGCCTATCCCTACTGGAAAGGGGCGTAATTTTATGTATGTATGTACGAATTGATATTTATTATTGTTTTGACATTACTTGATATTTATGCAGCAATATTTTTGTAGGTATACCATATATATAAACATTTCTCGTACGCTTGTAGAGTCAAGACTTGAACGACTTGATGTCGATGCTTCGTGTATAAGCGTAACACGTCGAAAATTCTTCCGCTTTTCATTATTACGCAGATTGTTAGGTAAAAATTTTTCCTGTTTTTCTGGAATATCCCTATTTTCAGAATTTCTAATTAACAATGATAGATAAAAAGAGGAACAACTGTCATAATTTTGTCTATCTTAAGGTGCTTACTTGCAGGGCTACGCTTTTTCAGCCCATTAATTGTTTTTATTGAACGTTTTTGACATTTAAGAACTATTTTTACCTCTGTAGCAGTACCCCAAACAGTAATGGATATCTAATTATTGAATGTATAAATGCATAGTACACGGATATTAGCGATTTCTTATCTAAGAATGGTTTAAGTTTATTAAAGCATAATTACCGCTCGCCATTTTCTTACAAATTTTATCAATATGTTCTATGTGACTAATTGTATTGTCTATTGTGTATCCTTAAAAAATATTTTGTTCAGAAGTCTCATTACCATTAATGCCTAGCCGCAATTGATCATGCATTATAATGCTTTTATCGGAGTTCAGAATTATACCATTGACATCAAACCATTCATTTAATAAACTCATAACATTATTTATTTTGTCATCTAATTTTGATTTATTTTTGACTCTCAGACCAATATGTGTATCGTAAGCAAATATACATAAATCTGACTTCGTAGGTAACACTTTACAAAGATTGTAAATATAAATTAAAAACAATACAGGGCCCAGGATAGATCCTTGCAGCATTCTGTTGACACATTTCCCGCCTCAGAAGTTTGATAGTTCACGGATACGATTTGAGAACGGTTATTTAAATAACTTTTCATTATACTACATTCAACCCCATGAAACCCACAAAACTGTAATTTTAATATTCATATGTCATGACGCAAACAATCAATAAGAGAGGAAGGGCATAACGGGTTGTCCCGTTCAAAATTTGGAGTAGCCCGACTGGGGAAGTACCTCCACCTTACAGAAGATCGCAGCCAAATAACGCTACTTAATGTGGTGTTGTGTTCCTGCGGTCAGTAAGGTCACCAGAGCTCCATGAGGAAACGCTGTGCTGGCAGTGTTTGGGGACCAGCGGTGTCGCACTACCGTTGTGTTGTGTGCAGGCGCGGTGTGTTGTTGCGGCGGTCAGGGAGACCCGGTGAAACTGCTGCCCGCTGGCTGCCCGCAGGTTGTAGGGGTCCCGAGCCCAGGGATCACTTAATCTCCGCCCTGGGAGGCTGACCCGCCGCCTCGCGCATAATCTATGGTATAGTTGGTCGTGCCGGAGGAGGAGACCGGAGTGGACCCAGCCAACTGTATCATGGGGGGACCGGGGGCCCTTCCGGCTGCCGCACCAACAAACCGCATCACCTTTCCAGCACTCTCGACTAATAACACTGCCCTTTGTCCCTGTCACTGCTAGCACAGCGATTCCTCTAAATCTCTTAACAATCCCTTATTTATAATGCCTCGGAGAAATAAACGAAATGGTTATTCAGCGGCCTCCCCGTCCACACTATCGATGGATTTTTGTAACATCAGGGGACTTCACGCTAATATCAATGCAGTACATCAACATCTTGAGACTGCACAGCCGACCTTGCTATTTCTAACGGAGACGCAAATATCCTGCCCTGATGATATATCGTATTTACACTACCCCGGGTACAAGCTGGAACATAATTTTGTGCGCTGTGCCGGGGTATGTATGTACGTCAGGGAGGATATTTGCTGTCGCCGGCTCCATGGCCTAGAAGACCGGGACGTGTCGATTCTGTGGGCAAGCGTAGATCACGGTAGCCACACCAAAGTTTACGCGTGCCTTTACAGGTCCCACAGCGGTGACGCGGACACAATCCGGTTATTTGAGCACCTGCAATTTACGACTGACAAAGTACTGGAGCTGTACCCTTCCGCGGAGTTAGTGATATTAGGAGACTTCAACGCACACCACGTTGAATAATAATAATAATAATAATAATGGCTTAGTTCTCGGTCCACTGACTTCGAGGGGAGGACTGCTCACGACTTTGCCCTGGCATATGGCTTCTCACAACTGGTTGTTTCTCCTACGAGAATCCCAGATATTGAGAGCCATACTAGTTCCTTACTGGACCTTCTGCTGACTACGCGACCGGACAACTATGCAGTGAAAATGGATGCGCCACTTGGGTCATCGCACCACTGTCTAGTCCGGACGCAAGTGCCATGCGCCCGACATGATTCGCCCCGGCCTCCCGGAAGGCGACGGGTATGGCACTACAAGTCAGCAGACTGGGATGGATTGCGAGATTTCTACGCATCGTACCCGTGGTGACAGCTTTGCTTCGCATCAGATGATCCTGTCACCTGTGCAGCTGCCGTCGCTGAGGCGATACTGGCTGGAATGGAATGTTATATTCCAAACCCGCTTGTGGCAGCAGGGGTGAAGAAGCGACCGTGGTTTAATCGGCCTTGCAAAGATGCTAGACAAAATAAGCAAACTTTGTATGAGGCTTGGACCACGGCCCGAACTAATCAGGACCCCAACATCTCTGATGCGAAACGCAAATTTAACGCTGCCTCCAGGTTCAGTAAGCGAATGATCGCCAGGGCTAAGTTCAATTTCGTCGGCAAGTTTGGTGAGAGGCTGACTAGCCTTCCCTCTAGAAGTCGTGCTTTCTGGTCTCATGCCAAAGCTGCTGAAGGAAACTTTTGCCAGTCGTCTTTACCACCACTCCGTAAGCTGGACGGAAACTTGGCCCAAAGTGCAAAGGAGAAAGCTGATCTTTTGGGCTCTCTCTTTGCCTCGAACTCGACTTTGGATGACGGGAGCGCCACACCGCCTACCATCCCGCAGTGTGCTAGCTCCATGCCGGAGATAAGCATTACCCAACGGGAGGTCCGGCGGGAATTGCTTTCTCTGGACATCCATAAGTCGAGTGGGCCAGACGGCATACCGGCAGTGGTACTGAAGCGGTGTGCTCCTGAATTGTGTCCAGTATTGACGCGTCTTTTCGCACTTTCCTACACCAAAAATGAAGTCCCGTCTTCGTGGAAGACTGCCCATGTGCACCCAGTGCCTAAAAAGGGCGACAGATCAGACCCGACGAATTACAGGCCTATCGCCATCACCTCCCTTCGCTCCAAAGTGATGGAGCGTGTGATTAACACGCAACTTTTGAGATACCTGGAGGATCACGAGTTGTTGAGCGACCGACAATATGGCTTCCGTCACAGTCGCTCAGCTGGTGACCTCCTTGTGTATCTCACGCACCGTTGGTCACTCGCCATTGAGAGTCACGGTGAGGCATTGGCAGTGAGCCTAGATGTGGCGAAGGCGTTCGATCGGGTCTGGCACAGGGGTCTCCTAACGAAGTTACCATCATACGGGCTTCCCGAGGGATTATGCAAATGGGTTGCCAGCTTTCTGTCTAGCAGAAGCATAAGAGCCGTTGTTGACGGTAGTTGCTCTGATAGCATGGACATAAATGCTGGCGTCCCGCAAGGCTGTGTGCTGTCCCCAACACTGTTCCTAATGCACATCAATGATATGCTGTCTATTGACGGCATACATTGCTATGCGGACGACAGTACAGGGGACACCCATTACACGGGCCGTGCAAACATCCCTCGTTCTGAGGTGGAGGAAAGCCGCGAACGGCTGGTGTCTGAAATCGAGAGTACACTAACTTGTGTCTCCGATTAGGGTCGACTAAACCAAGTCCATTTCAACCCCACTAAGACTCAAGCCTGCGCGTTCACCGCTAAGAAAACTCCATGGTCTGTGGCTCCACATTTCCAGAACACTCTCCTAAACGTCAGTCAAAGCATCGGGATCCTTGGCGTCAACATTTCCAGCGACGTTTTGTTCCGAAGTCACTTGGAAGACAAGGTGAAGCTGGCTTCCAAAAAGCTAGGAGTGCTCAACAGAGCGAGGCAGTACTTCACATCGGGGCAAAGGCTGCAACTTTATAAGTCGCAGGTCCGGCCTCATATGGAGTACTGCTGTCATCTGTGGGCGGGAGCACCTGGATACCAGCTTGGGCCTTTAGACTCGGTTCAGCGACGTGCCATCAGAATTGTTCACGATCCTGAGCTCACAAGCGGTTTAGTACCCCTAAGTCTGAGGCGAGACTTTGCCTCCTTATGTGTGTTCTACCGCTTGTACAACGGAGAGTGTTCTAAGGAATTATTTGACTTGATGCCCACGGCTACCTTCCACCATCGCAACTCTCGCCATCGACGGAGAATCCAACCCCACACATTGAAACCTGAGTTGTTTCGTTTCCCGATGGAGTACAACATGGGGTTCTTCAAAAAGGCCGTGAAGAGATTTCTTCAGGGTCGGCAACGCGCGAGTGATACCCCTGGTGTTGCAAGCGTCCATAGGCTACGGTAACTGCTTACTATCAGGCGGGCCGTATGCTTGTTTGCCAACTTAGTGGTATAAAAAAAATCAAAAGCCTTTGAAAGGTCACAAATTATGCTAGCACATTTATTTGACCTATCTAAGGAATCAAGAATGTAGTAGACTACCTTTCTTATTGCCATTTCGTTCGATCGACCATTTCTGAATCCGTACTGTGCTATTGTAAATAAATTATTATTTTCGAAGTATTTAACAATTCTGGCTTTGATAACAGCTTCTTATATTTTTGATAGAGTTGGCAATATGCACAGTGGCCTGTAATTGCTAAGCTCTGTGACATCCCCTTTCTTAAAGAGCGGTATAACCCTACCCATCTGTAGTACATCTGGGAATATACCTTCAATTAAGCATGAGTTTACAACAATAAATACTAATTATAAAATTAGTTCAAATAAATGATCGTTATTTATTACAATATTTCTTAACGTCCATGTACTCATATCGTAAATATCTAACGTAGGTTTTTGTTTCATGTTCAATACTATCTTATTGAGCTCTTCAAGACATAATGCGTAAAACGCTAAAGTTGTGATTGGCTTATCTAAGGTGTCTAAGTAATTTAAGCAATTTTCTGGGTTAATGTTGAAATTACTGGTCAGGTTTTGAGAAATATTCCAAAAAAATCATTAAATAGAGTTGCAATTTTTTTAGGTTTTTCCCGTTTCATCTTTTAAGTATTCAATATTAGATTTTGACGACTTTGGTCGCTTATTTTGTCCTACCTGCTCAGTAATAATTCTCCAAGATTCTTTTTTTTATTTTTAGACTTATTTATTCTATCCCTTAATTGTATTTGTTTGCGAATACCATAGTTTTTTGCAATAGTTTTCTATATTTTTTAATTTTGTTTTTTTACTGGGATGTTGCTTTTGTAGTAATTCCAATTCACATAGATTGTTTTTACTTGTTTCAATACCTAAAGTAGTCCATTTTTTTCTCATTATTTCTCACTTGTTTTCTTAGTTTTGGAAAAGCAATGTTATAAAAATGAGTCAATGCCTCCTGTTAAATGTTCATTCATTCGTTCGCGCCGTTTGCCATCAAAATTTCTGATTTAATTTTAGTATAGTTATTATTGAACATAAAATTAAAGTTATTAAGATTAGTAATAGAAAAGTTTCTCGCTATATATACTGTATTTTTAGGTAAGTTAATTTGGCTTGGTAGATTCAGTTTAAATATATATGATCTGAAAGTTTGTGACAGAGTACTGATCCTTTATAATCCTTAAAATTTACAATAAAATTATCCATGCAAGTTGAACTAGTTGCTTCGTTTTTATTTGTTTCAGTTCTAGTGGGTTCATTTAAAACCCATTCAATACATACAATTTCAATTTTTTAAAATTCTGTCTAATTTTTTTATATTTTTGTCTACTTTTAGAACATTAAAATTTAAGTCTCCTGCTATTACAATTTGTTTATTCTCAAACAAATTTTAGTCGACAAATTTTATTTAAAAGATTATATAATATCTCAAAAAATAGATTCGTATCATAATAAGGTGGATATAGTGCAACGAATACTGTTTTTGAAGGTTTTAATTCTCTTACCGCTAATTTAAAATTCATTTCGAAAGGCAATTTATTTAAATCGTGCCTAACCTTAAAATCTAAAGTGTTCCTTATATATGTCGCCGTTCCACCGTGTTAAAAAATTACTCGGTTATAACAAGTCACCAGTGTATAATTTTCAATGGTCATCGCCTGCATCTGGTGATTTTTCCTCCAAGTCTCCGTCAGACATAGTACGTCGCAGTCATTTCATTCGCTATACTTTCTATTTCTAAGTATTCGCTCTACTTTCTATTTCTAAGTATTTTCTATGTATGCTTCGAACATAAGCATGTAAAATTATCGTTTTTATTTGTGCTTGATTGAATGTTTGGGCTTTTGTTAATTGCAGAGTGATGCTCGCGGCAGTTGATTAAGCGTAGGGAAGATGTTGCATAAGATTTATTTTCAATGCATCTGATTACATTATCCGTTACAAATTTTTTCATTGAAAAATAGGTTTTTTATATTTTCATAGCTTGTATTTGGATCTACATACTTAACGTTTTCATTAACTTTTGCCGAATTAGCTATTTGCAAGTTAATATTATATATGTCTTATCGCAGGCATAACGCAGGCCTGTGATTATAACATTGAACTTCCTTTCTGATTCGCATAATATACCGCTTAATAGTCTTAAGTACTCTCGTTTGTTATGATAAATGGAATTCTCATATTTTGTAATCAGTATTGCTACAGTGTCGTTTCGGTCTAGATATTTGCATTTATTTTTGGAATTTTCATATATTGCTTGCAATCCTGCGTCAGGGTTTTTTTTTATTTTCATTTTGTTATTACTGTCATTATATTTTAGACTTTATATTATAACCATTCCAAGTTTGACGTATGTATTTACTACCGTGTATACGAAGAACAGCAACATAACAAGTTTCTTGATAGGAGTGCCCCCTTTTATTTAAACTATATCATTATTTTTAACTTATAAGCAATCCATTATACACATATTATGTTGTTTTTTTTAATGTACACTTAAAATCTGCACATTGTGTTCTAAAGATTATATTGCTATTTTTCTACTTACCATTTCTAGTGTGCAAGTTAATTCATCAGAAAACTTCGGCACCCAGCACGGTACCTGCAGTTGGATTTCGAAACGACACAGGAAAAGACTCCGAAGAAGATGAACATATATATGAAACTATACCTGAATCTCACCCAGGTATTTGATAAGACAATAACATCTCATAGAAAAACGACAAACAAATATTTGTAATACTCAAATGTTTTGCAGCTATCAATGTTGACAGAATAACAAAGCAGTTTTGTTTTGTTATGTCAATAAGTGCGTTTGTGTTGCATCTACATGATAAAAATACCTATTGAATCGACCTTTTGCAGTAATGGTTTGCATATTACGAGGCACAATGTTGAATCAACTTTCGCTATAACTGATAGGAATTATGTAGTCAAATTAACAACTTTACAATGGTATACAAGTAAAATTTTAACAAAATTATTTAAGTTAAAGTCATCCATTATGTATATCACTTTAAATCAAATAATGTTGTTTAACAATATAATGCAAGTAGTACTAACAAAATTATAGCGAAAACTGATACAACATTGTAGTTTGTCTTAATCCTACCTCTATCCCGAAAGGTTGATTCAATAGTATTTTAACACGTAGTTGCAACACAAACGCATTTATTGACTCGACAAAACGGTTCTGTAGAAAAACAAAACACTGTAAGTAATCTTAACAAGTTCTTTTTATTTATTTTTACTTTAATAAAAACGGTGACACACGAATTACAATAATTAAAGATCAAAATACGATGTAAATACAAAAAATGACATTAAACAAAATTTTAATTTCATACATCCCTTTCACAAAAAAGTACACGCTCATGTACAATATTTGGCCATACATGAGCAAACGGATCACAGTCAGGGTTCATGCTTAGGAGAGCATTGAGAGCTGAAAGGGGCGCGGTATAGGTGAGCTTCCGCGTGAAAAGTTTTAACACAGCGGCTCGGCAAACAGATTGTGTTTGCGGGCTGAAAGGCTCTTTTCGGAGACATAAAATTGACATAGGGCCTTTCTAAGGTCTGGTGCATCACTATGCGACGCTATTGTCATTTTACTACCCATTCTTATTGCCAATCGCACAGCTCTAACTCATAGGCTTTCGCAAAATATAATCCAGCAATGCTGCCGATACTAACCCAAATTTTAAAAGCATGCCCTTGTGTATTTTTGTACGGCAGATAGGTTAACCTCACACTATATTCTGACGTTGTGAATGATGGTAACAGACCAAACGTTTGACGTCAGTGTGATAATTAAATAATGTTGAAGTGACAAATTACGAAGACGTGAAAGTTCTAGCGGAAATACAAAGATTGTGTTATATTTACAGGAACCGAGACCAGTATATCACAGAGACCACCTCTCCCACTGCCATCTGAAGCTTTTGAAGGTAATTTTAGAAAAGAACGGTGGTAGGGCATTTTGCGAATGCTCGCCTGGCTACCACCTTCAAGTAGAAAATCTGTCGCCAAGCACCACGTGGTGTGTTCCGGCAGGTGTCCTTGATAGCCAAGAATTCTAGGCCGAACAACATTTTCGACCACAATATCACTTACCATCAGGTGAGATAGTGGTCAAAGGCTAGTTACATTACAAGGTTTAGAAATAAACACGACATAATATAACTAAGTTGTTGTAATTAAGCCTCAGAATAACAATCCTTGTAAAGTAACTGGTAGGGCAGGTAAACAGGTATAGATTAATATTGTTAACCAATGAAATATGTCGCAATCTAAGGAACTGATTATAATTTAAAATGTATGAATCATGTAACTCTAATGGATTAAGTATAATTGAGTGTTTTAATAATAATAACGTCGTGTAAAATTAATGGAAATGAAACGCATTTATTCTTTTTTTATTTTTATATACCTGATAAGTTAGCCTATGACCACTATCTCACCTGATGGGAAGTCATGAAGTGGTCGAAGATGTTGTTCAGACTAACCTAGAAGTACTGGCTCTCAAGGACAGCTGCAGGAACACACCGTTAGGTGTTTGGCGACAGATTTTCTATTTGAGGGTGGTAGCTAGCCAGGCGGGCATTCGCAAAATGCCCTTCCACCAAGCTATAACGACTGCCATCCTAAGACAACAACCGAGACCAACGGCTTAACGTGCCCTGCGAAACACGGAAGCACTCACTAGTAATGTCACTAGCGGTCACCCATCCAACTCATGACCGCGCGCGACGTTGCTTAACTTTGCTGAACGGTTGAGAAAAGCTAAGTAAACTTCGCTACGAGCGCTTCAAGTACTACTACTACAAGTATAAGTACACTCATACTACCTAATAATACTGGCCAGGATTACGTCTCCAGTGACTTCTTGGGACAGTATCACTAAGACTGAGGTTCAGAGATATTTGTGTAGCACTGTCAAAGACCAGTGTTAGCCAAACGTCGGCTTAACCAATCTTTAAATTTCATATTCAGAGATATAGTCTGAGTCCTACTAACCTCGCTCTTAGCTTATATCAAACTATTATCTATGCCACATTGTTCCCTCGTGGAACGTTTACCGGTTCTTGTTTATCTATGCTTCCTGATATAAAAAAAAAATGACAGGAACTACAGTATATAAAATGTGATTGGTGCATCACATACATACATACATACATACATAAAATCACGCCTCTTTCCCGTAGGGGTAGGCAGAGGCTCTTTCGCTTCATCTATACTCATCAATCCTTTCATACATAAGCGTCGGTTTAGGGTACTTTTGACCTGGCCTTTTTTCAGAACGTCTTCAATCTGATTTCGGAACGTTCGCCTAGGTCTTCCCCTTCCAACACTTCCGTTTACTTGTCCCATGTATACCTGTTTAGTCATTCTCATTTCATTCATTCTCTCCACATGTCCAAATCATCTTAACATACCTTTCTCGATTTTTGTCACTACACTTACATTCAAACTACATCGTTCCCTTATCACACTATTCCTTATCCTGTCACTCCGTTTCACTCCAATCATGCTCCTCAATGCTCTCATCTCCACAGCATTTATTCTACTGTCATGCTTTTTCTGCCACACCGAACTTTCACTACCATACATCAGTGTCGGAACCAACACTCCCATGGGGGAGTTCATGTTCACGTTGCTGTTCATGGGAACAGCCAGACGAGCCTTTTTAGACACCTTCTGACTGTTCATAAAAGCGTGCAATGCTCCGTTTACCATGTTTCCAGCGTTCACTCTCCTTTCTATATCACTTTCACACTCACCATCATTTGTAAACATGGATCCCAAGTATACAAACTCTTTCACTTGTTCCACTTTTTCACCCCCAATCACAATATTGCAATCGGTCACTCTATCATCTCGTTCAAACACCATCACTTTCGTCTTACTTACATTTATTTTCATTCCCTTTCTTTCCAAAGCCTCTTGCATAACATTTACCATCTCCTGCAACTCCTTTACCGACGACGCAAGTATCACTTGGGCATAAGCGTAGAGAAGACTTTTGATGAGTAACTCGTTCATTCTTAATCCACATTCACTGTCTTTCAGGTTTGTCAAACAATTATCCATGAATAAGTTGAACAGCCACGGTGACGCTACACATCCTTGTCTAACACCTTTTTCGATGTTAAACCAATCAGTGTATGTCCCATTTATCGTAACGCAAGCACTGGAATCCTTATAGAGGGATTTCAGCGCTTGTATCAGGTTACCATTCAGCCCATGCATAGTTAACGCTGACTACAGTTCATGCCTACTCACCCTATCATAAGCCTTTTCTAAATCTACGAAAGCGCAATAGACCTTTTGGCTTTTCGTCAAGCATTTTTCGGCTATGCATCGTAAAGAAAAGACCTGATCCGTACATCCCATTCCCTTTCTAAACCCTGCTTGTGCATCCCACACTTTCTCATCTGTCTCTTTTATCACTCGTTCAATCAATATTTTCGCATATAGTTTACCGACAACGCTGAGGAGGCTGATTCCGCGATAATTCTTGCAGTCTTGTTGCGACCCTTTTCCTTTATAAAGCGGCACAATCACAGCCTTGCACCAGTCACCTGGTACACGGCCGCTCCTCCAACACATATCAAAAAGGCGGTGCAAGAGACTAGCTACTATGCCTCGCCCAGCTCTCAGCATCTCGATTGACACTCTATCATATCCTGCAGCCTTTCCTAATTTTATACCCTTTAACGCTTTCAAAATTTCATCCATACCTATTTCATTTTCATCATCATTCTTATAGGTTTCCGGAACCTGGTCCAGTGTTCCCTCTCTTTCAAATAAACTTTCAAAATATTTTTTCCATCTTTTCAACACACATTCTTCTCCTTTCATCATGCTTCCATCATGACCCCTGATTTGATTAAGCTCTGAGTTTGTGTTTTTGCCTCGAGCTGTTCTTATGGATTTCCAGAAAAATTTAACATTTGATTGGAAATCATCAGAAAGCCTTTTGTCAAACATATCCTTTCGTTCATCTTTCTTTCTGCACACAACTTCTTTAACTATCTTTTTCAATCTCTTATAATCCTTTCTTGCTTCACGTACATCATCATTTGTTGCCATTTGTACCTTTTGGTAAGCTTTTGTTGCTAACCAATCCAGCCATGCTTTTTTCTTTTCATCCACAGCCTTTTGCACTTCTTGATCCATCCACACGTTCCTTTGCATTTTTTCTTTTCGCCTTTTAGAAATTCCACACACATTGATGGCAAAGTCTACCACTCCTTCCTTAAATTTCATCCACAATTCTTCAATTTCACTTATCTCTTCCAAACCATCAAGCCTTTCTTGCAGCTTAATAACATACTGATTTGCAACATCCTTCTCTTGCAAATTTTCAACTTTCACTCGTTCCAAACATTTCACACTTGTTGGTGCATGCACTCGGTGTCGCCATCGATTAAAAAGGCCATTTACACGTGTTACCACCAAGTAGTGGTCTGAATCGATGCCGACTCCGCGGTACGCCCGGGTGTCTTATATTTTCGTCCTCAGCCTTTCTTCCACAATCACAAAGTCAATCATACTTCTTGAATCACCTTCTTCCCTTGTAAACAAATGTATCTTTTTGTGGTCAAACATTGTGTTTGTCACGCAGAGATTCCATTCCAGACACAAATCTAGCAAACTTATTCCATTCTCATTCACTCGTTCATCCCCAAAAGCACCAAGAACCCTTTCATATCCATCTCGCTTTATTCCTACCCATCCATTAAAATCTCCTAACAATACAATCCTTTCATCATCTTTACATATTTTTAAAATATCGTGCATACTATCCCAAAAACTCCTCTCTTTCTTTTTGGGCTTTTGGGGACCCCCTCGAACCCATGTCCGTCGGTGCATAGACACCGACCACAAAAAGTCGAGTAATTCCAACTTTTAGCCTCATCCAGAGAAGTCTTGGGCTCACGCATTCATACTCGATCATACATTCATTCATTCGTGCAGAAAGGATCACACCAACGCCCTGACAGGCTCTGTTGGTCGCAGGTACACCTGACCACAGTGCTGTATAGGAACTATGTTTGGTGGTTTTACATCCTTTTCGTTTCGTCTCATTCACACACAAAACATCTATATGTCTCTTATGCATCATCTGGCATACTTCATCCACTTTACTATTCATTCCACCTCTTACATTCATCGTAGCAAAGCGGCTCTCCGTGGGCCGCTTTTCGCCCCCGCGAGGAACGAGACGTGATGGGTGGCGAACCTCATCGCCGCCATTTGGGATTTTGTTGTGAAAATAGAAATCCATGCGGTTCCTACAAGCAGCAAGGGAAAAAATAGGTGCATCCTGACAGAGCCCCGCATGCCAGGATAAGGCTAGCCGATTTCTGGGTTCGCAAGGTCCCAGGGCAATTTCGATTTGAAATATCACTTACCATCAGGTGAGATAGTGGTCAAAGGCTAGTTACATTACAAGATTTATAATCAAACACGACATAATAGGTTAGCCTTTGACCACTATCTCACCTGATGGTAAGTGATGATGTGGTCGAAGATGTTGTTCAGGCTATCCTAGAAGTACTGGCTCTCAAAGACGGCTGTCGGAACACACCGTTAGGTGCTTGGCAACAGATTTTCTACTTGAGGGTGGTAGTTCGCAAAATGCCCTTCCACCATGTAATAACGACTGCCATCCTAAGACAACAACCGGGGCCGACGGCTTAACTTGCCCTCCGAAGCACGGAAACGCTCAGTAGTAATGTCACTAGCGGTCACCTATCCAACTCATGACCGCGCGTGACGTTGCTTAACTTTGCTGAACAGTTGAGAACAGCTAAGTAAACTTCGCTACGAGCGCTTCAAGTACTACTACTACAAGTATAAGTACACTCATACTACCTCATAATACTGGCCAGGATTACGATAGCTAAATCGTGGACTTACTGAACTAACGAAGACTTCCGTCTTCAGTGACTTCTTGGAACAGTATCACTAAGACTGAGATTCAGAGACATTTGTGTAACACTGTCAAAGACCAGTCTTAGCCAAGCGTCGGCTTAACCAATCTTTAAATTTCATATTCGGAGATATAGTCCGAGTCCTACTTACCTCGCTCTTAGCTTAGATCAAACTCTATTATTTATGCCACATTTTTCACATGGAACGTTTACCGGTTCTTGTTTATCTGTGCATCCTGATATAAAAAGAAAACGACAAGAACAACATTATAAGAAATGTGATTGGAGTGAGTGGAACAAAATACTTATCGACGTGTTATGTATACCTGATTACAAGTTGACAAGACGTCATGTCGTAGATATAAAGCGGGAATATTTACAGCCTTAAAAAAATGTGAATTTGGAAGGATTAACATAAAAAATAGTACAAGAAAAGTGCCTTTTTTAATTTACGACATAGAGTTCTTCAATAACTTTTTGCACTATACGGCTAAGCACTACATTAATTAGTTATATCGTACTTCAAAAACGTTATTCAATCCTTACAAACGAAGAAGGAAACGAAGAGAATGGAGAGGCGACGGCGCTAAGTTATTTTTAACAAATCATTCACAATGACAGTACCAAAGATATTTTAAAAACTTCACAAAAATTAGACCGAGGTCATTGACCTATACAGGTCAATGAGCGAGGTGCGTTTCGATTGGCGCCACTGTAAATGCAGCAAACGCTAGATTCACAATATGTTCGGAACATCTAAACTAATATAATAATGAGGAAAGAGTTGATTGATTGTTTGCATTGAATAGGCTCTGAAACTACTACACCGATCTGAATGAAATTTAGTATCAGAATAGTTTGAGACCCAGGGAAGGACATAGGAAAGTTTTTATCGAACTTTGGAAAAAGAGGTTAATGGGTTTGCGTGATAATCGACATACGCGCGGGCGGAGCCGCAGCCGGAATGTTAGTATATGATATGCGAAAAATCCGTAGAAATAGGTAAAAGTTATGAATAGTACGTAAATTAAGATAGTTAAGTTAGCTACATTTGTATTTTTAATATAATTATGACATGTTTTTTTTTGAGTTTCCGCATTAATCTGTTAGCAGATAATGGTAAAATGTATCAATGTAATATACCTATAACATTTTAATTTTTATGTAACGAATATACGTAATCAATTTATAATATACGTAATCAATTTATAACCAATAAATGAATATAATTATAAATAAAAGTTATATAAAGATATCAGTTGTGCGCAGTCGTCGCCGCGATTTAGACGCGTGAACTCACCTGATGAAGGGCATCGGACATGCCTGAAACCTAGGTCGACAATCTCGACCAATACGCGTGAGTACAGCCAGTTATTGAAAACATTAATATAGAAATATAAGATGTGATTACACAAAGTAATTCACTTCTGAAGCAGAACTTCGAATATTACTATTGATTCTTTCGTGTGCTTTTATTATAGTGCGCGCGGAACTAGTTAGCCGCGCCTTGGGTGGCGACAGGGGCAGCGAGGGGGCGGGTTGCCTACTGCTCGCAACGCACACACACACATTAGACAGTGATGACCAAAGCAAGCGCCCCCGACTCTGCACCGCTCACGTACCTAAGGCGAGGCCAACTATTTGAGCGCGCACTATAATAATCGTTATCTGGATGTCAGAAATTCGGAATACATACTCGTATATGTCACATTTGCTGTTACTGTTCCATCGGGCTCTTATACACGACTGATATCGGCTGCAGTTGATGCGTCGACGACTGTCATTTACATGTTGCGATGGCTGCAGCTGCCTTTGCCGTTGGCGAATGCCACGTTCATAAGGGCCCTAACGAGTGAACGTAAAAATCAAAAGTATCCAGTAATAAATAAAAGTTTGATAAAAGACAATTGACGGTATTACTTTCTTTGTTGATGTTAGTTAGTTAATTAGAAAACAGTTAGGTAATTTTCATATAAACAGTAGTTTTGCATTACTATTGCGTATAAACTCATTTTGTTGGTATTTTTTTAGATGTACCATGTGTCCTATACGACGTGCCTTACGAGTGGCGGATATTCCCGAGTGGCGTGACGGCACATGACAGTGGTGAGATTTTTAATAATAAAGTAGGTTATACAAGTGGATTATAATTGTATTGAGTACCTACTGTTTTTATACATAGTTTGACAATACTCACGAGTATCACAAAATTTCGCACCTATAGAGAAAAGTAGGCATAATTGGAATACTGTTGTTAATTCGAAATAACAAGGTTTCTTTGAGTTTTAAGAGTCATTTATATTTCTATCCATTACATTTTAAACAAGATACCCTTAGGTAAAACTGAGGTAACCAGTTCAATATTTCTATAATATGGCGTTCAGATTATTTCAAGTTGTCAGGTTGTTTGACGAAACGATTAGGATAGTTTGAAATCCGTTGATATCGCTTAAATACTGTGTTTCTTATCTGCTATAAAAATATTATGAATAATATCAAAATTTTGCTTCTCTGTTCAAATATTCATTTGTAAACATTATAATTGAATTTACTTCCGACCTAACTTTGATGCTAATTTGGACTAATTAAGGCGATTGTTATTTTGAACGTTATAACTTATATTTTTTTTTTCTGTTGAGGGTGATAGCTAGCCAGGCTGGCATTCGCAAAATGCCCTACCACCATGCAAATGTTGTGTCCTTTTAAGGCATACATGTGTTTTTGATTACTCGAATCTTAATAATTACGTACTTTTAATAATAAATAAATAAGTGTAAATTAATTTAAAAAGACAAAACCCGACTGTAAATTATTTATTTCGTTTTATCGTTCCATTGAAAATATAACTATATATAGTTTTGTAATTATTTTCATGTACCTAGTGTTTACGAAATGAAATGAAAGTTTGTTTGTCAAAAACATGGGTACATAATATATAAGATGTTATAAAGTGGTTTTAAGTTTCAGCATGTTCTGCCTTGCGGCGTACAAATATTGAAATATGTATATAAATTATATAAGATCATTGTTTGAGAATCACACAATATTATTTTTTAAGAATTAACTCAGTACCAAATTTAAAAGTCAGTCTTAATATGATTAAATAAAGAGTTTGTTTGAAAATAAAATAATAGATCCATAAAAAATATATAAATGTCAAATATTATAACATAAAATTATACATTATATCATTACAATAAAAATAAATAAAATAAATTATATTATTAGTAGTTAAAAGTACATCATTACTTGTCAGAACGTAAATTACTAATAAGACTTTAAAAATTCGTCAAGGAAATAAATAAATGCTGCAATAGCCAATTACGTATTTTAAATTTAAATGTATTAAACGGCAGGTTTCTTAAGTAAATTAGGATTTTGTTATAGGCTTTTACATAGAAATAATATGGGTTTTGTTTCACAAAAAGACTCATTTCTTCTATATAGAGACAAGGAAGAGGTTGTATGTTTAATTGTTTAAACAAAGGCCTACATGTGTATCTACGTCGTTCTTAGCCTAAATCTAACGATATCTCATAAATTAAAATCGGTAATGCCGTTTAGGAGTAATGATAGGGAGGAATAAATAAACTTACAAACATACATACATAAATGAACCCTGAACACAACACTCCTTTTTTGTGCAGTCATGTAAAAAACCCCTTTCCTCTGACACACAACACATCCTACACATACACACAAACACACAGATAAGTTTTTCCACACACTATCTTCTAGCACTATTATAACAAATATTAAGTGCATTCTTTAACACCTACCTACATTATTTTTCTGTTAGTATACCTTGTTTTTTTCGGTTAATATACTTAATTTGTATAATCATGTTTTGGCCATATGTTAACTTTTTACTATGTAGGTATGTTTATATTTTCTGTAAACGCTGTTGGGTTACTATAATAAATAGGTAGATAAGATAAATTGCGTAAGATACACTCGCATAATTCTCATTCCAACAGCAACAGTAGTGGAGGCAATTTAATTAATATTCACAAAACTACTAAGTTGATGTGCAAATAATTTGGAAAACTCTACATTGGGATTGTAACCGTTTTTTGTAAGTTACTTTATGGCATGAAATGTTTTTGTTTAAAAGTTCCCGTGAGTATGAGACTTATGTCATTTCTTGACATTTCTTTTCAATGACCGGCTGTACTCACGCATATTGATCGAGATTGAAAACATTAATAGACATGAAATGTGTTTTCTCAGTTCTAATAATCACTTCTAAAACAATTACTGTATGCAAGGCACTTTGTATGACCAAGTTCAGCATGGTATAGATAAATTGAAATAGTCATATTCCGAAATTCTTATATCACATCGTCATTATCATCAAAACGTTTTGGAACTATTTAAATCTTACTTATCCAAACGATTTCAAAAAACCGAAATAGTTAGATTGAATTTTAAAAAGAAATGCCAAAAAAAATTTATATCTAATGCACATATGGTTATATACGGTGTTCCACAAGGGAGTGTTTTAGGTCCCTTACTCTTTATTTGCTACATCAATGGTCTTCCAAGGTGCACTCAACATCCCATGACACTGTTTGCTGACGACAGTACAGTTATTGTTGAAAACAAAATGAGGAATATTTTGTTAATATCAATAATACTATACACGTATATAGTCGTGTATAGTATTATTGATATATCGTGTATAGTATTATTGATATTAACAAAATATTCCTCATTCTCTATCTTCCAAAACAATAATTTAAAAATTAATATGAAAATATATAGGATAATGCATTTTATATGTCCTAAATATCGATATTATATATCAAAATCATATTATTTACAAAACTGACATAACTAAATTTTTAGGAATATATATTAACTGGCAACTAAGATGGAAACCCCAACCAGACACAATTATAAAACAGATTAAATAGTTTGGCTTACGCACTACATCACCTCTCGAAGAAGTTAATCGTGACACTGCACTAACCCATTGGCATCGGCGATAATGATAACAATAGAATTTCATTCATAACTAGGACATAGTGGTCCTGACGATGCCAATTTATTTACAGCGTATAATGGGAGTGTGGCTTTCTTGTTAAGATATGGTATTATATTTTGGGGAAATTGTTCTAACAAACAAAATGTATTCGCAGCACAGAAAAGATGCGTTAGGGTGATAACAACTTAAATCTACTGACAGTTGTTTGTAAACCTTACTTTAAAAAGTGCAAGATCTTAACACTCCCATCACATGCCTGTAATATGTGAGATGGTTGTTTTCGTAAAAACCAATTTTCAGTATTTTGAGTCAATGGGAATTAATTTTAATGAATGAAATGAAAATGAATGTAATTTTAACATTAGGCACAAATCAAGACTGTGCAACTTGCCATCTCGTACGGCTTTACTAAATAAAGATGTATATTGTATCGCTCTAAGGATTTATAATAAATTACCAGAAAACATGAAAAATTGTAATCCATCTAGCTTTAAATTAAAAGTTAAGAACATACTTAAAACTTATGGAGATATGTTATATGAATATAATTGATTATCTAAAAGACAATGAAATCTATGTTTTATATCTTCAAAATTTTACTTAATCCTATTTACTTATTATCACTGACATTTCTTTCCATTTTATATTGCTGTTTAATAATTAATTAATTTCTCATAAATTGACATAGATCTGTATATTTTAATTATTGTGTTATGTATTACTTTGCTTCCTGTATTTATTTTCATGCTAATTATGGCAAGGATGTATATTTTATTTAATATATATACATTTTTAGTATTATAAACCTTACAACATGTATTACCTACATCTTGCATATAAAATCTTTGACTTTGACAACTAAGACCATAATTTCGGAGACAATTTGCCGTAGTAATTGGTGATCATTTGCTGACAATTTAAACCCGGTTATTAATATTGTTAAAGTGTTATTGAGGTATTTCAAATATGTTTACTTTTCTCTAGTAGTGTCCTATTTCATTAATTTATCATTTCTCGTCTCATCGTCTATATCTCTGGAATGTACTGGCTTCTTATTCGGCATATGAAATATATTTACATATTTTTGTTTTGACATGACGCTAGGCGGGTAGTTAATTACAAAATTTCATACTCAAAATACTTATGGTAACCGAAAAAGCCTTTTATTGAAATAGTGTATGGAGGGATTAAATTTCGAGAATATCAATTGTAAATTTCTTTTTGTTGAAATGAATGTTATTTTGTGTTAAAACACGAATACTTCGCTTCTGTACGTCTTGTTGTCCGATCGGTTGAGTATTCAGCATTAAGCTTAATCAACCTTGACGACATAATGAGTATTATAAATGAATATGTGGTAATGTGTGGTTCTAATAAATAAACATTAGGTAAAGAAAGCTTAAAGAGGCAGCAAACACCCTTCCTAACTTCTACAGACGTTCCGTGTACGTCCTTTACTTTATATAAATACAATGGTGCATTTTGATCACTATTTTTATGTATCGGAGGTAATCGAATGTCGCGAGTATCACATGTTTAACAACTAAGTAAAATAAAAAAATAAAATATAAATAAAAATTATAATTACGAAAACATTAAAATATTATTTTAAAGATATCCTTAACATATATTAAAAATATATCTAGTGACAACTCCGCCTAATTTTCCTGTTAAACCGGCGTGATGTCACTAACACCACGCAGCCAAACCGAAATTTTCAACGCCTTTCACACACAGAAGGTCTAGACTCTCACGATCGAGAATGATTATTTTTATTTTGCTAAAACAATAATTTAATATTACCTACTTGAAATATTTTTGAAATATTTATTAGTATCAAATATGGATTATTATTAAATATAATTTCCGCAAAGTAATGCCCGAATCAATTAATTGTCTTAAATTAAAATTAAACGAATTCACTTACGATACCTTATATTTACAGGTACAACTAGTAAAATACAGGAACTACCTCTTCCAATACCGCCTGAAACTCTTGAAGGTAAGTTGGGGACATGAACTAATATTGGACTTAATTACCACTTAGTTGTTGAGCAATTGGGTAAGTTAGAATAGAAGATGTCATTACCTGGCGTTCAAGCTTCACAGGGCGTTTTTTAATGCGCCATCTTACGGCAAAAGTGCAAGTACCTAATAATGCAACGCGTACTCACATCCCATGATTATTGAATGGTACAGAACGAAATCTTTCTACAGAGTCCCTAATTCTTACCTACTTTCATAGAGTTTCATAGGCCGCACCGGCTTCGCAAGGTATTAAACAAAAATTTATAAACAAATTTTTTTTTTACAATTTCAATAGTTGATAATATGTTCATCAGAGATAATGTTGGATTGTAATGATTAAATAATTTTTCAAATCGGTCAAGTAGTTTTTAAGTTTATTCATTAAATACAATAATACAAATCTTTCCTCTTTAAAATATAAGTAAAAGTATATATAAAAAGTGAGTTAGTGCCATTTAAGATTTGGCAAAGAGCACAGAAGAGCGAATAACGGACGGACTGATGAACATACATGACAGATCTCGAATTGACAGTTGATGACGTCGACTGACGACTCTGAACGGATGTTATCTCAATAGGGTAAATAAGCATAAGTATCTTGGTCACTGGGTCACGGAGGGACTCACAGACGACTTAGACGTAGAGAGGGAACGCAGGGCGTTATCATTTAGAGCTAATATGTTGGATCGTAGGTTTGCACGCTGCACTGCACAGGTAAAAACAAAGTTGTTTAGAGCATACTGTCAGCCATTTTACACTTGCAGTCTATGGGTCAAATATAAGCAGAAATCATAAAACGCCCTGCGTGTGCAATACAATAACGCGTACAGGGTTCTGATGAAGCTGCCTCGCTTTTGCAGCGCATCGGGAATGTTTGCGCAGGGTCGAGTGGATTCTTTTCCAGCTATACTGCGTAAACGAACAGCATCCTTGATGCAGCGAGTGCGGGGCAGCTCCAACAGATACCTGCAACTGATTGCACATAGAATGGATGTGGACTGCAGTTTTATGGAGCATTGGACAAAAATGCATGTCGTGCATTCTTGACTAATGCTTAAATAATGTAATTTAAATTTAAGACTTTTAAAAATGTGTTGTGTATGGACTGTAATATTTAATAATGTATTTATTGTAGTCTGAAATAAATAAATTTGATTGATTGATTGATTGGAAACCAGCCTAACCTCTCGGTATTCACCCTGCGACATAAAGTTGTTAAGTTAAGTAAGTTAGTTGGAACACAGTAATGCGCGTACATTACTGTGTTCCGGTTGAAATAAGTACGGGCGGTAAAAAATATGTAGAACACAGAACTTTCCTGAAAGTGTTCGTTCACAAAAAGTTCTACAGCAAAAAGTTCGCATTATCCTCCATTTTTAATGTCGTTTAGAAAAAAAGTTACAATGAGTTAGGTCTCAAGATGTTTTAGATGGTGAATGCTAAAGCACTGAAAGACTCTATCTTGCCCCACCTCGCCGGAGGACTGCTTACTGGGTTTTTTTAGTGGGTTCAAGCCCCACACATTCCCATCCACTACCCTCGCGGTGAAAGGGAATTGTAAGGAAGAAGAAGGGGGGAAATCCCCCCCCCCCCCCAAAAAGGTCTCGTAATGTTCTGTATTGACAAGTTTTTTTTTTAGATAACAACGGGTATGTGCCTATGAAACCCTATCAAGCCGTGATAGAGGCGGATATATCGGAGAAGCATGGAGCCTAATGGTGAACGTAAGTTATTTAAAACAGTAATATAATTTTTATACTCTGACTAATACTGATGGGGTGCAGGGTTAGAATGTGGGTGTCGTAAGAAGTGACTTAAGGCAAAATACCGGAAGGTATTCAGCAGAAGGGCAGCAGCTACTTCTGAGGAACTGCTATCTTAAACTGCGATCCCAAAGACGCCTGCCAAGCGTGGGGTTATAGCAAATGCCCCTTTAATGTGGGAGGCTGTGTTCAGCTGTGGACAATCAAGCTGATACAGTAATATTGATTCTTCACATGATGGTAGGGCATTTTGCAAATGGGCCACTCTCAAGTAGTAAAACTGTCATCAAGTACCTAACAGAGTGTACCGGCAGCTATCCTTGAGTGCCAGTTATTTTAAGTGAGCCTAAACAACATGTCGTCTAATACAATTACAGAAGGTTGTCCGTCTCAAAACATGTATGTACAGATTTTATGTATAAGTTCCATTAAATAAATAAATTGTCAATCTGACTCTTTTCGTTTACAACCCACAAGATAAAAATTCTTTGTGTGGTGACTGTAAAAACACTTAAATAGAACAAAAATAAACCAGGCAAACATAAGAGGTACTCTAGGGACTCGAAATAAAACCAGCTAAGTGCGAATAGGACTCACACACAAAGGGTTCCGTATTAATAAAGATTGTACCATATCATTTTAATATTTTATTTATAGTTCGAAATCATTTTTGGGACTACTTAGTCTAAGTCTGACCCAAACTTGGCTGGCTTTTATTATTTGTTGTTGTACGTTAGCTAAAAACAACAAAACTAAACTGAAAAATGATGAGTGTATGTTGTTATTTTTTTTCTGTTAGGCAATCAGTCATACTGATACATGATGTAGGTGTGCTATGAAAATTGCTGCAAGCTGATACCGTATTAAAGATACAGTCCTTTAGAGGGGCGATGAAGGTCAATTAGGAGCGTCTAACGGAAAATAAAACATAAATTGAATTAAACACAGTTCTTTACAATGCGCGCTGTGCGTGCCGGCTACGACCTTTTTGGCCGACGACCAGGGCCCCAATTCTCTTAGCTATTGAGCAAACGCCACACTACTGCAATGCTTCTGCGATCGAACTGCTATTAATGTCAAATTCGGTAGTCTGCTAATTCTAGCTCCTAATTGCAGTTGTATAGCAATCGCGTCGCTATCGTATGGCTGTGCTATGGCATGAACTTGACTGAAATAATAATGAAAACTTCTATCAATCAAGCAGCAGTCAAAAGATCAATACAGTCGTTTTGTAGCAAACAATACATTAAATATATAAGTTATGTAGCTATTTTTCTACCTACAACCCCTCAAAATATTTTATATCACTCTAGCAACGCAATCGCAACAAAATAGCTAACAGCATATCAAATATGTTTAAAAACTATTGATAGCAAGCCACTGACTTGCTTTCGAACCTAAATAGCGGGCAGACTACAGATACTGTCAAAAACTTCAACTTTCATGCAATTAAGTTGCGTTAACGCCTTTCAATAGCTAAGA
Source organism: Plagodis pulveraria (assembly GCA_963890685.1). Lineage (NCBI taxonomy): Eukaryota > Metazoa > Arthropoda > Insecta > Lepidoptera > Geometridae > Plagodis > Plagodis pulveraria. Next base: position 3,326,421 of record OY982977.1, read on the forward strand.
GAATCGAGCCCCTGTTTGTCCAAACAGTGCGAAATTATTGATCTAAAGACTTTTAATGTTAACTAAGAATTTTTATCTTGTGGAAATCGGTTCATTTCCAATACTGAAAAGTATGAGATAACTTGTTGAGTCGGTACAACGCTAATTCAAAATACAGGCCTCATATTGTCATGGCCTGACTTTCACAAGTTATTTATTTATTCATTATAACGGACATACCATTTGCACATACTTGGACATACGTGGCAGTGGAGAATTAGCACGCGCGACTGTGATGTGACGAGGCTCTGCGAACAGCACGTGATGTCGGCCTCTTGTATATTTATCGGGAACATGAAACCTACACAATTCCTGGACCAACTCTGGACAGTCAATAGTACCTCGAAGAATCTTAAGGGCAGTGAAATCTGATCGTTAAGGCGGCGCGCGGCGTACCTGTAACGAGTGATACCGTATTCAATTATTTATTTCTAGTTATTTCATACCTTTCAGTGTTCAAAGGCGGTTACGTTTTTTATGACGTTTTTATGACGTGTTACGTTACATGCTCGACCTGATGTTAAGCGGAATAACCTCCGCCTACACCATGCACCCGTCACTTTGAGACATAGTTGTTAAGTTTCATGAGGCTGTAATTTCACTGGCTCTCAAGTGCTACTGCCGGAACACACCGTTAGATGCTTGGCGACAGATTTTCTACTTCAGGGTGGTAGCTTATAACCACAAAATGCCCTTATACTATGCGGTGAAACTCAAGCCGGCGGTGGGGATCGAACCAGGGTACTTCGGCGCGGAAGTCCTATTACAGCTCTAAGACGTTTTTTAAATGATAGTTTTTTTCATTTATTGAAGTGTTGCATCTTAATTAGGAGATCATTGTCACTTGTTTAAATATTATTCATTTATCGATAAGAGTTTCAATGACCATTAAATCAAGTTATGCAAATATATTTTTCAACACCCTAGCTCGTAACGGGCCTTTAAATGCACCGATTTTATTGTCGTAATATAGTCTATTACGCACTCGTGCTTTTTTACTACTTTACCGCACTTGTGTTTAAAATAGAAAAAAAACCACGTTTCCACACCAAGGAGATTGAGTATAGTTTGTTTCGTTCGTTTTTCATATATAAACAAACCAAAGAGTTTTTGTTACCTACTGAAGTAGAACTTTAGAAGATTTAATTATAAACCTTAATCAGAATATTATTGCAATCAAAAAGATTAAGAAAATATTTTCGAATAGAAGTTTTCGTAGTCATTCCTCGCGAGTGTGTTGAAAAACGTCGTATGAAACTCGTGCGCGTTGTTTATCTCTACTCCATTTAGGTCTTCGATCTTCGATCTCAGGCCTAAAACTCGTCTGGATTGCAGTAAACAACTTCGCGTACTTGTTGCATAATGTACTATTTCATTAAGTTGACTGTCACTTAAGAACTACTCAACCGATGTAGATAAAATTTAAATAGTGGTTCTATTTAAATTGAAGGTATACCTTACCTATTACTTTGATTCACATACTTGAAAAAAATATTTTCATTCTTGATTTAATTATAATCTGCAGAGATGGCTCAGTGGCATTGGCTTTGGATTGCCGCGCGGCAGGTCCATGGTTCGAATCATGCCGCGGGCTTGAGCTTCACCGCATGGTGGAAGGGCATTTTGTGAATGCCCGCCTGTATAGCGACCACCCTCAGGTAGAAAATCTGTCGCCAAGTACCTAACAGTGTGTTCCGGCAGCTGTCCTTGAGAACCAGTAATTCAAGGTTAAGCCTGTCAACACCTTCGACCACATCATCACTTACCATTAGGTGAGATTGTGATCAAAGACTTACACAATCAGCAATTATAAAAAACAATACAAAAATATTAAACTCTTGTCGATGGTATCTACAAAATATAAGTAATCTAAATCAACACATAAGTGGCGGATTATAAACTTGTATAGAACATAAACAATATAGTTGCTATGTACTTTATGTTGCAGGTGCCAGATTGCGGTTTTATAAAGCGGAGCGAATGAAGGGAAACACTCGTCGATACTCGATCAGCGTACAATCTACTGCAATCATCACGATGACGTCTCTTTTTTACACATCTCATTTTACATATCTCTAATTTTTTTACATTGTTTTATTCATTCTATCATATCAAATGTGAGCATAATACTACGAATAATATATATTTAAGAAGATAAGATTAGATAAGATAGTTTTATTGCCAAAAAGATTTATAAGTAAATACAATCGTTAAATTAGATTCTAGAATAATTAAATTTTTTATTGGGTAATAGCTTGACAGCGAGCCCCAAACTAAGCACTAAGCCTGTATCTTGGAGATCGAGTGCGGTTTTCAAAAAGTTCGTTGTGTTGTTCATGACAAATTAAAAATAGATACAATGGCAATGTAAAATTAAGTTTAAATGAAAGTACGATGCGTTGTGCAGTACCATAGTTAAACAATTTTTTTTAATCATTAAATGACATTGCATATTAATATAATAATGTGCCCGTTATCTTCAAGTAAGTGAAAAGAGTTTCCTTGAAGCGGTTTACACGTTATCATTTTAATTTGCTAAGGACTTATAATATAGATGTAAAGTGTGGAATGTATGTGTGTAAGAGACTGTGTATGAGAGAGTGAGAGGATGTGCGCGTATATATGCTTGAAGTGAGTGGACTCATATAAACTCGTTCCCTCGTCCACTCGTTGTTTTCATACGTACTTTGCGTGTGCAATATATTGAATGAGTGTGCTTAGCAGTAGCGGTTTCACATTAATTATTCTGTGTCTTTGTGAGAGAGTTTGAGCAGCCAATCCTTAACAGTTCTTTTGCAGGCATTGTCTGAGAGATTTAAATTTTTATTTATCCGTAGGCATAAAACTTATAATTTTTAGAACAAACTCACGCCATTTGGTCTTGTCCGATTTATAATACTAAGAGACAGGCTACCTGGTGGCCAGAATCCATTACAAAATGTACTGCTTGCCTCACTCACGCACGGTTCTGCCCGGTAAGAAAGACTTGTCATCAAGCTACCGTCCGGTCAGGGACGTGGTCAATGCTTCAACCGGGCAGCAAGAGGCATATAATATGTACTAACGCCGCACACAGTCTGGTTGCAACCCAATCCGGTTTCCTCGACGTCAGGGCATTCTCAACTTTGTGATTTTGCTACTAGCAATCATTTTTGTTTAGCGTGTCTCGATTAATATCAAAATGTTGGACATGGAAACTTTAATTACTAAATGTATTTACATTATGATGCACTAAATATGTATATATATGTTGAATATATGATTTATAAATGCATTGCTTTTTCCTTAAATCCAAAGTAACAGTGTGTACAATTTCTTGATGCTTTACAACTTGGTTTTGATTGCGCACGTAAATTTTCCTCAAGATTCAGAAATAGATAAAAAATAACAATATAATATCTCTTGGGGGAATAGTTGAGCGAAATTGTCGTATTTATATTATATAAATTTAGATACACAATTTATATTAGTTAGATTATATATATACATTTTTATATACATTCTAGGAAAACTTTATTCACCCTTAGGCCACACAGTTTTACAAGTCATTAAAGAATAGTCCAAGACATTATTATGTCATACAAACCATGGTAACATTTGTATTATATAATAAACAGGGTTATTGGTAAAATGCTAACAACCTCTTAGGGTTGACTTCTGCTAATCGTAACACACATTTTGAGTTTTTTATTTTTTTTTATTTTAAGTTTTTATAAATCATTTTTTTGTCTTTATTTGTGTGTATTTGACGGAATAAGGATGAGGACCACCTGATGTTACAAGCTTAGGGCGACCGCTGCGGCAAAACTGGACCGCACCGCGCTCCCTTTGAATAGAGTTTTGAATAGTGTATATATACAGGATTATTATTAAAATGCTTACAATCTCTTAGGGTTGACTTCTGCTAGTTCTAACAAACATTTTGAGTTCTATTTTTTGTTTTTGTTTATGTGTATTTGGCGGAATAAGCACGAGTATTGCCTGATGTTTAAAGTCGCTAGTGCCCGTAATTTGTGATCTCATATTTATTATTACTTTGCTCGATGTAAATATTCAAAACTCTATTCAAAGGGAGCGCGGCGCGGTCCAGTGTTGCCGTTGCCGCGGCAAAAACGTTCAATTGTAGCCTTACATGAAATGGATTCTGTGAAATACCAGAGGGTTATTTTTAATGAAATTGATATTTTAACTTTACTGACATTGTATATATTTGAAAATATTATGAATGTTCACAAAAAAATAAGTGAATTGAAATAAAATGGTATTGATAAACATTACCGCAACTTTTCCAAAATTTCTCATAATACCGACCACTCATGTCACTCTAGCCGAAAGTGAGTCAACATGTGTCATCTAATAATAATAATAATAATAAGCCTTTATTTCAGAATTTTCTTACATGACAGTTTAAAATCTTAGTCTATGTTAGATGCTAAATAATATCACTCAATTCAGAGTGCCTTTCGGTACAGGCCTCCTCTAGCTCTCTCCAATGTATTCTGTCCATAGCTGCTCTCTTCCAGTATGGACCAGCTGACATTCTGATTTCATCCTCCCATCTTTTGATCTGCCTTCCCTTGCTTCTTTTTCCGTCTCTTTGATACCAATCAGTAACCATCTCCACACAACACCTAATAGTATAATCTTTTGTGTATGTTTTAAATGTGACTAACATAAATTTTAGGTATTTTTGTAAACTAACAATTACGGAACAAGTACAAGGACCACCTGATGTAAAGCAAGTTAATCTTTTTTTTTTTGCCTGATAGGTTAGCCGTTGACCGCTACCTCACCTCTGATGGTAAGTGATGATGTGGTCAAAGATGTTGTTCAGGCTAACCTAAAATTCTATAATCTTAAAAATTAAACCTTTGCCTATAACAGACGCATTTCGTCACAAGTGACGAATTGCACTGCGCCCGTCACACTGAGACATACAGTAGTTAAGTCTCATGTCCTTGTAATTTTTCTGGCTCTCAAGGACAGCTGCTGGAACACACTGTTAGGTGCTAAGCGACAGATTTTCTACTTGATGGTGATAACTAGCCAGACGAGCAATCGCAAATGCTCTTTCCTAACGGGGTGAAGCTCAAGCCGGCGGTAGGAATCGAACCAAGAACCTTCGGCACGACAGTTCATAGCTATTACCGCTCGGCCATCATTGCATCAAAATCGAAGTCAGTTATGTACTTTTAATCACTAAACTGAGGTTTGAGATATTTTATTTCTCATAAGAAAATATTTCACTTACATGAGAATAATGTTAACATAAGCATAACTAATAATTAACATAAGTATCTATAATAATGAATTTTTATTTTTCATTATGTAAAATTTTAATAGTTTTTTAAAAGTAGGTAGAGATTTGGACTGTTTTATATCTCTCGGTAATTTATTGTACAATTTAGCCCCTTCGTAGACAATACTTTTCAAAGCATACTTTGTACGCGGTTTGTAAAGAGCGATATCATTTACACGTCTTAATGTCATTGTATGGGTTTTTTGTGTTTTAGAGAAGGCCGTATTTGTATGTATATCCTTGTGTAGAATCTTACGTATAAGTATGCAATTATAGTATATGTATAATTGACAGATATTCATTAGTTTTGTTTCTTTGTAAAGCTTTTCTGAAGGTGTTAGATAATCATAGTGGAATAAAACTTTTATCAATTTATTTTGTGCAGTTTGTATTAATCCCAAATTGGTTTTTGCAGCCGTACCCCATACTTCAATTAAGTAATGAAGGTGTGGTTTTACCAATGAATTATAGATTGTATATTTTACTTGATGAGGGAAACAGTGCACACAACTCTTTAGAGCTCCTGTAAGTGCTGTTACTTTTGATTTTATCTTATTTATATGGGGAAGCCATGTCATTTTGCTGTCTAAAATAAGTCCAAGATATTTTTCTTGTTCAACTTTATTAATAATTTGATCATTTATCTTAAGCGGCATATGATCGCCAATTTTTTTATTTTTAGCTGCAAATATTGTGTAGTTTGTTTTTGTTGCATTTATGGTAAGAATATTTTGCTGAAACCATTCATTTATAAGGTTCAGATCGTTTTGTGCTTCAGATATAATAGATTCAATAGAGTGGTCAAAGTAGAACATACATGTGTCGTCGGCATACAACGTTAGATCACCTTTTAACCCTATCTGATGGACGTTATTGATATAAAAAATAAATAATAACGGTCCTAAAATTGAACCTTGTGGTACGCCAAAGGTGATAGTTTTGGGTTCACTTTGATATTCCCCGATTTTAACTACCTGGGAACGATTTGTAAGATAGGATCTAAAAATTTCATGTGCTGTCCCAGTTATACCAATGTCATTTAGTTTGTTTAGCAACAATTTGTGACTGACAGTGTCAAATGCTTTTTTGAGATCTATAAATACCCCAAGAGAAATCTGTTTTTTATCAATATTTAGTTTAATTTTTGTTACAAGATCTACTGTAGCTGAGAGCGTATTAGATTTAGTACGGAATCCGTATTGTTTAGAATAAATAAAGTTTAAAGAAGCTAAATAGGTATCGAGTCGATTGTACAGTACCCTTTCAAATATTTGAATAAACTCATCTAGAAAACACCTGATGTGATAATACGTGGCTCACGTCTCTTATTGCTTGCACACCACGTGTCTTTACATGACGCCGTCACTTGCTTGCGTGTGCTTGCGAGGTAAAACTCAAGTATTTCGCGATCATACAAATATGAGACATCTTTTCTCCTCTCTGCTTAACCGTATACACTGAAGTAAAGTAAGGTTGTTGTCTTAGTATAGCAGTCGTTATAGCACGGTGGTAGGGTATTATGCGAATGCTCGCCTGGCTAGCTACCACCCTCAAGTAGAAAATCTGTCGCCAAGCACCTAACAGTGTGTTCCGGCAGCTGTCTTTGAAAGCCAGTAATTTCAGATAAGCCTGAACAACATCTTCGACCACATCATCACTTAGTTGAGATAGTGGTCAAAGGTCAGGCAAAAAAAGGTCAAGATGGGTAAACAACGAGAAACTATTTGATTTTTAAAACACAACGAGTGTTTTTCTAATCGTCTCCGCTCTAGTGGAGTCGGACCCTTACTGTTCTAAAAAGGTGCAGAAAGCTACTCTTCTCGTTCCTACGCTCTCCGTGTCCCAGCACCCAGTTCAACAGCCACTTTCGACAGCATGAAATCATTCTGGAGATCCTCCGCCGCCACCACCTCAGCCTGGGCATGTGTCTTAATTTAGGTTGCCGCGCACCCGAATAATACTTATATATAAGCCTGGGAAGTTCGTCTATTTATTCACAAATTAACATGATAATAATATTTAGACTAATAAAGCGCCGCACTACAGCCTGTCTGTGCCACAAGCGGAAGCCAGCCAGATAAGCTGGGTGTCATCGTCTTGAGGAGCCTCGAGCCTCCCACCATGGTTGACAACCATGGTTTACAACTGTGGAGATGGTGGTTTGCCACCAAATTATGTTTGACCTTTCAACAACCTCGGCGGGCGAGCATACGTTGGCGACCGCGGTGAGCAACCACTATTTCCAACTGTGTGGACACCGGTTGCACAACACGCGAGGGCAGTATGTCGCTGCAGCTGGCGAGAGCGCACGCATAACGCGTTTCCCTCTTTGATATACGTAGGTATAAAAGCCAAACCCATATAAAATGAATACTAAATTTTGGAACGAAAATGAGATTCTCTTAAAAATTTAGCTCAATGCCTAATGAAGGCATGGCAAAATATATGATATATTATCTTAGTAGTTATGTATTCATTGAAATATAGATTATCAACAACATTTATATAGGTTAGTGTAGATAGGATATATATGTCCTATAGGTGTATAGGACATTCATTTTATGCTCTATTATCTAGCGTTAGTTATGTACGCCCGCGACTTCGCTCGCGTGGAATTAAGTAATACTTACCACATATAACATATAATATATAATACTTTAGAAACATTTAAAAGTGTGACACATAAAATAATTTTATTTTAATTGTCACAAATTGTTCGATCTTTTCAATAAATTTTAAATTGGGAGAGCTACTCACGTAACTACCATGAATAAATATTTTAGAAAAACTACTATTTATACTTTCCCTATATTCAGAATGAAAAGTAGAGGTATAACACGGGTTATAATCATCAATTCCTACTCTGACTATTCTATAATATACTCACGTTATCAACAAATATTAAAAAAAAAACTATCCTTATATTCGAAATGTTAACTAGAGTGTTTAACACATTCTAATTAACATTTCACACCGGTGAAAGTCATCAATTCCTTATCAGACTATATATATTTCTTTATCATGCTCATAATATAAGAAATTTGTTTATTCTAAATTTCATACGAAGTAGATATTTTCAAACCTAAGGAGCGATATCATGTGTAGTTTGGCTTTCATTCGATGCGTGTTGTCGGCGCGGAGGTCCGAAACACACCAAAGATTACTAACCTCTAAACACACTGTGTTGAGCGACTGTGTAGTAGTAAATTCCGACGGTCGTGAGCAACGAGCCCCCCACAAGTGGCCCGCCACCCAATGGGCGGTATCCATAGTTGCCAACTGTGTAGATCGTACTTTTCGTTTATATCTTTATCACTGTCACCGCGACACACTACACTAACCGAATCAGAACAGTGGTTAACCACTGGATCAAGCTATATGATCTAAAAATTATCTCCAACGAACGGCATTATTACTAAGGAATTGTACGTGAAGCTGTTGATATTAAGAAGTACAACAAATTCAATCCGGAGGATGGATTTATATTGTCTATATCGTGGAATCCTGTGATAAGAAAGTGCTCGAGTCGTTGTTTGACTCCGCATGTAAGTATAAAATATAAAACACGTGAAATAGCGGGAAACCGGGTGTTAATAATCTATAAGTTGGCATTGTCAGGAACACTATGTCCTAGTTATAATTCTATTGTTATCATTATCGCCGATGCCAATGGGTTAATCTGCGAAATTATTATTTTGCGTATTGTTAACCGGTAAATTAAGAGTATGATATGTATAAAGTATATGTACCTAATAATATATTTTGCAATATTTTTTCACAAAGAGTTCATCGCCATTACCATAATTATTATTTTTAGATAGTTAGGTTGCTGATTGTTGTTTCCTAATTACTCCTTAGTCAATTTCTTAAGTAACTACATTTGAGCGTTCTATAATCTCATCACCCTGTAAAATCTAACACATTTCCTCCAAAAATAATGCCCATTCTATAGTTGACAAAAAAATAATTGTCTAAGTGTGACAAATGGAATGTTATTTTACTGTGTTTTTACAATATCGTGAGAGTCTCAAAGACCAAAGGAATGCGCCTTAGTATTGGCATGATTTTAATTTTATTAAATCAGGGTGGCAAAATAAAAGCAAATTGGCCGATACACTTCACTTTAATCTCTTATACTTAAAACTCAACAATTAAACACTATCCCAGGTCTACCCTCTACAACCGTCGTGATAAAATGTGTCAGTTCTACTTTAATTCGCCGCCTTTTTACAAAAGTAGTTCTTATACTTGTTTATATAAAATAACATAATAAATACCGAAATTATATCGAATATTATATAGGAAAGAAAGATTTAAAAGGTTTTACAGATATTTTGAGCTATATATCTTGATTATATAATAATTAATAAAAATGGTTCCTATGCCACGATAGTCGGAAGTCAAGAAGCATACTTTTATAGAGTATTATAATAAATACCAGGTTTGTAAAACTAGAATAATATACAATTCTAACATTCGGCCTTTCCTGATAATAAGTTTGTCCTCAAACTTCCAATTCCTGGTTTCTGGCAATAATACATATTTGTATATTAAAGAAAGTGCATATGTTATTGATCTTTCAAAACCAATTGGTTATTACAATCATTGACATATAGTTTCTTATTCCATCAATTGAGGGAATTAAATAATCCCTTCATAATATAACTAGTACTGTTTTCATCAGAATATATCATATTCGCACGGTTACATAAAATATTTTAAATCTAATCATAATGTCCATAATATCACTGGGTCTGCATCAGAAAATATTATTCATGTTGGTAAGATAAACTATCACTGGGTCTGCATCAGAAAATAATATATCCTCCTATGGAAATGCAATATCCTTAGATCTAATACAATGCGTCCATAATATCACTGGGTCTACATCAGAAAATATTATGAATTTTGGTAAGATATACTATCACTGGGTCTGCATCAGAAATTAATATATCCTCCTATGGAAATACAATATCCTTAGGTCTAATACAAGACTTCTATAATATCACTGGGTCTGCATCAGAAAATATTATGAATTTTGGTAAGATATACTATCACTGGGTCTGCATCAGAAAATAGTATATCCTCCTACGGTAATACAATATTCTAAGGTCTAATACAAGACTTCCATAATATCACTGGGTCTGCATCAGAAAATATTATGAATGTTGGTAAGATATACTATCACTGGGTCTGCATCAGAAAATAATATATCCTCCTATGGAAATACAATATCCTTAGGTCTAATACAAGACTTCCATAATATCACTGGGTCTGCATCAGAAAATATTATGAATTTTGGTAAGATATACTATCACTGGGTCTGCATCAGAAAATAATATATCCTCCTACGGTAATACAATATTCTTAGGTCTAATACAAGGCGTCCATAATATCACTGGGTCTGCATCAGAAAATATTATGAATTTTGTAAGATATACTATCACTGGGTCTGCATCAGAAAATAATATATCCTACTACGGTAACATTTTCCACACCATATCACTACAAGTTCAGTTAAATCCATAACCCACTTGTATCATTTGAATCTTTATCTTATGTCATCTATTCCATTACCAGAATGTATTTTTCTAAACATTCTACCAACTATTTAACTTTTACACTGGTATAATGTTCAGTCCGCACACAGTAAAATCAGGTATTAAGGGTCATTTGAGTCAGTGCTACTACTCTTATCATCTGAAGTATGATCATCATAAGCGAAGGAAATCCAAGGTTTAATGCGGTCTGTAGCCCGAACATTACAATATATTTTGTGGGTAATTTTAGTCCCTGGTATGTTTCACAACTCGTATCTATCGTTATCTAGAATTTTAGTTATCCTGAAGGGACCTGTGAACATAGGCACTGTTTTTTTTGTCATTGTTAGCTATGGGTTTCTAAATTTGTGTTTTCCAATTAGTGTCATCCAGAATTTTTCGAATCCTTTGAGAATCTGTGTCTTATAACTGCAACGTAATTAACCTGTCTTCCTGGGTTATTTTTAGAATAGAAGGAATAATGTCTTGGCTGTTCTCCAAATCACAAGGTTGAGGATTCTTGCTTAACGCATCGACATGAGCCATATTATTGGCAGGTTTATATAAAATGTTAAAATCGAACTCTTGAATCATAATCCACACGCTTCCCGCAATTCGTGGTACTAAGTCACGTTTAGTCAAAGTGCTCCTAAGCGCAGTCAGTCACCAAGGTAAATGTAACACCTATTAGATATACTCGCAGTCCTTGCAAGGAAGCTACGACGGCTTATGTCTCTAGCTCATATGCATGGTAGTTTTGTTCGTCTGTAGTCATTTTTCGACTAAAATATGATATAGGTTTCAATTCATCAAAGGAATTAAATTAATTAAATAATATGGATAGTAGGTCATTTATAAATATAATTTCTTACAACTGTAAGTCAATAAAGCGATCCAAGCAGTGTATACGCGATCTTACTATGAAAAATGATATCGTTTGTTTACAGGAAACTTGGCTACTACCCCACGATCTTAATTTCGTGAATGAAATTAACCAAGATTTTGGGTGCGTGGCCAAGTCTTCTGTCGACACGTCTGTAGGTATATTAAGAGGCAGACCATATGGTGGATTGGCAATAATGTGGAACAAAACGAAATTTCCATATGTCGAACCTATTGACTGTTCCAGCGATCGTATAGCGGCCGAGCGCATATCTACTTATAATAGATGGATAGTTATTGTAAATATTTATATGCCAACAGATAACGATGATAACCTGACCGAGTTCATAAATTGCTTGGGCTCTATTCATGCGATTGTTGAAGAAAGTGAAGTGCAATGTGCGTTTATGTTGGGTGACTATAATGCACATCCATCAGCTAAGTTTGGTCGGGAACTGTCTAAATTTTGTTTAGATACGGAGTGGGTTTGCGCGGATATAAATATTTTAGATATTAATTCTGACACGTTCACATATCTCAGTGACTCTCATGGAAGCAGATCGTGGCTAGATCATTGTATTACTACCAAAGCAGCATGGGAGACTGTGGTCACCGCGGAGGTCATGTATGACGTCACATGGTCAGATCACTATCCCTTACGTATAGTTTGCAATCTGTCTACGTTAACAGTAGAAAAGGCCATCGTCGGTGGCCGGGACCCGCTGAGGTACGTTAGGTGGGGGGAACGCTCGGCGGAACAAATAAACTCTTACGCAAAACATTGTTTTGATAATTTAGATAGCATCTGTGATATGTTTAACTGCAATTGTTTAGAATTAAATACATGTATACACCGTAACGAATATTGTAAAGATATTGATAGATATTATATGCATATAGTTGACATCCTGCAAAAAGCTTCGATCTTAAGTTCCCGTTCAGGTGTACAGAAAAAGTACAAAAAGATAACTGGATGGAATTATCATGTGAGAGACAGCCATCAGATTGCTAGACTGCATTTTCGAAATTGGGTTAATGCTGGTAAGCCATCACAAGGCACCCTGTTTGAAAATATGCGTAGTAGTCGTGCAAAATTTAAGAATAAATTAAAATGGTGCCAAAACAATGAGGATCAAATAAAAATGAATATTTTAGCTTTACACAGAAAAGAAAATAACTTTGTGAAATTTTGGAAATCTATAAATAAGTATAATTGTAAACAAAGATTACCTGAATCGGTAGATGGCCTTCAGGAACCGTTAAGTATTGCGGAACTATTTGCTAACAAGTTCAAAGTTGATCCGCTGCCGGCAGAGTGCGTGCCATGCACTGGTGCGGTCGTGTCCGAGCAGCTTCCACCATTTACCACAAAAGACATATCAACAGCTGTTAAGAATATGAAACGTGGGAAGTCGCCCGGTCATGACGGCCTCAGTGTAGAACATCTGGTCTGTGGCAGTGAGAAGCTATATAATCATTTATGTAGCTTTTTCAATCTTTGTATGAAGTATGGTTACTTACCTGAACCTCTAATGAAAACTGTGGTGGTACCAGTAGTAAAAAATAAAACCGGTAATCTTAGCTCATCTTCCAACTACCGACCGATCTCTTTAGGCACGATTATGGGTAAGTTGCTGGAACGTCTCATTCAACCAGATCTGATGAAGAACATAAAGATAGATGACGCGCAGTTTGGTTTCCGGCCGGGACTCTCCACGGACTCAGCGATCATCAGCCTAAAGAACACTGTTAGGTACTACACTGACCGAAACACAGCTGTCTATGCCTGTTTCCTGGACCTTAGTAAAGCATTTGACCTAGTGAATTATAAAATTCTCTGGGACAAATTGAAGACGTTACAGGTCCCAGATCAGATCGTGAGTCTGTTGGAGTTCTGGTATGGAGGTCAAATCAATAACGTTAGATGGGGTGACATGCATTCTAGCGATTATAGGCTAAAATGTGGTGTTCGCCAAGGAGGGTTGACCTCCCCGGACCTGTTCAACCTGTATATCAACGGTTTGATTGAGGAACTCCGAGGAACACGGGTTGGCTGTCACTTGGGAAGCTTATGTATAAACAGCATAAGCTATGCCGATGATATGGTTCTTCTGGCTCCCTCAATCAAAGGCTTAAGGAAACTGCTGTCTGTCTGTGAGCATTATGCCAATGCTCATGGACTGAAATACAACGTGCTTAAGACGGAGATTATGATGTTCAGGTCAAGGACAGGTCCGGGGAAGATACCTGTAGTTTTTCTGAACGGACAGGAAATAAGATGTGTTACACAGGTCAAATACCTAGGTCATATTTTAACAGAGCGATTGCAGGATGACTGCGATATAGAACGGGAAAGAAGGGCACTCTCGGTTCGATGCAACATGCTTGCTCGCAAGTTTGTGAAGTGCACCGAAGATGTTAAATTAACTCTGTTCCGAGGCTACTGCCTATCGATGTACACCTGCCAACTTTGGTGCAACTTCACAAGAAAGACTCTCGGCTCCATGAGAGTTCAGTATAACGATGCTTACAGAACTCTCATGAAGCTGCCCAGATATTGTAGTGCGTCGAGCATGTTTGCGAAAGCGGGGGTCCCTGACTTCTTCGCAATCATCCGGTCAAGAATCGCCTCTTTTTGGCATCGTTTGAGAAGTTCCAATAATAGCATACTGAGGGCTGTCGCTGACAATCTTAGTAGTCCCATATTTCGCTACTGGATTTCTGTCCACCTGGACGGTAATAAAAAATGACGAGTAATTTTATTACTATTATACATCGCATGTAAGCTGACTGGAGTAGGCACCCTATACATACCTACTTCATGTGTTTCTTATTTTAATCATCATTGATATATATATTATTTAAATGTTAATTTTAGTGTTTGTGTATTTTGAATGTATTATGGGAATATTATCCTGAAATAAAACATTATTATTATTATTATTAATTCATTAGAATTCTAAGGTTTTTGTAAAAACACCCCAGCCAAACCTTTTCTACTTGCGTCTGTATGTAGAAATGTCTCATTATAGGGGTCATAAATGCCTAATAGCGCTCGTTGTACGAGTACTTCTCTCAATACATCAAAAGCTGCCTGTTGTTCAGTATTCCAAACCCACGTTACGCCCTTTTTAGTCAAATCTGTGAGTGGTCTTGCAATCAGCGCAAAATATTTAATAAACCTCTGAAGTAACTTGCTAGTCCAATAAATTGCCTAACTTCGTGTTTATTGCGTTGTATTGGAAACTGATCTTTCTGAATCTAACGATTCAACGCTCGAAAATCGACGCATAAACGATATACACCAGATTTATTTTTAAAGAGTGACTTATTTACAAATCTCTTATTTTTTTTTTGTGAATAGAACAAATCAAACGCATCACAAGGGGGTTCTGATACAATAATACCTTTGCCTCGAAATATGACATTACTGTGTTTGAAAAACATAGGACCCTCTGAAAAATTACAAAGAGCTATCCGACATTCTCCGATATTGACATTATGAATTCCTCCCATCACGTAATAGTTTACGTTATTCAACCGCCTTATCCTACTCTCGATAAAAATTTCACAGTTTGAATCCTCACTATCGATACATTGAACGTAATCAAAGTTATGTACGACTGTGTCAGTTTAATTTTTAAACCTACCTTATCAGTACCATGGTCGTTTCCTATTTGAATGTTTGTCATGTAGACGTTTAATTTTCTATTCAAATATACAATTTATCATGAGTTTGTATGATAAAGACGTCTTCTCTCTGTAAAATCTTGACCTATTAGCAAAGGTTCATGTAGTTGAGAAGTTTCAATTATATATGCGTCTATGTCTGCCGTCACTTCTCCGATGCGTACGTTCAGTGTCGTCCTACCTACAGGCACTGAAGATCCATTACCGAAGCCTCGATTATTAGGTACCAGTTTAGGAAATGAATTATGTCTTGTCGAATAAGAGTGCAATCGCTTCCAAAATCTACATAACTTTGAACATTAATGATGCCATTTATGACGGCTATTTTATAAAATTTTGAGTCTGATCTAGTCTTTTGTATTAACATTGTTTTCTTTTCTGGGGATTTTGTATTATTAGAATTGTAGTCACCTCTCCAACATACATTGGATCTGTGTCGAAATCTATTGCATTTATCACATTTGAAAATGGGTTTAGAGCATTTTGTAGACATGTCCACTTTATTTACAGTTAAAGCAAAATACTTCAGCAACGCATCTGGATTAATTCGACATACATTACTGCGATGCCCGATTTTATGACACTTAAAACATTTAATATCATTGGAACTGGAAGCGGTTGCATTCATTGTTCGTTTGTGATATGGCAATGCTTCTCTAATTAAGTCTTTTAAGAAATATAATAAATCTTCCGGTTTTTGAAATCGTGCTGAAGACGCGCTGGCCCTAATCATCCTATCATCTATTCCATACACTAGACAGTCTACTGCCTTTTTACCCAATATACAACATGCGTTCAATAACATGAGTCTTATCGTAGAAATATTCGTCTACAGACTCGCAAGTCTTCATGCGTCGTTCTAATACTTCTGTCAATAAAGCACCATAGTTGCTTTCCAATGGAAATGCTTTAAAATGCTTTTATGAAATGCTTTTTTATCCTGCCAGGCGGTACATGCCAAAAGTATAGTTGGTAGACCTTCATACTATTTTTAGCATGCCCACCTAACTTTGGTAATGCATAATGGGCAGTTTGCTCATCGGTCCAGTTGTAAATTTTCGCACAATCATTAACCTTGGCTATCCATCTCTCAATACGCTGATTATTCTGTGCTGGATAAAACATAGGTATTATGATTTTATCATATGTTAATTGAGAATTCGGCCGCATAATATTTTTGAGAAATTGGGCAAAATCATTCATATTAACCATTAAATTAGAGTTACTTGTGGTGCAGTCTCTCTCGGTATGCGTGGTAGCGTCTGGTAGAGTTGTAGTTGCTTGTAGCTCGTGCAGAGGGGTGCTGTGTCCCATCTCTCAATGCATCGCAGAGACTGTCAGTTGTACTAGAGTATGCATATTGTTTATCTGTAATGTGTGAAATGTGACCTGCATAAATGGGCATAACAAAGAGCAATCTGTGATGCGTCTAAGAAATATTTATAATTATTTTTATTGTAAAAAAAAGAGAAAAATATATAAATAAAAGTTTCATTATTTCAATTCATTGATACTAAAAGAGCTCTCCTTCAAAATAAATGTGTATAATCAGTGCTCGCGTCACTTTTATCTTCAGCGAGGAGACAAAGAGGATAATAATAAAACGATTCATTGGGGAAAAAAATTTATAAGAACTACTGGCCTGATTTGTCGTTGGGTAGTGAAGAGCAGGCAGGGTCAGGGTCACCCCCCGCTACTTGCACTGCTAGCTCGCTGTCCTGCACGAAGACTTCTCAAGGTAGTGGCGTGCTTGAGGCAGGCATAAGCATATCTTCATCAATGTGTGTAGCAGGTTGTACAGTTGTCTGAAATATGTATAATTAGAGGTGCATAAAATTGGAAAAACAAAAGGTATCAGGTTCTTCTTGTTATTAATATTTTAGTCAATATAAGAATGAAAAGAGTTTATCAATAGTGTTCAAAATGATACCTCAAAGTTTTAGGTACACATAATCATTGGACATGATATACATATATGGAATTATCAGAGTACATATATAGCATCCAGAATAACACGGAAAATAGCACAGGGCAGGCGTTATTTAAAGTATTATACTTAATATATAAGCTATATACTGATCATAAAATAAAACCAATTAAAAAAAAAGAAAGAGAAAAAAAAAAGAAATCTCACATAATAAGACAAACAAATTGGACAATGTTAAGCCATTGGCATCGGCGACAATGACAACAATAGAATTTCATTCATAACTAGGACGTAACGGTCCTGACGATGCCAACTTATTTATAATAACTACATTATATTGATCGCCTAAAATAATATTTTAAAAATACAAGTGAAACTTTCCTTATTTTTGTCATGTGTTTGCATCACATCAGTTCCGACATAGTTTGATCCACCTTTTATTTCTCGGGAAACATGGCGGGAACGCCGTTTCCTTTTATTACATTGCTTCCTTGATCTTTGGCTGTGCCTAACTCTTTGACTCTGCCCAAAGTCCGAAGAAATACTTTGAGAGCTTCTGCTGCTGCTGCTGTAGCCACGCCGACGACGCTTGCGCCTTCGAGAATGCTTTGAACGGCTATGCGAATGCCTTTCTTTGTCATTGCTATCCATTTTTGGTTTTATTATCCCACTTCTAATATTAAATCAGGGTGGCAAAATAAAAGCAAATTGGCCGATACACTTCACTTTAATCTCTTATACTTAAAACTCAACAATTAAACACTATCCCAGGTCTACCCTCTACAACCCGTCGTGATAAAATGTGTCAGTTCTACTTTCATTCGCCGCCTTTTTACAAAAGTAGTTCTTATACTTGTTTATATAAAATAACATAATAAATACCGAAATTATATCTAATATTATATAGGAAAGATTTAAAAGGTTTTACAGATATTTTGAGCTATATATCTAGATTATATAATAATTAATAAAAATGGTTCCTATGCCACGATAGTCGGAAGTCAAGAAGCATACTTTTATAGAGTATTTTAATAAATACCAGGTTTGTATTACTAGAATAATATACAATTCTAACAATTTGTATATGTATTTATGTTTCATTTAATTATACTGTAATATTATTTTTTGTTAACATTTAATTATATAATGATTAATGTAAATTTTATGGTGTGATAATTTTTAAATTGTTTTTAATTTTTTTTTTTTTATCACAATAAACAAATTATTATTATTATATTATAGTGCATATGTCATAAAAGTTTATCGCCATTACAATAATTCTAGTTCGTCAATTATTCTATTCATTGTTGTGTAAATAAAGCCACTTTGCCTTAACCAATTCGTAAATGCGGTCGCTTACGCGCCATGTACGTGTTAGGAAGATAACACAATATATATTTATTTATCCTGTTGTATCAGACAGTGATACTTTTAGCAACGCTCAAATTGTAAAATTATTTTTATAAAAACGTTTCAGAAATGTTGTGAAGTTGACGCGAAATAACATGTGAAAATTGGTGTTTTTGTTTTGTTTAAATTTTCACAGTTCCGTAGAAGGTATGTTTCATATTTTTGTTCTATCATAATTATGTTTCATGTATTGTTAATTATGTTCTTTGTGTTGTTAGAAAAGATATTTATATACCATATTCACTTGACTAGAATAAGGATAAGGTGATGTCAAATCCGAGTAGTTTTTGAGGCCTACCTCGTCTTAAGTGGGCTAACCTCTGCCCATAACAGATGCGAATCACAAGTGACGAATCGTACTGCACCCGTCACACCCTGAGACATATATTTGTTAAGTCTCATGTGTCTGTAATTTTACTGGCTCTCAAGGACTGCTGCTGGAACACACTGTTAGGTGCTCAACGTTAGATTTTCTACTTGAAGGAGTAGCTAGCCATGCGAGCATTCGCAAAATGCCGTTCTGCCATGCAGCGAAGCTCAAGCTGGCGGTGGATCGAATCATGATGTGTGGCAGACCATAGCTTTCGTTCTTTAATGAAAGAATCCGGACTTCTAAATTTCTTTTTATGTGATTGATGAGACGGAAAAGTCGCAAGCTTGATTGTAAGGTTCACGTGTGTCCATTTCCGAGACTTTATTTCTTAGGTCTCGTTCACCCAGTAATTTAACTAGCTACAGTGCCCTTCACGCCTCAACGTGGAAGTGATTTGGTCTAGACAGACACTTGTAAAAAAAAAGGGTAGCCTCGATTTTGTTTTCGGAGATATCTGAACACCTACACCGCTTTTTCTGCTTGCTTCTACACATGATATCCTTCTCCTTCAAACTACTTCAGTAGCGTTTGTTCTGGTGGTTACGACGTCGTTAGTAAAAATAGATCAAGGAGAAATCGGAGGACGCGGGATCGATTCATAAAATTTTGTGTTACAATAATTTGTTAAATATGATTTTCACTTCGCACGCGATAGTGCTTGTAATCATATTTAGAAATATAGAAGGGAAACGACATCATTCCGAGAGTTAAGTGTTTGAAAAAACACTTCTTTCAATCAGGTAAAGTCTAGTAGTCTGGTTGATGGCCGCGCACCGTCCCCTAAGACGGTTAAAGTAATACAATTAGAGCACGAAATTTCGGCTCGTAATAGCGTGCCCATATGACCGAGTGGTTTAGGCATTAGGCGCGAAATCGGAGGACGCGGGTTCAATTCCTGTGCGGGGTATTTCGTGATCCAATAATTTGTAAAATATGATTTTCGTTTCGCACGCGATGGTGTTTGTAATCAAATTAAGAAATAGAATAGTACATATTGCAACAAGTGCGCGAGGTTGTTTATTACAATCGAGACGGGTTTTAGGCCTGAGATCGAAGATCGAAGTTCTAAATGGAGTGGATATTGTAATAAATAGTCGAATAGTACCATAGGGATCATCAGGGATTTTGGGACGTTTTCTGTTTCTAACATTTATTAATGATCTGTCTTGCATGGTGAAAGATTTCTGCGATATTGTTTTATTCGCAGATGATACCTTTCTGATTTTAAAATTAGATAGGAAAGACGTTGCTTCTGCTCGCCTAGTTCATTTCGCGTACTTGCACAGTATTATGTCCTATGGTGTATTGCAGTGGGGAACTGCTGCTGAGATAGAGACAATCTTTATCATACAAAGGCGTGCAATTTGAGCCATTTATAAAATGGGTCCTAGGAAATATCTGAGGGATTAAAGAAATTGATATTTTAACTTTACCAAGTCTGTATAATATATATTTGAAAATATTATGTATGTCCGTAAAAAATGCAGTAAACTTAAATTAAACAGTGACAATCACGATTACAATACAAGAAATAAAGATAAAATAGCGGTGCCAGGTTTTAGAGGAGCAGAGACAAATAAAAGGTCCTTCTTAGGTAATTGTGTGCGGTTTCATAAGTTCCCAAACATATTACAACGCTCACAGAAGGGAAATTCAAGCTGCACGTGAAAAACATATTAATTAAAAAATACAACTACACAGTTTCTGATTACTTAATCGACAAATATGCCTGGACAATTCCGCCTCTGCCTATTGCCTGTCACTTACATAATTTAAACAAATATTGTAATAGCTTTATTACATAATAAGTATCTAACACATTGTTAAAAGATGTTTAAAATTAATGGCTACGAGTATATTTCCCGTTCTTCTCGTAGTGGCTCTACACAATTTATTTGCTGAACGTCGCAGTACAATGTAGAATATTTCAATACTAAAATGTGTAATTAACCTTCATAAGAGCGTCGTAGACGCCTGAATTGAATAAATGAGTTTGACTTTTGACTTTGACATGATGGTAGGGTATTTTGCGAATGCCCGCCTGGCTAGCTAACAACCTCAAGTAGAAAATCTGTCGCCAAGCACCTAACGGTGTGTTCCGGCAGCTTTCCTTGAGATCCAGTACTTCTAGATTAGCCTGAACAACATCTTCGACTACGTCATCACTTACCATCCGGTGAGATAGTGGTCAAAGGCTAACCACTATCGGGCATAAAAAAAAGGAGCCCTTGTACTCTATAAATTATTACCAATAATTCCTAATTGGATAATCAACAAAAAAATTCATGCGGAAAAGAAAATAATTTTAAGTGAACAAAATGTAATATGCCAATACATACCAATATAAAATAATGTTTGCAGGTCTTATTTGGATGGGATATGGAACTTGGAGTGCTATTGGGATAGTAATACTTATATTGGTTATAGCTGGATTATGGGCTCTTGCGGTTGTCATAAAAATTTGGAAACAAAAAGCTCAGCAGGTACATTGTACAATTTTAACAACATAGTGAAGCAATGATGGCTCCATGGTTCGAATCCCGCCGCGGGCTTGAGCTTCACTGCATGGTGGAAGGGCATTTTGCGAATGCCCGCCTGGCTATCAACCACCGTCAAGTAGAAAATCTTTCTCCAAGCACCTAACGGTGTGTTCCGGCAGAAGTCCTCAGAGAGCCAGTTAAATCACAAGCACATGAGACTTAATAACTATGTCTCAAGGTGACGGGCGTAATGCAATTCGTGACTTGTGACAAAAAAATCTGGTTAGTGGTAGTCCGCTTAACATCAGGTGGGCCTGGAGCTTGTTCCGTCACGATACCATAAAAAAAGTGTATTTTAGTATATGTATGAGAGTTAACAAAGAGTGCCTTCTAGATGAGAGCATTTTATCTTCATCAGCACTTTACATTAGGGCTGTGATTAAAAGCAAACCTATTTTAAGCAAAAATTTCCATAAGACGTTTCACAACATATTGGGAATTCAATACTATATTATTTCAACTTAAGGGAAATTTTAAATTTATGGTAATCATAAATAGAATTTTTCGTACCTAAAGGGTATTGCGGACAATCAGAAGTTTAAATGATATGATTGAAGGTAGCTGCGCCCATGGTGATAGGGCATATTGCTAGTGCTCATCTGGCTAGTTTTTTTTATGTTATTGTGACGGAACAAGTACGTGGCCTACCTGATGTTAAGCGGTAACCACTGTCTATATCAGATGCATTTCATCACAATTGTCGAAGTTGCTGAGTCTCATGTGTCTGTAATTTTACTGGCTCTCAAGGACTACTGCCGGACCACACTGTTAGGTGCTTGGCGACAGATTTTCTACTTGAAGCTCAAGCCAGCGGTGGGATTAGAACTGGACCTGTGGCACCGCAGTCCATAGCTATAACCGCTCGGCTATCATCGCTTCAAAAACCAGAAATTATGTTTGAGAAGCTATTCTTGACAGCTTATTTTCTTTTCTTTCGTGAAGCAAACAGGCAAAATCTTGAAAGTATTATTTTATTATTTTGCCTGTTTGTCATAAGAATATGTAGATAAAGGAGAATCTAGATCGATGGCGTGCGCCAGACTTAATGGCTTGAATTGGCTTTATATTCACTAGTCCACGCTCACAAAGATTTTATACTTTTTGTATTTTCAGATGAACCAAGCGGACATGGAGTACCAAAACGCACCTCCGATGTCATTGCCATCCCAACAAAACTCACCAAATGTTTTGACCACATCAAACCACGTGAATAATCTTGAGCCATTATACGCCAACCCTATCTTGAACAACCATAAGTCAACTCTCGCGCCAAGTTATTCTCAAGGACCAAGACCTAAAATTATTGAGCATGTCTATGCTGAAGTTGATCTGCACCAGAACAATGGAGAGATCCAATATGCTAATCTTACTCCAATACCTGTTGGCCATGCTCGACCATTGAGTCCAAGAAATCCTAACTTTGCCAAAATTACTCACTGTGTACAAAATTTTTAACATTAAAAATGGAAAGTCAAGGACCGAATACGCAAAAAATTAATTAAACCATCCTAAATATATTTGTTCAGTAATATTCTTATCCAACCTATCAAAATGTCTTCTAATGATGTATATACATATAATGCTATTTTTTTTTATTGTGATGGAACAAGCCCGAGTCCTACCTGATGTTAAGTGGATTAACCTCTGCCCATAACAGACGCATTTCGTCAACGACGAATTGCACTGTGCCCGTCACACTGAGACGTACATTTGTTAGGTCTTATGTGCCTGTAATTTTACTGGCTCTCAAGGACTGCTGCTGGATTGATGCCGGAGTTACACATGAAATGGGGATAATCTCCGGGATATGACAAAATTTGGCGTTGAGCATATAAAGTATGACAGTGTTCACATTCATATATAACTAACAATATTGTTTACTTTCTGTATAAGGCACTTATTATCCATCTAATCTGATTAATAATATTAGTGCCACTTGCCACGATTTCTACGGATGATATAACAGACAATTATAGACCCATCTCTATGGCTACTGCTATGGCTAAAGTATTGTACAGGATATCGGATGGCTACCTAAGCAAATTATTTCCTTAGTTAATATTCAGTTTGGTTTTCAGACGAATTGAGTACCTCTTCCTTTTTTGAAGTCGGTAAAAAGAACTAATTTATGATTTGGTGGATATTTGCATTCCAATTAAATTGTATGAAAGGGATTGCTGGCGTTTAATTGTCTCATTATCTGAATTGTTTTATTAAACGTGAGTATCTATAATTGGCTTTCTTGGTATATCTTTATATTTTATTCATACTGTAATTAAACGCTGTAGGTGTCCCTACATCTTTTAATTATCCGTGGGGTGCCGGGCTAGAATGTCACCCTCCTATCTCTACCCGTGGGTGTCGTAAGAGTAGACTAAGGGTAACACACCAGAAGGTGGGCAGCAGCGCTTTCTGAGGAACTGATATCTCACGCTGCGATCCCCTAATACGCCTGCCAAGCGTGGGGATTACGGCAAATCCCCCCAGAATGGGGGAGGCTGTGTTCAGCAGTGGACAATCCGGCTTATACAGGTGTTCCTAGAAATAAATAAATAATAACATGCCTCCATATTGTTTTTTTTTTACATAAGAAAAAATTAAAGACACCTCTATTTTTTTCGGATACGTGACACTTTAGGTACCGTATTACATAAAATTGTTTGCTTGTATAAGTTTCATCTTCCCATATATACCTTACCCGTATGGGTATATCTTTATACATCAACGTGCGCTGACATAAAATAAAAAAAAATGGTGGCTGGTAGATATGCCAGCTCTCGTACAAGAATTTTCCCGTACTCCTTTGGTTGCAGACTGTTAGTTCCACTGCTTAGTGGATCCACTAGTGGCTCCAGTATGATTTTTAAACCTAGTGTTCCCATGAAGAAGGTGCAGCCAAAGATCTTAATTTTAAGGAGTACATTTTTGAATTCATGGCCTCACTGGCAAATCGTAACAAAAACCTAAACAAATATCAAAGACAATAATATAAAAAACTATCATTGCTTATACTTGGGTCATGTCCGGTCTTCTGAATAGTTCTAGGCTTTGGAACTCTTTACACCTACTCTTGAAGCTTTCAAGCAACGTGTCAAAGCCATTTATCTCCTGTAAGTTACAGTTAAGCCTTGGTCGTCGTAGTTTCTTAGTGGATTATATGTATATTTATGTATTGTTTATAATATGTAAGTATATGATAGTATTATAGCATATGTAAGTATATATATATGCACACAATGTTGTAGTGAAGTAAATATAACTAATAATTAAGAAAACGTTTATTTAGTTAAGCATATAAGTGCACCAAGCCGTCATAATAATTTATTTGCTGTTCCTTCCCAAACATGGTTGCCTGGAAGAGATTATCGCTTTAAGCGATAAGGCCGCCAATCGTAACATTATTGTAATTTTTTTTTTTGTTAATTCGTAATATATTTGTTCTGTGGTGTTTCAATAAAGAGTTATGTCTATCTATATCTTCTTTTAACGTTTATTATATAACTTTATGTGTTTACAAAACTGATATTCGTAAGATATTAAATCTGTGTTCCATCGTCATTAATCATCAATATTGAAGCAGAGATGATCGAACGGTGATAGCTGTGGTCTGCGGGTCTATGGTTTGCTTCACCGCATCGTGAGACAGCATTTTGCGAATGCTCGCCTACTTAACTACCATCCTCAAGCAGAAAATCTGTCACCAAGTACCTAATAGTGTGTTCCGGCAGCAGCCCTTGAGAGCCAGTAAAATTCGCACACGAGACTTAACAACTGTATCTCTAAAGGCGACGAAATGCACCTGTCATAGGCAGAGGTGAGTCCACTTAACATCAGGTGGGCCTCGTGCTTATACCTCCACAATTTCATAATAAATAACATCCATTCTCGCAAGTATTTTTAATATGGTATATTGGTGTATTATAAATTCAACTTTTAAATCGGGCTATCGCATCCATATTATTTTATTCCCCTATTTGCTTCCTGGATAATGCCTCTTGAG
Source organism: Plagodis pulveraria (assembly GCA_963890685.1). NCBI lineage: Eukaryota > Metazoa > Arthropoda > Insecta > Lepidoptera > Geometridae > Plagodis > Plagodis pulveraria. The sequence continues at coordinate 3,352,121 of OY982977.1, forward strand.
ACACATGTCTGCCACTAATTTATTTTTCAGCCTTAATTATTACTAAAGAAATTATAAACTTTGAAATTTTAAAAAACGCCTCTTTTTGTTGCCATGATAAGACCCTCAGAAAATGTTTAAACATTTTACACAAAAAATACATTTCCGTTTTATTTTCCGTTACAAGCTCCTTATTGATCTGAATCACCCCTTAAGGACAAAGAACAATAATACTATTACATATAATATTATAAGTCTTTAAGTTTTTGCATGGTGGTAGAGCATTTTGCGAATGCCCGCCTGGCTAGCTACCAAGTAGAAAATCTGTCACCAAGCACCTAACGGTGTGTTCCGGCAGCTGTCCTTGAGAGCCAGTACTTCTAAGTTAGCCTGTACAACATCTTCGACCACATCATCACTTACCATCAGGTGAGACAGTGGTCAAAAGCTAACTTATCAGGCAAAAAAAAAAAGAAAAAATGTCTTAAAAGCAACGGCTGAAACGGGCTTCGTACTTACGTGCTTCACAGATGCTCCCGCGCATATTATATTGACGATATAGTAATTGCACGACAATATCGTCTTCTTTGCTCAGTATGTTGCTAAGTAACCTTTTGTTCTTAGTACTTTATACTTTAAGTTACCAGGCCTGGCGCACTCCGCAGGTTAGGTACAAAATTACAAAATGACGCAAAATGACGTAAGGAATAATATTATAATGACTGACTTTGGAGCTCTTCCAAGTTTAAAAAGTCTTTAAAGGCGGTATATACCACAGTTAATTTTTTGCCTTAAGCCCTGCTCCCGTTGCTTGTGGAATACACAAATTGGTTTTTTACACAAATTCAAATTATTCAATACACGGAACGAAGTGATTTTGTAAAAAAACTATTTCCACAAAATAAAACTTCATGTCGATAATCGTTTCAAAGTAACTAAATCTGTTTGGAAATAAATTTGCAGGCACATTGTGATATACTTGAAGCAATGATATACGAGCGGTTATAAATCTCGAACTATGGACTGCAGTTCCGCAGGTCCATGGTTCAATCCCCGCCGCCGGCTTGAGCTTTAACGCACGATGGAAGGATATTTTGCAAATGGCCGCCTGGCTATCTACCACCGTCTAGCAGAAAATTTGTAGCCAAGCACCTAACAGTGTGTTCCGGCAGCAGTCCTTGAGAGCCAGTAAAATTACAGGCACTGGATGAGACTTAACAACTTTATATCTCAGGGTGACGGGCGTAGTGCAGTCCGCCACTTGTGAAGAAATGCATCTGTTATAGGCAGAAAATACAGCTTTACATCAGTGTTGTTCCAATCGTGCTTCTCATACTTGGCCAGGAAGGCTTACTTCTGCAGTAAAGTACTATACGCTGATATCGATTGCAAACCTGTAGCTCACCAGAAGAAAACCATCTGTCCGTATGTCGATCTCTAAGCAATCGTCGGACAACTGCCGGAACACACCGTTAAGTGCTTGGCGACAGATTTTCTACTTGAGGGTGGTAGCTAGCCAGGCAGGCATTCGCAAATTGCCCTACCACTATGCTGTTATGACTACCTTCGTAAGACAACAACCGGGACCGACGGCTTAACGTGCCTTCCGAAGCACGGAAGTGCGCAGTAGTAATGTCACGAGCGGTCACCCATCCAACTCCTGACCGCGGCGGACGTTGCTGATCGATTAAGAACGGCTTAGCAAGCGCGCTTCAAACTACTAAAAAGTTTGCGTTTTCCTAAGCAGATCTAAAGAGCATGAGTTGGTCATCCTGGTCCAGTAAGTAAATTACATACCTACTCAGTGGACTGTTGAAGATTCCCAATTTAAAATCACGCTTCTTACTGGACAGTTCTGATTAAGGCTCAGGTAGAGTTCACTTTCTGGATACTTTTAAGAGATGTTATGGCAAAATTACATATCATTTTTGGGAAAAAATATTTTTTAATATTGTTAGGTTTGCAATAATGCCTGCTATGCGGATTACATTACAAAATATTTTCCCATACCGGTTTATTCAATGCAGAAAACTGAAAATCCAGAGTCATAAAGATGGAAAAAAGCCAAAATAACATTTAATATAAACTTACCTGTGTCGTTATTACCATTATTGTTAGCATCTGTAGAGGGAGTAATAAGTTTCGTAGTTCTCATAAACTTAACTAGTGTTATTTTTCCATAATTTAAATTATCCTTTGGAGATGTACAGCTGATATTAGCTTGATTTACATAAGTATTTAAATTGAAAACGTTTTGTACATTATAATGATTTGGATATTCAACGTATATAGCCTTTTTGTTGAACTTTACAGTATCTATTTCAAATGCTGAAACGTAAATAAATATGTTTAAAACATTTTGTAAATGGTTATACGCTAGTTCTCCAATGTAAATAGTAAAAATCTGCTAAATGAGGGTACTTTGAAGCAGGGTAAGGTCTACCTATAGGTGTCTCTGTGGGAAACAATATAACGCTGACAGAACCCCTTTTCCCCTCATGTATTAAATTTAGCAAATTATTTTAATAGTATAAATTAAACCGGCACAAACACTCACGTTGGGGATCGAATACGTCAACCCGGATTTCGAGCATATCAGATGATCGTCATCAGGGCGAGTGCTCAGCTGCGTCTGCAAGCTCCCGGCGGGCACAATCAATGCCAACATCAGTCCTCAACGTGAGAGTTTTTACCGGATTAATTTACAATATTTAAATACATGTGAAGCTTACGGGAATATTATTTAAAAAATTAGCAAATTACATTTTTTTTTATTGCTGGTAAGCCTTTGACCACAATCTCACCTGGTGATAAGCGATGATTTAGTCGAAGGTGTTAACAGGCTTAACCTAGAATTACTGGCTCTCAAAGACAGCTGTCAGAACTCACTGTTAGGTGCTTGGCGACAGATTTTCTACTTGAAGGTGGTCGCTAGCTTGGCAGGCATTCGCAAAAGGCCCTACCTCTATGCGGTGAAACTGAATCCCGTGGCGGGATTCGAACCATGGACTTGCTGCGCGGCAGTCCATAGGCAATGCCACAGGGCCATAACTGCTTCAAATACTTTAAAAATTGGATTAATTATGCATCGACAATAATATTCCAACACCAACATCATAATTCTCCTATTTATCGTCAATTTAACGAAAATACAATATATGTATTGTACATATAGAATTTAAGAATATTTCTAATATTGTTAGGTTTGCAGTAACGCCTGCTATGCGGATTACATTACAAAATCACAAATATACGATAGGAAAAATTTAGGTCATGTGCGGATTTCGAACCCGCGTCCATCCACTCCTTTAGCCGGGATATGCGCTAACCAATTGAGCTAACATGACATGACGTCATAACTCAAATCTTTCCTATCGTTCTTTAACCATCGTAATGGGATGGAGCGACATCTATAGCACCACTTGCGTTGTACTACAAACATGACCAATTTTGCAATTGGTTTTATACTTGTAAATGATGACGCGACCTTATAATTTTACAATTGTTAGGTTTGCAATAACGCCTGCTATGCGGATTACATTACAAAGTCACAAACATACGATAGGAAAAATTTAAGTCATGTGCGGGATTCGAACCCGCGTCCATTCACCCCTTGAGCCGGGGTATGCTCTAACCAATTGAGCTAACATGACATGACGTCATAACTCAAATCTTTCCTATCGTTCTTTAACCATCGTATTGGGATGGAGCAATATCTATAGTTGGTTAGAGCATACCCCGGCTCAAGGGGTGGATGGACTCGGGTTCGAATCCCGCACATGACTTCAATTTTTCCTATCGTGTATATTAGTGATTTTGTTAAGAATATTTCCTCTGAAGCCGTAAAAATATTAAAAAGGCCAAAAAATTTAGTAGCCGTATTTTTTTTTATTTCTGATCGATATCTATTTACTAAATTTTGTACATACTCACAATTGTAATGCCATTCGGGTCCAGGAGTTGTCGAGTAGCACCTCAGATATAAATAATCATCATTATACTCGTAATATATTAAAGTGTATGTCTCGTTGGTAAATTTATATAATATTTTGGCCATTGATAAACCATGAATGAACGGATCTGAAAAAGTAATGCATGTAATGTATAATACAACAATGTTACAATAAATAAACATGTTAAAAGCCAGATCTACACATGTTTAGCTTGATAAAATCCAAAAAAAGGAACTTTCTCTAAAAACCTAAGTCTCACACACTTTAGTCATATATTCCGAATAATTAAGTTCAAGAGGCATTGGAAAGGCCGTAATGCTCAATGAACCAATAATCAATCATGAATAATGCGATACAAACAAGGTTTTCAAATGTCGAACCTAAACCAATAGACGTTAAATTCTCGATGGAAACAGAATCAGCAGCAGAATCATAAGAATGTTTTTTTTTCTATTTTTTTCTTTATTGTGATGGATCAGGCACGAGGCCCACCTGATGTGAAGCGGACTAACCTCTGCCTATAACGGACGCATTTCGACACAAGTCACGAATTGCACTGCGCCCGTCCCCTTGAGACATAGTTGTTAAGTCTTATGTGCCTGTAATTTCACTGGCTCTCAAGGACTGCTGCCAGAACACACCGTTAGGTGCTTGGCGACAGATTTTCTACTTGAGGGTGGTCGCTAGCCAGGCGGGGGTTCGCAAAATGCCCTTCCACCATATTTTGAGGTCGTGGCCCGCGGCGGGATTCAAACCATGGACCTGCGGCACGGCAGTCTATAGCCAATGCCACTGAGCTATCACTGCTTTGCTGATATAGTGAGATTTACTGGCATTTGATGCAAATGGTGTCAATACGGCGTCCAAAAGACAAGCTTATGTATAACAGTGGCTGTTTGCCAGCGGTGGACCATAAAATAATGTAAATATACCTATTAGACTAAACTTACAGTAATCAATAGTGTTAGGAACCAGTTCTAATTTTATGAGAAATCCTCTATATCCTGGAGTTTCTTTAAACATACAATCTAATGTCATAGTTTTGGATTTTTCTTTTAAATATGTTGAAATAAGTATGGTTGTGTAAATCGCTGAGACTTCAAACTCTGAAATGAAAACAAAAAGTTACATTACCTATTTAAAACAAAAATCTATCCTTTTTTTTATGCCTGATAGATTAGCCTTTGACCACTATCTCACTATCTATCTATGCTAATAAATATTAGCATTTCTACTGGAACCTACCCCGACAACCTCAAAAAAGGTATTGTACGACCTATTCATAAGGGTGGTAGCACTGAAGACTACGAGAAGTACCGCCCCATTACAATTTTACCTGTATAGGATAAAATTATTGAAAAATACGCCTGCGGAATTATACAGAAATTTGATCAAGCTAACGATGTTATAGCAGCTCAACAATATGGGTTTCAGGCTAACAAAAGTACCTCGCATCTACTATCTCGTTTTAATGATACTATTAACTCTTTCTTAAATGATAAACAACACGTAGTAGTAGTATTTATAGATTTCAGTAAGGCATTCGATACACTACAGCACGACTTACTTATAAACAAGTTGGACAATACAGGCGTGAGAGGAACTTTATTAAATTTGTGCAAAAATATCTCATTAACCGAAGCTACCAAGTCAGAGTCGGTGATGCCTACAGTGACAGTATTTTTGTCACTGAATCCCCCTGGCCTGTTTGGTAATGGTGGTCCATTAAGTAGAAAATCTGTCACCAAACACCTAACGGTGTGCTCCAGCAGCTATCCTTGAGAGCCAGTAACATACTAGGTTAGCCTGAACAACATATTCGACCACATCATCACTTATCATCAGGTGAGATAGTGGTCAAAGACTATCCTATTAGCTATAAGTAAAATAAAAATGAAGAATTTTAGCTGAGGTAGTGCATTAAGCAAATCTAAGATCATAAGGAACCAGAGGCGTGTGCATTTCATCAATATGCACCGGCAAAATTATATCTTTACCAAATAGGTAAGCACTTCATGCTTTCCTTTACGATATTTTTGCACCTCAATGAAATATCAAAGCTATTTCATCAACGTGTGTATTTATTTACAATTTACAGCCAAAAAACAGAATGTAAAAATTGTTAAACTTTTAGGTTAGCAACATTGATAAATGATACTGAGCACAGATTTACGTTACACGATAATGTACCTAGATAGCCTTCGTTTAGTAGGAAGTTTGGTAGTTTTTTCGTGGTCCTAGTAATTTGTAGTACTAGAAGGACAACGAGGGTAATCCTTTAAGAGGTTCACCTTCTGTTCTAATTACTATTTTGTTGTTTCTCTTAGTATTTTTCTCTTACGACCGCAAGCAAGCCTAATACCAAAGTGCTAAAAATATTTTTTTTACACCCTTGCTCGTTAATTGAGCTTGATTTTATCGTTCTTAAGGCCATAAACCGAACTATAACACCCTCGTGCATAATAATATTATACACTAGTGCGTAATAGAATTATCCCTACAAAGTTAAGTTAGGACCTTACTCCAAATTACATGCGAGTAAACAGAGCATTTTAAATTTAACCGGTTAATACAGATTTGTAACATCAAAGAGGTTTATATGTAATCAACCATCACACATTTCCAACGCGCAAAAAAAATGCGCGCTATTTTCCATAATTTTCGAATGTTGTTTGTATCGCATTTGTGTAATATATATTTTTTTCCTCGCAAGGGTGTTGAAAAAGTGTGTATAAAATTATACCGCTAATTTATGCCCTCGCCTGCGGTTTGGGCTGCAACACACAGCCTCGTGTATAATGAGCAACTTAACTCACTTGTATCACAATATACTATTAGGTACTCACCTTTTAGATCAATTGGACCGTTTTCTCCTTTACACTCCATATTTTCATATTTACTAGTATCCATATAACTTTCAATGCTTAATTTTTCGCCATCATAGTATTGATATTTATACAAACTGCAACTGAAATGATTGCCGCCGTTTGTGAAGTATTTATGTATTGGGACCAATATTAAACCATTTACTTGAAAACCTAAGCTTGCTGAAATAAAATAAAAAATAAATTTATTGTGTATGTCAAGCGCAAAATATATTTATACATTGATTTATGTACTCGCGGCCTCGTGCGGATATAGAATTATTATGTGCATGCTGCTTACTTCAGAATTAGTTTACTTGGTAAACCAAGATTAAAGTTCGGTATCGTATCCCATAATAAGTCCCATGGGATCAGTTTTATTCCACATAAATCTGGAGATAAATCTGATCCCAGTAATTTTAGTCCCATATCGGTGCTACCAATAGCTTCCAAAATATTTGAAAGAATATTACAAACGCGCTTAAGCCGATATATAAATGATAAAATAAAATAAAAAATAAAATACTTTTTTATTGCCATAAGTAACCAGGTAATGTTACACATAATACATAGGTAATACATGATAAAGATTTTTTGATTGCACAACAGTATGTATGGATTTCGTTCTTAATCAATGAAACTCTCAGCCGTTACGAATTTAATTATATAAGTTAAGAATAACATTGATCAGAAAAACATCATCTTTGGTATATTAATCGACTTAAAAAAAGCATTCAACACAAAGAGTTATGTAAAACTATTACACAAATTAAAAAATATTGGTATTACTGGTACTGCTTTAAATATGTTAACGTCATACTTAGAAATCTGAATGCATATAGTAAAAATTGAAAATTATTTTGAAAGTAAAAACGTTACTTACGAGATTCCCCAAGGATCAATATTCGGTTCACGACTTTTCTGATATATGTTTATATAATAATAACACATAAATACCCACAGTTTTAGAAATAAAAATAAATTAAGATTGATAACACCGCGTACTATGGGAGAACAACGTTATTATTTGAAGGAGCAAAGCTATACAACCAGTTACCAAATGAAGTGAAAGATTGTGACAGTATTATCGCATATTGAAGTAAACTTAAGCAATATGTATATAGCTCGTTAAATAAGTAATGCTTATCAAGCCAGAGGACTCATTTTAAAATTATATTGAAACGAATCTCATTGCAACTAAACATTAATTCTTATGAGAAATAAAGTTCTTTAAACCTAAACCAATGTAAGTTTTACTACTAACCTAATTTCTTTATTAAATAAATTTATATTTTAAATGATTCATATCATATAAATCATATTAAGTATAGATTTTTATACTTAAGTAGGTAGTTTTATCATATTTAGGGCCTGTTTCAGAATGTTCGAGTAAGTTCCGGTTATACTACTCAGAACATAAAATAACTGAATGATAAAAATGACAATAAACATGCAGCGCGTTTCAAGCTTTAACCGATGGATAGGCTAAATCGATGACTGTGAAACGTAAAGATAGTTTTTAATTTATTGAATATGTTCTGGGTAGTATAACCGGAACTTACTCGAACATTCTGAAACAGGCCCATTAAGGGCCTGGAACAGTTTCAGTGTTTCCTAACACACAAAGGAGGTTTTGAACAGTTTAATTATTATAAAGCTACATTTTTACAAATTAATTAAACTCAATGTCAATCACGGTTGAAGAACGTTGTATATTTATGTGTCATATACCTACTGGTTGTTATTATTATTCATAAACCGACAAAACACTCACGTTAGAAATCAAATACGTCAACCCAAGTTTCGACAATTATGCTGCATACAATTCCACCTATCAGTTTCTTCTATGATTTTATCATGCATCTCGGGTTCACGTTGAGCATAGTTTTGTGACATGGTTTTTCATCAACAATTGACACTTAAAAAAATAAGGTTGCAGAATTGTATTTCGGACCTATAATTATTCAAACTGATGGTATAATCGGAGACTTGTGAACTTTTGTATCAAGACAATTTGACAAAATTGGCCTTATTGCTACGAGAATTGATGTTAAGACAGGTAGAGCAATGCCTGGCTATCGAATATGACTTTATTCGACAAATCGACAATCGAATAGGTCGCACATTGTCATGTAGTCTCACAATACAAAAAAAAGTTATGATATACTTTTGTTCGTAGGCGACGGTGATCACTTACCACCAGGTGAGCCACCTGATCGTTTGCCTTCCTATCCCATAAAAAAATACTTATTTGTTTAATTAGACAACTACACTTTCATATAAAAAAACTGTTGCACTATTTTTAAAGACTTTTTATTTGTTTTGTCCTGTAGTTTACACAAATCGAACGAAGTTTATGTGAAAGAATACAGCAAGAAAAGTTTTTTTCATAGGTTGTTTTTTTTTAATTCTTGATAGGTTATCCTTTGACAGCAATCTCACCTGATGGTAAGTGATGATGCGGTCGAAGATGTTGTTCAAGCTAACCTAGAACTGCTGGCTAGCAAAGACAGCTGTCGGAACGCACCGTTAGGTGCGCTTGGCGACAGATTTTCTACTGTACTATTTTAAACTTTGGAACTTTTATTCCTTAATTTAGACATAACTCGTCTTTATTTTTGTCAAAACTAAGGTAAACTCATATTACGATGTTGCTAACCATTACAAAATCATTACAGAGGTTATGACAATACTTCCGTAAAACAGGGCGTTTTCCACCATCTCTAGGTAAAATAATGCAAACTATAATTAGGTTTTTTTTTGGGAGATAAAGTTAAATATTGCCGATCTCTTGGTATGTTTATCTCATTTTGGTATTTTGTTGTGACAATCTATTTGTCAATGCGCGATGTCTATTTGAAAATAGTCTTCGTGGTAACTTACCTGGCACCGGTATTAGTTTCAAAATTATTCGAATTATGGTGAATTCTGTTGGATCGTGATAATTTGTAATATGACAATCAGTGTGCGCATTGCCATAGTCCTCTGTCGGTTTTATGTGTTGCTCCACTCTATGGCCAAATTGAAATCCAGTCTCGATAGAGTGATTTCCTGAAAATAAATAAAAACCTCTAATTACATTTTTTTTAAGTTATTGTGACGGAACAATCACGAAGCCAACCTGATGTTAAGCGGTATCAGCATATAACATAATGCATTTCATCACAAATGACGAACTGCTCTGCGCCCATCACCTTGCGACATACTTGTTAAGTCTCATTTTGCCTGTAATGTCACTAGCTGTCAAGGACTGCTGCTGGAACACACCATTTGGTCCTTGGAGACAGATTTTCTACTTGAGGGTGGTCGCTAGCCAGGCGGGCATTCGCAAAACGCCTTTCCACCATGCGGTAAAGGTCAAGCCCGGGGCGGGATACGAACCATGGACCTGCAAAACATTGTCCAACATCGTTAGAGGAATGCCAAAACAAGTCTGTGTTAAAGCTGGATTTTGAGCTTGAACCATGTCAACGCGTAAACTAGAACATTAAACTTTATTTTCAATAATATTTAAGTTTGACATAATAAATCTATAGGTGCGCCGTATCACATTAGATACGATCATTTCTTATACCACAAGTTAATTACAATGAACGTTGCCTTTGGACTCATAGGCAGTCCAAATGCTCTAGCCCACTATCAGTTGGCAGCGTGCCCAGCATGCTGGCAGCATTACCCCGTAGAATTGAAATGCTTATTCTTTGAGCCAAATAGGTGCCAGCATTTTGATCACGCGTCGCATCAACCAAGCGCTCTGATAATTTTTTTTTTTAGTTTGTAGTATTTGGTTAATAAAGGCATACCGCCGGAAAATATATATATATTGACATAATTTAAATATCGGGAAACAAAACTATGAACCGAAAAAAAACAAGGTTATCAAGACATATAGTTGATATATATAAGCTGGTAACTTAACTTCTACATTCGTGACTTTAGATTCGTTTTAATTCGTTCTTTTATCGAATCTTATATGTTCTTGAAGAAGAGTAGGATTTACTCTTTATTAATCGATTACGTTCAATCCATTGACCAGCTTAAATACTACTTGTTATCTCTTAAACTGTCGTTAAGTGCTGCTATTAAGCTACTGATACGAACTGACGCTGCGACGGCGCTGTCTGTCCCGGCTCAGTTGCATTTGTCAAGTCGCCGTCAGAACTGTCACTTGTCTCACTGTCACTGTCACTGTTATTGATAAAATAGGGCTGATGACACACCACACTAACTGTATCAGTCTCACGATCCAGGCGCATGATATTGGAGTCACATTTGTTCAAATCAGTTTTCCATGCTGGTGGTATGTTCCACCCACAATCCCGGTGGAAGTTGGGATGACGACAAATTTGGTATATCAGTCTTTCTTCTTCTTTTATTTATGCTCACTTCTACCTTAGCTAGGTAGGAAGATGACATTGGCGTATGGTTCACACTAGTGATGTAATGCATCTGTTGTAGGCAGATGTTACTACTTCACATTAGGTGGACCTTATGAGTGATCCATCACAATCCCACAAAATAACTTAATAATTTATTATTTACCTTGCGTAATTGACAAATTAATTCTACCCAACAATAGACCACGTGTCTTGCAAGAAATCTTTGATAGTTTGCTTTTATGAAAACGGTGGGTTCCAAAAGCATTATAACCGAATTTGCCAGATGAATAAGCAGTAGGAATTGGGAACTCGTCCACAGCCATGTGCCCCAAATCTGAAACTTGAAATTTAACAAGAATATTAAAGTTTCCTTATATAATTTTCCGTGCTTCGCGGTCACGTCTATTCGATGCCTCCCTAATAAAGGTGGCATTAGCCATAATGCTCACGATTGACAGGCGGCTTGGGGATTGCAGTGTAAGATGGCAGGTCTATAGAAGGCGCTGCTGCCAATCTTCCAGATTTTTTCCCATAGCCGCCTCTTACGCCACCCACGGGATGGTACTGGGAGGTGCGTACGGGTATTACATGTACAATTAAGAGTTATTATTAAGAGTGAACGATAGGTGCGTAAGTGAATGAAAACTTGGCTACTTACTACCCTCAACATGCGTGGTGGTAGGGCATTTTGTAAACGTTCATCTGCCTAGATACCACACTCAAGTAGAAAACCTGTCACTAACCACCTAACAGTGTGTTCCAGCAGCAAGCTTTTGAGAGCCAGTAAATTAAAGGCACATGAGACTTAACAACTGTATATCTTAGGGTAATGGGCGCAGTGCAGTTCATCACTTGTCACGAAGTGCATCTGTTATAGGCAGAGGTTACAGTTTAACATCAGGTGGGTCTCCTGAATGTTCTAACAACATCCCAAAATGAAAACTGTTCAAATATATCTGGCGGTCCTATGACCATGGCGGTGATATTTGCTTTCATTATAATTAGTCGCTGTAAAGAAAAAAAAGGGCGTGTTGATAGCAGGCCTAGATATTATGTAAGATAAATGATCGCTCTAGAAGCTTTATCCGTGAAATAATTAATGGAACACATTTGTATGGAGAATTTCACGCCGCCTTTCCTCTTAACACTCGATTACCAGGGCTTATTTATTTGTATTTTTATGACATTTGGATAATAAATAATGTTAATACAACAATAGAATAATTTAAAAAGTTATTAAACATAATTATATACAATAATCATAGATTGGGTAGATATATATATATAATATATACATATATTTGGGTGATAAAAACCGATTAAATAATTTTTAATCATATGAAATGATATTTACATATTTGTTCTTTAATACTTCCATAACGAAGCATTTAATAGTAGTTATTTAGTTAAGTTGTATATAATTGTCAAAATAATTTTATCATACAGGTTATGTACATAATAATTAAAGCATAACTATAATTTATCATGATCACTACATACAATGTAGAGTCAATCAAATAACCCGCCCCTTAGCGTTCTAGGTGCAAAAGTGCCCATATTACCTACCCGCTGCATTGCCGCGCTGGATAGCAAAAAATAATAAAATTATATGAATATTCTTTAATTTGTTGAGTCAAACAAAAAAAAACATTTTATTTATAATACGCATTTTAACGTGATATCAAGTGTTATGTTGTTTGTTTGTAAGGATAACACAACTTATCCTTACAAACAAACAACATAACACTTGCAAATCAAATTTGTTTGATATTTGCATCACTGCATACTACATAAAATGGAGGACATAAAGGAAACTACATCCCAATTAACTAAAACTTTCCACTTGAAGTTGGCAGAGTGAAGAAAGGCAACTGAAATTATCATCCCCTTCATCTACATATGCATCTTGTCATGTTGCAGTGTTTTCGTTGTTCAAAACATTTGTAATAAGCTCTCTCCGGACATTGCAAACACACATTGAGGTTAGTGCTCAAAATATAGATAGCATGGAGATGCACAAACACAAAAATGTACTTTTTCTACATGGCATCCCTAAAGACAGCAAGATAGTCATCTCCACAATTATTGTGGATACAAATCAAATCAAATCATATCAAAATTCTTTTATTGCCACACTAAAAGATATATTGGTTGTTATTTTGTTGCTATCCAACAAAATAACAACCAATACAAAAAATAAAAAAACTTATAAATATTTCGTAACTAATATTCCATTTAACGCCAATTTCGACTGGGCGTGAAGGCAGTAACATCTGTCACTATTACGATATCGATATTTTTTTGCATCATTTAATTATTTATCATAAATTAGTGAATTTCATCAGTACAGAAATTGCAATAATAATAATTTTTCAACCTAGATAATAAAATCTGTGGATAAAACTTGTTTTGATGAACTAACGCTGTAGTGCCTACCAGCTGGCGTCTTTACTATATTTCTAAGACAATCTTATTTGGTGACTGTTAAAGAGGGAGATATGTCTAACGTTCAAGAAGTTTTAGACTCGCAAAGGCAGATTGAGGATCGTTTGCTATCGAGAATGACTGAATTCGAGAAGCAGTTGAAGGTTTCCTCTTCGGATAATAAGCCTACCCTCGAGAAGTAAACTCGTGAGTTTGGGGAATTCAAAAACTCAGTGTGGTCTGTATTAATCAATCTTCGCTCTCTGGTCCAAACTCTTCTTCTTAGAGTGGATGACCTAGATACTCAGAGCCGACAAAACGCTCTATTGTTCAGTGGAATCAAAGAAAGTGAGAGTGAAGAAAACTGCATGGCACTCCTTATAGATGTTATTCACAGCCAAATGAATTTAACGAGCATTGATTCATCCTCTTTTCTGGTCTGCCATCGCTTAGGATCTAAAAGGGACAAGGCAAATCGCCCTATACTGGTTCGCTTTACAAGCTGCTCTGCTCGGGACTTAATTTGGATAGAAAATAAAAAGCTGAAAGGAAGTTCTGCTGTGGTCAGTGAATTTCTAACAAAATCCAAGCAAGATATCTTCAGCTCAGCACGTCATCATTTTGGCATGAGATGTTGTTGGACACAATGGGGGCAAGTCTTTGTCAAGCTGCCTGACAATGACAGAAAACGGATTTCATCTTCTCGGGAGCTGGATCTATATATGTCCAAATTACCCGCACCAGTTCTTGAAGAATGTAGCAGTGAGCCTCAACCTGCTGTGAAACCTGCATCATCATCTTCTTTAGCCACAATGCCAATTTCTAGGAGACATAGATCTCAAAGCAAACGGATCAAGTGAATTGGTTTATGAAATGATGTCTGGTGTTGTATAATATGTGCCTATTAACTGTTATTTCTGGTAATAGAATGTTAGGTATGTACCTGTTTTCTTTAAAGTATTTGTCTCTTTAATTTAGAAATTTACCTGTTCAATTTGTTGTTAGTAGATTCCTTGACAATTGCAAAAATGTATGCCTTTACTATATGTGCAAACTGCAATTAGTTTATATACATGTACATCTTTCTTTGGTTTTCCCATGAGTTACAATGTAGAATTGGTATTATTTCATGTTTTATTGGTCTTTCATTTGTAGTACCTACTTATTCACTATGTACTGATTACTGAGTATCAGGTATGGTATAATTATGCTTTTATTTTTTGTCTCTTTTTATTGTTTTTCATAATTTTTGTTAAGTAGGAGACACACTAGGGCTATTATTTCATGTTTTTCTCCTAGCTTACCCATAACTTTATCATAATGTATGTCTGTTACTCGGTTTTTGAGGTAAATTTCCTGCATATATTTTTATTTTTAACCTATGTTCTTATTTTTGTTTGTTTGTTGGTGCTAATCTAACCAACAATCTCTGTAGTTAAGTAGTTTGGTTGTTTTTTAATTAATTTCTCTGAATTTTTAAATTTAGTTCCTTACAACATCAGAACCAATGATATAAGATTGTCTTGTAAAATTGTCTTACTATGGCCGGAAGGTTTTAGCTCTTACTTAAGTATTGATGATTCAATACCCACTCTTGATACCCCAAAAATTTTAATATATGTCATATTAATGCCCAAAGCATCTCTGCTCATTATGATGCAATGCTTGATTATCTTACCTCTGATACTATACATGCCATTCTGGTCTCTGAAACTTGGCTGAAGCCTTCTCTCCCCTCTTCCACGTTTCCAATAAGAAATTGTATACTTATTCGCAATGATCGTGTTGGTGCTGGTGGCGGTGGAGTTGCAATTTATTTAAAAAGTCATATTCCTTACAGAATCATATTACAGTCCCCATCAGTCTACAGTGCTTCTCCAGAATACCTATTTATTGAGGTAAATATAGGTATCAAATTTGTACTTGGTGTAGTGTACTGCCCTCCTAAAATTGATTATTTTTCTAAACTAGAATCTGCACTGGAGAGCTTACTTGTTGATTATAACAAAATATATATCATGGGTGATTTTAATACTTGCTTAATTCAACAGGATAACCGCTCCTTAAGGCTTAAATCACTGATTGGTTCTTCAAACTTAAATGTCTTGCCCCTATCTGCCACCCATCATTCTCACACGGGTGACACTCTGATTGATTTAATTATTACTTCTGATACAGATCTAATCACTTTGCATGGGCAATTTGATGCCCCTGGTATATCACACCATGATTTAATTTATGCATCTATAAAGCATAGATTACCTAAACCTATTACATTACACCAGAGGAATTTTGCTCGCATGAGTTTGGAACGCTTGAATGCAGATGCCTTTGCTATTAAATGGTCTTCAGTGTATGGTATTCCAACCATTGAGGATAAGATTGACTTCTTGTCAGGTAAAATTTTAAAGTTATTTGATTGTTATGCTCCCATCCATCCTGTTAAACTAAAACACAAACCTTCCCCGTGGATGAACAATTCGATCCGTAAGGCAATGTCTAGACGAAACAGTGCTTTTCGTAAATATAAACATCATCAAAACAAAGAAAACTGGGCTTAGTATAAAAGATTGAGAAACAGGTGCAATCAGTTGTGTCGAACTGCTAAACGGCGATATACTGCAGAGCAAATAGAACTCTCAACCCCCGCAGGCATCTGGAAGTTCTTGAGATCAATTGGCATAGGTAAACCCAAGATACTGGATTCTAAAATCCCTTTAGATCTAAATTTACTCAACAAACATTTTACTACTGCAACAATTTTAGATCCCAGTACCAAACTAAACACTATCAACGCAATTTATCATAAACCTCGTCGCAATGTTCTAGCTCATTTTGATTTTTCACCCGTAAGTGAAGACTCTGTTAGTAAAATTGTACAAAATATTAAATCCAAAGCTACGGGTAATGACGAAATTGGTCGTATTATGCTGATGTATATTTTTAAGCATGTCCTTCCTGCACTTACGCATATTATTAATTTCTCACTCTCTTGTGGTCAATTTCCAGATTCTTGGCGTTAAGCCCATGTTTTGCCTCTTCCCAAATGCCCAAACCCTGCCCTACCAAATTAACTCCGTCCTATTTCTATTTTGCCTTTTCTATCCAAGGTGATTGAATCAATTGTCCACAAACAGGTCACTGATTATCTCACAACAGCTGAGCTTTTCAATACATATCAATCCGGATTTCGGGCGGGACACAGTACAACAACAGCATTGCTTAGAGTCACTGTTGACATCAAAACCAATATGCAAAACACTCACGTAATAATCTTGGTCCTTATTAATTTTAGCAACGCCTTCAACGTTGTTGATCATGATGTGCTGTTGGCAATACTGGAGTCCTGAAACTTTTCCCCAATTGCTCACAAATGGTTTTCATCTTATTTGAAGGGGCGTAAGCAGATCATTCGCGATGGTCAGATATTTTCTGAATGGCGTGAGCTAGTAGCCGGTGTTCCTCACAGAGGAATTCTCTCTCCATTACTCTTCTCAGTATTCATAAACATGCTCTTCACAGATTTCTGCTGCGAGTATCATTTCTATGCAGATGATCTTCATATTCTTCTTCTATACCATAATTCTAGCATTGACAATATGCTCTATGTAATCAATCTGCTCAATAATGATCTTCTTCATTTATTGTCTTGGTTGCAACGTTTTGGCATAAAAGTCAACCCAGACAAGTGTCAAGCTATCATTGTTGGAAGTACACATCATCTTCGCAAGATTGATCATTGTAACCTATCACCGCTGAAGTATAACGATTGTGTTATCCCTTTCTCTGATACTGTGAAAGATCTTTGTTTAATCATTGATGCCAACTTGTGTTGGGTGCCTCAGATAAATGAGGTTTCTCGTAAGTTTTATGCAGCACTCCATTCTATTATCCGCCATAAAAGATTTCTACCTACTGACACAAAAATCACTCTTGTGAACACCCTATTGTTACCCATTATCGATTATGCAGACATTTGTTACCTGGATCTTTCTGAAGGACATTTAAATAAACTAGATCGGCTTCTCAATGCTTGCATTAGATTCATATTCTGCCTTCGGAAGTACGACCACGTGTCTGAATATAGGCTGAAGTTAAAATGGCTTAAAATCCGAGAAAGGAAAAAAGTGAGGATCCTTGGCTTGTTATACTCAATTCTCAACAATCCTTACTCCCCTTCCTATCTTAGAAACTCTATCAGTTTTCTCTCCGACTTAAATAACCTTGACCTTAGATCAAGTAATAATTTACTCCTTGATATCCCTTTGCACAGCACCTCTTTTGTGGATAAATCCTGGTGTGGTGTACCTCGTCTGTGGAATGAGTTACCGTTATCCATTAGACAATCTCCTTCTAAGGAAGTCTTCAAACGACGGGTCCGTGAGCATTTTTATAAGATTTCATAAATTCTGTCACTTTTATCACTGTTTTCAAATGTTATATAAATTATTAAATTGTTTTTATTTACCATTAGTATATTATATTTATTATATAACTATATTTAGTATTATTTTTGTTATTATGTATAGCATGTATTGTATAGTATTTATGCATAAAGGTATATATAATATGTTATATCTGTAATATTCTTTGCGTTTTCTGTCCTAGAGTATTTAAATATTTTTTTTGTTGCACGCCTACGTCCTTTTCTTTATAACTAATATGTGGATGTCTGGTAGAAAATGCTTTAGCATTAAGTCCTCCATTTGTACTATAGTGCAATAAAGAATTAAATTAAATAAATAAAATTTCGTTTCTTTTGATATTTTTTTTTTATAAACCATGAGAACATATATAGGTATTATGTTCTCATGCTTTATACAATTATCCATTTGAGCATATACTACTTTCTCTAGCACTTTAAACAACGCAGGAAGAATACTTATGGGCCGCAAGTCTTTAAGTACATCTACTCTGCTCATTTTAGGGATTGTCTTTACAATATACTGCTTCCAATTGTCAATAAAGGTACTTGTCAAAATGGAGCTGTTAATGATTTTCGTAATAATTGGCTAAGTCTTAGGCAATGTAAGCTTGATCATTTCCGCATTTAGTTATGTTAGTGCACCCATTGCACTTGTTTGAATGCTAATTTACAGACATCCTCCTCAGAAACTGTATTTATGTGAAAGATGTATTTACATTTCTTATTGCACAGAGAAAACGAAAGTAGATTATCAGAAATTTGTCCATTACCTGGAATATCCAAAAAATTTGGTTGATAAAGTAAGGGTTCATAAAATTTTCAGGTAAAGAAATGCGTGCATTACTATATCTTGTTATAGTTTTTTTCAGAAAAGTCCACTTCTTTTATGGCTGTTAAATTTTATTTACATAATGCTATAAAATGCGTAATTTTCGTGTTCGACTGAGTTAGGAATTAAATTTCTCATGGATATATAATATTCTTTAGATGAATCCGTTCTCTTTTTGTGGCTGATACTTAATGCTTTATCCCTGAGTAACACCATTAACATTATCATATTAGCTATCCGCGGCTTTGGAGAATCCACGACCCGTTTTCACTTTAGAGGAGAATGTTTATCAAATATCTGAATAATCATTCTATTGAAGTACTTTACTTTATAATTAACACTGTGCAGATACCAGAAACCATGCCAATCTATGGAATCTAAATCAGTTTGAAATAAGTGCGGGTTAATTTCATTAATATAACTTTGTTGAAAAAAACCAGGGATAGGTTTCGTATTTTTATTTTAAAATCGCATAAAACTTAACTGGTCACTTAAATCCTGGTTGTACAAAACAGTTATTAGTTTACATCTTTCTGATATATTAGTAATAACGAGATAAATCAGTCTCTCTGTTTCCTTGGTTATTCTAGTAGGTTCATTTACGAGCTGTACAAGACTATGATTCACGATCTTTTAGAGATTCGGATTTGAGCAGATCTGTGTTAAAATCTGTTAACAAGCACACATTCACACAGTGCTCGAACGTACTCAAAGATTAACTGAGAGTGACTATACCCGTGGTGACTTTATAATGACAAATAAAAATATTTATTTGGAACCATAACAATATTATACTACTAACATATGAGAATCGATGACACCTGCAGAAATGTGATAACTGTGTTGCAGATGTCAACGCCCCCCACCGGAAGTTAGATAAAGTCCCTTACTAAAAACAATGAACAAAGTATTATTTCAATTTAAACCTTAACTCGACGATACAATAGGATTCGAAAACAATGAATATACAATGAAATAGAACGGGGAAAGTACAAACAGTAAAATATGTTTGCATAAGTGTGTAATTAATAAGGGTGTGTGTGTGTTTGTGTGTATTTATGTGAGGGAGTGTGTGTATGTGAAGAAGTGTGTATAAAGGGATTATTTCAATACCATCAAGAGTTCTTCAGTATCTTGAGAGGTTAATGTCTGAAGCTATTTGATATATTTGGTTTTGCATTCATGTAAGGAAGAGGATATTTTTTTCTTGTTTTTTTTTTACTACTACTACTTTCACACACTCTGGTCTGTATTCAGTACCAATAGCTATCCTAGCCCCTGGCAGAGTAACTTCCAACCATAATTGCATTGACCGTTTGAAATTAACTATATTATTTTATACATTTAATATTATTTTATTTGGATAAACTAATTGCCCGAGAAAAAAAAACTTTTTCGAACAATCATGCAGTTTAACACTTAAATTAACATATACAATAATAATACAACAAAACCAATTCTTAAGAGAAAACCACTTTTAATAGTCTACAATGCTTAGTGGTGGCGAAAGTCTCAGTGGAACAGGCTAACTTAATCACAATTAAAAGCAGCTTCTAAATATAATTACAAGCACTATCGCGTGCTAAGCGAAATATGTTTAACAAATTATTGGAGTACAAAATTTTATGCCCAAGGCGGCAATCGAACCCGCGTCCTCCGATATCGCGTCGGATGCCTACACCCCTCTGCCACTTGGACACGGCAATTGTAGCCGAAATTTCATACTCCAATCGTACTACTTTAACCGTCATAGAGGACGGTGCGCGGCCATCAACCAGACTACTAGACTTCATCTGATCGAAAGAAGAGTTTTTTCAAACATTTATATATATTTAGAAATATAGAAGGGTAGCGACATCATAGAGAGTTAAGTGTTTGAAAAAACATTGTTGTGCTTACTTGACTGTATTTTAAAAACAATATGCCCGACGTTGATGAAATTTAAACAGGACTACTAATGAACTGCCCGTGGGGGGCCGGGCTAGAATGTTACCCCTCCATCTCTTCCCGTGGGTGTCGTAAAAGGAAGGGGAAAATACCGGAAGGTGGGTAGCAGCGCCATCTGAGTAACTGTTATTACTGCGATACCAAAGACGCCTGCCAAGCGTGGGGATTATGGCAAAACCTCCCATGTATTACCCCCCTTTGTACAACAATGGACGTCTTCCGGCTGGTGATGATGACTACTGAATTCTTATGAAACAAAAAAGAGTTATATGTATTAATTTATGATTGGTGGAGCTACCACGTTACAAACATACAAAAAACGTAGAATTGTCAGGCTTCATTTTTAGGAAATTAGTATAAAAAATTAATAAATTTGTGAGACTTTACCTGCGTTTATGCCAAAAGAAAAACACACCAAAAGTAATACAAGCAGCAACATTTTGAATGATAAATAATTCAATTACATTGTTTTGAGTTTCAACCAGTTTAACATTTCATTGTATAAGGATAATACCACACGACAACTGCTCACTACCAACAAGGCGATATTAATTATGTTAGCTTTTCCTTAATTTAATGGTACCTAACATGAATTCTGTGTGTTTGTAAAACTTATAACGATTATTGGCTTAAATATTTCCTCGAAGTAGAATACCTGTCGCCTAGCACCTAACAGTGAATTCTGCTTTGCCTGCTCTAGATTTAGCTTGAGAACATCGTTTAGCATAAAAATGATGTAGTCCTGACCGATTTCGGCCACAGCGATACTTCTGGACAGGCATGCTTAATTTACGTATTTAAGACTAGGTTCTGTTGTTCAACCCTTTGGTGCACTCTCTGGTGGCTTGAGTTCCCGATTGTATTGGAGAAGGTACGAGCCCACTTGGAGCATGTTAATACCCCGCCAGTAAAATTGTGCGTGATGGCCGCTGGAGGTCGGGCCTTATATTCATCACGCTTTTTGTCAAACACCTCGTGGCGGCCGGTTTCGAAGTCATTCACCTGATCGTGAATGAGGCGACGCCATTCGGGGCGTTGCGCAGCTTTATCCTCTCACTGAGAGGGCTCCACTTTGCATCTCTTCCTATGTCTTTTCAGAACATCCTTAAATGATAAGTACTGGTCTCCGCTATTACGCTTACCGTTCTGGAGTTCTGAAAAGAAGATGCGCTTAACCATTCTACTTTCCGATATACGAGATACGTGTCCACACAACCGCAGCTGTCGCCCCATCAGCTACATCTCAATGCCTCCGATGCTAGCGCGCCTCAGGACAGTTGTCTTCCTGACGTGGCCCGGCCATCTGATGTTCATGATGTCCCGGAGACATTTGAGGTGAAATCTGTCGAGCTTACGAATGTGTTTGCGGTATAGAACCCATGCCTCAGAAAAGTATAGGAGGTTTGGTAACACTATGGACATAATATATACATTTATGTTTGTTGCGAGGTTTAAGTCGTGCGAGCGAAATACCTTTAGTCGCAATTTACCAAATGCTGCAGCTGCAGCACCTATTCTGCTGTGTATTTCAGCATGAATAAGAAGTTACCCTACTTTTTAAATAATTTGGCACACTGATATTATTATTAGATATTGATGGTAACAGAGTGTCTAATTAGAAAATCATTTTGCATTAACGAATAAATTAAATAGGTTCGATACTTCTAAATAATATTTTTATATAAGTAGTGTAAGATTTCTTTATAATACTTTTGTAACACTTTGTGAGTGTGGAAAAGTAATCCTCTTTCATCACATCATGTGCTACTTTCCATATATATTTTTCATGCTCCGATTCTCATTCAATTCAAATAAAAACAATCGCCACAACTCATACTTGCCTAATTTGACGCATTATACCGGAGCTTTAATTGCGAACAGTATTGATTACTTACCTAGTTTTAATATAATATATTAAGGGACCTACTTAAATCTACTTTAAATCCAAAAGAATGTGAAGCTTATTTGTAATGATGTCTATTTGTCAGTAATAACAATATATATTATTAAAGTATTTTCATTGTATCATCGTGTTCCTGATTTTCGCTGTTCCTGGTTAACTGTATTCCTGATTCATACTAATCCTGCATCATCAAACCATCTGTGACTACAAGCAGGTCCCCTGAGCCGGCCGGTAGCACTTGGGGTGCCCCCACCGTAGCAACTTTTCTAGACAAATCATTTTTTTAAAGGGGCTAACGATCTGGTGTCTCATCTGTTGGTAAGTGATAACCGTCGCCCACGAACATCCGAAATACCAGATGTTTCGAGAATGCGTTCCAAGGAGCAAATTTTAGAAGCGAATAAATTATATCTCTTAACTATCCATTTGATGTATTTTTGAAGCTCTCGTAGCGAAGTTTACTTAGCTGTTCTCAACCGATCAGCAAATTTAAGCAACGTTGCGCGCGGTCATGAGTCGGATGGGTGACCGCTAGTGACATTACTGCTGAGCGTTTCCGTGCTTCGGAGGACACGTTAAGCCGTCGGTCCCGGTTGTCGTCTTAGGATGGCAGTCGTTGTAGCATGGTGGTAGGGCATTTTGCGAATGTCCGCCTGGCAAGCTACCACCCTCAAGTAGAAAATCTGTCGCCAAGCACCTAACGGTGTGTTCCAGCAGCTGTCCTTGAGAGCTAGAAAAATTAAAGCACATGAGACTTAACAACTATGCCTCAAGATGACTGGCGCAGTGCAATTCCTGACTTGTGACGAAATGCATTTGTTATAGGCGGAGGTTAGTCCGCTTAATATCAGGTGGGCCACGAGCTTGTTCCGTCCAATAACATTAAAACTGCATTTCATGTTGAGTGTTTTAAAGAGTTAATGAGTTTATTGAAAATATTTTTTACCCTTCAAATCGTTTACCTTCTTTTTATATATTTACCATGGTTCATCGGTTTTAATGTGTGGCTTGAAGACACGCATTTTAGGAGTAGGATAACTACTAAAAACTTAAAACTTCTTTACAAAACTCAACAAAATCAATGTATAAATTGAAGGTAATTAAACCTATGTCTGGTCTTATTATTCTAATTGTGTACGAGTTAAGAGACTTACTCCTATTTTCAGTGATGACGTAAACTGAATACTCGGATTCCTTATCATACCTCATTAAAATATAACAAGTGTATAATAATTAGCACTCCAGTCTTATGTTAGCAACACGTTACAAAGTTTAAGGATAAATATAATAAACTATTTGGCTGTGGTACTATGCAAGGAAAGAAAACAAATATTTCAATATTTCCATGTCATTTATATATAAATATATCTAAGTTGAGCCAAGCACGTGCAACCAAATTGCCTCTAATGAAAGAATATACATAGCAGATTAAAAATATATATACAATAAAGCAATAAAGAAAACCAAGGGCATGACTTGGTGGACTTCGAGTTGAGTCATTTTGCATGGTGTTAGGGTATTTTGCGAATACCCGCCTGGCTAGCGACCACCTTCAAGTAGAAAATCTATCGCCAAGCTCCTAACGGTGTGTTCCGGCAGCAGTCCTTGAGAGCCAGTGAAATTACAGGCATATGAGACATAACAACTATGCCTCAAGGTGACGTGCACAGTGCAATTCGTGACTTGTGACGAAAATGTTAGGTGGACCTCAAGTTTGTTCCGTCACGAGATAACACACTGCGAACAAATCTCATACTGCGACCCACAAGACGCCTGCCATGAGTGGGAAGTGCCCTTAAGTCTGAGGGGACAATATAACAAATTTGCAATTGCGAGTCCAAGGGACGTCTATGAAGGTCAATTAACTGAATTTTTTTAGGTATTTATTTGATGACAACCAACCAATATCAAAGTACTTAATCCCTGTTTTTTTTAATGTTGAATGGTTTATCCTTTGACCTCTATCTCACCTGATGGTAAGTGATGATGTGATCGAAGATGTTGTTCAGGCTAACTTAGAATTACTGGCTCTCAAGGACAGCTGCCGGAACACACCGTTAGGTACTTGGCGACAGATTTTCTACTTGATGGTGGTAGCTAGCCAGGCGGGCATTCGCAAAATGCGCCACCACCATGCTATAGCGACTGCCATCCTATGACGACAACCGGGACCGATGGCTTAACGTGCCCTCCAAAGCACGGAAGCGCTCAGTACTAATGTCACTAGCGGCCGCCCATCCAAGTCATAACCGCAGCGGACGTTGCTTAACTTTGCTGATCGGTTAAGAACAGCTGATCGGTTAAGAACAGCTAAGCAAACTTTACTACGAGCGCTTCAAAGATAAATTTCTTCACAAGTGATGAACTGCACTGGGCGTGATAGACGCAGTGCAGTTGGCAGGGCATCACTCTGAGATAAGTTGTTATTTCATTTGCGTTTTGAAGCGCTCGTAGCGAAGTTTACTTCGCTGTTCTCAACCGATCAGCAAAGTTAAGCAACGTCACCCGCGGTCATGAGTTGGATGGGTGACCGCCAGTGACATTACTACTGAGCGCTCCCGTGCTTCGGAGGGCACGTTAAGCCGTCGGTCCCGGTTGTTGTCTTAGGATGGCAGTCGTTATAGCATGGTGGTAGAGCATTTTGCAAATTTGGCTAGCTACCACCCTCAAGTAGAAAATCTGTCACCAAGTACCTAACGGTGTGTTCCGGCAGCTGTCCTTGAGAGCCTGAACAACATCTTCGACCACATCATCACTTACCATCAAGTGAGATAGTGGTCAAAGGCTAACCTAAAAGGCATTATAAAAAAAAATTCATTGGCACCCAAACCCGTCAAACCGGAAAGAAGATGTGGCTTAGTGGTAAAAAGTATGATTATAATTTACTTTTTATAATATTTTATAACAAAGCAGTACTTCCCCAGATGAACTGGTTCACAAATAGTTCTACTGCTGTTTTTATGTTATTGTGAAGGAACAAGCTCGAGGACTACCTGATGTTAAGCGTACCTCTGCCTACAACAGATGCATTTCATCACAAGTCATGAATTGCACTGCGCCCGTCAATTTGAGACATAGTTGCTAAGTCTTGCCCTGATGCCCTTTCACCATGGGGAGAAGCTCAAGCCCGCGGCGGGATTCAAAACATGGACCTGCGGCAGTCCTTTAGCCAATGCCACTGAGCCATCACTGCTACTTATATTAGTCTGGCTAGCACAAATATAGGTGCCTAAGTCCCACCATTGGGCAAACAATTTGGTACCACAACAGGCCCGCCCAGGCAGTCTGGAACTATGCCCGGAGATAGTACTACAACAGACTAGCCCAGTTTTACATGGATCCAAAATAAGTTGGAATAACCTTGATGTATGCATACTTCTGCCTACCGCTTCAAGGATATACTTAAGATACAAAAAAAAATCTTGATTATGTAAAAGTACCTACATGTTTGAAACCACATGACACAAGTGTCGACACTATTATTTCTTTCTTGTTTCAGCTTCTCAAATACGTCGTCCATATTTTAAAATGGTATTTTTTTAATCTTTTATTTTGTAAAATTTTATCAATTGATTGATGCCAAAAAATAGGTCAAGCTAAAAAGCAACACAGGATGGGAGTGGCCTTTTGTAAAATTCCATTCAGTCAAAGTACAAGCCCAAATAGACATACGCATTCCATACAACTACTAGTTGCGCTGGAATTTTTAATTAGATTGGGTCGCGTGATTGAACGCTCCAGTACTCAAAATGCATAATTGCACAGTTTCTGTCCTAAAAAAAGCTTTAGGATACCAAAAATATTGTGATTCATTTCATATAAAAGTGTATCCGATCGCCCGTACCGATTTTGGAGCTGTCGAGTGACGACTCTGTTGCCGATGGACAACATTGTGATGTTACCTTTACATAATATGTGTCGATACATTATGTAGGCTTATAATCAGAATATAAATTAATCACATTATTATCCTGGTTTTATGTTAACTACATACCTAAGGGCCTGTTTCAGAATATTCGAGTAAGTTCCGGTTATAATACCCAGAACATAAATGACAGTTAACATGCAGCGCGTTTCAAGCTTTAACCGATGGATAGGCTAAATTGATGACTGTGAAACGCAATGATAGTGTTTTATTTATTGAATATGTTTTAGGTAGTACAACCGGAATTTGCTCAAACATTCTGAAACAAGCCCTTTTTATGAAGTGCATGGTCCATTGTACATTACGTTTACTGGGTATCATGTCACAAGTTCAAAGTGATGACAATTATTTATGTTATACTTACTGTATACTTATGTGGTACTTACATATTTATATAAATAATAAATAATGAATTATCTTCATCAGAATTATCTGAAAGAGAGCAATATATATAAGGTCAGTAGGTATTAAGTATTTCTTTTCATATCTTTTTAATCTGTAATTAAATAAAAATAGGTCTTCTACCCAATCGATTACGACCACAATAGGCAATTTAATTGGTTTTGATGAAAACATTTTGATTTTCATTTATGTACCCACATTTTGAGTTTACAGCTTCCTTTTGTAATCGGAATAAAAGAGCATATGTACGTAAAAAATTTAATCACAAAGCGAACCTGGTATATCAAGATTTTAAGTATAATGTACTCAAAACATTTACAAAAGTTCAATTTTAAAGTCCGTTCACTTGTTTTGAATCTGTTCACTGTTAGTTACTTACTTAATCTAATTTTTTTTATTGTGGTAGCTGTAGTGTTGTATATAGTTCGTAGTATTTTGTTTATAAAGGCATACCGCCGGTAAAAAAGTTTTTAATTACACAACAACTAGTACAATGGAATATTGCCTAAATATATATAAATTTACTCTCAATGGACGGACCTCAGTGTGATGCGGCCACCGCTATCTGCTGACACTTATTGATGTGTTTGTTTCATTCTAGAAATTAAATTATTAATATCCATCTTTATCTAATAATCAGAGAGCCCGGGTCTTTAACTTTCCAGCTTGTGCAAATGCTGACGGGACATGATTGTTTCCGAAATTATCTGCACCGCATCGCCAGAAAAGAACCATTACCAGGATGACAGCCACCATTGTGGATGCTTTGAGGAAAAGTGCAGCACTCAGTCGAGTAGTAGAGTCGAGTGCCCAGCGTAGCAGAGTGAGTGCCACGAGCTAGCTGCAGTAATAGAGGACGACTTCTCGCTTCAATCATTTGTATACCATGGTAATAGGGCATTGTGCAAATTTTGCGCGCCTGGCAAGCTACCACCCTCAAGTAGAAATCTGTCACCAAGCACCTAACAGTGTGTTCCAGCAGCGGTCTTTGAGAGCTAGTAATTCTTGGTTAGCCTGAACAAAATCTTAATTGTAAATACGGTCTAGATACCCTAGTTAACCTCGACATTAAGTAAGAACTTTTCATATAACATGAAAAAGTACGGAAACAACCAGGAACTAAGAGAAGAACTAAAAATATAGATTACTGCCGAATAAAGCTAGTAGATTTGTAGTATTAGTGCTTCTAATTTTGATTCTTTCTGTTGTTCGAATTGAAAAAATATATAGTCGGTATTATTTTGAATAGACTGATATAACGCACAAAATTAAAATCTAGATGATATGATGCTTGCTTAATCATTCTTATCCAATGAACTAGATATATTTAGCAATGGCCGTTGCGTTCATAGTTTAGATGAGTGAGCTGAGTTATTAAAGAGCGTGTGTTGTGTATAGTTCATTGGTTATGTTGTACAAGCGAGTCGCTTTGATTGATCAATTTGATAGACTTAAATATAGCGAGCTTGTATCAGTAGCTCAGAAGAACACTGCTTTCCATATGAGTGTTTGAAAGGTTACTGTTTTATTATATTGTGGAAAATATAACATTTTTGTGCACATTTTTCTCCACAAAAACAACAGAACTAATAATAACATTATATATTTCTAAAGCGGCTCCCTTCACGTGTTGCTTTTTGGGACAAGTACACTACCATAAACAATGCTAACCATCGAGAAACTCACCTCGAGAGTGGAATTGACGGTCCGGTCAATCTGGCAACTAATTTGATTGATTGATATTCCAAATTTAAAATATTATTTTTCATATTTTTGTGCTCACAGAGCTTATGGTAATGTATACTATACATTACCATCTTTTATAAACTGCTCATAGATTAGATTGACCACAATCTTACCTCATGTTAAGTGGTGATGAGGCCATAAGTTTGAACACGCTTAGCCTGGCTCTCCAGGACAGCTGCTGGAACACATCAGTTAGGTACTTGGAGATTTTCAACTTGAAGGTTATAGCTAGCCAGGCGGATTTTTATATGCTCTATCACCATTTGGTGGAACTGAAGTCCGCAGCGGGATTTGAACCATGGAATATCGTAAGATCGGTATCCATATCGGAAATTTAAACAGACATCGTATTTCTTCCTTATGCATTACCATATAGTTATTCTAAATATTGTTATAAAAATACCTATACATTATAATTTAGCTATTATTATTGAGTTTTGAGATATTTTATTTATCATAAGAAAATATTTCACATACATGAGGATATTATTAACATAAGTATAATAATTATCGATGTTGTACTAAGCAACAAGTATTTATTTTGTGGGTAGTTACAGACAAAACATGAACATCTTTGTCTGTAACATAAACATGTTACGAGACAAAGATACCTGGAAGTGGCTCAAGCGCACATAAGTTAAAATTGTAAAATGTTTATTTTTTGTTTTTTAAGAAATAGGATTCATTAAGCAAGCGGTAAGTTGTGATTGGAGACGTTGAGTTATTGAGTGAATGGCAAGGCTTAAAATGTCTGGTTCCAGAGAATTACCCTGTTGCCATCCCACAGAAGATAATATAACGTCATTTCCGTATGTTAATTTTGAGGTTTGTCGTAGCATTGCCAAAGAAAATGGTTTTATTCCGGAATTTTATCTTTCCCTACAGTAAATAGTTTTAAGATAATTAAGGCAAACATTTTTTGTCATAAAGAAATAAATAACTTTGAATGAAATTTGAATTTGAGTATCTTTGGTAAATTCTTACAAAGGTAAACACATGATGTTACAGATACAAAGTAATTTATACAGTCTACCTACTTAAAGGTATATATATAATCCATAGAGATAAGAAAAAACATGGAGGCGCCGCTATATTCCTACACTACATTTGCTTATACAAATACGGGTGAAATACGTAACAGAATGTGATGTATAGTTTTGTTCCATTCTTTCTAATGTGGCTACCGTATTTGATAAAAGAGACAGCAATATTTCAGTTGTTGCTCATAATGGCAACATTTTGTTGTGACGTAGTGACAGTCGTAGGTAAGTGTCCTGTCCGCCATATTATGCGACGAGTTTCGTGGTAGTTTTGCTGTCAAATAGGTGTTTACTTTTTTATTATTGAGATTTGTGAGAAAATTACGAGGAAATTATCTTTGAAATTGCACGTGTACGGTTGAAAACATCCATTCAACATGCCTATGTGTTGTGTTATGAAGTGTGGTGCAAGAAAGAAGGAAAATCAACCTCAATTGTCTTTGCATAGGTTAGTGGCCGGTTTTCATCCAATATTACACATAGAAATAAATTTTTCATTAAAAAAAAAAGCAATCATCAGTTAATGGCTGTAGTGTTCATATTTGGGATTATTTCTGTCCAACAGACCTTTTAAATATCATACTTTCATTCGTTTGTTTACAATAATATGACATGGTGGAATAGTGTTGTACCGTTTCCGTACTAGTTCCTTCGCTTAGCTGAAACGATATCGGTCTAATACGTGTGCTACGGTTCGAGTGACCTTGCTAGGTCCGGCCTGAGGTTCACAGCAATGAGAGAATGACCGTCCCACAAACTTTTATGATCGTTGGTTATACATATTCCGAAAATTAGACGATAGTATTCTGTTATTTGTTTTAGATACATATTTTACTTAACAACTCGAATTAAAATATATTGATAAACATTTTAACCTTTTATAGGTTTCCTAAAAATGAAGGATTAAGAAAAAAGTGGTTAGAGGCTATTGGTGAAGAAAATATTAATCCTCGACATAAAGAATGGTACATCTGTTCACTTCACTTTGAAGAAAGTTGCTTCAATAGAACACTTGATGTAATGAGATTACAAGATAACTCTGTTCCTACAATATTTTCGGTAAGTGTGTATTAAACTTTTTGATTAAAAATAGCCACATAGGGCCAATCAAAGAGTATTTAATAACCCCAGCATGCCGCTTTATACAAAAATGCTGGAGCGTTGTAATGTTTCAAATTTGAAAAACGCTCCTGAAATGGATTTTATTTTCTTTGTCCGTGAATTCGATACTTCGCGTGTTCCATTTTTGAAAATAGTGGCAATATTTCCATGCATGTTTGAGAAAAACATATTTAATAATGCATATCAAAATATAATTTCCATTTTTTTTCAGGCATCTAACAAAAAACAATATCAAGAGGCACCTGTTTTCTGTGAGACGAGCAATATTAAACAATCTGATGTTTCTTGTAAATCTACTGCAATGCCTCCATTGCAGTTACCCCATCTAATTAAGGAAACGGTGCACGAAAAGGGATGTTACGTGTTAATTCTCTAAAAATAATCTTATTGGCTGATTCTGGTACCATGTAGCCGTACTACAGATACAAACTATGGGTACAAAACAGCATTCTAGATATAACTTAAGGATTGAAGTAGAATATTTTTTTTCAGGTTGTACAAAAAGAAGAAATTAAGGTTTTAAAAGAAAAATATGTCAAGCAACAGAGGAAAATTAAACGCCTCAACGAAAGGATTCGAAAGAAAAATAAAAAAATTGCCAATTTGAAAGACATTATAGAAGACCTTCGAAGAAAAAATTGTATCAACGTGGAACAGTCTGCTTTGATAGAAGAATTGGCGGGACCAAAAGACTTTCTAAAAAGACAAATAAAGAAGTCCAAAGGTTTACCTGTACCAAATAAATATTCTGAAGAAATCAGAAAGTTCGCATTAACGTTGCATTTTTTATCCCCCAAGGCCTATAATTATATAAGGGGAACTTACAATACATGCTTACCTCACACAAGAACTTTGAGCAAATGGTATCAGCATGTGAATTGCGAACCGGGATTTACGAAAGAAGCATTTGAAACATTAAAAATTAAAGTGAAAGGAAGTGCACATCCTGTAATATGCTCCTTGGTGTTTGACGAAATGTCCATAAGAAAATCTTTGACTTGGGAACCAAGAGCTCAGAAATACTATGGTAGAGTTGATTATGGACATAACCTAGATAATGACAGTGTTGAAGAAGCCACTCAAGCCCTAGTACTTTTGTTAACGGCTATCAATGGCAGGTGGAAGATACCTATTGGTTATTTTTTAATAACATCCCTCACAGGCGAGCAAAAAAGTATTATCTTGGGCACGGCTCTAAAATTGTGCGAAGATGTGGGTGTAAAAGTTGTTAGCATTACATGCGACGGACCTGCCGCAAATTTCAGCATGTTCACTTCTCTTGGTTGCGACATTACAAAAAACCAAGGTATTACTAGATTTGAGAGTGGTAACACTCGCATCCACGCTTTTATCGACCCATGCCACGCAGTGAAATTAATTCGTAATGCATTTGGCGAACTAAGAGTTTTTATTGACTCATTTGGTCGAATGGTAGATTTTAAATTTGTAGAAGAATTGCTCGAACTTCAAGAGAAACAGGGCCTACATCTCGCAAATAAAATTAAAAAGCCGCATATATTCTATCACAATCAGAAGATGAAAGTTAAGCTGGCGACACAATTATTCAGTAACTCAGTAGCAGATGCACTCGAGTTTTGCCGCAGTGTATTAAAACTAAAACAATTTGAGAAATGTAGTGGCACTGTCAATTTTATAAATCTTATGAACGACGTGTTTGACGTATTAAACAGTCATTCCATCCGTCCGCCAGGATTTAAAAAAGCCATGTGTCCCGCCAATATTGGCTTTATATCAGCTTTATTTGAAAGTGCGACTAATTACCTCACAAGTTTAAAACTATGCACAGGTGAACTTGTCATCAATTCCCGCAGAAAAACCGGTTTTATTGGATTATTGATAAACATGAAAAGCGCATTGGCAATGTATAGTTACTTGGTGGAAGACACAAAAATGTTAAAGTACATACCACTCTACAAGATCAGCCAAGATCATATTGAGCTCTTCTTTTCGGCTGTGAGATCAAGAGGGGGTTTCAACAATAACCCCAATGCCATTCAATTTCGTGCCGCATATAAAAAGTTGCTTGTGAGAGCTGAGATAAGAGATGATGGCATTGGGAATTGTACTCCACTGGAACAAGTCAATATATTGACTTGCTCCAGTCAAAATCCTATTCTAGCTTTAAACGAGTTAACTGACAAAAAAAGTTTTGTGGAAATTGCGGAAGATCATAGTGATTTATACGACAAATATCTGGAATGCATTTTGAATACAGAGACTGATACTTACACAGATAGGGTATTGGAATATATATCGGGTTTCGTTACTAAAAAGTTAATGCGTACCATTAAATGCGATGTCTGTTTATCGTTATTGATTGGAGAGGAAGACATCAATAGCCTCATTTACATAAAATCAAGAGGAGGACTTAAATATGCTTCTTCTAGTGTCATTGATATACTGAAGAAGACAGAAAAAATTATTAAAACTCAATTAGAACAAAAATCAAAACCAGAGTTATATTATCTGTACATTTTTAAGTTCATGTGTGAATTGTATGACTTAAAGATTTTTTTCCATGCGGACACTGATCCCGAGCATAACAGTAACCACAAGTTACTCCTCATTAAATCGATAATTAAGATCTTCCTAGATATAAGGTATAGATATCACAGTCAAAGATCAGAAAAGGTGTCACGGAGACAGTTTTTGAACAAACTAACATTGTTTCGAAATGAATAGTAGTTTTATTTTATGTGCATATTGCTGTATATACACCAAATGTTAATCGAATAAATTAAACACTGTTGATTTTTACCAAAATTTTATTTAATGAATAAATATTGCGGTGGTGTATTCCTCAATTTATGTTTGTATTGTAATGATAAAATAAACACTGCAATGTATGAGCAATGCAAGATGGTAAGTTTTTAACGTAGGTGTATTGGTATGTTTGTAAAATATTACAAGAAACGCAATTCACAAAGATAAGTAACTAGATTCGTACCGAACAAATTAGTATCCCACGAAATGTCCCGGGAATGAAATGACATGAACTATAGCAACCCCAGTCCGCATACCTACCAGAAGCTACAAACCAGATTACAGAGTACTTTTATGTATATGGACCAGATATAAAATAAGCGTATGTGCAAATGTGATGTACCTAAATATTTGATGTAACTATTTTTAAATTCTGTGAAGAAAAAACATTACATTAATTGTACTGTCAGATATCAGAAGGGAATTAAATCTTACCCATTCTTATGTTACAAATAACTGTAGGTATTCATACGTGATAAACGTAGTAGGACTATTATACTATTAAGTGGTATTAGTATCGATACTTGTTATAGTAACACTATATTCCCTGACCGGCACAACCCTAGCATTGGCAACCATTTTAAGCGACATTTAAAGTTGTAGGTATGCACCTATTTTTTGTAGGTATTTCCGGTCCAAGTAAATATTATGTCTATGATATAATCACGTTCAAGCTGTTCATATTGGTATAATTACCGCGCTAATAAAACAAAATATCGATATTGTCGATATCGATTAAATTTGCACATTAATTAAATACCACCATTGTATGACACGTAGTGGCGGCTTATCCAATTAGAATGTGTTTTGATAAGAGCATACTGAGAGATAAATTAGCTGAATTTACTTCGTTTAAAGCACATATAATGGCTTATCTTGGGGTAACTTCATAGAGAAAAGTATTCTGGGGTATTACTTTTCTCTGTGAACTAACCCATGGATCTAATAATCCATGGATATATATCTATGGATATGAAATATTATTCTATACATGAGATAGATTAAGGGCCTGTTTCAGAATGTTCGAGTAAGTTCCAGTTATACTACCCAGAACATAAAATAACTGAATGATAAAAATAACAGTTAACATGCAGCGCGTTTCAAGCTTTAACTGATGGATAGGCTAAATCGATGACTGTGAAACGCAGAGATAGTGTTTTATTTATTAAATATATATGTTCTGGGTAGTATAAACGGAACTTACTCGAACATTCTGAAACAGGCCCTAAACATAATATCGACGCCACAGTATCAAATCATACTTTATCTTTTTTTAACTCAGTAGAAATGTCTTACTATCTTGATTTTTTTACCGTTTCTTGCTTGATACTAATAACGGCGAAAGATAGCATAAGAAAAAAGGTAAAAGGTGTATTAAACTAATTATTCTGAGAATAATTTTTATGCATTCTTTATATATGATTAACTAAAAAATGAAAATAAATAATTAAGGGGGCTCCCATACAATAAAAGAGGTATTCGCCGTATCTACCCAGCTCAATCGGACACTGCGAAAAGTATCTGTAACTTGAAAGATTAGGTTACAGATAATAGTAGATATCCCTTCGTGCGCGAGTCCCACTTGCACTGGACTAGTTTTTTTTATATTTGACAGCTGGTGCTTGTCATGTAGTCATATTTAAATTTGATTGAGAATTGACAAGTAGAATTTGAGATATCCCTGATAATGTGTCAAGGGACCTTTAAATTTTTTTGTTAAGAATATTTACTGTTTTTTTTATAAAATAATTTTGTCAGCGCATTTGAACATCAAATCTGTTTGTTATTGTTACGCCAGTCGCATCAACTACAGGTACTTTTAAGCACAGACAAAAATAATGATACCAGAAGTACAGGAAAAAACATATTTAATATTCTACATTCTAATGTAGTGGTATTATAAATAGTTGTTTATTCGTAGCTGATTTAATATTGGACTAAATGTCATCGTACTTTACTTGTCTCTGGTACTTGTTCTCGTTCGCGTATTAGCTTCTTAATTTTTCATGGTAGTAAGACATTTTACAGATGCTCGTATTATTAGGCCCAATTTTTTTTATGTTATTGTGACGTATCAAGCACAAGGCCCACCTGATGTTAAGCGGACTAACCTCTGCCCATAACAGATGCAATTCGTCACAAGTTACGGATTGCACTGTGCCCGTCACCTTGAAAAATAGTTGTTAAGCCTCATGTAATGTAATTACACTGGATCTCAAGGACTTCTACCTTAAAACAACGTTAGGTGCTTGGTGATAGATTTTCTACTTGAGGGTGGTCGCTAGCCAGGCGGGCATTCGCAAAATGCGCTTCCACCATGAGGTGAAGCTCAAGCCCGCGGCGAGATTAGAACCATGGACCTGCGGTACGGCAGTCCATAGTCTATGCCACTGAGCCATCAATGCTTCAATGTAAGTTACAGTGGAAAATCTGTCGCCAAGTTCCTAACAGGTTGTAACGATAGCTACCCACAAGTGCAAGTTGGCTCTCTAGTATCAGATTTACTTATATTAAGATATGCCCGTTTAATTTCTTTGACCACATCATCACCAATGAGGCTGGCTAAGCAGTATTAAATTTTATGTATGTAATTTTCACTAGTTATTTCTATTTTTTTTAAATCTAATTACTCTCTTAAGGACAACTGTTAGAACAAATTGTTAGCTATTCTTAGCGCAGTGCCTAAAATTCAAGATGCCGCTGATGCGAAAATGCCTAATAAGTCAATACACTAAGATGCTTATTTTCGCCTCTAGCGAAAAACGCCACAACTGCAAAAAAAAAAAAACTGTTTATTGCTTAAGTGTATGGTACAAATGAAATAAATGAGACTTACCAAAATCTTAAAATTAAAGATTGTAAGATAAGCCTATTTAGTAGTTTGGCACATAACAACTAACTTAAGTGCTAAAAAGTATGGTCACAGTCCAAACATGCAAACAACATTCATTAATTTACTTATATATATATATGAAAAATCTTTTTAAAATGTTTTTGACTACTTTAGATATCTGTTGTAGTTATTGCAACGCGCAAGCGAAAAACCGCGTTGCAATATCGCCCGGACTGGCATCTCTGCTAAACGGAAGCACCACAAAGACCACCATGAAGCGAAAAAAATACAACGAGCTTTCGGAGACTAGGATAGCCGGCTGCCAGTGTCGACTAGTGCGATCGAAAAACAAAACGATCGTACTAGTCGACTGGGGCGGGCGGACACCCTTTTCTCTCGCAAATGAAGTGCTTGCCAAGCTCGGTGAGGCAGATGAAGGCGCTGCTGGAACACCTCGCATCATCAGTGTAGACGCGATGGTAATCGAGTACCTACTCGAGAGGTGAAGTTGCGGATCACATCGGGTGCATAAAAGCCTCAGCGCGTCACAACATAGTGGCGTACGAGGACAGAGGGGAAGATCTCAGTTACCTCAAAGTACCCACCATGTCTGCAACCACAAACAACACAAGCCTCCAATCGTGCTCGAGTACACAAACAGGATCACAGCACCTTAAAGAGAAAATCGATGCCAAAAAAGCCGAAGCAAGGCAGAAGCTCAGTGCGGAAGAAAAGAGATACCGAGTCGGTCGGTCATTCATGGACCTCGTCAGCGCAGCCATGCACGGCATAAAGGACAAGATATCCAGAACGGCG
Source organism: Plagodis pulveraria (assembly GCA_963890685.1). Taxonomy (NCBI): domain Eukaryota; kingdom Metazoa; phylum Arthropoda; class Insecta; order Lepidoptera; family Geometridae; genus Plagodis; species Plagodis pulveraria. The sequence goes on from OY982977.1 coordinate 3,389,493, forward strand.
GAACGACAATCAGCCGCCGTTCTGGCTTTCACAAAAACCTCCAAAAAGCACCCCGACCACCCGCAGACCAAAAGGACGAGAGCTGACAAGGGGCAAGTCAGCCCGCCCGTCCTCGTTCCGGTAAAGAAGCCAACCGATCACGCATTCAATGCATTCCTCGAATTTCTAGCGATAGAAAAAGCAACGAGAGAGTTGAACCTAATTACTTGCAAGAACATCCTGCGGGCCTATCTCTGGGAAAACGAGGGATTATTGAGTGTGAGACTAGCGGAAGCGGAAGCAGCCATATACGACAATGAGAGATCCCATATCATTAAGGGAAACATGTCGGGTCGATATATGGCTGCATTCAGCTCCACGGCGGGCTTTGTTACCCTGAACGAGGACGAGACACAACGGACTGGCAAACTCATCTTCGTCACACCACCAGACGATCCCCTTGTGGTCACAGCCCGATGCACAAAGATAATGCTGCAGGAGAAAATCATCGAGATGGCAAACACCATTTCGGGAGGCTCCGACCCAGCGGCAGCATGGGAGCACTGGACGTTGCCAAATATCACATGGATAAATGGAGGATCCGGCAAAACAACTTGGTTGGTGGGCAACTTCGATGCTGACAAGGATATCATAGTAACCACCACAACCGAAGCAGCTAAAGACCTGAGAGACAAGGTAGCGCACCGCATAGGCGATGGAGTAAAATCCAAAGTGCGCACCTTGGCCTCCGTACTGGCGAATGGGTTCATGGAGCGCAGAGAAAGTCGTCTTCTCATAGACGAAGCTCACATGAACCACTTCGGAGCCATCATAATGGCTGCTCGGTTACTGGATGCTAAAGATGTCTGTTGTTATGTATATTGAAAGAGAAAACCTCTTCAATATACGGTACAGCAATCCCAATATACTGGCATCCATCGGCCAAGAGTTGTTTTGCACGCACCGGAATCCCATGGATGTGGCATACGTCCTACGCGAAGTGTACCCGGGCATCTACTCCTCCAGTTCTCGTGTTTACTCCCTGAAGCGTCAACGGTACACAGGTGCCTTAATACCAAAAGACCTCCCAAGCACCCTATACTTGACGCTGACTCAGGAGGAGAAATCCTCCCTGATCAGTGAAGGGTATGGGTGTGGCCCGGGGTCTCGCACTTCGACCGTACATGAGGCACAGGGACTGACATACGAGTCTGTCATTGTCATCCAGAGGAGAGAAAAAGTGACCAAGCTAAGGGACAGCGTTCCGCATGCGGTTGTGGCATTGTCACGACACAAAGAAAGCTGCACCTACTACACTGATGACAGCTCAGACGCCATCGGTGGTTTTGTGCGGCGGGCGGTGAAAGCGACGGAAGAGGATATAACCAATAACAACCTTAAAATGGCCATAAAAGATCGCAACGAAGAGGTCGTGGAGGAAATGTTAAAGAGAAAGAGGCACCCGGAGTCAGTGGCAGGTCCATCCGGGACAAATTGACTGTATAGATTATAGAATAAATTAATTTTAAAATTATATGTGTACATCTTAGAATATATAATAAGATTCAGCATGTAACTAACAAAACCCAGCATTAAGTTATATATGGACTCACTTAGTTTTTAAGATCTAACACCTTTTACACTAACTACATCTAAGTGTAAAAAAGTCAATGATGTATGGAGAATGTAATTTGTAAAATAGTAAAATCTATGTGAACAATCTAAAAAGAGTACGGACCAAGAGTCTGTAGTGCGTAGCATAATTATTAAAAAAAAAAAAAGGGTTTTATATGTTGGTCCATAGCTAGTTGTTAAGATTCCAGATTGCCCAGGCAGGTATTGTTTAGTGGAAGGCGCCTTCCACCTGGACAATCTGTTTTGAATGCTTAACTCCGGCGATTCACCGGGATGGCTGAAAAGAAAGGCTGAAAAGGACAAGTTATAAAATCAATTACATGAAAATAAAGTTACAACAATGACTTACATGTAACTTATGATACTACGATCCCACTAGAGTGTACCTCACTTTCATGTTGACCAAAATAAAAGTGTAAGTTCATCTCATAAGTACTCATGTGAGGCGGCTCCGAAGTTCCAGGTTCCACCAACAACTAATTATATTAACAAATTTATTCTGCCACGAGTTAGCAATCAACATTTTTTGCAAAACCCTTTTTCCAAATTGTTTAGAGTATACAAAGTAAAAAAAACCAAACAACAAAGTGACAAAACCAATTTAAGAACAGAGAATGATTATCCAAAATAACAAGTTAATTTCACGTACAAAAATCCACAGATCACAAATAGACGACTAGCAAAGCGGTGTGTTCCAATTGCCCGCGAAATTGATCGGTCCGAACATCTACCCGCCACGGAACGGGATACCGGTCCGCTAATCTATTGGCAATCCTGCCAAGGTTGCCACCGCTCTCTTCAGCACCGAACCGTCCACCAAGACCTCAGCAAATCGGGGGACACCATCTCTACCGGACACAAGATTGATGATGCGCCCCTGCGCCACATGAGTGATGGAAGGTTAGGATCCTTAATCAAAACGAGGTCTCCAATTTGTTGACAATTGAGACATGGACCAACTGTTTATGGTCCATGTCTCCTAGCTAGGACTGAACAACTCCTTCAAAGAGTTCAAAATGCCTGCGCCAGATTCTGTTTTAATATCCCTGCACGTAACCATGTCACTCCTTTTATCAATGATGCTAATCTTATGAAGATGAATGCTAGGAGGCAGCTTCATCTTGCAACTCTGCTCTTTGGCATTATCAAGGAAAAAAAGCCAGAATATCTCTGGCAGAAACTTACTTGGGAAAATGCTTACTGTGCTCGCAGACCCTCTAGGCGACTGTTAATACAACACCATAAGTCGCAAGCATTCAGGGGCAGTTTTCGGTTTGCTGCTAGTCGTTGTTGGAACGACATCCCTCCCCCTTTACAAGCACTGAAAACAGTGAAAACTTTTAATAGACATCTTAAAGTTCACCTGTTAAGGACTCAGCAAACTGCAAATGTGTACCACTAAGGCTCTACTTGTACACCTTTATGGTGTACCTACTTCCTTAATAAAATAAGATGAATTTAATGTTTTAAATTAACCCAGTGTTTTCTGTATTTTGTTTATTTGTAATTTCATAAACACTGAAAAACACTTTTACCACTGCATAAATCCTTATGTACGTTGTGAACTGTTTAATCACTTTCTTCATAAAGTAGCTCTATGTTATTGTTTAAAAGTAGAAAAAAGCTTTCTTTGATTTTGCATGTAATTTCGACTGTATGGATTAATTATGATAAATATATTAATATTAATTACCTATTGTTGAACACTTTTGAAAGTTGTGCTTGGTATCAAAATTCTAAGCACTAGTTTAGGCATTTATAGAAACTAAACAGGCTTGTTCAAAATTAGTGTCTAAGCATATGATCTTGATGGTTCACTTACCACATTTTATTGCTCGATGTACTAAGGGACGGATATCAATGCCGTAACACTACACTTTTACTAAGCACATTGCTTCTCCATTTTAAAAGTGAACTGTTCTGAGTAAATGTTAGGGAAACACGAGTAAATCTATTTTCACATAAGTTAAGTGACATAACCTATTTTCTTGTACGAATAAATGAATACGTGGCTGATGGCATGGCATGTCAAACAATAACCTGTAACCACGTGACGACACGTAGGCATACGTATATTTTTTTATTTTTTTTATTTGTTTTTTTGTCTGTGGCAGCTAGTGATGCCACGTCCGCATAGATTATGTAGCGAGGTATTCTGTACATTCTATATCTTGTACATTCTAGTATTTGTGTAGTGGAATATTACTGTATTGTATAAATTTTTATTTTTGGATTTGTCATCTTTGGACACAGTTTTGACTATGATCATTTTTAATTTTATATATACTAGATAGAGTAATACAGTTCTACCAACTTATCTGTTCAGGCGGCAGAAAAAAGAACTACAAAATTCCCTCAAATTGTGACAGTTTGTAGTTGATTTCCTTGACCAATAGCGCCCTCGAGAACTGCACAGTTAGGTTGGTGGCACTATAAACACGTTATTCGCTGCATCGCCACAGATAAATCACAAATATATGTTCAATACGTTCTAAATGATAGTAAAGGTCACAATGTCTTATTTATTAATGTTTTCAATAACCGGCTGTACTCACGCGTATTGGTCGAGATTGTCGACCTAGGTTTCGGGCATGTCCGATGCCCTTCATCAGGTGAGTTCACGCGTCTAAATCGCGGCGACGACTCCGCGCAACTGCTCCGCGCTTATTTATTATTTAAATATTTTATAATTTTTATTTTTAGTTCTGTTTCTGTTATTTAATTGTTTTGTTAGTTAATGTCATGCACGTTCGAGATGTTGGTCGGGAGTGCCGTCTGTAAACCAGCGCTTAGGTTCAGTTTTGAACCTGGCACATGCTGAGACGGGACTCGTTCCTAGCATCGCGCAACATTGCAATTGCTGTATTATTAGTTGTATTACATATGTATTTAATTGTGCTTCAGTAGAAGCTATTGTAATGTTGTGTAGTGCTGGAATAAAGTTCATTTCATTTAATTTCATTCATTTCATTTCATTTCATTTCAATTTAAGGTGGATCGGTTTTGTCAGTCCACTTGACGCGTTGCTGGAGAATGTGCAATTATTCTAGCTTATTAGTTCCAGGGTTTCCAAAAGCTCTGAGTCAATTGGCGAACCAATTCAAACCGCGAGAGACGATTAGGTCTCACATCAACATAAGGGTACTCAGGCAAGGTAACAAGTAGCTGACCAACCAAAAAATGGCCCGGCGTAAGGGCTTCAAGGTCATTAGGGTCTGAAAAAATTGGGCACAACGGTCTAGAGTTTAACATAGCTTCAATCTTACAAAACAAATTCGCTAACTCTTCAAATGTGAGAATAGTATCTCCAATAACTCGTCGCAAGTGTGTTTTGGCCGATTTTACAGCAGCTTTAAATATACCACCCCAATAGGGACAAATTAGGGGAGAAAACAACCAAGTTATGCCCCGTTGCGAGAGTTTACATCCAATTTCAATATGCTTATCAGCTAGAAAGGCGTTAACATCGTTCAAATAGTGGTTCGTACCCTTAAAATTAGTGCCGCAATCTGACCGAATTATAGAAGGCAGTCCGCGTCCTTAAACAAATCTATCTAATGTGGCAACAAAAGCCTCCGTTGTGAGCGAGGATACCACCTCCAGATGGACTGCATTGATCGCGAGACAAACCAGGACGCACAAGTACGCTTTGACCGTTTTACTGTTGCGAAGAGTTGACGTTTTGACCAAAAAGGGACCCGCAAAGTCTGTGCCAACTCCTGCAAACGCCCTGGTCTCGGTGACACGATCCGCAGGTAGGCCTCCCATCAAGGGCTGCATGGGAGCGGCCTTGAGCCGATTACAAGGAATGCAGCAGAAGACTATACTGCGAATCGTTTTTCGGGCCGACAAAATCCAAAATTCTCGCTGCAAAATGGCCATCAGGGCATTACAGCCGGCGTGCGAGTTTTTGATGTGACGATCTGTCACCAATAATTTAACCAAATGGCCTTCCTTAGGCAACAAGAGGGGGTGACGAGCCCCGTAGGGGAGGTGGGCGTTGCGAAGACGACCTCCGACACGCAAAAGGCCCGAACTGTCCAAAATGGGGGTCAGTTTGCTAATGGCTCTCGTCAATTTAGATTTCGCCCGTTTCAATTATCAATTTCCCATCTCACATTACGAACTCAAACAAATAAGGCTTCCTGCCTCTCATCAGGTGAAAAAATCGGTGCCAAACGTTCCGAGTTGGGTGCCTACAATTATACGCAAAGCACTTAATCCAAGCGGTGACACCAATCAATTTGTCAAGAGAGCTGTAACGGTTCAACAATAAATCAGGGTCAAAGGGAACTTCTTCCTTCTCACCAGCGAGCGGTAAGCCCGGTAAGGAAGAAGTGTACAAAGCTGGTGTCCGAGGCTAATCTACCTCAGGACGAGTCAACCATTGCGTTCCCCACCATGGTGGATGACCAATCAGCTGAGGAGCCGCATATCCGCGTGAAGCGCAATCAGCTGGGTTAATTTCACCAGGCAAGTGTCTCCAAATGAGCGGTATCTCAGATTTCTGAATCGGGGATACGCGATTAGCCACAAAGACCTCCAAAGTGTGAACAGACGCCCGTAACCAACAAAGAACAATTTGGCTGTCTGTCCAGGCATAGGTCGCGCTAATGTGTACGGATTTACCAAGCGTACTAGACACGTGATTCAATAAGCGCAATAAAAGAGCTGCCCCAGATAGTTCCAATTTCGGAATGGTCAGTAATGGCTTAAGTACCGCATGATGCGGAAGGAAGTAATGCTCCACCGAACGCCAATCCAAATTGGACACAGACATGTGTCCCAACTGTTCATACTCTCTCATGAAATCTATATACTTCTGTCGGAGCTCAGGATCTCGACTCATACGGCGTTCCATAGCCAACAATCTCTTTTCTGCCACGGGTCTAGACTCACCAAGAGGAGGACGTAGCGACAGAAAAGGTAGTCGAGTAATGATCCGGCCAGAATGAAGGCGGCCTGTGTTGTTCTGATAGAACAACTCGCACTCTTCATGAACTGGGTCCGAACGAGAAGCTTGAGGGTGCTCTTCGACTTCCCAAAACCTCTGAACCGCATCAGAGAGAGCCGAGCCCACTGTCAAAGCATCAAGTTCCAGTGGAGGGGGTACCTTCAAAACAGTTCCTATCAAAGCAAAACCAAAGATGGTCGGGATAGTGACCAAGCCACCTGGATGTATGACCCGTTTATTGCCCAATAAAACCTTACCAAGGTCATCTGAACCTATCAGCAAATCAACTGGTCCCGGTAAGTCAAACTTGGGGTCAGCCAGGTTCAAACCCGCAGTCAAATTTACCACAGAAGTGTACAATTGCTTCTGTGGATGCCAACCCAAAATATTCTCCATAACAATAGCCGAGGTACATATCCTCGGGGATGGAGAATCAACAGGGGTGAACAATAACTTCACTTGCCCCTCAACATTATTTACAGCTGAGTTACCTACTCCCCGGATAACATCAGAATATTTTCTCAAGTAAAGGCCTACCTGCCCTACCAACAATGGCAAACAATGTATTTATACAAAATAAGTAATTAAGTACGAGATACCTAGTTATGCACTCGAGCACCGTCCTTATCAGCGCATAGCGTCTGGCCGCCCACACAGTCTGGTTCCCATGCATACTAACTATGTCCATGTCTAGATGTCGACTCGACATTTAGGTAGCAGTAAGAAGGCACTAAGGTGTTTAGAATTAAGCCAGTCTGTACTGATCATTCTTTGAAGTAATACATCTTTAATATTAATTAAATTTTGTGTTTTTTAAAAACGTCCTTTGGGTCCGTCGCAATTTAAGTGGCGCAGCCGGTAGGATATCCGTTCTCCTGCTGCCGGGTTGTCGCTATAAGACCTAAAAATCGGTTATTCGCGCCAAGTACTGTGCAGTGAAAGTCGGGTATCCTCGAATCAAATAAATTACTCTCCCGCGACGTGAGTGTACTAAAAACAGTTCAATCGGTGAGCGTTTTGGTGCATCGAACCCTGAAACGAGGCGAAGCGATCCAGGACAGACTCGAGTTGGGTGGATATGGGATTGAGCACCTTGTGAGTAAACCTCTTCACACCTGTGTTCATTATACCCTATCTCTCCTACATATTTCCGACCCAAAATTGTCGGCCTAAGTAATTACGTCTATCTGATTTTGTTTGAGTCAAGTATCGTACATTCGTAGTTGCTTAGTATATATAATTAAGTTAAGCTGATTATCGCAATCAATTAAATTAGTATTGTGTAATTGTTTTAAATAAGTTTAAAAGTTTAGTTATCACCGAAATCAATTCAAACTAAGTAAAAATGGAGAAAAAAGAAATTAAAGTAATTCCACGAGAGCTTTTATGTATCATTCCTATGTATGATGGTGATGAGAAACTTTTGAATTTATTCATCACCAAAGGTGATTAGGTACGTAGTAAGAGGCTTTGAAACCGAAGATAATGCAACACAGAATTTATACGTGTTCCATTCTGTGACAAGTAGACTTACGGGTAGAGCTGCCACCTTACTGAGCGAACATAATAATTTAACAACTTGGAATGATTTAAAAGAAATTTTGACTCAACATTTCGGTGATCCAAGGTCAGAAGAGTGCATTGCAATCGAGCTGGAGAGCTTGAAAATTAAACCAAGTGAATCATACATACAGTTTTGCCATACGATACAAAATGTTAGAAGTTCTTTGATGGCAAAAGTAAATAGAATCAGTGACGAAGGAATTAAAGCAGCAAAAATGATAATTTATAATAACACAGCTCTGAACGTATTCTTGTATAACCTTCCCGAAGACATGATTCGTATTGTAAGATTGAAGGGTTGCACTAGCCTTGAAAGTGCGTTAAGCGTAGTTACCGAGGAAGTTAACTTCCTTCAGCAGTACAATGCAAGACATTCCAAATTGAAACCAACACTAGTACCCCAACAGAACTCACAAACTAATCTGCGACCTCTAAATGATTATAGGCCCGCGTTTAACCAAGCCCCCAACCAAAATAATTTTAAATTTGGCATACCACAAAATCAAAATTCATTCGGGTTTAAGCCAAATTTTGTCCAGCCAAATAGATTTGCACCTCCTCAAGGTTACCGGTTTGGGATATCACCAAATGTGCAACAGCGAAACTTTGGTCAGGGTCAGATACCGCAGCCACGCCCGCCATTCCAGCATGGTGGTTTTAGGTTTGGCATACCACAGAATCAAGGTTTCAGATTTGGTGTCCCTCAACAACCACAACCAAATTCCAATCAATTTAAATTCGGTATGCAACATCAACAAGCACCTAAATTTAAATACGAAAACGATGTTTCTATGCGCACAGCACCTGTGAGGCAAAATATGCTCACTAACGACCTGTTTTATTCCGAGGAGCCGACTCCGTACGAGAATTGTCCCAATAACTATGATGAGAATTTTTATGAGCCGGAACCTTGTGATTATCCAGAGAACTATTATACTGATTGCAATATTCCAGAAAACCCGGAATATGTTGCAAACGACCAAAACGGTCCCGCGGAAAATTTTCAGACACAGGCCTCCGACAGTATGGGGAAATGATAAGCCTTAATTATTGTGATAGCATTTTAAAACTCCCTCATATAGAAATCCCAGAAATTAATTCAAAATTCCTTATCGACACAGGTAGTAGTAGATCATTTATAAGCCCAACCAAAGTTAATGAATTTTTCAATGACTATAAGCAACACGAACCTTTCACGGTTATTAGTACCCACGCACAAAGTATTCATGACGAGGTAATATGTATTCCACTATTGAAGACTTTTAAAAGTACACTTGCTCACAAGTTCTTTGTGCATAACGTCGATAGTAGATATGATGGGCTTATAGGATCCGATCTGCTTAAGAAACTAGCAGCTAACGTGGATATGGGAAATCAGGTTTTACTTACACCTAATGCTATGATACCCATACTCTACAACCCCCCTTACGAGGTTTCGATAGAACCAAGATCTGAGACAAGGGTAAAGATACCTACCAATTACCAAAACGGGGAGGCCATCTTGGATTATATGGAGTTTAGGGAAGGAGTACGTATGCCAGCCGCCCTCGTTAAATGTAATAATTTCTTTGCTGCAACAGTCATACAGAATATTTCAGACAACAAGGCTACTATTAATTTTACAAAACCGTTTGATGTGACAGTGTTTGATAATATTAAGTGCGAGGTGAATGCTGTGAATGATAACTGTGAGGTTGATGCTATGTTGAAAGAGAACTTGTCAAAATTGAGGCTGGAACACACGAATGAAGAAGAGTATGAAAGTATTTCCAAATTATGTTATGAGTATCGCGATATATTTTACTGCGACAAAATTCCCCTTTCCTTCACCAATCAGGTGAAGCATAACATTCGTACGGTGAATGAAAATCCTATATACATTCGGCCATATCGACATCCACATTCACAAAATGAAGAAATACTAAACCAAGTGGACAAACTACTTAAAGACAATGTCATACAGGAGTCTCACTCACCATGGAGCGCACCAGTTCATCTGGTACCCAAAAAATCTGACGCATCAGGTGAGAGAAAGTTTAGAATGGTCATTGATTACCGGCGCTTAAACGAAATTACTACAGATGATAAGTATCCATTGCCAAATATTACAGACCTTTTCGATAAATTAGGTAAGTCCACATATTTTAGCACAATCGATCTCGCTTCTGGCTACCACCAAATAGAAATTAATCCCGCGGACAGGGCTAAATCCGCATTTACCACGCAATCGGGACATTTTGAATTTCTCCGCATGCCCTTTGGGTTAAAAACGGCGCCAGCTACGTTCCAAAGGGCCATGGATAACATTCTACGAGGTCTCCAAGGCCTGCACTGCATGGTCTATCTGGATGATATAATTGTTTATTCGGCAAGTCTTCAGGACCATATATCAAAACTGCGCAAAATCTTCGATCGATTAAGAGAAACCAATTTAAAAGTCACATTGGATAAATGCGAATTTCTCAGAAAGGAAGTTTTGTACTTAGGGCACACTATCACGAAAGATGGCCTTATGCCTAACAATGATAAAGTTCAAGCCGTACTCGATTTCCCAATCCCACGAACGTCCACAGAAATAAAAAGCTTTCTCGGACTGGTAGGGTACTATAGGAAGTTCATCAAAGACTTCGCTAAAGTCACTCAACCATTAACTTCCTGTCTGAAAAAGCGAAATAAAATTGAAATCACTAAAGATTATATAAACGCTTTTGAAAGGTGTAAGGAATTATTAACCAGTGCCCCGCTATTACAGTTCCCAGATTTCGATAAGCCGTTTGTTTTAACCACAGATGCATCGAATTTTGCAATCGGTGCGGTACTTTCACAGGGTTCAATTGGGAGTGATAAACCAGTTGCTTATGCTAGCCGGACTCTAAATGAGGCCGAGACGCGTTATAGCACAATAGAGAAGGAAATGTTGGCAATTATTTGGGCCGTAAAGCATTTCCGTCCCTATTTATATGGAAAGAAATTCACCATATACACGGACCACCGACCTTTAGCCTGGTTAAAAACGATGAATGAACCGAATAGTAAAATAACGAGATGGAAGCTACGCTTGTCAGAATTTGATTATGACGTTGTTTTTAAGAATGGCAAGCAAAATAGTAACGCAGACGCGTTATCCCGCATAAAAATAAATGCATTAAGCGGTGATAACGAATCTATGAAAGTGAATGTCGATGAGAAAGAAAAACAAATTCAACGAGAATTAGAGGAAGTCATTGAAGAAATAGCTGTCATAGGTAGGCGCCAACAACAAACCAACGAACCTAAACGGCTACCACTCGCAGAAGCAGCCGTAATTGATTCTGACGAAACTATGAGCATTGAAACTGGAGGTAGACGATCCCCTTATTCCATTCCGTCTGTGGGTAGCACTACAGATTCGGCTCCTGAAAGAAGTAATAGTAGTACTGACACCGTTCATTCAGCCCGTGATTTAGATTCAGAATGTATGCCTATTTTACAAGAAGCTATAGACACTAAGCCAAACCAAATACTCATTTACACATGGAATAAAAACGATCTTACTGTTAAGAACTTATCTAGACCAAAACAAAACATTTTAGAAGTACACTTGCCAGAAAACAATCCGGAACTAATAAAAAAAATTCTTCTGGAATACATAAGACCTAAGGTAAAACATTTCTTTTATTTTGAAAGTGAAGTTCATCGCAACCAGTTTTCAAAGATAATAGCGTCACTTTTTAGGAAAGATTCCGTTAAATTCTATGAGTGTACTGAACGCATTGTTTACGTGGAGGAAGAAGATGAACAACGTGAGATTGTTGTTAAGTACCATACAGGTAAGAATTCACATAGAGGAATAAAAGAAACGCTAACACGTCTTAGGCGCACCTTCTTTTGGAACAACATGGATCAGACTGTTGCAAGTATTATAAACGCGTGTGAAGTATGTAAGAGGATGAAGTATGCTCGTAAACCATTGAAGCCTGAATTACAGTTAACACAGACGCAAACGAAACCTTTTCAGGAAATATTCATCGACACATTTACGATAGAAGGAACAATATTCCTTACCCTTATTGACGCCTTCAGCAAATTAGGCCAGGCAATAGAAATCAACAATAGATCTACCCCAGAAGTTGTTAGAGCATTAATAAAATACTTCTCCTTATACGGTATTCCAGCCAGGATAAGTTCTGATCCTGGGATGGAATTTAACAATACACTAATGAAGGAAATGCTTTCATTTTATAAGGTCGACCTGCATATTGGTACACCACATAATCCGAATTCAATGGGATTAATCGAAAGATTTCATTCCACGATCACGGAAATTTACAGAATAGCTAAATACGAACAGAAAATAACTGACGCTGCCTCTGTTATGACATACGCAGTGATGTCTTATAATCACACGATTCACACTACTACAGATTTGACCCCGTTTGAAGTTGTTTTTGGTCACACCGACTCAAATAGTACATTTGCCGTAGATTTTAATAAACAGTTCACCCAACAGCTTGTTAAGGAACACGTTAGACGAACTAAACACCTATACGACTACTTGACAGATAAAATGATTCAGAAAAAACATTCTATAGTGGAAAAACGGGGAGGCGAAACCAAATTTGATATTAAAGAAGGAGACACAGTTTTTTATAAAGGCGTAAATATTAGGCGTAGTAAAGATAAACCGCGTTATCAAAAAGCGCGAGTCACTGGAGAGACCCATAGAAATATTGTACCAATAATTTCAGGCGAGCGTAAAACCAACGTTCCTATTAAAGACATTAAGCGTCCTCCACAGGTTAACTCTTCTGGTGATCCATGCGATCCGAAGCCAGGGCCTTCAACTGCACCTGATTGACAAGAATCCTGGACTATTACCAGTCCGGGAAGGTCAGGCTTCCGTCAGCTACGATAAATGGACTGTTATCAAGATATTAGATTTAAAACTAGTTTACGAGGAATTAGATTTAAATATAAACAGGTACGTGCATATAAAGAATGACGTTCACAGCTGTTTAAACGATAAAATTTTAGGAGCTGATTTCAATGATGCGGAACTTCAAACTGACTATCAAATGAATATAACTTTAGATAAGTATAAGCAATTAATTCCTTCTGTAAAAGTTAAACGTGGTTTAATAAACCCTCTGGGCTCATTGGTAAAAATGATTACGGGCAATTTAGATAATAATGATGCCTTAATGTATGAGAGATTGATTAATAAGTTTAAGTCGAAACAAGATGCTATTTCTAAGAAAGTTACAATTATTACCGAAATGGTGGGTTCCTTGGCTAACGCCACTGATTCTACTATGAGCAACTTCATTCTGATCAAAGAAAGTATCCAAGAAATTGATCATTACATAAACGAATCAAGAATACACGAAAACATAAATAAAATCATTCATTTGTACAATAATTTCCTTCATAACTTTCAAATACTGTACCTTAGATTAGATGAAATTGAAACTGCAGTTGCTTTAAGTAAAATCAAAGTGTTGCATCAGTCTATTGTTGATACTGATGAATTTCTAGTATTGTTAAAAGAAATTGAGAAAAATGGTAATTTGCTCTACCCTGTTAATTTAGAAAATATTGTTAAAATTGAGCAATATATAGAAATGAAAGCTTATATCAAACAAAATCAGATAAAATTTATAATGCGCATTCCACTTATTACAGACGAAATTTACAATTATTATAAATTGATACCGTTACCAATTCACGACGATCTTAAACGACAAACATCCCTTATCCTACCCAAATATCCATACATCCTTACGAAGGGGTCGAAAACAATACCGCTCTCTCAGCCATGCCCTGAAGCAGACGAAGACCATTTCCTGTGCTACGAAAACGATATTTCGCCTTTAGCTCGAGATGATTGCGTCGCTGAACTCTTACAATTTACCACCAATATTTCGAGTTGCCATCAAATTCCAGTCACCATCGATGACCTTAAGATATATCCTGTCCAGACAAATCGCTGGATAATTTTTACGATACATGAAACAACGCTAACCGAGTACTGTGACAATGAAATTAACCAGGAAACACTTCGTGGAACGTACTTGATAACTATGGATAATGATTGTACTACCAAAATTAAGGAAATAGCTCTACGAAGACATGAAACTAACGGAAGAGATTTGATTTACGAGAAATTGCCGTTAATACAATTACCGAAAATTGTTAATATATCAAGCATATTATACAGAAAATCTATAAACCTTAATTCAGTTAATCTCGCCGATGATGTCAAGTTCCTCAATTACTTATTGAAAGGTGGAAGTGATATTATAAGTGATAATGAATTTAGTGATAATGAGGGATACGGAAGTGTTTATAAAAGTGTTAGCATAAGTAACATTGTAATTTGGTTAATTTTAGCATTCGTTCTTATAATTTTAGCTTTCAGATATATGATTCGGAAAGCATACTGTGTGAGGAAGACTCGAGATCATCCATCAGATAATCTCGAACTTAGGGAGGAAGGAGTTATGCACTCGAGCACCGTCCTTATCAGCGCATAGCGTCTGGCCGCCCACACAGTCTGGTTCCCATGCATACTAACTATGTCCATGTCTAGATGTCGACTCGACATTTAGGTAGCAGTAAGAAGGCACTAAGGTGTTTAGAATTAAGCCAGTCTGTACTGATCATTCTTTGAAGTAATACATCTTTAATATTAATTAAATTTTGTGTTTTTTAAAAACGTCCTTTGGGTCCGTCGCAATTTAAGTACCTTATATATATTATTGTCTTTATTATCTTTGTACTAAATCGTTATAATATTTGATTGTATAATATAGATGGTTTAACAGCAGCATCAGTTAAACAGCAGACAATAAAAAATTGGTAACAATTAAAATCTTTTTAACTAAATAAATGTTGGCTGGTTTTTAGGGTTCCGTAGTCAACGGATATAAGGTTTCCTTGTAGGTACAAGGAACCCTTATAGTTTCGTCATGTCCGTCTGTCTGTCCGTCTGTCCTAGGTTTTGCTAAGAGACCGTTTGTACTAGAAAGCTGCAATTTTGTACGAGTATGTAAACTTACCACGCCGACAAAGTGGTAAAATAAAATTTTGAAGAATATTTTATTTTGGGGTAGCTCCCATACAAGTGGTGTTGGTATGAATTTTTTTTTCATCGTCTATCCCATTGTGTGGGGTATCATTGAATAGGTCATTTAAAATGACTGAAGGGTTGCTAATACTATTTTTCGATTTAATGCTCCATTTACGAAATATTCAACTTTAAATTGCAAATTTTTGTTCCAGTAGGGCGTCCCCCCCCCTCTAAAACCTAAACTGCTGGTTTGAAAAATCTGAAAAAATTCATGATGATAGTGTAGTTCATGAACTTTGAAGAAAAATTATAGCGGTTAAGGTTAATTTATTACTTTAGCAGTAATAGTCGTTGAACTTGGGTATTAGATAATTTTGCACCAAATACAAAATCCTTAGAATAAATCCTTTAAAGTTACTAAGATGAAGTACTTGAAGGATTAGAATCGGTATAGATAGTTATTTACTATAGGGGATGGAGGAGGGAGAGGAAGGGGGTTGTCGCATCCCCCCAGAGGAGTAGGGATTACGGAAACATTTTTTTTTAAATAATGATAAAAATATATATGTGTTTTTACATACATTAGAAGGACTTTAGGTATGGTATAAATGTATATTTTTTGTGCAATGGGGAGGGTGAGAGAGGGCGGAATATTTCCCATTAATAAGAGGGGGTTACAGAAATCTATAGTTTTTTTAATACTTATGAAATTTCTCAAAATCAGCTTCTTCATGAAAGTAATTATAAATAATTAATCATAAATCACAACCACGAAACAACGAAAACGTCAACAAAAAATGGTTAGGCTTAGAGACAAATGTCTTATTAGAAGTGAAGTAATTCTATGACAGCTCCGGTGCTGTGGGTACGAAGCTTTAGTCTTCTCGCAACCTTATCACAGCAACTCGACTCGCTACACCTTCGCAGTATACTTGCGCCGCTCCCTCTCCGCGTCTCTGGCTTATAAAAAACACTCCAGGGGTAGGGCAGACAAGACTGCTTGGAAGATGGGTGCTCCAAAAATAGCAAGTGACCCAGTAGATATTAGTAATACTTACTCGAATCGCTTCTAATCAGGGTTACAAACGGTCATAAGGCAGATTATAAATTTTATATATCTGAAGATAACCACACGTCAGATTTCATTATCAGTGATGTCTGTTTTAATATAATTAAATGTATATCAAATCGGAACTACGTAGGCTCAATCCAACTAAGGGCGCTGGAGTTAATAATGTTTTACCATAAGTTCTTAAATACATCGCTGACACCATTTGTTTTGCAGTCTACCATATATTCAACCTAAAGATTATTTAAAGTTGTAGCAAACTATCGCCCACTCTCAATTTTGCCCACCTTATCGAAGCTTTACTGAAATATTTATAACGTAGAAAAATAACAAACATTGTGTTTACTGATTTTCAAGAGTGGTTTACAAAATGGATCACAGGATTTCACTAGACAAAAGAGCTTATAACGCTATTTGAAGTAATTTATGGCGCTGGTTCAAATCACATATCACGAAACATTGCCGTAAAGCTTTAGCTTTGAATCAGATGTGGTTCCAATTAATTCTGGGGGGACCCAAGGGTCAAAAAAAGGTCAAAAAAAATTGAGTAAATTTAAATTAAACAGTGACAATCACGATTACAATACTAGGAATAAAGATAAACTAGCGGTGCCAGGTTTTAGATTAGCAAAGACAAATAAAAGGTCCTTCTAAGAGAAAAACCATTATTAGTAAATCACTTTATTATCTTTATACGATTACACAGAGTAACCTCAACTATTTTTAATGTTACACAAATATCTTAACAAAAACCGTTAAGACTATCTGACTTTTACTTTAAGCTTTGAATCTATTTAAATCAGGTAACTTTATTTTTAACTCTTAGCAAATCTAGAATAGCTTGTATATTTACACTACATAAGTATCTATAAATTATATAATTGTAAGAGACTACTTGTCGTTACGAAGGCTCGAGCAAAAGTGAGTTCCGCAGCCTTCCCTTTGCCGCCATTTTGACGCCACCACGATGTGAAGTTCGCTGTGAAGTTGTTGCACGTTGCCGACGTCACATCCGATTTCGTTCGAAAACACGAGAGCGACAACACTTCTTAGGTAATTGTGTGCGGTTTTATAATAAAGTTCCCAAACATATTACAACGCTCACAGAAGGGAAATTCAAGTTGCATGTGAAAAACATATTGATTAAAAAATCCTACTACACAGTTTCTGATTACATAAACGACAAAAATGCCTGGACAATTCCGCCTCCGCCAAGCTATTGCCTGTCACCTACATAATTTAAACAAATATTGTAATAACTCTATTATATAGTAAGTATGTAACACGTTGTTAAAAGATGTTTAAAAGAATGGCCCCGAGTTTCTTGCCCGTTCTTCTCGCAGTGGCTCTATACAATTTATTTGTTGAACGTGGCAGTACAATGTAGAATATTTCGATACTAAAATTTGTAATTGACCATCATAAGAGCGTCATAGACGCCTAAATTGAATAAATGATTGTGACTTTGACTTTTAATTTGGAATATTAGGCCTGTTACTTTTTATCGTCAAATGATATTAATAATATTTTAAGTTTTTTAAATTGCTATAACATGCCGATAACCTGAAAATGTATCATTCTATAAATACTTGTCAAGACCACTTCAAATTCCAAAAGGATCTGGGTAAATTATTTGTGTATTTTATGAAAAATAATTTTACTCCTAAGACAAAAACAAATAATTTTATACAAATACAAATTAATTTTATTCCTCCTTATTGTGATACATTTATGATGAGTCTATGACTCTAAAACTAGGCTGGTGGCCTGGATCTCAAGAGCCAGGTCTTTCCTGGCTTTAGAGAATCTGTAACACATCTTTATTTTTTCTTTTATATGTACTATTTAGTTACAATTCAAAATTAAACCAATACATTAATACATATATACATTTAGGAAATTTATTAAATGAAATTGTTTTTATTCGAACTAACGTCATTTTGTATATTTTTAATAACTAATATTGACGTGTAGTCATTGTTCTGTGGTGTAGTATTGGTGTACAAGTTTAAGTGAATGTTTGTGAGGAATTTGAAAGATGTATGTGTCGGTGCGTGTTTCTGTATGTTTGAGTAAACGTGCATGTGAAAGGTGTGTGATTTATAATGTGTAATTTTACATATGTGTTATGGGATTCTCACTCTGATGAAGTTCAATTCATAAAGGATTAAGGAATAATATTAGGTAGTAAATTAATCGTTCATGTAAATAATCAAAATATAATAAGAGCACGTGGTTTAATAATATTTAATTTTGTCATAAGGTCCTCTAGTCACTTCAACAACGAATTAACGTATTTATTGCATAATATTAAACCATTATGAAGAGCTGCTAAACAAATATAAATTATTGCAATTAAACTCTAGGAGGCAACAATTAGATATTATGCTTCTGTATGACCTATATCATAAGTCATAACAGATATGAGTGTACAGAGTTGATCGATTTGCTTCGGTATAAGGTACTTTTTAGACCTCATGCTCCCCGTCCCATAATTATTATTATAAATAAGAATATTTTTTCATTAGGAAAATATTGTGACTACGTTTGTTGGTTCTTGAATATGTATATATAACACACGCCTGGACACAACAAGATAATTTGGACAAGCTGGTTATAGTAGGAAAAATAGAGGAGAAATGGCCACGGGGTCGCTCACCTACCCGTTAGTCCGACCAAATTAAGGCTATAACGGGACTTACCCTGCCTAACGCCCTGAGACAAGCCGAGGACAGAATGGAGTGGAAGCAGCTGATAAACGTCTCCGTCGAGATATTTCTAGACGGGCACGACCTTCAGACATGAAGAATACGACGAAGAAGATATATATATGCACAGTCCCTTCAGTGTCGTTATATAGTTTACACTATATGTATATAGATATATATACATATACAGTGTAAACTCAAGGGACTGTGCATTTTATGGCGTTATAGAGAGGTGTCGTTAAATGGAGAGAAGAAAAAAGTTTGTGACCAACTAAAAACGTAGTAATTCATGATTCCTACTTAATAGTCATGGTCAACAACAGTCTACACGTGCAAGCAATCACAATTTATAAACAAAAGAACAAATTGCTTAGAAAGTTATAGATAGAGAGATAAAAAGATTAAGAACAACAGAATTATTCTATATTATGATAACGGGCTACTACGGAACCCTACATCGCGCGTGGCCCGACACGTGCTTGACTGTTTATTAATAATAGTACACGTGTCCCGAATAAGAATCGCATAATATCAGGTGGAGCAGGCCCCCCTTCGTTATCTGACTATCAACAGAATTTTCTCTGTTTCCTCATACGTGAGTGGTAAGAGCCATGCAGTTATACATTTTTTACACATGTATCGAGATACTTGAATTATATTTAACGATTTGTTAATACTTACATAAAGGTATGCACGTTTAGCAACCATTGTATTTGCGCGGGGACGTTTCCATGTATATCGACGGCCAGAGAGTTGTGATACAGGCAGTGTTTTAATAGCTGTTTTATGAAACCGTAATAATGCTGCCAAAATATAAAGTTGTCGTACTCTTAGGTACTTTGTTTCTTCATACAAGCTATTAGTTGGGTATCGATATGGTTTTCTGTAAGCTACCTTCAATAGACCTCGCTGAGCTGTTACAAGCCTCAATAATGACGTTTTACTTGCTGAACCTCAACAAACAATGCAATAATTCAAGACTGATTGGCAAATGGATAAATATTTAATCCTCAATGTGTCACGATCAGCTAAACGATTTAGTTTTTTTTTAAATATGTGTCATTTTCCGTAGGAGGCTGCATACATTTGCTATTTGACGTTCCCAATTTAGCCATTGATCGATAATAACTCCTAATTACCTTGTATAATTGACAGTTTCTACCTCTGGACAAGAACATGAATGTTTTAAATTTGTGTCAGTACATGTATGTAAATTAAGATTAAAAGCAGAAGGTTTACTGTTTTCAGTGATTCGGAATGCTATACATTTTGTCTTTTTGATATTCAATGTAAGTAGATTATTCTGGAGCCAATTTGCTCTCTTAGATATCCCTTCCTGGGCCGAATCAATGACGTATTCCCAACTATTTCTATAAAATAAAAGCGCAGTGTCATCAGCAAATGTAAATACACCTGCTTGTTTTATATTTAAATGGCAGAGGTCGTTGATATAGACCAGGAAGAGGGTAGGACCAAGCACTGATCCTTGGGGAACTCCCAATGAGACATAATTATACTTGCTATATTCCTTAGCAATCCTGACTCTTTGTTTCCTATCACTTAGGTAGGAGCGGAACCATTGAAGTGAAATTCCACGAAGCCCGATCAATTCCAGCTTTTGAAATAATATTGGCCAAGACACTGTATAAAATGCCTTGGCCAGATCCAAAAAAACACCTAGGCATTTTTGTCCAGTGTCTAGTTTTTCAGACACACAATTGGTCAAAGCTACAACAGCGTCCTCCGTGGATCGATTGGCTCTGAATCCAAACTGATTCACGGATAACAACTTGTTAAAAGACGTTTGTTTACTACCTTTTCCAAAATTTGTGATAAAGAAGGAAGCAAGGAAATGGGCCGGTAGTTTGAAATAATCGAGGTATCACCATTTTTGTGGATAGGACAAACATCTGCAATTTTAAAAGTTTTTGGAACTATACCTGACATCATGTTCAAGTTACATATATGGGCTACAGGAGCAGATAAAATATGGCGACTTTTTTTGAGTACATTGTTACTAATTCCATCATGGCCTGTAGAAGATGAAGTTTTTAGTCCAGTTATAATTTTGTTAATTTCAAACGCATCTGTAGGAGTAAGAAATAGAGAGTAACTTGGTTCAAAACAACTTTTTTGACTACCTCGATATGGTTTTTTGACTATCTGCTAATTCAGTCTCAGACTTGTTAAGTTTCTGCAAAATTATGGTTGCCAGATCATTACCAACCGATGAAAAAAAGTTACAAATAGCATCAAGGGATTCTGATTTGTTACTTTCTATTTTTAACAAATCACATGAGTCCGCATTTGTCTTCTTTTGGTAGAGATACATATAGATTTAACTACATTCCAGAGTTTTTTGCTATCTCCTTTGCAAGTTTTTATTTGCTCAGAATCGTATTTATTTCTAGTGTCTTGTAGGAGGAGATGGCAGTGATTCCGGTGTTTCTTGTAGCGTGTAAGTAGGTCATCATCATTCGGATATTTTTTTACTTCTAAATGCATTAGGTCTCTTTTTCTGATACTCTTTATTAGTATAGAATTCATCCAAGGTTTAGTTATTACTTCCACACGACGCATTTCTGTTTGTTTTGAATAAAGAGTTACAGCGCACCTAATGTATTCTAATTTTTTTGCAACAGCAGAATCAACATCAATTTTGAGGTAAAACGAGCGCCAATAAATTTTTTGAAGATAATCTATTATACCTTGATAGTTGATTTTAACAGACTCTTTAGATATTGGAGGATATTTCTTACCGCCATTATCTAATCCAACAATTACTGTATCATGATCTGTAATAGTCGAATCGCACACTATGGTATGACTAAACTTACTTGTTTTTATTAACGCGTGATCTAGACAGTTATTTGCTCGTGTTGGCAGAACATGGGATGGGATGTACCCATAGTGCAAGCTAAGTTCCAGATACTCATGAGATTTGGGGTCTGTTGAAAAGGGTTTAATGTCAATATTCATTTCTCCAACAATAATCGACGATTCACTTTTAACTACTGCGATTACTTCTTCTAATGATTTTAAGAAACCTGTAATATTATTTGTAGATCTGTAAATTGCTATAACATTCAACGTTGTATCGATATTTAATAATAGACCATTGGCGTCATTAAAATTAGGTTCTTGTATCTCAACATTTAAGCAAGATTTAGTGAATAAAACAAGGCCATCATTTTGATTGCGAGATACTTTACTGTTATAACAATTATAGTCAGGCAGGTCAACAGGAATAAATGAATCATCAGTCCAAGATTTAGTAAGCACTATGATGTCTGGTAAAAATTGTAATCCATTAAGAAATACCAAGAAATCATCAAAATTCTTTCTGATGCTACGAATGTTTTGATTTACTATCGTAATTTGATTAGAAAAGCTTTCAAACTTCTGTTTTCAATTTTAGAAGTTTTCAATGCTAACTCTGGCACTTTCTATGAGCGACGTGTTGTCGATGTCATCAATTAATGTTGTTCTATCCATAATATATGATAAATAATGTCCAAGTGTACTTTACTAAAAAGTAATAGTTATAGAATTTTACAAGCGACAAAAACATAAAACATTGCAGTGTGCGTCTACCTTTATGAATAAAAAGGTACGTATTAATAATGCGAGTGCACTTAATGGTGCGTAAATGTTTGCAAAGTATTTTGTCACGATAAATAGAAAGAAGTTCAAGGTTGGAATCATGTATGTTAAAAACATATATCAATATAAAATAATTATTAAAACCACTGTATAGCCGACAAAGTATGATTAAAATGCAGTAAAAGCCAGTTATATAATACCTACCGCTAATGATCGCATTGCGCACTGATTTGTTAACAATTACTCGAATATAAGTGTAAAATAGCTCCATACTTACGCAACATGTATATGATGTACCGGTATTATTTCCTAATAAGCCTAATAATATTATATGATATGATACTATAATTAACAATAGAAAAAAATATTTGATATAACATGTATACGGCATATCCTATAACAAGTGTTTTTATACGTAACTTCGTTCAGAATGTTGTTTAATAACCATAGTAACTGTATTATTCCAGTGAGCAGTGCCATATTTAAAAGTACCATTAGACGGGTAGTTGTTGCAATACATAGTCAGGTAGATTTATGTGGCATTTTCAGATCTGTAAGATGTTGTTCGTTTCTAATGTGGATATAAGGCGCTCCCTCCTGCTTGCGTAGGAACACCTTTCCATTGGAAGTCCAACAGTGAGCATATGACTCTGACCTCGCCAGCTCACGAGCCATAAAATGTAGTCGTCTGGTTTTTGCTGTGAGCCGCTCAGATATGTAAATCGGCATTTTTGAATCCGTGAGTCCAAGTTGTTTTGAACTGAGCTGATCACTAGAGCGATTTTTATTGTATTTTTTTACCGCATACAAAAGCTCAGATTTAATGAAGGTATTCTGGAACTCGATTATTACGGTTGAGACCTTACTGTCAACTTTGCTAGGCAAGCGGAAGATGTTCCGTACATTACCTTTGTTAATTTCCATGTTCATGTTTTTTGACAAGTTGTCCACCATTGTAAGAAGATGACCTCTAGGCTCTTTATGACATTTTGGAACATTTCTTATTTTAACACAGGTTTTAATAGAACTTCTCTCAATTATATCAATTTTGTCTTGTAAATATGCCACATTCGTCAGATGCCTACGTTCGTTTTCGATTCCCGTCATCACTGTCTCAAGCGTGCCTATCTTATCTGAGACAAACTCGAGACATTTTCGCATCTCTTGATTTGAGCTAGTGTAATCGGAGCTAATACTTTTAATAAGGGCTTCCATGGAGTCTAACCTGGTGTTCTGTGCCACCATGAGATTAGATACCATACCTTTGAGCTCATCTAATTCGCAGCTAATACTTCCATCCGATAGACGCCGGCGCTTACTTTTCTTCGTTATATTAGGCAGGGACTCAGTACGAGTAATGCTGGAGGCTTCATGAGCCGCGAGACCAAGCTCCATCGGAGTACGCGGGTTAGAAGGGCTATCTGGAGTTTTGGGTGGAGTCCGCATCATATTGTTATTTAGCAGGTTAATATAGCCCGGTAGCGGCTGCAGTGGTATCTTGCTGTTGGTATATGGGTAAGGCCACGAAAAAATGTTCATTTCAAAAATTAAAACGTGGACCATACTAAAATTAAAAGTAAATAAATATAGTACATTTTTTTTAATAACATTTACTGTTTTATCAATATTTAGGAGAATTCTACCCAGCATGGCCTAATTCAAAATCAAAAATATCTTGTTTATTTATATAAATTTTCGATTAATAATTTAGGTTGATTAAGCTTTCATACAAAATCAAAATGTCCCTCGTCCATGTGACACCAAACTATTGATTTTTTTCTGATCAAATCAAGATAATATCATATATTTGCTACATTGTACTATTTGATATTGTTATGGCCTTGTTTTAAAACCAATAAATAATCGATATATCTGCCTATTATTAAAAAAAACACATGGTTGAAACTATGGCCCAAATTTGATTCCCGTGTGTGACATAACACGAAATGCTCAGTAGAATTTAATTTTCAAATCACAGCCACACTATAATTATTTTTTTATGCTGGCAAACTTTCCTACGAGTCTAAAGAAATGTCAAACATCTGTCAGCCATTTTAGTATGGAAGCAATTCGTGAGGTAGTCGTTAGCGAAAATTTTGGTCATCTAGTTTTTTCAAGTTATTTGATGTGATTTGACAAGGTAAGTGTTGAAATTTAATCCGTTTAAGTCAAAATTACTGTAAAGAATGTTGTTTTTTCGGTAATCGCCTAGTTTTCTGTGCATTTAGACAGAATTTAAAAGTTTTAATCCCAGAAATAGGTTACATTTTCGCGTGTGTTTATTCCCGCATGTTACGTGTGTTATGTTTTTTGTTACGTAACACACAAGAAAGTACATTAAGCCTAGTTCACATTAAAAAATAGTTGAAACATTCATACTGATGACCTCGATGGCCTAGAGGTAGCGTGTCTGCCTTCGACACGAGAGGTCTTAGAGGACAGCTATGAGTGTGAATGCGTTTGTTTGTTTTGTATTGCGAGCATATCGACACGACGAGATATTTAACACTGAATCAATTTTGTAATTTGCAAACTAACGTTTATAGCAATATTTTTCAGTGATAAACACAAAGGCCTATCTTTGGTTTAGAACTACCAGCCTGCCAAAGTAATACACTCCTTCGTACACTGTAAGTACATAGATTATTGTTAACAAAAATTTTCGGTATTACCGGTGAAAATACTTAAATGAATCTTAGTTTGTTATTACTATTACGTTCTAAATAAAAATTTTAAGTATTTATGTGCTTTATTTTAGTATGTAAATTATATTTTACAATTTCACGGCCAAAGCCGCAAAAAAAAGGTAGTTTTATTATTTGATCAATTATGTGTACTAGGCTTTACTATTTTCCGTTGTGTTATATTATTTCAAGTGTGTTATTGTGTGTTACAGTTTCAAGTGTGTTATTGAACAATTATTCGTGGCCTTACCCATATGACACACAATTAATTGCACTAGTCACACTCACTACCGCCTTTAATATCGTTACAACGCAAACGCAACAGGTACTACACACGACAGGTACGTCTTGCTCGAGCGACGATCAAGCTAAGAATGATGTAATGGGCCTATAGTTATTTGTATCTGTGTATTTGCCTTTTTTTATGAATAGGCCGTACTATTCCTATTTTTAACTTATCCGGATATGTTCGATGGTATAAACAACTATTTATTAAATGGGTCAATACTGGTGCTATATATTATGCAATATATTTAATATCTTTGGCCCTTATTTGATCGTATCCTTAGGACTTTTTTTTCTAATACTGTTAAGTATTTTATTTAATGATTCTTTGTTATTTTTTTTTAAATCTATAAGTGATATTAATTGTATTTTTATATGAGTTTTCATCAAGCAACGTATCATCACAGCTATTTATAATTCTGCTTAGATTGGATTCAAAGTCATTGGCAAATTTATTTGATATTAATTTCGCTTTCATTTTGAAATATTTTATAATCAAGTCGTCAACAGATTTTGTTGTTCGACAGTATTGTTGTAATCATAGGCTTAGGATTGAGCGTAGCGAAAAAATCCTAGGTCTGTGGTTGTAATCCATAAACATTAGATTATATTGTCAGTTAGAGTCTGACTAACGAAAGTAGATACTGTTTTTTTGTGCAATCTTTTTATATGACAACACCAAAGTGTTCCTACCATCGGATATTTACCCTAAAAATTGGGGTATTTTAAGCAGAAAGTACTTAGGAACAATGAATTCCAAAAAGGCATTTTAAAACAAACTTATTTTAAACATATTATAAAATGAGTTTTAAAAATTCGTACGTTTGCTAAAATTGTTAAAGCCGGTGTGTTATTACTTGGCTTTTAATTATGTGCTGGTATATTATAATATGTACTTAGCTGCTAGTTCAACGTCCGTTGAGTAATACTCCAGGTATATAAGGCACAAATGTAATTAAACAATCCACAACACATATACTTCAGAAGGTCAGTAAAACACGTAAAATGCACAGAGATTACAATCACTACTATAACAGTCAATAGGTATATAGGCGGCTTAGGCACTGAGCGCGAGCGTGTACGAAATAGCGGGGAGCGATCGAGCGTGCGATCCGCGTCAGCTTGTAAATCGGACTGGACGACATTCATTTTCCCGCTGTGCGCAAGCGACGCGCCGCAGCGTATATAAGCTGTTATTTACTCCGGCGCGTTAGAGATGGGGTAGTGTCGATGAAATTAACTTATCGAATAATATTATCGACAACCTGATCGACATGTACTATTGTTTAGTTAAGAAATGTGTAGCTGTAAATAAATAAATAATATGTTATAAAATAAATATATATTATGGAATGATTATTTTATATAATACTATTACAATATATAATACAGTATGTATGAGTAGGGAAAGGAGCCTACATTGTATTCATCGAAAATAAGTATCTTATGTACGTGTTGGATCATTTCAAGAGCAACACTAAGCTTTATGTTGGTCTAATAAATTGCCTAATTAATTAGGTACACTATTTACAAGAGAAAAACTTGGCAATTTTATTTTAAAGAAATTAATTTTCGGCTGTTTTCCGAAAGATTTGGTAAAATCAGAATCAGTGTATGGTATCCCTATCTCTGACGCAACAAGATGGCGTATTGTTGATGTTTCGTTGTGGTTGACTTGCGTATAGTTTTGTTGTGATATATCCGTGTTAATGCTATAAAAATGAATAAAACTATAAAGAGTGAAGAAAACTATTGTTTTGTATGATTTCGAAATATGAAGAGAAAAAGCTTGTGAAACAAGCCGTATTGCGAGAAAAACACATAGGGTATGTTCCATTAGTCGCTAAGAACGTTAATTTCGATAATTTTGATCACATTCTGCGTCTGTGGTTATGATCACTGTGATCGTTTGTAACTGTCATCCCCTGTTCCATTTAGGATTAGAACGCTAAGAATGCCACTAAAATTTGCCACTTCTGTTATTTTTGACATTAGATGTAGGGAATTCAAACTGTTCCAGTAGCCTCATAGCGTTTATGGCGAAAATAA
This sequence comes from Plagodis pulveraria, assembly GCA_963890685.1. Taxonomy (NCBI): domain Eukaryota; kingdom Metazoa; phylum Arthropoda; class Insecta; order Lepidoptera; family Geometridae; genus Plagodis; species Plagodis pulveraria. The sequence continues at coordinate 3,417,070 of OY982977.1, forward strand.
CGCCAAGACCCATGTGGAACAACTTTTTGGGAGTGTGATCGTTTTTAGCGTTTTTAGCGAATCTAACTTCAAATGGTATGCACCCATAGTACGGTCAAAATGTCTTGATATTTTTTTATTTTAAATAAGTACATATCAGTTTTAGTTACTTTATATAATGTTATTGTTCTTTTACAGATAGTCTTGAGGATAATGCACGAACTACTGAAATAAAACAAGCAATTGAGAAGATCACAGATTTAGATCAAAAAGATATGATGAAATTGCAGAACCAGTACTTAGAACTATCTTCACTCACCGGTAAGTTTTCACTAAACGTTAATAATAAATTACAGAGATACATTTTAAAATGGTTTTCTGTTAATATGGGGTACTTATATTTGAATTGTATTGAATTGCTTTAATATTTATTGTCACTATATGTAGGTACATGGCTGTAATAGCATGTAAGCACACGATCACAACCCTAACCCACTTACCGCGTCAGAAGAGATATGAACTACGCGATAGAAAGAGAGGCGCCTTGTAGGTGTATATAATTGTAAGTACTCATAAGTGGATATTTATAGTTTATGGTGGAGGTCTTTGTTTAACAGTGAATGTTGAATGAATGAATGATTATATTAATAAATATCGATATTTGTCAGTACCATGGGATTCACACCCTGTGCTCATTGCAGGTCTATATTTACCAGTACCAGTAACGATAAACTCAAGGTGCATACTTACGTCATTGATATTTACGAGATATTAAAATCCCAAACGCAAACTCGTCCTATCAGACATTGTCAATGTTAATAGTGTACCGTTATACAGGGTTATTGGTAAATTGCTAACAACCTCTTAGGGTTGCCTTCCGCTAATCCTAAGAAACATTTTTTTTGTTTTAAAACTTTTTTTTTTTTCAATTATATTGTTTATATATAATTAAAAAAAAAAAAAAAAATATCTCCTTTTACCTTTTTTTATATGCTTTTTACTGGAAAACCACTAGAACCTTATGTCAAAAGTCTCTTGTGTCTGTAATGTATCATTTCATATTTTTTATTACTTTGCTCGATGTAAATATTCAAAACTTTATTCAAAGGTACCACAGTGCGGTCCAGTGTTGCCGCGGCGGGCCGGTGTACCGTGGTATTCACGTAAACCGGGAGACCAATATAATATTTGGGGCATATACTGACCGAGGACCTTAAATACCTATTCGATATGGATCTGGAGCGGCGTGCACTGTCAGTACGAGCCAATATGATCGCTCGCAGGTTTGGGCGTTGTTGGGATGATGTGAAGATCACGCTGTTTAAGGCATCATCTCTCATCGCGCTCATCTCTGTACACGTGCAGCCTGTGGGTGGATTACACTGAAAAGGCCTACAGTGCACTCCGCGTCCTATTCAACAACGCGTTCCGGGCGGTATTGGGGCTGCCTCGCTTCTGGCGCAGCAGATCAGATCAGGCATGTTCGCGGTAGGGCGCACCGACTGTTTCCACGCTACAATGCGCAAGCGAAGCGCGTCCCTGATGCGCCGGGTGCGGCAATGTTCGCCGACAGGCTTGATAGTATTTATATACAGCGTAGCTGCAATATGCATGTATCAGTCCCAATGCCGGTTAGGAAATGATAGGTTTTCTATTAGGTACATTTTGATCTTTCCTGACATATAATAATTATAATGACGTGTAATAATTTTAATGATTCTAACTCTTTTTGTTTAATATATCCTTATTTTTTTCTTCATGGCATTTTATAATTATATATTGCATTATTATTATTTGACATTTTATAATTAAGCATGCCATTTTTATATGTTAATTTTATGATGATTCTTGGTTGCTCGAAATAAGTAATTTTTTTTTTTAATTATCTCTTAGCGTTAATTATAGTCATTACCTAGCATGTATATTTATAATATTCAACATGTACTATATTTATGAGACTATGTTATAAGAAGAACTATATATGCATAATTTTAAATATGGATCAAGTGCTAAGTCAAAAATAAATCTGAATAAAAAAGGCCTGTTTTTCTTGAAGCACTACACTAAAACACGAAACTTTTGTACGTGTATATGGTCGAAACAAAAGTTTTGTTTAACGCATTCCGTGGCTTTAGGAGAACTTCTTCTCTGAGAGGTTTGTGATCTATTCATATTCCCCCCACGTGGATAGTAGGATAGGGTACTGGCATTTGAATAAATAATATGTGCTTACATCAGTGTGTCACCAGTTAAATGTTTTTAAACACATCAATGTACTGTGGTCGAAGTGCGTGTTTCCGAAACAATATTTTGTGTATGAGCTTTTGTTGAATGTTTTATATCATCATAAATTTGATGTATACAACGGAACCTCTATTTATCTGCGCTTACCAAAGAAATAGACGCAGAAACCCGCATACATACTAACATACATTAAATAAAATAATATTACCGGAAGGTACTTGCGCAATCTGTTTTATCTTTTTCTCAGCGGTGCCAGGTTTTAGATAAGCAAAAACAAATAAAAGGTCCTTCTTAGGTAATTGTGTACGGTTTTATAGTAAAGTTCCCAAACATATTACAACGCTCACAGAAGGGAAATTCAAGTTGCATGTGAAAAACAACTACAAGTTTGAAGCTTATTGAGAAATGAGCTGTTTGTAGTTCAGTTAGGCTGCAGATGTAGCTCCGTCACCTTAAGATGGTTAAACAAAAAGTATTAATTTAAATTATCACTCACTCATATAATAAACTTAACACACATTTCAACACAGATTTCTAGTATTTTTGAAAAAGTACAAGGACTTAAAAAAGTTTTCGAAGAGCTCGTAGCGAAGTTTACTTAGCCGTTCTTAACCGATCAGCAAAGTTAAGCAACGTGCGCCGCGGTCATGAGCTGGATGGGTAAAGGGGTGGATGGACGCGGGTTCGAATCCCACACATGAATTAAATTATTCCTCTCGTATGTTTATAATTTTGTAATGTAATCCGCATAGCAGGCGTTATTACAAACATAACAATATTAAAATTCATTACCCCTTGTTTGTATGTATATTATTTAAGTACTAAAAATAAATCTTTCATTACTTGATAAAACACTGACGCCATTTTGATTCTTATCAATAAGATGCTGATAGTCTTACGTTATTTAAAACTTGATCAAAAGAAAGATAAGGCTTGATGGTTTTTTTTTAATTTGTTTTGGACGTAAGGGACATGCTATCTTTGTATCTAAAGCTTCAATGGTATAGTAGATTATATCAAGTATCAGAGGCCAAAAAGTTAGACATAACCACATAAACCACATCTATTTACCCTCAAAAATAATGAGTTACGATCATATTTATCAAAAATAAAAAGTTTTTTTTGACTCTTCTGAGATATAGTTTTTGTCCCTTACGTCAACTTAGATTACAGTCGACGATATAAAATGTATATATCTAAAACAAGCACTTTTTACTATTAACTATGATTAATAAAGAATTTATTTAATATTTTAGCTAAATATTTAAAAAACACAAATAAGTATATCTAGTGACAACTCCGCACAAAATTTCCAGCTAATGTAGTGAAAATTACGCGATATGTTTTTCATAAAATATTTTTTTTTATATATAGGAAACGTTTCCTTTAAATACTTTTGTAATATTTTGTATTATTCGGTAATTATGGTTCTGGTGACGTAACACATGAATAAACACATTTTGCGGTTTGAGCATGCATTTTGTTGTTAGGGAATAACTCGTATCTACTCCTATACATATATAGCATAAGGAAATTTATGGATAAATATGCAAAAACCGTATCATTTGTAAGGAATTAATTGCTAGAGGTTATATCTAAATTAATTACCTACGTTCCAGTTGAGGGAAAACCAAGTACTGTTTACTGTTAAACCTTCAGTGCATTACACATAGTGGAATGACGGAGACTAAGAATTAACTGTTGGTTTAAAATGTATGCAAAAGTGTTGTTTTTGCTGTTCATAAGTTTTTATGGAGTTTACGCAGCAGGTACATTATTATTATTATTATTATAATTTGATGAGAAACTCGTTTATTTAAAAATAAAAAATAGTAATAACTAATAACTGGAATAATTATAGGTTATGCCAGGCTACAAGGTAGTTATTTGGCGCGAGTAGTAGTAGAAGTAGTACTAGTAAAACTAGTATTAAACCTGAAGCGAAGGATTCTCTGACTGAAAAACTGGCTTTGCTCGTGGTTGAAAAGCAGAACCCAGGATGTATCAAGGGTTCATAGGCTTGAACTTTGCTGCCGAGCAAAACACACAATTTTTGCCTATAACCGAGAAAAATCTGTCTGTGCAAAAAAAGTCTTAAATAATATAGAACAATAGAGTTTAATTGTTTTTAAAATATTAATTATAACAATCAGTAATATAAAAAAGTTATATATTTTTTGGATGGAAATTAAGTTATTATGGTCGATGTAAAACAATCCACGGTAGGACACGGTAGGATCCACGGTAGGGAGTGAGCGCGCGAGGGCGTAAGTGAGCAGTCGTGTTCGTTAAGCGTCTATACTAAAATGTGTACAGAAAGTTAAACAAGTCAATATTTATACCTAAAATTATAACAGTGCATAAAGAAACGTATATTGGTCATTATGACACATAAATCAAACAACTAAGTGAAGTTATCCCATCAATATCATAAAAATTATGTGTAAAAATTTCCGTTAAAACGCATCACGGTTTGTTAGTGTGTGACAGTGCTACGCAGAGGTCATTGACGGCCCAGTTTAGTAACCTTGAACACCGACAGCGCGTTCAGTTCGCTAGCCGCTGCTATGATGCGCTTATTTCGCACGCAGTTGTAACAGCACCGTAGCCTTGTCGCAGGCACGTTGGATTTGCAAGCGGACGTACCAGTGATCAAAACAGCGTGGACATACTTTTTGGTTAACAATTTTTTTATTTTTGTTTCCTCTTTATCGTTTTTGCATATCCAAGTGAGTTAAGATGGTTCGAACCTGCTGCAAATGTAAACTTCTAATAAGTAATAGACAATTCTTGGTATGCTCAAGCTGTAAATATGCTTTCCATATCTCTTGTGCAAATAGATCAGAAAAGCTATTTTACCTAATGGACTCTGCAAAAAAATCATCTTGGAGATGTATTGAATGTTTGAAGGAGAAAAACCAAAGTCAGGTTCAAACGGCTTCTAACTCCATGCTAGATGACCGTGTCAAATACACTAGCCAAACCGGAGCACAAACGGCGTCTAGCTTGATTGTATCTAGTAAAGAAGCTAGTTCTCCCCAAGACAATGTCACTGTTCGGAAACCTTACCAACCAAACATAAACGTTGAAAATTCTTTCGACGCTTTGTCTTTGGACGAGGAAGTGGGTGATTTGTCACTTATTTTAAATCGTAGCACAAAATTAAACAGAAGCTGCCCAAACCTTACAGAAGATAACATTTATAAACTGGAAGTTTTGGAAAAGAAAGTGTTGGATCTTACTGAAAAATTGTTGATTGCAGAGAATGAGATAACAAATCTTTTGTCCGAAAATTGTAGCCTTAAAAAACAAATATCATCATATGACACAAGGGTAAATCAACTGAAGGACATTTGTAAGTCTACGCCAAAGAAACCACAGAGAAAAGTGAGAAATAGTCTTAATAAAACGAAATTAGACTTTTCTTTTAATGACAGCCCTAATTTAATACGGACCAAACAAATAGATGGACACCGAAAAATAGATAGTAAAACGATAACGGAGCAAAGGGAAAGAGAGCCAGTTGAGCAAGTCGAAAAATCTTACGCGAGACAGAGCACACGTACGCTTCAAAATAACAAACAATTGAGGAAAGTTTTCATCATGGGCGATGAACAGGTGAAAGGACTGTCTTCGCATCTCATAAAATCAAGATCTGGAAAATGGAAAGACAATTGTGATATTCAAGGAATAATTAATCCCGGTGCTCCATCAAGTGAAATCTTACGTAACTTACACAACAAAATAGAAGAGATAAATACAGATGACATTGTAATTTTATCCATTGGAAATAATGATAGAAATCCATACGTAATGTTTGATAATTTGTGTAATGTATTACGAAAACTTCAAAATTGTAAAGTATTCGTATTAAATGTTACTAAAAACCGATTCTTTAACGTAAATGAGTTAAATTATGAACTTAAAATGCTTTTAAGAACATATCCTAACTGTAAGTTTATAAAAGTCAAAAATTTGTATTCACATAACATTTCTAGAATATCTCATCTAGATTTAATTACTTTCAAATTGAATATTGAAATGAACTCCATAGAACATAATTCAATGTATAGAAGAGATACGTCGCACCAAAATGATGTTGTCCTTAGTAGTAATGTTGAAGATACAACATTTTTTCGAAGCTCATAAATGCAATAAAACGGTCCATAATGAACATGACGCATTAAATAGAAATACAGGAAGTTTGACAATCATGCACCAAAATATAGCTGGTCTTTGTAAAAAAATTGGCGAGTTGGAATTAGCATTAATAGAATTAGCAGAAAAGGGAACCCACGTCGATATAATGTGTTTTAGTGAGACTTTTGTCAAACAAGGTACGGAGGAAAATATAATATTTAATAACTACAATTTAGCTTCGTCATTTTGTCGTAATAAATGTAGGGGAGGGTCGTGCATTTTAGTCAAAAGTACATTGCATGCCAAGCCATTGAAGCTTCCATCATATTTGATAATTCCATTTTCTTTCGAATGCTGTGGTACCGAACTAATTGGTTTAAACTTAATAGTTATTAACATTTATAGAACCTCAACACAAAACAAAAAATGGCAATTAAATTTATTTCTCTACAAATTTGACAAGTTGCTTGACTATTTAACGGAAGTGTTTAAGCGGAAAATGATTGTTATTTGTGGAGACTGGAACATAGATATTTTAAAAAATAATTCTATTTCTAAAGAATTGCAAACTATTCTGGCAAATTATAACTTTCAGCTTCATATACAGTCTCCCACTCGGCTTAACTCATGCATAGACCAAATTGCTAGTAACGTCAAACACGTCTGTTCTATGATACATGTTATTGGGTTATCAGATCATGAAACTGCACAATCAATAACAATAAAGTTAAAAAAGCGCCAAGTGTTCACTAGCTGGTTTGAATTTATACGCGATTATAGTAAAGATAATGTTAGGAAATTTCGCGAATGTATATCTTCCCTCACTTTCTCTGAGGTTTCAGAGTCGAATACATTGTCAAATTCATTTGACAATTTTTATAACACATTATGTCTATTTTATGATCTGTGTTTCCCTTCTATTAAAGTTAAACGTAATAACAAATCAGCAAAACTAAGCTGGTTATCGAAAGGCCTAAGGAGAGCGAGTAAAACGAAACGTTGCTTATACTTGTATTATAGAAATGTGCACAAAAATAAAACGTTAAATAAAATCAAATACAATAAATACAATAAAATATTTCAAAAATGTATTAAAAAAGCTCAAAAAATAGCTAACACGAAACGGATAAATATGAATAAGAATAATAAAAGTAAAGCCATATGGAATGTGATTTCATCTACGACTAATAGAAATAACCCAAATAATGACATTGATACAATTAAATATAATAATATGACATTGTCCAATTCTATTGACATTTGCAATGCATTTAATAAGTATTTTATAAATCTGACTCAAAACAACGACTTTACAATTAGGGATTCGTTAGTAACCCATAATAAAATAAATCAACATACAATTTTTCTTAATCCTATTACTCCTAGTGAAACATATAATATAATAATGTCCTTAAATAATAGTAAAACTAGTGGATGTGATGACATTACTACAAAGTCACTAAAACATTGTGCCTTTTGGCTATGTCATCCTCTTGCCCATATAATTAACCTGTCCTTTGAAGAAGGCATATTTCCGGAAAAACTTAAACGATCTATTGTGAAACCACTTTTTAAAAAAGGTGACAAGTCAGACCCTAATAGTTATAGGCCTATAACTATAGTTCCAATTATTTCCAAAATTTTAGAAAAGGCTATGCTGCGTAGATTGAATAGTTTTTTAACAAAGCACAATATATTACAAAAAGAACAATTTGGTTTTCGGAAGGGCAGCTCTACTACACTTGCTTGTTTTAATCTAGTAAAAGATATAACAGAAAGCATCAATAATGGAACATCAGTTATATCCATCTTCTTAGATATGAGCAAGGCATTCGATTTTGTGCATCACCAAACGCTCTTAAATAAATTGGAATTCTACGGAATCAGAGGCAAAGCAGTTGAATGGATCGCTAGTTATTTAAAAGACCGACAACAATGTACACAAATAACAAAAACAGTTAAAGTCACGCCAGGAGTACTTTTAAGAAATAAGTTTACATCTTCCCCACTGACATACAATACTGGTGTTCCTCAAGGAAGTATTCTTGGTCCACTTTTATTTTTGTTATATATTAACGATCTCCCTGAGGCTATCCCTCATAAATGTTTATTATTTGCGGATGATACTACAATTGTTGTAAAGTGTGACAAGAAGGAAGACGCTCAAACAATTGTGAACAAAGCTCTTTCAGATACTGTTAAATGGATGGAAAATAATAAATTAAAAATTAATACTAATAAAACTAAAATAGTACAATTTAATTCATATAACACAATTCCAATAAAACTTGACATTAAATATAAATTTGACAAAATCGAAGAAGTTGACATTATAAATTTTTTGGGATTTATAACTGACAAAAACTTAAATTGGAAAATGCATGTAGACCAACTTTGTACCAAACTTGAGCGTTACGTTTACGCATTGAAAAAAATTAGACAAACTGTCTCCAAAGAAGCTGCACTAACAGCTTACCATGGTTATGTATCATCTTTAATAAGCTATGGTCTAATGCTGTGGGGAAACTCAGTAGATATGGAAAGAGTTTTCAAAATTCAAAAGCGCTGCGTACGTGTGATTAGTGGAGCCTGGTTCTTAGACAGTTGTAGACCTTTATTTAAGAAGTGCAATATCCTCCCTCTGCCCAGTATGTACATTAGAGATGTTTGTGTTTTTATCAAATTCCATCCGGAGTATTTTCAGAAGCGCAGTGAAGTAATGACTAGACAGAAAAGAGTAAAGTTTGTGAACCTGATGTATCAACCTCGCTGTAGTAAAGATATTTATAAAAGAAACGCGTATAATATGTGTATATATTTGTATAACAAGCTTCTAAGAGAGTTTTTATTATTAGAAGGACATAAATTTAAGAAATGCATAAGTGACTGGCTCATGCATAATTGTTTTTATGACATCAAGGAGTTTGTAGTTTATTGTGACAAACATGTATAAATATTTGCACGTCTGCATGCAGACTGATTACAATGACTTATGTACTCTATAAGACCATTCTACGAATATATGTACTACTGTGTAATGTAATCTTGCAAATAAATTTTTCTTATTCTTATTCTTATTCTTAGGGGATAACAAATACTTTTGCACGCTTTTAAAATGATAAAGAAAACTTTCCAGAGCTTGTAAGGTGAAATAGTTATTCACTGTGCAAGGCTGCAAATTTGTTATTTGGAAGTGCAGGAATTTATGTATTCATTAATGGAACAAATACAATGTTAGAATTATCAGGTTGTATCATCGTAAACAAGTTCAAAGCTCATTGAACAATGAGTCTTGTATTTAGTTAAATTTAGATTGCCTGCAGATGTATATTTATTCTATAGGAACGAATGGATAAGTTTGGAGTATGACTCACGCACTACGATAGCTCAATTTTCAGGGCATGACCCGCTTTAGAGAGAGATTGGGGGGCGGTTGTATCCCGCTCCTCCATAAAAAAATCTTTTGATGTAATTTTGTAAGCTGTAAAATTTTTGTGCGTGGGCAGTTTGAGCATGAAGTTAAAAAAACATGACAAATGAATATCACAGATAACATAAGGCACATATGATCTTTTAGTCTTCAGTTAATGCGCTAAAATTCGAAAAAAGCGCCGCTATATACCATAATTTTTACTCTAAATTGTTTTTTATTTAAATTTATTTTAGAGTTAACAAACAGTACACAACAAATGATTACAAAAGTATAGTTTTGGGAATATAGCTTGTTTGTGTACCCACCTCGATAACCAAAAATTATCATGATTGATTTGAACGGAACAAGTGTAACAATAAAGTTTTATACATAGTTCTACCTACTTAGAATACTGAGTTTTTTTTTTTTTTTTTTTTTTTTTTTATGCCTGATAGGTTAGCCTTGACCTCTATCTCACCTGATGGTAAGTGATGATATGGTTGAAGATGTTGTTCAGGCTAACCTAGAAGTACTGGCTCTCAAGGGCAGCTTCCGAAAAACACCGTTAGGTGCTTGGCGACAGATTTTCTACTTGAGGATGGTAGCTAGTCAGGCGGGCATTCGCATAATGCCCTACCACCATGCTCTAACGATTGCCATCCTAAGGCAACAACCGGGACCGACGGCTTAACGTGCCCTCCGAAGCACGGAAACGCTCAGTAGTAATGTCACTAGCGGTCACCCATCCAAGTCATGACCGCGCGCGACGTTGCTTATCGGTTGAGAACAGCTAAGTGAACTTCGCTACGAACGCTTCAAAAAAAGTTACTAACCAATTACCATTAGAGTAGATACATTTTTGTGCGTTAACTAAACTAAGTAACTGTATGGTCGTAACACTATCTATCGAATGTCGATAGATAGTGGTGATGCAGACATTATTTGAGATATTTTTTAATGGTAACAAAAATTTTATTAAACCTAGTCAACTTGAGTTAATGCCGCCATCACCACTCAATGTCTCCAATACTAACGTACAGAAACCACTAAAACGTTCATGAAATATATCAATATTATTGAAATGATTGTTATAAAGTTTAATAATGCGAAACATTAGTGATCGCTAACCAGAGTTGGTACGACGAGCTGTGGTAGCAAAGGTTTTATTATCTGTTCTTAAATAGGTTCTTAAAGGAACTTTGTAAAAAATTCTATTTACCAACCCAGGGCAATCATAGCGATTGTGACAAATGTCATATAGAAGCATAACACTTAGTTGCAACATAGTAGAAAGAGTGGGAAGTAAGGGCCTGTTCCATTAGTCGCTAAGAACGTAAATTTCGATAATTTTGATCACATTCTGCGTCTGTGGTTGTGATCACGTGATCGTTTGTAACTGTCATCCCCGTTCCATTTTTGGATAAGAACGCTAAGAATGCCACTAAAACTTGCAACTTCTGTCACTTGACATTAGATGTAGCGTTTAAGGCGAAAATAACGCCAAGACCCATGTGGAAAACTTTTTGGGAGTGTGATCGTTTTTAGCGAATCTCACTCAAATGAAACTCACCCTAAGTTATCTTCATACAAACGCACCGCGCGCGGCTTGTATGTGTGCGCCATAATATCTATGCGTCCCGCACGCACACTCTAACAAAATCTCGACCCGTTTCGACCGTGCGCCAGTCGGTGCTTACATCGCACAAATTTTGAGCGTCACGGCTTTTCGGCACCTCTAAATAAATTAAAAATGTGTGATAATCGCAGGAGAACTTATTGCTGTGTTTGGCTGTTTAAACAGTTCATCTATTTCAGAGTTGTCTCTGTTCAGATTACCTACTGAACAGGAAAGGTAAGCAAGTTATTCTACCTATAGATTTTATTTGGTAGTTTTCTATCAGGCAGACGAAGTAGGCAGGCCTTTTTTCCTACTACAATGTATTACCTAGGTATCTGTCAATTGATATGCCGCTATTGCTTTGTTTACATTTAGTCATGCCGATTTCTCAATATGTAGGTAGGTAGGTAGTAAGATTAAAACAAAGATAATTGAATGTGTCTGTCTCGAGATATTGCTATCAAAGCCCCATTTTTGACATATTTTTAGTTCCACCAATAACTCCCATAGTACAACTTTTAAAAATGTAAGTTATAGTTTTCGAAATATAAAGGTATTTAGCATCAAATTACAGAAGCAAAGTTATTTTGGTTTTTTCCAATGAACCCTCAATTTCAGACACAAGACCAGTTCTGCTTCCTTCTACTTCTACGCGAGGGGCATTAGCACGGCCAGAATATTGCGCATCGCCCGTGCTATCATCCGCATAGCAATGCATGTTACAGATTTGTAACATGTCATTGATATGCAGAATAAATAGTGTAGGCGATAGCACTGATCCCTGAGGGACGCCAGCATTTATCGGCATGGGATCGGAGCAAGCTCCGTCGACAACGACACGAATGCTCCGTCCAGATAAGAAACTGGCGACCCAAGTGCAGAACCCTTCGGAAAGACCGTAAGATGGAAACTTCGAAAGAAGTGCCCTGTGCCAGACCCGATCAAAGGCCTTAGCAATATCTAAGCTGACAGCTAAAGCTTCCCCTCTACTCTCGACTGCGTCAGCCCAACGGTGAGTAAGGTAGACCAGAAGATCACCAGCCGATCTGCCTCGACGGAAACCGTATTGACGGTCGCTGATCAGTTGGTGATCCTCTAAGTAACCTAGGAGCTGGTTGTTAACTACTCGCTCCATCACCTTACAGAGTAGAGAAGTAATTGCTATAGGCCTGTAGTTGGATGGGTCTGTACGGTCACCCTTCTTGGGAATGGGGTGAACGAGAGCAACCTTCCACGAAGACGGTACGCATCCTTTGGAGTAGGAGAGCAAGAAAAGGCGCGTTAACACCGGAGTCAGCTCAGGAGCACATGATTTGAGGACAATAGCCGGGATCGAATCAGGCCCGCTCGACTTTCGCACATCAAGGGATAAGAGTTCCTTCCGTACCGCTCTCTGCGAGAAACGTACATCTGGCATGGAACTCCCACATCCGTGAATTACCGGAGGTGTTGCGTCCCTATCGTCGAGGGTCGAGTTGGAGGCAAAGAGAGTACCTAAGAGGTCAGCTTTCTCTTTAGCACTGTGGGCCAGAGAGTCATCCGGCTTACGTAACGCTGGTAAGGAGGTTTGGCAGAAATTACCTTCAGCAGCTTTAGCAAGGGCCCAGAAAGCACGACTTCCTGAGGGAAAAGTTGCTAGCTGGTCGCCTATTCTGCTGATGTGCTCAGACCTTGCCTTAGCAATTGTCCTCTTATTAGATCTGGAGGCAGCATTCAATTTCTTCTTCAACTCAGCGGTATTCGGATCTTTACGCGCATGTGCTTCGGTCCAGGTTTTATAAGCAGCGTTTTTCTGACTAGAAGAGTCAGCGCAAGACTTATTAAACCATGGACGGCTCCGACCACCAACGCGCACAACAGATTTAGGAATGTAGCATTCCATACCCTGAAGCACGACGTCAGTAATGGAGTCTGCACACACGTTTGGATCTTCCGAGGAGAAGCAGATCTGCCTCCAAGGGTAGGATGAAAAAAATTCTCTCAGTCCATCCCAATCAGCAGACTGGTAGTGCCACACCGTACGACTCCCAAGAGGCACGTTACGGTGATTGCGCACGATAGCTACCTTAGATCGTACCAAGCAGTGATCAGAAGAACCTAGTGGCGCTTCCACAGATACCTGGTACTGATCCGGGTGAGAAGTCAGCATCAGATCTAATAGAGAGGGTGTATGGCTCTCAACGTCTGGTATTCTGGTTGGTGAGTTAACCAACTGTGAGAGACCATACGCCAAAGCGAAATCGAGAGCAGTACGCCCGGCGTGATCGGTAGTTTTGGAGCCCAACCACTCGATATGGTGAGCGTTGAAATCTCCAAGTACCACTAACTCCGCCGAAGGGTACTGCTCGCCGACCTTATCAGCTCCTCTAGCAAGGTGCTCGAAGAGATAGGTAGTTTCCATATCGCCGCTATGTGACCTATAGAGGCAAGCGTACACTAGAGTTTTGCCATAGTAATCCACGCGAACCCACAGTATGGACAGGTCTTTGTCTTCAAAACCATTAAGACGCCGACAGCAAATATCTTCCCGGATGTAAAGACAAACCCCAGCACGACGAATAAACGCGTGCTCGAGCGTGTAACCTGGATATGACAGGTACGCAGTATCCGCCGGGTTCAGTATTTGTGTCTCCATCAAAAAGAGAAGGGCCGGCTTAACCGTTTCAAGGTGGTGATGAACGGCATCTAGGTTAGAGTGTAGGCCCCGAATGTTACAAAAATCCACAGATAAAGTGGAATTGGAAGCCGCTGAAAAACATCTCTTTTTAGTTTTATTGCTCATGGGTGAAAATATAAGAGTAGGGTGGTGTGACTTATACCAATCCCAACGATAGGGCAAAAAATAGACTTGAAGTTGCAACAATAACAACAAACAGTAGTGTGAATGGCTGGTGCGGGGGACGGAAGGGCCCCCGGTCCCCCCTGGAATCAACTGACGGGATCCACTCCGGTCTCCTAGTCCGGCACGTCAGCTGATTCTCAGGATTATGCGCCGGTTGGCGGGACAGCCTCCCCGGGCGGAGATTATAAGCAATCCCAGGGTTCGGGTCCCCTACTGACCCGCGGGCGGCCAGCGGTCAGCCGTTTCACCGGGTCTCCCTGGACCCCGCGCCAACCTCTCACGTCTGTTCTTCAGTTAACTGTTGCTTAGCTCATAGTACGGCCCTAAAAGTTAGGACAAGTACAAGTCACACAGGACTGGTACTCCCGCAGTAGTACCGGAACACGTCCAAGCCGAGGCATGGACATTTAGCGTTACACTTTAACGGGAGGGTGGTAGTTAACCAGGCGGACCCTAAGGCCCTACCACCACTGCGGTTCTTCGAGTGGAGTTGCAGCCCTCTGGGCCGGCAGGGGATGCGACGAGCACGCCTCCACGCTTATCCCCCCAAACTTGTACTATAGATGTCGCTCCATCCCAATACGATGGTTATAGAACGATAGGAAAAGTTTGAGTTATGATGTCATTGTCATGTTACCTCAATTGGTTAGAGCATACCCGGCTAAAGGGGTGGATGGCCGCGGATTCGAATCCCGCACATGACTTAAATTTTCCCTCTCGTACATAATTATGTGATTTTGTAACACAATGTACTATTTTCGCAAACTCAGATAAAAAGTTCAGATAGAGTACGATGCTCGATACGATTCATGCAGCACGAACAAACTATGCTTCTAACATACTGTCCCTTTCACGCTCCACAGGTTTGCCATACTGTTATCTCCCATACGGGACAGTATGAAAATATTATATGCTATTTTTAGGGTTCCGTACTAGAAAACGGGACCCTGTGACTAAGCTTCGGCTGTCCGTCCGTTCGACATTTAAAGGGCTTCGTTCGAAATTAATGTTGAATTTAATAAAAAATAATAACCAACACCATAATCTGTGATAAAATTGAAATGGCTACCTATAACGGTTCCCGGGATATTCCAAATAATAATTGCATAAGTTAAAGATGTACGAAACGTGTACACGAAACGTGTTTTTTTTAGTTTTTTTTTTATACTTGCGTCCAACTCACCATATCCGGACTCTGTCTATCTCTGTTTTGATAATATTCCACATACCTATATTAAGTTGTATTTGTGGATGCAGACTTAATAACAGATTCAATATTTTATTACTTACTAGCTGTACCTGCGACTTCGTTCGCGATTGCCGTACCTGCAGACTAATTATTCACATTTGAGCACTGTTTATCTCATATTATGCAACGCTGTGGTCTGCGGTGAAGCACTGTTAGTAAAGATATGCTCAGCAAGGAGCTTTTTGGGTTTGAAAACTCCCGGGGTGTATTTTCCAGAAGACAGTAGTTAAAAAACTCAGAGAGTTCCTTCGCGGTTCGCACAATTAATGTTGAAATAAATACTTAATGCATATCTTTGCGCTTTTATAAAACGGCGTCTTTTTGCCAAGGATCTCCTTGTTTGGCGGTTGATCGAAAATATATTAGATCGTGCACTTCCATTGCGCAGTCTCCAAAATATATCCGGCAAAAGATAGATAGTTAAAAAAACTGATTTTGGCGAATTTTCCAGAATTTAGAGTTTTATCTTAGCAAGCTTGCAAAACTAATTTAGGGTGCGAGGCTGCCCTTGGGGTCCCGGGCTGCCCGTGGGGTGCTGGGGTACCTGTGGGGTGCCAGGCTGTTGGTGGGGAGCCGGGCTGTCCGTTCGGTTAGAACTATTCTTACAAAAAAGAATAATTGAAAACGGACTGCGCATTAATAAATAACAACTAAGTGTACATTGTGACTTTCATCCCCTTTCCCGAAGGAACCGAAGAACCAGGTGCTGAATTTCTGGATAAAAAGTATACAATTACCTTCTTCGTATAGTATGAACCGTTAAGTTTCATTGAATTCCACTCTGTAGTGTTGGAGTGATGCGCGGCCGGGATATAGACAGACAGATAGCTGATATCCTAACAGTTTCAGACTGTTTTGAAGTACTTCGTGTAGAAGTCACAAATGCGCGAAGGGGGAGGGGGACGCGGGTCCTAGCCGGTTCCTAATAAGTTAATATGGATGAAACTCGCGATAATTTTCAAAGTCAAGTACAATAGTTAGACGATCAACAAAACCAAAATAATAATTATAAATTTCCCGCCAAAGCATTCAGCGGTTGCTTGAAAAGACCGTTCTACTGGTAATGTATTTAATCTAGTGCTAATAGCAGTCTTACAGGTATTTCATCTGCATGTTTAAAAACTCTAACAGTAATTGTGTACAGTTTAAAACGTCATCATTGAACTAAGTGCCACATTTTTTGTTCATTTAGTATTTAGAAGGAAAACAAATACCGATTTATCAAATATTTATCAAGCTGTTTACAACTGAGTTAGCCAGGGAGTCACAGTCTGTTAAATAACAATCAACAATATTGTTCCAATTATATCGATTCATGATATTGCTAACTCAAAATTTGCTAAGTACGGTAACTGTAGTTTCCGTAGTAGAATAAAGTTTTGTATATTTACATCCATCTAATTAATAAAAAATATGATATATTACATTACAGGCACAAGAGACTTTTAACATCAGGTGATACTCGTGATTATTCCGATAAATACACATTAATAAAAAAAAAAAAATGTTAGTTAGGACTACCAGAAGTCAACCCTAAGAGATTTTTAGCATTTTACCAATAACCCTGTTTAACAGATCAATTATATAAGTTTAGTAAAGAGACTCACAATACACGATAGAACCTTAAACGATACTCTCTTCTTTAATTTACGGCTCACGTAGCGACCAACCATTACACACGCGGAGTTTATTCTCAAACGAACGACAAGATGTATAAAATCCGAGTTTTAGATGAAGATGTCGTTCACTAGTTCCAGAATGTGAATGGAGAAAAGCAGAAAGATTTGTATTCATGATGTTTTCTTATCAAGTAAAATATTAGTAATCGTTGTTCCGGATTGGATATATATATAAAATATTTAATTTGTATCTGAAAGAAAAACACTCTTTGATTTTTTTTTTCTTTTTTTGCTTGTTAGGTCAGCCTTTGACCACAATCTCACCTGATGGTAAGTAATGATGTGGTCGAAGGTGTTAACAGGCTTAACCTTGAATTACTGGCTCTCAAGGAAAGCAGCCGGAACACACCGTTAGGTGCTTGGGGACAGACTTTCTACTTGTGGTCGCTAGCCAGGCGGGAATTCACAAAATGCCCTTCTACCGGTGAATGCGGTGCGTTGAAGCTCAAGCAAATTCGAACCCTGGACCTGCTGCTCGGCAATCTATGGATTAAGCAGTAATTGCCAATGCCATTGGAGCCATCACTGCTTCAAGTTCACTCAATGAGTAGTTACCTAAACATTATCACATCATCATCTTTGATGGCACAACAATGTTTAAAGATGTACCTACTATATAATTGGGGGTTATATTATACTCAAGTATAACATATTTGTTTAATAAATATTATTTTTATACTAATTACATATTTTTTTATCTCTTTCAGATATACAATCAATAAGAATTAATATTATAGAAGATATACACAATAGGACATATTGTGAGGAAAATATTAATCACAAAGTAATATTGCATGACTCGTATTTCATAAGGGTGAAGAGTAACATTACAATACAGAAAGGAAGGTAAGATATTTTCTGTTTATTTAACCTTACTGCATAATTATTAAAATTTTTATTTTTCCATATTTTATTAATTTAAAAAATTCTGTGCGTTTGATAATACTAACTATACTCTGGTTTTTAATTCGAGATCAAAAATGTAAACAAAGGTGTTAACCGTGCAAAAAAATTACAAGTACTTGGTATTTTTTCTAATTTTGGGAACGGGTGGAGCATTTAATGTAAAAAATATATTTAATGCTATAATTTATTGCATTATTATGAAACAATAAAACACTTTTATATGCGCGTACATATTTACGCATATATTCAAGCCTGAAAAAATTATTGTAAGATTTTTTTGTTTTTAATAGCCACACTTGTGAGAATATTTTCGAAGAAAAACTATTGAATACCCTGACCTCTCAGTTTGACAATGACATATATTGACATTTCTTTGTTTACATTTTTGATCTCGAATTAAAAACCAGACTATAGTACTAATACCTTTTGTACCCGCAAACGTCAAACGATTTTATTACATTCGGTTTAATTTTAATCTCGAAAATAAAACGATGTATTTGCTTATTAAGTATATAGTAATCGGTTGAATTTTTTTAATGGAGTATTGTCTTGCAAATAATAGTATTACAACAAAATTTTAATAATAGGTTAAGATAAAATATGATTTATATAAACTGTTAAAACAAGAGTACTTCTTCTTCAAAGAGACCACCCTTGGCCCAGACGATTGTCTTCGTTTGCGTGTCACAAAGCACTGCGTTTATTTTTGCAAACGCAAAACAAAGTTCATAATTAAATCACAGCACCACGGATCTAAGCGACTCGCGCAAACAAACAATATTTATACTAGATCCACAAAATAACGATTTGGGCCGTGTCAATGTGGATTCTTGGTTTTACCGGACCGTAACAACAATTTCAATGCTTTAAATAAAATTCATATGTGTTACTCCAATATCCCCAAGTAGTTATTTACGTTTAACAAGTTATATCACCTGCTATTAAGCACACTAGATAATTATTACTATGCTAAGAGATGATAGGTTTCACATGACAAGTCACCACAGACAACAAACAATTTTTCCTCAATGAAGCATTTTAAATGTGTTTTGGTCGATTTAACTACAGCTTCAAAACACATTTCAGTGGAGTCATCCATCTCGATCGTAAGTCTAGGTTATGCGCCAACTCAATAAATAAAAAAATAATATAAACGAGAGAAACCGGTACCATTGTCAATTACTTTACCTTTATAAATAATTGTAACATTTTAAAGATAACGCTCGGTACCATTGTAATTGCTGTTGCAATCAGACCAGATCAGTGACGGAAGACCCCGACGGGACACAAACCTATCTAAAGCAGCAACAAAAGTTTCCGTAGAAAGTTCAACAATATGTTCCATATGTACCGCCTTGGTGGATAGATAAACTAAAACGCACGAGCACGATTATATATAGTTGGATTGTAAGCTTTATAACCTACTTTCTCCTGGGCTGCTTGTCTTACAACTTACAGGAAGATCGGCGGCAATATAGTCAACAACAAATTTTGATGCATCCAACTTACATATTTCCTTATAACGGTACAATGCCCCTGACCCGATGACCGGTTCACTATCTCAAAACTAAACCAGTTGCAAATCTGGAACCCTTTAAAATCTCTAATATCTACTGTATGTTAATGCATGTTTGGTTCACGGGTTACAATATTATCAAGAACATATTAACTTATGAGGAACCGGCTAGGACCAGCGTTATTTTTATTATCCTTGCCGGCTCCTAATAAGTTAATATGGATAAACCTCGCGATGGTTTTTAAAGTGAAGTTGTCAAGAACATTCTAACGAGGCATCTCTCACAATTTGCTGTTATATTTTTTACAGTTGCTACAGCCTAATAAATGCAAAGAAAATTTACGTTGAAAGTTTTAGGAATGAAACGAATAATGAAATCGTTAGTAATGACGTAAGTACAATAAGAGTTTTATGTTCAGATGTATTATTTATTTTTATTTTCAGATATCATAAATAAATTGAAATTTTCGTGAGTTTCACACTTATTTAAATATTATAAATTAAACCGGAAAAAAACACTCACGTTGAGGATCGAATACATCGACCCGGGTTTCGAGCAGGGTTTCGGCGGGCACCCGCCGGGAGCTCGCAGATGCAGCTGCGCACTTGCCCTGATGATGAGCATCTGATATGCTCGAAACCCGCAAGACGTATTCGATCCTCAACGTGAGTGTTTTTTGCCGGTTTAATTTATAATATTTAAATATCATAAATAAAGTTGATTTGTTGATTGCGATTGATGTCAAAACTAAATTTGTTTAAACGTATGGAACAAATGGTATTCCATTGGCGATTCCTTATTCTTCTTCTGGCCCTTGTTCCACATGGACAGTGATCGGTGCCGCATGTATTCTTTTTCTTCTTTTTTTTCACATGTGAAGAATGCTTTCATGGATTCTCGTTGATCCCGAGAGAGGTGACTGGGATATGTCAGACTCTGCACCCACTATTACCGGCAAGTGACCCCATCGATTATATGACACACGGTATTCCACCCCAACCGCCTCTCAATGGGTACGCGGGCTTCCACACTCTACCGCAAACACACCATGGTTGTCCATTGCTGCATCGCTCCTGGGGTGCTACACTTCAAGATGCACTAGAACAATTGGTGCGCCGCTACCACGCGGGGATCAAGCCCGCAAATGGGCGCCAAATTACACTGTTCCGATGCCCAAGGTCCCCCGGCGAAGTTTCAGTAGAGTAGCTCCGTCACCTGCTACTTATAGTGGTGCCACACTATATAACCGACACTCTTTCTCCCCTACGGCCCCACCATGTCCACCATCTAACAATAGCAGCCCCGCCATGGTCACGGAAGGCCGGGAGGGTGGCGAAATTACACTCTTCTCACGCTAAATCCAGCCATCGTCAGCTGCGGTGTAACCTATACAATACTGCAGCCCGCCTCAGATGCAGTGCAACCCATACAGCATCGCAACCTAACCCTTGCCGTTCCATAGTGGATTTAGAGGCAAACTCAGTGCAATGGCCCCTCCAGGGTCGGCCGAGTGCCCCTGCCAGCATGGACCCTGGTTTTTCTTCGCTTCCCCGTGGGTTACAAAGCCACAAATACTGAGCGCCATCGCCACGTCAAGGCGGGAACCGTTGCAGGGATTCTTCGTTTGCTCTGCTCTATTGCATGTCATCACATATTAACGATATGGGTATATCAAAATGTTAAGGGTGGATTTCACTTTTGAAGTTGTACTTAACTTAGTAGTTGTAGATAAATTTAGTTCACGCGCACGCATTTGACAAGTTGAAAAAAAAACATTTGTTTCCTACATAGTTATTAAAATATGATCTACAGTTTTTTGTTTTGTCTGCATATATACGTGAAAAATGTTAAAAGGTTTTTTGTTTCTAGAGCCTATAAGTTATTTAGTGCTATAAATACATTTCTATATATTTGTTTGAAACTTAAAGGCAGTCCCAGTACAAAAAACTTGTTTTTTAATTGTATTTTGTTTCTACTCATCATAGTCTATAAACGTACTATAACTTGAAATAAAAATTGAGCATATGTGGGGCGGAACTTGACAAGTATTTTGAAAAAAAATGGTACATTCTGTGTTGGTACGGAGCCCTTAGTGAGTCCAATTAGCACTTGGACGTTTATTTGTATCTTTCTAGATTTATAAGGCTCTTATATGCCATTGGATTCCATTCTACCTTTGCTGTAGCAAATATCGGCTTATTCCAGAAATCCCCTTAGCAAATCCCCTGCGAAGGGCATTTCTGGACTTTTTGTCCAGAAATCCCCTGCGCGTCGTCTTTGGGTGTTGGAAGGGGATAATTGGACAATAAGTCCAAAAATCCCCTTAACCATTTAACTGAACAAAAAGGCCAGCCATACCCTTAAGTAATTATTTGCATTAATATTAAATAAAAACAATTGATTAGGTAATCAGTCTTTATTTTTTATTTATATGAATCTAAACCAACAGTTCACTAGCATATATTTTGCTCCTCCATAAAATCTCTCATATATTTACAATAGTATAACAAATGTTGAAATATCACATTTTACAGTAATTCTTATACAAAAAAGGTCTATAATCGCATATTGTTTGTACAATATTGCTTTTATTGCTTATATAATAAATAATCTATATTAGTAACGTCTAAAATACTATAGTATACAAGTTGTATTATTGAACAATCACAATAATTATTATGTATATATAGTTAAAAAACACTACGTGTAAAAAAAAAAGTATCTGACAAAAGGTGGTGTATAAACAAAATTGCAAACCTATCAATAATTAAACTAGGTATCACCAAATTAAAATACAATTTTACAGTTCTCCTACTAGAACATAAAACCAGACATTATTTTCACTACAATCTTTGTAGCAATAGAATGTTATTTAGTAAAATGAAGTATTATCTCTCTTGTACTCTAGTGGTATCACATAAAAATCACTTCCTTACAATAATTAACACGAGCGCAGACATACAACTTACTAATATATTCCCAAAAAATCACCAGAGAGTAGAACCATTTCATTTTTTGTTTTTATACAATATTGATATCCACCATGTAGAAGTATCGTAGATTTAAGTTTCTTAATGTACTGAAGTTCATCACTAACACTACTTGAACTACCGGCCATGTTAGTTATGTAATATTTAGAGTCGCATAAAAGTGCACGTCACTCCTAGACTTCTAACAGCGAACTGATAAGAAATGCAAATTCCAGAGCAGAGCCAATTCAAAGAATTCGGACTAAACAATAGACAGCCCTTACAGAAAGAAAAAGCCGAAAACAATGGACAATCTACAGGACTATGGATCTTATCGGTTAGTAATAAGGTTGAAATTTTAAAAAAGATACAAATAAAGATATTTGTATTACTCTTCAGTAATACCCATATTCTACTGCATTTTGAGGTAGGTAACTAGTATGGCTACAGCTATTTGTTATACCTACACCAAGTAGTACGGTAAAAATATTGATACAACTATAAGTTGTGTTTTTAGAAGTTATTAGTACTGTTGTAATGTTCTTACATAATTAATTTAATTATTTGCGAAATTTGTTTTAACGTTGTAAATATATTGTTTGACGTATGGTATCTATACGGGTGTATTTTTATGTACATTGACGTATTCACATTATTGTACTTTCTTGATTTTTTCTGTGTTACATCTAGAAGGTAAAATATTTTTAACTACAGTATTTTTGATGTTGCTAGTATTGGTTTTATAATATATAGACTGTACAAATAAACTGTTATTATTGTAGACCTTCTTAAAAACTGATTGTCTAATCAATTATTATTATTTATTATTAAATCAAATAAACGATTAAGAGGATGGCCGGTCTTTTTGTTCAGTTAAATGGTTAAGGGGATTTTTTGCGATACAACTATGTTGTTTATTTAGCAGTACTTATCTAGATTAAAATCAACCCTATATAACTACAGGAATGCAGCACTAGTTGTATTTATATTGCATTATCAGTATTATTGTACGTATAATCTGTGATTAAAGCACCATGTTACTGTTAAGTTTGATTTTTTGAGAATATTTTAGTAAGTTGTATGTCTGTGCTCGTGTTAATTATTATAAGGAAGTGATTTGTATATGATACCACTAGAGTATAAGAGAGATAATACTTCATTTTACTAAATAACATTCTATTGCTACCAAGATTGTAGTGAAAATAATGTCTGGTTTTATGTTCTAGTAGGAGAACTGTAAAATTGTATTTTAATTTGGTGATACCTAGTTTAATTATTGATAGGTTTGCAATTTTGTTAATACACCACCTTTTGTCAGATACTTTTTTTTACACTTAGTGTTTTTTAAGTATATATACATAATAATTATTGTGATTGTTCAATAATACAACTTGTATACTATAGTATTTTAGACGTTACTAATATAGATTATTTATTATATACGCAATAAAAGCAATATTGTACAAACAATATGCGATTATAGACCTTTTTTGTATAAGAATTACTGTAAAATGTGATATTTCAACATTTGTTATACTATTGTAAATATATGAGAGATTTTATGGAGGAGCAAAATATATGCTAGTGAACTGTTGGTTTAGATTCATATAAATAAAAAATAAAGACTGATTACCTAATCAATTGTTTTTATTTAATATTAATGCAAATAATTACTTAAGGGTATGGCTGGCCTTTTTGTTCAGTTAAATGGTTAAGGGGATTTTTGGACTTATTGTCCAATTATCCCCTTCCAACACCCAAAGACGACGCGCAGGGGATTTCTGGACAAAAAGTCCAGAAATGCCCTTCGCAGGGGATTTGCTAAGGGGATTTCTGGAATAAGCCGCAAATATCTAATATCAAATACAGTTATTACGTCTGTATTTGAAATAAACAAACATAACATGTCATGTCAACGGTTACATTTTTTTACAGCAACTGGTAATATCAGATTACACAAGATTGCAATGTACATTCCTAGTGTACTATACAAATATTATTGAGTGTAAAACACAGTACTCCCCAATACATTGCATCATCAACCTGGATATGCGAGATATAAGTAAGTTATTAAACAATGGTTTTTATTGTCACGGTAGAAATGCAAGCAGAAATATTTCTTTTTCGACTTTTATATCACCACTCAAAGTGTTTTACCATTCTTTCACTTAATGTTGCCATGAATTAGCTATATAATATAATATAGCTATGCCACTTTGTTAGATCAGAGAAAGACTATAAGCAAGCCTGGTTCACTTCGCACTTTCGGTACAAAGCTACAGGTTTTTTTTGTGACAGTACAATTGTATGTTATTGTGACGGAACAAGCACGAGGCCCACCTGATTTTAAGTGGACTATTATCTGCCTATAACAGATGCATTTCATCACAAGTCACGAATCGCACTGCGCCCGTCACTTTGAGACATAGTTCTTAAGGCTCATTTGAAATTTTTGCGTATCTGATAAGCTAGTTACTTCTTTAATACTTAAGATCTTTTTATTTATTTATAGCTGATAGGCTAGCCTTGGATCACTATTACATCGGATAAAAAGTGATGATCGGGTGGAAGATATTCTTCAGACTACCTTACAATTACTGGCTCTCAAGGACAGCTGCCGGAACACATCGTTAAATGCGACTAATTTTCTAATTAAGGGTGGTAGCTAGCCAGGCGAGCATTCGCAAAATGTCCTACCACCATGCTATAACGACTGCCATCCACAGATAACAACCGAGACCGTCTGAAGCACGGAAGCGCTTAGTAGTAATGCCACTAGCGGCCACCCATTCAAGTCATGACCGCGGCGGACGTTGCTTAACTTAGCTGATCGGTTAAGAACGGCTAAGCAACTTTGCTACGAGCGATACAAATTAGTATATTTATTATTTCACAAATTAAGTAACACCACAACTATGAATGTGTAAGTATAATAATTATCAATCGCGGCTTCAATTTTGTGTGAAATCTTTTCTAGATTTGCGATTTTGTTTCTAGAGCAAAAATTTTATATAATAATAAACACAAACGCATGAAGCAGAGATGGCTCAGTGGCATTGGCTGTGGACTGCCGTGCCACAGGTTCATGGTTCAAATCTCGCCGCGGGCTTGAGCTTCACCGCATTGTGGAAGGGCATTTTGCAAATGCCCGCCTGGCTGCCCTCAAGTAGAAAATCTGTCGCCAAGCACCTAACGATGTGTTCCGGCAGCAGTCCTAGAGATCCAGTGAAATCACAGGCACATGAGACTTAACAACTATGTCTCAAGGTGACGGGCGCAGTGCAATTCGTGACTTGTAACGAAATGCATTTGTTATAGTCAGAGGTTAGTCCGCTTAGCGTCAGGTGGGCTTCGTGCTTGATCCATCACAAAACATAAAAAAATATATATGATAAAAATATACGCTATAAAAGATTATAAATTCAAAGGTTGTTATTATTATTCGGATTCTACATGTAATAAACAAACACTAGGTAGTTATGCACTCGTCTGTACCACGAACCATAACAGTACAAGCCTAAAACTGCAACTCTGCAGTCTGGTGCATGATTTCTCCGAACGTCTGTACTGATAAGCGTGTGACTCTGTAGCTCTAAGACACAGTTTGAATTTAATTAATAAACGCATCTCTCTCTGCGTAGACGTATTATATTTTCGTCGTTTTAATTCAAAATTTAGTTTTTAAAAACACATTCATCGCTCCCGTAAAGTTAACTAGGTAGGTGTTGTTAATCAAAAAATCAAATCAAAAATCAAAATGTTTTTATTTCGGACAATTATAAATCCATTGGTTAGTATAGTGCCGAACTTATTTCTAAAGGTTAGTATCACATATAAATAAAACAATTAAAATGCACCACATCGCACGGAACCCTATGCGTATACATGTCGATTTGTATCAACGAGTACACACACAAAATGCCGCATGACAGGCGAGTTGTAGCGTTCAGCCACTGTTCTCAGAAAACTGTTGGGACTGTCTCGCACTCGCCTCAACAGAGAAGCCATCTTCTTCCTGAGGATAGCGTGGAAGCCATCCGTCCGACTCTGAGCAAACATCTCTGACGCACTACAGAAACGAGGCAGTCCCAACAGCATTCTGAACGCATTATTATATTGGACTCGTAGGGCATTTAACGATCTTTGAGTATGGTTGATCCATAGATCTCCGGTGTAAAAATTTTGACAGTATGCCTTGAACATTGTGATCTTAGCTTCGTCACTACACCGAGAAAATCTACGAATCAACATATTACTTCTAACCGCCAATGCCCTACGCTCCCGTTCAATGTCTAAATTGTCCTTAAGGTCGTCGGCAAGAATATGTCCGAGGTGCTTGAACTGCGTCACTCTATTTATGTTTAAGCCGTTCAATACTATTCTAGGAACACTCTCAGGACACCTACCGACGGCCTTAAAGATCATGTATTCACATTTTTTTACATTGTAGGTGAGTCCATGTGCAGCAGCATAGGTCTCACAAACTCTCAGCATTTGGCCAATAGCCCCCGCGGTCGGGCCCAGCAGCACCATGTCATCCGCGTAGCTAATGTTATTTAAAGTAACGCCTCCGACACGACAACCGACATGCATGCTGCTGAGCTCGACTATGAGATCATTTATGTATAGGTTGAAGAGCTTGGGAGATGTTAAACCACCCTGCCGAACCCCGCACTCCAACCCATACGGATCAGAGAGCACATTGGACCACTTTACGACATTGGTTTGATTTCCATACCAATATTGCAAAAGTCTCAACAGTTCTTCCGGTACACTTCTGTCTCTCAACTTCTTCCACAGCACTTCATACGAGACGAGATCAAATGCCTTGGAGAGGTCGAGAAAACAGGCGTACACCGGCGTCCTACGATCAGTGTAATACTGGACGGTGTGCTTTAAGCTCAAAATAGCACTCTCAGTAGATAGCCCGGGTCGGAATCCGAACTGTGCATCGTGCAGTTCCATGTAATTGTTCAATTGAGAGTCAAACACACCGTCCAATATTTTAGCGGTAGTCGTCGCCAGAGAGATGGGGCGATAGTTGCACTTATCAGATATGTCGCCAGTGCGATTTTTGACAATAGGCACCACAATCGTTTTCATCAAGTGACATTCAATTGAAAAGTTGCTGAATTGCTTGCATTTACAGCACTGTACAGTATTTATTGTGTTAAAGTTATCTGAACCATCTCTTAGTTTTATTTTATAGCAGTACCATGATCAAGAAAACCACTGGATATATATGGTAGGTATGACTAAACATGTTTGATTGATATAACTATTATTATTACTTACGGGATTCGTACCGTGGTGAATATTTATTTTTGAGCTCCCGATATTTCGACGCAGTTGCAGATGCATCATAATCGCGGGGCGACTGGTGAAACGAGATCATGATGCGTCAAAATATCGGGAGCCCAAGAATAAAAATCACCACGTTCCAAATCCCGTAAGTAATTTTTTTAATTACTTACGGGATTGTGCTCGATCAATATCGATCGATTGAAGCGCTCGTAGCGAAATTTACTCAGCTGTTTTCAATCGATCAGCAAAGTTAAGCAACGTCACCCGCGGTCATGAGTTGGACGGGTGACCGCTAGTGACATTACTACTTAGCGTTTCCGTGCTTCGGAGGGCACGTTAAGCCGTCGGTCCCGGTTGTTGTTTAAGGATGGCAGTCGTTATTGCATAGTGGTAGGGAATTTAGCAAATGCTTGCCTGGCTAGCTACCACCCTCAAGTAGAAAAATCTGTCGCCAAGCACCTAACGGTGTGTACCGGCAGTTGTCCTTGAGAGCCAGTACTTCTAGGTAGTCCATCTTCGATCACTTAATCACTTACCATCAGGTGAGATAGTGGTCAAAGGCTAACCTATCAGGAATAAAAAGAGAACGTATTTGATTGATATAACTATTATTATTACTTACGGGATTTGTGCCATATTGATTTTAATTTTTGAGCTCCCGATATTTCGACTCAGTTGAATGCGATCGTGATAGTTTAAATAAACGTCTGATTGATGTTTGCAGGTCAGGGTCAAATTGAAATTGACGGTGTTATAAAACCTACGAATGCGTCCACTGCAGAGGAGTACGATCTTATTGGGACTTATTATTTTTATGACCAACAACCAACAAGAGTAGCATGCCTAAGTGATAATTCATATACGCAGCTGGTGACATTATCAGTTAAAAATATAAACGGTAAATATTATAACATTAACTTTCTTCGCTTCATCAGCCACATTAAATGAGATTTTTTTCTCACCTGATGGTAAGTGATGATTTGGTCGAAGGTGTTGTTCAGGCTATCCTTAGAAGTATTTAAACCTAGAGGAAGTATATTGAGTATTAAATTTTTTTATGAATAATATTAGTGATGAAATAAAATTTAGTAGTGGTTTATCTTCTAATTATGTAAAACAATATTATATTCATAAAAATACATATCACTTACGATATTCCAAGTCCTATAATAAATACTACGAATAAACGAAGACAACAAAATATATTAAAAAGTGAAAATTAATTAAGAAGTTAATAATGTGTCAAGCGCGTGTCGGGCCATGCGCAATTTAGGGTTCCGTAGTAGCCCGTTATCATACTAATTTTGTTGTTCTTTTTAATCTCTTCCACAATCTTCCTGTCAACGGTAAAATGTAAGAGTGCGATTGCTGCCAAGTTATTATGTCAATTGTAGTTCGAAAATGCCTTTGTGACTTATATAGGTACTCGAATGAAATCGCAACGATTGCGCAATTCAGAATCCATTTGTACATTGCCATCTAGCGGCAGCTTTGTGGAACATAATAATATATGTATTTTTTTATCGATCAACAGTGCAGCATAATATATATAAAGAAAAATAAAAATTGTACACCGATTAATGCAAGTATTACAATGAAAGGCCTATCACGCTATATATATATATATATATATATATATATTGGTTAGAAGTAATACATAGGATACGGCTTCCAGTCAGTATTTAAACAAGCAAGATACAGTTGAGTTGATTTACAACTTACAACAAGGAGGAACATGACGAGGGATTATTAAGGCTACCTTCGAGTAGATCCAAGAAAGACCTCCTGAAACAACTAACCTGCTCGTGAAATGGCTATACAATTGAAACTAGTAGTATAGGATTCATATCACATTCATGTCATATGACACAACGGTGATCGATGACCAGCCTTGGTACGACAGGCGGGAACAGCAAACACTTCTTGTGTACGACATGATGAGGTCTAAAAAATACCTTATACCGAAGCTCATCGACCAACTCTGGACAGTCATATCTATTATGACATAGGTCATACTAAAGCATAACATCTAATTGTTGTCTCCTGGAGTTTAATTCTAATAATATTTGCTTAACAGCTCTTGATATGATTTAATTATATGAAAAAAAAAATACATACAGTAGGTATAAGTAAGAATTACTTTTGAATTTTTTAAATATCATTATTATAACCTTTTCAAGTGGGTTCCACACTGCCACAGCATATTCCAACTGAGATCGAACCAGTGACTTAATATAAATAAATACGTTAATTTTTTTCACCGGCGGTATGCCTTTATTAAGGGCCTCTTGTACTTGCACAGTAGGCAAATTTAGCGTGCGAGAGTTGCAGGCTATGGACACTACGCGGCGCTGCGCTTTAGATGCACAACGCTCGTCAGGTCGATGTCCCCAGCCGCACGCTATCAGCTTCATAGTGTAACTAAAACAGTTGATCTACTTTAGGTATCTGCTACTAAATCCAGTATATCCAGCATTATTATATTCTTGTGACTATTCCCTTATAGTGCAACTAACACAGTTGATAACCTTTAACTATTACTATTAAAATACATACCGTTAAGTGCTTGGCGACAGATTTTCTACTTGAGGGTAGTAGCTAGCCAGGCGGGTATTTGCAAAATGCCCTACCACCATGCCAAATTACTGGTTCTATCTAGAGGACACATAGCGGCACATACCGTTAAGTGCTTGGCGACAGATTTTCTACTTGAGGGTTAGGTAGCTAGCCAGGCGAGTAATCTCAAATTGCTCTACCACCGTGCAAAATTACTGGATCTGGAGGACTCATAGCGACACATACCGTTAAGTGCTTGGCGACAGATTTTCTACTTGACACATAGTGGTAGGAAGCCAGGCGGGTATTTGCAAAATGCCCTACCACCATGCAAAATTATTGGTTCTAGAGGACTCATAGCGGCACATACCGTTAAGTGCTTGGCGACAGATTTTCTACTTGACACATAGTGGTAGCAAGCCAGGCGGGTATTTATAAAATGCCCTACCACCATGCAAAATTACTGGTTCTCAAGGATACATAGCGGCACATAGCGTTAAGTGCTTGGCGACAGATTTTTTACTTGAGGGAGGTAGCTAGCCAGGCGGGTTTTCTCAAAATGCCCTACCACCATGCAAATTACTAGTTTTAGAGGACTCATAACATACCGTTAAGTGCTTGGCGACAGATTTTTACTTGAGGGAGGTAGCTAGCCAGGCTGGTAATCGCAAAGGACTGGTTCACTTTGAAAACTATCGCGAGTTTTATCCATATTCTAACTATTTTTTTGAAAAATATTGTTATCTGCCAATAAATGTTGTCTTGTGATTAAGAATTTGATAAAACTTGCCTTACTGTGAGAACTAAAAAATGCCGTTACAAATCTAATCTTATGGAAACCTTTTAGGCTTATAGGTTTTACCTTTATTAGAGGTCGTTGGTATCTCTCTAGACCTATCATGTGAATTTGTTCTACAGATCCCCATGCTAAAATAAAGTAGCTTAGCAATGTTTGTGTCAACCCTTATGTTGGTATCTAATTCATAACCATAAACATCTTATCTTGTGAATATAATCAGCCGATCCACAGGGGTTAAGGCTTTTTAAACACATATCTAAAATTTCAAATCTAAGAGATGGCGTAAATATTCGAATGTACAAAGAAATTAGCAAGAAGTTAGAAAGATTTTTTAAATGCTCATACCACGGCAGATTCTTGTTCTACTTTTACCTGTATGTAATTGTTGAAGTTGAACAGAGATACATCAATGTAAATACATTGCTAAATACATTTTAAGCTGGAGAGACTCAAAACTTAAAACTATAAGTTTTTCTAGTACTGTCTGACACTTTTAAGTTCTGTGTCTCGTAGTAAAAGACAATGCCTACTCCGAGCTAAGAGCGGAAGCCGCGCCAACACTAGACCGCGCCGCGCTCCCTTTGAATAGAGTTTGGTGATGAAATTTTATCTTATTTTAAAGAGAAACATTACCAGCAAGCTTTCGACTTTTATACGAACGCAAAATCGCATATAACGCAATGTCTTCCTAAACCTACGACTCAGATAGGTACCATAAAAGGAGGTGAACAGGCACTATTAACACCAAGTAAGTCGGGTACTTTACCAATACCAAAGTTCACCGCCCAAGGCAATGCTAGCATGTTATAAGAGATGCTACGAAAGCAAAAAAGTAATTTTAAGGCATTCTCTCGCACCATATTGGCTAAAGATCTTGAAAATGTATCGGACGTGTGGGAATTTGAGGATATATTAAAAACAGTTCAATCTAGGTGGTCTACTATCGACGCTTTACATTGGGAAATCGATAGCAATCTTCTTATAAATAATGATAAAAAAGATTATGACGTGACCTTCAATGAGTACGAACAGCAATATATAAGCATTAAAAAGGCTATTAATAGCAAGATGTGCGATGTATCTCTGAGGTGAATCCATTCATACGAATAAATGCATTTTTTGAAAAGTAAACTAAGGAGTGACTCCAAGAAGCCAGTACAACATTTAAAAATTAGCTCATCTAATTATTTGTGTTGTTGGAATATTTTAAACCAGAGATGTTATTGTAACACGCGATTAATTTTTAACTCGCATATCAACATCTTGTTGTCTTTTCCGACCATTCAAAATCAAACCGCAACTCAAATCAAGAGGCTACATGACACTACAAATGAATGTTAAAATGTTGTTAAAAGTCTAGGAGTAGACATCTCAAATTGGGATCCACTTGTGGTCCATATATTATCGCAGAAATGTGAGAACAGCATGAAATTAATTACAAGAAACTGCCGAGCAAGTTTTCCGTTAGTAACAACCTCAATAAAAGTAAATCATTTGTCAATCTCTCAACTGCTAAAACTATGTCGCAACGAAAATGTTTACTTTGCACTAATAAACATTATTTATACCAATGTAAAACCTTTTTAGAAGACAAACCAGATTAAAAACTTAAAACAATAATTGAATTAGACCTGTGTAAAAACTGTCTATATCATCATAATAGCAAGGAGTGCTTATCAGAAAAAACATGTCGACATTGTAATGACGCACATAACACGTTGCTACATGGCGCCTATACGAGTTCAATGACTTCGAATGTGCAAGTGGCTAGCTCGACAGAAAACCAGCGGAAATTTAATGCATGCGTTTCGCAATCAACAGAAAATGAGAACACAGAATCGGTCTTGGCGACAGCTAAGGTTAACGTACGAGCAGCAGATGGATCTCTTCACACCATGCGTGCTCTATTAGATCCATGCGCACAATCATCTCTCATTACAGAAAACGCTGCACAACAATTAGGCCTGCGAGAAAAGGGTGCAAGTGGATAGTGTATGGAGTAGGTTCTATAGCAAACCACAGCAAAGGTATCATCGAGATCACAGCATCATCTAAATATAATTATTTTACTTTCAACACCAGCAATGCATTCTTCAATATCAAAAAGAAATCAGGCGCCTACCAAACGGACGCTATGTCGTAAAATTGCCACTAAAACCAGACATAGATGAGAAGCTGGGGGCTTTAAAATCTATTTCGGTGGCTCTATTTCGACAACTAGAAATAAAATTTACCGAATACGAAGCATTTGCCAAACGTTATCAGGAAGTTATGAACGAATATATACATTAAGGTCACATACATGAATCTTAAGGTAACCATACACTGACAGAGTGCTACTTACAGCACCATTGTGTATTTCGCGATGACTCAACCACAACTTCTATAAGAATCGTTTTTAATGCATCAGCAATTACTTCATCGGGAAGTAGCCTCAATGACCTTATGTACAGTGGACCGAATCTACAAAAAGATTTGTTATCACTTATCATAAAGTGGAGGCAATATAAAATAACATATACAGCGGATGTGGAGAAAATGTATCGGCAAATTCTTGTTCATACAGATGACCAGCACTACCAAAAAATAATTTGGAGAGATTGTCCAAAACAACCTTTGCGGGAATATCAGATGTCATCTGTGGTATTTGGTTTCAAGGCTGCGCCGTTTTTGGTAATGATGACACTTAAGCAGTTGGCCAAAAACGAACAGTACCGATTTCTCGAAGCGGCAAAGATCGAAGAAAGTAGTTTTTACATGGATGATCTTCTCATGGGCATCACGACATTGAATCTGCAAAACGAATTAGATCAAATCTTATGACCTTGTTGAACTCAGTAGGCTTCAACTTGCGCAAATAGACGTCTAATGCAGTAGTGTTACTCGATGATGGCCAATCATCAGTTTTTAATAGTTAAGCATTTGATTTTCGACACCAAGAAACGACCAAGACTTTGGGCCTGCGTTGGAATCCTCATGACGACCAGTTCAGTTTCTAACTCCAAGTCCTCAAAAATTCACCAAACAAAGCAACAAAGAGATCACTCCTATCAGATATCTCAAAAAATTTCGACCCACTCGGCTGGCTGTCACCAGTGACAGTAAGTCTTAAAATTCTATTTCAAGAAATTTGGGAACTTGATTTGCAATGGAATGACGTTTTACCCGACGAAATTAGTATCAGATGGCAGAAAATAAGAACTGATCTAGATAACATCAAGCAGATTCGGGTGCAAAGGTGGCTGACCAGTCATAAAGATGATAATTTGGAATTGCAGGGATTTTGTGACTCTTCTACTAAAGCCTACGCTTGCGTAATATATTGCAAAGTCAACAATAAAGATCAGTCACAGAAAAAAGGCTATTTCGTAGTCATAGAAGTGGCAAAATTGCGATTGGTTCCAACTAAGAAAACCATCTCTCTACCAAGATTAGAATTATGAGCGGGACATTTCTGAGATTCTCACTATCGAAACTGATGAAAACCGTTCAAGAATGTTTATATAAATATATCATCAAAACTTATGGCTGATCAGATTCAACAGCAGTCTGGCTCAACGGCGACCCAAACCGATGGAAACCATTCGTCACGAATAGGGTGAAGCAAGTCACAGATATCTTGCCACCTGAATGTTGGAATTACGTTAAATCAGGTGCCAACCCTGCAGATTGTGCTAGCCGGGGAATCATAGCAGATCAACTATCTAATAACTCGACTTGGTGGAAAAGACCTGCATGGCTTTTATCGTTCGATTTCCAAAAAACCGAAGCAATTCCTGCGTACACTACGGATGAAGAAATTAAAAAACCAAAACACATATACATCAGCGTCGTAACAAAAGATCAAGAAAATGACACCATAATTAGTTTAATAGATAAACACAGTAGCTTTGAACGAGCTACGCGCGTACTAGCGTGGATGTTACGTATGGGGTCAAGTTACCAAAACAAATCATCATTTTCAACCATACAAGAGTTGAGAAAAGCAAAACACATTTGAATTAAATATGCGCAACAGACACTTTTCTCAAACGATATACAGAACATTAAAAAAGTTAACCAAGTCAGCAACAAAAGCAAGTTATTAAACTCAAGACCTTTCGTCGATAATTATAGCTTGTTGAAAGTCTCCGGGAGATTAAGAAATGCAACTTTGACGAGAAAATGAAACACCCACTTATTCTTCATCACAACACAAAAAAGCGCGCAGCAACCGCGTGCGTTGCTGCCGTACCCGCCGCCGCCGCCACACCTGCGCTCACGTCGGTGCCAGGACCTAGTGCTAGTTTTGCGTATCGTGTTAGTGATCAGTTTATAAGTGTTAAAGCAGAGCAAAGTACTGATTACTAGTACGAGCATACTGATTATTGCTTTGATCACCAAAGCAATAATCAGTATGCTCGTGTGAAAAAAGTATCTAGTGCGCGTGTAAATAAATCTATTTTACCCGTTTTTAACCGACTTAATCATTTTGACCAACTACGTAAAGGACACTGAGACTAAGATATAATAATATTTGTTTATCATCTTGTAATATCACCAATATATTGTTTATCCTTGACCTTGTACTATTGTCATTCACCATCATTCTACATCTTCATGATTTCTCCGTGCTTTCCTCGGGAGCATGTACGAAGTAAGCATTGTACATTGCGTGCGGTCAGCGGTATACGCATTCATGCCACAATTTGTAAACCGCAGCACCAGTGCACAATCGGACACCGTACCATCCGCGTGTATTCCCCAACCATACCATTAACCATATTAGCTTAGTTTGGGATATTAAATTACCATTTATTCCCTCACTCTGTGTATCATTTTCTTATGTACGGAGAGCACCGTAGAGTCTGACTAAACTATTATTAAAGCTTATTTATAAGTTTAAATTACTTCAAATCAGTCTTTATCAGTTTTGTCAATTAAATAAATGGGTTGCTGGCTAAAATCACACAATCCAGCTTCATAGCCTGCACATGCACCGTCTATGAAAGACATGAATCTTCCGCAGGGTACAAAATTTTCCTAAACTAACCTATGCCGAATTCTAGCTCAATTAGTCAACGGAAAATGACTACTAACTGAATATCAACAAATACTTTGCAAGTGAAGCTGATAATAATTTGGAATATTCCAAATTACTACCTCTTCTGGTATCCCTAATTAGCAACAAGACGTGGTTGGATTATAACCTCGTGTAATTTATTTACATATATACAAACTGCTAAAATCAAGTTCAACATGCTAGATTTGTAGCCCACTTAACAATATGTATAAAGCTAAACTATCTAAACTTAACAAATTTTAGCGATGGGAATAGGTTGTATACGTAACTCAAAAATTTTCTGTCTCACTCTTTTACACTTTGGTCTCTGATCACCATATTGAGAATTTTGCGAACTAACCGCGTAATCATTTCGACCGATGCCTTCCACCTTTTGTATTTTACGGCCATTAAAACTAGATGGCATTACTACTTTCCGTGAAACCCTGCTATTCACAAATTACCTGCAAATACTGCAAAAGCCACTTGGAATACCAAGTTACCCTCCTTTCCTATACTCTTTTTAATTGTATAGGCATATTTTACGAGCGGGTGAGTTGTTTTAGGAGGTCTTTATTGGATCTGCTTGACGGTAGCGTCAATGATCACTCGTGATCAGGGATTGCATATCAGTATAAAATATTTAAATAGTACTAGTAATATAAGAGTACTGAAATTCGTATATCAGCCCACGTAGTTACATATCGGTACAAGTACTTAAATGGGACAAGTAAAATATCAGTACTCAAATATGAATACCGAAATAATTTCTGTTCATGCGTTTGTGTTATCATATGCCATTTAACCATTATTTTATTTCTGTACCGAAATACGTATGCGGGGCGAGCGGGCAGGCGGTAGCGGGTGAATGAAGTAGAGCGGGGAGGGTGGACGCACGTTGCGACAAGTTCAATCTGTTCCATCAAACGATAAATTTGTTATTGTTTTGATGTTAACGGCAAGTGTATGACACAAAAATTGACACAAACTAACTAAAGAAGCAATTTTGAGTGCATTTAATTAATTGGTGTTTGGCACATATCCAACGTCAATAGATTTTTTTCGATAATGGGTAGAAAGCGGAGAAATGCTGTTCATGGGTTCTTCTCATTTGATAAGACTTGCAACGAGTCGTCGTGTCTGGTACAAGGGTGTACGATAAAAGTAAAGGTAAGTTTGAAGTGATCCTGATTAGCACCTAGGTACATATCTAACCTTCCCACTTCGGTATTTACCAGCTTTATTAGGTAAGTACCTACCTACCTACTGACGGAAACTTACAATCAGTCATCAATTGTAACAAAACTATAGGTAAGTAAGTAGTAGATCTGGTACTTAGGTAGATACTTATCTACCTATTGTATGTGGGTACGTACGTAAGTAGGTATCTAACTGTTTATCGTTGACCCTGAAACTTTGTTCAGACGGACTTCATTCATTTTGTTCAGAACGATTATTGAAACAAAAACAAGAGTTAGATACCTACCTATAATTTTCTATACTTACATACAGAAGATTTTCTATAGGTACATATAAGGTAAGTATAGAATAAAAAACTTCAAAAGGGGTTTAAGTAAAAATGTATGTATGGAAGCTGGGCATACCTATCTACCCACCGCTTTTTATCAAAGTTTCCGCGAATTATGTAAGTAGGTAATAAGTATGGGTAGAGCTAGAGGATAATTATACAAACAAAAAATGTAATGTTATACGGATAGGACGTCTAAATTTCTAAAATGTCACGTTTCCGAAATATTTGTAGGTAGGTAAAGATCATCATACGAGAACAATGAAAATCATTAAAAATGCAGTAGGTACTATATTTACGTGTGTTTAGGCATTCCATTGTATTTAAGCATTAGCTCCTTAGAAGATTTAAAATCATTTATGAACAAAACACTTTTTGAAATAATTTATATTTTATATATTTTACACTAAATCGCAACAAAGCGCAAAGAAAGGCCGATTTTTCAAAGTAGGCGCTAGTAGGTATACATAGGCAGCTCGAACCACGGTCATAGAACATAATTGCCACGGTGGTTGGCTTGTCTTCAAAGTCACCAAGTAGGTAGGTACCTACGGAGTGCCATCCCGTTGATCCCGCGGGGCGCCGCGCGCCGCGCCGGCATGCGGCAGCGCCCTTTGAAAAGAATAGGTAAAAACCTAAGTAGAGATTTGTTCTAATAAATGTTATCTCATGTTAGGTATCCAGATATTTAGAACCTATTGTGTTTTTTTTTTGCTAAAAGTAAATAATAAATGATGATAAATATACAACATCTATATTCCGTAGGTAGGTATTTTTAGTTTTAACGATTATCTAACCCTAAGTAGCTACCTAACTACTAGTTAAGAGTTAGAACTACATATGTAAGTGGGTAGGTATGATTCGACAAACAATATTATGTACCTAATATTTGGCGATGTTATGCATTTTTTTTATTAAAAGTAAGTACTAATTAGGATTTAAAATATTTGTGCTGTCTTGTAAAAAACTAGTATTTCAATAGATAGTACCTACCTATGCGTACCTACCTATACACACACAATTACCTACTGCATTTTTTATCATTTTTATTGTTCTCATAACGCGATCTTTAAATTTTTGTTTTTATGCGTGATAGGTTAGCCTTTGACCACTAGGTATCTGTGTCCTGATGGTAAGTGATGATGCGGTCGAAGGTGTTGTTCAGGCTAACCTAGAATTACTGGCTCACAAGGACACGGAACAAACTGTTAGGTCGACAGATTTTCTACTTGAGGGTGATCACTAGCCAGGCGGGCATTCGTAAAATGCCCTACCTGGTGGTAGTTGCTACAATAACTGCCATCCTGAGACAACAACCGAGACCGACGGCTCAACGTACCCTACGAAGCACGTGCACGCTCAGTAGTAATGTCACTAGCGGTCACCCATCCAATTCATGACCGCGGCGGACGTTGTTTTTTTATTATTATTTTTTTTATGTTATTGTGACGGAACAAGCCCGTGGCCCACCTGATGTTAAGTGCACTAACCTCTGCCTATAACAGACGCATTTCGTCAAAAAAAGTTGCTTAACTTTGCTAATCGGTTATTTACCAGCATCAGCGTTATCTCCAAATATTTCGGAAACATATCACTTTATTAGGGTACCATAAACTTAAAAAAATATTGTTTCTATAGGTACGTGTTCTCTACCCATATAGGTATACAACTTTCTCCGTGCGCGGAAACTGAAATAAAAATCAGAATGATTGTGGGTCGAAACGCCCACAAAGGTTTTATTCCCTTTAACCTAGATTTATTTTACACTAGCTGGTGCCCGCGCCTTTGTCTGCGTAGAATGCTTGAGAAATCATTGGTTCCCCATACTACCTACTTCACGTCTTATTTCTCCCCTTCAAGTTTTATTTTGAAAAGTAACCGGACCCACGGTCCCATTTATCTCTTTACCAAAATTTTACTTAGAACCAGTTCTACGGTTTAACAGATAGACAGTGTCCTGCACTATACATTTGGATGGAAATGTCCTTTATATATAATATTATATAATATGATGACTGATGATAATTGTTAATAATATAAGGTATACTGGGGATATTGAAATAATTGGTATGATATAATATGTTAATTTATATAAACTAGACCTTAATTTGTGCTCTGCTCGTAGCAGCGTTAAATTCACAACGTTGTTTCCATTCGACTCCAATTGGTTCCTAACAATTGGAGTGAGTGAGCGCATGCATTGTGATGTTTTAAAACGACTTTAAGTTACTTACTACATATCTTACTTCAATATATTTTCGTTTTCTGTAGCTATATTTTAATTTAACTTTTTGTTGTACCAGCATCGGTTGACCATTCGTGTAGTCGGATTTCGTCCATAACTCATAATTAAAACACTTAATACATACACATAGTGTGTAGATTATGTTATGTTGGATAACAGAATACTTCTATTATTTATACAGCTTTTTTTTCAGGGTATTCACACTACCAACTTGCTTTATCATCTCTCTTCAAAACATTCAAACGAATATCAGATTGTCTTGAAACGAAACGCAATGGCAGATGAACAATCATTAGATGCTAGTTCAAGTTCTAATATATCTCATTCAAATTTAGGCGCACCATCCCCAAAGTGGAAAAATACCAAAAAAATTGATTATTTAAAAGAACAGTGTGTGAATTTGGTAACTATTCACGGCAGACCATTTTCCTTAATAAACGATGAAGCTTTTAGAAATATTCTTGGTCTGATTTCAATGGATCCAGCGGAGTTAACTTCTTTACACAGCCGTTCAGTTCGAGAACTACTTATCAAGAAAGCTGACGATATAAGGCGAGATTTGTCAGTTAAATTACAGGACAAACTAATTTCAATCAAAATTGATGGAGTAACTCGCCAAGACCGTTCATTTTTAGGTGTCAATATCCAATACGTGGAAAATGGAAAAATAAATATTAATCATTTGGGAGTCGTAGAACTTCATACAAGAAGCACTGCAGAAAATTTGAAAGAGACGTTGCTATATGTGCTGAGGAAATATTATATTTCTATTGAACAAATTATAACAATTACCACCGATAACGGAGCAAACTATATAAAAATATCAAAGTTGATAAATGAAGAACTCGACGTAGCAATCCATATAGAAGAAGACAGTGACAGTGATGAAGAAGAACAGGAAATGCTACCAGAAATGTTGGAAAATGTGAATTTGCAAGACGAAGTTAATATCAACGATGGCAGCACAAATATCATTAGTGACTCAACCTATTCAGTATCATCTGTTCGGTGTGCAGCTCATACACTGCAATTAGCAGTAGGTGACGCATTAAACGAGAATGAAGCGAATGCCACTATTGAAGTAGCCAGAACAGTTGTACGTCACTTAAGAACTCCTTCTGTACGACAAATTTTAAGAGCGGCCAACAAAAAAAAAGCTATTTTAGACTGCGCAACTAGATGGCACTCAACATTAGATATGTTACAACACCTTACGGAATTACGGGAGTGTTGCTCAGTGAACCTCAGAGATCCGTCATTTGTTTCAAACAATACTTGGGATGCCATTGATGATATAATAAAGTCCCTCCTGCCAGCCAAAGTTTTAACGAAAGTTCTACAGTCAGAACAACTTACCATCGGGGATTTTTATCACCAATGGATAAGGTGTATTTTAGACACGGAAAAGATTATGGTGCCATTAGCACAGTATGTCAGCCAAGCAATGAAGACACGACAAAATAATTTAATGGAAAATCCTTACTTTGTCGGTGCTCTTTATTTGGATCCTAGATTTCAGGTTGTACTTTCTGACGAAGAAATATCTAGAGCCATTTCATATTTACAATCAATTTGGTGTCAAATATTGCGAGTAAAATCCAAAATTCTGACTCTACAGGCTGAGAAAGCTAATGATCGAAATCCATCTATGGACGATTCCGTTGATGATTTTGAGGATGAGATTGAGAAATTGCTAGTTGCTACAGAACAAAGGAAACAACGAACGCAACAGGTGGCTGATGGTCGTCGTAGCCAACCTAGCAACATAATAATGTGTTTGGAAGAATTTAATAATTATCCTCGTATCAACTCAAAAGAAAATGTACTACAGTTTTGGGAAACCAAAAAAAAATCTGATCCTTTGCTCTATCAACTAGCAAGTACTGTATTAGCCATCCCATGTACCCAAGTAAGCGTCGAGCGGCTTTTTTCTTCATTAAAATTTGTATTAGCTGACCTAAGATATAACCTAAAGGATAGCATCGTAGAGGACATATTAGTAATTAGGAATAATGCATAACATTTATGATCTCGAACTGATATTTAAGTGTCCTATATAGGCATATTCATTATTTTACACGAATAAAAGTCACCAAATTAAATAAGTATTTGTATTCTTTATTCACAGTTATATTATAATATTATAGTGAATAGTATTTATTTTAATATTCACGCGACTCCGCTTAGGTAGAATCTTTCAATATCATAAGATGTAGTGTTATTTCTGGTACTTTTTAAAAACTTCCAATATATCAATCATGGCCCTTATTTTGTTCTCGGAATTTAATTTGCTCATATTTTCTAGTACTATTAAGGCAAAATAGTCTGCACATTTAGATTCTCCTTCAATATGTGTATCCGTTTGACATGAAATTTCACGTACTTTTTGGTATTGGCCTTCTAGAGGACTTATGAAGTTCGCAGGAGCCGAAGATTGTTTAATATCGAAGTCCAACATTTCATTTCCATGTATTTCATGATTTTCAGAAATTCTACAATCTTCTATGAAGGTTAATTCTGATTTTAAAACTGGTTTTTTTGCATAATGTGTATAATCTGATGGCAAATATGTCTCAGAAGAAGCATTACGCATTTCCGAGAGGGAATCAGATTCGGTTCCAAAGAGATCATTTGATATAGGTGGTGCAATTGTTGATATATCATTTGATTCTTCTGTTTCGGGCACAAACTGTAGCATTTTACCTGAAAAAATAGGTACAAAATTATTAAATAGTAAGTAGGTAAAAGTTTAGGTACAAAGCTACAGGTATATCGGTAGCTCCGTCTAGACGGGCTTACTCAACAGTGGGCCACGCGCGCCGCCCGGAACGCACGTCTTCTCGCTTCAACGCGCCGTATTTCGTGTTTGTATTTGTGAGGCTGTTTACTTACCTAGTAGCACAGAAAAATAAGGCTAGTATATATTATATTAGGTAGGTTAAAATGAGAGCAAGATCATATACTGCATTGCATTTCACACAATACAATTATATTGCACAGCAATGATTGGAAGCTCACGTTTTTCCTACTTCAAAAAGACATCGAAAGGTAAGGAAATGTACGTCTACATATATAATATATATAAGGGGTGGCCAAACTTAAACCATGCGGTCTACATTATAATTTAAAATAACTCCACGGGCAACCAGCAATGGATAAAAAATGGCAAAACTGTTTGTTTATATTCCATAATATTAGGAAACGAAGTTAATTACAATGTTTTCATAGTAATAAATACCTACTTCACATATAATTTTTACTTTTAAACATATTGTACAACAAAATCCTCGGCTAGATTTTTGGCGCTGCACAGTTTCCACAAGTTTATAATGCTGCACAGTGTATGAACTAACTGTAATACGCAAGCAGGAAGTCAAATGCTCGTCTGACTGTTGTGTCATTTAAATCGCATTCATAGTTGAAAATATTCGTTCTCAAAGATCTAAAATCCGAGGATGTAAAAAAATACCTTAAAAGATAAATAGTGTAAATTTTCAGAAGCATGGCATTTTATTTTTTGATGTATCAGTTCTATGTCTGTATTTTCAAATGCTCTTGCTTTCAATAAGAATTCTCACCTAATTTAGCTGAATTTCAGCAGCGATTAATTAACTTATTTTCAGCGCCGATGAATCCAACAATTTTAATAGATTACACATCAATATTCGCATATTCGCCTTCGCATACAGGAAAACACCATGAATAAAGAAAAAATAAGTATAAATTGTTCTTGGTTGTAATTGAGCTGACATTTGCGATTAATTTGTTCCTGCATATTGCAATGTTTCGATATGCCGCTTCTCACGGGCTACCGAAAATGCCTCCGCGGTCGACGTCTTGGCCACCCCTGATATATATCCTAGGTTTCCCATATAC
This sequence comes from Plagodis pulveraria, assembly GCA_963890685.1. Classification (NCBI taxonomy): domain Eukaryota; kingdom Metazoa; phylum Arthropoda; class Insecta; order Lepidoptera; family Geometridae; genus Plagodis; species Plagodis pulveraria. The sequence continues at coordinate 3,460,974 of OY982977.1, forward strand.
CCTCATTAATATTACATTCTCAAAATAATAGATGTACAATCGAGCACAATAAAAACGTTAAATTGAAGTGGTTTCGTTGGTTTATATACCCAGATAAATTGAACGAAAATAACGTCTGCTCTTGAGGAGAGCACCATACAGGTTTGAGTGGATCTGTCCAGACAAAGGTACGCTTATATCACGAGGCGACTTTAAACTGTTTAGTGGACTTTGTTCACAGCATACAACGCGCTACAAACTAACCAATTTAAACCTGAAGTACCAGGAGATAAGAAACTTAGAGAAGGTTGCCATACTCCTTTAGACAAACAATACACCTGCATAGTTTGTACGTAGTAGTTGGTAGTAGTATGGTATTGCGGGTTTTCTCTCTAGCTCTATCTATGCTATGTTGAGCTCTATGTTGTTCAGATACTATGGTTACGCTAATACCTTCTTTGTGATTTTTATCTCCTGGTACTACAAAGTTTGATTTGGTTAGTTTGTAGCGTGTTATGTAAACAATTCACAACGGTATTCACACCCTATAAAAATTTCACAAGTGCCTAAAATAATAATTTGTAACTAGTGATAACAAAGTTCAACACTAGTTCTATTATTTTCAGAATCTTTTAAAATTAAACTAGTGGTTAAAATAAGATCAAGATACGTATGGTTTATTACGCGTCACTACACAGACCACATTTACTCTAACCCTTCTGACTGTGATTGTCCAAAATGTAATCATTTGAGAATGTAATATTTTGCGAATATAATTATTTGTGAATATAATTTTTTGCGAATGTAATATTTTGAGAACAAAGGACTTAGCCGTTCTTAACCGATCACCTAAGTTAAGCAACGTCCGCCGCGGTCAAGACTGATGGGTGACCGCTAATGACATTACTACTGAGCACTTCCATGCTTCTGAGAGCACGTCAAGCCGTCGGTCCCGGTTGTTGTTTTAGGATCGTAGTCATTATAGCATGGTGGTAGGGCATTTTGCGAATGCCCGCCTGTCTAACTACCTCTCTCAAGTAGAAAATCTGTCGCCAAGTACCTATCGGCATAGTAGAAGGAGTGGGGAAGTAAGTTATCTTCATACAAACGCACCGCGCGCGGCTTGTGTGTGTGCGCCATAGTATCTATGCGTCCCGCACGCACACTCTAACACAATCTCGACCCGTTTCTCAGTGCGCCAGCCGGGGCTAACACCGAACAAGGTACGCGCGTCACGGCTTTTTGGCACCGCTAAATAAATAAAAATGTTTGATAATCGCATGAGAACTTATTGCTGTGTTCGGCTGTCTAAATAATTCATAGATTCCAGAGTTGTCTTTGTTCAGATTACCTACTGAACAGGAAAGGTAAGCAAGTCACTTATTCTAGCATACCTATCATGTTTTCTTGATGATGGGTGAGATACCTACTTATGTTTTGTTGTATTAGGTATGCCCCGCGTCGCACGTCTCTGGCCCCGCAACCACATAGATATCGCCAGTCGGTATTTTTTTCATCGTGAAAGGTGTTATCATCGTTTAGGTATAAAACCGACCTCACTAACCCTGAACCCAGACAACACAAGTAAAAAATACAACTTCCCGGCCCTTGCCTATTTCTAGGTACCTATACTGAATTAAAATTTAGAATATACGAGTACATACATTATAAATAAGTAACAACCTGAGACAAGCAAGTATGGTAGGTAATTATATCGCGAATTGGGCCGGAGATGGCCTACTTCCCCACTCTTTCTACTGTGCTATCGGTGTATTCCGGCAGTTGTCAATTTAATGAACAGAACTTATTCCTAGGTAACTGATCGGTAATGCAAAAGATTTGTATTCCTACACTTTATGAGTTGTACCTATACCTTTGCAAAATCGTAACAAAACAATGAAATTCCTTTCTTTTCTATCTGTAAAACATATGCACTCATGTATTGTGGTGGTTAAATGTTCATGGCGTCACTGGTCGCACGTATCATGACTTGAGAAAGTACTATAACGCTAGATAGCGATATACCACTTTTTCTACTACAGATTTTTGCCTAAGCTTTCCCTACAAGGAACTTTAAAAAAAACGTGCGTTATTTTTTTTATTGCAGAAAGCCTTTGACTACAATCTCACCTGATGGTATGTGATGATGTGGTCGAAGGTGTTAAAAGGCTTAACCTAGAATTACCTGACTCTCAAGGACAGCTGCCGGAACACACCGTCAGGTGCTTGGCGACAGATTTTCTACTTGAGGGTGGTTGCTAGCTAGGCGGCCATTCATAAAATTCGCTAAATTAAAATCCGGAAGGATAGAACCCGAGTAAATGAGAAAACAACCATAAACTGGGCCGCCCGCCGCGGCGGCGCGCAGCCCCGCGTCCGCGTTAGGTATTGTGCGCTGTAGAATGTTCAGTTCGACTATACTGATTATCCCAAATTCCCATACTAGAAATTTACCTACGCTAGTAATACCGCGTGGCGTAGCTAGTAAAATAAATAAGTATAGGTACTTACGTTTCCAAGCTCGCCGAATACCTTCTCTCATTTGTTGTTCATTTTTTTCGTCCATCGTGTATCAAGAACTCTTTCTAAACAGTTTTTACCTCACTCACTCATGAACATGAAAGCACTGAGATAGACACGCGGAAACAAGCTATTATAAATAAATCAACTAAATACAATCGAGATTGCTTTTAAAAATATGAATACCTTAATAATATGAGTATCAATAATATCTGTACTGAAATTTTACGGTACCCTTATATAAAGATATGAATTAAATACAAAGAAAAAAGATACACAAATATAAAGGTATGAATGCAATACAATATTTATCGGTACCCAAATATTAAAGGTTGGAATACTGTACAAGAAAAAATAACTGTACTGTTATTTTTAGATAACCGGAATATAATGGTATGACGTCATACAGAAAAATGTTGTACAGATATTCATACTGGTATACAGTCCCTGCTCGTGATGATCCTCCCTTGTTGTGCCTTAGTAAATCAACTCAACCCTACCCTATTGCTACTAAGACTGGAAGCCATATAATATGTATTACTGCTGACCTATATAGTATGATACCCCTTTTATAAGTTTACTTGCATTTATCAGTGCATACTTTTTATTTTTCTTTCTTGTATTAAACAATATACAATTTGAAAGGTTAAATAACTTTTTTATGTTATACATGTCTACCTCACTACAAATGTTTATTAAATTTGAGGTCAACAATGTTGTTCTCACAATTATTACTATAAATAAGAATACTTTTATGGTAAGAAATATTGTGAAACTGGTTGTTGGTTCTTAATAATAAAAAAAAACAAAATTAGAAATTAATAACAATTTATAAATTTATAACAATCTATTTTTCTGAGACATTCAGTTGTTAAGTCTCGTGTGCCTGTAATTTTACTGGCTATCAAGGACTGCTGTTGGAACACATTATGAGGTGCTTAGCGACAGATTTTCTACTTGAGGGTGATAGCCAATCAGGTGAGCATTCGCAAAAGCCCATCCACAAAGCTCAAGTAGGCGGTGGAGATCGAACCATGGATCTACAGCATGGCAGTCCCATAGCTTTTACCACTCGGCTATCATTCCTCTAAAAGTTCCATTATAAAATGTTGTAGGTACATCGTAGTGTCTAAACTTGGATTAAATTAATTAGTTCTACACTGCAATTTTCAGGAAATCACACCATCAGCTCCAATGCACCTATATATGATAGTTTTGTATGGAGGTACATAAAACTTACTGCTGGCTATGACAATGCTTACCTTGAGTGTAAATTAAGCAAAAAGGATGGAAGAAAACTTGTTATACGAATAAATTTGAAACAAACTACAAAACCAGGTACGGATAATCGATTTATAATCTTGGTAACACTATCATACAGCTATCTGATTAACGATCCTTATGTATTTTATATAATGTTTTGGGCTTTTGACTATTTATGATAGGTAAATCTACTGATCAGGTAGTTTAGTAGTTCGTGATAACGCACTGAAAATGTATGCAGGTAACCAGCTCTCAAAGAATGTTGGACAGATATTTAGCGGCCTGTTTAATGCTTGCCAATTATTATTGAATTCAAAATAGCTATAGTTATGGTTATGTGACTTGATTTGGTCAGTAATGTGGAGATTGTCCACAACCTGTACATCAATTGGTATTAATCTAAACGTCTACATGTCCTGTATATGTCTCAACCAACTAGATTCAATAAAAAGCCCAGGCGTTTTACTAAACGTGGCTGTTTAACTAGCGGTCTGAATATAATTTAGCCTTAACGTCTCATAGAAAATGTAATTAACGAGCTGTTTGATGCTGTGTCTATTCATAAAATTTCTAGTCTAGGGGATAGTCTATAGGTGTCATGATGAGCAAGGCAAACAAGAGCGTATTAGGTTGCTCGTGACCTCAACAACGCACGAGCCAACTGAGCAAAGCGAGCAGGCAGCAATTCGGCAGAAATATATACAAATTAAATGATTTGGCTAGGCGAGCAGTTTGCGACACCTACTTGCTCATTACCTTCCTAGGTTGGAAATTAGTTCCTAGGTGGAGTTAGAACAAAAATGCAAGGCATCTCAATTTTAAACATATAATTTATTGTGCCAGAGCCAGTGGGTAAAGCACGAATTTATAAGTACGTGGGTGTACGGCCGCCTGATTTCACCTCCTATAGTTAGCACTTCCCTGGTGTGCCGGTAGTAGTGATGGAGCACAGTCGAGCGGTCACATAGGAGCGGCAAACCGATGCAGGGAAGAGGCGTTCGTGGTGGTCGGTTATCGACGCGTAGAATTACGTTGCGGGAAACCCTGGAAGTGACAGAAACCAATTCGTATAAGAATAATGTTTGTCTAGCTTCCGTTCTGCGGTGACCACCAAAGACAATTATTAAAACTAGGAAAGTACTATGTAGATGAGATAGATTGTCGGTGGTAACAACTCAGAACGGAGTTAAAGGAATTCTTTACGTCATGAAACGAAAGTGAAAAATAACAATAAGTAGATGATTAAAAAAATGCAATGAGTTAACGAGTTATATGAAAATTAATAGATATTAACTCTAGTATACTACGTGAGAATTCAACCTACTACCTTGAAATAATAACAATAACAGTTTATTAAAATTATATGAAAAATATTAAATATTGAGTCTAGTATATTACGTAAGACCCAACCCACTACCTTGAAACAATAACAATAACAGTTTATTAAATTTATATGAAAATGATTAAATATTGAGTCTAGTATATTACATAGGAATCAACCAACTAAATTGAAATAATATATAAGTACAGTAGTTTTATGAGGGGCCTCATTAATAAACTAAATACAATAACAACTGATGACATACCTGAAAATGGAGATGACACAACGTAATAATTTTAAGCAGACTTAGTAACACAAAACAACATGAAACGGTTTTGATGTGCTATTCAATAACGTACCACAAAGCGGGGTCAAATCCGGGACTAATAATTATAATCAGCGTTAAACTGTATGCACAGTCGTATAAATCACTCCACTCGTCTCGATGAGGCACAAACTGTGTTTTGTTTAATATTACAAGAATAAAAGGTCGCAACGATCTAATGGCGGCCGCGCTATTAATTTGAGCAAAGCGACGTGGAGGTACGTTAAAATAATGCGTTTCGTGTACTGGCGCGCTCAGCGAGCGGCTAGCAGCTGGCTCGCAACGTCCAGTCTCGAAACCTTGCTCGTGCGCCTGTCTATATATATGTTTACATGTTTATACACCGCACAGTCGGTTTCTTAACTAGTCAGTAATAAGATAGATATTTATGTAGGTATACATGTACACGGAAAAAAATGGGTCCTGACAAAGTGTCAATCCAAGAATAATATTATTCTCAGGAGTGTTGTTTAATCTGAAGTATATATTTACTTAAAATGAAAATATTTTCTTGAGTGAAGTAAGGTAATTTTCTCTAAGATAAATAATATTATTCTCACCATATATTTTTACATCAAGAGTATAACTATTGGTCAGAGATATTTTTGGTCTCAACTATAGAAAATAGTATCTTTTTGAATGAAATATTTTATGAATTCTCATTCTAATTACGTACGGAGTTAGCGTAAGAAATCTGAAATTTTATACAAGAATAATAAACGTTTTATTGGATTAAGAAAATATTTCCATTCTTTCAACAACAATGGGCTTAATACAAGACATTTCTTTTGTTCATTTAAAATAATTGAGAGAAGTAAATGACAAGGATATACATATGTCCGAGCAAGAAAATTATTCTCCTCTTAAAAATGTCAGTTTTCTAAATCTGAGACATATATTGTTTTATTAATTTATGAATTTGTATTGTCATGCTAAGATACATTGGATTTACAACAAAACTATATACTTGATATAACCAAGACAAATATCTCAACTGCAGAAGTGAGTTATATTAGATAGAGAATTTTAAAGTTGTCAAAGTAAAAGTAATTGATTGTTAGTTGTTGTATTTATTCATCTTTAGTGAAGAAATCAAATCTTGATGTGTGTTTGATTGTTCTTAATATTTATTTGATATTGTATTCTTTAGTTAAGAATCTTTGATTAACAGGAAAACAATATATTTTATTGAACCAAGAAAATACATGTCCATTATAGACAGAAACTTATCTAACTAAAAGAATTTTAAAGTTTTCAAGCCAATAATCATATATTCTTAATTGTTATAGTAATTTATCTTCAGTAAAGAAAACAAATCTTGATCTTAAACCTTTATTCTTGATTAATATTTGTTACGGTATTATTAGGTAAAGAGACATTAGTGTTAAGGCAAAACAATTTTATTTTATAACTAAAAAACTAAATCTCGATTGCAAAGGGTGATTTATATTAAATGAAGAATTTCAAAGTTTTCAAGTCAATAATGAATAATTCTCAATTGCTAACGTAAATCATTTTCAGTAAAGAAAAATCATCCTTGATTGATTACTGATACGTTGTTCTTAGGTTAAGAGGCATTAGCATCACAGCAAAACTGTACTCTTTATTTTACCAAGAAAATAAATTTCAATTGCAGAGAATGACTCATATTACATGAAGAATTTTAAGTTTTTGAGTCAATAATGATATATTGTTAATTGTTGAAGTTATTCATCTTCACTTCAGAAAACGAATACTGAACTTAAGTGTACCATATTCTTGATTGATATTTGATACGACATTCTTAGGTTAAGAGATCAAACTATATCCCACGTTAAACCAAGAAAATATAACTCTACTGTAGAGAGTGACTTAGGTATCTTACATGAAGAATATTAAAGTTTTCAATGCAAAGTGATAGACTGTAACATTAGTTACTCATCTTCAATAAAGAAAAGCAATCTTGGCTTAACATGTTTTTTTTAGTCTATAATAGGATTATTGGTAAAATGCTAACAACCTCTTAGGGTTGACTTTTGCTAGTCCTAACAAACATTTCGAAATGTATTTTTTTCTTCTGTTTTTTCCCCACCTTTTGAATAGAGTTTTAAACCATTAAATGTAGAAGTCAAACAAATATATATCTACATACTAGTAAATGATACACATCACACTGTATCAGCCGGATTGTCCGCTGAACAGAGCTTCCCCCATTAAGAGTCAATAATAAATACTTCTAGGTTAGCCTGAACTACATCTTCGACCACATCATCACTTACCATCAGGTGAGATAGTGGTCAAAGGCTAACAAATCAGGTATAAAAAAAATAAAAAAAAGGGTTTGCCATAATCCCCACGCTGGACAGGCGGCTTGGGGATTGCAGTTTAAGGTATATATTCCTCAGAAGGCGCTGCTGCCCACCTTCTGGTGTGTTACCCTTTGTCGCCTTTTACGACATCCACGGGTAGAGATGGGGGTGACATTTTAGCCCGGCACCCCACCATACCATATCAGGAATAAAAAAAACGAACATGATTAAAAAAAAACAGTTTTCTTCACTGGCTCTTCAATCAAAACCATGAATTTTAAAGTAAAAAGACAAATTTCCAGTCAAGAATAACTATTTCTCCATTAAAAATCTGTATTTTCAGACCAAGTACTCAGTTTTTAGTTTGAGATGGTTTTCTCTGTTACCGATTTTATTTAGTGTTGCAATATTTTAGTTTTGTCTAGTTCTCCCTTGATGTGGGGAAACTACTGAACCTAAGAATACTATTCATTATAAGCAATATTGCATGCTGAATAAGCTTGTTTCAATTCATATTAAGAATAAAATATGTAAATTATAATTTGAAAAATATAAGGTTACTCAGCTAATAGTCAGATAATAGCTGGGAGTCTAATATACTCATAGTACAACGGCAAAGCGGCAGGGTTTTAACCCCGCTAGTGCCCCAATATATTGATTCGTATCTGAAGTAAAAAATGTTTTAAAACTGTCCGATTATTACCTTTAGGTCTCGGTTTCTCATTTCCTAAAAGTGGTTTGAAAGCTAGCCAGGTGAACATTAGTAAAATGCCCTATCACCATGCACTGAATCTTAAACCCGCTGCAGGAACCCATGGACCCCCCCACGTGACAGTTCATACTCACCGCCATAAGTGGCGAAGGCCAAGGCCTAGAGGACCTATTTGTTAGGTTTGGGGGGTGCCTACACAATACTCACGAGGTCTATCTCAAAAACTAAACTTGTGATGAATCAGCAATTTCGTTAAGTTATGATATTTAATCAAAGTTAAAGTCAAAATCATTGATTCAATTTAGGGATCTACGACGCTCTTATAAAGGTAATTTACAAATTTTAATATTGAAATATTCTACAATGTACAGCCAAAAAAATTTACAGAGCCACTGCAAGAACAACGGGCAAGAAACTCGGGACTATTAATTTAAATGTCTTTTAACAGTATTTTACATACTGTATAATAAAATAATTTCAATATTTCTTTTAATTACGTAGGTGACAGGTGATAGCTTGGCAGAGGAGTGGAAGAGAGGAATTGTTCAAGCATTTTTGTCGTTTATGTAATCACAAACTGGAATAGGATTTCTTAATCAAAATTATTTTCCACGTGCAACTTGAACTTTCCTTCTGTGAGCGTTGTAATATGTTAGGGAATGTTATTATAAAACCGCACACAATTAACCTTTTTACTTTTGTCTTTGCTAACTAAAACCTGGTACCGCGATTTTATCTTTACTTCTTGTGTTGTAATCGTGATTGTCACTGTTTTTTTTTTACGATCTTTCATAATAATTTCAAATATGTACAGATTCTCTAATAATACAGCCATAGGTAATCATCTATTTCTTACAAATACTAGCTGTATTTAACACAAATCGTCAACCTAAATGAAAAGTTATTCGAATGTGCTCATTTGGTAATAATCACGATACGAATATATGTCGGGACTTTGTAAGGGCGATGTTGGCAACACACAACACAATTTCCGTTGCGAGCTAAAGGTACACGCGCCTTGGCATGGCCAATGGCATTTTCGTAAATTTTGTTTAATATAGTGTTATAAAGTGAATATTTGTTCAAGTTGTGCTTGAGATAGCAACCAACTAGTGTTAATTTAGGTAAGTTTGTTCCTTACTATATAAATAACTGTAGATAGTCAAAAATATCCATCATAGAGGCTGCCAGATTTTCTTTGCCTGGAACGTGCTGTGTGGTTACACTTAGTTGGTACAGCCAAACGGTAGGTTCGTAATACATAATTATTATTGTATTACATACCTACTTATATCTAGAATTAAAGATAACTCTTTATGATAGAGAGCAACAGCAGGCTGATGTTGGTAAATTATCCTTAAATGTTATATTTTTTATAAATGCGAATGTATGTTTGTGTTTGTTTATGTGTCTGTTCCTAGTTAGTTATTCAGAATGAATTTCGATGTATATATACCTATCCTCTCTACACTGTATACACATAGATTTTTTTGTTAGATAAACCTATATTCTAGAATATACATGTGTTTTTTTCCATTCCAGATCAAAAATTAACCAATGAAACACAAGTGTTACACTACTCAATAAGATAAGAGGAAGACTAAACAAGAGTTGATTTTTTTCCACGTTGGAGCAGATTGTGAACTTTGTTATTGTTTTTCAGGTAATTTCATCAAGTATAAAACACATATTTAAACAATTTAAAAAATATTATATTATATCTTTTTGTTATGATGTTAGGATATCTCATCAAATTATCTATTAACATACTATAATATAATATATATATACACAGTCAGTATTTTATAGTAATATAGTAGTTAGTATACATAACTTTTAAAAGTGTGCCTAATCATATTTCATGATTCTGTATAGATTATAATAATGATTAACCGCTGATTAACCGCTAACTTGCAGTTTAGATGATTTTGTGTGATTATCATCTAACGGGGCCTTCTGGAAGCTGACTTTGAAAGACAGTTTTAATTTTATTTAGGTTTAACCTGTTTGCTATATTTTACCACTTACTCAACAATATGTGATTGTGGTCAAAATATGCCTATCATCTATAAAAAGTTTATAGATTGTGCAATATTTTCACTGTAGCTTTTTTTTTTTAGGATCCTGGAGATATCCAAACTGAACTGGAGGAGGTGAAGAAAAGGCTCAACTCAACAAGCAAAGTGTTCAACCATACTTTATATTATAACGTAACATAAAATGTGGTGCTGATTATAATGAGAAAAAAATAATATTATTTGGTGGTAGATACAGATGAAAGTGTGTTTGTATGTTTATTACTTCTTCACGCTCAAATGGTAGGACCAACTTTGATATAATTTGGTATGGAGGTAGATGAAGCACTGGATTAACACATAGGATACTTTTTATCATCATCCAACACCACGCGGGGTGTAACCGCGAGGGCAGTACATAATTGTTACAATTATGTATAATATTTTTGATAATGATAATATAAAATTGTATGCTTCTTAATTTATTTTATAAATAAATAATTTTCAACTGAAAATATGTATTGTATTTTATTTATTTTTACGATGATAGATGTTTTTTAGTTGATCCCTTTTAGAGCTACACTTAACTATTAACCTACGTTATTTGCAGACTTGAAAGGCGGCGATCAGATTGGAAGATCTGGACAGTGCACCAGGCTTAATTTTCTGTAAGTGAGTTTTTGTTCTTGTTGACTAACTAAAAGTTTTATATGAATATCTTATTGTATATAGTAGCTAATATCAATTATCTTGTTCTTATTCAGTATTTCAATGATGAAATTCGAAGCATAGTTTATTCGAGTTTTTTTTATTCATAAAAGGTTTTTGTGTAGTAGGTATATGTCATTGCATACTAAGGAAAATCTTACGTAATTGTTAGTTTTATTTGTATTTCAGTGAAGTTTCAGTTTCAAATAAAGAAGTTCTTATCTAGGTAGTACGGTATTAATAATACTTTGAAGAACAACGATATCTTCTTGAAATCTGCGTGCTTCATTAGCAATTTCACAGTTTGCTGTAATTTATAATATATTTATTAACTGAGACTTCTTCCAATCAAAACACTATAATTGAACTAAAATAATTAATATGTTGTACAATATATATGGAGTTCAGATGAAACAAATCTGAGCTCCGTATGAAACAATTCATGATTTGAACCTAGAACTGAGACTTCTTATAGTAAAATGCACTATCATTGAACCAAGATAATTGATATTATTCACAAAATACTATTTGATCTTCATATGAAACACTTTAATGAGTTGAACCAAGAACTGAGACTCCTTCCAGTAAAACGCTCTATTATTGAACCAAGATAATTTATATTTTTCACACTATATAATCTGATCTCCGTATGAAACAATTAGAGAGTTGAACCAAGAACTTAGACTCCTTCTACTAAAATACACTATTGTTGAAGCTAGAAAATGGATAGTCTTATCAATAAATTACCTGATTTCCGTATGAAACATATAATGTCTTGAACCAAGTAATGAGACTTCTTACAATAAAACGCACTATTATTTTACCAAGACGACTAAAATTTAAATGTAAAACATGTAATTATTTTGAACAAGAACTGAGGTTTCTTCCAGTGAAATTCCATTGTCGAGTCAAGAAATCTGATATTCTATCCGTAGACAATTCGATCTTCGAGCAAAATACAAATTCTTTTGAACCAATCAATACAACTTTTTCGGGTAAAACACCCATTAGAATACTAAGATCAATACTACTTACAGTAAAACACTTAATAATGAAATGAGAACTGAAAATTCTTTACTGGAGAACATTAATTATTCGTTCTATATAAACTGATCTCCGTATGAAAACATGTACGTGTTGAAGCCAGAATTTTGGTTTCTTAACTTAAATAAGTTACAATATTCAGTTAAGAAGATTTTTTGTTTACCTAAAAGTAATTTTCTTGTACGAAGAAAACTCTTTTGTTTGTCTAATTAAAATATATACTCAGAAGAATATATTTACTAGAAGTAAGAATAATATCTTAACTGAACTATTTATGTACTTAATAGTAAAATATATTTTTTTCTTATTAGAATCTAATGAATGAGTGAACGTATGAGTTCATTTATTCAAGTAAGGATTGTTTTAAATTTGAGAATTTCAGATTCTCTAAATTAGAACAATGATTTTCTTAGACAGAGACATAACTACTTTTTTTTAATAAGAAAATAATAATCTTTGTCAAAGTATATAAATACTTGCACGAAAAATTATTAACAAGACAAATATTTACTAATCACAAGAATATATTGTTTTCCCCATATATGAAACACGGAATGTCTTGACCAATAGATATATTCTTGATTTGACACAATCTTTTTTTTCCGTGTAGCGTTTACGTTACAAGTTAAAAACGCAAATAAAATGACTAGGCAAGTAGTCAAACGTTATCGGTCCAAGTCATTTGCAAGATGTTTGATGGAATAGCTGAATATAATTCAGGCTGCATATTTTTTTTTAATGCCTGATAGGTTAGCCTTTGACTACTATATTACCTGACGTGGTCGAATATGTTGTTCAGGCTAACCTAGAATTACTGGCTCTCAAAGACAGCTGCCGGACCAAACCTTGCGGCGCTTGGTCAGATTTTCTACCTGAGGTTTGCAGCTAGCCAGGCGGGCATTCACAAAATGCCGTACCACAATTAATGAGTCAAAGCATTTTACGTGTGTAAAATGCTTTGACTCATTCCCGTCCACCCCGAAGAAGGTGGCGAGGATATGTCGGGCTCGACACTAACTACTCCTAGAGCAGCAAGTACAGCCACGGAAGCTAGGGAGAGCGTGATACCGGCACTGCTCTTCCGCCGTGGCCCCTCACCGTCAGCTGTGGTGTCGCCCATACAACACCACAGCCCGCCTCAGATGCGGTGCTGCCCATACAGCACCGCAGCCTACCCGTTGCCGCTCCATTCAGGATTTAAACGTCCTTTAGGTTTTCCGAATGACACTCGATCTTCTTGATCACTTCACTATCAACGATTCATAATGATAAGTAATAGATTAGGTGTTACACAGTATTATGGTTGTTAGTTTTTTTTTTAATGTCATTGTGACGGAATCAGCTTGAGGACCACCTGATGTCAAGCGGACTAACCTCTGCCTATAACAGATGCATTTCGTCACAAGACACAAATTGCACTGTGCCCGTCACCTTGAGATATAGTTGTTCAGTCTCATGTGCCTGTAATTTGTGTGCGTGTGCATTGAGTGAGCACCCTCAGAAAAAAATCAATAAAATAGGATAATTTAGTAAAAGCTCTAAAACAATTGTAAAACCAATATCCCTTTTTGTAAAAAGGTAAAACAGAAGATAAATCGTTTGTAATGTGCTCACTCAGTTCTCACAGAAAATCGTCAATATCTTCAAATCTATTGAGTTTACAAAAATAAATTATATACTAGGTTTTAGTAAAACTTGTGAAGAATATAATTATCAATGGACAGATTGCCTAGTGCCGTATTTAAAAATTTACAAATAGATAATTATGCTCACTCAATCCTCCATTTTCGCAAGGGCCGATTGCTCTCTAATAAACTATATAATTAAACTTCGTTATATTACTCGTGTTTAGTACATGTTCAATAGGATTTCGTAACATACTAAACGAAAGTCTATTGTGATACATATATAAGTAATAAATAATTTTATGTGCTCACTCAATCCACACATTTATGAAAACCAAAAAACATGAATATCTTCGGATTTGTTACCATTACAAAAAGTCCAGATAGCTCATGTTTTAGTAAAAATTTTTACTAAATATCTGCCATTTCACTTCTAATTAAACTTGTTTACTTTATGAGATATACTTATTTTATTGTTTGTATGAAATTTCGTACTATAGGGTAACCATATTTTATGTATATGTTTGTTCCAATGTTTTTTTTCTTTTATAATGGCTTCACATATCCCCATATCGATTAATATGGTCGAGTTCATTTGTTCTTAAAGAAGTTCCGATACAAAAAAGATCGTGTTCAATAGTACAAATAAATTAATGAACCTTTTGTTTGCTCTTTTCATAAAACTTCGTATTTAAATCGATAATTTCAAATTGAACGTGTTAATAAATAAAGCTTTTCCCAAATATAACTTTTGTTTTCTCTGCATTAAAGAAAACTTTGAATTGCCCATTTCGTACGTGGCTAAAACGCTATCCGCGAAAAGCCAAAAAAAATAAACTTCATTCTTTAGTCTATGGCCAATTGCCATGCGCGCGCATAGGAAAACAGATAAATTTTCCCCGCCATTGCAAAAAAATATTCACAACTCGTTTTCACTGTGTAAATAATGGTTATTATTAATTAAGATAAGTACTGGATATGAAGAAAATTATTTTTTAGTACTATTTCCTTCAAGTGTGTTGAAAAACGTTGTATGATACTCGTGTGTGTGTGGCATTGATGATTACCGTCCTCGGCTCTCTGAGGGCTCGGGTCACAATGGCGCCTCAGCAGTAATCATACATTACACACTTGTACCACAATGTAACCCACAACATTGACTTTTCATTTACCCGACTAAACTCGACCTACATTATGTATCGTGTTTCTTTGTTTCTGTAAATTACAGAATTATATTGTATTGTCTATATTATACTGAAAATAGAGAAGTATAGGCAAAAATGTTTGTAGGTACTAACTTAGAAGAAAAACTAAAAAAGGCGTAGTCCAAAAAACCTAAAATTAGCTACATAATGAAAATAAAATAAGATTTTTGAAAAAAAAACTGTCTTGGATATACTTTCAAGCATATCTTAAAAAGTACTGCACAGATGTCGATGAAATTTGGTTTATGGATAAATATTAGAATAGATCCCGAAATTTATGAACTTTCTTTTTATTTTGAGACTTAATTAGTTTTTGAATGTTATTGCTTTTATTATCTATTATTACTTACTAATTAACGGTGGCTGACAATCCATCCCGTAAGTAGCATGGCTCAATGAAAAGGGTGAATATTAAAAGAAAATTCCAATAAATGGAACTGACTTCAACATTAAAAATGTGTCAAATAACTGTATGATGCTCTGCCGCAGATTCCACTATAGTAAATACCTTTTAATTATATCTTAAAATGATATACTTCGAACGCGTTTTCAATGTCGGTAACATGAGCACAAAATTGTCATACTCGTAATAGTTGCCTTTGAATTATCGTGGTATCGACGACGTGGCGAGCGACGTCAACAAGTAATTTCACACATTTAAAAGTTGGTTCGAATTACTTGTAAAAAAAATTTTCACGAATTATGTTGATTTTTATTTGAGTAGTGTCAATGTTTACAATCGATAGTTATTATCTATTATCAATATCACTTCAGCACTACTTTCGTAGAACTGTCGCAGTAACCAAACTAAATACCTATGTTTTGTGAGGAATTGAGGAGGGAAAGTGTCAACATTGTGAATTTTGTATTTTTTTCAGAAAATATTGATTCTGAGATTTTATACGTAATTATGGTGGATAATCAACCATTAAGTGTGTTACGAGTGTAGGCATTAGTGTACGAGTGTAGGCAAGTGACACACGGCTTTTCGTGATTCAAATTATTCCAACAATTAGGTACTTGAAACTTTGACATTTGCGCTCGCAGTAAAAATTCTATATCTCAACAACCTCCCAACCAACTTAGCTCATATACGGACTTGCAAATTCTATTAGTATAAGCTAATTTTCTGTCAAAATTTATTAAGTCACATTCTCTCGGTCAAAAAGTAGCCTGTGTGTTCCATGTCCTAATTATGTATCAAATATCATCGCAATCAAATTTTATCAAAATAAAAAGGAAGTTCATAAGCTTCGGGATCTATTCTAATATTTATCCATAAAACAAATTTCATTGAAATCTGTGCAGTACTTTTTAAGATATGCTTGAAAGTATGTTCAGCACAGATTTTTTTTTCAAAAAATCTTATTTCATTTTCATTATCTAGCTAATTTTAGGTTTTTTGGCCTACGGTTTTTTTGTTTTTCTTCTAAGTTAGTACCAACAAACATTTTTGCCTATACTTCTCTATTTTCAGTATAACATAGACAATACAATATAATTCTGTAATTTACAGAAACAAAGTAACACCATACATATGTAGGTCGAGTTTAGTCGGGTAAATGAAAAGTCAATGTTGTGGGTTACATTGTGGTTTGTACCACGTGTTTGTAATGTATTTATTTATTTCTGCTGTGCTGTGGCGCCATTGTGACCCGAGCCCTCAGAGAGCCGAGAACGGTAATCATCAATGCCACACACACGAGTATCATACAACATTTTTCAACACACTTGTGAAGGAAATAGTACTAAAAATAACTTTCTTCATATCTAGTACTTATCATTTTTTTAATGGCGGTATGCCTTTATTAACAAAATACTACAAACTATATACTACACTACAGCTACTACAATAAAAGCATTTGGACTCATAGGCAGTCCAAATGCTCTAGCCCACTATCAGTTGGCAGCGTGCCCAGCATATATTAATTTATTAATAATTAATATATGCTGATTAATTATTATTAAATAATAATTAATTAATAATAACTATTATTTCAACAGTGAAAACGAGTTATGAATATTTTTTTGCAATGGCGGGGAAAATTTATCTGTTTTCCTATGCCACCGCATGGCGATTGGCCGTGGACTAAAGAATGAAGTTTCTTTTTTTTTTGGCTTTTCGCGTATAGCGTTTTAGCCACGTACGAAATGGGCAATTCAAAGTTTTCTTTAATGCAGAGAAAATAAAAGTTATATTTGGAAAAAGCTTTTTTCTTAAGTGGGTAGTTGCTAGATAAACATCAAAAAAGTTCTGCTATATTTTAATTTCAATTAAAAAATAGTAATTTACAGTTTTTTTATATAATCTATATGTATACTTAAAGTTTATACTACAGTACCTGCCGGATTGTGTTATCTGAAGAAATAAACATCAATTTACTTACATAATCACTCATTTAATTTGGGCACTACTACACTACACAAAATGGAGGCCATCAAAGAAACAATTTCCCAAATGAACAAAACATTTCACTTGAAGCTGGCTGAATTTGAGGAAAGACAGGTCAAGCTTTCTTTGCCTTCATCTGCTGATGCTGCTAGTCTAACTGCTGACTTCTCAAACTTCAAGACTTTTGTGATCAGTGCTCTCCGTACACTTCAGGCACAAGTTGAGATAAATGCACGGACAATTGACAACTTAGAGATGTACAACCGTAGAAAGGTGCTTCTTTTGCATGGTGTATCTGAGGAAAAGGCTGACATCTCAGCTGTCATAGTTGAGACAATGGTGCATAAATTAAAACTGGTTGGTTTTAAGGCAGAAGAGGTGTCCCGTTGCCACAGAATGGGTCGGTTGTCGGATACTGGCAGGCCTAGGCCTATATTATTCCAACTGACAAATTATTCAATGCGGCTGAAGGTCTGGGCTGCCAAGAAACATCTCAAGAGTTCGGGTATTACGTTGTCGGAATTCCTCACAAAGCCACGACACGACACCTTCAAGCTGGCACGGCAGCAGTTTGGTGTTTCTAGGTGCTGGACACATGAGGGCTCTGTCTTCGTGCTGGGTGGCGACGGTGTGCGGCATCGAGTATCATGTGCAACAGATCTTGAGCAAATCAGCGTGCAGGCCGCTACGAGCTCCGTCGTCTCAAGGGAACCGACTGTGGCAGTACTCAAAGAACCTTCGGCATCAGCGAGAACAAGACGTGTCACCAAAAAGTAACAGTACATAACATAATTTCACTGACGAACTGAATCTTGGTAAACAATGATTATTCTGTGTGCTGTGGGTACCTACTTAAAACTTTGTGAATATAAAACTCCAAAATAAAAATTAAAAAGGTAGCCCTCGTTCTCAATGACATTGACAAACAAAGTAAGACAGTTTACAGATCAATTTTTTTTTTTTTTTTTTTTTTTTTTTTGTCATTGACAACAATGTTATGTCAGTATCATCAATTTTAATTGTCAATATGTGACCATAAATTTATTTTTAGTCTCGAACAGTTTGTACATTTGCAGTTCGTCAATTATTTGGAAGCACTTTGTTATTTTTATAGTAGGATGTTGTTTGTTTTTTATATATAAATAGTCTTGTCATAAAAACCGGCAGGTACGGTATTTGAGTAAGTAGGTACCGCCTACTTGCAGATTTATATATATAATATAATTTTATTTATTTTATATATATTTGTATTAGTAATATATTTTCTATAATTTTTAAATGTTAAACATATTGAGTGATAATATTGATAATGACAATTATTTATCTTTATCATCGTCTTGTAGTAATGACAGTTTTCTAAGTATCCCTTCTCTTTCTGAAACTTTAGATTCACACTTTTCTGATGTACCTAAAAACCTTAACGTTATTCATATTAATGCGCAGAGCATTCCGGCTCATTTCCCTGATATGCTGACGTCATTTCATAACAAGAATGTTCATGCTATTCTAGTCTCCGAATCTTGGCTGAAGCCATCTCTTCCTTCAGTTTCATACACCTTACCAGGGTTTAATCTCATTCGCAATGATCGGTCATTAGGCCGCGGTGGTGGTGTAGCTATTTATATCCGTGCCCACATTCCCTTCACTGTAATAAGCACATCAACTCAACCACCTCCCCCAAATGCTGGCGAACACCTTTTCATTGAAGTTCTTCTCTCCCATTCTAAAGTACTTCTCGGAGTCTACTATAGCAATTCAGATAGCAACAATTACTTCTCGTCCTTTGAAAAGCTCTTAACAGATATTGTTCCGGCTTATAGTCACACAATAGTTATGGGTGATTTCAACACTTGCCTCCTCAAGAATAACAGTCGCACTACTTCATTAGAGACCCTTATCAAAGCTAGCAATATGCATATCCTCCCACTAGGCGCGACTCATCACTTTCCAAATTCAGTCCCTTCACTTTTGGACCTTATTATGGTGTCGTCATTAGAGCTTGTTGCTAAGCATGGTCAGTGTTCAGCTGATGATTTTTCCTACCATGATTTGATATTCTTATCGTACAAGATTCGTCCTCCTAAATCTAGACCAACAATTATTCTGCAGCGTAATTTTAGTGGTATAAATCAAGATGCATTTTTAGAAGACGCTAAAAATATTGATTGGTCCCCAGTTGTAGATTCTGATTCAATTGACGACAAAATTGCAATATTTAATTCTCTTATCACCCAACTCTATGACGTTCATGCCCCATTAAGATCCATCAAAATAAAACATACACCTGCGCCCTGGCTTACTGAGGATATAAAAATATTAAGACATAATAAAACAGTTGCGAAAACTAAATATAAGTGTAATCCTACAGATGGGAACAAAACCCGATACACCAGGGTACGTAATCACTGCAATTTGGTGTGTAGAGATGCACAAAGGCGCCATATTCATGAGTCTGTTCAAGAAAAGGATCCAGCGAAAGTATGGAAGTTCCTTAGGTCTTTAGGGGTTGGTAAATCTCGCCAAGAATCTACTCCGAAAAATTTGGATATTAATTCATTGAACCAATACTTTGTCTCATCGTCTTATATAGACGATTCGTCAAAAGATGATACTTTAAATTTTCTTTCTAACGTTACAACCCCTGACCTTTCTTCATTTGTCTTTAGTCAATTCACCGCTTGTGATGTTAAGAAAAGCATACTCTCTATATCTTCAAATGCTGTTGGAACTGATGGAATCAGTAGAAACATGCTGGTTCCTATTTTAGACGTTATTCTTCCAACACTGTGTTATATTTTTAACTTTTCCATATTAAATAGTAAGTTTCCTTCCTTATGGAAGGAAGCACAAATAATCCCTTTGCCAAAAAAATCTAATCCCAAATCTCATTCAGAATATCGCCCAATTTCAATACTGCCTTTCCTATCGAAAGTACTTGAACGATTAGTTTATAACCAAATTAACACTTTTCTTACTCACAATGATCTTTTAAACCCCCTTCAGTCTGGCTTTCGTCCGGGACATAGCACAGTTACTGCACTCCTCAAAATAACTGACGATATCCGTCTAGGGATGGATAACGGCCAGTTAACTGTTTTAACACTTTTAGATTTTAGCAGTGCGTTTAACACTGTTGACTTCGACATACTTCTTGCAATTCTTCGATCAAACAACATATCTCCAACGGTGATTGACTGGTTTCATTCTTACCTGTACGGTCGCCGACAACGTGTTCGCATTGAAGATCGTTTCTCTTCATGGTGTGACACCTCTGCCGGTGTACCTCAGGGTGGCGTATTATCTCCTCTTCTTTTTTCCATTTTTATAAATTCAATATCTCAAAATATTTCGTCATCCTACCACCTCTATGCAGATGATCTTCAATTATACCGACAAGCAACATTGCTTAACCTATGTGATGCAGTGAAAGCAACTAATGAAGACTTGTCTCTAATAATGGAATGGAGCAAAGCTTACGGGCTGAAAGTTAATCCACTTAAAACTCAAGCTATTTTAGTAGGTAGTTCTCGCTTAATTTCAAAGGTAGATTGGGACTCACTACCACGACTGGAGTTTGATGGAGTGGTCGTCCCTTTTAGTAAAACTGTCAAAAATCTAGGTATTACCATTGACCAAAGCCTAACATGGGATCCTCAAATAGCTCTCACTAGCCGTAAGTTGTTTGCATCCGCAGGATCCTTACGGAGACTTCGAAACTTTCTACCTACTACCACTAAAATTGCGCTTGCACAGTCCCTTTTACTCCCTATTCTTGATTATGCTGACGTCTGCTACCTTGACCTAACCGAGGAGCAATTGAATAAACTTGAGCGACTCCAAAATTTTTGTATAAGATTTATATATGGCTTACGCAAATATGATCATGTCTCCGATTTTCGTAATAAGCTCAAGTGGCTCCCTATTCGTCGTCGCCGGAATGCTCATATATTATCTCTCCTTTACAGTATTCTGTTCCATCCTTTATCCCCGCGCTACCTCAAGGAACAATTTAAATATCTTCATTCTACCCACTCTCTGTCGTTAAGGTCATTAGAAAACTTAACGCTACAACAACCTGCAACTAAAACTACTTTCTACCACTGTTCATTTGCCGCTGAAGCTGTCAGACTGTGGAATCCACTACCGCTAGAAATTAAACGTGCTCCTTCATTGAAATCTTTCAAGGATCAAGTCAAAAATCATTATCTATTGCTCTAACTTCCTATAATAAGGGACACTACGGTAAAAACGTCGTTTTTTAATTTAATTATGTGTTTAACACGTTGTAAACTATATATGTTTATATGGTATATATGTATGTTTATGTCGTATTTATTATAATAATATATGTGTATGTTTATATGGTATATATGTATGTTTATGTCGTATTTATTTATTTATTATATATTTATATATGTGTGTTTTCATATATTTATTTAGTTTTGGTTAGTTAGTTAATCATTTGGTAACATCAGATATTTATGTATAGATATATTTAGACCTTAACAAACCCCGCCCAATATCTTGAATATATCCCTTATTGATGGGTTGTCTGGAAGAGATCGCTCTGAGCGATAAGACCGCCCATTGATGCACTAGGTTTTAAGGTATGTTTTAGTAATAAGTTTAATGTTGTTATTATGGTGTATTCAATAAAGAGTTATCTATCTATCTATCTATCTATTTATTTAACACGTACAATTTGAAATTATCGATTTAAATACGAAGTTTTATGAAAAGAGCAAACAAAAGGTTCATTAATTTATTTGTACTATTGAACACGATCTTTTTTGTATCGGAACTTCTTTAAGAACAAATGAACTCGACCATATTAATCGATATGGGGATATGTGAAGCCATTATAAAAGAAAAAAAACATTGGAACAAACATATACATAAAATATGGTTACCCTATAGTACGAAATTTCATACAAACAATAAAATAAGTATATCTCATAAAGTAAACAAGTTTAATTAGAAGTGAAATGGCAGATATTTAGTAAAAATTTTTACTAAAACATGAGCTATCTGGACTTTTTGTAATGGTAACAAATCCGAAGATATTCATGTTTTTTGGTTTTCATAAATGTGTGGATTGAGTGAGCACATAAAATTATTTATTACTTATATATGTATCACAATAGACTTTCGTTTAGTATGTTACGAAATCCTATTGAACATGTACTAAACACGAGTAATATAACGAAGTTTAATTATATAGTTTATTAGAGAGCAATCGGCCCTTGCGAAAATGGAGGATTGAGTGAGCATAATTATCTATTTGTAAATTTTTAAATACGGCACTAGGCAATCTGTCCATTGATAATTATATTCTTCACAAGTTTTACTAAAACCTAGTATACAATTTATTTTTGTAAACTCAATAGATTTGAAGATATTGACGATTTTCTGTGAGAACTGAGTGAGCACATTACAAACGATTTATCTTCTGTTTTACCTTTTTACAAAAAGGGATATTGGTTTTACAATTGTTTTAAAGCTTTTACTAAATTATCCTATTTTATTAAAAAAATTCTGAGGGTGCTCACTCAATGCACACGCACACCTGTAATTTTACTGGCTCTCAAGGACTGCTGCCGGAACACACCGATAGGTGCTTGGCGACAGATTTTCTACTTGAGGGTGGTAGCTGGCCAGGCGAGGAAAGAAGGCAAAATGCCCTTCCGCCATGCTGTGAAGCTAAAGCCCGCGGCAAGATTCGAACCATGGATCTGCTGCGCGGCAGTCATAGCCAATGCCACTGAGCTATCACTGCTTCGAAATAAATAAATTAAATAGAGTTTAAATTAAAATACTTTTATATATTTCAGTAAACTTTGGTTGTGAAGTTAATGGCTTTATCCTACCTCTCGATGAAAACAATAAAAATGGTTTAAAATATGAATATTTTAATGGGGAAATAGTGAGAATCCAATGTTTGAAGAACGACAATCTGTATGGAGATATGGAATGTTCAGGAGAAAATTTACCTAACGATTTTTTAAGTGAGTATTGAAATGAATAGGGGAACCAGGTTTGTACATTGTTTTTTTCGATAACTTTAATCTTCACCACAAGCTGAACCTAAAATAGGAACTTGCTCTCAAAGACAGCTGCCAGGACACACTGTTGGGTGGAAGGTAATAGATTTTCTACACGAGGGTGTTAGCCCGCCAGGCGAGCATTTGCTAAATGGTTTAACAAAAGTTTACTAAGAGTGTAAGTTTAATTTGAGTCTAGGTAACATAAGGTGTACTCATTGCTATAAACACAATTCAATTCAATAAGACAATTTTGGTGCACCGGTGGTATGTCGCCAATATTGTGTTCCTACATAAATTTTAAAAGGTTAGTTACATGGACAGTCTAAAGCTCCTAAAATTTTAATTACTCGTGCAGCCTTCACAACAGAATTATATATTGTCTGCATATCGAATTTTGCCGAAAAACCAAAGTCACCGATATCATTTTCAGAATTATCCAACCAATTAGGAAGAAAGGTTCTCGGGTGGTTACCACATTACACTATAAGACGTAGAATTGGTAGAACTAGGTAGACTGGCGACATCGTTGCAGTTGCAGTGAGCCAATGGTTATAAGTGGCTTATAGCTGTTTATTGTCGTATTCTATGGGAGAGGCTTTATCCAACGGCGGATGTCGTCCAGCTGATGATGATATAGATGAAGAAAATTATTTGTTTATTGTTTAGTTTTTAAGTGCGACTTATAAAAAAATATACCTTATAATAATAATAGATATAATTATAATCATGGTATAAAGTGTTCACCTCTAGAAGTTGATGTACATTAAATAATACTCACACTATAAACACGAACACACTAATCCCAGTACACACAAATGCATCATAATAGCTAGCATAAATGTTTAATTACATTTTTGTATTTTATAGATATGACGGCGTTTACGTCAAATGTCAAACGTCAGGTTGACAGTACTGTAGATGTCAACCTAGCGAAGCGTCATTGTCGATGGTAATGCGGGCGGCCATCTTGAACTCACTTCTGAACGAGACGGCGCTCGCGCACCACGCTTGTAACGAATC
Source organism: Plagodis pulveraria (assembly GCA_963890685.1). Taxonomy (NCBI): domain Eukaryota; kingdom Metazoa; phylum Arthropoda; class Insecta; order Lepidoptera; family Geometridae; genus Plagodis; species Plagodis pulveraria. Next base: position 3,485,435 of record OY982977.1, read on the forward strand.
GCTCAGAATCTTACCATCACGCTACTTGAAGATTTAATTAAGTTGAATTCGTAAAGTAGTAATCGCTAATTACCAAATTACATCGCGATTTCTGTGAATGCTGGTTAAAATACGTTGATTGTGATCTGAACTCATTCATTTGTATTTCCGCGCCCACCTGGGTGGGTAGGTACCCACGTAATTAGAAGAAGATTGTAGTAGTACTGGTGAAGGGCCTCCAGACCATTCTGACTCTTCAGATATATTATTTAATTAGAAGATTCTTACACTAATCCTCTAATAATATCTATTGTCATGTATAACTATTTAATAATAATGTTGAGCTCGCATTTATTTGTTTCTAACGACTCCGACGGAAGAGTCCTTTTTCACATAATACGGGCCACGAGCCTTGTGTGGAAAACAGGTGCTCAACCATTCCATTGTAACTGTACAATGTTCTATCAGAATAAACTTTTGTTTCATTTTCATTTTTCATTTTCATAATTGTATGTATATAAATTTATGTATATTGGCACCGAAATGAGATCGTTTGCCCACCTACTTACTGAAATTTAAATTATTATGGTTTGTTACAAGTACCTTGAAGTACTTATGTCATTTTCTTGTTTATATCCATAGATACACGGATATTTCAAACCATAAACTTCACTACAGCTGGAAATGAAAAGAGATATATAACATTAAAATGTTCTGCTGAAGAATTAAGCTCGGGGAAAAATAAAACAATTTATTTAAGGCTGAATCCCAGTATCTATTTATATGGTAAGTACGCATATATTTGTTGTGAACATAGTCGCACGCAGGCGTGTCGCATCATCCCGAGAAAGAAAATTGCAATTGTTTAGAATACAATCGAATAATTTATTTGTAAGACATGGTATGTATATAATAACAAAAGCATACAGGATGATATAATTAATTTCATCCTATTAGCTTTTGTAACAAGATTTCATGTTATATGTTTTTAAGCAATGCTGTTTATCAACAGCATGCGTTGCTACGCGGATGTCTGTGCTATACTGAAGACATTATGAATCAACTTTCTGAAAAAAAAATCAAAATCTGAACGGAAATAAAAAAACCGGCCAATTGCGAGTGGGACTCGCGCACAAAGGGTTCCGTACCATTATCTGTAACCTAATCTTGCAAGTTACAGACACTTCGCAGTGTTCGATTGAACTGGGTAGGTACGGCGAAAACCTCTTTTGTTGTATGGGAGCCCTCTTTAGTTATTTATTTTATTTTAGTTAATTATATTTTAAGAGAACATAAAACTAAATATTTATGTGAATAGTTAGAGCGTCTACCTGTCACCGTTATAAATATCGAGTAAGAAACGGTAAAAAATTCAAGTTTGTTGTTGAAATATATCATCTATAAAAATTTGAACTGTCTAGCTATCACCGTTCTTGAGATACACCCTGGTGACAGACGGACGGACAGCGAAGTCTCAGTAATAGGGTCCCGTTTTTACCCTTTTGGTACGGAACCCTAAAAATACAAATCGAAGTTGTTTACAAAATTACACGAGAACTGATTGAGAAATGTGACCCGTAGATAAGAATAACCAGAAATCCGGCGAGACATACGACAGCATTTTTGCTCAAGCTAAAACAGAGATGCTTTGCGCTCGCTCTGTCAGTCTTTGTGTTATTGTTTCATAATATTTAAACCTAAAAAGCTATCAGGAAGAGATTTCTCAGTACAATACGATCTGAAGTTGATGTTTTCTTCTTACAAAGAAATGCGTTAAGTTTTATTGATATTATAATGTCTTAGAGTTATCTTTATGTCTATAACTTTTACAGATCCATTTATTAATGGGTTAGCAATGGCCAAGATATTGGATCAGATTAATAATGAAAATAAGTTAGTAATACGTTATGAGTACGATGAAGACACAGTTTTAAATCTGGATTGTTATTCCAAGTATCCTGGACACACATGGCACTATGACCGTAAGTATTTACTTTTACTCAAGAAAAACATTGTTACATCTTATCTGATCGTGAAGCATAGGCGGAAGCTTAAAAATAAGACCCACATCGGCTTCAAAATATAACGGACTGTTCTATATCCTGGTGTACAATGTCCTGAACACAGAACAGATAAAAAAGTTAAACAGAACTCTGGGAACAGCGAAGTGAAGCCAAGTAAAACTATGTATCGTCGTGTACACAATATAATTACACTCACTCACGTACAGTGAAACTAAGCCTTTGCGTTTTTTGTAAACGTAAATATAAATAATAAATTTACATTGAAAATGCCGAGTTTGACAAGAAAAGGAATAAACAATCTTTGAAAAATTTATTTAATTTCTTTAAATCACATATTCGGCAACTATACTCTTAATAACCAAAATTAAGACTAATTTAGATAACTACTTTCTAGGTATTTTTGTGGATTTTAAAAAGGCGTTTGATACTATTAGACTCAAACTACTGATAAATAAGCTGAAAGACTTAGGTACAACTGGTACAGCCCTCAAGATTTTCGAATCGTTTAACTAACAGGCAGCAAGTAGTAAAAATAGAGAGCTAGGAAAGTGCTCTTTAGCAGATAAAATGTGGCGTATCCAAAAAAGTAAACTAGGTAGTAAATTAAAAAGGAAAACTAAACTTAAGATAGTAAAAGATCCTTGATCAGTGTTAGGTAGTTTATTCTTCATAACAAACATAAAGAACATCAGTTTAACAGGCATATCAGGGCATCTAAACCTATATATAGATGAAACTGGTCTTTGTTATTATTCAAATTCAGCATTTGGTGTCAAAGTAATCTAATGAATATCTCTCTAAATAAAAATAAAAAAAACAGCTGTTTGGTATTTAAAAGTAAATTTAAACTTCATGTCTGCATCAGAGGTAGTAATTTTTTTTCTGGTACTTTTGTTATTATCAATTCATAGATTTTCACGTGTCATAACAATAAATAATTAAAATAAGTATAATTTAAAAAACCTGAACTTAACTATTAGCAAGGTAATAATAGATGATCACAAGCCTTAATAATTGGGTTAAAATGATTAATTTAAAGATAGAGAACGTAGTTAACAAATGTAGGGTTGGCTATTGATTATGAGTAAGTATAATTTCAGCAAATTAATAGGAACGATTTTTAATAGAAATACTTTAAACTTAACAATGAAATAATAGGTCATTAATTAGGGCATATGATCTACAAGTAAAACAGGGCTTTGGTTACCACCACATTCTTCAGTTAGTTTGCATACACTCAACTGTTACTACATTTGGTTCCACAACATTTTAATAACCACAATATAGAAGATAGTTGGCAAGCATCACTTGGATCCCAAACTAGTTTAAATATAATATCCTAAGGCCAGTGCAATATTATGCAGCAAGCAAGCTATGCGGTCGTTTTTATGAAGTGTTGTTTAAAACTGGTATACTTTTGACGAGAAATTCCAAGACGTTTCCCTGATACGTTTGCGGCTGGTACATAACCAAAATTTCATACAATCTCCATAAAAGCTACCTTTTTAAACTCAAAACAACTATTGACAATATTTATCCCAAAAGCACCAATCACACGTATTGTCTAATAGAATGACTGTATCAAATATTTAGATATTGATGTACTATAATTATAGCAAAAATAAATTACTTCAACTGAACAATCAAATAAAGTCACTTATTGTTTTATGTTTCAGCAACACGAATTCTGACTATGGCTCCCAAAACTCCAGGAATGTTTGATAATGATATACATTCCTATAAGCTCCACAATTTATTTCAGCTTCACTCAAATTTTACTCACGGGAGTATTAGTTGCATAACTTGGGATGCTGATCAAACTGTGAGAAAAACAACTATAGTTGAGCTTGTAAAACATTTTGAATATTTTGGTGCTCCAGAAACAGGTATGAATACGTGGCCGAGGGCAGGCGTCGTGCCAGCAGAATTTTCTCCTAGAAATCCCAGGTCAAAGACTATATTAAAAAAAAGGAGTTATCGCAAGGACCCATTCCAAGGGAGGTTCTACACCCCCCCCCCTCCTACCCTCTCTCCCTATCAGCCATAAAATTGAATTTGAATTAAATTGAATTTATTGGTGTAAAGGTAAAGTCCTACCAGATGTGGCCAACAACCAGATTTGAATTTATCTGACCGATAAAAAAACTCTGCATGATATAAGAAATTCTATGATCTAATATTAGTAAATTTTTTTTTTTTTTTTTTGTGCCTAATAGGTTAGCCTTTGACCACTATCTCACCTGATGGTAAGTGATGATGTGGTCGAAGATGTTGTTCAGGCTAACCTAGAAGTACTGGCTCTCAAGTACAGCTGCCGGAACACACCGTTAGGTGCCCTACCACCATGCTATAACTACTGCCATCCTAAGACGACAACCGGGACCGACGGCTTAACGTGCCCTCCGAAGCACGGAAGCGCTCAGTAGTAATGTCACTAGCGGTCACCCATCCAACTCATGACCGCGGGCGACGTTGCTTAACTTTGCTGATCGGTTAAGAACAGCTAAGTAAACTTCGCTACGAGCGCTTCAAATAAAAATAAATGTATCAGTCCATCATCGTAAAATATGTTTGTTAATGATCATTCAGAAGGTGTATGTTTATAGAAGCATGTTATACTAATGAAGCCATTTGTCAGGAGTAGCAAAGATAATGCACACTGTCATCTGATGCGAGAAAGTGCAGACCGTTTTCACAGTTATACATAAGTCTGCCGTTGAATTCTCTTTCTTCTTCTCTTTATCTTTCTTGAACTTCTAAGGGTCCTTTGTCTTGGATATCAAGTCAAAGGGCACTTCACTCATTTTGCATAACTTTAAGAAAGCCATGATGTTTTATAAGCGCGAATTCTAAAATGCTTACAGATTAATAGAGGTGGAAATAATTCTTCCGTCAACGCGTTCCCCGTGCGCCAAAAAACCCATTAAGTCTTGTTCTAACGGAACAAGCTCGAGGCCCACCTGATGTTAAGCGGACTAACCTCTGCCTACAACAGATGCATTTCGTCACAGATCACGAATTGCACTGCGCCCTTCACCTTGAGACATAGTTCTTAAGTCTCTTGTGCCTCGAATTTCACTGGCTCTCAAGGACTGCTGCCGGAACACGCGGTTAGGTGCTTGGCGACAGATTTTCTACTTGATGGTGGTCGCTAGCCAGGCGGGCATTTGCAAAATGCCCTTCCACCATGCGATGAAGCTCAAGCCCGCGGCGGGATTCGAACCATGGACCTGCTGCGTGGCAGTCCATAGCCAATGCCACTGAGCCATCACTGCTTCGAATTGGCGGAAAATGACTGAATTGGGAAGGTCGGCGCGTGGCGGGCGAGACGTTTAAACAAATACGCTTGTTTACGCTTGGGTGCTCCAGTACCTTATATCAATTGACAGTTTGATGGGGTACTTGAAGTACTCAAGATTAATTAAGAGGATATTAGAACTCGCGAAAAAAAAATACGTGTTACGCTCGGGTCAAAGTCAAAATCATTTATTCAATTTAGGCGTCCACGACGCTCTTATGTAGGTCAATTACAAATTTTAGTTTTGAAATATTCTGCATTGTACTTTGAGTACCCAGTTTTTATGTCGTTCCATTCCCATACGATTGTTAAGAACGAAATGACAAATTAGAATCTTGTGTCATTTGTCATGATGGCTTAACGGTTTGAGCATTCTCCGGCTATAGGGGTGGATGGCGCGGATTCGAATCCTGCTCTTGGCTATTTTTTTTTCTCGTTGTAATTTTGTAATTATGGAGGTGTGGTAAGAACAATGATAACTTATTGTTGTTTATCGCGCATCACATAATTACCTAAGTTCGAAAAGTTAGCCTTTTGAAGTACAAGATACAATTAAATGAATGAGTAATGGTGCCAAACCTTTATTAAAATTTTATTTAATTTCATATTAATTAGTAAGTTGTTCTGTCAACACAGTATTTAAAAACTAATATATCAATACACCATGACTTATTTTTGCAGAGACATCATTATTAGAAAATAATGGAGTTTCATATCCAACTGATTATACATGGCACCTTAGCGTAAACGGAAATGAAGAACCGTATTATAATTTCTACGATGGTGACCAAGCAATGATTGCGTGCTATGATCCTAACGGAGATTTCACGAATATCGTTTATACGACAAAATGTAAGTAGCGACGTCTGGGACATCTGCGTTGAACAGGCTTACAGTCCGAAGGGTTTTGTAAAAGGTTGAACGCGTGTAAAAGTGTTTAAGTGTTCTTTTCAAATTCTTCTATCAAAATATTGCTGTCCTCATCATTGGTAATAAATAAGCTAAGTGCGAATCATCTGCATTCTTCTCTAACATTGCATGTTTTGTATTAACGCTTGCTAACCGAATAATCTTATACAGTTATAACGAAATGAATTAAATTTGAACCTCGATAATATATAGTTAAACGGGTCTATTCACACTCGATAATATACTCTTCATACTAGCGACTTATTTACAAATGATTAGAGCACAAAATTCTTGCCACAAGTGGGAATTGAATAATCATTCCCTGGATTCGCGCAGAGTGCCTTTACCTCTTGGCTATCAGAACACGCTCGACTAAGTCGAATCTTGTGCTCCAATTATTTTATTTTCAACGTTGCGGCCATAGATAGCTAGTGAAATACCGATACAATTTCAATCAGACTCTTATTTCAGCTTATGGTCAAACTTCAACCAGGGCGTCAAGTCTGCTAATCAATATAAATTTATAATGGACTCGGCCTGGTCAATTTTGACAGTGTTGGTCGTCTACTAACTCCATATCGTTCATATTGAGTCAATATTGATTCAATCTCGGTTTCATATTAAAACGAAACGAAATAATAAATTAATAATAAAATTGTTTTCTGAATTACCTTACTCTTCTCTTTTAATTTTTTGTTGGCAATATCGTCAAACCAGCCTAGATTCATCATAGATTCATATATATGGGATCAGCAGACTACTGATTCTGTCTTCTATGAATCTAGAATGAATCTTTGCTGAATATGAACATGTAATTAAAAGTCAAAGTCAAGTCAAAGTGATTTATTGCATTCATGAGTACATGAGGTGACACAAACATTATTTATAGAGCATACATGAAACCCATTTGGGTATTGCAATATTACCATGAAGGACATGGTATCGTTGATAGGTACATATTTAAGATGTATTTTTATTGAGCGTGTAACAGACATTGATTTTTAAACAGTGATGGTGGAAAAATATTAAGTATTATTATATTATTGTATCTTATATCATTATTATATCATGTCGATTTAAAATTTAATCTTCTGTCATGGGTCAAGTTATCATTAAAATATTCATTCAAATTATAATAACATTTGTTAATAAGCATGCATTTTATTTTATTTACAAATTTATTCATATTCTCTTCACTTCAAATATCATTTGGTAAATGATTACTTTTAGGACAAAAGTGAAAAATCAATTAAAAAAAATACAATTTAATCTTAATCTATCGGACAATAACAATTATTAGAATGAGAACAACATGATCTTAAACTACTTACTATTTAAACAACCAAAAGAACCAATCAACCACTTTATCACTCACTGATCGCACCAAACGTCAAACCAGCAGAGCTTCCGCACGCCACCGAAGTTAGCAAGAAAGTGAGTTGTATGCTACCTGCGCTGGTATTTATAAGGATCGCGCCCCACCACTCTTAACAAATAGCTTAGATCGCTAACACGGCCTCTCCTGACTATGCGTTGCCCTCGACCGCGTCTTGAATGTCGGGAAGCGCTTGAAGTGGGGTGACATCCTCAGCTACAGCAGACCAGGAAGTTCCAGCCGGTGCATCATCGTCTTGAGAATGAGGCTGTGACGATTTGCTGGCATTAGCAGTGTTCGCATCAAGATTATCATCTGTGAACAATAAAACTTCAAGCTAATTATAATTTTAATCAAAAGTCATGCCTATTTCTCTTGCACACTCATCTTTCAAGGCCCTCAAACATCCATCCGCAGACATTATATAGCTAAGAACATATAAGAGTTCAAAAAAATCATGAAAATTCTTTCATGAAGTTCTACGAACTCTGAACGACTCACACTTTCATCATTCTTAATTCATCATCTTTCAGCTACGCACATACATTATAACTAAACATGTAGGGCAATATCACGCAGACTATTGCCGATAGGATCGTCCGCGCAGTCCGTCCTCTACATATTGTAGGCACCCCGCAGTTTGCCTCCTCGATCAAAACGCATGTAGGGCAATATCGCGCAGACTATTGCCGAAAGGATCGTCCACGCAGTCCGTCCTCTACATGTTTTCTCATCGAGATGCCCCGCAGTTCATCTCGGCACACTTACCAAATATACATGTATGGCAACATCGCGCAGACTATCGCCGATAGGATCGTCCACACAGTCCGTCCTTACATGTCATCTCATCAAGATGCCCCGCAGTTCATCTTGACACAGCAAATACACATGGGTGGCAACATCGCGCAGACTGTTGCCGGCAGGATCTTCCACGCATTCCGTCCTTCATGTGTCGTACGCAATACATACGCTCAAAGAATGCAGCGCAAGTACACCAATCTCCTCGCCAAGGCACCATATACTGGGCCGCGGCTTGTGTGGTCTTCCCATTTGAGCCACTTAGCAGTCGCAGCTCGTAACGACCGCTCGGCAGCGCACTGTTATACCCCACTTCCCTGTACTATTTTGCTGACCTATCCTAAATCAACCCCTTTCAGCTAATCTAGCATTTATACTTTCCCATGCCCCTCACCTACTCACCTCAGTCTTCATCCGTTTCCCATCCGCGTCGGTCATACTATATTTTTCTATATTAATTTTACTAATTTCATTTAATTTTCTATTTAATAAACTTTTATTATTTTAGTGAATTAAAAATCTTTTTTTAAACGAACGCCTCAATTCTGTGAAATTGTGAAAACTTTGAAAACAAAAGTGAAAATCTGTGAAAGTGAGTGAAAATAACTTACCTGAATTCTATAATCTCCGAATCCACTGCATCCTGAAGACAGAACATCCACTGTATCCTGAAAGAAAAATCGCTGTATCTACTGTATCCTGAAAAAAAAAATCGCTGTATCCGCTGTATCCTGAAGAAAATCACCGAATCCTGAAAATTGAATCACTGTATCCTGAAACATCGCACTGTATCCATTGTTTCCCGAAAGAACTCGCTGTTCCCGCTGCACCCTGAAAAGCTGTAATCTCTGAAACCTGAAAAAAAAAGTGAACCCGCTGTATCCTGTGACGCTGCATCTGCTCGACCCTGGTTCCAGTACTACTTTCGAAGTGTTTCCAGCTCTAATATGTTCCTGCTAATTCAGTGAGTCAAAACTATTGTTCCTATGACTGTGTGTTTTCGTGTATTATAGTAAAAGACATTCCATTAATTAACGCAAATATTCTACAAGTTCTATTTTTAGATTGAGCATTAAGTATCCAATTCATAACATAGCTTAAAATAAGCAACATTGAGTCTCAGTCGCCTTTCGCCCACGCATTACGGCGTTGCATTTCTGTGAACTGATAAGCCTGTACGATCACCGAGTCTCTGCACCGTTTTAAGTCAGTTACAGATTAATTAATTGTTTGTACCGGCTTTGCATTATTGTATGTCTAACATTTAATATTACAGTTTAATAGGTCACAAAGTCACTGGTAATATAATAAGTGTTAACTGTACTCATTAATGACTAAATCTAAGGACGTCAAAGACGAAGAATCACAAGTAAAAATGTCGGAAATTGACCTTAATATTCTAATTAAATTTATTGGAACTTTTGATAGTTCAAGGGATGCTCTGAGCCCTTTCTTAAATAACTGTCGCAATGCGATAAATTTAGCGTCAAGTTCACAAACCGACATTCTGCTAAAATATATACTAAGCCGACTTCATGGTAAAGCTGAAACAGCATGTGCTGTCAAAGAGTTTGCAAAGTGGTCACAGCTTGAAGAATTTTTGAAGACGCAATTTGGTGACGTCAAACATTATTCCTACCTACTTTCAGACCTTCAAGAATGTAAGCAGGGTCGAAATGAATCTGTAAGCCAATACTCTTTGCGAATTTAATCCTGTCTAGCAAAACTACTAACTGAAATTAACATTTCTATACCTACTAAGAAAAAAGATGAACTTGCAGGTCGCGTAGCCGCGATGCAGGACTTGGCTTTGAATACGTTTACAATAGGCTTAAATCCACAATTATCTACAGTTGTGAGATGCAAGGATCCTAGTACTCTGAATGAAGCAATAAATTTTGCCTCTGCTGAAGAAAAAATTTTAGGAATCTCTAATAGAAAACATCAGTTTTCTTCATCCAATAGCCCACAAACACAATACCGTCTGAACTCCTTTAATCCTAGGTCTCTAAGCCAACCCTGGAATCAACCAGGACCATCCAACTCAAACTCTAGACCTCAAGGCCAGCCCTGGAATCATCCCGGGCCTTCCGGTTCAAATGTTTTAGTGTGCCGCTACTGCAAAAATATTGGCCACAGTATCGATAATTGTCGTAAACGTCAATTTAACAATAATCGTCGTAACCAAAACTTTAGTTTCAACTCTCAAAGTGCGGGAAACTCAAACTATAATAATAACAGCAATAATAATAATCGTGCTGTACACAACTTCCATCATCATGATGCTTCAATACCACATTTCGATGAACACTACTATGCCACTGACAATACCGCGATTAATCTAACACATGATCAGAATGATTGCGACCGAGCCAATCATTTAAACGAGTAGAATTTCCCGATACAAGGTGTCGCACGGGAAATGAAGTCATGAAAGCCGGTGCCCAAATCTCTAAGCCTATTAACCATGATGACAAATTTGACGATGATATAGACAATACTATCTTTGAAGTGACATCGAATACATCTAAACGACTCTTACCTTATGTACTTATACAAACTGAACTCGCAGATTCACCTTTAACGTTTTTAGTCGACTCAGGCTCCACAGTTTGTTTAGTAAAATCCTCTTCTATTTCAAAAAATAGGCCTCTAGTGAAAACGAAACAAATACTTCTAAAAGGTATTGACGTAAATAGTGAACTTACACGCACTCTAGGCCATTTCTCAATTAAGCTGTTTCCAAATTCCAAAATTTGCCATGATTTTCATATTGTAAACGAAATTAACCTATCCTACAATGGAATAATAGGTAGTGACTTACTTAACGAATTAGAATGTACAATTGACTACAACCAAAGCTCATTGCTAATAAAAGACAGGTCAATACCGCTACTATTTTGCGATCCGGTCTATGTTATCCAACCTCGTACAGAGACTATCATCGAATGTTCTGTATCCAATCCGGAATTAATAGAAGGACTTGTTCTTGATTGCCTATGTCACGAAGACATTTTAATTGCTAATTGCATTGTAACAGTAAAACATAATAAGAGAATCAATATATCTGTTGTTAATGTATCTGAAACCCCAGTGACCCTTAAATCTGACCTCAGCATAACTCTTGTCCCACTTAATTCTGATGAACCTTTTGAATGTATTAATGCCACTGTATCACGTGAAACCACAGACACTGACTCTTATCTACGTACTCAAGAAGTACTTAATTTATCAAGAGGATCACATCTTAACCCTGAAGAAGCTAATGCACTTCGTGATGTCTGCTCCGAATATTCAGATATTTTCTATGTTCCAAGAGATAAATTATCTCATACAAATGCACTTAATCATGAAATTGTGACAACTCTTCAAAATCCCATTCACGTAAAATCTTACCGCTTCCCTGAAGTACACAAAGAAGAAGTTAAAAAACAAATCGACCATATGCTAGATCAAGGTATCATTGAACCATCTATGTCTCCATGGTCTTCCCCAATTTGGGTTGTCCCAAAAAAATTAGATGCTTCTGGGGAACGAAATGGCGCATTGTTATCGACTATCGTAAGCTCAATGATATTACCGTTGGTGATAGCTATCCTATTCCTCAAATATCAGAGATTCTAGATCAACTTGGCCAGTGTAAATATTTTTCTACCCTTGACCTTGCCTCAGGATTTCATCAGATCCTTATCAATGATGATGACGCACCCAAAACTGCCTTCAGTGTCCCTCAAGGCCACTATCAATTCAATCGCATGCCATTTGGCTTAAAAAATGCACCCGCCACCTTTCAACGTTTGATGAATACCGCTCTATCAGGCCTCCAGGGCGTGCGCTGCTTCGTATACTTGGATGATATCGTTATCTACAGCCACGATTTTAATAATTCTCACATCGAAAACCTATCGTCAGTGTTCCAAAGATTGCGAGATTTTAATCTCAAGCTCCAACCTGACAAATGTGAGTTTCTGCGACGTGAAGTTGCATACCTAGGCCATGTAATAACTGAAAACGGCGTTAAACCTAACCCTGAGAAGACAAAAGCAGTTACCGAACTTCCAATTCCTAAGTCCCCAAAGGACATCAAATCCTTTTTAGGGCTTGTTTCTTACTACCGGAGATTTATTCCTGACTTTTCTAAGATAGCAAAGCCACTAACTCTACTTTTAAAAAAGGACTCTCCCTTTTCTAGGGAACACAAACAACAACTTGCATTTGACGAACTTAAACATAAACTTACCTCTGCTCCCGTCCTTATCTACCCAGATTTCTCCAAACCATTTATCTTGACATGCGACGCATCTAACCATGCAATTGGTGCCGTGTTGTCACAAGGTCCAGATGGTCAAGACAGACCAATCGCATATGCTTCTCGAACACTAAACAAGAGTGAATTCAACTATAGTACAACTGAGAAAGAGCTCCTTGCTATTATCTTCGGTTGCAAAACTTTCCGTCCATACCTGTATGGACGCAAATTCAGAATAATAACGGATCATCGTCCTCTAAAATGGCTCTTTAATCATAAAGACCCTAGTAGTAAATTACAAAGATGGCGACTCAAGCTGGAAGAATACGAATACGAAATCGGTTACCAGAAAGGAAAACTTAATGCTGCCGCTGACGCCCTCTCTAGGTATCCTGTTAACCCAATTCAAGATGGCGATCCCCTTAACCTTGACGAATCCATCAGCCCATTAAGTGGTGATCCTGAAATTGATTTTATTCCTCTTGACTTACCTAATCCACAACAAGACCCTTTGCTCGAACAGCAACTTCCGAACTCAATGATTCCTGAAATTGATAAAAACATAGATAATAACACTGACTTACCTTTAACATCTCGACTTGACACTGAAACCAATATTAACATACCTACGACACCCCAACTTGAACCTGCAACAAATCTTAACTTACCTTCTACATCACAACTCGATCCTAATAGCAATTCTCCTGGTAATCTTGATGAACCTGTAATTGAACAGAACTTTCAAACACCTCCAAATACAGAAAATCTAAGCAATTTAAACGAAACTTATTCCAAATTTCTAAAAACAATGAACAGCAAATCATTTACATCTAACGCGAAAATTCTAGAGTCTAAAACAAATGTACTTAAAAGCCCTGACAACATAATTGTCATACCTACTTCTATAGACCTCGACGAAAGCAACCCTCATATAGACAATATTATAAGCGAATTAGAAAACAAAGAAGAAATTCTTAACAGAGAAAGAACTCTGTTTTCATTTATAAACTTTAATTATAAAGGCCATTCCATCTATCTCCTTTTTACTAAAGTCAATCATTTCGACAATGCATCCTATGAAGATATATACACCTGTTTAAAGAACTTGCGAAACGATCTTGTCCAGAAAACTATCAGTCGATTCAGTATCACAGATTTCAAAAATCCTTTCGAAGCCCATTCACATACAAAACTTTACAACATCCTCCTATTCCTCTTTCACAACACAGACATATTCGTTACTATTTATCGTGATTCTATAATATTCCCAACATTGAGCGAAGTAAAGAAAATTCTTCGTGAAAATCACGACATACCCATTGCTGGACATTTAGGTAGCGTGAGAATGCTAAAACGAATCCAAGAGAAATACCTTTGGAAAGCTATGCGCAGTGACATAGAGAACTATGTTAAATCGTGTAAGCTCTGTCAAGAGAATAAAGCACTTCGAAAGGTCAACCGCGCTCCTATGCCAATTACCACTACGTCCACATCACCTTTTCAACGCGTTGCAATGGATATCGTTGGTCCATTACCAGAAGCTGGACCTGCTAAACTAAAATACATCCTCACCTTACAGGACGATCTCACTAAATTCTCTTTAGCATATCCAATTCGTTCAACAACTGCCGAAGAAACCAGTGAATGTCTTTTATATCCCTCTTTGGATTACCTAAGACCATTCTAACAGACCAAGGGACTAACTTCACAGCAGAGCTATTTAAGAAAACATGCGAATTTCTGAAAATAAAACAGTTATGGTCAACCCCTTACCATCCACAGACCCAAGGCGCTTTAGAACGTAGTCATTCCACACTTAAAGAATACCTCAAATCATTTGTTAATGACAAGCAAGACAACTGGCCTCGTTACGTTTACACTGCTATCATGACTTACAACACTAACGTCCACTGTACGACAAACTTTACGCCTCATGAACTTTTATTTGGGCAAAAACCTTTCCTGCCTGACTCCATCTATGACTCTGTTTCTGACTCCACATACCCTGAGTATCTGAAAATGCTTAGCCACAGACTTAAGTATTCCAGAGAAAAGGCTATAGAAAACATTAATAATTCGAAGGAAAACTCTAAGAAATACTATGACACTCATACGAAACCCCTGACATATCAAGTTGGAGACCTTGTCTATCTCAAAAATCACTTACGTCTCAGAAAAGCACTGCCTCCTATATGGAAAGGTCCTTATAAAGTTATTCAAGTTCATAACAATAACACTGTGACATTACAAATAGACAGACGACATGTACGACATCACATTGACCAAATTAAATTAGCGACTTCTAACTCTGTTTAAATATCTAACACTATATTTTAAATTTTCAGAACCATACTACCATTTCTTCTTGCGACATCCTTGGCTGAGGAACTCGTTACACCACTGGATAAAAATCCTGGTATCTATTTCGACCCTGTCAGCACTTTAAAACTTGTAAATGATCATGTTCATTTTATTATCCCCGTAGATTTAAAGTTTATTAAACCGCACTTAACAAATATTAATAATATTATTGATACTTTTAGAATCTTATGCGAAAAAAATAAAGCAATTGACGATTTTCGATGCCTAAATACTCTTCAACCACTGACCTCCCTCTATGATGACATCCTTCGAGATTACGATTCGATATCTCACATGTTATCTACTAGAAATAAAAGATCTGCCTGGTTTGCTGGTATAGGTACAGTAATGAAAAAAATATTTGGTACTATGGATGAAGATGACTATGAAAAATATAATGACGCCATTCAGTCTCTCCACGCAAACGATAAAAAGTTAGCTCACCTAATAAAACGAAACATTTTCATATCCGAATCTGCGATTCTAAACTTTAATAAAACTCTACAAATTATTTTGAACAATGAGGTCCGTTTGAATGAAGTCACTAATAATCTGCTTAAGAATGTATCTTTAGTTACTAATGAATAACTATTTAGAAATAAGTTAAGCGAAGTCCTAAATGTTCTTCACGCTAGTTTACTTACCATATCCTTTAAACTAGAAGATATTGTAAATTCTATAATGTTTGCAAATAGCAATGCATTACACCCTTCAGTAGCTACTCCGACTCAACTATGTGCCGATATTGAAGGTAGTTTAAGGCATCTCCCTAAGTATAAGGAATTCCCCGTTAGTTTAAGTGTAAAAAATATTAATGTACTGTTAAAAGTCTCTGAACTTGCCGCTTACAATAGTGTAAATAGTATAATATTTGTATTAAGAATCCCGTTAGTTTACCATATTGAATATGATCTCTATAAGATCATACCAGTTCCAATACCTCATAATGTAGGCTCGTCAAACTCGTATGCTTTAATTGTTCCTACTGTTAACTATGTAGCGCTAAGCAAAGACAAATCTACATACTGTACACTAAATGATCTAAACTCTTGTATATCTTTATACAATGGTAATCTTGCGTGTGATATTTCCAATATTTTATCAGTTATCTCGAATCCTATTTGCGAAGTGGAATTTATGATAAAAATCATAAAATCATTACCTCCACAATGTGAAACAAAATTTATTAACGGCGATATTGATATCTGGCAAAATCTTGGACATAATAATTGGATATTTGTACAAACACGACCTACTAAATTAACATTAGAATGTAATTCTCAAAATAAAGAAATAACTATTATTGGAACAGGTATTTTGTCACTTGAACCACAGTGTGTGGCATTCTGCAGAAATGTAAAGCTATTGGCAATGCTCACCTTGGAAGTCAACATACCACATATACAATCAGATTTTAACCTCATTGATGACTCGTGCTGTAGTTTAAGCACGTTCAAAAAATTTAACGTTAACACATCCGCTGTAACTATTTCTAATATTAACCTTGATCAACTTAAAAACCTAAAAGGTCAGACAGATCTGATATCTACAGAACTTGATAATTTTATTAACGACAATAGCAATATTTTCAAAAACCACATTAGCTTCCCTATTCTTAACATCATTTTTATAATCTCTTTTTTCATATTTATAATATATTATTGTAAATCCAATAACTTTAGATTACCTTTTCTATGTAAAAGGACCTCTACTCAAGTAGAAGAGGAAATATCCAGAGAAGAAGAAATTTCTCTGCCTAGGTTAAGAATATAATAAGTACCTACATATAATCAATTGTATTTAGTTCTAGAATAAGCTAATGTTATCTTTGAAAGACGCATCCTAATTACCTTAAACTATTTTAGTGAATTAAAAATCTTTTTTTAAAAACCTATTTCACGGACTCCGTATAACAGCACGTAGGGGCCTCGCATACCTGAGTCCAGCTTCCCAGTTGACTGTGAACACTTTATTACGAATACAAGATCGTTAACATTAAAGACTCGAGTGGACGCCTGCTCTGATTAACGTGTTGTTTAACTTGGTTTCGTTGCAGCAGTTCAGTGGCTCAAGATCGGCGTAACTATGGTTACGCTTCCCAATTTGGCTGCGCATTATCGAGCGCCATGTTACAGATGAGAGACCGAATCACGGGTGGTGGCGTCGATTCCAATCAAATTTGATATTTGTGAGTTAGGAAATACAAATAGTTTTGGTCGCAAAGTCTTTGATATATCGCCTAGAATAGCCAGTTAATCCTAGGAATTGCCAAACTGGTTTCACGTATTGTGGCTCCGGCGATTCTGCCAGGGATTTGATCTTGCGCGGGCTCGGCCTAACCTGACCTCCATTAATAACCCTACCCAAATATTCAATCACAGTGGTTAAGAATGTGTTGTGTACTGTTTATCTTTAGTCCTGACGTAAGTTATCCCGTCCCTATTTAGAATATCAGTGCTAATTATGATAGGTGTGGACATGTAAGACGACGGCATCACTACTAAGTCTACTTCTAAAGAAATTTCGCTAAACTCAAGCATGAGGTTGATGTATAACTTAGCTAATATCACGTGGTCACTTAGTCCCTTCAGTGTACAGTTGGTCGGTTTTAACTGCCATGAAAAGTACTTAACGACATCTGAAGAGACCAAAAAGACGTCCAGAGCGCCGCTATCTATAAAAACATCTACTGGTATGCCTTATTCTACCGCTGTGATAGTGTCGTTACTACTACTGTCGGTAGGGGCATGGCAAAGGTTCACGTTACGTTTCTGCTGTTTGGACCTTGCTTTTGCAAAGCAGTCGTCCTCGCTGTGACCATATTTTTTACAGAAAGAACAAGTAGAAACTGGTGAATCAGAGAGTTTAGGCTTTTGTGAGCAGTTGCAACTTCTATGACCTACCTGCTTGCAATTAAAGCACTTACTGCCGGAAGAAGTCATTTTATCATTACTTCGTTTTCTAGTATCAAACGATGATTGAGTTTTGGACAACGTGTTGTTTTGATAAGGCTTCACGTAAATTGACAGGAATGATACGAGGTTCTCGGGTGATAAACTTGCGTTGGCAGCGGCCGCCCGTACTTGTGCGTCAGTAATGCCACGGATAACGATAAGAGTCAGTAACTCTTCACTCAATCCCTTGACTATACGTAAGCGCAGCAGTGAACGTCGCGCATATTCGCTGTATGATGCGTACTTATCCGATGTGGTGTTCATAATTTCAAACAGAATGTTTGCGTAATCTAGCTTTCGTGGGCAAAGTGGCTTGAATTCACGTTTAAAACTACTCCAAGACCTATCACTACTAACCCACTCATTTAAACAGATTTTTGCATCGCCTTTTAGGCACCCTGCGACTCGCGATAGGCATTCTAGGTCATCCCAACGATTGGACAGCTGTGCGCGATCGACTTCATCGCACCAGGAATCAATATCGTGCAATGACGGGTCGAAATTAGAAATATAATAGCTTTGAGAGCGGCCTTGAATTATGGATTGTATTGCGTCAACTAATGCTTGTGTAGCAGAAGTATCGACACTTTTGGTTTTGGAGGTAGATTCAAAATGATTTTCAATAGATTCCAATCTTGTTAGGATCGTGTCGAGTGTGTGATCTAGGTTTGCATGCGAAGGTTGATTACTGTCCAGTGTGCTATATTTCAAATGTGAATCGCGCTGCAATTGTAATTGCGGCCGTGAACGAGAACGCGTTTTCGCATGGCGATGCTAGCGTGTCCGTGATTGAGACCGTGAGTGCGAACGCAAACGTGCCCGAGCATGAGAACGCATCCGCGATCGTGATATCGGTGGTGTGCGCATGCTCCGCCGTGATTCTCGCGCACCGACTACTTTACTCGACCTACTACTACACGACCGGTCGCGTGTGATATGACGTCGGCGCGATCGGCTGCGTGATTTACGTGGTTTTGGCATAATGTCAACACATATAAACACACAACACAGAAAATAGCACGGATGAAATAAATCGATACCAAGTGGAGGGTAGGAAAACCCGATCAGTTCCCTTGGTTTGCTTAGTCAGAAAAAAAAAATGTTTATGGCCGACGCCGTCAAAACAAAGGGCTTGGATTGAGATCCCACTGCCGATTTTAGGACAAAAGTGAAAAATCAATTAAAAAAAATACAATTTAATCTTAATCTATCGGACAATAACAATTATTAGAATGAGAACAACATGATCTTAACTACTTACTATTTAAACAAACCAAAAGAACCAATCAACCACTTTATCACTCACTGATCGCACCGAACGTCAAACCAGCAGAGCTTCCGCACGCCACCGAAGTTAACAAGAAAGTTAGTTGTATGCTTTGTAGTGAGGGAGGACATAGATGCTGACTACCGCTATACGGACGTTCAGCTCCACCGGGTTTTGGGCAAGGGGAGGCCCTCTTATAGCCCGGGAGGGAGGAGTGCCGAAGGCACTTCTCCTGAGACGGGCGCATAAGGCGAAAAGCGCCTTATACCTCCGTCTCCTGCGAGCGCCGAAAACGCTACGCTATTATCGGGAGGGGTGACAGCGAGCTCAAGGGCACCACTGTGGTTCGGACCTCAACTTGTCTCGCTGCCGAGAGACATTAGGGGAATCGGAACTAAATGCCCCGGTACAACTGCAGTGTTGTACCGTTGAGAATGGGCCCTATTGAATATTACTCTGTGACTATTTGGAGAGACACTAATCGGGATTTTATTTTTGCCTCGAGCTCGCCGGCGAGCTTGGTGTTTGATAGTGTAACCTCTGATTACCGCACACCTGGGGATGTTACCGGGACGACTTGCGGACAACGCTAAAGCTGCCAACGTAATGGCTGCGATGGGGTCATCCGGGTCGTCCAATACCTGCCGTGGTCGCCGACGGGGGGGTTTAAACCATGGGTCGGATGAGGTTAGTTGTATGCTACCTGCGCTGGTATCAATGATCATGATCTATACCTATGATCGCGCCCAACCACTCTTAACAAATAGCTTAGATCGCTAACAATACTTTAATAGCAGAGACATAAGGACTTTTACTATATAATTGTAAGCGACTATTTGGTAGGGACATTTTGTTTGTATGGTCTGTTCTTGCAGTATAACGCTTTGTAGTGCTGGGTTTAGCACTTTCAAATATTGTACTATTCTTTCGAACAAATTTGCATAACTCCAAAATATACATACATGTTAGAGTCAAAATTTTATGTTTAATAAATTGTGGCCTGCACAAATCCATATTGTCTATATTAGAAATTATTCTTATTAGTTTTTTCTGTTTTTTAAATAAGTCATCCACATCCGTGCCATTTCCCCATAAGATAATACCGTAGTTCAGCCAGGAATGTGCATATGCATAGTACGCTGTTATTGCTGTGCTCTGGTTCGTGCTGTTCTTAAGTTCGTATAGAGCGTAGGTGAATCTAGAAATTTTGGATTTTAGTTTTTCAATATATGCCTTCCAATTCAAACCCGAATCCACCTCTATACCCAACAATGTACAATTATTTACAGTTTCAATTTTTAAGTCATTACTTTTCAGTTCTACATTCAGTTTAGATTTTTGGTAGGGAAGAAATTCGATTAGCTTTGTTTTCTCATAGTTAACTAATAAGTTGTGCCCACTTTTTATTGAAAGTGTCTTTTATAACGTCATTAAAGTTGGAAGTGTTTTCGAATTCAAACAGCAGAGACACATCATCAGCGAATAGGACACATGCTGTGTTTATTATTTTAGGCAGCTGATTTATATAGACTAAAAACAACAAACATCCTAATACGCTACCTTGAGGAATAGAGCCATTTAGAGTTAATGGTTGGGATAGCCAGCTTTCTATTTTACATGACATCGAGTTATAATTTTCAGTTTGTACATATTGTATTCTATTATTTAAGTAAGATCTCAGGCATTCATAAGCATACCCCTTATTCCCGCGTCATTTAATTTGGATAAAAGAATGTCAAATCGTACTCTATCATACGCCTTCGTCATGTCGAGTAGTATACCTATAGAATATTTTTTTTCATTTATGTTGTTGAAAGCTTGTTGGATGTGAAGCGTTTTATGTCGGGGAAATAATGATAGACTTTACTTTATAAATCATATTAATGTTATTTCCTGAAAAATTTTACAACTTCTTTAGACTGACGTCTAATAATCAATTGTTTTACAACAATTCTAACTATTTTAAAATTGACAACTTATGACAATCTATACAAAATGAGATTGTATAACAATTTATCTATACATAACTAAAAAGGTTGAACGTGCGCCGCCACATCACCCCCCTACGAAGAAAAGAAAACCAAGGAAAAAAAAAATAACTATATATTACAGATCTAAAATGTTTTTAAACCTAACCCTTCTACCAGATCTCGTAACAACCGGAGTTGGCGAGGCTGCAAGAGGTGGTGAACTATTGTCTGTCAACTCAACTGGACCAGCAGAACGCGGATATAACGAAAGGTTGCTCGTCGTTGATGGTTCACTGAACGTTGGAGCGGATGAAATGGGAGGTTCAACGTGAGCTGGCTTAATTCTATCTATGCTAACTGTTGATTCTTTACCTTTAAGGTCGATATTGAAAGTTTTGTCCCCTCTCCTAAAAACTCTATATGGGCTAGTGTACGGAGGTTGTAATGGACGACGTACGGTATCGTCACGTAACCAGATATGTGTTGCAGTCGCCAGGTCTTTAAAAATAAAAAACGATGGTTGCGTATGACGCGAAGCGGGAACAGGACGCAATACCTCCATATAGCTTCTGAGATCAGAGACAAAATCTGAAACGTCGTCAGGATTCCTGGGAATGTCTGGTGTTACCAAGAATTCTCCAGGTAAACGAAGAGCTTCTCCATAAACAAGTTCAGCGGAGGAAGATTTGATGTCTTCCTTAAACGCTGTCCTCATACCGAGAAGTACAAGCGGAAGTGCCTTTGTCCAAGATTTTGACTGGCACATTAAAGATGCCTTCAACTGGCGGTGTAATCGCTCTACCATGCCGTTAGCACGAGGATGATAGCTAGTGGTGCGAATTCTTTTGGTTGCGCATACATTCATCAGACGTTGAAAGAGAGCGGATTCAAACTGACGTCCGCGGTCTGTTGTTAAAAAACTGGGAACACCAAAACGAGACACCCATCCGTTAATAAAAGTATCAGCAACCTCTTCAGCTGTTATCGAGTTCATTGGCCAACCTTCCGGCCAGCGAGTGAATCTATCGATAGCGGTTAAAAGGTAATTGAACCCATTAGAATGTGGCAACGGACCAACAATGTCCAGATGAACATGCCTAAACCTGCCAGATGGACTGTTAAAATAGCCAAGGGGAGACATGCAATGTCTAGTCACCTTACATCGTTGGCAGTCGGCGCAAGAACGCGCCCAATTGCGACAATCCACATTCACATTCGGCCAGACATACCGCTCAGTCACCAGGCGTGCGGTTGCTCGCGCACCAGGATGGCTAAGGTTATGGCATCTGTCAAAAGCGGCTCTACGAAAATGCTGAGTGAGAAATGGACGAGGACGACCAGTGGAAGTATCACAAACAACAGTGATATTCGTCCCAGGTATAACTATATTCTCTAATTTAAGCGAGGAGTTCCTGCGAGCCTCAGCCAACTCTTCATCTGTACTCTGAGAGAGAGCGAGCGCAGAGAAATCCTCCTTGAGTGAAATTGATTCGACGCGAGATAAGGTATCTGCAACTATATTGTCGATGCCTTTTATAAGGACGATATCCGTAGTAAACTGACTGATAAACGACAGTTGGTTTAATTGAATCGACGGTAATTTCTCACGGCGCTGTGCGAAAGCGTATATAAGCGGCTTGTGATCCGTATAAATAGTTGTATGCTGGACCTCAAGATAATGCCGAAAATGTTGCACGCTTTCGTAAACGGCAAGCAGTTCTCGATAATAAGCTGGCCATTCCACCTGCGTAGCAGTAAGCTTTTTACTAAAATAAGCAAGAGGTTGCCAGTCATCGTTGTGAGAAATCCGTTGCTGTAAACATGCACCAACATGGGAGGCAGAAGCGTCTGTAAAAAGACCAATTGTTGCATTGCAGTTTGGGTGAGCCAGAAGTGTGGCAGAAGTCAAACTCTTTTTGCAGGCCTCGAAACACTCCTCTAAAACGGGAGTCCAAATAAATGGCTTAGCGCCCTTGCCTTGAATTGCAGCAACAGCGTCAATTAGCGGCGCTTGATACTTTGCAGCGTCGGGGAGAAAACGACGATAAAAATTGGCCATGCCAAGAAAACGTCTCATACCTTGAACTGTCTTGGGAGGTGGAAAGTCTACTAAAGCTTGAATTCTTTCACTTGGAGGTCGAGTACCTTCAGAACTGATTCTGTAACCTAAGAATGTGACTTCCTTTGCACCAAAAACACTTTTGGTAGTATTAATTACGACTCCAAAATCGTGCAGCCTCTGAAAAAGAGTTTCAAGGTGAAAAGCATGCTGATCTGCATTACAGGAAAAAACCAAAATGTCATCGACATACGCAAAACAGAAGTCTAATCCACGCATGACTTCATCTATGAAACGTTGAAAGGTTTGTCCTGCGTTGCGCAAACCAAAACTCATATACGGAAATTCGTATAGACCAAAAGTTGTTATAATTGCGGTCTTGCAAACGTCGCTTGGATTTACTGGAATCTGTTGGTACGCCTTAACGAGATCGATTGTACTAAAAATAGTCGATCCAGCCAAATTTTGAGAAAAATCTCCAATGTGCTTGACTGGGTAACGATCGGGAATAGTGCGGGCGTTCAGCGCGCGATAATCGCCGCAGGGACGCCAGGTTGCATCCTTTTTCTCTACCAGATGCAAAGGAGAGGACCACGGGCTACTCGAAGGACGAGCAGTTCCCGCGCGCACCATGTCTTCGAATTCTTTTTGAGCTGCTCGAAGCTTCAAAGGCGCAAGACGGCGTGGTCGTGCATTTACGGGAGGACCCTCCGTAGTATTAATAAAATGCACGGTCGAGTGTTTAGGCTCTTGGGGAGGACCAGGAGGACGTGTAATACTAGGAAATTTTCTTAGGATTGTAGAATACTCTGATACAGGAAGCGATATAACCCTAACGCTGGGCTGGTTCGCTGCAGAAAGTTCCGCGAATGAAGACAAACCCGTCTTCCAGTCGCGAAGCTTTCCTTGACTGCAGTCAGGCAATAAATGAAAATGTGACAGGAAATCCGATCCTATAATACCGCTTTCTACGTCAGCAATAACGAAATTCCATTGAAAGTCGCGCCTAAGTCCAAAATTCAATTTCAGTTGTATCAAACCGAAAGTTTTAATTTGAGTCCCGTTTGCGGCCACTAACTCAAAAGATACTGGTCTATTTTCTAAACTGTTTACATGTTTAATTGGTACGCAGCAGATATCCGAACCGGTATCTATTAGAAATCTCCTACTAGAATACTTGTCAGTAACAAAAAGTCGGCGACTGTTAACGGAGCGGTCGGACGTCGCCATTAACGAACGCTCTTTTGGTTTTCCGGCGCGTTGGTACCACCAGGTGGCGCAGAACCAGACCAACTGCAGGGAGCAACGCATTTGCGTGCTTTGGTAGTAAATCGGTCATGGTAAAAACATAGTGTAGGATCACGTGACTTTGACCGACGTCGACGATGATTGTCATATCGTTCCCGAGAACGGGCCCTTTGGTTGTCATCCCTAGCTGACAAAGAAGCAACAACCCGAGTTAATTCTTCTATTTTCTAATTTAATTCATCTATTTGATTTTCCGGCCTAAGACGTGCCGCAGATGAAGAAGTAGCAATAGCGTTGTTCGCAAACTGACTTGGCTGGGAGTTGATTTCCATCAGCTTATCGGCCAAGTCACCTAGGTCTGATAACTTTTCTAATTGCTGGGCGGTAAGCACTGTTTGTAAATACAAAGGCAAGCGACTCATCCAAATTGTTTTCAGTACTTGCTCCGGAAAAATCGGCCCTGCTAAAGACAAAAGATGTCTATAGAATGAAGATGGTTTACGATCACCCATTTGTTCCTTCTCAAGAAGGCACCTGATCTTTTCCTCACGTGATACAGAAAAACGCGAAATAATAGTGTCTCGCAATTTGTTGTAAGGATCCTGCTCAGGTGGTTGTAGGATAATATCCTCAACCTCATGCGTACATCCTGTGTCTAAATGTGCTATCGCATAAAAAAAATTGTCAATTTCTGAGTGATGTTGTTTATATTAAACTGCGCTTCTAAGCTAGCGAACCACAACGCCGGGCGATCCTTAGAAAAGGGTGGAGTTCTAATTGACACCCGGTTCACCACAACTTTGCCTGCCGACGCCTCTACAAATTGCTCTGGCTCACTTTCACTCATATTGAACATTAAATTATATGCGATAATTAAAATATATATGTAAATAGTAAGGTAAGAAGGAATGCGTGGCAACGTACGATGAACCTCGACTTACGAAACAATAGCTTTAATTACAAACTAAAAATAATATAAAACCTATTATTTTAAAATGTTGTTAACAATGTTACACTAACAATCGCTTATGCTATTGTAGGACGAAAGAAAAATACACAAAACACTTCCTAAAAAATAATAACGAATAATAAAAATATTTATAAAAATGTCTGTAAGTGTCCAAAATTATTTTTGGTTGCAGGGTCACGATCGTGTGGATATGCTGCATCAATTATGCAAATATTGCACTTTCATATAAATTCACCCTGTATATCAATATATGACGAAACAGTTCAAAAATTAAAATTTCACTTGCTTCGCTATAACAGGAAAGATCTGACCTTATTCCCATATAGTAGTACGTAGCGTAGAAAACAGCAAAACAAACGCCGAGCCACAGGTCGAGCTGCTTGCACCCGACGATACCGTCACTCGTTGTCGAAAGCAGCAGTAACATTCCAATGATACGTCGAGGAGTAAAACACTGCTCGCTCACGAAGATAGGGCACGAAGCACAGGGTCTTCACAAACAAACCAGCGTAGCGCACCCGAATCAGTTGCTTGGAACGCAACTATGCTGACCATTACATAGGTACGGAAGTTACATGTTTTTGCACGTTGATTTGGGTCACCAGATGAAGCGTTTTATGTCGGGGAAATAATGATAGACTTTACTTTATAAATCATATTAATGTTATTTCCTGAAAACTTTTACAACTTCTTTAGACTGACGTCTAATAATCAATTGTTTTACAACAATTCTAACTATTTTAAAATTTACAACTTATGACAATCTATACAAAATGAGATTGTATAACAATTTATCTATACATAACTAAAAAGGTTGAACGTGCGCCGCCACAGATGTATTGAAATACAGCTAGAGTAGTGGACCTATTTTTTCGAAAGCCGTACTGGTTGTCATCTAAAATATTGTTTTTCTCTAGATATGAGTATAATCTATTTGAAATAGCTCGTTCAAAATTTTTTTTAGCAGACTTGGTCCCCAGGTAAAAAACAAACAGCGCCATCTACGAAATAGTTTTAAATAATCGATTCCATTAGCTTAGATATAATATAATTAAAAAATAAATATCAGAAATGATACTTCGTGTATATTTTTATGATTTTGATTTCATACTTGGCTTATTAATAATTAGGGCTTAGATGTGATTAATATCAAAAAGACCCTTGGAGTCGTAGCTTTCGTTTCTGATTCCACATTTTGTCTAAATGACACTTGTTGTATTTTTTTCGATTTCGATCTCTTATTTGTGTTACAATTATTGACTTTAATTAACACAAAGTATTTTTTTATACCATTGATTTATAATAATTTAAATTGGTATGAAATGCGAAAGAAAACCTATGTCGTCAGATACACCGGTCCAAATTTCAGTTCGATAAGACCATTGTAAGTCTTTAAACAATTTTTAAACCGATTTCACTTACATTAATACAGCTGAGTAGTTCAATCTCGACCGGATTCACGAATTTCAGAGTCGCTTCATCATGGAGTGCGTACGCTCCCAACCGCGTCCGCGCAAGCTGAACTACTCGGTTGTTTTAGCGTAAGTGAAATCGGTTAAAAAATTGTTTAAATATGTGTACTACTTACGATACGAACTCCCGAAGTTTTAACCAATGTAAGTCGTTCAGATAACGAATTTCAACCTTGTTTAGTTATGAAATGTAATAAAATCTTTTGTTTATATGTGGTACTTATAAGGTACTTATAACAAAACATTAAGTTAGGTCATTATGTTCCATGGTTGTACACATGGTATTTCATTGTCTCCACCAAACAAAAATTGGTATCTTCAAGACACACCTTGAACTATGACACAGCCTTGACACTCGACTCATTCTCTATACAAAAGCCGCGTTCTAACTACCTATTACACAGATGTTGTTTTTGTACACGCGTAAATGTGTGCGTGAACTCTAAGGTTGTCATCGTATGAATAATTGTTGTACTTACCTAGCTTACAATCTTTTGATGCTGTTATTATGACTTATTATATTTCGTAGGTTATGCGTACCTTACCTACCTTCAGAAACACCTTCTTCTCGTATAATAAACAAACATTAAGTGTGCTGCGTGTCAATCGTAACGAAGGTCGGTATGTGAATTGCTTTTCTCTATGGTAAGTATACGTTACAAAGACAGTAAACTTGTTTCACTGCAAATGAACTCGATATCCACGGATATTTTTTGCAAACGAAAATCTCCTAAAATTATAATTATTTGAATAGCAATTTGAATAAAATACATAGATAAAGTATATTATATTTGTATTTTTTTCAATACCTACTGTAAATTACCGGTTTTTATAAGTAACCTACTGTATAACTGAAGAAAGGCAAATAGGTAGGTACTTAGTGTAGGTTACCAAGAATGACTTACCTCGTTTTATCCTAAGGGACTCTACAAAAACTCCTATCCTTTTCTCGTTTAGTTGATAAGTAACTGTAAACAGCACAAGAGTACCCCATTCTCAACTTTTAAAATACTGGTACAATCGTCACGCTTCGTCGCCACGTCGTCGTGCGCGAGTTGCGCGTCCCGTACTCAAGTCAGTTCAGCGACAGCTCAGAATAGGTGGCGGGTGAGGACGGCTCGTTTTGGTGGGGGGTGAGGCGTGTCAATTCTATACGTAGTATTATTATATGTTCTATGACTATGATTCTATATATATTGGAAAGCAAGAAAGAAAATACATTATCGTGTACTAGGGGCCTTAAAATTTTAGCAAAAAAATCACTTTCATCAGCATGATATCATCATATATTAGGAAGAAGGATAGAAAATTCATTATAGTGTAATGGAGCCTTACTGCTTACATTTATTGCAAAAAAGCATGCAATGGTAACACTTTACTTGTCAATTATTAACAGCAAATGACAGAATGGAAACTGGCCCTGGTCGTCGTAAATGGGAAATGTATATGCAGTTGACACAGGATAATGATGGCACATACATTGATTGTTACAAATCAACAAAATATAATGGAAAAAAACTAAAACGAATATATTTCAAACTTCAAAAACCATCGCGTAAAGGTATGTATATATTGGCTATTGGCTGCGTACCAGAGATATACCAGGAAAATGAGCAGTGTGCGAGAAAATACTACCAATAGGATCACTGCGGTAAGCGAGGCTAGGAAAATGAAGCGTTTCTATTGGTGGGTTTTTTTCCTTGCACAACCACTCTTATTCTTCGTTTATATCTATAGTTACGCAGCCTTAAGAGTAGAGTGCACGGAGGGCTTTCTATACAAACACAGTTTCGTCATATTTTAAATACCAAGTGTTAATAATCGGTGACTTTTTGTACGCATATTTCTGAGCCTAATATCTATGCTTCTATGGTTTGCTAGTTTTTCGATTTATTATTTGTGATATCCTTGAATGCCTAAATAACAATTCCCATACAAAACTATTTTTAAAAATACTTATGTTTACGGAAATCTAGCAAACCGGGAGCATAGATGTTAGGCTCAAGGATATACATGCAAAGTTTCACCAAGTTTGAACACATAGACAAAATATGACGAAACTACGATTGTATAAAAAGTGCTCCGTGAACTCTACCCTTAATGCAAAAGTAATATTATACGTTTTTTTGTCTAGGACATACCTAAAAACTAAAATATGCTATGATAAACCTTAGGATATAAAAAAAAAACATTTTATTTGATCATTATTTGACATATGCATAAAAATACATCATTAAATTGACATCTAGTTCTGGTTTGCTTTTTATATTTTTGAATGTACATATTTTATACAAATGTTATATACACGAGTTATTATATTATAATATCGTTCAGATATTATAATAAAAAAATCAAAATGAATTTAGAGCAAACGATACGCACCGCAATACACTACATGCGCGTAGTTATATATTTATTTATTTAGATACACAAAACAAATTACAGTCAATTTCTCATTTACAATAATTATACATGTTATACAAATTTTGAGCTGGATTGTAATTAACATATGTGTATACAGAAAAGTAAAGTGAAATCCGAGACGAAGTAAAAGAAAGTACTAATCCGCAAATCAAACTGATATTTTCAGATTAGTACCCTGAAACTGACACAATATATAATTATAAATAATATATAGTTAGAAACTGTTCACTGTTTTTTTTTATCTTCACTTACATATATTTTTTTCTTATGTTATTGTGACGGAACAAGCCCGAGGCCCACCTGATGTTAAGTGGACTAACCTCTGCCTATAACAGACGCATTTCGTCAGCGACGAATTGCACTGTGCCCGTCACACTGAGATGTCCAGTTGTTAGGTCTCATTAGCCTGTAATTTTTCTGGCACTCAAGGACTGCAGCCGGAACACACTGTTAGGTGCTTGGCGACAGATTTTCTACTTGAGGGTGGTCGCTAGCCAGGCGGGTATTCACAAAATGCTCTTCCACCATGCGGTGAAGCACGGCAGTCCATAGCCAATGCCACTGAGCCATCACTGCTTCAAACTGCTTATATAACAATATGTTAAGTTATAATATTCATATACTTTCCAGTTATTCTAGGGTTTAAAGTGAATGGTTTCACTCTAACCTCTTCACATCAAATAGAAAACAATAATCAAAGACCAGAATATTTTTTTCAATATTTATACTATGAAAATGAACGTTTACAAATAGAAACTTTGAAGGATGAAGAAATTTACGGAGATATTTATTGTAATTTAACGGGCAAACATTTGTCGGAGGACTTGAAGGGTAAGTATCATGGATAACCTAAATAACTTAACACTGCAGTCAGATAGCGATTTCAAAAAAAACCTGGGACCTGAGGACCTGGCTCCACGGGTACCTGAGCAGTGGACGGTAAAGGCATCCACCTGGTCCTACAGAGGTGGGTGAGGGGGCCGTTCGGGTCGCTGACCTTCCGATTGATGCAGGTGCTTTCCGGACACGGATGTTTCGGTATGTACCTGCACCAGATCGCGAGACGGGAGGCGACTCCAGTCTGACACGAGTGTAGGGCGCCGGAGGACACGGCGCCCGCAGTGACACACGCTTTCGGCCCTCGTAGGTAGGGATCTCTCACTGTCGAGTGTTATAAATGCCATGCTTGGCGGAGAAAAATCGTGGCAGGCAGTGGTCTCCTTCAGCGAAGCGGTTATGGCGCTGTATTGTACCAAGTACAACAATGATTTTAATGTTTAAGACTTGTGAAAACTAAATTCAGACTACTAAAAAAAGTTGAAATATTATCTTCTGAAGGCGACCTATAAATGGATACGAGTGCAAAATCACTACTTATTTCGTAAACCAAGCAGTTGGTATCCCTAATCGCAGTTTCATTAGCGTACACTACGACTCCATCATTCTGAGTGTATATGTTTTTGGTGCTGGAATGTATCCGCCTATGTTGGAAATAACTACTATACTTTTAAGCCAATACTCAGTGAGTACTATGTAATCACATTGAAACTGAATAATTTCGAGAAGAGCCTTAATTCCATCAATATTTTTAATTATACTTCTTATAATTTGATGAAATGAGTTGGTACTTAAATAGGTTGCACCAAAAATCAACATTGATTTCTTCGTCACAATACGTTTCAAAACTATTCTTAGGAGACCACCATCCACCACAATATCCCCCCGTCGAGCATGTCTCTTATCATACTTAGCAGAGAAGGGTGTTACAATGGTTAATTCCGATTATGAAAAAAATACAGTTAAGATAAAACCTCTCTTTTGTTTCAGATTTCGCATCTACATTCCAAAAACAGAGATCTTATAATATTTCGACTGCCTTGTATGTACGGGATAGAATAATTGAGTTTAAATGTATTGTTGAACTGAAAAAACCTGCTGACACTAAGTTTGGAGCCAATGTGACTATTTATTTGAGATTAGTTCCAAACGTACAAGTATTTCATCGTAAAATAGGTGGTGAGTATTTCTCTTCAAGCCAGTTCAACTTTCTGTTTAACTCATATTTTGCAATCATTGTATAAGTTTAATAAGGTTGTGCCTGTTTGTTACCATTTAAGTTGCGGCAACGGCATGGATTTTGATGGTAGTCCTATTATCGTAATCTGCTGCTCCATTAACAAATACGAGCAATAGTTATTTCCTCTAATAAAACCTTATTAACTCTTTATTAGAAAATAATGGAGAGAGAAAAGTAGGCCTCTACTTTTCTCTCTCCGTTAATTCCAAACAAAGACATTAAAGCCGCAATTCCTACATGATCGAAAATACTTTGATTTTAGAAAGAGACTGAGGAACCAAAGTTTTGATCCATAACGGACTAACTATTACTACTAACTATTCATATAAAAGCTTTCCTGTCCCTAATTGTATTTATTATGTCCGTAGTTGATATAAAGATTGTTAATATAGTAAGAATACATACTACTTGTTTCTATTTCTGTTTCATTATTATTTTATCATTTTGATTAGATATGAAAAACTTATTCTCGGATAGCCTGTTTCTCGCCAATACAATAAGCTATGTAATTCTAGATAAGCGCTCAGATTACAGTAGCTATGCATTTTGAGTTTTCGTACTGGTTTTGTTATTTTTGATGTATAAAGTCAATCTGCAATTAATATCATTTTTAATGTTAAGTTCACGAAAGTTTAAAGAAAAGGAAATATTCTAAGTTATCATAAAATTGTACCTAAATATTTTTATGTGTTTCCTATGTTTCAGATTTTTATGTAACAGGACTGCCCATGCCTAATATTTTGATGCAATTTAATACAAATTCTTACAACCATATAGTACATTATAATTATGATGATGTTCCAAGTTTATATTTAAATTGTCATTCCACTGCAGGTCATATCGTATTTTGGGAATATGACTGTAAGTGTTCATTTTAAAATAATTTTGAAAATTATTATTATATTTTGAAAATTATTATATATTAACTATATTTACTAACGGTAAAAGATAATTCAATGACAGGTAGGTATGGTATTTCTTTACCTATTTATATTTATTCGTATAAATTAGATCATTGTTCACTATATTAAGTACCTAATGCTTTGAAGAGAAAAAAGTTGTGAACAAAAGTTATAATTTGGGTATAGGTTGGTAATGGGCATAGTATGTATACTTTATATATAATATTGGTTATTGGTTCAAGTCTTCTATGGTATTGATCAACAACATCCCTTAGGTACAACTACTTATGTTAACAGCTGATGAAATCCCATTGTGATTTGATATTCTTGTATACTTATGTATTGGGCGTTTTTTTTCATTCTTTTCCACCACGGCCTCTCTAATTTTATCGGATGAATAAATTGTTCTTACTAAAAAAGTTGCTTCTTGATAACGGTAGTAAAAACGTTACGTCATATGTTTGATTTTTTTTCGTTATGGCATAAATACCATATCTTCGTCATTTTAAAAACTATTCAAAACTGAATCGACAAGTAAATTATCAACCTGCTCACAAAATTTCACAAACAAAGGTACAGAAATGCGACCTATAGAGTAGAACAACCGGATATACGAAAGCATTTTTGTGCAAGCTGAAGCACAGACGCTTCGCTAGCACTTCGAGCTCGCTGGGTCAATTACATATGCACAACATTTTCTAAAGACAGCAGAAGCAAGTTGTGGTGCTGTCAATGAATCTATTCATAGACAATATATAACTAGGTTTTAAGTTTACTTTGAAAACTATCGCGAGTTTTATCATTATTAACTTATTAGGAACCGGCTAGGAACCGCAACACAGAACGAAATCTTTCCGGTAAATATAAAACGCGGTTCCTAGCCTAATAAGTTAATACGTTGTAAGTATAGTTGCCGCGCAGCAGGTCCATGGCTCGAATTCCGCCGTGGGCTTGAGCTTCACCGCATGGTGGAAAGGCATTTTGCAAATGCCCGCCTATCTAGCGACCACCCTCAAGTAGAAAATCTGTCGCCAAGCACTTTACGGTGTGTTCCAGCTGTCTTTGAGAACTAGTAATTCTAGGTTAAGCCTTTTAAAACCTTCGACCACATCATCACTTACTATCAGGTGAGATTGTGGTCAAAGTCTTACCTACGTATCTGAAATAAAAAATATTAAAAAAAAACATCATCATCAGGCGGACGACGTCCATTATTGAAAAAGTAGCCTATTATAATCATTCGCTACCTGCAACTTATACGATGTCATCAGTCCACTAAATGGGACCTTTCTTTCTCTATTGCCAATTCAAATTGCAAATTACGAAAGCTATGTCAGTGACTTCAGTTATTTCGTTCATTTCCTCGTTGTGGATTTTATCGTGCAAATAAACTCCGAGCATAACTCTCTCCATACAGCTCGCTGAGCGACTCTGAGCTTTTATCTAAGGGCCGCAGATAAGGATCGCATCTCAGTGCCATAAGTCATCACTGGCAACACAACCAGTGGGTTGAAGACTTTGATCTTCAGGCTCTAAAGGATTTTTGACGAGAAGATGTCCGGTAACTTCCCGAACGCTGCCTTATAAATATAACACCTAAAATAAAATAAAAACGTACCTGATTATTACAAATATAATTATGATCTAACCCATATGTTTACTTACACGTTTCGAAGAAACAATAGGAGCTTGTGGTGATGATTTACATGATGACGTTAGCTTGTTGGACTTTTCTGGGTATTCCATGGCAATACTGACTCAATATCATCCTGCTGCGCGTTGCCACCATTATCATCCAGCACAACATCAATCAACGGCGTGGCAGCATTCTCACACTGTCCGTTTGTGTCATGCCATTATCATCACTAAATACAGCACATGTATTATTTATTTATTAATTTGTCTTAGGAAGACCAACAGCAATATATCATTTTAGAAAAAGTACATAGAAAACATGAAGCCAATTAATTCTTCTGCTGTCTTTAGAAAATGTTGTGCATATGTAATTGACCCAGCGAGCTCGAAGTGCTAGCGAAGCGTCTGAGCTTCAGCTTGCACAAAAATGCTTTCGTATATCCGGTTGTTCTACTCTATAGGTTATAGCAGGCGAAAGGTATTTACAACCTTCGTTTCAATAAAAAAGTACTGTGTTAATATGTGGATAAAAACAGCGAGTCATTTTTAAGAATTCTTTAAGTCCAACGATAGAGATTTTAAAATATTTTGCATCCTGGCGCCAGTTCAATATTTTCATCTTAATTTTCAGCTAAACAAGTGACCTTCCAGGAACCCGAAACATCAAACTCTTTTCTTGATGAAAAAGGCGAAGTAATATCAGGCATATTCAAATTAAATACCAATCAAAGTAGCGCTATCATTACATGTCAACTGAACGGTTTTGTAATATCATCTAAAATCTCTGTGCTAGTAATTCGGAGAGACACAAATTCTATGAGTAAGTAAATAATTGAAAAAAAATTCATTGTGTACGTAGAGGTTTTAATAAAGTCGATGCGCTAGCCTTTGAGAACAATGTCACCTAATGGTAAGTGATTTGATCGTAGATCATTAACAGAATTAACCTAGAATTACTGGCTCTCAAGGATATCAGATCACCTCTTTAGATGCTTAGCGACAGATTTTCTACTTGGTGGGTATCATGTCAGAATCTTTTAATGAGATATAAGCACACATTACAGATATTAATAATTAGTCACGTTCTTAAATTTCGAAATCTTTTTTCAATCAAGTTAGTTTGTTTTTAGAACATTTTACTAATTGGCTTTTTCTTACAGAACTTGCCTCACATAGATACTTGACAGTGGTGAGTGTTATATGTGGAATACTGGCGGCAGGGGGAGTTTTATTTGCATCTATAAAAGGTACATTAAGTAACTTACCGTTAAAACACCATAGGGTAATTTCAAAAGCCTTCTTTACTGATTTAACTAAATACAGACAAGCTTGCAAACAAACGTGAATGATCATGACCCACTTGTAGCCCTATGCTGCCCCGAGTACTGTACTGTACTGTACCAGCCGGGTGTCTACTGCTGAACACAGCCTCCCCTATAAAGGGGGTATTTGCCATAATCTCCACTTGGCAGGCGTCTTTGGGACCGCAGTGTAAGATGGCAGTTCTTTAGAAGACGCTGCTGCCCACCTTCCAGTACTTTTCCCACAGTCGCCTCTTACGACACCCACGGGATGATACGGGGAGGTGCAATTCTAACCCGGCACCCCACGGGGTAGGGCCCCGAGTACATCTAATCAAAATGAAACAAGAAAATAAAAATAAAAATGAACAACCAACCTCAACAACAATGTATAGAACTGCTTTTATTTGATATGTATATCTACATGGATTTTTAGTAATTGAAAAGGTGCATAAAAACATTTTTTGCACTTTTGCCTAGACTTATTCAAGTTTA
Source organism: Plagodis pulveraria (assembly GCA_963890685.1). Lineage (NCBI taxonomy): Eukaryota > Metazoa > Arthropoda > Insecta > Lepidoptera > Geometridae > Plagodis > Plagodis pulveraria. The sequence goes on from OY982977.1 coordinate 3,521,202, forward strand.
CCGCATAGAAGACGCTTAGGCAAGAGCTTACATATATCTATATTAATTTTCTCACCAACTGAGATTTAAGTTTAAGGATACGATAAATTAGTAACACCCGAAAATAAACTATTAATAAAAATAAAACAAAAGATAGTAATTAAACAACTTAAAACGGTTAAAATCGCGTATATTTATCATTATTTTTGTCCCGACGTTTCAAATACTTTGCAGTGATCGTGGTCATGGGGTGAAAATAAACATCGGGACAAAAATAATGATAAATATACGCGATTTAAACCGTTTAAAGTTGTTTAATTACTATGTGTAATAATCGCGAAAACCTAAGACAACATTAAAACAAAAGATATATAATGCTCTAAACAAAAGTAGCTGTGATTCATACTGCTTAGATACAACTAGCAGGGGCCCGATTCTCATACCTATTGTACGGTGTCAGCGCAACTTAAATGCATTAAAATTGTAGTTTTTGACAGTATCCGTAGTCTGTCCGCTATTTAGATTCGATCGCAAGTCAGTGGCTTGCTTTCAATAGTTATTGACATAATTGGTATGCTGTAAGCTATTTTGTTGCGATTGTGATGCTACCTATGGCATAAAATATTTTGGAGGATTTTAGATAGAAAAATTGCTAAATGATTTAAATATATTTATTAAATGTATTGTTCTCTAAAAAAACACTGTATTGATGTTTCATTGATGCTTGAGTGATATGAGCTTCATTATTATTTCATTGGTAACATTTGCAAGCCATATCACAGCCATACGATAGCGACGCGATTGCTATACAATGCGATAACGAGCTAGAATTAGCAGACTACCGAATTTGACATTACCAGCTGTTCGATCGCAGGAGCATCGCAGTAGTGTGGCATTAGGTCAATAGGTAAGAGAATTGGGGCCCTGCTTTTAAGCACAATTATTAAAATTAGACTAGACATCAACACCTTATGTTTTTTTGGTTAGTGGTAATATTTAAATTATTATGTTTTTTTAATGATTTTAACGATTTTATTATAATATGTTAAATTGTATAATATTATTTAAACTACTATATACTTCAGCTCGATTATTATTTATAACTTTTATTTATATTTAAAAAAAAAAGTTGTAACTAATAATCTAGCTGAAGTATATAGTAGTTTAAATAATATTATACAAAAAGACCTAGGACAACGTTCCGAAATCATATTGGAGACGTTCTGAAAAAAGGCCAGGTCAAGAGTACCCTAAACCGACGCTTATATATGAAAGGATTAATGAGTGTAGATGAAGCGAAAGATATATGAAAGGGTCGTAGTAAGTGGAAATCCATGGTCTCGGCCTACCCGTACTAGAAAGTGGCGTGATTTTATGTATATGTGTATGTACGAATTGATAATTATTATTGTGTTGACATTACTTGATATTTATGGAGCAATATTTTTTTATAAATTATATTTATGCAGCATTCCATAGCATGTAGGTATACCATATACAAAACATTTCTCGTGCGCTTGTAGAGTCATGACTTCCTGAGGATGCTTCGTGTATAAGCGAAACGCGTCGAAAATTCTTCCGGTTTGGCTGCGTGGCGTTTGTGACGTCACGTCGGCTTAACAGGAAAATTAGGCGGAATTGTCACTATATATATTTATGTATTTTTTAAGTGTTTTATTAAAATATTAATTTGATGTTTTCATAAAACATTTGTTATTATTAAATATGGTTTTCCGCCATATTGTAGCTAACAATTGGTAAGTGATACGTTTTCAAAGTGACTAAATTGTTAGCTACAACAAAGAGCGTGACTCACGCTTGAGTCTAGACAAAGGCGTGCTGACTCAGCCCGAGTCTATATAAAGGCGGGCTGAGCGCCGGCCGCTCATTCCCGATTGTGCGCTCGTAGAGTCAAGACCTTCTGAGGTTGCTTCGTGTAGAAGCGAAACGTGTCGAAAATTGTTCCGGATTAAAATATTAATTTGATATTTTCATAAAATATTTTAAAAATATTTGTTAATATTAAAATCGGTCAAGTGTAAGACCAATTCGTGCAGCAAGCCTGTACCTTTCTGTAATGTATCTGTATACTGTATTATGGGGAGGTTTACCATAATCCCTACGCTTGGCAAGCGTCTTGGGGATTGCACTTTAAGATAGCGTTTAAGGTCCTCAGAAGGTACTGCTTCATCACCTTTCGGTATTTCATCTTAATTTTAAGGCCGGCAACGCATCATCAATACCTCTGGTGTTGCGGATGTTCGTGGGCGACGGTGATAACTTACCACCAGGTGAGCCGCCTGCTAGTTTGCCCTCCTATCCCATAAAAAAAATTCGCCTCTCACCCACGATTAGCAAAGGGGACAATGAAATTCTAGCCGAATAGCCTTTCCGTACGAATTACCATATGTTACTAAATACAAAATGTATCGTTGTAAGAATAAACCCACAAAAAGACTTTTTTTAATTTTAATTTTGGTATTAATGTCTTTATATTTTAGACTTTATATTATAACCATACCAAGTTTGAAGTATGTTATTACCGTTTATACGTAGAACAGCAACAAAACAAGTTTCTTGATAGGAGTGCCCCCTTTAATTTAATATATATATGTAATGTTGTCTTAGGTTTTCGCGATTATTAAACATTGTAATTAAACAACCCTAAACGGTTCAAACCGCGTATATTTATCATTATTTTTGTCCCGACGTTTCAAACACTGCAGAGTGAATAATACAACAATCATGAATATACGCGGTTTGAACCGTTTAGGGTTGTTTAATTACTATATATAATTATTTTTATTTTCATCTTATAAGCATTATACACATATAATGTTGTTTTTTTCTTAATGTTCGCTTAAAATTTGCACATTGTGTTCTAAATAATATATTGCTATTTTTCTACTAATCATTTCTAGTGTACAAGTTACTTCATCAGAAAACTTCGACGCCCAACACGGCACCTGCAGTTGGATTTCGTAACGACATAAGAAAAGACTCCGAAAAAGATGAAGATATATATGAAACTATACCTGAATGTATTCCAAAGTTACCTTCCAAATCTCACTCAGGTATTCGACAAGACAATAACATTTCATAGAAAAACGACAAACAAACATTTGTCGTGTTTCTTTTTATTTATTTTTACTTTAATTAAAACGGCGATACACCAACTACAGTAAATAAAGATCAAAATACGATGTTAATACATAAAAGAGGGTTTATACATAAAATCTTGAAGTAATGAGGGCCGAGTGTTAATAGCTATGGACTGCCGCGCCGCAGTACCCTGGTTCGATCCCCAGCACCGGCTTGAGCATCATGGCGTGGTGGAAGGGCATTTTGCAATTGCCCGCCTGGCTAGCGACCACCCTCAAGTAGAAAATCTGGCGCCAAGCACCTAACGGTGTGTTCCGGCAGTAGTCCTTGAGAGCCAGTGAAATTACAGGCACATGAGACTTAACAACTATGTCTCAAGGTGACGGGCGCAGTGCGATTCGTAACTTGTGATGAAATGCATCTGTTATAGGCAGAGGTTAGTTCGCTTAACATCAGGTGGGCCTCGAGCTTGTTCCGTCATAATTAAAAAAAAAAACACAAAAAAAAAAAAATTGTATACATCCCTTCCACAAAAACGTACACGCTCATGTACAATATTTGACAATACATCAGCAAACGGATCACAGTCAGGGTTCATGCCCAGGAGAGCATTGAGAGCTGAAAGGGTGCGCGGTATAGGTAAGTCTCCGTGTGAAACGGTTTACACAGCGGCTCGGCAAACAGCTTGTTGGCGCGCTGATAGGTCCTTTTCGGAGACATAAAATTGACATAGGACCTTTCTAAGGTCTGGTGCATCACTATGCGACGTTATTGTCATTTTACTACCATTCTTATTGCCAATCGCACAGCTCTAACTAGGCTTTCGCAAAATATAATCCAGCAATGCTGCCTACAGTAAACAAAATTTTAAAAGCGTGCCCTTGTGTATTTTTGTACAGCAGATAGGCTAACCTCACACTATATTCTGACGTTGTGAATGATGGTAACAGGCCAAACGTTTGACGTCAGAGTGATAATTAAATAATGTTTAGGTGACAAATTACGAACACGTGAAAGCTCTAGCGGAAATACAAAGATTGTATTATATTTACAGGAACCGAGACCAGTACATCACAGAGACCACGTCTCCCACTGCCATCTGAAGCTTTTGAAGGTAATTTTAGAATAGAACTGTGGTAGGGCATTTTGAGAATGCCTGCCTGGCTACCACCTTCAAGTAGAAATACTGTCGCCAAGCACCACGTGGTGTGTTCCGGCAGCTGTCCTTGATAGCCAAGAATTACTGGACCAACCAAGGCTGAACAACATTTTCGACCCAACATCACATACCATCAGGTGAGATAGTGGTCAAAGGCTAGTTACATTACAAGGTTTAGAATCAAACACGACATAATATAACTAAGTTGTTGTAATTAAGCCTCAGAATAACAATCCTTGTAAAGTACCATGCTTTGTAAAATGTATAAATCAAGTAACTCTAATGGATTGACTGGCTATAATTGAGTGTTTCAAGAAAAACAAAGTCGTGGAAAAGTAATGGAAATGAAACGCAATTTTTTTTTTATATACCTGATATGTTAGCCTATGACCACTACCTCACCTGATGGGAAGTCATGAAGTAGTCGAAGATGTTGTTCAGACTAACCTAGAAGTACTGGCTCTCAAGGACATCTGCAGGATCACACCGTTAGGTGTTTGGCGACAGATTTCCTACTTGAGGGTGGTAGCTAGCCAGGCGGGCATTCGCAAAATGCCCTTGCACCATGCTATAACGACTGCCATCCTAAGACAACAACCGGGACCGACGGCTTAACGTGCCCTCCGAAGCACGGAAACGCTCAGTAGTAATGTCACTAGCGGTCACACATCCAACTCATGACCGCGCGCGACGTTGCTTAACTTTCCTGAACGGTTGAGAACAGCTAAGTAAACTTCGCTACGAGCGCTTCAAGTACTACTGCTACAAGTATAAGTACACTAATACTACCTCATAATACTGGCCAGGATTACGATAGCTAAATCGTGGACTTACTGAACTAACGAAGACTTCCGTCTTCAGTGACTTCTTGGGACAGTATCACTAAGACTGAGATTCAAAGACATTTGTGTAACACTGTCAAAGACCAGTCTTAGCCAAGCGTCGGCTAAACCAACCTTAAAATTTCATATTCAGAGATATAGTCCGAGGCCTACTTACCTCGCTCTTAGCTTTGATCACACTCTATTATCTATGCAACATTTTTCACTCATGGAACGTTTACCGGTTCTTGTTTATCTGTGCATCCTGATATAAAAAGAAAACGACAAGAACAACAGTATATAAAATGTGATTGGAGTGAGTGGAACAAAATACTTATCTACGAGTTATGTATACCTGATTACAAGTTGACAAGACGTCATTTCGTAGATATAAAGCGGGAATATTTATAACCTCAAAAAAATGTGAATTTGGAAGGATTAACATAAAAAATAGTACAAGAAAAGTGTCTTTTTTAGTATACGACATAGAGTTCTTGAATAACTTATTGCACTATACGCCTCAGTGTCTCACTTGGCGGCGCCACTCCTGCTTTGAGACAGGCTAAAGTAGTCGATTTCCACTAATTGGCTTAGCATAGCACACGCTAAGTTTAAGCGCTGTGCCATACCTGATCTCCTAATACAATTATAGGGCTAAGCACTTCATTAAATTAGTTATATCGTACTTTAAAAACATTATTCAATCCTTACGAACGAAGAAGGAGACGAAGAGAAAGGAGAGGCGACGGCGCTAAGTTATTTTTAACAAATCATTCACAATGACAGTACCAAAGATATTTTAAAAACTTCACAAAAATTAGACCGAGGTCATTGACCTATATAGGTCAATGAGCGAGGTGCGTTTCGATTGGCGCCACTGTAAATGCAGCGAACGCTAGATTCACAATATGTTCGGAACATCTAAACTAATATAATAATGAGGAAAGAGTTGATTGATTGTTTGCATTGAATAGGCTCTGAAACTACTACACCGATCTGAATGAAATTTAGTATCAGAATAGTTTGAGACCCAGGGAAGGACATAGGAAAGTTTTTATCGAACTTTGGAAAAAGAGGTTAATGGGTTTGCGTGATAATCGACATACGCGCGGGCGGAGCCGCAGCCGGAATGTTAGTATATGATATGCGAAAAATCCGTAGAAATAGGTAAAAGTTATGAGTAGTACGTAAATTAAGATAGTTAAGTTAGCTACATTTGTATTTTTAATATAATTATGACATGTTTTTTTTTGAGTTTCCGCATTAATCTGTTAGCAGATAATGGTAAAATGTATCAATGTAATATACCTATAACATTTTAATTTTTATGTAACGAATATACGTAATCAATTTATAATATACGTAATCAATTTATAACCAATAAATGAATATAATTATAAATAAAAGTTATATAAAGATATCAGTTGTGCGCAGTCGTCGCCGCGATTTAGACGCGTGAACTCACCTGATGAAGGGCATCGGACATGCCTGAAACCTAGGTCGACAATCTCGACCAATACGCGTGAGTACAGCCAGTTATTGAAAACATTAATATGGAAATATAAGATGTGATTACACAAAGTAATTCACTTCTGAAGCAGAACTTCGAATATTACTATTGATTCTTTCGTGTGCTTTTATTATAGTGCGCGCGGAACTAGTTAGCCGCGCCTTGGGTGGCGACAGGGGCAGCGAGGGGGCGGGTTGCCTACTGCTCGCAACGCACACACACACATTAGACAGTGATGACCAAAGCAAGCGCCCCCGACTCTGCACCGCTCACGTACCTAAGGCGAGGCCAACTATTTGAGCGCGCACTATAATAATCGTTATCTGGATGTCAGAAATTCGGAATACATACTCGTATATGTCACATTTGCTGTTACTGTTCCATCGGGCTCTTATACACGACTGATATCGGCTGCAGTTGATGCGTCGACGACTGTCATTTACATGTTGCGATGGCTGCAGCTGCCTTTGCCGTTGGCGAATGCCACGTTCATAAGGGCCCTAACGAGTGAACGTAAAAATCAAAAGTATCCAGTAATAAATAAAAGTTTGATAAAAGACAATTGACGGTATTACTTTCTTTGTTGATGTTAGTTAGTTAATTAGAAAACAGTTAGGTAATTTTCATATAAACAGTAGTTTTGCATTACTATTGCGTATAAACTCATTTTGTTGGTATTTTTTTAGATGTACCATGTGTCCTATACGACGTGCCTTACGAGTGGCGGATATTCCCGAGTGGCGTGACGGCACATGACAGTGGTGAGATTTTTAATAATAAAGTAGGTTATACAAGTGGATTATAATTGTATTGAGTACCTACTGTTTTTATACATAGTTTGACAATACTCACGAGTATCACAAAATTTCGCACCTATAGAGAAAAGTAGGCATAATTGGAATACTGTTGTTAATTCGAAATAACAAGGTTTCTTTGAGTTTTAAGAGTCATTTATATTTCTATCCATTACATTTTAAACAAGATACCCTTAGGTAAAACTGAGGTAACCAGTTCAATATTTCTATAATATGGCGTTCAGATTATTTCAAGTTGTCAGGTTGTTTGACGAAACGATTAGGATAGTTTGAAATCCGTTGATATCGCTTAAATACTGTGTTTCTTATCTGCTATAAAAATATTATGAATAATATCAAAATTTTGCTTCTCTGTTCAAATATTCATTTGTAAACATTATAATTGAATTTACTTCCGACCTAACTTTGATGCTAATTTGGACTAATTAAGGCGATTGTTATTTGAACGTTATAACTTATATTTTTTTTTTCTGTTGAGGGTGATAGCTAGCCAGGCTGGCATTCGCAAAATGCCCTACCACCATGCAAATGTTGTGTCCTTTTAAGGCATACATGTGTTTTTGATTACTCGAATCTTAATAATTACGTACTTTTAATAATAAATAAACAAGTGTAAATTAATTTAAAAAGACAAAACCCGACTGTAAATTATTTATTTCGTTTTATCGTTCCATTGAAAATATAACTATATATAGTTTTGTAATTATTTTCATGTACCTAGTGTTTACGAAATGAAATGAAAGTTTGTTTGTCAAAAACATGGGTACATAATATATAAGATGTTATAAAGTGGTTTTAAGTTTCAGCATGTTCTGCCTTGCGGCGTACAAATATTGAAATATGTATATAAATTATATAAGATCATTGTTTGAGAATCACACAATATTATTTTTTAAGAATTAACTCAGTACCAAATTTAAAAGTCAGTCTTAATATGATTAAATAAAGAGTTTGTTTGAAAATAAAATAATAGATCCATAAAAAATATATAAATGTCAAATATTATAACATAAAATTATACATTATATCATTACAATAAAAATAAATAAAATAAATTATATTATTAGTAGTTAAAAGTACATCATTACTTGTCAGAACGTAAATTACTAATAAGACTTTAAAAATTCGTCAAGGAAATAAATAAATGCTGCAATAGCCAATTACGTATTTTAAATTTAAATGTATTAAACGGCAGGTTTCTTAAGTAAATTAGGATTTTGTTATAGGCTTTTACATAGAAATAATATGGGTTTTGTTTCACAAAAAGACTCATTTCTTCTATATAGAGACAAGGAAGAGGTTGTATGTTTAATTGTTTAAACAAAGGCCTACATGTGTATCTACGTCGTTCTTAGCCTAAATCTAACGATATCTCATAAATTAAAATCGGTAATGCCGTTTAGGAGTAATGATAGGGAGGAATAAATAAACTTACAAACATACATACATAAATGAACCCTGAACACAACACTCCTTTTTTGTGCAGTCATGTAAAAAACCCCTTTCCTCTGACACACAACACATCCTACACATACACACAAACACACAGATAAGTTTTTCCACACACTATCTTCTAGCACTATTATAACAAATATTAAGTGCATTCTTTAACACCTACCTACATTATTTTTCTGTTAGTATACCTTGTTTTTTTCGGTTAATATACTTAATTTGTATAATCATGTTTTGGCCATATGTTAACTTTTTACTATGTAGGTATGTTTATATTTTCTGTAAACGCTGTTGGGTTACTATAATAAATAGGTAGATAAGATAAATTGCGTAAGATACACTCGCATAATTCTCATTCCAACAGCAACAGTAGTGGAGGCAATTTAATTAATATTCACAAAACTACTAAGTTGATGTGCAAATAATTTGGAAAACTCTACATTGGGATTGTAACCGTTTTTTGTAAGTTACTTTATGGCATGAAATGTTTTTGTTTAAAAGTTCCCGTGAGTATGAGACTTATGTCATTTCTTGACATTTCTTTTCAATGACCGGCTGTACTCACGCATATTGATCGAGATTGAAAACATTAATAGACATGAAATGTGTTTTCTCAGTTCTAATAATCACTTCTAAAACAATTACTGTATGCAAGGCACTTTGTATGACCAAGTTCAGCATGGTATAGATAAATTGAAATAGTCATATTCCGAAATTCTTATATCACATCGTCATTATCATCAAAACGTTTTGGAACTATTTAAATCTTACTTATCCAAACGATTTCAAAAAACCGAAATAGTTAGATTGAATTTTAAAAAGAAATGCCAAAAAAAATTTATATCTAATGCACATATGGTTATATACGGTGTTCCACAAGGGAGTGTTTTAGGTCCCTTACTCTTTATTTGCTACATCAATGGTCTTCCAAGGTGCACTCAACATCCCATGACACTGTTTGCTGACGACAGTACAGTTATTGTTGAAAACAAAATGAGGAATATTTTGTTAATATCAATAATACTATACACGTATATAGTCGTGTATAGTATTATTGATATATCGTGTATAGTATTATTGATATTAACAAAATATTCCTCATTCTCTATCTTCCAAAACAATAATTTAAAAATTAATATGAAAATATATAGGATAATGCATTTTATATGTCCTAAATATCGATATTATATATCAAAATCATATTATTTACAAAACTGACATAACTAAATTTTTAGGAATATATATTAACTGGCAACTAAGATGGAAACCCCAACCAGACACAATTATAAAACAGATTAAATAGTTTGGCTTACGCACTACATCACCTCTCGAAGAAGTTAATCGTGACACTGCACTAACCCATTGGCATCGGCGATAATGATAACAATAGAATTTCATTCATAACTAGGACATAGTGGTCCTGACGATGCCAATTTATTTACAGCGTATAATGGGAGTGTGGCTTTCTTGTTAAGATATGGTATTATATTTTGGGGAAATTGTTCTAACAAACAAAATGTATTCGCAGCACAGAAAAGATGCGTTAGGGTGATAACAACTTAAATCTACTGACAGTTGTTTGTAAACCTCACTTTAAAAAGTGCAAGATCTTAACACTCCCATCACATGCCTGTAATATGTGAGATGGTTGTTTTCGTAAAAACCAATTTTCAGTATTTTGAGTCAATGGGAATTAATTTTAATGAATGAAATGAAAATGAATGTAATTTTAACATTAGGCACAAATCAAGACTGTGCAACTTGCCATCTCGTACGGCTTTACTAAATAAAGATGTATATTGTATCGCTCTAAGGATTTATAATAAATTACCAGAAAACATGAAAAATTGTAATCCATCTAGCTTTAAATTAAAATTTAAGAACATACTTAAAACTTATGGAGATATGTTATATGAATATAATTGATTATCTAAAAGACAATGAAATCTATGTTTTATATCTTCAAAATTTTACTTAATCCTATTTACTTATTATCACTGACATTTCTTTCCATTTTATATTGCTGTTTAATAATTAATTAATTTCTCATAAATTGACATAGATCTGTATATTTTAATTATTGTGTTATGTATTACTTTGCTTCCTGTATTTATTTTCATGCTAATTATGGCAAGGATGTATATTTTATTTAATATATATACATTTTTAGTATTATTAACCTTACAACATGTATTACCTACATCTTGCATATAAAATCTTTGACTTTGACAACTAAGACCATAATTTCGGAGACAATTTGCCGTAGTAATTGGTGATCATTTGCTGACAATTTAAACCCGGTTATTAATATTGTTAAAGTGTTATTGAGGTATTTCAAATATGTTTACTTTTCTCTAGTAGTGTCCTATTTCATTAATTTATCATTTCTCGTCTCATCGTCTTTATCTCTGGAATGTACTGGCTTCTTATTCGGCATATGAAATATATTTACATATTTTTGTTTTGACATGACGCTAGGCGGGTAGTTAATTACAAAATTTCATACTCAAAATACTTATGGTAACCGAAAAAGCCTTTTATTGAAATAGTGTATGGAGGGATTAAATTTCGAGAATATCAATTGTAAATTTCTTTTTGTTGAAATGAATGTTATTTTGTGTTAAAACACGAATACTTCGCTTCTGTACGTCTTGTTGTCCGATCGGTTGAGTATTCAGCATTAAGCTTAATCAACCTTGACGACATAATGAGTATTATAAATGAATATGTGGTAATGTGTGGTTCTAATAAATAAACATTAGGTAAAGAAAGCTTAAAGAGGCAGCAAACACCCTTCCTAACTTCTACAGACGTTCCGTGTACGTCCTTTACTTTATATAAATACAATGGTGCATTTTGATCACTATTTTTATGTATCGGAGGTAATCGAATGTCGCGAGTATCACATGTTTAACAACTAAGTAAAATAAAAAAATAAAATATAAATAAAAATTATAATTACGAAAACATTAAAATATTATTTTAAAGATATCCTTAACATATATTAAAAATATATCTAGTGACAACTCCGCCTAATTTTCCTGTTAAACCGGCGTGATGTCATTAACACCACGCAGCCAAACCGAAATTTTCAACGCCTTTCACACACAGAAGGTCTAGACTCTCACGATCGAGAATGATTATTTTTATTTTGCTAAAACAATAATTTAATATTACCTACTTGAAATATTTTTGAAATATTTATTAGTAGCAAATATGGATTATTATTAAATATAATTTCCGCAAAGTAATGCCCGAATCAATTAATTGTCTTAAATTAAACGAATTCACTTACGATACCTTATATTTACAGGTACAACTAGTAAAATACAGGAACTACCTCTTCCAATACCGCCTGAAACTCTTGAAGGTAAGTTGGAGACATGAACTAATATTGGACTTAATTACCACTTAGTTGTTGAGCAATTGGGTAAGTTAGAATAGAAGATGTCATTACCTGGCGTTCAAGCTTCACAGGGCGTTTTTTAATGCGCCATCTTACGGCAAAAGTGCAAGTACCTAATAATGCAACGCGTACTCTCATCCCATGATTATTGAATGGTACAGAACGAAATCTTTCTACAGAGTCCCTAATTCTTACCTACTTTCATAGAGTTTCATAGGCCGCACCGGCTTCGCAAGGTATTAAACAAAAATTTATAAACAAATTTTTTTTTACAATTTCAATAGTTGATAATATGTTCATCAGAGATAATGTTGGATTGTAATGATTAAATAATTTTTCAAATCGGTCAAGTAGTTTTTAAGTTTATTCATTAAATACAATAATACAAATCTTTCCTCTTTAAAATATAAGTAAAAGTATATATAAAAAGTGAGTTAGTGCCATTTAAGATTTGGCAAAGAGCACAGAAGAGCGAATAACGGACGGACTGATGAACATACATGACAGATCTCGAATTGACAGTTGATGACGTCGACTGACGACTCTGAACGGATGTTATCTCAATAGGGTAAATAAGTATAAGTATCTTGGTCACTGGGTCACGGAGGGACTCACAGACGACTTAGACGTAGAGAGGGAACGCAGGGCGTTATCATTTAGAGCTAATATGTTGGATCGTAGGTTTGCACGCTGCACTGCACAGGTAAAAACAAAGTTGTTTAGAGCATACTGTCAGCCATTTTACACTTGCAGTCTATGGGTCAAATATAAGCAGAAATCATAAAACGCCCTGCGTGTGCAATACAATAACGCGTACAGGGTTCTGATGAAGCTGCCTCGCTTTTGCAGCGCATCGGGAATGTTTGCGCAGGGTCGAGTGGATTCTTTTCCAGCTATACTGCGTAAACGAACAGCATCCTTGATGCAGCGAGTGCGGGGCAGCTCCAACAGATACCTGCAACTGATTGCACATAGAATGGATGTGGACTGCAGTTTAATGGAGCATTGGACAAAAATGCATGTCGTGCATTCTTGACTAATGCTTAAATAATGTAATTTAAATTTAAGACTTTTAAAAATGTGTTGTGTATGGACTGTAATATTTAATAATGTATTTATTGTAGTCTGAAATAAATAAATTTGATTGATTGATTGATTGGAAACCAGCCTAACCTCTCGGTATTCACCCTGCGACATAAAGTTGTTAAGTTAAGTAAGTTAGTTGGAACACAGTAATGCGCGTACATTACTGTGTTCCGGTTGAAATAAGTACGGGCGGTAAAAAATATGTAGAACACAGAACTTTCCTGAAAGTGTTCGTTCACAAAAAGTTCTACAGCAAAAAGTTCGCATTATCCTCCATTTTTAATGTCGTTTAGAAAAAAAGTTACAATGAGTTAGGTCTCAAGATGTTTTAGATGGTGAATGCTAAAGCACTGAAAGACTCTATCTTGCCCCACCTCGCCGGAGGACTGCTTACTGGGGTTTTTTAGTGGGTTCAATCCCCACACATTTCCATCCACTACCCCCGCGGTGAAAGTGAATTGTAAGGAAGAAGAAGGGGGGAAATCCCCCCCCCCCCCCCCAAAAAAGGTCTCGTAATGTTCTGTATTGACAAGTTTTTTTTTTAGATAACAACGGGTATGTGCCTATGAAACCCTATCAAGCCGTGATAGAGGCGGATATATCGGAGAAGCATGGAGCCTAATGGTGAACGTAAGTTATTTAAAACAGTAATATAATTTTTATACTCTGACTAATACTGATGGGGTGCAGGGTTAGAATGTCACCCCCCCCCCCCCCCCATTGAAACCTGTGGGTATTCAGCAGAAGGGCAGCAGCTACTTTTGAGGAACTGCTATCTTAAACTGCGATCCCAAAGACGCCTGCCAAGTGTGGGATTATGGCAAATGCGCATTTTATGTGGGAGGCTGTGTTCAGTGGTGGACAATCTAGCTGATACAGTAATATTCATTCTTCACATGATGGTAGGGCATTTTGCAAATGGGCCACTCTCAAGTAGTAAATCTGTCAACAAGTACCTAACAGAGTGTACCGGCAGCTATCCTTGAGTGCCAGTTATTTTAAGTTAGCCTAAACAACATGACGTCTAATACAATTACAGAAGGTTGTCCGTCTCAAAACATGTTTGTACAGATTTTACGTTTAAGTTCCATTAAATAAATAAATTGTCAATCTGACTCTTTTCGTTTACAACCCACAAGATAAAAATTCTTTGTAAGGTGACTGTAAAAACACTTAAATAGAACAAAAATAAACAAGCCAAACATAAGAGGTACTCTAGGGACTCGAAATAAAACCAGCTAAGTGCGAATAGGACTCACACACAAAGGGTTCCGTATTAATAAAGATTGTACCATATAATTTTAATATTTTATTTATAGTTCGAAATCATTTTTGGGACTACTTAGTCTAAGTCTGACCCAAACTTGGCTGGCTTTTATTATTTGTTGTTGTACGTTAGCTAAAAACAACAAAACTAAACTGAAAAATGATGAGTGTATGTTGTTATTTTTTTTCTGTTAGGCAATCAGTCATACTGATACATGATGTAGGTGTGCTATGAAAATTGCTGCAAGCTGATACCGTATTAAAGATACAGTCCTTTAGAGGGGCGATGAAGGTCAATTAGGAGCGTCTAACGGAAAATAAAACATAAATTGAATTAAACACAGTTCTTTACAATGCGCGCTGTGCGTGCCGGCTACGACCTTTTTGGCCGACGACCACGGCCCCAATTCTCTTAGCTATTGAGCAAACGCCACACTACTGCAATGCTTCTGCGATCGAACTGCTATTAATGTCAAATTCGGTAGTCTGCTAATTCTAGCTCCTAATTGCAGTTGTATAGCAATCGCGTCGCTATCGTATGGCTGTGCTATGGCTTGCAAATGTTGCCACTGAAATAATAATGAAAACTTCTATCAATCAAGCAGCAGTCAAAAGATCAATACAGTCGTTTTGTAGCAAACAATACATTAAATATATAAGTTATGTAGCTATTTTTCTACCTAAAACCCCTCAAAATATTTTATATCACTCTAGCAACGCAATCGCAACAAAATAGCTAACAGCATATCAAATATGTTTAAAAACTATTGATAGCAAGCCACTGACTTGCTTTCGAACCTAAATAGCGGGCAGACTACAGATACTGTCAAAAACTTCAACTTTCATGCAATTAAGTTGCGTTAACGCCTTTCAATAGCTAAGAGAATCGAGCCCCTGTTTGTCCAAACAGTGCGAAATTATTGATCTAAAGACTTTTAATGTTAACTAAGAATTTTTATCTTGTGGAAATCGGTTCATCTCCAATACTGAAAAGTATGAGATAACTTGTTGAGTCGGTACAACGCTAATTCAAAATACAGGCCTCATATTGTCATGGCCTGACTTTCACAAGTTATTTATTTATTCATTATAACGGACATACCATTTGCACATACTTGGACATACGTGGCAGTGGAGAATTAGCACGCGCGACTGTGATGTGACGAGGCTCTGCGAACAGCACGTGATGTCGGCCTCTTGTATATTTATCGGGAACATGAAACCTACACAATTCCTGGACCAACTCTGGACAGTCAATAGTACCCCGAAGAATCTTAAGGGCAGTGAAATCTGATCGTTAAGGCGGCGCGCGGCGTACCTGTAACGAGTGATACCGTATTCAGTTATTTATTTCTAGTTATTTCATACCTTTCAGTGTTCAAAGGCGGTTACGTTTTTTATGACGTTTTTATGACGTGTTACGTCACATGCTCGACCTGATGTTAAGCGGAATAACCTCCGCCTACACCATGCACCCGTCACTTTGAGACATAGTTGTTAAGTTTCATGAGGCTGTAATTTCACTGGCTCTCAAGTGCTACTGCCGGAACACACCGTTAGATGCTTGGCGACAGATTTTCTACTTCAGGGTGGTAGCTTATAACCACAAAATGCCCTTATACTATGCGGTGAAACTCAAGCCGGCGGTGGGGATCGAACCAGGGTACTTCGGCGCGGAAGTCCTATTACAGCTCTAAGACGTTTTTTAAATGATAGTTTTTTTCATTTATTGAAGTGTTGCATCTTAATTAGGAGATCATTGTCACTTGTTTAAATATTATTCATTTATCGATAAGAGTTTCAATGACCATTAAATCAAGTTATGCAAATATATTTTTCAACACCTAGCTCGTAACGGGCCTTTATATGCACCGATTTTATTGTCGTAATATAGTCTTTTACGCACTCGTGCTTAATAATAACAAATACTTTTAAAATATTTTAAGAAAACATCAAATTAATATTTTAATAAAACACTTAAAAGTATAAAAATATATCTAGTGACAATTCCGCTTAATTTTCCTGCTAAGCCGACGTGACGTCACAAACGCCACGCAGCCAAACCGGAAGAATTTTCGACGCGTTTCGATTCTACACGAAGCATCCTCAGGAGGTCTTGACTCTTCGAGCGCACGATCGAGAAACAAGTAAATAAGCACTCGTGCTTATTTACTACTTTACCGCACTTGTGTTTAAAATAGAAAAAAAAACAACGTTTCCACACCAAGAAGATTGAGTATAGTTTGTTTCGTTCGTTTTTCATATATAAACAAACCAAAGAGTTTTTGTTACCTACTGAAGTAGAACTTTAGAAGATTTAATTATAAACCTTAATCAGAATATTATTGCAATCAAAAAGATCAAGAAAATATTTTCGAATCGAAGTTTTCGTGTTCGTTCCTCGCGAGTGTGTTGCAAAACGTCGTATGAAACTCGTGCGCGTTGTTTATTACAATCTCTACTCCATTTAGGTCTTCGATCTCAGGCCTAAAACCCGTCTCGATTGCAGTAAACAACTTCGCGTACTTGTTGCATAATGTACTATTTCATTAAGTTGACTGTCACTTAAGAACTACTCCACCGATGTAGATAAAATTTAAATAGTGGTTCTATTTAAATTGAAGGTATACCTTACCTATTACTTTGATTCACATACTTGAAAAAAATATTTTCATTCTTGATTTAATTATAATCTGCAGAGATGGCTCAGTGGCATTGGCTATGGATTGCCGCGCGGCAGGTCCATGGTTCGAATCATGCCGCGGGATTGAGCTTCACCGCATGGTGGAAGGGCATTTTGTGAATGCCCGCCTGTATAGCGACCACCCTCAGGTAGAAAATCTGTCGCCAAGTACCTAACAGTGTGTTCCGGCAGCTGTCCTTGAGAACCAGTAATTCAAGGTTAAGCCTGTCAACACCTTCGACCACATCATCACTTACCATTAGGTGAGATTGTGATCAAAGACTTACACAATCAGCAATAAAAAACAATACAAAAATATTAAACTCTTGTCGATGGTATCTACAAAATATAAGTAATCTAAATCAACACATAAGTGGCGGATTATAAACTTGTATAGAACATAAACAATATAGTTGCTTTGTACTTTATGTTGCAGGTGCCAGATTGCGGTTTTATAAAGCGGAGCGAATGAAGGGAAACACTCGTCGATACTCGATCAGCGTACAATCTACTGCAATCATCACGATGACGTCTCTTTTTTATACATCTCATTTTACATATCTCTAATTTTTTTACATTGTTTTATTCATTCTATCATATCAAATGTAAGCATAATACTACGAATAATATATATTTAAGAAGATAAGATTAGATAAGATAGTTTTATTGCCAAAAAGATTTATAAGTAAATACAATCGTTAAATTAGATTCTAGAATAATTAAATTTTTTATTGGGTAATAGCTTGACAGCGAGCCCCAAACTAAGCACTAAGCCTGTATCTTGGAGATCGAGTGCGGTTTTCAAAAAGTTCGTTGTGTTGTTCATGACAAATTAAAAATAGATACAATGGCAATGTAAAATTAAGTTTAAATGAAAGTACGATGCGTTGCAATACCATAGTTAAACAATTTTTTTTAATCATTAAATGACATTGCATATTAATATAATAATGTGCCCGTTATCTTCAAGTAAGTGAAAAGAGTTTCCTTGAAGCGGTTTACACGTTATCATTTTAATTTGCTAAAGACTTATAATATAGATGTAAAGTGTGGAATGTATGTGTGTAAGAGACTGTGTATGAGAGAGTGAGAGGATGTGCGCGTATATATGCTTGAAGTGAGTGGACTCATATATACTCGTTCCCTCGTACACTCGTTGGTTTCATACGTACTTTGCGTGTGCAATATATTGAATGAGTGTGCTGAGCAGTAGCGGTTTCACATTAATTATTCTGTGTCTTTGTGAGAGAGTTTGAGCAGCCAATCCTTAACAGTTCTTTTGCAGACATTGTCTGAGAGATTTAAATTTTTATTGATCCGTAGGCATAAAACTTATAATTTTTCTTATATATATATTTTTATAGTCTTGTCCGATTCATAATACTAAGAGACAGGCTACCTGGAGGCCAGAATCCATTACAAAATGTACTGCTTGCCTCACTCACGCACGGTTCTGCCCGGTAAGGAAGATTTGTCATCAAGCGTCCGGTCAGGGACGTGGTCAATGCCGTTAAACCAATTAAACCGGACAGCAAGAGGCATATAATATGTACTAACGCCGCACACGGTCCGGTTGCAACCCAATCCGGTTTCCTCGACGTCAGGGCATTCTCAACTTTGTGATTTTGCTACTAGCAATCATTTTTGTTTAGCGTGTCTCGATTAATATCAAAAAGTTGGACACGGAAACTTTATTTACTAAATGTATTAACATTATGATGCACTAAATATGTATATATATATGTTGAATATATGATTTATAAATGCATTGCTTTTTCCTTAAGTTCAAAGTAACAGTGTGTACAATTTCTTGATGCTTTACAACTTGGTTTTGATTGCGCACGTAAATTTTCCTCAAGATTCAGAAATAGATAAAAAATAACAATATAATATCTCTTGGGGGAATAGTTGAGCGAAATTGTCGTATTTATATTATATAAATTTAGATACACAATTTATATTAGTTAGATTATATATATACATTTTTATACACATTCTAGGAAAACTTTATTCACTTTTAGGCCACACAGTTTTACAAGTCATTAAAGAATAGTCCAAGACATTATTATGTCATACAAACCATGGTAACATTTGTATTATATAATAAACAGGGTTATTGGTAAAATGCTAACAACCTCTTAGGGTTGACTTCTGCTAATCGTAACACACATTTTGAGTTTTTTATTTTTTTTTATTTTAAGTTTTTATAAATTATTTTTTTGTCTTTATTTGTGTGTATTTGACGGAATAAGGATGAGGACCACCTGATGTTACAAGCTTAGGGCGACCGCTGCGGCAAAACTGGACCGCACCGCGCTCCCTTTGAATAGAGTTTTGAATAGTGTATATATACAGGATTATTATTAAAATGCTTACAATCTCTTAGGGTTGACTTCTGCTAGTTCTAACAAACATTTTGAGTTCTATTTTTTGTTTTTGTTTATGTGTATTTGGCGGAATAAGCACGAGTATTGCCTGATGCTTAAAGTCGCTTGTGCCCGTAATTTGTGATCTCATATTTATTATTACTTTGCTCGATGTAAATATTCAAAACTCTATTCAAAGGGAGCGCGGCGCGGTCCAGTGTTGCCGTTGCCGCGGCAAAAACGTTCAATTGAAGCCTTACATGAAATGGATCCTGAGAAATACCAGAGGGTTATTTTTAATGAAATTGATATTTTAACTTTACTGACTTTGTATATATATGTAAATATTATGAATGTTCACAAAAAATAAGTGAATTGAAATTAAATGGTATTGATAAATAATGACATTTAAGGCTCCACATTACCGCTATTTTTTCAAAATTTCTCATAATACCGACCAGTGATGTCACTCTAGCCGATAGTGAGTCAACATGTGTCATCTAATAATAATAATAAGCCTTTATTTCAGAATTTTCTTACATGACAGTTTAAAATCTTAGTCTATGTTAGATGCTAAATAATATCACTCAATTCAGAGTGCCTTTCGGTACAGGCCTCCTCTAGCTCTCTCCAATGTATTCTGTCCATAGCTGCTCTCTTCCAGTATGGACCAGCTGACATTCTGATTTCATCCTCCCATCTTTTGATCTGCCTTCCCTTGCTTCTTTTTCCGTCTCTTTGATACCAATCAGTAACCATCTCCACACAACACCTAATAGTATAATCTTTTGTGTATGTTTTAAATGTGACTAACATAAATTTTAGGTATTTTTGTAAACTAACAATTACGGAACAAGTACAAGGACCACCTGATGTAAAGCAAGTTAATCTTTTTTTTTTTGCCTGATAGGTTAGCCGTTGACCGCTACCTCACCTCTGATGGTAAGTGATGATGTGGTCAAAGATGTTGTTCAGGCTAACCTAAAATTCTATAATCTTAAAAATTAAACCTTTGCCTATAACAGACGCATTTCGTCACAAGTGACGAATTGCACTGCGCCCGTCACACTGAGACATACAGTAGTTAAGTCTCATGTCCTTGTAATTTTTCTGGCTCTCAAGGACAGCTGCTGGAACACACTGTTAGGTGCTAAGCGACAGATTTTCTACTTGATGGTGATAACTAGCCAGACGAGCAATCGCAAATGCTCTTTCCTAACGGGGTGAAGCTCAAGCCGGCGGTAGGAATCGAACCAAGAACCTTCGGCACGACAGTTCATAGCTATTACCGCTCGGCCATCATTACATCAAAATCGAAGTCAGTTATGTACTTTTAATCACTAAACTCATCTAGTAAACACCTGATGTGATAATACATGGCTCACGTCTCTTATTGCTTGCACACCACGTGTCTTTACATGACGCCGTCACTTGCTTGCGTGTGCTTGCGAGGTAAGACTCAAGTATTTCGCGATCATACAAATATGAGACATTTTCTCTCCTCTCTGCTTAACCGTATACACTGAAGTAAAGTAAGGTTGTTGTCTTAGTATAGCAGTCGTTATAGCATGGTGGTAGGGTATAATGCGAATGCTTGCCTGGCTAGCTACCACCCTCAAGTAGAAAATCTGTCACCAAGCACCTAAAAGTGTGTTCCGGTAGCTGTCTTTGAAAGCCAGTAATTTCAGATAAGCCTGAACAACATCTTCGACCACATCATCACTTAGTTGAGATAGTGGTCAAAGGTCAGGCAAAAAAAAGGTCAAGATGGGTAAACAACGAGAAACTATTTGATTTTTAAAACACAATGAGTGTTTTACTAATCGTCTCCGCTCTAGTGGAGTCGGACCCTTACTGTTCTAAAAAGGTGCAGAAAGCTACTCTTCTCGTTCCACGCTCTCCGTGTCCCAGCACCCAGTTCAACAGCCACTTTCGACAGCATGAAATCATTCTGGAGAGCCTCCGCCGCCACCACCTCAGCCTGGGCATGTGTCTAAATTTAGGTTGCCGTGCACCCAAATAATATTTATATATAAGCCTGGGAAGTTCGTCTATTTATTCACAAATTAACATGATAATAATATTTAGACTAATAAAGCGCCGCAGTACAGCCTGTCTGTGCCGCAAGCGGAAGCCAGCCAGATAAGCCACGTCACTCCCTTCCTCCAGCTGCGCCACCTAGCTGAACTTGCTTTGTAGAGGGGCTATGAAAAGCCAGCTATATAACATAGCGCCCACCGGAAGAAGTGGGTGTCATTGTCTTGAGGAGCGTCGAGAGCGATTTAAATCTACCCCCTTGTAAGCGGTGCTACACAGTCGGCAACGAGCCTCCCACCATGGTTGACAACCACCATGGTTGTCAACCAATACAACTGTGGAGATGGTGGTTTGCCACCAAATTATGTTTGACCTTTCAACAACCTCGGCGGGCGAGCATACGTTGGCGACCGCGGTGAGCAACCACTATTTCCGACTGTGTGGACGCCGGTTGCACACCACGCGAGGGCAGTATGTCGCTGCAGCTGGCGAGAGCGCACGCATAACGCGTTTCCCTCTTTGATATACGTAGGTATAAAAGCCAAACCCATATAAAATGAATTCTAAATTTTGGGACGAAAATGAGATACTCTTAAAAATTAAGCTTAACGCCTAGTGAAACAATGGCAAAATATATGATTTATTATCTTAATAGTTATGTATTAATTGAAATATAGAATATCAACAATACTTATATAGGTTAGTGTAGATAGGATATATATGTCCTATATGTGTGTAGGACATTCATTTCATGTTATGCCCTATTATCTAGCGTTAGTTATGTACGCCCGCGGCTTTGCTCGCGTGTAATTAAGTTATACTTATCACATATAACACCTACTTTAGAAACATTTAAAAGTGTGACATTTAAAAGAATTTTATTTTAAATGTCACAAATTGTTCTATCTTCTCAATAAATTTTAAATTGGGAGAGCTACTTACGTAACTACTATGAATAAATATTTTAGAAAAACTACTATTTATACTTTCCCTATATTCAGAATGAAAAGTAGAGTATTCTATAAATCACTCACGTTATCAATATATATTTAAAAAAAAAAACTATCCTTATATTCAAAATGTATAATACCACCAACTTACTGTGCAGTTGGCGAGGGCGCTGCTGATCAAGGAAATCAACTACAAACTGTCACAATTTGAAGGAATGTTGTAGTCCTTTTTTCTGCCACCTGAACAGATAAGCTGGTGGGACTGTAAATTAGAGTGTTTAACACCGGTGAAAGTCATCAATTCCTTATCGGACTATATATGTTTCTTTATCATGCTCATTATTTCAGACATATTTTTTTATTCTTAATTTCATACGAAGTAGTTATTTTAAAACCTAAGGAGCGATATCATGTGTAGTTTGGCTTTCATGCTATGCCTGTTGTCGGCGCGGGGGTCCGAAACACACTGTGGTGAGCGACTGTGTAGTAGCAAATTCCAACGGTGGTAAGAAACAAGCGGCCCGCCAAGCCCAATAGGCGGTACCTATAGTTGCCAACTGTGTAGATCGTACTTTTCGTTTATATATTTATCACTGTCACCACGACACTCTACACTAACCGTATCAGAACAGTGGTTAAGGGCCTCGTGCACTTGCACAGTAGGCAAATTTAGCGTGCGAGAGTTGCAGGCTATGGACACTACGCGGCGCTGCGCTTTAGATGCACAACGCTCGTCAGGTCGTTCGCTCGATGCCCCCAGCCGCACGCTATCAGCGTCATAGTGTAACTAAAACAGTTGATCTACTTTAGGTATTTGCTACTAAATCCAGTAATCAATTATTATATTCTTCTGACTATTCCCTTAAAGAGCAACTAACACAGTTGATAACCTTTAACTATTACTATTAAAATACATACCTTTAAGTGCTTGGCGACAGATTTTATACTTGAAGGTAGTAGCTTGCCAGGCGGGTATTCGCAAAATGCCCTACCACCATGCCAAATTACTGGTTCTCAAGGACACATAGTGGCTTACGCCGTTAAGTGCTAGGCGACAGTTATTCTACTTGAGGGTGGTAGCTAACCAGGCGGGCATTTGAAAAAGCCCTATCACCATGCAAAACTACTGATTCTTACGGACACATAGCGGCACATAGCGTTAAGTGCTTGGCGACAGATTTTCTATTTGACACATAGTGGTAGCTAGCCAGGCAGGTGTTCGCAAAATGCCCTACCACCATGCCAAATAACTGGTTCTAGAGGACACATAGCGGCAAATACCGTTAAGTGCTTGGCCACAGATTTTCTACTTGACACATAGTGGTAGCAAGCCAGGCGAGTATTTACAAAAGGCCCTACCACCGTGCAAAATTATTGGTTCTAGAGGACTCATAGCGGCACATACCGTTAAGTGCTTGGCGACAGATTTTTTACTTGAGAGTAGTAGCTAGCCAGGCAGGTATTCGCAAAATGCCCTACCACCATGCCAAATAACTGGTTCTCAAGGACACATAGTGGCTTACGCCTTTAAGTGCTTGGCGACAGTAATTGTACTTGAGGGTGGTAGCTAGCCAGGCAGGCATTCGCAAAATAACCTACCACCATGCAAAACTACTAGTTCTCAAGGATACATAGCGGCACATAGCGTTAAGTGCTTGGCGACAGATTTTCTACTTGAGGTTGTAGCTAACCAGGCGGGTAATGGCAAAATGCCCTACCACAATGCCAAATTACTGGTTCTCAAGGATACATAGTGGCTTACGCCGTTAAGTGCTAGGCGACAGTTATTCTACTTGAGGGTGGTAGCTAACCAGGCGGGCATTTGAAAAAGCCCTATCACCATGCAAAACTACTGATTTTTACGGACACAAAGCGGCACATAGCGTTAAGTGCTTGGCGACAGATTTTCTACTTGACACATAGTGGTAGCTAGCCAGGCGGATATTCGCAAAATGCCCTACCACCATGCCAAATTACTAGTTCTAGAGGACTCATAGCGGCACATACCTTTAAGTGCTTGGCGACAGATTTTCTACTTGAGGATGGTAGCTAGGTAGGCGAGCATTCGCAAAATCACCTCTCACCATGCGGTGAAGCTCAAGCCGGCCGTTGGATCCAAACCATGGACCCGCGGCACCGCAGACCACAGCTATCACCGCTCGGCCATCTCTGCTTCAATATTGATGATTACTGACGATGGAACACAGATTTATTTTGTTACGGATATCAGTTTTATAAACACATAAAGTTATATAATAAACGTTAAAAGAAAATATAGATAGATGTAACTCTTTATTGAAACACCACAGTGCAGATATATAATGAATTTACTAAAAATAAATTACATTAATGTTACAATTGGCGGCCTTATCGCTTAAAGCGACAATCTCTTCCAGGCAACCATGTTTGGGAAGGAACAGTTAATAAATTATTATGACAGATTGGTGCACTTAAGAGTAATGTATAAAACTATGCCTAACTAAATTAGCGTTTTCTTAATTATTAGTTCCATTTACTTCACTAGACCACTGCAGCATTGCGCATTTGCACATTGCATATGCTATAATACTATCATATACTTACATATTATAAACAATACATAAATAAACATATAATGAACTACGACGACATAGACTTAACTGTAACTAACAGGAGATAAATGGCTTTGACACGTTGCTTGAAAGCTTCAAGAGTAGGTGCGCGTCTAACTTCAACAGGTAAAGAGGTCCAAAACCTAACAGCTCAGAAGAAGGAGAGTGAGAAAAAATATTCCAGACCCTCCTTTCCTAAATTCCCGCTCCTATTACTATTCAGAAGACCGGACATGACCCAAGTATAAGCAATGATAGGTTTTTATATTTTTGTCTGTGATATTTACTTAGGGGTTTTGTTACGATTTGCCAGTGAGGCCGTGAATTCAAAATTGTACTCCTTAAGATTAAGATCTTTGGCTGCACCTTCTTAATAGGCACACTAGGTTTAAAAATCATACTGGAGCCACTAGTGGATCCACTAAGCAGTGGCACTAACAGTCTGCAACCAAAGGGAAAGATTCTTGTACGAGAGCTGGCATATCTACCAGCCACCATATTTTTTTTGTTTTAATGTCTGCGCGCGTTGATATAAACAGTTGTATGGGTAAAGTATAGTTTGAAGTGCTCGTAGCGAAGTTTACTGAGCTGTTCTCAACCGATCAGCAAAGTTAAGCAACGTCGCCCGCGGTCATGAGTCGGATGGGTGACCGCTAGTGACATTACTACTGAGCGTTTCCGTGCTTCGGAGGGCACGTTAAGCCGTCGGTCCCGGTTGTTGCCTTAGGATGGCAGTCGTTACAGCATGGTGGTAGGGCATTTTCCCCCCCCTCTCGGTGTCAGAGAGGGGTTCGGGGTACGTGGTGGCCAAGAGGGAGAAGTATGCGGTAGTCGGCACATACTTCTCCCCAAATAGAACCGTCGCGGAGCTGGAGGTCTATCTGGACCTCCTGGCCGCGGCGGTGAGAAGACAGGCGCCACGTCAGGTCCTCCTCATGGGGGACCTGAACGCCAAGGCCCAGGCTTGGGGCAACCCCTCCACTGACACTCGCGGGGAGATTGTCAGGGAGTGGGCGGTTGCCGCAGGGCTGACCCTGCTCAACAGAGGGTCAGTCCACACGTGCGTGCGACACAACGGGGGGTCCGTGGTGGACGTTTCGTTCGCCACCCCGGAAGTCGCAGCACGTGTCCAGGCCTGGAGAGTGGTGGCGGATGTGGCGACTCTCTCGGACCACAACTACATACGGTTCGAGATCGCCACCTCCCACCAAGGAGGGACTCGGCGCGTGGATGGGGCACTCTTCCCGCGCTGGGCGATTGGTCGCCTCGATGCCGAGTTGGCTGAAGAGGCGGCTATGGTGCAGTCGTGGGTTGCCGGCCCCATGCACCCGGAGGTGGCCGTCGCGGCGAGCCGGTTCCGGGAGGCGGTGACGGCCGTCTGCGACACCGCCATGCCGAGGTCCCGACGCCACCCCGAGCGCCGCCAGGTCTATTGGTGGTGCTCGGAGATTGAGGATCTCCGAGCGCGATGCTCGGAGACGCGGCGCCTCTACTACCACTGCAGGAGGCGCCGCCACGGCCGGACGGACGACCAGCTGCCGGCGGAGCAGCTGGCGGCCGAGCAGCTCCTGTATGGTGATGTGAAGACAGCCAAACAGGAGCTGAAGCTGGCCATCGGCCGGGCTAAGGCCCTAGGCTGGTGCGAGCAGCTGGAGGGCCTCGACAGGGACCCATGGGGGCGCCCTTATAAGTCTGCCCGGAATAAGTTCCGGGGCAGAGCGCCCCCTATCGCGGAGTCCCTGGAGCCAGAGCTCCTGGAGAGGGTGCTGGGGGGGCTATTCCCCGACAGTGACCCCCACTACACCCCTCCACCGATGGCCACCCCGTCCTTCCAGGAGGAGGAGGACCCGGCCTCCATTCCGCCTATATCAGAGGTGGAGATGGAGGTAGCAGTCTCCCGCCTGAGAGGCAAAAAGACTGCCCCGGGACCAGACGGGATTCCCGGGCGGGTCCTCAGGATCGCCCTTAGGGAGATGGGCGGTCAGCTTCGGGAACTGTTCGACGCGTGCCTCACGTCGGGTCAGTTCCCGAAGCTCTGGAAGGACGGGCGATTGTGCCTGTTGCGGAAGGAAGGGCGAGACGCAGACTCGCCCGCCGCATACAGGCCAATCGTGCTGCTGGATGACACGGCGAAGCTACTGGAGAAAATAGTGGCTTCCCGTGTCATCCGGCACCTGGGGGGAACTGGGCCTGACCTTTCAGAGGCCCAGTTCGGATTCAGGGCAGGGCGGTCGACGATAGACGCCCTGCTCTGGATCAAGGGGTGGACGCAGGACGCAGTCGGCGGGGGGGAAAAGGCGTTGGCTGTCTCGCTTGACATTGCCAACGCCTTCAACAGCCTACCGCACGGGACAATACGGGAGGCGCTCCGCTATCACGGAGTGCCCCTGTATCTGCGTAGGCTGTTGGCCGACTACCTCCGGGACCGCGAGGTCCTGGTGGAGGGACGCGACGGTCTGAGGCGACGTCGCGTGTCCTGCGGGGTTCCACAGGGGTCGGTGTTGGGACCGCTCCTGTGGAACATTGGCTACGACTGGGTGCTCCGCGGCACGTTTCCCGCAAGTATGCGGGTTGCGTGCTACGCGGATGACACCCTAGTCGTAGTCAAGGGGAGGGACCTCGGGGAGACGGTGCGGCGGGCCACGGTGGCAACAACACTCGTGGTCGGCCGCATACGTGCCCTGGGGCTGGAGGTCGCCCTCTCCAAGACCGAGGCCCTAATGTTCCATGGGCCTCGGGGGGGACCCCCTCCAGGAACGAGGATAGACCTGGACGGGGTCCTGGTCCGGGTTGGGACCCAGATGAGGTACCTGGGTCTCATCCTGGACGGGCGGTGGACTTTTGGGGCCCACTTCACTCAACTGGCCCCAAAAGTCATAGGCGCCGCAGCCGCCCTTGGGAGGCTGCTGCCCAACGTGGGTGGCCCGAGCGCCACATGTCGTCGCCTGTACTCCGGAGTGATCCGGAGTATGGCCTTGTACGGGGCACCTGTCTGGGTGGACGCCCTCGGTCGCGCCAATAAGGCCCTGCTGCGTCGTCCGCAGCGGGTCATCGCGACGAGGGCGATACGCGGGTACCGGACGGTGTCCTGGACGGCGGGATGCGTGTTGGCCGGTGATCCCCCCTGGGAGCTCCAAGCGGAGATCCTCGCCGAAGTGTACCACTTCGTGGCGGCGAGGAGATCCCGCGGGGAGCCTCCAGCGTGGGAGGAGGTCACGCGCATGCGACGGCAGGCGCGGGCCGCCCTGTTGCGGCGGTGGACGGAGGACCTGGCTCCACCAGTCCCTGGACAGAGGACGGTGGATGCCATTCGCCCGGTCCTTCGGAGGTGGGTAGGGCGGCGATTCGGGTCGCTCACCTTCCGATTGGTGCAGGTGCTTTCCGGGCATGGATGCTTCGGCAAGTACCTGCATCACATCGCAAGACGTGAGGCGACCCCCGCCTGTCACGAGTGTGGAGCGTCAGAAGACACGGCGCTCCACACGCTGGAGGAGTGCGCCGCGTGGAGTCCCATGCGGCGCGCCCTCACAGCGGTCATAGGCGCAGATCTGTCGCTGCCGAGCGTGGTTAACGCTATGCTCGGCAGCGACGGATCGTGGCAGGCGGTGGTCTCTTTCTGCGAAGAGGTGATGGCGCAGAAAGAGGCTGCGGAGCGGGCGAGGGAGGACGACGTCCTCGCAGACCCGCTCCGGCGTAGACGAACTGGTGGAAGGAGAAGGCGATTCGGGCGCCTTCTCGCTCTAACCTAGTGTTGTGCGGATCATCGGTGGAGAGTCGGGGGATTCTCCACTGGCTTGCACGATCCCACACGTCTGGGGGATGGCCCTAATGAGCTGGGTCATCCCTCCCTTGGCCGGGGCCCGTCACCGGTGACGGGCCAACCGCCGGGGCGAGATGGTGATTGCTAACGCTACCCCATCTCGCCCCGACTAGGCGGCAGACTGCTCATCCCGGGTTTTTAGTGGGTAACCTCACTTGCTACCCCCCCGTGGGGGTAGCAAGGCCCCTCAGGCGAGGACTCCCACATAACCACCCTGCTCCCCCCGGAGCCGGGTGGTATCCATAAAGGATTTTCCCGGGTCAAAAAAAAAAAAACAAAAAAAAAAAAAAAAAAAAAAAAATGGTGGTAGGGCATTTTGCGAATGCCCGCCTGGCTAGCTACCACCCTCAAGTAGAAAATCTGTCGCCAACCACCTAACGGTGTGTTCCGGCAGCTGTCCTTGAGAGCCAGTACTTCTAGGTTAGCCTGAACAACATCTTCGACCACATCATCACTTACCATCAGGTGAGATAGTGGTCAAAGGCTAACCTATCAGGAATAAAAAAAAAAAGTTTATATGGGTAGATGAAACTTATACAAGGAAACAATTTTATGTAATATGGTACCTAAAGTGTCACGTATCCGAATAAAATAGAAGTGTCTCTATTTTTTTTTTATGTAAAAGAATTAATATGGAGGCATGTCATTATTTATTTATTTCTAGGAACAACTGTATCAGCCGGATTGTCCACTGCTGAACACAGCCTCCCCCATTCTGGGGCGATTTGCCGTAATCCCTACGCTTGGCAGGCTTATTAGGGGATCGCAGCGTGAGATATCAGTTCCTCAGAAAGCGCTGCTGCCCACCTTCTGGTGTGTTACCCTTAGTCGCCTCTTACGACACCCACGGGTAGAGATAGGGGGGTGACATTCTTGCCCGGCACGGAAAATTAAAAGCTGTAGAAACACCTACAGCGTTTAATTACAGTATTAATAAAATATAAAGATATACCAAGAAAGCCAATTATAGATACTCACGTTTAATAAAACAATTCAGATAATGAGACAATTAAACGCCAGCAATCCCTTTCATACAATTTAATTGGAATGCAAATTTCTACCAAATCATACCTTAGTTCTTTTTACCGACTTCAAAAAAAGGAGGAGGTACTCAATTCGTCTGAAAAACAAACTGAATATTAATTAAGGAAACAATTTGCTTTGGTAGCCATCCGATATCCTGTACAATACTTTAGCCATAGCAGTAGCCAGAGAGATGGGTCTATAATTGTCTGTTATATCATCCGTAAAAATCGTGGCAAGTGGCACTAATATTATGAATCAGATTAGGTGGAAGATAAGTGCCTTATACATAAAGTAAACAATATTGTTAGTTATATATGAATGTGAACACTGTCATACTTCATATGCTCAACGCCAAATTTTGTCATATCCCGGGGATTATCCCCATTTCATGTGTAACTCCGGCATCAATCCTGCAGCAGTCCTTGCGAGCCAGTAAAATTACAGGCACTTGCGACCTAACAAATGTACGTCTCAGTGTGACGGGCACAGTGCAATTCGTCGTTGACGAAATGCGTCTGTTATAGGCAGAGGTTAATCCACTTAACATCAGGTAGGACTTGGGCTAGTTCCGTCAAGACAATAAAAAAAAACAGCCTTATATACATAGTAATTAAACTACTTTAAACTGTTTAAATCGCGTATATTTATCAGTCACACCGTGACCACGATCACTGCAAAGTGTTTGAAACGTCGGGACAAAAGTAATGATAAATATACGCGATTTAAACCGTTTAAAGTTGTTTAATTACTATGTTTAATAATCGTGAAAACCTAAGACAGCCTTATATACATCATTAAAAGACATTTTGATAGGTTAGATAAGAATATTACTGAAGAAGTATATTTAGTATGGTTTAATTAATTTTTAGCGTTTCCAAACTTTCCACTTTTAATGATGAAAATTTTGTACACAGTGAGTAATTTTGACATAGTTAGGATTTCTTGGACTCAATGGTCGAGCATGGCCAACAGGTATTGGAGCAAGATTAGCATATTGGATCTCTCCTTTGTTCTGGTGCTGATCAACTTCAGCATAGACATGCTCAATAATTTTAGGTCTTGGTCCTTGAGAATAACTTGGCGCGAGAGTTGACTTATGGTTTTTCAAGATAGGGTTGGCGTATAATGGCTCAAGATTATTGACGTGGTTTGATGTGGTAAAAACATTTTGTGAGTTTTGTTGGGGTGGCAATGACATCGGAGGTGCGTTTTGGTACTCCATGTCCGCTTGGTTCATCTGAAAATACAAAAAGTATAAAATCTTTGTGAGCGTGGACTAGTGAATATAAAGCCAATTCAAGCCATTAAGTCTGGCGCACGCCATCGATCTAGATTCTTCTTTATCTACATATTCGTATGACAAACAGGCAAAATAATAAATAATACTTTTAAGATTTTGCCTGTTTGCTACACGAAAGAAAAGAAAATAAGCTGTCAAGAACAGCTTCTCAAACATACTTTTCTGGTTTTTGAAGCGATGATAGCCAAGCGTTTATAGCTATGGTCTGCGGTGCCACAAGTCCATGGTTCGAATCCCACCGCTGGCTTGAGCTTCGAGTAGAAAATCTGTCACCAAGCACCTAACAGTGTGTTCCGGCAGCAGTCCTTGAGAGCCAGTAAAATTAGAGAACCATGAGACTCAGCAACTTCGACAATTGTGATGAAATGCATCTGATATAGACAGTGGTTACCACTTAACATCAGGTAGGCCACGTACTTGTTCCGTCACAACAACATAAAAAAAACTAGCCAGATGAGCACTAGCTATGCCCTATCACCATGGGCGCAGCTACCTTCAATCATATCAATTAAACTTCTGATAGTCCGCAATACCCTTCAGGTACGAACAATTCTATTATGATTACCATAAATTTAAAATTTCCGTGAAGTTGAAATAATTTAGTATTGAATTCCCAATATGTTGTGAAACGTCTTATGTAAATTTTTGCCTAAAATGGGTTTGCTTTTAATCACAGCCCTAATGTAAAGTGCTGATGCAATTGAAGATAAAATGCTCTCATCTAGAAGGCACTCTTTGTTCAATCCCATAAATATACTAAAACACACTTTTTTTTATGGTATCGTGACGGAACAAGCTCCAGGCCCACCTGATGTTAAGCGGACTACCACTAACCAGATGTTTTTGTCACAAGTCACGAATTGCATTGCGCCCGTCACCTTGAGACATACTTTTTAAGTCTCTTGTGCCTGTGATTTCACTGGCTCTCTGAGGACTACTGCCGGAACACACCTTTAGGTGCTTGGAGAAAGATTTTCTACTTGAGGGTGGTTGCTAGCCAGGCGGGCATTCGCAAAATGCCCTTCCACCATGCAGTGAAGCTCAAGCCCGCGCCGGGATTCGAACCATGGACCTGCTGCGCGGCAGTTCATAGCCAATGCCACTGAGCCATCACTGCTTCACTATCTTGTTAAAATTGTACAATGTACCTGCTGAGCTTTTTGTTTCCAAATTTTTATGACAACCACAAGAGCCCATAATCCAGCTATAACCAATATAAGTATGACTATCCCAATAGCACTCCAAGTTCCATATCCCATCCAATTAAGACCTGAAAACATTATTTTATATTGGTATGTATTGGCATATTACATTTTGTTCACTTAAAATTATTTTCTTTTCCGCATCAAATTTTTTGTAGATTATCCAATTAGGAATTATTGGTAATAATTAAGTACAAGGGCTCCTTTTTTATGCCCGATAGTGGTTAGCCTTTGACCACTATTTCACCGGATGGTAAGTGATGACGAAGTCGAAGATGTTGTTCAGACTAATCTAGAAGTACTGTCTCTCAAGGACGGCTGCCGGAACACACCGTTAGGTGCTTGGTGACAGAATTTCTACTTGAGAGTTTTAGCTAGCCAGGCGGGCATTCGCAAAATACCCTACCATCATTTCAAAGTCAAAAGTCAAAATCATTTATTTAATTTAGGCGTCTACGACGCTCTTATGAAGGTTAATTACACATTTTAGTATTGAAATATTCTACTGCCACGTTCAGCAAATAAATTGTGTAGAGCCACTACGAAAAGAACGGGCAAGAAACTCGGGGCCATTCTTTTAAACATCTTTTAGCAATGTGTTAGATTAATAAAGTTATTACAATATTTATTTAAATTATGTAGGTGACAGGCAGTAGGCAGAGGCAGAATTGTCCAGGCATATTTGTCGATTAAGTAATCAGAAACTGTGTAGTAGGATTTTTTTATTAATATGTTTTTCAGGTGCAGCTTGAATTTCCCTTCTGTGAGCGTTGTAATATGTTTGGGAACTTTATTATGAAACCGTACACAATTACCTAAGAATGACTTTTTTTTCGTCTCTGCTACTCTTAAACCTGGCACCGCTAGTTTATCTTTATTCCTTGTATTGTAATCCTGATTGTCACTGTTTAATTTAAATTTACTCAATTTTTTACGAACATACAAAATATTTTCAAATATATACAGACTTGGTAAAGTTAAAATATCAATTTCTTTAAAAATATCCCTCACAGATTCCCTAATACCCATTTTATATATGGCTCGAATTGCACGCTTTTGTATGATAAAGATTGTCTCTATCTCAGCAGCAGTTCCCCACAGCACTACACCATAGGACATAATACTGTGGAAGTACGCGAAATAAACTAGGCGAGCAGTAGCATCGTCTGTTAACTGTCTTATCCTAAGAACTGCGTATGCAGCAGAACTAAGTCTTCCGGAGAGATCATGTATATGTGGATCCCACTGTCAAATAGAATCCATTTTGATTCCCAGGAAGACTGTCGCTTTGTCAATAGGGAGTTTATCTGGGCCAAGCTTTACTTTGTTAACAAATTGTATACTATATATATATATATATATATATATGAGATGTTTGGTTCAACATAAGGAACATTTGGTAAAGAAAACTTTAAACATTTCGTCTTTTTTGAATTTAGGAGAAGATTATTAGCGGAGAACCATTTACAAATCTTATATAATACACTATTTACATGAGTCAGTTCACTGTCTTTCCTATCAACTTTAAAAATCAGAGAGGTTTCATCTGCGAATAAAACAATATCGCAGAATTCTTTGACCATGCAAAACAGATCATTAATATAAATGTTAGAAACAGAATACGTCCCAAAATCCCTGATGATCCCTATGTTACTCCCATTTTTACTAATGATCCGGAAGAAGTATTGCCATTTATTCTAAAACGCTATTGCATGCTATAACGACTGCCATCCTTATACGACAACCGGGACCGACGGCTTAACGTGCTCTCCGAAGCACGTGAGCACTCAGTAGTAATGTCACTAGCGGTCACCCATCCAACTCCTGGCCGCAGCAGACGTTGCTTAACTTTGCTGATCGCTTAAGAACAGCAATGCAAACATCGCTACTAGCGAAAAAATATAAGAGTAGTTTCCTATAATCCCCACGCTTTTTTTCCTTTATCACCTCTTACGACTCCCACAAGAATATACGGGGGGGCGGGACTGGATGCAATCCTATCGCGGCACGAACATACATAATTATTACGATGAGTCAGAAGCAACAGGCGGTAATAGCCATGGACTGCCGTGCCGCAGGTCCAAGTTTAACCACCACCACCACCGGCTTGAGCTTCACCGCATGCTGGAATGGCATTTTGCGAATGCTCATCTGACTAGCTACCAATCTCAAGTAGAAAATCTCTCACCAAGCACCTAACAGTGTGATCCAGCAGCAATCCTTGAGAGCCAATAAAATTACAGGCACTTGAAACTTAACAACTGTATGTCTCACGGTAACGGGCGTAGTGCAATTTGTCAACGGTGATAAAATGCAACTGTTACATGCAGAAGTTACCGCCTAACATCAGGTGCGCCTCGTATTTTTTCGATCACCTATAAAATTTAAATTAAATTTATTTATGTCAGTTTGAAAATGTCAACCCTCGTTTGAGTTGACATTTTGACTGTCAAGTCAACCTTCAACCTTCTGGCAGAATCAGCTCTGATACAAACTATATATAATAATAGTTGCTTCACACCAAATTAATTGACAGAACTAATGGCTAACCTTTCTGCTTTTTCATAGTCATTCTTAACAGTGTGTTAAAAACAATTCTTACCTCCTTTATTATTTGTCTCAGTTGCTGAAGCTGTCTCAGAAACTTCATGTGAATTTTGTGTCTTGGTTTGAGTTTGGGTGGGTATCCTTGCAGCACTTTTATCTGCTATACGCTCGTTTTTTCCTACAAATGGAGTATTTCGTACACCTGAAACAATGTTTGTTTTCCTCTGTAGAGTGTTTAAATTCCGCTGCCGGAACACACCGTTAGGTGCTTGGCGACAGATTTTCTACTTGTGGGTGTTAGCTAGCCAGGCGGGCATTCGCAAAATACCCTACCACCATGCTATAAGGACTGCCATCCTTAGACGACAACCGGGACCGACTGCTTAAAGAGCCCTCCGAAGCACGAAAGCGCTCAGTAGTAATGTCACTTGCGGTCACCCATCCAACTCATGGCCGTGGCAGACGTTGCTTTACTTTGCTGATCGATTAAGAACAGCTAAGCAAACATCGCTACGATCGGCACTGGATGCAATCCTATCGCAGCACGAACATGCCTAATTATGACGATGAGTCATCAGCAACGGGCGGTAATAGCTATGAACTGCCGTGCCGCAGGTCTAAGTTTTGATCTCCACCACCACCACCACCGGCTTGAACTTCACCGCATGCTAGAATTGCAATTTGCGAATGCTCATCTGACTAGCTAGAATAAGAATAAGAATAATTTTATTAACAAAAAAACACAATTAATGACAGTTACACTTAATTATGAAATGCTTACAGTTAAAAGGGATTCCGGTTCCGGTTGTCAAAGTGTCAACAGCGTTGTGATTATATCTCTCGAAAAATCAAAGATTTAAAAAGTTATACACTACATCTGACCAAAAACACCGTTAAAATACAACACTACAGGTGCCGTGGCAGATCCGGAAAAAATCAGACGTCGATTTCTCACTACAACTGTCCAGTAAAGTGAAACTGAAGATCCACAACAACATCCGAGGTTAGAACATTAATTACCACCATTTTGACATTTTATTAAGTTGCACGTGACTCCAACTGTCATTATCACAGGTATTTTGATGTCACTCTAACTGTCACTCGGTTCGGTTGGTATCAACTATAGTGTTGCCAGAACAACAAAATCGAAAGTTACTAATTTACTATTACGTTCCGTTCCACGTAACTTGACCTGACATCATGGAGGGACAATTTGAAATATTATTTGAAAAATTGAAAATGGAAATGAAAATTCAAACAATCGAACTAACAGAATCTCTTACAAAAAATATTATGGATCGGATGGATGAAAAACTAATGCCCATCAAGGAGGAAAACGAAAAACTAAAAGAAAAAATCGGCAAATTAGAGAAGGAAATAGAACATTTAAAAAGGGAAAAGAAAAGTAATAACCTAATTATTTTTGGATTACAAGAGGGCGAAAACTCAACAGCTGAGCTATTCCAGAATATAAAGGAGAACTTCAAAAGAGATTTGAACATCAATTTAGAAGAAAATGAAATAAACAAATTAAACCGTTTAGGAAAACCAAAAGCTGAGAACAATCCGAGACCTGTACTATGTTCCCTTTTAAGCGAATGGAAGAAAAATGAAATTACGAAAAACAAAAAGAAACTAAACGGAATTTACATATCGGAAGATTATTCGAAAGAAGTATTAGAGAAAAGGAAAGCTCTACAACCACAATTACTAGAAGAGAGGAAAAAAGGAAACATAGCTTTTCTGAAATATGATAAAATGATAATCAAAGAACATAACACCAACAATGATAAAAAGAAAAGGGAACAATCTACCTCACCACAGTCACCGTCAAAAACTCAGCCCAAAAAACAACAAACGATGAGCTCTCTCAAAAACAACAGAACAAACGCCTTCGATGCAATGAGAATGAAATCAAACTCCCTCACCAATATTTCCACACGCAAAAACCAATAGCAATTAACATACGGAACACCGGAAATTCAAACAAACTACGAAAACCAACAAAACGTAACACAATCTCCCCCAATCCGACTGGTCCTCGTGGGGGATGAAGACCACAACCCTCCAACATTCCAAAAAAGAAAAGAAAAAATCTATATTGCTGCACTTAATACCCTTACTTTAAAAAATGAAGAAAATTTAATTGAATTAACATACGCGCTAGAAAAAATCAAATGGGACATCGTTGGACTTAGCGAAGTGAGACGATTAGGAGAAAGAATTGTTTCGTATCAGGATTTCTTATTATACCATATAGGGACCACTCCTGGCCACCATGGGGTTGGCTTTATTGTAAAGAAACACCTGACTAACTGTATAGAAGGGTTTATAGGCATTTCGGAGCGCACAGCAATGATGAATTTAAAGCTACCAGGGTACCAAGACTCATGGTCTATCATACAAGTGTACTCACCTACAGAACAGTCAGACCTAGAAACAATAGATACATTTTATCTTGAATTAAATAAAGTCATCCGAGATCACGCACACAAAAACTTAAAAGTAATGGGAGACTTCAATGGCAAAATTAGAGACAAGCGTTCTGGTGAAAACACACTAGGACCATTCACATACTGCAACAAAACCGGAAGCAGAAACGGAGAAAAAATTATAAACTTCACACAAGAAAATGACCTTACTATTTTAAACACTATATATAGGAAAAATAAGAAGAGAATGTGGACTTGGATCTCACCAGACGGGAAGACAAAAAATGAAATTGATTTCTTCATGACTAACAAAAACAGTTACTTCAGCAACTTCAACGTCATTAACCAATTAAACTTCAACACCAATCATAGACTGATCAGGGCAGAATTAAAAACAAAACCACCAAGGAAACCTAGACCAAGACAAGAACTAGTAAACGTGAAACTCGGTAAACACCAAATGGAACAATTAACAGCCAGCCTCAGAGACAAATTCACAAACTTTAAAGAAAACACAAAGAACCTAAACATACAGGAAAAATATAACTGGATAGAGAATATTATTCAAAATGAAACAAAACTCGCTACAAACACCAGTAGAGAACATAAGCAATGGCTTACAACTACCACTATAAAATTGCTAGAACAAAGGAGTCACTTAATTAACACAAGAGACGCAAAGGACCGAAGAAAATATCTAACAGAAATTAACAAAGAAATAAAGAAAAACATACGAATAGATAGGAACAGAAATAGAATGGAAACTATTGAAAAATTTATAATAAAAACGGGTGGCGTCAAAAAGCATACAAGGAACTATCAAAATCTATAGACTGGGTAGTAAAAATGAAAAGCAATAGAGGAAAATGGAACCACGACAGAAAAGACATATTGGAAATTGCAACATCCTATTACAAAGAACTGTATGAATACAACCACGTCTCGAGAGAAGAAATAAATTTGGTAGAGGCATCAGATATCCCCAAAATCCTCCACGTAGAAATAGAGAAAGCAATAGACACACTACGGAAAGATAAAGCACCAGGACCTGATGGTATAAACAACGAGATCTTAATACAAAATAAGCAGGCTATCACACCAATCCTCTCGGAAATGTTTAAAGATATCATAGACACAGAAATTATCCCACAGCAATGGACAGAGTCAAACATTATCCTTTTATATAAAAAGGGAGACAAACACGACATCGGAAACTACCGTCCAATCAGTTTCATGTCTAACTTATATAAGATATTTGCCAAGATAATTTTAAAACGAATAGAAAGAACACTAGATGAACATCAACCCATCGAACAGGCGGGTTTTCGGAAAGGCTACTCAGTAATCGATCACATTCATGTTGTCCGCCAGGTCTTATGCAAGTATAAAGCTTACCAGCGCGAGTACTACATTGCTTTCATCGACTATACCAAAGCATTCGATTCCTTGTACCACGAAAAGATATGGAAGTCCCTAAAGGAACAAGGAATCGAACCAAAATATATCCGCTTAATAAAAAATGTATATAGTCATAGTACCGCGAGAATCCAACTAGAAAAGAAAGGTAAACCATTTAGAGTGGGAAAGGGTGTCAGACAAGGAGATCCTCTATCTCCAAAACTATTCTCAGCGGTTCTCGAAACAATCTTTAGGGGTCTCAACTGGGAAAACCTCGGAATCAATATCGATGGAACATCCCTAACACACTTGAGGTTCGCAGATGACATAGTGCTATTTGCTGAAACACCGGAAAACATACAACAAATGATACATGAACTAGCGGATGAAAGTGAGAAGGTAGGTTTAAAGTTGAACCCAGATAAAACAAAGGTTATGACAAACGGGAAGAAAACCACAATACATCTAGGAAAAAACCAAATCGATTATACTGACGAATACATATATCTGGGACAGCTAATAACACAAGAGGATCCTATACGCAAAGAAATTGAGAGAAGAATTACAAAAGGCTGGAAGAGATACTGGAGTTTGAGAGAAGCCATGAAAGACAAAACTCTTCACACTAATATAAAGAAAAAACTTTTCGACACCTGCGTACTACCTGTTTTAACGTATGGCAGCCAAACATGGGCTCTAACACAAAATACGACGAGAAAACTAGAAACCTGCCAATATGCCATGGAAAGAAGTATGCTGAATGTGAAAAAGTCGGACCGAATAAAAAACCATGTCATCAGGAAAAAGACGAAGGTCATAGACATAACATCCGAAATCAAAAGACTCAAATGGCAATGGGCAGGACACATGATAAGAGGCCAAGAGAAATGGAGCAAAATTGTGACACGATGGTACCCTAGAGAAGGGAAAATGAAAAGGGGCAGACCACAGAAAAGGTGGGATGATGACATTAGGCAAGTAGCAGGAGTAACGTGGAATAGAGTGGCCCAAGAGAAACAGGAATGGAAGAGGTTGGAGGAGGCCTTTGCCGATTGGCAAACAGACCTACAAAAAATAATTAAGTATTAGAATAGAACAGATCAAGACAACTTTAACTACAAAGTATATCCATATATATCTTTAGTCATAATTTTTTGTTCTTAATACATTGTAAATAGAAATAAGTTCGTCTGAATAAAGGGCTTTATTATTATTATTATTATTATTTTTACCATAAATGTACATTCTCGAAATATTAAAGATATTTCGGTGTTTTATGCATCACACGGGCTTACGCCAAGTGTGAAACATTTTCTGCATTATTTTGTATTACTGAATCTTCCTGTAAAAATTTTCTAACAATACGGCAGGTGTTTAAAATTGCCGCTTTCTGCATTGTTATATATGTATTTTCCGGTAAATCTATTATATTCAGGGAGCGCAGCAAATGTTTTGGAATTACGCTAGTGCTGGAAAGCACCAATGGTACTATGTACACACTCTTCATTTTCCAAATTCTGTGAATTTCATCTTTTAGTTCTGTATACTTTTGTATTTTTTCTGTTATAGTTTTTTGTAAATTGTGAGTATTTGGGACTGCTACATCTATAAGGTATACCTCCTTTGTCATTTTATCTATAAATGTGATATCAGGTCTGTTGTTATATATTGTTCTATCGGTAAGTATGGCACGGTCAAAGTACATCCTGTGGTTAGTATTCTCCAGCACTGGTTTAGGTGTATATTGGTAATAGGGTATCACTTTTTCAGGAATTAGTTTATGTTTTATGGCAAGTTATTGATGTATAATGTGTACTATTTGGTTGTGTCGATGGGTGTAGTCAGTTTGTGTTAGAGTTGGACATGCGCTTGTAATGTGTTGAATAGTTTCAGGTTGTCTATGGCATTTTCCACATTTATCATTCTGTACATTTGGATCCTTTATTATATGTTTTTTGTAATTTTTGGTGTTGATTATCTGGTCCTGTATGGCAATCATAAAACCCTCCGTTTCCGGGAATAAAGATCCAAATTTTAACCACTTATTTGAGGCTTCAAGGTCTACGTGGGGCTGTTCGAGATCATGAATGTGCCTTCCGTGTAATTCCTTCCTACGCCATGTATCAATTTTACTACACGGTGGGTTTTGGGGCAAACAATTCGATTCGGGTCTATCTTTCAGGTTGAGTGGTGTGAAATTCTGATCAGATTCTATTACTGCTAAGTGTATATGACTGGTTTCAGCTTTTTCATAGAAAAACTTGCGTAGGTTGTTTACTTGTCCTTCCCATAACATTTTCAGATCAATGAGCCCCCTGCCTCCTTTTTCTCTCTTAATGGTCATCCTTTCGATGGCGGACTTAGGGTGAAGATAGTTGTGTTTTGTGAGTGTTGTCCTAGTTTTTATTTCTAATTGATTGATATCAGTTCGGGACCATTTAACTATACCGAAGGAATATGTTAGTACTGGAATTGCATACGTATTGATGGCTTTGAAAAGATTTTTGGCAAACAAAGATTTTTTGCAAATGAGATTGAGTCTACGTGTGTATTCATCTGTGAGTTTCTTCTTTAGCTTGGGGTGGTTAACTGATTTGGACTGGTGAATGCCTAAATATTTATATGTTTCATTTATTTCCATAGTTAAGAAATCTGTTTCGATGCTGTTATTATTATCATTATTACTTTTTACAACTTTACCCTTACGGATATGGAGTGTTTTACATTTATCTAATCCGAATGACATATTTATATCTTGACTGAATTGTGTAGTCGTACTGATTAAAGATGTGAGTTCTCTTTCTGATTTTGAAAATAATTTTATATCGTCCATATACATGAGATGACTAATTTGAGTTTGGTTTGTTAATTTGTATCCTATATTGTTTCTATTGAGCAAATGTGATAATGGATTTAATGCAAGGCAAAACCATAAAGGACTCAGTGAATCTCCCTGGAAAATCCCATTTTCAATGGTGATCGTTTCAGTGATAATGGATTGTGTATTGTTGCATAAAAACAACTTGGTTTTCCAATTGCTCATGGCACTCTCCAGAAAAGTTATTATTGTCGGGTTTATTTTATATATTTGTAGAATACGTATGAGCCAAGAGTGAGGAACGCTATCGAATGCTTTTTTATAGTCTATATATGATATGTGAATGTTTCTGCTATGTGTTTGTGCATGTTTGAGAATTGTAGAATCAATTACTAGTTGTTCCTTGCACCCTTTATGGTATTGCCTGCATCCTTTTTGCTCTTCGGCTAAAATATTGTGTTGAACTACATGACTATTAATTTTATTTGTTATACAAGAAGTGATTAATTTATATATAGTTGGCAAGCAAGTGATGGGTCTGTATTGGGAAGGATCAGTCGATTCATTGCTTTTAGAAAGCATGTATGTTATTCCTTCTGTCACAAAAGCAGGCAATTCATCGTTTCCTTTAATAAGACCGGTAACTATTCTCGCGAGTGTGTCGTGAAGTATGAAAAACTTCTTGTACCAAAAGTTATGGACACCATCAATCCCAGCTGCTTTCCAATTTTTGGTCTTTTTAGTCACCGTTTCAATATCTTCTCCAGTTATATCTGCAAATTCCATTTCTTCTATGTATGACCATCTTCTCTCTTCTTCATTAATCCAATTTGCTGCATCGTTATGGTCATTTTTTTTCTTCCATAGATCAGCCCAGTAGTTTTTAAGTTCTTCTTGATTCGGCAAATCGGTATTATTACTCCTAACTTCTTTATGTAATGATCTGTAAAATCCTTTTTCGTTGTTTGAGAACAATTTATTATTTTCTTTGCGTTCTAAAGATTTTTTATACCGAGCTAATCTATGCGATTTTAGTGATAGCTTCTGTTTTAAGGTATCTAAATATTCTTCTGGCCTGCTATTGTGTTTCTCGTGTGAAGAGTGAAGTTTTGTTGAATTGAATATTTTTTCTACGTGTTTAACTACTTTTTTTGATCTATTGTTGTTCATATATTGCGATAATCTACCTATATCTGCTCTTAGTTTGCTTATGTCATTTTCAATCCGTCTTTGCCATGCTAAGTTTTTGTCCGTGATATTTCGGTTGGTTTTACTAGATGTTTCAGTTTGAATTTTGTAGCCTAAGTTTTCTGAAATCACTACCGCACTACAATATATTAGAGTATGCACATCATTAATGTCAGAATCTATTGAAAAGAATCTACCTATTATTTCTTTGTTAAATATGTCAATTAACTGATATAATTTCTTGTTTTCTTTTAATCTGGGAAGTTTAGGCCTTACTGTTGGGTCAGTACGTGAGTACAAGATAAGCGTACGTTCTAGGTGGTCTATGAGTTTTTGGGTGGGAATATTAGTGCGTTGACTAGATGTTTGAGGTTCGTTAATGGTGTGCAAATTGGTCATATTAGGCGTTTGAGTTGATGCTTCGGACGTTTGAGTTAAAGTTATTTCTTCTGTAGGTGCTATAGATGGTGTTGCTTGGGTGTGGGATACTATGGTAGAAGTTTCCGATTGTATTGCTGCGTTCCCATTTATAGGTGGTAATTCTAAGCCGGTGAGTGAGTTTGTATTTGCTATTGTTTCTTCTTCACGATTCAACAGGTCTAAGATTTCTTTTTTAAGCGTATTCATTGTTTCATCTGATAAAAGTTTGTTTTTGATAATAACTCTTCTTTGATCAGCTATACGCTGGGAAGAGACATTTAGTTGTGGATATGTTAGTTTAAATTGATCATACATTTTTTTACAATACATTGTCTTGTCTGTTTCGAGTTTTGTTACTAGGTAATACGTGCGCATGATGAATAAATTAATATCGTCATTCCATTTCATGCGCACTCTTGGTTTGCCAGCTTTGGTGGTCGCAGGTTGGTTGACGAATGCCTCCTGCGAAACATCCTCAGATGGATTTCCTACTCTGTTACTACTCCTACTACTATCGGCTGTAGTCCTTGAGGACCCACTACCATCATCGTCCCCGACTCCCGCCCAGCC
Source organism: Plagodis pulveraria (assembly GCA_963890685.1). NCBI lineage: Eukaryota > Metazoa > Arthropoda > Insecta > Lepidoptera > Geometridae > Plagodis > Plagodis pulveraria. Next base: position 3,565,146 of record OY982977.1, read on the forward strand.
GCCCAGCCGGGAATCACTGGCTAGCATTCTGTCACGTCCGACACCAGCAACAGACGTGCCCCGACGATCACCCTCGGGCAGCGGCCCTATACGTAATTTTCTATTTCTAGTCTCCATATTGATGGGTTACCTGAACCCTGTTGGCCATGTAAGTTTCATTAGTACATGTTGCCCGTCCCCCACGAGGTTAGATGTTCAACTCGGGCGTAGGGTAGGACTTTGGGGGACTTATTATTATTATTATTATTATTATTACAGTTAAAAGTTGATCAGGTATGTCAAGCGTTGGCAGTGGGTCCCAAACTAGGCAAAGCCTGTATCTTGGGCACCCTTGAGGACGTTACAATTAGATTTTTATCACACAGAGTTGTACATGTTCACAAATCAAGGATGTTTCCTGAGCTGAATATATCGTTATGAGGAGGATTACTTGACTGCATAATGTTTATTTGAGTAAGTCATTTGCGTGGGGGTATGGGTACGTGTATGTGTGTGAGTGGGAAGCGATGTATATGTGAGGGAATCAGTGTAAATAAGTATGGGAATGAGCAGGGATCTTTAAACAGGAGGACCAAAATGCAAATATTTTGATTGTAAGTTGAAATTGGCATAGGAGCAAATAATCATGACTTCTAATGTTATGGGTTAAAACTCGCTGCATTTCACAAGTCTCTCTGTGTTAACATAGGAGAGAGAGAGCAACCATCTTCTAATTTTTCTCTTTGCCTCATCAAAGTGAAGGTTTCTTATGTCAATTCTTCTGCAGACTGAATTGAACGTATAAATATGGACATACTTTGGGAGACGTTTGGCAAAAGTGGTATTCGTATGTGGTAAATGTTGCCTTTGGTAACGTCTGCGTGTAATCTTATGTTGTGATTGGTTTATGGACTGTGAAAATCTCTTTTCTACTGATCTTAAAACAAAAAGTTGCCGCACTGTTGGAACTGAAGCCTCTTGGTATATGATTTCTGTAGGATAGCGACGTGGTCTACCGAGCATCACTTTTAATACGGCTCTTTGTGCCCGTTCTAATTCAATCATGTGGGTTTTAGCCGCACCTCCCCATACTCCTATACAATACTGGAGTAGAGACTGGCATAGTGATGTATATACTAGCTTTTTTACATCAATATTGGCAGCTGTACGCAGTTGTTTCATAAGGTAGATCTGTTTACGCACTCGTTTTGAGAGATAGGAAATGTGCTTACTGAACGACAGATTTTGATGTACAATGACTCCTAAGTATTTAGTAAAATGTACTCTGTCAATGCAGCTACAAGAGCATGTAATGGGATCTGCGGTGAGGGTTCCAAAACGTGGACAGTTTGTTTTGTGTGCTTTCAGGTTCGTCAGGTTAGTACCACTGGCTTCCGTAATGTGGAAAGCTATAAAGTTAGTTTTCTTAGTGTTAAGAGTTAGTAAATTCGTGTCTAGCCACCGGGCTAGTTCGGTCATCCCCTTTTCAGCAACTGCAGCAGTAGACTGCCAATCTTGACCATGGAAAACAGCAACAGTGTCGTCAGCATAGCAAATGAGTTCAGCATTTTGTAGTTTCAGCTTAAAGATATCGTCCATGTAAACGGTGAACAGAGTTGGCGATAAGACGCTACCTTGCGGGACTCCAAAAGCAGTGTGCATCTCTTTACTCTTATAATCTCCTAGTTTGACACATTGTCGCCTATTTGTGAGGTAACTAGCGAACCAGCTGAGGGCACTACCTCTTATACCAAAGCATTCTAGTTTCTTCAATAGAATTGGTATTGACACCGTGTCAAATGCTTTGGCAAGGTCCAGGAAAACTCCAATGCATCTCTGTCCGCCATCCAAATAGGATGTCACTCTTTCTGTCAGTAGTTGCACGGCATCTTCTGTGGATTTTCCGTGCCTGAATCCAAACTGGCGTTCTGATAATAGTTTGTACTTCTGAAGAAAGTCTACCAATCTCTTGTTGACTATCTTTTCCAGAATCTTGGAGAGTACACATAGCAGGGAAATGGGCCTATAGTTATCCTGGCTGGATCTGGAGCCACCTTTATGTACAGGTGTAACCACTGCAGATTTCCAGTAATCAGGGAAATCACCAGTTGTCATACTGAGGTTAAAAATGCCGTGGCAGACGTTGCTTTACTTTGCTGATCGATTAAGGACAGCTAAGCAAACATCGCTACGATCGGCACTGAATGCAATCCTATCGCAGCACGAACATGCCTAATTATGACGATGAGTCATCAGCAACGGGCGGTAATAGCTATGAACTGCCGTGCCGCAGGTCTAAGTTTTGATCTCCACCACCACCACCACCGGCTTGAACTTCACCGCATGCTAGAATTGCAATTTGCGAATGCTCATCTGACTAGCTACCACTCTCAAGTAGAAAATCTCTCACCAAGCACCTAACAGTGTGATCCAGCAGCAGTCCTTGAGAGCCAATAAAATTACAGGCACTTGAAACTTAACAACTGTATGTCTCACGGTGATGGGCGTAGTGCAATTCGTCAACGGTGACAAAATGCAACTGTTATATGCAGAAGTTACCGCCCAACATCAGGTGCGCCTCGTATTTTTTCGATTACATATAAAATTAAAATTAAATTTGTTCATGTCAGTTTGAAAATGTCAACCCTCGTTTGAGTCCTTACATTTTGACTGTCAAGTTAACCTTCAACCTTCTGGCAGAATCAGCTCTGATACAAACTTTATATAATAAAAGTTGCTTCACACCAAATTAATTGACAGCACAAATGGCTAACCTTTCTGCTTTTTCATAGTTATTCTTAACAGTGCGTTTAATACAATTTTTACCTCCTTTATTATATGTCTCTGTTGCTGGAGCTCTCTCAGAAACTTCATGTAGATATTGTGTCTTGGTTTGATCTTGGGTTGGTATCCGTGCAGTACTTTTATATGGTATACACTGGTTTTTTCCTACAAGTGGAGTATTTCCAACACCTGGTATTACATCTGAAACAATGTTTGTTTTCCTTTGTAGTGTTTAAATTCCATTGACTTTTTTCTCGTGTCGTATTTAGATGAGAATACCCATTAGAAGATGGATAACATAGAGAAAGTCACCAGGAGCCGATGGATGCAAATAGCTAATAGATAGATAGATCCTTCTTTGTGGCGTTCAATGGGGAGAGATTGGTTTAACGATGAACGTCTTCCGGTTGTTTGTGATGATTATGATGATATACAGGGTTATTGGTAAAATGCTAACAACCTCTTAGGGGTGACTTCTGCTAGTCCTCAAATATTTTGAGATGAAATGTTTCTTTTTACGAAGGTTTTGTTTTCTCTTGTGCCTGTATTTAATATTTCATATTTTTTATTACTTTGCTCGATGTAAATATTCAAAACTCTATTCAAAGGGAGCGCGGTGCGGTCCAATGTTGCCTCGGCGGCGAGTGCTCTTAGCTTCCTTTGAATAGAGGTTTGAATATTTACATCGAGCTAAGTAATCAAATTTATGAAATATTAAATTACAGGCACACAACTACAACAAGAGACTTTTAACATCAGGTGGTCTTCGTGCTTATTCCGTCATATACACAAAAATGAACACAAAATAAAATAAAAAATGTTCATCTCAAAATGTTTGTTAGGACTAGCAGTAGTCAACCCTAAGAGGTTGTTAGCATTTTACCAATAACCCTGTATATTTATAATCGGTACTTAAATTTTAACGCAATTGGTAAATGCCTTATATGTAGATACTTACTTTGATCAGGAGTTTGAAGCACAAATTTGAGAATAAAGTGTTTTGGTTTCTCATTTGAATGTAATGCGATGCAATTTATATATGAATCCGAATTCACTTTTTGAAAAATTGTACTGACAGTTTGAGTTTCAAATGTTTTGTCGGTGTTAAAATCTGAAATCACAAAAATGCAGGTATTAGGCACAAACAGTCAGAATCCCGTTTAGGAATTCCATTTCGGAAAATCGGTTCGAGATTCCAAAGTCAGCTAACCAATACAAATTATGACCCTATTACATAATATGTGCCGTAGTATTTATTTTTTTTACCTTTCGATATTTTCTTCAATTTTTCAAGTTATTTCTTTACTAATTTTTTTAGCACTTATGTGTTAGAGCCATGGTCTGTATGGATTGGCTGCATTCGAAATCTCGAATTGATCATCCGAAATAGATTTCTGATTTTCTGATTGGATTCCAAATGTATGTGGCTGGCCTTAGGTCTAGGATTCCGTACATTCAAAAAATTTATATCAAACGTAGTTATAAGTTAGCTAAGTTCAGCAGCAATACGATAGTTAAAGAACGATAGGAAAGATTCGAGTTATAACGTCATGTCATGTTAGCTCAATTGGTTAGAGCATACCACAAGCAAAAGCTCAAGGGGTGGATGGACGCGGGTTCGAATCCCACACATGACTTAAATTTTTCCTATCGTATATTTGTGATTTTGTAATGTAATCCGCATAGTAGGCGTTATTGCAAACCTAACAATATTAAAATAATAAGGTTGCGTCATCATTTTTTACAAGTATAAAACCAATTGCAAAATTGGTCTTGTTTGTAGTACAACGCAAGTGGTACTATAGATGTCGCTCCATCCCAATACGATGGTTAAAGAACGATAGGAAAGATTCTAGTTATGACGTCATGTCATGTTAGCTCAATTGGTTAGAGCATACCCCGGCTCAAGGGGTGGAAGGACGCGGGTTCGAATCCCGCACAAGACTTTAATTTTTCTTATCGTATATATGTGATTTTGTAATGTAATCCGCATAGCAGTCGTTATTGCAAACCTAACAATATTAAAAATAACAAATGTTTAAAAAATTATATATATCTAGTGACAATTCCGCCTAATTTCCTGTGAAGCCGACGTGACGTCGCAAACGCCAGGCAGCCAAACGGGAAGAGTATTCGACGCGTTTCGCTTCTAAACGAAGCTTCTTCAGGAGGTCTTGACTCTACGAGCGCACAATCGAGACCGACGAGATTATTTTTATAATGATTTTTGAAGTGTTTTATTCAATAATGAATTTTATGTTTTCTTAAAATACTTTTAAAAGATTTGTTATTATCAAACATGGATTTCCGTAAAGTAACGCCTGAATCTATTAATTACAATTTTATTAACTCCAGTCGAAGCCAGGCCCACTGGTGTAAAGCGGTAACCAGTGCCTATAATAAATACAGTTTTCAACACATTCGTAACGGGCCTTTAAATGCACCGATTTTAGTGTCATGATATAGTCTTACGCACTCGTGCTTTTTATTAATTTACTGCACTAGAGTTTTAAATAGAAAAAAAACAACGTTTCCACACTTCTCACCAAGGAGATTGTAGTTTGTTTCGTTCGTTTTTCATATAAAAACAAACCTAAGAGTTTTTTACCTACTGAAGTAGAACTTTAGAATATTTAATTATTAACCTTCTTATTCAGATTATTATTGCTATCAAAAAGATTAAGAAAATATTGTCGTATCGAAATTTTCGTATTCAATCCTCGCAAGTGTGTAGAAAAACGTCGTGTGAAACTCGTGCGCGTTGTTTATTACAATCTCTACTCCATTTAGAACTTCGATCTTCGATCTCAGGCCTAAAACCCGTCTCGATTGTAATAATCAACTTCGCGCATTTGTTACATAATGTACTATTGTCACAAGGTACTTACAACACTGCGTCCACTACCCTGAGACATAAAGCTGTTAAGCCTAGTGTGCCTATTATCACACCATACCCGCATAATCAAACAGGGGGCCAACTCCCACCTTTTACGAAACCATCATAAAAAAGGAGGGTTTTATTTCATGCTTGAAATAATCATTCGCAGTCACGAACTATCACCGACCCACAATCGCGTCAAGCAATATTGGTTTGATCCTACTTAATCAACGAATTAAATATGTATCACGGATGTGCAAGCGAGATCTATCTATCTATATCAGCCTGTAGATGTCCATTCCTGGACGTAGGCCTCCTCGAATGTCGTCCAATCTTTACTGTCTTGACCTTTTGTCATCCAATCATGACCTGCGTGACGTCTGATGTCATCTTTCCATCTTTTAGGTGGTCTTCCTCGGGGTCTTGTGTGTGGTCGTGGTCTCCACTCCAGCAACCTGCGAGTTCATCGTTCATGGTCCATGCGCGCAATGTGTCCTGCCCATCGCCATTTGCGCTTGGCTATGACCTTTACCACGTCTCTGACTTTGGTCTTCCAACGTATCCAAACATTAGTTTTCCGGTCCCGTATAGAGATACCGAGCATTGCTCTCTCCATTGCTCTCTGGGCAACACTGAATCTTTCTGCGGAGTGTGCAGTCAGGGTCATGGTTTCTGCTCCATATATAGGTATATACAGGCAACACACACTGCTTGAACACTTTCCTTTTAAGGCCAATGGAGAACTTGCTACGCAGAATATTACCATTTGCGCTAAAAGCTGCCCAGGCCTGGGCTATGCGCCTCTCGACTTCTGCGGTTTGGCTCAGGTTACTCAGCGTTATATTATTGGTAGGGCGTTGTTGGTAAGTTAGTCATGATTTTAGTTTTTCCTGTATTAATTTTTAGACCCACTTTAGCTGACTCTTCTTGAAGCTCCTGAAACATAACCAACATCTCCTCTACACTCTCGGAGAAAAGTGCCAGGTCATCTGCAAATCGTAAGTTGCTCAAGTTTTCCTCGTCGATATTTATGCCCTTATTCTCCCAGTCAAGTTTCTTTTACATGATTTCGAGTGCTGCATTAAATAGCATAGGGGAAATCGTGTCTCCTTTGCGAACTCCTCTACCCACATGGAATTTTTCAGTCTTTTTATTCAAGCTTACACATGACGTAGCATGGCTATGGATATGCTTTATCAGAGTTATGTGGCGCTCTTCTACCCTGCAATCTGCAAGTGCCTTTTTGACAGCCCAGGTTTCAATGGAGTCGAAGGCCTTCTCGTAGTCAACGAATGTTATGATGATTGGCTTCTGATATTCGTTACATTTTTCGATTAGCGTTTTGAGCGTTTGTAGGTGGTCATTTGTACCATAACTACTTCTGAATCCTGCTTGTTCCCGCGGTTGATAGGCATCTAATTTATTATTAAGCCTATTTACCAAAATGCGCGTGAAAAGTTTGAATATGTGAGATACTTTTATCTAATATGTATATCGTTGTCGAGTCTTTTTATATCTCCCTTCTTATGAAGAAGTATTATGACGGCATTATACCAGGCCTGCAGTACTCTTGATTCAAGCAGGCATTTCGTAAATAATACCGCAAGAGCATTCTTAAATGTCTCTGTTGTGCCCTTTATCATTTTTGGTATAATGCCATCCTCTCCTGGAACCTTGCGGTTTTTCAATGATGTAGCGCGATTTCTATTTCATCTAACGTGATGTCTGGTAGGTCTTCCAAACCAACGTTTTGAACTGGGGCCCTCTCTCTTTGTGTTGGTAGTGTGCTTCGTGGGCCTTGAACTCTGCTTCTGTATAGGTTATCGTAGAACCTTTCAGTTACCCTTAAAAGCTCCTCTCCGTCTGTTACAATATTACCATGTTCTTTGAGTTTGCAGATCTACTTTCTACCCAAGCTGATCTTTGCTTTCATAACTTTTTTGCTTGTATTGGTTTCTAAAGTTCTTTCTTTAATATCTTCTCCGAATTTCTTAAGATCTCGTTTAAGTTTTTTTCTAATATGAAATTGTAATGCCGAGTACTCAGGTGATTCTGCTTGTCCATTAAGCAAGCGAGATACAAGATGTCTATAATATAGCGTTTATCCGCCCACACTGCTCCGAACTACGAAGTTACCGAACGGTTTACCATAGTTTTACGACATCTTATTGTATGCTACACAAAAGCTGTCTGTAACTTTTTATGGTTTCACTGATCAAATAATTTTGCTGCATTTATTTTAAAGAATAATATAAATAAAAACATTGTACGTAATTAACACATTAATTAAACCCATTTTTATCGTAAAATTATCAAAATCAAGTTTAAATCCGCTGCTAGAAAGGAACTTTTTTAAGATGGATAAACGTGACGGATTTGTCGTTGTAACAGTAATATTCGTAACGTCACAGTTCGCGAATAGAGTGAAAAATTTGTTTTGACGTCATCAAAACGCTAAGCGATTCCATTACCGATTGTAAGTTTGCTTAATGGACGTGGAGGTTTTAAATCTAGCAGTAAGATTAAGATATTATTACTATAGGAGGTGAGAGTTGGCCCCAAGAAATAGAGTAATGTGAACATTACTGCTTTGCGGTAGAAAATATGTTTGATGGCAGTACTTTCGGACAAGCAAGCAGAGTTCTACTGCTACTAAAATACTATAACTCACATTCTACTAAAGTTTGTGGAGGTTCTGCATAAGCGTCACAGTTTTCGATGGTATAAAGATTTTCGTTTACAAGACTAATAGTCAACTGCACATCGGAAATATATTGGTACGTATATTTATATTCTATTTTATCTTTGTACTCTATGCCTTCAACCTCTGGGACATTAAATCTATTTATTTTGTAGAAGCTTATGCAACCTGAAAACAAAAAATACAATATTATGCAAAAAGTAAATGTGCTGAGTGGAAAAATACTCGTATTTCTTCTCCAAATAGATGCATTGCCATGATTTCTTATTCGTTTCATGCATGAGATGCTTCGACTGAGAAATGTGGCCACCGAGTATTCAAAAAGTGCTACCACTATTTTATTTTAATTTTATTCCTGATAAGATAGCCTTTGACCACTTCCTCACCTGATGGTAAGTGATGATGTGGTCGAAGATGTAGTTCAGGCTAATCTAGAATATATGGTATCTTTTAGTTTAGCCTAAACTACATCTTTAACGCATACGTACGAGAACATACTTTTCTTCTTACCGTTGCATACCTTGGAAGGTTGGTACAACAACTGGCACCTTGGCTGTGGTATACCCTCCTGGATAATTATCGTTGGTAGTATAAGGACCCGACTTTCACCGGTATGTAATGAAGCTGGTTATGAGTTAAATGCCAATTCACAGTCACACCCTATTCATTATTACTACTACCTACGTATTTTTACTACCTGGTATTTCGTATATAATTTCCTCTTAGTCACCTTTTATGGGCATTCAGATAATGCTATATGCGATAAATAATATTATACACTGTTCTGATTCATGCTTTATTCAAACATCCAATGTTAAATTACTGGACAAATAAATTAGACTACAATAATATAGTTTTTCAACACACTCTCTCGTAACGGGCCTTTAAATGCACCGATTTTAGTGTCATCATATAGTCTATTACGCACTCGTGGTTTTTTTTACTTCACCGCACTTTAAATAGAAAAAAAACAACGTATACACACTTCTCACCAAGGAGATTGTAGTTTGTTTCGTTCGTTTTTCATATAAAAACAAACCAAAGAGTTTTTTACCTACTAAAGTAGAACTTTAGAAAATTTAATTATTAACCTTCTTAATCAGATTATTATTTTAGTAAATAATACGGTAGTAAATATACTCACGTGAATAAGTCAGATAACTCCGACTATAGTTTTAACTAGATTATTATTGCTATCAAAAAGATCAAAAAAATATTTTCGTATCGAAATTTTCGTATTCGTTCCCCGCAAGTGTGTTGAAAAACGTCGTATGAAACTCGTGCGCGTTGTTTATTCCAATCTTTAATCCATTTAGAACTTCGATCTTCGATCTCAGGCCTAAAACCCGTCTCGATTGTAATAAACAACCTCGCGCACTTGTTGCAATAATATGTACTATTCTATTTCTAAATATGATTACAAACACCATCGCCTGCGAAGCGAAAATCATATTTTACAAATTATTGGATCACAAAATACCCCGCACAGGAATTGGACCCGCGTCCTCCGATTTCGCGCCCAATGCCTAAACCACTCGGTTATATGGGCACGCTATTTCGAGCCGAAATTTTATGCTCCAATTGTATTTCTTTAAACGTCTTAGGGGACGGTGCGCGGCTACCAACCAGACTACTAGACTTTACCTGATTGAAAGAAGTGTTTTTTCAAACACTTCTTTAACTCTCGGAATGATGTTGCTTCCCTTCTATATTTATAAATATGATTACAAGCACTATCGCGTGCGAAGCGAAAATCATATTTTACAAATTATTGTAACATAAATTTTTATGCCCCGGGCGGGAATCGCTCCCGCGTCCTCCGATTTCTCCTTGATCTATTTTTAATAACGACGTCCTAACCACTAAAACAAACGCTACTGAAGTAGTTTGAAGGAGAAGGATGTCATGTGTGAAGAAGTGGTGCAGGTGTTCAGATATCTCCGAAAACAAAATCCATGCTACCCTTTTTACAAGTGTCTGTCTAGATAAAATCAACTGCAGTGTGAGATATACTGCCCCAAAGACTTCCACGTTGAGGCGTGAAGGGCACTGAAGCTAGTAAAATTACTGGGTGAATGAGCCCTAAGACATAAAGTCTCGGAAATGGACACACGTGAACCTTACAATCAAGCTTGCAACTTTCCCTTCTCATCAATCACATAAAAAGAAATTTAGAAGTCTGGATTATTTCATCAAAGAACGGAAGCTATGGTCTACCATGCCACACATCCATGGCTCGATCCACCGCCAGCTTGAGCTTCGCTGCAAGTCAGAACGGAATTTTGCGAATGCTCGCATGGCTTGCTACTCTTTCAAGTAGAAAATCTAACGCTGAGCACCTAACAGTGTGTTCCAGCAGCAGTCCTTGAGAGCCAGTAAAATAACAGACACATGAGACTTAACAACTATATGTCTCAGTGTGTGACGGGTGCAGTACGATTCGTCACTTGTGGTGTGGAGGTAGGCCTCGAACTAATACCGTCACAATGACATAAAAAAATACTCGTATTTGACATCACTTTATCCTTATTCTAGTAAAGTAGATAAGGTATATAAATTATATAAGTATACAAATATCTTTTCTAACAACACAAAGAACATTATTAAAAAAGGTTATACTTTTTCATAAAAATATGATACATACCTTCTACAAAACTGTGAAAATTTAAATAAAACAAAAACACCAATTTCCACATGTTATTTCGCGTCAACTTCACAACATTGCTGAAACGATTTTATAAATATACTTTTACGATTTGAGCGTTGCTAAAATTATCACTGTCCAGGATAAACAATAATATATTGTGTCATTTTCCTAACACGTACATAGCGCGTAAGCGACCGCATTTACGAATTGGTCAGGACAAAGTGGCTATATTTAAACAACAATGACTAGAATAATTGACTAACTAGAATTATTGTAATGGTGATAAACTGTTATGACATATTTTTTTATTTTTTAATGTTATTTTGACGGATCAAGCCCGAGGCCCACCTGACAGAATCATCATATAACGCTACTTGGAAATTCTCGTTGGTTATGGGCAGATGAGAAATTAGGGAGCGCGACTCCCCAGACAGATAGGACAGTAAGTAGTGCAGCTTGATGGCGTCAGACAAATTCGCGACGGTGCCAGTCAAGCTCTCAAAAATCGCAATAAATGACGTCCAATTTTTTAATTGGAGGACAGTAGGAGGTGGCGATGATAATGTGGGCGGATTCGGTGATTTCGCGGTAATATCGCGAATTTTTAAATGGGCGACTTGTATTTTTGTATAAGATTCGGCTGCCAAATCATAATTTTCGCGATAGAACCGGTCTTGTTTGTCATCCAGGTCTGTCGAATCCAAAATTTCGAAGAACATTTTTGCTTTGCGTCTCTTACGTCAGCAAATCTGGCGGTGAAATCCTCCACTGAGTATATCTGTTCCGCCTTTAAAATTGATTCGGCTATGTCATGCAAACCAATATACTTTGCTTGCAATACAATATACTTTGATGCTTCACGGAAGCTGGCGGCTTGGCTTTTAGTAGGCATATTGGTGGACGCAAAAAAAAAACTGAGTCACAATAAACACAAATAAACCAAATAAATAATAATTATAACAATATTTACTATGAGGGCCGGCCACTACCTTTTTCGAAGGTTGGGTAATTTAAAATAACCTAAGTGGTTACTCACTCAACAACCATGACTATAAAAACCACAAAAAATACTCAAATATATCCAGCCTCGCTGTAAGAATACCAATCTACTTTTACGGAAGTCGGTTAGATAATGTCTGATTAAATATGATATCAATACTATAAACTTTACCTGAGAGCTGCATACAAAACAGTTACACTGCTAATTTAATCACAGAACACTTAAAATTGTTCACGGAACTCTTATGAAACCTGTGCGGAACCCTAGCTTATAACTTATAATTTTAATAATGAGCTAAATTAAGTAATGAGCTGATTAGAAACACCAAAACTTTATCGCATATAACAGCAAGTTAATTGAATTAAATATAACACGTTGTGTATTAAATTAAGTAAACGAATCGCAATACTTTAATATACAATGCGATTAAAATAAGAATAGGATCGGCCTAGCGCCATGTTGTGACGTCAAAACTAGAACTTGGTACAGTGTGCAAAAAAATAATTAAAAAAAATATAAAACTCGACAGCAAATAATTTATTTTTGTTAGGCGTTTTATCGATCCATTGAAATTAAAACGGCAAGTTTATGGAATCGTTTTTAAAGCCCTTCATTTTGATACCCAACATGATGGCTTTGGAAGAAAAATAAATTGTTTTCTCACTATATGGCGTCTAAAATCCACCAGTTTGTTTTTTATTTTTTTATGTAGTACATACACCTACATAGTGTCACTTGAGCTATCAAGATAAATCTAATGATATCTCGTACATTAAAATCGGTTTAGCTGTTTAGAATGTATGGTGAAATAAATAAACTCACAAACATACATACATACATACATAAACCCTGAAAACTTAACACACGTTTATGTGGGCAGTCGTGTAAAAAAACAAGTATTCTTAGGTAGGTAAACGAAGTTGTAGGTGACTGTAGGTACAACAAACACAGAAATAAATTGAACTGATTTTATTTCTTAGCAATATTTTGTACTTAGGTATCTTAATTTGAATCGCTTAGCTCTTCGATGCCGCATGTCTTGATGGCCAACTGAGTCAGACTCATCGTTATCATCGTAACGGGTAACAAAAACCAATTTAACAATCAACAAAAACAAATTAAACAGTCAACAAGAACAAATTAAGTAGTAAAAAAAAAAAAATTAAAGATTAGATCAATAAGCACTCGGAAACGTGTCACGTAGTAGTACACTATCTGTCGGAGAAATATGACCCTGACGCCCGCGTTGTCATCAAATCAACATGGCGTCTGTGCTGTCAACCATAAAAATAGGAATTTATTAAAATTAACAATTTCGGGTCTCTCTCATTTAAAATTACGTATAAATATATGGCACTGCTATATTTTTAGGTCTGTTCTGATCTGATCTCGTTTGTTCTGAACTGCTCACGTTTTTTTATCCCGCGACGCCCCGTAACGTTTTTTTGTAGTACTAAGTAGTTTTCCATTACCTAAACATGTCACCCTAACATCCCCATACCCCAATATATTACCTATACCATACAAAAAATAACATTTTCATACATTTAGTTTGAGTGGATCAAACAGCGAATAAAAATATATTTTTCCAGATTTTGAGGTATTTTGTTTTTTAATCGAGTTTATTTGTGGCAGTCTCCAATCAACATATAAACTTCTTGGTACCAATGCAATCCTCATCATATTCTCTTTACGGGAAAAGTAATGAAAATAGACCTTTTCATGGAAAATTTTACAGGAAAATGGGTTTGAACAGACGACGAAAATGGCGGGAAACGGCATTTTTTATATATTTTTTTTAATTTTTTTTCCGAAACTATTCCACCTACAACTTTGTTTTTTTTTTTAATGTGTGTATTTATTATGGTTCTTTACCCATGAATAATACCAGATTGTAAGGATAAATATTTTATAAGTAGTAACGAGATTAAAACAACGCGATTTTTTTTAAGAATTTTGGCGGGAAAACTGTACATAAGCGGATTTTATTTTTTTTCTCAAAAACTATACCACCTACGAATTTGGTTTTTCTTTTGATATGATTATTCAGATGTAATCTATACACCTGAATTGTTTCAGATGTTTAGGTTTACAGGTTTAAAAGTAGTTACGAGATTATTTATTACGTAAATTTCGATCGGTGAGTGTTTGCGCGGCAAAATGCATCGAGTGAAAGTTATTTTTTTTCATTTCATGATTTGAGTAACTTCTCGTTACCATAGAGTAATGCGGTTTTTTTTGTTGTATAGCCAATGATAGTAGCTTACTAACAACGTTTAAATAATAACGATCGGATAAATACAAGCTTCACACTAAACCTTTTTTTTAGACCACCGGAATTCCAGCCGTAACAAAAACAGGGGTCAAATAAAAAAATCTATAAAAAAAAAAGTTATCAATCCTTATCCTTTTAATTTCTTTTAACATCGTTATTGACTTATTGCCTATACAAATGCAAAATTACAGCTTTCTAGGTTAATTACTTTAGAAGTAGTTACGAGATTATTTTTAAATGACATAAATCTATACAAAATTTTGGCGCCAAAATGAAATTTGAGCTGGTTTCAGATTTCATATCAATTTTAAACATACTTTCTGTTATATCAGAATATTATGGATTTTTTCTCGCATAGCCAAGGATTCATCCTCACGAAAACCGTTTGAATTATGAAAATCGAACTTACGCAGATTTTATGGTGAATATGTAAACACGACTATTGACCGCTCTCCGGCAGGCCGGTTGGGACACACAGGGTAAATCCGGCAGGCCGGAGAATACATTTCCGAGGTTAAGGCTATATATTAAATAATAAGTTTAAATTTCATAGAAGTTCATCGCCATCACAGTAAACCTAGTTCGTCAATTATGCTATTGATTTTTGTTTACTTATTCCCCGGCCAGTTTGTCCTAAACAATTCGTAAGTGTGGTCGCTTGCAGTAATGTACATGTAAGGAAAATGACAAAATATATCATGGTTTATCCTATAGAAAGTGATAACATTTAACAACGCTCAAATTGTATAATAGCATTTATAAAATAGATTTTTGATATATTGTGAAGTTGACGCAAAACAAAAATGTGGAAATTGGTGTTTTTGAGTTGTATGTATTTTCACAGTTTTGTAGAAGGTATGTTATATCATATTTTTTAAAGAAAATTATAACCTTTTCTTTTTTTGTGTTGTTAGAGAATAAAAATGTCAAATAGCTTAAAATATTCCGTTCTTTGAAGAAATAATCCTGATTTCTAATTTTCTTAATGTGATGATAAGCGTTACGCCTATCTCTTACCGAGATATTCGTTTTGTATCTCTTTTGCCCAGTAACTTTACTTGCTCCTGTGCTCTTCACGCCTATACACGCAAGTGTTTACTTCGTTTACTACCTCAAAGCAGGATGTTGATGCAGTATATCTCACACTGCAGTTGAACTTACCCAGAGAGACACCAAAGAGACCTACACTCTACATCCTGGTTTTTGTTTTGTGTTACATTTTAACAACTGCACAAAGTCCCACTTTTTCTGCTTGCTTGTACACGTGGACATCACAAACTTCTAGATACTTTCAAAGCTTCTTCATGGTGTTAGTGTTTAGGACGTCTTAAGTAGAAATATATTATTATGGTCTAATTTTATTTAATAATAATAATAATAATAATAAATGTTTATTAACACAAAAGAATTTTTAACTTATTACACTTTCCATTATCCATAGTTGACAAGATTTTTACAGATTGTAGGTACAAGTGAGCCCCAAACTAAGCGTGAGCCTGTATCTTGGGGCTCTGAGTTGCGATTATACAAAACTTGAATTTTTATTTTTACTTAATCTTTTAATACTTAGGTGTAATAAATATGATACGTATGTGGGCGTAGCACACTCGTTAACAATACAAAAGTCCCTACAGATACATTTTCATGCGAATCATATGATTTAAATAGACCCAAGAATAAAAAGTAGGTAATCGAAAGAACAACTTTCCTAGTTGTAATGTAAGTTATTCATTCGATACTGTACTGCCCATTCAGAGTTTACTTATGTTTAAAAGAAGCATATCAAGAATTATGACTACAATGTTAAATAAATTTATTGTGATTTGGTACCAGTATGTATTTTAAACAAAAGGGTAGAAGGTAAGTGAGTCAAAGTATTTTTGTGTGTTTGGTTGTGTAAGTGCGTGACTGTGCATATTTCGTGATTTTCGTTAGCAAAATGTGTGAGCAGGTGAAGGGAGTATGTTTGTATGTATTAGGGTGTATAGCCATGTGCCCAGTGTATTTATTGCAGAATGTACTTGTAATTGACGGTTTGTTTGATAGGTAATTATATGTAAGAGGAAAGGCGAGTAGGGTTTGTGAAATTAGTGTGTAGTGACGTGAGGCCTGACATTGTGTAGAATAAGCCAGAGGCAATTTAAATAAGCTCCTCGGTTTCTTTGTATGAAAGCTTTAAAACACATTCTTTGACTTTATTTTTACATGTGAATACGGTAGAATTTTTTAAATCACAGAGTTTGTTAACGTTGTTGTATGTGTGAGGATGGGAGAATGCTGGACTTCTTTTGGCTAAAAGAGATGTAGCTCTTGGTACAGGGAGACTAAATACACGCTTCGACATGAGATACAAATAATCTGGACTATTCAGAATTTTTTTGTGTGCTTTAACAGTCGCTTTTATTATGTATAACTGACGCACCCGTGGAACTTTGAATTCCTCATAAAGTCTATTCGTTGGATATAGGAAAGGCTTTCTTAACGCCGTTTTAATGACGGCACGTTGGGCTCTTTCCAGTTCGATGAAATTGCTTTTACCGGCGCTACCCCAAACTAATATGCAGTATTGCAAGATCGATTCGCACAACGCCTGGTAAACTAGTTGTATTATATTTATAGGAGAACAATCTCTAAGCTTTTTCATGATAAATATCAGTTTCCTTACTCGGCCCGCCAATTCAGTTATGTGAGCACTGTACGTTAGGTGTTCATCTATAGTAATGCCGAGATATTTTATAGCTTGGGTGCGCTCTATGGGACTGCAGTTACAGTTAGATACATTTGTGACGACATTATTAAAAGAGCAACAGTGAATTTTAATGAATAGGTCACAAGGAGGGCTATTTACGCTAGTCTTAGAAAAGGCAATGTATTTGGTTTTTTTAACATTAAGAGTAAGTAGATTTTTATCTAATAACTCTGCAACTTTGAGAAGACCTTCTTCTGCACGTTTGTACACTTGTTTCCAACTTGTATCGTGAAAAATAATGACTGTGTCATCTGCGTATGTGATAATGTCGGCATTTTTTAAGGGACAGTCCACAATATCGTTTATGTATAGTGTAAAAAGGGTAGGGCCAAGAATGCTTCCCTGTGGTACGCCAAAGTTAATTGGTAGGGTACTGCCAGAATGAGAACCAATTTTGACGTACTGACTACGATCACTTAAATAGCTCTCAAACCAGTTCAAACCAACTCCTCTGATTCCTTGCGATTCCAATTTTCTAAGAAGTAGGCCTACCGACACGGAATCAAATGCTTTCGCTAAGTCCAAGAATACAGCAACACAGTTTTCATCATTCTCAACGTGAGTCGACACTAGATTTACTAAAAGTGAAGATGCGTCTTCGGTTGACCTACCTCTCCGAAAGCCAAACTGTCTCTCCGATAAAATGTGATGGCTATCTAAATATGAAACTAAACGTTTGTTGACAATTTTTTCGAGCACCTTAGAAATAACACTAAGCAGAGCAATAGGCCTGAAATTTTCCGCGTGATTTTTCGATCCACTTTTGTAGATCGGGCAAATGGCTGCTGTATTCCAGCAATCTGGGAACGTTCCTGATGAAAGGCTTAGATTAAAAATATGCGTAAGAGGTGTTAAAATAGAGGGAATGGATTTTTTGAGCAATGCAACCGTAACCTTGTCAGGGCCTGGCGAGCTGTTAATTTTAAACAGGGAAATAATGTTAGAAATTTCATAAGGATCTGTGGGACTAAAGTAAAAAGAGTGTGTGGCAGAGGCTTCTAGTTTATACGTCGATATGAGAGAATCATGAGTGGTGCCGAGTTTTTCTATAATTTTATCTGCTAGAGTTTTGCCTACGGAAACAAAATATTTATTGCAATAATTAAGTGAATGAATAGGGTTACCATCTATACTATTTTCTAGTTCAAATGTGTTGTTGGTGTTTGCTGAAGTATTACAAAGATCTCTAATGACTGCCCAGAGTCTTTTTGAGTCATTCTTATTTTCTTCTAGTCGGCGATTATTATACTCATTTTTTAGCTTTTTTAATAGTTTGTTACAATAATTCCGGTATCTGGTGTAAATTTTACGGCGAACTATATCGTCGGGGTACAATCTACAGTCCATGTGTAGCTTATCACGATGGCGCATGCATTTAATTAACCCGCGTGTTATCCAGGGCTTCATTGTTACCCACTTTCTGCCGATTTTTACTTTTTGAGTATGTCTATCTAGTATATTTGTTAGGGTTTGATTAAATGAGAATACAGCAGAGTTTACAGAAGATTCCTTGATAACCGTTGACCAATCAACTAAGTTTATCTCGCTAGTCGCAGCAGCTATGTTTGTTATAAATTTAAATCGAGGTGGTTTGGAAGTAACATGTTTTAGGGACGTTTCAGAAATAACTATATCATGATCTGTTATTGATGACTTACATATTATTCCTAGTGATTTCGTATTCGATTTTATAAAAATTTGGTCTAAACAAGTTTTAAGTCTCGTCTGCTTTGTTATTGCAGGAAGTAAGCCATGAGAAGCCATTACACACAAGTAATCAGATACATAATTATTAGACTGATTGCAGATATCCATGTTTATGTCACCGGCGACAATGATAATCGGGAATCTTTTAAGGGTGTTAAGCGTGTCGTCTAGCGAATTAATAAACATGTCTAAAACTTTGGTAGACGGTGAACGGTAGATTCCTAGAACTGCTATTTTATCAGTTGATAAGAGGAGTGAGTCGGCATCAAGCACTTTTGACTCATGTACCATGGGTTTGACGGAGCTTTTTACATATATAACAACCCCACCATTTTTATTCATTTGCGTCGAAGTACGAAAAGAATCATAACCCGGCAAGGAGTCTATTTTTGAAGCGTCAGAAAGCCAACATTCAGATAAAACTATCACGTCAATGTTGACAGCTACGCGATTTAATGCTATCACAAAATCATCGAAGTTTTTCTGAAAACTTCGAATATTAAAGGCAAGGACCCTAAATTTATAATCACCCCGGCTCAGAATATTTTTGCAAGCATCTACAGACTCAAGAGTATGACATTCAATCTTTACGGCTTCATCGATCTCGTCCATTACACTAAGTAAAGCCATCTTTGTAACAATAAAATAATGAAAAGGGTGATTTCTGAAGCCAGTTTGTCATTTCAAGAGAGCCGCAGTCTACCATACATGCAAGAATATGACAGGCGTGTTTGAGTCTAGTGAATGAGGTAAGTGTAGCGAGTGTATGCGAGTGTGAATGTATGTGTAAGTGAATTGTAGTTGTTAGAAGCGTGGTTAATGACAGTGCATATTGATTGTTACGTAAAAAATTGCACGTAGCCATATGGATGAGGTAATGAATTAATATAATAAATAAGGTTTCCGTAATTAATATCCCGTTATGCAAGATACATAAAAGTTGACAAATAACATTAAGCAATAGAAAGAAAATGTCTTTTGGTAAAGCGTATATAGAGCCCGTGCTTTCAGTCTGTAGATGTGGAGCTGAATTGGCGCTGAAGTTCCTCCATAGATCGAATTGGAATAGCGGGATTCCCTTCCCGTTTGCGGATATATATTGTTTGTCCCGCCATTTGTCCCGAAGTTTCACGTGGGATGTTAAAACGTAGCATGAATCAGAAGAGTTATTATTATTTATTGCACATCGCTTTATTTGAATGCCCATAAAAGGTGATTAAGGGAAAGTTATAAACAAAATACAATAGTGTCATTACATGTGACTATAAATAGGTACCTATTCGAAATAATGAGTAGGGTGTGGCTGTGAAATGGCATTGACTCATAACCAGCTTCTTAATTACCTAACCTTTACAAAGCTGGTTATTGGTATTATACTACCGACGACAGTTATTTTAAATATTTAATAATTATATACAAGAAGAATAGTACACAGCCAGGTTGCCGGCTTTGTTGTTCCAACCCTACATAAGCGGAGGAACGGTGAGAAGAATGTAAAACAGAAATAATTTATACCAATCTTATGTCAATGGATTGTGTCTGCGTGTATGTATAATGCCTATGTATTGTCAAAAATTCAAAACAAAGTCAAAATCATTTATTCAATTTAAGCGTCTACGACGCTCTTATGAATGTCAATATAAATTTTAGTATTCAAATACATTGTACTGCCAGGTTCAGCAACAATTTTATAGAGCCACTGCGAGAAGAACGGGCAAGAAAGTCGGGGCCATTCTTTTAAACGTATTTCAACTATGTGTTATATAAGATACTCCATTACTGTGTGGGGTAATGCTACGGAGATAATAAGAGTTCTCAAATGTCAAAAACGTTCAATAAGAACAATTAATGGAATGAAAAAACGTAGCCCTGCAAACCGATGTGAAGTTAGCGGCCTAAAGTTAGCGGCCTATTATAACCCGACCAACTAAAAGAGTCCCTAAAATTGGACTGCTGTATTTATAAAGTTAACGTATAATACCTATGCAGCAGCTTACCTAGCAATAGATATCGCGGGTAAGAGTAAAAAGGAAACAACTATAGCGATTCGCACAACGTTAAAGTCAAACTAGAAAAAATAAGTATTCGTTTTATTATGATAATATAGACGAGGTATCATAATGTTTTCTACACCGGAAGATAGCACTAAAATAGACCTTTCTAACGTAGTAACTCAAAATTTCTTCGACCCCTTAGAAGTGGCCGAAAATCTGAAAAATCTTAGGCCGCTAACAGGCTAAAGCAATTTGCACTATGTTATCGACGAGGTATCAAAATGTGTTTTACACCATAAAATAGCACTAAAATAGACCTTTCTATAGTAGTTACTCAAAATTTCTTCGACCCCTTAGAAGTGGTTGAAAATCGAATAAATCATAGGCCGCTGGCAGGCAAATGGATATTTCACTATGTTATTGATGAGGTATCAAAATGTGTTTTACACCAGAAGATAGCACTAAAATAGACCTTTCTATCGTAGTATTTCAAAATTTCTTCGACCCCTTAGAAGTGGCCGAAAATCTGAAAAATCTTAGGCCGCTAACAGGCTAAAGCAATTTTCACTATGTTATCGACGAGGTATCAAAATGTGTTTTACACCTTAAAATAGCACTAAAATAGACCTTTCTATAATAGTAACTCAAAATTTCTTCGACCCCTTAGAAGTGGCCGAAAATCTGAAAAATCTTAGGCCGCTAACAGGCTAATGCATATTTCACTATGTTATCGACGAGGTATCAAAATGTGTTTTTTTACGTAACATAGCATTATAATAGACCTTTCTAAAGTAGTCAATTAAAAATGTCTTCGACCTTTTAGAAGTGGTCAAAAATCGAAAATTGTAGTGTCTGTATTCACCATACCTACCTAGTTATGAAAGTTGGTGCAACGTAGCGGGGCGCGGGGCGCGAAGCCGTCAATGACAGCGAGACAGCGTGTTTCTGTTCTAATACCTATTTTGTTGCGGCCGCGTTTCTCCTATTGTAAATATAACAATGGACACCGGCCAGGTGGTGGCTTGCAAAACTGAAGGTGTGTGTGCCCACACCTGCGGTTTATGGACAGATTATTACACAAAAAGGTAATTTAAGTGCTGATGGAATCCGTTTAATTTTTGGCCTTGACTCGTGCTCTTACTCTATCTATTTTTTATTTAGTAGGTAAGTATTTTATTATATTAACAAAATATTTTGGTTATCTTAAGGTACTTTTAATTGACTTCAAAAATGAATGAGAATGTATTTATGTTCAACGGCTATGTATGTTTTTTTATGTTTTGAATTTGTTGAAGTCGGTATCGTGCAGACAATATTGGTGATAAGAGGTGCGTTTAAATGGTCATGGCACCGACTTTACAAATTAACTTACACTATTAAATGTTCGGGTTTTTTTATTAATAACCATTTTTTATAGTCTGGAGCTCCTGCCTTTTTTATGAGATTATTGTGTCTACTGTTGTAACGTAGTAATTTACCAACCACACCCCTACGTGCACTCAAGTAGTTTTAAATTTTTAATTGAATGTTGTCCTAAAATATATGTAAAAACATACTTATTATTTTTACCTAAAAACATTTGTTTACTAAAAGTATTACTCGGTAATACTCGTTTATTTTATTTACTTAAAATAAAATATTATAAAATAAAATTAAATACTCGTTTATTGTATTGTCTTTTTACCATAAGTTATTACTTATTTAATTATAAGTAATAACATATGTTATTACTTATTTAATAATAAGTAATAACTTATGCTATGAAATAAATACCTACGATATGAAGATAGATAGATGGATGAACTAATTGTTAAACACCTTATCAAAATACAAAACTACTTTTTGAAGCGAATTTTGCTTTGCTGTTCTTAAGCGATCGGCAAAGTTAAGCAACGTCCGCCGTAGTCATGAGTTGGATGGGTGACCGCTAGTGACATTACTACTGAGTGATTCCGTGCTTAGGAGGGCACGTTAAGCCGTCGGTCCCGGTTATCGTCTTACGATGGCAGTCGTTTTAGCATGGTGGTAGAGCATTTTGCGAATGCCCATCTGGTAGAAAATCTAGGTTAGCCTTAACAATAGTTTCAACCACATCATCACTTACCATCAGGTGAGGTAGTGGTCAAGGGCTAACCTTTGAAGCATAAAAAAAACCTTTTGAATAACATCAACGAATATTTTTTTTATTGACATGACAAGGTAAAATACCTACTTATGAGGCAATGTTAAATGCCTTTTAGTGGTTATAATATTCAATTAATCACCTTGTTATTGTTATTTAAAATTACTGTATTGTAAGCAAATGTTGTATGAAGTAGCTTCTATCGATTTAATATAGGTATCAATTATAATTATGTACAAACTAACTCATTGAATATCTTGAAAAGACTTGTACAGAACTATACTTAATAATATAGATATGGTAAAAAGAATTTTTAAAAGTTTTATTCATGGTAGGTAATTATGGATAAGGCCCTTAATTTTACTGTTTTTAAACAGACTCCATTACAATGCAATTGCTTTTTGCATAGCGGTGCCTTATTGTCACAGAGTTAATCCTGGTGGCCCTTTGTTGTGTTCTACCTATAAAGATTAAAGGTAGTCAAGGTATTCACTAAATGATATTTTACTTCCAAATAGTTTAGCTCATTTTGCATTTGTAAAAAACAGTTTTTGGATATTTAGTTAGTTTAACGATAGATGCCATCAGATGATGAGCTCCGAGCTTTTACGTTAACTGATTGTAGGCTTTGAGAACCTACCTTAATTATGTTAAGTAAGTTGAGTTACTACTATAGAAAGGTCTATTTTAGTGCTATCATCTGGTGTAAAACACATTTTGATACCTCGTCGATAACATAGTGAAAATTGCTTTAGCCTGTTAGCGGCCTAAGATTTTTCAGATTTTCGGCCACTTCTAAGGGGTCGAAGAAATTTTGAGTTACTATTATAGAAAGGTCTATTTTAGTGCTATCTTCTGGTGTAAAACACATATTGATACCTCGTCGATAACATAGTGAAATATGCTTTAGCCTGTTAGCGGCCTAAGATTTTTCAGATTTTCGACCACTTCTAAGGGGTCGAAGAAATTTTGAGTTACTACTATAGAAAGGTCTATTTTAGTGCTATCTTCTGGTGTAAAACACATTTTGATACCTCGTCGATAACATAGTGAAAATTGCTTTAGCCTGTTAGCGGCCTAAGATTTTTCAGATTTTCGACCACTTCTAAGGGGTTGAAGAAATTTTGAGTTACTACTATGGAAAGGTCTATTTTAGTGCTATCTTTTGGTGTAAAACACATTTTGATACCTCATCGATAACATAGTGAAATATCCATTTGCCTGCCAGCGGCCTATGATTTATTCGATTTTTGACCACTTCTAAGGGGTCGAAGAAATTTTGAGTTACTACTATAGAAAGGTCTATTTTAGTGCTATCATCTGGTGTAAAACACAATTTGATACCTCGTCGATAACATAGTGAAAATTGCTTTAGCCTGTTAGCGGCCTAAGATTTTTCAGATTTTCGGCCACTTCTAAGAGGTCGAAGAAATTTTGAGTTACTACTATAGAAAGGTCTATTTTAGTGCTATCATCCGGTGTTAAACACATTTTGATACCTCGTCGATAACATAGTGAAAATTGCTTTAGCCTGTTAGCGGCCTAAGATTTTTCAGATTTTCGACCACTTCTAAGGGGTCGAAGAAATTTTGAGTTACTTCTTTAGAAAGGTCTATTTTAGCGCTATCATCTGGTGTAAAACACAATTTGATACCTCGTCGATAACATAGTGAAAATAGCTTTAGCCTGTTAGCGGCCTAAGATTTTTCAGATTTTCGACCACTTCTAAGGGGTCGAAGAAATTTTGAGTTACTACTATGGAAAGGTCTATTTTAGTGCTATCTTTTGGTGTAAAACACATTTTGATACCTCATCGATAACATAGTGAAATATCCATTTGCCTGCCAGCGGTCTATGATTTATTCGATTTTTGACCACTTCTAAGGGGTCGTAGAAATTTTGAGTTACTACTATAGAAAGGTCTATTTTAGTGCTATCATCTGGTGTAAAACACAATTCGATACCTCGTCGATAACATAGTGAAAATAGCTTTAGCCTGTTAGCGGCCCAAGATTTTTCAGATTTTCGGCCACTTCTAAGGGGTCGAAGAAATTTTGAGTTACTACTATAGAAAGGTCTATTTTAGTGCTATCATCTGGTGTAAAACACAATTTGATACCTCGTCGATAACATAGTGAAAATTGCTTTAGCCTGTTAGCGGCCTAAGATTTTTCAGATTTTCGGCCACTTCTAAGGGGTCGAAGAAATTTTGAGTTACTACTATAGAAAGGTCTATTTTAGTGCTATCATCCGGTGTTAAACACATTTTGATACCTCGTCGATAACATAGTGAAAATTGCTTTAGCCTGTTAGCGGCCTAAGATTTTTCAGATTTTCGACCACTTCTAAGGGGTCGAAGAAATTTTGAGTTACTACTATAGAAAGGTCTATTTTAGCGCTATCATCTGGTGTAAAACACATTTTGATACCTCATCGATAACATAGTGAAATATCCATTTGCCTGCCAGCGGCCTATGATTTATTCGATTTTCGACCACTTCTAAGGGGTCGAAGAAATTTTGAGTTACTACTATAGAAAGGTCTATTTTAGTGCTATCATCCGGTGTAAAACACATTTTGATACCTCGTCGATAACATAGTGAAAATTGCTTTAGCCTGTTAGCGGCCTAAGATTTTTCAGATTTTCGGCCACTTCTAAGGGGTCGAAGAAATTTTGAGTTACTATTATAGAAAGGTCTATTTTAGTGCTATCTTCTAGTGTAAAACACATATTGATACCTCGTCGATAACATAGTGAAATATGCTTTAGCCTGTTAGCGGCCTAAGATTTTTCAGATTTTCGACCACTACTAAGGGGTCGAAGAAATTTTGAGTTACTACTATAGAAAGGTCTATTTTAGTGCTATCTTCTGGTGTAAAACACATTTTGATACCTCATCGATAACATAGTGAAATATCCATTTGCCTGCCAGCGGCCTATGATTTATTCGATTTTCGACCATTTCTAAGGGGTCGAAGAAATTTTGAGTTACTACTATAGAAAGGTCTATTTTAGTGCTATCATCTGGTGTAAAACACAATTTGATACCTCGTCGATAACATAGTGAAAATTGCTTTAGCCTGTTAGCGGCCTAAGATTTTTCAGATTTTCGGCCACTTCTAAGGGGTCGAAGAAATTTTGAGTTACTACTATAGAATGGTTTATTTTAGCGCTATTTTATGGTGTAAAACACATTTTGATACCTCGTCGATAACATAGTGAAAATTGCTTTAGCCTGTTAGCGGCCTAAGATTTTTCAGATTTTCGGCCACTTCTAAGGGGTCGAAGAAATTTTGAGTTACTACTATAGAAAGGTCTATTTTAGCGCTATCATCTGGTGTAAAACACAATTTGATACCTCGTCGATAACATAGTGAAAATAGCTTTAGCCTGTTAGCGGCCTAAGATTTTTCAGATTTTCGGCCACTTCTAAGGGGTCGAAGAAATTTTGAGTTACTACTATAGAAAGGTCTATTTTAGTGCTATTTTATGGTGTAAAACACATTTTGATACCTCGTCGATAACATAGTGAAATTTGCTTTAACCTGTTAGCGGCCTAAGATTTTTTAGATTTTCGGCCACTTCTAAGGGGTCGAAGAAATTTTGAGTTACTACGTTAGAAAGGTCTATTTTAGTGCTATCTTTCGGTGTAGAAAACATTATGATACCTCGTCTATATTATCATAATAAAACGAATACTTATTTTTTCTAGTTTGACTTTAACGTTGTGCGAATCGCTATAGTTGTTTCCTTTTTACTCTTACCCGCGATATCTATTGCTAGGTAAGCTGCTGCATAGGTATTATACGTTAACTTTATAAATACAGCAGTCCAATTTTAGGGACTCTTTTATTTGGTCGGGTTATAATAGGCCGCTAACTTTAGGCCGCTAACTTCACATCGGTGCCCTGCAAGGGAGCACTTTAAGAAAGACTAAATTATGACAGTTGTTTCTCTTTACATATACACCGTGTCCCAAAATTCAACGATAAGCCGGCATCGGAGCATGGACCTACTCATGACTCCTCGGAAAAAAATAAATAAAATATTATAACTGTTTTTTTTTATTAATTACAGAGACTTTTATAAATTTCATCGATATTCGATACCCATTATGCTATTTTCAACTACCATGACCACAATTTTTGACATATTTTTGATATTTTTTGTGCATTAGCAACCTAAGAAGGACGGCTATCTACCACAATCCTTTAAAATTACAGAAAGTCTGTAGTTATTTTACAAAAATCAGTAAAAAAAAATTTTTTCGTATAATTTTCATAGATTTTAACATTCTATGCACTTTCTATAGTCTGGGTTAAAAAAAAAAGTATGGACACTACCATGGCAAGTTTTATTAAAAGTTGGCGCAACTTTATAAAAGTCTCTGTAATTAAAAAAAAAAAGAGTTATAATTTTTTTTTTTTTTTTTCCCGAGTAGTCATGAGTAGGTCCATGCACCGATGCCGGCTTATCGTTGAATTTTGGGACACGGTGTATAATTGTTTATTAGAAATTCATGAGGATAGGGATATTCCAGAAAAACAGGAAACGGTTTTACATTATTATCTGCGTAATAACGAAAAGAGAATATTAAAAAATAATGAAATTCGGGTTGTACCAAAAATCAGATTAGCTAAAGTACAGAAACAATGTCGTTATTCGAAAATACTGATGCATAATAAATTACCAAAAAGCTTGACCACCTTAAAATATAGTTTGTTATTCATAATGATAATAGTCTACAGAGACAAACCCCTACAATAAGCTCGGAAAAAAATTAAAGAATAAGTGTCAATGATATACCAGAGTCCAGAACCTGTGATCGCATTGCTGTGAGGCTACGGCATTCTGGCAATGCGATGTCTTATCAATGCATATCAATATTTTGGATACCTACACTACAGTACCGCGGGAGGCGAAAGAATATACGGAACGCGTTGTACTTTACTGAGGCTTTCCATTTTATAACCCGACCATAGTAGTATAGTGTATAGTGATGTGCAATAAGCATTAGCATTTTTTTTATGCCTGATAGGTTAGCCTTTGACCACTATCTCACCTGATGGTAAGTGATTATGTGGTCGAAGGTGTTGTTCAGGCTAACCTAAAATTACTGGCTCTCAAGGACAGCTGCCGGAACACACCGTTAGGTGCTTGGCGACAGCTTTTCTGCTTGAGTGTGGTAGCTAGCCAGGCGGGCATTCGCAAAATGCCCTACCACCATGCTATAACGACTGCCATCCTAAGACAACAACCGGGACTGACGGCTTAACGTGCCCTCCGAAGCACGGAAACGCTCAGTAGTAATGTCACTAGTGGTCACCCATCCAACTCATGACCGCGGGCGACGTTGCTTAACTTTGCTGATCGGTTGAGAACAGCTAAGTAAACTTCGCTACGAGCGCTTCGAAGGATTTAAGCCTCCCTCGAGCACCAACCAAACCTACTGCCGAGCATATTGGTACGAACGGATTAGTTTACATCCATTGTATTCACAGCAATTGGATAGCAACTAACAGCCAGCAGATTGCTGACTTTACATATACTCGGGTTTCCAGACTGACGCGCGAGCGCATAATGTGTGTGATACATAGAAATTCGAATGCAATGAAGAAGATTTTGTTGTGATTGCGTGTTTTGCGGTAATGCCGACGCTCTTACTTATAAGGCGACTATTACGATGCATACGATGCATGTACATGTCTTTACATGGATTAACCATCTGCGGACCTCACTCACCCACCAAACCACGATCCCTTTTTGATATATCATGGATCCAGATATTATTTCCTTTTTTCTTCTGTTCTGTCTGCTACTGTAAAATAAATAATATATTTAATGCGATCCTTCCCATGCATGCGATGCGTAACTGTGGACGATTACCTTTAGGATATAACAACGTAAACACCGGTAAAAAAAAAAAAAAAAACACTATTTATAAATGATGGATTGGTATTTTTAGTATTTTATGATTAAGAAGATATGGTAAATTTTATACATACTTCCGCTTTCTTAGTTTTTAATGTAGACCCCGTAACTAATTTAGTCTAAATCTAATAATAATAATAAGCGAGTAACTATAGCGAAGAGCCTCGACCAACACCCCAAGAAGCTTTCGCTAGACGGTTGGATCAAGGGTCGGATGCAGAAGGCAGTGATAATGGCCACAACACGCATTGTCCGGAGGTTCCTCTCTCTGCAGCCCTAACCACCACCAGTAGCTTGATCTCTGCCCCGCTACGAGCGGCACCCTAGTTTAAAGTTTTTTATAATATTTGTTTATGTCTATAATGTTGTAAAAAATTTAAAATTATGTTGGAAAATAAATAAAGTGAATAATAATAATATTTATTTGCTCAAATATTTATGCACTACAAAAAACAACTATTAATCTATATATTGAGATGTACATACCATTTACTCCATCTTTTTAGTATGTTTCCACTCTAGCCGGGTATTTACATTATTAACTTAGTGATTAGAGGTAATCCCTAGTCCTCACTGTAGGATTCCCTGAGTTTGTGAGGACTAGTTCACTTCCAGGGTGCTAGTTACATAACGTTAGTTCGTGAGCAGTGTTCTATGCAAGATTCGTGAAATATATCGTATTTGTGTGTAATTTTAAATATTGGCTAGAGCAGTGATCAAGAAAAATGAATCGCAGTAAAGTTGTGGTTCCTTTTGTATATTTGATTATTAAACTATTTACCTAATGGCCCCTATTGATATATTTTTTTTTAATATCTGCTATCATGAAAGTCATAGCCGTGAAGGAATTCGAATCCCAAACCTGCTAATATTCCACGTTTTAAGAACCATTTAGTACCATCTCCAACAAAACTCTGAAGTACCGAACGCGACCTAGTGCATGAATGTTAAGCATCTGTTCGGAGAAGAAATATTTTTCCACTCTAACAAATATATTTTATTTATTTTTTTGCTGATAGGTAAGCCTTGAGCACAATATCACCTGATGGTAAGTGATTATGGTTGAACGTATTAACAGGCTTAACCTAGAATTACTGGCTCTCAAGGACAGCTGCCGGATTACACCGTTAGGTGCTTGGCGAGAGATTTCCTACTTGAAGGTCGCCACACAGAAAAAAAAAACTCTTCAGACAAGCAATATTATTTGACTTATGAAATGAAATGAAATGAAATGAAATGAAATGAATATATAATTCACTAAAAATAGGGTATTACATAGGTCTTAGGTATTTTAGATTAAGCTCTCCTATATTTTGCCGTCACTCGGCATGTGAATTTGGTGGCATTATAATTGCATAATTGCTTTATGTTAAAAATATGAAAACAAATTATAAAATGGAATGAATACAATAAAAAAAATATAAATTTTAAAATTAATAACAATAATAGCGTACTTAAATTCATAATAATTATCATGTCAAAGTTCGTTCATCATAGTCAAATTATACAATTATATTAGGGAAATAAAATTTAAGTTAATATGTCAAGAAAATATAAATTGCTAGTTATATAGCATAAATTAAATATTACTAGAGCCTTAAAAAGTCTTTAATACAGTAAAACCTTTTTTCCAATAACCATGATTTCAGTTTATTTTTAAACATTCCGTATGGGAGCTCTTTAAGCGATATTGGTAATGTATTGTACACAGTGATACACATGGCAAAGCAATTTTTGTGAAAGAGAGACAAATTTATATATTGATTGTGAACAAGTCTTTGTCCATTTCTGACTTAAGAACGGATGGGTTTTCGATATAAGCAAAATTCTAAAATGTCTTACTTCAAGGATATTAAATATTTCGCATTATAGTTCTTGATTCAAGAAGTATATTCTTGTTTCAACAAACAAAAACTTGTTTTATGAAGAACTCAAAGCTATTACTTTAAGAGCGAAACTATTTTAAGTGAAGCATTGAAAACACTTTTTTAAAATTTAAACTGTTTTACTGCAAGAGTGCACCTATTTTAAATTTGTTATTATTGTTTTCAATTTTCAACAAAGAGTGAAACGCTTTTTTCCTCAAGATCCTTCTTATTTTATTTCAAGATTATTTCCGTTTCAACTAGAGATTCTTGTAATTTCCTTTAAGATACATGCTATTATCTTTCAAGATGTTTCTATTTCGACTAGAGATTCATGTTATTTCCTCCAAACTATTTCCTATTTTCTTTCAAGATGTTTTTTATTTTAACTAGAGATTCCTGTTATTTCCTTCAAGATACTTCCTATTTTGTTTCAATATTGTTTATGTTTAAACCCAATCGTTGCTTTTTCTCGTTTTAAAATATTTTCTGCTTTGTCTTACACAATTTTTTTTTTCTTACAAAACATAAAGATCTAACAAAATGTGTGTAGGTATACTATTTAAATGGAAGATTCAGCCCGTGAAATGAAATAGCCTTTCTGAAACATGGATTGAAATTCATCTTATTTTTTTACTTCCCATACAAAACAAATTACTGCATAGTATGGGAGGTCAAATAAATTGGCCAGATTTCAATTCATGTTTCATTGGAAAAGTTGTTAAATTTAACAGTCTCAATCTACCCTTACAACAGTATTCACTAGTTTCTTGAAATCTTAGAGATGTGTTTAGGAAGCAGTATCATGTGTTACTAATTGATTTCTACATACTTAATTGCACACATCTGCGATAGAAATGTAGAGACAAGATATTCTGAATGCAGATAACAATAACACTTAAGGCTGCTTCCTAAACAAATCTATGTTACATTTGAAAGTGTAAAAGTTACTCAAAAGTTCAAAGCATACATTATTTTAAAACGAAAACATAACCATTATTGGGACAAATGAATTATTATAATCGCAAAAATTAAAATCGTTGAAATTGGTTGTAATCTCGACTTGAAACGATGCTAACGACTTCAATTTCATTTGTTTACTGAAACACACAAATTATAGCCTATTAAGCGCAGGGCAATAGAATTCAAACGAAAGATATAGATATAAAATGAAAATATATTAAAAAAAAACACAACTGGGACACAAGTTACTGAGTGAAAAATGTCATAGTTAATACAAAATACGTAAGAGACATCACAATTAGTATTCAAGCGTTTTTTTCTGAAAATAATGTAACTCACATAGTTATACTACAAAAACACATTGTATAGATTGTTGTGTTTTTACATGATACATTTTTCCTTATATTATAAAATGACAGTCTTAAATTATTCCTTACTATGTGAAGAATTTCACCACAAAGTACAATGTCACATTAATTATACATTATCAGGCATTTATACATGATCCATTTTCTTTAAACTCATAAATTATCGCTTACTAAGCGAAGAGTGTCACCATAAAAAACAATTATACTTATCAAAGCATTTTTACATGATCTCTGTATCCTTCAATTATATTCTGTCATTTTTTCAAATATTTTTTTCCTTAAGTTATAAAAAGTTATCTCTGACCGAGCTAAGAATATCACCGCAAAATACAAAAACAAATTAATTACCTTCAAGCATTTTTAGATTTTACATTTTCCTTAAATTATAAAATAAAACCTATAAATTAACGGTTACCAAGCAAAGTATGTAAAAATAAAATGCAAATTAAATTATATAGATTCCAGCATTTTAACATTATGAATTTTTCCTTAGATTATAAAATTAAACAAATTATCCCTTACTGAGCGTAGAATATCTCTATTATAAAGTTGATATTTCCTAATAATGTAATTAGTACATAGTAATTTTATCTAAAGAACATACCAATCCTTGATATCGTATAAAATGCTCCAAAATTCCGGGAGTTCATGCATGGTATGAATATTTTGTTCTTTTGTGTTGTTCCATTTCTGTACTACTTGGTGCCATAGTTCATTGTTATGTTTTAACCAAGTAATATCATCATTACAAATAGCATCTGAAATCATAAGACAAATAACCTTATTAGGTACTTAATTACTTCTTTGTAAAGATCTATGAATGATAATCATCAATGAAAAGTTAATGTACACTAGCTGTTGCCCATGGCTTAATTAATGGCTTAATCATGGCTAAAATTCGGTTATATCACGTTTTCTCAGACAGGAACATACAACACGAGTCCAATGACTTTATTCGTTTAACAATATAGCAGTAGTTATAGCACAATCAAATAACAATTATTTAAAACTAGAAACAAGTCGTATTATATGAAATCGCACTCATTATTTTGTTTAAGAGTACATATTTTTACTTCGAGAGGTTGTAGGACTTTCTTAAGTGTAGAGAGTTAGGTGATCCACTGACACAAAACTATACTATTCAAGGTTTGATACTACCTAGCTAATGAGATGCGTTAATGGATCGAGGACCACTTAACTTGGTCTTCTAAACCCTTTTTAGTGTATCCCCCTATACCAGAACCTAATGTGAAGCCCATTACATTACCTATATGAACCTACCTAAAATAAAATAAATCATCAATGGATGCGCAAACCTCGATGAAGCCTCAATCAAAATAATAAAAAGTCGGAGAATCGCCTTCGGTTGCTAATTTAATACAAATCGCTATATACATCTCACTAACCTTTGAAGTTATTAACTACAGCTGGCGGGACGCCCCAGTCCTGTAGCACTACTTCATTACTTGGAAATCATCTAGCATGGATGGCACCATAATGCCTAACGATGGCACGCACGTTCTCTTCTTTCTTCGGACAGATTTAAACTTTGCAAACCGTCGAAAGACAGTATGTATGTATGTACGTATATATAATAAAATAAACAAAGTAATGCGTTTCTTTCGAAAATCTAGTAGCGAATCGCAGGCACAAACGGGCGGGCGGTATGAATGATAACGGTGGGGTGGGGTTGCCCAGTCCATAAAAATTTACCGTAATATTAAAGTACGTTCCTCGTAAATCACAACATATAAAAATAGAATAGTTAAAGTTTTTGATACACACTTATAGTAGCCTAGTTAAACAACAAAGAGTTTAACGTTATACTAGAGAATACCGATAAAACCGCATAAATCCTGTGGTTATGTGTGGTACATACACCGTAGTCAGATTTTTGGGCAAATCGGGATATTGGAACCTTTTGAGTAAAAAAGCGGAGTAATTTTGCCAAAAATGGGACATGACTTAAAAAACGGCCAAGTGCGAGTCGGACGACTCGCACTTGGCCGTTTTTTATCATCATATTTTTTATCACATATTTATCACGATCATGTCCCATCATGATCATGTCATGTATGTGTTTTTTAACCGAGGTTTTTCTACAAAGTTGTAGGTTCTTCCATCACGGGAATCGAACCTCTTTTTACTGAGTAGATATGTTTTTAGTTTCCCCCTAAATTAGTCCACAATAGTAATATATAAATATATTCCACAACGTATAATTAAAATTACATTCGCGTTATCGCCATTTTTCGAGTTGGCTCTCACTCCCACTTTCCATAAAGCAAATATAAAGACGTAGCCACGTCGAAACGTGTTCTTTGCTTTTTTGGCGCGTTTGATTATTGGATGAGTAAATTTGAAATGACTGGCATGATTTTTTGGTGTTATACGAGATAGCCTAATAAATGGTGAAACGATAAATTATTCGTGGTAAATATTTGAATGATTTGCCATGATAACGGAGGTAAAATAATTATATAGCAACACTGCCTTTGAGCTAAATTGCTTCGTTCTTCATACAAGATTTTTGTATTTCCCCTACAATAAGTCCTTTTTCTTAGATTTTGGCACAAGGTCGGACAAACTTTTTGCTTATGAAATTTGATACTTGAATGAACACTTTGCATGTTCGGTTGAATGAAATAACTTATCCTCTATTGGACATTGGTCGAAGTAACACACTCTTGATCCATTGCAGTAATGAGTACATCTAATCAAGTAGGTAGTATAGTCATCTTTATGGCTGATTATGATTAGCTACGATCATATGGCAGTTTTTCTGAAAGCAGTTTCGGGTGTTTACCCTGGATCGAGGGGGATGACTGAGAATGACTTTATGTAGTCATATGATCGGATTTTTCTGCATATCGTTTCGTATTTTTATTGATTAATAATTACTCGTTATCAAGCATCTTGATATTAAGTCACCTTAGTTTTCCACCACTAATTTAACCTGACATTTCCGAAAAAGCACGAACTTTATATTACTGTTAGTATCAGCCGAGTAATAATTAATGAATATTCTAAAGAATCTCTAATATCTTTAATAATAGCGAAAGGTGTAGGTGTATGCTCACTGGTTTTACACGAAATTTCTAGTACAAAACCCGGCAGGTCACCTATTACCTGTCATTTAACAATTAATTTCTTAGATTGAAAACAAAGTCATGTATAACTAATTTATTAAATATCTTAGCCTTATTTTGTCTTAACTCTTTATTGCAAGATTAACTGACTCTTGAACGGGGACCATTAGTGAGATATTATTAATTTGTAGCAAATAATATTTATCTTGGTGTGAAGTGGTCCTTATTTGTTGTTACATGTATGACTCATTCTTGGATGGAGAACTTATTATTTTGTACTAAATTAATTTAATCTTAGATTAATGGTGTTTTTCATTCTTCTTCCATGTGTCACTGATTCTTGAGTGCAAAAATACAATTTTTTCCAGAGTAACTTGATGTTTCCTTTAAGATTCTACAATTCTTAGTTAAACATCGAAACTGTTTCTCTAGTCAAAATTGAGATATTCTTTGGTGTGAGCAATAATTCTTAAATCAAAACCACTAAGAAAACATATGTTCATTTTTAAAACAAGTTACAAAATGTTTTTAATCAAACTACAACTCTTGTGAAAAATAGCAAAACTATTGACACAAAATATTTACATTTTAATTCTAAAAACTTGGCTTTTTTGATACGTTAGCGTGATTATCTTCGTTGAAAGCATTAATACTTGAGGTCAAGATACATCCGTTGAGAGATATTGGGTTCTTATTTTAAGACATATTTTTTTTTCTTTGTAGCCAAGGGGGCGGGCATTCGCAAAATACCGTTACACCATGTGGTGAAGCTCAAGCCCGCGGCGGGATTCGAACCATGGACCTGCTGCGCGGCTGTCTATAGACAATGCCACTGAGCCATATTTTTTTTATAAATATATATATTTTTTGTTTTCAGGTTGTATAACCTTATACAATGTAAATGGATTGAATCTTCCAGAGGTCGAAGGCGCCTTGAACAACGATTACATGGAATGTATTTATAAGTACCAATATATTTCCGATGTGCAGTTAACTATTAGTCTTGTAAACGAAAATCTTTATACCATCGAAAACTGTGACGTTTATGGAGATCCTCCACAAACTTTGCGAGACTGTGAGTTATAATATTTTTATAGCAGTAGAACTGTGCTTGCTTGTCCGGGGGAGGAACCTCCACCAAACCTTTATCTACCGCCACGCAGTTTTTTTTTTATGGGATAGGAGGGCAAACGAGCAGCCGGCTCACCTGGTGATAAGTGATTACCGTCGCCCATGAACATCCGCAACACCAGAGGTCTCGAGGATGCGTTGCCGGCCTTCGAGGAGGGAATATGCTCTCTTCTTGAAGGCCCCTAAGTCGTATCTGTTCGGAAACACTTCATCAGGCAGCTGGTTCCAAATTTTGCCAGTGCGAGGTAGGAAATGCCGTGAAAATCGCAAGGTTGTAGACTTCCAGACATCGACATTAAATTGATGAAACATCATGCTTTGTCGGGACGTCCGATGGCGAAATTGAGCTGCAGGTAGTAAATAGAACAGTTCCTCGGAACACTCCCCGTGATACAAACGGTAAGTTATGTTCACATTACTCTGTTCCTGTTTGAAGTGTATGGGTGCCGATTAAATTACAGGCACAGAAGACTTAACAATTTTTTGTTTCAGGGCGCAGTGTATTTAGCGCCTTGTCATGCCACTTGTTCTAGGCGGAGTTTACCTCTTAGCACCAGGGTCCCGATTTTCTTAGCTATTGAACGGCGTTAACGCAACTTAATTTCATGAAAATTGTTGTTTTTGCCAGTATCCGTAGCCTGCCCGCTATTTACACACACACACACACACATACACCCTCCCGCGCACATTACACATGCATGCATAGCACTGATGGTCTTACGGAACTCCAGACCTAAGGCAAGCCATATGCATTTGGAATCCAATATCAACATTTTATTTCAGATAATCAATTCGAGATTTCAAATGCAGCAATTATGATCCTATCAATCTAGGCCATAGTTTTCCTCTAAAAATTGAAGAAAATATCGAATGGAAAATGTGATAGGGTGATGATTTGGATGGATGTGTTAACTTTGAAATCCAAAATCGATTTTCTGAAATGAAATTTTAACTGTATGTGCCTGATACTTGAATTTTTGTGATTTCAGATTTTGTCAACTACAAAAAATTTGAAACTCAAAGTGTCAGTACAATTTTACAAGAAGAGAACTCGGATACGTATATAAATTGCATCGTTTTAAGTTCAAATAAAAAAACAAAACACTTAATACTCTATTTTGTACGTCAAAATACTGATCAAAGTAAGTATCTAATCATAAGACATAAACCGTTTCCGTTAAAATTTAAGTACTGATTATATCATCATCATCACTTCCACCGTTGAACAAAGCCTTTCCATTGAACGTCAAAAAGAAGCTCTATTAGTCACTTGCATCAATTGGCTCCCCGTGGGGTGCCGGGTTAGAATTGCACTCCCCCATATCGTCCCGTGGGTGTCATAAGAGGTGACTAAGGGAAAAATACTGGAAGGTGGGCAGCAGCACCTTCTAAGGAACTGCCAACTTACACTTAATAGGGGAGGCTGTTTTCAGCAGTGGACGATCCGGCTGATACAGTACAGTATCCATTGGCTCCCGGTGACTTTATCTATGTTGTCAGTTCATGTAGTGATGGGTCTACCTTGTACTCGTCTACTGGTGTAGTATTCAACTCTAGAACCATTTCTCTCAGTCGCGTAATAGTTCCTCGAGCGATGTAGAGAGTCCATTACCTACCACTTCAACATGTAAATTCTGATTATACACACATCAATAAAGTGTCAGCAAAATGCATCATGATATAAATTCTACACATGATAATAATCATAGATTCTATCTTTTCTTATCAAAAGTACCAACGTATGGAGCCTTTTAGTTCCAGATAATATACCAGCGAGTTGTAAAAAAAAAGTTATTGGTAAAGTTTTATTTTCTCATAAAATTTGTTCAAATCTATGTTTTTTTTTTTTTTTTTTTATGTTATTGTGACGGAACAAGCCCGAGGCCCATCTGATGTTAAGTAGACTAACCTCTACCTATAACAGACGCATTTCGTCAGCGACGAATTGCACTGAGCCCGTCACACTGAGACGTCCAGTTGCTAGGTCTCATTAGCCTGTAATTTTTCTGGCTCTCAAGGACTGCTGCCGGAACACACTGTTAGGTGCTTGGCGACAGATTTTCTACTTGAGGGTGGTCGCTAGCCAGGCGGGAATTCACAAAATGCCCTTCCACCATGCGATGAAGCTCAAGCTCTGGGCGAGATTCGAACCATGGACCTGCTGCACGGCAGTCCATAGCCAATGCCACTGAGCTATCACTGTTTTCTGAGTTAATTGAAATTTGGTATTTA
This sequence comes from Plagodis pulveraria, assembly GCA_963890685.1. Classification (NCBI taxonomy): domain Eukaryota; kingdom Metazoa; phylum Arthropoda; class Insecta; order Lepidoptera; family Geometridae; genus Plagodis; species Plagodis pulveraria. Next base: position 3,603,562 of record OY982977.1, read on the forward strand.
ATTTAAAATTATGTCAATATTTTTAGTAGAGTTTTTAACAAAATAGAATTGTCCTAGACATTTTTTACCTCGTGGAGTGACGTAATTTAAACACAGATGCAATGCAAAGATCTGTAGCGATGATGCAAGAATTCTGACAGAATACTAATTGAAAACAGGAGCTGAAGATTTAATAAAATTATATTTAGAGCAATTGGCGGATTGACAGACTTCTTGATTCTATCAACAATCGGTACCGACAAGTTTTCACAACAGAGCAGGCCACACTTTGTTTAAAATGATCTAATTATTTTTCAACACATTAACATTGCTTATGTATTTAATTAATTTTATGTATATAACAAGATAATTACATTTGTAGCGCCAGCTTATTTAAACCGACCTATCATATCTCACAATAATATTTCCCGCGGCCATTCCAACCAATGGGACACGACCGCCAACACTGCCGTTCGTTCCCGCGCTAATTCCAACACAAGCAGCGCCCTCTCGCAGGATAATACACGGCGTTGTCGCTCGGGTCGCGTAGTGACTATTCCGGCGCGCTACCGCCATTAACCAAGATCGATTGTTATTGTTGTTATTTTTGTAAACGCTTTAAATACTTTTGTATATTAACTTTTTATGACAGTAAACAAGTGCGTTCTACGAAATTACTTGTGTTCTCACTTATATATATCCGTAAAACATTATAATTTAAAAAGAACATAATTTTCACATATAATAAAATTCAATTTCAATTGTGCAAATAATACGCATTATAAGGTAATGTGGCGTGTGGATATATGTATACACCGTGTCCCAAAATTCAACGATAAGCCGGCATCGGTGCATGGACCTACTCATGACTACTCGGGAAAAAACAAAAAAAAAATTATAACTCTTTTTTTTTTTAATTACAGAGACTTTTATAAAGTCGCGCCAACTTTTAATAAAACTTGCCATGGTAGTGTCCATACTTTTTTTTTAACCCAGTCTATAGAAAGTGCATAGAATGTTAAAATCTATGAAAATTATAAGAAAAAAATTTTTTTTTACTAATTTTTGTAAAATAACTACAGACTTTCTGTAATTTTAAAGGATTGTGGTAGATAGCCGTCCTTCTTAGGTTGCTAATGCACAAAAAATATCAAAAATATGTCAAAAATTGTGGTCATGGTAGTTGAAAATAGCATAATGGGTATCGAATATCGATGAAATTTATAAAAGTCTCTGTAATTAATAAAAAAAAACAGTTATAATTTTTTTTTTTTTCCGAGGAGTCATGAGTAGGTCCATGCACCGATGCCGGCTTATCGTTGAATTTTGGGACACGGTGTATAATAGGTGCGAGAATCACGGATCGTAGGATTCGGTTGAAGGACCACTTATGGAGCCGCCAAAGCGGCGAAGCCAGCGAATACATGTAATTTCTGATCAAGCACTATTATTATGCACCAACCTTGCCACTGCGTTCAGGCTACGTTCACTACGCCGGCAGGTCTTCAACTTAATGATGAGCACGGGGAATCACATGTATGGATAAGCTCTAATAGAACTGCGATTTATACACAAGTAGCTATTTCACACGACAGGTACTAATTTATTTTTGGTTATTAGCGAGCTTGACAGCGACTATTTTGAATATGCGGAGCGCGTGTTAGTTTAGAACCTATCGGTCGGTGCATTTCCTTCAAGTGCATTATTGTATGAAATCACATGGAAGGTAGTCTTAAAAAATGCCTGTAGATGGCGTAAACAGTGTTTATGGCGTCACGTTGGCTTAAAAGAAAAGTTAGGCGGAATTGTCACTAGATACATTTCATATAACTATGTATTTTTCTTAAATATTAACTAAATGTTTTTTAAAATATTGATCCAAGTCATGGTAATATAAACACAAACACTGTTTCCGGTGTAATGCCAATATCAAATGTTTATACCTTAGGATATATGATTTCAAGTAACCAGTTAAAAATTTAAATATATTAGGTATGTAACTTGTCCTCATTATTTGGGGAAGACACTGTTTTCTGCAACATAGTATAAATACTAAAGCAGAAGGCACTTGTTGAACAAGTAATAAATATTTTTATGCGTTTTTAAACTGTCACTGTCATTAACACTATAATTATTATAACAAACGGGATATTCACCGTGTTTTTGATTACTTTTGAACTCTCGATATTTGGGCACTGTTGCAAGCGCCATGATCACGAGTAAACTGAAGTCGATGCGAGTGGATGCTAGGCACTAAGAGCGTTTGCTCTTTGTGCCTAGCATCCACTCGCATCTACCGGTGTACCCTCTTTCTTGTACGTTTTTTTCGTTTTTCACTCAAAACTAATCAAAAACACGGTAAATATCCCGTTTGTTATAATAAATATTTTTGTATTTGTAAATGTACAAAATATTGCACTTGCATTAATAAAATTATCTGTATCAGATGAAAATGGTGCACTGGTACCGACCCAAGATCAAATCGAGCAACAAAATCTACATGGAGGTTCTAAAAGAGCTCCAGAAACTGAGCTTATTAATAAAGGAGGTAAAAATTTATTTTAATATACGAATAAATTTCATATTTATACGAATAAATTTCATATTTATTCGTAGCTTTTATCGCACTGTTCAGAATAACTGTGGAAAGTTTCGCTACTTGAACATCAGCGCCCAAACACTAGCCCGTTGGGCTATTGATTAATTTCGCGAAAAGCAAGCATAATTATATAAAGTTCGTTTCAGAGCTGAATCTGCCGGATAGTAGTCAAGTCAAAATGTGAGGTTTTTTATGTTTTTGTGACGGAACAAGCTCGTGCCCACCTGATGTTAAGCGGACTAACCTCTGCCTAGAACAGATGCATTGCATCACAAGTGACGAATTGCATTGCGCCCGTCACCTTGAGACATAGTTGTTAAGTCTCATGTGCCTATAAATTCAGTGGCTCTCCAGGACTGCTGCCGGAACACACTGTTAGGTTCTTAGGCAAAAAATGGGGTAGCCAGGTGAGCATTCGCAAAACGCTCTTCCTGTAAGCCGGTGGTGGGGATTGAACCCTACTTCTAAAGATTTGCCATCTTAGGCTGTGATTCTCAAGACGAACCCCTCCTACAAGGAGGAGAAGATGTGGACACTGTCAGAAAGACGCGCTTTGAAACGGATGGAAAAAACGGCAGACTAACACTCGGCTCGGCGCAATACCGGCGCCGGTAGCGGCAGCGGGGAGCTGGGTCCGGGGTCGACGTATTCGATCCTCAACGTGAATTTTTGTGCTGGTTTCATTTATAATAGTTAAATAAATATAATTCTAATATTGTCTTAGCTTTTCTCGATTATTACATATAGTAATTAAACAACTTTAAACGGTTTGAATCGCGTATATTTATCATTATTTTAGTCCCGACTGCAAAGTGTTTGAATGATAAATATACGCGAACAAAACCGTTTAAAGTTGTTTAGTTACTAAATATAATTCTATTTTCAATTAGAATACATCAATGCTCGTTAAATAATACTATGACAATATAATATATATTTTTCAGATATTAATTATGGAATTATGATCGCAATTGGGGTGGTAATGCTGATATTGATTATAGCTGGATTGTGGGCTGTTGTGGTTGTCATAAAAATAAGGAAACAAAAAGCTCAGCAGGTATATTGTACAATTTTATCAATATAGCAAAATTAGAGTTAGCGAAGAGTGTCTTCTAGATGTGAGTGCTTTATCGCCAACTGCATCAGCTCTTAACATTGAGTAGAGCTGTGATAAAAAGCAAACCTATTTTAGATAAAAGTATCCTTTAAACTTTTCTATCAGATATCATAATCAAATTAGTTTAGAAAATTAATCTTACACGTTTTGGAGAACAAAGGCCAATAGATATTCAGTAATAACAAATTACATAATTATTGATACACTCTCATGCATTTGCACACCACAAACATCAAATTTCACACCTATTATACTAAAATAAATTTAACATCATACCTCTTAGTAAAACAAAATAAGTGGTATTACTTCATAGAGCATGTGATTTTACACTCACACACAATCACTCACATTCTCATACAGAACATCATACAAATGTACTCTTAAAACCTCCTAACAATTGTCGTATAATGTAAACTTCATATTAGGTACTGTTTATATATTATTATATATTAATACGTTGAATGTAATTTTGTACACTTATAAAATGTTAGTCCGTTTTTGGGTGTAAGTTTAAGTATTTCTCAATATACACGTTAATTTTAATAGCTGTGGATTAATAAAATTAATAAATAAATATTGGAAATTCAACATCATATAAATTCATCAACAGGGGAATTTGCACTTTGGGAATCATAAGAGATTTTGTCGTTTTGGGGATTCTAAATTGTAGACTTGAAGGCTATTGCGGAGTAACAAAAGTTTAATTGATATTATTATGATTGAAGGAAACGCCTATGGTGGCCATCTTTTTACTGCTCATCTGGCTAATGACCAGAAAAGTTTGAGAATAAGATCTTTTAGAATATGTCTTGTTCATCATACCAATAGGTAGATAAAGAAGAACCTAGATCGATGGCGTGTACCGCAAATAAATTCACTACTCAACGTTCACAAAGATTCAAAAAGACTTTTATTGTATTTTCAGATGAACCAAACGGACATGGTCTACCAAAACTTACCTCTTCGTAAAGAAGAGCCGATGTCATTGCCACCTGAACATAACTCACATAATGCTTTTACCTATATAATGAATAATACTGAGCCATTATACTCCAACCTTGACATGAAAAACCATGGGTCAACTCTCGAACCAGATTATTCTCAAGGACCAAGATCTAAAATTAGTGAGAATGCCCATGAAGTTGATCAGTACCAGAACTGTGGAAAGATCAGTTATGCTAATCTTCCTCCAAAGCCCTTTGGCCATGCCCAATCAATCAATCCTAGATATCCTAACTTCATCGAAATGAAAATTTGTGTACAACTTAAGGAGATATTGTGAAAACTAAAACCTAAGGTTTTAGCGCATCTTTATTGGACAGTAAATTTACACGGAAGCATCCACAATCAAGATGCTATGGGAGTTGGAGCATTCTCTGTTCTGATTGTTCCAGATTCGTGCTTTTGATAAATTAGGTTAGTTGTGTAAAATATCTATTTTATGAATACAGTAGATCTCCAATTATCCGAACTCCGACTATCCGAATCGCCGATTATCCTTATCACAAAAAATTGTCCAAAAAAAGTCTAAGTGCGCTATTATTGCTCACCGTCAAGCGAATGCGTGACCTGGCTGCCCGAAAATGGATGAATACCGCAAAACAGCTTACATTGACGGAGATGTTTAAAAAACAATGATTTTTATTTATAAACTTGTACATAAGTACATTTTATTTATATTTAAAACATGGGAAAATTTCATGTTTCTTTCATTTAATTCAATAAAAAAATAGTGCAATATCAAAACGTAGCTTTTATTCTCTCCAATGGCAATTTTAAAAAAAAAATCCGATTATCCGAATATTTGATTATCCGAATGGGTCCCGGTCCCCATTAATTCGGATAATTGGAGTTCTACTGTATAATGAAACATATTAAGTATTATTGACTTAGAACATTAGTCTATACATACCAATTATTATACATATACATTTCGTCCTTCTTATTTTGAAAGGTAGTGTCGAAAACTAGTGTGCCAAAACATTTTGATCTCGAGCGGCGTCTATTGAATTTCTCGTCAAGCTCTTCAGAAAAATATTTTGCTGCGCTCGTATTCTACTAAAGAATCCTTCACTTCGCTTTGAAATAAAATATAGCCCTTGAGGAACAAAATATTGTTTTGCCGCCTTGGAACAGATATGACTATTTTGATCCTAATGCACACTGAAAAATGGTTTCACACAACTATACTATGTTATATCAACTAGTATTATATAGTTCTAGGTTTAACACTTCCTTACACGCGCGGGGCACGAGTGCCCCATGCATAATTATTTGCTTGTTATTTCAAAATAAATGTACCCAAAATGTCATCTTCTTAAATTATTGTCCCCTACACCCTGATGTATTTGTTACTGATTCGGTAACAACGACAGTGCACGGGTTTATTTTTCATCAACACATTAGTCATACTTGAGTTTCCTTATTTCCTACATTTTGAATAGAAAAAGTGATCATTCAATCAAAACAACACTACAAGAGAATGTGTGCGTAATATATAAAAAATACAACAATGTATTCGTAGTAGAATATATTTAAATGTTGTATTTTTTATAGATTTTGCAACAAATAAGTAACTTTCTTTATTACGGTTCTAAGCATTAATTATCACTGATTTTGAAAACACTAATAATATTTTATATTTATATTCTATTAGATACGTAATCCTAGTTTAAAAAGGGCCACAGTGGTGCCCCGCGCGTTTAATGACGTGATAAATAAGACCACGTGTAACGGAGTGTTAAGGGTGAACTGGCCGGCCCGTTCTCCATACAAACGCCGTAGGGTGATTACTCCCTTATTTGAGGATTTAGGTCCAAAACAAAGCATAATACCGAATCATCTCGTCATTGCCTAGGCTTGTATGATGCCGAAATTTTAATAAGATATTTAACTTGAGAGTTATGAGCTTCGAAACATTTTCATATAACAATTTCGAGGCTCATAACTTTCAACATAATTATCTTTTTAAAATTTCGGCATCATACAGGCCTAGATAATGACAAGATCAATCGGTATTATGCTTAATTCTGGACCTAAAATTTCAAATAAGGGAGTGATCACCTTACGGCGTTTGTATGGAGAAGCGACCGGCCAGTTCAACCTTAACCAGTAAAAGTTCCATTTAAAAGTATTATTGTTGTTTTTTTTCACTGTCAATAATTAAACTCAACACATGATCACTTTTGACAACAGTCCCAGCCGATATCCAGTGATCATATGTTCAAAATAATAAACAGGTTTATTCAAGAATAGAAATTAGATAGCTGTTTAAGAGCTAACCAACACATGTCCTACCTGAGAATGGCAGCAAGCCAGGCCGGCATTTGTAAAATGACAACATGACACAGCAGAGCGCAAGCCTGGGTATTCGGGATAAAACCTTTGTAGCATATTGACTCGTCGCGACCATGGTGTTTTTTTAAAGTTTCCGCGCTATATTAAAGCTGTATACATACGTAGAGGGCACTTATACAAACAAAAAAAAATTAAGTAACATGTGTACCAGAAAGTGAGGATAGACTTTTTATTTTATTTTCACGGCCACGCTCGAGGCCCACCTGATGATAAGCGAATTAACCTCTGCCTATAACAGATGCATTTCATCACAAGTTGTACTGCACCCGTCACCTTGAGACAGCTATTAAGTTTCATGTGTGCCTAATTTCACTAGCTCTCAAGGTCTGCTGCCGGAACACACCGTTAGGTGCTTGGTGACATATTTTCTACTTGAAGGTGGTAGCTAGCTAGACTGACAATCGCAAAATACCCTTCCACCATGCGATGAAACTCAAGCCCGCGGCTGGATTCGAACCATGGACCTGCTGCGCGGCAGTCCATAGCCAATGCCACTGAGCCATCACTGCATCAAAAAGTTTTACCCTGAGTAGGTAGGTAGGTGACAGGCTGGTGAAAGAGGCATGTTCGCGCCAAAAAGCGACGTAACCCTGCGGGTGGACGCTGCGCCCCCCCTCTCCGTCGACCGCGCGCGTGGCGTGTTCGAGCCTTGACCCAATCGCCCGTGGATATTTGACCGTGAACTACGTGTTGCTTTGAGAAACCCGCGCCGGTGCATTATATAGTGAAAGACAGTGCCAGTGCGTGAGCTTGGCCCACCAGGACTCAGGACTTCTCCTCGCCGTCATCCGCCCTTCTTCCCGTAAGAACCTAGTCCATGACCCCTAATGGAGAACGGGAGCGGGTGTTACCGTGTTCTTTGAAAAATAATTAAAAAATGTTTATACAGTTCTTTTGAAGTAAAAATTACATAAAAGTGTCATATTGCGTGCAATTCTTAAGCGACAATGTTATCTCGGTATAATAATAAATATTAATCTAAAATATGACATTTGAAAAAGTGAACATACAAGCAAAATATGGACCCTGTAATTTAACAAATAAGCAATTATTGAAACAGTAAATAAAGTGCAAATATAAAACAAGTTGACAATATTAAACATTCTTGTAATAAAAGCAAACGTTGATATAATGGTGCAAAGTAATAATAAACAAATCTTATGAAATGTGTTATAAGTGTTAAGATCTGTGAGTACCCTCTTTACCAAGTTCGATTCATTAAAATATAAAAAAACGGTCTACTGAATGTGAAGCCATAATTACGCAAAAGTTTCGAATGGTCTTGTGGCATGAAGGTTAGTAGTGCGGATTTCCATGCAGATGGCCAGAGTTCAAATCTCACGACTAAGAGTGTGTCTTTTTGTGCTTTAAAATTGTGTTTGTCCATTATTTTAATTGAATAACAGACTCCAGACACAAGTTTAACGGCTTTTATTTGGAATTTTATAATACATAATAATGGAATTGAATAGCAACGTAACATTGAGGCGTATGCGACGATTTAATTCAGAGAATGACCTTAGCTATCTGGATACTTCAACAGTAAATAACTCCATAATATATGATGAATCAATGCGTAGTTTACCAGACGCTTCCATATGCAATAACTCACGTATTAGGTAAGAGATGGAAGTAGAACAAATTAAGCAAACTTTGTCTGCAGCCAACCAAGAAGTCGATATACTGACACTTGAAAATAGAAGCTTAAAAAAGGAGATAGAAAATTGTAATCTAATAATAAAAAGCCAAACATGCAATTTATTGTACCTGAGAGACAGCGCTGTCTATCACCCAGAGTAACATATACGGAGAAAAAAAAACGGCAGATTTTGAAACAACAAGTACAAATGAATGATACAGCAGTACAAACTGAAATACATAGTCCGACATCAAGAAAATGTATAAATAAATAGAAAAATTATATGAAACTTTCTACAAAACCAAAAAAATAGTTACACAAGCAAAAATCTTCTTAGAAAATTAAGAAAACAAAAAAAAAACATTTACAAAAAGATCTAGAAAAGATAAAGATTGACAGAAATAAAATTCAACATAAAATATTAGAAGTAGAAACTAAAAATAAAATATACAAAAAAAGTGACGAATTTCCTAAAAATAGGTATGAAAATGTGAAGAAAAAAGTAAACATTGTTTCTGACTGTTTTGGAAGTGGATTGGCCATCAAGGTGTTAAGAAAATCTTATTGGATAGAAGTCATGATTCATTGCAAACCGGGAGCTTCGAAAAGACAAATACTGGGAAATTTTAATAAACATACGAAGAATCTTCAGCTGAATGATTAAGCTGTTATATTGATTGGAAATTATTATAAAACAATAGAAATAGATATGGCTTATATTGAAATGATAAAAAGTATTTTGAACAACGACTCTCCACAGTTTAATATATTACTAGGAAGTATTATCTATGACGGAAAAGAATACTCTAATATTTATAAAATTAACACAGAACTTGCCCGCTTAGCTATTATATCTGAAAATGTTAAATACCTGGAGTTAAATAACATAAATAGAAGCCTAATAAAAAATTTCATGTCTGAAGAAATCATACGAGCAAGTGATAATTTTAATGGCTCTTCGTGTTAACAGTTTATTAAAACTAATTCTGAACTGTCCTCAAATTTTCCGAATACTTCGATAATGGAAGTAAATGGTTAAAAATAATCCATACTAATATACAAAGCATAGGAAATAATTATTTAAATATAGAGCTTTTGACTGAAAACAGTAACTGTGACGTACTCTGTCTCACAGAGACATGAGCGAATGAATTTAAAATAGATTTCATGTTTATTGAGGGCTATACTCTCGCAGCATTTTACCATAGAAAATTTTTTGAACATGGAGGAACTGCCCTTTTCATAAAAAATGGAATAGTATATAAAATTAGACACGACATTACTAAATTAAGTTTTGAAATAAATTGTGAGGTAGCAGCAATTGAAGTTAAATTTTGTAAGTTATTAATAATTTGTGTTTATAGACCTGATAATTATTATATAATATTTGAAGATGTAATGAAAAAAAATTTTGAATAGGTTAGTAGAGAAGGTAAAAAAGTTGTTATAGCAGTAGATTTTAATTTAAAGATATTGGAAAATAATAAATATAATAAAAATGAGTTACGAAAATTTCTTAAGTTGTTAGACGAATTCAAATATAGGACCGTATTAAGTGAGCCTACAAGAACTAAGAAAAAGGCAGCTACTTGTATTGCCAATTTTATTTTAAACAATGATGCAGATTTTCATCATCATATAGGGACAGTTCTAGATGTCAAATTGTCCGATCATAATGTTATCCAACTGCATTACAAATTAAATTGTAATATTGATAAAATTATTCATAGGAAGAAAACTACCATACGGGTAATGTCCCAGAATAATAAAAAATATTTTCATTATCTGTTTTGTAAGGATTTTGCCAATGTTAATGAAACTGTAAATAAAACTCATAACGCTAATGAGAAAATGAACATCTTAATGGATTACCTTAAATATTGTTAACAGCGTTTCCTTTGAAAACTATTATAATTTCAAGTAAAAAGAAAATTATATTAACTACTAAAGGTATATCAATTTCGAAACAAAACTTACATAAACAAGAAATACTGCAGAATCTTTTTCCCTGTGCAGCTAGATAGCACAAACTTAAAATCTATAGAAAAACTTTTAAAAAAGTGCTGAAGACAGCAAAAAAAAATTATATAGCAAAAAGAATTCAAAAATCTACAAATAAGATTAAAATGACATGGACGATTGTAAAAGAACAACAAAATAAAAACAAAGCTTATAATGACAAAATAAATAAAATAAAAAATAATAATGGACATATTGTAACAGATTATAAAGTCATCACGAATAGTTTTAATAGTTTCTTTAATAATATAGCAAGTAATTTAACAAAAAATTTAGACATTCAAATAGAGGACTGTCGTAAATACTTAAATAATACACATGGAAGGAAAATAACTTTTTCTTGTATTACTGCTCTGGAACTCAGAAATATAATATACAGCACTAAAAGTAAGCCATCTAAAGATATATACGACATGGACACTAAAACTCTTAAGGGATTAATTCTGTGTAATAGTTATATCTTTGACATGACTCTAAAAGTTTTAAATGAATGTATTATACAGGGTGTTTTCCCTGACAGTCTGAAAAAGGGCAAAATAGTACCTTTATTTAAGAAAGGAAACACTTATGATATTGGGAATGACGGACCAGTGTGTATTTTATCCCTTTTGCCAAAATTTCTAGAAACAGCAATTAAAAGTAGAATGAGTGCATATTTTGAATCAATAAAATTATTTACGGAATGTCAATTTGGTTTTCGAAGGAATAGATCAACAGAGATGGCCATTAGAAATACGGTGTATTTTATATTGGGAGCTTTGGATAGGTCGCAAAAGGTATCTAGGATTTTCTGCGACTTGTCAAAAGCGTTCGATTGTCTGGGACATGATATCCTGATTTCTAAACTTTGTTTCTACGGTTTTGAAGGTATTGAATTAAATATTTTACGTTCTTATCTAAAGGACAGAAGTCAGATTGTAAAAGTAAATAATACACTATCAGATACGGAACACAGCAACATAGGAGTACCACAAGGTTCTGTATTAGGTCCACTTCTGTTCTTGATTTATGTTAATGATCTGCCAAACTGCTTGCCAGATTGGGCATTCATTACACTGTTTGCGGATGATACTCATGTAGGAATCAAACATAAAAATCTAGCAATTGTTGATAATAAACGTAATCTGATTGTACATAAATTAAAACAATGGTTTGAAACTAATGGCATAATTCTAAACGCAGATAAGAGTACTATTTTAAACTACACATGTAAAAGAAAGAGTAAAAATGATATTATTAAGGAAGTAACTTTCTTAGGATGCACTCTAGATTCTACTCTAAATTTTGATATTCATATAGACAAAATGTGCAAAAGATTAGCCAGTGCCAATTATGCGTTATTTAAGTTGAAACCTGTAGTTGATAGAGCAACACTTATATCTGTTTATTACGCATACTGTCACTCGATGTTAAGTTACGCCATAACAGTTTGGGGAAATGCTACTAATATCAAAAGGGTTCTTATTTGTCAAAAGAGATCAATTCGATTTATTCATGGATTACAACGATTAACGTCTATCAAATTATTTTAAACTTATTTTAAAAGATTAAACATTGACTGTAGTTTGCCTATACATATATAACTCTCTAATGGAATTACATTCCAAAAAGCGCAAATTGCCTATGAAAGTGCACATACATGATTATAATACCCGAAAGAAAGGTTACATGTACCAAGAACTACACTCGTTAAAACCTATAAACAAGGTCTCTGTCTTAAACTGGCTATGTATAATAAATTACCTTTGGAAATAACACGTCTCCCTCTAAAGAAATTCAAAATTATACTCAAAAATTTCTTTGAAAGCTATCCATTTTACCATATCAACGAGTACATGAGTTGTTCATTTTCTGATTTGCATGCTTAGTTAGTTTTTGTTTATTTTTTATGAGGATGTAAAGAAGTTGCTTATTTGTACTTGATTATGACATTGTGTTATATTTAAGACATGCTTTAATGCTATGTATTTCTTCTGTACCGATTTGACTCACCAATGTTATGTAATGTAACGAAATGGTTATATAAATAAACTAGCTGACCCGGCAAACATTGTTTTGCCATATAAAGAGGAAAAATGATTAAATTACTAAAATGGCTATTAAAAAATAAGGGTTGATTGTAGAAAAATGAAAATTGGAGATTGTATGTATTTTTGTATGTTGTATCATAAAAAAAAAAAAAAAAAATTGTCTAAAAAATTAAAAATAAAATTTAGGGGTGGACTACTCCTAACATTTAGGGGGATGAAAAATAGATGTTGGCCGATTCTCATAAACACCGGATTAGCACAAAAAATTTCATCAAAATCGGTCAAGCCGTTTCGGAGGGGTATGGCAACGAAAACTATGACACGAGAATTTTATATATTAGATAAATCAAATAAATAATTATTGATTTATAGTGGCCTTGCGTCACAAGTTTTTTGCATGTGCTTTTGGTTTTAGCGGGAATTTAATTTGTGGATAATTAATGAGCAATTAAGAAGTTAAAAATTAGAATGGACTGTATATATATGGGAGATAGGGCTGATTTTTGACGGCTCGAAGGAACTAGTGACGCGAAGCCACTATAAATCGTTAGGGATTATGGACAAGGTACTTACGGGACGAATGGCGGATGACGGCGAGGAGAAGTCCTGAGTCCCGGGGGGCTGACCTCACGCACTTAACAATGTCCTTAACACTAGGTACTGCACAGTTTGTTTATTATATCACACGCCTTATCTCTTATTTGCGCACGCGCACGGGCGAAAGTTTACGGACGAATATCCACGGGCGATTGGGTTAAGGCTCGACCATGCCACGCACGCAGTCGCAGGAGAGGGGGGGGCGCGGCGTCCCCCCGCGGGGTCATACGTCGCGTTTTGGAGCGATCATCAACTAGTGACGCGAATCCACTATAAATCGTTAGGGAATTATGGACTAGGTACTTACGGGAAGGAGGGCGGATGATGGCGAGGAGAAGTTCTGAGTCCTGGTGGGCCGAGCTCACGCACTGGCACTGTCTTTCACTATATACTACACCGGCGCGGGTTTCACAAAGCAACACATAGTTCACGATCAAGTACCACCACTCGGGTGACGCCATCCTTTCCTGGGATCGTCTGGATGATGCGACCCATGCGCCATTGTAGTGGCGGCACATGGTTTTCCACAATCAGGACCAGCTCTCCGACTTGAGGTGGGCTGGATCAGGAGGTCCACTTGGAGCGGGTTTGAAGTGTGTGCAGATAGGATTTGGACCAGGATCGCCAAAAGTGTTGGGATAGGGACTGGACGAGCCTGAACCCTTTTAGAGCTGAAATGGGCCTGCCTTCTACCGAATACTCCGGTAGGGCTGTGAACGGACGGCCTATGAGGAAATGACCTGCAGTGAGTACCTCAAGGTCCGCAGGATCAGAAGAGAGAGGGCTGAGAGGGAGTGAATTGAGCACGGCTTCAATTCGAGCTAAAAGGGTCGAGAATTCCTCAAAAGTGAGCCGTTGTTCACCGACCGCACGATACAATAACTACTTGTCGGATTTTACAGCTGTATCATGTAATGCACCGAACCAGGGCGCTTTAGGTGGGTGCAGCCACCATGTTGTGTGCTGTTTAGAGAGCGTGTGTGCGATGTTATCGTTGTTTGATGCGAGAGAGTTTTGTATTTCCTTAAGCTCATTCCTAGCGCCTACATAATTTGTACCGCAATCGGATCTAATAAGAGTAGGTACGCCGCGTCTAGAAACGAATTGCTGTAATGCCGCCAGAAACGCTTCTGTGGAGAGCTCAGACACTGGCTCGAGATGGATAGATTTCGTCGCCAGGCAAGTGATTACGCAAAAGTATCCTTTTAGGAGTTTGGCTTCCCGAAGTGTGCTGGATTTTATCAAAAATGGTCCAGCAACGTCCATGGTGACTTTGCTGAATACGGGTTGAACGTTCACGCGTAAGTTTGCCATTTAGGGGGCCGTAGGTTTAGCGCGGAATCGGAAACAATGCATACATTTGTATACTCGATGTCGAATTACTCGGCAGGCTGATAATATCCAGTATTGCTGACGTAAGAGTGAGTGCAGGGTATCAGCGCCTGGATGACACTGGGACTGTCCTCCGTATAGCAATGAATATCGCTGAGCTGCAGCATGTTATTGATGTGCAAGAGAAATAGAGTCTGGTTACGCCATCGGTGCTTTGCACACACCTAGTATATATTTTGCAAGTACTATTTTATTTCTAACGCGAAACAATTTATTTATTTATTATTATTATAATAAGCACGGCAGTTACCACTTACACTTACTATTATCATAATTTAGAAATTGTTATAAATGTAAAGCACACATAACAATTGACACAATACATTTAAATCAATACACATATTATTATTATGTGTCTGAATGTCAAATAATGGAATAAATTTAGTTACAAATACTTTAAACGAAAAATTATTAACATGCATCACAAGTCAAATGTCATTAAATTATATTATATAGACGTCAAATGTACAGATGTCAAGTAGTAATAAAAATAACTATAACATATCATATTTTTCACAAAATGTCAGTAGTAATTTTTAAATATAATTCCATTTGTCCCGAAACATGTTACATTCGGTATTGGCGTCAAGGAATACGTTGAGACCGCTGTCTACTGGGAGTAGCCAACAGCGCGTGTCTACGGCTCGGCCTGTCACTGATATATCTATCAGAAACATACAGTGCGCATAGGAGGTTGTGCAGGTGAGGGCAGTCGATGTTGCCTCTTAGAATTTTGCAACAGGTAGAAAGCTGTTCCAGGGACCTTCTAACTGCTAGTGAGTTAAAACCAAGCTGCCCTAGAAGAAACCTAGTAGGGTAAAGGTACGGGTAATAACCATACATTTGCTTGAACATGTACCGCAAAAAGCGCTTTTGAACCTTTTCCATCATCAAGGTGGAGGTTACGTATGCGGGTTCCAGACAACGGCGCCCATCTCCAACTTACTTCGCACAAGCGTAGTAAACAGGAGCCTGATGACATGGGGGTCATGAAAGTCGCGCGCATTCCGCAACACAAAAGCAGACGGAAAGATTCTTTTGTGGTATTTATTATGTGGTCATGGAAAGTTAAGCCGCGGTTAAAGGTCACGCCCAGGTCCTTGATAGCAGTTGCTTTCTTAATGATATTGTCACAGATTTGATATTCATAAATTATAGGGTTACATTTACGGTCAAAAGTCATAACGTAACATTTCCAATTATAAATACAATTAATATCGTTTTGTAAGTCCACACAATCATTTGCTGTTCTAACTTCAAGAGCTAAGGTCGTCAGCATATAATAGACATCTAGCAAAATTTACTTTACTAGCCAGGTCATTGGTCATTATTAAATAAAGCAACGGCCCAAACATAGAGCCTTGACTGACCCCAGAAGGGGTTAAGTACGACTCGGAAACATGTGTTCCGTGCTTAACAAACTGCCTACGGTCGCGCATATAATCGGCAAAATACCAAAAGCAGTTGGCGGGTAAATCCAATATCATATAGTTTTATGTAATAACACGTCATTGTCCACTTTGTCAAATGCTTTCTGAAAGTCAAAATATAATACGTCGACCTGTGAACCGCGGTCCATACAGGTCGACGTATAGTCAAATTAGCTTAAGAGGTTAGTATTAACTGACCTCCCAGGTCTGAAAACGTGCTGTTCGTCACATAAAGACATAAGAACTTGCCTATTTATTTCACGATGGAGGATATACTCAAACACTTGACATCATCGGACGGATGACATTACGTCAGTATATAGTTCTAACAATTTTGTGTCTGTAAAAATAGTATAACAATCTAGACATAAGTGTCAATATGTTTAATGTGTTCCTTTATGTCGTAATCAGCTGTGTGAGTATTTGCCTACGTTTCTGATCTCGGGAAAGTGTGTAGAAAGGTGAATTGGTTCTGTGGCATCAAAGTAATCATCTTAAAAAGTGGGTAGATAGATCGCTTCAAAAAGTTTATTAAACACTGAGCTAAATATCAATTTAAGTTAACGCCATCTAGCGGTATCGATCCGTACTACCTTGCTAAGTCATATTCTTTCCCGTTAATATATTTTACTCAATATGGCTTAATGCGCAACATGAGGCAAGTTTATCAGAGCGTCGGCAGGTGTCGTCACATGTACTACATGTCCTGGTTTCTTTCACAAAGGCTGCGTTGCGATTTCTGAAGGTGCTATTATATCACTGGATTGGACTTGCCCTGAATGTAAAAAACTACAGGGCAAAGGCAATAATAGCAGTATTATGGTAAAAGGTATCTTCGGGGCCAAGGACACTAACCTGATCACCTGCGACAATGCTTCAACGTCTCTGGGTGATACTATGCTGTCCCCTAACCCCGAGCCTATAGTCGAGAACTCAGATGTCCAAGAATTGCGCCGTGAACTCACTCAATTTATGTCCGAAACACATGAATTTCGCAATAAATTCCGTGCGTCAATGGCAAGCATTGGAAAACGAATGGACAGTCTGGAGCGGCGGCTTGGAGTCGTCGAGCAGAAGGAAATGACGGTCGAATCGAGCAATTTTGCAGAACTACAGCAGACAGTCGTCCGTCTCAAACAAGAGGAAAAAAGGGAAAATGTTGTGCGTACAGTCACAGTGCTGGCTGCAAAGCTGAGCTCAGCTTCTTCCTCGAGGATCGCGATATCTTATATGCAGAGGGTGTAGGAGCGGTCAACTCAGGTGGCAGTGAGGCAGCTGGAGAGGTGCGGGGGCGCACGAGCCGTGTTGTGGTGCGCTTGGCGCGCCGCACACTGCACGACGAGCTATTGCGTGCCGCGCACGTGCGTCACATTGGCCTGGCGGTCCCGGCACGTAAGGTTTACGTTAATGAGCGCCTTACAAAGTACAACCGACAGCTCTTTCATCGGGTTCGTGAGGAGTGCCGTAAACAGCAGTGGCGGTACTCGTGGACACGGAGTCCGCCGATACATCTCCACTGCGACGTGACATACCTACCAACCCCTGATCCAGAACCTCCCGAGCCACCGCCGCTACAAAATCAACCTGTGCGGACCACACGATCTGGGAGGAAAGTACACTTTACACTTTATTATCGCCCTTAGTCGGTCTCTGGAAGGGAGTGATGTAGGACTCCCTACTATCTTTATTATTATGTAGTTTATTTTATTATATTTATTTACACAAAACGAAACATTACATGTATCATATTTATATACTTATAGTAATAACACATTACATACACTATTCACATACACGACGCTTATATTCAATCATAACACTAAACAAATATTATTAAACAAGCATCGCCGCGCGGCAATCGTAGTAAAGCGCACGGCCTTATCTAAGGATGCGCTCGCTCCGCCGCCGCGTGCGATCAGCTGCCGAGTTCAACGAAGCCTCAGTCGAGAACTGGCGATTACTCGCGAAGCCCGCGTCACAATGCAATTTTACTGCACTGCGTATTACGCGATATTTATTGTTTATTGTTTGTTGACTATTCTTCATTGTTTTATCTCGTATTGTATGTGTTGTTGACTTGTACTCGTCCAATATATATAGTGTAACTTCTGTGTAAACCTTCTGCTCAAAATAAATAGTGTGTTCTTGTGCATATTGGAATTTATAATATTGACACCGCCTAGTACCCATTAGGACTAAAGTATTTCAATCCATACCATGGCACAAGATCCTGCTAAACCGTCTGTGCCTATATTTCATCTTGGAACAAACCGGGATTCTCATTTGATACTGTGCACATAGATGCACTCGGTGCCCTTCACGTATCAAACAATTACATGTATGTATTGCTGATAACCATCAGCAATACGCATTTTCACACTACTTAATATTTTATGCCGTTTGTTATGTATGTACATGATGCAATAATAAATAAGATAAAATAAATAAAAATAAAAAGGCAACTGCACTAAGCATAATAATAGGAGCGCTTATTAGTGATGTTGCCACTGACAATACGCGACCTAACCGTGAAGGCCTTAGAGAACTTCAGAGACAGTGGGCTAATGCATTGCTCGAGCAAAACCGGCAAAAGCAAAACTTATACGTCAACAAAAGTCGAAAAACTGCTAGAACTTTTAATGTAGATGATAAAGTTGTTATTGTAATAAAATCTCCTCAGATTACAGGCAAACTGGACTCGGGGATGCGAGGGCCCTACCGTATGACGCAAGTCTTGCCTAACGACTGGTACTTGCTGCAGCTTTCGAGTGGTTTGTATGGTATAACTATAAGGCTGCCGCCGAGCATATAGTTGTTTGGCGAGGAGAGTGGACCCCCGAGTCGTGTGCTACGTTTTCGAGAATAAGTTAACCTTATTTTACTTACGAGCCTATTGATTCCAATACCTAAATTATATTATTGGTTTGTGACTCCATCGAGCTTAGACTCTGCCGGGTGTACCTGTTTTGTATTGTGAGCATTTAACGCTGGGCTTTACTGTGTGAGCTCTGAGTGTTCAGCTCTGCTGTATGTGCATTGAGCATTCGGCTCTGCTGTATGTGCATTGAGCTTCGGTTCTGCAGTGTGTGCATTGAGCGCCGGCTCTGCAGTTTGTGCATTGAGCTCCGGCTCTGCAGTTTGTGCATTGAGCTCCGGCTCTGCAGTGTGTGCATTGAGCTCCGGCTCTGCAGTTTGTGCATTGAACGCTGGTCTCCACTGTGGGAGCACTAAGCGTTGGACTTTGCAATGTGTGGGCATCGAGCGTTAGGCTCCGCTGTGTGTGCATTGAGCTCCAGCTCTGCTGTGTGTGCATTGAGCTCCGGCTCTGCTTGACGTGACTGTTTGCATTGAGCTCCGGCTCTGCTTAAACTGACTGACTAATCGATGTGACCAACTCGATTATGATATTTTCGCACGAGTAACTTTGACACTTTTTGTTGGAATAATACTTGAATTTGCTTTCTTTGCTTGTAGCTGAGAACGAGATCTTTGCTGAGCCTCATAACACTAACAACCAAAAGCCTAAGTAAAGACATGGTACAAGGTCCACTAAGTCATGAAGTATCATGACTTAGTGGACCTTGTGGCTTGAGTTTAAGTTGTTAGTAGTAACTAGCAACTTAAACTCAAGCCCCAAGCCCCAAACGAGTCAATTTGCTAATTGTGACCATGAAAGCATATCAGGTCAAGGAAGAAGCCAGTCCCTCGCTGAGTTACTAAATGCGGCTGAGGACGACCGCTAGTCAGGAGAAGTCGAATTAGCAAGTAGCCGCCATTTTGTGGAGCGATCATATAAAAGCGGCAGCAGACCTGCGCCGCCCTCGGGGGGTGTAGTGGGGTGTTTAGCAGTGGGACCTTTACAGAGCTACCAGTCGACTTGCGTTACGCGGGTGGTAGTTGCTGACTGGGCTGCAGACCCTCATAACTCTCTGCTAGTGGCTCCAAGCAGCTGTTGTGTGCACAGCGGCCACACCCTGGAAGTCACGTCGACCCGTGGACTAAACCTAGCAGAGGGGGCTGTGTACCTTAAACGTGCACCAAGGTTTGACCTTGGTGCACGTTTAAGGTACAATAATTTTTAGGAGAAGCCAAAATAATTTTTATAATGGGTATACAAATCGAGGCAATATTCAGTCCGGCCCGCACATTAACCACTGGACTCGTGGTAGGGGTAACGGACGGCCCGTACCTCGTGGTTATAATCGTGGTTTTAGAGGCAATTATAATCATCAGGTAAATATAGTTCATACGAGTAATGAACCCTCCACTAGTACTAATTTTGAAAAACGCCACCCAAAAGCAAGTTTTTTCGCGCATAACCATTTACATAGCAATTGTGACAATCTTAGTTCTGTAACATTAAACTTGTTCGATATTTCGCATAGCTAGCTAATTGATACTGGCGCGTCACTCAGTGTTGTTAAGCGAGAAGTTTTGTCACAACAACGCATTCCATTCCATTTAGAGAGAATTCGTATCAAAGGAATAGGTGGAGATGTATTTTCTGAAGGATGTTTAGATTTAAAACTTTGTTCGAATATTTACGAGTTTATACAGAAGTTTTATGTATTTGATGAAATACCTTGTCGCACGAGTGGTATTTTAGGAATTGACTTTTTGAAGAAGTTACAGTGTAACATTGACTTGGAACAAAACTAATTAAAATTGTACTGTGATTCTACACAAGTTATACTCCCATTACATACAGGACCATTGGGTCTCAATAATTATATATCAGTTCCATCACGATGCGAGTTAACTTATTACGTGAACACAGCTTTGCAAAGCGAATGTGTTGTGTTGCCAGAACAGTTAGGTGAAGGAATATTTTAAGGAAGTACTTTGGTTAGTCCCAAAAATGGGCAAATACCAATAAAGATTTTAAATACTGGAGATGAAGATGTGCGTTTGAGTTTTTTTAATGTTGAATGTTCAGAGTTACAAAATTATCATGTTTGTACTTTTGAAAGAGGAAGAGTAAATGCAGATAGGGTTAAAAGGATATTTTCTCTTTTAAAATTAAACCACTTAAATGAAGAAGAACAAATAAGCATCGAGAATATTAGTGCTAAATATTCTGACGTTTTCTTTATTGATGGCGATAAGTTAGGAACAACAAATCTCTATGAACAATCAATCCAAATTAAGGAAAATGCTTCCTCATCTTATGTCAAACCGTATAGACTACCTAAATCACAGAAATCTGAAATAGATAGACAAATTAAGAGTATGATAGAAGATGGTATAATAGAAGGAAGTCAGAGTGAATGGTCAAGCCCGCTTTTGTTAGTACCAAAGAAAACAGATAGTACAGGTGAAAGAAAGTGGCGGCTTGTGATAGACTACAGAAAATTGAATAAAAGGATTAAGGGTGATAGATTTCCGTTTCCAAACATAGTAGACATCTTAGATTCCTTATCTGGTGCAGTTTATTTTATACATTTAGACCTTAGCCAAAGCTACTACCAAGGTCAAAGTGGACCCTTCAAGTAGAAAATATATGGCGTTTACTACTGACAAGCAATATCACATGACTAGACTGCCAATGGGTCTGAAAATAAGTCAAAGTGCATTTAGCAGGCTTATGACTGTTGCTATGTCTGGTGTGAACTATGATAAATGTCTGGTATATTTGGACAATTTAGTGTGTATAGGACGAAACTTAGATCAGCACAATAAGAACTTGATTGATATATTTGAATGGCTGCGTAAAGTGAATTTGAAGGTGAATCCAGGAAAATGTCAATATCTGAAGAAAGAGCTATTGTATTTAGGTCATATAGTTTCTGACAAAGGCGTTTTGCCAGATCCTGATAAAACACGCATATTAAGAACATATCCCAAGCCCAAGAATGCTGACGAGGTGAGATGATTTGTCGCTTTCGCAAATTATTATCAAAAGTTTATTCCAAATTTCGCTGAAATCACAATACCTCTTAACAAACATTGTCGCAAATATGCAGTTTTTGAATGGTCAAACGAGTGTGAGAGATATTGTTCAAAACTTAAAGAGTCTTTGATGAACTCACCAATATTACAATACCCTGATTTTTCAAATGAAAATGAATTTATTCTTCATACAGATGCATCTGGTTTAGCTATTGGTTCAATGTTATGTAATAAAAACGATTTGCTTATTGCATATGCTAGTCGTTCATTAAACAAAGCAGAATTAAAATATCTCTACAATTGAGAAAGAGTTGCTTGCAATAGTATGGTCAGTAAAATATTTCAGGCCCTATGTTTTTGGTAAAAAGTTTTAATATGTATCATTATATTCATAAAATAGATATTTTACACATTTAACCTAATTTATCAAAGCACAAATTTGGAACAATCAGAACAGAGAATGCTCCAACTCCCATAGCATCTTGATTTTTGATGCTTCCGTGTAAATTTATTGTCCGATAAAGATGCCCTAAAACGGTAGGTTTTATTTTTCACAATATCTCATTAAGTTGTACACAAATTTTTCTTTCGACGAAGGTTACACTAGGATATCTAGGACTGATTGGTTGGGCTTGGCCAAAGGGCTTTGTAGGAAGATTAGCATAACTGATCTTTCCACAGTTCTGGTACTGAACAACTTCATGGGCATTCTCACTAATTTCAGGTCTTGGTTCTTGAGAATTATTTGGTTCGAGAGTTGACCCATGGTTTTTGATGTCAGTGTTGGAGTATAATGGCTCAGTATTATTCACGTGGTTTGATGTGGTAAAAACATTATGTGAGTTCTGTTCAGGTGGCAATGACTTCGGCCCTTCTTTACGAAGAGGTAAGTTTTGGTTCATTCGGTTCATCTGAAAATACAATAAGCGTCTCTTTGAATCTTTGTGAACGTGGAGTAATGAATTAATTTGCGGTACACGCCATCGATCTAGGTTCTTCTTTATCTACCTATTGGTATGATGAATAAGACTTATTCTGAAACTTTTCTGGTCACCAGCCATATGAGAAGTAAAAAGATGGCCACCATAGGCGTAGCTACCTTCAATCATAATAATGTCAACTAAACTTTTGTTATTCCGCAATAGCCTTCAGGTCCACAATTTGGAATCGCCAATGCGACAAACTCTATTATGATTCCCAAAGGTCAAATTCCCCTGTTGATGAATTTATATGATGTTGAGTTTCCAATATTTGATTATGATATCTGATAGAAAAGTTTAAAGGATACTTTTGTCTAAAATAGGTTTACTTTTTATCACAGCTCTACTCAATGTTAAGAGCTGATGCAGTTGGCGATAAAGCACTCACATCTAGAAGACACTCTTCGCTAACTCTAATTTTGCTATTTTGATAAAATTGTACAATTTACCTGTTTAGCTTTTTGTTTCCACATTTTTATGATAACCACAAGACCGCACAATCCAGCTATAATCATTGTGAGCAGTATCCCAATTGCGATCCAAGTTGCATAATCAATACCTGAAAACATTATTTTATATTGTCATAGTATTATTTAACGAGCATTTATGCATTGTAATTGAAAATAGAATTATATTGGGTGGAAAAATATAACTGCCAGTGGACTCGAATCAGCAACTCAGAAAACCGTTCTGGTGAATGTTCAATTATGGTATGGAAGACAGTGTTAGTCAGCCGTTTCTTTTTCTATCCGTTACAAAGCGCGTCTTTCTGACTGTGTCCACATCTTACTGGAAGGGCGTTTTGCGAATGCTCACCTGGGTACCCCTTTTTTGCCTAAGAACCTAACAGTGTGTTTTGGCAGCAGTCGTTGAGAGCCAGTAAAATAACAGGCGCACAGGAAACTTAATAATTGTAAGTCTCAGGGTGACGCAACGCAACGCAGAGTTACCGCTTAACATCAGGTGAGCCTTGCTATTGTTCAGTCACAATCCTTTAATAAAAAACGTTATTATATCATTTAGAAAATGTCAACCCTCTTAGAAGTGGGTTACCTGGCTAGCTACAACCCCCAAGTAGAAAATATGTCGCCAAGCACCTAACGGTGTGTTCCATAATCAGTCCTTGAGAGCCAGTGAAATTACAGGCACATGAGACTTAACGACTATATCTCAAGGTTTCGGGCGCAGTGCAATGCGTCACTTGTGTTGAAATGCACCTGTCTAGGCAGAGGCTAGTCCGCTTAACATCAGGTGGGCACGAGTTTGTTCCTTCACAATTACATAAAAAAAAACTCACATTTTGACTTGACTACCATCCGGCAGATTCAACTCTGAAACGAACTTTAAATAATTATGCTTGCTTTACGCGAAACTAATCAATAGCCCAACGGGCTAGTGTTTGGGTGCTGATGCCCAACTAGCGAACCTTTCCACGCATTTTTCCACAGTAATTCTGAACGGTGCGATAAAAGCTACGAATAAATATGAAATTTATTCGTAGGTTAAAAGCAATTCTTACCTCCTATACGTTTAGTTTCTGGAGCTCTTTCAGAACCTCCATGTAGATTTTGTGGCTCGGTTTGATCTTGGGTTGGTACCAGTGCACCAATTTTATCTGGTACAGATAATTTTATTAATGCAAGTGAAGTATTTTGTACATTTACAAATACAAAAATATTTATTACTTGTTCAACAGGTGCCTTCTGCTTTAGTATTTATACTATGTTGCAGAAAGCAGTGTCTTCCCCAAATAATGAGGACAAGTTGAATACCTAATATTTTTAAATTTTTAACTGGTTACTTGAAACCATAATTATATCCTAAGGTATAAACATTTGATATTGGCATTATACCGGAAACAGTGTTAGTTACATATTCCCATGACTTGTATCAATAATCCATATTTAATAATAACAAATATTTGAACAATATTTAAAAAAACATTAAGTTAATATTTAAGAAAAATACATTAAACATATAAAATGTATCTAGTGACAATTTCGCCTAATTTTTCTTTTAAGACAACGTGACGCCATAAACACTGCTTACGCCATCTACAGGCATTTCTTAAAACTACCTTCCATGTGATTTCATACGATAATGCTAGAGATAAAGACAATCTTTATCATACAAAAGCGTGCAGTTCGAGCCATATATGGCTTATGGCTTTTATATATAAAATGGGTCCTAGGGAATCTCTGAAGGATCTTTTTAAAGAAATTGATATTTTAACTTTACCAAGTCTGTATATATTTGAAAATATTATGTATGTTCGAAAAAAAATTAGTACATTTAAATTAAACAGTGACAATTACGATTACAATACTAGGGATAAAGATAAAATAGCGGTGCCAGGTTTTAGATTAACAAAGACAAATAAAAGGTCCTGCTTAGGTAATTGTGTGCGGTTTTATAATAAAGTTCCCAAACATATTACAACGCTCACAGAAGGGCAATTCAAGTTGCACGTGAAAAAAATATTGATTAAAAAATCTTCCTACACAGTTTCTGATTACATAAACGACAAAAATGCCTGGACAATTCCGCCTCCGCCAAGCTATTGCCTGTCACCTACATAATTGAAACAAATATTGTAATAACTCAATAATATAGTATGTAATATGTATGTAACACATTGTTAAAAGATGTTTAAAAGAATGGCGCCGAGTTTCTTGCCCGTTCTTCTCGCAGTGACTCTATACAATTTATTTGCTGAACGTGGCAGTACAATGTAGAATATTTCAATACTGAAATTTGTAATTGACCTTCATAAGAGCGTCGTAGACGCCTACATCGAATAAATGATTTTGACTTTGACTTTGATGCACTTGAAGGAAATGCACCGATCCCTCATGGATGACGTCTCAGTCGCCGTCAAATTTCAATAGAAGAATATAATTCTAAACTAGCACGCGCTCCGCATATTCAAAATACTCGCTGTCAAGCTTAGAGAGCATGACAGCGAGTATTACATATACATCAGCGCCCAAATACTAGTCCAACAGGCTAGTATTTGGGCGCTGATGCCCAACTAGCGAACCTATCCACGCATTTTTCCACAGTTATTCTGAACGGTGCGATAAACGCTACGAATAAATATGAAATTTATTCGTAGATTAAAAGCAATTCTTACCTCTTATAAGTTTAGTTTCTGGAGCTCTTTCAGAACCTCCATGTAGATTTTGTGGCTCGGTTTGATCTTGAGTTGGTTCCAGTGCACCAATTTTATCTGGTACAGATAATTTTATTAATGCAAGTGAAGTATTTTGTACATATACAAATACAAAAATATTTATTACTTGTTCAACAAGTGCCTTCTGCTTTAGTATTTATACTATGTTGCAGAAAGCTGTGTCTTCCCCAAATAATGAGGACAAGTTACATACCTAATATTTTTAAATTTTTAACTGGTTACTTGAAACCATACTTATATCCTAAGGTATAAACATTTGATATTGGCATTATACCGGAAACAGTGTTTGTGTTTATATTCCCATGACTTGTTTCAATAATCCATATTTAATAATAACAAATATTTGAAAAATATTTAAAAAAACATTAAGTTAATATTTAAGAAAAATACATAATAGATATAAAATGTATCTAGCGACAATTTCGCCTAATTTTTCTTTTAAGACAACGTGACGCCATAAACACTGTTTACGCCATCTACAGGCATTTCTTAAAACTACCTTCCATGTCATTTCATACGATAATTCTAGAGATAAAGACAATCTTTATCATACAAAAGCGTGCAATTCGAGCCATATATAAAATGGGTCCTAGGGAATCTCTGAAGGATCTTTTTAAAGAAATTGATATTTTAACTTTACCAAGTCTGTATATATTTGAAAATATTAATGTATGTTCGTAAAAAAATTAGTAAATTTAAATTAAACAGTGACAATCACGATTACATTACTAGGGATAAAGATAAAATAGCGATGCCAGGTTTTAGATTAACAAGGACAAATAAAAGGTCCTGCTTAGGTAATTGTGTGCGGTTTTATAATAAAGTTCCCAAACATATTACAACGCTCACAGAAGGGCAATTCAAGCTGCACGTGAAAAAAATATTGATTAAAAAATCTTACTACACAGTTTCTGATTACATAAACGACAAAAATGCCTGGACAATTCCGCCTCCGCCAAGCTATTGCCTGTCGCCTACATAATTGAAACAAATATTGTAATAACTCAATAATATAGTATGTATGTAACACATTGTTAAAAGATGTTTAAAAGAATGGCCCCGAGTTTCTTGCCCGTTCTTCTCGCAGTGGCTCTATACAATTTATTTGCTGAACGTGGCAGTACAATGTAAAATATTTCAATACTAAAATTTTAAATTATTGACCTTCATAAGAGCGTCGTAGATGCCTACATTTAATAAATGATTTTGACTTTGACTTTGATGCACTTGAAGGAAATGCACCGATCCCTCGTGGATGACGTCTCAGTCGCCGTCAAATTTCAATAGAAGAATATAATTCTAAACTAGCACGCGCTCTGCATATTCAAAATACTCGCTGTCAAGCTCTCTAATCGGCAAAAATAAATTACTGCATGTCTTGTGAAATTAGCAACTTCTGCGCAACGCAGTTCCATTAGAGCTTAGCCATACATGTGATTACCCGTGCTCATCATCAAGTTGTAGAGTTGCCGGCCGGCGTGAGAGACTGAACGCAGGGGTAAGGTTAGTACATATTGATAGAGCTTCATCAGAAATCCCATGTACATATTACCGGCGTAGGGCTTCGCCGCTTTGGCGGCTCAATAAGTGGTCCTTTAGCCGAATCCTACCATCCGCGATTCCCGTACCTAATATAAGTACATTATCCACACGCCACATTACCTTATAATGCGTATTATTTGCATAATTGAAATTGAATTTTATTTTATTTGAAAATTTACATTATTTTTAGAAAAATAATTTACTTCATAAACAATATAAATGTTTGTAATGTAATTCGCCAAGCAGGCGTTATTGCAAACATAACAATATTTAAAAAATATGAATGTATTTTAAAATAATTGAACAATTTTATACAAAGTGTGGTCTACTCTGCTGTAAAACTTGTCGGTACCGATAGTTCATAGAATCAATAAGTATGTTTATATCATCGACCGCCAATTGCTTCCAATGTAATTTTATAAACTCTTCAGATCCTGGATGTCATCAATTCGTATTCTGTCAGAATTCTGAGATAGTTTTTTTCTTCCAGGTTGCATCATCATTGCAAATTCAATTTTGTTAAAAAATTTACTCAACAAATTAACATAATTTTAAATTAAATACCAAATTTCAATTAGGACAGAAAACACATAGATTTGAACAAATGCATTCCCTTTTAATTTTATGAGAAAATAAAACTTCACCAATAACTTTTGTTTACAACCAGCTGGTATATTATCTGGCTCTAAAACGCTCCATACGTTGGTACCTTTGATAAGAAAAGATAGAATATATGATTAATATCATGTGAAGAATTTATATCATGATGCATATTGCTGACACTTTATTGATGTGTGTATAATCAGAATTTACAAGTTGAAGTGGTAGGTGATGGACTCTCTACATCGCTCGAGTAACTGATACGCAATGGAGAGAAATGGTTCTAGAGTTGAATACTACACCAATAGACGAGTACTAGGTAGACCCATCACTATATGTACTGACAACATAGATAAAGTCACCGGGAGCCTATGGATACTGTACTGTATCAGCCGGATCGTCCACTGCTGAAAACAGCCTCCCCTATTAAATGTAATTTGGCAGTTCCTTAGAAGGTGCTGCTACCCACCTTCCAGTATGTTTCCCTCAGTCGCCTCTTATGACACCCACGGGACGATATGGGGGAGTGCGATTCTAACCCGGCATCCCACGGGGAGCCAATTGATGCAAGTGACTAATAGAGCTTCTTTCTGACGTTCAATGGAGAGGTTTTGTTCAACGGTGAAAGTGATGATGATGATATAATCAGTACTTAAAATTTAACGGAATTTGTTTATGTTTTATGATTAGATGCTTACTTTGATCAGGATATTGCCATACAAAAGAGAGTATAAACCGTTTTCGTTTTTTATTTGAACTTAAAACGATGCAATTTATATACGTATCCGAGTTCTCTTCTTGTAAAATTGTACTGACACTTTGAGTTTCAAATTTTTTGTAGGTGTCAAAATCTGAAATCACAAAAAATCAGGTATTAGATCAGGCACATACAGTTGGGATTCCGTTTCAGAATTTCATTTCAAAAAATCGATTTGGGATTTCAAAGTTACCAAATCCGTTCAAATCATCACCCTAACACATTTTCCATTCGATATTTTCTTCAATTTTTAGAGGAAACCTAGGGCACATGCTTGCTGCATTCGAAATCTCGAATGGATTATCTGAAATAAAATTTTTGTATTGGATTACAAATGCGTATGGCTTGCCTTAGGTCTGGAGTTCCTTATGTTAAGAGATTTTATTTCAAACGTAGTTAAGCCGGCCTTTGGTCTGGAATTCTGTACGTTTGTAGATATAATGTCAACTAATCAAGTTCAGCAGTTTTACGCCATTGATTATTTTTGTGATTAAATTTAATTTATTTATAGAATTGAATTATTAATATGAATGTATTGTTGACATAATAAAATATATTGTTAGTATGAAATATTAGTTAGTTGCTAATATTATTGTATGTTTAATTTGATGGACCATGCTGTTGTGACTTTTAAAATGTGTGAGATTAATAATGATATTAATAACAACTCTTTATTTCAGGTAACAGGATTAAATAAACACTGACCCATAGAAATCTATACCTTACAGACTAAAATAAATAATATAATAAAAACACTATTAAACAGTTTTGGGATCCATTTTCGGTCTCGCCTCCCTGTAGCGCCTGTATACTATGCCCTCCAGCCAGAAGTCGGAAACTAGGAACGCATCCTTATGCTTCGCTGGAACCTGAAGCTCGTATGATTTAAAAGTTTTCACACGGCTGGATTCCAGCCGTTGTAACGCCACTTTAAATGGTACGCGACATCTTTCACACCTCTCTTTAATGCATTGAAGGGCATCGTTCCTAGATGTTGTTGGGTCCAAACGAAGAGATATATATCGATGGTCGGCTCCACAGCATGAAGTTATAGTCTTTTCTGCTGTAGGCGTAGCTGTGCCACGATTATTGCGCGTCGGTCTAACTCTTGAGTTCTTCTTCACGAGAGCGAATCCTTCCTTATCGATGTTGATGGTGGGCCTACCCATACCCTCATTCTTGGTAAGTGGTAGAGTACACTGATAACGATTTGCCGCTTTTGCATATGATTTCTTCTGCTTCCCGGATACTGATGTTAAGTCAGAAGAAAGCATTACTTGAGGGGGAGTCTCGATGATCGAAGTCGGTTGCAAATTTCGGTCAATGCCCCGCGGTGAACCGGTGATATTAGATTCCGCGGGACTGCTGAGTCGCGCATTTTGTCGATTAGCGTGTCGCACAGTCACATTTTGCACTGACGCTGGTGACGGCAGTTTTGCCTGCGCAGCTTTATTACGCAAAGCTGTGATTTCAGTTTGCAAACTAGAAACCACAGCATTCGATTTTTCCAAATGTTGCTTCAAATCGGTGACATCAGACTTCAATCAATTTAAAAGACAGGTCACATTGACTGACAAAAATCTACCGGTGGCAACAAATGGAGGTCCCTGGCAACATAGGTCACGGAAACCTCATCAGGATCTGTTAGCGCGGCCACCAAGCTATATGGTAGAGCACGCCGAACTGCGGGCTCGGGTTGAAAGGACACTGGTAAATCGAAGAAATGCAGAACAAGTTGATAAAAAGTGGTCTGTATAGGAAAAGGAGCGAAAAACGAGCGACTAACCTGGATATCCTCGGGCTGACGAGCACAGATGCGGCACTCCAGGGCGTCCTGCTGGTGTCCAGATGTAGTGGCTCTTCGAATTATTTCACGCTGTTGTAGAATCGCGGCGCGAGCGCGGGAACTGTTAGTACACAGCTCCAAAGAGACGATCGCGGATATCTCAGTGCGATAGGGCACACACCAAAGCAGCGTGAGCGCGGTTAGTAAC
This sequence comes from Plagodis pulveraria, assembly GCA_963890685.1. Classification (NCBI taxonomy): domain Eukaryota; kingdom Metazoa; phylum Arthropoda; class Insecta; order Lepidoptera; family Geometridae; genus Plagodis; species Plagodis pulveraria. Next base: position 3,634,676 of record OY982977.1, read on the forward strand.
AAAATGGCGGTTTCCTTGGCTTCGAGGGAGCTCACAGGAACAGACGCATCCGCCGTCAAGAAGGGTCGACCGCAGACTACTTGCAATGACAAGTAGTTCACTCATCGGCCACGAAATGTCAACCGTAGATAGTCGTCGTTTTCGTGGGAAAATGAGGGTAGGAAAAGGAAAGAAAGAAAGTGCCAATAGATGGCGCGAACAGGATCTGTTTCCTTGAAAACCCTGAAGATGTTTTGCAGGTCTTTCTTGCCGCGTCCATCTTTTTGACGTGTTCTTAGCCGAACCGACGTATTGGAAGTGTCCGCTAAGACCTTCTTAGCCCTCTCAGCTAGCTGTCTGCCTCCTTGTAGCTAGACAGACATATCTGCTGCAAACTCAGCTCGTTCATGACGTCCAGCTTGTTCTACACGAAGGCCAACAACTCGTTGATCACGAGGGTGTCCATGCGCGTAGATTGCGCCATCACGGTTTTGCAGCGCTCACGTAAACGCCGCGCCACGCGTAAAGTAGGTCGGCATTAGAGAAGCCGTTAAATCAATATTTGAAGTGACTGCCTGTGTCGGTGGTATGAACGCGACGTAATAATGTTAAATAGTTTTACAATAAATATATCAGAATCTAAATTTGGCATTTTCCTGTGCGTGCATTTAAGAAGTATGTTGAAAACTAACGTTGCTTTGTGACACATATCTAAACTTTATGTAAAAAGTTTAAGTATAATTTTTAAAAAAAGTTTTGCACATGTCAAAACCGATTTGATTGTTCTTGCTTAGGCTAATATGCTGACTGTATTATATACATTCTTGTTTTAAACGAATTCAACAATCTATACAATGTAGATATCCTTTAACAAATTTGATATGTATATCCATATATATTACTTGTGTTTTCCTGGCTCTTTTTATCTCAATACTTCTTAAGTATGTAACTCAATACTTATGTGAGGCGTTTACACAATTGCAATATACCTTTTCTAATACTGACATCAAGCATCATTAAATAACTGCAATAACTATATTAAAGAAAACACTTTACAGCGTTTTTTCTTTCATAAAAAAAACTATATATAGCCTTTTTTCTTGCATGGAGTTATTGTAATGATAATGATAATTTATTTGCAAGAATTATGGTATCATAAAGGTCTTAGTTTGTAATATGATTGACCAAGAATACCTTAAAAATTTGACATGCAAATATTTTTTGTTCTTAATTCCTTGTAATAAATATTCTATTAAATTAAAATAAACAAGTTTAGTGACCTTTTAATAAAAATAAAATCGATAACATAATTGGTATTAAATTACAATATCATTCTAGCATTATAATCATATTTTTTTTATATTAAAATGTTAATAATGCCACAAAATTTGAAGAATAATTCATACATTTTGTATGTAACGTATATATAAACTTAAAAACCACTAAACGAATGAAATTTTTTTTTTCACCATTATAAGCCTACTTTATCCCTGATGTACATAGGCTGTAAAACATTTTCAAAACGCTTTTTTTTTATATTTGATAAATACCCGTACGAAGCCGGTGTGGGCTGCTAGTATACTAGTAGGTATCGCTCAAGATCTTCTATCTTCTACCAGTGTATGTTCTCGTACTTAATATGGGTGTAATAATGTAGAGGTTGACGCAACATCGCAGTTGTGCACTTTTCCGGCAACAGCTAAATTTATAAATTTCTAAACTTACATATACATATTATGTAATTTTATTTATGCTATCGAGATGAAACAAGCACTACCTGGGCCCTAATTCTTTTAGCTATTAACCAAACGCCACACTACTGCGATGCTGAATGCGAACTGCTGTTAATGTCAAATTTGGTAGTCTGCTAATTCTAGCTCCTAATCGCAGTTGTATAGCAATCGTGTCGCTATCGTATGGCGGTGCTCGCTTGCAAATGTTGCAATAATGAAAACTTTTATTAATCAAGCATCAGTCAAAACATCAATACAGTGGTTTTCTAGCAAACAATACATTCAATAAATATATTTAAATCATTTAGCTATTATTACATCCAAAATCCTTCAAAATATTTTATGCTACTGTAGCAATGCAATCGCAACAAAATAGCTTACAGCATACCAAATATGTCACCGAGTTCAACGCTATCCTGGATCAAAATCCTAATTTTATTGTGACTTGTTTGTAGATGGATGGATGGAATTGTTCTCTGTATTTTTAAGTTATTGTGAACGTTCTGAGTATGAAGAGTCTACTATTGCAAATTAACCGTGTGTAAATTATATAATTTTAATACCAAATTATTATTGACAAATGTTGTTTATTTAATATTGTAATTTATAATCTGTTGACTGAATGACTTACTGTATATTTTGTGACCATGTAAGTTTGGTTATGAATAATTATTGTAAATGGTATGTCCGTTATAATTAATAAATAAATAAAATGTCAAAAGCTATTGATAGCAAGCCACTGACTTGCGATCGAACCTAAATAGCGGGCCGACTACGGATACTGTCAAAAACTAAAATTTTCATGCAATTAAGTTGCGTTAATGCCGTTCAATAGCTAAGAAAATCGGGCCTCTGGTGCTAAGAGGTAAACTCCGCCTAGAACAGATGCCATGACAAGGCGCTAAATGCACTGCGCCATGAGACAAAAAATTGTTAATTCTTCTATGCTTGTAATTTCATCGGCACCCATACCCTTCAAACAGGAACAGAGTAATGTGAACATAACTTACCTACCTGCAGCTCAATTTCGCCATCGGACGTTCCGACAAAGCATGATGTTTCATCAATTTCATGTCGATGTCTGGAAGTCTACAATCTTGTAATTTTCACGGCATTTCCTACCTCGCACTCCTACAATATGGAAGCAGCTGCCTGGTGAAGTATTTCCGAACAGATACGACATAGGGGCCTTCAAGAAGAGAGCATATTCCCTCCTCAAAGGCCGGCAACGCATCCTCGAGACCTTTGGTGGTGCGGATGTTCGTGGGCGACGGTAATCACTTTCCACCAGGTGAGCCGCATGCTCGTTTGCCCTTCTATCCCATAAAAAAAATAACTGCGTGGCGGTAGATATAGGTTTGGTGGCGGTACTTCCCCGGACAAGCAAGCAGAGTTCTACTGTTACTAAAATATTATAACTCACAGCGTCGCAAATTTTGTGGAGGTTCTCCATAAACGTTACAGTTTTCGATGGTATATAGATTTTTGTTTACAAGACTAATAATCAAATACTCATTGGCATTATATTGGTACTTATAAATACATTCCATGCTATCGTTGTTAAAGGCGCCATCGAACTCTGGAGGATTCAATCCATTCACATTGTATAAGGTTATACAACCTGAAAACAAAAAAATACATATATTAATTAAAAAAATATGGCTCGGTGGCATTGTCTATGGACAGCCGCGCAGCAGGTCTATGTTTCGAATCCCGCCGCGGGCTTGAGCTTCACCGCATTGTGTAACGGCATTTTGCGAATGCCCGCCTGGCTAGCGACCTTCAAGTAGAAAATCGTTGGTTGAGGCTCTTCGCCATAATTACTCGCTTATTATTATTATTATTATTATTAGTTTTAGACTAAATTAGTTACGGGGTCTACAGTAAAAACTAAGAAAGCGGAAGTATGTATAAATTTTACCATATCTTCTTAATCATAAAATACTAAAAATACCAATCCATCATTTATAAATAGTGATTTTTTTTTTTTAATACCGGTGTTTACGTTGTTATATCCTAAAGGTAATCGTCCACAGTTACGCATCGCATGCATGGGAAGGATCGCATTAAATAGATTATTTATTTTACAGTAGCAGACACAACAGAAGTAAAAAAGGAAATAATATCTGGATCCATAACATATCAAAAAGGGATCGTGGTTGGGTAGGTGAGTGAGGTCCGCAGATGGTTAATCCATGTGAACACTTTTATATACATCGTAATAGTCGCCCTATAAGTAACAGCGTCGGCATTACCGCAAAACACGCAATCACAACAAAATCTTCTTCATCGCATTCGAATTTCTATGTATCACACACACACATTATGCGCTCGCGCGCCACTCTGGAAACCCGAGTATGTGTAACGTCAGCAATCTGCTGGCTATTAGTTGCCATCCGATTGCTGTGGATACAGTGAATGCAAACTAATCCGTTCGTGCCAATATGCTCGGCAGTAGGTTTGGTTGGTGCTCGAGGGAGGCTTAAATGCTAATGCTTATAACATATTGCACAGCACACTATGCTACTATGGTCGGGTTATAAAATGGAAAGCTTCAGTAAAGTACAACGCGTTCCGTATACTCTTCCGCCTACCGAGGTACTATAGTGTAGGTATTCAAAACATAGATATGCATTGATAACACATCGCATTGCCAGATTGCCGTAGCCATACGATCATAGGTTCTGGTATATCATTGCCACTAATTCTTTAAATTTTGTCCTTGCTTATTGTAAGGGTTTTGTCACTGTAGACTATTATCATTATGGTTGTAACTTTTATGATTTTAGTTCATTGAAATATAAAAGATTATTTTATGTTTTTAAAGCTTTTGGTGCGATCCTTCCGATGCGTGCGTGTAATTGTGGACGCTTACCTTAAATTGTACGAGGCCTAACTTCCACACACTTTGATTGAGAAATGTGGCCGATGAGCATTCAAAAAGTGCTACCATGATGCCTATGATACAAGATTTTTAACGGATAAGTAATTTTATTCTTCTCATTATCAGGAATCAGAATATTTATTCACCATCATAACAATGTTTGTTACACTAGATAAGTCGTTTACATAAGTTGCAATACCATAAAATTAACAAAAAATACACCTAAAATATTGCACTTACATTAAAATATTTAATTCCAATGCAAATGAATTTAAAACATTTGAAAATATTATGTATGTTCGTAAAAAAAATTGTAAGTTAAACTTAAACAGTGACAATCACGATTACAACACTAGGAATAAAGAGCGGTGCTAGGTTTCAGATTAGCAAAGACAAATAAAAGGTCCTTCTTAGGTAATTGTGTCCAGTTTTATAATAAAGTTCCCAAACATATTACAACGCTCACAGAAGGGAAATTCAAGTTCAACGTGAAAAACATATTGATTAAGAAATCCTACTACACAGTTTGTGATTACTTAATCGATAAAAATGCCTGACCAATTCCGCCTCTACCAAGCTATCGCCTGTCACCTACATAATTGAATTATTATTGTAATAACTTTATTACATAGTACGTATGTAACACATTGTTAAAAAACGTTTAAAAGAATGGCCCAAAGTTTCTTGTCAATTTTTCTCGCAGTGGCACTATACAACTTTTTGCTGAACGTGGCAGTTTATTGTAGAATATTTCAATACTAAAATTTGTAATTGATTTCATAAGAGCGTCGTAGACGCTTAAATTGAATAAATTATTTTGATTTTATTTTGACTTTTTGACAATACATAGACATTATAAATGCACGCATACACAATCTATGGACATAAGATTGGTATAAATTATTTCTGTTTAACTTTCTTCTCACCATTGCTCCGCTTATGTAGGGTTGGTACAACAAAGCTAGCAATCTGATTGCTAGCTTTGTTGTACCAATCTTCTTATATATAATTATTAAATATTTAATATAACTATCGTCGTTCGTCGGTAGTATTATACCAATAACCAGCTTTGTAAAGGTTAGGTAATTAAGAAGCTGGTTATGAGTCTATACCATTTCACAGCCACACCCTACTCATTATTTCGAATAGGTACCTACTTATAGTCACATGTAGATAATGACTTTCTTGTATTTTGTATAATACTTTCCAATAATCACCTTTTATGGGCATTCAAATAAAGCGATATACAATAAATAATAATAACTGTTCTGATTCATGCTTAAACATCCAATGTGTAACTTCGGGACAAATAAAATTAGACCATAATAATATATTTCTACTTTAGACGTCCTAAACACTAACACCAAGAAGTAGAAGCAAGCAGAAAAATTCGGACTTAGTGCAGTTGTTAAAATGTCACACAAAAAAATACCAGGCTGTAGAGTGTAGGTCTCTTTGGTGTCTCTCTGGGTAAGTTCAACTGCAGTGTGAGATATACTGCCGCAACATCCTGCTTTGAGGTAGTAAGCGGAAGTGAATACTTCCGTATATAAGCGTGAAGAGCACTGTAATAAGTGAAGTTACTGGGCAAAAGAGACACACAACGAATATCTTGGTAATAGATAGGCGTAACGCCTATCTATTACCATCACATAAAGAAAATAAGAAATCCTGTTTTTTTTATAATTTTTTTATTCCTTATAGGTTAGCCTTTGTTGACCACTATTTAATGGTATCGATGATGTGGTCGAAGATGTTTTTCAGGCTAACCTATTTCTTCGAAGAACGATATACTTTAAGCTGTTTGACATCACCTTCCAATCTTTATTCTCTATCAACACAAAGAACATTAGAAAAAGATATAATTTTCTTAAAAAAAATATGATATAACATACCTTCTACAAAACTGTGTGAATTTAAACAAATCAAAAACACCAATTTCCACATTTTTGTTTTGAGTCAACTTCACAATATATCAAAAATGCTATTTATTATACAATTTGAGCGTTGTTAGAAAATTTCACTTTCTGATACAACAGGATAAACCATAATATGTTTTGTCGTTTTTCTTACATGTACATTACTGTAAGCGACCACACTTACGAATTGTTTAGGACAAACTGGCCGGGGAATACAATTAAACAAAAATCAATAGCATAATTGACGAACTGGGTTTTCTGTGACGGCGATGAACTTTTATGACATTTGAACTTTTTATTTAGGCTTATCTGAAGATAAGGCTAAATTAGATAGCCTTATCTTCAAGTCACAGCGAAACTGAACGACGCTCGATATGTCAACGCCAAGTACTCCGATGCCAGTTGAAGGGGCAAGGGGAGTGTCTTCAAAACGGAGGCATACAACAATGGGCGATAATTTTGCAGTAAACGCACAAACTTGGGTCTTCTTGGGGTTAAATTGGACTAAGTTTTTTATTTTGAAGCGCTCGTAGGGAAGTTTGCTTAACTGTTCTTAACCGATCAGCAAAGTTAAGCAACGTCCGCCACGGTCATGACTTGCATGGGTGACCGCTAGTGACATTCCTACTGAGCACTTCCGTGCTTCGGAGGGCACGTTAAGCCGTCGGTCCCGGTTGTCGTCTTAGGATGGCAGTCGTTATAGCATGGTGGTATGGCATTTTGCGAATGCTCGTCTGGCTAGCTACCACCCCCAAGTAGAAAATGTGCCAAGCACCTAACGGTGTGTTCCGGCAGCTGTCCTTGAGAGCCAGTAATTCTAGGTTAGCCAGAACAACATCAGTATTTCCAAATTCACCTAAGTATAGCGAGTGCGGCGCAAAGTAGTTGTGAATCGATCCACGAACCAAATAAATTTGTCAAACGGGTAAAATAAAAGGTGAGACCATGAGAGTAGCGGCGGGTGTTGAGTGAGTCAAATTTTAGCCAATTCCTTCCCTAATTCCTCCTGTAGCCTAAGTTACATCATATTTATATTGAGATAAGAATTTGCTCATTATAACGTATCTGGTTAATTTGTATTAAATTCTACGAAGTGCCTCAGCTTAGTTGATAAGAACATGATAGCGTAGAGCGATGTAAATGTATACAGAACATAAACTAAATTAATTAAGTTATGTGTGTTCGTAAATTCATTTAAATAAAAGTAACAGTTCTCTTAATTGATCTGTACTGGCTAGTTATAATTTGTATATAGGCTAAACAATATATTTTGCTAAGAAAGAAGTTTCTCTTTTACAACTTTTACAAAAAATTATAAACTGTGTAATTAATCTAGTTTTGTGTATTTTATGGTCTTACATTGTATTCATTATGTGTGTGTTATCTTTAGAATTGTGATTACGTGAGTCTTGTTACGTTCTCTGTGATCTAATCTACTGTATCATGTTAATATAGTTCCAATACCAAACGAAGTTATTCGAATAATTCCACTTTTTGATGGCGAAAAAAAAACAATTGAATCTTTACATTAAAAAATGTGAATACGTCATAGAACGCTTTAGTAGAAGAAATAATGAGGAGCAGAATTTAAACGTGTTCCACACGATTACTAATAGGCTTACAGAGAATGCAGCTGCGCTATTATCAGAACGCGAAGATATTGTTAATAGGTCTTCGTTAAAAGAATTGCTACAGCAGCACTTTGGAGATCCGCGTAGCAAAACTTGTATAAGTATAGAGTTGGAATCTTTGAAATCAAAGATGGTGAATTTTACTTGAATTTTTGCAATAGGATTCAAAGTGTTTGGTCCGTTTTGTTTTCAAAGGTCAATGTATCTCAAGATGAAGAAATGAAACGCGTAAAAATATCCATTTACAATAACGCTGCTCTAAATGTATTTTATACCACCTTCCGGAAAACATGGTTTGAATTGTGAGAATAAAATTGGCTGTCACATTAGAAGCAAAATAGCTTGATGAAATTACTACGTACCCTGTATTTGGGACATACCTGATGACAATAGATAAGCCCTGTGATTATTAAATAAACGGAATCCGTATTCGTCACCACAGTGTTTTATAGACCCAGAAGTAGCAATACCCCTTCCGGTCATCAATTTACCACCGCTATACCTGAACGACAGTTTATTAAGTGCACCTGTACTGAACATGCACGAAGTGAATTTGGACGATATGAGGTACATGTTGTACGCGTTAAAAAATAGTAAAGTGTTAGAGTGTGCGACGTATAGAGAAACGGACTCTACAAACAGCGTTTTAGCTAGTGCCACTTTAGGTTATGTAATTTTAAGTCTAGAATTGTTTTTATTATATGTGTTTCGCAGTAAGTTTATAGAAACTGTTCCATGTATGGAAAATTATCGAAAAAACTTTAAATTCGAGCGTTCCGATAATTTTTCTCTTGGGGAGGGAGAAGTAATGGATCCCCCTCACCCATCCGCTCTAGACAAGAGGGGGCTTGATCAGCTGAAACTCTTGCAGTACACTGTAATGCTGACCAAGGCTTCTCGGTGGTCCCGTGGTAGGTTAAGATAGTTGGTATGCTCCTTTGTGAGAACATTTATTCATTATACAGTTAGCCTCCGAATCGGCAACACATTTTTTTTTTTTTATACTGGCGGTATTCATCTATTAACAAAATACTACGAACTATATACAACACTACAGCTACTACAATAAAAGCATTTAGATCCCTATAAGCCATTGCAGACTAATAGGCAGTCCAAATTGTTTTTTTTTTCCATTGTTTTAATTATTTTTGTTTTTAAAAATGGTTTTTCCTAATCCCAAGATTTGACTAGGTTCTTATTTAAAACAGTGAATGATTTTAAAAAGTATTCAACGGAAAGGAAATAAAATTTTTCTTTTTTTAAACTAAAACGAAACTTATTTATTCACTCCTCAACCCTCTAGATTTAGCCATTATATAAGTATACAATATTGTAATACATTTCAAATACCTGTTAAAAATGAATTTAGAAGAGATTTATACAATACTACGCGGTGCCAGTAACAGTGCTGGAGTTAAATACGATATTGTGAAAAATTGGTTCACAGAATGTGGTATCATAGACAACCGGTAAATAATAATTGCTAAATTATAACCAAACCTTATATAAAAATTAAAACGTACGTAATAATCCTTGACGAATTTCTTAACCATCGTCGTCTGATCCAAGCATATCTTGATCACCATCGGTCTATACTTATTTGTTGAGGCTGTTCCCATGAGCTCAAACATGATATCAATGCCGTAAGTTTGAGAGGAGCTGTTACGCCTGCACATTCCAAGCTATGCTAGATTATCAGGACAAAGTACCATCTTCTTGTTAAGGTAAGACATTTTGCGGGGGAACCGGTTACCCCAGATGATGTTCTTTACCGGCGAATACTTTGCTAACGAGTGTTTTCTAGGTAGAGGCTGTTGTGTGCCAGCCCACAGGATAGTTCGGACCTGAACCTAGGGATCACGTATTGCCCAGGAAAGCTGTCCTGCCATTCACCACACCCACATAACACCCCTCAGCCCCCGTCACATACACCCCACACAAATCCACATCCACACACATACAAAACATCCATAAATGTATATATGAAAAAAAACATTGTTTAACGGCATAATTTCTGTTAACTATAGTCCTACATTTGAGAAGGATCTGGTCTTCAAAACACCGTTTTCAGCTACGGCGAGGACCTAACCATCTTCTTCAGGCTTCAAAATTAACCTTGTACACATTATTATAATGTCAATAAATGATTTTTATGTTATGTTATTCCACACATAATCCTGTTAAGTGATTGGCATGCCAGTGTAGGGGGCTGGTGTGGATTGGTACAGGGGCGCTCTTTTGTACCCCAAACCCACCAATCACCTTATACGGCAGCAGCCTGATACGGGCTAAGCTCGAACACTTCGGTATGAGAGGGCTGTCCGTAAATTTAATGATGGATTTCATACACGAAAGATTTCAAAGAGTATTCGGCGACATAGGCAACGTCAGATTTGAGAAGGGCTTTCCTGACCTGGGTTTCTTTGGGATCTTGCCTATTAAGCACAATATTTTCACTGCTCATGAACGATATCCCAGCGTCGATCCACGTTGCTTATTTGTACATGTTTGTGGACGACGTGACGGCCCTGGTGACTGCACCTAACCTGCCCGTACTCCAGCAGTATCTCTCAGATGTTGCAAATCAACTCCATGAATTGTTCGCTATAAACAGTTATGCGCTAAATCTGATAAAAACCCGCTATATTTGATCTGTCGAACAGACAACAAAGAAATCATAGACATCACTGTCCAGAATGCCGTTCTGAAGCAAGTACCGGTCGGTGAAGCTACTTGGCTTTCATGTGGAGCTTTAAAATAGCACCTGCATATAGACGCTATGTGTGCGCGACTCACACAAGCTACTATAGCTTTAACATTGAGATGGCTGGCGACATCAGCGCCCCGGCACGCCGTGCTCGGCTGCTTTTTTGCCACATTATCCTTACTTATGTACGGAACTGAGCTGTAGGGAGATGCAGCAGAGTTGGAGCGCCCGCGTATCCTAAAAAAGTGCGCCGTCCGCACCATTACTGTGGAAATGGGACGTGTCAATAAAAAAAAGAATAAAAATCACCGTCCATCACCATATACCAGGCGTGTCTCTTTGTGCGGAACAACCCCGTACGCTTCAGTCTTCTAGGACTTTCCATAGCTATGAAACGAGCTCAAGAGACAGACAGTTGAAACCGGCTCACTTCCTCGCTAAATTGGTGAAGTCCGTGTATGTATGTAACCGGTTCAAACTTTTACAACCACCTACCTTTTGATATAAGAAGTGCAGCTTCCGCAAAAATATATAAACGAAAACTAAAAATACTTACTAGTAAGGCTTATTATGAAATAAGAGAATTTTTAACACATGGCTTTACTACCTCTCCGGTTTCTTGTTTTGTAGTTATTAGTAGCAAGTATATCATCTAATCTTGTGTACTCTAATTAACAATCTCATGGCAAATAATAAAAGGAAATCGGTTTCATTTGTGGTTTATTAATATTAACTAAATTTATTGTGTATAAGCTGTCTCCACAGCTGTGGCTATGCCGAAGATCTACAAACGGTACGTAGATGATACTTTTACCATCCTCCCCAGCAATAAAGTTTCTGCATTTCTAAACAATCTAAACTCCTACATAGCAAAATTCAATTTACAATGGAGCCTGAGGTCAATAAATGCTAAGTTTTTCTTGATGTTTTAGTCATCAGGAATCCCGACAACTGCCTTAGTCATACAGTGTATAGGAAATGAACCCATACATTACATAAATATCTCAATGGTAACTTCCATCACCAACCATGCGTCACAGAAGCCGGCCCAACCCTTCCACAGTTGAGAGACAACCTGCCATCTTACCTTACATCAAGGTAGTCACAGACAATATTGGTAATATCTTAAGACGAGCTTCAATAAAAACTTACCTTAAGCCGCATAAGAAGATCAACCAATTTTTAAGACCTGTTAAGTGCGATATTCCCCTACAAGATATAGGTGTTTACAAAATTGTTTGTGAATGTGGGCTGTCATTAATTGGTCAAACAAAGAGGAGAGTTGGTATCCGGATAATAGACCACATTGCTGACATGAAAAAAGACGCTCGACCAGGTGTGCGGTTTGTGAACATGCCCAGGACAAACCCAACCACTACCTTCGGTTTGACAATCCACAAATCCTTGCCAGAGAAACCCGGTTTATGCCAAGAATGTTACGTGAGGCTATTGAAATCAAAAAGTACCCAAATTTCAATAGAGATGATGGTTGGCAAGTACCACCTGCTTGGGATCCTGTTATCAAATTAATTAAATCCCAAGGCTGACACAAATCTGCAAGACCTCTGGACACTGTGAGCAAATACTGCGTTAATAGGGAATTATTCCCTATTATAATATTCGTTATGAATATTATAAAATTTCTGACGGTATAACAAATCATTTCTTAACTCATGTGAAAAATAAAACCAATTAGTCACCCCGTGACCACGATCACTGCAAATTGTTTGAAACGTCGGGAGAAAAGTTATGATAAATATACGCGATAAGTATACGCGAAATCGCGTATATTTATCATAGTTTATATACTAAATATACTACCCCGTGGGTTGCCGAGAATTGCACCTCCCCATATCATCCCGTGGGTGTCGTAAGAGGCGACCAAGGGAATAATTATACTGGAAAGTGGGAAGCAGCGTCTTCTAAAAAACTGCCATCTTACTCTGCGATCCCCAAGCCTGCCATGCGTAGAGATTAAGGCAAATACCCCCTTAATAGGGGAGGCTCTGTTCAGCAGTGGACGATTCGGCTGATACAGTATATACTAAAAATGTGTTGTTCATCACTCTCTCTCCTTCTCTTGTTTCTGTCCATCCAAAGGTTGTCTGAAAGAAATCACTACACAGCGATCATACCAGCCTATATAATAAGTATGTTAGATATTAGAATATTTTATTATATACTATTAATGTATAAACTTGCTTGGTAAACAATAAAGAGTTTTATATCGTAATTTATAAATATATTTCAATTAGGTGAGCCTTCAATAAAAGGTTTTTTAAACATGTACACAACTTACTCGTTGGTGCTCGCGTTTTCGAAAGCTATGCTTTAAAGGCATCTGAATTTCTAGGTTTGATGTCTAGGTTCAACCATACTTAAGCATGTCTAACGAATCATTCGTATTTATTTACCACTGTTTCTTTTTCATAGTATGTAGTCTTGACGTTGTGTTCATGCAATATGTGTTTGTGTATATAAAAAATAAAATTACCAAGGGAAGCATTTTCATGGAGGGTTTATGAAATCGAAGTCAAAACTTTATAAACAATTATTTTATGTAGCCCTAAATGTTGTAGGTGAAAAAATAGTTTTAGTATGGTCTCGTATTGCTAGAGAAATCGTATTGTAGTAATGCCCCCTAACTATCCTACCCTAGGTTTATGATCGTTTTCAGATTAAAATTAACTTTTTAGGTACATATCGATGGAACTATTCACATTATCTTACGAGAGACTCGGCCCTAACCACGAAGCGCTAACCCTAACGCAGTTCATCCAACTCCTAGGAATTCTTGCCAGGGAAACCCATCAAGACGTACGATTATTTGAAAAAAAGTTTCAAGCTGTCAAACAAAATATACTGAATGAAATTCAAGAACGAATCAGAAGTGAAAGTGAAAAACTGGAATAAAAATTAAATACGGTCGTCAGTCGATATTTTCTCTCAATTATAATCCTGTACCTCTTCTACAAACATGCGTGACTTTTTATATTTTTGAGGTGAAATTGGTACAGTATGACTTTCATTAACCAAACAAGATATTATGACCGGGTAGTCTGAAGCTTCATGAAACATTTCAGTGGTTTCTACTATGCCAGTTAATAGTGCCAAAGACGCGTGCCAGATATATTAGGAAGAAAATTCATATTATTTAACTGTTCTCCTTGTCTGTTTGAAGGACCAAAACTGATTCAATTCAACGAGCCGATCCAACTTTTTTGCATAATATCCAAGCCCGTCTTAATCTTGAGATGATGTCTATCCTAAGTATATAACAGCCTCATCTATTTACTTATTTAATTTTATATTTTTCAACAACTAAGCTATTGATTACTAAAGAAAAGTGGCCCCGCAAATCACAAAATGCACCGATTTATGGCTGTAATGTTACCATGTTCAGAATGAGTGGGCATAAATAAACTTAAACCATAGAATAAATAATAATGCCATTAAGTAATTTGTATATACTTACCTACTGAAATAAAGACCAAACCTTGAGACATACATGTTAAGTCTCATTTTGCCTGTTATTTCACTGGCTCTCAAGGACTACTGCCGGAACACACCGTTAGGTGCTTGGCGACAGATTTTCTACTTGAGGGTGGTCGCTAGCCAGGCGGGCATTCGCAAAATGCCCTTCCACCATGCGATGAAGCTCAAGCTCTGGGCGGGATTCAAACCATGGACCTGCTGCGCGGCAGTCCATAGCCAATGCCACTGAGCCATCACTGCTTCAAAATTCTGATAGTAATCTATTATCTTATAAATTGCTTTCAAGGAACAATCATTACTTCTTTCATATTTGGACCAAACTGGACCAAATCACCAATGCTATACCACTGGTCGAAAAATCTAACATCAACAGTATATTATGCAGGACTAAGATCCGGCCAAAAACCTACAAAGTACTTGATAACTGTATACAAAAGTCTAAGTTTATATGTTTTATTATCCTAATTTATCTACCTACCTGGAAAAATATAATTATATTCGTGCATTATTTTTATGTTGGTGATGATCATATAGGCACGTTGTTATTGGTGAAACATTGTTACGTTGAGGTGGAAATATAAATATTTTTATATATTATATCTATAACAAACAAATATTTATTTTTCCACCTCAACAATGTTGTATGTTGCACCATTAACAACGTCCCTATATGATCATAACCAGCATAATAATAATGCACGATTCACAGGTAACCTAAACCTAAATAAAATTTAATTCCTGGTATGGAAAATAAACAAATTAAACGACCAGATACAAAACCAAACATGAATTGGCTATAGGAGTTAGGGATGCTCGCCATCGAGTCGAACTGATAAAATTATAACAATAATGCTCGATACTAAAAAATCGTTAACTAATTCTTTCGACTTGAATTGAATTATTGTCTTATTTTTCTAATGGAAACCTGCACCATCCCTTAACCTATTGGCATCGGCGACAACAATAGAATTTCATTTATAACTAAGACGTAGTGGTTCTGAAGATGCCAACTTATTAATGACATAGCCTATGTTTTATTTTGACTTCTGTTGGTTTTTGTTCAAAACTAAATGATAAGTAAAACAAGCCCGGCAAAAATATGCCTATTTTTCTTTTTATAGGCAACGCAGAACAACATTTAAATTCAGTATAGGGCATCCAAACAGCCCGTGTTAAATTTGGAAATAACAAAGAAGCTGTAAAGTTTATGTTGCATAAAACTATCCACGGAAGTCAAGTATAGGTTGCCAAAATATTGTTATTTACTCGTTTATTATAGTTACTCACAAATTTTTCGTATGGAATAATGGTGGTGATCCACCATTTTTAAACGCACTATGATATTTTTGCAGAATTAAATAACGCAGAAGAATATTGATTAATTTAGTTAAAAAATTCCCGCAGTACAACCGCATGACTCGAGTTCACGCGGCGAACCACTCCGAACCAGTATATTATTTTTCTCTATGCGGCGAACTGACAGCGCTGCACGGTATACTTTTTAACCACGCCTACTGCTGTATAGTTTGCGTTCTGTAGTTTTTGAGCTTGAATGACATTTCTTTTCATATTTATTCGTAGTCTTTATTAGTGCTTCACACGGCGAAAGTTTACAAAGCGCAGCTGACATGAAAAGCAAGAAAGAGAAAGATATACTTGAGCTATTTGTGTCACCAATTTACGATGTGACACTTGACATTGACATAATACCTATAGTTTATAGAGACTGTTTAATGTATTGATTTTACAAAGAACATTACTTTCCAACACAGAGAAACAACAAAGAAACTTGATAAATGTTCAATATAACAGAAAATGAAAAACATAAATATACATACAAACATGAACCCTGAAAACATGACTACTCACCTTTTTTTGGGCAGTCGTATAAAAAGCCAAGATTTACTTTATCCTCAAATTGTTTTTTGTTAAGCCAAAAATAATTAATAAAGCCCAATTTTGGTGGAGTAAACAAGAGAATACGAAATGTCAATTACGAGAATTATCTGCTTTTTCCTCGCAAGTATTCTTCGCTCGTGATTGTGCTCGTGCACAGAAATATTGCCATAGTATTTATAATGACTACTCTGAAGTAGCCGCGGTGCAAGCCCTCAAAGATGGATGGCCAGAACGTACCTTGCTAGATCCTGATGGTGTCTAAAAATGAAGGACTGTTGAACAAATATGACGCTTTTTTCTATAACAAATAGAACAAACGTTATTCCAAGACAAGCCCTAGTAGAAATTATGCTCTTTGATCATGTTGTCTAGAAATCAAAACGTCTATGTAAAAATTTACCTAAAACGTTTATTGACTAGGAAGCAAAATGAATAACTTCCAATACGACCACGCAACGTTTTAACCTAAAACGTTATTCGTTTTCTTGCAAGATGATTTCGTACACCGATTAAAACTACACAAACATACCGAACGCACTCTTTATTTTTAATTACGTTACTATTTGCTTATTCTAAACTTCATCGATGTATTATTTTTTTACCGCAAAAACAAAGTTATACTAATGTACAGTACGTGCTTAATCGTATACTTAAGTATTAAAGTGTATGATGAAAGATTATATGCAGAATGGAACTTAAAAAACTACAGGAGTGCGTTCAGAGGCTCAGAGTGTAGTTGTTTCGTTGTTTGGTTGTTTTGCAACTTACCCTGAGGTATGGAACGACCGGTTGTTTTATAACCTTAAACAAATTGTGACATTGACAGACTTACATCATTATCGTAATAATAATTGCTATTTAACACTATCACAAATTCGTTTTCCATTTTTATTTAAGTTTTATATTTTGAGAATTTATATTAGTATTTATATTTTTTGAGATATATGGGTGAGCGCATCAGATAGAATACGATATAAACGTCAAAGTCATTTCATGTCACGCGTTTTATGGTTAAAAAGTTGCAACCTTCAAAGGTTTGGAACGGTCCAGTTGTGACAACCGAACGCTCTACTAGAAGGTTGTGAACGACGTTAGAGTGAAAAGTTGCACTCCGAGTGCGCTCTAACCAAGGTTCGGAACGCACCCCTGTTCAAGTGATGTTGTAAAAGTGTATCTGTGGCGGACTTTCTTCACAGACTATCTTTGCGTTTGCTACAATAACCCATTCTCTGTTGTTGATTTCTTCATTTATTTGACCATTGCATACCTACCTGATGCTGATATTTTTCGCTTGTGCTGATTGCCTATCATTTCATAAACTGTGACCTTGATTCCAGCATCATTTGTTGATAAACCTACCTGTGAAAAAAAACTACCACCTTCATGAGTATATACTATAGGGCAGGAGTGTCAGGCAGGTTTTAAAATAATTATGTTGGTACCTAAACAGCATTCAATTGTATTTTTTCCAATCCCAATTCTTTATCTGTGATAAGAGGTTCAAAGTTAGACATTTGAATATTCATGAAAATCTTAACCTCAATCACATTTTTTGTTACATTATAATGTGGCCCTTGGTCGAAAATATAAATATGGGATGGTTTTTTTATATATAATAAACGGTCAAATAATAATGTCAACTCAAAGATTTTTCATGTCAGGTCCAGATCAGTATAGAAAGTGACCGACATTCTTTGTTTCAGAAGGATGTGACGTATTAAAGTAGAAACGTACCTAGCGCCCACACTTATAGCCACTTACAGAACTTAAGGTATACCCCAAGGTCTTTTACTATCGTATTAGAACCATTCGGTTTGACAATAGCTGCTATTGCAATTATAGCTTTTCCCTTAGGCTTCATCCATTATCTATACAGCTTCACAAAATTTAAGAAAAAATAATCAAGGTCTTATTACCATAGCCATCTTGATTAACTTAATCAAAATTTTGAAGACAATTTCAATAGAAATATTTTTTTATAAATTTTTGTTTGTTAATTTTTTAACATACAATGAACAAATTTGAAGAAGCATTTGAAAAGCTAAAGAAGGATGGAAAAACCAGTGTAGACGGTCTCATCAACTGGATGAAAGAGAGTAAATATTGTAAAGTATTATATTTTCACTAGTTTAGAAGCCTAGAATTCGGGCAATTTAGTTTCCATGGTATTGAAATTTTTTTGCAGCTTGACAGCGATCAAATATAATTTTAATACGATAAAAGTTCAGAGCGTGATAGTGGCGGTATACTTAAAAGCATTTACAGTACGTATCTAGCTGTACTTTTGTTGGATATCGTAAAAGACTATCCGCATGGTGGTTGGCATTTTGCGCCCGTCAGGCTAGCGACCACCCTCAAGTAGAAAATCGGTCACCAAGGATCTAACGGTGTGTTCCAGCAGCAGTCCTTGAGAGCCAGTGAAATTACAGGCACATGAGACTTAACAACTATGTCTTATGGTGACGGGTGCAGTGCAATTCGTGACTTGTGACGAAATGCATCTGTTATAGGCAGAAGTTAGTCCACAAAACATCAGGTGGACCAAGAGCTTGTTCCGTGACAAATAAAAAAAAAACTGAGGGAAAGATTCGCCAAATTAGCAGCATGCTAATAACATCGATGTGAGTGGGATGTTGGGCACATTGGGCTGTCATAAAGACTATAAAGTCTGTTTTTTCTTACCTGTCTTAAAATGTAAACAAACATACCTCTGTTAGAAAATCACAAGTTTCCATCATAATCACTTATATTTGGCCATTCACAACTGACTAAACCTAATAAAAGAAACATCACGCTTCGAATAGCATACAAATATTATTTAAATTTATTGTTTTTTCCGAAATATAAATCAAATAACGTAATGATCACAAAACATGTTTACATTATTGACAGTGCTTTGACGTTTAGTAATCTACATTGTCTATGGATTTTAGTGATGGGAAGATGGGTATCAAAATAAATGAACAATTAGAGTGAACAATTGAACATATTTCGTTCATCTCATTATACTAACTAGTTGTATCAGATAAAATGCAAGTTTGTTAAAAGAAGTAGATTAGTATTATTTAGTTTAATTTTTAGGGTTCCGTACTAAACGAGATCCTATTACAACGGCTTGACTGTCCTTCAGGCCGTCCGACCTTTAAAGGACTGTACTTATCTTTGGAACTATAATAGGTAGCCCGTTGATATTTTCACTGAATATGGGTTAAAATAGTGGATTGCCTAACGAATAAAAATAATAACAATAAGTTTAAAATATGGGGGTTGCCATACAAGAAACCGGTTAATTTAAATATTTAAATTTTTGCTCTATTGCAAGTCGTTTATCTATATGAATTTATAAAGTTTTCGTTCAAACAAATCGAATATCGTCTGAAAGTACACGAGTAGTTTGCTAGGACAATGAGTCGACTATATCCCATATACAATATTAAAACAAACTTTTGCAAAATAAATATCAAACAAACGAAACGTTGGCACCCTATAAAATGTATCGGATGTTCAAAACCAAAAGGAAGGAATTTATAAATAAAACTTTATCAAAATGTATTCATCCGTTTTGGATGTAAGCAAAATAAAGTAATAAGCACACATAAACACACCCATGCGAATAATAAACTCATTATATATATATTTTTAAATTATACAGTCGTATTTTAAACTAGTTACAAATTATTGGCGTTGCTAACAATTACAGGTTATACAAATAAAAGTGGTAATTCGAATTCCCTAGCTTAAGGTATATAAGTTTTTTCAAAAGTTTACATTTGTAATTTGTATTTTCATTGAGAAACAGTTGTTTGATTCTTCGTTTAAAAAGAATAAGCAACCATATTTTGTCTATGGGTAAATGCAAGGCTTGGCTCATGATATTTAAAATGGCAACACTTAGCCAGAATATTCCAATTGTAGCTGGTTTATACTTATAATAATGGTATTTGTAGCTATATTAAATGGGGTTCAGTGAGCCACCTGCATACTGCCGTTGTGGCATCGTGTGTGTGTAAAAGATGATAAAAAAGCTTTTCGAATTGACAAATGACAGGAATGTCAATATTATAGTAGCGCCGCGCCATATAGCCAACTAAATTTTACTTTTTAAACAATTCGGTCAGTTTCTTATTAATATAGTTCAGTTCGGTTTGTCGTTCATTCGATGGGTCCCCATCACTAATCTTGTCTTTGGATAACGAACCGCCATGTTTGTTTACATAATAGGACAGGTCAGAAAAAACAGACTGTACTTACAAATGGATAAGAAGAAAAATTAGAGGGTAAACTCCCAACGATATTCTTCCCCTTGGGAAGTTGGGTTGGCACCAATAATGTGGTAAGTGGAAACATAATCCTCTAAATGGCATATCAATTCATGTTGACGTCTGTAATTGTAGCCAGGCGAAATTCACAGAAATCGCGTGCAAGCTATCTGAGAATAATATTTAGAAATAAATGTATAATTGTTAATATTTTATTAGGTATGTAGGTAAATATTTCATTTATATAAGTACCTACTTTGTGTACTAAGTACTTCTATTCTTACAGCGTCGCATTGGTATGTACTGTAATGATGTTGTAATTGATTTTCTAAATAAATAAATAATTTCTATTTATTTTCCTGCATTGTATTTTATGTTGCTAGTAAAAACATAATATACTGATCTCTCATCAGTGTGATAAGGGTAGGTAGCTAATAACGACTCTTCAAATACCCACATGATAGTTGCGAAGCCATTGTAATTTTGCAATAGTTTGTCAATTTTTAGTAGTATTTTTTTCAGGCTAACCTAGAATTACTGGCTTGTAAGGACAGCTTCCGGAACACATCGTTAGAGGTGCTAAGCGACAGATTTTCTACTTGAGGGTGGTAGCTATCCAGGCGGGCATTCGCAAAATGCCCTACAACCATGCTATAACGACTGCCATCCTAAGACGACAACCGGGATCGACGGTGCCCCCCGAAGCACGGAAGCGCTCAGTAAGAAGACATGAGTTAAGAGTAGTAATGTCACTAGCGGTCACCCATCCAAGTCATGACCACGGCGGCGTTGCTTAACTTTGCGAATTGGTTTAGAATAGCAAAGCAAACATCGCTACCGTACGAGCGCTTTAAAAATGCGTCTTGATATGAGAAAATACGTATTCTAACGCTTACATATTATATAAGTTTACCGAGGAAATCAAAAAGTAGGTCAAGGGTAGCGACATCATTACTAGAGTTGTGTTTGAAAAAGCATTTCTTTTGATTAGATGGAGTCTAGTAGTCTTCTCGGTGACCACGCACTGTCCCCTTTAACGGTTAAAAGATTACAAGCAACAAAAATTTCAAATCAGTCAAGGGATCCTCGATAGCCCAGTGGTAAAAGCACGTGGTGCTTAACCCGTGGGTTCGACGAAATTTTATGATCAAAATATTTGGAAATGTTCTCGCTTAGGAATTGCTGCAATCTGACCATTTGTTTATTTAAATTTATACAGTCCAAAACATTTTTATTTCAGCAAAATTGATAGAGTCCACAAAGGAAGCCGAAGAAAAAGTACGTCATCTATTCTCTAATGTTAAAGATAAACAAAACGTTGAACTGCAAAATTTTAAAGAAGCAATAGTCAAGCTCGCTGAGGACCAGAAAAAGAATTTGGAGGATATGACGAAGAATTTAGCTGAACAAGGACCTCGACTGATCGGCGCAGTGATGGCTGGTGCCAGCGCTTTTAAAGAAGCCTTCACAAAGAAATAAAGAAACGATCAAATCGCTTTGAGCTTTCATTTTATATCGTATATATATATATATCTTCATACAATATCATGCCCAAGCCATACAGCTGCCAGTACTCGACTTAAGAATATTAGTACTAGTCCATATCTTCCTGCTGGATCTAGTAGAATACGATTAAAGGACATTTTTTATATCTTCTTGCAAATATATTAATATAATTTTCCCGCTTTATTAATTTGATTTTATTGTGAACATTGCTATGGAGGTTTATATATCAGCAATTTATATCAAAATTTAAAAATATATATTAAGCTATCATTATTATTAATATTATCATATTTTATGTTAAATCATGCATGTATTTACTATGTGTTATTAGTTATCATAAGGTTCATGGTGTGTTCAGGCAGCAGTCCTTGAGAGCCAGTGAAATTACAGACACTTGAGACTTAACAACCATGTCTCAAGGTGACGGGCGCAGTGCAATTCGTGACTTGTGATGAAATGCATCTGTTATAGGCAGAGGTTAGTCCGCTTAACATCAGGTGGACCTCGAGCTTGTTCCCTAACAATAACATAAAAAAAAACTATTTCCTTTTTTTTCTTCTGTACTTCTTGTAGTTTCCTTTTTGCATACTTAACCTATTTATTCTCGCCTTGATGCACATACCCCTTCTCAAAAAAAAAAAAAATTGTCCAATGATCGGACTAATGTTACTATATTGTCTCATTAGTCCGGCGTTACAAACAATCGGACTACTGAGCTTCTTAGTCCGATGTTAATAATATGTTTAGTTCGATAATCGGACTTTTCGTCTCAGTAGTCCGATGTAACATATAAAAAAACTGCTGAGCCTTATACGTAACATCGGACTACTGATACGAAAAGTCCGATTATGGAAATAAAAATATTATTAGCATCGGACTAAAAAGCTCAGTAGTCCGATTGTTTGTAACGCAGGACTAATAAGACAATATAGTAACATTAGTCCGATCATCGGACTAAATTACTGCACTGAGAAAAACGACTTAAAGGCTTAAATCAAATTTGACCTTTTACCGTTGAATTGTAACTACGCAAGGTGAATTCACAAGTCTTAAGATTATTTTTACCAATCAATAAAAATGTACCATGTTTTATAATAAACACAACCGTTAAAAACGCCTTCCGTACAGTATTTTCAGAATTGAACTTGTAATACGTTAATAATTATTGCAGTATTGACCATAAAATATACCTTACTTTTACGGCGGTTTATATACGGTGATTATCACTATATCGAACGACTTAATCAGCCTCATCGAAAAGTCAATATTTAAGAAAGACCACAAAATACCCCTTAAATGAAGACGAAAAGAAACCTTCACTGACCTCGTTTAACGCCATCTAATTGGAAGGCGTTTTTATACGTATTTACGTTTGGTCGGTTTTTTGCCTTATACCATATAAATTGGCCGTCATTAGGGCGCTTTTGACTTTACATTTTTCTCAGTGTGGACTAATGATACTAGACCGTTTTTTGTCATCCATGCAGCCTCACACCCATCCCGAGAACCAAAACCCAGCTGTATTGGTTAAAAGATTACTTAAACAAGCAACCCTTCTCTTACTGCAGATTTTGGCTGTGAGGCGACGATTATTTGGTGCCAGCCGATATAGGCTTATTCTAATATTATTACTTACGGGATTTGTACCGTACCGTGGTCATTTTTATTTTTGAGCTCCCGATATTTCGACGCAGTTGCATGCATCATGATCGCGGGGTGACTGGAGTAACGAGCGGTTGACAAAATCAAGAGCAGACGAAACGGTCTACCCTCTTTCTTTGTCTTTTGCTACGCGTAGCACTGGAACTCTCACTCGACTGGAAGTTTCGACAAAATACACTCACAGTATCACTGCACATGTTTTTAGAGTCACTTTTATGTGAACGTGTAACATTTTTCGAATCTTCTAATACTGGATTCCAAGTGCCGGACAGTTTATAGCCTTCTTCCCTATTGAAAAAAATAGGCTTAATCTTTTGCACACACTTTGCATAGTTCAAACGTAATAATGTGTGTCGTCATAATAGTATCGTACTTCTATAGGTTATTTTGGTGATGTCGCTGTTGCCCGACCCGTTGTTTACGGACTTCACATAAATCATATTAGATATTTAATATTATCATTGGGGATGAAATATCTTTATCTTGCGCGGTAGCTTGAATCCTTTACTCTACTAAGGATTCCAGACTTAAGTAATTTTTTTTTTTATGCCTGTTAGGTTAGCCTTTGACCACTATCTCACCTGATGGTAAGTGATGATGTGGTCGAAGATGTTGTTCAGGCTAACCTAGAAGTACTGGCTCTCAAGGACAGCTGCCGGAACACACCGTTAAGTGCTTGGCGACAAATTTTCTACTTGAGGGTGGTAGCTAGCCAGGCGGGCATTCGCAAAATGCTCTATCACCATGCTATAACGGCTGCCATTCTAAGACGACAACCGGGACCGACGGCTTAACGTGCCCTCCGAAGCACGGAAACGCTCAGTAGTAATGTCGCTAGCGGTCACCCATCCAACTCCTGACCGCGCGCGACGTTGCTTAACTTTGCTGATCGGTTGAGAACAGCTAAGTAAACTTCGCTACGAGCGCTTCGAAATAATTTAAACAGAGTTTTTCCTTACGCTCGGGATTCAAATAGTCACACGTGATGTAAGGCGCAGATTATCCCCTTGGTGCATAATGTATAGAACATTTGAGCTGTCATTGAAGCTAACAATAATAATGAATAGATTCAGGCGTTACTTTGCGGAAATCCATTTTTAATAATAACAAATACTTTTAAAGTATTTTAAGAAAACATCAAACGACGTCACCTCGGCTTAGCAGGAAAATTAAGCGGAATTGTCACTAGATATATTTTTATATTTTTTAAGTGTTTTATTAAAATATTAATTTGATGTTTTCTTAAAATACTTTAAAAGTATTTGTTATTACTAACTATAATAATTTATCACGGGTGGTTGTGATGCGGGACCAATGAGTATATATTATGGATCTATGAAATCTAGTCCTTTTTTTTCTATTTTAAAGCAGTGATGGCGCAGTGGCATTGGTTATGGACTGCAGACAGCACGTCCATGGTTTGAATCCCGCCGCGGGCTTGAGCTTCACCGCATGGTGGAAAGGCATTTTGCGAATGCCCGCCTGGCTAGCGACCACCCTCAAGTAGGAAATCTGTCGCCAAGCACCTAACAGTGTGTTTCAGCAGCAGTCCTTGAGAGCCAGTGAAATTACAGGCACAATGAGACTCAACAACTATGTCTCAAGGGGACGGGCGCAGTGCAATTCGTAACTTGTAACGAAATGCACCTGTTATAAGCGGTTAATAAGAAGTTAGTCCGCTTAACATCAGATGGGCCTCGAACTTGTTACGTCACAATAACATAAAAAAAAAAACATGACTGGTGACGAAATGCATCTGTTATAGGCAGAGGTTAGTCCGATTCACATCAGGTGGGCCTCGAGCTTGTTGTCACAATAACATAAAAAAATACATGGTTTATAATCACTACGTTTTATGCGGAACCAAAACAGTAGCCCAAGCACAAACATTTCGATAGTCCGTAACGTTATCGTATCGAGTTCACCGCCCGTTTACGCAGGAGGCAATGGTTGACAGTACGACGCATCGTTTGCTGGCTAACGTGAACTCGATAGGATTACAAAAGTGACGTCATCCAGCGTAAATCACAACAATCATACCTTTTTTCTAAGACCTAACAACTCATTCGAAAAGAGGTTTTAAGTCTTATTTTGCCTATAAAAGTTCCTCTCACTGAGCAAGTAATATTAAGAGTTGGCACGGACCTTGTTGATTTGAAACTCAGATTTGAAGTTATTTTATACCAACCATTACAAATGAAAACTATATTTCCAACACGATAATAGTGACATTTGTGAGTGTTGTACTACTGATTCCCTAAAATCGATTAGTTACAATGAAATCGATTCCATTATAATCGATATAGGAAAAAATGGTAAGAAGGTTAGGTTTATAAAATATATGTTAAGGAAATGTAAAATAAAACAAATATTTCACACAGATTTATTAATTTATTCAAAATCATCAAAATATTTTATCGTGCGATATATCTTCGCTAGTATCGAAAACCGTATTATTGGGGTATGTATACATAGTTCCAAAGTAATTTGTGTACTTGAACATCTTTACCATACATATTTTTCATTGTACATAACAGTTTTCAATATATAATACTTATTTTCTAACTGTCGTATATGTAAAAGTAAAAAATACTGCACGTAAGTTGCACTAGTAAACTTGTCATCAACTGTTAACAATTATTATTATTTGTAGTTCAATCATAAAATGTAGTATTTCTGACGCACCTTTTTTAATTATATATAGACTGTTGACTTTTAAAAACTTTTTTGGTGTAGGTAGTTAAATTATTTAGATATTTAATTTAATCTTGCAGCTGATCTATTTCATTTGTATTGCAAGAAGCTTTCTCTGCACTGATTTGTTTTATATATCGATTCAATTAATATTTTTCTGCGTAACATATGCATATCTGAAATTACAAAAATAGTTTATTTAACTGCACTCGAAAGTTGGTTAATTTTAAAATCAAACAATGTATAGTATTATAAGTATTTAAATAATTGGGATTGTATGTTGATACACATGTTGATTTTTATATAGTATTGAGGTGACATAGTACCTTAAATTCCATGCCATAGCTCTATCGATTCAGCATTTACTTTGAAAGTATATAAGCGACGGAGTTTTGTTTAAATGAACTGAAAAAAAACAACTCAGATTATTATCACAAGCATAGATATGACGTTATTTACGCTATTTATTATTAATTGTATAATATTTAGGTCGATTTTCATATGTTAGATAATAAATATTGCTCTAGCCGTTCAGTTAGCAAGTACTGTGCCAGTTAAGTAGAGAAAAATTGATAATACCTAGTGTTTCAAAATGCTTTTGAGTTAAAGATGTAAATAACAGTCCCTAAAATACACATGTTAAGTTTCGTGGCATAATAAAACATTCCGCGTGATGGTTTATGATCACCAGCATCGAATATGATATTTCCTAACTTATTGACACTATGAAAAAGTATATGTACCCATACCACTGACATTATAAAAAATCGATACTACAAAGGTATCGATACTTTCCTTGAGCAACACTAAACTTACTTTACGTTACGTAAATATTTGTAATTTATATACAAATATATGTAAGTACAGCAATTCGCATGATAACACATACCTACTTAAATTACAATAAAAACCAAGCGATCATTACGCTCTGAAACAATAATGTAATTTCAATGACATATTTTCATCAACTCACCGGTTCTGGATCTCATGGAAATATATTGTTTAAACATTTTTATTTGTGTTTCGACACCACAGACTTCGCATTTTCTTTGCGATTTCCGTATTGTATTGATGTTCACTATAAAATATTAAAATTTTTGAATAAAATGTATTTGAGGTGATATATTTACTAAGTGCCATGACATACATTATGACATAGAGAAATGTAATGTACCGGGAACAATATGATTAGTCTATAGCCATGACAGTCCAGTTGAGTTGTCAAGGTGACAATGACTCGTATCGTATTTGGTAATTTTGGACAGAAATCGGTACACCTGCAATACTTTACCTTATTTTAAGGTTGGTGACGCTGGACTGGTTCCTCTATGATTGATATTCGTCAAATTTAGCTTTTTATTTGGTGAAAACCAAACATATTTTTTTCCGGTATGTTACTTTTCTCTATGCGTTACTTGCTCAGTGAGCCAAATTTTATTGTAACATCATTAGAGGTATTAAAATAAAACATTATATATAAATTATGAGCTATAAATTCCCAAGCCAAGAATCTACGCCAAAATTAGAAAATTTTGTTAAGATTTGTCACTTGGAACGTCAGAAGGATCGGTTTTTTCTGGCGTACTTTTAATGTGAAAATTATCTTTTGTTGAGATTATATAGTGCATTAGCTAGTATTGTGTGTAATACATGTAAAGTAACCACTAAGGTGTAGTTTGTATATATTTCCACATCCCAGGTAAGTTTTGTAAATTTAGTTTTATCTGACAGTTGAATTATTGCTCATTTGTTTTAATGGACGAAGGTGGCGGGGGTGGTTGGCCCCCCGAAAATAGTCAACCGAATATTGAAAATAATGATGGTGATTCTCATACCATCCCCTCACCTGCAGAATATGTGTCTATTGCGTCTGATTCATCATTAGATGTAATAGAACAAATACATCAGAACAGCAATGGTTCCTTTGACACCATTAAACGTAGAAAGCACTGCAAAAAACATTTAAAAAAGAGTAAGGATGTAAAGAAAAATGAATCTCAGGATTCAATAATACAACTCGGTCAAACATGTGTATCAAATGTTCATAACACGCAAATGCTAGTAGAAACCCAAATAGTAGATTCTTTTGCATCAGCCCCTGTTAATATTACACAAACCCCAAACATACCGGCATATGTGCCATCAGGTAGGCAAATATACAACTCTTCTGACAAAGGCCCCTACATTGTTCATGTCCAGAAGACAGATCCAGCATCATCATCTCCTACCTCATACCTTCACCCCGTTAATTTTGGCCGATTCCTGCATAAAAATAACTTCATTAATATTATTGATGGTAGCATCCAACGAATTGGAAGAAACAGAATACAGTTGTCATTCTCCGATGCCAATTCGGCAAACGCTTTTATCATAAATGATGTAGTTGTGAAAAACAATTATAAAGCTTTTATCCCAACATTTAGTACCACTAGGTTGGGCTTAGTTAAGGGTATTCCACTTGAATGGTCCGAGGAGGAAGTTTTAGAAAATGCAAAGATTCCTATTGATGGTATTAATATTATCAAAGTACGACGTCTGAACTATAAAGTATTTGTTGATGGTTCTCCAATCTACAAGCCAACCCAAACATGCGTGTTAACCTTTGATGGTCAAGTGCTTCCCCAAAGAATTTTCTTATGCTACAATTCTTTAAATGTAGAGCGTTATTACTACCCTACTGTACAGTGCTATAACTGCTGTCGTTTTGGTCACACTAAAACCAACTGCCATTCAAAACCTCGCTGTTTCAAGTGTGGCGAAGCCCATACTGGAGAGAGCTGTAATGTGGAGGAGGGTACTTCTACTTGTATGTTATGCTCAGGCCTCCACTTTGCTACTAATAAGTGCTGCCCGGAGTTCAACAGACAAAAACTCATAAAAATATCCATGGCAGAAAAGAACATCTCCTATGCTGAAGCAATGAAATTACACTCACCCATTAAAAATAAGAGCTTCAGTGATGTTACAAAAACATCATATGCTAACATTTCCTCAACACCTTCAATTTCATCTTCCCATAAAAAAACTGTATTCCTTAAACCACGTTCCCCTCCGCCACAAAGTCATGGTTATGACCGTTCTGCTCATCAATCTATAATCAGTGACCCTCCCACATCGAATAATAATGGTCAAGCCTATCCTAAAATTGATTCTACAACTCCATCCAATAGTATTCTTGATTTAATTCATGCACTCACTAAACTTCTTAATTCATCTATCAATAATGTACCGTCCCACGCTGCCCAAATTACTTCTTTTCCTCTATTAAATCCTCCACATTATGGCTCCCGCTCTCGGGTTGCAGTGGAATTGCCGGAGCATCAATAATAAAAAACATGACCTTTTATATCTGATAAATAAATATCAACCCATTGTATTTGCCATCTCTGAAACATGGTTAAAGAGTGGATCCTTTTTTAAGGTTCCACATTACCTGTGTTTCAGAGATGACAAAACTATCGCTGGTGGTTCAGCGATACTTGTTAAAAACTGTGTAAATACTCATCCTGTACAAATTCCATTATCATCATTGGCTGACAGCTTCTCCATAGTTGCTGTCAAGTTAAAAAATATTACATTTATTTCATTGTATGCAGCAGTTCCATCCACTGATATTTTAAATAAAATTCATATTGCTATATCCCAAATTAAAGGTCCTTACATAATAATGGGTGATTTAAATATACATCACCCAGTCTGGGGTTGTGAAGTTTCAGATCCACTTGCAGATTATCTTTTTAATATTATGGATAATAAAGGCTTATGCCTATTAAATTCAGGATCTCCTACCCGTCGTACAAAACCTACTGAACGGATTAGCGCTGTTGATTTAACCTTAGTATCAGCTAGCTTAGCTCCCTCAATGACTTGGAAAACTTTATGCTCTACTTTTGGTAGTGACCATTTTCCAATTCTTTTTGATCTACCCTTTTCAAAAATCGAGCCAATGCCATTCAAACCTTTATTACAGTATAAATTAAATAAAAATACACTTTCAGACGAATGGTCAAAATTTTCCTCATTCCTTGAAAACCTTATTTCTGAACTTCCTCCCATTCTTCCTCATTCCTTAAATGAATGTCTCAGCTCACTTATAAATTGTATGCATACAGCTGCTAAAAATTCTTTTCCTGCAAAGGTACAAAATTTGACTCATAGGTCCCCTCCATGGTGGGATCACGAGTGTACAGTAGCAGTGTCAAATAGGAAGAGCGCTGAGGAAATGTATTGTGAGAATATGACAAATGAAAATTTTGATAATTTAACTACAGTTTCGTTTAATACAAAACAAATTCTACACTCTAAAAAATCAGAGGGGTGGAAAAATTACTGCTCAACTATTTCTCCTCATGTTCATTCAGCTTGTGTATGGAAGTCAATACGAAAATTTCGTGGCTCTTATAGGGAACCTTCCCCTCCTTACCCTAATAATATGAGTTGGTTTGAACAATATATGGATAGACTGGCTCCTCCGTTTGTTCCCAATTATTTTAATTCTTTGTCTCATTCTCTTACTCATGATGCAAGTTCCCTTCCATTTTCCTTGCAGGAATTGCGTCTTGTGCTTTCTTCTCTTAAAGATTCTTCTCCTGGAGCAGATGGAATCCCTTATTCTTTTTTGATCAATGCTGGAGAAAAACTTTTAAGTTATTACCTTGAAATGATAAATTTGATGATTGATGTAGGTATTGTCCCATCGGCAATGAAAACCCAAATTATTATACCAATTTTAAAGCCAGGTAAAGATCCTGAAAATCCTGATAGCTATCGTCCAATAGCCATGTCTTCTGTATTGACGAAGATAGTTGAACACCTAATAAAAAATCGACTTGAATGGTTAATTGAAAGTAAGAATCTTTTACCTGAATCTCAATATGGTTTTCGAAAAAGCAGAGGTACTTTAGATAGTTTATCTTTATTTGTTACTGATATAAGACTCTCATTTTCAAGAAATGAGTCCATTGTTGCCGCATTTCTTGATATATGTTCTGCTTATGATAATGTTATACTTTCAGTTCTAAAATATAAGATGGAAAGCCTATGTCTTCCAGGTAAACTTATAAATTTTATACTTAATTTATTTATAGACCGTACAGTTCAACTTAGAGTTGATGGTGAAATTAAATGCTCTAGATCTTTGTTTAAAGGTCTACCTCAAGGTTCTGTGCTTAGTCCACTTCTTTTTAATATTTACACCTATGACCTTAATAGGTCTGTTTTACCTTATTGCAGATTACTACAATATGCTGATGATCTGGTGTTATACGTTGCAAATCGTGACATTTCAAATTCGGCCCAGATCATATCGCAAGCTCTTGAGTCATTGCACATCTGGTTAGGTAATAATGGCCTAGATATTGCTCCCCTAAAGAGTTCTGTTGTTATTTTTACCAGAAAACGGCTAAAACCAAGACTTGACATAATGTTAAATAACACAAGAATACCTGTTGAAAATGAAAAAAAATTTTTAGGTCTCATTTTAGATAGCAAGTTAAACTTTTTGTCACATTTAAACTATATTTCAGTAAAATGCGAAAGAAACCTTAATATTATAAGGTGTTTGGCTGGTGTTTGGTGGGGTGCTCATCCTTATTACCTAAAGCTTCTCTATAATGCTATTATTCGTAGTGTTATAGATTATGCTTCATTTTTATATGAACCCGCTTGTAAAAAGGCACTCAACAAACTGGACTTGATCCAAGCAAGAGCTCTACGCATTGTCATAGGTGCAATGAAGTCAACCCCTAAAAATGCGATGCAAGTAGAATGTGACGACCCTCCTTTTGATTTAAGACGCCAATATCTATCAGATATGTTTTTATTTCGTTTGTTCCAGTTTTCCTTCCATCCCATTTTCCCAAAATTACAACTTTTGTATAATTACACTTCTCTGCCTTATTGGAATCATAAAAAAACCCCTTGTTTAGTTGTAAGTTATGCAAAAATTATGAACCTTAAATACACTACTCATAGAACTCTTAAAATTGCTCTATTTGAATTTGATTACCAATGTGCCTTATTTAAACCCACTATACATCTTAACTTAGATTTATTGAAAGGAGATGTTTTTGCTAATAAGCATTTTCTTAGGGTTAAAGATACATTTTGGCATGGCTGGCATTACATCTTCACAGATGCTTCTAAAATGGCACAAAATGGGTGTGTTGGTGTTGGTTTATTTCATCAAAACTACAATATAGTTCAAAAGATTAAGTGCCCCCCTGAAACTTCTGTGTTTGTTGGAGAATGTAGGGGTATTATGGAGGCAATCAACTATATATTGTTGTTTAAATTAAATAAAACCGTAATTTTTTCAGATTCATTAAGTGCTCTTCAAGCCTTTCACAGTAATCCCTTCAAAACAGGTTCCAAGAACTGGATCATATTTAAGTGCAAGGAACTGTTGATGAGATGCTTAGCTTTAGGTTATTCTGTTCAGTTAGCCTGGATTCCGAGTCATAGTAATATACCTGGAAATGAAATGGCAGACAAGACTGCAAAGCAGGCAGTTATTTGTGGTGATAAAGTACCATTCAAAAATTATCCCCAAGACCTTTTGCTTCTCCCTAGTCAAGATTTAAAGCTGAGGTGGTCGAAAAGGTGGTTAGTAAGCAGTAAGCGAACTGGATATAACTATGCCAAATATCAACCGAATATTCAATGTAAACCCTGGTTTTTTAAATATAAATATAATAGAAAAATTATATCAACAATATCAAGATTGCGATTTGGCCATTGCTGTTCTGGTGTTCATTTAAAAAAACTCAGAATCAAAGATTCCTCTATATGCGAGTGTGGTATAGATGAAGCCAATTTAAATCACATCTTCTTTTCATGCCCCATTTTCGACCATAAATCATTATTCGATTCATTAATACAATATAAATATCCATTACCTGTACATATAGACAACATTCTATGTAATATAAATCATATTTCAATATACATAATATCATGTTTTGTAAATACAAACAATATTAAATTGTAGTTCTCAGTTGTGTGTAAATAATTTTAACAGTATCTCATGTAATTTTTTGTTTTCTCTCATTTTTCATTATAAATAATACATTATCACATTGTATTTTCTGTAGTTAGTAAGTTTTAGATATTTTTCCATTGTTTCAGATATGTATATAATACACCAAATTCAAAATCCCGTTCAAGATTAGAATATCCTTTCTGACGTGACATTGGCAAAAATGTTCTAAACAATTGCCATAAAAAAAAAAAAAAAAAAAAAAATCTACGCCACTGATAATTTACTATATGAATTACAAACAGCTACTATTACACCTTTAAACAGCGGAAGGAGTTTCAAGAAACCCTGAAGGGCCGCCAGCCGGCGTGAAGTGTATTTTGCGCTAAATTTTATGGTGTTTCAGCAGAAAAATAGGCTATTGAGTTCAAGCAGTGCATTCTATAAGTTCTAATTGTTCACTAAAGGTGATTCCCGACAGAACTTTCGTCTCCAGCGGTATTTTACCGTCTATTCTGGGAAAGAAGAATGCTGTGAAAACCTGGAGTGCGTAGTAATGTACCTACCTAACAGTTTTGCAAAGACAAACCACGTAGCATTTCATGAATGCGCCCTTACTACAAATCGAGAGTGCTGTGACTTGTAACCGTCTAGGCTTAGTGTTGTTTT
This sequence comes from Plagodis pulveraria, assembly GCA_963890685.1. NCBI lineage: Eukaryota > Metazoa > Arthropoda > Insecta > Lepidoptera > Geometridae > Plagodis > Plagodis pulveraria. The sequence continues at coordinate 3,668,689 of OY982977.1, forward strand.
AAGTTCATATTAATTTTAGGATAATTAAAGCGTTTATTTTGTATTAGTCAGCTTATGGTTGGTTTTTTTTTTTGGATTATGATTGTGTCTGCTATTACATTACCAAAAATAAAGAAATTACTTAACTGTTGGTGTAGTTTTGTCTTTTTATTCATCTACTTTCCTTTATTTTTAAGGAATAGTGTGGCAAACGAGCATGATATCGAACTTACCTAGCCTATAAGATCAGAGGGGGAAGAAAAATGCTTCTCACGGCCCTGCTATGAGTTCGCCACCCAATAGTCTTTTATGCGCCACCAATAGAAGCACACACTGATCCATCTCATCATCACTGTTGTATGCTCAATGCGTGGCAACATCCCACTCACACCGACCTTAGTTGTGGCATGCTGCCACGAATTTTGTCTTAGTCGCGTTGCACGACATCCAACAAGAGATCCTATTATCTCTACGAACTGTTCGGTATATAGGTACCAATAAATGAAACGCACAATTGCACTTCGTTTATTTTTAATAAGAACCAAAAGTCTTATAACACAGCTTCTACGTTTCACATTAAAATCTTCTTCTTCGTACTGGTTAGAATGTTGGCGTGAGCATGGTCATCACCTCAGAGTTCGTAGGTAGTTAGTCTGACAATCCGTTGGTATTCCTTTCGTGTCGCTGCCTGTGTTCTTCTGGTGCATTTGTTGACAGCTTTGGTTGATCTTGAAATCTTGAATGCATAGGTGATCTTCTTTGAGCCTTATTGTTTTCAATTTGACCATGCACAACGAATAATTTCATAGCAACATTATTGCGCCGCAAGACATATCCAACGAGCGAAATTGGTGTAAATGTGGGCTGGAACGGTGAAATATGGACGCTGTTTGATGCAGAGTTTTGGAAAATGTCCTGAATTGGGTTCATCGTACATTAGCATCACTTCCCTCCAGAGCCATAAATTAATAAATACCTACTTTGCGCCTGGTAAACGACATGGTACAATACTACTTCTAATCTTGCTGCCATGTTTGTAACTCTTTTCATAGGTAAATTATGAATGAACAAACACAATAATAACATGATTTTTTGAAGTTTTACCACAATTGAATACGTTACGTCAGCCATCTGACTGCAAATTTCTCAGTGACATGACATTTGTAGATTTTTGACAGATTCTCGATAGCCAGCCTTCGAGCTTACGTTAGAATTAGGTTCGTGCTCGCGATTTCATACAAAACTTTTTACGTGACAAAACATTCACGTTAAAATCTCGACACGTTAGTTGTCAAAACCTTTTTTTCTGTCAAAATTTAGTTCCTTTTACGCACTGTAGAGGCGCTGATCAAATCCTATACAAAATGGTGACATTTCGATACGTTTACGAAACGGTTACGATTTCGCAAGTTATTCGTGCTTGGGCTACAAGCAAGATGCGAGTCGAGCTAAGTAAGCTAATAATAAATTTTTCAAAGAGTTTGTATTTTTATATTTACTTTTAAGGTTGAACTGGCCAGTCGCTTCTTCATACAAACGCCGTAGGGTGATCACTCCCATTTGAGATTTTAGGTCCAGAATTAAGCATAATACCGATTGATCTCATCACTATCTAGGCTTGTATGGTAACGAAATTTCAAAAATATATTTAAGTTGAAAGTTATGAGCCTCGAAAACTTTCTATGAAAATGTTTCGAGGCTCATAACTCTCAAATTAATTATCTTATTAAAAATTCGGCATCATACAAGCCTAGATAATGACGAGATCAATCGGTATTCAATCGGCTTTGTTTTAGACCTAAATCCTGAAATAAGGGATTGATCACCCTACCACGTTTGTATGGAGAACGGGCCGGCCAGTTCACCCTTAAGCTCTTTGGTTTTCCAACCAAACTCTATGATACTACATAGAGTAATAATAATAATAGAGACCGTCTATGGCTTCAGCAGCGTGTTCACTTTATGCCCAAATAAATTGTGACTGTTATTTTATATGTGTTATAAGTGGTCAGGTTTTATATTCCTGATAGGTTAGCCTATGACCACTACCTCACCTGATGGTAAGTGATGATGTGGTCGAAGATGTTGTTCAGGCTAACCTAGATGTACTGGCTCTCAAGGACGGCTGCCGGAACACACCGTTGGGTTCTTGGCGACAGATTTTCTACTTGAGAAAGGTAGCTAGCCAGGCGGGTAGGACCGACGGCATTACGTGCCCTCCGAAGCACAGAAGCACTCAGTAGTAATGTCACTAGCGGTCACCCATCCAACTCATGACCGCGGGCGACGTTGCTTAACTTTGCTGATTGGTTAAGAACAGCTAAGTAAACTTCGCTACGAGCGCTTCAAATATATGGTACTTTTTTCTTCCTTTTTTGCTTAAGACTCATGGATAGGTTAAATAATATATCGCACATCTAAATATAGGGTAGCTCAACTCAAAATAATTCAAATTGGAGCTATTGCAATAATCGAAATCTGCGTAAAAAACGAATGAACTCTAAAAACACATGTGTACAAATAAAATGTAGATAGCACTGTAAGTCAGACTTTCTGACTTGTTCCATATACACTCTATCGAAAATAATCACGTAAATTACCTATCAGTATTTTTTGTTGAAATCTCTTCTTTCTGATAATATAAAAACATGAATACATTACTATTGTAATTGTTCCCAGAAAATGCAAAAAAAAAGAAAAAAACTCAAATCAGTTTTTTAATCTTAAGACCTTCTGAGGATGCTTCGTGTAGAAGCGTAACGCCTAGAAAATTCTTCCGATTTGGCTGCGTAGCGTTTGTGACGTCACGTAGAATTAACAGGTCAATTGTGTTGATATCTCACTAGATATATTTTTTAAGTGTAAATATTAAAAAATAGTCATTTAAATATGAATTTGATGTTTTCTTAATATATTTTAAAATATTTGTTATTACTAAGTACCTACTTTTATTAGATTGTTTCATTGTACCGCATAACGGAGCCCTATTTACGAGTGTCCGATGCCTTTATGTATGTCCGTCCGTATTTCATTCCGTATTACACACTTTACTTAAAAGTAAAACCAGTAGTAAGTTTTACTGATTTTTAGCTCGTAAACGGAATAAGTAACAATCCTGAAACTTTTGATGTATTGTATAGAACATTTAACAAAATTTTTGATGTATTTTTTACATTCGAAAGCTGATGCGGTATGTGGTCCTATTTAAATTTGAGTGAGACTGTTCGTCAGAGCAGTCTTTGAGTTGTTCCTAATAATGCGTATTTTAATTTTAAAGTCGGTTTTTTGTTAAAGTTTCGTAATGTTCTGTAGGTGTAAGTTTTGGCTTAAAAACCTTTAGGGAGTTAAACCAGAATCATAAAATTTGCCTACAAGCAAGTCCTTAAAGCACAAAGTATAAAAAATTGAAATTAAAAAAATCTTACAAAACAGCTAGTAAATGTAATAAAACTTTTTTAATATCTATATTCTTTATTATTCATCGATAATTATATTATTTTATTAAACAACTTTAAACGGTTTAAATCGCGTATATTTATCTATATTTTTGTCCCGTAAACCGTTTAAAGTTCATTAATTACTATGTGTAATAATCGCGAATACCGAAGACAACTTTATATCATCTTAAGTCTGAGCTTCTCTCTTTTATTTGCATTTTACCATAGTAATATATCTATTTTTTTACATTATTAGAAAGAAGAGATTTAAAGGAAGAAAAAACTTTTTCTCTTTTTAAAAACGCTACTTAATATATTGCCAGGAGAATTTTCGTTTGAAAATTAGGGTGTTTTTTCGATGTGAAGTCAAAATAAGGTGAAAAAAAATGTTTTAAAAATCAAAAATGTACAAGTGCTCTTAGCTCGGAGTAGGCATCGTGCCTACTCGAAGCTTAGAGCAACGCCGCGGCAACACTGGACCGCGCAACAATCCCTTTGAAAAGCAAAGTAATAAAAATATGAAATAATAAATTACATGCACAAGAGACTATTAACAAAAAAAAATTACAAACCTCGGCAAAAAGACGCCGTTTTAAAATCGAAATTCCAAAGAAACGCACAAAGTACTTTGCTTCAACATTTGTTCTAGGAACCGCGAAGGAACTCTCTGAGTTACTTAACTACTGTCTTCTGGTAAGTATAACCCGGGAGTTTTCAAACCTAAAGTAAAAAGCTTCTATCTGATTCCTATGCTTTACTAGGAGTGGTTCACCGCAGACCACAGCGTAGCTTAATATGAGATAAACAGTGCTCAAATGTTAATAATTAGTTTGCAGGTACGGCAATCGCTAACGAAGTCGCAGGTACAGCTAGTTTTAATACAAATTACTAAGTCGCAATAGAACTTTTTGTGCGAGTTTGTCCGGGGAAGCATGATTGTTACCATGCTTATGTCTAATGCCAATCAGGAATATTCACATTGCTGTGTTCCGGTTCGAAGGGTATGGTTGCCACTTGTGATGAACTGCATCTGTTATAGGTATCATCCGGCCCGTCCTTACAAAGTAATTTATAAGTGAAGTCAGCCATATCGGTATATGATATTATAATATGTATAAGCAGACATAATACTTGGGGACAAACAGGCAACACTACGGTTAAATGGGGGATTAAAATCTCAAAATATAAGTGTTGGTCTTTGTTTCTTTTTTTTTCAAATTAGCTTACCTGTTATATTGAACATTGTTTTAAAAAACAGGGTAACCCTGTGAAAATTGGCATCAATGGTGTTTGATGTTAGGATAAAATTCAACGGTTTTAATTTTGACATTCTGTAACATAATTTTAATATTAAGTTTACTTGCCGATGGTACGTAATTGTTTTCAGTTGTTTTTACTCGTCCATTGTAATTCCTGCACACTTTTATAACGTTAGTCATCAATGTGTGTTTTCCTTACAACCACGTTGTCGCCACTGCACACACACATGGAGCGGGTCAAACTTATGATCCAATTATTGGCTGATATTTTTTTGGCACTTAGAAGCTCAAACTCGCTATCTAGACATATTTATGGTCGAAGACTAGGACCCCATTGCTTTAGTACCATTTTTGGATACGTTAGCTGAAAAGGTAAAAACGTCATATTCCTCTATATTTATTACAACTCCGTGGTCAGTATCTAAGTTGAACATCAAACCTTTTTGCATCTTCTTTGACCAAGATAATGTAATTCATAGAAAAAAAACAATAAATTGAAGGACATGTTATTGCGTATTTTATGATTTCATATTTATTTTGTGAATTATTGCGTTTCTTGCATAAAAAAAACATTGTATAAAATGGAAGCCGCGTTCGACAAGCTTCAGCAGACAAAAACTAACGGAGTTGACAATCTCACCAAGTGGATAAAGGACGGTAAAATCGAAATTTTCCTGTTTTACCCATAAAACTTTTTATTTTAAGAAGTACATCTGAATAGGCAATCAAGGGTCCAGGATAGAATGAAAACTGGTAGTTAAAATTTGATAATGTTGTACTGGAGATCAGTAGAACTAAAACTGAACAAATAGTCAGCGAGTTCAGTGGCACATCCAGTTTTTTTCATATAGCCTTAAATTATTTAATTAGGTTCAATGATACAAAATAATGATGCTATTTAACAAGATAAATTCAGACTGAATTGGTAACAAGTCTATGCCTATTTCCATATATTTAAAGAATAACACACAAAAAAAGACATTGGTTTGCCGAGATAAGGTGACCATCTCTTCTCGTGGTTGCCGCGAGAGGAGACTTAGAGTAAAATAGGGTTAGCAACAAAAATAGGGTTGTGCCTTCTGAGAAACTGCGTTCCCAAGTCGAAAAGTAAGCATTATGGTATATGGAGGGCACGTAAAGATGTCGGTTCCGGTTGTCGTAGGATGACAGTCGTTACAGCATGGTGGTAGGGCATTTTGCGAAATCGAGCCTGGCTAGCTACCACCTTCAGGTAGAAAATGTGTCGCCAAGCACCCAACGGTGTGTTCCGGCAGCTGTCCTTGAGAGCCATTAATTCTAGCTTAGCCTGAACAACATCTTCGAATACATCATCACTTACCATCAGGTGAGATAGTGGTCAAAGGTTAAACTATAAAACATAAAAACAAAAAAAAACGTAGTATCAAGCAAAATAATAATATGCTTGCACTTTTTATATTACAAAATCACAAATATACGATAGGAAAAATTTAAGTCATGTGCGGAATTCGAACCCGCGTCCATCCACCCCTTGAGCTAGGGTATGCTCTAACCAATTGAGCTAACATGACATGACGTCATAACTCAAATCATTCCTATCGTTCTATTAACCATCGTATTGGGATGGACTATTTTTTTTCCCTATCATATATTTGTGATTTTGTAATGTAATCCGCATAGCAGGCGTTATTGCAAACCTAACACTATTAAAAATACTTTTTATTTATTCCAGCAAAAATAATAGAACAAACACAAGAAGCAGAAGATGGAACTAAGAAGCTGTTCGATGGCGTCAAGGACAAAAAGAATGTTGGTTTTGGAGAGTTCATGCAAGTCATCACCAAGTTAGCATCAGATCATAAGCACACAATCGAGAAGGTCACTAAAATGCTGTTGGATGCCTTTCCTCAATTCCAGGGTACGTTGGTGGGAGCTGCCGCTTCTGCTCTGAAGGGTGCTTTTGGAAGAGGAAAATAAGATAAATAAGAACATTACTTCCGTTTATTAATTTTTTGGTATATTGAGACTGGTGTAAAAATACATTGCAAAAGCGAAGAATATGGCGTGATGCAAGCAGAGCATAAAATAAGCCAAATTATCTTAGGGCCAATTTCATCATGCTGGGGTTTAACTATACTCGGATAGTGTTCTTTTTTTTTTTTTTTATTCATTATAGGCAAACATTTGGCCCCTATCTCACCTGATGGAAAGCGATGATGCGGCCGAAGATGTAGCATGCTTGCCTAAAAGATACCTATTCACTCTAGACTCTATTATAGATATTCTATATTATAGATGTAATAACACGCGTTTGCTATCATAAAATGTCGAACCTTTTGGCAGTAATTGAATCTGTTGGAATTCTGCCGTGGAAAAAGACTCATTTATTTGTCTTTTCTGATACGTGACAGCCACTGTAAGCATATCAATAATGTGTATTAGCAGCTGTAGGAGTGGTCATATTTGTTTTTAAATAATTAAACTGTACCGCTGATTTTGACGGTATAATTTTTAATCTTGGAATTAATGTTTTCCTATAAAATAGGCCTGGTGTGAGATTTTACAATAGTCAATATTATGGTGAATTTAAAATATTGCAACGTTTTGTGACAAATGCCTTTCATATTTTATTGGATACATATTATATTAAAGTTATTCTCATAAATTTTCATCCTAGTTTGGTCTCTTCTTCTTCTTGTGCCATATCCTAACGGATGTCGGCGACCATCTTTCTAAATATGACTCTTTCCTGAGCTGTTCTGCTTAGAACAGCGGCGTCTGCAGTACCAGTCCAAGATTTTAAATTGTCACACCAAGCTATTCTCCTTCTGCCTCTGCCCCTCATTCCCTCTATTTTTCCTTCAATAATAGTTTTTTTTTTTTTTTTTTGTAGTAAAATTGGCAAAAAAATATTTATGATGATTAAAAAATTAGTAGAAGCGTATAGAAAAAAGCATGATGATGATTAAAATTTTGATTGAGTTTTCGACGAAATTACCTTATACAATGCGTGCATTAAATTTATGATTACTTAAATTTGTTTACAATTGTTAGTTCTTAGATTACATTCGCATCAAATTGCTCCGAAAATGACACTCATTCTGAAGTTTACATTATTCTTTTTATGTTATTAGGTGATGAGTCAGACAACTCGCCTGTCAGGTGGTAATGGAAAGCATCACGCCTGTTCATTATAGTTGCAGTTGCCACCTGTCTCATTCTTCTGAACATCGTACTGCACCCATCACTGCAAGACGTTTTATTTTCTACCCAAATTAGTTCCTATGCCCTGGTACTCACGGTCTTATATCGCGTTCGGAGAGTTATATACTTATATCGTTTTAGGCATACAGAGAAGAAAGGTTCAGGTAATATAATGCCTTTTACGCCTGAACACAGTAGTGTTTGTACACGTATCTTTCTATGGTATCCACCAAGATGAACTTTTGCTAAACCGACTTTCCATCTGGTAAAAATATTTTAGCAATGATGGCCGAGCGGTAATAGCTATGGACTGCCGTGCCGCAGTACCCTGATTTGATCCCCACCGCTGGCTTGAGCTTCACCGCATGGTGGAAGGGCATTTTGCGATTGCCCGCCTGGCTAGCTACCACCCTCAACTAGCAAGTCTGTCGCCAAGCACCGAAAGGTGTGTTCCGGCAGTAGTCCTTGAGAGCCAGTGAAATTACAGGCACAATGAGACTTAACAACTATGTCTCAATGTGACGGGCGCAGTGCAATTCGTGACTTGTGATGAATTGCAACTGTTATAGGCAGAGGTTAGTCCACTTAACATCAGGTGGGCCTCGAGCTTGTACCGTAACGATAACATAAAAAAAAAAAAAAAAAAAAACGAAATTAAGCTAGTTTGCATTACCAATGTACAGTAAAAACTGTGTTAATTAGTATACACTGAAGGGTTGTCGATGTAAAAGTGTTAGCAAAGCTGAGTATGCTAATATGCCCCGGTGGACTATCCTTCACACTGCTCTGTCACACTAGTGTGATGAAAATGAAATCCTTAACTGAAAAAGATGAAATACTGTTCGTTTAGCATTTATTTCCAAAGTCATGATAGTGCTAGAGACTCGCGATTTGTCCTTTTTTCTAAATTATGATATAATTTTAAAAGCTGTAACCTATCAGAAAGATGATCCGCACGGATCATCTTGACCGCAAACAGAGGGATCATCATGCCCCGTACCAGGTTTTAGCACATTGAGGTCAATAAAGTAACCTCGTAAGTTTTTTTTGGCGACCAAACCATTTCTACAACAAAATTAAGTATTTTCTGAAGCCGCAAATGTAACAATTATTCCATATAACCACATACGAAAAATGTTGCATGGTCTCAAAGTCAGACTTACCTTAGATCAACAGTACACAATTTTTATTTTTAATCACAACACGTCACAGTTAGCTCGTGCCGCCATGACACTTTAACTAGCGGCTGGGTAATGCTGGGCCTACACTTTACCTAAAAATCAGGTAGATGGCTTTAATTGTTTTGTCATAACAGAGAAGGATCATCATACCCCAAGGGATCAACTTGTACCACTATCCCCTATATATGAATATACCAAAGTTTCATATATTTTTCATCATAATTATAAATAATAAAAGTGATATATACAAAAAATCTTTTATGTTATTATTTTTGTAGATCATGATATTTAATTTTTTATGGATATATATTATTTGTATCAGCTTGCTCGTATGGCTGGTCACTCGGTGGTAAGTAATTACCGTCGCCTACGAACACCCGCAACACCAGAGGTCTCAAGAATACGTTGCCGGGGAATATACTCTCTTTTCGACTCACTCGGCTCACTCGGATAGGTTGGAGACACATCAAAAGTGCCTAGTGATCAAGTACGTTTTCGATTATTGTCGCTATAGAGAATTTTATTCGTGTGCTTTTCTGACGAGCTCTTTTCGGTATGCGGCCTGATACAAGACGTCCTCGAGTTTGGAGTAGCTCTGGACGTCAAGAACGTTTAAAATTCGGTCAAGAAGTTCCTCCGTATGGAGGGGGAATAATAATGGTTTGGGCAGGTATTTGGATCGGTGGACGAACAGATCTCACTTGGATCAGGGGCAACCTCAATGATCACATTAATGTGGAGAGTATTGGTTCAGAAGTGATCTTACCACTGCAAAGCTGTTTGGGTAATTAGTTTCGTCTAATGCACGATAATGCACCTCCACACACGGCTAGAATCGTAACTCGTACTCTTGCCGATGTTCGCATCAACGTTCTGCCGTGGTCTGCTCAATCGCAAGACCTCAATCCTATTGAACATGCATAGGATATGTTACAAAGAAGAGCTCTGCTAAGTATGGATGCCGTGTATACCCCGCAACCCGCCGCTTTTTGACTTGTTACAAAGAACGTGGGAGGCAATTCTTCAAAGTGATTTTTATGAACTGACTTTAAGCATGCCAAATTGTGTGCTTGTATGATTACTGTATTTAGTAGCAATACAGATTATTGATTAATATAATTTTACAATAAAAATGGCAAAAATCCTAATTTTGCATTTTTGATTGACGACATTAACTTAGGTTACATTACTTGAAATTGAAAAATAATTATTTTCTTTATTCATACATAATATACGGGTTTGTTGTAAACTTAAATATAGGAATTAAATTAAAAAGCCAATCTGGATAATTAGATTTGGTATATATTAATTGAATATTTTTTAAAGTTCAAAATATACACTATCCCTAGGCACTTTTGATGTGTGTACTTCACATGGCAGCTGGTTACACATTGCGGCAATGCGAGGCAGCAAGTGCTTTGAGGATGACAAGGTTGTAGACTTCCAGACATTAACTTGAAGTTCATGAAACATCATGCTTTATAGGGACGCCCAATGGCGAAATCCAGCTGCAGGTAATAAATCGAACAGTTGCTGAAAACACTCCCCGTGATAGATACGGTAAAAGACGCAGAGTTATCCAACATCCCTACGCATTGCCAAAGGGTTGCACCGATTGGAAAAAGCTTGATCGTCAAAGATTTGAATCACTGCGTTGAATGCGGTCAAATGGAAGAAACTGGTACTGCGAAGCTTCTGCCCAGTCGTAAGAGCAGCACTCCATATCAGACCAAACCTGAGCCTTATAAAGTTGCAGGCCCGACATGAAGTACCATCTCGCCTTTGCGAGCATACCAAGCTTCTTAGAGGCTAATTAAGTCTTATCTTCCAATTAAACGACGCTTGATATACCAACGCCAAGTACTTTGATGCTAATTGAGTTGACAAGGGGAGTGTCGTCAATACGGAGGGATACAACAAAGAGGGATAGTATAATTTAAACGTACAAACTTGTGTTCCTGTGGTTAAATTGGACTAAGTTCAGTCAGCCCCACTTCGAGACCTATGACAATAATAAATATATAAATTCAATTAAATTTAGCATCAATAGACACCTCTTTATATTTTCCGTTATTCCGATTCCGTTTTTACCATTTGGGTACGGAACCCCAAAAAGAGCCATCTTAAGACATCAACCAGGACCGATGGCTTAACATGCCTTCAAACATGGAAGCGTTCAGTAGCGATATCATTAGTCAACCAAGTTACGATCGCGGCGGACGTAGCTTAGCTTAGCTGATCGGTTCACAACGGCTAAGTTAACTCGCTCCGACCTACGGACGCTTCAAAATATATAGCTTAGGATAACTCTTAAGGAACCAATAGGAACTGACGTTATACACAAATTGTCATCATTAGCAGGTCCATGGTTCGAATCCCGCCCAGAGCTTGAGCTTCACCGCATGGTGGAAGGGCATTTTGCGAATGCCCGCCTGGCTAGCGACCACCCTCAAGTAGAAAATCTGTCGCCAAGCACCTAACGGTGTGTTCCGGCAGCAGTCCTTGAGAGCCAGTGAAATAACAGGCAAAAAATGAGAAATAACAACTGTCTCAAGCTGATGGGCGCAGTGCAGTTCGTCACTTGCGATGAAATGCATCTGTTATAGGCAGAGGATACCGCTTAACATCAGGTGGGCCTCGAGCTTGTTCCTTCACAATAACATAAAAAAAAAAAAAAATTGTGTATAAAGCATCTATAAGTAACCAACCCAATAGTATAATTTCAACTAAATGAAATATTTTTTTTGTTTTTATGTACTACTACTCAACATTTCCATTTATCTAACATTACATTTAAAATTGTCCTGCTATATGACCAATGTTGTCAAATTGACATACTGTTAATATAAAGCATTTTAATATATTTTTCCTGTTTTGTATGAGGTCATTCTCGGTTATATTTTAGTAAAGTGTAAATTGATTAAAAAATAAAAACACCCGACAGCAATTTATTTATTTTCGTTAAATGTTTTATGATTTCATTTAAATTAAAACTGCAAGTTATATATATTTTTGGAATCGTTATTAAACAGACCTTCATTTTAATATCCCTGAACCTGTTCTACTCTCCTGCGGCGAGGCGCTCCCACCTCTGCTCTGCGGCCCTCAAATCTACTCTGTACCTGGCGAAGTGCTGGTGAGGTGTGCCAGCCTCCACTCTCCTGCAGAGTGGCACTCCTGACTCTGCTCGACTGCTCTCACCTCCAAGTTCCTGGCGAGATGCTCCTGATTCTTCTACTTCCGGCTAGATTATACAAATTTTCTCTACTTTTCTAAATTGTTTAGGCTAGTTATACACAACCCAATTAATATTTAAGACCTTTAAGTCACGAAACTAGGCATCAGTGAGATATAACGAGAGTTTTTCTTTTATGTGTTTTATGTTCATGTAGTCATCCTATTCTTTCTCTATTTTATTTATTTACTTGCAACTCTCTTTTTCCATTAAGTCACACTCAATGTCTATTACGTAACAGTTTACTCCTAAATGTTTTCTCTTATTCCATTACGTGACAGTTTGGCAAAAGAAAATAAATTTTGAAAAAAAATATTTATATGATGTATTTTCAAATATGTACACTGTTGGTGCATCTTATATAAATACCCAATTCAATGGGTTTTTAGGGTTTAAAAGGAAAATGTTTTATTTCTCAAAGTATTTATATATTAAAGAAACTCACAAACATACATGCATGAACCCTGCTAACATAACTTTTTTGAAGCGCTCGTAGAGAAGTTTACTTAGCTGTTCTCAACCGATCAGCAAAGTTAAGCAACGTCGCGCGCGGTCATGATTTGGATGGGTGACCGCTAGTGACATTACTACTGAGCGTTTCCGTGCTTCGGAGGGCACGTTAAGCCGTCGGTCCCGGTTGTTGTCTTAGGATGGCAGTCGTTATAGCATGGTGGTATGGCATTTTGCGAATGCCCGCCTGGCTAGCTACCACCCTTAAGTAGAAAATCTGTCGCCAAACACCTAACGGTGTGTTCCGGCAGCTGTCTTTATGAGCCAGTACTTCTAGGTTAGCCTGAACAACATCTTCGACCACATCAGCACTTACCATCAGGTGAGATAGTGGTCAAAGGCTAACCTATCAGGCATATAAAAAAAAAATAACACTCCGTTTATTGGGTAGTCTTAATTAATTAATCCAAATCACATTTGCTATCGATTCTAGTGTTTTATGCAATGCATTGCAGACGAAGAAGTCGCTTTCCTGATGGTATACGTTCGCCTATCCATTACAGTGACAGTGTCACAAGGATTATGATCCTTGTTGATCTTTTCTGGCTTTTCAATCCGATACGCTAGTATTCGTGTCTCGAAAATATCGTATCAAACTAGGTAAGATGATGCGACGCGTGATCAAAATGCTGGCACCTATTTGGCTCAAAAAATAAGCATTGCAATTCAACGGGGCAATGCTGCCAGCATGCTGGGCACGCTGCCAACTGGTAGTGGGCTAGAGCATTTGGACTGCCTATGAGTCCAAATGCTTTTATTGTAGTAGCTGTAGTGTTGTATATAGTTCGTAGTATTTTGTTAATAAAGGCATACCATATAAAAAAAACTAGGTTTTTAGGTAAGAATCCAAGCCCCTCCAATGTCGTTACCCCTACATGTAAAGTAGCGTATTGACGCAATACACGCACACTCGACAATGCCATTGGTTCTTCAGTCATCAATGTGTGCAAACAGTAGGCTTCTTCAATATCTCAAAGAAACCTGCCATGCGTGGAGATTTTGGCAAACTCCCCTAACAATAGAAGTTATAGTTCTTGGACATGGCTGTTGATGATAAATTGAAATCTATACCTAAAACTATAACAGGTCCAATTCTCCAAGATCTTAAGTTCCGTACATTGAAGATAATATGCTGATACTGATGTAAAAACGGTATTTGTTTTTATTTTTGTCTGTGTGTCTGTATCATGGCCGCGTATCCCGCCAAAACTACTGAATGAATTTTAATGAGAGTGAGCATGATTTCAGTTCATACTACGAGGTAAGACATTATACACTTTCCATCCCGAAATTCAGTACGGTTCCTTTGGGAGAGGGGAAGAAAATCAAAATTTACACTTGGTTATAATTTATTAACGCCTAGTCCAATTTCATACATTCTTGTTATTGTTAGAAAAGTGGTGCTTTTAAGATTATCCCGTTAATATTTCAAAGTCGTCAGTTGTGTAATTCATAATCTAAATATTTCGTTCCAAATAACTTGAAACCCGGAATGTACAGGAAACTTTGAAAGTACGGCTCAGTTTAAGCTAGCAATCTCTTTTTATCGTAAAGGCATAGTCTATAGACAATGTTGGACTACTCCAAAAGCTGTAAATAAAGGTAAAACCGCCACAATATATGGACACATTACTAAAATTGAAAACTTATACAGGGTTATCAAGGATAGGAATATGAATAACTTTAACCACGAGGGTAACCTTAAAATCGTGAAATAAATCAACTGTTCTATACTAAGAGTCCACTTAGGCGCAGCTAAGGTATAAGATAATTGTGTTTTTTGTTTACTCTCATTCAGCTTAGTCTCCTGATATCTCTTTATTGACATTTTGTTGCAATTTTAGTACTTAACATTAATGGTTTTTATTACTCTATCAATATTTTTTATTCATGGGCATTTACAAAAATGTCATTGTATTATTTAGGATTTTGAGATTAATTAGTATAGCTAATATCAGCTAGAGACTACTGACTTAACTGAGAGGCAACGAAGCAGATGGCTCAAGAGGGCAAAGCTGGCCTTGCTAAGATAAAACTATAATATCTAGCACATTCGCCGCAATCCGTTTTTTGAAACTGTCTCTCTTTTGCCGTATACATTTCGGAGACTGCGCAATGGAAGTGCACAATCTTATATAACTTCGTTCTACCACCAAACAAGGATCGGCTTTCGCATCGGCCAAAACCTACTATCTTCTGGAAAATACGACCCGGGAGTTTTCAAATCCAAAGTAAAAAGCTCTTTTCATAGCTATGCTTATATGCTATGCTTTATGCTTAGTAAACTAAGAGTGCTTCGCCGCAGATCACAGCGTTGCATAATATGAGATAAACAGTGGTCAAATGTGAATAATTAGTCTGCAAGGATGGAAATTGTGAAAGAAGTCGCAGGTACAGCTGGATATAGCTAGTAAAACAAGTATCATAACATAATTAAAACAGTAAAAAACGCTTATCAAAAATAATTGACTTTCAGTCAAGTTTAAGTTCCGTTGAAATCAAAACTGTAAGTTATATATGTTTATGGAATAGTTTTTAAAAGCGCTTTATTTTGTTACCCCACTCGATTGGTTTTGAGGAAAAAATAATTATTTCTCTCAATATGGCGTCTAAAATACACCAGTTTGTATTATTTTTTTTTTTTATGTACCTAGTGTCACTTGCTCTATCCTGACGTTATCTCATACATTTGTATTGGTTAAGCCGTGTATAAGTTATGGTGGAACAAAGAAATAAAGAAACTCACAAACATACATGAACCCTAAAAACATTAAATTTTTGGGCAACCGTGTTTTTTTTTATGTTATTGTGACTTAACATCCCGAGGTCCACCTGATATTAAATGGACTAACCTCTGCCTATAACAGACGCATTTCGTCAACGACGAATTGCACTGTGCCCGTCACACTGAGACGTCCAGTTGTTAGGTCTCATTAGCCTGTAATTTTTCTGGCTCTCAAGGACTGCTGCCGGAACACACAGTTAGGTGCTTGGCGATAGATTTTCTACTTGAGGGTGGTCGCTAGCCAGGCGGGCATTCCCAAAATGCCCTTCCACCATGCGGTGAAGCTCAAGCCCGCGGCGGGATTCGAACCATGGACCTGCTGTACGGCAGTCCATAGCCAATGCCACTGAGCCATTACTGCTTCAAAATAATAAAATGATAGGGTAAGCCAAATACTGAGTTTTCCGTCCGACATTGTGTTTTAAGGAAAACGAAACAATGACGATTGTTTTGTTTTATGACAAATCGGTAACAATTATTATCCTACAGTGTGCTACATCAAGTGAAACACAGGAGACGAGTAAAATGTACCGTGTTTTACTTATGTTGTGTATAAGTTTTTATGGAGTTTACGCATCAGGTAATTTTGGACACATTTACTTTGTAAATACTAGTTATTAATTTGTGTGTTTTGGGTTGAAGGGTTTGGGCTTTTTAGTCTTATGTGACGGAACACGCATCAGGTCTACTGGTGTCAAGCGATCACCATTCATTTTTTATTTTTTTAATAGTGCTGAGATGGAAAAGCTGATGTCTGATGGTAAGCATCACGTCGTCCATTACAGTTACGGTGTCACCATTGTGAGTGACACTTCACTGCGCACGACACTCCAAAACATCTATATCTATACTTATAATAAAACTGTAATAAATGAAAATCAGTACTTGGGAGACATTTTGAAAAAAAAATTGAGAGCACTCTATCGCTGACACTGATGCCAAAACTGTATTTTTTTAATTTTTTGTCTGTCTGTCTGTCTATCTCGGCCGCGCATCACTCCAAAACTACTAAATGGAATTCAATGAAACCACGGTTTGAGTTCATACTACGAATAAGGTTATTGTATACTTTTTATCCCGAAATTCAGCACGGTTCCTTCGGGAAAGGGGATGAAAGTCAAAATGTACACTTAGTTGTAATTTATTAACGCGTAGTCCGATTTAAATTATTCATTTTTTGTGAGTATAGTGATGAGTGAGCGCGGCACCACATGGGCAGCCCGGCAACCCACGGGCATTCTGGCACCCCACGGGCAGCCTGGCACAACCCAGGCCGCCTGGCACCCACGGCCATCCTGGCACCCCACGGGCATTCCGGCACCCCACGGGCAGCTCGGCACCCCACGGGCAGCCCAGCGCCTTTATTTAGTTTTTCTAGCTTTCTAAGATAAAAATCTAAAATCTGGAACATTCGCCACAATCAGTTTTTTTTAACTGTCTATCTTTTGCCAGATGCATTTTGGAGACTGCGCAATAGAAGTGCACAATCTAATATATATTCATTCTTCCGCCAAACCTCGACAAAAAGACTCGTTTTAAAATCGAAATTCCAATGAAACGCACAAAGTACTTTGCTTCAACATTTATTGTACGAACCGCGAAGGAACTCACTGAATTACTTAACTACTGTCTTCTGGAAAATACAACCCAGGAGCTATTTAACCCAAAGTAAAAAGCTCCTTTCTGAGCTATGCTTTACTAAAAGTGCTTCACCACAGACCACAGCGTTACTTAATATGAGATAAACAGTGCTCATATGTGAATAGTTAGTCTGCAGGTACGGCAATCGCGAACGAAGTCGCAGGTACAGCTAGTTCGTTAATAGTTCTCGATTGCCCGGTATTTTCACTTGCTAGTGCGCTTCAAACATAAACACAACAGTTTTTGCACACTGCTGTTATTGCTGATAGGTAAGCCTTTGACCAAAATCTCACCTAATGGTAAGTAATGATGTGTTACCAGGCTTAACCTGAAATTCCTGGCTCTCAAGGACAGCTGCCGGAACACACCATTAGGTGCTTGGCGGCAGATTTTCTACTTGAGGGTGGTAGGTAGCCAGGCGGGCATTCGAGAAATGCCCTACCACCATGCTATAACGACTGCCATCCTTAGACAACAACCGGGACCGACAGCTTAACGTGCCCTCCGAAGCACGGAAGCGCTCAGTACTAATGTCACTAGCGGTCACCCATCCAATTCATGACCGCGGATGACGTTGCTAACTTTACTGACCGTTTAAGAACAGCTAAGTAAACTGCGAAGTTTACTTAGCTGTCCATACATTTCTTTTTTAGAAGCGCTCGTATCGCTACGAGACTTAAAACTAAAAAAAAGGTTTATGTTAAAACTGCACCCGCACACCGAGAATATGTACCCAGCCAAAACGCGGGAGTCCGACCCACATTTGGCCATTTTTTTTCTACTATACTGTATATACCTATTGCACTATAATTATACCAAGTTCGACGATTGTATGTATTACCGTTATTATATAAAACAAAAAAATATACCTAAAAATGGAACCGACTTCAACACTCAAAAGTGTGAAATAACTTGTTGATTTTACACTTTTAAGTGTTGAAGTCGGTTCAATTTTGAGATAAAGAATTTTTTTTCACCCTTTTTAGTGACCCTTTCTACTTACGGTCCGGCCCAATAAGTAGCATGATGAAATTTTCATAAAATATATTTATAAAGAATTGCCTAAAATATAATAAGTACTACCTAACTAAAAGATAAAAATGAAAAAGCTTCCAAAAGCGTTTTTGTATATGTAGATACAAAAACGCTTTTTTTAACGTCATTCGTTTTTGCTCCATGGTAGAAACGGTAACACATACAAGTTTTTAAGCTTAGCGTTCAATGCTAATAGGATAGTACTGGACAGCGTGGGTTGGAATCCCGCATATTACTATATTTTTTCCTCTCGTTGTAACGATGCAAGCATCAAGCTTACTGTGATGACGGCCTAAATAACACAACATTTATATATATATATATGTATAAGATAAATGTACAGTACGCCGTGGCATTTTGATTTTAGTCGCAAAACACGAAAACAGTCAGTGAAAATCATGATTAAATACAATAACAATAATACATATAATATAATTAGCATGGTGGTAGGGCATTTTGCGAATGCCCGCCTGGTTGGCTACCATCCTCAAGTAGAAAATCTGTCGCCAAGTACCTAAAGGTGTGTTCCGGCAGCTGTCCTTGAGAGCCAGTACTTCTAGGTTAGCCTGAACAACATCTTCGACCACGTCATCACTTACCATCATTTGAGATTGGGGTCAAAGGCTAACCTATCAAGCATAAAAGAAAAACTTATATACCTACATATAATGAACAACCTACTTAGAATACAAAATAATAGATTTAAAGCCGTGCTGAGCTTCTGAACGTGTCAGTCATAACCCCATTGCATTTCCGTAAGGGTGCGTTGTTTGTGACCGTAAAGAGACAGTTTTCGTAAGCATTTGTGTCTGTGTCAAAAGGTATCATATTAAAAGTGTTCCTTTCGTACCGGTTACTAACAAGAGGGTAGATATATGCCCTGTCCCTAGGTGCAAGAGTATTTTTGCCAGGAGACAATATGACCATTTATCTCCAAATATATATAATGCACTTAACAGTAAGGAAGAAATTAAATCACTCAGTCTCTACAAAATTAAATCAATAATAATGGAATAGTTTAAAGAATATGGTTATGACAAGACTGAAAAACTACTGGAAAGAGTGGAATAAACATATGTACGTTGAAACTCTAATTCACACCACTTACAAAACAACACATATCACACACCTACACACACTCACACATACACCTACACACACAAACACAAAGTCATACACATACCCAATATTTTATAAACCTTATCCTTTTTTTTCTTTCTTATATCTCCGATACTGATACCTATTCTAAATTATATATCTATATTGTTTAAATATACATCATTGTGGGAAAGGAACTGCCTTCTGCAACACAGTGAAAACTACAGCAGCGGGCAGGGATTTCATCTTTAAATTGTACCAAATTTTTATACAATAAAGATATTTGTATTTGCTGAGAAACTGGTAATGTTTCTTTTTACAGATGGTTTTAAGGTAAAAAATTGTAAAGCATATTTTTAGATAAATCGTCAATATTATGACTGCCCTCATTATGTTTACAGATCTGAGTCGGTGAACCTAATGACGGAATAAGGAAAAATCAGTCAGATATATTTTTGTCTTTTATTTCTGAATGTATGGATATGTTTCGCCAACCGGTTCTAATAGTTATATGTCCTGCCTATTATAATAATGTTTTATGTATGTACGCCTTAAGCAAATTTTTACACCTACCAAGCATAAAGGAATTATATAAGCAACCATGCCATTAAGTATTGAATTAAGTTATCGCAATTCAAGTATCCGAATACATACTTTCGGATACTTGTATATATTCGGATACTTGAATTGCAATTACTTTTAATTAAGAAGTATCTCCTCGTGGGGTGCCGGGTTAGAATTGCACCTCCCCATATCATCCCGTGGGTGTCGTAAGAGGCTACTAAGGGGAAAAAAATTGGAAGGTGGGCACCAGCGCCTTCTAAACAACCATGTTACACTGTGATCCCCAAGCCGCCTGCCAAGCGTGGGGATTATGGCAAATACCTCCTAAATTGGGGAGGCTGTGTTCAGCAGTGGACGATCTAGCTGATACAGTATACAGTAATTCAAGTATCAGATTTACAATTAATTGAAATAGTTTTAGTATTTTTACACATTTACACTTATCAATACTACCTAAGCTTCCATATTCCTTAGAAGTATTTTAGAGGCGAACTTGCCTGTTCCCAGAATTAGCAAACTATATAAATATCAAAACAATACAGCAGATATTTTTGGAGACTAGGTACTTGACAAAATATGAAATTAATTTGATTTTAGCAGTCACGGCTGAATTGGCAACCCTACTCTCTATTTTTCCTTATATTGTATATGTTTTTTCTAGTTTTTATTTTATGAAAGATCCTAAGTATACAAACTCTTTCACTTGTACCACTTTTTCACCTCCAATCACAATATTGAAATCATTACTCTATCATCTTTTTCAAACAACATGACTTTCGTCTTATTTACCTTTCTTTCTAAGGTCTCATGTATAATATTTACCATCTCCTGCAACTCCTTTACCGACGACACAAGTATCACTTGGTCGTCAGCGCAGAGAAGACATTTCGAGTAACTCGTTTATTCTTAATCCAAATTTACTGTCTTTCAGGTTTGTCAAACCATTATCCCTGAATAAGTTGTTAAGTGCCAATAGCGTAATTATATTTATGAATGAATGAATGAATATTTATTTTATTTGCTGAATGAATGAATGAATATTTATTTGCTTAAGTCTTGGGTACATAATTGCAACGTTAAAATAGCATTAAAATACAGTTCCAACAAAACTCTGCCTAATTGGCGTGCAAATATTTTCAACATGGTTAATTTACAATTATTTAATTTTACGAATATCAACTCATTAATAAAATTTTAAATAATATAAAATTAATTTCCATGTCAATAATTATTAAAGTTCAATGCCATTATTTACTAGATTTCGATTTATACAATTATATTATAACAAGATTTTCCCATTTATAGTACACAGTAATAATTATTAATATGTCAGTTAATCATTCTCACACCATAAAACATTATAATTAAAAAAATATATGTGCACTTAAGTAAACTGTTATGCAGCTTTATATTGATAGTACCGACCCTTTGGTTTCTGATCTCTTTCATCCTGGTGTTCGTGTTCCTAACTTGAAAAGTACAGGGCATCATTTAAAAAAAAAACCCAATTGGATGTTATTCTAATGTTTTGCTTCGATTGTCTTCGTAGCTTGTATCCTAGTTTATAAAAACAGCGCGTTTCATTTTTTTTGTATCGGAAGTTTTATTTTAATCAAATTATTTAGTTCATGAATAGTTTCAAATTAGGTATATAGTTTTAATTTGAAATTTATAATAATCTTCAAATTTTTTTAATAAAAACAAGCCAATTGTTGAAAACTTTGTTAAATTTGTATTTTTTGTAATGCATTTTATTTTATATTTACTAAAATGTATCATATAAACTATATAAAGAATATATACATATACCTATCTAATATTTTATAAAAACTGGCCATGTGCAGGTATATGAATTTTATATAGTCGCCTTAAACTATTTTCATAAATAAATGTACCAAAGTGTTGTAAGAAAAGTGTTGTATCACATAAATCTAGGTGCATAAGTTCAATTTGCACTTGGCCAATTATGCAAACAGATAACATCATACATATAAACTTATTCATATGGTTATTATTTACATTTACACACACGCACACACACACACACACACACACACACACACACACACAAACACACATAGTTAAATAAGATTAACAATATTCTTAAGACTTCTTGATTCTATGTATTCTGTGGAACTTATTATACCTTAGTTGCTAAGGAGGAGGACGTTGATATTCGCAACACAGTTTTTTATCTAAAACTTTCGCGAGTATCATCGTTTTCATCTGCTTTTGTTCATATGTTGATGTTCCGAATAAAGATTTATTTATTTATTTATTATAATTTTCAGATAAAAAAGCAGAAATAACATTACTTCATATTAAAAAAAAGAACAATACTGTCACTTGCGGAGATGTTTCTCCCAAGGTATATAAAAACGAAACTTATTTATATAAAGTGAAGAGTGATGTCCCACTACAGAATGTGAGGTAAGATATTTTTAAATTTTAACTTTTTGCATAACGATTGTTTTTTTTCTACAGTGTACTTCCAGTGGTAGTAATAATAATTTAATCTTACTGCAAAATTTTGTACCTCCACGTCTATTAAGCAAGCTTACAATCGGCAAAGGGATCGCTTAGCGTTTTGATGACGTTAGCAAATTGTTCACTCTATTCGCGAACTCTGACGTTACATTTAATACAAAGTATTACTGTTCCAACAACAAATCCGCCGTGTTTATCCGTCTTTAAAATGTACTTTCCAGCAGCGGATTTAAACTTGATTTTGACTATTTTACGGTAAAAATGGGTTTAATAAATGTGTATATTATGTACTATATTTTTATTTCTATTATACTTTAAAATAAATGCAGCAAAATTATTTGATGAGTGAAACTATAAAGATACAGACAGTTGTTGTGCAGTAACAATAAAATGTCTTAAAACTTTGGTGAAACCGTTCCATAACATCGTAGTTCGGAACAGTACGAGCGGGATAACGCTATATTATAAACATCTTGCTTGCACATCCGTAATACAAATTTCATTCGTTCTTTAAGTAGGATCAAACCAATATTGCTTGACGCGATTGTGGGTCGGTGATAGTTCGTGTCTACGAAAAGCATGTAACAAAACGCTCTTTTTTATGATGGTTTCGTAAAAGGTAGGAGTTGGCCCCCTGTATTTGAGTTCATCTAGTAATCTAGGCCAGTTCCACCGCCAGCCAGTAGTTATCGAATATTTTCTCGCTTATTTACAAAACATCAAGTTCCCGTATCAACAAAATATATGTTGATTTTAATAGTGTTATGTTTGCAATAACGCCTGCTACGCGGATTACATGACATTACAAATCTACGAGAGGAAAAAATTAAGTCATGTGCGGGATTCGAACCCGATGTTTGCTGATTGTTCATTCTGGCCGCAAAAACATGCTTTTCACTAGTTAATCGCAGTAACAGGAGACTCTCGTTTGGTAGGTTCGTATATAATGGGCCGCCCCGAGAATATGGGTGAGTAATGTGGTGAAACCCGAATTATACGTCAAGCACAGTGACGTACACTTATACAAAACATGTAATAAGGATAAGCTCAAAAGTGTTTCCCATTCCCTTACCAAAAACTATAAATTAACCCACCCATTTTGAAGCAGTGGCATTGGCTATGGACTGCCGTGCCGCAGGTCCATTGTTCGAATCCCGCCGCAGGCTTGGTTAGCGCTTGGTAATGCCCGCCTGGTTAGCGACCACCCTCAAGTAGAAAATCTGTCGCCAAGCACCTAACGGTGTGTTCCGGCAGCAGTCCCTGAGAGCCGGCGCAGTGCAATTCGTGATTTGTGATGAAATGCATCTGTTATAGGCAGAGGTTAGTCTGCTTAACATCAGGTGGCCCTCGTGCTTGATCCATCACAATAACATAAAAAACAAAACATCATGTCTGACTGTGTCCTTCTTGCTAATAATGGCACTGCTCCAAGTGTCACTGTCCTTAAAATCCGACTAAAACGCTGGCTTATCGACCAAACCTACACTATTGACGATTTTATTGAAATTTGTTAAAATGTATCATATTATTATGATTGTCTACTCACTACTTCATCTCGATTATATAATTATTGATAATTGTTTATTCATATTTTTTGACATATTGACTCGTACATTTGTAATTTTACAAAATTACAAACTTTGTAAATCAAAATACTAATGTATGTAATTTTACAAAATTACAAATTTACAAGAGGCAAAATTTAAGTCATGTGATATAAAATTTTCCTGTCGTAAATTTGTAATTTTGCATTTTATCCGCTGAGCATACATCATTGCAAACATAAAAATATTTAAAAAATGATTTATTATTATTATATTTATTGTGTTGAAATTAAGATAATGAATAGATTCAGGCGTTACTTTGCGGAAATCCATTTTTAATAATAACAAATATTTTAAAAGTATTTTAAGAAAACATTTAATAAAACACTTAAAAAATCTTTATAAAAATGATATATATCTAGTGACAATTCCGCCTAATTTCCTATTAAGCCGACGTGACGTCACAAACGCCACGCAGCCAAACCGGAAGAGTATTCGACGCGTTTCGCTTCTAAACGAAGCATCCTCAGGAGGTCTTGACTCTACGAGCGCACGATCGAGACATTGAAATTACTTGATATACCTATCTAAACTAATATAATAAAGAGGAAAGATTTGATTGTTTGTTTGTTTGTTTGCATTGAAAAGGCTTTGAAACTACTGGACCGATTAGGATGAAATTTGGTATGGCAATAGTTTGAGACACGGGGAAGGGCACAGGATAGTTTTATCCAACTGCGCAAAAGGGGTAAATGGTATTGCGCGATAACCGATCTACTGGACCGATTAGGATGAAATTGGGTTAGGCAATAGTTTGAGACACGAAGAAGGACATAGGATAGTTTTATCCAACTGCGCAAAAAGAGGTTAATGGTTTTCTACGATAACCGATATACCCGCGGGCGGAGCTGCGGCAGGAAAGCTAGTATTTAATTATTTATTTTTACTCAGCATAACATCGCATGTATGTAGGTATTCCGTATACTTAGAAGGTAAAAAAATATTAAATTTTTAATTAATCTTTAATTTATCCTTGACGTGTAAACAAGCTTAGTAATGAATGAGTATATGAGTAATTGGGAACTTATTATTAAAGGTTTTAATACCAAGTGAACGTAGTACATTAATAATCTATGCCCTAGTGTAAGCCTACAACAATGAATATGGCGGTAATACCAGCATCGGACTAAACTTGAGTACTTTTGGTCACAACTGGTGACTATATTTGCTCGGTGGAATATAAAATGGATAAGAAGCTATTATTCACCTTTTTCTCATTTTGTGCCCACCACGGAACCTCAGGATATATACGTATATATCCTGAGGTAATACCAGCATCGGACTAAACTTGAGTACTTTTGGTCACAACTGGTGACTATATTTGCTCGGTGGAATATAAAATGGATAAGAAGCTATTATTCACCTTTTTCTCATTTTGTGCCCACCACGGAACCTCAGGATTTATACGTATATATCCTGAGGTTCCGTGGTAGCTTCTTGTCCATTTTATATTCCACCGAGCAAATATAGTCACCAGTTGTGACCAAAAGTACTCAAGTTTAGTCCGATGCTGGTATTACCGCCATATTCATTCAGTTCTCTATTGTACGTTACTCTAACTCAAACATCATGTGCAGGATTCCGTGTGTCTGTGTTTTTTGTCATAGTTGCTGATTTTCAAATAATGTTGCGTCCGCTATTCCACGACCTGGAATAAAGGTCTCGATAAAGAACAACCCTTAGAGGGTCACTATGTCAAATAAACAGACATAAATGTAATGTGGTTAATTTATATAATTGAGATATACAGTTACAGAATTAATCAAAGTCAAAATGAAAATCATTTATTCAAGCGTCTTTCAACGTATTTGAACAATGTGTTATATAGTATGCAAAAAAATGTATTACAATATATGTTTCGATTAGGTGACAGGCAATATCTTTGCAGAGGTGGAACTGTCCAAGCATTTTTGTCGTTTAAGTATTCACAAACTGTGTAGTAGGATTTCTTAATCAATATGTTTTTCACATGCAACTTGAATTTTTCTTCTGTGACTGTTATAATATGTTTGGGAACTTTATTATAAAACCGCAAAATTATTATAAAACCTAAGAAGGTCCTTTTATTTGTCTTTGCTAATCTAAAACCTGGAACCGCTATTTTATCCTTATTCCTGGTGTTGTAATCGTGATTGCCACTGTTTAATTTAACTTTACTAATTTTTACGAAGAAAAATATATTTTCCAATGAATTAATCAAAAACGGTTATGTGGTTAATTTATATGCTGTAGAAGTCGAAGCAAGGGGTATACCAGCAAAATCCCTATACAACCTACTAAAAGACCTTGGCCTGTCAAGAACAACCGTAACTTCCATCCTAGAACGTGTATCCAAGGCGGCATTAGTAGGATCTTACCAAATTTGGTTAGGCAGGGGAGGAGGCTCGAGCGGTGAAAGGGAGCATTGATTCATCATAAAGAGGCCCCTTAACCTTCCTCACTGGGTTGCAAGTCCCAGGCACCTTGACTTGGGCCTCTTCCTCTGCAACGCTATGGACCCGGCACCCGCACGGTGAATCCATGGAATGCTAAGTAAATTCGTCTCTGTACAGGCTCGATTAAGTTACATATAAATTTCTTTAAAAATATCCCTCAGAGATTCTCTAACATCCATTTCATATATGGATCCATTCACACGTTTTTGTAAGATAAAGATTGTCTCTATCTCAGCACCAGCTCCCCATAGAAATACACCATACGACATAATACTATGTAAGTATTGCGTATTGTATAAATCATATAGAAATGTGCTGTTTTTTTTTGGGAAATCTACGAAAAATGTACGAAAATTGAGCATCATCATCTCTAAAAGTATGAATAAATGATATGAATTTAAAAAAGTCAGTACTAATATAATGTGACTTATTGTACGGAAAACTCTTTTACGCAAATTAGACTCACATTAGAGTTGTTTATTTTTAAAAGAAGTATTTATTTTTCTTTGATATATTTACTACCTACTACCTACTAGATACAACGAAATGGTTTTAGTTTTTTACAGCAATAAAAGCCATTTCTACCATCATTGCATGTTGTCTGGTCAAACAGTCTCGTGAGATTCTTTTGCCTAGGTTTTTTTTTCTTTCGACTGTATTTACCACTGACGTTTTTGCGCTGTTAATAATAATATCCAGAAATAAGTGTAAGGACTAAATTACTTACCTTCATAGATATCACCTGGATTACGAAGCGCTCGTAGCGAAGTTTGTCTAGCTGTTCTTAACCGATCAGCAAAGTTAAGCAACGTCCGCCGCGGTCATTAGTTGGATGGGTGACCGCTAGTGACATTAATACTGAACGCTTCCGTGCTTCGGAGAGCACGTTAAGCCGTCGTCGGTCCCGGTTGTCGTCTTAGGATGGCAGTCGTTATAGCATGGTGGTAGGGCATTTTGCGAATGCCCGCCTGGCTAGCTACCACCCTCAAAGTAGAAAATCTGTTGCCAAGCTACTAACGGTAGGTTCTGGCAGCTGTCCTTCAGAGCCAGTGATTTTAGGTTAGCCTGAACAACATCTTCGAGCACATCATCACTTAGGTACCATCTGGTGAGTTAGTGGTCAAAGGCTAACCTATCAAGCATAAAAAAATAAAAAATAACCTGGTTTAATACTGAAACAAATGCACACTATAGTCGGTCTCTTAAGTGCAAGTGAGAAGTACTGATTTACAGTACCATTTTCGATTTATTTCTTTATTAAGCCATCGGCTGACCCACTATGGCCAATTTATGAATGAAATTCTATTGTTATCATTATCGCAGATTTTAATGGGTTAAACAGGGCTCAAATTATGATATGTATTTATCTTTAGGTACAAACTTTTGATTACACACATTTTTTTTGATGACGTTCGATGGCGTGACGGATTTATTCCGTGATTGAAAGTGAACGTCACACTTGTCCATTACAGATGCAGTGTCACCGAGACACTGCACTGTGCTTGTCACTCTTTATATTAGATGTCTCGTTCATCATGCTGCTCATTTAATGTTGTATCATGTTTATACAGTATTTGTTGCATACACAGACCACGTAATTATATAAAATAAGATCAAACGTGATTTTGTACTGTGCAGATAAAAACTCTTCTGCTCAGTATGAAATTAGATTTATGAAAAACTTTTTTTTATATGAGTTTTTTTTTTGTTTTACTTGTATCTTGTGGCGTGCTCCATCTGATTTTATCTGAGGATATGATATGATGATGAATAAGGAGAGGGTGTATGCTTATAATCGTACACTCAGATATTGCTGTTTGTTTTTTTATTTAAAATATATGTATGCTTGTTTTGCAGTTGCCAGTATGTAATGCATACAAACGGTATCAAAGAAAATGCATTCCCAAGTTTTCAGCAACGTTCGAATTATGAATATATTTGTAATGAGGTAAGTAGTTATTATTTATTGGAGAAAACAAAATGTTACATAAGATAATGAATAGATTCAGGCATTGACTTGCGGAAATCCATTTTTAATAATAAAAAATATTTATAAAATTTTATAAGAAAACACTAAATTATTATTTCAATAAACACTTAAAAAATATCAAAAATATATCTAGTGGTAATTCCGCGTAATATTTTGTTAAGACGACGTGACGTCACAAACGCCACGCAGCCAAACCGGAAGAATTTTCGACGCGTTTCGCTGCTACACGAAGCATCCTCAGAAGGTTTTGACTCTACGAGCACACGATCGAGATCTCGAGGCGTTCCGGGTTAGAATTGCACCATATCTTCCCGTGGTCGTCCTAAGAGGCTACTAACAGAAAATTACTGGAATGTGGGCAGCAGCGCCTTCTAAAGAACTGTCATCTTCTATTGCGATCCCCAGCATGCGGAATTTTGGTAAGTACCCCCTTAATAATGTGGCTGTGTTCAGCAGTGGACGATCCGGCTGATACTGTACTGTACACGACTAACCTTCTTAAGTACAGGCTGCATTCCATTATTTTTTTGTTAAAAGACTGCAAAGATAAGCATGTTCCTACAAAAAGTTATAAAAGGGCGCTAAGATTAAAAAAAATCTTATATACTAAAGTAATTAGGCGTTCTAATAGGATGCAATGAATTTCAATAAATAACCTGTATCAAAGATGTACCACTTTGATTTCATAACTTCTGTTGCAATCAACTTCTGCTTTTGAAGCGCTCGTAGCTAAGTTTACTTAGCTGAGCAAAGTTAAGCAACGTTCGCCGCGGTCATGGGTTGGATGGGTGACCGCTAGTGACATTACTACTGAGCGCTTCCGTGCTTCGGAGGACACGTTAAGCCGTCGGTCCCGGTTGTTATCTTAGGATGGCAGTTGTTATAGCATGGCGGTAGGGCATTTGCGAATGCCCACCTGGCTAGCTTCCACCCTCAAGTAGCCTGAACAACATCTTCGACCACATCATCACTTACTATCTGGTGAGAAAGTGGTCAAAGGCTAATCTATATGGCATAAAAAAAATATTGTCAAAAATTATCGTTGTAATTGGCTTCGATCATACTTAATAGCCAAATGGTGTATTGTACACTTTTACTTAATTTGTATAATTAATTTACAGGAACAGAGAGTCTCGAACGCACAAAAAAAAATGTTGTGTAAAATTACCGTGGACTGTCCATTGTCTTCGAAATGTGTTAAGCCATATGAAATTGATTGCGATTTAACTCTGGATATCCGGGATAAGGGTAAGTTTTTGAAATATTATATTATCGTTAATAAATAGATTCAGGCGTAACTTTGCGGAAATCCATATTTAATAATAACAAATATTTTTAAAATATTTTATGAAAACATCAAATTAATATTTTAAGACAATTCCGCCTAATTTTCCTGTTAAGCCGACGTGACCACGCAAACGCCACGGAAGAATTTTCGACGCGTTGCCCTTCTACAAGAAGCATCCTCAGGAGGTCTTGACTCTACGAGCGCACGATCGAGAATATTATTCTGCGTGGCGTTTGTGACGTCACGTCGGCTTAACAGGAAAATTAGGCGGAATTGTCACTAGATGTATTTTTGTATTTTTAAGTGTTTAATTAAAATATTAATTTGATGTTTTCATAAAATATTTTAAAAATGTTTGTTAATATTATCGTTATTACTTGATTCCTAATATGATTACAAGTACTATAGCGTGCTAAGCGAAAATCATATTTTACAAATTAATGAAGCACTGTAGTCTGGTTGATGGCCGCGTACCGTCCCCTATGACGGTTAAAGTAATACAATTGGAGCACGATGATTTTGAAGCAATAATGGCTCAGTGGCATTGGCTATGGACTGCCGTGCCGCAGGTCCAAGGTTCAAATCCCGCCGAGGGCTTGAGCTTCACCGCATGGTGGGAGGGCATTTTGCGACCACCCTCAAGTAGAAAATCTGTCGCCAAGCACCTTACGGTGTGTTCCGGCAGCAGTCCTTGAGAGCCTGTGAAATTACTGGCAAAATGAGACTTCACAAGTATGTCTCAAGGTTCAAGTACTAACTTAGTTTGAAATTATGCCCGGTAGATGGCAATAATGTCGTTTCCTATTACATGGGATTCAGGGCCGGTTTTATAAAGTTCGAGTAAGTTCCGGTTATACTACCCAGGACACAAAATAACTGAATGATAAAAATGACAGTTAACATGCAGCGCGTTTCAAGCTTTAACTGATGGATAGGCTAAATCGATGATTGTGAAACGCAAAGATAGAGTTTTATTTATTGAATATGTTCTGAGTAGTATAACCGGAACTTACTCGAACATTCTGAAACAAGCCATTATAGTAAAAAAATTACTCTGGAAAAACATCAAGACACATTTTTTCCGACTAATCTTTATTCTTGATGCAGATCTCTTTAAATGAACTTGTTATGCCTCCATATTATGAGTACATCCAATATGTTCTTGATCAGGATGAAAATTTACTTAAAGATACAACATCATGGACTTACTAACAGTTCATGGCTAACCAACAAAATAAACTCATTGAGAATTTCATCGAAATTGATATAGTAGCTTTGACAATCGGTTATATGAATATATGTATCGGTTACTTTTTGTCTGGCTGGTCAATGCTGACACCATTATTTCATTTCTAGGCAAAAAGGATGAAAGCAATATATCATAGCCGCATTAAAGAAAGTGACGAGCGTCTAGATAGATAAGTAGGGTAGGGAGCTTAAGCACTATTTTGCTGATACCATCACCACCAGGGGCTTTTCCCTGTCTTAAGTTCTTGAGCAGTTCACCACCGGAATTTATCACAGGTAACGGGCGAAGGACTGAGGCTTTACGTTCTTCTTCAACGTACATCAAATCCACGTGGAACTGGATATCGTGACTTTGTTTCAAGTTTTATAATAACAAACATATAACATATATAGTAATAGAAAAACGATGCTGGAATAAAACTTATTTTCCGTGGTTCTATTGGCCAATGGGTCCACGGTTAAATAACTTTTTTCCGTAGTCCCGTCAATGGGACGTCCAATGGAACTACGGAAAATAACTGTAATTAAACAACTTTAAACGGTTTAAATCGCGTATATTTATCATTATTTTTGAAAAGTTGTTTAAAAAATTGGGAAAATCCTTTATGGATACCACCCGGCTCCGGGGGGAGCAGAGTGGTTATGTGGGAGTCCTCGCCTGAGGGGCCTTACTACCCCCACGGGGGGGTAGTAAGTGAGGTTACCCACTAAAAACCCGGGATGAGCAGTCTGCCGCCTAGTCGGGGCGAGATGGGGTAGCGTTAGCAATCACCATCTCGCCCCGGCGGTTGGCCCGTCACCGGTGACGGGCCCCGGCCAAGGGAGGGATGACCCAGCTCATTAGGGCCATCCCCCAGACGTGTGGGATCGTGCAAGCCAGTGGAGAATCCCCCGACTCTCCACCGATGATCCGCACAACACTAGGATAGAGCGAGAAGGCGCCCGAATCGCCTTCTCCTTCCACCAGTTCGTCTACGCCGGAGCGGGTCTGCGAGGACGTCGTCCTCCCTCGCCCGCTCCGCAGCCTCTTTCTGCGCCATCACCTCTTCGCAGAAAGAGACCACCGCCTGCCACGATCCGTCGCTGCCGAGCATAGCGTTAACCACGCTCGGCAGCGACAGATCTGCGCCTATGACCGCTGTGAGGGCGTGCCGCATGGGACTCCACGCGGCGCACTCCTCCAGCGTGTGGAGCGCCGTGTCTTCTGGCGCTCCACACTCGTGACAGGCGGGGGTCGCCTCACGTCTTGCGATGTGATGCAGGTACCTTCCGAAACATCCGTGTCCGGAAAGCACCTGCACCAATCGGAAGGTGAGCGACCCGAATCGCCGCCCTACCCACCTCCGAAGGACCGGGCGAATGGCATCCACCGTCCTCTGTCCAGGGACCGGTGGAGCCAGGTCCTCCGTCCACCGCCGCAACAGGGCGGCCCGCGCCTGCCGTCGCATGCGCGTGACCTCCTCCCACGCTGGAGGCTCCCCGCGGGATCTCCTCGCCGCCACGAAGTGGTAAACTTCGGCGAGGATCTCCGCTTGGAGCTCCCAGGGGGGATCACCGGCCAACACGCATCCCGCCGTCCAGGACACCGTCCGGTACCCGCGTATCGCCCTCGTCGCGATGACCCGCTGCGGACGACGCAGCAGGGCCTTATTGGCGCGACCGAGGGCGTCCACCCAGACAGGTGCCCCGTACAAGGCCATACTCCGGATCACTCCGGAGTACAGGCGACGACATGTGGCGCTCGGGCCGCCCACGTTGGGCAGCAGCCTCCCAAGGGCGGCTGCGGCGCCTATGACTTTTGGGGCCAGTTGAGTAAAGTGGGCCCCAAAAGTCCACCGCCCGTCCAGGATGAGACCCAGGTACCTCATCTGGGTCCCAACCCGGACCAGGACCCCGTCCAGGTCTATCCTCGTTCCTGGAGGGGGTCCCCCCCGAGGCCCATGGAACATTAGGGCCTCGGTCTTGGAGAGGGCGACCTCCAGCCCCAGGGCACGTATGCGGCCGACCACGAGTGTTGTGGCCACCGTGGCCCGCCGCACCGTCTCCCCGAGGTCCCTCCCCTTGACTACGACTAGGGTGTCATCCGCGTAGCACGCAACCCGCATACTTGCGGGAAACGTGCCGCGGAGCACCCAGTCGTAGCCAATGTTCCACAGGAGCGGTCCCAACACCGACCCCTGTGGAACCCCGCAGGACACGCGACGTCGCCTCAGACCGTCGCGTCCCTCCACCAGGACCTCGCGGTCCCGGAGGTAGTCGGCCAACAGCCTACGCAGATACAGGGGCACTCCGTGATAGCGGAGCGCCTCCCGTATTGTCCCGTGCGGTAGGCTGTTGAAGGCGTTGGCAATGTCAAGCGAGACAGCCAACGCCTTTTCCCCCCCGCCGACTGCGTCCTGCGTCCACCCCTTGATCCAGAGCAGGGCGTCTATCGTTGACCGCCCTGCCCTGAATCCGAACTGGGCCTCTGAAAGGTCAGGCCCAGTTCCCCCCAGGTGCCGGATGACACGGGAAGCCACTATTCTCTCCAGTAGCTTCGCCGTGTCATCCAGCAGCACGATTGGCCTGTATGCGGCGGGCGAGTCTGCGTCTCGCCCTTCCTTCCGCAACAGGCACAATCGCCCGTCCTTCCAGAGCTTCGGGAACTGACCCGACGTGAGGCACGCGTCGAACAGTTCCCGAAGCTGACCGCCCATCTCCCTAAGGGCGATCCTGAGGACCCGCCCGGTAATCCCGTCTGGTCCCGGGGCAGTCTTCTTGCCTCTCAGGCGGGAGACTGCTACCTCCATCTCCACCTCTGATATAGGCGGAATGGAGGCCGGGTCCTCCTCCTCCTGGAAGGACGGGGTGGCCATCGGTGGAGGGGTGTAGTGGGGGTCGCTGTCGGGGAATAGCCCCCCCAGCACCCTCTCCAGGAGCTCTGGCTCCAGGGACTCCGCGACAGGGGCCGCTCTGCCCCGGAACTTATTCCGGGCAGACTTATAAGGGCGCCCCCATGGGTCCCTGTCGAGGCCCTCCAGCTGCTCGCACCAGCCTAGGGCCTTAGCCCGGCCGATGGCCAGCTTCAGCTCCTGTTTGGCTGTCTTCACATCACCATACAGGAGCTGCTCGGCCGCCAGCTGCTCCGCCGGCAGCTGGTCGTCCGTCCGGCCGTGGCGGCGCCTCCTGCAGTGGTAGTAGAGGCGCCGCGTCTCCGAGCACCGCGCTCGGAGATCCTCAATCTCCGAGCACCACCAATAGACCTGGCGGCGCTCGGGGTGGCGTCGGGACCTCGGCATGGCGGCGTCGCAGACGGCCGTCACCGCCTCCCGGAACCGGCTCGCCGCGACGGCCACCTCCGGGTACATGGGGCCGGCAACCCACGACTGCACCATAGCCGCCTCTTCAGCCAACTCGGCATCGAGGCGACCAATCGCCCAGCGCGGGAAGAGTGCCCCATCCACGCGCCGAGTCCCTCCTTGGTGGGAGGTGGCGATCTCGAACCGTATGTAGTTGTGGTCCGAGAGAGTCGCCACCTCCGCCACCACTCTCCAGGCCTGGACACGTGCTGCGACTTCCGGGGTGGCGAACGAAACGTCCACCACGGACCCCCCGTTGTGTCGCACGCACGTGTGGACTGACCCTCTGTTGAGCAGGGTCAGCCCTGCGGCAACCGCCCACTCCCTGACAATCTCCCCGCGAGTGTCAGTGGAGGGGTTGCCCCAGGCCTGGGCCTTGGCGTTCAGGTCCCCCATGAGGAGGACCTGACGTGGCGCCTGTCTTCTCACCGCCGCGGCCAGGAGGTCCAGATAGACCTCCAGCTCCGCGACGGTTCTATTGGGGGAGAAGTATGTGCCGACTACTGCATACCTCTCCCACTTGGCCACCACGTACCCCGAACCCCTCTCTGACACCGAGAGGGGGGGGCCGCCACCGGCACGTCCAATTATGGCAACGGAGCCGTCCAGATCCCCAGCCCAGTAGGGATGGGACTGGGGAATGTAATACGGCTCCGCAGCGACCGCCAAATCGATTTGCCACTGCGCCAGGGACTGCATTAGCAAATCCTGAGCCCTGACGCAGTGGTTTAAATTCGTCTGTAGGAGGTTGTGTTGTCCGACTTGATTCATATCAATCGGACGTTACAACCTCCATGCTCGCCGAGCGGCGAGCAGCCTCAGGTGCGGCTCTGGCGGCCGGTCGGGGGATGGCCGGGGTCCTGGCGGCCTGTCCTTTCGTCTTTGGGGGGACACAGTTTTGTCCCCCCATCCTGTGCTCGGCTGGTCGCCCCGACTCTGCGCATATAGCGCAGTGCGGGGCCCTTCTCTGGCAGTTTGCCGCCCTGTGGCCTGCGCCTCCACAGCGGAAGCACAGGTCCCCCCTGTCTGCCGACGAGGGACACTGTGGGCGCGTATGCCCGAGTCCCATGCACTTGAAGCAGCGCATGGGACGCGCCGCCAGTGCCACCACTCGCACCGAGCTCCACCCCACCAACAGCCTGCCCTGTGCCAGCACCACTTTGGCTACTGGGATTGGGCAGGATACAAGGGAGGAGCCGGTCCCGCCGTAGCTGCGACGTATCTCCCCGACTTTGACGTGGAGTACGTCGCAGCCGCCCACCTTGGCGACCGCCGCCGCCACTTTCTCCTTTGTGGCGGCGTCGTCGAGACCCGTCACGTGCAAATCCACGGACTTTACGGGCCTCGCGACGTTGGCCACCTCGGACAGGACACCGCGGAGCTTCTCCGCGAGCCTGTCCGCTTTTTCGCTGCTTTGGGAGCCAGGAATTTCGAGCATCCTGGCGCCCGTGGCCGTCTGGCGGAAGTTGATCCGGTCGATCCCCAGACCTTGGAGATCGACCTTTTCCTGCGCCGTCTCGATAATGGCGCTGTATGTGACGCCTTTTTCCGCGGCTTCGGGCTGCAGCGTCAGCACTACAGCCGCGGATTTGGACGTTTTTAGCGCCTTTGCCTTCTTGGGCCCGGCGGCAGCGGAAGCCTTCTTAACTTTAGGCTTTGCGGCGGAGGGGGGGGCACGAGCTGCTGGGACAGGAGCGGGAGTGGGCGTTGCCGAGGAGGACGCTTTGCCCTTCCCTTTGCCTTTCCCCTTTCTTACTACTGTTGCCCAGGTTTCCGCCTTGGCAACAGCAGTTGGAGTCGTTTATGGGGGGGCGTTGGGAGCCGCAGTCGAGGGGGGGGCGATGGGAGCCGAAGTCGAGGGCGTGGCAGCAGTAGCCTGCGGGGCCTGGGCAACCCGCTTTCGAGGGGTTGGTTTCGGGGGTGGGGGGGCAACCGCTACTGCAGCCTTCTTGGCGTCCGCTCGGAGAGGCGGGCGAAGAACCGGCGCTGGCAGGAGGCGATCCTCGATGCCAGCGAGTCGGGCATTGAGCATTTGCCCGAACGTGGCAGTCAAGGAGCGCGTCATCTGCTCCACTAACTCTGCCCCCACTACAACAGCAGGGGGGGCCGGCGTCTCGGCGGCAGCGGCTGCTGCAGCAGCAGACGTAGCGGCAGCCGCCTCGGTCTTGGCCTCAGTGAAGCCGCGACGTAGCGCCTTCACCTCTGCCTTGGAGGCCTCCATCTCGAGGCGCAGGCGACTATTCTCGGCTCTTAGCCGCCGCGTCTCTTCCGCCTCACTCCTGCTTGCCAGGGCGTCGACAACCTCCCTCAGGGTCGACGCGGACCTCTTCAGGCGAGCAACGAACTCGCCTTTTAGGTTGCCAGATTTCTTGGCAACCTCTAGAATGCAGGCGAGCATACCTCCTGCGTGAGCCCTCAGCTCTTGGGCGTTTAGTGTGCTGATGTCACCAAACCCGGGAAGGACATCGGAATCGCTTCCGGTGTCGAGCAGACTTCCGGCGGCCACAGCGGCCGACCCCTTTTTGTATTTCCTGCTCTGCAGGACCTCCGCCAGTTGCTCCACCAGTGGCTTTGGCGGTGGCTTTAAAAACTCGTCTCGCGTGGGGCCTCCTTTGGTGCCCTTCGCCCTTCCCCTCCGCGCCGTATTGACCTTGGCGGCCGCGGTCCCCTCGGTCTCAGTGTCCGATTCTAAATATCCGGGTGCATAGAACGAGGAGTAAGGCCGCTTCCTCCGGCAGTCACCCTCGTCACCCGACTCCTCAAACACGGACTCCACGTCCGACCTCCTTTCGTCCACCATGGACACCTCCGACGGATCCCGGGAAGGAACCCGTGAAGTTTGGCCCTGAGAAGGGCCGTTTTCTCGGCTCTCAGAAGTGCCGCTCGAGCGGTCCTCAGACAAAACATTCACATTGGCATTGGGTTGGCCCTGAGAAGGGACTTTGGTAAATTTACCTTTCGCATCTCGATTCGCTTTCGGCATTGTCACAAGTTTAGGCATTAGGAATAATTATAGGAAATAATTATAAGTTGTGATCATAAGCGAATTTTTTGGGGGAATGGACAGGCTTCAATCTTTCTACTCAAGCCTCCGGAAGTTTAGAGTTCAGAAGACTGACAATACCTTGGAGGTATTTTCCCGAAGTCTGAGGATACACTCATCATCGGGGTTTTGGAACTAGTCCAGCCAGTTTGTCCCCGCCTCCAATAACGTGAGTCATCGGAACAGGGGTCACTACCAAATAAAAGACAGCGGTTATTTTCGATTATGTAACAATATGTTTGACGGTAGTAGGCGCTGGTGTTTGCCAGTTAGAGGGGTCCCTATTTTAACACACACACCGCCAAACTGTTTTTCATCTACTCATAAACATGACAAATTATCTGTAGCCTTGCCTTAAAACTACAATTTATACACCGTAAGTCTATTTTGTCATCTGTCTTACAGAGGTACTAAGCACCTTAGCACGTATAATACAGATGACAAACAGTTAAATACGGCCCCGGTCTGTACCGAGCATTTTACAATTTTGTTACTAATAAGGGGTTTAATAGCCCTGTGAACTAAAATATATACACATATAATACTAATATATACAGAGACAATATATACATATACATACACATATAGATAACAATACACGCGGCGCCTGACGGTGTTCTGTTGCGTTTATTTCGGAAGGAGATAAACCAATAACAGGCAGCACCACGGGAAGGTAACCGTCAGACTTGCCTTGGGGATCATCACGACCTGCGCTCTCCCCCAAGACCCTTGCCTCCTTACCCATCCGGGATGAGTAAGGAAGGCCTGAGTTTATCCAAAACAAGCAGCGCGAGGCATGCAAGCTAGGCAAAGCAACTATTAATGGATAAACCCAGACCCGCCCAATAATCGCGAAAACCTAAGACAACATTATATAACATATATACTTACTTAAATTTTATTATTTTACAGAAATAGGAAAAATTAAAATCGATGAAGATGTTATACGGACGTCAAAGGCGCCCAACGACGAGGTTTACGATGCTGTTGGAACTTATGAATTCTATGATCATCTGGCTCGAATTTCTTGTAGCCAAGGCTTCATGCATCAAGATGAAGCTGGAGTTTTTAATTTGTCAGTCATAAATAAACATGGTGATTACAATCGTAATTCATTTTTTTTTTTTTTGCCTGATAGCTTAGCCTTTGACCACTATCTCACCTGATGGTAAGTGATGATGTGGTCGAAGATGTTGTTCAGGCTAACCTAGAAGTACTGGCTCTCAAGGACAGCTGCCGGAACACACCGTTAGGTGCTTGGCGACAGAATTTCTACTTGAGGGTGGTAGCTAGCCAGGCGGACATTCGCAAAATGCCCTACCACCATGCTATAACGACTGCCATCCTAAGACGACAACCGGGACCGACGGCTTAAAGTGCCCTCCGAAGCACGGAAACGCTCAGTAGTAATGTCACTAGCGGTCACCCATCCAACTCCTGACCGCGCGCGACGTTGCTTAACTTTGCTGATCGGTTGAGAACAGCTAAGTAAACTTCGCTACGAGCGCTTCAAAATTCATTCATTTACTTATATTTAACTTAGATTATTTTAATAATTATTCATGTTTATTGTCATATAAATATATAAATAGCCTACTATTAGCCTACCTATAAATACATAAATATATAGTTACCTGCAATTAGCTTTTACCCACGGCTTTGCCCACGTGGACTATCGGTTTTTGGGATCCGTGTAAAACGTGTCGTATATAAATAGGTAACTTTTTAATCTTTTTGAACCTTTTAAATTTGCCCCACAAATCGCAATTGTTTTATAGGTTGGTCAACCAAAGTTCAGTACCAAATTTTCCTTAAAGTTTTCCATTCTGGTACACTTCGAAAACATACTTAGGTGATGATTAGATTACTTTTATTGTTAGATGGGTGTACAAGTCCCAAACCATTTAAGGACAATATTTAGACTTACAATGCTCTAATGTTATGAAGTTTTAATGAAGAAATGTATATAAAAAGTTGTTAATTGTTTACTAGCGCTGCAACATTGATGTAATAATTGAATCCAACTATTTTAGATTTTTATAAATTGGTTAAACAATACCAAAAACGGGAATGTGCCGAAGTTTAAGCAGTGCACTCCAATAAATTACCACTTTTTTACCTTGTTAACCACTGAAAGTTAATGTAAAAAAGGCAGCTGCTAGAAAAAAAACTAAAAAAATTAATTAACTAACATTATCAGTATCACTGTTTTTCGTTCACTCTCGCAAAAAATATGTTCAGAAGATTCGTAACAGTCTAGGCAACATATATAAACAATTGAATCCTCTAAAATTGCCCGCCATTCCTTAATTAATTCAATTGATTAAGAGCCTCTTGCACTGGCACAGTAGGCAAATTTAGCGTGCGAGAGTTGCAGGCTATGGACACTACGCGGCGCTGCGCTTTAGATGCACAGCGCTCGTCAGGTCGATGTCCCCAGCCGCACGCTATCAGCTTCATAGTGTAACTAAAACAGTTGATCTACTTTAGGTATCTGCTACTAAATCCAGTACTCAATTATTATATTCTTGTGACTATTCCCTTATAGTGCAACTAACACAGTTGATAACCTTTAACTATTACTATTAAAATACATACCGTTAAGTGCTTGGCGACAGACAGCGGTCAACAACTGGTACCTTGGGACTGGTAGTTTGGGACTGGTACACCCACCTATATACATATCCCATACGTAGTGCATACGGGTGACCTATGTCGAGTGTTGTAACATATCGATAGGGTATTCAGCCACAGTGGTAAAATTGTGAGATTCTGAGCCAATGGCTTCTCCCACAGTCCAAATATGGTTAAAAATATTAAAACTAGCTTTCCGGCCGTGGCTCCGCCCGCGCGTATGCTGGTTATCGCGCAAAACCTAAACCTCTTTCTGAGCAGTTGAATAAAAACTATCCTGTCTTTTCCCGGGTCTCAAACTATTCCCATACCAAATTTCACTCAAATTGATCTAGCAGTTCTTAAGTTTGTTCGTTGCATATAAAAGTACATATATTATCTCTTTATAATGTTAGTGTAGAAGTGTAGATGTAGATATACTAATATATTCTTAATATTGAGGTTGAATTTTCGAGTTTAAATTTATATAAATAGTAAATACTATCATGTTAGCTTAGCCTGAACTTCTAGGTTAGCCTGAACAACATCTTCGACCACATCATCGCTTACCATCAGGTGAGATAGTGGTCAAAGGCTACCTACCTAAGGCTAACTGCCGTGCCGCAGTACCCTGGTTCGATCCCCACCGCCGGCTTGAGCTTCACCGCATGGTGGAAGGGCATTTTGCGATTTTGCCCGCCTGGCTAGCTACCACCCTCAAGTAGAAAGTCTGTCGCCAAGCACCGAAAGGTGTGTTCCGGCAGTAGTCCTTGAGAGCCAGTGAAATTACAGGCACAATGAGACTTAACAACTACGTCTCAATGTGACGGGCGCATTGCAATTCGTGACTTGTGATGAATTGCAACTGTTATAGGCAGAGGTTAGTCCACTTAAGATCAGTTGGGCCTCGAGCTTGTTCCATCACAATAACATAAAAAAAAAAAAAAAAAAAAAAAAAATTATCAGGCATAAAAAATATTGTATTCATATTTTCAGGTGAACGCACTGGAGCACCTGCCCTTACAGCAGGTAAAGAGAGTGAGACGTACATAAAGTTGACCGCAGACTATGATAACGCATACATTGAGTGTGACATGAATGATTATAACTACAAAAAGCATATTATAATTCGAATAAATTTGATTCGAATTACAGAGCCAGGTATGGTTTAAGGCGTTTTTATAGATAACTTTAACTTATTTTTATCGCTGACAGATTTGCTTTTTTCCCAAACGGTAGAAGGTCATTTTGCCAGTGCTAGGCTAGCTACCATCGTTAAGTAGAAAATCTGTCGCCAAGCACCTACAGTGTGTTCCGGCAGCATTCCTTGAGAGCCAGTTAAATTACAGGCACATGAGGCTTAACAACTATGTCTCAAGGTGACGGGCACAGTGCAATTCGTCGCTTGTGATGAAATGCATCTGTTCTAAGCAGAGGTTAGTCGACTTAACATCCGGTGTGCCTCGGGCTTGTTCCGTCACAATAACGTAAAAAAACTGATATCACGATAGTTCAACATTTTCAAATAGTTCCAGGTGTTAATTCTACCCTACTATAACTAACAAAATTCATTTGAAACCTGTATCTATGGCAAAATTGCATGATAATTGTTCAAAGATATATTTATATTTTTGCCAGGAAATGGGTTAGTCCGTTTAACATCAGCTGGGCTTCAAGCTGGTTCCGTCACAATAACAAAAAGAAAGTAATTTTAAAGTTACTGTCCTATAAACAACTGATGTTTTTTATAGGACAGTAACTTTGTACCTTACTATTGTTATTGTTTCTTTGTAATTTCCTGTTCTTTGGTGTCAATAAAGAGTTATCGTATCGTATCGATGTTATACTCAGGGTGATGGGTGCAGTTCTCTTCGTCACATGTGATTAAATGTTCCTGTTATGGACAGTGGTTATCGCTTAACAACAGCTGTCCTTGAGAGCCAGTACTTCTGGGTTAGCCTGAACAACATTTTCGACCACATCATCACTTACCATCAGGTGAGATAGTGGTCAAAGGCTAACCTATCTAGCATAAAAAAAAAAAAAAAAAAAAAAAATTGATCTCGTGAGTGTTCTGTCACATTCCCATAAAAAAATGTTTTAGTTGGGTACCATATTATTACAATCAGCTATGGGAGTTAAATCACATATTTTTTTTTTTCTTTTTTTTTGTTATTGTGACGGAACAAGCCCAAGGCCCACCTGATGTTAAGTGGACTAACCTCTGCCTATTACAGACGCATTTCGTCGGCGACGAATTGCACTGTGCCCGTCACTCTGAGACGTCCAGTTGTTAGGTCTCATTAGCCTGTAATTTTTCTGGCTCTCAAGGACTGCTGCCGGAACACACTGTTAGGTGCTTGGCGACAGATTTTCTACTTGAGGGTGGTCGCTAGCCAGGCGGGCATTCACAAAATGCCCTTCCACCATGCGATGAAGCTCAAGCTCTGGGCGGGATTCGAACCATGGACCTGCTGCACGGCAGTCCATAGCCAATGCCACTGAGCTATCACTGCTTCACATCTCGTATTTTTACGGTTTTGGTTTCTATTTTCGCTTACAATCGTCAAATGTAAAATAACGAGTTTTATTTCTTATTTAATTGCTGATAGACTAGCCTTTGACCACTATATCACCTGATTATGTGGTCAAAGATGTTCTTCAGGCCATCAGGTGTGCGTGAGTAAGGCACGCCGCCAGCATCCGTCCCCGTCCGATGACCGAAGCTGTACTAAAAGGGGACAGGGAGAAAGCATCGCGGCTCTGGCTAAAATGGGCGGAACTTGCGTGAATTTAGCTATTTCCTTCGTATAATGAAAACAAATACCTATTTTAAAAATGTAATGTGTATGCGTTATAGAAAACACGTTGTTTTTTATTATTCAAAAATTGATGACTTTCCGTGCAGTATTTACCGTACTTAGGGTTTATTTAATTGTTTAGATATAACTTTAGAATATTTTTTTATCGAATAAACTTTAAGTAATCGTGTTTCTAAAGTGTTCGATTTATGGAATTAATCCTAATTTATCAAACATATTAATAACATAACTCAAAATTAAGAAATAAAGATACAGCAAGGAATTAATCGAACGTGAGTATTTCACAATTGCCTCGGTGCAAGCTTAAACGACAAAATGCTTGGAAAATTCCGCCTCTGCCCAGCTATCACCTGTCACTTACGTAATTTCAACAAAGAACTCTAGATGAATTTAAGTAAGGTATGGCAGACGTTGCCATCATGGTCCGTAGAATTTCTAAAAGCCAAAAAGAAACATGCAAAAGAATGTGTGGATGGATCAAGAAGTGCAAAAGGCTGTGGATGAAAAGAAATAACATTGTGGACAGCTACCCGATTGATCAATTGGCAATAAATACCGGGGTACCTTAGGGGTCGGTCCCCTCTGTAACCCTCTTCTTACAGCACACCAACGATCACCTTAAGCCCGGTATTGTTGGGTACACAGATGACAGCACTGTTGTAGAGGAATATTTGTCCGATGCACGAGCTAGTGGAGCTCAAATCCGGCCTCTTGGTGAGGCTATGGTTGAGCGTATGAACTTGGCCTTGCAGGCAGTTTCCGATTGGGGTAATGCCAATCTAGTCAGCTTCATCGCTTTCAAGAATCAGGCGTGTTTTTTACCGCCAAGTGGAATCCTACATTCCGGAATGTATCTTTAGCCATGACGACGCCACTTGTACTGTTGGGTGTTACCCGAACGAACGAGAAGATTAGGCGGTATTTCACGCCAGGGCAACTTCTAAACTTGTACCAAGCACAAGTCCGGTCATGTATGGAGTACTGTAGCCATCCCTGGAACGGCTAAGTCAAAGCTTTGGATTCCATTAAAAGACGCGCATAAAACCTTATTGCTGCGATGCTTTGGTGAAGACCAGACTCCAAAGCCTTGAACATCGTCGCAAAGTTGCCGGTCTTTCAATGTTCTACAGGATACAATTCGGAGTTTGCGATGGAGTTGCACAACTTAATACCTGCAATTTCTTTCCACTACCAGACTACAAGATGTACGAAAACACGGCATCCATATGTCACATTCTCATGGTTGACATACTTCCTGTCCGCACAAAGCGATTTGCATCTACCTTTATAATACGAACAGCAAACAAATGGAACACGCTCCCATCATCTTTGTTTTCCGAGAGCTCATCTGGAAGTATTCTTGCTATTGGTCGTTTTGTCCGGAGAGCGGTGACTGCAAGGCGGAAAGACATC
Organism: Plagodis pulveraria; assembly: GCA_963890685.1. Taxonomy (NCBI): domain Eukaryota; kingdom Metazoa; phylum Arthropoda; class Insecta; order Lepidoptera; family Geometridae; genus Plagodis; species Plagodis pulveraria. Next base: position 3,712,877 of record OY982977.1, read on the forward strand.
CACTATTATAGTCCAAAGATGGCAATCAGAGATCGCAACAGCGTGGTGATAGAGGCCCTAGTGAAAATGGACGTCGGCGAACTAGAATAAAAATAAACAGAATAACATAGAAAAGAAGTTCAGAGATAATAATTTCCCTTTTTATTGTATTGAATGTAAATGTAGTGTTTAATTTTGGTTTTAATTGTAGTTTTATTATTGTTAGGTTTGCAATAACGCCTGCTATGCGGATTACATTACAAAATCACAAATATACGATAGGATATTTTATTTTTTCATGTGCGGGATTCGAACCCTCGTCCATCCACCCCTTGAGCCGGGGTATGCTCTAACCAATTGAGCTAACATCACATGACGTCATAACTCAAATCTTTCTCCATCCCAATACGATGGTTAAAGAACGATAGGAAAGATTTGAGTTATGACGTCATGTCATGTTAGCTCAATTGGTTAGAGCATACCCCGGCTCAAGGGGTGAATGGACGCGACTTCGAATTCCGCACCTGACTTAAATTTTTCCTATCGTATATTCGTGATTTAATTGTAGTCCTTCTCACACTTTCGCAAGCGGATTGGCGCAAGTTGGCGTCGTGTGTCGGGTCGCCCTCTTCCTTCAGAAATGGTAGAGGAGGACGATGGCTGGCACGCGAGTCAACTCCAGGTTTGATAGTGGTCAAAGGGTAGCATATCAACTATAAAAAAAAATGAACGTAGGCTTAGTTTATGATATTTTTACTTGTTGAAGTCATCAAAGATTAGTACTAGGGTTTGCAACGTATGGCAGTTGGCACAGACTAACATATTATAATTTAGTGTATGTTACTGGCTGTTTTTTTTTATGGGATAGGAGATCAAACTAGCAGGTGGCTCACCTGGTGGTAAGTGATCACCGTCGCCCACGAACATCCGCAACACCAGAGGTATCGAGAATGCGTTGCCGGCCTTATCTGTTTATTTATTGTAATTTAATTGTTTTATTTTTTATTTCAGTAAATTTAGGTTTTCAAGTAAATGGTTTAACCCTGCCTCCTATTAATAAATACTCAAATGTATTTAAATACCCATATTATTTTGGAGAAAAACTGATAATTAAAAGTTTCAAAAACAAACAATATGGAAAGATGAATTGTACAGGAACGAGTTTACCCCACGATATCTCTGGTAAGTATTCATAAATATAGGTAATATATAATTTTTAGGGTTCCGTAGCCAAAGGTTAATCGGGACCCTATCACTGAGACTTCGCTGTTCGTCCGTCTGTCACCAGGCAAGAACGGTGATAGCTAGATAGTTGAAATTTTCACAGATGATGTATTTCTATTGCCTCAATAACAAGAAATGCCAAAAATAAAAAAATCAAAATATTTAAGGGCGGCTCCCATATAACAAACTTGATTTTTTTACCGTTTCTTGTTAATACTGCAGTGGGCAGCAGCACTTTCTAAAGAACTGCGATCTTACACTAAAGAACTGCGATCTTACACTGCGATCCCCAAGCCGCCTGCCAAGCGTGGGGATTATGGCAAATACCCCCTTAATAGGGGAGGCTGTGTTCAGCAGTAGACGATCGGGCTGATACAGTACAGTACAGTACAGTTAATACTAGTAACGGTGACAGGTAGACGCTTTAACTATTCACAGAATATTGTGTTACCGAACCCTTCGTGCGCGAGTCCCACTCGCACTTGGCCGGTTTTTATATGCCTCTTTACCTACGTGAAGACATTAAAAAATTAGTAACCTCGGAAATTAGGGACCTCGACAGGTGTGCTCGACCCAGGGTATTACAGTCCTCAAATTAGAATCAGATCTGTCTTTTAAAGTGATCTATTTTCACAGAAGGCATTAAGAATCATAAGATCTTTGACTACATTTTTTTATGTTATTGTGAATGAACAAACTCGTGGCCCACCTGATGTTAAGCGGACTAACCTTTGCCTAGAACAGATGCATTTCATCACAAGTGACGAATTGCGCTGCGCCCGTCACCTTGAGACATAGTTGTTAAGTCTCATGTGTCTGTAATTTCACTGGCTCTCAAGGACTGCTGCCGGAACACACCTTTAGGTGCTTGGCGACAGATTTTCTGCTCACCATGCGGTGAAGCTCTAGCCGGCGGTGGGGATCGAACCATGGACATGCGGCACGGCAGTTCATAGCCACTCGGCCATCATTGCTTCAAACATTTCGAACATATACCTTATCTGTAGCACCAAAACTACAAGAGTTATGAATTTGTTTGTGACATGAAATTTCAATAAGTAACGGAACAAAATTCGTAAGACAGCAACCGATCTCTTAACAACTTTTTAAAACTACTTCAATGGAAAATAAAACTAATATCAGTATGTAATCGGTCAATACTCCCAATAATTAGAAGCGCTCGTAGCGAAGTTTACTAAGCTGTTCTCAACCGATCAGCAAAGTTAAGCAACGTCGCGCGCGGTCAGGAGTTGGATGGGTGACCGCTAGTGACATTACTACTGAGCGTTTCCGTGCTTCGAAGGGCACGTTAAGCCAAAATCAAAATCATTTTTTTTTTGTATTGACCACTATCTCACCTGATGGTAAGTGATGATGTGATCGAAGATGTTGTTCAGGCTAACCTAGAAGTACTGGCTCTCAAGGACAGCTGCCGGAACACACACGCTTGGCGACAGATTTTCTACTTGATGGTGGTAGCTAGCCAGGCGGGCATTCGCAAAATGCCCTTCCACCATGCTGTAACGACTGCCATCCTAAAACAACAACCAGGACATACGACTTAACGTGCCATCCGAAGCTTGTGCACACTCAGTAGTAATGTCACTAGCGGTCACCTATCCAAGTCATGACCGTGGTGGACGTCACTTAACATAACTGATCGGTTGAAAACGAGCGCTTTAAATAAACAATAATAAACTTGACTAATACTTAAACTTAAAAACACGAGTCGAAAGCTTATGCAACAAATTATTTGTCCGACATTTTGTAAGTAAAATGAAATACTGTCTGTATCAGTCTGTTAATAACACAAATTTAGATGGGTATGATAAGATTGCTACAAAATTCATTAAGATTTGTAAAACAATCTTAGCACCAGATTATAAAATAATCCATCATCATTTGAAACAGGAGTATTTCCTCACCAATTATACTATCTAATACTAAACCACTATTCAAAAGGGGGACAGAAAATATGTGTGTAAATATGGCTTATTATACTGAAATGTTTTTTTTTAAAGTGCTGTCTTTAAATATAATAGCATTTTCTACAAAACTCGGTACAATAATATTTTTTTTTACCTAAAATTGGAACCGACTTCAATACTGAAGTGTGAAATAATTTGTTGAAATCGGTACAATGATAGTTGAAAAAGTACCTGTTATCATGGTACCGACTTCGACAAGTTATTTCACACTTTTTAGTGTTAACTCTAACAATCATTTCGGTTTAATTTTTTTGTAAAACTATAGAAAATTGATCTTGTTTGATCGATTTTGCTGGAATTTTAATGGGTTGCACAGGAACTACCAGCTTTCAAATAAAAATAATCATCAAAATCGGTTCACATTTTTCACTGAAATGTTTTTCATAAATTCACGAAAAAATATTGCGGCAGGTACTTATCCACTATATACTTAACCACTTTGTTTGTTTTTCTGTTTACACAGGTGTTTTTGAAACAACTACAATAACTGTGGATGAAAGTGTCCAAAATATGACACTGCAATGTTCAGCGCAGGAAAATAGCTTGGGAATAGCTAAAAATGTTTCTTTACAGCTGGTACCTACTGCTTTTATAGGTAAGTAGATATATTTTGTCTAAGGCATAATGTATGCTTACCTCGGTATGGGTTCCATATTTGAGCCGTTTGGTGTAGAGACGTTGGATCCGTGGGGACCGGGAGCTCATCGCATTTTCCAAAACTTATCAGAGCGCTAGGTCGATGCGATGCGTGATCAAAATGCTGGCACCTATTTGGCTTAAAGCATAAGCATTTCAATTCAACAGGGCAATGCTGCCAGCATGCTGGGCACGCTGCCAGCATGCTGGGCACGCTGCCAACTGGTAGTGGGCTGGAGCATTTGGACTGCCTGTGAGTCTGCAATGACTTATAAGGATCTAAATGCTTTTATTGTAGTAGCTGTAGTGTAGTATATAGTTTGTAGTATTTTTTAATAAAGGCATACCGCCGGTAAAAAACTAATCTCAGATGTAGATCTCAAAATACATTACAAAATGCTATCAGCTGTTACTCGCTTATTATAAGTCCTAACGCAAAGTAACTCTGAGTTATTTTTTTTTTATTTTTTATGTTATTGTGACTGAACAAGCCCGAGGCCCACCTGATGTAAAGTGGACTAACCTCTGCCTATAACAGACGCATTTCGTCAACGACGAATTGCACTGTGCCCGTTACACTGAGACGTCCAGTTGTTAGGTCTCATTAGCCTGTAATTTTTCTGGCTCTCAAGGACTATTGCCGGAACACACCGTTAGGTGCTTGGCGACAGATTTTCTACTTGAGGGTGGTCGCTAGCCAGGCGGGCATTCGCAAAATGCCCTTCCACCATCTGGGCGGGATTCGAACCATGGACCTGCTGCGCGGCAGTCCATAGCCAATGCCACTGAGCCATCACTGCTTCAAATTAATCGCAGAAAGGAAAATTGTGAACATATTTTTGGGAAATCGTGAAGGCGTTAACATAATATATATGAATAAATTTATCACTATCACTACAGTAGTATAAAACAAAGTCGCTTCCCGCTGTCTGTTTGTCCCTATGTATGCTTAGATCTTTAAAATTACGCAACGGTTTTTGATTCGGTTTGTTGTAATAGATAGAGTGATTCAAGCGAAAGGTTTATATGTATATTATATGTGCTACCCTTAGTCGCCTCTAACGACACCCACGGGCAGAAATGGGGGGTGCTATTCTAGCCCAGCACCCCTCGGGCATTACAGCCATGTAAAGATCAAAAATTTTGCCTAATCAAGTTATGTGTGTATATGGGTAATCAAATTTTGTGTTTTTCGAAGCACCGATAGCTCTGTTGCTCGCCTGGCTAGCGACCACGTTCAAGTAGAAAATCTGTCGCCAAGCACCTAACGGTGTGTTCCGACAGCAGTCCTTGAAAGCCAGTATCGCAGTTACAGGCACATGAGACTTAACAACTATATCTCAAGGTGACGGGCGTATCGATAACTGAATGTGTTCCATATCTAGTGATAGAAAATTTACAGATACAAATTTACGAGAGGATAAATTGTAGTCATGTGCGTGGTGCGAACCCGCGTCCCCCACCCCTTTAGCCGGGGTATGCTCTGACCGACTGAGCTAACATGACATTGACTCATAACTATAATTTTCTTCTCTTTCTGTATCCATCGTGTGGGGATGGAGCGACACCTCATCATTTACATGTTTAGAACTAATTGCAATATTAGTTTTGTTTGTAGTACAACATAAGTTGAACTATAGATGTCGCTCCTTCCCCACACAATGGTTTAAGAACGAGAGCAAAAATTACATAAAATAGAGTTATGAGTCATAATGTCATGTTAGATCAGTCGGTCAGAGCATATCCCGGCTATAGGGGTGGATGGACGTGGGTTGGAATCCCACACATGACCATATTATTTTCTCTCGTAAATTTTCGATTCAGGCTTAGCAGGACAATTTGGCGTCATTTACACTATATATACTTTTTTTTGTGTTTTTCTTAAATATGAATTTCAAGTGTTCATAAAATATTTTTAAAATTTGTGTTTATGAAATATGGATTCACGCAAATAAACAACTGAATCTTTTCATTACGTTTGATCAATTCCTGTACTCGGTGGGAACGAGCTGTTAATCTTTTTTTTTTTTTTTTTTTATTCCTGATAGTTTAGCCTTTGACCACTATCTCACCTGATGGTAAGTGATGATGTGGTCGAAGATGTTGTTCAGGCTAACCTAGAAGTACTGTCTCATAGTAACCATAATATGCCAACAGCATCTTCTTTACCAGGTAGTAGGTCAGTTAAGCAGTAGTCCGTCTTGTAGGCTACCACCGCAGTGTCAATTAGATATTCGGTTTTAATAAGTTGTATGTGCACTACTGTGTTTAAGCGTAAAACTCTTAATTGCGAAGAAGTTGAAATTACTGGGCGAACGATAATAAGAACTACAAATCGGAGTGACGAGCGCAGTACAGTTCTGAGTAGCACGAGTAAGGTGAGATGCAAGTGATGTGACTTGTCCATCTCATTATTTTATATAAAATTCTCGTATTTTACCGACGAAGTATAAAGACGAAGTGGTCTTTAAAAAGTGTGAGACTGAGGGGTGGGACGGAAAGACTTCGTTTAACATGCGAGTGAGCGAAAAAAAACTACGCGACATTTAATAAAGTTTAAGAGTTTATTAAAACAAATTCATATAAAAAAATACCGTTTAAAAAAAGGAAAAAGGTTTTTATGGTTCTGTATTACATGACTGCTATATAACAATAAGAAATGAAATTTGTATTAATACTTATTATTGTATCAATTACAAATTCATACATGGTTGTCTGGAAGAGATCGTTGTGAGCGATAAGACTGCCCATTGTAGCACTGAGCCTTATTATTTGTTTGTATTGTTCAACTATCTTATTCTTCTTATTATTTATTTATTTTTTAATGTTATTTTGACGGAACAAGCTCGAGGCCCATCTGATGTTAAGCGGACTAACCTCTGCCTATAAAAAATGCATTTAGTCACAAGCCACGAATTGTACTGCACCCGTCACCTTGAGACGTATTTGTTAAGTCTCATGTGCCTGTAATTTAACTGGTTCTTTAAGGACTGCTGTTGGAACACACCGTTAGGTGCTTGGCGACAGATTTACTACTTGAGTGTGGTCGCCAGCTGGGCGGGCATTCGGAAAATGCCCTTCCACTTGAAGTTGAAGCTCAAGCCCCTGGCAGTCCATTGTCAATGCAACTGAGCCATCGCTGCTTCGAAAAACACAAAACTTGATTACCCTATATAGACACAAAACTTGATAAGGCAAAATTTTTGATCTTTACAGAGCTGTACTGCCCGTGGGGTGCGGGCTAGAATATCACCCTCTATTTATGCCCGTAGGAGTCATTAGAGGCGACTAAGGTTAGCACACCAGAAGGTGGGCAGCAGCACTTTCTGAGGAACTGGTATCTCACACTGCGATTCACAAGCCGTGCGCCAAGCGTGGGGATCATGACAACCCTCCCATATTGGGGGGACTGTGTTCAGCGGTGGACTATCCGGCGGATACATGATATTACAAAATTACAAATATACGATAGGAAAAATTTAAGTCATGTGCGGGATTCGAACCCGCGTCCATCCGCCCCTTTAGCCGGGACATGCTCTAACCAATTGAGCTTACATGACATGACGTCATAACTCGAATTTTTCCTAAAGTTCATTAACCATCGTATTGGGATGGAGCGACATCTATAGTACCACTTACGTTGTACTACAAACAAGACCAATTTTTGCAATTGGTTTTATACTTGTAAATGATGACGCAACCTTATAATTTTTATATTGTTATGATTGCAATAACGCCTGCTAAGCGGATTACAATACAAAATTACAAATATACGATAGGAAAAATTTAAGTCATGTGCGGGATTCGAACCCGCGTCCATCCGCCCCTTTAGCCGGGGCATGCTCTAACCAATTGAGCTAACATGACATGACGTCATAACTCGATTTTTTCCTATAGTTCATTAACCATCGTATTGGGATGGAGCGACATCTATAGTACCACTTACGTTGTACTACAAACAAGACCAATTTTTGCAATTGGTTTTATACTTGTAAATGATGACGCAACCTTATAATTTTTATATTGTTTTGATTGCAATAACGCCTGCTAAGTGGATTACATTACAAAATTACAAATATACGATAGGCAAAATAAAAATTGCACCAACAAGTTGCACCAACCGCCAATTCCCTATTTCTGATTCTGTCCATCCAAAGGTTGTCTGGAAGAAATCGCTTTTATAGCTATAAGACCGCCCATTGTACTACCATTTTTAAGGGTTTTTATTGTTTATTATTTAATATTTGCAATAAAGAGTTATTGTATTGTATAAAATACATTAGCGATTGTATTCGCTATTGTAAACTTATCAGTGTTTCTCTACTATATTATGCATATAATTTACATATAAACATTCCTCTTGAATCACTCTATCTATTACAAAAAAAACGCATCAAAACCTATTGCGTAGTTTTAAAGATCTAAGTATACATAGGGACAGACAGACAGCGGGAAGCGACTGTGTTTTATACTACTGTAGTGATAGTGATGAATTTATATATATAAGGCGTTAACTCTGTACAAACCCCGTAAGTAATAATAATAGTTATCTAGTAAACCATGATAGTTTAAAAATGTTTTTAATAATTATCAATGTTCGTGTTTTATTTTTTATTTTAATTTGATATTTTGTGTTAACTGTAATGTACTATTGTTTAATATTTTCAGATCCTTTTATAAATGGTTTATCTATGCCCAAAATAATTAATATATTCCGAAATGGAAAACACACCCTAATACATTACGAGTACAATGATGAAGAGATTTTAAAGCTGGACTGTTATTCCAATAACAATATCATCACATGGAATTATGATAGTAAGTCAATGATTTGTTATTTAAGATTATCATATCTAGTGGAAGGCCGACCACCTCTACGTTGGTTCAATATTAAGAGGAACGGGAAGAGAAGCTCCTACAAAAAAATAGGTATTTTAACAAAGTGATGCTGTCTCGCCGCTAAGCGCCCGAACAGAATTGTTCGATAAGGACAATCGCAGCTTCTTCAAGTATTGCCTCAGGATTTGCGCATAGTTTGCGTTCTCGGAGAAAACTTTTCTCTTATAGTAAACATTAATCAAAACTTAAAAAATTGGTCCTATTTTATAACTGACAGAATAAAATAGGTTTATAGGTTTTCTTTTTTCTTTATTAATCATTATTTTTCTTATAAATAATTCACAAACTAGAGATACAAGTCTTGAGAAAATATCGGTATTTAAATACCCATTAATTCAAATTTCTTTAAATTTAATGATAAAAATCAAAACCTATGAACCTGGATATTGATAACATCTATAACATTTCCGAAAATCATCAAAACTGGTGATTGTTTAGGGGGATAGAAACGTTTTCTCTTTTTGTATGAAAATTCGAGGCTTCTCTCCAGTCTTAAACCTTCTAACTCTAGGTAGGCCTTCCTCTAAGTGAACTGACAACATTGTAAGTATTATGGAGATCAGATAGACGCAAGAGGCTAAAAATCGTTTATTGTGCCGGGGAAGATATTGGCTCAGTGGACGGCTTCTAGCTGATTATGATGCTGATGATGATGATGATTGATGACCTTATTTCTAACCAACTTAACGCGGTGGCTCTTTCATGTGAATTAACACGGACTGAAAGCACATCTCCCTTGTTATTCTGATCTGAGGTATTATACAAGGTCATTGATAAAATGACCTCTTAAAGTTGACTTCTGCTAGTCCTAACAAACAGTTTGAGATGGTTTTTTGTGTTTGTTTACGTGAATTTGACGGAATAATCACGAGGACTACCTGATGTTAAAAGTCTATTGTGCCTGTAATTTATTATATCATATTTTTTATTTACTTTTTGTACATTAATAATAACACGATCAATAGCATAGTTGTTAATACTTTTGAAGCAATGATGGCCGAGCGGTAATAGCCATGTACCGCCGTGCCGCAGTACCCTGGTTCGATCCCCACCGCCGGCTTTAGCTTCACAGCAAGATGGAAGGGCATTTTGCGAGTACCCGCCTGGCTAGCTACCACCCTCAAGTAGAAAATCTGTCGCCGAGCACCTAACAGTGTATTCCGGCAGCAGTCCTTGAGAGCCAGTGAAATAACAGGCACATGAGATTTAACAACTATGACTCAAAGTGACGGACGCAGTGCAATTCGTGACTTATGATGAAATGCATCTGTTATGGGCAGATGTTAGTCCGCTTAACATCAAGTGGGCCTCGAGCTTGTTCCGTCACAATAAAAAATAACTTAAAGTTTCGATAGTATGAGTAAATCGTAAAAATATAAGATATAAGAATACATTTTGGCTGCCATATCTAAATAAAACCAAAATGTATAAATGTATATAATCTATCATTTAAAACTTATCTTTATAATTTATCATACCTTAGCCCCTTTTCATCTTCCCGCAACCCAAAAAGTGGCCGGTGCGGCGGCTGAACTAGCAGAAGGCCTCAAAAGGCGCAAATATAGTAATCTCAGTAGTTGTTACATGTTTGTGCCTTTTGGGGTCGAAACGCTGGGACCGTGGGGACCGAGCGCCAAACTATTATTCAAAGACGTGTCAAAACGTCTGGTCGACGCTACTTGTGACCAAAATGCTGGCATATACTTTGCACAGAGGATAAGCATTGCCATTCACAGTGGCAATGCGGCCAGCATTTTGGGAACACTGCCTAATGGTAGCGGAATATTGGATTAGTTTTGTAGTAATTTTTAGGTTTTTAGTTAAATATATTCATTTAAAGGCCAAAATAGTTTATGTTATTAATTGTATTGAATTATTTTCTTTATTTTCTGTGAATTCAATACTTTGCTGAAAAGAAGTATGCACTGCAATACTGTCATTTGGAAGTTACAAGTTTAATATATTGATGACCATATTTGTATCTTTCAGCAAATAAATAATTTTACATATATATTTATAACACAAAATCCAACAACAAATTCTTACTTATCATATCTTATGGCCGATAAAAGATTTAAATTTTATACAATAGATTTAATAAAACAGTCATTTAAACTCTACATGCTTACTAATAAAATAAAACAAAAATGATCAAAGTGTAAAAAGTACCTACACATATGTAACGTGCCTTTCTATACCAATGTTGTAATACTTGAGTACATAGTGCAATACTGTATCAGCCAGATTGTCCACTGCTGAACACAGCCTCCCCTATTAAGGGGGTATTTGCCATAATCCCCACGCTTGGCAGGCGGCTGTGGAATCGCAATAGAAGATGGCAGTTCTTTATAAGGCGCTGCTGCCCACCTTCCAGTATTTTTCCCTTAGTCGCCGCTTACGACACCCACGGGATGATATGGGGAGGTGCAATTCTAACCTGGCACGGGGGATTCCCCCATTTAATTTGTAATTTTATGAAATTCCTAAAAAAACATTTTTCTTACAGCATCGGAAATTGCAAATACTACAAACAGCACGTCGGTAGCGCCATTAAAATATATGAGTTATCAACTACACAGCGCATTCAAGCTGCAATTTAATATAAGCCGCAGTAAAATTACCTGTATATCTATGGGTAAAGAAAATTATAAAACAACAGTTGAACTTATAAGGAAGAACTTTGAATCTTTTGGAGATAGAAAAAACAAAGATTTACACACAAATAAAGGTAAAGTTTAAACAAAATCTTTTTTTTACAATTTACAGGGTAGTTGGAAAAAATGCTTACAACCTCTTTGTGGACCACCTCCTCCGTTTAACAAAGCATAGATCATTATTTCTACGACTTTACTCACAACCTACAATATCTTCTTTTTGTTATTGTGACAGGACAAGCTCGAGTCCCATCCAATGTTAAGCGGACTAACCTCTGCCTATAACAAATGCATTTCGTCACAAGTCACGAATTGCGCTGCGCCCGTCCACCTTGAGACATAGTTGTTAAGTCTCATGGCTTTCAAGGACTGCTGCCGGAATACACGCAACACATTTTCTACTTGAGGGTGGTCGCTAGCCAGGCGGGCATTCGCGAAATGCCCTTCCACCATGTGGTGAAACTCAAGCCCTCTGCGGGATTTGAACCATAGACCTGATGCGCGGCAGTCCATAGGCAATGCCACTGAGCTATGACTGCTTCGAATCTGTCCGAAAAAATATGTTTTTACAGTACGCCCGCAGTGGCAACGCTGGACCGCGACGCGCTCCCTTTGAATATAGTTTTGAATAGTTACATCGAGCTAAGTAATAAAAAAATATACTTAATTTTGCAATAACGCATGCTCTACGGATTACATTAGTTACAAACTTTGCGACCGGAAGAAATAAGTCATGTGCGGGCTTCGAATCCGCGTCATCCACCCCTACATCCGGGGTATGCTCTGACCGATTGAGTTAACTCTAGTGTTAACATATGACTCATAACTCTAATTTTTCCTTCATTCAAATTCAAATTCAAATAATTTATTTGCCAGAATACAAACATTTCATGTTACATTTTGAGTTGTTGTACAAATGTGCCGCATTAGTATTCAGTCTGCAAGCAGACGTGCAAATATTTGTCAAGTCGCAAAAATTATTACTAAAATTAAATATAGTCAGTTAACATTTGTAAATCCCTTGAAATTCTAAATACTCTATTACACTATAAAAGCAATTATCTAATAGCCACTTACTAAGCCTCTTTCTAAAGATTTGTCCATCTAGTTGTACCTTTCGTTCTTTAACCATCATATAGGGATGAAACAACACCTATAGTTCTTTATTATTATTTGCCTGGCGACTGGCGTTCATCTTATAATTATACCATTGATTATAAACCGTTTATAGTCCTGCGGTTTACGATGGCCCTCTAGCTTGCCATAATAACTTTTGCCACAAAATCGTATAACCATATACGAAGAAAAAGAATGCATTTTTTTATGATTACTTTACTAACCTGGCTATTATTTGTCTAATTAGGGTTCCGTACCCAAGGGGCAAAAACGGGACCCTATTACTGAGACTTTGCTGTCCGTCCGTCTGTCACCAGGCTGTATCTCAAAAATGGTGATAGCTATATAGGTGATTTTTTCACAGATGATGTATTTCTATTGCCGCTATAACAACAAATACTAAAAATAAAATTAAATATATATTTAAAGGGGGCTTCCATACAACAAACTTGATTTTTTTACGTTTCTTGTTCGATACTAATAACGATAGGTAGACGCTTTAACTATTCACAGAATATTTAGTTTTATGTTCTCTTCAAATATAATTAATTTAAATAAAACAAATAATTAAGGAGGCTCCCATACAATAAAAGAGGTTTTCGCCGTACCTACTCAGCTCAATCGGACACTGCGAAAAGTGTCTGTAACTTGCAAGATTAGGTTACAGATAATGGTACGGGACCCTTCGTGCGCGAGTTCCACTCACACTTGGCCGGTTTTTTTTTACATAAAGACATAAATTACAGCTCTTAAAAGAGTACGCAAGTAAGGAGCTTGGAAATTTAAAGGAAATAGCTAAACATGAGTGAATTATATATCCTCCTGGCATTAAGGCGGCGCATTTTGACTAGACCAGAGTAATTCAGTAAAATGAGGCAAGGCCATCAAAAAACTCTAGCTGCATCAGGCACAAGGACTGCTGCCGGAATACACTGTACGGTGCTTGGCGACAGATTTTCTACTTGAGGTTGGTAGCTAGCCAGGCAGGCATTAGCAAAATGCGGTGTAGCTCAAGCTGGCGGTGGAGAATAAACGATGGACCATAGCTATTACCGCCCGGCCATCATTAAAAATTACATCATTCTTGTAATAATAATGATTTTTCTTTGTTATTTAGTGAAAAAAGAAGATTCTTCGGACAACAACTCTGGGGACTCTAAAGGTAAGTTTTTTTTTATTCCTGTTAGGCTACCCTTTGACCACTATCTCACCTAATGGTAAGTGATGATTTGGTCGAAGATGTTGTTCAGGCTAACCTAGAATTACTGGCTCTTAAGGACTGCTGCCGGAACACACCGTTAGGAGCTTAGCGAAAGATTTTCTACTTGAGTGTGGTAGCTAGCCAGGCGGGCATTCGGAAAATGCCCTACCACCACGCTATAACGACTGCTATCCTAAGACAACAACCGAGACCGACGGCTTAACGTACCCTCCGAAGCACGGAAGCGCTCAGTAGTTATGTCACTAGCGGTCACCCATCCAACTCATGACTGCGGTGGATGTTGCTTAACTTTACTGATCGGTTAAGAACAACCAAGCAAACTTCGCTACGAGCGCTTCAGAGCGCTTCAGTTTCTTTTCTAGAGATATCTTTTATCAACCGAATACTGAGATATAATTCAAGGATCAATCAACCTTCTTCGTCTCACATCGTGTAGTATGATGTGGGGAGTGGGTGTCAGGGCAGTGACCTCTGACCCAGGCATTACTCGACCCCTTTATAAAGGGGCGGTCTTTTGCACCACTTCTTGGTGCTGAGGGTGTCGATTTTAGGTGAGGGGCCAGATCCGGCCTCCGCTCCACCAGGGCGATTAAGCCACGCCAGGTTTAATTCAAGGAATATTTGTGTTGGGATATAAGTATTGAAATACATAGATCCCTCATACCTTCAAAGTATATTGACACTTACTCCGCATGCATTTTGTTTCCAAGTAAATAAGAGACATTTTCGTCACGTCATTCATCACGTCATCATCATTTTAACATTCTTCAAAGTATTACATAATCACTGTCTATCCGCATTTTCTGGAGCGTTTGTCAATGTGGACAGACTAAATACTGCACGCTAATTGGCCAATGGTACTCTATGACGCGATGAATCACCAATGAGCGTTCAGTATTCAAACAGTTAACTGATCAAGACTTTGAAAAATGTTTCAGAAACTGGGAGTTATTCTTAAAAATTCTGGCGTTCTTCCTGAAGTTATTGCTTGCAATAATTTCTAATAATTCGTTTTTTAATTAAACCAAATCGTTGTTACAGGAGAATCTAATCATTTTTCCCTGGAAATTAAAGCAGGTATCGGAGGGTTTATATGTATCCTGGTGATTCTACTAATCTGCATAATAGTGTCCATTAAAAAGCGAAAAACAGAAACGTCAAAGCAGAAGAAGGAGTCACAAAATGTAAGTTTGTCTCAAATTGTAAAAACCAGGTATCTCTTTATTGCCTTTTACCACTATCTCCTATATATCTACTATTACCACCTACCAACAGGTGGTAAAAGGCACGAAATAATTCACATATACCTTATTTCTATGTTAGTCTAACCAGAAGACTAGAGATAAGAAATAAAAGCACGCGTGAGCCGTGCAACGTAACTCCAAAATCTCTACTAACCAGTGTTATATGAGCTCCAATGTCTCACGTATTGGAATCTTATATTAAATGGATGATATCTGTATGAATGAGCGACAGGTATCTCCTTGTGCTAAAGTAATAAGTTGAATAGTTAATATCGTTGCGTTTTGTGATTACCAGCAATACCACAAAGTTTGCCAAAAGATTAGCTACTGTTTTGCTTTTTGTCTATCACAAAATCGTTTGTATCACTATGGTACAACGCAATGTTGTCATCATAAATGGCTACACACGATAGCTTATAAACACTTACCATAAAAATTTAAAAATAATATAAATAAATAGGTACCCGGCTGGGACTCGCGTTATATTTACGGGATAGATTCCGACCAGTTTCGGGCTATATTGTAGCCCGTCGTCTGGAAGTCTCGGTTGCGCGAAGCGGCGAGCGTGGGCCTCAGCACGTAACTGGGGTGTTACGTGCTGAACCACTAGCCCGAAACTGTAGCCCAAGCACGAATAACTTGCGAAATCGTAACCGTTTCGTAAACGTATCGAAATGTCATTATTTTGTATGGGATTTGATCAGCGCCTCTACAGTGCGTAAAAGGAACTAAATTTTGACAGAAAAAAAGGTTTTGACAACTGACGTGTCGAGATTTTAACGTGAATGTTTTGTCACGTAAAAAGTTTTGTATGAAATCGCGAGCACGAACCTAATTCTAACGTAAGATCGAAGGCTGGCTATCGAGGATCTGTCAAAAATCTACGAATGTCATGTCACTGAGAAATTTTCAGTCAGATGGCTGACGTAACGTATTCAATTGTGGTAAAACTTCGAAAATTCATGTTATTATTGTGTTTGTTCATTCATAATTTACCTATGAAAAGAGTTACAAACATTGCAGCAAGATTAGAAGTAGTATTGTACCATGTCGTTTACCAGGCGCAAAGTAGGTATTTATTCATTTATGGCACTGGGGGGAAGTGATGCTAATATACGATGAACCCAATTCAGGACATTTTCCAAAACTCTGCATCAAACAGCGTCCATATTCCACCGTTCCAGCCCACATTTACACCAATTTCGCTCGTTGGATATGTCTTGCGGCGCAATAATGTTGCTATGAAATTCTTCATTGTGCATGGTCAAATTGAAAACAATAAGGCTCAAAGAAGATCACCTATCCATTCAAGATTTCAAGATCAACCAAAGCTGTCAACAAATGCACCAGAAGAACACAGGCAGCGACACGAAAGGAATACCAACGGATTGTCAGACTAACTACCTACGAACTCTGAGGTGATGACCATGCTCAAGCCAACATTCTAACCACTACGAAGAAGAAGAATTTAATGTGAAACGTAGAAGCTGTGTTATTGGACTTTTGGTTCTTAATAAAAATAAACGAAGTGCAATTGTGCGTTTCATTTATTGGTACCTATATACCGAACAGTTCGTGGGTTAGGGATAATAGGATATCTCGTTGGATGTTGTGAAACGCGACTAAGTCAAAATTCGTGGCAGCATGCCACTACTAAGGTCGGTGTGAGTGGGATGTTGCCACGCATTGAGCATACAACAGTGATGATGAGATGGATCAGTGTGTGCTTCTATTGGTGGCGCATAAAAGACTATTGGGTGGCGAACTCATAGTAGGGCCGTGAGAAGCATTTTTCTTCCCCCTCTGATCTTATAGGCTAGGTAAGTTCGATATCATGCTCGTTTGCCACACTGTTCCTTAAAAATAAAGGAAAGTATATGAATAAAAAGACAAAACTACACCAACAGTTAAGTAATTTCTTTATTTTTGGTAATGTAATAACAGACACAAACATAATCCAAAAAAAACCAACCATAAGCTGACAAATACAAAATAAACGCTTTAATTATCCTAAAATTAATATGAACTTAAAACAACACTAAGCCTAGACGGTTAAAAGTCACAGCACTCCCGATTTGTAGTAACGGCGCATTCATGAAATGCTACGTGGTTTGTCTTTGCAAAACTGTTAGGTAGGTACATTACTACCGTATACGTAGCATATATTCTACTTCATCTATGACTACTACGCACTCCAGGTTTTCACAGCATTCTTCTTTCCCAGAACAGACGGTAAAATACCGCTGGAGACGAAAGTTCTGTCGGGAATCACCTTTAGTGAACAATTAGAACTTATAGAATGCACTGCTTGAACTCAATAGCCTATTTTTCTGCTGAAACACCATAAAATTAAGCGCAAAATACACTTCACGCCGGCTGGCGGCCCTTCAGGGTTTCTTGAAACTCCTCCCTCTGTTTAAAGGTGTAATAGTAGCTGTTTGTAATTCATATAGTAAATTATCAGTGGCGTAGATTCTTGGGTTGAGAATTTATAGCTCATAATTTATATATAATGTTTTATTTTAATACCTCTAATGATGTTACAATAAAATTTGGTTCACTGAGCAAATAACGCATAGAGAAAAGTAACATACCGGAAAAAAATATGTTTGGTTTTCACCAAATAAAAAGCTAAATTTGACGAATATCAATCATAGAGGAACCAGTCCAGCGTCACCAACCTTAAAATAAGGTAAAGTATTGCAGGTGTACCGATTTCTGTCCAAAATTACCAAATACGATACGAGTCATTGTCACCTTGACAACTCAACTGGACTGTCATGGCTATAGACTAATCATATTGTTTCCGGTATATTACATTTCTCTATGTCATAACTCATAATGTATGTCATGGCACTTAGTAAATATATCACCTCAAATACATTTTATTCAAAAATTTTAATATTTCATAGTGAACATCAATACAATACGGAAATCGCAAAGAAAATGCGAAGTCTGTGGTGTCGAAACACAAATAAAAATGTTTAAACAATAGATTTCCATGAGATCCAGAACCGGTGAGTTGATGAAAATATGTCATTGAAATAACATTATTGTTTCAGAGCTAATAATCGCTTGGTTTTTATTGTAATTTAAGTAGGTATGTGTTATCATGCGAATTGCTGTACTTACATATATTTGTATATAAATTACAAATATTTACGTAACGCAAAGTAAGTTTAGTGTTGCTCAAGGAAAGTATCGATACCTTTGTAGTATCGATTTTTTATAATGTCAGTGGTATGGGTACATATACTTTTTCATAGTGTCAATAAGTTAGGAAATATCATATTCGATGCTGGTGATCATAAACCATCACGCGGAATGTTTTATTATGCCACGAAACTTAACATGTGTATTTTAGGGACTGTTATTTACATCTTTAGCTCAAAAGCATTTTGAAACACCAGGTATTATCAATTTTTCTCTACATAACTGGCACAGTACTTGCTAACTGAACGGCTAGAGCAATATTTATTATCTAACATATGTAATTCGACCTAAATATTATACAATTAATAATAAATAGCGTAAATAACGTCATATCTATGCTTGTGATAATAATCTGAGTTGTTTTTTTTTTCAGTTCATTTAAACAAAACTCCGTCGCTTATATACTTTCAAAGTAAATGCTGAATCGATAGAGCTATGGCATGGAATTTAAGGTAATATGTCACCTCAATACTATATAAAAATCAACATGTGTATCAACATACAATCCCAATTATTTAAATACTTATAATACTATACTCTACATTGTTTGATTTTAAAATTAACCAACTTTCGAGTGCAGTTAAATAAACTATTTTTGTAATTTCAGATATGCATATGTTACGCAGAAAAATATTAATTGAATCAAAAATAAAACAAATCAGTGCAGAAGAAGCTTCTTGCAATACAAATGAAATAGATCAGCTGCAAGATTTAATGAAATATCTAAATAATTCAACTACCTACACCAAAAAAGTTTTTAAAAGTCAACATTCTATATATAATTAAAAAAGGTGCGTCAGAAATACTCCATTTCATGATTGAACTACAAATAATAATAATTGTTAACAGTTGATGACAAGTTTACTAGTGCAACTTACGTGCAGTATTTTTTACTTTTACATATACGACAGTTAGAAAATAAGTATTATATATTGAAAACTGTTATGTACAATGAAAAATATGTATTGTAAAGATGTTCTAGTACACAAATTACTTTGGAACTATATATACATACCCAATAATACGGATTTCGTTACTAGCGAAGATATATCGCACGATAAAATATTTTGATGATTTTGAATAAATTAATAAATCTGTGTGAAATATTTGTTTTATTTTATATTTCGTTAACATATATTTTATAAACCTAACCTTCTTACCATTTTTTCCTATATCGATTATAATGGAATCGATTTCATTGTAACTAATCCATTTTAGGGAATCAGTAGTACAACACTCACAAATGTCACTTTTATTGTGTTGGAAATATAGTTTTCATTTGTAATGGTTGGTATAAAATAACTTCAAATCTGAGTTTCAAAGCAACAAGGTCCGTGCCAACTCTTAATATTACTTGCTCAGTGAGAGGAACTTTTATAGGCAAAATAAGACTTAAAACCTCTTTTCGAATGAGTTGTTAGGTCTTAGAAAAAAGGTATGATTGTTGTGATTTACGCTGGATGACGTCACTTTTGTAATCCTATCGAGTTCACGTTAGCCAGCAAACGATGCGGCGTACTGTCAACCATTTCTTCCTGCGTAAACGGGCGGTTAACTCGATACGATAACGTTACGGACTATCGAAATGTTTGTGCTTGGGCTACTGGTCGGAATCTATCCGGTTAATATAACGCGAGTCCCAGCCGGGTACCTATTTATTTATAATTTTTTTTATCGTAAGTGTTTATAAGCTATCGTGTGAAGCCATTTATGATGACAGCTTTGTATTGTACGATGGTGATACACCTATTTATTTATAATGGACAAAACTCGCGATATTTTTTTAAGTGAAGTTTTAAAATATTGTCTGTACCTTATCTTTCTATTATTGATATCTTATTCTTCTATTATAATATTAATGATTTTTTTTGTAGAATTTAAAGTTATTCCTTTGTTCCATCTGCGTAAACCAGAAGAGCGACTGCGATTTTGATTTGTTTAACTAATAACAATTAAATTATTAGAAATATGCAAAATTACTTCTAAAATCTTGTAGACAAGAAACATTTTTATTGAAAAATAACAACTCGAATATTATTAACATAAAGTTACTTAAAATTTACGCTTAGGTATATAAAGCTTTTGAGAAATAACGACCTTGAGGAGACATTAGAGTAAAGCCTTATTTATCTGTTTTAATTGAACGGAATACATAATTGGTGTACTTTGTAGATTATTAATAAATATTACTTTATCAACATATATGAATACTCTACTCTGTTCGTTTTAAACATTCAGATTCCAATGTAGAGAGAAAACGGCGTAATGTTTTTTAAATGTTATTGTGACGGCTCAGTGGCATTAGCTATGGACTGCCGTGCAGCAGGTCCATGCTTCGAATCCCGCCGCGGGCTTGAGCTTCACCGCATGGTGTAAGGGCGTTTTGGGAATGCCCGCCTGGCTAGCAACCACTCTCAAGTAGAAAATCTGTCGTCAAGCACCTAACAGTGTGTTCCGGCAGCAGTCCTTGAGAGCCAGTAAAATTATAGGCACATGAGACCTAACAACTGTACGTCTGTACGTCTCAGTGTGACGGGCACAATGCAATTCGTGTCATAGCAATGCATGTGTTATAGGCAGAGGTTAGTCCACTTAACATCAGGTGGGCCTCGAGCTTGTTCCGTCACAATAACATAAAAAAAAACAGTAATGTGAACATTACTGCTTGTTGACAGATATCGGTATGATGGTAGAACTTCGCAGACGAACTCGTTTACAAAGAGATCTACTGCTACTAATGCATCCTGCTCAATGGTCACATAATTTCCCTTAGTAGCTTTTTACGACATTCAAGTCTACGATAAGGAATAGAGTCCTTTCAATAATATGTCGGAGTAAAGTGGAAGACAACAGGAACAACCCGAAACCGTGTGGTCCAAAAATAGTTATACTGTATAGCCAACTATTTCTAGAGATATAATATGGATCCAGTCACCAAATATAACTAACAAGTCTTTATTTCACAGAAATGACACGACTTACTATACTTAAATGCCAGTTTTAGTCAAATATAATTGATTATTTTACTAATTCAATCGTGAATTATTCCGTAATATAAGAAATGATTTAAGGAACAGCACTAAGAAATAATTGTTTACTTACTTTTTTTTTTATTTCAGCTCGATCCGACGAATGTGACCTACGAAAATTTACCGGAGCTTAATAAACTACCTCAGCAACATCCAAATGTAGAAGGACATTACGCAGCGCCTAGAGACAACGTAGAAGACCAAAACATGTATATGCAGCCGTACTTTCCAAAGACCATCGAAGAAATGTACACTAAAATCATTCCCAAAAATAAACGCAAAGAGACTTATGAAGAACCGGCTTACGCTTCAGTAGACTCTGGCTCAACCAGTCAGCAAGTATTACCAAAAGGCATACGTCCAGGTCTAAATTATATTCAAGTTTTACCTAATAGTGGATCTGCTTCTGGACAAGCGTTGTCAAAGAATGGTCAATCATCAGATAGTCCGTATGCCGCAGTGAGGTTCAATGAAAACCCATATGCTGAAGTAGGGTGTAAAAGTGAAAACCCGTACGCAGAACCTGTGATTAATAATATTTCATCAAATGAATATAGCAACGTATTTAATGGCCAATATTACGCCAATAATAATGCTAAAAGTAATATAGAGCCAGCGTATTGTGAACCAAATAACGTTAAGAAATATTAATCTATATGTGCTTACCGCTATTGAAAAGAGTACGGCTCCGTGCTCCAAACAACTGGAAATAGTTCTAATTCCATTGGACCAGGATATGGTACGCAAATCTTACTATACCACGAGTACAGTGAGTTTTTTGTCACTAGTCCAATTGAAGATGAATCACTATTTAATTTTACATGCTCGTAAAGCTCTTGTTTATGCCTAGTATTTACAGGCTAATTAATCTTCTTATGCACTAGTGTATAAAAACTAGCTTCACAGACGACGGGATAATACCATATACAAAGTTATTTTATAGGAAGGATATAAAATTTATTACCTATGTTATTTGAAATTGTTTAGAAAAGTTAAGTTTGTAGTATTAATTATATAGGAAAATTGCGGTCTCTCATAATACCTAAGGATCAGGGATATTATTGTGGAACCAGGCATAAATATTGTCAAAACAATGACACTAAAACTAGGATATTGTTCTAATATCATGTTTAATTTAAATAATTGCGTATCACCTATATACAATATAATTCTTTAATTTCCTCATAATCGATGAGTGTATACACGTGTATGAAACCCATATTATCCTCGGCTTAAATATCGGCCCTTGCCTTTGATTCAAGCTGTTACAACTCCTAAAAATCATATAATACAATTTATTATTACCTAGCTTACATGTACCTATAGAAATTAAATTAAATTTTCGTACTGAACTAGATGGAAGATAAGATCGGTTCCTCACTTCAATTTGCTAGCTGAATTCCTGTTCTCTTTCGTTCAGTTGAAAGTAAAAGGTGTTTTTTGCGCCTAGTGTCAAAAGTTAAAATTTTTCAAATAAATGTATAGTTAAACAACTAATATAAAAAACGAATGATAGTTCTTCAAAAGAAAAGCAAGAAATGAGATGTATCATTTAATCTGTTAACATTTTATCAATTTTATTTTTTGAAGCAGTGATGGCTCAGTGGCATTGGCTATGGACTGCCGCGCAGCAGGTCCATGGTTCGAATCCCGCCCAGAGCTTGAGCTTCACCGCATGGTGGAAGGGCATTTTGCGAATGCCCGCCTGGCTAGCGACCACCCTCAAGTAGAAAATCTGTCGCCAAGCACCTAACGGTGTGTTCCGGCAGTAGTCCTTGAGAGCCAGAAAAATTACAGGCTAATGAGACCTAACAACTGGACGTCTCAGTGTGCACAGTGCAATTCGTCGTTGACGAAATGCGTCTGTTATAGGCAGAGGTTAGTCCACTTAACATCAGGTGGGCCTCGGGCTTGTTCCGTCATTATAACATAAAAAAAAAAAAAAAAAAATGATATTTTCGTAACTGATGGAATCAGGGACTTAGTGAAATTGTAATCATAATTACCTTAATACAAATTTAATAGGCATATCAGTATAATAATATCTTAAAATTAATTAATTTAGTAGAAATGTTGTTAGTAAAATGTTTAATAATATCCTTATACACAATATGGGTTTTGGATTGTGGTGTTTGGTTGGGTTGTCTGGAAGAGATCACTTTAAGCTATAAGACCGCCCATAGTTTCACTTAGTTACGATGTATATTTAGTTGTAAGTTTTTAATGTTGTAAAATTAATCTTTGTGTTACAATAAAGAGTTTATCTATCTAATATTGCATATGCTGGATATGGGGACAGGAAAAAAAAAAACGAGTGTGCTCGGTTCGACGGTAGTTTAATGAATTAATATATTTTCACCAAGAGTAAACGAACAGCGAACGAAAGTATGAACGATTGAAAATGTCAGAGTGATTGAGTGAAGTTTCATTTGAGTATTGCAAGGATTGAATATTTGCCATATACCAATAGTCCCCCTCAAATATGCAAGTATATATAAAACTTATATAAATATAGCAACGAGGTTTGCAACACAAGAATTACTCAAGTAACTACAATTACTAAATCAATCTTATATTAATACAATAGAATCTTATATTAAGTTTCTTTTCAATTTAAAAATTTCAATTTTGATCTTAATTCCAGGAACTTTGTTGTTGTTACCATTTTCGTAAATATGTCAGCCAGTTGATTTCCTGTGGAAACATACTCTAGCTTTATAACATTATAAGCAATTTGTTCTCGTGTAAAATGGTATTTAATATTCGATATGTTTCGACCTTTTGTGATTTGTGGGATTATTGGCAATGCTTATACAACTGTTATTGTCTTCAAAAATAATTATTGGTTGCTGTATTGGAATTGAAATACTTGATAATAATGATCTAATCCAGATGGCTTCCCTAGCAGCCTCAAATAAAGCCATATATGCTGCCTCTGTTGAGGAAGCTGCAACTGTGGTTTGTTTTCTAGTATTCCACGAAATTGTACAATTATCGAACACTTTGAAAACGTGCCCTGTTGTACTTTTTCTATGAACTAAGTCTCCTCCCCCATCTGAGTCAGCATAGCCAGTAATCAGTTGTTTATAATCACATTTTTCATAGGTCAATTTCAAATTAATTGTTCCTTTTATATACCTTAAAAGATTTTTCAAGCATTTCCATAACTCTTCATTATTTTTACTTTGATACCTGCTCAAAATACCTATCGCGGAACATATATCGGGTCGCGTGCAAAGCATTGCGTACATAAGACATCCAATTACGTTTTTACAAGGAGCATCGTAATGGCTATCAGATTCTAAACTCAGATAATTTAATTTGGACGGAAAAGGTGACTTCGCAGGATTGCAATTGTTCATTGAAAATTTGCTTAAAACATTTTGAAGGTATTGTGACTGATCTAAAGTCAATTTTATTCTTACTTCGCTCAACTTTTATACCTAGGAACAACTTTATCTCTTTTAAATCAGTCATTTGAAATTCTTGCATTAATCTACTTTTATATAATTGTAATTTTTGCAAATCTTTTGCACACACAATTAAATCATATACATATAACACTATATATGCATTTTCATCTATACAACCTTTGTCCAAAACATATAAACATGGGCCGACTTGTGAGTCCTTATAACCAATTTCCTTAAGAGCACGATCGAAACGTTCAAACCAACATCTAGACGATTGCTTTAAGCCATACAATGTTTTGTTTAATTTACAAACTTGATTTGCCTCAGCTGATACGCCCTCTGGTACTGCCATATATATGTCTTCTTTAAGAACGCCATTCAAAAAAGCAGTTTTCACGTCCATATGATGTGCGTGTAGATCATATTGATTCGCTAGCGCTAAGATAAGACGTAAGGTTGATATTCGCGTAACTGGTGCAAACGTTTCGTCGTAGTCTTGTAGGAATTGTTGTGTGAAGCCTCGTGCGACTAGTCGCGCTTTATAACGCGTATGCTCACCTAATTCATTATTTTTAATCGTAAAAATCCATTTTGATGGAACTATATTCACATTATCAGGTTTTTTAACAAGGCTCCAAGTTTGATTGCTATGAAGTGACTTAATCTCACTGTCTATGGCTTTTAACCATTTATAAGTATCGCTTTTATTGAAAATTTCATTGTAAGAATTTGGTAAAGATTGAAATGTAATAAGTGATAAATAATAATCAGGATCGCTCATTGTTTGGTAATCCATTGCGGGCTTATTTAGAATTCTTTCACTACGCCTCAGTTTGCTAGATGAAGGTCCAGCTTCTGAGTTATCGTTAGGAAGAGGTTTGTGTTTGGTGCCTATTAATTTTGTCAATTTATCATCGAGCTTATTAATTTCGGCGGGAACTTCGACGGAATTATTTTTATAATTTTCAACTGGCCTAGAAAATTCAAAATTTAACTCGTCGAAAATAATGTCTCGAGCAATGAAAAACTGTTTATTTTCTACGTTAAACAATTTATAACCATTTTGATCATATCCAACCAGTATGGCTTTTAATGATTTTTCGTCAAATTTTGAACTTTTAGTTTTATCATGGACATAAGCCGTTGAACCAAATACCTTTAAATGGCTTATTTTCGGTTTTTTGTTATGCCACATTTCATATGGTGTTTTATCATTTGCGAGTGCTTTTGTGGGTAGTCTATTTGTTAAGTACGTAGCCGTTAAGATAGCTTCACCCAAAAAAGATTTGTCTAACTTCGCACTTGTAACCAATGTTCTAGCCATTTCGGTTAACGTACGATTCATGCGCTCGGCAACACCATTTTGTTGAGGCGTATAAGGTACCGTCAGATGGTAGGTTATTCCCTTACAAACACAAAACTCTTTGAATTCTTTAGAGAGATATTCTCGCCCGTTATCGCAGTACAGATTGGTCACTTTTGTGTTAAACAGATTTTCACTTAAAGCTACAAAATCTTGAAAACATTTTAATACTTCAGATTTGGAATTCATTAGATATGTAACCGTGTAGTGTGTAAAATCGTCAATAAAATTAACAAAATAATTTTTATCATCAATAGTTGTAGGTTTTATCGGGCCGCATACATCAGAATGAACAATAAATAGGGGTCGGTTATTTTTGTTGCATTTGTCTTTTGATTTTTGAAATGGCAATCGTGATTGTTTACCGAGAATACAAGGTTCACATAAATCGTCGGTAGGTACAACATTATCGATGATTTTACTGTCAGAAGAGTCAATAAAATTTTTGAGCAAATTAAATATTTGTTTATTTAAGTCCCAAGTCGATCATGCCATAATTTGTAAACATCTTGGTGGGTTTTACAACTATTTTGATTATGAACAACATTTAATTTACACCGCAATCTATCGATTTCAAAAGTGATACTAAAAAGATTGTTAGTATTTTCACCGGTCATATAACATTTGTTATTTTTATATACTTGAACACCATTATTACGAAAAATAACCGACATACCTGTCTGTTGTATGCGATTTACCGATAGTAAATTATACCGAACCTCTGGCGAATATAATACATCGTCAATTGATCCCTGAATACCCAAGTTTGTCGTTACCTCAATCCTTCCTTTACCAAATGCAAGGATGGAGGTCCCATTCTTTGCAACGCCGATCTTTAGAGGTGTCGGTAGTTCAATATATGTAGTAAAAACCTCCCGATCGTTAACAATGTGGTCAGTCGCCCCGGAATCTGAAAGAAAACAAATTTCATTGTTAGCTAACCGATTATCAGCGGCATTTGGTAACTTACATTTTGAGAACATAAAAGCAAAACCGTCCTCGTCATTGTTGCTGGCTTGAACGTTGTTGGCTACCCTCTTGTAATTTGATGATTGTTCGCCTTGCTGTTGATTTTTGTAGAAACGGCAGTCTCTTTTATTATGATTTCGTCGTCCACAATGGTTGCAATACATTTTTGAAAATTTATAGGTCGAATTTCCAGTTTGATCGTTTCCTTTATTCTGTGGGTAGACTTTATTTTTCTTATTAGGTACTGGCGAATCTTGGGCATTGAAACCTTAACTTAGGGCCTTAAGTTCCGTCGTAGTTTCAGCCTTTAACTTTATTTCGTGATCTAATAAACGTGTTTTCACGAAAACTAAATTCAAGTGATCTTCACCGAGCGTTTCTAATGCAGTTATGACGCCATTATAAGATGTGGGTACCGTGAGTAGAAGATGAGCAATTTTATCCATTTCGTCTAGTTTTGCGCCTGCAGAAATCAGTTCTGTGACTAAGTTATCAAACTTCTTAAAAAGTTGCAGTAATATCTCATCGGGCTGTAATTTGAGATTTAACAATTGTTTTCGTAACGTCAATTGTGATGCCAGACTTCATCGCTCGTATATTTTGTCAAGATTTTCTATAATGGATTTGGCGGTAGCGGAATCTTTAGCGAAATTTAAAAACGAGTCGCTCAAATATTCAACAATCAAACCTATGGCAATTATGTTTTTCTTCTGCCATTCAGCGTCAGGGTCCTCTGGTGTGGCATCTTCAACAACACTGAGCACTTGAAGTTCTTCTAACAGTGATTTTATTCGAAACTTCCACGTGCTATACCTCTCACCATTAAACTGTTGGATATTTCTTTTGCTCCGTGAATCCATCTTGAGAATATGGTAATTACTCGAACTACTTTATATACTTTATTTTGTGCAGTAGAAAACGCGGCCTGAGCCCATAACCTGCTGGATATGGGGACAGGAAAAAAAAAAACGAGTGTGCTCGGTTCGACGGTAGTTTAATGAATTAATATATTTTCACCAAGAGTAAACGAACAGCGAACAAAAGTATGAACGATTGAAAATGTCAGAGTGATTGAGTGAAGTTTCATTTGAGTATTGCAAGGATTGAATATTTGCCATATACCAATAGCATATCAAAAAACCGGCGCTACCCTTAGTAAGATTGCGAAAAAAAACAACAATGTTAAAATTTATATATATTTAATAAGCTCTTGCTAAATATTACTTAATTATAATTTTACGTCAATTGTGATGAATTAATAAATAAACATGTCTAATATTGATAAAACAAGTACACTAGATCAGGTCACTAATGCTATTAAGTATTACATTACAATGTACAATTATTCAAAATGCAAAACAATTGCGCTTCATACAAAACTTTCTCATTATTATTTTCTTTACAAATACCTTACACACCTAAACTAAAAACAAGAAACTAAATCACGATTTAAAATAATTTAAAATCAGAAATAAGATGCGTATACTCGACAAATTGATGAAACTAACGATAAGGTAGTATCATTCTACAATAAAATATAGAATGATACCAATCATTCTACAACACTACGAATAAATATGTAATTAAGGGCCTGTTTCAGAATGTTCGAGTAAGTTCCGGTTATACTACCCAGAACATAAAATAACTGAATGATAAAAATGACAGTTAACATGCAGCGCGTTTCAAGCTTTAACCGATGGATAGGCTAAATCGATGACTGAAGCGCAAAGATAGTGTTTTATTTATAAAAATTGCTCCGGGTAGTATAATCGGAACTTACTCGAACATTCTGAAACATGCCCTTAACATTTTAATTCGTTTATACCATACAATCACGTTGTTTTTTATATGTATATAATAATAAAGAAACATAAGAAAACAATCACGTTGCTTTCTATGCCCACGTTATTTAATAAAAACAGGTCAAATCACAACAATGGTGAAATGGTACATTTAAGTATGGTGTTAAATGTCAGCAAAAGTAATTCCCAGAAGCCATCGGTAGCAATGCCACCACTGCCAGCCACAAGGAAGTTTCAAAGGCGTAATCATGACAGATGATTCCCGTGATATGTTTTCGTCCCTTTTAATAAGGGGAATGCCCCTTGCCATCAGGACAAAATTAATATTATACTTCTTATTTAAATCAATCATAATAATTAAAGATAAAAATAAATCCTTATTTTTGTCATTATCCCATTCTAAGCAAGTTCGCCATTTTTAAATTAATGTAATATTAAATACAATACCCTTTATAATTCATTATATCTCAGGTGTATTAATAAAAATAGTACTTAATTCTATGATGCAAACTTTGTACTTTCAATATAAGTACACAACGATATTAGGGCCTGTTTCAGAATGTTCGAGTAAGTTCCGGTTATACTACCCAGAACACATTTTATAAATAAAACACTACCTTTGCGTTTTACAGTCATCGATTTAGCCTATCCATCGGTTAAAGCTTGAAACGCCCTGCATGTTAACTGTCATTTTTATCATTCAGTTATTTTATGTTCTGGGTAGTATAACCGGAATTTACTCGAACATTCTGAAACAGGCCCTATTAATAATTAAATAAGAACGACTGCCGTGTTTAAAATGTAATAGCCAGAGTCAGTCGGGATTATGTGGTTTCGTACGATATCCCATACTTCCAAACTGTTCAGCGGAGATTCAGAGACAAGTCGAAGCGTAAACTAATGCTTTCATTTGTCAAAATTTAGCGCATATTTTGTATTCAGATATCTTTGGAACAGCACTTTATGCCAAATAACTGTAGAGTCACATGCAACGTGAGGGCAATTTGCTGATACTCGTATTTCAAAGGTCGCCTCATGCGCTCAGTTGCCCCCCGCGTTTGTACCGAGCGTTTGTACTTCGGCCCATCTTATTAGTATAACCTTTTTGTATTTAAAAATGTAATTCTGACGGAGTAATAATTAACGGTGATCACCGAAATTTAGTACTTTCATTTACCCTTCCCAGTAGACGGTCAAGAACACGCATATGGAAGAAATAAGGGCGCACATGTAAACCTTGATAAGTGACGTGCGCCACGATCGCAGATAACGATTCCTAGAACCTTACATAAACACACCTGTACTTTTGTCTTTTTAAAATATAACATTATTACAGCCATTGCATATTACGAAATTTACTAAACATAAATCTCGATGTTGTTACAAGAAAAAAAAAAGGATATTATAGTATTTACATTACAGTTTATTTTATACCAATGACTTTTTAAATATTACTGTTCTTGTCGATTCCTTTTTATGTTGCTCCACAAATTAACGAAAACCAGTAAATGTTTCACACTTGGCCATAAATAATAGAGCGTGATCTTAGCTAAGACCAAGGCAAGTTGGACTTTGACTTCATTTCTAAATACGTCATATATAGATTTCCTTGGCCAACGCTTATCTAAGACTGGTCTTAGACTGTTTTACATATATGTCTCTGAATCTTAGCCTAAAAGTTACTTATAAAGAAACTCACATAGGTGGTGACAAAAAACACTATGATTAAAATGATGATTAAATACTAAGTTTTAAATACCTCTACAATAGAACTAAAATACTTAACAAGGCGGTGTTGTGACTACTATGTGCTTCTAAAAGGAATACCACAGGGTACTGTTCTAGATCTAATACTACTCATAATACTACCCACTATGCGTTGTGCAAAAATGCAATGTTTTTATGTGATGAAGTAACTACAGGAAACTTGAATTTTAGCATCAAGTCTGTCCTAATGGACAGAGTAACTGTAATCAGTTGCAGTGTCATCGAACTGTACCTGCATGACACTGCAAAAATATGACCAGTTCTAATTTTTGCACACTACAGCTTCGAGGCAGAATAAATGACACATCTTGGTGGTATCCACCAAGACGGACTTACTAAAGATATCTACCAACCTGGTAAAACAACTGTATCAGACTACAGTCTACTACTGAACATATGCATCTCCGGGATGTCTGTTATCCCCAAGCTTCTAAAGCCAAGAGTGTTGGAGATCGTCATATCAGTGTTCAACATAATGCTACCTCGGCCCTTACAGGCATATATTAATAAGTATTTTATATTATACCCTCTATACATAATAATTGTAATTAATATTAATTTAAGACATAAATAGATCACATTATATTCTGTACCATCAACCCGCACCGGCTTCGCACTGATGCAATCAGCATTACCTAGGTACAGAATATCTTTATATAGGTACAACGATCACCATTTTTTTTTTCATTAGACAAATCATACAATATGTTTTCTTTAAAGATTACTCTTGACATCACATTAGAGACTTCTAAAATTAGAAGTATAAGTCTAGTATATTATACATGTATTATAGATATAAAACTACCTCTTGAATCACTATCTATTTAAAAAAAAACGCATTAAAGTCCTTTGCGTAGTTTTAAAGATTTAAGCATACATATGGACAGACAGCGGGAAACGACTTAGTTTTGTACTATGTAATGTATAAGTTATAAATAAACAGTGTTATGACTACTTAATACGAATAATTATTTTTATACTAATAATGCATTAATAGAAATACTACATGGTTACAGACAATGATGAAAAGTACCCTTGTGTTTATCCAGGACCTAAACTACCTATATTCCTAGCTTAATCTTAATCGGTTTAGGGCCTCTTTCAGAATGTTCAAGTAAGTTCCGGTAATACTATCCAGAACATATTTAATAAATAAAACACTATCTTTGCGTTTCACAGTCATCGCCTATCACAATTAGCCTATCCATCGGTTAAGGCTTGAAACGCGCTGCATGTTAACTGTCATTTTTATCATTCAGTTATTTTATGTTCTGGGTAGGATACCCGGAACTTACTCGAGCATTCTGAAACAGGTCCTTAGCTGTTTAAGCGTGAAAGAATAATAAACATAGACACTCACATACACAAATCTTCGATTGATCACTTATATAAACTTTCGCATTGATAAGATTATTAAACCTAATTTCTATAAACTGGGATTTAATTTAAAACATAAGTTTATACTATAAATAATTAAAATATAATAGGAGTTTTGTATAATAGAACGTCAAACCTGTTGCACATTAAGAATTTGTCTGATTAAATTTATATTGTGTATTTAAAACTTCTTGGACCTTGTACTTTTATGACACATAGTAGCATGGATATAGAAATATGTATTATGAGCTGTGAACTATACTGCCAAATTCAACGCTATATTTTTTAATCTTAGACAAGATCTTTTATATTGCTACAGCCGTCGCGTCAGCCTGACACCAAATCAAATAAAAGTTTGTACGAAGGCAAATATAAAATATTGCAACATTATTGGACGTCCATGGTGACAAAGATAAAAGTTATCTTCATATAGTAATCCCTACTTTGATGAAATTGGCCCTTAGTATGATAACTGATACAAATCATTTCTGATCGGTATGTGAGATAGCAACTTGTCTAATCAATAAATTGTTTATTTTTGAATATGTAAAACTTCAGAGATTAAGATAATCCTCGTATACCGTATATTGGTGAAATTCACCATAAACTATGAATTATATTTAGTTGCCAACTAATGTGTACACTAAAATACTCTGGAATACTACAGTTTTTTTCTTCAACTAAACCTAACTGATTTTTATAAAGGAAATCGAACCTGGGATGTCTCAAGGTTAAAACATGCACTCAAGGCATTGGACAAAATAAAAATATATATTTGATCACACTTAAAGGAGTTGGCAGAGGTCTAAATTACCCTAATTTCTACATCCATATATAACAAGCATATTGCCACTTACCGGTATAATTATGTATTATTTATTGATACACAAATTATATATAAAAATTAAGATTGTAAGTCTTTACCTCCATTATGACCCCTAAAGAATGGAAATTAAGTAACTTAAAATGTAGTATTCTTAACTTTATACAGGACCCCAGTCTCTTCAATTTAAATAAATTAAAATTTTTAATCTTTTCAAATATTTACCTTATGCAAACGTCAGTTTGAATTTTAACTGTAAATTTTATAACAATTGCCTCCACTTTTACGGCTGAGTTCAAGTTTGTAAAAAGCTACTTTGTGCGTATACTATGCAGCAGCAGCCTACCCACCTCGCGATACGACTCATTCAAGTATTATTTACCATTTTCTGTATTCACGACATATAACAGAAGGATATGAGAGATAATCAATACATTTTGAAGTCAGTAATTGAACCTATTAAGGCCGGCTTACTTCTTTTCCATTCGCCTAATGCCAAGTAAACAGGCAGTGACAGAACATCATGTATCCTGAAGCGACGACAAGATGCCCCAACATGATAGGAAAGCCGATTTTGAAGAACTGCATGAAAGAAAACTTGTATCCGTGGTGTTCAGCTACTCCGGCGCAGACTACATTAGCACTGGCTCCTATTAGGGTTCCGTTACCTGGAACAAAATAAATTGCAATTATTCATAAAAAAATAAAGTACGTATACGATTTCCGTTTTGCACGTGGGGTGCCGGGCTAGAATGTCATCTCCCCATCTCTACCATTTGGGAGTCGTAAGAGGCGACTAAGGTTAACACACCAAAAGGTGGACAGCAGCGCTTTCTGAGGAACTGAATTTTACACTGCGACCTCCAAGCCACCTGCCAAGCGTGGGGATTATGGAAAACTCCCCCTTAATGGGGGAAGCAATGTTCAGCAGTGGATCCGGCTGATACAGTAATACGATTTCATGAAAATGTATTTAAGCAGGTACACCCACATACCAGATGGATAACAGAAGCCTGAAGAACCATGATAATTAATTTTAATAGAATTCATTGGAATGAATAGCTACGTTAATTATTAAATGAATATACTAGATTATATATATTAATATATAATAAATATATATAACAAAACTATAAGTTGTATGTAACACAAAATGTATTTGCTTAAAATGTTTATAATTTGAATGTAAATTTATGCTGACTAAAATAGGTATTTAAATAGATAGGAAGTCGAATTGTAGTCATAATTATTATATTATTAAAAAAAAAACTTGTAACACATGTTTAATGATAACACATTATATATAGATAGATAAAAATTATTATTGATAATTTCTTACTGGACAAAACTGTAGTTGCAAATAGTATAAACATGTATAGCTCATAATTTTATAAATTGAAAGAAATATTTTTAATTAATTATTTAGAAATGATCGAGATAATATAATGATTCGAATATTTATTCATAGATAAAAATCGTAGATTAAAATTAGATCCATTAAATGTTTATAAATTAATATTATCCGTCTTTTTTTATAAATACACAAATTTGTGGAATAAAATCCAGCTCAAAAGTGTATTAGTTTAAGGGCCTGTTTCAGAATGTTCGAGTAAATTCCGGTTATACTACCCAGAACATAAAATAACTGAATGATAAAAATGACAGTTAACATGCAGCGCGTTTCAAGCTTTAACTGATGGATAGGCTAAATCGATGACTGTGAAACGCAAAGATAGTGTTTTATTTATTAAATATGTTCTGGGTAGTATAACCGGAACTTACTCGAACATTAAAAAACAAGCTCTAAGTCCTATTTCTAACTTGGTTGTATATTGTCTTGTGTATAAATAAATAAATAAAAAAAAGTTTCTATCAAAACTGTAATATTATAGGGAAGGAGCTACCAATCATAGCCAGTTTGGTAGGAAGAGCCGCAAATTTGAACGATGTCCTTTAAATAAATAATCTCAATTTTGATTTGATATTTTTTTATTTTGATAAGCGCTTTATGAAGAACTGGCATCTGGTACTGCGATTATAATATATATGTTTTAGAATGACGCATGCGCCGCTGATTAGATTACAAAATTACTACCACAGGAAAAATTTAAGTCATGTGCAGGATTTGAACCCGCGCCATCCACCCCTGTACCCAGGGTGTGGTCTGACATCTGTCAACATGACATCTGACGTTTGACTTTAATTAATCCTTTTGTTTTAACCATCGTATGGGGATGGAGCGACACCTATTATAGTTCAACTTACTTTGTACTACACAAAAGACTTATTTTCGCTGTTAGCTTGAAACTTGTTTACGGTGACATATCTACCCTATTATTTTAATATTTTTTTTGAAATGTCGCATGTCACGCTGATTTACCTTACAAAATTACAATAACAGGAAAAGCTATAGTTATGTGCGGGATATATACTTACATATCTATACTTATAATATATAATACAGAGGAAAGATTTGTATTTTTATATGTAAGGAATAAACATAAAAACTACTGAACATATTTGAAAAAATCCTACATTATCTCCGATGAATATAAGCGGACCGCTAAGCCAACATGACATAATGACGTTTGTCTTTAATTTGTCTTTTCTATATTAAACATTGTGATTACTTTGCGTTCTGTACAAGACATTGCACCAAATACGAGTAAGTAGATACAATGCTCGTGGGGTGCTGGGGTGTTTTGGGGTGCCGGGTTAGAATTCCACCCCCCTGAGAATAAAATAATAATAAGAAATCCTTACTTAGGAATGCCTTATTATCTTTTAAATTAGTAAAGGTAAGTAAAATAAAATTATTATTGAATAGCTTCAGGTGCCACTTTGCGGAAATACATATAAAAATAAAAAAAATATTAAGAAACGATTAAATTAGTATTTTAGAAAACACTTTAAAAATATATCTAGTTACAATTCCACCTAATTTTCCAAGCTGACGTGACGTAACCAAACCGCAAGAATTTCCGACGCGTTTCGCTTCTACACGAAGCAACCTAGGGAGGTCTTACCTCTTCGAGCGCACGATCGTGAAAGAGTCTTGGCTACGTGGCGTTTATTACATCACGTCGGCTTAACAGGAAAATTAGGCGAAATTGTCACGAGATATATTTTTATATTTTATGAGTGTTCTTTTAAAGTAATTATTTATTATTTTCTTTAAATAGTTTTGAAATGTTTGTTATTATTGAAAGAAGATATAGTAATATTCGTATATCCTTACCTCCGAGACAAGCACCAAACGAGAGTGCCCAGACCAGGGGCGCCATAGGCAAGTTGAGAGTTGGATTAGAGCCCAGTGACGTCACAACTCGAACCATCATCGTTGTCAGCGGTATGTTGTCAACGAAGGCAGATGTGATACCAGAAACCTGGGGAATACAGGCAATGAAATGAAGGTAAGTCGTGGAGCGCAAGTGGCGCAGTTTGCTTTGCCGCACTTAACCGATCAGCTTAGTTAAGCAACGTCTGCCGCGGTCATGACTTGGATAGGTGACTGCTAGTGGTATATAGTAATGCTTTCGGAGGGCACGTTAAGCCGTAAGTCCCGGTCGTGGTGGTAGAATATTTTGCTACTGCCCACCTGGCTGCCACCCTCAAATAGAAAGTCTCAGCATTTGACTACTATCTCACATGATGGTAAGTGATTATGTGGTCGAAGATGTTATTCTGGCTAACCTAGAATTACTGGCTCTCAGGGACAGCTGCCGGAACACACCATTAGGTGTTATGCGACAGGTTTTCTACTTGAGGGTGGTAGCTAGCCAGGCGGGCATTCGAAAAATGCCCACCCACCATGCTATAACGCCTGCCATCATAAGACAACAACCGGGACCGAAGGCTTAGCGTACCCTCCGAAGCACGTGCACGCTCAGTAGTAATGTCAGTAACGGTCACCCTTCCAACTCATGACCGCGGCGGACGCTGCTTAACTTTGCTGATCGGTTAAAAACGGCTAAGCAAACTTCGTTGAAAGCGCTTCATGAACTACTATTCAATCTGTTGGTGACAGGTCATTTAGTTGAGAGCTATCTCAAGAATAGCTGCCGGAACACACCGTTAGGTGCTTAGCGAGAGATTTTTTATAATAAATAGATTCAGGCGTTACTTTGCAAATGGAAATCCATATTTAATAATAACATATATTTTTGAAATAGGTACTTTACGAAAACATCAAATTAATATTTTAATAAAACACTTAAGAAATATAAAAATATATCTAGTGACAATTCTTTCTCGATCGTGCGCTCGTAGATTCAAGACCTCCTGAGGATGCTTCGTGTAGAAGTGAAACGCGTCGAAAATTCTTCCGGTTTGGCTGCGTGGCGTTTGTGACGTCACGTCGGCTTAGCAGGAAAATTGGGCGGAATTGTCACTAGATATATTTTTGTATTTTAAGTGTTTTATTAAAATATTAATTTGATGTTTTCGTAAAATATTTTAAAAATATATGTTATTATTAGTGATTTTCTACTCGAGGGTGGTAGCTAGCAAGATGGGCATTAGGAAAATGTCCAACCACAATGCAAGGCACCATTAGGGGGATATAGTGTGAAAATATGTTACGTTTATCTACATACCCATAGCATAAGTAGAATTGCCACTGCCAGTCTTGCACTTTCATCCACCGACAAAATCACAGATTCTGTCAAACCACCGATGAATTCGATCAAGCCGAGTTTGGATAGAGCCTAAAACAAGAAGAAAATCAATATTATTTACACTATAGCTATTTGTTCAACAAGAGAGCTAAGTTGTTACTGATGCAACTGCCGACTTTGAATCCCGAGCTAACAATGAAATATATCCATAGTAGCATTGAAGCTCGAGCAAGTATTTTTATTTTGTTATTGTGACGGAATATGCCCGAGGCCCACCTGATGTTTAGTGGACTGACCTCTGCCTATAACAGACGCATTTTGTCAACGACGAATTGCACTGTGCCCGTTACACAGAGACGTACATTTGTTAGGTCTCAAGTGCTTGTAATTTTACTGGCTCTCTCAAGGACTGCTGCCGGAACACACTGTTAGGAGCTTGGTGATTTTCTACTTGAGGGTGGTCGCTAGCCAGGCGGGCATTCGCAAAATGCCCTTCCACCATTCGGTGAACCTCAAGCCCGCAGCGGAATTCAAACCATGGACCTGCTGCACGGCACTCCATAGCAATGCCACTAAGCTAACACTGCTTCAAAAAAAAAGTGTAATTGAATTTAAGATTGAAGCTACTATGAAGGTTGAAATAACAAGTTCGGGCATGAAATTCGCATCTGCTGACATATACTCAACTCAGTATTCAACCGGGAGTTCAAGAAGAGAGCAAGTTTGATTCCCAGACGAGTATTAAAGTTTATGTTCTAATATTTGTAACCATTTGTATTTGAGCTGAAATGATTACAAAAAAACTTAACTGCAAAAGTTTTTTAAAATTTTCGCATATAACAAACTACCCGCATTACGGACTTTTTCCAAAGCGGTGATAAATGAGTGTTAATAGGTATATACTGCCACCTAGGGGGTTTGAGTCCCACTGTAAGCGTGAGTTTTAGCAAATAATAGTAAGACATTTTGCGCATGCACGCCAGACTAGCTACTACATTCCAACATAGTATATAATCACCCGCCAAGCAATGTTATGCATGTTCTTGACAGCCAATTTCCATCCAACTTTGGCCAGTAAATCTGTAACTGTAGGTAACTGTAACAGCCGACTCGTCCACAGCTGAACACACCCTCCCCTATTAAGGGGGTATTTGCCATAATCCCCACGCTTGGCAGACGGCTTGGGGATCGCAGTATAAGATGGCAGTTCTTTAGAAGGCGCTGCTGCCCACCTTCCAGTATTTTTCCCTTAGTCGCCTCTTACGACACCCACGGGATGACATGGGGAGGTGCAATTCTAACCCGGCACCCCACGGGGAGTGAATCTAAGTCTTAAAAAACTTAAACTCATATTAGAATTATTTTTCAAAGCCTAGCGTTGAACGAGAATGTTAAAATTCTGTTAGATGGAAAATTAATTGGGTACTAGCAGGACTCGAACCCGCAACTACAGGTGTTCGGTTCTGTCGCTTTACCCCTTAGAGTTCTTTTCCTGTCATGCGTATTTTACCGCGTGCGGATCCAGTCTGCATGTTCTGCACGCTCTTGGCCACGCTCAGGACAAAGTTTTTCTTTGCCACTGCAGTGTTGTGTGTGTCACCACCTGCGATGCACTTGCGTTCTGCAATAACGCCTGCTATGCGGATATATAATTTTAATATTGTTGCAAACATAACAATATTAAAATTATAAGGTTGCGTCATCATTTACAAGTATAAAACCAATTGCAAAATTGGTCTTGTTTGTAGTACAACGCAAGTGGTACTATAGATGTCGCTCCATCCCAATACGATGGTTAAATAACGATAGGAAAGATTTGAGTTATGACGTCATGTCATGTTAGCTCCATTGGTTACAGCATGCCCCGGCTAAACGGGGTGGATGAACGCGGGTTTGAATCCCGCACATGACTTGTTTTTATCGTATATTTGTAATTTTGTAATGTTGATATCATTGTTTAAAATATTGAATCGCAGTTTGTGAACGATATGACTGGGTGTGAGCCTCAAGAAGAAATAGAAGGAGGAAGACTAGCGTTGGTTTTATAAGTCCACGACTTGCTAATGTAATCCCGGCCAGTATTATTAGGAAGTTATTTGTGTACTTAACCCGTTTACAGCATAACCAGCGCTCCTGTAGTAAGTACGTAAAATTTTAGCCTTACAAACATTAGCTTTGCGAATCGCGAACAATTAACGTCCACTTGCAGTCAGTTCTCGTGTAGGTTTTCTTCCACTGCACCTAGAATTCCTGCAAGAGTCAGGCACGGACGCTTACAAACTCACCTCCATAAGTACAAAGAGTGCCGCGAAGAACAAAAGAGTAGACCACTCCACTCTGAGTAGTATAGGCTCCAAGTCTTCTCTATCAGCAAGAGTGAGAAGAAGAATTGCGCCTAGTAGTGCAGTCCATCCAAGAGAGACGCGATCTGAAAGGTGAATCGTGTTTATGAAGACAGGTACCTACTTTGTATATTTATTTAGCTACCGAGTATTTTTAGGGGAGGGAAGTGGTGCCTGCTTCTAACCAAGGTAAGTGAAACTTGATTTGAAGGTCAAACCAAACAAAGGATAGATACCAAATCAATGCATTCGGATACTGGCCAATATAAAAAGTCCTAACATACTTATACCAAATGTCAACAAACCGTATTTTGTGAAAGATTCTTAATGTTTTTTTCTCTAATCTAATTCTAGGTTAAGCCTGTTAAAACTTTCGACCACATCATCACTTACCATCAGGTTCAGATTGTGGTCAAAAGGCTTACCTATCAATTATATTTTTTTTTATAAATACAAGTTTTTACCTCTACTAGCGAGTTTGAAGCAGTTTCATTTTATGTATCTTTTTCTCTAATTAAATGATATAAAAATAATTACATTCTTGAAGAAAGTGCTATTTCACCTTTAAATTATAAATAAACCAATATTGAAAGTATATACAACCCGAAGAAATGATATTTAAGATTTTAAAAATATAACATTATTATTAAATATTTGTGACTCTAAGTGTATATTAGCTTCAGAACAAGTTATCGCGTTGTCTTTTAGTATCCAGAGTCGGTTAATTCCAAGTTGATGATTGAAAAGTACAAGTAAGTAACAATTAAGTCGATAGTATCTACATTTATAGTTTTCAATATATTCAAACAATGATTATTTGTAAGCATTAATATAATGAACATTTTATTATACTTACTTAGTTCCGGAATGGAATGTAAGAAGAAGACTGTGACGACAAAGCCGATTGCAATTGTGGACTTAATCAGGAGCGCTTTGTCACGGATTTTGTACTGTAATGCAAATAAAAAACAAAAATAAAATAACAATGAAATTTCAAAACACTTTCTCATCATAATAACCTACGAGTTCGTGTTTTTCATAGTTTTTTTTATACCTGCATGGTGGTAGGGCATTTGCATGGTGGTAGGGCATTTTGCGAATGCCCGCCTGGCTAGCTACCACCCTCAAGTAGAAAGTCTGTCGCCAAGCACCTAACGGTGTGTTCCGGCAGCTGTCCTTGAGAGTCAGTACTTCTAGGTTAGCCTGAACAACATCTTCGACCACATCATCACTTACCATCAGGTGAGATAGTGGTCAAAGGCTAACCTATCAGGCATAAATAAGAAAAAAAAACCTCATAATATGTGAGCCTTTGACCACGATTCCACCTGATGGTAAGTCATGATATGGTCGTAGATGTTGTTCAGGTAAACCTATAATTACTGGCTCTCAAGGACGGCTGCCGGAACACACCGTTAGGTGCTTGGCGACAGATGCCCTACCGCCATGCATAAGTAAAAATAAGTATTTTGTATATAGCCGCCAGTGATATAAAAATTAATACCATAATTAAACTACGAATGTTTGGTAAAATATATATAAATATCTGAATGTAAATTGTAAGCTACCAACGTAAGTTAGAAAATCTGTCGCCATTCTTTTATTACAAAATTCTAGTAAAATCTAATGTAAGACCAGTGTCACTGTTTTAAGCTAATAACAAATCGTTACTCGGTATCCACGATACAGGCATTGCCTAGTGTGGAGGCCACAAGCTAACTATTTAAGATATTAGTATTAGTAGATAATATTATCTGCGAAATACATAGTGTCAATGGTAAACACTGTTACTTAAGTTAATACAATAATGTAAGACTTAGTATGTATACCATTGAAAATAAAGATTTTTCATTTTTTTTTCAATCTACTAAGACTGCGTTCCAATAGCTGCCCTTGGAATCTTGTCACCATTGTGGGCAGAGCAGAATCAGTGATGGCTCAGTGGCATTGGCTATGGACTGCCGCGCCGCAGGTCCATGGTTCGAATCCTATCAGAGCTTGAGCTTCACCGCATGGTGGAAGGGCATTTTGCGAATGCCTGCCTGGCTAGCGATCACCTTCAAGTAGAAAATCTGTCGCCAAGCACCTAACGGTGTGTTCCAGCAGTAGTCCTTGAGAGCCAGAAAAATTACAGGCTAATGAGACCTAACAACTGGACGTCTCAGTGTATCAGGCACAGTGCAATTCGTCGTTGACGAAATGCGTCTGTTATAGGCAGAGGTTAGTCCACTTAACATCAGGTGGGCCTCGGGCTGGTTCCGTCACTATTACATAAAAAAAAAAAAAGCCTTATTTAACAATGTGT
This sequence comes from Plagodis pulveraria, assembly GCA_963890685.1. Taxonomy (NCBI): domain Eukaryota; kingdom Metazoa; phylum Arthropoda; class Insecta; order Lepidoptera; family Geometridae; genus Plagodis; species Plagodis pulveraria. Next base: position 3,754,858 of record OY982977.1, read on the forward strand.
ATATTTGTAAAAAAAAAGCCTCTAATATGAAAAAAAGGTATCCACGTAACATCATGTCCTCGAAATTGTGTAGAGAAGGAAAGTCTTACCTTTTCCTTCATTTCGTTCAGCGTACTCCTGAACGTGTCTTTAGGACATGCTCTCTTATTGCTCTCCTTCACAAGTCCATCGAGTTGTGCTGTTAGTTTCTTGACCTTCCTTTCTAGACGTTCTCTGACTACGTGTTCGTCTCTGGACATGTGGGGGAGGGATTCGGCAGCACGACGCCAGATGGAAATTTGATGTCGAAGATCTAGAACACGAAATATAAATTAATTCCTGCTTTGGGAAAGAAAACTTACTTGTACAATGAGACACATAGTTAAGACGCTGTCAAATATTGACATTTTGTCACTATCGGACTGAGAGAGTACATATACGTGATTGAAAACCTTACGGTTTTTAATCATTAATATGGACAGTGGTTGAAAACCTTACTTAAACGTTTTTCAATCACTGTTCATAAAGGGACGGAGGACTGAGAGAGTACATATACATGATTGAAAACCGTAAGATTGAAAACCTTACGGTTTTCAATCACTGACCATATTCATGCTAAGAAGTGCAATATTATTTAATGCTCGCGAATACAATAACCATGTAGATTTTTTTTAAATTCCTGATAGGGCTAACCCCTTGACAACTATCTCACCTGATGGTAAGTGATGATTTGGTCGAAGATGTTGTTCAGGCTAACCTAGAAGTATTGGCTCTCAAGGACAGCTACCGGAACACACCATTAGGTGCTTGGCGACAGATTTTCACTTGAGCATGGTAGCTAGCCAGGCGGGCATTCGCAAAATGCCCTACCACCTTGCTATAAAGACTGCCAAACTTAGACAACAACTAGGACCGACGGCTTAACGTGCCCTCCGAAGCACGGAAGCGCTCAGTAGTAATGTCACAAGTGGTCACCCATCCAACTCATGACCGTGCGCGACGTTGCTGAACTTTGCTGATCGGTGAAGAACAGCTAAGAAAACTTTGCTACGAGCGCTTAAAAAGTGCCTCAAGAATGGTTATTACACCAAGTTTTATATCTTACTCACCTTTTATATCTCTTGGTTCATTCAGTCGCAGTTTATTCGTGTCTCTGTACATAAAACGTAGCTGTATGTACGTTTGTACGCACACGAGGAGGATACCTAAGGTCATGTGCATAGTGAAGTTTGTGAAGTTGATACCCTGAAAAGAGGAAGAACACATAGTAATAGTATTGTACTACTTGTAGAGTAAATGAAAGAACCTGAGCAGAACTGACCATTAATAATAATAACTAGCAAAAAGCTGACCTTTGTGAAAGCTCGCGTATATTTTACAACGTGATTCTAGTGGTGTTATCTACATACATATTTTCAGTAAAAGGAGCCACAAAATGTTCAAGTAGTGAGACAGTGATAGGGCTCACTTTTTTATATTATTGTGACGGAAAAAGCTCGAGGCCCACCCAATGTTAAGCGGACTAATCTCTGCTCAATAACAGATGTATTTCAACTCAAGTGACGAATTGCACTGCGCCCGTCACTTTGAGATATAGTTGTTAGGTATCATTTGCCCATAAATTCCCTGGCTCTCAAGGACTGTTGCCGGAACACACCGTAAGGTGCTTCTAATTTCTACTTGAGAATGGTAGCTAGCCAGGCAGGCATTCCCGTGCATGGGGGAAGGGCATTATAAAATGCCCTTCCACCATGCACTGTCTGATTTAGTTCGAAATATTCGAATCAGTCAATCGCAAAATGCCCTTCCACCACGCGTTGAAGCTCAAGCCAGTGGTGGGGATCGAACCAGGGATCTGAGGCACGGCAGTCCATAGCTATTACCGCTCGGCCATCATTGGTTCACTTCGCTCGCCCTAATAATTAATATTTATTTCGGATAAAATCCATAGATTTGTTAGTTACAATTTCCTTAAACCTACGTATGTTAGTAATATACGAGGTATTTTGGTTTATCGAGTCCTACACGACAAGACCTATCTAGTACTTTTGGACAGAACAATTTAAGCGAGATGCAATTATCTTCCGTACACTGTTGGAGCTACCTCTAAGACGGTGAAACATTGATGCGATCATTTTGCGCATAATAGCTATATAATTTGGGCTAAGCATTCATCAGATGAATATGATAAATATCACACTCCAAATTATCTGAAAGACAAGTTTTTTTTTTTATGTTATTGTGAAGGAACAAGCGTGAGGCCTACCTGATGCTAAGCGGTTTCCTCTGCCTATAACAGATGCATTTCATCACAAGTGACGAACTGCACTGCGCCCATCACCTTGAGACATACCTATTAAGTCTCATTTTTGCCTGTTATTTCACTGGCCCTCAAGGACTGCTGCCGGAACACACCGTTAGATGCTTGGCGACAGATTTTCTACTTGAGGGTGGTCGCTAGCCAGGCGGGCATTCGAAAAATGCCCTTCCACCATGCGGTGAAGCTCAAGCTCTGGGCGGGATTCGAACCATGGACCTGCTGCGCGGCAGTCCATAGCCAATGCCACTGAGCCATCACTGCTTCAAAATGTTTCAGTATTTAACCGACCCTCATAATTGTGAACTTAGATCTGCTCAAAATCTGCTGCTCTCCTTCCCTCATCACCTAACTTCTTTCTCAAAAAACTCCTTTTCAGTTATCCTTATCAAGCTGTGGAAGGCCTTACCAATGGATATCGGAAAAGCTACGTTCAAATACGCATATAAGCGACTGATTCGTAATTTTATATTAATGAAGTCATTTATGTCCATCCATAAACCGTCCTCATTTTATTTACTACCAATTAATAGTTCTTCACGATATAGATATCTTCAAGATCGATGTCTCGATCGTGCGAGTCAAGACCGCACGATCGATGTCTCGATCGTACATCGATGTATCGACAAAAAAAAATTGAATATATTATATTAATATATTACAATTTTTTTTTTGTCATAATATCATTAACAGTTTTGTATTCATTGAATAAAATGTTATTGAACTACTAACACCATCTGTTAGAAAACCAAAGAGTTAACATCGCTGCAACAGAACTTACTCGTAACTCAATACTCAAATACATCGTAGTTAATCTACTGAATACTAGATGACACCACTAGAATCAGGTTTTAAAATAAACGAGCCCTCACAAGGCTCAGCTTTTTGCTAGTAAAATAATTTTCACTCATTATAACTCTTAAAACAAAAAAAGTAATGATTGCATAAAATTAAGTCATTTATAGATAAATCAATAAAATTGATATATTAAGATAATTTAATACAGTTGATGATTTAACCTCAACAATCAATATTGAAGTAAACCACTTTTAATAATATTATATTTTTGTTATTTAACTGCTTAACCATTCCCGTTTGATAAATTCCATTTGAATATTCACTCAGTTGTTATTGTATTTGTGAATGGATATTTATTTTAATTTTTGTCATTTTATTGCATATTTAATGTTCTAGCCAGGCGGGCATTCGCAAAATACCCTACCACCATGCTACAACGACTGCCATCCTAAGACAACAACCGGGACCGACGGCTTAACGTGCCCTCCGAAGCACGTGCACGCTCAGTAGTAATGTCACTAGCGGTCACCCATCCAACTCATGACCGCGGGCGACGTTACTAAACTTTGCTGATCGTTTGAGAACAGCTAAGTAAACTTCGCTACGAGCGCTTCAATATATGTATCAGTACTTAAACAATAAGAACGTGCTTTATAATTATTTCATATGTTGGTTATCTTAAATAAATATACTCACAGCTTGCACCACAGCTTTGTTTGATGCAATGATCACATTGGGCGGATCTCCCACGGGAGTTGCAGTACCTCCAATGTTGCTGAACAGGACCATAGACATCAGCACTGGAATAGGATCAAGGTCCATAACTTCGCATAACCTGGAATGGAAACAACGTCATTTGAAACAGCGAAGGTTTCTGCAAGCTGGGGGCATTTTTATTACATTGTTATTTAGAAATGTTTATAGCAAAGCCTGCTGAAAGTTGTCTTAGGTTTTATAATTAAACAATGAACTTATAATTAAACAACTATAAACGGTAATGAATAGATTCAGGCGCTACTTTGCGGAAATCCATATTTAATAATAACAAATATTTTAAAAATATTTTACGAAAACATCAAATTAATATTTTAATAAAACACTTAAAAATATAAAAATATATCTAGTGACAATTCCGCCCATTTTTTCTGCTAAGCCGACGTGACGCTCGAAGAGTCAAGACCTCCTGAGGATGCTTCGTGTAGAAGCGAAACGCGTCGAAGGTTCTTCCGGTTTGGCTGCGTGGCGTTTGTGACGTCACGTCGGCTTAGCAGGAAAATATGGCGGAATTGTCACTAGATATATTTCTATATTTTTAAGTGTTTTATTAAAATATTAATTTGATGTTTTCGTAAAATATTTTTAAAATATTTGTTATTATTAACTTAAAACGGTTTAAATCTATATATATATCACGTGACCACGGTCGCTGCAGAGTGTTAGAAACGTCGCTCGTGACAAAAATAATGATAAATATACGCGATTTAAACCGTTTAAAGTTGTTAAATCATTAATACCTTGATTAGTCATTCTTAGCCATTCTAAGCAATGTTCTCTGCGGTCACTACTTGGATGAGACCAAGAGAGTCATTTACTACTGAGCGCTTCCGTGCTTACTGGACACCGTGGTAAGTGATGATGTAGTTGTTCAGGCTAGCCTAGAATTACTGGCTCTCAAGCACAGCTATCAGAACACACCGTTAGGTGCTTGATGACAGAATTTCTACTTGAGGGTGGTCGCGAGCCAGGCGGGTATTTGCAAAAATGCTCTTTCACCAAGTGTGAAGCTCATGCCCGCGGCGGGATTCGAACCATAGACCTGCTGCGCGGCAGTCCATAGCCCATGCCAAGGAGCCATCACTGCTTACTTACTTAACTCATCAGTTCCCGTTTGTTGCTGTATTATGCTATGTTTGATGCCTTCGGGTGGACTTATAAATTCGAAGCGTGCAGTAAGGCTTTCAAGTAGAAAATCTGTCACCCAGCATCTTACGATGTGTCCGTTTTATTTGATCATGTAAGGTGCTAGAAATACATTGTTGAAATAGCTTTAAAACATATTACATGATATATCGGCGAGAAGACGTTAACAGGCTTCGACTATCAGATATATATAAATATCAGTTAATAACTGTTCCATTAAAACTTCGTTATGACTACACTGCTGGGGCCCGATTCTCTTAGCTAGGTATTGAAGGGCGTTAACGCAACTTAATTGCATGAAAAGTTTAGTTTTTGACAGTATCCGTAGTCTGCCCGCTATTTAGGTACGATCGTAAGTGGGCTTGCGAAATAGTTTTCGGCATATTTAGTATTCTGTAAGCTATTTTGTTGCGATTGCGTTGCTACTAGCTGCTACTGGCATAAAATAATAATGCTACTAGTGGCATAAAATATTTATTATTATTTAATTATATAATCGTTTTAGATAGCAATATAGCTAAATTATTTAAATATATTTATTAAATGTTTTGTTTGCTAGACAACCATTGTGGATGTAGAATGTTGACTGATGCTTGATTGATAGAAGTTTTTAGTATTATTTCAGTGCCAATATTAGCAAGCCATAGCAGATCCATACGATAGCGGCGCGATTGCCATATAACTGCGATTAGGAGTTAGAATTAGCAGACTACCGAATTTTATATTAGCAGCAGTTCGATCGCAGAAGCATCGCAGTAGTGTGGTGTTTGGTCATTAGCTAAGAGAATTGGGGCCCTGTACATTATTTTTAACGCATATATTGGCTTATAAATGATTATGATTATTACATGGGCTTGAATGTAGAATATCAACTGGCTATTAGAACCTATTGTTACCTTCTGCTCTTTAAAAAATAATGTTCATATTATTTTGTTTCACAATATCAATAACTATGAATAATGTTTCCTTGTACGTTATCAGTAATGTAACTTGATAATGATAATGTACGTTACTTATTGGTATACCATGTGCCGACTTTAAATCCCGAGGAAGCGAAGTAGGTAAACAAGTCACAAATATAATCACAAGCGTAGCGATAGTCCAGAATAGTATCATGAGCGTAGCGAAGTGGTCTAGAATAGATTCACGAGCATAACGAAGTAGTCTAGATTAGATTCACGAGCATAACGAAGTAGTTTAGAATAGATTCACGAGCATACCGAAGTAGTCTAGAATATATTCACGAGCATACCGAAGTAGTCTAGAATATATTCACGAGCATACCGAAGTAGTCTAGAATATATTCACAAGCGTAACGAAGTAGTATAGAATAGAATCACGAACGTAACGACTAATTCCATTGAAGACTACTGAGCACAGTGAGGGATATAAAGGCATGAAACCTAAAAAACGTGCTCTTGTGTAATATATACATACATTTCGACATGGCATGTACATTTCAGAGCCTTATCACACCAGATCCGGGGTAAGCCAGGGGTCAGTAATTGGCCCACTTCTGTTTTTGATAATGGTTCATGACTTACCTAAAGTGCTGAGTTCCGCAAACTGTCTTCTCTACGCTGACGATTTGAAACTTTATTTAGAAATTTCCTCCCTTAGTGACTGCCTTAAGCTACAAAATGACATTAATTTGATATTTGAATGGAGTGTTACTAATAAAATGATATTTAATATTAATAAATGCAATATAATGACCTTTGACCGTAAAAAGAATCCTATTCATTTTAATTACCATTTGAACAGTGTAGGTATTAATAGAGCTGACTGTATTAAAGATCTCGGAGTCACTTTAGATCGCGGACTGACTTTCCATGACCACATAACATCCCTTGCTAAAGAGTCTTTCCGTCGTTTGGGGTTTGTTTTGCGAAACGCTAAGACGTTTCAAAATCCTCAGGTTGTTGTCACTTTATATAACTCGTTGGTCAGAAGTAAACTGGAGGCAGGCGCGTGTGTATGGAATCCGTACCAGGTAACTTATACAAGGATGCTTGAGAAGGTTCAAAAAGCTTTCTTAAGATCGCTGTATAAGAAGCTTTATGGATATTACCCTTTCCTATACCCGACGGAATTCCTGCTCGGCCAACTCGGTTATAACTCGTTAGAGGTACGGAGAGCCCTCGATCAACTAGGCATTGGCTGCAAGATTATTAGAGGTGCGGTAGACTGCCTGCAGTTGCTCAGTCTTTTGTACACATTGTATGTTCCACCAATGTACACGCGCGGCCGGCGACACGAGTTGTTTTACGTCCCTCGGGATAACACAGTGGCGCGCTCTGAATCTCCCTTGATTCGAATCCGACGCCATTTTGATGCGCTCCTCGACGCCAACACCGAAATTAATTTGACATGTGATAAATGGAATGTTATTTTATGTACGTTATTGCGATATTGTGAAGGACTCAAAAACCAGTGGGATGCGCCCTGACATTATGTTTAATTTCGCAATGAATTTATTAAATTTGACATTTTATTATATTAGGATTATACTTTGACTATATTTGATTGTATTTTGAATCTTGTCCGATATTAATTATTTGATTATATTGACATTCCAGATTAATTTGATTGATTTAATGTATGTTTTTATTTAATTTTTAATGTGTGATAATTTGTAATTGTAATAATATGTACGTTTTTTATCACAATAAATAAATTTGAATTTTTAAATTTGAATACAATATAAAACAGACAAAATAAGTATAAGATGCCATGAGTAATCAATGCCAATGTCATAAAAAGAATTAGATTTTTGTCAAGGATTTAGTTTTATCAGCGTATGAGACAGGAATTCGGTTGAAGGTGTGCATTTAACAAACATTTTGTAAGTTTTTAAACAAAACCTTGACTCGTGTTTTCAATACTTATTTGTACAATTCAAGGAGTAGCTATTTGGAATTGACAAACAGTTTCACTTTATTGGAAAAAAATACATATAACTATGTACGTATTTGTGTAACATCAGTCAGGTGGCCGGTCATAAACTCAAAGCCGAAACATGTTCTATAATTACGTTCTTCTGCCGTTCTTTGTGTTGTTGTAGAGAAGAAAACGTATCGTACCATGCTGACATATACCCTTGCGATAAGAAGTGTAGAAAGATAAAGAAGATTATGAAGAAGAGGAACAAGATAATATGTAAGGTGATATGAATAATAATTTCGTAAAGTAAACCACAGAACATGCGTTATTGTTAAATAAAAATATTAAAATTATATATGCGCTAACAAAAATTAAAATAGTTAACAAATTTGAAGCTACAAAAATTTGTCTTGTTTGTAGGGTAAACTGAGGTAACTTGGCGATTGTTGCAAACTTGGTGATATTTACAATATTGCGGATAGCTAAGTAACCACTGGTATAATCGTTTATTTTAACGCCATCTAGTCCGGATTATAAGATTTACTTCACCATGGTCATAGCTAGAACTACATTTTATCTACGGTATTTTAACAATTTTGATTTAACGACGGATGAAGTTGATGTGCTTCAGTTTGTTATGAAGACAAATACTCCTCTCAAAGAAAAAAAAATTGTAAGCGTTTGTGTAACAATGAAACGGATTAAATAGCGGAGTTCAATTAATGTAAGTATTTATGAAGTTTTAACACCTATTTCATATGTATAATTGGCAGTATTAAGGGTGAACTGGCCGGCCCGTTTCCATACAAACGTCGTAGGGTAATTACTCCCTTATTTGAGGATTTAGGTCCAAAATAAAGCATAATACCGATTGATCTCGTCATTATCTAGGCTTGTATGATGCCGAAATATATATCTTTTTAAAATGTTGGCATCATACAAGCCTAGATAATGACGATATCAATCGGTATTATGCTTAAGTCTGGACTTATAACCTCAAATAAGGGAGTGATCACCCTACGACGTTTGTATGGAGAAGTGACTGGCCAGTTCAACCTTAATATGTTATGATGTGAGCTTATTTTTTTAACAATAAAAGCCATTGTTTTTTTTTATACATCTAAAGTTATGTTTGAAAAAAAAACAAAGTTGATGTAACTGACTCACTATTTACCTATATGTTTCACATTAACTTATTATTTCTGTTATTTTTTCTATAATAAGTCTAAAAATCTTAAAGAAGAAACCTATAAAAAAACGGACATCTGGCGATCTGCGACAAGCTCTGAGTAAAATAAAAAATGGCACATCAATATATCAGTGTTAACTTACTACGGAGTACCTGAACACTCAGATTAAAAATAAAAAAAATACTTATTAAATATTATTTTGCTTTTATTTCATATATCACCAAGATAGGGGAGCTCTATCACTAAGTTATCTCAAGTCACCAAGTAAGCTCAGATTCAAGGTAGATTTTAGATTTGCCATAAATTAATACTTATACACTTCTGGACTCATCTATTGCCCACCTTGTATTTTCAGTTTCGTTTGGTCCTAGCTAAAATTTTATATTAGGTCGAGCAAAAAGTTTTTATGCAGTTTTGAACCTGGCACATTTTACCATCTTTTTCGATCGTATTGTTTTAAATTTGAATTCAGAATACCATACGACATGGAGCTACGCCTAACAAGTCGGATATGCGCCTTGTTAAAGGCAATTGATTTTTGAATAAAAAACATGTTTTATCAAATAAAGGTTTAATTTAATAACGCGTGTTGCCTCCATGGGCATCTACCACAGCTCTCATACGATTAGGCATAGAGTTTATCAACCGCTCTATGAAATTTTGAGGGATCATCTCCCATTCCTCTTCTATGGCAGTTTTCAACTCCTGCATCGTCTGGGCAACTGGCTGACGAGCCCTAACACGTCTTTTTAGCTCGTCCCACATGTGCTCAATAGGGTTCATGTCTGGGCATCTGGCTGGCCAGTCCATAACTGTGATGTTCACATCCCGAAGATATTCCCTGACGATGCCGGCCGCATGGGCTCTTGCATTATCATGCATAAAAAGGAAATGTGGGCCCACATAGTCCGCGTATGGTATCACGTGAGGTTCTAAGCACTCACGAATGTACCTTTCAGCATTTAATGTTGGCAGCCGTGGTCCTGTAACAACTTCAAGTTGAGTTTTGCCGCTCGCGGATATACCGCCCCAGACAGTCCATGAGCCACCGCCATAAGCAACCCTCTCTTCAAAGCAGCATTGTGCGAAACGCTCTCCCTTACGTCGGTAGACCTTCTTCCTTCCATCATTGCCATGTAACACAATTTTAGACTCATCAGAAAAGAGTACACGGCTCCAATCTTGTTGTGTCCAATTTAAATGACTGCGTGCGAAATGAAGGCGCGCTGTTCGGTGGGCTCGCGTTAGTGTTGAATACATCACAGAAGATGTATCTTTATACTTGTAAGTAAAAGAAAAGAAGTGTGAAGTAAGTCTATATTATTCATTGTATTGTTGTTATGTTCAATAAGTTAATTTATTTTGATAATTAAATGTGATAAATAGGTACGACTAAAATTGTAAAATATTTTGTAATTATGTTATCATGTAAGTGACAAAGTGTTTGTCTTTATGATAATAAATATCTTTAAACCTAAACCTAGTTTGGGCCCATTAGCTGGCTTGTGTGGTACCATATCGCGTTCTTTTAACCTTCTCCGAACAGTTCGAGCGCTCACAGATACTCCGTGGAAGTCGCGAAGTTGGTTTTGTATCTCAATGGAGGTAAGGTGACGATTTCTCAAGCTGGTCGTCACGATGAATCGATCCTGCCTTTCAGTTGTGACCCGAGATCGTGGCCTTCCTTGGCGACGAACAAAGCCGCCAGTCTCTAGGTACCTCCGATAAACATTTCGGACCGCAGATCGACTTAAATTAAGTTGAGCACTCACGTTTCTTTGGCTGTGTCCGGCCTGAATAAGTGCCACAGCTTGGGCGGCGACTTCAGGTGAAGTATCCATAGATTATTGATAGAACCTCACCTTAATGTTAATAATAAGTAATGTTTGTTGCAAAACCAAAGATATCAATCACTTTTTCAAGAATTAAATCCAAGTAAACCAATAAAACCAAGTTTTCTTAGTATTCGATTGTTTGATATCAACAAACAGGCTCCAAATTGTCTTTTGTTTCTTTAAATTCTGTGTTCGAAATTCAAAAAAAGACTATTGAATGAAATTGTGAATGTGCCAGGTTCAAAACTACATAAAAACTTTTTGCTCGACCTAATATAAAATTTTAGCTAGGACCAAACGAAACTGAAAATACAAGGTGGGCCAATAGATGAGTCCAGAAGTGTATATACTGAAAACATTTCAATATTACTATAGCTGATGAAAAGGTAATGCTGTTGTTTCTATATTCAATGACGAATATTAATTTATTTGTTATAATTAATTTTTTTATCATTTAAATTCCTTAATGTCACCAAGTTAACTCAGTTTACCCTATAGTACAACGTAAGTTGAGGTATAGGTATCGCTCTATCCCCATACTATTGTCCTCTTAACCATAGGGTTAAGAGGACAATTTAGACTTATGAGTAATATTTCATGGGCACGGGTTTGAATCCTGCACATGACTATACTATTTCCTCTTGTTGTAATTTTTCAGGGTGTTATGAAGACGATGATGATGAAGAAGAATATGTCATCGTAATAAATATTATTCAACAATTCGAAAGTATGGTATTAATAACGGCATCGCCTTTCCCAAGGTTTATGCCTCACAATAACTAACATTATTTCAAAAACCGGCCAAGTGCGAGTGGGACTCGCGCACCAAGGGTTCCGTAACTAAATATTCTATGAATAGTTAAAGCGTCTACCTGTCACCGTTATAAGTATCGAGCAAGAAATGGAAAAAAATTTCAAGTTGGTTGCATGGTCCCTTAAATATTTATTTTATTTTGTTTTTAGTATTTGTTGTTCTAGCGGCAATAGAAATACATAATTTGTGAAAATTTTAACTGTCTAGCTATCATCGTTCTTGAGATCAGCTTGGTGACAGACGGAGGGCGGACAGTGAAGTCTCAATAATAGGGTCCCGCTTTTACCCTTTGGGTACGGAACCCTAACAACAAGGTACATTGCAAAATGACTTTTATTGGATAGATATATCATCAATGTTTATTACCTAATCCCATAAGTTATTACCGACGCAAAACTCAAGAATAAATTATATTAATTACGCTTATTGTCTACTTGAGTAGTTGAAGTGTCTTTTGTTTGGGTGGGTTTATGAGCTCTAGTTTCACGGTCACCTCTTCAAATGCAAATGTCTCAAGAGTGATTGCATATTATTTTGTTACTAGGAGATCTCTGTTTACTTCATGAACGCCTGGTTTATTCTTATTTGAAATGTCTTTTGATAATATACAGAATAAATTGTATGAACCCGATTAATTTTCTACAATCGTCGCTAAGAAAGTTTTATAGCTATTTGTCACCACATCTGGGGCCCGACTCTCTTAGCTATTGAACGGCGCGCGGCGTTAACGCAACTTAATTGCATGAAAATTGTAGTTTTCGACAGTATCCGTAGTCTGCCCGGTGTTTAGGTTCGATCGCAAGTCAGTGGCTTGCTATCAATAGATTTTGATATATTTGGTATGCTGTAAGCTATTTTGTTGCGATTGCGTTGCTACAGTGGCATAACATATTTTGAAAGATTTTAGATAGAAAAAAACAGCTAAATGGTTTAAATATTTTTATTTATTGTATTGTTTGGTAGAAAACCACTGTGGATGTAGAATGTTGACTGATGCTTGATTGATAGAAGTTTTACTATTTTTTCAGTGCCACTATTAGCAAGCCACAACACAGCCATACGATAGCGACGCGATTGCTATACAACTGCGATTAGGAGCTAGAATTAGCAGACTACTACCGAATTTGACATTAACAGCAGTTCGATCGCAGAAGCATCGCAGTAGCGTGGCGTTTGGTCAATAGCTAAGAGAATTGGAAATGATACTGTTTGAAAATGATACTTTGTCATTAAGCGAACTATGTTTACTTCATGATCGCCTGGTTAATTATTATTTGAAGTTTATATGTCTTAATTGATAAAATACTGAATGTATTAATATGCTATTAATAAGATATTTATTTTCAACAAATGTCGCTATACATATTTTTCATCACAACTGTTTAAAAATGATTCTTTGTCACTTAGCGAACTCTGTTTACTTCATTATTGCCTGGTGTATTATTATTTAAAATGTATATCTCTTTATTGATATAAACCGAATTAATTCTAATAATAAGATTTAGTTTCGATAAACGTTACTAAGGAAGTAATCTAGATATTATTCAACAATTGTCACGGAACAAGCTTGAGGCCCACCTGATGTTAAGCGGACTAACCTCTGCCTATAACAGATACATGTCTTAAGATGGAAGTCGTTATAGCATAGTAGATATCAGACCGAAGCAGAAAATCTGTCACCTAGCAACTACAGTGTTGAGGCAGCTATCTTTGAGAGTCATTAAAAGTCAGCCTGAACAAAATCTACAGCCACATCATCAATAAAGTGAGGAGGTTGTGGCGATGTTAAGATTTTAGAATATTTCACTTTATGTATAGTATATTTTTATTTATTTATATTTGGAAGCGCTCGTAGCGAAGTTTACTTGGCTGTTCTCAACCGATCAGCAAAGTTAAGCAACGTCGCGCGCGGTCAGGAGTTGGATGGGTGACCGCTAGTGACATTACTACTGAGCGTTTCCGTGCTTCGGAGGGCACGCTAAGCCGTCGGTCCCGGTTGTCGTCTTAGGATGGCAGTCGTTATAGCATGGTGGTAGGGCATTTTGCGAATGCCCGCCTGGCTAGCTACCACCCTCAAGTAGAAAGTCTGTCGCCAAGCACCTAACGGTGTGTTCCGGCAGCTGTCCTTGAGAGCCAGTACTTCTAGGTTAGCCTGAACAACATCTTCGACCACATCATCACTTACCATCAGGTGAGATAGTGGTCAAAGGCTAACCTATCAGGCATAAAAAAAAAAAAAAATTTGATATTTTGTAATCCTATTTTAGTATATTATCCTAAGTATTAAAAACATATGACACGCCACAAATATAATAGTTAAGAATTATTGATAGGAATAGAGGACACTATTTATGTTTATTGTATAAAATAATTAATATAATTTAGCTTCATTAAAACATTTGCACGCTTGCAGACTGAATCCAAAGCAAATAAATAAATGATTTGATTTGATATGTATTAACTTTCATTCTGTACAAATGAGAGCCGCCACAGTATCATGAAGTCACCCGGGAGCCACTTCTAGGAGTGGGATCCTCCCGCAACGGATGACATCGTTACTGAATGCAAATTACTCCTCTCATTACACTTCAGGACCCGATGGTCCCGAAGGTGGGTCCACCAGCCTTCCCCATAAAACCCTCCCTTTCCAACAAGCAAACCTTTCTCCAATCCTCTTTACTTCCCACTCAATAATCCTCACACAACTACAGTAATTACATCAGGAGACTTACCCCAAATCCGGAGTTTTTTTTCAATGTTATTGTGACGGAACAAGCACGAGGCCCACCTGATGTTAAGCGGACTAAACTCTGCCTATAACAGATGCATTTCGTCATAAGTCACGATTTGCACTGCGTCCGTCACCTTGAGACATAGTTGTTAAGTCTCATGTGCTTGTAATTTCACTGGCTCTCAAGGACTACTGCCGGAACACACCGTTCGGTGCTTGGCGACAGACTTTCTACTTGAGGGTGGTAGCTAGCCAGGCGGGCATTCGCAAAATGCCCTTCCACCATGCGGCTAAGCTCAAGCCCGCGGCTGGATTGAAATCATGGACCTGCGGCACGGCAGTTCATACACGGAAAAAAAAGATTGTGTCAAATCAAGAATATATCTATTGGTCAAGACATTCCGTGTTTCATATATGGGGAAAACAATATATTCTTGTGATTAGTAAATATTTGTCTTGTTAATAATTTTTCGTGCAAGTATTTATATACTTTAACTAAGATTATTATTTTCTTATTAAAAAAAAGTAGTTATGTCTCTGTCTAAGTAAATCATTGTTCTTATTTAGAGAATCTGAAATTCTCAAATTTAAAATAATCCTTACTTGAATAAATGAACTCATACGTTCACTCATTCATTAGATTCTAATAAGAAAAAAATATATTTTACTATTAAGTACATAAATAGTTCAGTTAAGATATTATTCTTACTTCTAGTAAAATATATTCTTCTGAGTATATATTTTAATTAGACCAACAAAAGAGTTTTCTTCGTACAAGAAAATTACTTTTAGGTAAACAAAACATCTTCTTATCTGAATATTATAACTTATTTAAGTTAAGAAACCATAATTCTGGCTTCAACACGTACATGTTTTCATACGGAGATCAGTTTATATAGAACGAATAATTAATTGTTCTCCAGAGAAGAATTTTCAGTTCTCATTTCAATATTAAGTGTTTTACTGTATGTAGTTTTGATCTTAGTATTCTAATGGGTGTTTTACCCGAAAAAGTTGTATTAATTAATTCAAAAGAATTTGTATTTTGCACGAAGATCGAATTGTCTACGGATAGAATATCAGATTTCTTGACTCGACAATGGGATTTCACTGGAAGAAACCTCAGTTCTTGTTCAAAATAATTACATGTTTTACATTTAAATTTTAGTCGTCTTGGTAAAATAATAGTGCGTTTTATTGTAAGAAGTCTCATTACTTGGTTCAAGTCATTACATGTTTCATACGGAAATCAGATAATATATTGATAAGACTACCATTTTCTAGCTTCAACAATAGTGCATTTTAGTAGAAGGAGTCTTAGTTCTTGGTTCAACTCTCTAAATGTTCATACTAAAGGTTTCATGTGATGGCTCAGTGGCATTGACTATAGTCAATGCCACTGAGCCATCACTGCTTTCGTTACCTTTATTATACCACACATTTTCTCGCTCCTTGTGACACCTACTACGTTATTACAAAACCACAAATATACGATAGGAAAAATTTAAGTCATGTGCGGGATTCGAACCCGCGTCCATCCACCCCTTGAGCCGGAGTATGCTCTAATCAATTGAGCTAACATGACATGACGTCATAACTCGAATCTTTCCTATCCTTATTTAACCATCGTATTGGGATGGAGGATCCCGCACATGACTTAAATTTTTCCTATGGTATATTTGTGATTTTGTAATGTAATCCGCATAGCAGGCGTTATTGCAAAGCTAACAATATTAAAACCTACTACGTTACCTCATTTTTCCTACCGCCATATTCTCTCTGGTTTTAAATTTGTTATGTTGCCAGTACATAAAACATTTACAAACTCATTCTCTCACTTTTAAAAAGTTGGATCGCGTTTCGCGACAGAGGTCAGCAAGCTAGCTGATCACCAATAAAAAATAGATGTGATTAAAGACATACCTGATGGTAACAGGGGTCATGAGAAGAACGGTCGTCACGTTGTCCAGGAAGGTGGACAGAACAGCTGTTATGGCGCAGAGCAGGCTGATAAGAGGCCACAGTTTACCTTTTGTCACCTGAAACCATTAATTATTTAACTTCTAGGTTAGCCTGAACAACATCTTCGACCACATCATCACTTACCATCAGGTGAGATAGTGGTCAAAGGCTAACCTATAGGGATAAAAAAAAAATACATTAATTAGTACTTTCTTTAACTTCGTCTCGGATTTCATTTTACTTTTCTGTATACACATATGTTGAGTTACAATCCAGCTCAAAATTTGTATAACTTGTATAATTATTGTAAATGAGAAATTGACTGTAATTTGTTTTGTGTATATAAATGAATTAATTATTTTTATAATTGAACTGTCTTGTATTTATATTGCTTTGAGTATCGCTCAATGTCGCATTGTCTATGATACTATACTATATACAGTGTTACTGGTAATTCGACGTATTTCCGTTAAGTGGTGATGGATGATAAATCTCAAATGCTAAGCCCAACTTGGCTTGAGCTTTACTGCATGGTGGAAGAGCATTATGCAAATGGTCACGTCAGTATTCCTGAAAAAAGTAGGCAAAGGTGTCACGTCTGGTGACCCTCGTTTAAACAAAATCATTTTAGTTCTATTCATACAGAGAGTTCCAGACTTATGCTACTGAGTTATTTTTCTTCAGAAAAGCCATAGAACCCAGAACCTCTCAAAGAAACGCTTCACCAACGAGGCAGTATCTTAAGTTTTTATCTTTTTACTACATTTTTTGTAGTAAATAGATAAGCACCAAGTGACAGATATCTTTACGAAGTGTCCATATTTCTTTTAAGAACTCGTAGCAAAGTTTGTTTGACCGATCAGCTAAGTTAAACAACGCAGTTAAAGTAGCTGGCTAGCTACCACCCTCAAGTAGAAAATCTGTCGCCCAGCACGTAACGGTGTGTGCCGACAGATGTCCTTAAAAGCCAGTAACTCTAGGTTAGCCTGAACAACATCTTCAACCACATCATCATTTACCATCAGGTGAGATAGTGGTCAAAGGCTAGTAAATAAATCTGGTGGACAGATACTCCACCTCGATGCTTGTAGTATTTTAGTGTTTTCACTATTTAAGGGCACTGCAGCAAGTGAAATTACAGGGTGAAAGAGATAAAACTCTCAGAGTAGAGAGCGCAGTTTCAAGTAGAACGAGGACAGTGACACTGCGATTGCAAAGATAAATATTACCATTGTTTGCTTTTTGATATGAACATCATGTTATTTTACGGGATTCAAAAGTATACAGTAAAAATAACGTGATTGTAAGAAATAAAACAAATATGTTTATTGTCATGTGATAAAATGATTAATCATTAATTCATTTACGAAGCAATGATGGCCGAGCGGTAAAAGCTATGGAGTGCCGCGCCGCAGAACCCTGGTTCGATCCCCACTGCCGGCTTGAGCTTCACCGCATGGTGGAAGGGCATTTTGCGAGTGCCTGCTTGGCTAGCACCTAACGGTGTGTTCCGGCAGTAGTCCTTGAGGGCCAGTGAAATTACAGGCACAATGATATTTAACAACAATGTCTCAAAGTGACGGGCGCAGTGCAATTCGTGACTTGTATATGCATCTATTATAGGCAGAGGTTAGTCCGCATTACATTAGGTGTTCCGTCACAAATAAATATATATCTGTTAATATTCTCAAACAAAGATGGCGCAGTAATTTTTTATAGGTTATATGCTAGCCTTTGACCAATATCTCACCAGATGGAGCTCGCCAGGTGGGCATTCGCAAAATGCCCTTCCACCATGCTATAACAACTGCCATCTTAAGACAACAACCGGGACCGATGGCTTAGCGTGCCCTTCGAAGCACGGGAGCGCTCAGTAGTAATGTCGGCGGCGGACGTTGCTTAACTTAGCTGATCGATTAAGAACGGCTAAGAAAACTTCGCTACGAGCGCTTCAACAACGTCGTTAGCGTAAATATATTATTCGTATGTTCTTGTGTTACGTCCAGTGTGTTAAGAAAAATATTTAACTGTATGTCCCTGAAACTGAATGATGAAAAACCGGTGAATAGCAAAAGGCTCGCTTCCTATTACAAGAGATCAAAACCCAATTGGCGAAACGTGGGTGTTTATACACCTCTGCCTACCATAGTGGAATACAGACGTGATT
The DNA here is from genome assembly GCA_963890685.1 of Plagodis pulveraria. NCBI lineage: Eukaryota > Metazoa > Arthropoda > Insecta > Lepidoptera > Geometridae > Plagodis > Plagodis pulveraria. The sequence goes on from OY982977.1 coordinate 3,773,454, forward strand.
GTGTATGTATATAAGAAATCTACTACCCAAGGTTTTAATCAAATCAAATCAAATATCTTTATTGCATATCACATAATGATAAGGGTCTTAAACATAAAATTGTAGTTCCTGTGTTCCCGTAGGGCAAGTAGCACTGCAACTGACGAGAGGGTACATTATTCTTTTAAACTATAATCTTAATCATATTTAACAAATTATTGGAGAACAAAATTTTATGCCTATGGCGGGAATCGAACCCGCGTCCTCCGATATCGCGTCGGATGCCTAAACCTCCTCGGCCACCTGGACTCGGCATTTCCAACCGAAATTTTGTGCTCCAATTGTATTTTCTCCAATTGCTAACGTAAAAGTTTACGTTATACATAATATAATACTGTAATGCTCTTTCACTAGTATGCCAGTAATTGTTTCAGTATTTCGTAGTAAGCAATAGTTAAGTCGTGTAAGTAATTGTAGAAGCAGCATATCAAGTAAAAAAGTTCGAGGTGGGTGCCAGGAGTGCCATAGCACCGGATCAACGTAGTTTTGGCTTTTATTCCTTCCCAAGAAATTTCTCGTAATAAGAGATTTCATCTTTAATTGTCGTTAAATAGATATAGAACCTATTGTGGAAGGAAAAATAAAGATTATTATTATGAACACAGCTAGGAGCGTTTTTTTTTTTTTTTATGCTTGGTAGTTTAGCCTTGAAATTTAATTGAAGAGGGAGTGTTACCTTGTAGCATGGGATTTTGAATTACAACCCACTGATTCCAAGCGGACAGAGTCGCAGGAAAATCTAGCATATTAAACCAATTCAATACACTTTTGCTTCTAAATAAACTTTAATATGTATAAACAATGCTTTGTTTGATGTTTTTACAGCTATAAGTTTTATTATCAGATAGCAGATAAGGACGCTGACAGTTTGATAAGGTTAATTAAACATTCATACGGGAAATCATCTTCATACCCATATCGCAGTCATGTGGGTCCAACGAGATGTTTTCTTTAAAAAAAATGTGGAGACTGTGTTTAATTTTAATATTATTAGGTATGTTTGCAATACCGCCTGTTATGCGGATTACATTACAAGATTACAAATATACGAGAGAAAAGTTTAATTCATGTGCGGGATTCGAACACGCGTCCATCCACCCCTTTAGCCGGTGTATGCTCTAACCAATTGAGCTAACATGACAATACGTCATAACTAATTTTTTTCTTATCGTTCTTTAACCATCGTATCTGGATGGAGCGACATCTATAGTACAACTTACATTGTAATACAAACAAGACCAACTTTTTCAATTGGTTTTATACTTGTAAATGATGTCGCAACCTTATAATTTTAATATTGTCATGTTTAACGTCTGCTATGCGGATTACATTATGACTCATTGTCATGTTAGCTCAATTGGTTAGAGCATACCTCGGCTCAAGGGGTGGACGTATGCGGGTTCGAATCCCGCACATGACTTTAAAATTTTCCTCTCGTATATTTGTAATTTTGTAACTGTATTTATTGTTAAAAGTCATTCTGAAAATAATTATTGGGTTAAAGCGTTACTAAGCAAGGTATTTTGACAGAATACGCACGAGGCTCATGTAATGTTATGTGTAAAGAAGCGTAGCTTTTACCATGTTTTGTATATATTAGTCATAAGAACTTTTTTATACAATATATTGGCAAACAAGCAGACGGTTCACCTGATGATAAGTGGTCACTGCCACCTATGAACACCTGTAATATCCGCAGCATTACTAGTACGTTGCCTACCATTGAGAGAAGGGACTCTATTCACGCCTCTTATGAAGCGGTTAAGATTATAGACCTGCGGAAAATCCTCAGGTGGAAGAGCGTTCCACAACTTACAAGTGGCAGAAACAGACGATTAAATCGAGTAGTATGAGATATCCACGTATTTATAATGTGCCCTTTTGATGATAGCGGCCAGTACCGAAATAAAATTGTGGGGGAGGTATGATGTCAATAGAAGAGTGAGAACTTCGTAAATAAAGATATTATGATAGTACTAAGTTATTAATCAGGGTTGGAAATAAAGACGTAAAAAGCACAGTTATCTGCAAAAGTTAAGAACCGTTAAGAAAGGGCTGTTATTCTATTATTAACATATGTTTGTCAAGATTAATGAAAATTTTCATTAATTATGCAATTGTATTTCCCGTGGGGTGCCAGGTTAGAATTGCACCTCCCCATATCATCCCGTGGGTTTCGTAAGAGGCGACTAAGGGAAAAATACTGGAAGGTGGGCAGCAGCGCCTTCTAAAGAACTACCTTCTTACACTGCGATTCCCAAGCCGCCTGTCAATATATTTTTCAATTTATTTATTTACAATTAAAACGGTTTACACTAATTACATTAATTATTATCAATTCTAATACCTACACATTGAAATATAATAATGTCAGATAACACACACAACTAATAATTATACAGTGAAAATTAAATTATATTTAAATAGGATACATTAAAAACATTAAGAATAATAATAAAAATATAAATAATACCATGATTCATAAACACAATTTGACTAATTAAAATACCCACATACAATAGTAAAATTTAGATCATTCATCCCTCTCACAAAAATCCAAACATGCAGACAAGATACTTTGCCATCCATCAGCAAACAAATCACAATTAGGCTTGGCTGCCAGGAGAGTGTTGAGCGCAAAGAGTGTACGCGGTATGGGCGAATTATGTCGAGCTACGGTTCGACAAGCGTGGGGATTATGGCAAATACCCCCTAAATAGGTGAGGCTGTGTTCAGCAGTGGACAATCTGGATGAAACGGTAACAGTAATGCAAGTGATATATATTTTTATAGGTGATTAAAAGTGTTTTGAAAGTAATGGACGACTTTAAGATGTTCAGTAGGGTTCAGTATATCAACTATCTTACATATATAAAAGAAGAAAAAATTACCTCAAAAGTGAACACTGCCAAGAAGTCAAACATTCCAGTCTCAGCCATGATAGCAACCAGCACCATCATGCTGAAGAGCAACAGCAGAGTTTCCACATCCAGCCAGGATATGATTTCTGGTAACGTAGGACGCTCTCCGACGATGGAGAGGGTCGCCAATGCTGTGGTGGATATGAGGACCGCTGCCATGGTTCTGTTGATGATCTAGGGAAGAGAGTAACAGAATATTGATAAATCATGGATGAAAGATTAAAGAAATATTATTCATATAATGTGGTTTTTTAATAGATAATGCTTTTGACCACTATCTCACCTGGTGAAAAGTGATGTGGTCGAAGATGTTGTTTAGGCTAACCTAGAATTACTGTCTCTCTAGGACAACTGCCAGAACCATAGCCATTTTGAAGCAGTGATGGCTATGACATTGGCTATGGACTGCCGTGAAGCAGGTCCATGGTTTGAATCCCGCTGCGGGCTTGAGCTTCACCGCATGGTGGAAGGGCTTTTTGCGAATGTCCGCCTGGCTAGCGACCACCCTCAAGTAGAAAATCGCCATGCACCTAACAGTGTGTTCCGGCAGCAGTCTGAGAGCCAGAAAAATTACAGGCACACGAAACCTAACAACTGTACGTCTCAGTGTTACGGGTGCAGTGCAATTCGACTTTGACGAAATGCGTCTGTTATAGGCAGAGGTTAGTCCACTTAATATTAGGTGGGCCTCGGGTTTGTTTCGTCACAATAACATTAAAAAAACACACCGTTAGGTGCTTGGCGACAGCTATTTTACTTGAAGGAGGTAGCTACTCAGGCGGACATTCGCAAAATGCCCTACCACCATGCTACGACTGCCATCCTAAGACAACAGCCGGGACCGACGGCTTAACGTGTCCTCCAAAGCACGTACACGCTCAGTAGTAATGCCACTAGCGGTCACCAATCCAAATCATGACCGCGCGCGACGTTGCTTAACTTTGCCGATCAGTTGAGAACAGCTAAGTGAACTCTGGTTTCGTTCGAAAATTGTGTATTCAAAATACGATGATAATTTACAATTTTCGAACGTAAAGCGCGTGTAATCTCTACGAGTGCCCAGCTGCGTATGGGGGTGAGAATGCCGGCCGGCATATGTGCACTGGTCGACTAATTTCGTTTGAGACGTCGCGTCTAGTATACATAAGTGAATGTCCACAAATGGGGAAAAATGTAATCGAAAAAAAAAACACAGTCAAACATAAAACCTCCTCCTTTATAGAAGTCGGTTCAAAATGAAAATTGTTGGTGGTTGCACTGCATTTCTGATAGTTAACGTGGCATACACAGTCACGTTAGCGTTCTGCTTATTTTATCACATGTTATCATATAAAATTACTACTAATTAGTTTACAGCTAAGATAACTATCTAGTAGAATGACACCGCGTGTCAAAAGTCATGACACTAGCAAAGCGGTATTTTCTGACGGACTTTGGCCGTATAGTCAAATTCATGTAAGTATTAAATTTAGGCGTCTAACGGCCGGTTTCATAGAACAAAATCAAGGAGCGTTTCAATAACGTTTCGAAAGCTATATGTCGATACTTCATATTACCATTAGTTAGAGATTTACCTATCGCTCGACTTCGACGGATACCTTTAAAGTTTTCTTGAGTTTAGAATTAATTTTAGACGAAATGATTTTGTTTAGTGACGAAAGTGATAACAAATTATTTGAGGAAGGTGCAGTATTTGATTTTGTCGACACTGCAGAGTACAAAGATCGTCGAGCTTACAGACGAATTAATAATATGGGTGAATTTTCAGAATATGAATTTATTTGTAGGTTCAGATTGAATAAAACCTCTGTAGAAGAATTGCTAATTAAAATTACGCCGGCCATAAAAGCAAAACAAAACACCAAATGGTTTTAATCTAAGAAAAAAATACCACGGTTAGTTCCAGGTAGTCTCGTCTGATGTCAATAAAAATGAAAGTGACATGACGTGCCTGACTAATATAGACGTCAATGTGCGTTTTATTTTCGTAAAATCATCGTAAAAAATGTGTTTTATTATAGTAATTATTGAAATATTTGTATTAGGCAATAAATAGTACTTCAAAACAACTATCAATTAAAACATATCTTTATACATATAATAACGTAATATAGTAAAACAAAGCTTTAAATGTGTGTACAACTTAAGATAGCACTAATTAGAAATGCAAAATTAAAACGTTTCGGAGGGACGCCTAAACTAAAGATAGGAGTTCAATCTATCTCTGATCTTAGATAGGGTTTGAACGTTAACGTTATTGAAATGGCAGTAACAGATAGATCAAACTTTACTTATTATCTCGGATAGCTTTCTACATTTAACTGCAAGTAGATTATTGAAACCGGCCGTAAGACCTCTTATGAAGGTCTGAACTATTCCACATTGTACTGCCACGTTCAGAATAGTACATTATGCACCAAGTGAGCGACGTTGTTTCTTACAATCGAGACGGGTTTTAGAAAAATAGAGGAAGAGAGATTGTTATAAACAACGCGCACGAGTTTCATACGACGTTTTTCAACACACTTGCGAGGAACGAATACGAACATTTCGATACGAAAATATTTTCTTGATCTTTTTGATAGCAATAATAATCTGATTAAGAAGGTTTATAATTACATCTTCTAGAGTTCTACTTCAGTAGGTAAAAAACTCTTCTCATATAAAAACAAACGAAACAAACTACAATCTCCTTGGTGAGAAGTGTAGAAACGTTGTTTTATTTTCTTTTTAAAACACTAGTGTGGTAAAGTTAAAAAAAGGCACGAGTGCGGAACAAACTATGTTATGACACTAAAATCGGTGCATATAAAGGCCCGTTACGAGCGAGTGTGTTGAAAAAACAAATTATAGGTACCACTGCGTGAGAAACGGGCAAGAAACTCGGGGCTATTCTTTTTAAACATATTTTATCAATGTTTTATAAACTATATTGTAAAATTATTACAATATTTGTTTAAATTACGTAGGTGACAGAAGATAGCTTGGCCTCGCTTTAAAGGGATCAAATCACTTTCTGTGGCCGCCATCTTGAATCCGCTATTTGAATTTTGACAGATGTAAAGAGAACATTCTCCCCTGTTCTTGCGATTCACTATGACATTTAAAACGAGTACCACGTCATAAGCTCTTGTTTTACCGCCGCACCGGCGAATGGTTGTAGAAATTAAAGAATAATTAATAGAAAATAAAGTTTTATTCCAAACGCCAAGGTAAAGACTTTCATACAAATATATTATAGCCACTGCACTTACAATTGGCAGTCGCAGTCGGTAGCGTTGCCCGTAATAGAACCTTAAAGCGTGAATGAATAAAAAGCAAGTTATTATGTGTTTTCTTTGTTTGTTCTCGTATTGTATGCGTCTTGTTTGTTTTTATAGCTGCGGACACCGATAGCGGACCATCCCACACTTGTTTTGGGTTAATAGCAGCAAAAGCCAAAACGTATTTAATAATAACAAATATTTTTAAAATATTTTAAGAAAACATTAAATTAATATATAATAATATATTTTAATAAAACACTTAAGAAGTATAAAAATATATTATAGCGACAATTTCGCCTAATTTTCCTGTTAAGCCAACGTGACGTCACAAACTCCGATTCTCGATCGTGCGCTCGTAGAGTCAAGACCTCCTGAGGATACCTTAACAAACATTTTAAGAAAACATTAAAGTAATATTTTACTTAAAAATATATCTAGGTACAATTCCGCTTAATTTTCCTGCTAAACCGACGCGACGTGATTTCATAAACGCCACGTAACCAAACCGGAAGAAATTTGGCGCAGTTCACTTCTACACGAAGCATCCTCTTGAGGTCTTGACTCTTCCAGCGCACGATCGAGAAAAATATATGTCGGTAAATACCTAGACTATAGATAAATAAATAACTAGTCCATAAATAAATTCATTTCCCCTTAGTCCAACCAGTTGGACAGTTGTACCATGGATCATAATAATAAATATATAAAAAAAGAGTTGAACCATGGGTAACTTTTTTCTCCGTAGTACAACCAGTTGGACAGTTGTACCATGGATCATAATAATAAATATATAAAAAAAGAGTTGAACCATGGGTAACTTTTTTCTCCGTAGTAGTACAACCAGTTGGACATCGCAGTTGTACCACGGGTCGGTCTCCAATTCATTGATGTGTATATTTTTCTACATGTAGAAAAATGCATATAAATATAGATACCTATACCTACTGGTTGTTGATTGCAAATTATGATACACGTTTTGTTTTTCCTACTGCATAATGCATAAATAACATTGAATCTAAACATAATAATCAAATCGTTTAATCGTTTGAAACTATGAATGAACTTAACTACCGGAAAATGTGGCATAAATTAACAACGCCACAAACTTACATCTACCAGGTGGCAGAAAAACGAACTAAAAATCTTATACGGCATAATCGATATTTCTTGACCAGTAGCGCCACTATTAACTGAACTGTTAAATTTGTAGCAGTCTCAAGTTCTTATCTAAGAATTAACTACTTATATTATCTTTTCATTTGCATCAAATTAATCTTTACGTCCTTGGAATAAGACAGTAGGGACAGTTTGATAAGCGCAAAATATATCTTGGCACAGCAATGACAAGTTTCCTTGTTATTTATAAATATTAAACTTTATTGCGTTATCATCCTTAAAAAGTTTGTACAATATCAACAAAATGTGACGTAAATATTGAATAGTTTAAGTAGGTACCGAATTTGTCGCTCTATATTGATTTGAAGCAGTGATGGCTCAGTGGCATTGGCTATGGACTGCCGCGCAGCAGGTTCGAATCCCGCCGAGAGCTTGAGCTTCACCGCATGGTGGAAGGGCATTTTGCGAATGCCCGCCTGGCTAGCGACCACCCTCAAGTAGAAAATCTGTCGCCAAGCACCTAACAGTGTGTTCCGGCAGCAGTCCTTGAGAGTCAGTAAAATTACAGGCACATGAGAAATAACAACTGTACGTCTCAGTATGACGGGCGCAATGCATTTCGTCGTTGTCGAAATGCGTCTGTTATAGGCTGAGGTTAGTCCACTTAACATAAGGGGGGCTCGGGCTTGAAAAAATATAAAATATTATGTCTTTTATTTGAATAACATTTCTTCGTAGTACTAATTATATGTCGATATGTTCATTAGAATACTTTACGCTACAACAACGTGTAAATAAACTACTTTCTACCACTATTCATTTGCCGTTGAAGCTGTCATACTGTGGAACCCACTACCGGAAGAAATTAAACGTGCTCCTTCATTGAAATCTATTAAGTATCAAGACAAAAACTACTTTCAAGTACTAACATTAATTGACCAAGCGAACACGGAGTGCGAACGATGCGTCTCTACTTCAGTTTACATATTATTATATTTTACCCATTTTAGTGACCCTTGCTTCTTATGGGATAGACTATCATTCACTTTCAATGACTATATCAGCATGATAGGAAAATACTTTTCAGTTATTGGTGTGTAACTCAAAAACGGCTTGACCGATTTTGATGAAATTTAAATAAGACTACAGGGAAAGCATCAGCTTTCAAATAAAAACTGAATCATTGAAACCGGTTTACCCAGTCACTAGAAATGAGGTACCAAATATTAAAAAAAAATACAGATGAATTGAGTACCTCTTCTTTGAGGTATAAGCGTGAAGGCGTGCTCGTCGCATCCCTTGCCGGCCCAGAGGGCTGCAACTCCACTCGAAGAACCACCGTGGTGGTAGGGCCTTATGGTCCGCCTGGTTAACTACCACCCGTTAAAGTGTAACGCCAAATGTCCATGCAGCAGCTTGGACGTGTTCCGGTACTATTGCGGGATTACCAGTACTTGTCCTGACTTGTACTTGTCCTAACTTTTAGGGCCGTACTGTGAGTTAAGCAACATTTAACTGCGGAACGGTCGTGAGAGGTTGGTGTGGGGTCCAGTGAGACTCGGTGAAACGGCTGACCGCTGGCCGCCCGCTGGTCAGTAGGGGACCCGAACCCGGGATTGCTTTTAATCTCCACCCGGGGATGCTGCCCGTCAACCGGCGCATAATCCTGTGAACCGTCTGACGTGCCGGATTAGGAGACCGGAGTGGTTCCCGTCAGTTAGTTCCAGGGGGGACCGGGAGCCCTTCCGGCCCCCGTGCCAGCCATTCACACCACCGTTTGTAATTGATGTTACAGCCTCAAGTCTTATTTTTTTTGCCTTATCGTTAGGATTGGTACAGGTCACACCACCCAACTCTAATTTTTCACCTAATGACAGCTAAAGCAAAAAAGTGATGTTTTTCAGCGGCTTTCAATTCCATTTTATCTGTGGACTTTTGTAACATTCGGGGCCTCCACTCCAACCTAGATGCCGTCCATCACCACCTTGAAACGGCTAAGCCCTTCTCTTTTTAACGGAAACCTAAATACTAATCCCGGTGGATATTTCATACCTGTTATATCCAGGCTACACACTCGAGCACGCGTTTATTCGTCGCGCAGGGGTTTGTGTTTTCATCAGGGACGATATTTGCTGTCGGCGTCTAAATAGTTTCGAAGACAAAGACCTATCCATACTGTGGGTTTGCGTGGATTACTGTGGCAAAACTTTGGTTTACGCTTGCCTCTATAGGTCACATAGCGAGGATATGGACACTACCTTTCTTTTCGAGCACCTTGCTAGAGGAGCTGATAAGGTCGGTGAGCAGTACCCTTCGGCGGGGTTAGTTGTACTTGGAGATTTCAACGCTCACCATATCGAGTGGTTGGGCTCCAAAGCTACGGATCACGCCGGCCGTACTGCTCTCGATTTCGCTTTGGCGTATGGTCTCTCGCAGTTGGTTTGTACACCAAGCAGAATACCAGATGTCGAGAACCATACACCATCTTTATTGGATCTTATGCTGATTTCTCACCCGGATCAGTACCAGGTTACAGTTGAAGCGCCCCTAGGTTCTTCTAATCACTGCCTGGTACGATCTAAGGTAGCGATCGTGCGCAACCATCGTAACGTGCCTCTCGGGAGTCGTACGGTGTGGCACTACCAGTCTGCTGATTGGCATGGACTAAGAGAATTTTTCGCGTCCTACCCTTGGAGGCAGATTTTTTTGGACAGTCGTGTAACAAGAGTAAAATGAATATTCTTAGTGATAAAGAAATAAAAAACTATACATTGTTATATACTTCTAGGTTAGCCTAAACAACATCTTCGACCACATCATAACTTACCATCAGGTGAACCCTGAAACATAATACTCCTTCTTTTGGGCAGTCGTGTAACAAGTGTGTAAACTGAATATTCTTAGTGATAAAGAAATAAAAAAACATATGTTTAAATATACTTCTAGGTTAGCCTGAACAACATCTTCGATCACATTCGTCCTTTTATAGACAGTCGTGTAAAAATGAACTTACCTCAAAGATAATGAGCACATACAATCCAACCAGCAGTATGCACGCATAAATAACGCCTGTGTTGACATCTAGTGGGCTCAACGAGTAACTCATTGCAAATGGCGTTGTTTCGTTTGCTGTCGTCCTGTAAAATCAAATATTTATGTTATTAATGAAATCCGAAACTTGAGCCCAAAACTGAGCACTAGATGGCTCTGTTTTGAAATCAAGCTTCGTAATTTATCAATATAATACTGAACGTAATTCTATTATAGTCCACTAACTAAACTAAAATGAAGAAACATAAAAGTTCTTATTTAATTCAAACTAAAGTCAATATTGGTATAACACTTATGTTAATCCTAAAAACTTTTTTTTTATTGCTGTTAGGTAAGCCTTTGACCACTATCTCACCTGCATGCTAACCTAGAATTACTGTCTCTGAAGGACAGCTGCTGGAACACACCGTTAGGTGTTTGCCGACAGATTTTCTACTTGAAGGTGGACCGCTAATTCGCAAAATGGCCTTCCACAATGCGGTGAAGCTCAAGCCCGCGGTGGGATTCAAACCATGGAGCTGCGCGGCAGTCCATAGCCAATGCTCCTGAGCCATCAGTGCTTAAATTATTCTTTGGAAGTATCGGTAGTTTTACGCAGATAAAGTCGCCATCTAAATCTTAACTAATATTATTACTTACGGGATTTGTACCCTAGTGATTTTTATTTTTGAGCTCCCTGAGTGTATTTTGTCGAAACTTTCAGTCGAGTGCGAGTTCCAGTGGTACGCGTAGCAAAAGACAAAGAAAGAGGGTAGACCGTTTCGTCTGCTCTTGATTTTTGTCAACCGCTCGTTACTCCAGTCACCCCGCGATCATGATGCATGCAACTGCGTCGAAATATCGGGAGCTCAAAAATAAAAATCACCACGGTACAAATCCCGTAAGTAATAATATTGGTGCTATCTTGCCTTAATATTGTATAGTAATTAAAACTTTAGGGATATTGTTCTTGTGACTTAGATATCAGCGTTAACATAATAAAAACTTTCGTTAGTAAGTCCTTATTTTAGTAAGGTTTTTAAAGTGATTTTGACTTACACGCACAAGGCCCACCTGATATTAAGCAGACTAACCTCTGCCTATAACAGATGCATTTCGTCCGAAGGAATTACACTGCGTCCGTCACACTGAGACAAGTTTTTAAGTCACATATGCCTGTAATTTTTCTGGCTCTCAAGGACTGCTTCCAAAACATACGTTAGGTGCTTGGACACAGATTTTCTACTTGAGGTAGTAAGTTTGTAGCAGAAAGCAGAATACAAACACATATATATAAATATAAACTTGAAATTGTAAAACTATTTGAAATTAGACATGAATAATACAAACCTTGGATCCATGTGGCATGGCAAAATGATCTGAATTTTAGTAATAAGGCAAATGATATAGCTCGTGTCCTGAATTGAATTAGTGGTTGATACATTGTAGTTCAAGGCATTATCGAATTGTGGCATTACTAATCTAAGTTTTTTTTTTTTTATTAAATACTACTACTACACTACAGACTCGTGGTCCGTACTCTTATTAGATTTCTACTTTTTTTGTTTACATATAATACTTTTAAACTTTGAGTTCATTCCCCACATAATCTGAAACTTTAAAGCTCGGCCATACAAGAACTTTCTTGCAGATCAATGTATTTTTTTACCTTATTCGCAGTAAAAACGAACTGGTGACGTTCCCTCCGGTGTCAGTTGGCTTTAGCTTGAGGGTGGTGGAACGAGGCTCGCCTGCGCTAAAGTCCAGATTTGCTTCGTCTTGGAGAATCAGCTTCCACGTGTCTGATGTCTGAAATATTATGGGGTAATAAGTCGATGAGCTTTTTATTTTATTTTACTTGTATTCGGGGGTCTTACAGCTTTCATTACAAAGTGATATTGAAACAGATAGATAAAAGCCATTTACAAGCGTCCACAATTAGAAAGTTATTACTACAATATTAGAAAATATGTATATAACGCTAAAGTTTACTTCTTAAAAATTCTTATGCTAACGACTATCCAGGGGAGTGGCACATGGCTGCAATGGTATAGTATTTATGGAAGCCACATTACAAGTAAATAGGTCTATGGAGGGGTGCGATTTCATTATTCTGTTAAATGCGTTTGACGAGCGTAATATGAAGGAATTTCAGCGATACTTGGTGTGTGCGTGGGGAGTATGCAAAAGATTTCTGAGTTGACGTGTTTGGAACCTGGTTGGAACATTTAATGTTATTTATTATAAATGACTCTCTGTCCGCGACATAGATTTTATGGCTGGCAAAATATAGTAATAATATATAAATGTATTTATCATTCAGGAAGACAATATGTATTTCGAACATTATTTTTTACGTAAAGTTCAGTTAAATCTTATGATTTAGGGTAGTAATTACCGCCTAGTTAGCATCCACAAGATATTCTACACACATATAGTCACAATTTGATTCCGCCATCCCCATTCTTTAATCGGACTTCCAGGGATACTCAGAAGCGCCACCGCTCCATGGTGGATATTCCATTTACCCGAACGAAGCTATTTACTTCTTCGTTTATTATACGAACCGCCAGGGAATGGAACACCCTGCCTGAGTCTGTGTTTCCGGTTAAGTACAATATGGGGGTCTTCAAAACGCGAGTGAATAGGTATATTCTGGGTAAGCGCGCTCCATCATCGATCGCATCATCACTTAACATCAGGTGAGATAGTGGTCAAGTGCTACCCAATTCAATATAAAAAAAAATGCTTAAGTTCATTGTAGAATTTGGACTTCAAAGTATTATTCTTCCTTGGCACTTCGTACTAACTGACATAGACAAGCCAATTGCTAGATACCGGGACCAGTGCCGATGTTTTCATTTATTTATTTGTCATAAAAATACAATCACCCAATTCCTGAAATGATGTGACGCTGGATAAAGTAAAATTGTTTTACCATTTTTTTTTTTCGACTTGACTACATCATTACTAACCATCCGGTGAGATTGTGATCAAAGGCTAGACTATCCGCAATAAGTAAACAGCTTTTAACAGCTCTATAAAGCATGGCATGGGCACCACACACAGCTGTCAATCAGTCTCGAGTATTTATAGACCATTCTATTTATTATATAAGGCTACGTATAGTAATGTTATTGTACATTGAAGGGTATGCAGAATCTACGACACAAGATTGTTCTTAGTGTAGGTTCTGTACGTCAATACAGCAACAATTACAAGCCACTATATGTTATGCTTAGTTATAATATAATAATAAGTGTGAATATCTTTAGTGTTTAGTTGCAACTGTACCAAAGTTTGTGAAATAAAATATATTATTATTATTATTAATATATATTATTATTATTCTCCCTAAGTTACAGACAGTTATAGTACCATCAACTTACCTGTGCAGTTTTCGAGGGCTTTACTGGTCATGGAAATCAACTACAGACTGTCACAATTTGAGGGAAAGTTTTAGTTCTTTTTTCTGCCACTTGAACAGATAAGTTGGTGGGTCTGTATGTGGTACACTACCAAGTTTTTTTTATTCTGCCGATAGCTACGAATAAATATGTAAAGAAATGTAAGTCAAGCTCAAAAACAGCTGTTCGCAAACCTTACCGCTTTTTTCATTTTTTTATGCCTGATAGGTTAGCCTTTGACCACTATCTCACCTGATGGTAATGATGATGTGGTCGAAGATGTTGTTCAGGCTAATCTAGAAGTACTGGCTCTCAAGGACAGCTGCTGGAACACACCGTTAGGTGCTTGGCGACAGATTTTCTACTTGAGGGTGGTAGCTAGCCAGGCGGGCATTCGCAAAATACCCTACCACCATGCTATAACGACTGCCATCCTAAGACAACAACCGAGACCGACGGCTTAACGTGCCGTCCGAAACACGGAAGCGCTCAGTAGTAATGTCACTAGCGGTCACCCATCCAACTCATGACTGCGCGCGACGTTACTTAACTTTGCTGATCGGTTGAGAACAGAAGTAAACTTCGCTACGAGCGCTTCGGGCGTGATTTGAAAGTGTACTTACCATGCGGCGTACCAACATTATCTTGACGCGACCAATTGGATGCGATCATTTCTAAGCACCAAAACAATTATCCAATACAATGGAATTAGAAAAATTGAGCGTGTTTTGTTAATAGTGAACTTGATGAGTCCAAAATCAAAGCAGTAAATGTAAAGGAGTAACACTTCTTTACATGTTCATTCGTAGGCTGATAGACTATTATTAGACCATGATCTTACCTGATTGTAAGTGATGATGTGGTTGATGGTGATAAACAGAATGGGCTCATAAGGACAGTAGACCTCCCAGGCTCATCAACAAGAGTCCATCTTGGTGGGCACAACCGCATTGTCAGATGTTCTAACTCGAGGCAGAAGTGCAAATTCTGCTAAATTCTATAGCAAGTGAAACTACAAAACAAATGAACAATGTGAACTAATGTCTTGGAATGACGCCCGCAGTGCAATGTCAAGCAAAAAGAAAACAGTGACACTGCAACTGTAATGGCCCTTTAATTTACACCGTATTCAATGCAGAGCGACTGGACTTCTCTCCGGTCGGCTCGACTGATAGAGATATATTGTATCACTCTGCATCTTTTACCGCATCAATCATGGGGAGTGTTCCGAGGAACTGTTCGATTGACTACCTGCAGCTCAATTTCGCCATCGGACGTCCCGACAAAGCATGATGTTTCATCAATTTCATATCTGGAAGTCCACAACCTTGCAATTTTCTCGGCATTTCCTACCTCACACTGCCACAATTTAGAACCAGCTGTCTGGTGAAGTATTTCCAAACAGATACGACTAAGGTTCCTTCGAGAAGAAAGCATATTCCATCCTCAAAGGCTGGTAACGCATCCTTGAGACTTCTGGTGTTGCGGTTGTTCATGGGCGACAGTGATCACTTACCACAGGTGAGCTGCATGCCCGTTTGCCCTCTTATTCCATACAAAAATGCTTATCATCAGGTAGGCGCGTTGTCCATCTCATTAATTAATAACATGCTGCCAGCATACTAGTTTAACAGTACCTCAACAACGTTCGTTCCTCCATCCAGTACCCTCTCCATCCATACTTCCATTTTCTTAGCAGTTGCAGCTTCAGAAGAGTTCATCTTCATCTCGCTTGTCTCTGATAGGAATGGGCCCGACAGGTGGAGCAGTATTGAAAAGCTGCCATGCTGACTTATGACTGGATAATCTGGGAGAAAAATATATGTTATTAAAATTCTGCACAGGCCCGTGTGTAGTTATTTATTGCTTTTTTATGTTATAGTGACGGAACAAGCTTGAGGCCCACCTGATGTTAAGCGGAATAATCTCTGCTTAAAACAGATGCATTTCGTCCGTCACTTTGAGACATAGTTCTTAATTCTCATGTGCCTGTAATTTCATTTTGGCTATCAAGGACTGCTGCCGAAAAACACCGTTAGGTGCTTGGCGACAGATGTACTTGAGAGTGGTCGCTAGCCAGGCGGACATTCGCTAAATGCTCTTCCACCATGCGGTGAAGCTCGCGGCGGGATTCAAACCATGGACATGCTGCGTGGCAGTTCATAGCCAATGCCACTGAGCCATCATTGCTTCCAAATTGCTGAAAGATTATTGTTTTAGCACTATTTCAAAGGCGAGCAAAATATATCTTGATTAGACCTGAACGTAGAGGTTAAGTAATATTAATGGATTAAGGAAAAAGGATGGACTTAATTTCTTAACAATGGCCAAATGGCTCTTTGATATTTTTTTCTCAATAGGAGGCCCTATCAGAATGGACTTGGAATTTCTAATTAAAATATTAATAAACTATAACTTTAGCTAATTTCCCGTTATCATTGTCACAGAACAAAATAGTCTAGAAGGATCACTCCGAAAAGCCATTCCATTAGATAAGCGACTCTAGTTACGACGCAATAAAGTTCACTTCAGTTCGCAAAGCACGGAGTGCCTAGTCATATTCACCTAAAAGGCGCCTCTCTTTCTATCTCATAGCCACGCATAGCTCTGATCTTTTCTGACATAGCACGCAGCGTACAAAATAGCTTAATAACTAAAGTGCGGAGTGCGCCATGCATGTCGCTGTTTAATTTATGTAAATATTTAATTTAAGCAAACCATTGACAATCTTTACATTAATATATCAATGTAACCCAGCTCCAAAGTCAAATTTTTAGTTCTCTCTCTTTCTTTCAGAACAGACTCTATGAATCTGGTAAATATGTTTTTGTTTATACTGTACTTAGGGTGTATACCATTTGACGCCAATTTCGTTATCTTCGATAATTTTGATCACATTTTGCGTCTATGGTTGTGATCACTGTGATCGTTTGTAACTGTTCTCCCCTGTTCCATTTAGGATAAGAACGCTAAGAATGCCACTAAAATTGCCACTTTAGCGTTTATGGCGAAAATAATGCCAAGACCCAAGAGGAACAACCTTTTTAAGAGTGTCATCGTTTTTATCGTTATTGGCGAATTTAACTCCAAGTGGTACGCACCCTTAGATGTAGCCCAATGTTAATGCATATAGTACCACCAACTTAACTGTGCAGTTCGCGAGGGCGCTGCTGGTCAAGGAACTACAAACTGTCACAATTTGAAGGAATGTTGTAGTTCTTTTTTCTGCCACCTGAACAGATAAGTTTGTGGGACTGTAACTGACTAGAATCTTAGTATGTTAAATTCTATTGTGATATTATTTTAAAATAAGAAACAGTTGCTTTCGTAATTACATTTATTTTAAGCCTGGATCGGAGACACAATGTTCACCCAGAATTAACAAGTCATTAAAGAATCTGCAATTCATTTGAATGTTAAAACGTTTTTATTTATTTAGAGCATTGGTAACAAGCCAACAAGATGTAAGTACGTTGCAACAAAAAGTGAAAAATTTGCCGAAAAAACAAGGCGATTTATGAGTTTATGTACCAAAAACTAAAATACTGGTGAGAAATTTAATTTTTGAAATGAGTGCATACAATGAGTAATTTTAGCCGTTTACCAGGGCGTGCCAAAGACGAGGGCTGAAATTAAAATCTAGGCTGAAATGGTTTTAAACACTCAGCTTTTGACTTCAATTATGAGGAAATTAACCAATGACATTGTAATTAATACCTCTTCAATTTGAATAAAATTCAATCAGTTATTTGAACAATGTTATCTTTTGTGTTTCAATGTTTCGACAAAATAATATAATATGCCTGGGTCTTTCATAATACACATAGGTATTATTCAAGACACAGACATTTATTTTGGTCTGGGTCCTTAGAAATAACCCTGAGATCTGGGTATTATGAAAGATTAAGGCAAACTTTCTACTTGACACGCAAGTGGTACTATAGATGTCGCTCCATCCCAATACGATGGTTAAAGAACGATAGAAAAGATTCGAGTTATGACGTCATGTCATGTTAGCTCAATTTGTTAGAGCATACCCAGGCTCAGGAATGGATGGACGCGGGTTCGAATCCCGCACATGACTAAAATGTTTCCTATCGTATATTTGTGATTTTGTAGTGTTTTCTGTATTGCTAGGGGTGTTTTGTGCATAGCTTGGGTTGATTTGTTCATTGCTCGGAATGTTCTGTGAATTGCAGTCGTGTTTTGTTCATTGTTTAAAGTTTTTTGTGAATTGCTCGGGATATTTTATGTGTTGCTTGGGATGTGTGGATGTGGCGTGATGCATAATTCTGTTATTCTATGTATATAGCAGCTGAAGATGGTCTTACTTTTGACTTCTAAAGGTGCCACAGAAGAGTTTCTGGTGATGGTTTCCTTTTCATTATACATGAGGAACGCCACAGTGAAGAATACCCAGCAAGCCAGTAGTAAGGTCATTTTCGTGTAGTGCTGCGCATTTTGCATCTGAGGAATAAAATATACCTACGTCAAGATCGAGTTGGACTCACGTGGAATGGAGCTTGAGTCTTAATCTGCTTACATTCTAAAATATGTTTTGTTACATTTTATAAGCACTCTCCATATGTTTTTGGTTTGCCAGTTTTAATTTTTATTATTTAAAATATCTCTGAAATTATTAATTTGAAAAGAAATATAACCATACAAAACTAATTTTACGGAAAAATTAAATATAAAAATGATTTTATGCAAAATTGGCAAATTAAAAGCATAAATATTCGGCTCTAATACGTGCTTGCAAAATTTTTGCAAGTATGCACTTTTGCTATATAAGTATAAAATATGACTTATGAATAATATTTTTTTTTATATGATTGCGATGGTGCAAGCACGAGGCCCATCTGATAATAAACAGTAATCTCGGCCTATAACAGATGCATTTCGGCACAAGTAACGAACTGCACTGCGCTCGTCACTCTGAGATACAGTTGTTAAGTCTCATGTGCCTGTAATTTTACTGGCACTCAAGAACTGCTGCCAGAATGTACTGTTAGGTGCTTGGTGGCACATTTTCTACTTGAGGATCGTAGCTAGTCAGGCGAACATTCGCATAATGCCCTCGCACCATGCGGTGAAGCTCAAGCCGGGCGGTGGATCGAACCAGGCAATGTGTGTAAAGCTGTATGAATACACCTCCCTTAACCCTCAGAAATGTATTAAAATTTAAGAAATTTGAAATCCGTGACGTTGTTTAAGAGCCCTTTTACATTTTGCAGCCTTCTCACTCGCACTTTTAAAGATAATTTCAAATAGCAACAATATGGTTTACATTTTTTAAAATGTGGTCAATCATTATTTTGCTGCATGCAACTATAGATGTTCTCTACTAATTTTCATTTTGATATCTGTTATGGGGGATCCAAAACACGTAATTTAGTAATTTTAAATTTTGGGCCTCTAATTCTAATTGGACTCAACATGTAACAAAGTAAAAATATGTTGAGAACATCTATAGTTGCATGCAGCGAAATAATGATTGACTACATTTTAAAAAATATAAACCATATTGTTGCTATTTGAAATAATCTTTGAAAGTGCGAGTGAGAGGGCTGCAAAATGTAAAAGGCCTCTTAAGTAGAAGTAAAATGAACAATACACTAAGGGCCTGTTTCAGAATGTTCGAGTAAGTTCCAGTTATACTACCCAGAACATATTTAATAAATAAAACACTATCTTTGCGTTTCAATCATCGATTTAGCCTATCCAGCGGTTAAAGCTTGAAACGCGCTGCATGTTAACTGTCATTTTTATCATTCAGTTATTTTATGTTCTGGGTAGTATAACCGGAACTCACTCGAACATTCTGAAACAGGCCCTTAAAAGTATTATTTTACATTTACAAATTATTAAAGCACAAAATTGTGTTTCTAAATCAGAAACGGGTCTATTCACGCACGAATTAACATCAAATTAATAATATTTTGACTAACAATTTAAAACTTTGAAGCAGTGATATGATCAATGGCAATATCTATGGACTGCCGCGCAGCAGGTTTGAATCCCGCCGCGAGTTTGAGCTTCACCGCATGATGGACGAGCATTTTGCGAATGCCCGCCTGGCTAGCGAGCACCCTCAAGTAAAAAACTGTGTGTGTTCCGGCAGCTATCCTCGAGAGCCAGTAAAAGTAGTCAATGGCTAACTTATCTGCAATAAAAAAAGAAACTCGATCACGTTGCATTGACATTGGTCACGAGTAGACATCAACATATTATTATATTGTTGTGAATTCGTGAGTGGAAAGACCCGTTTATGAGAAACATGAGTTTAGTTCACGAAAGTTTAAAGAAAAATATCACAAAATTGTGTACACTAATAATTTGTATATATAATTTTGATTTAGCGATTCTGATTGTAGTTCTAAATAATAATAACAACAAATATTTTCAAAGTATTTTAAGAAAACATTTAATTAATTATTTAATAAAACACTTAAAAAATCTTTATAAAAATGATATATATCTAGTGACAATTCCGCCTAATTTCCTGTTAAGCCGACGTGACGTCACAAACGCCACGCAGCCAAACCGGAAGAGTATTCAAATATTTGTTGTTATTATTAAAAATGGATTTCCGCAAAGTAACGCCTGAATCTATTCATTATCTGTAGTTCTAAAATTAAAAAGTATTTTTTAGTATAGTCATAATTTAATTTTAAAACGGTAAATGGCTTTACAATACCTACAAGTAATTGCCTTTTAATGGTATTGCATCGAATTGTTTAGTTACGCCATATTTAAATAACTAGAGCGATATACATGTTATATATTTATTTATATTAACAGCATATTTATTATGTATTTTTCATGTTAATTGCTTTGATCATACCATAATTAGTAACCATTCAAAACGGTCACCGTTAATGTATCGTTTAAGATACATCGAAGGGTATATTAAACGATATATATATTATTTTTATAAATATCCCTTTGTATAGGATTGTTTGGAAGAGATCGCTCTCAGCGATAAGACCGCCCATAGTCACACCTACTCTTAGCTATTGTTTTAAGTTATAAATTTGTAAATTTTAATGTGTCAATAAAGTGTTATCTATCTATCTATCTATATTATCTCAGGTATCTCTGATAATACAAGTGACATTGTTTATTTTTTTTAATGATGGCCTAGTGGTAATATCTAAGTACTGCCGCCGAGCCGCAGGTCGATAGTTCGATCCCCACCGCCGGCTTGAGCTTCACCGCATGGTGAAAGAGCATTTAGCGAATGCTTGCCTGGCTACCTACCACCCTTAAGTAGAAAATCTGTCGCCAAGCACGTAACAGTGTGTTGCGGCAGCATTCCTTGAGAGCCAGTATACTTACACACAACTTACAGGCAAATGAGACTACAACCGTATCTACGTATGTCTCAGAGTGAAGGCCGCAGTGCAATTCTGCACTTGTGACGAAATGCATCTGTTATAGACAGAGGTTAGTCCACTTGGTGTAAAAAATATGCCTTAAGCAGTTAAGGTTTCATGTAAAGTACAACAAAAACAATTCCCTACGTCCTAAGCAGTAATCTGAGCCTATCACAGAATGCATTTCATCAAGTAACGAACTGCACTGCACCCGCCACCCTGAGACAAAGTTGTTAAGTCTCATGTGCCTGTAATTTTACTGGCTCTCAAGGACTGCTGCCGGAACACACTTAGGTGCTTGGCCAAATCTGTCGCCAAACACCTAACGGTGTGTTCCGGCAGCTGTCCTTGAGAGCCATAAATTCTAGGTTATCCTGAACAATATCTTCGACCACATCATCGCTTACCATCAGGTGAGATGGTGGTCAAAGGAAAGCCTATCAGTCATAAAAAAACTTTATGTAAAAGTTTTCTAATGCAATTTTTTGTCCTATATGCTCACCTTTGTTCTTTTTGGAAAGGTTGTGTCATGATCTTCAATCCTGTAAACAATAAAAACGCCTAATTATAGCTTCCACATAATAAACAAGGATTAATGAATTAAAAAGTAAAATATCCTTATATATAAAAGCATATATGTATATTAAACATATTTGAAGCGCTCGTAGCGAAGTTTACTTAGCTGTTCTCAACCGATCAGCAAAGTTAAGCAACGTCGCGCGCGGTCATGAGTTGGATGGGTGACCGCTAGTGACATTACTACTGAGCGCTTCCGAGCTTCGGAGGGCACGTTAAGCCGTCGGTCCCGGTTGTCGTCTTAGGATGGCAGTCGTTATAGCATCGTGGTAGGGCATTTTGCTAATGCCCGCCTGGCTAGATACCACCCTCAAGTAGAAAATCTGTCGCCAAGCACCTAACGGTGTGTTCCGGCAGCTATTCTTGAAAGCCAGTACTTCTAGGTTAGCCTGAACAACATCTTCGACCACATCATCACTTACCATCAGGTGAGATAGTGGTCAAAGGCTAACCTATCAGGCATAAAAAAAAAAATATATATAACAGGATTATTGGTAAAATGCTAACAACCCCTTAGGGTTGACTTCTGCTAGTCCTAACAAACATTTTGAGATGATTGTGTTTTTAACCGAATAAGCACGAGGACGACCTGATGTTTAAAGTCTTTTGTGCCTGTAATTTATTATTCATATTTTTTATGACTTTGCTCAGTGTGAATATTCAAAACTATATTCAAAGGGAGCGCGGCGTGGTCTTAAGTTCTGTGTCTTGAAGTAAAAGACAACAAAAGACAGTGGGCGCTCTTATATCGGCGTATGCCGATGGCAGCACTGGCTTCTATTTTTATTTTTTTTTATTTTTTTTTTTGCATTCGTAATTTTAAAATGTGTGTGCATATATGTATGTATGTTTAATTTTTTTTTTTATGCCTGATAGGTTAGCCTTTGACCACTATCTCACCTGATGGTAAGTGATGATGTGGTCGAAGATGTTGTTCTGGCTAGGCTAGAATTTACTGGCTCTCAAAGACTACTGCCGGAACACACCTTTAGGTGCTTGGCGACAGATTTTCTACTTGAGGGTGGTAGCTAGCCAGGCGGGAATTCGCAAAATGCCCTACCACCATGCTGTAACGACTGTTATCGTAAGGTAACAACCGGGACCGATGCCTTAACGTGCCCTCCGAAGCACGTAAGCGCTCAGTACTAATGTCACTAGCGGTCACCCATTCAACTCCTGACCGCGGCGGACGTTGCTTAAGTTAGCTGATCGATTAAGAACAGCTAAGCAAACTTCGCTACGAGCGCTTCGGAATATATCTGATGATATATTATTGTGCAGTACCTATGTGAACACACCGTTTGTAAGCTCGGTAGGTATCCACTGGATGGGTACTGGCACATATACACTATCGCTGGATTGGAGGGTTGGAGTTGTTCTTCTTGAATAAAAGCTTCCTTTCAGTATTTGCTTCCTTTTTATTTCCTTTTTCTTATAGATGTTATCCCTTAGGAGTATGGTTCGGTACTACATGCTCTCTGCACAAAACTTCCTACTTATATACCAAACTTGGCTACAATAAACCTTTATTCTTATTTGCTTACTAATCACGTACAACTAATCAGAGCTACTTGAATCCATTTCTGTCGTACCGACATAAACAAATTTCTAACATAACAAGGGTCTAATATAACAAAGCAATACTTATTGCATTAAAGTAAATATTTCGTCTACTGAACACCTGTCTAAACAAAGTTATAACATAAATAAAAATCTAAAGTTCCAATAACAAACAAAGTAATTCTAAGCCCTACAGTAAATATTTATGTTGTGCTAAACAATGAGCTGTTCTATTCTAGCTATATGAACAAAGGTCCAATGTTTCAATATAAGCAATCTAATGTTATGCTTTAACGTAAATATTGATGTCGTCTTGCACATTTCTCCCGCCGTGTGACGCTGTCACATCTTCTACCGGTGCTGTGACGATTTTGTCCTCAATCGGTAGGATAACCAGTTTTCTCACCGGCCTCCGTAGCACTCCTCCCTTGGTCTTGATGTCAACGGTGCGCACGACGCTGTCTGGCCCAGGATACGTTGCGATGACTTTGCCTCGGACCCACACGTTTCGAGGGAGATTGGGGTCAACAAGTTGTACTAAGTCCCCAATTTCAACTGTAGAACCTCGTCCGTGGGGCTCCCGCCGGTTTTGAAGCTCGGGGAGATATTCCCGAATCCATCTGGTCCAGAATGTATCTGCCAGTCTTTGTGTAGCCCGCCAGCTGGATTTGGTGACTGTGTCTTGTTCATGAAAGCTTCCCGGCGTTGGCACTCGTCCTGGTCCCCCCAGCAAGAAATGATTGGGGGTGAGGGCTTCTGGGTCTTCTGCACTGACCGATACGTGAGTGAGTGGTCGGCTGTTTACTGTATACTCCACTTCTGCCAGTAGAGTTGTGAGGACTTCTTCTGTTGGATGACGCTCATGCAGGGTTGCTGTTAGAGCTGTCTTCACTGAGCGTACCATTCTCTCCCAGGCACCACCCATGAATGGCGTCCCCGGAGGAATGAAGCGCCACGAGATATTCCTTTTCGCTGCTTCTTCTGCAGTTGCTTCGTCGATCGCCTGTCGCTGTTCTTTGTCCGCTGATTTCAAATTAGTGCCATTGTCTGACCAAATCTCTGTTGGAGAGCCTCTTCTTGCCATCTTTCGTCGCAGAGCCATAATTGCTGAACTGGTACTGAGTGACATGGCTACTTCCAGATGTATTGCTCTCGTAGTCATGCAAGTGAATATAGCGACGTATCTTTTCTGATTGGAGCGTCCTACAGTGACCGTCAGTGGGCCAAAATAGTCTACTCCGGTGAACGTAAACGGGCGCTGGTGATGAGCTAGGCGGCATGATGGTAGATCTCCTGTTCTCGGATGTGGTGGTACTTGTGTCTTCATCCTGCAGTGTAGACATTGACGGAGAATCGTGCGAGTTATGGGGCGCACGCGCAAAATCCAATACTGTTGACGACACTCGTTAACTGTTGCTTCGACGCCGGCGTGGTGTAGCTGGCGGTGGATGTTCTGTATCCAGAGCTTAACGGTAGGATGATTTCCATCCACCACCATCGGTCTTTTCAAGTATTCTGGAACCCGCTGTGTGGCCTCGATGCGACTTCTCAATTTCAGAATTCCGTTAATGTATTCGATGCTTAATTGATGAAGTCGACTTTCTTTGTTAACAGCCTTCTGTTTTTTTATGTCTTCTATTTCTTGCGAGAAGCTATCTTCCTGTGATGAGCGCATGAGAAGTTCTTCCGCCTTTCTTAAGAGTTCCGCTGTGACGGGAAGATACTTCTTTTCTTCTTTTTTGATTTTCTGTTCCTGGCGCTGTACTATTACTGTTTTGTTTGTCTGTCTTTTCCAATTTGGATCTTTCTGTGAGTTCTTCTTGTTTCTTTTATAACATACCGTTTGTTTGGTGGCCTTGCAGAGTTGAATGAATTGGAGAACTCTTGCTGTCGTGTAGCGCAGTCTCTCCCAGTTAGAGAATCGGGAGACTTCTGGCAGTGCTTCAGAGAGCTTCTGTATTCTTTCTATAACTACATGATGTATTCTTTCCTCGCCTGTCGGTTCTGTTGACGTTGATGTGGACGCTTCTGTTGGCCAGGAGTTTTCATCTTCATAGAGGAACTCTGGTCCTTTGTACCATCGATGCTGTGTGTTGAAGGATGATGGCACATCTCTCGTTGCGTCATCGGCCACATTCAACTTTGTTGGTACCCATCGCCATTCGTTGACTGTAGAACTCTCTTCTATTGCAGCAAGACGATGAGCCACGTAAGGTTTGTAAGAGCGTGACCCTGTCTTTATCCAGGTGAGTACAGTTTTGCTATCTGTCCAGAATGTCTTGGAGTCTGGTTTTCTCTCGTGTTCTTCAATGACGGTTTCAGCGAGGCGTGAGCCCATGACGGCGGCTTGCAGTTCCAGTCTTGGTATAGAGGTGAGTTTCAATGGAGCCACCTTTGCCTTTGCCAGGATGAGTGAAACATTGACGTCGCCGTTCGGAGTTACTGTTCTCCAAAACAAGACCGCTGAGTAGGCTGATTCGCTGGCGTCCGTAAATATGTGTAGCTGGACTGAGGTGGCATTGCTGTAGTGTAGGTAACATCTCGGTAAAGTCACGTTGCCTAGGTTTCGTAGCTGAATGAGCCAGCTTAGCCAATGTTCTGCGAGGTCATCATCAATCTCGTCGTCCCAAGCTGTTCCACGACGCCAAACGTCTTGCAGAATTTGCTTCGCTCTGATTGTAACCGGCGAAGCAAAGCCAAGTGGGTCAAAAAGTGACATCACTAATTTCAATGCTTCTCTCTTAGTTGGCTTCTTGCCTTCGATCAGTGCTGGTGGGATTCTCGCTAAGTTAAGATTGAAGGTGAACTCGTCACTGGTTGGCTTCCATATCAGACCCAGTACTCTCTCTGTTGTTTCTTCTGTTTTGTAGAGTTCTATGTCCTCTTCAGTTTCTATTTCCCCGATGGCTTCAAGGAGTCGTGGTGTGTTTGACTTCCACTGTTTAAGTTCAAAGCAGGCTTTCTTATGGATGTTTCGAACTTCTGTTGTGATGCGTATTGCGTCTTCAAGGCTACTAAAGCTGTCCAGATAATCATCAACGTAGTGTTTCTGTATGATTGCTGTTGTGGCTTCAGGATTGCTTTCTTCGTGCTTCTTGGCATTCAAGTCTTTGACGTAAATTGCTGTTGATGGAGAACTTGATGCCCCGAATATCAGTGAAGTCATTCTGTACTCTTCTGGAGGTTGGTCATCTCGTCGGTCTTTGCGCCATAGGTACCGAAGAGCATCTCTGTCTTCTTCTCTCAGCTTGACTTGCATGAACATTTCTTTTATGTCTGCTGTCACTGCGATCATATGCTGTCTAAAACGCATGATAACCCCTGGTAGTGACTGTAGTAGGTCCGGGCCCTTGAGGAGTAAGTCGTTGAGGGCTACTCCTTTTGTTTTGGCGGCTGCGTCGTGAACTACTCGCAGTTTTTCTGGTTTCATTGGGTTAATCACGCCAAAGTGTGGTAGATACCATGTTCTGTTTGCTGTCTTTTTCTTCGGTGCTGGCTCGGCGTAACCTTTAGTGACCAGAGCTTCCATTTGTTCGGTGTACTTTTCTTTTAGCTGTGGGTCACGATCGAGTTTCTTTTCGATGCTGAAGAGTTGCTTTAGTGAGTTTTCATAATTGTCAGGAAGGGTCACATCTTCTTTTTTCCATAACAGAGCAGTTTCGTATCTTCCTTTTTCTGTGTGGACTGTATTTTTCTGTAAGATACGTAGAGCTTGCTGTTCTGGATCTGTCTTCGGTTTCTTAGGGTTGATGCAAAGTGAGTCCATTGCGAAGTACTGTTTTATCAGATCTTCTAAGTTCTGTTCAACTGGCTCTTCTGTGACATGAGTGACGAAGTCTGTGCTTCTTCCGAGAGTGCGAGTATGGCTACCGTGCAATACCCATCCCAGTGGCGTGAGTGATGCCACTGGTTGGTTTTTACTTCCTCGTTTGACTTTCGCTGTTAAGAGCAGATGCCAGTTGTCTTGGCCGATGAGTATTCTAGGCTTTGCATTTTTATATGTGATGATGTTGCTTATGTCTCGTAGATGTTTGCATTCTTCAATTCGTTCCTTTGAAACTTCTTGCGTTGATACATGAAGATTCTTTACTGTTCTCGCTTGAATTCTTTCTTTGTGATTGTTGATACCCTTGACTGTGATATTAACTCTTCGTGACTTCTCCTCAGCCGTCTTCATTTCATTGATCGCTTCTATACGTAGTGGATCGATGGGTCCTGTAGCACCAATGTCGTTGGCTACGTCGTCATCGATAAGAGTTACTGTTGACCCATCATCCAGCAGTGCAAATGTGTTAACTGAACCTGCTGGTCCTGATACCGTGACTGGAATGATCTTCAAGTAGGACTGTTTTCTTGTTGAAGTCCAAGCTGAGTTGATGGCTTCTGTTGACCCTTTGTTCTGTTCATTGCTGTTTTCTGGCTTTTCTGTTTTCTTTGTGTAATGCAGCATCCTGTGGTGATAATATTTGCAGCTGTTGATACCGCAGGTTTTCTGTTGACAGCTGTGGGTCTTGTTTCTGAAGCGAAGACATCTAAAGCATAGACGTCGATTCTTCGCAATGTCCCATCTTTCATTTTCATCCGCTTTCTTGAACTTCTCACAATCTGTTGCAGTGTGTCCTGTCTCTTCACATACAGGACATCTTGTTGTTGATTGCTTCTCTGTAACTGTGTTGACTTTTTGTTGACGTCTCTGTTGAGTAGGCTGTGTTTGTGAGCCCACTTGTTCGGGTTGTGCATAAGGTCCGCACAAATCAGCTTCTCTCTTCAAGAACTTATCAAATTTCAGAAGTTCTGGTTCTTCCTTTGGCATTGTTGCAGCAAAGTCAAAGTATCTGAATCTCAGCGTCGGAGTAAGCTTCTCTACCATGGCTTTAGCGACTTCTGGATTGTACAAGTAGTAGATGCAGTTCAATGCTCGAAGAGTAGACACGGCATTTGTCACTTTACTTGAGAATATGCAGATATCTCTTGGTGACTCTGTTAGGCGCGGCAGCGCTCGAAGTGTGTCTATCTCCATCATGGCAATTGATTCTGGTCTCCCGAATCTTGTTTCCAGAGTTTTTACTATATCAGATGGTTCGGCGTTGGTGATAAGTAGACCATCAACAGCTTCCTTTGCTCTTCCTTTCAGGTTTCTTCTCAGGCGGTTGATGTTTTCAATCTTTGTAAACATCTTCTCTGTTTCATAGTATGCAGCGCGGAAGTGTAGCCAGTCTTGATGCAAACCATTGAATATTGGTAGTTCGATGAGTTTCGGTTGTTGTGCGGCTTTGACAGCGAGTGTGATTGCCGTAGCCAGTTGTGAGAGATCTGGCTGGGCGTGGGTACTGGCTGTTACTTGCTGTTGCTCAGATCTTCTTTCTTCTGTAGTGATTGGTTTCTCCAATCTTTCATTTTCTAACTTGATTGAAGGCTTCAATCTTCTGTCTTCTGTAATGATTGGTTCTTCCAATTTTCTATCTTGTAATCTTCTTTCTTCTAAGGGAGGCTGGTGTAGTTCATTGGTGATTGCTAACATCGTTGGTTCCGGCTGGTTGTTCAGCCAGGTGTTCACACGAATGTCAGCTTCCATCTTCGAGTATGCGGAGACGTCGTCTTCATCATCTGAATCCGCTTCTATTGCGGCGAGTCGAGCTAGGGCTAGCTCAACCTGTAGGCGCGCAAGCTCTTCTTTGGCTTTCGCTATCTTGTAGGCTTTTGTCTTTGACTTGACGGAGCCCGTACGTCTGTTTGTTTCTGTTAGCTTGCTGGCTTCTAGCAGACAAGCTTTCTTCTGTATTGCTCCTCGTTCTGTTGGCGGTGCAACCTGCCGAGTAGTAGGCGGGACGCATGTTTGAGGAGCGTCTGTATGTGATGTTTCAGTATCCGAACCCCCTCTGGGCCTCATTACTTGCTTCATCGTCTTTGCTGTTGCCTCCGTCGCGGTTGACTTCGCCACGGAGGCGCTAGTTACCACAGTTGTCTCTGTTTCCGTCGCGGATGATACTGTTGCCCCGGAAGTTTCGTCGGTTGTAGAAGTTTCCGTAGTGGCGGTCGTCTCCGCTGAGGAGGACGGCTTTGTTTCCGTCGACGGGTTACGCCCTTTTCCAACTGAGCGTGTAATTGGCATAATGGCAACCAGCACAAATTTCTTCTTTCTTCAATTAACCCTCGAAGATCCGGCTCGAAGGACCATTAAATGTGCAGTACCTATGTGAACACACCGTTTGTAAGCTCGGTAGGTATCCACTGGATGGGTACTGGCACATATACACTATCGCTGGATTGGAGGGTTGGAGTTGTTCTTCTTGAATAAAAGCTTCCTTTCAGTATTTGCTTCCTTTTTATTTCCTTTTTCTTATAGATGTTATCCCTTAGGAGTATGGTTCGGTACTACATGCTCTCTGCACAAAACTTCCTACTTATATACCAAACTTGGCTACAATAAACCTTTATTCTTATTTGCTTACTAATCACGTACAACTAATCAGAGCTACTTGAATCCATTTCTGTCGTACCGACATAAACAAATTTCTAACATAACAAGGGTCTAATATAACAAAGCAATACTTATTGCATTAAAGTAAATATTTCGTCTACTGAACACCTGTCTAAACAAAGTTATAACATAAATAAAAATCTAAAGTTCCAATAACAAACAAAGTAATTCTAAGCCCTACAGTAAATATTTATGTTGTGCTAAACAATGAGCTGTTCTATTCTAGCTATATGAACAAAGGTCCAATGTTTCAATATAAGCAATCTAATGTTATGCTTTAACGTAAATATTGATGTCGTCTTGCACAATTATCCTCATTTCTCAATGTTTGTTAGTAGTATTTTACCAATAACCCTGTATATTGTACCACCAACTTAACTGTGCAGTTCGCGAGGGCGCTGCTGGTCAAGGAAATTAACTACAAACTGTCACAATTTGAAGGAATGTTGTAGTTCTTTTTTCTGCCGCCTGAACAGATAAGTTGTTGGGACTGTACAATATTTTAAAATGTGTATGCATAAGTATGTATGTTTGATGTTTGTCTCCGAAACCAACTACTTTTGTTGTTGTCACAATAGTATCACAAAAAGTTGAAAATTCTCTCAGTCGGTCAAAAAATTAAATCATATTAGTTATATATAAATTCATAATCATTTTTCTTTCACAAAAATAATAAAATCACATACATATCTACACTACACATATAACAAAAAAATACAGTAAATGCATGTACAAAGTTTTTATGTGTATAATTAACTAATTATGTTGTATCCTTGGAAGAGTCTAGTTATCGAAAACACAGGGAATCCTACTACGATAGATAGAGAACAATCAAATATATTTATGTTTTTTCATTAATACTTATACTATAGTGTAACTAGTATGTATGTTATAATGAATAATTATGTTACTAAGTTACTATGTATATTAATGTTACATATATTTGACAAAATAAAACATTATTATTATTCACTTTATTTATTTTCCAACATAGTTTTAAATTTTTTACAATATTATTACAAAAATAAATATTATAAAAAACTTAAAACTAGGGTGCCGCTTGTAGCGGGGCAGAGCCCAAGCTACCAGTGGTTAGGGCTGCAGAGAGAGGAACCTCCGGACAATGCGTGTTGTGTCCAGTATCACTGCCTTCTGCATCAGACCCTTGATCCAAACATCTAGCGAGAGCCTCTTAAGGTGTTGGTCGAGGCTCTTCGCTATAAGGCCGTTCGCCGAAACGATTATTATTATTATTATTACAATATATTTTTTCGCTTACATTTACTTCATCGTGTAATTGTGACTGAAGAAGACTTACATCTTTTCTAACTTCTCCGGTTGTTTCTCAGCATTGGAGAAAGGTACGTCTCTGATCACCTGGTGGTTGTTGTTCAGGTGAGGAGCGGAGTTCACGGCGGGCAGCCTCTGCTTTCTAGTGGAGCTGCGCTTACCATCTTGCAGCTTGCCTGAATTGTATATAAATCGTTACTGAATATTTTAGATATCGAGAAAACCACATCGAGAAAATTTTAATTGTGACGGAACGACTTCGATACCCTGATGTTAAGCGGACTAAACTCTGCCTATAACAGATACATTTCGTCATAAGTGACGAATTGCAATACACTTCAATTCGTCACCCGTCACACAGATACATACAGCTGTTAAGTCTCATGCGCCTATAATTTTACGTGCTATCAAGGAGTGCTGCCGGAACACAGTGTTAAGTGCTTGGCGAAATATTTCCTATTTGAGAGTGTTAGCTAGCAAGGCTATGCGTTGAAGCTCAAGCCGGCAGCAGTGGGTATTGAACTGCGGCATGGCAGTCCATAGCTATTACCGCTCGGCCATCATTGCTCCAAAAATAAAATAAATATGTAACTCAAGCTCAAAAACAGCAAAGCGAAAACATTATACAGGCGGGCGTGGTTTAAAATGTGTATCGTGTGGCAAAACAACATTATAGTACCACCAACTTAACTGTGCAGTTCTCGAGGGCGCTATTGGTCAAGGAAATCAACTACAAACTGTCATAATTTGGGAGAATTTTGTAGTTCTTTTTTCTGCCGCCTGAACAGATAAGTTGGTGAGTCTGTACCTTGACGCGATTAGTCGGATGCCATCATTTATAAGCGCCAATTCAAATGACCAATCCAAATGAATTTGGAAGATTAGTTGTAGTTAATTGTGAACTTGATGAGTCCGAAATAAATACGGTAGTTTTATGAGAGTTAGAGCCTCTTTCATGACCTTCAAGTAGAGTGTCAATTATTTACTTCTTAGTTAAACTTATTTGCCTACTTACAATACAATACAATACAATACAAAACACTTTATTGTACACCAATAGAAAAATACAATAGAGAAGAAAATCTTAAAACTAAAGTACAAAGGGCGGACTTATCGCTTAAAGCGATCTCTTCCAGTCAACCTTTGGATGGAGATCGTTTAAGGAGTCAGAGAGGTCGGCGAACACAATAAATTAATTATATATATATATATATATATATATATTTTACAGATGAACCAAGAAGTAAGCTAGTGGTCACTTTAACTGTGGGTTAGTACTACTCAGCCATTGTGAAATTCATATGCACGGTTACTTGTGACTTAAACCGAAAATTAGACAACTCGAGACTTTACTTGAAGGTCGTGAAAGAGGCCCTTACACTTCTTTATATGTTTTTTCGTAGACATCGACGGAGCGACATCTTTAGAGGCCAATGTGAGTTGAACTACAAACAATACTAATTCATCAAGCTTTAGTTTTTCGTAACCGCTCTACGAGACTACGCTATGTCCAGTGCTGTCATTACTTGGATTGGTGACCACTACACTGAGAAAACCGACTTAAAGGCTTAAATCAAATTTGACCTATTACCGTTGAATTGTAAATACGTAAGATGAATTCACAACTCTTAAGATGAGTTTCACCAATCAATAAAAATGTACCATGTTTTATAATAAACACAACCGTCAAAAACGCCTTCCGTAAAGTATTTTCAGAATTGCAACTTGTTATACGATAATAATCGCAGTATTGACCATAAAATATACCTTACTTTTACGGCGGTTTATATACGGTGATTATCACTATAACGTACGACTTAATCAGCCTCATCGAAAAGTCAATATTTAAGAAAGACCACAAAATACACCTTAAATGAAGACGAAAAGAAACATTCGCCTTTACTGACCTCGTTTAACGCCTTCTAGTTGGAAGGCGTTTTTGTACGTATTTACGTTTGGTCGGTTTTTCGCCTTATACCATATAAATGGCCGTCATTAGGGCGCTTTTGACTTTAGATTTTTCTCAGTGTAGTGGCGCGTACTGCGGAGCGTGCACGTGCTTTAAAATTGGTACCAGTTGTTGTTTTATGATGGCAGTCGTCATAGCATAGTAGTAAGGTATTTTTCTACGGCCGCCTACCGTCGTAAATAAAAAAATGTGTCGCCAAGAACTTTCAGGGAGCTACCTCTACAATATTTTAAAGTCAGGCTACACAAATGGTTTGTCAAAAAGTGTTTTTATAGTATTACCGAGTTATTAAAAAAAATTCGTTCCTCGCAAGTGTGTTGAAACACGTCGTATGAAACTCGTGCGCGTTGTTTATTACAATCTCAACTCCATTTAGGATAGAAACCCGTATCGATTGTAATAAACAACTTCGCGCACTAATTGCAAAATGTACTATTGTGCTACTTGATAAAATATTAAATGCCGGTTAAGGGTGAAACATATAGATCTGTTAACCTTATTAAGACCACCTTGTTATAACCATGTTTCTTGCAATAAATAAATTTCATATAATTTCAAGCATCCAATGGTATATTCAGGCAGCTGTCTTTGAGAGCCAAACTAGAGACGAATTTCTTAGCATTGGATGGATTCACCGTACGGGTGCCGGGTCCATAGCGTTGCAGAAGAAGAGGCCAGAGGGGCCTGGGACTTGCAACCCAGGAGTAGGATTAAGGGGCCCCTTTATGATATATCAATGCTCTCCTTCACCGCTCGAGCCTCCTGCACTGCCTAACCAAATTTGGTAGGATCCTACTAATGCTACCTTAGATACACGTTCTAGGATGAAAGTTACGGTTGTTCTTGACAGGCCAAGGTCTTTAAGTAGGTAATACAGGGATTTCGCTGGTATACTCCTTGCTCCAACTTCCACAGCATACAGATTAACCACATAACCGTTTTTGGTTAATTCATTTGTTAGGTCATAATACTTGTTTGTTTTTATTGTGTGGTCTTTAGGAATGTTAGTTTCCCACGGCACAGTAAGTTCTATAAGTACTATGCGTTTAAGATTTTTTGAGTACAGAAATATTATGTCTGGTCTGGCTTATAGGCTATAAAAATATGTATTTATTGTATGTATTTAGTATAATAGTCACACTGGTTTGAGCAGAGCCATTGAAGAACCAACGGTTGATTTTAAACGATAACAAAAAATATTATTTCCGGGATATTATATTCAAATTACCTGTGTCGTTGAATATCACTTAGGCCACTGCGTGTGATATTATGATTGCGTATGATTTTGTTATTATATTCTTAGATCATTACATCTATTTTTAGGATTCAGTACTAACAAACACTTTATAACTAACTCTATACTGTGTCCGTTCAAACAAAGTGCTATGATTTTTTAACCGTTTAAGAAATTCAGTTGACATTTTTACTTGATTATGTGCTGATTTGGCGGATATCTTAACAAATGGTTATACTTTTTGGAAAAAAAAAATGTGTTTTAATGCCTACTCCACGCCAGGAGCGCCTGTCGCGGGAACACTGGACGCGTCGTGGTCCCTTTGAATAGAATTTTGAATATTTACATAGAGCAAAGTAATAAAAATATATGAAATAATGCATTACAGGCATAAGATACTTTTGATATCAGGTAATTCTCGTGCTTATTCAGTCAAAAACATAAAAAAGAAACAAAAGAAAATATAAAAAAAACATCTCATAATGTTTCTTAGGACTAGCAGAAATCAACCATGAGATGTTGTTATCATTTTACCAATAACCCTGTACCTATATTTCATGGAAGAAGTAGGCCTGGGTCAATGATTCAGGGATATTATTAGACCCAGTTTATGTCAAAACTGACACACAAAACAGAACATTCAAATATCAGTTTTTATTATTACGAATAAAGATGTATCACTAACTATATAATAATTTAATTTTCTTTCAAATCAAGTGATAATAAGAGTGTATAACTCGTGCATAAAACCAGTTAGGAATTATATAAAATTATTTGTTTTATGCACGCGTTGTAAAATCTACTATTGTATTCTACTCATTGAGCTAGAGGACTTCTGAGTTTTTTTATTGCAAATTTCTCATCTATTGGAGCCTCCTCTCAAAATTATTCGATTGAATTTATACTCCAACCCCGGGGGTGCCAGGATAGAATATCAATCCCTACCATCTCTTCCTGCGGGTGTCGTAAGAGGCGACTAAGGGTAACACGCCAAAAGGTGCGCCAGCGCTTTCTGAGGAACTGATATCTCACACTGTGATTCCCAAGACGTATACCAAGCGTAGGGATTTTGGCAAACCCACCCATAATGGGAGAGGCTGTGTTCAGTTCAGCAAAAGATCATTCGGTTGATACAGTAGCAGCAGGGACCCAAAAACCTGTTGGAGTATGCACTGCAACAGGCTTAGGGTCCCGTACGGACGGACAGACTGATAGCGGAGTTAGGGTTCCCTTTTGCCTTTTGAGTGCGGAACCATGATAATGACAAATTTCGCGTTCTTTGCGATTTTATCGTAATATTTTTGTGTAGTCGTTTTTATCGCAGCTTATAACAACATGGCCATAGGGCTGGCATGAACAATATTGTAATGTCTTTAAAAATATAAAAAGACACTATTATTATTCTCACAAAAAAAAAAAAAATTCATTAAAATTTTATAAGCAAATGAAAATTGTTGTTTAAGATATTATTATTATTATATAACAATATTATTATACTTATATAATATCACAAAGTACTGCACCCATATCGACTTCGTATCGAGGTAGCCTAGAATTATCATGGCATTTTAAACATAATAAAATCCTATTTTATTATGTTTAAAATGAACTGACTAATTAAGTATATAAAATATATAATACTAGCGGCCCACTCCGGCTTCGCAAGGGTATTTAACAAAAAAAAAGAAATATAATTATGTTTTGATAATATTCTATAACCTATGTTCATCAGGGACAATTTAGGATTTTAATGGTATTTTTTTTTTTTAATTTAATAGTTTTTACGTTTATTCATTTTATTATGAAATTTGATTCAAGTGAAATTACAGGCACATGAGACTTAACAACTATAATGTCTCAAAGTGACGGGCGCAGTGCAATTCGTGACTTGTGATGAAATGCATCGGTTATAGGCAGAGGTTAGTCCGCTTAAGAACAGGTGGGCTTCGAGCTTGTTCCGTCACAATAACATAAAAAAAAACAAATCTTTCCTCTTTATAATATTATTATAGAAGTATAGATATAGATATAGTTAAGCGATATAGATATAGTTAAGCCAGATTTTCTCAAAGGAGAATGACTAAAATGTCTGAGCTTGGTCCAAATGTCCACCATTAACGAGAGCTATGTACAGTCCCACCAACTTATCTGTTCAGGCGGCAGAAAAAAGAACTACAACATTCCTTCAAATTGTGACAGTTTGTAGTTGATTTCCTTGACCAGCAGCGCCCTCGCGAACTGCACAGTTAAGTTGGTGGTACTATAATAAAATATTCTTCTCAATACTGAGTCATTAGAACCAAACCGCAACGTGCAGGGACATTTTGAACTAATCTACACATGTTGTGTCATGCCACTTGTTGTCCCACGTTAGGTTCTCGCTGAAATAGACTTTGGTCAAAGGCCCAGACCAAAGAAAACGCAGGAATGCTACACAATAGTTTAATTCGTGTCTTACAGATTAACATAAAACTGACATGATTAAAAATGAACATTATATATCTTAATTATCATCAATAATTATCATCTATACTTATAATAAAACTGTAACAGGTCCAATTCTGTACATAGAAGATATATTGCAAAAAAAAAATTATGAGCACTCTGTAGCTGATACTGATGCTAAAACTGTAATTTTATTAATTTTTGTCTGTCTGTCTGTCTGTCTGTCTGTCTTTCTGTCTGTCTGTCTGTCTTTCTGTCTGTCTGTCTGTCTGTCTGTATCCCGGCCGCGCATCACTCCAAAACTACTGAATGGAATTCAATGAAACTTAACACGATTTGAGTTCATACTACGAAGAAGGTTATTGTATACTTTTTATCCCGAAATTCAGCACGGTTCCCTCGGGAAAGGGGATTAAAGTCAAAATGTTACTTAGTTGTAATTTATGAACGCGTAGTCCGATTTCAATTATTCTTTTTGTTAGAATAGTGATGAGCGAGCCCGGAACCCCATGGGCAGCCCGGCACCCCACGGGCAGCCCAGCACCCCATGGGCTACTGAATGAAATTCAATGAAACTTAACACGATTTGAGTTCATACCACGAAGAACGTTATTGTATACTTTTTTATCCCGAAATTCAGAACGGTTCCCTCGGGAAAGGGGATGAAAGTCAAAATGTACACTTAGTTGTAATTTATGAACGCGTAGCCCGATTTCAATTATTCTTTTTTGTTAAAATAGTGATGAGCGAGCCCGGAACCACATGGGCAGCCCGGCACCCCACGGGCAGCCCAGCACCCCATGTGCTACTGAATGGAATTCAATTAAACTTAACACGATTTGAGTTCATACTACGAAGAAGGTTATTGTATACTTTTTATCCCGAAATTCAGCACGGTTCCCTCGGGAAAGGGTATGAAAGTCAAAATGTTACTTAGTTGTAATTTATGAACGCGTAGTCCGATTTCAATTATTATTTTTAGTTACAATAGTGATGAGTGAGCCCAGAACCCCATGTACAGCCCGGCACCCCACGGGCAGCCCAGCACCCCATGGGCTACTGAATGCAATTCAATGAAACTTAACACGATTTCAGTTCATACTACGAAGAAGGTTATTGTATACTTTTTATCCCGAAATTTAGCACGGTTCCCTCGGGAAAGGGGATGAAAGTCAAAATGTTACTGAGTTGTAATTTATGAACGCGTTGTCCGATTTCAATTATTCTTTTTTGTTAGAATAGTGATGAGTGAGCCCGGAACCCCATGGGCAGCCCGGCACCCCACGGGCAGCCTAGCACCACATGGGCTACTGAATGAAATTTAATGAAACTTAACACGATTTGAGATCATACCACGAAGAACGTTATTGTATACATTTTATCCCGAAATTCAGCACGGTTCTTTCGGGAAAGGGGTGAAAGTCAAAATGTACACTTAGTTGTAATTTATTAACGCCGAGTCCGATTTCAATTATTCTTTTTTGTTAGAATAATGATGAGTGATCCCGGAACCCTTGGGCAGCCCGGCACCCCACGGGTAGCCTAACACCCCATGGGCTACTGAATGGAATTCAATGAAACTTAACACGATTTGAGTTCATACCACGAAGAACGTTATTGTATACTTTTTATCCCAAAATTTAGCACTGTTCCTTCGGGAAAGGGGATGAAAGTCAAAATGTTACTTAGTTGTACTTTATGAACGCGTAATCCGATTTCAATTATTATTTTTTCGTTAGAATAGTGACGAGTGAGCCCGGCACCCCACGGGCAGGCTGGCACCCCACGGGCATCCCGGCACCCCACGGGCATCCATCACCCCACGGGCAGGCTGGCACCCCACGGGCAGCTCAGCACCCTATGGGCAGCTCGGTACCCCACGGCAGCTCGGTACCCCACGGGCATCTCGGCATCCTTATTTAGATTTGCCAGCTTGCTAAGATAAAATTCTAAAATCTGAAACATTCGACACAATCAATTTTTTTAACTATCTATCTTTTGCCGGATACATTTTGGAGACTGCGCAATGGAAATGTACAATTTAATATATTTTTGTTCTACCGCCAAACAAGGAGAACCTCGGTAAAGATACCGTTTTATAATCGAAATTACAAAGAAACGCACAAAGTACCTACTTTGCTTCAACATTTATTGTGCGAACCTCGAAGGAACTCTCTGAGTTACTTAACTACTGTCTTCTGGAAAAACAAGCTAGGAGTTATCAAACCCAAAGTAAAAAGCTCCTTTCTGAGCTATGCTTTACTAAGAGTGCTTCACCACAGACCACGGCGTTACTTAATATGAGATAAACAGTGTTCAAATGTGAATAATTAGTTTGCAGGTACGGCAATCGCGAACGAAGTCGCGGGTACAGCTAGTCAATAATAATACTGTCTAGATTCACTGGAAGCCTAATAGTGGGTTGGTGTCTCGCCCATCCAAAGTACCACACAATTACCATCACATAATTTTTCATCTAATCGTAACTTTAAGACGGGAAGGAAGTCTTGAATTTTCATACAAAAAGAGAAAACATTTCTCCTCCCCTAAAACATCACCGATTTTGATGATTTTTGGAAATGTTATAGATGTTATCAATATTCAGGTCTCTGTGGGCGCTTCTCTACCCGTTCCTTTTAATACTGACAGCTTATTTGTTTATGTCTCATACTGAAAGTAACTCTTTATTTAGTGGACTATAAGTCAACATAGGTCTCGTTAGTGGTGGATATTTGGACCACCTAGTTTCATTCTCCTTTCATTTAATTTATTAAGCATGGGACCGACAAAAACACACACCTTCATTTCATATATAAGTACTTTAAGAGTGCGACGTTGTTATAAACGGTTTCAGAGTAAACAAAGAGAGACACTAAACAATTTTCTTATTACAAATATACGATAGAAAAAATATAAGTCATGTGCGGAATTCGAACTCGCGTCCATCCACCCCTTTAGCCGGGTTAAGCTCTAACCAATTGAGCTAACATGACATAACGTCCTCAAATCTTTCCTATCGATCTTTAACCATAGTATTGGAATGGAGCGACATCTATAGTACCACTTACGTTGTACTACAAAGAAGACCAATTTTGCAATTGGTTTTATACTTGTAAATGATGACGCAAACTTATAATTTTATTGTTAAGTTTGTAATAACGCCTGCTATGCGTTATTACAAACTTAACATTACATTACAAAATTACAAATATACAATAGAAAAATATTTTTTTTCCCTAGTATAATTGTAATTTTGTAATGTAATCAGCATATCAGCCGTTATTGCAAACATAACAATATTAAAATTTTCTTATTCTTTACTTTACGCACAACCCTAACTCCAGACAGATATATACAAACTATACTTATTTATATAATTATTCTGAGACCGGTTCAAACCGGTTTATAATTAGCACCGAGCGACCTGAGGTATGTTGGGAACGATGCCAAATGCAAGATTAGATACGGATTGAAGTTTGTAAACATTAGAATGATCTAGAACTTTTTCTTATGCTTCCTGCCCTTATCCCAGATAAGTGGAGTACCACATAAGAATTCATGTCATAATGAATAGATTCAGGCGTTACTTTGCGGAAATCCATATTTAATAATAACAAATATTTTTCAAATATTTTATGAAAACATCAAATTAATATTTTAATAAAACACTTAAAAATACACAAATAAATCTAGTGACAATTCCGCCTAATTTTCCTGCTAAGCCGACGTGACGTCACAAACGCCACGCAGCCAAACCGGAAGAATTTTCGACGCGTTTCGCTTCTACACGAAGCATCCTCAGGAGGTCTTGACTCTACGAGCGCACGATTGAGATAGATTCGATTCTCGATCGTGCGCTCGTAGAGTCAAGACCTCCTGAGGATGCTTCGTGTTTTTGTATTTTTAAGTGTTTTATTAAAATATTAATTTGATATTTTCGTAAAATATTTGTTATTATTAATTCATGTCATGTTAAAGCGCTTGTAGTGGAACTTGCCCCGTCGTTCTTAGCTGATACACTCTGCGGTCATTTCTTTCACTGTTTGGATGGGTGACCGTTAGTGTTATAGACGAGGCAAAGAGATTTTTCATATTCTTTTTTTTTATGCCTGATAGATAAGCCTTTGACCACTATCTCACCTGATGGTAAGTGATGATGTGGTCGAAGATGTTGTTGAGGCTAACATAGAAGTACCTACTGGCTCTCCAGGACAGCTGCCGGAACACACCGTTAGGTGCTTGGCGACAGATTTTCTACATGAGGGTGGTAGCTAACCAGGCGGGCATTCGCAAAATGCCCTACCACCATGCTATAACGACTGCCATCCTAAGAAAACAACCGGGACCGATAGCTTAACCTGCCCTCCGAAGCACGTGCACCCTCAGTAGTAATGTCACTAGCGGTCAACCATCCAACTCATGACCGCGCGCGACGTTGCTTAACTTTGCTGATCGGTTGAGAACAGCTAAGTAAACTTCGCTACGAGCGCTTGTAAAATTCTTCTGGCATTTCCGTGAAAATATACTTCCGTTCTACATGATGGACAAATTAATCTACACATATATTATTAAGAGGAAAGATTTGTATTTTTGTATGCAACGAATAAACTTAAAAACTAATAAACCGATTTGGATGAAGTTTGGTATGGAAATAGTTTAAGACCCGAGGAAGGACATAGGGGAGTTTTATATTGCGCAAAAAGAGGTTAATGGCTTTGTGCGACCGACACACGGTGTGTTCCGGCAGCAGTCTTTGAGAGCCAGAGAAATTACAGGCACATGAGACTTACCAACTATGTCTCAAAGTAACGGGCGCAGTGCAATTCGTGACTTGTGTTGTAATGCATCTGTTAAGCAGTTCACAGACGGTAGCTAATATATATTATAGCATAACTGTCGGTATGAAGAAACGAAAATGTATAGCTATATATAGCTGCCGTGTGTTGTCACTTGTCAATTTCTATGGAAAATGTGTTGAGATGTATTGAAATATATCGAGCTATAAATATATAGCTTTATATTATGGCTGACGTCTGTGAAACGCTTTATGGGCAGAGGTTAGTCCGCTTAACATGAGGTGGGCCTAGAGCTTGATCCTTCACAATAGCACAAAATAGAAACGCGCGGACGGAAGCACGGCCGTAGAGCTAGTATTCAATTATATATAACAACCTATAACCAGCTTTACTAAAGTAACGAATCGAAAATGGTGCAGCCAAACTCTTTACATGCACACCATAGACAGCCACAGAGTGCGAGTGAAAGATTTAGCGTCGCCATTTTGGATTCTATTAGTCTGGTTTACACCAATCAAAGTAGTGATAGCTGATTGGTAATAGCTATGGACTGCCGTGCCGCAGGTCTATGGTTCGATCTTCACCGGTAGCTTGAAGATCATTGCATGTTGAAAGGGTAATTTTTTATATAGCTGATCGGTTAACCTTTCACCACCATCTCACTGGATGCTAAGTGATGATGTACCAAGATGTTGTTCAGGATAACCTTTTGAAGCGCTCGTAGCGAAGTTTACTTAGCTGTTCTCAACCGATCAGCAAAGTTAAGCAACGTCGCGCGCGGTCATGAGTTGGATGGGTGACCGCTAGTGACATTACTACTGAGCGTTTCCGTGCTTCGGAGGGCACGTTAAGCCGTCGGTCCCGGTTGTCGTCTTAAAAAAAACATTTTCGACCACATCATCACTTACCATCAGGTGAGATAGTGGTCAAAGGCTATTCTATCTGCCAAAAAAAAAAAAAAAACCTACAATTACTGGCTCTCAAGAACAGCTACTGGAACACACCGTTAGATGCATGGCTATCCAAGCGGGCATTCGCAAAATGCCCTACGACCATGCTATCGTAAAACAATACCCAGGACATGACCTCCGAAGCAGGACAGAGCCCAGTAGACTCCGTATTTTTCAAATGCTCGCCTGGCTAATACCTCTTTCAGGTAGACAATCAGTCGCTAAGCATCTGAATAGTTTGTTTCGGAAGTAGTGCTTGAGAAACAATAATTTCAGACATAATAGGTTTCCCATCCTCAAACACATCATCACTTACCACCAGGTGAGATAGTGGTCAAGAGCTACGCCTACGTTGTTAAAAAAACGTATTATTACTGGCTCTCAAGCACAGCTGCTTGAACACGTCATTTGGTGCTTAGTGAC
The DNA here is from genome assembly GCA_963890685.1 of Plagodis pulveraria. Classification (NCBI taxonomy): domain Eukaryota; kingdom Metazoa; phylum Arthropoda; class Insecta; order Lepidoptera; family Geometridae; genus Plagodis; species Plagodis pulveraria. The sequence goes on from OY982977.1 coordinate 3,816,336, forward strand.
AGATTTTGTGCAAGAGGTTGGTACCTTGCCAAGCTGGCGTACGCAAAAACCCTAAACTACAAACATGATATAACGACTGCTATCCTAAGACATCAACCGGGACTGACGGCTTAACGTGCCCTCCAAACCATGTTCATGCTCAGAAATAATGCCACTAGCAGCGGTCCCATACAAGTAATGACCGCAGTGGGCATTGCTTTGGCTTATTGAACCGCAAGAAAGTTAAGGCAAGCTAGGCTATACGTTTACGGAAGAGTTCTCAAGCATCCCCGTAGCCCAGGCATTAAGTTATCCCGTAGAAACACCCAGTGGTTTTTAGCTGCTGCGGAAGTAGTTGGTGCCGAGCCCGGCATACTCCTTAACCTCCCCTTTGGTGGGCGAAAAGGCGTAAAGGCATTTGCCACAAGGAAAAAAAAAATCTAGTCGAGCAATTCAAACATAATAAAACACTCGATATACATTTTGTCAATATATTTATCTCTCATACAATAATCGCTTTGATTTCGGACTAAACAAGTTCACAATAAACAAAACACGCACATTCTTCAACATTCAGTTGTATTGTTTAATTAATTTGGTGCTTAGAAAGGATCGTATGTGATTGGTCGCGTCGCAGTAATGTTGTTATGCCGCACGGTTTGTTTTTGTTTAAACCGCGTTCAGCGCGGTAATGTTTGCGTTCTGCTGTGTTTGTATTTAACATAGGGTGCTTACCATTTCAAGTTAAATTCGCTAAAAACGATCACACTTCCAAAAATTTGTTTCACTTGGGTCTTGGCATTATTTTCGCCATAAATGCTATGAAGCTACTGGAACCAGGGTTGCCAGATATCAGCTAACTCAAATCGCCTAATTTTGACTATCAAGTAGCCTAAATCGCCTATTATTTTAATTTTTGACAAGTAGCCTAATTCACCTAAGATTTTGTTAAAGTAGCCTATATTTAGCTCAAATAAAAACAAACTAGGTACCTATGTTGTAAAAAATATATATTAATGTAGGTTGATACCTACTTAACGTACTAGGTATTATAATTGTTAAACATTTCCTGTTCTTATAATTTAATAATATAGTATATAACCATCTCTATAGACGGGAGAATCTTACTAGAAGTGGTAGCGGAAGAAGTTGACCTAGCCGCTTCAATCGGTCTTCTTTGATACATACATTATGTTTATGTTATGTCATACAAAATAATGCGGTTGATGTAAAAATATAAATTTTGTCTGTATTAAGGTATTAAGTAATAAAGAATTTCTCTCCCATTCAACTTAATTAAGAATTTAGGAAATAAGTGATATAAAATTTCGCGTGCGGCTAGTTACAATTTGTGAATGAAGTTAGTAGCGTTTCTATACTCTCAATTTCGTATTTTGATTTTGAATTGTATATATCATACAGCGAGTTAGAATGAGTTACTACCCGGATGAATCTGTCTCTATCTCACTTTACAGATATTAGATGCAATACCTAGAAGAAAGCAAGGAGCATGAAAAGACCCTGATGAAAAAACGGTGGACGTATCTATTACTTTTCTTTACACTTTTCAGTTATTATGAAATAAAATGATAGAATTGTAGAAAGAATTTAATAGAATTGTAATAATCCTGAAGTAGCCTAAACCGACCGTTCTTATTTTCTTAGGTAGCCTAAATGGCTACTGGTAGCCGATTGGTTTTTTTGGTCGCCATTTGACCCCCTAAGGTAGCCTAAATGGCGATAATTCGCCTCATCTGGCAACCATGACTGGAACAGTTTGAATTACCTACATCGAATGTCAAAAGTGACAGAAGTGGTAAATTTTAGTAGCATTCTTAGCGTTCTTATCCTAAATTGAACAGGGGAAAACAGTTACAAACGATCACAGTGATGACAACCATAGACGCAGAATGTGATCAAAATTTTCGAAAATAACGAAATTAGCGTCTAATGGAATAGGCCCTTAGGTACATTTCTTTTGATATTTATTCGTAGTCAATACAACACGACTTCCAAAACAACGGATGTACAAGAACAAAAATACGCAAAGCTTTTATTGTTTGTTTACAAAATAATATTAAAATATACCATTAATATGCCCAAGAGGTCTAAAAACATATGTAACATTACGATTTGCAGAAAACATTCGCCACCTGAGTCTTACTTGCACTTGACAATTGCGTATTTTTCAATTACAACGCTCAAAAGTGTTGATGGTAATTCTGTACTAAAAATAACCGAAACTGCAAACTAATTTTTTAGCAATGATAGCCAAACGATTAAGGATAGCTATGGCCTGCAGTATCGCAGGTTGATGGTTTGTTCCCCACCACCAGTTGAAGCTTCACTAGATGGTGGCAAAGCTACACCGCCTTCAAGTAGAAAGTCACCAAGCACCAAGCAGTTTGTTCCGGCAGCAGTGTTTCACTCTTTCACTTGCGACGAAATGCATCTGTTAAAGGCAGAGGTTACCGCTTAACAACAGGTGTTACCGCACGGTAGAAGGGCATTTTGCTAATGCCCGCCTGGCTAGCTACCACCCTCAAGTACAAAATCTGTCGCCAAGCACCGAACGGTGTGTTCCGGCAGTAGTACCTGAGAGCCAGTGAAATTACAGGCACATGAGACTTAACAACTATGTCTCACGGCGGGCGCAGTGCGATTCCTGACTTCTGATGATCATAGGTGCTGCTTCATGTTGTTATAGGCAGAGGTTAGTACGCTTAACATCAGGTGGGCCTCAAGCTTGTTCCGTCACAATAACATAAAAAAACTTAGTGTAAATATATACAAAGTTAAGTAACTCACCATGCTCTTTCTCGTAGAACTGCCGGAACGGCGCCAAGGCTGGGTCATACTTGACTTCTTCTGGAAGCCCAAGCCACAGCTGGACGGCACCAGCAGTGAGGTCATTGCACGAAACCAGCGAGTATTGGCTCCTGGAGAGTTCAGCTTCAGGTCTCCTGGAACCGCTCCATTGCTTTACTGATGTAATTAGCTTCTCCATCATGTTAGGAGTATGATAACATCAGCGTAAGAGTTTTGATTTAAAAAAAAAACTTTTCACTAATTTGCACTTATTTATTGTTTTTTGCACTACATGTTCATCAGTCTCTTAGAATACGGAACGTTATTTAGTCTGAATGGCATATGCAGAAATTGAAAAAGGTCTAATAAACAAAAACTCATTGAAATAATCCATGTTTTTTTTGTGTTTGACGATACATTTTTATATGCACATTTTGATGGTCCAAAGGTTGGTTGCTTAATAATTACCTACCGCGAATTAATTATAATAAGAACTAATTAATTATACTTCATTAAGTAAATTCATGTCCAATATCCATTATGAATCATTATTGATATTTCAAGCTATTGTTCTTTGACTGGGCTACCTAGAGGAGACCATTAAAATATGTAATTTTTCGCCCAGTTTTTCCATAATATCTTCTTCCCAATATCTCTCAAAGTAATAAATAGGTCATTAATATTTATTTTTCACACTTCTACGCAAAATATATATTTTTGAAATGTACTGTTTTAGATAATATTTTATCACAATAAGCGTCAATTCGTACCGAATTGGCAATGGCTGGCAGTGCAGCGGGCGGCATTTTTGCTGTCAATCCATTTTAGACTTTGTCATTTGCAGTACAATGCATATTATCACTTGAAAGACTTGCATAAGTCGCGGTCAACCACTGTCAAGTCTTTAATTCTAGACTATACATTATAGTGATAGTGACAAAGATGAAAACGGTTTGAGAGTTGGATTGACGGCCGCTGCACTGCCAGCCATTGCCAATTTGGAGCTGTGCTAATTGGTAAATATTGTCATATAGCTAACTTTTTTGATAATGTGTGCCTGTGCCAATATTTCCGTTAACTTTCATATTATAGGCCGTTCTTAAGGTGAAGCCTTAGCGCGCCACTGAAGCGCGAAGCAAGGCCCGAACGCGCCGAAGACGTCGAATTCATGGAGAAATGCTCGCCCCTAACCGGCCCGCATTTTTGAATGAATTCGATGACTGCGGCCCTCCTGGGCTGTGTCTTGGTGTGTGTTTTTTAAGAGGAACGGGAAGAGAAGCTCCTACAGAAACATAGATATTTTAACAAAGTGATGCTGTCTCGCCGCTAAGCGCCCGAACAGAATAGTGCGATAAGGATAATTGCAGCTTTTTCAAGTTTTGACTTAGCTATTGGGCAGACTTGCGCATAATTTGCGTTCTGGGAGAAAACTTTTCTCCTATAGTAAACATTAGTGAAATTTAAAAATTTTGGTCTTATTTTATAACTGACGGAATAAACTTGGTTTAAATGTGAAAAATAACATTTAAATATCATTATTTTTCCTATAAATAATTCACAAACTAGAGAAGAAGAGAAGAAGTTTTGAGAAAATATCGGTATTTAAATACCCATTAATTCTAATTCCTTGAATATAATGATAAAAATCAAAACATTTCCAATATCTATAACATTTCCAAAAATCATCAAAATCGGTGATTGTTTAAGGGGGTAGAAACGTTTTAAATTTTTGTATGAAAATTCGAGACTTCCCTCCAGTCTTAATTAAGGCTGATCTTATAAATCCGCACTCACTTACACGTCTTTTCACGCACTGCCATCCAATACGACAGTTCAACGACCTATTATTCAACGACGTAGAAGTTGGCAATTTTGAGTATTATTATCAACTGACGATAATAACAACCGCGTGGATAAACCGGTAGATAAATTGATTACATTGTTAAGCAAATATGTACCTTAATAGCTTACATATAAAATCGTGAATTACTGTATCACTGGCACAAAATTATCCCTACAAAAAAAATAACATACATTAAGAAATTTAAATGCAGAACATTGATTGTATCTACTTTATCGTAAGCGTCTGATGGTAAGCATCACGTTTGTCTATTGCAGTTGCAGTGTCAACCGTTGTTGTCCTGCTCGACATTGCACTGCGCTCGTCATTATGAGACCTTAGTATATGTCTCTTTCGCCCAGAAATTTCACTTTCTACAATGCCCTTAACACCTTAAGACCTAACACACTACTGCTTTTAAACAGGATATTACACGCTGTAATGGTGCCACCTAGACGAGCTAAAGCTAAAGGGACCTGATTTGGTAAAGTATTTTGAAGCGCTCGTAGCGAAGTTTACTTAGTTGTTCTCAACCGATCAGAAAAGTTAAGCAACGTCACCCGCGGTCATGAGTTGGATGGGTGGCCGCTAGTGACATTACTACTGAGCGTTTCCGTGCTTCGGAGGGCACGTTAAGCCGTCGGTCCCAGTTGTTGTCTTAGGATGGCAGTCGTTATAGCATGGTGGTAGGGTATTTTGCGAATGCCCGCCTGGCTAGCTACCACCCTCAAGTAGAAAATCTGTCGCCAAGCACCTAACGGTGTGTTCCGGCAGCTGTCCTTGAGAGCCAGTACTTCTAGGTTAGCCTGTACAACATCTTCGACCACATCATCACTTACTATCAGGTGAGATAGTGGTCAAAGAATAGCCCCGGTATATTACTTTTCTCTATGGAGTAGCCTATCAGCTATAAAAAAGTCTAATAAGGAGAAAACTTTTCAACCGTAATTTTTTTTTTATGCCTGATAGGTTAGCCTTTCACCACTATCTCACCTGATGGTAAGTGATGATGTGTTCGAAGATGTTGTTCAAGCTAACCTAGAAGTACTGGCTCTCAAGGACAGCTGCCGGAACACACCGTTAGGTGCTTGGCGACAGATTTTCAGCTTGAAGGTGGTAGCTAGCCAGGCGGGCATTCGTAAAATGCCCTACCACCATGCTATAACGACTGCCATCCTAAGACAACAACCGGGACCGACGGCTTAACGTGCTCTCCGAACCACGACAACGCTCAGTACTAATGTCACTAGCGGTCACCCATCCAACTCATGACCGCGCGCAACGTTGCACTTTGCTAATGGATTGAGAACAGCTAAGTAAACTTCGCAACGAGCGCTTCAAAATCACAGTAAGAGTTATTATAAGACCTAATTTTGCACAAAACACAGATTTGAATCACTTTTAAAGAGATGAAAGATCGAAAACCATCAACTCTTTTTCACATTATCAACGATGTATTTATACGAACATTTTATTGCTTGCACTTATGATACGTCTGCATCGCTAGACGCTCAATAACAAACTAAACTAAAAACTAGTCTAGAGTTTAATAAGTGTTTACACTCGGCTTGCCTACTCATAACTGGGTATTTAAATGTGTTAGATAAGATGTGATAATATTATTTTTAACAAAGGATTTGTATTTGGTCGTATTTGAGCGTTTCGGTAATTTTATGTCTGTCAGTCACACAAAAAGACTAGCTAGTTTGTCAAAACAAAGAGAATTCAATCAACCGCTATGTTAGAGGTTGAGTATATACAAAGTTACTTTATGGTTAGATGCATAATGTATTCAATGAGGATACAATACTACGTAAGAAGAGGCGGGACTTTAGAACATAAGATGGGTTTTGATGGTTGTTCGAAACGGGTACTAAGCTCTAGTACCAACATAACGCAAGGAAAAAATTCTGTATGTCAACTAAATTCGTAATTTTACAGTCTTGCCAACATTAGCTAACTGATAGTGATGTCCCACAGAAAAATAATCGATTAAATCAATATTAGATTACCAAATAGTGACGTGCTGATGAAATCATCGATTTATATATAAACAGGTTTATTTTTTAAATAAAAGAAATATTTATAATAAGAGTTTTATATGATTGGTTGTAACCAAAACAAATTCAATCAAAACAAAATAGTCTAAATCCATCGATGGAATCAGTAGAAGGGCTATAGATAAGACGTATCTTGAGCGCCATTTCGTCAAATAAAATTGCGCAATTTTTTTCTTCTTCTGCTAATTTATCGCCCTTATTTTTAAGGTTTTCCATAACTGTTTTATCTATTCCAGTTTCTAATTTCATATTTTGTAGGACAGTCTGTAATGTGTGTATACTCGGCATGGGTAATAATTGACTTAAATACCATAAGACTTCGGAGATTTTTGTAAATAGCTAATGCAACGCTTTTATTCAATTTTGTCCATCGCTTACCATGCGCTTTTCGGTTTGATTTTTGATGGTAGAATCAATAAGACTGTTTAACATTGGGGAATGATATGTTGTCCATCGTAATTAATTTCTTTTTCTAGGTTTTATTTTCTGTCTTATATTTTTCGATACGCTTCAAAAGCCTGGGTATTCGAGGTGTAACCTTTTTTTGAATCTGAAAAAATATGTGTAAAAAATTAATTTGGTTGGGCAGGGGAGGAGGCTTGAGTGGTGAAACGGGGCATTGATGCATCATAAAGGGGCCTTTTAACCTTACTCACTGGGTTACAAGTCCCAGGCACCTTGACTTGGGCCTCTTCTTCTGTAACGTTATGGACCTGGCACCCACATGGTGAATCCATGGAATGCTAAGTAAATTTGTCTCATATAGATAAGTTTTTCACCATCTTTGAAACATGTGATCCGTAAAAGCACTACACATGGACAATGGGACATAATGCGTACCCAGGTAACACCATGTCAAATACTTTAATTACAGGTGCATCGATATTCGATATTTAGTATCGATTATGATGTCCACACTACGAATTTGGTTATAGGACATGATTTAGGGAAAACTTATAAAAAAGACAGGTTAAACTATGATAATTCGCTTTATATTATGAATATGTACATACCTTTCTTCGTTTAAAGGAAATTTCGCCATAAACATCCGCTTTTTGTTGTTAGTGCGGCCGGCTTTTAGGCCACATATTTTATAGTACATAATAACATGTAAAGCTACTTTTACTTTTTATAACACGTAAAAAACTTGGCTGTAAAATATGAATTTAGTTCTAGAATAACGAGAAAAACACCGAAAAGCAATCACAAACAACAACAAACAAAAGTTGATATGTGACACCACATCACAGACCACAGACAGTGAAGAGCCATTTGACAGAAATTACCACAGATATATCACAAATTAGAAAGAGATGTATGTATGGATCGAAAGAGATAGAAAGAGTCGCCATGAAAGTTCGCACCCTTTTCATACAAACACTTTTCCCATAGAGAGTTTCGTCAGACTGAATGTATTGTTTGCATGGAAGTAATAAGTACTACGTACAACAGGAATGAGCTCTATATGTACATCTTGCAGCTAAAATAAAGAAAATAAAACCTTATGCTAAGGCCGTAAGAGTCTTGTTGCGCGAAAAATAAAAATGAAGCCGAGTGAGAAGGTAACCACTGAACCCTGTGTCCTGTTCTAACAGTGACTTAGAGTTGCCACAGTTAAGTTGATTTCAATCTTTTCGTTGTTTGTAGAAAAATATGTGATTGATGTAATGTAATGAAGTAAAAACATTTACTCCTAAAATGTTTCTATATATAAACAATAATTTATTATTGACATGTTAAAGCAATATTATTTGTTGTTACGTGTAAAGCCTTATTAACGCAAAAAATTTGCGATTAGCGTATAGGTTTTCTTTTATCTGTATGAAATACGGACACCTGACCTGACAACCCCATTTGAAATCACAGACTCGGACGTTAATGGCGGAGTGTTTCTCGATTTCGTGATATTTTTGATATAATTTAGTTAAAATGAGGAATCTTTGTGCCGTGGAGGCTTGCGGAAGCGAGTATTATCCTGAGTGTGGTTTATCTTTTCACAGGTAATAGTTTTATACATAATTTGTTAGTGATGAATTACAGTGACCATGCATGACTATCCAATCCTAGTTCAAGAACAAATACCTATGCATTTTTTATTCCCTTCTCTATTAAAATAACTTCGTTTCAATTTCAGATTTCCTAAAGATCCTAATGTTATAGAAAAAATCCACCACATCCTCCTCAATCAATATTTGAAGATCAACTCTTTTTCACATTATCAACGATGTATTTATACGAACATTTTATTGCTTGCACTTATGATACGTCTGCATCGCTAGACGCTCAATAACAAACTAAACTAAAAACTAGTCTAGAGTTTAATAAGTGTTTACACTCGGCTTGCCTACTCATAACTGGGTATTTAAATGTGTTAGATAAGATGTGATAATATTATTTTTAACAAAGGATTTGTATTTGGTCGTATTTGAGCGTTTCGGTAATTTTATGTCTGTCAGTCACACAAAAAGACTAGCTAGTTTGTCAAAACAAAGAGAATTCAATCAACCGCTATGTTAGAGGTTGAGTATATACAAAGTTACTTTATGGTTAGATGCATAATGTATTGTTTGCATGGAAGTAATAAGTACTACGTACAACAGGAATGAGCTCTATATGTACATCTTGCAGCTAAAATAAAGAAAATAAAACCTTATGCTAAGGCCGTAAGAGTCTTGTTGCGCGAAAAATAAAAATGAAGCCGAGTGAGAAGGTAACCACTGAACCCTGTGTCCTGTTCTAACAGTGACTTAGAGTTGCCACAGTTAAGTTGATTTCAATCTTTTCGTTGTTTGTAGAAAAATATGTGATTGATGTAATGTAATGAAGTAAAAACATTTACTCCTAAAATGTTTCTATATATAAACAATAATTTATTATTGACATGTTAAAGCAATATTATTTGTTGTTACGTGTAAAGCCTTATTAACGCAAAAAATTTGCGATTAGCGTATAGGTTTTCTTTTATCTGTATGAAATACGGACACCTGACCTGACAACCCCATTTGAAATCACAGACTCGGACGTTAATGGCGGAGTGTTTCTCGATTTCGTGATATTTTTGATATAATTTAGTTAAAATGAGGAATCTTTGTGCCGTGGAGGCTTGCGGAAGCGAGTATTATCCTGAGTGTGGTTTATCTTTTCACAGGTAATAGTTTTATACATAATTTGTTAGTGATGAATTACAGTGACCATGCATGACTATCCAATCCTAGTTCAAGAACAAATACCTATGCATTTTTTATTCCCTTCTCTATTAAAATAACTTCGTTTCAATTTCAGATTTCCTAAAGATCCTAATGTTATAGAAAAAATCCACCACATCCTCCTCAATCAATATTTGAAGATCCACGTGATATTCAATTTGTGAAGGCGTTAGCGAATTCATATCTCAATTTACGTTTAACTCATAATGAAAAATTAGAATCAATGAAACATATATATAAGGAATAAGCTAAGGGTTTGCGGCAGAAACTTCACAAGACTGTTTTATTCAGCAATATCTGATTTAAAATTAAACTTAAATGTTAACTTAACTGATTTTTTCTTAACTAATTAATTAAATATACCACAATAGCTAGCTTATCGTAATTTTATCTCAGTCCAGCTGCATGTCGTGTCCCACAAGGACCAGTGGTCTACACATAATATTATCAAAAGGAATAATTTGTATTTTTGTATTTAACGAATAAACTCGAAAACTACCGAACCGATTTGCTAAATTATTTCACCATTAGAATCCTATATTATCCCTGATGAACAAAAGCAATAGAATATTTTCATAAAAAAACTTTTTTAAACTGTTCTTAAATACCCGTGCGAAGCCGGGGCGGGCCGCTAGTAATTATTAAAGCAATTAAATACATTTCAAACATAAGGTATCATATAGCATAGCATGGAATTAGCAGAATACTGTTTTACTGTGTATACCTATGTACACGTATATCTAAAAGGCATGATTATATAATGTTTCGTACAAGCTTATGTTATCTGGATTCACTTTTTATTTATTTATAGCTAATAGGCTAGCATTTGAACACTGGCTTTATATTTTATTTATAGCTGATAGGCTATCCTTCGACTACTAACTCACTTTATTGTACGTGATTATATGGTCAAGGAAGTTGTTCAGGCTAGCCTAGAATTACTGGCCCTAAAGGACAGCCGCCGGAACACACCGTTAGGTGCTTGATGACAGATTTTCTCCTGGAGGGTGGAAGCTAGACAGGCGGGTATTCGAAAATTGCCCTACCTAATTGGGTCGACGGCTTAAAATGCCTTACAAAGCACGGAAGTGCTCAGTAGTAATGTCACTAGCGTCACTAACGTCACTCGGCTTCATTGATATTTTTTTGAATCATAATGATTATTATAAGCCAAATGATATTTTCAAGGTAATTTGTAAACACAACATTTTAGAGATGCATTAACATTATAATCAAAATGTTGTTGAAGTCCCTTAATGGATATAGGGAGTTTTTTTTTTCTATTATGCTTGATAAATTAGCCTTTGACCACTATCTCACCTGATGATAAGTGATGATGTGGTCGAAGATGTTGTTCAGGCTATCCTAGAAGTACTGGCTCTCAAGGACAGCTGCCGGAACACATCGTTAGGTGCTTGGGGACAGATTTTATACTCGAGGGTGGTAGCTAGCCAGGCGGGCGTTCGCAAAATGCCCTACCACTATGCTATAACGACTGCCATCCTAAGACAACAACCGGGAACGACAGCTTAACGTGCCCTCCGAAGCACGGAAGCGCTCATTAGTAATGTCAATAACGGTCACCCATCCAAGTCATGACCGCGGCGGACGTTGCTTAACTTTGCTGATCGATTCAGAACGGCTAAGCAAACTTTGCTTCGAGCTCTTCAATGCAAAATTCAAGAGTCTGTGTCAACTGGCACTATTAAAAACTGGCATAGATGCCAATTTAAATTTTATGATTTTTATTGAATCGAGACTAAAAATATTTGTTATATTTTTAAATATATTTCATTAAAACGAAACTACCATCAAAGCACTGGTCCGTAACGGGGGTACACTCATTATTATCGTTGAATATTACTTGAACTTTTATTTCCGACTGTACTTTCCAAAAACCTATACTTTTCTCAGATGAACTGATAAAGGCTAATCACAGGTGTTTTACACTTAGCGACCCGATTATCTTAGTTTCACCCGCCTTAAGCTTGTTCGAAATCACGAGGCCTAATGATCGTGACTTTAAGAGGTGACGACACGATTAAAAACGTAATTTATATTTTGATTGATTTGGTTGATTGTGTGCATACACAGTACGTGTAGGAAATAGATTCAGGAGTTACTTTGTGCATATTTAATAATAAAAAATATTTGTAAAATGTTTTAAGAAAACATATAGTTATTATTTAAGTACCAAAAAAACTTAAAAAATATATCTAGTAACAATTCCGCCTAATTTTCCTGTTAAGACGACGCGACGTCACAAACGCCATGTTATATCTTGATATTAGGTATATATCCGCTGTTTTGACAAATTTCTAAAAACTGAATCGTCAAAAATAAACATGTTATTAACTTATTATAGAACATGCTCACAAAATTTCACGAGCGTTGGTTGAGAAATGTGATGTTTAAAGGAGAACAACTGCAATACTGGAAACCAGACATACGTACGAAAGCATTTTTGCCCAAGTCGAAACAGAAACCTTTCGCTCGCCCTTTTGGGTCGTTCGGTTAATAAACCCACAAAACTGTATCGGGCACAATCTGCCCGCAGCTTACTTTATTCTAATTGACTATCCTCCCTAATGACTAAACTATAACTGGCGACGGTAGAACCATACTGATCCAAGTATCGTTTTCATTATATTGAGAAAAAGAGGGAAACGCGTTTGAACTTGTTTTAAAAAAATACGTGATTAATTATGCTTTAATCTTTATCAAAATGATGGCTAATATATTATACAAATTTAAAAAAATCTATAATAAAATATTTTGATTAAAAGTAGTCAAAATGGTGGTTTCTGCAGAAAAAAAAACAGATAAAAAATAAAAATTTGATCAGTATAGCAGTAAAAATATTTTTGAAAGTAAGTATAATGCTAAAGTGAAAAATTGAGGTCCTCTAGCAATATAAGGCGCTTTTTGTACTTGGATCAATGTGGCATCAATTTAATATTTTGTTCCTTGCATTTGTTGCATATAACTCAAATATAGAAAAAAAATCACTTGGATCAGTATGGTTCTACCTTCGCCAACTATGAATCGTGATCCTAACTAAGTGGTTAAATTCTATTACACCCGGGTTCGATCTCCACCTGAGCCAAATTTTGCCGTTTCTTATACAAAGAAAAAGGCAAACAAATCGCTAATCGCTTTATGAATTCATACGCTGATAATTTTTTTTAATTTTTTTTTATGTTATTGTGACGGCACAAGCTCGAGGTCTACCTGATGTTATCAGGACTTACCTCTGCCTATAACAGATGCATTTCATCACAAGTCATGAATTGCAATGCGCCCGTCACTTTGAGACACAGTTGGTAAGTCTCATGTGCCTGTAATTTCACTGGCTCTCAAGGACAGCTACCGGAACACACCGTTAGGTGCTTGGCGACAGATTTTCCACTTGAGGGTGGTAGCTAGCCAGGCGGGCAATCGCAAAATGCCCTTCCACCATGCAAAATAACAGCTAAGGACTCCAAATGTCGCTTAATGTATTGCGCTTGTCATTCTTATACCATGAATTTAAAAAGTATGATGTCACAAGTAGCAAACCAGTTCAATCTGAGTATTATTACGTTTCTTAATGACTGTGACGTTTAAACCCGACGACACGATTAAAGTATGGACATAGATATCATAGATCTATGGATTATGGTGACTTAGTGACTAATTCAACAATTAGCGACGTCATTTGATGAATTAGCTTTATATAATGTAGGACAATGAACTACTCAAGATGCATTGGTAAACTATAATATCTCATTAACAATAAATTACGTGAATAATTCTGAAGAACATTACAAAATCCCTGAGGATGTTGGTGTTTCGTCATCCAGACCAGACATATTTCTATACTCAAAGAATCTAAAACGCATAGTACTTATAGAACTTACTGTGCCGTGGGAAACAAACATACCTAAAGACCACACAATAAAAACTAACAAATATTATGACCTAACAAATAAATTAATCAAAAACGGTTATGTGGTTAATTTATATGCTGTAGAAGTCGGAGCAAGGGGTATACCAGCAAAATCCCTATACAACCTACTAAAAGACCTTGGCCTGTCAAGAACAACCGTAACTTCCATCCTAGAACGTGTATCCAAAGCGGCATTAGTAGGATCTTACCAAATTTGGCTAGGCAGGGGAGGAGGCTCGAGCGGTGAAAGGGAGCATTGATGCATCATAAAGGGGCCCCATAACCTTACTCACTGGGTTGCAAGTCCCAGGCACCTTGACTGGAGCCTCTTCCTCTGCAACGCTATGGACCCGGCACCCGCACGGTGAATCTATGGAATGCTAAGTAAATTCGTCTGCATATTCTAATACTTGATTGTAATAACTTGTTCAATATATCGTTATTGAAGTTTATTTTCCAGTACATGTTAACACAGAATTATGTTAATCTTGCCAAGGAGTCTTTGATACTATTTTAAAAAACAAACATCATCATTTCAAGCTTAAAATATGAATACTGCGACTCGTACCATTTCCGTCATAAAACAATAATGTTCATAAAGCGCTACCTCTACCGAATATATTTTTTATACCACTAAGTTGGCAAACAAGTATACGGCCCGCCTGATGGTAATTAGTTACCGTAGCCTATGGACGCTTGCAACACCAGGGGTATCACTCGCGCGTTGCCGACCCTGAAGAAATCTCTTTATAAACGACTTGATTTAGTGCATGTAGTAAGTTAGGTAGTAGTGCATCTCATGATAAGGGTATAATGTAAGTTTACTTTAATGATATTTGGTAGTGCAAAATAAAATTGTAAATGTAAGGTTAAAATATGATAGAATTTAGAAATGGTAGCTAGCCCTCTGAAACCCCCACTGGAATTGCGTAGGACATTTATGGGGAACTTTGGCATATATATATTTTTTATGTTATATGCACTCAATACCCTACTCACATCCACGTGAGAAATGACATTAACAAAACCTTTTACTTCTCAACATATATATAAATTGTAGACAAATATATTTATTTAGAGAACCGCATTGTTTTCATGAATATTTCTACATGTAGTTGTACATAACCTTGGGTAGACGTAGGAAATTCCGATTAAAATAAAAAGAATGTTAATTGATTAAAGATTTTTTATAGTTATTATTTACTATTGGAATTAATAAGGCGTTGCGATGTTGACATGGCCCCCTGTAGTGAATAAATAACTGTGATATAATTTTCTTTTCAGGCTTTATATACAATATATTTATGTAGTATTACGCACTTGTGTTTTTTATTACTTTACCGATTTTTTTTATGTAGAAAAATTTACGACTTTTCTACGCTATTAACCAAAGAAATTGTTGTTTGATTCATACGTTTTCCTTCTAAAAACAGTTCCAAAGAGGTTTTTTACCTACTGAGTTAAAACTTCAGATGAATTAAATATTATCCTTCTTAACCAGATAATTATTGCTATCAAACAGATAAATTATATTGCATTCGTTTTGTACTGTAGAGTACATTTATCAACAAATTGACTATGGATAAAGGTAATTAATAATATTAATATTCAGGTAATAAAAATCAAAGTTGTTCGGTATTTTCGTGAGAGCCATTTGTAATATTGGTCTCATGGTCTCATAATCGTCAGTGTCAGTCTCGTCAGTGGTATCATCTCTATATATAATAGTTATGTAAAATTAGCATTCCTTATAACTGTGTTCCCCGCTACATATGTGTACGCTAAATATGTAATGCTCCCCATAGTAATGTAATTAATTAAGAAATTTCTAAGTTAACCTAAAAAATGGCACGGACCCTGGAGTCTCTGGAAAATCTAATAAACCACTTATAAAAAAAAAAATATATTTGTCTCGCCATTTTTAAATAAATATTTTCTCATCGAAATGTTCGTATTTGTTCCTCGCGAGTGGGTTGAAAAACTTCGTATGACACGCGTGTGGGATGCTGATCATTACACACGAGGTGATATAGCGGGCGAGCCGTAGGCAAGCGCGATAAGGGAGCCGAGTGTGTTATGATCAACATCTCACACTTGTATTATAATGAACTATTATAAACATACCTGGTTTTCGAGCAAGAAGGTCAGTGTAAAATACCTTGTATATATACGAAAGAGATAAGATATCATATTTTTGATCCCGATTTACTGCTTACTTCTCCAAAAAGCGTGATAATATAACTAAAATGCACGCGGACAAAGTCGGCGGCAGAAACTATGTCGTATTATAGGAAAGTTTATATTCATACATAAGTTTATATTTATATACAGGGTGGTAACTTTCAGCGGGGCTTTAAGGGGAAGTACCTTATCCGTTGCAGCTACGCGGAAATGGTCTTAGGAGACTATTCATAATTTTTTATGGAACTTTGTGCACCATTCACAGATTTAAAAAAAAAATTACAGTTAGCAAGAAAATAGCCATTTTACACAAAAACATTTTTTGAAGCCAATCGGTCCTGTTTCTAATACTAGTCAAAAACTTTTATGGGACCAACCATCGTTGGAGTACTTAAAAACATACATTTTGTAAAGAATTTCGGTAACTGAAATACAAAAAATAAAATAAAAGACAAATGAACACGTAGAAATTTACACATATCAAAAAGAAGGCGTATTAATTTTCTTTTTTTATTAACTAACATAACTTGCTGATATAATTCTTATTTTAAATCTTGCAGTTTCTTGCCCTACGATATCAAGTGCTCGAAGTGACCGCCATTTTGGCGAATACATAAATTGATTCGTTTCTGTACCGACCCAGTGGCTGCTGACAATTTATTTGTATGATTTTCATACAAAATTGTGGTTAGTGAGTCTTTGAGTTCTTGAACACTATCGTATTGCTTTTTGTAAAACTCAGTTTTTCAGGTAGCCCCACAAAAAGAAATCTAGAGGCGTCAGATCTGGACTACGCGCTAGCTAAGAAATAGGACCATGTGTTCCTATACCTTAATCACCAAACTGTCAAGATTGTTTTTTATTTAATTATAACGAGTTCGAAATTTCGATTGTTTTTAAACTTATCTTTTTATTCAGTCAACAAATAGATCTCAACTGTCACTAAAAAAGCTTTTGCGTAAAATTTTCATACAAAATCTACGGGAAAAGTGCAGTTTGTGACTTTTTGAGTACTCCAACGATGGATGTTCCCTTAGAAGTTTTAGATCAGTATTAGAAACAGGATCGATTGGCATCAAATAATATTTTTGTGTAATATGACTATTATATGAGTTACTAACTGTATTTTTTTTTAAATCTGTTAATTTGGGATCAAAATTCCATAAAAAAATGATGTTCTCATTTCCAAATAGCTGCAACGGATAAGGTACTTCCCCTTACTGCCCCGCTGAAAGGTTCCACCCTGTACCTATAGTAATAACCAATCAATATATAAATAACTACTATATAGGGTGGAACCTTTCAGCGGGGCATCATATATAAGTATGGACTCATTTTAGCTATAAGATATTTTAACTGTGTGTGTTCATGCAGTAGCGGCGACGCACAGACGTGTTTACGTTAGTGAGAGTTAATCGTCAAAATGGGTACAAAATGTAATGGATGTGGTGCAGTGATTTATGATATTTTATTTATGGAGTGTTCAGTGGAGAAATGTAAAAAGATTTATCATCTAAAGTGCCTGAATTTGTCAACGGAAAAGTTTGAAGCTTTCACTCAAGAATATAGGACCTGTTGGATCTGCCCAGAATGCGTGAGTACTGCACCTAAAAGAGATAATTCCAATACCCCTGTCCGAGGAAACATATTGGATAAAACGTTTACTCCTATTAGCTGCAGCTATGTTAACACGCAACGGGGAAACCCCACCCAGAACGATTTGTCTATTATTATCGATAATGAGAGTAAGCTGCTCCAAGAACTCCATGAGTTTCGATCGGAGATGAACAATCGTATGGACGAACAAATGAGAGAAAATGCACTCCTTCATATAAAATG
Source organism: Plagodis pulveraria (assembly GCA_963890685.1). NCBI lineage: Eukaryota > Metazoa > Arthropoda > Insecta > Lepidoptera > Geometridae > Plagodis > Plagodis pulveraria. The sequence goes on from OY982977.1 coordinate 3,834,177, forward strand.
CAATAATTCTGAAACTGAATTGAAAGAAATTCGGGTATTAATGTCGTTACTCGTAAAAAAAGCAGAAAAAGTTGACATACTAGAAAAAGAAATTAAATCGTTGAAGGAGAAGAATCAGCAGTTGGAGTCTGAACCTAAAGTGATAGACACAATATGTGATATAAATACCGCGGAAGAACATAATAAAAGTGTTCCTATGCCACCTGTAAACATAGTTCAACAAAACCAAAAGTGGGTAGGAAAGCAGATGACACTTACTGAGGCCACAAAACCAGCGACTGTAGCTCTAAACAACGATGTAAGTGAAATAAATAAGAAAACTTCTGTTAGTATGGAGAAAGATTTACACGAGTCAGAAGCAAGTTGGACCGTCGTAAATAAGAAAAAGAAGAGATATCCTACTAGTACGGTGAAAAAAGGAGGTTGCACGACTGCGATGGATATACAAGGAACGGAACGGAAGAAGTACTTGCACGTATGGCGTCTTCGTAAGGAAACTACAGTCGAAACTTTAGAAAAATATGTGAAAAATATGTATGGGGAAGATGTACACATAAAAGTAGATAGAATAAAACACAAAACCGAGAGAGACTATTCTTCTTTTATCATATGTGTACCGGAAACTAAATATGAGAAACTGTGCCAGCCCGAAAATTGGCCTGTTAATATTGAGTTTTGCGAGTGGGTGTGGTTTCGTAAACCCACGAACGCAAGAAAACCAGACTAAACATACTGAAATTTCGATAATTTACCAGAATGTACGGGGACTTCGAACTAAACTTGACAATTTTTGTCTAAATGTCTCCACTTCGAGCGCAGATTTATTCGCAATAACGGAAACAGGCTGCAGTGAATCCATTTACAACGCAGAAATAATTCCACCTGGATACACAATAAGTCGATGTGACAGAGCAGACGGGCGTAAGCAGGGCGGCGCGTTTTTAGTGGCCACACCGCGGTTTGAGCTGCGTTCAGTGCCGGTACCTATGGACGTCAACATAGAAGATCATGTGTTCGAACTGGTTTCAAATTCAGTTAACCTGCAAAACAGGTTTTTATTTATGATATGTGTTGTTTATATCCCTCCAAACAGTGTTGAAAACGAATATATGTTGCTGTTTCAGATCATTGAAGAATATTGTAATAATTATAATGAAATAATCGTAATAGGGGATTTTAATCTATATTCGTGCTCGTCGCATATTAGTAATTATTTTGAATATTTACAGGCGTATTGTGGGTTCGCTCAGGTTAACAAAGTAGGTAATTGTATGCAAAGACAGCTGGATTTAGTGCTAAGTACGTTTAGTGAGTTTGATAGTGTGTGTGTGCGCGCAGCAGAGACGGAAAAGGATTATAAAGCCTTTTCAGAATGTAGAACTAGAATTAAAAATAATATCTTACTGGCAGAGCATGAGCACAAGCATAAAGTACAAAGCCGTTTGGAGAAGGACCCAAAATCCTTCTGGAACTATGCTAATTCCAAAAAAAATAGTACATTTCATCGAAAGATTTTGAAGGATGGAAAAGCCTTGAGTGATGAGCAGTGTGCTATGGCTTTCGCTGAGTATTTCCATTCGGTTTATAGCGCGACCCGCGCAAAGATGGACGTAAGTGACGCGATAGCAGCAGCCAGTGGGGTGTTTGGAGCGGAAAGTGTACACCTGGACAGACTGCAATTAAAAGACGTTCACTATGCCCTCAGCCAGGTGAAACCGAAGAAGTCTGCAGGTCCAGATGGTATTCCACCGTACATTCTCAAGGATTGCCGTCATGTACTGGCTGAACCACTGCTTTACATCTATAATCTGTGCCTTGAATTAGCCGAGTTTCCAGATAGGTGGAAAATGGCAAGAGTGGTCCCGGTGCCAAAACGGAAATTAGGTGCGAAGGTGGACGAATATAGACCAATAGCGATACTCTCGGCTCCAGCAAAACTACTAGAATCTGCTATTCACAAGAGCATATCTACGCAGGTGAGATCTCAACTCACAGACGCTCAGCATGGTTTTAGGCAGGGCAAAAGCACCACTAGCAATCTACTCAGTCACATGGTGGAACTGGTACCTATAGTAGACAGAGGGGGTCAAGCTGATACAGCTTACTTTGATTTTCGAAAAGCTTTCGATTTAGTCGATAACGACGTACTGCTTAAAAAGTTAGCTGGTTTTGGTTTTACCTCCCATCTTCTCAAGTTTTTCGCCAGTCACATGACGGACAGACAGCAGTACGTAGAATATTATGGGCATAGGTCTGAGCCATATTTCACTAGGTCTGGAGTAAGTCAGGGCAGCAACTTAGGACCCTTGGAATTTGTCTTAATGATAAACGACTTACCTAAGGTTGTGAAGGACGCTAAGTGCTTACTATTCGCCGACGATTTAAAGCTCACTTTAGAGGTGAAAAATGAAGCTGACTGTGGGCGACTTCAGAGGGACATAGATCGAGTTGTGGCCTGGACACGGGAGAACCGTTTACAATTTAATGTATCGAAGTGTATGACAATCACCTTCTCACGTGCACGTAACCAGACACTGCACAGATACACCATAAACAGTATTCCGTTGGCTAGAGTAGCAGATGTAAAGGATTTAGGCGTTACTTTTAATTCGGCACTCACATTTCGAACACATATCATTCAAATTTGTAAAAAAGCTTTTAGAAATTTAGGTTTTATACTGAGGATGTCCCGTGGTTTTTCAAATATTAAAGCGATTACTGCTTTGTACAATGCCCTGGTCAGAAGTCAATTAGAATGTAATGGAATAATTTGGTCTCCTCAGGAATCAAAATACATTCTAATGTTAGAGAAAATTCAAAACAAATTCATAAGATTTTTGTATTTTAGGAAATTTGGAGTGTATCCTTTTTATCCATTAATGTACCCTACTCTATTTATCCTTGGTATGGTTGGATATAACGAATTGAGAGTCAGGAGGGAGCTCGCACTCATTTCCTATATATTCATGGTAATTAGAGGAAGGGTGCATAATGCCGATATACTGGAACAAGTATACTTTTGCGTCCCAGATAGGTACGTATGGCGGCGGCGACGGCCGCGGTTGCTGGCCCTGCCGCGCGCGCGCACTAACTTGCTGCGCGATGCGCCTCTGACGCGTGCACTCCGCAACCTCAACATTATCGCGGCGGAAGTGGATCTGTTTTGTTGTGCTCTGAGCGAATTTACAAAAATCGCATTACATGTTCTGTGTTACAGAAATTAAGTTGTTTATAGTTTTTGTTGTGTTAATGCTGTTTATAGCTACTCTATTGTATTGGGTGTGTACCTGTAAAGATAGTTGTATGTATGGAAATAAATAAATAAATAAATAAAAACTAACACAAGGCTAACTTCCCACCAGGAAGAATATTGATAAGTTGGAGTTGGAAAATAAACTCAAAGTTTAAAATTATTATATGCAACAAAAAAATATACATACATATATATACTCGTATATAGGAAATTTACTGATATACGTCATACATTTTAGATAAACACAATCGAAGTACAGTAAACCTCTTTGTTTGTTAAGACCATAAAATTGACATAACCTTGTAGTATTAACTGATTTTTTGTCGTGGACACAGATGGAGGTTATTTGATGATAAAATTAACAATTTTCCTTATGCAGTATGACAAATTCATAGATTCATGATACCTATATGTACCTGAGCCTATACTTAGAAATCAATTGTATGTACAGTCCCACCAACTTATCTGTTCAGGCGGCAGAAAAAAGAACTACAACATTCCTTCAAATTGTGACAGTTTGTAGTTGATTTCCTTGACCAGCAGCGCCCTCGCGAACTGCACAGTTAAGTTGGTGGTACTATACTTACCACTTCTTCAACGGGGCTGGAAAGAAGGTTCTCAAAAAAAAAAAAAAAAAAAGTGACTTTCATATACTTGACACTCTTGAAATGTAAGATACATAGAAAAATCTTTATTTGCAAAATACAATGCACACGAAGAAAACAAAGTTAAACCCAATAAAGCAATACAAGTTACAATACCCGGCCTTATCACTTAAAACGATGTCTTCCAGATAACCATTTTATTACAGTAATGCCCACAAGTTTTTTTTTTTATATATAGTTTATTTGTGTTCACCTATATTTTTTATTGGAACATCCAATCTTGATGATCTCATTTAAATTTCACTAACATCGGTTGAGTTTTATATGACACTCAATAAACAAAAAAAATGCTAATAAGCCTACGTGTTTCTATTCGTTCATTCATTCATTCATTCACTTCGCAAGGCACGTTAAGCCGCACGCTGGTCCCAATATTGTTGTCAATGGTAGTCACAGATGGTAGTCGTACGGCATTTGGCGAATGCCCACCTGACTAGCCACCACCGTCTAGTAATAAATCTATCGCCAAGCACCTAACGGTATGTTCCGGCAACTATCTTTGAGAGCCAGTAATTCAAGGTTAGCCTGAACAATATTTTCGACCACGCATCACTTAATATCAGGCGAAAAAGCTAAAAAAAATGGTTTTCTGAAATATATTTTATCTGATAAAAAACATGTTTTGGTAAGAACTAGGTGGGTTTGGTTTATTTGCAATACCAAGGGTTTTACTTATGTGACTTCAATTTTAACCAAATAATCGGCAATAAGTAATAAAATTAACACATTTCCTTGTAAGGTAAAAACAAACTCAAACTCAAGAACTTGGAATACCAATGAGTATAACATATCTTTACGGAGTATACCTTCGAGGATAATCGGTTAGCATGATCTTTGGCCCTTACCTTATTGTGAGACCTTGGATTCGTTTAAGGACTTGTAAAAAATATTTTATCAGATAATTTTCAGCGACTATTACTAATATTGACACGTAATACTACTACGTTTATACTAATGATTGACACGTAGTCAATCATTTTTCATTAAGGGTGAACTGGCCGGCCAGTAAATAAGGGAGTGATCACCCTACGGCCAGTTCAACCTTAAGTATAAATCCGGAAATATGCAGAAAAGATTATTTAATTTCCTTTTTCGTGATAGACCATTACCTTTTTTGTGAAGCCCTGGATTGCTTGTCCTTATGACACATTTTACAAATTGATTTTCCGTGACTATAACTTTCTTATAGACCGCGAGAGACTGAAAATATTTATTTAGACCTTGGATTGGTTTAAGGTCTAGTTTTCTGCAGCTAAATAGTATTTGTAGTGTGCATTATTCATGTGTGCGTTTTTCTAAAAATGCAATGAAAAGTCTTGGAACTGATATAGCAAAACTAAAACAGTATAGTTAAATAAAAATAAACATAACCAAAAGAAAACAAACTACCCTTTTTTACTAGTCAATTGTATCGGTTATACAACATTCTGTAGAACTCATAAAGGAAATTAAAAAATATTTTCAAAATTAACGTAACCAACCTCCAACATTAAAAATTATGGAATTATTTGTCGAAGTGGGTACTACGCTGATTCAAAACACTCACCTCATTAATAACATAATACTGACCTCATTAACAACATCTAACTTCCACAAAAGCAATGGTCTGCCGCACACAGGACCCCATAAAAACCACGTTGTTTAACCGGAAGAATTTTGGACGCGTTTCGATTTTTTTTTATGCCTGATAGGTTAGCCTTTGACCACTATCTCACCTGATGGTAAGTGAGGATGTGGTCGAAGATGTTGTTCAGGCTAACCTAGAAGTACTGGCTCTCAAGGACAGCTGCCGGAACACACCGTTAAGTGCTTGGCGACAGATTTTCTACTTGAGGGTGGTAGCTAGCCAGGCGGGCATTCGCAAAATGCCCTACCACCATGCAAACTTCGAGAGCACGATCGAGAAATAATTACTCGATTTTTTGTAGAAACGAAACGCGTCGAATATTTTTCAGGTTTGGCTGTGTAGCGTTTATGACGTCAGGTCCGCTTAACAGGAAATTTAGGCGGGATTGATACATACATTTCTAAATTTTTTGTGTTTTTCTAAAATATTATTTATTGTTTTCTTAAATAATTTGCAATATGTTCGTTATTATAAAAAGGAGATACCTTGTTTTAATTGCTATATAATTTTGTCTCTCGAAAAAGGATAAAATTAGGGTATAAAATTAGGGGACAAAATCTATATGAGTCCATGCTAGGACCTATATTATGATATGATATTTATTTTATTTTATTGCTGTTAGATAAGCCTTTGATCACAATCTCACCTAATGGCAAGTGATGACGTGGTCGAAGGTGTTAACAGGCTTAACCTAGAATTAGTGGCTCTCAAGGACAGCTGCCTGAACACACCGTAAGGTGCTTGGCGACAGATTTTCTACTTGGTCGCTAGCAAGGCGGGCATTCGCAAAATGCCCTTCCACCATGCGGTGAAGCTCAAGCCCGCGGCGGGATTCGAACCATAGACTTGTTGCGCGGCAGTCCTTAGCCAATGCCACTGAGCCATTACTGCTTCAAAAAAAATTGTTAAATGCAAACTTAACAGCAATATGAAACTGAAAACAGTTCCTACAATTTAAAAAAATAAATCCTAAATTATAACAAGGAGATAGATAAGCGATATATTTTAATACCCATATAACTAATACCGAGAAGTAGAGTTATTTCTGTAAGAGTTCATCCGGGGAAGTACTTTTACCACAGTACCTACTTACCAAGCAGTAGGTAATGTTCGCTATCAAAAATTCAATAAAGTTCAAAAGCGCACTTGACTATAGTTTTTCCTCTCGTAAATTTGAAATGTAATCCGCAGAGCATGATTTATTGCAAAAATAAAAACATTAAAACCTTTTTAGTTGTTTTGACCGTATTTTTTCATTCCGGCAAGTGCCTACCATATTTTAGATATATATAATTCCGTCATTTAAATTTATTTTCTTGTTAAGACCATACAAAATGTACTTATTATTAGTCGGTTTCACCGCAATTCGTCATTCACTACACACATGCTGCTTAACAATGCCATATCTTGTTCACACAAAGAGACGCCCATTGTTCTCAGGTTGCGTTGAACTACCATACTGGCTGTTAGCATTATAAACAGGAAAAAGCAGATCATTAACTAAGTTTTATTCATTTTAAAAGCTTAATAACTCGTGTAAAATATCAAGTAGAAAATCTGTTGCCAGCACCTCACGGTGTGTTCCAGCAGCAGTCCTTGAGAGCCAGTGAAATTACAGGCACATGAGACTTAAGGTTGAACTGCGGCCGGTCGCTTCTCCATACAAACGCCGTAGGATGATCACTCCCGTATTTGAGACTTTAGGTCCAGAATTAAGCATAATACCGATTGATCTGGTCATTATCTAGGCTTGTATGATGCCGAAATTTTAAAAAGATAAGTAATTAAGTTGAAAGTTATGAGCCTTGAAAATGTTATATGAAAATGTTTCGAAGCTCATAACTCTCAAGTTAATTATCTTATTAAAATTTCGGCATCATACAAGCCTAGGTAATGACGAGATCAATCGGTATTATGCTTTGTTTTGGACCTAAATCCGCAAATAAGGCAGTGATCACCCTACGGCGGCGTTTGTATGGAGAACGGCCCGGCCAGTTCACCCTTAACAACTTATCTCAAGGTGACGCAGTGCAATTCGTGACTAGAGATGAAATACATCTGTTCTAGGCAGAGGTTAGTCCGCTTAGCAACAGGTGGGGGTCGAGCTTGTTCCGTCAAATTAATAAAAAAAAACGCCAATAACTTTAATGTAACATTATATATAGCTGATAGGCTAGCTTTTTACCACTATCTCACCTGATGGTAACTTATAGAGTTTCTATCTCTTACTATCAGTTTCTAAAAGATTCTATGTTATCTAACCTGGAATTACTGGCTCTCAAGGACAGCTGCCGGAACACACCGTTAGGTGCTTGGCAACAGATTTTATTCTTAAGAGTGGTAGCTAGCACTGGGGGCATTTGCAAAATTCCCTACCATTATGCTATAACGATTGCCATTATAAGACAACAACCGGGACCTACGCCTTCCAAACTTTGGAATCCAAAGCACGGAAGCGCTCAGTAGTAATGTCACTAGCGGTCACCCATCCAAGTACCATGACCGCGACTGGTGTTACTAACTTAGCGGATCGAACGGCTAAGTCTACTTCACTATGAGTTTCATGCTTCTTTTCGCTACAAAATCACAAATATACGACAGGTTTTTTTTTTTAAGTCTTGTGCGTGATTCGAACCCGCATCCATCCACCCCTTGAGCCGGGGTATGCTCTATCCAATTGAGCTAAAATGACATGACGTCATAACTCAAATCTTTCCTATCGTTCTTTAGCCATCGTATTGGGATGGAGCGTCATCTATAGTACCACTAGCGTTGTACTTCTTTTCACTGTTTAAAATGTAGTTCGTGTAACCGTTCACGACATAGTAGTATTATAAAACATGTGAGAACATTTCTAAATAATTATGATTATTACAATCACTATAGAATACCAAGCAAAATCACATATCCAAATTTTTGAGCACAAAATTTCTCATCGAATGGGAACCGAACTGTTTAGTACCACCAACTTAGCTGTGCAGTTTTCGAGGGCGCTACTGGTCATGGAAATCAACTACAAACTGTCACAATTTGAAGGAATGTTGTAGTTCTTTTTTCTGCCACCTGAACAGATAAGTTGGTGGGTCTGTACGTCAGTTCGATTCCTACTGGTTTGGTAGTGAAATCATAACGAGAGTTAAGTGTTTGAAAAAGCACTTCTTTCGATCAGATGAAGTCTAGTAGTCCTCTATGACGGTTGAAGTAAAACAATTAAAGTACAAAATTTCAGTCAAGCTATCCTTGATAGCCCAATAAATGACACACGTATTGACGTTGCACCTCCCCATATCATCCCGTGGGTGTCGTAAGAGGCGACTAAGGGAAAAATACTGGAAGGTGGGCAGCAGCGCCTTCTAAAGAACTGCCATCTTACACTGCGATCCCCAAGCCGCCTGCAAAGCGTGGCGATTATAGCAAATACCTCTTTAATAGGGGAGGCTGTGTTCAGCAATAGACAATCCGGCTGATACAGTATAAGCCCTTGTTTGATGAAAATGTGAAGTTTGATACGCATGTTCTTTTCAAACGTGTTTGATCGTTTCCAGGACACTTAACTCTCGGACAAGTAGGTTTCTAATGTTCTCGAAATTAAATTAAGTATTACTAGACGACTACGACATCGATGTATTTTTCCATTTGCGTTTATGTTATATATTTATGCACATAATAACTTGTTTTTTATTCTTTTTCAATATGATGTTATTCTTATGCAAAATTATGGTATTCACAAGTAAAATTATGCGCATTAATTGTACAACTCAAGAGAGTTTATACGTAATCGTTTCAAAATAACGTCAAAGGCAGTTTTGGCTATTTCATGGTGAATCAACTATATTATAGTACCACCAACTTAACTGTGCAGTTTTCGAGGGCGCTACTGGTCAAGGAAATCAACTACAAACTGTCACAATTTGAAGGAATGTTGTAGTTCTTTTTTTTGCCACCTGAACAGATAAGTTGGTGGGACTATACAATTGATAGGTTGTCAGTACTAAGTATTTACCATTTCTTGAGAGTCGATTGACTTAACATCTAATAAGCACTAATTTGCGATCAGGGAGGAGCAAGTTTTTTTTTTTATACAGAACTGGGTAGCACTTGACCACTATCTCACTTGATTGTAAGTGATGATGCGATCGATGATGGAGCGCGCTTACCCAGAAGGTATCTATTCACTCGCGTCTTGAAGACCACCATATTGTACTTAACCGGAAACACAGACTCAGTCAGGGTGTTCCATTCCCTGGCGGTTCGTATGATGAACAAGGACGCAAATCGTTTCGTGCGGGTAAATGGAACATCAACCATATAGCGGTGGCGCTTCTGAGTTTCGCTGGATGTCCGGTTATAGAATGGGGATGGCGGAATCAAGTCATGCAGTTCCGTGGCACACTCCCCGAAATGCATCCTATAGAAAACCGATAAACAGGCGACTTTGCGGCGATGCTTGAGACTTTGGAGTCTCTTGCTTACAAGTTGATCGTCGTTATGGGTCTTAGGGCCTGATTCAGAATGTTCGAGTAAGTTCTTGTTATACTATGGGTAGTTGGCAGGCGGCTTGGGGATCGCAGTGTAAGATGGCAGTTTTTTAGAAGGTGCTGCTGCCAACCTTCCAGTATTTTTCTCTTAGCCGCCTCTTACGACACCCACGGGATGATATGGGGAGTTGCAATTCTAACCCGGCTCCCCACAGGGGATTTTATTATGAAATGAGGGGGCAAATAGACATACGGCCCACCGAATGGTAAGCGGTTACCGTCGCCTTTGAACTTTTGCAACACCAGGGGCGTAACCAATGCGTTGCTGTTTATCGCCTTCTATTTAAAGAAGATCGAATGCATCAAACATGTTTAACAAAATGTAGATATCTTTTAAACAATATCAAGTGCCTCAAACACGTGTGATTAGAGACGTTACAACCCAAAATTTATCAAATTAACTGCCTTCCTAAGAATAACACCATTTTAAGGAAGACAGTTTAAAAGGGAGGCTCTAAGTTGTGAGAAAAATGCTTCTATTTATGATACCTAACAGATTAAAATCGCTTATCCGCTCTGATGCCAAACTGTTAAAACAAATTTCGGACTAAATAGCACACGAGTACAGTTAATTATATTCCATTTTGACACGGAGCCTAAAACTCTTGTTGAGTAATTTGAAAAAGAAAACAAATTTGAAACGATTCAAGTGTGAATCTGGATCACTCTGATGCCAAACTCATTAAACACATTTGGGTGTACATAGCACACGAGTACAATTAATTATATTCCATTTTAACACGGAGTCTAAAATCCCTTGTTGAGAGATTTGAAAAAGAAAATAAATGTAAAGCCAGAAGAGAGATCAGGCATCTGAATCGCTCTGATGCTAAACTAATTAAAACACATTTTGGAGTACAGAGCACACAAGTACAATTAATTATATTTCATTTTGGCACGGAACCTAAAAGTACTGTTGAGGAATTCGAAAAAGAAAACAAATTTAAATCTACCCAAGTCTGAGTCTGAACCACATTGATGCCGAACTGATTACACCACATTTGGGAGTATATAGCATATATACATAGAGTACAATTAATTATGTTAAATTTTGGCGTGGAGTCTCAAGACTCTTCTTGAGGAATTCGAAAAAGAAAACAAATTTAAAACCACCCAAGTGAAGTCTGAACCACTCTGATGCCAAACTGATTATAACATATTTGGGAGTACATAGAAAAAGAGAACAATTGATTATATTCCATTTTGGTACGCTCGTAGCGAAGTTTACATAGTTGTTCTCAACCGATCAGCAAAGTTAAGCAACGTCGCGCGCGGTCATGAGTTGGATGGGTGACTGCTAGTGACATTACTACTGAGCGTTTCCGTGCTTCGGAGGGCACGTTAAGCCGTCGGTCCCGGTTGTTGTCTTAGGATGGCAGTCGTTATTGCATGGTGGTAGGGCATTTTGCGAATGCCCGCCTTGCTAGCAACCATCCTCAAGCAGAAAATCTGTCGCCAAGCACCTAATGGTGAGTTCCGGCAGCTGTCCTTGAGAGCCAGTAATTCTAGGTTAGCCTGAACAACATCCTTGACCACATCATCACTTACCATCAGGTGAGATAGTGGTCAAATGCTAACCTTTCAGGCATAAAAAAAAAGCGCCGATTTCAGCTCACAATTTTTTTAGTGTTTGACCACAATAAATAACAGGCAAACTGAGACTTAACAGGTATGTCTCAAGGTGTTGGGCGCAGTGCAGTTCGTCAATTGTGATGAAATGCATCTGTTATAGGCAGAGGATACCACTTAAAATCAGGTGGGCCTCGCGATTGTTCTTACACAATAACAAAAAGAAAAAAAAAAAAAACAATCTAACCCGATAGACTGATTATGTGATTAAAGGTATTAAGGTATTAACATAGTACTTAATAGAAGCTTCGTGATTTTTTCAACCTTGTAGATAAGAAACTATTCTGATGGAAATGATAAATACTGTTTACCTACGACTGTGTGTTAAATCTATTAGTACAAATAACACAACAAAATCACTCTTTGTTCATTGTTTTATCCGCTAATAGCATACTAAGTATTTTATTTATATGTCATTGTATTTTAGTGTTATATAGTCACGAGACGATAAGTTGCCAGCTGTAAAGCGTCACACTGATGCCCAATGATTTTAGAAGAAAGAAAAGGTAAATTTCAATGATTTGGTGTACAAAAACAAAATATAACAAACAATAGGTTATTGTTGTTGTTAGTTGGTAAATTGTTATAGTTTGTGGTTGGTATGGTTTAAAAAATGGTTACGAGCACACATATTCTCATTCCAGTCAACATTGGTATAATTAATTTAAAACAGCGGGTAACACCACGGGGCGCAGCTAGTACTATATAAAAGAAGGTAAATAACGCCAATAACAAAAGAATACAATAAAAGAAGATGCCGATAAATTTCACAAATTTATTCAAACCTAAAGCATTCACAAAATGAAAATACATACCGAGAGGGCCTACATTATTCAACACCAAGTAAACGCCTTACATACGTATTTCTTTATCCAATTACGACCTACAAGAAAAAACAAAAGGAGAGACAATAAATCCCTGAACTTGAATTTTAACAAGCAGTGACGACTCGAATAGTAAAGGAAAATTCTCGGAACTTTAGAAAAGCTTTACCTAAACCTCATTTTACTTTTGGTGTGCAACCGTTGTGTTATTTAATTAAGTAGGACAGCTGATATCTAAGGCTGATTAATAAGTTAATTCTATCTAAATCAGATTAATTTTATTTCACTGTTATTATTACAGATATGTTGTTTTAACTATTATGTATGATAGTGGAAAGTATTAAAAACAACGGTTGTTTTGCACCGAATGTTCGGCATATAAACCAAATTTCGGCCGAATGACGAAGTTCGGTTCAACCTGCCAAAGTTCGGTTAAACCGAATGTTAAACGAATTTCGGCCCATCCCTTATATAGACACATTTGTCAAAATTAATTATATAATAAGGATTCATGACATTTTAATGACATTTTTACATATGGACTGCCTATAAGTCTGCAATGACTTATAGGGATCTAAATGCTTTTATTGTAGTAGCTGTAGTGTTGTATATAGTTCGTATTATTTTGTTAATAAAGAAATACCGCCGGTAAAAAAAATAGATTCATAACATTTTAATTGTATTATATAAAAATCAATTTCCATGTATAAATCAATAATTTTCACGCTGCTATGCGGAAAAATGTACTAGGAACTATACCTTAGTAATGTATTATGCATGTTTATGTAGTTCCGGCAGCAGTCCTTGAGAGCCAGTGAAATTACAGGCACATGAGAATTACCAATTGCGTCTCAAAGTGACGGGCGCAGTGCAATTCATGACTTGTGATGAAATGCATCTGTTATAGGCAGAGGTTAGTCCGCTTAACATCAGGTGGGCTTCGAGCTTGTTCCGTCACAATAACATAAAAAAAAATGTATCTATCTGTAATATATTTTATGCACATAAATATTATTCTATTCTATTCTATAGGGATGGATGGCGCGTGTTCGAATCCCGCACATGACTATAATTTTACCTCTCGTTGTAACTGTCACTTCAAGAATTTTTTCCTCAAAGGCTGGCAACGCATTTTCAAACCTCTAGTGAGTAGTGTAATTTACATTTCGAAGCGCTCGTAGCGAAGTTTACTTAGCTATTCTCAACCGATCAGCAAAGTTAAGCAACGTTGCGCGCGGTCATGAGTTGGATGGGTGACCGCGAGTGACATTACTACGAGCGTGCATGTGCTTCGGAGGGCACGTTAAGCCGTCGGTCCCGGTTGTTGTCTAAGGATAGCAGTCGTTATAGCATGGTGGTAGGGCATTTTGCGAATGCCCGCCTGGCTAGCTACCACCCTCAAGTAGAAAATCTATCGCCAAGCACCTAACGGTGTGTTCCGGCAGCTGTCTTTAAGAGCCAGTACTTCTAGGTTAGCCTGAACAACATCTTCGACCACATCATCACTTACCATCAGGTGAGATAGTGGTCAAAGGCTAAATTTCAGGCATAAAAAAAAAAAATAGGGAGAAAATAGGCATGGTACATTGAACTTATAGTTGTAAAAAACGGGAGAAACGGCACCCGTACCTCGAACATGGTAATATCAAATCAGGAGACGTCTCCTAATTGAGTATGTATGTGCGTTTACTGCATGCTTGTCATCCTGTCTTTGTAATTTTTTTTTTGTTATTGTGACGGAACAAGCTCGAGTCCCACCTGATGTTAAGTGGACTAACCTCTGCCTATAACAGTTGCAATCCATGACAACTCACGAATTGCACTGCGCCCGTCACACTGAGACACAGTTGGTGCCTGTAATTTTACTGGCTCTCAAGGACTACTGCCGGAACACACCTTTCGGTGCTTGGCGACAGACTTTCTACTTGAGGGTGGTCGCTAGCCAGGCGGGCATTCACAAAATGCCCTTCCACCATGCGGTGAAGCTCAAGCTCTGGGCGGGATTCGAAGCACCTGCTGCGCGGCAGTCCATAGCCAATGCCACTGAGCCATCACTGCTTATAACTCATCACTGTAATTCATTAAAACGTATCATATACAATGGAAGTGTAGCTGTGTGCGTTATATGCTTGTGTTAAATTTTCGCCTTACCATATTGTCGTGATATAAGGGCGTACCCTATCATCTTTTTTTTATTTAAATCGATGGGTTGGTATATTGATAATTTAATATAATTATAAGTGATTTGTTAAAAAAGTATTTATTCAACTAATTGACCCATCAGTAAATTGAAACAATTACCGCCGCGGTCATGACTTGGATGGGTGACTTCGGGTGATATTACTACTGAGCGCTTCAGTGCTTCGGAGGGCATGTTAAGCCGTCGGTCCCGGTTGTTGTCTTAGCATGACAGTCAGTGTAGCATAGTGGTAGAGCATTTTGCGAATGCCCACCTGGGGGTGGTCGCTAGACCATCCTCAGTAGAAAATCTGTCGCCAAGCACCCAAACGGTGTGTTCCGGCAGCTATCCTTGAGACGTCCTTGATTCAAGGTTAGCCTGAACAACATTTTCGACCACGTCATCATTTACCATCAGGTGTGGTAGTGGTCGAAGACTAACCTATCAGGTATAAAAAAATATTATAAAGTGATATTATTTACGTTGAGTTAAGTTATTATTTATTGATGAATTATTTACGATAATAACTTATTTTACCGCGACAATAATAGTAGCCGACAATAATTGGACGGAAACTAGCATACTGACACTAATATCGTTATAACGATAAAGCGGAAACAAAAAAACGTTAAAAAACAAGTCAAGCTTCAGTTACGAAGTTATGAAGGATCGTTGAAGCTAATAGCTTTGCGTTACAAGTTTTTCTCACGATGACTCTTCAAATTATTTTTATAACATTGACCTATAAATACTAGACGCCACATCTCAAACGAAATTCGTCGACCAGTGCAGATATGCCGGCCGGCATACTCTCCCACACATGCAGCTGGGCACTCGTAGAGATTACACGCGCATTACGTACGAAAATTGTGTATTATCAATTGTGTATTTTCAATAAACAATATTCGAACGTAAAGCGCGTGTAATCTCTACGAGTGTCCAGCTGCGTGTGGGGGAAAGTATGCCGGCCGGCATATCTGCACTGGTCGACTAATTTTGTTTGAGATGTCGTGTCTAGTATATATAGGTCAATGATTTATAATGACTTATTTACTTGAAATTATAAATCACATGTAGTAACAAAAAAATAGAGAAGCAACAGAGTTCCTTATAGAATCGATGATGGCTGCCACAGATCCTCGACGCTGACATGCCGACGGCTGTTTCTCTGGGGCGGTTTTGAAATAATAGCGGAAAGTCAAAGTCAAAATCATTTATTGTATTTAGGCGTCTACGACGCTCTTATGAAGGTCAATTACAAATTTAAATATTGAAATATTCTACATTGTACTGCCACGGTAAAAAAAAATTTTATAGAGCCACTGCGAGAAGAACGGGTTAGAAACTCGGGGCCATTCTTTTAAACATCTTTTAACAATGTTTTACATACTTACTATATAATAGAGTTATTACAATATTTGTTTAAATTATGTAGGTGACAGGCAATAGCTTGGCAGAGGCGGAATTGTCCAGACATTTTTGTCGTTTAAGTAATCAGAAACTGTGTAGTAGGATTTTTTTATAAATATGTTTTTCATGTAGGTATAGTATACTTTTACACACCTGCTAAGTATTCAGTATACCTATAAAGTGTTTAGATTATTTTACATGCTTACGGTATACCTACACCTACTGGGTGTAGGTACTTTACTAGTTAGTGTAGGTACTTACTGAGTGCGCAGGAAAAGATTCCACTTTACAAACTTTTGGCTGGTACAAATACTTTACTATTTAATTTCTAATCCCACATGCTACCCTCCTCCCGCTTATCTTCTATCTTCCTGTACGACTCATAAGGGGCGCCGAAACTAAATATACCAGAAGGTGGGCAGCAGCACCTTCTGAAGAACTGAAATCTTACACCTCGATCCCTAAGACACCAAAAATGGGGAAGGCTTTTGTTCGACGGTGGACATAGGCTGACCATATTATGATCCCACTTGTTATTAAAAATGGGATCCGTATAGATTTCATTGTTTGGTTCTGATCCTATCTACTTGTTAGTGTGCTCAACTAGAAAACGGGACCCTATTACTAAGCCTCGTCCGTCCGTCTGACCTACCTATAAAAGGAATTAAATCTTTGGAACCAAAATAGATGGCCAGTTAAAGTTTTCACAGAACATGTCTTATTATGGCGGATTGCCTAAAAAATAATAATACTAACAAAAAGTTCAAAATTAAAAGGGATACCTGTCCCCATACACGTGTTTTTATAACGTTTTTTTGTTTTTTTCTGTATCGTAAAAAAGGTTTTACATTTTGCATGGTTGTAGGGCAATTTGCGAACGCCCGCCTGGCTAGCTACCACCCTCAAGTAGAAAATCTGTCGCCAAGCACCTAACGGTGTGTTCCGGCAGCTGTCCTTGAGAGCCAGTACTTCTAGGTTAGCCTGAACAACATCTTCGACCACATCATCACTTTCCATCAGGTGAGATAGTGGTCAAAGTCTAACCTATCAGGCAAAAAAAAAAAAAAAAAAAGGGATACCTACCCCCATACACGTGTTTTTATAACGTTTTTTTGTTTTTTCTGTATCGTAAAAATGGTTATACAAGCGTCAAACTTGGTAGGATAATAGTCCAATATCTAACGTACAAAGGCTATTAATAAAAGTAAGCAAAAGAAAACTAATTTATAGTACACTAGCGACCCGCCCCGGCTCCGCACCGGTGCAATGCTGGTACTAAATAATCTGCAATATCGTCGAAAATATTCATTGAAATAACATGATATGAAGGGCCATATTGATCTATATTAAATGCACAATGTGCTTAACTGAATAAGGATATATTGCTGTATTGCATCGCTTCGTAAATAAGCCATAATTTCTTGTAAAAAGTAAAGGATAAAATATGTATTGTAGGTTATCCCTAAGAGATAGACATATACTTTCCAAAACTTTCTTGTAGACGTTTTCAAGGTGTACAATACTGTACTACATTATTTTAATCTACCTCATAGGATTCAGCCAGCGTTTGCAATGGAAGAGCAAGTGTTTATTTACGACATCGCATTAGAAACCTCTAAAATTATCAGTGCTTCTATACTATATTATATATGTATTACACGTTTAAACCATTCTTATGAATTTTTCTATCTTTTAAAAAACCGTATCAAAATCTGTGGTGTGGTTTGTTTTTTTTTTATGCTGGTTAGCCTTTGACCACTATCTCACCTGATGGTAAGTGATGATGTGGTCGAAGATGTTGTTCAGGCTAACCTAGAAGTACTGGCTCTCAAGGACAGCTGCCGGAACACACCGTTAGGTGCTTGGCGACAGATTTTCTACTTGAGGGTGGTAACTAGCCAGGCGGGCATTCGCAAAATGCCCTACCACCATGCTATAACGACTGCCATCCTAAGACAACAACCAGGACCGACGGCTTAACGTGCCCTCTGAAGCACGGAAACGCTCAGTAGTAATGTCACTAGCGGTCACCCATCCAACTCATGACCGCGCGCGACGTTGCTAAACTTTGCTGATCGGTTGAGAACAGCTAAGTAAACTTCGCTACGAGCGCTTCAAAATAAAGATCCGAGATCTAAAGATTTTAAAGATCTAAGCATACATAGGGACAAACAGCGGGAAGCGACTTTGTTTTATACTGTGTACTGTACTGTATCAGCCGGATTTTCCACTGCTGAACACACTCCAATAACGTAGGTTTGCCATAATCCCTACGCGCCTTGGGGATTGCAGTGAGATATCAGTTCCTCAGGAAGAGCTGCTGGCCACCTTCTGGTGTGTTACCCTTAGTCGCCTCTTACGACACCCACGGCTTGAGATGGGGGGTGACATTCTAGCCCGGCACCCAACGGGCCATGTAGTCATGATTCTGTATTGGTGCGAAAACCACGGTGTGTGAGTCCAACTCACACTTGCCCGACTTTATTTTACACCATCACGTACTTTGGTTTGCAAATACATTTTACATTTCATATTTATATGATATCATAGTAGTTTATGCAACTGTCATATAATAGATGGTATTAAAACATGAGTGTGTTTTTTCAAAATAAGATTACACGAGTGTTTTAATACCTTTATATGCAGTTGCATACACTGCTTTATTTAATCCCATGGCTATAAGTAGCTTACATTAAATAAAATTATTATCCAACAAAGTATTACTCAAATTCGTATGTACGAAATAGCGCCAAAATGGAAAAAGTCTATGTCTTGGAACCAGCGCTCACCACAGATAATGTGTACGTAAATTGAATTGAAACCTCCTTGGTCGGGACACATTGTACTTTAATAATTAAAAAAATGTTTTAAAGCATTGTTTTGTTAGGAGGATAATGCTTTAATTTAACTTTTTAATTTTCTTAAAGAAGTATATAAATAAAATTTGCCAATAAAAGTCTGTATTTCATTTCATAATTAGAATGTTACCGAATGAGATTATATAAAAAAATTTAAAGTACCAGGAGTGCATAAGTTCTACGAAGTTTTTTTATACCTATCCTATATAAAGAAATCTCTCTACCGACCCGGATGGCAGCCTTGGCATATTACCGGGCATAGTAACATAATTATTTTTTATCTGTCATATAATTATGATATTACCTTAACCTCGTGTCAGTCTTTCCACGTGTCAACAAATGATTATAATTATGTCTTTAACGTAGGTAGGTATAATTATATATATTTTGATGAGAATGTCGTAATGGATGTTAGTTTATGAACGAGTATATAATTTAAATTTCAAGTTTAGTAATCGTTGGAAAAAGGATGCATAAAAACATAAGTAAAATATTTGTTTAAGAGATCCCATTCAGGAATCGGGTCTTAACTGATCCCATACGATCTAAACCATTTAATAAATTTCTAATAGGATTTCGAGAGTATACAATTTTAAATTTAAAGGATAGTAATCATTATATCAAAGGACGCATGAAAATATAAGTAAAATATTTGTTGAAGCGACCCCGGGAGGGATCGGCTCCTACGACTGATCCTATACGATTTCAACCTTTTTAATAAATTTCGGATGGAATTTAGTATTCGAAAAAAAGCACACAGAAACACACTGTTGGGTATTAGGGGACAGTTTTCTTTTATTTTTTATTCCTGGTAAGCTAGCCTTTGACTACTATCTCACCTGATGGTAAGTGATGATGTGTTCGAAAATGTTGTTCAGGCTAACCTTGAATTACCGGGTCTTGGACAGTTGCCGGAACACACCGTTAAGTGCTTGGCGACAGATTTTCTACTTGAGGGTGGTAGCTAGCCACTCGGGCATTCACAAAATTCCCTACCACCATGATATAACGACTGCCACCTTAAGACAACAACCGGGACCGACGGCTTAGCGGGCTTAACGAGCTCTCCGAAGCACGGAAGCGCTCAGTAGTAATGTCACTAGCGGATACCCATCCAACTCATGATTGCTAAATTTGCTGATCGGTTAATAACATTCAAGTAAACTTCGCTAAAAGCGCTTCAAGACATCTTGCTTGGTAGTATAGCAGCTACCCAGGGGAACATTTACAAAATGCTCTACTACCATACAATGACGACTAACATCCTTCGACAAGGTCGGACGGCTTAACGTGCCTTCTGAAGCACGGCAGAGCTCAATAGTAAACATAACAGATATATGGAGCTTAATGTCAGTAGTAGTAGTAGTGTGAAGGGAACGATGTGGTGTGAATGAGGATGTAGTGACAAAAATCGAGAAAGGTATGTTAAGATGGTTTGGACATGTCAAGAGAATTAATGAAATGTGAAGGACTAAACAGACATGGGACAAGTGAACAGAAGTATTGGAAGGGGATGACCTAGGCGAACGTTCCGAAATCAGATTGAAGACACAATAACATAAAAAGAGAGAGAGAAATAACTCTATTATTTTATTTTATTTTTACCGGCGGTATGCCTTTATTAACAAAATGCTACGAACTATATACAACACTACAGCTACTACAATAAAAGCATTTAGATCCATTTTAGTCGTTGCAGACTCATAGGCAGTCTAAATGCTCTAGCCCACTACAAGTTGGCAGTGTGCCCAGCATTGAACATTTTGCCCAGAGTGATATTGAACTCCTAAAGAGTGATATAAGTATAAGGAAAAGGGTAGGAAGGTGATAATAAAGTATAGATCGTTCGTATGAAACAAAAACCTTGTAACGTGATCAACTGGTTCATTACGAACAATGTCATCCTACACTGTTTACATTAAGCCTTCTTAGACGAGTGCACCGAGCCGAGGCTGCGATTCAGCCATGACCAGTTGCCGGTTCATAGCTTTTGTATTTTCCCCTTTGACTAGCTTAGCTTACTTATCAACACACTATAGCTTGTAACGGACCTTTTAGCCTTTGCCCACTATCTCGTGTCGGTAAGTGATGAAGTGGTCGAAGATGTTGTTCAGGCTAACCTAGAATTACTGGCTGTCAAGGACAGCTGCCGGAACACACCGTTAGGTGCTTGGCGATAGATTTTCTACTTGAGGGTGGTAGCTAGCCAGGCGGGCATTCGAAAAATGCCTTACCATCAATCTATAACGACTGCCATACTAAGACGACATCCGGGACGGACGGCATTACGTGCCCTCCGAAGGACTGAAGCGCTCAGTAGTAATGTCACTAGCGGTCACCCATCCAACTCGTGACCACGGCCGACGTTGCTTGACGTTGCTGATCGGTTAAGAACAGCTGAGCAAACTTCGCTACATCTCTGGAAACATATGCTCTTGGAAACATACGTGCGCTTTGATAATTACAGCTTCTGCTTGCTTGTGGCTCTCGCCTACGGCTCGGGCTAGCAATATCGCCTCGGCTGTAATTTTCGACTTAACGTACTTATAACATCGATGTAATTAAAATACGGGAGATGTGGGACACTAGTATCACGTAAATATAGTTAGACCAGAAACAACTACACGCAAAAACACTCACTCCACCGAGTTATCGACGTAAATTTGGTAAAAATTAGATAGAGAGACATAAACGGACAAGCGTGACAAAGACAGCAATATCACTGCTACACAAACAAAAACGATTCGTATATCCTCGGTGAACCGATAATCGTGTATTTCTATCTCTGTCTGCAAATGGCGATCAAAGAGCGATGTAAATCGTAAGAAAATTAAAGAAATAATTCTATTTGTTTGTATTTACGAGTAAAAAGTAATGCCATGAAACTTGTTTTTAGTGTTTGAACTATTATTGCACATTTTAAATACCTACACATGATTGTTGCTGTCTTTTTACACAGATATCAGGTGATTTTACGGAACGTGATACGCAAACGCATGTTCGATTCGTCAATTCACGTCAATTGTGTTCCTGGGCCTAATTTATGCGGTCCAAGTCAAAGACTGTGTCCCGCATCTCCCGTATTTTAATTACATCGATGACTTATATCGTAATGTACTATTATTATACACCTGCTGGTAAGCAATAATGTACAAAATACAGTTCTAGGCATAACCAATATGTATGATTATGTCTTATTAAATGATAGAGATAATGATAGAAAATAGGTAAACATTTTAGATATAATATAACATTAAAAAGGTACCTAAGTACCAACGTACAACATTATATTTTATTTTTTTATCACTAGCGACCCGCCTCCGCTTCGTACGGGAATGCTGATACTAAATAATCTGTAATACCTTCGAAGATATTTATTTAAAGTACATACTGTAAATGGCCACATTGATCTACTCGTATATTAAATGCACAATGTATTTAGGTATTGGATAAGAATTAATGCTGTATTGCTTAAAATCGCTTTTATAAGCCATTAAGTCTCGTAAAAAGTAAAGGATAAAAAACCGGCCAAGTGCGAGTGGAACTCGCGCATGAAGGGTTCCGTACCATTATCTGTAACCTAATCTTGCAAGTTAACACTTTTCGCAGTGTCCGATTGAGCTGGGTAGGTATGGCGAAAACATATTTTATTGTATGGGAGCCTTAATTATTTATTTTATTTTAACTAATTATATTTAAAGAGGACGTAAAACTACGAATAAATAAATTATTCGTAGACGTAAAACTACAAAAGAATATTACAAATAAACAGAATATCTGTAAATAATTAAAGCGTCTACCTGTCACCTTGAATAGTATCGAGCAAGAAACGGTAAAAATTCAAGTTTGTTGTATGGGAGCCGCCCTTAGGTAAATATTTATTATTAGTATTTTTTGTTATTGCGGCAATATATATACATCATCTGTGAAAATTTCAACTGTCTAGCTATCACCGTTCTTGAGATACAACATGGTGACAGACGGACGGACAGCGAAGTCTCAGTAATAGGGTCCCGTTTTTACCCTTTGGGTACGGAACCCTAAAAATGGTTATTGTGGGTTATCCCTAAGAGATAGACATAGACCATCACGCACTTTTTGTACAACTTTTTAAGGTGTTAAAGGTGTACAATACTGTAGTACATTATTTTGATCTATCTCGTAGGGTTCAGCCAGCGTTTAAAATGTAAACGCAAAACATGTCTTTATTTACTACATCAAATTAGAAACCTCTAAAATTATCAGTGTTTCTCTACTATATTATGCATATATAATACACACAAACCTTTCTCTTGAATCACTCTATCTAATAAAAAAAAAACATCAAAATCCGTTGCGTAGTTCTAAAGATCTAAGCATACATAGGGACAGACAGCGGTAAGCGACTATGTTTTATACTATGTACTAATAGTGACTTAGAAGCAGTGATGGCTCAGTGGCATTGGCTATGGACTGCCGCGCAGCAGGTCCATGGTTCGAATCCCGCCCAGAGCTTGAGCTTCACCGCATGGTGGAAAGGCATTTTGCGAATGCCCGCCTGGCTAGCGACCACCCTCAAGTAGAAAATCTGTCGCCAAGCACCTAACGGTGTGTTCCGGCAGCAGTCCTTGAGAGCCAGTGTAATAACAGGCAAAATGAGCTGTATGTCTCAAGGTGATGGGCGCAGTGCAATTCGTCACTTGTGATGAAATGCACCTGTTATAGGCAGAGGATACGGCTTAACATCAGATAGGCCTCGCGCTTGTTCCATCACAAAAACATAAAAAAAAAAAAAAAAACAATGAATATTTATTTTACACTTGTTTAACAAATTGCTGTTTACAGTACCAAAATTGGACCTCAGTCAATGCAACAAGACTTGGAATCATACTCTTTATCCCTGCACCTTCAAAAGTACTTGTAAAGTTATATTGGACACAATACATATTGTGTCTATATTATATATATTTATATTGATGACAATAGAGTCTTTAGTACAAGAGCAAAGAACAAGTATATTTGCGTGTAAACCGTTTCTGCAGAGACCAATTAAACACTCTTCACATAATAGTAGGGCAACCATATAGAGTGACAACAAAAAGAACTTTGTGGATTTCGAAAAAGCCTTGTGCACTTGACAGATTTTCTACTTGAGGGTGGTCGCTAGCCTGGCGGGCATTCGCAAAATGCATTTCACCACGCGGTGAAGCTCAAGCCCGCGGTGGGATTCGAACCATAGACCTGCTGCGCGGCAGTCCATAGCCAATGCCACTGAGCCATCACTGCATCACATGTATACAAATACAAATACAAATATCTTTATTGTATAAAAATTTGGTACAATTTAAAGATGAAATCCCTGCCCGCTGCTGTAGTTTTCACTGTGTTGCAGAAGGCAGTTCCTTTCCCACAATGATGTATATTTAAACAATATAGACATATAATTTAGAATAGGTATCAGTATCGGAGATATAAGAAATAAAAAAAAAAGGATAACTTTTATAAAATATTGTGTATGTGTATGGCTTTGTGTGTGTGTGAGTGTGTGTGTGTGTGTGAGTGAGTGTGTGAGTATGTGTGTGTGTGTGTGCGTGTGTGTGTGTGTGTGTGTGTGTGTGTGTGTGAGTGTATCATATCAACGTACATGTGTTTATTCCACTCTTTAAAGTAGTTTTTCAGTCTTGTCATAACCATATTCTTTAAACCATTCCATTATTATTGATTTAATTTTGTAGAGACTGAGTGATTTAATTTTTTCCTTACTGTTAAGTGCATTATATATTTTTGCAGATAAATGGTCATATTGTCTCCTGGCAAAAATACTCTTGCACCTAGGGACAGGGCATATATCTACCCTCTTGTTAGTAACCGGTAAGAAAGGAACACTTTTAATATGATACCTTTTGACACAGTTGTATATATATATTTTTCTGACAGATAGTTGATTGCACTTCTCATACAGCTCTGTAGTAGGGTGCGTGAATGGTAAGGACATTATAACTTTAAGGAGGGCACGTTGGGCTCTCTCAACTTCAATCATATGTGTCTTCGCAGCACCCCCCCATGAACAAATGCAGTAACTAATTATACACTCGCCTAGAGCCTTATAGGTTTGCAGCATAAGATTTTGATCTGCTACTGGGCGAAGTTGTTTAAAAATGTGGATGAGTCTTCTTATCCGCTTTGACACTGCTTGGATATGTGGAAGCCATGATAGTTTGTGGTCTATATGGACACCAAGATATTTAATAGTTTCCACATTGTCCAGTGCATTACATGTACAATTTTTGTGGTTGCGGTTGCATGAGAAGGTATGGGCAAGTATTTTGAAGTCCGCTGGTGGTCTATTTGCATTCGTTTTTTTAAAGCAGATATATTTAGTTTTCGATATATTCAGCGAAAGTAGATTATGTTCTAACCACGAAATTACTTCAGATAACCCTTCCTCTGCCAACTGTCGCACTTGTGGCCATGTAGTACCGTGAAACACTAAGACTGTGTCATCAGCAAACATCATAATATCCGCGTTTTTTAATTTAATTTTGCATAATTCGTTAATGTACAATAAAAACAATGTCGGTCCAAGTGTACTGCCTTGGGGCACCCCATAGTTGCAGATAGCATCGTTGCTTTCGTGTTCGTTAACTATAATTTGCTGCCTTCGATTGGTAAGGTAATCTGAAAACCAATTGTGAACATTTCCTCGCACACCTACATTCTCCAAACGTGCCAAAAGGATAGGGATAGAGACCGTGTCGAATACATGTAGGTATATAAGTAAAAGTTATCGTATTTTCATTGCTAAATGAAATCCATAATATTATAAAATTATTAAAAATATTTTAATTATATGATGTTACTAAAAATGAACGCTTTTCGCAATTTTTCCTTTATTTGTGCTATAAGACGTTGCTTCGTACCAAATTGCTAGATTCCCCCGAGTTTGGGCCGCTGGTGGCCCAAACTCGGGCCAAATAACACGAAAAAATAAATGGGCATCTTTGGAAGAAGCGCGCATCGAAATAGGGGTTAAGTCATTAAAAAAATAATTACCTAAAAATGAAACCGACTTCAACACACAAAAGTGAGTAACATGTTGAAGTCGGTACCATGATAGTTCAAAAGTACCTATTATCACAATATTGTACGCAAAAAAATGGATAACGAGGATGGTCATATTGCATCTATATATCAATATATATATCAATATCAATATGCTTGAAGTTTACCATCAGACGAGCGACTTGTCATTCATAAAAATATAGTACTCGGTAACTCGTTATTTCCAACTCATATGACAGCATCGCATGAAAATTACCTAATTAAAATTAAGGTATGTTTTAAATAGGGTTGTAACGATTGCCAATTTACCGATTACGATTCCGATTACGATTATGTAAATCAATAATCGGCAATTCCGGTTCCGAATATCACTGTGTTAAAAATTTAAATTAATTGATCCAGCTGTTATATAATAGCATAATTTTCAACGATCTTTTCTTACTTTTTCCAACTAACTGACATGACATGTAATGACTTGTTTCATAGTAAACTAATTAATCCTGTGTGCGATGAAAAAGTGTTTGGAGTCCAATGAATATTGAATAATAATATACGTGATCAAAATGCTGGCACCTTTTTGGCTCAACAAATAAGCATTGCAATTCAACGGCGCAATGCTGCCAGCATTCTGGGCACGCTGCCAACTGGACGGGGGCTGGATCATTTGGACTGCTTGTGAGTCTGCAACGACTTATAAGTTGTCTAAATGCTTTTATTGTAGTAGCTGTAGTGTTGTATATCAAAACTACTGAATCGATTTTTATCATTTTTTCAGTGAATGACATAGGCTATATATTTTATACCCGTGCGAAGCCGGAGCGGGCCGCTGGTAGTTAATAAAAGCACACCACCGCCCGCCCACCGGTAAAAAAAAGTTAATATAATTTTTTTTGTGATTTTAAGGGACTCCAATAACGAAATAAAATGAGCCCGCATAACCCTGCTGAGTTTCCTATCCCTTTTAATTTATTTTAGAATATTGTACAATAGGTAGTCAAATTAAACAGTAATCGGAAAACTAATGGTAATATTGGGTTTAGCGATTAATCGTCATCGGACTAATATTCGCCGAATAATCGTTGAAATCGTAATCTGTTACATCCCTAGTTATAAAGGATTATTTATATGACATGTGAAACGGTATATATGAAACTTATGGCGTGTTTGCGTGTGATTATAACTAGGTTGAATACTGTCATCACGAAACCAAGTGGAACAACCACGCGAAAAACCTTCTTTTCAACAGCTGACGGTAAATGTGAGGTTTTATAATATATATATGGAAGCACTATTGCTAAGCGAAAGAATTATTGGGTGGATATATTTAATTACCTTGGACAAAGCAACTTATACATACACACATATTTAATGAATATTCACCGCATGGTGGAAGGGCATTTTGCGAATGCCCGCCTGGCTAGCGACCACCCTCAAGTAGAAAATCTGTCGCCAAGCACCTAACGGTGTGTTCCGGCAGCTGTCCTTGAGAGCTAGTACTTCTAGGTTAGCCTGAACAACATCTGCGACCACATCATCACTTAGCATCAGGTGAGATAGTGGTCAAAGGCTAACCTATCAAGCATAAAAAAAAGACAACATAGTGATCCTATAAGGGATACCTTTTTTTTCTTTCGAAGCACGGAACTCTAGAAAGTAGATAAAACAACACACCAAAATAAGAGCAATAATAAAAAACCAATTGTCCTGACAGTGCGCAAAAGCTGAAATGGAAATGGGCAGCATTTTACAAAGCTAATAGACCAGAGATGGACCGTAAAATCAACTCTGTGGAAAGACCCTTACGGCAAAAGAGGCAGAAGGAGAACACTGACACGATGGGAAGATGGAAATAAAGATAACCGCTGGTGGCCCATACTCGGGCCAAATAACACAAAAAAATAAATGGGCATCTTTGGAAGTTAAAAAAAATATTACCTAAAAATGAAACCGACTTCAACACTCAAAAGTGTGTAACATGTTGAAGTCGGTACCATGATAGTTCAAAAGTACCTATTATCACAATATTGTACGCAAAAAAATTGATAACGAGGATGGTGACACTGCATCTATATATAAACAAGCTTGAAGTTTACCATCAGACGAGCGACTTGTCATTCATAAAAATATAGTACTCGGTAACTCGTTATTTCTAACTCATATGACAGCATCGCATGAAAATTACCTAATTAAAATTAAAGTATGTTTTAAATAGGGTTGTAGCGATTGTCAATTTACCGATTACGATTCCGATTACGATTATGTAAATCAATAATCGGCAATTCCGGTTCCGAATATCACTGTGTTAAAAATTTAAATTAATTGATCCAGCTGTTATATAATAGCATAATTTTCAATGATCTTTTCTTACTTTTTCCAACTAACTGACATGACATGTAATGACTTGTTTCATAGTAAACTATTTAATCCTGTGTGCGATGAAAAAGTGTTTGGAGTCCAATGAATATTGAATAATAATATACGTGATCAAAATGCTGGCACCTTTTTGGCTCAACAAATAAGCATTGCAATTCAACGGCGCAATGCTGCCAGCATTCTGGGCACGCTGCCAACTGGACGGGGGCTGGATCATTTGGACTGCTTGTGAGTCTGCAACGAATATGCTTTTATTGTAGTTGCTGTAGTGTTGTATTTAGTTCGTAGTATTTTGTTAATAGAAGCATACCACCGGTAAAAATATATATAAAATTTTACTGATTTTAAGGGACTCCAATAACGAAATAAAACGAGCTCGTATAAGCCGGCTGAGCTTGCTATCCCTTGTAATTATTTTTAGGATATTGTACAATAGGTAGTCATATTAATCAGTAATCTGAAAAATAATCGTAATATCGGGTTTGGCGATTAATCGTCATCGGACTAATATTCGCCGAATAATCGTATTGTAATCGTAATCTGTTACATCCCTAGTTATAAAGGATTATTTATATGACACGTAAAACGGTAAATATGAAATTTATGGCGTGTTTGCGTGTGATTATAACTAGGTTGAATACTGTCATCACGAAATTAAGTGGAACAACCAAGCGAAAAACCTTCTTTTCAACAGCTGACGGCAAAAGTGAGGTTTTATAATCAATTTATAGAAGCACTATTGCCTGCTAAGCGAAAGAATTATTGGGTGGATATATTTAATTACCTTGGACACAGCAACTTATAGATAAACACATATTTAATGAATAGTTTTTTTTTATGCCTGATAGGTTAGCCTTTGACCACTCTCTCACCGGTAAGTGACGATGTGGTCGAAGATGTTGTTCAGGCTAACCTAGAAGTACTGGGTCTCAAGGGCAGCTGCCGGAACACACCGTTAGGTGCTTGGCGACAGATTTTCTACTTGAGGGTGGTAGCTAGCCAGGCGGGCATTCGCAAAATGCCCTACCACCATGCTATAACGACTGCCATTCTAAGACAACAACCGGGACCGACGGTTTAACGTGCCCTCCGAAGCACGGAAACGCTCAGTAGTAATGTCACTAGCGGTCACCCATCCAACTCATGACCGCGCGCGACGTTGCTTAACTTTGCTGATCGGTTGAGAACAGCTAAGTAAACTTCGCTACGAGCGCTTCAAAATATATAATAGATTCAGAAAGCCTTTTTTAATATTTGCTAAATGTCTTTGCTATTCTAAAACATAGCACTGCTAGTTTAATCGCAATACGACACCCTTAAACAGCGAGATTCGACTCGCACAAAGCCAGTCTTCGATTTTTAGGGTTCCATACCTCAAAACTAAAACATGCAAATTTATTAGGATTATAGGATCACTTTGTTGTCTGTCTGTCAAGGCCCTTTTACTCAAACGCGTGAGATATCAAGCTGAAATTCATATCAAATACTCAGTTCTACTGTCTCTTGGAGCTATGAAAAAATCAAACTTCTAAGCCAACGCAATCAAAAGATACAGCTGTTTATGCCGTAATTTTTTGACCTCGCAAGGAAATCAATACCTACAGGGTACTTCTCGTGAACTCAGAATGTTGAAATTTAGTACGAAACAACGTCTTATAGCACAGATAAAGGAAAAATTGCGCGAAGCATAAATTAAACATAATGTTAAAAAATATTTTTAATTATTTTGAAATGTGTATGGATTTTATTCAGCAATATAATACTATAACTTTTACTTATATACCTACAGGTTTGTACGGAACCCTCGGTGCTCGAATCCGACTCGCACTTGGCCGGTTTTTATGTTTCATTATTATGTTTTTTTTTTTATGCCTGAAAGTTTTGCCTTTGACCACTATCTCACCTGATGGTAAGTGATCGAAGATGTTGTTCAGGCTAACCTAGAAGTACTGGCTCTCAAGGACAGCTGCCGGAACCCACCGTTAGGTTCTTGGCGACAGATTTTCTACTTGAGGGTGGTAGCTAGCCAGGCGGGCATTCGCAAAATGCCCTACCACCATGTTATAACGACTGCCATTCTAAGATAACAATCGGGACCGACGGCTTAACGTGCCCTCCGAAGCACGTGCACGCTCAGTAGTAATGTCACAAGCGGTTACCCATCCAACTCATGACCGCGGGCGACGTTGCTTAACTTTGCTGATCGGTTGAGAACAGCTAAGTAAAATTTGCTACGAGCGCTTCAAAAATATTGTATATATAATATTATACAAAGTGGTATATTTGTGCTTTTATGGTACAAACTCAATATAATACTCACCAAATACTATGTGAAAATCAGACATGTTCACGATAACTCCTGAAGTGAATACAATAAATGTTTTTTGGTAATACACACCCAAAATAGATATCAAATGCTGGTGCGGAGCCCTTTGTATATACGAGTCCCATTCGCAATTTACCTACTAGATTTATTTTCAAGGCAAACTTCATAACGTTTTTTTTTGCCTTTGACCTTATCGCGAAATAAATCCAGACAATTGCGGGTTGTAATAATTAAGGACGAAATACTTAGCACGGGCTAGGGGTAAATTTTTTTTTCGACTGTATATAAAAATAAATGTTATGTTTTCAGGGTTCGTGTATGTTTGTGAGTTTCTGTATTCAACCATAACTTCTAAACGTATTAACCGATTTTAATGTATGAGATATCGTTAGATTCGTCTTGATAAAGCAAGTGACATTTTGTACATAAAATAAAAAATGGCGGATTTCAAACGCCATATTGAGAGAAATCATTTTTGTTTTCTTCCAAACTTATCTATCGAGTGGGGTGTCACAATGAAGGGCTTTAAATTAGGATAGGATATGATTCCATAAATACATATAACTTGCAGTTTTAATTTCAATACAGCGGTAAAACGTTTCACGAAAATAAACACTTTGAAATCAGGTATTTTTACTTTTTAGGGTTCCGTACCCAAAGGGTGAAAGCGGGACCCTTTTACTGAGACTTAGCTTTCTGAGGCCGTATCTCAAGAACGGTGACAGCTAGACAGTTGAAATTTTCACAAAACATGTATTTCTATTGCCGATATAACAACAAATACTAAAAATAAAATAAAACAAATATTTAAGGGGGCTCCCACACAACAAACTTGATTTTTTTACCGTTTCTTGCTCGATACTAATGACGGTGACAGATAGACGCCTTAACTATTTACAGAATATCTAGTTTTATGTTCTCTTGAAATATAATTATTTAAAACAAAATATACTAAATAATTAAGGTGACTCCCATACAACTAAAGAGGTTTTCGCTGTTCATTTGCAAATAATAATAATAATGAAAACGAGATAATGGTACGGAACCCTTCGTGCGCGAGTCCCACTCGCACTTGGTCGGTTTTCAATTAATTTATAGGATTTTTAATGTTTTTATTTTCATACATTTTTAATTTTGTAATAGAGTTAAGTATCTTTATTCGATACTTTGGGCATAGAATACATAATAGTACAGTTAGATAAAAAAGTCGATGAACCGAATTTTACGTTTTGTATATACAGCAGCCAATGATAAAAATATCAGCTGCTAGTTTAATAAGATTCTATTTTTAAAATATAGGTCAATAATACGTTAGTCAGTATTGAGTTCGCAAAGTTAACTTTACACGAGTATTTTGGAAAGCGATAGGCACAGAATACATAATAGTATAGTTAGATAAAAAAGTCGACGAACGGAATTGTACGCTTTTAGGTATATACAGTAGCCAATGATAAATATACCAACAGACGGTTTACTACGATTCTATTTTTAAAATATAGGTCAATAATACGTTAGTCAGTATTGAGTTGGAAAAGTTAACTTTATACGAGTATTTTGGAAAGCGATAGGCACAGAATACATAATAGTATAGTTAGATAAAAAAGTCGACGAACGGAATTGTACGCTTTTAGGTATATACAGTAGCCAATGATACATATACCAACCGACGGTTTACTACGATTCTATTTTTAAAATATAGGTCAATAATACGTTAGTCAGTATTGAGTTGGAAAAGTAAACTTTATACGAGTATTTTGGAAAGCGATGATGTCACAGTGGTAAGTAATTCTATGTTAGCCTGAACAACATCGCTGGTTTGCCAGTTTTTCCATTTATTATAATATCCTTCAATATCAAAATAACAGTTCCTATACTAAACCATTTTTTGATTAATTTTTGAAAACACTTAGTTTTACGGAAATCTGGCAAACCAGAAGAATAGATTAGGCTCAAGTTATACGAGTACATGCAAAGTTTCACCGAGTTTGAACACTTAGTATTAAAATATGACAAAACTACGTTTGTATGGAACGCGCTCCGTGAACTACTCTTAATAAATCCTGGTAAGATGCGGGAAACGTAGTTACCAGTAAAAATAATATTTTGAGTAATATATTTTTTTTGTACTTTATAGGGTTCCGTACCCAAAGGGTAAATAAGGGCCCTATTCTACGACTCCACTGTGCGTCTGTCTGTTACCAGGTTGTATCTCAAGAACGTGTGTTAGTTGAAATTTTCACAGATGATGTATTTATGTTGCTGCTATAACAACAAATACTAAAAATCGGCCAAGTTCTAATGGAGCACGCACATGTGACAACTAAAAAAAATGTATATTGTACTTTTGTCTAATGTTGGACGATTTTTTATTATTTTAATTAAGTTAAAAAAGCAATCAATTTAAAAAAATATGTTAAAAACTTGTTTTATTAAATCCTAAACGGGTCTTTTCTCGCACGAATAAACATCAAAATATTTATATTTTGACTAACCTCTAAACCTTATTTAGAAACATTGAGCTTAGTTCACGAAAGTTTAAAGAAAAGTGTTTTATTAAATTTGACAAAAAATCATAACAAGACATGAACAGTCAAAAATGGTATTAAGTAAGTACTTAAATATTTTACATAATTTTCGGTAACATTTAATAAAATACGTTTATAACATATTTTTATGTATTAACTTATTTGGAACCGGCAAGGACCGCGTTATATTTACCGAAAAGATTCCAACCAGTTTCGGACTGTTTTGAAGTCCTTCGTCTGGGAGTTACGATTGCGCGAAGCGACAAGGACGGGCCTCAACGCGTAACTCCCAGACGAACGACTTCAAAACAGTCCGAAACTGGTCGGAATCTTTCCGGTAAATATAACGTGGGTCCTAGGCGATTCCTAATAAGTTAAAATGGATAAAACTCGCGATAGTTTTCAAAGTGAAGTTTTGATGTTTTGTTTGTTGTTATCAAATAACAATCAGAAAAACCATCATTCTGTTTGTTATACAATAATAAGAAATATCACACAATTTCAACGTTAATATTGCCTAAATAATTATCTATATAAATTATCCATATTTTACCCGATTTTCAGAAAAAATAAGTATTGCAATATTGTGTTTATGTCCCGCACGCACATTACCAGTTTAAAGGTACAAGGTGGTAGCGGACGACATGAAGCTGCAGCAAACGACGTGTCGCAGCGACACTACTGGTTTCTACGTATTTCTATGAAATTACCTCCGTTGCTAGCGACATGAAGCTAGCGACGCGTCTTCGAGCGGCAGACGGCAGTGTCATCCGACCGCACATCAGTAGTGCCGCTGACGCCGGAGCAACGACACATCGAGTGTGTTTCTTTTCAAAGGGGATTTCTTTCATATCACTTTTCAAATGTTTTTTGATCAGTATTGAAAAAGTTCCCTCATTTGCTCTGCATTTAAGCATAGGATGTGTGATTCGTCACACATCCTGCAAAAGCAACACTGCTTTATGCGTCTTTTTCACTGTAATAAAAACAAGTCATCATCGTCTTCTTCCTCTTCTAATAAAAGATATGAAAAAATGCGATCACTATTCTTGAACACGTGAGACATCTTGTTTGACGGAGCACTCAAAACCAACTGGTTGCCATCTGCTGTTGCCGTCTGCAGTCAGGATCAAAATCATGACTGCAGCGACATGACGCAACGACGTGTCGTGACGACATGAAGCGACGACATGTCGTCTGCTGCTGCTGCGTGCCGTCGGCTACCAACTTGTGCCTTTAGACCAGAATACAACGCTAAGTGCTTGGCGACAGTTTTCCACTGATAGGTGAAAGCTAGCCAGACAATCATGGTGAATAATTTGGGTTGGAAGATAATATAATAGCGGGTCTTTGAATCTTTATGAAACGTTATCATTATAAGATTTTTTATCAAATAAGAGGGCTAACGAGCATGTGTCTCACGTGATGGTAAGTGATTACCGTCGCCCACGAACATCCGCAACACCAGAGGTCTCGAGGATGCGTTGCCGGCCTCTGAGGAGGGAATATGCTCTCTTCTTGAAGGCCCCTAAGTTGTATCAGTTCGGAAATACTTCACCAGGCAGCTGGTTCCATATTGTGAGAGTGCGAGGTAGGAAATGCCGTGACAAACGCAAGGTCGTGGACTTCCAGATGTCGACATGAATGAATCATAATGCTTTGTCGGGACGTCTGATGGCGTAATTTAGCTGCAGGTAGTAAACCAAACAGCTCCTCAGAACACTCCCCGTTATAGATACGGTAAAAGATGCAGAGTGATCCAACATCTCTACGCAGTGCCAAAGGGTCGAGCCGGTCGGAAAGAACTTGATCGTCGACGATTCGAGTCGCTCTGCGTTGAATGTGGTCATATGGGTAATAATAATTATTAATTCGTTATCTTATCGAATGAATTACTGATTGCCTGATTAGTTTATTATACAGCGAGAGGTGCTTGGCGACAGTTTCCCACTCGAAGGGAAGGTAGTAGTAGAAGGTTAGTAGTAGTACTCTGGTAGTCAGACAACCACGATAAATCATTTACTTTAGTAGATATTGCGACCAACGGATGTTTGAATCTTCATTTTTTTTATGTTATTATGACAGAAGCCCGAGGCCTGATGTTAAGTGGACTAGCCTCTGCCTATAACAGACGCATTTCATCAACGACGAATCGCACTGTGCCCGTCACACTGAGACGATTAGTTGTTAGGTCTCATGTGCCTGTAATTTTACTGGCTCCAAAGGAGAACACTGTTAGGTGCTTGGCGACAGATTTTCTACTTGAGGGTGGTCGCTAGCCAGGCGGGCATTCGCAAATGCCCTTCCACCATGCGGGGAACTCAAGCCCGCGGCGGGAAAAACCATGGAACTGCTGCGCGACAGTCTATAGCCAATGCCACTTTACCATCACTGCTTCAAAAGAGTGTTGAATAATTATCTATATGATATCATTAAGTAATTATAATCGTTTGGTAAGTTATATCTTATCGAATTAATAAATATTTGCCCGATTAGTTTATTATCATAATTTATGATAATTCCAGTTCCTAGACAAGCATTTCATCATGATCCTAACCTTTTGAAGCAAAGATAGCCCAGCGGTTATAGCTCTGGACTACAGTGCCGCAGGTCCCTGGTTCGATCGCAACCGCCGCCGGCTTGAGCTTCATCGCATTGTGGAAGGGCATTTTTCGAATGCTCGCCTGGCTAACTACCACCCTCAAGTAGAACATTTGTTGATGTCTTTTTTAATATTGTTATGTTTGCAATAACGCCTTGGTTAGAGCATACACCGGCTAAAGGGGTGGATGGACGCGGGTTCGAATCCCGCACATGACGTATATTTGTTATTTTGTAATTTGTTGATGTCGTTTAATTAATTATAAATTTGCTGAATGATCTCTATGTGTATATCACTTTACGTTGACGTTAGTAGGTTGTTGCTGCATATTAGATACT
Source organism: Plagodis pulveraria (assembly GCA_963890685.1). NCBI lineage: Eukaryota > Metazoa > Arthropoda > Insecta > Lepidoptera > Geometridae > Plagodis > Plagodis pulveraria. The sequence continues at coordinate 3,870,365 of OY982977.1, forward strand.
CAACAGCATTCTTTACCGCCTTTATTTGCTTAGCGACCTCAGTGGAGTTTCTCTACTGAGGTCTACTAATCCCTTCAAACGGCTATGCCATAATGGATACAGAAGAAAGCGAAGGTGATTAAATTATTCGCCATCAAACGAAATTTAGACCGGGAATACTACCAACAATAAAATTCCCAAGGAGAGTAAGAATCAGGCAGGAAGCTTGCCATAGGATCGAAACCAAAACCTATTACCAAATGTGTTCAAGAATACAGTACGATTGCCTTATAGTACCACCAACTTAACTGTGCAGTTTTCGAGGGCGCTACTGGTCAAGGAAATCAACTACAAACTGTCACAATTTGAAGGAATGTTGTAGTTCTTTTTTTTGCCGCCTGAACAGATAAGTTGGTGGGACTATACACCTTTGTGTGATAAGATTAAAAGGATTATATCTACATCTGCACTTCTACACTTCTACAATATTATAAAGAAGAAATATTTAGTTTATTCGTGTTATCGTTTTTATAAATCACTAGTTACAACACTATTTAAAAAAATATATAATCGGGATAAAAGTTGTTGGTAACACTCGATATTGGCGCCATCGGCGTCTGTCAAGACAGATTGAGAGTACAATATGTTAAAATAAAAAAAATTATTGTTAATGATCGTAATGGAAATAAAACCAGTACCTATTTACTTCATGCCTCGAATATGGTGCATGATTACTGTCAATTCACTAAAATTTAATAGTTACATACAAAAATTTGTAATGAATAAACTTAAAAACTACTGAACAGATTTGAATAACTCTTTCACCATTAAAATCTTACACTATCCTTGATATACATAGGCTATAGAAATATTTAAAAAAAATTAGGAATCCGTGTGAAAACTTCGATAATGTAACTCAACGTGTGAAAAATATACCAATAAAATCGTAATATCCCGTACGCTGGAGAAATTGTTGATAAAAGAGCAAAGTGGTGTACAACAATTTTATAGAGGACATCAATATCTACAAAAAAATCTACAATACCATTTGTCTAACTATTACAGGAATGTCACAAGAACTAATTTTTATGTGTTGCAATTGTAATTTTTTGATAAATAACCGCGTGAAGCCGGGGTGAGCAGCTATTATTATTGATTACTAACGTAATATAAAACGTAACTTTAACTAGAAAAACCCAGGTAGGTGTGCATTGTTTATAATCTAATGTATAATAATAGTAAATACCAGTCAATTTTGATTAGCTACGTACTTACCTACCTAATTGTTAGGTCAATTACTCTTACAAAATTTAAAACTGCACACCACATATACGAGTAATTGACCTTTTGAAATCAAAAACATTATATTCACTAATCAGTATACGAAAATAAAGAAACGCAACACGAAGTTTTGTACGCAAATAAATAAAACAAAACGCGTACACAAATAAACAACGCACGCTCATACATACTCAATCTGGCAACCTTATTAGAAAAAACTTGGCAATAGACACGGAACTTCTTTCTTTTCACACACTATCACTGGCCACTCATAAAAAAAGGTTTTAGTTAACCACTTGCATTGACATTCCGTAATAAAACTTCGGAATTCGAATGCATCAATTGTTTTTCTTTTTTCGTTTTGACGTTTCGCGTTTGACGTATAGAAGCGAGCGCGTCCGCGGTGCAACTGGCTGCGTGGATTATAAACACACATAATATAGCATTATCAGTTCGTATGCCAGTGTTATCTACGTACCTACCTGTTTTGTTTTGTATGTTTAGTTGGCATTAACATGTAAGTTAAGTATTAATTATTCTGTGCGTTTATTTAATTAATACAGTGGAAGATACTTATGTTTACATACATATTTTATATTATGTACAATAGGAAGGTCGTATATGAGTATTATTGATAAATATATTGCCGTTTCTTTTTTCTTTTTTTTTTATTCCAGATAGGTTAGCCTTTGACCACTATCTCACCTGATGGTAAGTGATGATGTGTTCGAAGATGTTGTTGAGGCTAACCTAGAAGTACTGGCTCTCAAGGACAGCTGCCGGAACACACCGTTAGGTGCTTGGCGACAGAATTTCTACTTGAGGGTGGTAGCTAGCCAGGCGGGCATTCGCAAAATGCCCTACCACCATGCATGTTTTTAATGTTTCTTAGTGAAATTGTACTTCCGGCATCATGTATGTTATTACAAAATTACAAATTTATATAATCCGACGAGCAGGCGTTATTGCAAACATAACAATATTAAATCATGTATGTATGTATGTCTGTGTATTGGTATTTTTTTTTTATTCACAGCTGATATGCTAGCCTTTGACCACTATCTCACCTGATGGTAGGTGATGATGGAGTCGAAGTTCAGGATAACCTAGAGTTACTGGCGCTTTAAGACAGCTTCTGGAACACACTGTTTGGTGCTTCGCAACAGATTTTCTACATGAGTGGTACTAGCCGGCATTAACATAATGCCTTACCACCATGCTATAACGACTGCCATCCTAAGACAACAACCGGGACCGACGGCTTAACGTGCCTCGGAAACTATAGGAAACGCTCTGTAGTAACAGCACTTATAGCGGTCACCCATCCAAGTCATGACCACAGCGGATGTTAAAATACGGCTAAGCAGTAGCACACTTCGCTACGAGTGCTTTAAATTATTCCATATTACAGTTATATTCTTATCGTAGTAATTTTAGCTAAGTCAATAAATCTTGACATTACTTACCATAATAAAAGGATTGACGAAGTTGATACCAACAGATTCCTTGGAATTTACTTGGACAAACATTTAAATTGGAAAAAGCATGTTGATTTCGAAGCAGTGATGGCTCAGTGGCAGTGGCTATGGACTGCCGCGCAGCAGGTCCATGGTTCGAGTCCCGCGCAGAGCTTGAGCTTCACCGCATGGTGGAAGGGCATTTTGCGAATGCCCGCCTGGCTAGCGACCACCCTCAAGTAGAAAATCTGTCGCCAAGCACCTAACGGTGTGTTCCGGCAGCAGTCCTTGAGAGCCAGAAAAATTACAGGTTAATGAGACCTAACAACTGGGCGTCTCAGTGTAACGGGCACTGTGCAATTCGTCGTTGACGAAATGCGTCTGTTATAGGCAGAGGTTAGTCCACTTAACACCAGGTGGGCCTCGGGCTTGTTCCGTCACAATAACATAAAAAAAAAAAAATGTGGAGCAGGTGTGCCTAAAAACTGAAACGTTATGTGTTTGTACTAAAAAAACTCAGACAAACTGTTTCAATGGAGCTCTGACGGCTTACCATGGATATATTTCGATTTTGAGATATGGTCTTATAATGTGGGGAAATTCAGTTAAAATAGATATGATTTTTAAAATTCAGAAACGATGTATTAAAGCCTGGTTTCTAGATACCTGCAAACCACTTTTTAAGGCTTCTCATGTTCTTCCTTTGCCGTGTATGTATATGCTTTATAGGTTAGCCTTTGACCACTATCTCACCTGATGGTAAGTTGTGGTCGAAGATGTTGTTCAGGCTAACCTATAAGTACTGACTCTCAAGGACAGCTGCCGGAACACACCGTCAGGTGCTTGGTGACAGATTTTCTACTTGAGGGTGGTAGCTAGCCAGGTGGGCATTCGCAAAATGCCCTACCACCATGCTATAACGACCGCCATCCTAAGACGACAACCGGGACCGACGGCTTAACGTGCCCTCCGAAGCACGGAAACGCTCAGTAGTAATGTCACTAGCGGTCACCCATCCAACTCATGACCGCGCGCGACGTTGCTTAACTTTGCTGATCGGTTGAGAACGGCTAAGTAAACTTCGCTACGAGCGCTCCAAAAAACATTATTTCATTTATTTATTTAAAACTAGCTGTACCTGCGACTTCGTTCGCGATTGCTGTACCTGCAAACTAATTATTCACATTTGAGCACTGTTTATCTCATATTAAGCAACGATGTGGTCTCCGGTGAAGCACTACTAGTAAAGCATAGCTCAGAAAGGAGCTTTTTACTTTGGATTTGAAAACTCTCGGGTTGTATTTTCCAGAAGACAGTAGTTAAGTAACTCAGAGAGTTCCTTCGCGGTTCGCACAAGAGTTCTCCTCGTTTGGCGGTAGAACTCATATACACTCGAGAGCAATGAATCCGGGTCACTTAAAGAATGTTAAAAATCTCGGAAACTAAAAATGATAGGTTAATGCAATAAATTGTATTTAATAGACAATGTAATACTCCTTAAATGAAAGTAAAAAAAATATGAGTCACCATACATTTTATTAACACAAAATTACATAAAGAAAAAAACTGCTGATCTCTCCTTAAAACAAAAATAGGAAACATGAAATTTTTGAACTTTATTACGATTTTCTTGAATTTTAATACTTCGTATTGCCTCCTCGTGCTTCCATTACTGCGTTTACGCGGTTTGGCATGCTGTACACCAAGTTCCTTATACGATTTTGGGGAATATTCTCCCATTCCTCTGTGAGAGCAATTTTGAGCTCACGAAGCGTGATTGGGGGAGGGTTTCGTTGTTTTACGCATCTGCCTAGCTCGTCCCAAGCATGCTCGATCGGGTTGATATCCGGGCTGCGCGCTGGCCACTCCATACGAGTAATGTTCATCTCTTGAAGGTAGTCATTCACAATCCTACCTGTATGAGGTCGGGCATTGTCATGCATAAATATAGCATCCTCACCTAAATTGACCATAAATGGACCAACGTGATCATTGAGGATTTCTTCCACATATCTTACGCTAGTTAAAGAGCCGTTTTCTATGATCACCAGCTCTGTGCGACTTTCAGAAGAAATTCCGGCCCACACAAGTACAGACCCACCACCGTAGGCTACTTTTTCTTCGATGCATGCTTGCTTGAATCATTCCCCTGGTCTTCGATACACTCTGTGTCTTCCATCGTGCTTGTAGAGCATAAATTTTGATTCGTCGGAGAACATAACTTTTGACCAATCTTCAATACTCCAATTTACGTGGCTCTGGGCATATCTTAGTCTCGAAATACGATGCCCACGCTCCAGTTTAGGGCCGTTTGCAGGTCTAAGGGGTTTTAAGTTAGATTCAGCAAGCCGACGTCTTACTGTCCATGCACTTGGGTTACTTCCTCCGAGGCGTCGAAACTGATTGGTGAGTTCAGTTCCTGTGAGAAAGCGATTTCGAAGCATGGTGTTCACCAAGTATCGGTCTTCTCGTGCTGTGGTACACCTGGTTCTGCCCGTTCCTGGTCTGCGTAGGTTAGAACCAGTTTCTTCGTAACGTCGGAGAACTCTTTGTACTGTTGACAGCGACACACCGACAGTCCTGGTTGTATCGCGCTGACTCCGGCTGGTTTCCAGCATTGTAAGTATTCTGGTGCATTCTTCAGGCGTAAGCGACATAATTTCAGCTTGAATAATGAATATAGAGCACTATCAACATGGTTTATGTACCCACATAAATGACAGATTACAAACAAAAGCAAAACCAAATGCTGTAATTTCGTAGTTCCATCTTCGAAAGTGGCCCTTTTTCAAATTTGATTTTTTTATGATATAACTTTACAATAACTAAGAAGTTTTAATACCTTCATTTAAGGAGTATTACATTGTCTATTAAATACAATTTATTGCATTAACCTAGCATTTTTAGTTTCCGAGATTTTTAGGATTCTTTAAGTGACCCGGATTCATTGCTCTCGAGTGTATATTAGATTGTGCACTTCCATTGCGCAGTCTACAAAATGTATCCGGCAAAAGATAGATAGTTAAAAAAACTGATTGTGGCGAATGTTTCAGATTTTAGGGTTTTTTATCTTAGCAAGCTTGTTAATCTAAATAAGGATGCCAGGCTGTCCGTGGGGTATTGAGCCACCCGCCGATCTGCCATGTACAGAATTGGATCTGTTACAGTTTTATTATAAGTATAGATGCGTAACGAGGTTTTTACTAGACCAAAAAGATCACAGTATATACATATAACCTCCTTGCCACAAAGTAATTTACAAGAAAAATATAAGCAATTTGTGTATATCCATAGAATGTGTCGCGGCAGCGGGCGGCGATGCGCAGGAAGAATTGTAATAAAATATAATACTTACTTATTGGTGATCATTTACTACTCTTGGGGTAGGATTGATTTATTTGGAGTCATTTTGATTAATTATGATGTTAACGAAATGTTTTTTTTTTTTTTACATTTATTTGGGGGGCTTACAGCTATCATTACAAAAAGGTTTAAATTTAAAACTTTGGTTATAAGTTTACATTAAAATGCGTGTTTAATTTTGGTGACCACTTGCTATTACTGTCCGTTATATGTTACTTTAACTGATGGTAAGTTAAACATAAGGCCTTTTTTTAAGGCAAACTAGAGAATAACACAAAAATAAGATAATTAAAAGAATTCGTAAAATAAAGCGACAAGAACATTATTTCCAAAAAGTTTGTACATCATTTTTATTAGCCAGCCTGAAGACCGCCAAGAAAATACGTTTTAATAGAATAATCGATAAGTCATTTATTTTTATCTTCAATAGACATGTTCATTCAAACATCACGGTTTCTTAACTAATCCTTTACATGAGATATTTTAATTGTTACAGTGTTACAAAAAATCTAAAATACACTAATTGGTGGGTTTCTCCGTGCTTTCCGAAGCACGTTAAGCCTTCAGTCCCGGTTGTTGTCTAAGGATGGCAGTCGTTATAGCACGGTGGTATATATAGGGCATTTTGCGAATGCCCGCCCGGCTAGCAACCACCCTCAAGTAGAAAATCTGTCGCCAAGCACCTAACGGTGTATTCCGGCAGCTGTCCTTGAGAGCCAGTACTTCTTGGTTAGCCTGAACAAGATCTTCGACCACATCATAACTTACCATCAGGTGAGATAGTGGTCAAAGGCTAACCTATCAGGCATAAAAAAATATATTTTGAAGAGCTTGTAGCGCAGCTTGCTTAGTCGTTTTTAACCGTTTAATTGGGTTAAGCTACGTAGGGTGCCGAGCTAGATATCACCCCCCATTGCTACATGTGGGTGTCGTAAGAGGCAACTAAATGTAAAATACTGGAAGGTGGGCAGCAGTGCCTTCTGAGGAAACGATATTTTAAACTGCGATCCCAAAGACGCCTACCAAGCATGGGGATTATGGCAAACCCCGCTTAATTGGGGAGGCTGTATTCAGCAGTAGACAATCCGGCTGATACAGTGAGCTACGTTCTATGAAGTCATCATTTGGATGGATGATCTCTAGTGGTATTTACTACTGATCGTGCAAATACTGTGGGCCCTTTAAGACTAGAGGGAAGTCTCGAATTTTCATACAAAAAGAGAAAACGTTTCTACCCTTCTAAACAATCACCGATTTTGATGATTTATAGAAACTTTGTAGATGGTATCAATATCCAGATTTATAAGTTTTGATTTTTATCCTTATATGAAAGGAATTTGAATGAAAGGGTTTTTAAATATCAATATTTTCTCAAAACTTGTATCTCTAGTTTGTGAATTATTTATAGTGAAAATAATTATAAATAAAGAAAAAAGAAAGCTATAAACCTAGTAAATTCTGTCAGTTATAAAATAAGATCAAAATTTTTAGTGTTGATTAATGTTTACTATATTACAAAAGTTTTCTCCCAGAACGCAAATTATGCACAAATACTAAGTCCAAACTTGAAGAAGCTGCAATTATCCTTATCGCACACTGTTCGAGCGTTTAGGGGCGAGACACCATCACTTTTTTAAAAGTAGTGCTTAAAAGTAGTTAGGTGTAGTCGAGTTATAAATATGCAGAAATAAATAAATCATTGTTGAGTAAAAGTAATTATTTAATGAAATTGAGTTTAAGGCTACATTACCTTGATAGCGAGAACACGAAGAGCATGGTACACATATCTAACCTATATTTTCTAGAACAGTAGATCCATCTAGTAGTTAGATCCATACTGAAGATTCTCAGACATGTACCATGTGAAAATGATCTTTATTTTCATATGTTTTAGTCTAAAAACTAATTGAGGTATAATTAAGTAGATTCTATAGCGTGGCGAGACTTGTGATGATTGAACGATGCGGTCCGACCATAGACTATATCAAACAACGAACTTCGTAATGCTCATTCAATTTTCGTTGTCTTAAGTGTCGCTCGAAATACGAAAAACGAAACTTCGTTGAATTGTAGTAGCGGCCCAGGTTTCAAATTACTGTCACGTAGTGTTGAACCCTGGGAGAGTTCACATCACGCCATCGGCTTGTTTAATTATCTTTCCAAGGCTTTTGTTTTGACTGTGTGTAGCACCGTACGCTAAACCGAAAACTTTTACTCTATGAAATTCATGACTACAATTGTAAGGCCCTTATTACTAATATAAGTATATAGTACTGTAGTATAATGTAGTACAGAAAGGTGACGAGTGTTCTTAATAAGTCTCGGAAACTAGTCGGCATCAGCAGACGTTCCTTAACTTAGCTGATCGGTTAGGAACGGCTAAGAAAACTACGCTACGAGCGCTTCATGTGTACCATGAAATTACAGGCACATGAAAATTAACAACCACAGTGCAGTGCGCCACTTATGAGGTACTGTATCTGTTATAGGCTACCGCTATACACCAGGTAGACAGAAAATAATAGATTTAATTATGACATATAAAAAGATTTGGTAAATTATTATTGGCCCGTGGGGTGCGGGGCTAGAATGTCACCTTCCCCCTCATCTGTACCCGTGGGTATCGTAAGAGGCGACTAAGGTTAACACACCAGAAGATGGGCAGCAGCGTTTTCTGAGGAACTAGGATATCTCACATTGCAATCCCCAAGTCGATTTACCCGAATAATTTTGAAAATACTTAATTTTACGAAAAACTGGCAAATCAGAAGCACAATAATCTCAATCAACCAAAATTTTACCGAGTTTCTTTTCGTTATATTTTAAATATCATGTTTTTGAACGCGGACTATGTGTGTATGAAAAGCGCAACGTGCACACTCCACTTGTAAATAATTTAATTGAATTGCTAAGTATTCATCGCTTTATACCAATTTATATCAAAATTTCAGGTTTGAAATTAATTGCAATTGTAAAATAGATACCCACGATAAACGCACAGATATATAGGAGAGTCTCGTTATTTTGTCCCAGTTCTTTGGGGCGTACTTACGTTACTAACACCTCGCACACGAAACTAAGTTCTTTAAAGTCTCCTTTTTAATCCCTCTTCCCCGCGCTATCTCAGACAACATTTTTTGTACCTTCATGAAAGAAACGAACTTTTGCTTAGATCATCTGAAAATCTGTTACTTGTCCATCCAGTATGTAAAACAGAGTTTTTTAACTCCTCCTTCACTGCTGAAGCTGTTAGGCTTTGGAACTCTTTACCTGTTGAAGTTAGGCGTGCACCTACTCTAGAAGCTTTCAAGCAACGTGTCAAAGCTATTTATCTTCTGTAAGTTACAGTTAAGCCTATGTCTTCGTAGTTTCGTAGTTGATTATATGTATTGTTTATAATATGTAAGTATATGCTAGTATTATAGCATAAGTGTGTGTGTGTGTGTAATATATGTTTACATATATATATAAGTAAATAGAACTAATAATTTTAGAAAACGTTAATTTAGTTAAGCAAAGTTTTATACAATACTCTTAAGTGCACCAAGCCGCCATAATAATTTATTTACTGATCCTTCCCAAACATGGTTGCCTGGAAGAGATCGCTTTAAGCGATAAGGCCGCCAATTGTAACATTATTGTAATTTTTTTGTAAATTCGTCATAGATCTGTACTGTGGTGTTTCAATAAAGAGTTATATCTATCTATCTATCTATCTAAGCGCGTTGGTTGGTCTTTATTGTGTATTTCAATGGGGATGGCTTATGTCCACCCGAGACCATTGACGACAATCATACATAACAATAATAAAATAATATAATAATAATACTATTCGACAATAACAAAGGAACTCTAAATAAACTAACATTAGTAGGTAGCAGATGTGTAATAACATGGCGACCACCTGTGTAAATTTCATTTACGACACATTGAGTACCGACTGTTATTGCTATTGAAATTTAATAGGCACCTTTTATAAACAGTTTTGTGAGTGTTGCATTGCAGGTTTACGATCATGTCGTATGAGCCATCGTTATGATAGATCTAAAGCTTAATTTACACTAAAGAGGCAGCAGACAGCAATGCAGTCTAAGAACCCGTGAAGCCCAGACCTTCGTTATTTTATAAAAGCTGAAAGTTTGTCCGCGCATGCTCCCAACACATGTAAGAACGATGGACTATTATAAAGTTTGGTTCACCATGGCTTTGGCAGGCAAACGTTAAGGTGTGTAAATTACCGATTTTTTTATATTGTTATGTTTTTAATAACTTTCAATAACGCCTGCTATGAATATTACATTACAAAATTACAAATATACGATGAAAAAAATTAATGTACCCCGCATTGCAAACGTTTATTACAAAATTAAAAAAATTAAAATTAAAAGGTTGCGTCATCATTTACAAGTATAAAACCAATTGCAAAATTGGTCTTGTTTGTAGTACAACAAGGTGCTATAGATGTCGCTCCATTCCAATACGATGGTTAAAAAACGATAGGAAAGATTTGAGTTATGACGTCCTGTCATGTTAGCTCAATTGGTTAGAGCATACCCCGGCTAAAGGGGTGGACGCGGGTTCGAATCTCGCACATGCCTTAAATTTTTTCTATCGTATATTTTTCATTGTATGACAAATTTTATTCATCAAATATTAAATGTATTTTGTGACGGAGCAAGCTCGAGGCCCACCTGATGTTAAGCGGACTAACCTCTGCCTATAACAGATGCATTTCGTCACAAGTCACGAATTGCACTGCGCCCGTCACCTTGAGACATAGTTGGTAAGTCTCATGTGCCTGTAATATCACTCAAGGACTATTGCCGGAACACACCGTTAGGTGCTTGGTGACAGATTTTCTACTTGAGGGTGGTAGCTAGCCAGGCTGTCAATCGCAAAAAGCCCTTCTACTATGAAGCTCAAGCCGGTGGTGGGGATCGAACCAGGTTACTTCGGCGCGGCAGTCCATAGCTATTACCGCTCGGCCATCATTGCTTCTAGGGCCTCTTTCAAGTAAAGTGTCAATTATTTACTTCCTTGTTAAAGTTACTTGCCTAATAAAAGTTACAATTATGGGTTTTCAGTTTCACAACAGACTTCTGATTAACAACTCGATGGTTACTTGGAGGATTTTCGTATTCAATTCACAATATGTCAACAACGTCACTCATTCAAACTCTTCATCGAAACAGACGCGACCAAAGTAAACTAAATCTGCATTCAGCCAAGAAAGCGCTCATGCGCATTAGCATCTTTTGCATGGATCCCGTTATCTACAACAGGTTACCGCAATGTCTCAGAGATCTAAACTCTAATTAATTCAAAATCGATATTAGAAATATATTAATGCTATTACAACGTAAGCGAATTCTTAACTGACAATGTATTTCTTATTGCTACTTTGAAATCTGTATAAATGATAAACAGATGAACCAAGAAGTTAGTGGTCACTTTAACTGTAGGTTAGTACTACTCAACCATTGTGAATTCTTATGCACGGTTACTTGTGACTTAAACCGGCAATTAGACTACTCGAAACTTTACTTGAAGGTCGCTTAGAATATTATAAAAAATCACGTCATTCACTGCCAGAGACTTAACATCGTGGCAATCCCTTGCCAGATACCCTGAATGTTCATGAAATTATAATTCTTCTAACGTTATGGTATAAAAGCTGTTGCTTTATTAGCAGTTTAAATGTCAAAACATTTTTGACTCTGTCAACACAAAACTTGTCCAGATGCCGATAAGCTCTTCCTCAAGCAATCCATTACCGCTTTCCAAACTAAACGCGTAATCCGCATAGCAGGCGTTATTGCAAACCTAACAATATTAAAATTATAAGGTTTTGCAAAATTGGTCTTGTTTGTAGTACAACGCAAGTGGTACTATAGATGTCGCTCCATCCCAATACGATGGTTAAAGAACGATAGGAAAGATTTGAGTTATGACGTCATGTCAAGTTAGCTCAATTGGTTAGAGCATACCCTGGCTAAAGGGGTGGATGGACGCGAGTTCGAATCCCGCACATGACTTAAGTTTTTCCTATCGTATATTTGTGATTTTGCAACTGTAGATACATTTAGATTTGAACCTAAGGTCAAAGCACCTACCTCCCTTTCTAACCCAAGTATTGTCTAGGAATTGATATACCCAGATCTGGCAATCCTAGCCTCGATCGTACTTACCGCCCGTGTACAAGATAGTTTCTACTATTTTTACTAGATGGCGCTCCAAACAAATTTCTTACTAAATAAAATATCGCCACTGAATAGCGAACGTGGCGCCGTGTACCCCGCGAACTAAAAACGCGCGGAGAAGTAGGGAGAAAATCTAATATTTTTCTCTACAATTCTCTCCCTTAATACACAATTCCACACGGAGATTAACACACTTGGTGTGACAGACCGACACTCACTAGCTGTTTTAATTAATTTCCGCTGTCGCGTTCAGCATATAGGTTATAAAGGCACTGCGAGAAGAACAAGAAACTTGGGCCATTATTATTATATGTATCAGAACGAATACTAAGCAACCGGCTAAGTAGGCAAATCGACCAGTTTTTTTTTTTTTTTTTTAATGCCTGATAGGTTAGCCTTTGACCACTATCTCACCTGATGGTAAGTGATGATGTGGTCGAAGATGTTGTTCAGGCTAACCTAGAAGTACTGGCTCTCAAGGACAGCTGCCGGAACACACCGTTAGGTGCTTGGCGACAGATTTTCTACTTGAGGGTGGTAGCTAGCCAGGCGGGCATTCGCAAAATGCCCTACCACCATGCTATAACGACTGCCATCCTAGGACAACAACCGGGACCGACGGCTTAACGTGCCCTCCGAAGCACGGAAGCGCTCAGTAGTAATGTCACTAGCGGTCACCCATCCAACTCATGACCGCGGGCGACGTTGCTTAACTTTGCTGATCGGTTGAGAACAGCTAAGTAAACTTCGCTACGAGTGCTTCATACGTTACACACAGTTACCAGAATGTATGTGTTGACTTACATATAAACATTTTTACAGTACAATATTTATCTTCGAGTTGGAATCAAACCCACGTCCACCAATTTCACGCACCAGGCGCCTTCACCACTGGGCATCTGGTGCGTAAAATCGGGGGATGTGGATGAGAAATTATGTAGGACTATACAAATTTGTAAATGTGATTTTCCGCTTATCACGCGGTAGTGCTATTATATGATCAGCCTTTATTAACAAAATCCTACGAACTATATACAACACTACAGCTTCTACAATAAAAGCATTTAGATCCCTATAAGTCATTGCAGACTCACACGCAGTCCAAATGCTCTAGCCAGCTGGCCTACCAGTTGGCTGTGTGCCCAGCATGCTGGCAGCATTGCCCCGTTGAATTACAATGCTTATTCTTTGAGCCAAACAGGTGCCAGCATTTTCATCATTATGATCAAATATATAAATGTCTTTACTGTTTTGAATTTGTTATAGAAGTATATATCTCGATCGTAGTGCCTTCGAGAGACTGAACTTCCTAAAGACGGTTCGTGTAGACGAAGCGAAATGGATTAAGGAACTCGCTCCACCCTCTCCAGGCGTTTTTAATGTTATATTACGTCGGATCAGCAGGTATAACTTTGATGGAATTACAACAAAAATAGTACATTGTACATCGAGGGGAGAAAACGATCTATTTCTGTTCGAGAGTTTAAGCACGATGCGTAGCGGAAGGCTTAAAGGCATCTCGAGAACAGAAATAGAACTTTCTCCCGAGTGATACATAGTGCTTTATACTACACCTACGAGGAAAATAAAATCATTATGCGTTTTCTCCTACTTATCTCGAGACTTCTCAGGCAGTAAGTTCTTTATCACTTCTTGAGTTGCATTTCTTATATCTGGTGGCGTCATCATTATAAAGTCGTCACTTTCACTATCAGATGATATTTTGGAAAATTATTTAGAATAATTGAAAGCGTACTGTTAAAATATCAATTTAATAAAATACAAAATTTAACCAAACATAACAAATTGCCGCGCTTTTTTCTCGTAGTGCAAAAAAGGTTGCAAACGTCCTTTAATTAAAAAAACCGGATCAAATAAAAATCACACCTCTTTTCTCTAATTATTTGATATAAAATCTTTATAAGCTTGTATTTTATTATGTTAGCAGCTAAAGAAACAAAAGATCGCTACCAGGGCAGGTATGGATTTTCATACAACATGCCTTCACTGCTATGGAGTGAAGGAATGAAATTCCATATAACTTTCCCCGCCGTACATTTGTAAGGGAGAAATGACGAACTTTATAACATGTTTTTGAACGAGTAATGAGATGCTTTCTGAGTGGGTGTGGTATATATGATATTTTTATTTAGATTTTTGCAGATTAGGGCCTGTTTATATGAAATATATTATTATCTAGACTAATTATTAGTTTTAAAATGTACTCACAGCTCAACCCAGTTCTGCCGCCAGAAGTTGCTGGTTGATTTCTCCCTAAAACTCCTGAACACCGGCCCAGCGAATTGATGTTTTACTCCACTTGCAGTATCTGTAAACAATTACATTAAAAAATAATAAAAATCTATATAATATATTCATAGCTGATAAGCTAGCCTTTGAACTTTCACACTTGATGGTAGGTGATGATGTGGTGGAAGATGTTGTTCAGGCTAACCTATAGTTATTGGCTCTCAAGGACAGCAACCGGGGAACACCGTTAGGTGCTTGGCGACAGATTTTCTACTTGAGGGTGGTCGCTAAAATGCTCTACCACCACGCAAAAATAATAATATACATATATATATACAATTTAATCACTGCATTGCTTTGCACTGACCAATTTGTCAAATCCAAAGCAGATCCCTATTATATTCCATCGAGATCCAGTGATCACTGATCAGCCGTTCTGATACAACAAATAAAAAAAAAAAAACTTTTATTTCAGGTAAAATTATACCCATAAATAAGAATTCAAATATCAATAACTTTTGTTAGGAAAATATAAAATTATTGCGCCAATCA
This sequence comes from Plagodis pulveraria, assembly GCA_963890685.1. Lineage (NCBI taxonomy): Eukaryota > Metazoa > Arthropoda > Insecta > Lepidoptera > Geometridae > Plagodis > Plagodis pulveraria. Next base: position 3,885,447 of record OY982977.1, read on the forward strand.
ATTTACAATCAATTCGAATACACTGCATATTGCACATAATAATAAAACACAATTAAAAATAAATTAATAAATTAAATGAAGAGGTCTCAAAAGTTGGGTCAAAAATAATTTATAATATAACCAAAGGATATTTATTTATCAACACGTCTAAAATGAGTATATAAATATATCAGGCATGGTCAAGCATGGTCAGTCACATTTCAGTCATATCTTCTCGCAGGCATAGGTAACTTTTATGTCGTGTGTAATCAAGAAAAATGATCAAAAGAATGATGCAGTCCACTAGCGGAACTGCAAGCGTATTTGCGGTGAGCCTTCACTATTTTATATTGTCATTCTAGAATTTACTTTTTACTTCTAATGCTCGTAAAATCCTTGTTTATGTCATCAAAGTTGTCAACTAACATTGAGATCAACTATTAGATAGGGTTATTATTAGTTAGGACTAGCATATTTAGATGTTTTTTTCTTGAATATAAATTTTTTTATTTTTGTTTTTTGTTTTATTTGTTTTCAACATAATAAGCACGAGGACCTGATGTTAAATGTCTCTTGTGTCTGGAATTTATTATTTCATATTTTATTAAATATTTTATTACATTAACAAAAATAAAACAAAAAAATTATTTAAGAAAAAAAAACTCATCAAAAATCGCTCCCTTTGAATAGAGTTTTGAATATACATCAAGCTAAGTAATAACTTAGCTTGATGTAAGTATTCAAAACTCTATTCAAAGGGAGCGCGGCGCGGTCCAGTGTTCCCGCAACAGGCGCTCTTAGCTCAGAGTAGGCATTGTCTTTTACTACGACGAGCAGGAGTCAACCCTAAGAGGTTGTTAGCATTTTAACATTAACCCTGTATACCAATAATATTTTCTACTTGTGCAATTATTTGTTAACACAAGATGGAGCGAGTCTCCACAATAAATTACTTATGCGCATTTATTCGGGTAGACCTCGTTTGTATCACATAAATAATTTATTTATTCATGTGGTACACAACGCCTTAATGTAGGTGTAAATGCTCCGGCAGCTGTCCTTGAGAGCCAGTAATTTTAGATTAGCCTGAACAACACTTTTGACTACATCATCGCTTACCATCAGGTGACATAGTGGTCAAATCTAATACCTACAGACACGGCCTTTGTATTCACATCAACGCACTCTGGTCACGCTAGATATTTACTATAGTGTGCATGCTGTGGTACATGCGTCACGCGCGCACACATACAGTCCGCGTTCGGTACCGCTCTATGAAGTCAAACTACTTGTTTGGTTTTTCTGTGGTAAGGCAATAAAGTGTAAAATATGATCGATTGGGAAGGCAGTAGCAGTTACAACTACATTCAAAATTATAGGAACGGATCGCCTTGCTGACTGTGGACTGTCCAAAGACATTGTGAGTAGGAAGAAAAGCCAGAAATATTTGTAATTTTTAAACCATCTCGGTTGAGGTAATTAATACATCTGAATATTTATTACATATTCTGTCAAACGAGTCTAGCACAGCCATTTACTTAAAAGGTTTGTTAGTCGTGCATGACCAGTTTTTTTATGTTATAGAATAATGAAACGGAAAATTCCCGCCTCATCGTAAGCGTCACGCCTGTCCGTTAAGCTTACCGAAATGGCAGCGGCCGGAAACTTCAAACGATTTTCAACTTTGTCTCTACCACTACAATGTATACAATAGAATGAAAGAGTTGAGGAGCCGCGGGCGGCCGCGCGGCTAATGCAAGTTTTTCAAGCGATGCTATGCATTTCAATGAAGGCAAATCCAGCCCAAGCCGTTGCGCTTATCTTAGTTTCATGATATTAGTGCCATACCAAGATTAGGTGTTCCATACACCATACCATACATACATTGCAAAGTGAAATCTATAGCGTATAGAGTATTACCCACCAATTTGCGTCTCCGTGAGGACTGTACGATCAAACTATAATAATTGACACGCTCTATACAAAATGTTTACACCCGAAAGCAAAAAACTGAATTGTCTTCAAAATTACAGTTGATATCAGGTTATTTAGTGTTTTCTTTGTTTGTTCTCAATTTGTATGCGTCTTGTTTGTTTTTATAGCTGCGGGCACCGATAGCGGATCGTCCCAGGCTTATTTCGAGTTAATAGCATCAATAGCTAAAAAGATATTAAAATTGTATTGTTAACATTATTCAAAATTTCGTGTGTTTTTCCAATAATAATTTCATTTTTAACATGTTTTGTTAGTTTCATCGCATTAATACGAGCGGACCGCGGTCCTACATCGTTTTCCGTTTGTTTGAGCGCGATTGGATCAGTAGTTTTCATTTTATAGGCACATTTTTGAAATTTCGATAGTTCAAAGTGCACTTTATGTGTACCATACCCCATACATTACGTGAACAGCAAAGTGAAATCTACAGCGTAATATAGAGTTTTATTAACCACCGAAATTTGCGTCTCTGGCTAGCGCTGTATGAAACAATAATAATTGACACGCTCTATACTCAATTTTTACAACCGACGTCAAAACACTGAATTTTCTTCAAAATTACAGTTGATTTTCGTCTTGGTGGATTTGGCTGGTAGTTTCACGAGTAAATAGATAGTTCACTATAGGTACACGCACTAGTTTTATGACATCAAGTTTCGCGTACGGCGTGATTTCAATTCAAGAGTTATGTCATGCAATCATTTTATCTTGTAAAACGTGATAATAGTAGTATTGCAAAAGAGCTCACGTAAAGCGAAAATATGTGTTTCTTATAGATATGTCAGAGTTTTACATTGAAAACGGCAAGTCAACGCTGGAAACCTGATAAAAAAATACAAGTTAACAAAATAACCATGAGAGAAAAATTATAGTCATGTGCGGGATCCTACATATTACTATAATTTTTCCTCTCACTGTTAGATTGTAATGTTATTCGCGGAGCATGCATAAATATAAAAAGTACTTATTAATTTAAAAAGTAAAACACCCGACTACATTTTTTTTTATTTTCGTTAATCGTTTGAAGAAAAAATATGTTTTTCCCTCAGAATGTAGCATCTAAAATCCGTCAGTTTAAAAAAAAAATACTTAGTACTACTCGTGTTATCAAGACGAATTTAACAATATTTCAAACATTAAAATTGGTCAAACCGTATAGAAGTTACGAAACTCACATACATACATGAACCCTGGAAACATAACACTACTCATTTTGGGCAATCGTGTAATAAAAAAAATATTAAGAAAAATACGTATCTGGTGTTGGCCACAACCTTCAAGATACATAAAATATAAGCATGTTAAATATTTGTTGATGAAACTGACGATATAAAACAACATTTTAGATTCCTATCTTGTTTAGTTTTGGAGATAGGCCCTAAGAGAAATTACTATTTTTGAGAAATAACCAAAAAGAAAAACAGAAATACTTAAACATATTTGTTAAAGGGTAAAATTGATAAATTGGACGGCAACCCCTCGATTTATTTTCATAGTAAAACATGTAGACTCGACTTAATAATTATATTTAATTTCTGTTTCAATATATATACACATGGTTATTGTTAAAATGCTAACAACCTCTTATGGTTGACTTCTGCTAGTCCTAAGAAACATTTTGGGACTTTTTTTTTTAATGCCTTCTCCGAGCCAAGAGCACCCTCCGCGGTAACTACTGGACCGCGCCGTGGTCCCTTTGATTAGAGTTTTGAATATTTACATCGAGCAAAGTAATTAAAACTATGAAATAATACATTACAGGCACAAGAAACTTTTGACATCAGGTGGTCCTCGTGCTTATTGAGTCAAAAACATATAAAAAAAAAACAAAAGAAAATAAAAATAAAAACATTTTGTTTCAAAACAAAAAAAACAAACATCTCAACATGTTTCTTAGGACTACCAGAATTCAACCCTTAAGAGGTTGTTAGCATTTTACTAATAATCCTGTATTTGTGTCAAGGTTCGTTGAACCAAAATGTCAAAATTTCAGGTTTGTAACTTAATACGTGTTAAAAATGACATACGGAGGATGGGCGGATGACTGCGAAGTCTCATTACTGGAACTCTGTTCTTGCACTTTGTTGATGGAATTGCCTTTTGTTGAGAATGGTAATATTTATTTATTAGGTAGTAAATTAATAATTAAACTGTTGACACCTCAGACTCCCCTGTATGTTGAAAATTCAACAAAATCTTCGGTTTATTCAATATTTATTATGCCCAATTACTTACCGGCAAAGTAGTCGTCTTTAGAATTCCTCGCGCCATATTCTTCATTACTTTTTCTCTTTCTCATAGTCATTAGATATTTGTTTTCTTGCTGAGTATCCAAATAAGTGTTTAAATTATTTTCTGTTATATTTCTATAAATATCTTTATGATTCTGGGTTACATCTTGTCCAAATGCATCTTCAAGGAACTTATTTTTTAAAGCAGAGTTTCCATGTTCCTTAAAGTTATCTGTATAATCACTAATTACTATTGTTATTTCATTATTTGGTAAGCTTTTTGCTCTTTCAGGCGTATATCGTAACTCTTTATCAGTTTGATCCAACTTTATTGTATAAATTTCTTCACTAAACTTAGAATCATCTTCAGTTTGTTTTGATTCTTCACGCGAACTACCTTTACTGTTACTTTTATCGGTGTCACTTGATATAGTTTTACTGAATATGATTTTGTTGATTTCAGATATATTTTTATCTAACGACTCATCTGAATATAAGTTATTATAGTCTGAAATCATATTTTTCTTGAAATATTCATCTGGCAGTAAATTGTTGTTCATGTTTACTTGGTCATGATTCCTGTCAGCTGCTTTTGCTTCCATATTTCTGTAAGGTTTTGGTACCTGAAATAAGAAATAAGTTTTTTTTGAAGAGTTGTCAAGCTGGAGCATTTTATTATTATGATTGATTTCTCAACAAAACATTCACAAAAAATATTACAATAGTTGCAGTTTGCTTAAGATAATAAAACAACACCACTGCGAGCTTGTGTTGTGAAAATTATTTTTCTATTTTTCTTTTAAATCAGTCTCAGAGCAACGAAAAGATAGTTTCACATTAAAAACTCTTTTCGTTGCTCAGAGACTGATTTTAAATATGCGTGGAAAATTACTTCTTAACCACTAGCGTGAAAATGGATTTTAAAATTCAAATTTCTATTCTTATCTAAATATAAATTCTCCTTGAATATTACCAATTCTGGTAATTTTCTTTTTAACTTTAAATATACGTGCTCTAACTATATTATTTACGCTGTTTCTCTTGCATATATAGAATTTTCCTTGTTGGAGTGAGGTGAAAAATTGTGTAATTCGCAGCAATGTTATTTTGTGTCTCGTACTTTTGTTATGCTTTCGATCTTATACTTGATCTTAGGATTCTTTGTTTTCTCAGGTAATTAATTCTCAATCATTAATTTCTCAATTAAAGTACTTACGCCAAATAGGTAACAATTTTGCAGTCGCGCATAACAATTAACTATTATTTTAGAGTGACGTGATTTCCCCACTAAAGGATCGAGCCGATCGGAAAAAGGTTGATTGTTAACGATTAGAGTCACTCTGCGTTGAATGCGGTCAAATAGAAGAAGCTGGCACTGGGGAGTTTCCACCTAGAGTTAATACCAGTACTGTACTTTATTTTTTATTTTAATAGGCAAGCCTTTGACCACAATCTCACCTGGTGGTAAGTGATGATGTGGTCGAAGGTGTTAACAGGCTCAACCTAGATTTACTGGCTCTCAAGGACAGCAGCCGGAACACCGTAAGGTGCTTGGCGACAGATTTTCTACTTGAGGATGGTCGCTAGCCAGGCGGGCATTTGCTAAATGCCCTACCACCATGCGGTGAAGCTCAAGCCCGCAGCGGGATTCGGACTATGGACCTGCTGCGTGGCAGTCCATAGGCAATGCCACTGCGCCATCAATCCATGTGATGTCAAACTTGGCCTTTTAAAGTTGGAAGCGGTGAGCTGACGTGAAGTTTCGTCTCGCCTTTTCGAGCTCAACAAGCTTCCGAAAGGCTAGTTAAGCCTTATTTTTGAAGTGACACCGAAATTGAGTGACGCTCGATATGTCTATATAAGCAAAAGCAATCATGAGATATATTACCAGGAAACAAGTTTAAAATGTTACAGCTATAAAATGACACTGTAGTATGATTTACATTCCTGATAATGGCTTTCAATCTCAGATGGTCTTGTTTTGAGAACTATTGATTCTAGATCACTTGTTTCTTAACAAAAGTGACAGATCTTCAATTCAGATGACAGCTGTCAAATTTAAAAGAGACATTTCGAAACCATTTAAGATATTTATTCAGATGCCAGGGGCCCGATTCTCTTAGCTATTGAATGGTGTTAACGCAAATGAATTGCATGAAAATTGTAGTTTTTGACAGTATCCGTAGTCTGCCCGCTATTTAGGTTCGATCGCAAGTCAGTGGCTTGCTATCAATAGTTTTTGACATATTTGGTATGCTGTAAGCTATTTTGTTGCTATTGCGTTGCTACAGTGGCATAGGTAGCATAGCATAGATTTTAGATAGAATTATAGCTAAATCATTTAAATTTATGTATTTAATGTATTGTTTGCTAGAAATCCACTGTGTTGATGTTTTGACTGATGCTTGATTGATAGAATTTTTATTATTATTTCAGTAGCAACATTTACAAGTCATAGCATAGCCATACGATAGCGATGCGATTGCTATACAACAACGATTAGGAGCTAGAATTAGCAGACTACCGAATTTGACATTAACAGCTGTTCGATCGCAGAAGCATCGCAGTAGTCTGGCGTTTTGTCAATAGCTAAGAGAATTGGGGCCCAGGAATCAAACTTACTTAATCTACTTATCGGAAAATACAGATTGCCACCTAAATACTACCTAGATAGATCTGATTAATATCATCATTCAGGTGAAGATGACAGCTTTTGAACACCAATTGAAACACTTGTTTTGCGAAATAGAGATGTTGAATAGATTTGATAATTTTATAAAGAAATTAATGGTCTAGAATCAACTTTTTGGCTGCAAAACTTTTATAATGTTGACATATTATGTCATCTGGAATGATTCATAAAACATAAAATATCATTATACAGATCGAAAACATGTTTCCATGTATAAAGTCAATATTGGCCCAAAAAAGAAATCAAAACCGAAGAAATACATATAAAGTGTTACTTTTACAGCTGTTGCATCTACATTAAAAGTGCTTTATTTTGGAAACTATTGATCTTAGAATAGTAATTTCCATACAGAACTAAAAAATAAAGACTGTGACGACCATATCATGTCATATATTATTAGCCGATTCTGGAAGTCAAAAAACTACTCCCAATATAGGGAGTATGTTTTTATTTTATTTACCGATAAAGTCTCTTTGAAAACTGTCACATTTTTTTATATGTTTGTGAAGGAACATGCACGAGGCTCACCTGATGTTAAACGGTATCTTCTGCCTATACCAGATGCATTTCATCACAAATGACAAATTGCACTGCGCCCGTTACCCTGAGAAATACGGTTTTTAAGTCTCATCATGTGCCTGTAATCTTACTAGCTCTCAAGAATTGCTGCCGGAATACACTGTTAGGTGCTTGGCGACAAATTTTCTACTTAAGGGTGATCACTAGCCAGGCAGGCATTCGCAGAATTCCTTTCCACCATACGGTGAAGCTCAAGCCCGCGGCGGGATCCGAACCATGGACCTGCTGCACGGCAGTCAATAGCTAATGCCACTGAACCATCACTGCTTCAAAAATACTATTATAAAGACTTCTTCATAATTGCATTATTAGCCGCTAAAAATCCAGATGGCCTTCTAAATAACTAAGCCAGCCACAATTAACAACCTTCTGAATAATACAATCTAAGCTACTAGTTATCGTCAAATGAGATCATTCTAAACCTAAGAATAAAGATAATGAATAGATTCAGGCGTTACTTTGCGGAAATCCATATTTAATAATTACAAATATTTTAAATTATTTTACGAAAACATCAAATTAATATTTTAATAAAACACTTAAAAATACAAAAATATATCTAGTGACTATTCCGCCTAATTTTCCTGCTAAGCCGACGTGACGTCACAAACGCCACGCAGCCAAACTGGAAGAATTTTCGACGCGTTTCGCTTCTACACGAAGCGTCCTCAGGAGGTCTTGACTCTACGAGCGCACGAACGAGAAAACTATAACACTATAATACCTACGAATAAATTTATTCTCAGCTCTAAATACAACTCAGCGTGCCATGTATAGTTCAAACCTATGGGAAAATGCAGTTGAATTGTTTGTATTGTATTGTGAATATTAAGCGTTCTGTATATTATTGAATGTCTTACATATGGGTGCCAAACATGGGCATTGACTCAAAAACATCTTTAAAAACTAAGTTCGTGTCAGAGGGGAATTGAAAGGAGTATGTTGGGCGTGACGCTAAAAGACCGCAAAAGAGCAGCAGACATCAGATCTACAACAAAGTAAGGCGTACTAAAGAAAATAAGACAGTTAAAATGGCGATGGACAGGACATATGACAAGAGAAAGCAGAATGAAATGGACCTAAATTATAACAGAATGGCAGCCACGTGATGGCAAAATAAAAACAGGCAGACAAGCTAAAAGATGGACAGATGATATCAAGATTATTGGAGGGACAATCTGGTCTAGAAAAGCTATCAACAGGGAAGAATGGAAGCAACTGGAAACGGCCTATGTGTCACTGGACACGCTGACCACTAGAGCGGGAAACCAGATGTATTACATTTAAGTTAAACCAATATGCTACTGTGTGTAAAATCATCGTTTAGTATCAGCAATAAAGGCTAATAATAAAATAATAAAAAAAATTGAATTACTTACAAGTAATTAATTTGATTCAATTAATCACCTAATCACTAGTCATCAGCAAAAGAGTCAAAGTTGTTACGTAAAAATATTCATCAGATTTTTTTTTTTCACTTTATATCACATAAAAACAGTTATTTTATTTTTACTTTTTAATAATAAACGTACGTAGTTTTGTTCGTGGTTCACTAACTAACGTGCCTGTCTGCACCAACTCACAGAAAGAGACAGAAATCTTTGGCAATAAAGGATGTCGCCCACTAATGGACCAGGCAGATGAAATCAATTTGGACATAACCTAACAGTGAAGAGTTTCTTAGGAAAGTTACAGTCAACACCGACTAATCAGTTGCCCAGATCTGATCTGAAACTACTCAGTTTTATTTTTATGCTATTGTGACGGAACAAGCCCGTAACTACAGATCTGCGCTGGCAACACTATATTTGTACGGTTGGTATACTGACAGTTCGAGAAAGGCACTTTAGTTTGGGCACTTTAACAGTTTACACTGTAAGCGAAGACCGTGAAGACAGTCTTTATATGAGTGTAAAATATTGCGATTTTATTATTGTAAGATATTGCCGCAGGGCTACACTGGCGGAAAGTGTCTAACTTCAAAGATTATGAGTTGTGGACCAGCTTTGTGTTCTCAACCAAAATAGTGATGGAAAATGTCAGTTTTTTTTCTGCCTAATAGGTTAGCCTTTGACCACTATCCCACCTGATGGTAAGTGATGATGTGGTCGACAGTGTTGTTCGTGCTAACATAAAATTACTGGCTCTCATATACAGGTGCCGTAACACACCGTTAGGCACTTGACGACAGATTTTCTACTTGAGGGTGGTAGCTAGCCAGGCGGGCCACCATTTGCAAAGTGCCCTACCGCCTTGCTATTACGACTGCCATCCTAAGTCGACAACCGACTGCTTATCGGACCGACTGCTTAACGTGCCTACCGAAGTACGGAAGCGCTAAGTAGTAATGTCACTAGCGGTCACCCATCCATCTCATGACCGCGGCGGACGTTGCTTAACTTTGCTGATTAATTAATAACAGCTCAGCAAACTTCGCTACGAGCGCTTCAATTTTGTAGCTGCAGAATTTGATGATAGCATCGTGATTCGTTTTGGCGTAATATGTTATTATTTAGGTATTGCACAGAGTGTTTAACGAAAATCCGATCGTGATGAGATACCATCTGATGTGACGTTCATCGTAAATAAATAAATAAAAGTGTAGAAAAATGAAAAAGATATCCTACTAAAGTGCTTAAGCGTAGAATCGTGTAAGCGCTCAGTTCAAATATATCATATTACTGCTACATTTGGTGATAGTTTTACACGTTGGCAACATAAGCATAATCTCAAGCGCCAACTCTTTAAAGTCCCATTTCGCACTTAGTCTGGTCTTACGGTATCAAGATTCAATCTTTACCATGACACTTTGAGCAGTTAGACGTCTTTCATCATGCTTATAACACCAACCATGATCTTTATAAAAGCATCACATAAACGAAATAAAACTTTGGTCTTTTTGCATCCGTCGAGTTTAGTAGAAAGCCAATACAACAAATATGTGAACACCATTTTAGTTTTAAGAAAAATTTACCGCCCTTATCGCGTTTAAGTCACATCAATACTGGTCGTGAAAAGCACTTGTAATCATTGACTATCAATATATTGATTACTGCTTTTTAAGAAAAAAAAAAAGCCAGGCTCAAACAACGCAAAAGAATTCTTACCTCCTACTCACTATCGTATTTAACTCTAACCAACACTGATTATAATTGGCAAAGACATTCATGGGCTATTAAAAATTTATAGCAAAATAATCTGCAGCATTAATGTTTTTAATTCGTAAAACTGCTGAGATTGTGTCAACGACGACCTTAATAGGAAATGTGCTGTACACGTGACTTACGCCACAAAATAAGTATTGGTTACAGATGTGAATATTCATGCTATGTTACCCATTGACATACACACAAACACACATATATCATCATGCCTTTGTATCCCTAAAGAGGTAGACAGATGAGTATTGTACTGTATCGGCCGGATAATCCACTGCTGAACACTGTTAAGAGGGGATTTGCCATAATCCCCACGTTTGGGAAGTGTCTTGGGGATCGTAGTTTAAAATAGCAGTTTTAGGCGCTGCAGCTCACCTCCCGCTGTTTGTAGCTTGCCAGGCGGACATTCGCAAAATAATCCTACTCCTACTCAGCTATATCGACTGCCATCCATATGGCTTAACGGACCCTCCAAAGTACGGAAGCGCTCAGTAGTAAATGCTACTAGAGGTCACCCATCCAACTCATGACCGCAGCGGACGTTGCTTAACCTAGTCGATCGGTTAAAAACGGCTTTTTTTACTGTCCAGCACCCGCTTCCATAGCATAATTGGTAATGCACCAGGACGGTTTTCTGGGGGTTGCGGGTTCAAGTCCCGCTGGAAGTTATCTTTTTCCATCCGTAATAATTTCTATGTTTTAAACCTAGCCTGCACCAGGTCACTTGTGAGCAGGGGGTGCGAAAAATACCCGGAAGAAAACTTTGAAAAAGATGACCCGTGGCCCTGGCAAAATATTAATTATAAAACCAGTCAAAAATTGGCATTAATTTTGTATTCATTGGATATAATTTAATTGTACTACTAACGCCATCTGTTAGAAAACCACAGAGCTAATATCGCTGCAACAGAACCAAACTCAATACTCAAATACATCGTAGTTAACCTACTTAATACTAGATGACACCACCTTAATCAGGTTGTAAAATAACGGCGGAGTTTGGCGGGAAAGCAACAACGTCATACAGCCCTTTTTTGTTTTTATTGTTTTATTCGTGGCACTTCGAGAGTTTTTATGTTATTACTCATTGTAATAATAGTTGATTATTAACTGTTCGTGAATTATTTACCGAAGCATATATTCATACATAAAAAATAATAAATTAATACTATCTTCAAAATTATTACCCGGTAGATTACTCACAAGTTAGGGCTCGCCTAATTGTTCTCTCTATTTCGCTAGCTTAGCATTTTGATAGTATAAACTACTAGAATAATGTTGATAATAATTCAATGGGAAAAATTTGGAGGTGTGCTCTACATAAGCAAGAAATAATCATCGAGTTCCAGCAAAACGTTTTGCGTGGTCATAAACAAATAAATTTAGGTTTTGATACTTGAACGTCTAGAACCGTCAGTTTTAGAAGGCGGTTATGAAAGACAAAATCCACGGTAAAGACTTGCGAAGCCCTAATTAAAACTCTTTGCTTCGTGAGAATTTCCTTTACCCTTTGTTCATACGAGTTCCACATCTGCTATTATAATTATCTATGCAATCACGTGTATAAGAACAAAAGAGACACATGTTTAAAAACCCCTTCGAATTTCCATTATTTACAATGCTTTTATGCCAGAGGCCACGCATTTTACATTCTGTTATGTTTTTTGACTAGAGACATCATCGTAGTCGTCTTAGCATTTGTTTTCAAACCATTATTTCAAAGTTCAAAGTTGTTTATTGCTTTCATGAGTGCATTTGATGGATACAATATTTAACAGAACATACATGAAACCCATTTGGGCGTAGCATCATTTTATACAATCAAATACATGAAATATTACAGATGAAGTACATATTACCAACGTGAAACAGACCTATATTTGAAGCTGAAACATTGTCAATTTATTATAAACAATTTTAATCGTGTTTTTTTTTTGTTTTTATCCTTGCTTATATTATGTTAAATTATATTGATTATTAATAAAATTATGTTGAATGTCAAGAAAAAATATAAAAATTATGTGAATTTATCATTATAATATTCTGTTAGATTGTAATAGCATTTTTCTATTAGTAATGTTTTAATTTTATTTATAAATTTGTTCGTATTTGATTCACCTCTTATCTCGTTTGGTAAATGGTTGTAAACTTTTATCGCGTTAACATAAGGGCTATTTTTATACATATTGATGCGGCTTTTAGGTTGGGCTAATTGATTTTTTTGGTTCATTCGGGGGCCGTATACTCGATTTTGCTTTGTATCTTTAAATATGTTTGGATTTTTTCTAACAAATTTACATAATTCTAAAATATACATGCTAATTATTGTTAAAATTTTTAATTGTACAAAGTGTGGTTTGCATGAGTCAGTATTGTTAATATTCACTTTGATACGTATTAGCTTTTTTGCTTGATTAGTAAATCTTCGATGTTAGTACCATTTCCCCACAGGATAAGTCCGTAATTTAACCATTTATTTATTTATTACTACATTATTTATTACTAGCTAGCCCATTGGTTTCAACACGTAGAAAACGAAGAGAAGTGATATTAATAGTCATGATAAAGAGTATACTGTGTTTATTTTCAAACTGTAATATTCCAAGTTTCATTCAATTCAGTTCAGCCGTTTCGCTTTGAAGTAGTAACAAAAACACAAAATATTAGTGTGAAGAACTAACTTTTTGGTTATCTTGAGACCCTTTTCACCCTTATCCCACACTACGTGGGGTTGGCGCTACATGTTATCTACTTCTACTGTTTTTTTTATTGCTGATAGGTTGGCCTTTGACCACAATCTCACCTGATGGTAAGTAAACATGTGGGAAAAGATATTAAAATGCACAACCTAGAATTACCACCTCTCCAGAACATCTGCCGGAAAGAAGCTAACTGTCATAAGTGATAATGAGGTAGAATATGTTGGTCAGGCTAATCTAGAGAACTTACTGGCTCTCAAGGACAGGTGCCGGAACACACTGTTTGGTGCTTGGCAACCGATTTCCTACTTGACAGTTGTAGCTAGGCAGTTGGACATTTGCAAATTCCCTGTCACCAGGGTATATCGACTGCCATCGCAAGATAACAACCGGGACCGACGGCTTAACGTGCCCACCGAAGCACGGAAGTGGTCAGTAGTAATGTCACTTGCGGTCGCTCAACCAACTAATGACCGCGGCGGACGTTGCTTAACTTAGCTGACCGGTTAAGAACAGCTAAGCAAACTTTGCTACGAACGCTTCGAAAGTTCTACTCTTCTTAAACCCCTGTAAATTTTTATATACTTACACACATGAATAATTAAGATATTTATTTTACTAGAGTAAGTAAGCATCGACTGATGCTACAATTTTATTCTATCGAGATAATTTTAAGGAAACTTGTTTCAAAATTAACTTGGCCCTTGAGAATTATATCAAGATTAAGTTAAGTTATATCAAGAGATTACTAAGATTAACTAATTTAGTATTATTATTATATTATTTATACACCATACACATTTTGCAAAGAATCTACTCAAAAAAGCTATTTAACACTTGTCACTGCCTTTTTTTTTATGTTATTGTGACAGAACAAGCTCGAGGCCCACCTGATGTTAAATGGACTAACCTCTGCCTATAACAGATGCATTTCGTCAACACTAATTGCACTGCGCCCGTCACATAATGTATTATCTAAGATTTGTAAATGGTTCGCCGCTAATAATCTTCTCTTATTCAAAAAAGACGAAATGTTTAAAGTTTTCTTTACCAAATGTTCCTTATGTTGAACCAAACATAAAGCTTGGCCCAGATAAACTCCCTATTGACAAAGCGACAGTCTTCCTGGGAATCAAAATGGATTCCACTTTACAGTGGGATACCAAGTCTGTATATATTTGAAAATATTATGTATGTTCGTAAAAATTTGAGTAAATTTAAATGAAACAGTGACAATCACGATTACAATACTAGGAATAAAGATAAAATAGCGGTGCCATGGTTTTAAATTAGCAAAGACAAATAAAAGGTCCTTCTTAGGTAATTGTGTACGGTTTTATAATAAAGTTCCCAAACATATTACAACGCTCACAGAAGGGAAATTCAAGTTGCATGTGAAAAACATATTGATTAAAAAATCCTACAACACAGTTTCTGATTACTTAAACGACAAAAATGCCTGGACAATTCCGCCTCTGCCAAGCTATTGCCTGTCACCTACATAATTTAAACAAATATTGTAATAACTCTTTTATATAGTAAGTATGATACACATTGTTACAAGATGTTTAAAAGAATGGCCCCGAGTTTCTTGCCCGTTCTTCTCGCAGTGGATCTATACAATTTATTTGCTGAACGTGGCAGTACAATGTAGAATATTTCAATACTAAAATTTGTAATTGACCTTCATAAGAGCGTCGTAGACGCCTAAATTGAATATATGATTTTGACTTTGACTTTGACATGAGACATAGTTGTTAAGTCTCATGTGCCTGTTATTTCACTGGCTCTCAAGGACTGCTGCCGGAACACACCGTTAAGTGCTTGGCGACAGATTTTCTACTTGAGGGTGGTCGCTAGCTAGGCGGGCATTCTCAAAATGCCCTTCCACCATGCGGTGAAACTCAAGCCCGCGGCGGGATTCGAACCATGGAGCTGCTGCACGGCAGTCCATCGCAAATGCCACTGAGCCATCACTGCTTCAAAAGCTGCCTTAACTAGCAGCCATCGTAATGACAACATAACAATGCTATCGTGAAGTCATTATGCCGATATAGTGATGATACTTACCCCCAGAAAGATAGAATGACTCCTTGTCAGACACTTCACAAGAAATTGACAGTTTTTATATAAATAGTAAAACTTGCAGTCTTCAACCGCGCTCAAACTCGACTACATAATTGATTCGTGATAGTTTATGAATTGTGCAACCATTTTATAAGATAAGTACTTAATGTTATTAAATAAAATTATTGAAACGTGTTAATTCAACAATCAAATACATATGGAAGAACAAACGATGTTTGTATAACAATCAGGTTTGTCTTGGGTCAGTTTCACAATGTTCCAATAAAGTTCCGGTTTGTTAACCAACAAATAAATTGACTGCACGATCTGTATAACAAATATATCTTTCAAATTAATTAGCTATAAGTTAGTTAACTATCGAACTGACAATGCCGTATTGGTACGGTTTTTGTACCTCACTATAATATTCTTTAAACAATGTAATTTTTCAACACCCTTGCTCGTAAAGTGAGCTTTTTTATGTCGTTCTTAGGGCCATAAACCGAACTATAACACCCTCGTGCATAATATTATTATACACTAGTGCGTAATAGAATTATCACTACAAAGTTAAGTTAGTACCTAACTGCAAATTATATGCGAGCATACTGAGCATTTTCAATTTAACCGGGTTATACAGATTTTTAACATCAAAGAGGTTTATATGTAATCAACTACCATAAACTTGCCACGAGCACAAAAAAAAAAAATTGGGCGCTATTTTCCATAATTTTCGTATGTTGTTTGTATCGCATTTGTGCAATATAATATATTTTTTTCCTCGCATTAGTGTTGAAAAAGTGCGTATGATACTCGTGAGCAACTTGCTCATTATACACTCGGATGATTTACAACCTCCTTTATAATGAGCTACTTAGCTCACTTGTATCATAATCTACTATTGCAAAATCAATTCTAATTTTAAACTGTCGATATTTTTAAATACTTTTTGATGACTGTTTTTAACATTACGTTGTTTATAATTTTATGAAATGCTATGTAAGCTTTTTCAGCATAATATAACAAAACAGGTTTGTCAGTAAGTCAGTCGTGTTGGCTGTATCACAAAAAAAGAAGGCCTGTTTTTCAGGAATATCCTTCTCACATGTGAGAAGTGACATGCTGCTCATTTGGCGACTGTTCCTTTCGTCGTTGCTCATGACTCTCGCAGGAAGAGATGGAGGGATGCGAATTCTAGACAAGTATCACACAGGGCTTAAAATTTATATTGTCAAGAAAAATAAAACATTTGTATTCAAAGAATACTCTCATGTTAGCAGCGTGTAGTCTTTTGGCTGATTGATGAAAGGTAATATGAAATTTTCGTAGGTCCTTCTTTTAAAATTATTATTTTCTTTTATTTTTTTTTATGTTATTGTGACGGAACAAGCTCGAGACCCACGTGATGTTAAGCGTAACTTTACTTATAACAGATGCATTTCATCACAAGTCATGAATTGCACTGCGCCCGTCACTTCGAGGCATAGTTGTTAAGTCTCATGTGCCTGTAATTTCACTGGCTCTCCAGGAACTGCCGGAACACACCGTTAGGTGCTTGGCGGCAGATTTTCTACTTGAGGGTGGTCGCTAGCTAGGTGGGCAGTCGCAAAATGCTCTTATCGCAAATTAGCATTGTCACAGAATATATACTCAAGTAGTTTTGTTGAGATATTGCTTAACCACGTTCAAAACCAAATCATCCAAAATCACACACAAAAACCACACTCTTTTAATCAAAATACTTTCCTTGAGTTATTTGAATCATAGAGCATGATTTTTGCCATTTCATCTGACCTATAAATTATTAGCAGCTTTAACCGATGGATAGGCTAAATCAATGATTGTTAAATGAAAATAATTTTTCGGAATTTACTCGAACAATATGAAAAAGGCCCTATGTAGTAGAGAGTAAATCAGCTTTGAGTTAGTAAGCAGCTCGTTAGTAGCAAACTATAAAGATAAAACAAACGACCGATGATGTAAAATTTTCAGCCTATAAAGAAATGTTTTGTAACAAGAGGTACTATAAAGTGTATACTAGTGTATATGAAGCAGTGATGGCTCAGTGGCATTGGCTATGGACTGCCGCGCAGCAGGTCCATGGTTCGAATCCCGCCCAGAGTTTGAGCTTCACCGCATGGTGGAAGGACATTTTGCGAATGCCCGCCTGGCTAGCAACCACTGTCAAGTAGAAAATCTGTCGCCAAGCACCTAACGGTGTGTTCCGGCAGCAGTCCTTGAGAGCCAGAAAAATTACAGGCTAATGAGACCTAACAACTGGACGTCTCAGTGTGACGGGCACAGTGCAATCGATGTTCACGAAATGCGTCTGTTATAGGCAGAGGTTAGTCCACTTAACATCAGGTGGCCCTCGGGCTTGTTCCGTCACAAAAACATAAAAAAAAATACATGGAGACTGACTTGTCCAAACACTGAATTCCCAAAAATGTTGTCATCTCAGAAACAGTGGGACCGGCCCCTATGCGAGCTAGCACGGAAAGATCTTTTAAATACATGTCCTAGTATCGCAGATCGTGCTCGTATTCTTGCAGTTTCTGTGTGGGAATCTGGTCTTTGGTTACAAGGCATTCCTTCTTACAAAACTGGTAGTCTTATAGATCCTTCCGCTTTTCGTCTCGCTATGAGCTTACGCTTGGGTGCAAGTAGAGGGCTAGAGCATTTGGACTGCCTGTGAGTCTGCAATGACTTGTAGGGATCTAAATGCTTATTTTGTAGTAGCTGTAGTGTTGTTTATAATTCGTAGTATTTTGTTAATAAAGGCATACCAGCATAAAAAAAAATAAGTTTTATTTTTTTATTTTTATGTTATTGTGAAGGAACAAGCTCGAGGCCCACCCGATGTTAAGCGGAGTAACCTCTGCCTATAACAAATGAATTTCGTCACAAGTCACGAATTGCGCTGCGCCCGTCACCTTGAAACGTAGTTCTAAGTCTCATGTGCCTGTAATTTCACTGGCTCGCAAGGACTGCTGCTGGAACACACCGTTAGGTGCTTGGCGACAGATTTTCTACTTGAGGGTGGTCGCTAGCCAGACGGGCATTTGCCCCCAAAATGCCCTTCTACCAAGCGGTGAAGCTCAAGCCCATAGCCAATGCCACTGAGCCATCACTGCTTCAAAAAACCTATACCCATCTCTATTTAAACTGCTCTCGTCTTCGCTTTCGCCGGCCTGTACTGTGCTGTATCAGCCGGATCGTTCACTGCTGAACACAGTCTTCCTCATAATGGGGGATTGCCATCATGCCATGTCATCACGCTTGGCAGGTGTCCTAGGGATCACAACCGGTATATTACCCTTAGTCGCCTCTTACGACACCCACGTGTACCAAGGAGGGGTAGAGGGGGTGAAATTCTAGCCCCCACAGGGCATGCCGTATTGTTGGCGAAAGCAAGACACAACTATACTTATGAAACGAAATATATTAGGTAATTTTCCAGCTAACTGGATGTTCGGAAATTCATATCAGCATAGATAAATGTTCTCTATGATATCAGTGACTCTGTAATATTGAATACATGGCGCAAGTAAAAGCAATATTTGCAATAATAACAAATGTTTTAAAACATACATATATTTTTTTATTTTTATGGTCATTTATTTCAACTATAAGTCATATAAATACAATATTATACATTATAGATTACATTTTAAAATTAAATTACATTAAATGAAATGCCATACAATATAAATAAATACAATTAAAAACAATAATAATCTATCTATATATATAAGAATCAAAGTCCTGGCTCACTAACTGACAGACAACGCACAGCCGAAACCGCTGGTCGCAGAGACTTGAAATTTAGAGGGTGTCTGTATGCGTAGGGGTGTACTAAGAAAGGATTTTTCGAAATTCAACCCCTAAGGGGGTAAAAATGGGTGAAAATGTTTATATGAAAGTCCTTTGTGTTTGAACTTACAGTTCTGAAAATTAGTAATCGGATAGATCATTCAAAATAAAAATTACATGTTAAATTTTTTCTCGACAGGGATTACTTAAGGCGTTGAAATTGGGGATGAAACTGTATGGAAAGGTCATTGTTTTTGAAGTGATAGTGATGAAAATTGGTATCCGGATAGAAATTTTAAAACCCAAAAACCCTGGCGCTCATCCTATTCGTCCATCTATCATATTGACGTATGTTTTGAACAGTAATAGGCAAACAATCAAAATTTAAACAAGTAATATTTAAGAAAGAAATAAAATAAAAACTAGCTAACTAATTTTTTAATTTTTTTATGCTTGATAGGTTAACCTTTGACCACCATCTCACCTGATGGTAAGTGATGATGTGGTCGAAGATGTTGTTCAGGCTGACCTAGAAGTATTGGCTCTCAAGGACAGCTGCCGGAACACCCCGTTAGGTGCTTGGCGACAGATTTGAGGGTGGTAGCTAGCCAGGCGGGCATTCGAAAATCGCCCTACCACCATGCAATAACGACTGCCATCCTAAGACAACAACCGGGACCGACGGCTTAGCGTACCCTCCGAAGCACGGAAACGCTCAGTAGTAATGTCACTAGCGGTCACCCATCCAACTCATGACCACGCGCGACTATGCTTAACTTTGCTGATCGGTTGAGAACAGCTAAGTAAACTTCGCTACGAGCGCTTCAAAACTAATAAAACTTTAGTGTGAAAATTAATAATAATATTGTATCTATTCATTAAGATAATTTTTATTAAGATATTTTTCTAAATTAATTAACACTTATAATATAATACGTTAGTTTTACAAAGCATGGAGGGATAACTACGCGCTGAGCATCAGAATTTGGGTGAGACGTCCGTCGCGCGTCGAGTATGACAGGATGACAGGCAAGTCGAGTATAGTGTTGCGATCCATCACGTGGTGTCTCACCACTAAGCTCGGATCAAGGTTACTTAAGGGTGAACTGGCCGGCCCGTTCTCTATACAAACGCCGTAGGGTGATTACTCCCTTATTTGAGGATTTAGGTCCAAAACAAAGCATAATACCGAATGATCTCGTCATTGCCTAGGCTTGTATGATGCCGAAATTTTAATAAGATAATTAACTTGAGAGTTATGAGCTTCGAAACATTTTCATATAACAATTTCGAGGCTCATAACTATCAACATAATTATCTTTTTAAAATTTCGGCATCATAGAAGCCTAGATAATGACGAGATTAATCGGTATTATAGTAATTAAACAACTTTAAACGGTTTTAATCGCGTATATTTATCATTATTTTTATCCCGACGTTTCAAACACTTTGCAGTGATCGTGGTCACGGGGTGACTAATTGGTTTTATTTGTCACATGAGTTATTAAGAAAATTATTTGTTCTACCGTCCGAACATTTTTATATTAATCATAACGTTCCCTATTCACGCAGTATTCGCTCACAGTGTCCAGAGGACTTGCAGATTTGTGTCGGCCTTGAGATTTAATTAATTTGATGACAGGATCCCAAGCAGGTGGTACTTGCATACCATCATCTCTATTGAAATTTGGGTATTTTTTGATTTCAATAGCCTCGCGTAACATTCTTGGCATAAACCGGGTCTCTCTGGCGAGGATTTGTGGGTTGTCGAACCGAATGTAGTGGTTGGGCTTGTCCTGGGCATGTTCACAAACCGCAGACTTCGTCGAGCGTCTGTTCTTCATGTCAGCAATGTGTTCTTTTACCGGGATACCAATGCTCCTCTTTGTTTGCCCAATGTATGACAGCCCACATTCACAATCAAGTTTGTAAACACCTGCATCTTGTAGGGGAATATTGCACTTAACAGGTCTTAAAAATTGGTTGATCTTCTTGTGCGGCTTAAAGTAAGTTTTTATTGAAGCTCGTCTTAAGATATTACCAATTTTGTCCGTGACACCCTTGATGTAAGGTAAGATGGCAGGTTGTCTCTCAACTGTGGAAGGCTTGGGCTGGCTTCTGTGACGCATTCTTGGGAGTTTGTGATTATTGCTTCGCAGTACTTGTTTTACATACTGAAGCTCCTCCTTGAGATGGTCAGTGTCGCAGATGCCATGTGCTCTCTGTAACAAAGATTTGCCTACGGTAGCCAACTGACATGGATGGTGATGGGAGTTACCATTGAGATATTTATCTGTATTGATTTACTTGGCTGCGTGGCGTTTGTGACGTCACGTCGGCTTAGCAGGAAAATTAAGCGGAATTGTCACTAGATATATTTTTATATTTTTTAAGTGTTTTATTAAAATATTAATTTGATGTTTTCTTAAAATATTTTAAAAGTATTTGTTATTATTAAAAGACATGTACTTAGTAATTATACAAATTTTGGAAACCGATGAAGCATTTAACATAAAAAAAGTATTTTAAGCAATAATTGATTACTTTAGTATTCACTAATAAAACACTTTTTTATGCGCGTACATATTTACGCATATATTCAAGCCTGAAAAAAATAGTGTAAGATTTTTTTGTTTTTAATTGCCACACTGGCGGGATCGTCGACATTTTCCAGCTGACGCCATTTTTGCTTGTTCGTAAATCGTATTTAGATTGGAATGTGTTTCTCGCCGGTCATTTTTCTTATAATTGTAAATCTCCTTGTTATTTATTATTGTTTTTATCGTTTATAGTTATTTTTAGAGAGTTGTGGTCAGTTTTTGTTTATTGTTAGGAATTATTTATTTTCGTAATATGGAGGCTCCCAGATAGCTCTAACCGGGCTCTTCAACAACAAAAGATATTGTATCTCCTGTTAAGAAACGTGTTCGCAAATTTTAGAGTGCTTCCAAAAAGTTGATGGTGATGAAGGCATATAAACACACATCTATAGCGTGGCCAAAAGACGAGTATTACTCTTTTTTATGTTATTGTGACAGAACAAGCTTGAGGCCCACCTGATGTTAAGCGGACTAACCTCTGTCTATACAGTCTCATTTGCCTGTAATTTCACTGGCTCTCAAGGACTGTTGCCGGAACACACCGTTAGGTGCTTGGTGACAGATTGTCTACTTGAGGGTGGTCGCTAATCTGGGGAACATTCGCAAAATACCCTGCCAACATGCGGTGAAGCTCAAGCCCGCGGTGAGATTCGAACTAGGGACCTGCTGCGCGGCATTCCATAGCCAATGCCACTTAGCCATCACTCCTTCAAGTGTCCGAAAAAACCGCGGACATGTTGGGAATATCGTCAGTTTCAGTCAGAAGGATAGTCCGCAAAAGTAAGGGAATCGGTGAGTTCACTTTGCCAAGATCACTTTTCACGCTATAGGTACGGCAGATTGTTCAAAATTTTTTCAAGATAGCAAAATTCATAAGTGTAATATAGTAAAGGTAATTAATACTTTTGTACTTAGTTACTCACCAAAATAAGAAAACATATACCTCCTCAAGCACAAGTCACACAATCCAATCCGAAACTTCGACCGTTGAACAAGGTTCCAAAGGGGGGATTTGCTATAATCCCCACGCTTGGCAGGCGGATCGCAGTAGAATTTGTTAGTTCTCTAGAAGGTGCTGCTTCCCACCTTCCGGTATTTTTGTGTCCTAACGTCCCATGGGATGCTGGGTTATAATGTCACCCCCGTTTCTTCCCGTGGGTGTCTTAAGAGGCGACTAAGGTAAATATATATATACGGTATATATGTGTGGAATTTTTTCAATTTAATAAAAATGTGTGAAACTTAGCGCAGCAGGGAACGCCGTTAAGAATTATGTAAAAACATTTTCAAGAAAAAATATTGAATACCCCTGACTATTCAGTTTGACAATGACATATATTGACATTTCTTTGTTTACCTTTTTGATCTCGAATTAAAAACCAGAGTATATTGACAATTCCGCCTAATTTTCCTGTTAAGCCGACGTGACGTCACAAACGCCACGCAGCCGAACTGGAAGAATTTTCGACGCGTTTTGTTTCTACACGAAGCATCCTCAGGAGGTCTTGACTCTACAAGCGTACGATCGAGAAATAATATTTGCAACACAATGCTGCATTTTATTGAAATCGCTTGACAATGCTTCATTACTGCTGCACGATAAGTATTGCTCATTGCTCAAAAAACTACCTATCATATCAATGATTTTTGTATGTATGTTATTCTATATAGTGCCTTCTCGCATAGATCTTATTAAGGGACATGAAATAAAATGGATAAATACTGAACATGAGCAACGAGGCAATAAATTCATACAATGGCAATTTATTTTGAAGCAGTGATGGCTCAGTGGCATTGGCTATGGACTGCCGTGCAGCAGGTCCATGGTTCGAATCCCGCCGCGGGCTTGAGCTACACCGCATGGTGGAAGGGCATTTTGTGAATGCCCGCCTGGCTAGCGACCATCCTCAAGTAGAAAATCTGTCGCCAAGCACCTAACAGTGTGTTCCGGCAGCAGTCCTCGAGAGCCAGAAAAATTACAGGCTAATGAGACCTAACAACTGGACGTCTCAGTGTGATGGGCACATTGCAATTCGTCGTTGACGTAATGCGTCTGTTATAGGCAGAGGTTAGTCCACTTAACATCAGGTGGGTCTCGGGCTTTTCCATCACAATGACATAAAAAAAGACGGGTTGCACTCCGGGAGTGCCGGCAGAAGTGAAAACTTGATTATTAATTAACGTTGAGCATGTTTGATATTTTGGAATGGTTAGGGAATAATTTTGCACCAATTGCTTTATCAGTATAAAAGTACTATCATTTATGTGGTAGAATACAATATTCATTTATTGCGCTATCGTACACAAACATGACAATTTATATTACATTAAAAATTTAACACTTTAAAACTATTACAATTATTTTACATTAAAAAGTTTATCTCTCCGAAAAATCAACTTTCATCCATAATTTCAACGACTTTTTCACCATCATCATTACCAGAACTATCATCGCCAACCTCTAAAACTGATACGATAGGTTTATGGTAGCTGAAGTAAGAAACGAACAGTTTTGATTCGATCCTATTTAAATGTCTAATAAAGACCGCATCAATAGTAGTTTTGTATTTCGTTGTGCTAAGATTGCGATCATTCGACATAGTTAAACCAAATTCATTATTTAAAAATTCAATTAATAGTTGATTTTTATCGTCTGCGAAGTTTATGTTGAAATCTCCACTCAAAATCATTGGCAATTCATCAAAGCTTTTTCCAATTCTTTTTTTAAGCAATGCAGATGCATCATGAGAATAAATGAATAAATGTTCATACAAGAAGTCTCGTATAGCACGCAATGACTTATCTGGAGAGATGTAAACGGCAACCATAATTATGAACTGATTATCACCAGAGTGGCAACGACTTATACAAATATCACCGATATCAGAAACAGTGGCATTAAACATGCTGTTGTATTTCACGTGCACATCCATATAATTTGTGCAATAATGAACTGTGTTCATATTTTGATAAATAGCTACTCCTCCCGCGGGACGATTATTTCTTCTGAAACTCGCAACAAAGTTGAAATTCGGAATGTCAATTATTTCATTGTTACCCATATGAGTTTCTGATAAAATTAACACATTCATCTTTTTAACAAGAGCGTCAATTGCTAGATCATCTACATGCGCACGTAAACTCTGACAATTGAATGAAAAAATAGACAATCTATTATTCTTAGAAATAAAATCTACAAGTGGTTTGGTGATGGTTTGCAAAGGATTTTCACGTAAACGTTTCAATTCAATTGATAAATCTTCTCGATGAGTTGTTGATCTCTTTTGATTTTTTGTTGCGTTTGAATCTTCCACCTGTGCGTTTCCTACTCTGCCATGATGAAATTTCCAGCTCGCCCTTGTGTCGTCTTCAGTGACTAAGAACAAACCTTCTATACTAGTTACTCTTGATAGCGCAACGTACACCAATTATCTTGAATGAGAACGATTGTATTCATAAACGATAGCATCAAACGTACCTCCTTGGGATTTATGAATTGTCATCGCCAAAGCCGAAATCAGTGGAAAATGTTTTCTTTTTGCTACTATAGTTTTATTTCTGTTGAGTGGTATTGACGATGATTGTAAAGAAATTGGAACAGCGTCTTTGTCGATTTTCAAGCGTGCAATGTCGCTTCTAAATTTTGTTGCACGTTTTTGACCAATGGATTTTGAGAATTTGAACCAAAGTCTTGTGATTTCATCATTTTTATCAGATTCTATGAGTAGTAATTTTCCTACAGTGCCATTAGATAAACCATCAGCGACATCTATGTTTATGGTTATCATATAGGGTCGGTTAGGAACTAGAACTAGTTCATAAGGTAATCCACCAGTCTCGTCAGGTTTCATTTTATGTAACTTTTGCCTTACAAAATTTTCTTGTTCTGCATTATGACAACCAACGAAAACATCCGATGCCAATGAAACAATTTTATTTTCAAAACTGTTCAAAATTGTACTGTTGTATTCATTAACCTTATTATTCGTGAACTAATTATTAATTTTATTTTAAACTATATCAAAACACCTTTTACATTAAAATAAAAATATTTCAAAACTCCAATAGAAGTATGAAATCCCATATAAACTCTCAATACAATAAAGAACCATACTGTAGCCACAAAAGCAAATTCACCCTACTGCCATAAAAAGGTGGTACGGGCAGAATGGGACCAAGATTCTGAGTCACTTTTGTTTAGGAACCCCACTCGTAGGTGCTTCGGTTACCGCGGGCAGTTGCCATGGAGACCAGTCGGTGACGTGGAAAATACTCTTGAGTCGGAGCTCGGCCTTCGGCCTCGCAAATTACTAACATGGCTCGGCCTGCGGCCTCGCCAAGCGCTCGCCCTTCGGGCTCACGCACCATGCGCTCGGCCTTCGGCCTCGCGAGCCGAAAATTCGGCCTTTGGCCTCACCAGGAGCTCGCCCTTTGGGCTTGCTAAACACTATCATAGGACAATAATTCCAAATTCAGTCCAAAATCCCACAAAAACTCCTAATACGGTCGAAAAATGAGCACTTTGTATGGCGGCCATCTTGAAATCCGCCATTTTGGATTTTTGACAGATGTCATTCGACTGCTCTCCCGATTCCCTATGACATTTGGTCAAGCACTCCCTACCTATCTCTTACCGTTTTCGAGATACGTGATTTATCTGCACTTGGGAGACGTCATCGAAAAAAAATTTCATATTTGGAATAAGGACGTCCAGAACAACCTAGATATAAAATTTAAGCCAAATCGGAGTACTTTTTTTTACTTGGCAGACGTCATCGAAAAAAAAAATTAGATTTGTGATAAGGACACCCAGAACCACCTAAATATCGAGTTTCAGCCAAATCGGAGTATTTTTTTTTACTTGGCAGACGTCATCGAAACAAAAAATTTTGATTTAGAATAAGGACGTCCAGAACCATATAAATATCGAGTTTCAGCCAAATCGGAGTAACTTTTTTTACTTGGCAGACGTCATCGAAATAAAAATTTCGTATTTGGAATAAGGATGACGAGAACAACCTATATATCGATTTTCAGCCAAATCGGTGCAAGTCTGAGCTCGGCCTTCGGCCTCGCAAGTTACTAAGACGGCTCGACCTGCGGCCTCGCCTAGCGCTCGCTCTGCGGGCTCGCGCACCGTCCACTCGGCCTACGGCCTCGCGGCCCGAAAGTTCGCACTTTGGCCTCACCAAAAGCTCGCCCTTCGGGCTCGCTACACTGACAGTAGGACAATTACTCTAAATTGAGTTGAAATTCCCACAAACACTCCTAATACAGTTGATATTGTAAGGTTAAATACTCCAAAAAATGTATGAAGAATGAGAGTAGCACATTTGACAGGTGTCATGCGACTGCTCTCCCTATTCCCTATGACATTTGTTCAAACACCCCCAACATATCTCTTACCGTTTTCGAGATACGTAGTCCAGCTTTACTTGGCAGGCGTCATTTCTAGGGTTTTTAATTTTTCCCCTACTCAGCTAAGCCCCTTAGTCATTTTTGTAATACATTACTATAACCGTACTCAACTCTTTCTGGTAGAACCAGCTACTTTTTTGAGGGATCGAAGGATTTTGTATGGCGGCCATTTTGAAATCCGCCATTTTGGATTTTTGACAAATGTCATCCGACTGCTCTCCCGATTCTCAAAAGGTAATTCCATCTGTTTTGTAATTGGATGTTTTACTATTTTCCCCGCACCATTTAATGGCGCATGTAGGCATTTTTATTGCACTCAATGGCCACGATCGTAAAAAAAATATTTTTTACCGAGACATACGTACGGATCAAGCTTCTGGCCGCGTACTGTTTATGTGCGCTCATGCAATGACTTAAGTGTGTCCGCGCCGCAGAGAGGGGATAGCTGTCTACTCTCCATCCGTCTTACGCTTTTTCGATCAGGTCGTGTCCTGACGCGAGTTTAAGATTTTATACCCATTACAGAAAAAGTGCTCAACGCCGCTAAAGAAGTTTTCACTTCAAAAAAAAATGAAAAATAGTTGCTGAAAATGAACGAGGTTTAACTGGTAGCGGCTCGCAATCTTTCATATCTTTCTTTTTTCTTCATTAAAAAAAAATATGAACAGGAGTATATTGATATGAAGTATATTTCGAAGCGTTCGTAGCGAAGTTTTATTAGCCATTCTGAATCGATCAGCAAAGTTAAGCAACGTCCGCCGCGGTCATGAGTTGGATGGGTGATCGCTAGTGACATTACTACTGAGCGTGCGTCGGAGGGCACGTTAAGCCGTCGGTCCCGGTTGTTGTCTTAGGATGGCAATCGTTATAGCATAGTGGTAGGGCATTTTGCGAATGCTCGCCTGGCTAGCTACCACCCTCAAGTAGAAAATCTGTCGCCAAGCACCTAATGGTGTGTTCTGGCTGCTGTCCTTGAAAGCCAGTAGTTCTAGGTTGGCCTGAACAACGTCTTCGACCACATCATCACTTAGGTGAGATAGTGGTCAGGCATAGAAAGAAAAATGTGAAAGTTTCTTTAAAAACAAATACCATCTTTATTTTGTTTATCAAGCACTTAAGAGCAATAGTAGCTAAACCATTTCTGTTTTTTTTTAATTGTTGCATTTTCTTCCGTTCCATATATCAATTAATTTACTGCCCAGCAATTATGGCTATATTTAGAATAAGCTTATTTTTATCTAACTTAGCTATCTAGAATTGCCAGTGTAAGTGCACCATAACACAAATACAGTTCGACCAACTTATCTGTTCAGGTGGCAGAAAAAAGAACTACAAAATTCCCTCAAATTGTGACAGCTTGTAGTTGATTTCCTTGACCAGTAGCGCCCTTGAAAACTGCACAGTTAAGTTGGTGGTACTATAACTATAATTTCTCCGAGTTTTTTTTCGGCCATTGCTTATAACATTTTTGCCAGAGTCACGTCAGAAGGAAAAACTTGATCGGAATTTTGAATTCTGCGTTATTATGTACACATCGGACGGATGGAAAAATATTCTCAACTTACGTACTAACTACAAAAATATGATAAAATAACATAATTATATTTACAATAAAAAAATATATATTTTTTTCTGTGGCTGTGGCATGCATGTCAAAATATTAATGTCAAAACCAAAGAGAAAGTAACGTATTGAACAAAACAGCGAAATTTAATCAAAATTCTTGTAAACAAAATTTGTGATGTGTAAATTTTAATTTAAAAATTAATTCAATATCTAAATTAATTGTGTATAATTTTGTTCTTATTTGTCGTAAGTATGCTTCATATTGTTATAACTTACTGCTGTTAGGTATCAGTCTACTAATAGGTACTTAGGAAAAATATTGAAATATAAATGACAAACATTACCTAAAATATAACAATAAAATATATAACCAACAGGAGTGGGAATCGAAGTTCAGATCCTATCGTATATGTAATGTAATATGTAATTTTTTGACGAAGTTCAGCCCTTAAAAATATGCATAGGTATATTATTGTTATTTCTGTTATAAATATATTAGTGTTACACATCTGTTCAACGGGATGAATGATCTAAAAGACAGTTTTTAAGGTTAACTGGCCGGTCATTTCTCCATAGAAACATCGTAGGGTAATCACTCTCTTAATAAAGGTTTTAGGTCCATAACTAAGCTCAACATCGTTTGATCTTTTCATTATCTAGGCTTTCATCGTTACAAAATCTTAATTAGATAATAAAGTTAAAAGTTATGAGCTTCGAAATACGTAAGTATATGAAAATGTTTTGACGCGTCATTCTCAAGTTAATTATCATTTTAAAAATGTACACGAGATAACGAAGAGATCAATCGATATCATGCTTCTGGACCTAATTTCTCAAATTAAAGAGTGATCATCCTTCGACGTTAGTATGGAGAAGTGAGCGGCCAGTTAAGGTTTCTCGTAAGAGTTAGTTGGGTAAAGATAGGTAGCCCCCCCTGTGTAGGGGAAGTTGCGAACCCCGCTCTGCCCCCTTTCTAAGATATAATTTTTTTAAATTTATAATCTCACTAATTATAAAAATGTCACATTTTCATGATTAAATTTGACTCTTTTATGGGCTCTCGTTAGAACTCTCGCTAAATCGCCCCTGAGCGTGGCTTGCTCCACTCAGAATCTACATAGTGAGCTTCTTGCTCCGCATTTATTATATACACTCTAGGGGTAGGGACCACAAGACCAGGTGAAATTGGTGTGCTCTGTGTCGGATCTGTGACTCACTTTGAACATAACCCAATCCACACTTATAACAGGTTTTAGCAAATATAAGTACATTATCTAATTACTAAACCTTACCCGGTAAGAGCCGCAACTTCCCTTTCACAGGCGGGGCTCTACCCTTCCTCCGCACCGCCACCTCTCCCCCTAAAATCATTGTCTGACAATACACTGAGAAAAATGTCTTTGGAGCTTAAATCAAATTTGACCTTTTACAGTTGAATTATAACTACGCAAGATGAATTCACAACTCTTAAGATGATTTTCACCACGCAAAGTGAAATCAACAAAAATGTACCATGTTTTATAATAAACACAACCGTCGAAAAACGCCTTCAGTAAAGTATTTTCAGAATTGAACGTTATACAATAATAATTGCAGTATTGACCATAAAATATACCTTACGTTTACGGCGGTTTATATACACGGTTAATTTTTTTTAAATATTAATGGGACGGGACAATCACGAGGTCACGAGGACAATCACAAAAGTTATATCCCCACCGCCACCATCAGGCACACCTGATGGTGGCGGTGGGGATATAACTATTGAAGCAATTGGTGGCGATATAACTTTTGAAGCAATGATGGCTCAGTGGCATTGGCTATGGACTGCTGCACAGCAGGTCCACCGCAAAATCCCGCCGTGGGCTTGATCTTCACCGCATGGTGGAAGGGCATTTTGCGAATGCCCGCCTGGCTAGCGACCACCCTCAAGTAGAAAATATGCCATGCACCTAACGGTGTTTTCGGGCAGCTGTCCTTGAAAGCCAGTGAAATGACAGGCATATGAGACTTAACAACCATGTCTCAAAGTGACCGTCGCAGTGGAATTCGTGACTTGTGATGAAAAGCATCTGTTATAGACAGAGATTAGTCCGCTTAACAGCAGGTGGGCCTCGAGCATGTTCCGTCACAATAACATAAAAAAAGCATTCCAGCACTCTACTCTCAACCCCTCCAAAGAAAGCGCATGATCAGTAGTAATGCTACTACGAAGCAAGCACAACGACCGCTTCTTAAAAATGGACTAGATGAAGCATTTGGGTCTGTGTATATCCACGTGTTTATTATATACCCTATTTGCAGACCGTTAGTACTGAATAGATTCTTTAAAAATCCGTTTTATTTCAGGTCAGTTAAAAATTTATTGATATGTCTTTTCTCAAAATTCCCGTGAAAATAACATCCAATATTGAAGCCCACGAGAAATGGTTGCAACTCTTTAACACAGCTGAAAAGCTTCTTCAAGAAGACGTTGATCTTCAGGTAAATAATCTCAAGTACCAAGTACCTATCTACGTACAAAATGTCCTCCATCCAACGGGGGACACTATCAGGTAAGTATACGACTACATGGGAATCCAATTATCCATGAATCATTTTTTCACCTCAAGTTGATTGAAATAGAAAATTTCCGGCGAAGAAAATGAATCGTGCTTTGATACGCATTTGCTGTTTGTCATTTGAACGGATTCAATAGACAATAACATAAATGGCACATTTATAATAAGTTCCTATTAATGCCAACTATGAATTATTAGTGAGAAGAGCAAAAATTATGAATTGTTTGGGGTAATTGTGAAGGTAACTTGCATTTATTCTCTAAGTAAAATATAGATTTGCAAAAGCAAACAGTTTCTAGCCCGTGGAGTGCGGGCTAGAATGACATCCCCACATTATTACCTGTGGTGGCGTAAGAGGTGACTAAAGAAAAATACCAAAAGGTGGGCAGTAGCACCTTCTGAGAAACTGATATCTTAAACTGCGATCCCCAACACGCCTGCCAAGCGTGGTGATTATAGCAAACCCCACCTTAATGTGTGATAATGTAATGCTGTGTTCAGCAGTGGACAATCCGGCTGATACAGTGAACAGTTTTTATTCATAACTGTATTCCGTCAAAATGAGAATAAGACCTTTTTCGAATAAGTGTCCGCATGGACGGAATTGACTTTGGGATTTGTTTTATATTTTGGCGTCTTCAGCATAGTACATTCAATCTACTTACGATACTTCCGCATGCTGATATGGAAGAGATGCAAAATGGCGTGCTAGTCAATAAGTAAAATATTGGCTTATATAAGAAACCGATATATCAAAATTAAATTTTATGAGTCCTGGAAAATGTGATAGAGACTGTAGGTTCCCCAGGGGGCTAATATGTCAATTTCCCTCTCCATCTTTTCCCGTAAGTATCGTGCTAAAGGTAAAATACCGGAAGATGACCCACAGTGCCTTCTATGGAACTGCTTTCTCACACTGCGAGTATTAAGATACCTGCCAACTATTTGTTAAAGGTGTCACAGACTGTGGGGTGCTAGGCTAGGGCCCGTGGGGTGCTGGGCTAGAATGTCACCCCTCCATTTCTAACCGTGGGTGTCCTTAGAGGCGACTAAGGGTAACACACCAGAAGGCGGGCAGCAGCACTTTTTGAGGAACTGATATCTCACACTGCGATCCCCAAGCAGTGGACTATTCGGCTGATACAGTTACAGACATCCCCTTGTGTAGAAGAAACAGCTGCACACATACATATCGACTGCAGGAGTGTGGCCACCTTGGCACTCCAGGACAGTCCAGGAGAGACAGTGCACTGGTGTCACCATGCTGCTGGTTTTCCCGAGCGATAATGGATGGCTCGACTAATGCTAACCGCCCGACTCCAGGCAAAACATGTCGCACACTTATGGCAAAATTGCAGAAAAGAGCCGCACACCAAATACCAACATATATACTGGCAAAACGGCGTATATCAAATCTGCTTTTTATTACAGACTAAGGCAGCCAAAGGTCTACGTCTAAAGGAGCGGTACCTTCCACCGCAAGTTTTGGGCCGCGCATACGCTCAGTACTGTGATCTGATTAACAAGATGTACGACTCGTATCTGAGCAGTGTTCATTTGCAACGAGCTTCTTACATGTTGGAGATTATCAGCGTTTTCTTGAAGAGGTACGTATACTAACATTTTCATTTTGTAGCTTTTTACGAAACAAGGTGAACCTTGTCTTAAAAATTAATTTCGTACGTCCTGAAGGAGGAACGAAATAAAAGAAAAACCATAAAAACTATACTGACTTCTTACACTGAAATGAAATAACTACTAGATATCAGTAATATGCTGATTCAGATCTCTTAACTCACATTGCTATGTATTGTATGACCCTAAAACTATACCAGGTGAATGGCAATAGGATCGCGCCCTATTACATGGGACCAAAACCCTATTGGCGAAATGTGGCTGTTTACACACCTCTGTCTACCACTTCGGGGAATACAGGTGTGATTATATGTATGTATGTACATTTTACACACAAACCAGTAGTACTGCTGCAGCTGACTGCATGCAGCCGCAGCACTTGCAGCCTGTAGTTGTTGGTGTCGTTGTCCACGTAAGTCTTTAACAGCATATTTTTAGCAATTAGCCATTATCTTATCTGTTTGGGAGTAATCATGAGATCAAACAAGATGAACAGGTTTAACGGAACTGGCTCTCAAGAACAGCTGTCAGAAGTACCATTGGTGGCAAATTTTCTTCTTGAATTTTCCTACTTAGTCGCAAGCAAAGTGAGGATTAGCGAATCTACTACCGCCGTGTGGTTAAGCTCAAACTTTGGTGACGGTATTCAATCACGACATTCCATAGAGATGCATGGTGGTAGGGCATTTTACGAATACCCGCCTGGCTAGCTATCGCTCCCAAGTAGAAAATCTATCGCCACGCATCGAACGGTGTGTTCCAGCAGCTGTCCTTGAGAGCCAGTAATTCTAGGTAAGCCTGATTCATTGATTGATAAATAAGGGTAAAATATTATATAGTTTTTTTAAATATTGTAACAAAAGGTAGCGTACCTTACTTTGACGAACTAATACACTGTATTGTATTGTACTGTTTAGGCCGAACCGTTCACTGCTGAATATAGCATCTTCTATTAAGTGGGGATTTTCCATAATCCCCATGCTTGGCAGGCATCTTGGGTAGCACAGTTAGATAGCAATTATTTAGAAGGTGCTGCTGCCTACCTTCCGGTATACCCTTACGAAACCAACAGGAAGAGATGGGGGGTCACATACAAGTTCGGCACATAAGAACCATAAATAATAGTAATCCCTTTTCTAACCAGTTCCATACGCATTCTAATAGATGGCACTGCACTTTCCTAAATCACACCAACATTGTGAATTGACGAAAATCCTAAAACTACCATATTCAAAATGTTGATTAGATATTAGTCACACTTAACTCGATTTATCTCGACACTCCTTAAGCATTCAATCTGTTGCAACTGGATGTGGTTGGTGAATATCCTGTTGATCTAGAACTACTATATCACATGAGTATGATATGAGCTTAGGTAATGATGTTTAGTAGACTTTTGTTTTTATGCGATGGAAGAACAAACGCGCAGCAGCTCATTCGGTGGCAACAGCAGAGGTATTAAAGATACTTTGCTGGCCTTTGAACCGGATATATTATTATGATCGAAGCGCTCGTAGCGAAGTTTACTTAGCTGTTCTCAACCGATCAGCAAAGTTAAGCAACGTCGCGCGCGGTCATGAGTTGGATGGGTGACCGCTAGTGACATTACTACTGAGAGTGCACGTGCTTCGGAGGGCACGTTAAGCCGTCGGTCCCGGTTGTTGTCTTAGGATGGCAGTCGTTATAGCATGGTGGTAGGGCATTTTGCGAATGCCCGCCTGGCTAGCTACCACCCTCAAGTAGAAAATCTGTCGCCAAGCACCTAACGGTGTGTTCCGGCAGCTGTCCTTGAGAGCCAGTACTTCTAGGTTAGCCTGAACAACATCTTCGACCACATCATCACTTACCATCAGGTGAGATAGTGGTCAAAGGCTAACCTATCAGGCATAAAAAAAACAAAAAAAAAAAACTTTTCTTGCAGGTTCTATGTCGTATCGGTTCGGAAATGACTAAAATGGCTTTATTATTATAATTGAACCGTATTTTTTTTGACTTCTGTTTTTGTCTTCCGACCTAATTGCTATTCTTCATCAGCCTACAGTGTTTATTTTTGTTTCAGGCTTTATGAACTCCGAAATGAATTGGTGTATCTAATAGTCAATGATTATGTTTATGTTGACGCAGCTTTGGCTCAGTTGTTTATGACCCCTTACGATATTCAGGTATTTAATTAACCCCAACCATTTTTACCCCCTAAATTTTCGAATTTACAAATATCAATGATTTATCATTGATATTTTTTTTCTATTTAGAGTGGGCTAGGATACATCTATATATATATATTAAATAAATAAACTCAATTACAATTTCCACAAAATTCAATAATTCTTTAGCTACCTTCTAATGTATTGCAACCTCATGAAAAATAATTTAATAGAATTTCTAATCTTTTGGTTCTGGACCAACATTCTACACAAAATGTGTAAATGTGAAGTTTGTAACACAGTCCTTTTACGAGCTAAAGACTTCTGATATAGACATGGACTGACAGACATAGATCAGAGTGACTTTAAAAGGGTTTAATTTTTCCCTTTGTTCATGAAACCCTAAAAGGAGTCAACATATTTTATTCAAATACAGATCGTGGTACCCTACCATCTCCCGTTAGAATCACGCCCCAACTCCATGGAACAGCTTCTGCAGAAGATGTGGACTGATGCTGTAAGACGAAAGAAGAAACAAGATAAGGTATTTTATAAGAATAATGAAAAGAATAATTGGTTTATATCTCATCATGTCAACAGTTGGAAAATGTCCAACGTTGAACACAAACTTTCTTTAATAATCCTTACTTACCAGACGTTTTGAAGCAGTGATAGCTTAATGGCATTGGCTACGGACTGACGCGCAGCAGGTCAATGGTTCAAATCCCGCCGCGGGCTTGAGCTTCACCGCATGGTGGAAGGGCATTTTGCGAATGCCCGCCTGGCTAGCGACCACCCTCCAGTATAAAATCTGTCGCCAAGCACCTAACGGTGTGTTCCGGCAGCTGTCCTTGAGAGCCAGTGAAATGACAGGCACATGAGACTTAACAACTATGTCTCAAGGTGCACGGGCGCAGTGCAAGGGCAGAGGTTAGTCCGCTCTACATCAGGTGGGCCTCGAGTTTGTTCCGTCACAATAACATAAAAAAAGACGTCTCGGAAATCGCGGTGTAAGATTGCAGTTCATCAGAAGACACTTCTACTCACCAACTGGTATGTGCTGGATGGCCAATTTGAGCTGGATACTCCATGGGCCTGGTATATGAAAGATTATATTATAGTAGTTTATGCAACTGTCATATAATAGAGGGTATTAAAACATGAGTGTAGTTCACAAGAGTGTTTTAATACCTAATTATATGCAGTGGCATACACTACTTTATTTAATCTCATGGCTATAGGTAGCTACATTAAATAAAAATGTTAACCAACAAAATATTACTCAAATTCGTATGTACGAAATAGCGCCAAAATGGAAAAAGTCTGTTATTGGTCTATGGCTCGGAACCAGCGCTCACCACAGATAATGTGTTCTTAAATTGAATTGAAACCTACTTGGTCAGGACACATTCTACTCTATTAATTAAAAAAATATTTTAAAGCATTGTTTTGTTAGGAGAATAATGCTTTAATTTTATTTTATTAAGGCAGTATGTAAATAAAATATGCCAATAAAAGTCTGTATTTCATTTCATAATTAGAATATTACCGAATGAGATTATGTAAATTAACATAAAATATTATGATATGCCACTGGCTACAAGAAGTAGAGCTTAAGACGCTGTCAAATGCTGAAATGTTGTCACTATCGGACTGCGTAGGAGCGAAGGAGAGGCAGCGATGGTGAAATCGCTATCCGATCAGGTGAAATCTGAAAGTAAGCTTAATAACACAAAACTAGTAACGTAAATCAAAAGTGTAACTTTTCTCGTCCCTCTTAAGAAGGATTTGCTATTATATTAATATATTTAAATACATATTCATACGTAAATAATTAAGATATTTAGGTTATAAGCGTAATTTAAAGTCAACTTTGCAATTTTATTCTATAGAGAAAATTTTAAGGAAACGTGTTACGGACTTTTCTTGGCCTTAGATAATGTGATCAAGATTAACATATAATTTTCTTATTGCTACAAACTAAATACACTTTACTAAAAATCTGTTCATGTCAAGCTATAGCACTTGTCAGCGTCTTAATTTAGAGATGAAACCGATATTCGGTGACCATCCGGTAACCAGTCTATCTAACTCAAACTAAAAATTTATCCGGATACCGGATAATTAACGAGAATACTGCTTGATACCGGAATTAAAAATAAAAACGACAAATAAAGTTGAGACTAGAGGCATTTTCCCTCTAAATGCAGATGCCTGGACAAAAACAAAAATATTTACTAAAATTCTTAAGGACTATGCATTTTGAAGCGTATTGTACGTACACCTATTAAAGCTATATATCTAACATTTAATCGATCTGTTTGATTCGATGGTTTACTTTTAAAAGAACTTATTGAAAATTGTAACACAAAAATGGCTTTGATAATGGAAACTCACCGAAAATCCAGCCTCACTTGGAGCCTGTCGCAGGACGAAATAAAAGTTCCTGAAGTTCACTAGCACTTTGTTTAGCGAATAAATATAGTTTTCACGTCTCAAAATAAGTAAAATAGTATTTAACAAAATTACAAATATGCGATAGGAAAAATTTCAGACCCGCACATGACTGACGAAAATTTCAGTCATGTGCGGGACTGAAATTTTTCCTATCGTATATTTGTAATTTTGTAATGTAATCCGCATAGCAGGCGTTATTGCAATCATAACAATATAAAAATAAAATAGTATTTTCATAATTTTGCATGGACCGCGCACACACAGGTTTTATCAAGATGTCGAAGACAGTAGCGCCACAACGGTATAACGGCGGCGCGCGGTAACTTCGCCAAAAACGATAAAAACGATCACACTCCCAAAAAGTTGTTCAAGCTGGGTCTTGGCATTATTTTCGCCATAAACGCTATGAAGCTACGGGAACAGATTGAATACCTACATCTAATGTCAAAAGTGATATAAGTGGCCAATTGTACTGGCATTCTTAGCGTTCTTATCCTAATTGGAACAGGGGTGAACAGTTACAAACGATCACAGTGATCACATCCATAGACACGAGAACGTGGTCAAAATTATCGAAAATAACGAAATTGGCATCAAACGGAATACTCCCTAAATAGGTTGAAGATATTGCTCATTTGGGGGGAAACGGTTCGTATTCAAAATCAAGCCATATGAAAACTAAACCCAACAAGATCTTTCGTTCGATCTGTGATGAATTCCATCAAATAATTAAAAACAGATAAATATAAGCTCGGTTCTGGGCTAGTAAATTCTATGTAAGCCTGAACAACATCTTCGACCACATCATCACTTACTATGAGGTGAGATAGCGGTCAAAGGATATACTATAGGCTATAAAAAATTGCTAGTTTTGTTTGGTACATACATCTCTTTTGTTTCTACCCTACTATGAGAAATTTTATTTAATATTGTTACTTATTACGTAACAAATAAATTACCGATTGGACTCTTGAATATGCCTGAAGATGTTGGTTTTTCGTCGACCAGACATATTTCTGTACTGAAAAAATCTAAAATTCATAGTACTTATAGAACTACTGTGCCGTGGGAAACAAACAAACCTTAAAAAAACAAGTATTATGACCTAACCAAAAACGGTTACGTGGTTAATCTATATGCTGTAGAAGTTGGAGCAAGGAGTATACCAGCGAAATACTTGTATAAACTACTTAAAGACCTTGGCCTGTCAAGAACAGCCGTACCATCCATCCTAGAACGTGTACCTAAGGCGGCATTAGTAGAATCCTGCCAAATTTGGTTAGGCAGGGGAGGAGGCTTGAGCGGTGAAGGGGAGCATTGATGCATCATAAAGGGGCCCCTCTGGCCTCTTCCTCTGCAACGCTGCGGACCCGGCACCCGCACGGTGGATCCATGGAATGCAAAGAAACTCATCTCTCTGAACGTCGTTGGTCATGATATATGTCATTACTTGGATTGGTGACCCTGAGCGTCTACGTGCTTCAGAAGGCACGCTAAGCCGTTGCTCGGTCCCGGTTGTCATAGATAACAATCGTTTTAGCATTGTGATAGGGCACATTGACATTGCCCGCATAGCTTCGCTGTTCAGTTTTTAGTTTAATGAATATTTCTATTCAGGAAAAGACAACAGCAGAGCCTTCATCACGGAGAGGAAGTCGACAGTCCCGACAGCAATCTCTCGTCAGCGAGCCTTCAGCTGAAGATATCACCATTGGTGATTATATTTTCAAAACATATTTTCGTGATTTCAGTCAAATAATTAATTCAATTGTAATATCTAGTGAATAAGTCAATCACACAATTTTACTTTTCACGACTTTAAGGTCTTTAAAACCCTTAAGATTTTTTTGAAGTGCTTGTAGCGAAGTTTTCTTATCTGTTTTTAACCGATCAGCAAAGTTAAGTAACATCCACCGCGGTCATGAGTTGGATGGGTGACCGCTAGTGACATTACTACTGAGCACTTCCGTGCTTCGGAGGGCACGTTAAGCCGTCGGTCCCAGTTGTTGTCTTATGATGATAGTCGTTATAGCATGGTGGTAGGGCATTTGCTAGCTACCACTTTCTAGTAGAAAATCTGTCGCCAACCACCTAATGGTGTGTTCCGGCAGCTGTCCTTGAGAGCCAGTAATTCTAGGGGTTAGCCTGAACAACATCTTACCATCAGGTGAGATAGTGGTCAAAGGCTAACTAAACTATCAAGCATAAAAAAAAATGTTTTGTTTTAGTTCGAAGTCAGCTTGAGTCTGGCTCGCAAGTTTGGAGTCCATGTTATGACAAATATATAACCCTCCTTGAAAAGCCTCAAAATACATTTCTATTCATTAACGTTGAAGCTGAAATTTTGAATTATGACTTGGATTATGAAGTAAGTTGCAGGCATCAACACCTTTTACCTCTTCAAAAAAGAATGGAGGCAGCTTACCTTTCCTTCCTGCATAATTTTGTCTCGATTAGAATAGCTTGATCTACCTTACTCAATCACATCAAGGTTGTCGTACCGTCT
The DNA here is from genome assembly GCA_963890685.1 of Plagodis pulveraria. Lineage (NCBI taxonomy): Eukaryota > Metazoa > Arthropoda > Insecta > Lepidoptera > Geometridae > Plagodis > Plagodis pulveraria. The sequence goes on from OY982977.1 coordinate 3,925,547, forward strand.
CTGTAATCACGAAAAGATTATATTCATCTTTGTGTCCCCCGCTGTAGCACTAGATATCGTCAAAACTCTTATTTCCCACGCACTTTTAGAAACTTTAACTCAACTGTTCACCCCCGTATGTCAAATTATTTACATTTATAGCATTTGAACTGCCTGTGAGTGCATTGACTTTGTAAACGATCTCAGTATCACTGCCGTACCAACGGTGATTGTAAATTAAACACGATGATCCGTAAGAATAATTCGTTATAATATGACTTCCAATCTTAAATACAATATGCTTCACAGAATGCGTCCGCACAGTTCGGTCGTCCATGTAAGAATGAATCACACTGCCCTCGCTCTGCCAAGCCACCGTTTCGACTGTGTTGCCCGTAGTTTAACTGCTAAAAGTTACAGAATCGGTTGTTATTGTAAAAATGGCCAGTGTTGCCTTTAAAAAAGTGTAAAATTATTAAAACCTTACAACTTATATACGGATCTAAATGCTTTTATTGTAGTAGCTGTAGTGTTGTATATAGCTCGTAGTATTCTGTTAATAAAGGGTATGCCTTTATTAACAGAAAACGCCGGTAAAAAAGTATTATTTACTATGAGAAAAAATACTATTCAGAATCTGATTTATCATTATTTTTTTAATGTTAAATTAGGTTAAATAGCAGTTACTACGTGCATATATATATATGGCTTTGACATTTTTACCTGTTTTTTAATTAATCAGTGTAACTATTATTAGAATGTATACATTTTCTTGCGCAATCAATTGTTCTATTTGTGATTACATTTATTGGCCTTGATGATTTATATGTGTGTTATAATTTTATAATAAGGCTGTTGGAAATCCTTATATATTTTGAATCAATGATGGGCATTGGCTATGTATTGCCGGGTAGCGTCCCGCCGCGGGCTTGAGCTTCACCACATGGTGGAAGGGCATTTTTCGAACGCCCGCCTGGCTAGCGACCACTCCCAAGTAGGAAATCTGTCGCCAAGCACCTAACGGTGTGTTACGGCAGCTGTCCTTGAGAGCCAGTAAAATTACAGGCACATGCGACCTAACTACTGTCTCAGTGTGACGGGCACAGTGCAACTCATCGTTGACGATATGCATCTGTTAAAGGCAGAGGTTAGTCCAAACATCAGGTGGGCCTCGGGCTTGTACCGTCACAATAACATAAAAAAAAACATCAAGTAGTAAATCTGTCCCCAAACGCCTAACCGTGTATTCCAGCAGTTGTCCTTGGGAGTCAGTAATTCTAGGTTAGCCTTTTCAACATCCTCGGCCATCAACACCATCAGGTGACCTAGTAGCTGTTTGACCACTAGCCAAGCATTTGAATATAAAATAAAATTACCAGTTGTCGCTCTGTCTCTATGCGGCGGTTAAATAATGAGAGGATAAATTTTAACTATGACTCACTTACCATGGTAGCTCATATTGGAAAACCATGTCCAGTCCTGGGAAAGATGGTCGCGGGTTCAAATCACGTACCTTTATTGTTTTTTTAGTTCGTTTTTTAAATATTTTTATTTTATTTCAGAGAGTGTCCATACCATTGTTCCTGAAAAGTTTATTCAAGCAAGCATTATACAGAAACATGAACGGTTCAGGTAAAACATTTTAGTATTATAGTTTATTTAATCGAGGTTCAACAAAAAATTATCAAGGTTCTCATGTGGAGATGTATACTGTTTTTATATGACCACTCATACCTTTTTACTGAATCTTCCAATGTAAAAGTTTTTTATTGTTTGGAGGTTCTCAATTAGATTCTTTTTTTTCAACACCCTTGCTCGTAAAGTGAGTTTTATTATAACGTTCTTAGAGCCATAAATCGAACTATAACACCCTCGTGCATAATAATATTATACACTAGTGCGTAATAGAATTATCCCTACAAAGTTAAGTTAGTACCTAACTGCAAATTGTATGCGAGTAAACAGAGCATTTTCAATTTAATCGGGTAATTTTTCCCTACAAAGTTACGTTAGTACCTAACTGCAAATTATTTGCGAGTAAACAGAGCATTTTCAATTTAACCGGGTAGTACAGATTTGTAACATCAAAGAGGTTTATATGTAATCAAACATCATTGCCGTACGCAAAAAAAAACTTGCGCGCTATTTTCCATAATTTTCGTATGTTGTTTGTATCGCATTTGTGCAATATATATATTTTTTTCTCGCAAGGGTCTTGAAAAATTGCGTATGAAACTCGTGAGCAACTTGCTCATTATACACTCGGCTGATGTACGCTCTCGCCTACCGCTCGGGCTGCAACACACAGCCTCGTGTATAATGAGCAACTTAGCTCACTTGTATCATAATCTACTATTTTGTTTGTTAGGTACCTTATGTCTTTTACAGGGTGGACCGATTTTGATGATTATTTTTATATGTGATAGCTGTCTGTAATGTCATGTGGTCCTATTTAAATTTGAGTGAGATCTGACGAGTAGTATTTGAGTTATCCCTTATAATGCATATTTTATTGGCTTCTACCACATTGATTATGTTCTCATTTTCACTTGTCAATGTAAAATGAACAAAAAAAACGTAAACCCTAGTGTACGTTTTTTTTTTTGGTTTATTTATTTTTAGTGCATTTTTTGTTAATACATTTTTTTTTATGTAATTGTTACGGATAAAGCACGAGGATCACCTGATGTTAAGCGGACTAACCTCTGCGAATGCGAAAATGGCGACAGATTTTCTACTTGAGGGTGGTCGCTAGCCAGGCGGGCATTCGCAAAATGCCCTTCCACCATGCGGTGAAGCTCAAGCCTGCGGCGGGAATCGCACCACGGACCTGCGGCACGGCAGTCCATAGCGAATGCCCCTGAGCCATCACTGCTTCATTTTGGAGGACCAAAATAAAGTCAATGAGAACAATATTTTCTAAAGTTTGCGAGCTACAAACGAGCGCAGCGGCAGCAGAGGATACCTTTCTCGGACTAACTGTTGACCAATCTATGGAACGGTCTCGCACCGTTGCCACGCCCTTCGCTTCCCTCTATTCCGCTCTCCTTAGGTGCACAGGTTTCTCACGTGGAACTATATTTTATATGGGCCTTTTTATATTGGTAACACCCCTCATTTAGTAGCGGTGCGTTTTCGGCGCTCGCAGGAGACGGAGGTAGAAGACGCTTTTCGCCTTCTGCGCCCGTCTTGGGAGAAGTACCTTTGGCACTTTCCCCTCCCGGTCTATAAGGGGACCTTCCCTCGCCCACAATCCAGTGGAGCTGAACGACCGACAGCAGTATCTAAGGCCTCCCGATAAAAAAAAAACCATTGGTAACAACACATCAAAAGTAACAATGTTCTATCGTCTACAAATATTTTTCTGTTGTTCTGTTGTGTGATTTCGATCTAAAATCTTTCAGGCAATGGTTCTCACAAGACTTCAGGAAACAATGTACAAAAAGAAGATTGTATTATGCTGAAAAAACTGAGGATGGACCTATGGAGATGAGAATCAAAGCTGCGAAATTGATCCAGACCGTTTACAGGTATGACGATAAGAAGAATCGGTTTGAGACCTAAACCATTTTTTTTATTTGAAACCTCACATCAATGTTATGTGGTCTATGAAAAATCAACTATAGTAGAAACTGAAGTTATATGTTTTCTTTATCTACATCTCTACTAATATTATAAAGAGAAAAGATTTATATTTTTGTATGCATCGAATAAACTTAAAAAGTACTTGACCGATTTGGATGAAATTTGATATGAAAATAGTTTGAGAGCCGGGAAAGGACATAGGATATTTTTTATTCAACAACTGTACAAAATGGTTCTGCACGATAACCGACATATGAGCGGTCGGAGCCGCGGCCGGTCAGCTAGTGTGTAATATACATATCTTCTTATTATTCAAAGTAAGCAACGGAGAAATAATATTATTTTGACGCATTTTTATTGGCAGCACTATGGCTTAACACCAATCGATCTTAGGGGCGTAGAGTGAGAAAAAGAGGTGTAGAACCCCCCTTTGGATGGAGGACTTTCGGAACCCTTCCTCTCCAAGATATGATTTTTTGCAAATTTACGGCTTGACATTAACGCCGGTTTGTTCTGGGAGGGATAGGGGGTGGGGGGACCACTAATATCTTTATATTTTTTATGTTGCAAAAAATCCCTGTGTGGACTTACATTGAAATAAAATATGGCGGCTTCGGTCAGTGGCTGCTTCTGCGGCACGCTCGCTTCGCTCACTCGGCCCGCTCGCTTCGCTCACTCGGCCCGCTCGTTGTTATGGTCTGCAGTGACATAACGCTCCTCCACATTTCGCTCGTCGTCGCACCTATAAATGGCTTTATCCTAGACTAGTCTTTATAACTTAAAAGCAAAAATAAATAAATAATATCAAAGTCTATGTCAGATACAATTTTAATAAAGTCGAGCTACTGTCGGTACTAAAATTAATTTATTATTAAGTTTCTCAAGTTGACTCAAGTTAGTAACACAATGTTCACATAATATTTTATCACTATAATTAAAAGAAATACAACATAGAACATAAATTATGTATAAAATAATACTTTATTAAAAAAAAACTCATATTATATAACTTTTACAACAGATATTTCATGATATGAAATTTGTCATTTTTTAAAATTTTATTTCTCCCAATTTATTGATTTTCTTAACTTGTGATTTGACTTCGCACGAAGCATTCCTATTGATACAGCGCAAGGGCTCGAACAATCTAGAAAAACTCAACGGGCGGTTTTAAAGTTACACTCATTACATTTTAAAAGTCAATGTCTATAGCTAGATGACTTAATTTATGACATCAGGTCCTGCGGGAATATGTTTTTTTTTTAAATTTTGGTATATAAAAAAATGCACCGTTAGGTGCTTGGCGGTAGATTTTCTACTTGACGGTGGTAGCTAGCCAGGCGGGCATTCGCAAAACTTCGCTGTAGGCGGTGAATGCTGGTGGACCAATTTTGACTGACATTTTCGTATAAATGGGGCTCAATTTCACGAAGAGCGCGAGTTATGTTGGCCTTTAGGGCGGAAATTGACTGAGGTTTGTCTGTCGATGAAGATGGCCGCTATGCGCTGTCAAAGTTCGCGCGTTCCTATTGAAAAACCCTTTATAATTAGATCATGTCAATTTACATACAACGTAGTAACGTAGTAGTTTACGTACAGGTACAGTTTGCAATTTTATCATTCAAATATTCATTTATTTTTTGACGTACCTATATGACGAAACTACGTTTGTTTAAAAAGCGGTCGTGCACACTTCCCTTATATAACTTTGGAAGTAGAACCATGAACACTTGAACTGAGAGTAAAATAGAAATGCACTGGATTACTGGTTAAGTTGACATAGATCTATTAAGACGTTGTAGTTTCCATAATTTCTGACTGATTTGTCTATGAAATAATATACTTTTATATTGTTTTTTCTGTAAGTTTTTTTACAGAAAAAACTTTTATTTGAAACAATGATAGCTGAGCGGTTATAGCTATGGACTGCGGTGCCGCAGGTCCATGGTTGGTATGCCACCGCCGGCTTGAGCTTCACTGCTTAGTGGAAGGGCATTTTGCGAATGCTCGCCTGACTACCAAGTAGAAAATTTGTCGCCAAGCACCTAACATTGTGTTCCGGCAGAAGTCCTTAAGAGCGATTACAGGCACATGAGACTCAACAACTGTATGTCTCAGGGTGACGGGCGCTGTGCAGTTCGTAACTGGTGATGATATTCATTTGTTATAGGCGGTTACCGCTAAACTTCAGCAACCTGAAGTTTAGCGGTAACCACCGCTTAACTTCAGGTTTTTTTTTTTTATGTTATTGTGACGGAACAAGCTCGAGGCCCACCTGATGTTAAGTGGACTAACCTCTGCCTATAACAGACGCATTTCATCAGCGACGAATTGCACTGTGCCCGTCACACTGAGACGTCCGGTTGTTAGGTCTCATTAGCCTGTAATTTTTCTGGCTCTCAAGGACTGCTGCCGGAACACACTGTTAGGTGCTTGGCGACAGATTTTCTACTTGAGGGTGGTCGCTAGCCAGGCGGGCATTCACAAAATGCCCTTCCACCATGCGGTGAAGCTCAAGCTCTGGGCGGGATTCGAACCATGGACCTGCTGCATGGCAGTCCATAGCCAATGCCACTGAGCCATCACTGCTTCGAAAGGTGGGCCTCGTGCATGTTCCGTCAGAATAACATAAAAATATAAAAAAAATGCAATTACGCATGCTTCGTATATAACAAAATTAAGAAAGGATAATTTATAGCCATGCGCGATATTCATGAATTTAAAAATACTCACCCTACCTAGCCAGTTCATACTGCAAGCAGCAACAAACGTAAAAAAATCAGGAGCAGTTCTCAACGGGTGCTCATCTCCATGACTATCAAACAAGTTCGAAGCAGTGATGGCTCAGTGGCATTGGCTATGGACTGCCGTGCCGCAGGTCCATGGTTCGAATCCCGCCGCGGGCTTGAGCTCAAAGCATGGTGGAAGCGGGCATTTTGCGAATGCCCGCCTGGCTAGCGACCACCCTCAAATAGAAAATCCGTCGCCAAGCACCTAACGGTGTGTTCCGGCAGCAGTCCTTGAGAGCCAGTGAAATTACAGGCACATGAGACTTAACAACTATGTCTCAAGGTGACGGGCGCAGTGCAATTCGTGATTTGTGATGAAATGCATCTGTTATAGGCAGAGGTTAGTCCGCTTAACATCAGGTGGGCCTCGTGCTTAATCCGTCACAAATGCATAAAAAAATACAACAGCACTGGCTCTACTCAAAAAGTCAAGAAATTTTTGGATTTTTGGGTGTAAACCTATATAACAAATTTCCCAAGAACATTAAAGACGCACGTACTGCAAGTGGATTTATCACAAAACTTAAATCGCTGCTGCTCGCCATTTCATTCAAAAGTTAAAATAATTTATTCAATTTAGGCGTCTATGACGCTTTTATAAGGGTCAATCACAAATTTTAATACTGATATATCGTACATTGTACTGCCACGTTCAGCAAAAAAAATTGTATAGCGAGAAGAACGGGCAAGAAACTCGGGGCCATTCTTTTAAACGTCTTTTAACAATGTTACATACTTAATACTATATAATAAAGTTATTACAATATGTGTTTAAATTACGTAGGTGACAGGCAATAGCATGGCAGGCGGAATCGTCCAGGCATTTTGTCGTTGAAGTAATCACAAACTGTGTAGTAGGATTTCTTAATCAATATGTTTTTCACATGCAACTTGAATTTCCCTTCTGTGAGCGTTGTAACATGTTTGGGAACTTTATTATAAAACAGTACACAATAACCAAAAAATACAGTGAAAGAATTTCACACAGACCAATGGATCATTCATAAAAATTATACATTGACTTATAAAAAATGTATTTGTATTACTTTCATAGTATTATATGAAATGACTTCTAACAAATGTTATTATTTTTTTTTTATTTTTTTTTATGTATTTTGACGGAACAAGCGCGAGGCCCACCTGATGTTAAGTGGACCTCTGCCTATAAGTGACGCATTTCGTCAACGACGAATTGCATTGTGCCCGTCACACTGAGACGTCCAGTTGTTAGGTCTCATTAGCCTGTAATTTTTCTGGCTCTCAAGGACTGCTGCCGGAACATACTGTTAGGTGCTTGGCGACAGATTTTCATTCAAATAATTTTATTCTAATTCTTGCAGGAAATTCATGATATTCAAACGGGAAAAGGAACAAAATGCCAAGAGGGACATTATTCTCGGGATTATACCCGATCCGCACAGATCGAGGTTGGACTACCTTACGGAAAACAATAAAGTAGGTACTGTTTATACTTAACCTTCACCATAATCCTCTTCCATCTGGACCTCGTTTCTGAGTAGACGTGTGAAACAATTATTATTAAAAATATTGTTTAAAATTTCAACAATTTCGACGAAATAAATTCTGTGCTAATAATAGGAGCGCATGACAACTGAAGAGGTCAACGCAAGCTCAACCAACATACTACGACGTGAAGTATGCAACAGTGCAAGTAAGCCGCACACACACCATCCCGCTCTTGCTTGGGTGCGTCTATAGATAAACCCGGGCACTTCACGCACACACCATACGATAAACCAACACATATTCACGCTACACGCTCACATGCATAGTCATTGGTGTATAAGGAGTTCAACCAGTGTGTTAGTGTGCGACAATACAGCATATTATTCACTGTACCAGATTGTTAACAGTTAATTTGCCTACCTTCACTATTTTTATTGGACACCTACCTTTTGCTCGTTGTAAACAATGCCGCTCAAACGTACACCTCCTAAGGATAAATCACCTTCCCTGTCTGAGTTCGCATCGCCATTGCAACATTATGCGTCGGACTCTAACGTAGCTGAAATTGCACAGGAAGCTACCGGGAATGCTACGTTATCTCTGGGCAATGTGACTAAACGTAACGTACCGAAGCGGAAGCGTGGCGATACGGACGACATTAGCAAGGCGGAGTTAATGAGCATGTTCGCAGAACTACATAAGCGACAAGATGAGAAGTTTGACGACGTTTTGAGCTCGATTAATCAGGTTCAATCATCGATTGATTTGATTTACAATAAATACGAGGAGGCGCTTCAAAGAATCGATGTTTTAGAACAAGAAAATCGGACTACTAAAAGTGTCATAAGTGAGCTCCAGTCGCAGCTAGAAATGCAGCAGCATAATGCTCGGTGTACAAGTATTGAGCTAAGAAACATTCCCCAATGTCAGAAAGAATCGAAAAATGACTTAATGAATATCCTTAATAGTACTGCTCAACTGCTGGAAATACCACTTCAAAATTTTGAAGTTAAAAATATTTATCGCATCTATACCAAAGCAGCCATCAAACCCATTATAGTGGATTTTACTACCGTTATCAAGAAAGATAGTTTTCTGAGTTCTTTTAAAAAGTACAACAAAGCACATCAGCACGAAAAACTAAGCACTAATCTTTTAAAACTGAACGGTACCGACAACTTAGTGTACATATCAGAGAATCTCACTCTGCAGGAAAGAAAGCTATATTACTTAGCTAGAGAATTTGCGAGGAATAATAATTATGTTTTTTGCTGGACATCCTCAGGAAGGGTATTTCTGCGTGAAAAAGAAGGATTGCCACAAATTCGCATTACTTCCGAATGTGATATTGAAAAGCTGCGTAGAGAGATGTGACTAAAACGACAGTTTCAATGTGACAGTGACCGTTCAACTATAATTCAAAATAATATTCTTTTCTCAAATTTTGTTGTGTGTGTGAACTTCCTTCTTCTAATTCTTAATATGTTAAATTACAAGTCTTGTTGTTTCGGCGTTGTAATATTAAGTACTGATTATATAATTAAGTTTTTCAAGTATCTCATGTTTGTATACTTTTTTCACCAATCATTAGAGTTAGTTATTTACTTTGCAAAAACATCAAAATTCATTAATTATAATACACTAATTAACAACATTTTAATCACACTTTACGAAATTCAAAACACATACTACATCATTACAGCGAGCATCATATTATTTATACTGAACCAATTTCAACACTATATACTTACCTATTTATTTCTTACATATACTTACATATTTATTTATAAAAACAACAATGCAACACATACAGTATCACTTACATGCATTTTAAATAACCTAATAATTAACTACAGCTCTACACATTGCTTAGAAAATATTATTCACCACAAATTCTGGTTCTATAATATATACATATATACATATTTACCTATACTATTGTGTTCACCCTATTGTATAACTAGTACCGGGTTACCATATGATTATTATTTTATACATAAGGCATGTCATATTATGGGTATGCAAATAATATATAACCGTAATAATAAAGCACGGCTAGACACGTACATCCATAGCTGTAACACTAGCGTAATTAGTGCAAACTATACATTACATATATCTTGCGTATCTTGGCTAGTAGACAGACTATTCTATACGTATACATCATCTAACTATTTAAACGGTTATTTCTACCTGCGGTGCACTACAAACTACTGTAAACCTAAACACATTAATTCTTTAGCGCTGTTCCATACAAAATGTCTATTATTATCAAACTGTTGTCAATGCTTATGTGTAATTTTCATAATTTTAGAGCCAGGATGCTTTTCCTGTGCTACTAATATACATAGTATACTGTTGTATGACAGAACATAAAAATTTTATTGACAGCATAGACAACACGATTTTAATAGACAATTTTAGAGTAAGTTCAGCCGAGGAATGTAGGTATAAATTAGGTGATTACAAAAACCAAACAATAGTGCTCGCACAAAATATTAGAAGCGTCCGAAAAAACCTAGACCAATTTCTGGTATACCTAACACGATTACAGTTTCTACCAGATATCATTATTTTATCCGAGTGTTGGATAGACAGTTCTTTCCAAAATATAATATTGCCGAATTATAACTGCCACTCATCTACAGTTACCAGAAATCAAAACGATGGCTTGATAATTTTATCTAAAATAGGACTTAATGTTGAAATTCAAGAACCAAAATTCGTTGAAGCTAACTGTCTCCTTATAAAAGTAGGTTTGGAAATGAGCATCATTGCTGTTTATCGTTCTCCATCTGTGACCGATATTTCTGGTTTCTTACTGTCGTTGGAAAACATTATTTCATCTGTATCTAAGGAATCCTGTGTCATATTATCAGGGGACCTTAATATCAACATTAAACCTGACAGTACTGACCCTAAGGCACCGGATTACCTTGAGCTTACCACCCATCATGGTTTAATCCCAGGGCACGTCTTACCTACCCGTGGTCCAAATTGTTTGGATCACGCTATGATAAAAACTAAAAAAAAGAGCAGAGTAGTAGTCTGCGACTCTGATATCACCGATCATGATACTGTTCTTATAGGCATCGATAATGTGATTTCAAAAAGCCCTATTTCTAAATCCATCACCAAAATAAATTTCCCTAACATTGTAACTTGCCTTGAAGGTATTGACTGGAATGATTTCTTTATAGAGACAGATGTTATTCATGCGACACATGTTTTAATTGAGCAAATTAGCCTTGTAGTTAAGAAGAACACTACTAAAAAAAAACTTAGCAGTTCTGAAGTGATGAGACAGCCGTGGATGACTAGAGGGCTACTTAATTGTATACGCAATCGCGATTTAATGAACCTTCAGTTGAAGAAAAACACTAATAATCAGTGCCTAAAAACTAAATACAAAGTCTACAGGAGTAAATGCCATTCGTTGCTTGTAAATCAAAAAAATAAACACGATTCACAGCTTATAATTGCCAATAAAAATAATAGCAAGAGACTATGGATGTCTGTCAAAAATATATGCCATATAAAGTCAACAAAGTCCGATGCAAGTGCCCTTCTCAAACCTAACTGTAACCCCGTTGACTCACTAAATAAAGTAAACAGATACTTTTCTTCTGTTGGCTTTGATCTTGCTAAAAAGATACTTGATCAACTGAATACAACTGAGGTGTGGTTAGCTAACTTAATATCTGATGCAAATTCACCTAAAGATTCGTTCTTTCTTACTCCCACAGATGAGTATGAAATCTGTACAATTATTGCAGGACTCAAATCCGATTCCGCTCCAGGTTGCGACCAAATAAGCAATACTGTTCTCAAAAATTCAAAACATATTTTAGCTCGTTCTATAGCTCACATATGTAACCTGAGTATGGCATCTGGAGTGGTCCCGGATTGTCTGAAGGTTGCGGACATTTGCCCTATTTATAAATCTGGTAATACGTCAATAATTTCAAACTATCGTCCAATTTCTTTGCTTCCTTCACTCTCTAAGATATTAGAAAAAGTAGTGAACAAGCGTTTAATTAGTTACTTTGATAAAAATCAGATTTTATCTACAAACCAGTTTGGATTTAGGAAGAGAAAATCTACCGAGGACGCTGTTGTGTCTCTAGTAGACCGAGTAACAGATATCCTTGACTCTGGGAGGAGATGCATAGGAGTATTCCTAGATTTGGCCAAGGCATTTGATACAGTGTCTTGGCCAATCTTAATTAGAAAGTTAGAGGTGCTTGGTGTGCGAGGAGTTGCGCTAAACTGGTTCCGTTCTTACTTGAGTCAAAGGAAGCAAAGAATTCGACTCTCTGACAACTTTAGTGACTATGAGTCTGTCTCATATGGTATTCCGCAGGGAAGTGTGCTCGGACCAACACTTTTTCTCGCGTATATTAATGACCTTTGCCAACTTAAGATTGACCAAGCTAGTATTTTTGCATTTGCTGATGATACTGCCCTTATATTCCATGGGAAAAACTGGCATGAAGTTATTGATGTGGCCCAGCAAGGTTTGGCACTAGTAGCAACCAGGATGAATAACAACCTCCTCACATTAAATGCGAGTAAAACCAAATATGTGGCATTTCGAATCTCCCAGCGAACTGAACCAAGTTTGATAAACTTAAAAATTCATTCTTGTGGTGCAAATTGGTCATACGCCTGTACATGCCCGGACTTAGAACGTGTGCAATCAATTAAATACCTAGGTGTCAAGATTGACCAACGTTTATCATGGGAGAATCATATTGATGCCATGTGTGAACGTCTACGCAAAATTACATTTATTTTTAAAAGATTAGGTTCAGTTGCTGGTCCACACACTTTAAAAATTGTATACCATGCTTTGTGCCAGTCCATACTTAACTATTGTATAGTTTGTTGGGGATCAGCGACAATGACACATTTTTTGAGAATTGAAAGGGCACAAAGAAGTCTACTGAAAGTGGCATATAAAAAACCCTTTAGGTATCCAACAGATCAACTCTATGAAGATACTGGGTATCTTAGAGTGCGGCAATTATATATTCTGGCAGTAATATTGCGTTATCACAAAATTGCCAAAAATGATATAATTTGTAATGAACGTCCTTCACGTCGAAATACTTGGCCTATACCTAAAACTAACAATACCGGTATAGCTAAACGAGCATTTTCATACAAAGGGCCACGGCTATACGAGCTAATAGATAGCAAACTAAAAATTTTTACGACGCCACGTCGTCTTTGCAAAAAGAAAGTAGCAGAGTGGTTAGCTAACACTAACTACAATGCGACAGAAATGTTACTGAAGCCCAACACTTAACGATGCGGGGCCTGCTTCTACATGATGGGTTAATTGGTCATATACTTAGTTATTTAGAATTCCATTATATCTGGACAAGTCATTTACTTATGACCATAATCCTGTCAAAATGTTGAAACAGGTCCCATATCCTGCATTATTTACCATAATTTCTTTTATGTGAATATCAAAATAATCCTACTGTATAAATAAGTATTCCCGGTACTAATGTATTTATTGTATTTCTTTATTCTATTTATAAATAATGCTAATAGGTTATTTATTTCTTATCTTATATTACACTTATTACATTGCTCATACTTACTTACACGCAGTCACAGTCTTACACATTTAGTAATTAAAGCAATTTCAAGCATACCATAACTTATTTGATGTTTTTGCAATGTATCCTAAGATTAGTTGAGTTTCTAATAAGGAAGTTATACACGCTTTTCTAAATTATATTTAGTAACATTTGTAACTTCCTACTGTAGTTATTTATATATTTTTATTTTTTTATAATACTTACTTTGTTTTGATGCTTATATAAAATATTCAGAGACAAAATAATGGAAGAGACTGAATCTCACAACACAGGCCACCCTAGTGTGAGGTTCAGAGAACCTTACTCCTTCTTTTGCTGCACAAAAACTATGTTATTTACTTTATAGCTTAGTCTAAGTTTTTTGGTATGAATAAAAAAAAAAATTATTATAATTAACTGGATGATAAAAGTGTCGGTCAGCATGCAGCGTGTTTCACAATCATCTTTCTAACAAGTTTATCTTCTGAACTAGTAAAAAGCTGAGCTTTGTGAGGGCTCGCGTTTATTTTACCACCTATTTTAGTGGTGTCATCTATTAAGAAAATGAACCCTTTTTTATGGGATAGGTGGGCAAACGAGCAGGCGGATCACCTGGTGGTAAGTAATCAGCATCGCCCACGAACATCCGCAACACCAGAGGTCTCGAGGATGCGTTGCCGCCCTTAAAACCCTTACTACGGTGTATTTGAGTATTGAGTTTAGTTCTGTTGTAGCGATGTTTATCTATATAACTCTTTGGTTTTCTAACAGTTGTACAATAACATTCTATCCAATGAATACAACGTTGTTAATGTTCATTTTTTTAAATGGTGTATATTTTTTGGCAGATAACACATCTAGATATGAAGTTACATTACGCATGTTTAAGCACAAATCGATAGGCGTCATGGTTTTTCAGTAAAGTGTGCCACTAAATGTTCAAGTTGTAGGATAGTCATAAATTAGTCGTAAGTTATTTGAAGATAGAGCTGGCAATGCCACATTGACACAGTTTTATTACCTTATTATAATTGTTGAACAATGTTATGTTGCAAAACCATTTTTGTATAGGAACGATATACAACATATTATTAACAAATTGCAAAAATTTAAAATAATTTTACTGTTGATACTTTCTATTACTGTTTGATTAAAACATTAAGTTGTTTATAATTTTATAAAATTCCATTGCTCACACCCATGCGACAAGTGGCACGCTGCTTATTTGGCAACTTTTTCTTTAGTACATACTTCCACAGGAAGTGGAGGGTTGCGAGCTTTACACAAGTGTCCTTATCCCTTTAAATTATTATTGGCTTGGAAATGATTAAAATATTTTAATTCAAACAACACTATCGTGTAGGTAAGAGTCACCTTTTCGATTGTTGAGAGATACAATTTTCGTTGCCTATTGCTTGAATGTGATTTAGTGAGCTGTTAAACTACTCTGAAAACAAAGTCCACAAATTCACACACTTTCTCTGATCATATTACTTATCCATCACATTAAGGAGTAATACTAATAATACTACTAGTACTAATACTTGTCGCCTATAAATTAAAAGCGACTTTACCCGATGGATTTGCTAAATCGATGACTGTGAAACGCAAGGATAGAGTTTATTCAACAAATAAGTTCTGGATAGTATAACTGGCACTTACTCAAATATTTTAAGATAGTTCCTTAGTATGATTATATTATTAAAATTTTAACAGATGTACGAATTGCGCCGTCAAAAAAGGTCGAAGATACAAGAAACTTTTTTGCAGGAGATGGAAAGAGAACATACAAGACTAATCATATTCAAAAAGGATGATCAAATTGATGATATAACTGAGCAAGTCTACGAATGGTTTAAAGAATGGTAAGATAACAAAGACAAATAACAATTTTGAAGCGCTCGTAGCGAAGTTTGCTAAGCTGTTCTTAACCGATCAGCAAAGTTAAGCAACATCGGCCGCGGTCGTCAGTTGGATGGGTGACCGCTAGTGACCTTACTACTGAGCGCTTCCGTGCTTCAGAGGGCACGTTAAGCCGTCGGTCCCGGATGTTGTCTTAGGATGGCAATCGTTATAGAATGGTGTTGGGGCATTTTTCGAATGCCCGACTGGCTGCGACCACCCCCAAGTAAAAAATCTGTCGCCAAGCACCTAACGGTGTGTTCCGGGAGCTGTCCTTGAGAGCTAGTTCATCACTTACCATCAGGTGAGATTGTGGTCAAAGGCTTACCTGTCAGCAATAAATAATAACACCAGAGCTGCCTCGTTTGTTAACTAGCGTAAAACTTCGCTTCGTACACTTGAGGAGCTAGGGTTTTCGGTATAGCAACGTTCAATACCAATCAGTCCGGAGTCTAGGTTCTGGAACTGGGCCCATTCAATAACAATAGGCTCGTTGACTTGAACATAGCAAGTCATGAGTCTAACTGCTAAGTTCCACTAGTGGGTTCAGTATAATTTCAAGTAGTCGGGTCTCCACTGCATAACATGAGTGGAGCTAATAGAATTCATAAATACTATCGTCTTATTGTTTTTTTTTTTATGTCTGATAGGTTAACCTTTGACCACTATTTCACCTGATGGTAAGTGATGATGTGGTCGAAGATGTTGTTCAGGCTAACCTAGAAGTACTGGCTCTCAAGGACAGCTGCCGGAACACACCGTTAGGTGCTTGGCGACAGATTTTCTACTTGAGGGTGGTAGCTAGCCAGGCGGGCATTCGCAAAATACCCTACCACTATGCTATAACGACTGCCATCCTAAGACAACAACCGGGACCGACGGCTTAACGTGCCCTCCGAAGCAGGGAAACGCTCAGTAGTAATGTCACTAGCGGCCACCCATCCAACTCATGACTGCGGGCGACGTTGCTTAACTTTGCTGATCGGTTAAGAACAGCTAAGTAAACTTCGCTACGAGCGCTTCAAATATTTTTAAAGCAGATGGATCAAAATTGCTGTTCTAATTCTTAAATAGGATATTGCAAGAGGAGGTGATTCTTAGTTCAACAGTTTTCTGGTGCCATTTTCATAGCCAGAACGCAAAACAATAGACTCCATATTCGATCTTAGGTAACTTTGGCAAAAAATACTGACGTGCACAAAGAAACCTACATAGTATGGTATCCGATGACCTCGATAAGGTGTATGGGCAAGTATACTGAAAGAAGTTTTGTCTCTCTAGAGGGCTCTAAAAATAAAAGAATACCTGGAAATTACTTGCCAAAATGTCATACTATGTACAACCAAACTTATACATTTGTGTTGAAGAGTTACCAACACTTTAAATTTTTATAAGTAGGCTTCACCAGAAGAAGAACAATCTGATGCATAACAATGATATATATTCACTATAAAAAAAAAATGTTTCTGTAACAAAACAGGTACTACGGCTACGAGTTTTTCCCTGAGTATCCATATGACAGCGAAGGGGGCACAATCATGGTGATTCGAGGTGACTACCCCACCATCGAAGAAAAGATAGAAGAAGATGAGAAGCATTTGAAAGAAACCAAAGGGAAAACTAAAGAAATGGTTGGTTTTTATTGAGTTCTTTATTCTTTTTGTCTAGTCTGGTGTGCTCAGTTTGGCCGCAGGTTAAATACGTCCAAACTTATATAATCTGTTGCCATAGAACACATACCCCCAAAAACAAAACAAAAGCATTTACTTCGCTTCAGCTGGATTGGATTACTCAATATGGCGGCCATCTTGAATTCACCATTTTGGATTTTATGGGTACTGTCCCGATTATTGAATCAATACTAGAATCTTGGCGGTAAGAATCTTTAGCTTCCTAGTGGGTATCACTGCTGCAGTGTCACACATTTTGCGTCGAAGCAGTTATTTGAATTTATCCATTCGTTCATATAATTTACTCTTCGTACGGGTACGACTCTGTATTTATGCATAGATATTTCTTTCCATGGCAGCGAATTATGCATGTTAGATTTAATTTTTATTTATTTTAGCTAAAACAAGAGAAACTTCAAGCCAAAGCTGACGCAGAATTGAAAGCAGAGGCGGCAAAATTAGCCGCGAAAAAGGCAGCTGAAAATCTTTTCAAGATGAGATGCAATCCTTACAACGACCCTGGTTACAAGCCACGCATGTCTGAGTATACAGATGAAATCACTCAGGTTTTTATTTTGTAGCACATAATTTGTATTTCTAGAAGCTTGAACGCAAAACAACATTATTCCCGAGCAATACACAAAAATGTTCACCTCATTATACCAAGCAAAGTAAAATATCTTAAGTAATATGATAAACTGATGTTAATTTATTTTTGTAATTAAAAATAAATTAACATCAAACGTTAAACTTAATAACTATAATATTGGTAATTTAAAAGTTAACAAATTAAAGCTTAAAAAATTATGCGTATATAGGTACTTGAAGTTTAAGTAGGTCTGTAATATAATACCACTGGCTTTCCTGTTCCTGCTTTACCTGTCGTAATTTTCACATTAATTGCTCCATTAATCATGTACAAAAGTTTATTTTTTATTTTTATACAAAACTGAGTAGCACTTGACCGCTATCTCACCTGATGGTAAGTGATGATGCGATCGATGATGGAGCGCGCTTACCCAGAAGGTATCTCTTCTCTCGCTTCTTGAAGACCCCCATATTGTACTTAACCGGAAACACAGACTCAAGCAGGGTATTCCATTCCCTCTTATTCTGTCGGAACAACCTCGAGGCCCACCTGATGTTAAGCGGACTAACCTCTGCCTATAAAAGATGCATTTCATCACAAGTCACGAATTGCACTGCGCCCGTCACTTTGAAACATGTTAAGTCAAATGTGCCTGTAATTTCACTGGCTCTTAAGGACAGCTGCCGGAACACGCCGTTAGGTGCTTGGCCACAGATTTTCTACTTGAAGGTGGTGAGGCGGGATTCGAACCATGGACCTGCTGCGCGGCGAACCATAGCCAATGCCACTGAGCCATCACTGCTTCAGAAGGTGACACCAAGTAGTTTCTTTGAGTTTGTAGGACATTAAATGAATAAAACTTTATCTAGTGCGAATTCCGCAGTTTTCATGCTATGCAGACGTGTCATAAACACCACGTAGCCTTTAGTATCGGTTTGGATGTACTTCAAATGGCATTTGGTCCCACATAGTGAAAGTACTGTACTGTATCAGCCGGATCGTCCACTGCTGAACACAGCCTCCCCTATTAAGGGGGTATTTGCCATAATCCTCACGCTTGGCAGGCGGCTTGGGGATCGCAGTGTAAGATAGCAGTTCCTTAGAAGGCGCTGCTGCCCACCTTCCAGTATAATTATTCCTTTAGTCGCCTTTACGACACCCACGGGATGATATGGGGAGGTGCAATTCTAACCCGGCACCCCACGGGGATAGTGAAAGTGCGAGGCAGAAAATTGTAGAAGAATCGCATGGTTGTGGACAAACATAACTGCTGTGGAGTGCGACGAGTCCGAGTATTGCCGTTTGTCCACTACCGCCATCGCTGAGCCGTCACCGAGATAACAAGACGGCGCTGAAGCAGCAATACATACATACAGATACTTGGCCACCTGTCGATTACACGCCCGTTACCCGAGCACTACTATCCTGGATGCCAGAATTTCGAATAGTAGTAGCGTGACACTGGAACTCATGCCAATATTGTGACTCGCCGCAACAGTTCTCTAAAAAGTTTACTGTTGTAATGCTACTCTGACTTGCTACTGTTTCCATAAGGATGTGGTCTTGACACGAGGCAAGAACACATACACACAATATTTTTGAAGCAGTGATGGTTCAGTGGCATTGGCTATGGACTGCCGCGCAGCAGGTCCATGGTTCGAATCCTGTAGCGGGCTTGAGTTTCACCGCATGGTGGTAGGGCATTTTGCGAGTGCCCACCTGGCTAGCGAGAGCGAGCTTTTAGTAGAAAATCTATCGCCAAACACTTAACGGTGTGTTCCGACAGCAGTCCTTGAGAGCCAGTAATTCTAGGTTAAGCCTGTTACCACCTTCAACCACATCTTTACTTAAACAATTATGAAACCGATTTCACTTACGTTAGAACAGCCGAGTAGTTCGATCTCGACCGGTTTCGCGACCTTCAGAGTCGCTTCATCATGGAGTACGTACGCTCCCGACCGCGTCCGCGCAAGCACTGAGACATCTTTACTTACCATCAGGTGAGATTGTTGTCAAAGGCTTACCTAAAGGCAATAAAAAAAAACATTTTAATGTGTCGCAATTTTTAGTGGATGAAGTATATACCACTTCTGTGATGTATCGTTCACGTACTAGCAGATGAATCAAAAACGCTTTGCATCGTCAGCGCTTTCAAAAAGCAGAAGTTTTAGCCGGTAGACAAAAGCTCAAACGATGTGCTCTGATAGTTGTCCTTGAGAAAGAAAAAAGAAAAATAGGACCGACTTCCACTACTGGAAATATTAACTCAGTGCTCAGCGAGACGTCAACGCGGGCTTCCCGAGCTCTCCTTGAAAAAGACCACCGGATGTGGTTGAAACTATAGTTGGAGCTATCTGACTTATTTACGTGAGTTATCCCGTATTATTTACTAAAATGAGTGAAAACCACGTTAGTTTTATATTAAAATTAAATAACTTGTTTAAGTCAGCCAAATGCTGATTCAAAACACACTTGAGATCACATTGTCATGGCCCGACTTCAGCTAGTTATTTCATACTTTTCAGTGTGAAAAGTCGGTTCCAACGGTTTTGTTAAAAATATTCCACCCTTTTAAGTGATAACTACTGGTTAAACGATCGATTTTTACTCATCTACAATACTGGTCACCATCGAACAAAACTTACAACTACCAAGTCATCTAGGTATGTCAAGCAGTTTTCAGTTAGTTGAGTGCAACTTAAAAACTACTTATCCGATTTTTATGAAATTTATATGGGACCACCTCAGAGATATATTGATTTTATATGGTGGATTTTTGTGTGGTGCAAGGGCATTTTGCGAATGCCTGGCCAGCGACAACCCTCAAGTAGAAAATCTGTCGCCAAGCACCTATCGGTGTGTTCCGGCAGCTTTCCTTGAGAGCCAGTGAATTTACAGGCACATGCGACTTAACAACTATGTCTCAAAGTGACGGGCGCAGTGTAATTCGTGACTTGTGATAAAATGAATCTGTTATAGGCAGTGGTTAGTCGGCTTAACATCAGGTGGGCCTCGAGCTTGTTCCGTCACAATAACAAAAAAAAAAAATGATAATAATTAATAATGAATTAATTATCAAAATCGGACCACTCTGTAAAAGTCACTAAACCTCGTCATACATAAAAAAAATATAAATATACGTGGGCAATTGAGAACCAACTCTTTTTTTGGAAGGTAAAAAAAACTGAGATACCGCATCAAACTTGTAAATCAAATTAGTCCTTTTGGTTTACAAAATCACAAATATACTATAGGAAAAATTTAAGTCATGTGCGGGATTCGAACCCACGTCCATCCACCCCTTGAGCCGGGGTATGCTCTCACCAATTGAGCTAACATGACATGACGTCATAACTCAAATCTTTCCTATAGTTCTTTAACCATCGTATTGGGATGGAGCGACATCTATAGTACCACTTGCGTTGTACTACAAACAAGACCAATTTTGCAATTGGTTTTATACTTGTAAATGATGACGCAACCTTATAATTTTAATATTGTTAGGTTAGGTTACCACGACAACGCAAGTGGTACCATAAATGTCGCTCTATCCCTCGATGGTTAAAGAACTATAGGAAATATTTGAGTTATGACGTAATGTCATGTTAGCTCGATTGGTTAGAGCATACCCCGGCTCAAAGGGTGGATGGACGCGGGTTCGAATCCCGCACATGACTTAAATTTTTCCTATAGTATATTTGTGATTTTGTAATGTAATCCGCATAGCAGGCGTTATTGCACACCTAACAATATTAAAATAGTCCTTTTGGTCTTAAGATTATACCGAATTTAATATACAATGTTTTTTTCAAGGCACTTCAAAAATATCGCGCAGCATGGTCCTTCAACGATCACTATCTGTGTGAGAAATGTGCAGACTGTATATACGGGTGAGTGATATAGATATTTTCTTCTTTGTGCTAAAATTGGTCAAGAAAAATAGTATCGTATAATGCATAAACGCGGAAGTTCCAAAACAAGCAAGCGATTTCAAAATTGGTATAAATGTCAGTTTGATGCAAGAAGGTGGTTGGTCCAAACAAGCCTTTAGAGATTAGTAATATTTTTAACACTTTTCATTCGTTTATGTGCCAATTTTGGTTACTATATAAAAATATATTGTATCCTTTTTTTTTGTTTATGCTTGTTAGGTTAGCCTTTGACCACTATCTCACCTTATGGTTAGTGATAGTGTGGTCGAAGATGTTGTTCAGGCTAACCTAGAATTACTGGCACCCAAGGACAGCTGCCGGAACACACCGTTAGGTGCTTGGCGACAGATATTCTGCTTGAAAGTGGTAGCTAGCCAGATGGGCATTCGGAAAATGCCCTACCACCATGCTATAACGACTGCCATCCTAAGCCCCTGAAGCACGGAAGCGCTCAGTAGTAATGTCACTAGCGGTCATCCGTCCAACTCATGACCGCAGCGGACGTTGCTTAACTTTGCTGATCGGTTAAGAACAGCTAAGCAAACTTCGCTACTAGCGCTTCCAATTCTTATCTTATGTGTCTTATTATGTATGAAGCCAAAATGAGTACTATGCATACTACAAAAATTAAAAAAGACATACTGCAAAATAAGTGAATTACTAAGCCATTTAAATTAAAACAATACAGTATGTTAAACCGATACATTTTATGATTAAATTTTAAATACTTGTCTCGTAAATTCCGACTAACTTACTAAAGTAAATTGATCACAACTTTTGAATACTAGTCTTTCCTCCATTTTTCTAAAAGGTGTTGTGATAAACATTTTTTCAAATCAAATCAAAATTAGTTTATTGCCACACAAAAAATATAAAGATAGAAACACCAATGACAACCAACACACAAGAAAAACTTAATAATTATTAGTTACTAACATAGAGGGAAAAGAAAAATATGATAATATGATATATAGATATCTTGAAGCGCTCGTAGCGAAGTTTACTTAGCTGTTCTCAACCGATCAGCAAAGTTAAGCAACGTCGCCCGCGGTCATGAGTTGGATGGGTGACCGCTAGTGACATTACTACTGAGCGTGCACGTGCTTCGGAGGGCACGTTAAGCCATCGGTCCCGGCTGTTGTCTTAGGATGGCAGTCGTTATAGCATGGTGGTAGGGTATTTTGCGAATGCCCGCCTGGCTAGCTAACACCCTCAAGTAGAAAATCTGTCGCCAAGCACCTAACGGTGTGTTCCGGCAGCTGTCCTTGAGAGCCAGTACTTCTAGGTAGGCCTGAACAACATCTTCGACCACATCATCACTTACCATCAGGTGAGATAGTGGGCAAAGGCTAACCTATCAGGCATAAAAAAAAATATACATATATTAATAAATAATGTGGGCAAAAGGAGAAAACTCAGCTTATAGTCCGTAAACATATTATTAGACATGTGTACAGACGCTGTTTTTCAGTAATCCCTTGTGCTCGAACAGGTGTTCGTCGAGCTTGAAACATCGCGTTAAAAACAACATCAACCATTAATATTATTAATTAGTTATTTTCCGATAGATATATGAAGTCGATGCTGACAGAGGATCTTATGGACAAGATTCATCAGGAATGTAGGCAGTATGTTGATCAGTTGATGAGGTTAGTACACATTGCTTTTTCTTACAGAGCCGTACATTTCCCAACCTAACCCCCTGGCATCAGCAAGACAATATGGGTCTATTTATGAATGAAATTCTATTGTTCCCATTATCTAGGCTGCATATCCTCGTTCAAGGAAGATAACGGTGTGCGTAAAAAAATCTACCAATCACAACGCTCGCTGAGCAAGACTAGGAAAATGAAGCAATCCTGTTGGTGGATGCTTACCTCGGCCACCGGTGATTGACCGGTCATTTCTGGTAGATACTGTATCAGCGGGATAGTCCACTGCTGGCCAGTGGACACAGCCTCCCCCAATATGGGGGGTTTGCCATAATCCCCACGTTTGGCAGGTGGCTTGGGGATTGCAATGGCCGTGGGGTGCCAGGCTAGAATATGACCCACCCATTGCTACCTGAGGGTAAAGGGGCGACTAAATGTAAAATACTCGAGGGTGGGCAGCAGCGCCTTCTGAAGAACTTATATGTTAAACTGCGATCCCCAAGACGCCTGCCAAGCGTGGGGATTATGGCAAATCCATCCTTAATGGGGGAGGCTGTGTTAAGCAGTGGATAATTCGGTTGATACAGTACAATACCCCACGAGCAATCTGGTAGTTACGCCGCTTAAGAATATAAGGACCGTTCCATCTATCAATGTCTATCTAGTATTTTTTGGACATTGTCACTTTACCGTATGCTAACGTCAAATCTATATAGGTATGTTTATATATATTCATAGATGGAACAAGCTCGAGACCTACCTGATGTTAAGCGGACTAACTTCTGCCTATAAGAGATGCATTTCATCACAAGTCACGAATTGCACTGCGCCCGTCACTTTGAGACATAGTTGTTAAGTCGCAGGTACCTGTAAATTTTGGCGCAGTACAATTCGTGACTTGTGATGAATCACAAGTCACGAATTGTACTGCGCCCGTCACTTTGAGACCTGACCTCATGTGCCTGTAATTTCACTGGCTCTCAAGGACTGCTGCCGGAACACACGTTAGGTGGTTGGCGACCAATTTTCTACTTGAGTGTGGTAGCTAGCCAGGTGGGCAAAATGCCCTTCCACCATGCGGTGAAGCCCAATCCGGCGGTGGGGTTCCAACCAGGGTACTGCGGCACGGCAGTCCATAGCTATTACCGCTCGGACATCATTGCTAAAAAATATTTTTATTTACCTAAGATGTATAGTTACAATGTATAGTTTTAGAATAATGTGAAGGAATCTTATGAACTAATGTATACCTTCTTCTAATATGTATTTGTAGAATTCTCATGAAACTCATATAAACATTAGCCTTTCAAAAACGATCCATTGTTCCATCTTTCCTTCTTTCGACAGGCTGGATCTAAAACTCCTTATCAAAATGCATCAGCTGATGTACAAGAAAGTCGGTTGGAAGTATCCGAAACTTCAGCCCAGGAAAAAACCTAAGGAGCATCCTGTACCGAAGTCGTTCCAACTCAGTGATAGTATGGTGAAGCATCTTGGGGTATATATACTTTAAATCTTCTTATCAATTCTTTTAGGTAGGACTGCGGAGTGGAATTAATGACATACTATAAAGAACGATGGTTACGAGCAATGGACGCTTAGGCTGTGTTTGCGCCAGATGTTTGTGGTTGAATGGTCCCTTACCATGTCTGTTTTTGTTTTATGTTATTTTGACGGAGCAAGCTCAAGGCCCACCTGACGTTAAGCAGATTAAGCTCTGCCTAGAACAGATTCATTTCATCATAAGTGACGAATTGCACTGCACCAGTCACCTTGAGACATAGTTGTTAAGTCTCATGTGCCTGTAATTTCACTGGTTCTGAAGGACTGCTACCAGAACACACCGACAAGCACCAGCTTTCGGTTATTAAAAAAACACATCAAAATCGTACCTGTAAAGACGGTAACACACACAAAAAATATAGCTTAATTTAGAACCACCGCCTTTTTTAGAAGTTGGTTAAAAAACACGTTCGAAATTTGCCTATTTGAAACTCACTTCCGCTTAAGCTCTGGTGTCTTTGAATTACAGTGCCATGATATAGCTGCCGTAATACAACGGTGAACAACGATATATATATATTATTATTTTTTTAAGTTAGATAAGCAAGCTTTTGTCCGCTGCCTCACCTGATAGAAAATCACGACGCGTTTGACGGTGGAACATGCTGGCCTAGCAGATACCTATTAACTCTATACTTGAAGACTTCCAGATTATACCTATCGGGAAATAGAGACGCAGGTATGGTGTTCCATACTTAGGCCGTACGCATTATAAAGCTTGATTTAAAATGCTTTGTGGGTATTTTCGGAACATCGACCATGTATGGATGCCGTGTTCCAGTGCGTCTTGTTGTCCGATGAAAGAAAGGAGAAGACGGAATGAGGTTGTGTAAATCAATCGCCCATTCTCCGAACTGAAACCTGTAAAACACCGATTAACTGACAATTTTGCGTCTATGCTCGAGACTTTAGAGTCTAGGCTCCACCAACGCATCGTCAACAATGAGCTTCTTTGCTCGATTATCTATGGAGGCTTCGAGCTGGCTTTTTTATGCCTGATAGGTAAGCCTTTGACCACTATCTCACCTGATGGTAGGTGATGATGTGGTCGAAGATGTTGTTCAGGCTAACCTAGAAGTACTGGCTCTCAAGGACAGCTTCCGGAACACACCGTTAGGTGCTTGGCGACAGATTTTCTACTTGAGGGTGGTAGCTAGCCAGGCGGGCATTTGCAAAATGCCCTACTACCATGCTATAACGACTGCCATCCTAAGACAACAACCGGGACCGACGGCTTAACGTGCCCTCCGAAGCACGGAAACGCTCAGTAGTAATGTCACTAGCGGTCACCCATCCAAGTCAACCCCGCGCGTGACGTTTCTTAACTTTGCTGATCGGTTGAGAACAGCTAAGCCAACTTCGCTACTAGCGCTTCAAAAATGTCTATGCTATACTGTATATGCTCGAGAATTTAGAGTCTAGCCTCCACCACCGCATTGTCACTAATGAGCTTCTTTGCTCTATTATCTATCGAGTCCAAGGCTTCGAGCCGGTACTTAGCCGAACCATCCCATAGATCATGTAAGCAAAATGACGTGCTGCAATTTGTACGTCGGCCAACAAGATGGTGGTGTTGGATGGCGACCATTTTCATCCATAGAAAAAACGGGAACGATGAATATTCTTACTTTCCTTTAAACAAAGATGGCTGTAGTGATTGTTGAGCTATCCACATGTGGTCACCATAAATTTAGCCGTTCTTTGCGTATCTATGTCCGCTATGTAATGACACCGCTCTTACTATAGGGCACCATAACTTTATCGGATTTAATGGAGCTACGCAGGAGTTCAACACCCAACTTTTAAAAACTATTGTGGAACTCCAACGTCATTATTACAAGTTTAAAAAGATGTTTTTTTTTTTGTAAAAATGCTTCCATTTGGTCTTCATGAAAAGCGTGAAATAATTTATTGAAGTCGGTTCCATGATAGTTCAAAAGTACCTATTATTACAATATTGTGCGCATGGTACTGATTTCGACAAGTTATTTCTAACTTTTGAGTGTTGAAGTCCATGTTTAGGTAAAAAAATATATCACCCTTTTAAGTGTCCCTTGCTACTTACGGGATCTATTGACATTCACTGGCAATGACTATATCATCAAGAGGAAAAAAATAGTTGTTGGTGTTAATTCAAAAACAGCTTAACCTATTTTAACAAATTAGAATTAGTATTTGTAAGTGGGACTACACACTCCCACAAACAAATAGAAAAAGAAACATCAAAATTGGTTCATCCAGTAAAAAATTCTGAGGTAACAACAATAAAAAAAAAATACAGACGAATTGAGAACCTCCTCCTTTTTTGAAGTCAGTTAAATATTGATACTAAGAAAATTTAAGTTTAACGTAATTAAGAGCTGGGAGTTGGCACCTAGATAGAACTGCGTCCATCCAAATCCTATTGATGACACAGTGTACGTAACTTATGCAGTTGATCAACTTTTTTACACTTCATGCTATGTGAATGGCTTCACGCACGTTATTATTGTGAAGGTATACTGAAGGTGGCTGTGTTGATGTTTATTTTATTGACAAATATATTTATTATTAAAGGTATTTTGTTTCAATTAATGCCAAGCATGTCCATAGAAGCTCCGAAGTTACCTACTTAAGTATATCTAATCTTCAAGTCAAGACACAAAACGCCTATTTAAATTCTATTCTAGTCATTTGTGTGCATTGTCTATATCTACTTATATAAATACAATAAGTTTTCACGTGATATGAATATAATTTGAGCTCATGATAAGTGTGTCAAGTCGATCTGTATATATACAGGGTTATTTGTAAAATGCTAACAACCTCTTAGGGTTGACTTCTGCTAGTCCTTACAAACATTATGTTTTTTTTTTTATTGGCTCACCTGGTGATGAGTGATCACCGTCGCCACAAAAAAAAACGGCAAACGCATCCGCATCATACCTCTGGTGTTGCGGATGTTCGTATCCGCAACACCAGAGGTATCGCGGATGCGTTTCCGGCCTTTGAGGAGGGAATATGCTCTCTTCTTGAAGGCCCCTAAGTCGTATCCGTTCGGAAATACTGCACCTGGCAGCTGGTTCCATATTGTGGCAGTGCAAGGTAGAAAATGCCGTGAAAATCGCAAAGTTGTGGACTTCCAGACGTCGACGTGAAATTGATGAAACATTCTTTGTCGGGTTTATTTTTGAAATTGATGAAACATCATTCTTTATTTTGGTTTAAATATTTCATATTTTTTATTACTTAGCTCGATGTAATTATATTCAAAACTTTATTCAAAAGGAGCGCGGCACGGTCCAGTGTTGCCGTGGCGCGGCGCGGCGGGCGCTCTTGGCTCAGAGAGACTCAAAACCTTAAAACAATGAGTTTTCTAGTACTTGTCTGTTCAATTTAGACATTCGAAGCTACATAAATTTCAAAAAGCTGAAAATCAGTAAGATTGTTTAAAATATGATTATAAATAAAATTTGAAAGTTCCCCATCATTTCCCTGTATGGAAAAAAAAAATATTCAAGGTCAAAGGTCAAAAAAATAGTTTTTTGCGATTTTCACCAAAACGGCAAGTTTTATCATAAAATCACCACATATATAAATTTTAGATCATAAAAATATCTACAAAAAATTTCTTAATACTTTTTTTTCTACGAGCGACCGTTTTTAAGATATAACGATTAAAAACACTACACAAGAGATGTATACAGGGTGGAAACTTTCAGCGGGGCAGTAAGGGGAAGTACCTTATCCGTTGCAGCTACTCGGAAATGGTCTTAGGAGACAAGACATATTTTTTCATAAAATTTTGATCCCCATTCACAGATAAAAAAAAATTAAGTTAGCAAGAAAATAGCCATTTTACACAAAAACATTTTTTAATGCCAATCGATCCAGTTTCAAATACTGATCAAAAACTTTTGTGGGACTAACCATCGTTGGAGTACTCAAAAAGTCACAAATTGCAAAAAACTTTTCCCGTAGATTTTGTATGAAAATTTTACGCAATAGCTTTTTTAGTGACGGTTGAGAACTTTTTGTTGACTGAATAAACAGATAATTTTAAAAATAATTCATATTTTGAACTCGTTATTACTAAATAAAAAACAATCTTGACAGTTTGGTGATCAATGGATAGGAACACATGGTCCTATTTCTTGGCCAGCGCGCAGTCCAGATTCCTCTAGATTTCTTTTTGGGGCTACCTGAAAGACTGAGGCTTACAAAAAGGAATACGATAGCGTTCAAGAACTTAAAGACTCACTAACCACAATTTTGTATGAAAATCATACAGGTAAATTGTCAGCAGTCACTAGGTCGGTACAGAAACGAATCAATTTATGTATTCGCAATAATGGCGGTCACTTCAAGCACTTGATATCGTAGGGAAAGAAACTACAAGATTTTAAATAAGAATAATATCATCGAGTTATGTTAGTTAATAAAAAAAGAAAATTTACGCCTTCTTACCTACTTAATACGCCTTCTTTTTGATAATTGTAAAATTCTACGTGATCATTTGTCTTTTATTTTATTTTTTGTATACTCGTATCAGTTACACAAATTCTTTACAAAATGTAAGGGAAAAGATTTTTGCAATTTGTGACTTTTTTAGTACTCCAACGATGATTGGTCCCATAGAAGTTTTTGATTAGTATGAGTAGGTAACAGGCTCGATTGGCATCAAAAAATGTTTTTGTGTAAAATGGCTATTTTCTTGCTGAATGTAATTTTTTTTTGAAAACCTTTTTATGTGATCAAAATTCCATAAAAAAATATGGATAGTCTCCTAAGACCATTTCCGAGTAGCTGCAACGGATAAGGTACTTCCCTTACTGCCCCGCTGAAAGTTTTCACCCTGTATACATCTCTATAGTGGAGTGTTTTTGAATCGTTATATATCTTAAAACCCGTGGCTCGTAGAAAAAAAAGTATTGACAAATTTTGACTTTTGACCTTGAATATTTTTTTCCATACAGGGGACAGATGGGGAACTTTCAAAATTTATTTTTAATCATATTTTAAACTATCTTACTGATTTTCAGCTTGGGAAGCTTTACTCTTATTGTTTGGTCTAATTTGAGCGGACTATATTGTCTGACACTTTTAAGTTCTTTGTCTCGTAGTAAAAGACAATGCCTACTCCGAACTAAGAGCTTCCGCCGCACCTCGACCGCACCGTGCTCCATTGAATAAAGTTTTGAATATATACATCAAGCTAAGTAATAAAATACATGAAATATTAAATTTCAGGTACTTTTAACATCAGGTGGTCCTCGTGCGTATATATATTTTTTTATAAATTTTTATAACAAGCTTTCCCTCAGTCTTACCTGTAGACAAAGACCATGTGATTTTAGCTGGAATATGCCTGCCTAAAATGAACCTGTTCAGTTTGTTTATTATGTAACTATACTTGAAGATTTAAGCAATGATGGCCGAGCGGTAATAGCTATGGACTGCTGTGCCGCAGCTCCATGGTTAGATCACCACCGCCGGCTTGAGCTTGACCGAATGATGGAAGGGCATTTTGCGAATGCTTGCCTGGAAATTACCACCCTTCTTCACCAAAATCTTTCGCCATGCACCTAACGGTGTGTTTCGGCAACTGTCTTTGAGAGCCAGTAATTCTAGGTTAGCCTCAACAACATCTTCGGCCACATCATTACCTACCGTCAGGTGAGATAGTGGCCAGAGGCTAGCCTATCTGCTATATATATATATATATAAATCAGCTATGTAAGAGTCGGACTCGCGCACGAAGGGTTTCGTGCCATTATCTAATGATGTATTCATTAGATACTATAATATAACCTTTTTTCCATACCCAAAGGGTAAAAACGGGACCCTATTACGGAGACTTCGCTGTCGGTCCGTCTATCACCAGGCTGTATCTCAAGAACGGTGATAGCTAGACAGTTGAAATGTTCACAGATGATGTATTTCTATTGCCGCTATAACAACAAACACTAAAAATAAAAAAGGATTTATGGGGTCTCCCATACGCATACTCGATTTTTTTACCGTTTCTTGCTCGATACTAATAACGGTGACAGGTGGACGCTTTAACTATTCACAGAATATTAAGTTTTATGTTGTCTTTAAATATAATTAATTAAAATAAATTAAATAAATAATTAAGGGGGCTGCCATACACTAAACGAGGTTTTCGCCGTACCTACCCAGCTCAATCGGACACTGCGAAAAGTGTCTGTAACTTGCAAGATTAGGTTACAGAAAATGGCACGGAACTCTTCGTGCGCGAGTCCCACTTGCACTTGGCCAAGTTTTAGTATTTGTTGTTATAACGGCAACAGAAATACATCATCTGTGAAAATTTCAAATGTCTAAGCTATCATGGTTCATGAGATACAGCCTGGTGACAGACAGACTCACAGTGGAGTCTTATTAGGGTCCCGTTTTTACCCCTACAAGGGTAAGATTGAAGCTTATGTGAACGTTACTAAAATGGTATTTACAGGATATCTTTGATCTCGGGTTAATATCGAAGCCGACAACAAAGATCAAGGACATTGAAGGAGACCTCAACTATGTGGCTTATGATTATAACCTGCGTGATCCCGATGCCAAGTAAGTATATGTGTATACGAGACGAATTTACTTAGCATTCTATGTATTCACCGTGCAGGTGCCGGGTCCATAGCGTTGCAGAGGAAAAGGCCCAAGTCAAGGTGCCTGGGACTTGCAACCCTTTTTGAAGCGCTCGTAGCGAAGTTTACTTAGCTGTTCTTAACCGATCAGCAAAGTTAAGCAACGTCGCGCGCGGTCATGAGTTGGATGGGTGTCCGGTAGTGACATTACTACTGAGATTTTCCGTCGGTCCCGGTTGTCATCTTAGGATGGCAGTCGTTATAGCATGGTGGTAGGGCATTTTGCGAATGCCCGCCTGGCTAGCTACCACCCTCAAGTAGAAAATCTGTCGCCAAGCACCTAACGGTGTGTTCCGGCAGCTGTCCTTGAGAGCCAGTACTTCTGGGTTAGCCTGAACTACATCTTCGACCACATCATCACATAACCTTTCAAGCATAAAAAATAAAAAAAATCCCATGGATTAAAGGTTAAGGGGCCCCTTTATGATGCATCAATGCTCCCTTACACTGCTCGAGCCTCCTTCCCTGCGCAACCAAATTTGGTAAGATCTACTAACGCTGCCTTGGATACACGTTGTAGGATGAAAGTTACGGTTGCTCTTGACAGGCCGAGGTCTTTTAGTACGTTGTACTCGTATAGGGATTTTGCTGGTATACCCCTTGCTCGGAGGAGCATATAAAATAATCATATAACCGTTTTTGATTATTAATTCATTTGTTAAGTCATATTTGTTAGTTTTTATTATGTGGTCTTTAGGTATGTTTGTTTCCCACGGCACAGTAAATTCCATAAGTACTATGCGTTTTAGATTGTTTGAGTATAGAAATATATAATAAAATATAGTATTAAATTATTATTATTATAGTATGTAATAAATAAATAAATATCTGGTCTGGATACCGAAACACCAGTATAATATCTTAATTTTTTTTTATGAGATTGTGACGGAATTACCTGCCTATAACAGATGCATTTAGTCAGAAGTGACGAATTGCACTGCGCCTGTCGCCCTACCACTTACCTACAGTTGTGAAGTCTCATGTGCCTGTCATTTTACTGGCTCTGAAGGACTATTACCCGAACACAGTGTTAGGTGTTTGGCGACAGATTTTATAATTGAGGGTGGTCGCTAGCCAGGCGAGCATTTGCAAAATGCTCTTCCATAATACAGTGAAGTTTAGCCCGGCGGTGGAGATCGAACCATGGACCTAAGGCACGGCAGTCCATAGCTATTACCGCTCAGCCATCATTGCTTCAAAGGTCCTCCTTTTTAAAAGCCTTTTCCCCTTGTGTAGATATTTTGCTTGCATATTTCAAATTTTTGGACAAAATATTATTCATTCTATTACTCATACCAAATATTGCATATTATTGCCTCCTTAGGGTTTTTTTATTGCAAATAACCTTTGACCAGTATCTCATCTGATGATTATGTGGTTGAAGATGTCAACAGGCCTAAAACCTACAATTACTGACTCTCAAATCAGCTGCCGGAACACACCATTACGTGCTGGGCGACAGATTTAATACTTGTGAAAACTGTAGTATCTTTAGAAATTTTACTATAAAATCGCACACAATTAACTAAAAAAGACTTTGTTTTTCTTGGCTATCTAAAACGTTTGTTTTTATTCCTAATGTTGTAACTGTTCTGCTCGCCGTTTAATTTGAATTTACCTAAGTTCCTTCAAGTTTACAATATATTTTCAAGAATATAAGGCCTTGGAAAAGTTAAAATGTTGATAACTTTATAAAACTCCCTCAGTGATTGATTCGCTAGAATCCATTTCATGTTTTTCACGAATTGCCCTCTTTTGCAAGACAAATACGATCTGCGTCTCTTTTTCTTCGCAAAGAAGTATTTTACAACACAACTGTGTTTAGGCTTGAAGATCACTGTAAACTAGTGAAATGAATGGGACTAGGAATGACGTGCACAGTGTGAAGAAGAACGAGGATGGTGACACTGCATCTGTAATGGACAGGCGTTACCGCTTACTAAGTCATCAGGCAGGCAATATGTCTGTCTCGTTACTTCTTCACATTAAAAAAAAGACAATCAGGTTACTTATACGTAAGTCATGCTTTCATCTGACTACGTTCTCTCAGGTTTCCACCACCTGGCTATGGTGACGTGAGACGCCGACTGCTCTTTTCCTGTGTCTTCGGATCTGGGATTGCGCCAGGAGCTAAGAAGAACAAATCTGTGATGCTGTTGGGACCACCCAGGAGTGGGAAATCGTTTTTGGTTGACTGTGTCGCTGGGGAATTGAGTTAGTAATTTCTTTATTCGTCAGTCATGGTCTGTAAGTTCTCCGTGTGTTACGGGCCTAGAATCACACACACCCTCTCAAATCTTTCTACGTGAGTTGTAGGCGAGGACAACAACAAAAAATGACTTTATATGGGTAGTAATGCCTTTCTTTTAATTTTCACATTTTTGGTAATAATAATTTAATTTTCAAAATATTCAGTATTATCTTGGTTCCCGTTTTTTTGAGTGAGAACGTTGCCATTATTTTTTAAATATGAGCGGAATACTGGAATTTTCACATTCAAAAAATCACCGTATCCTCAAGTTCTTTACAAGCGTGGAGATTATGGCAAAACTCCCTTATTGGGGGAGGCTGCTGTTCAGTAGTGTACTTATGCTGAATATACTGTATCACAGTACAGCTCCCGCCAAAACATATCACCAACATAACTATTCAGTTGACGAAGGCGCTAGTGGTAAAGAAAATCTCCCAACAACTGGCACATTGCCAGGGATTCATTAACCTAAACAGATGGTGTGTTAGAGGGACAGAGAAATGGATAAAGAGAGAGATAACCTGTAACATCGTGATTAAAAATATTGCAGATGCAGTTAAAATTGACATAACCCCGGAGGTTTTCAGCGCTATTTGCAACAGACCTGCAAGGATGATGCATTTGGTCGGTACAGCAGCGAAGGCATTTCAACCAGCTGTCATATTTTTGAAGAATATTGAGAGGGTATTTGCCAAAAAGGTAAAAACTAATAATTTTTAAAACATATTTTACTCGTGTGTTTGATCGTAATAAAACAGGGAGTTGAAATACATAGAGTAGTTGATCCAAACTCCACGGCTCTTAAAACTAGAATTTACCTATCTACATACCCATGTAGTTTGTAATGACAAGGAAAGAATATTCAAATATTATGCGTCATATCTGTTGTTACAAAGAGATAAATACCTAAGCAATTTGTGTTACCACCGCCACGAGACGTTCCGGCCATTACGCTGCAATCTCTTTCACTCTCACACAAAACGATCCCCACATCTCTCTCATCCATTTCATTGTGACAACAGTCCCCTAAGAGAAAACAAAATAACGAAACTTTCTATTAATATAATAATAGCAATACCTACGCGTTACATGAAACATTTCTGTTATGTCTCACAGTGCCTTTTTAATTAGTGCAGTGTCTAAAGCCATAGAAAGGCATATCGTCCATAACTTTTTCCTATAAACACACGATTAGCGGCAACGTATTCACCGGACGCTCAGAAGTGCAAGACTGGTAGCGACTACGGTAATTACCTTGCATGCGTCTTGTAAATATGGGGAGCTCACATCTCATCTACAGGTAAAAAATCTTAGTAATAAACCCTTTTAATGCTTAGCTCTACTTGTAGGTTCAAACTTCTGTTTAGTACAAAACCTTTTCCATACATAATACATGACAGAATAACTCAAGATCATATACCTATGATTAGTGTTATGGCAGTTCACCCTTCTGATGCTAATCTTCCCTGAAAATGTTCTTACTGATAGTAGCTACTTTTGGTTGCCGGGGGGTCAAGATTGCGAAGACCTGTGATATCCTTAAGGGGGCGGTTTTCTGATATTAGTTCACTATGAAGGTGAACTCCTCTTCTAAAGATTATTTGGATATAAAATAAATATATATATAAAAATATGTTTGAAACTCGTAGTGTAGTTTGCTTGGTCGTTCTTAGCAGATAACTAAGTTAAGCAACAGCCACAGCGGTCATGACTTAGATGGGTGACTGCTACTGGCATTACTACTGAGCGTGCACGTGCTTTGGAGGGCACGTTAAGCCGTCGGTCTCGGGTGTTGTCTTGGGATGACAGTCGTTATAGCATGGTGGTAGGGCATAGTCCGCTTGGCTAGCTTGTAAATCATTCTGTCGCCAGCATCTAACAGGGTGTTCCGGCAGCTGTCCTTGAGAGCCAGTAATTCTAGATTAGCCTGAACAACATCTTTGACCACATCATCACTAACCATCAGGTAAGATAGTGGTTAAAGTATAGCCTATCTGTCAGCTATAAAATAATAACTGTGCAAACGTTTTGGCAAGATAGGCAAAAAAATGAGATGCAGTTGTTTTGAAACTATTTTTAAACTCCTCAACGACAGCAAAATTTTCTCATATAACTTTAGCTTAAACGTGCCCAGTGATGTCCTTTACAAATCCGTGACATATATTTAAGACGGGCCATCGCATTCATGTAAAAAGTATTTCTTATCTAATTTTCTCGCATTTCGGCCATACAAAAGGTTGAGGTCGTCACGTGCAACGTGCATTGAAATTGGGTATATTTGAAAATTTTTTGTTACTTTTAATATATTATACATGTCGCATGGTGGAAGGGCATTTTGCAAATGCTCGCCTGGCTAGCGACCACCCTCAAGTAGAAAATCTGTCGCCCAGCACCTAACGGTGTATTCCGGCAGCAGTCCTTGAAAGCCAGTGAAATTACAGGCACATGACTTAAAAACTACGTCTCAATGTGACAGGTGCAGTGCAATTCGTGACTTGTGACAAAATGCATGTGTTATAGGCAGAGGTTAGTCCACTTCACATCAGGTGGCCTCGAGCTTGTACCGTCAAAATTACATTAAAAAAATGT
The DNA here is from genome assembly GCA_963890685.1 of Plagodis pulveraria. Taxonomy (NCBI): domain Eukaryota; kingdom Metazoa; phylum Arthropoda; class Insecta; order Lepidoptera; family Geometridae; genus Plagodis; species Plagodis pulveraria. Next base: position 3,961,756 of record OY982977.1, read on the forward strand.
TACTTACCTGCCTATAACAGGTGCATTTTATCACAAGTCACGAATTGCACCGCGCCCTTCACCTTGAGACATATTTGTTAAGTCTCATGTGCCTGTAATTTCACTGGCTCTCAAGCACTGCTGCCGGAACACACCATTAGGTAATTGGCGACAGATTTTGACTTGACTTGCGTTAACAAGCTACACGAACGATAATTTTCTGCTCATATTTCAGGTGCAACCTGAAGACAAATATTTGAAAGCAAAGTTGTTAAAATTGCCGATCGCAAGGCTACTACAAAAGCTGCAAGTTGCTGACAAAGTTATATTTATGGGTATAAAAATATGTTTCTGATAACTTGGTGAAATCATGGTTAAAGGCTAGCCTATCAGTGAAAGTGTAAAAGTGGTTAAAGAACGAGTGGAAAAATTAGAGTTATGATGTCACGTTAGCCTAAACGCTCGGAGCATGCCCTGGCTATAGGAGTGAGAGGCGCGGGTTCGAATCCTGCAAATGACTATAATTGTTCCCCTCTTAATTAAGAAATTTTGTTAAGTGTTAAAATGCTTGTATAGGAGCTTGCTTAGTCGTTGTTAAATGCGGTTATAACTTTGAAGGGTTACCATGGCACTTTGAAGCGCTCGTAGCGAAATTTCCTTAGCTGTTCTCAACCGATCCGCAAAGTTAAGCAACGTCACGTGCGGTCATGAGTTGGATGGGTGACCGCTAGTGACATTACTACAGAGCGTTTCCGTGCTTCGGAGGGCACGTTAAGCCGTCGGTCCCGGTTGTCCTCTTAGGATGGCAGTCGTTATAGCATGGTGGTAGGGCATTTTGCAAATGGCCGCCTGGCTAGCTACCACCCTCAAGTAGAAAATCTGTCGCCAAGCACCTAACGGTGTGTACCGGCAGCTGTCCTTGAGAGCCAGTACTTCTGGGTTAGCCTGAACAACATCTTCGACCACATCATCACTTACCATCAGGTGAGATAGTGGTCAAAGGCGATCGAGACTAAACGGACGGCGGCACGCCTATGTAGAGCCGCAGGCATTTGTGACGTCACGTCGGCTTAACAGGAAATTAGGCGGAATTGTCACTATATAGATATATCTATATATATGAGAATCAAAGTCCTGGATCACTGACTGACAGACAACGCACAGCCTAAACCGCTGGTCGCAAAGACTTGAAATTTGGAGGGTTTCTCATATTGATTCTGTCATATCTGTCATATTGATGTACTTATCTTTTGAAACGTAAAAGGCATTTGAATTTAAACCTTTAATATGTCATATTTATTTATATAAATACACAAAACAAATTACAGTCAATTTCTCATTTCCAATAATTATACATGTTATACAAATTTTGAGCTGGATTGTAATTCAACATATGTGTACACAGTAAAGTAAGGTGAAATCCGAGACGAAGTAAAAGAAAGTACTAATCCGCAAATCAAAGTAATATTTTCGGATTAGTACCCTGAAACTATAAAAAATATATATATATAAACTTGCTTAGTAATAAAAGTTTATTATAAAATATGATAATATTATTGTAGGTATTTCTACAAGTAGGATAATTTTCAGAATCAGTTAAATATTAAACATATAATACTTTTTTGTAGTATTTTATGCCCGTGGGGTGCCTGGCTTGAATGTCACCCCCCCCCCCCCGATACACGTGGGTGTCGTAAGAGGTGACTAAAGGTAAAGTACCAGAAGGTGGGCAGCAGCGCTTTCTGATGAACTGATATCTCACACTGCGATCCCCAAGACGCCTGCCTAGCGTGGGGATTATGGCATGTCCCCCCCCCATAATAGGGAAGGCTGTGTTCAGCAGTGGACAATCCGGATGATAAAGTACAGTATAGTAGTATTATATTAAATATGTTTTACAAACCATCGAGAGAACGCTGCGTGCTTAGCATTCGGATCGTCTCATCCGAATGCTAAGCACGCAGCGTTCTCCATCGTGCGTCGAGTATGACAGGCAACTCGAGTACAGTGTTGTGATCCATAAAGCCGGGTTCAGACGATTGTAACGTGTAATTTAATCCACCGTGTAATGTAACACGAATTCTACGTGTGGACGGCGCTACGAGCATTACATGTAACGCTCGCGCGGCGCTCGGGGTTGATCCATCGGCTGTCGGTTTTTCGCGCGAACACAAAGACGCTCGCAGTGCTCGTTTGGACGGCGTTCGTGACGGTTGTGTCGTATGTACGTTCATGATGTGGAGTGACGAACAATCGCTTGAACTTATTACAATAATTCGAAATACAAATATTCGAAGTCAGAAGGCGACATCCGGGTAAAGTTTTCACTTATATGTTGAGATTTTAGTTGCACAAGTAAAGAAGATTTTCTTTTATACAAATTAGTTTTCCACCATCGACGCTTCCGACTTTTGCGGTCTCCAGTTAGTAAATACATGAAAATAAAAGCCGCACCAGCTATCACGACCTTCCTATTCGGCATGTTCGTAGCAACTGAGTGGAAACAGCTTTTGAAATATTTTCGCGTTCACAATTCGCTTTGAGTTCGTGTGCCGTCCACACTGTTGATGCTAAATTACACGTAATCTTACATTACACGATACACTCGTCTGGACCCAGCTTAACGTGGTGCTCCGCCACTGAGCTCGGACCGAGGTTACTTACTACCTATGCGATGAGCCTCTTTCGATGTCTGTCCTATGTATTATATGGGACTCAGGAAAGGGCAATGGTTGTCCGTAAAGACAGCCATGTTACTACATGGCTGTCTTTACGGACAACCATTAAGGCTAATTGGCAAGAATCTGAAGCAGTGATGGCTCAGTGGCATTGGCTATGGACTGCCGCGCAGCAGGTCCATGGTTCGAATCCCGCCCAGAGTTTGAGCTTCACCGCATGGTGGAAGGGCATTTTGCGAATGCCCGCCTAGCTAGCGACCACCCTCAAGTAAAAAACTGTCCCAAGCACCTAACGGTGTGTTCTGGCAGCAGTCCTTGAGAGCCAGTGAAATAACAGGCAAAAATGAGACTTAACAGGTATGTCTCAAGGTGATGGGCGCAGTGCAGTTCGTCACTTGTGACGAAATGCATCTGTTATAGGCAGAGGATACCGCTTAACATCAGGTGGGCCTCGCGCTTGTTCCTTTACAATAACATAAAAAAAAAAAAACATACAGACATATTGTCTTATGATGATAAGTGTAACAGAGACAACTTCACCACTGCAGCTGAATACTCTAGCGATATGTTACAATTAGGGTTACCACCTTTGTTTAGGACGAATAGAGTACTTTTTATTTTGGTAGGACAAAAATAAAGTACAGAGAATAAAAAATGAGTAACCATTTTTATCATTATTTGTCCTTAAAACATATTTTCTTTATTATTCTGCATTACTTTTTCGTATGTCTCATCTAAATACAATTGTCCTAAACTCTACCAAGCTTTTGTAGAATATTTTATATAACATGTTCAAAATGTTAATGATACCAGTTTTATTTAGTCTCTTACTACTAACTTACGTACTAGTAACGAGCCACTAACAATCAGTTTAACATAAATAGAGTATTTTAACGTACTTTATTGGTGTCGTAGATTATAAATACGCCTACATGAAAAAGAGGACAATACTCTATTTTAGAGTACAGGTGGTAACCCTAGTTACAATACTCGACACTACGTTTGACCAGTAGCCACGGGGCAAGTAGGTATATATTTAACTATGTTTTCAAAATGTACCACAATGGAAAACTTTATGGAAAATTTGGTATAAAATGATTACGATTTACGGGGCCAATTTAAAATAATTAAAAAAGGATTTAAAAAGTAACCAATTTATATATGACACGTTTTACACGGCTCCCAGAAACCGGTAACGGTTCCTGAAGGATAGTCCACGTGGGCGAAGCCGCGGATTAAAAGCTAGTATAGGTATATATATATATATATATATATATATATAATTTTTATAAAGATTTTTTAAGTGTTTTATTAACTAATTTGATTGATGGTTTTTTTTAATAATTTTAAAATATTTGTTATTATCAATATTGTTATGTTTGCGCCTGCTAGGCGAAATAAATTACCAAATTACAAATTTAATACAAAAAAATTTAGTCATGTGCGGGATTGAAAGCCGCGTCCATCCACCTCTTTAGCCGGGGTATGCTCTAACCGATTGAGCTAACAAGATTTTTATATTGTTATGATTGCAATAACGCCTGCTATGCGAATTACATTTTTTTCCTATCGTATATTTGTAATTTTGTAAGACTCATGAATTTAATTTTCACTCACGTTCTTCATCCATCGTATCGGGATCACCTATAGTTCAATTTACGTTGTACTACGATGGTTGAAGAACGTGAGCAAAAATTAGAATTATGAGTCATTATGTCATGTAAGTCATGTTAGCTCGATTGGTTTGAGCATACCCTGGCTAAAGAAAAAAAAGTATAATTTTTTTCTCTCGTAATTTTGTAATTATGTAATATGAGTTATGTCTCAGGGTGATAGGCGCAGTGCAGTTGTGCAGTTTGCCACTGCATCTGTTATAGGAAGAGGTTACCGCTTAACAACAGAAGAGCCTCCTGCTTGTGCCATGTCATAGCATAAAAAAGTGTCTGATCATACTGTGTTTAGGTGTGAGAAGCACTTGCCAGTAAAATTATCGGGCAAACGAGACAGAAGAACTTACTTCTTGGAGTGACGAGCGCTGGTCAAGCAGAAAGAGGATGATGACATTGCCACTGTAATGAACAGACGTGATGCTGCCATCAGGCGTGTGACTGATCATACTCATCAATGGAACGTAAAAAAAGTGTCTCTTTCAATGATAGCTGATAGCCTTTGACTACTATCTCACCTATTGGAGAGTGATGATGTGGTCGAAGATGTTGTTCGCTGGAACGCACTGTTAGGTACTTGATAATAGATTTTCTACTATAGGGTTGTAGCTAGCCAAACGAGAATTTGCAAAATGCTCTATATGCACCATGTTTCTTACACATAACTGGTTTTTATTATCGTTTGTTTAATATTATGTAAAGTATTTACTGTAATAACACCAATAATTATGCTTAAATCTTAAAACATGTAGTGAAGATTAAATATATTTTCAGCTACATGTTCGCTGCCTTTATCCGCCCAAGCTGGACCCATGACGTCACTATTCAATGAAATCATACTGGTACCTCTAACTGACTACGCAAGTTTGCAGATGTTCTTATATAACAAATTACAGAGGTATATTTTTTTACAATAATTGCTTTTGTAATAAAACTCCAGCTTACTACGTTACAGCTACTTTATTTCACACTTATATTCCACAATTTGGGTAAGCTCACTGTATAGATGTAGTACTGTCGTATATTATACATGGCACTTAGCGTTTTATGTTCAGTAACGTCCTTACACCACGAGACTCTATTAAAGACTGACTCGAATTCTCCATGCAACTGGCCATGTCAGCTCTGCCCTCCAAGTATTACGTCACGAGTCAAATCAATGTCTAATAGACTATGTCATTACCAAATAAGGTACTAAAGGAGTCAAATTAAATAGTTACAAGTAAAACGTAAGGCATTAAATTAAGAAAAAACTAATTAAATTTAAACATAGCACTTTTATAAATTGCATTTTATCTGGAGTTTTACCGCTGTTTTATGTTACTTCTTTCTAGTATACAAAGCATGCCACGTGACTTCTGTGTACAACCAATCGCACATCTCCTGCAGGGGTACGGCTTTGGTCCCGTCATCGAGGCTTACGATCAAGTCATGACAGCAGAGAGGATTGCCAAGTCAGTATTACATCGCAATCAGTTACCGATCAAAGTCAAAATCATTTATTCAATTAAGGCGTCTACGACGCTCTTATGAAGCTCAATTACAAATTTTAGTATTGAAATATTCTACATTGTACTGCCACGTTCAGCAAATAAATTGTATAGAGCCACTGCGAGAAGAACGATACTTGATCCGTTTATGTTATAAATGTTTTTGTTTGCTTTTGTTCTCGGCGTTTTATAATAATTCAATAAACGAATAATAATTAGCTTTATCTAAAAAACAGCCTTTGGCGTACAGACCCTTACTAAAATGAGTCTTATCGCGAACATGCTTTTTTAATATTTATAAATTTCAGCGAAAAGGCTTTGCATGTAAGGAGTAAGTCTGTCGGTGAATAAGACTTTACTTGAGGGATAAACGGTTAAGGTAATCTGTAAAATAGGTTCAATGTTAACTAATCCATTCAAGCTGGTTTTAATTATGAAGCCGAAACAAATGTCGATCGACAATTGTTTTTGCTTCATAAAGAAGCCATCTTCTGGATCTGGAGTGCGAAAATGGCTTCCTTATGAAGCCGAAACAATTGTCGATTCTTATATGGACAACACGTAAGTGTTAAATAATATCACGTGAATAACCTGTCCTGATCAATAAATAAGTAGAACATACTTGCCTATTAGATGCTTAGACACTCTTTCCTTGAAGACTTTTAGTTTATATTTTCGAGAAATACTGACTAAAGTGTACTATAGGCATATTCAAGCTAGAATTAACGGGCTTTATGGGAATATTTTTCATTCCCGATAAATTTTTGCATTTTCGATGTGCAAAGATATAAATACCACACGTCAAGGTTGGTCAAAATCTTATTTTGATATTATTTCTTGTGCGAAACATGAAAATCCTTAATGGGGTTACTGTATCAGCTGGTTTCTTCACTCTTGTACACAGCCTCCCCCATTATGAAGGGGTTTTTCATAATCCCATACTTGGCAGGCGTCTTGGGGATCTCAGTGTAAGATATCAGTTCCTCAGAAAGTGCTGCTGACCACCTTCTGGTGTGTTACCCTTAGTCGCTTCTTATGACACCCACGGGCAGAGATAGGCGAGCACATTCTAGTCCAGCAATTAATCTTAATGGTGTGCCGGGATAGAACTGTAAGAGATGACCAAGGGAAAAATAAGACAGCAGTGCCTTCTGAAGAAATGTCATCTTACACTACGATCCCAAAATGCCTGCCAAGCACGGGGATCATGGCAATCTCCACCTCCTCCACTCAGATAGGGGGAGGCATAAATTGTTTAACAGTAAACGTCATAGCTGTATAGTAGTGACAATTTGAAAATAACTTCTGTCCGATATGTTTATTTATTTTTCTTGCTTGTCATACAGACTTAACATCACTCCCCTGTCACCGATGGAATTTCTCGAAGTATTCTTAGAAAAACAGATGGAACCCGTTACGATTCAGGTAAGAAATTGTCTGTGCTTGTGCAAAAACTGTTTTCTTTTCTTCTTAATTTTAAGTCCAGGTGGTCCTAAACTGGTGGACCTTGTTAGTTTACCTTGTATCGGTAGGATACTAATGTTAAACAACTTTTCTCATAACTGATTAGGAACTGGTTAAGATTCTCGTGATATTTACAGGAAAGACTCCGACAAGTTTCGGACTATTTTGAAGTCCTGGGGGGAGGGTGGGAGTCACGATTGCGCGAAGCCACGAGGACGGGCCATAGCTCTCTGTAGGCTGTTCCTAATTATTTAAAGTAATCATGGATAAAACTCATGATAGCTTTTGAACTTTTCTCAGAAATGGGATATAGTTAAATATATTTATATATTTATTTCCCTGGATGTTCCTCAAAATTTTATTGAAATCACTTCTAACCTTGGTGGCATGAGATTAGGCAAATGATCTGGCTAGTTTCTGTACTATATCAGCTGCATTGTCCACTGCTGAAAACAGCCTCCCCCATTATGGGGAGGCTTGCCATCCCCCAGCTTGACAGGCGTCTTGAGGATCGCAGTATGAAATATCAGTTCCTCAGAAAGCTCTGTTGCTTACCTTCTGGTGTGTTACCCTAAGTCGCCTCTTACGACACCTACGGGTAGAGATGGGGGGGGGATGACATTCTAGCCCCACGGGCTAGTTTCTGCCGTAAGTTAAAAATCTGACGTCCAGGAATTAATGATGTTCAGTCAGCAGCTTGTGAGTCTATTCTCAATCAAGGTACCGGTGCTACAGCAAGAGGTCTACTAGAGTTCTAAGTTCAGAGTTCTGCGTTCTCCGCTCACTGCCCATGCTTACTTTATAGCGAGCGGTAGCGTTCTATAGTTCTGCTATCTTAGTAACATTTACATGTCTTATGGTATCTTCGAACTCATCATCACTTACCATTACATGAGATAGTTATCGAGTGCTAGCCTACAGCATTCAACAAGTAATGCATATTTCACAGGACTACCAAGAATACATAGACTTCTTCATTGAAAACTCTCCTTTGAAGAGATCTCGTATAGAGTTCAATACAATTAACACAAACAGAGCTGTGGCGTACGAGAAGATGGCAAAGAAAATGGCAGAAGAAAAGGCGAAAGAAAAAAGAAGCGAACAAGACACTCAAGGATAAGGAAGTGGTTTTCTAAATCCTGGTTTATCTATACGTCAACTCATAAATATCATGTTTTAATAATTTCGACAGTACATAAGGTAATAACGAAATAATTATTTTATTTTGCAGACGTTTACAATACTTTTATAAAAATTTAACGTGTTATAACCGCATATTAAATTAAACCCTCTGTTGCTCGATGTGCATCCTCATAGTTCTACCCATAGATAAATATATTGCTTCCTCTTTTCTGTGGTTCTACCAGTTAGACATCAGGCCTACGAATAAATAAAGTAAAGAAGTATAACTCTGATACAGTGACCGCTTTGATTTCTGCCTCATCAAGTTCACAAGCAACAAAACATGCACAATTTTCCAAATTCAATTGGATTGGTTATTTGATTTGGCTCTTAGAAATGATCGCATCTGAATGGTCGCGTCAAGGTGATGTTGTCACCGCCGTCGTTGCTTAAGGCCAAACCGCACTACTGTGGCACAGCGTGGCAGTGAAACGGCGTGGCTCGGGAAATACTTAATTTGCATGGATTTATAAATGGCGTAAACCGCACTATAGTGATGTGGCTTTGGAGAGGCACGGCGCAGTGCTACAGAAATGTCTCCGAAGGCAACTCTGCGTCACGCCTACGCCACGCCTTTCGGCACCGGAGAGACACGCTGCAGTAAATTGTCCAGTCATTTCACGTTCCATCCACGTTTTAACAATTCATAAGACCTCATTTTACGTTCTAAAATCTGTGTGAAATCAATCATTATATCTGAAGAGTCGTGAAAAAGAGTTTTTTTCGAACGAGAATTTTGTTTTATCTTGCACTCAAATATAACACTTATTAATTTTTCAGCTATATCTGCCTCTTTGCAAGACACCACGAGTCAAAAGTCGCGCCACTTCTTTTGAAGCGCTCGTAGCGAAGTTTGCTTAGCTGTTATTAACCGATCAGCAAAGTTAAGCAACGTCGCGGTCATGAGTTGGATAGGTGACCGCTAGTGACATTACGACTGAGCGCTTCCGTTTTTCGGAGGGCACGTAAAGCCGTCGGTCCCGTTTGTCGTCTTTAAATGGCAGTTGTTATAGCATGGTGGTAGGGCATTTTGCAAATGCCCGCCTGGCTAGCTACCACCCTCAAGTAGAAAATCTGTCGCCAAGCACCAAACGGTGTGTTCCGGGAGCTGTCCTTAAGAGCCAGTAATTCTAGGTTAGCCTGAACAACATCTTCGACCACATTATTACTTACCATCAGGTGAGATAGTAGTCAAAGGATAACCTATCAAGCATTAAAAAAAACTTTGCTGCAGCACTGCTCTGCACCTCTGTAAATGCATATTAGTTACAGTCGCTCAGATATCGCGTCGCGACGCAACTCTGTAGTGCGTTTCCAGCTTTAGATACGCGTGGATGGCGTTATGCCACAATATGTAAGCCTATACGTATTCATTTTCTACTACAGGTATTTTCAATAAAATATTTTATGTTTTTCATGCAATTTATTTCAGTAGATTAGAATTACTTTCTTGGAAGTAATTTTTTTTTTTTAAAGTCAGTATATATAATGCGCTGAAAAAATGAGATGGATTTCAAGTATTTTTGTTTTATTCAAGTTAATATTGATAGTTTAAAACCTAAACCTCCTCGGCCACCTAGAGACGGCATTTCTAGCCGAAATTTCGTGTTCCAATTGTATTACTTTAACCGTCATAGGGGACCCTATAGTTTGTTTCTACCCTCAAGTAGAAAAGTGTGTTCCGGCAGCAGTCCTTGAGAGCCAGTAGTATTACAGGCACATGAGACCTTGCAACTGTATCTCTCAGAGTGCAGTCCGTCACTTGTGGTAAAGTGCATCTGATAAAGGCAGAAGTCGAAGCGCTCGTAGCGAAGTTTACTTAGCTGTTCTTAACCGATCAGCAAAGTTAAGCAACGTCGCCCGCGGTCATGAGTTGGATGGGTGACCGCTAGTGACATTACTACTGAGCGCTTCCGTGCTTCGGAGGGCACGTTAAACCGTCAGTCCCGGTTGTTATCTTAGGATGGCAGTCGTTATAGCATGGTGGTAGGGCAATTTGCGAATGCCCGCCTGGCTAGCTACCACTCTCAGGTAGAAAATCTGTCGCCAAACACCTTACGGTGTGTTCCGGCAGCTGTCCCTGAGAGCCAGTACATCTTCGACCACATCATCACTTACTATCAGGTGAGATAGTGGTCAAAAGCTAACCTTACAGGCAAAAAAAAAAAGGTTACCGCTTTACATCAGGTGGGCGTCAAGCTTGTTTAGTCACAATCTCATCAAAAAAATAGCAGCCATTTAAAACGGTAGCTATTATTTGTAAATTATTCTTGGATAAGATTTTTTTCTTGCAGTATGTATGGTAAATTTAATTAAATTCAATGCTTATGCAAATTAAATATTATGTAAGATCTATGCCGACAAATGTTTTGCCTATTTTGTTGGGTTAAGATATAAACATTATCCTTGTTTGACCTAGTTTGGTAAAAATATTTTTAGTGAAGTAGTTTATGTTGCATAAATTAAGAGATAAACATAAAACAAATAAAATAACCAACATATACATTTTGTTTATGGCTTTAATTTAAATCACATTTTTTTCTTTACTATTAAGCTAAAATTATTTTAAATACCAAAAATATAAGGAAAATTTTGAGCACATTTTGATGGGTATTATATATTAGAGCAGAGGCCTGAAAAAATATTGTGAAATATTTTTGGTACCAAAAAACATTGCAATTACGACTAGATTTATTCATAAAACACCTTATACTTAACAGATAAACATTAATTCATACCATACCAACACACTTAATGCTCAGATTTTTCATAGACCCCATAAAAGAGCGAGCCTTTTCCCATGCCCATTCCAGACTCTTCTCTACCACCGAGAATATCTTTACAACGCTGTGGCCACACCTGCGTAAGCAAACTAACGACCAATGGATTAGATTTCCTGATTTTGATCACAATGAATTAATTTTTGAGATTGAAGAAATTGAGAAATAATATTTAAAAAGTTATGCCTTCAACTTCCGCTAAAATGCTTATAATAAAATTCTGAACAATGTAAATGAAAATACGTATTGAAAATTTTAAAATCGAACTATTGCAACAATGTGAAGAGTATTTACTATATTTAGGGCCTGATTCGGAATGATCGAGTAAGCTCCAGTTATACTACCCGGAACATAAAATAACTGAATGATAAAAATTACAGTTAACATGCAGCGCGTTTCAATCTTTCACCGATGGATAGGCTAAATCGATGACTGTGAAACACAAAGACAGTGTTTTATTTATTAAATTTCGAATGAGTAGTTTAACTGGATATTACTCGAAAATTCTGAAACAGGCCCTTAATGGCATTTCGAACAAACATAAGCGTAGCATCGTAGCCGCCACATGCGGCATTAATTCATTCATATTGTATTTTGTATTCTGGTAACAAGCTGCTAATAGCTTAAAAAATTTGAATCACCCCATTAATCAAGATATAATGCAAATTTAAGATATTGACTTGACAGGCCACACCTGTTTTAGCGCCAGGCACAACACCTAATGCCTTTATGAAACAAATTATCTATAATTTTCAAAATGGAAATAAAACTGTTACATGTCATGAATATTAAACTCCATTAAAGAAATGATTAATTATCTTATGATATTCCACAATCAAAATATACAGTAAATGTATGGGTGATGCCCTGTCCAGCCACTGGACTTTCACACTGGTGGGTGGACGGGGAATCCAAGTTTTCCCCTCCACCCACTGCACTAGAGTTGGAACCAAATCAACTGCTTCATCGATAGTAATCAATATAATTAAGATTATACCAAGGAATTGTACACTAAAATTTAGAATCTTAGTTAACAGCGCCGGGTACGTATAGGTGTAGCGGCATTAGCAATTAAATAAGCAGCAGCATATTACTTAATATAAATTAACCCACTAACGCAGGTGCGATCATAATCCAACCTGCTTTAGTGGCTTAATTTATAGATTTTAGTTAACAGATGCTAATGCAGGTGTGAATAAGAATACAAACTCAACAACAATGTTTGATCCTGAAATCAAATCAGAAGCTTTGGAATTCAAAAGTGATGTTTTACGACACTTATACAATGAGACAGACAGCATATATGACAATATTAAATCATAATTTACCCCTTATCCATTTATGTTAATAATATGTTTAATAATATAGCGCATAATAGGTTTGTTACATTACAAAATTACAAGTTTGCGAGTGAAAAAATTAAAGTCATGTGCTGGATTCGAACCCGCGTCAATCCACCCCTTTAGCCGGGGTATGCTCTAACCACAAGCCAAAATTAGAGTTATAAGTCATTATGTCATGTTAGCTCAATAGGTAACATGACATAATGACTCATAACTCTAGTTTTTGCTCTCGTTCTTCAACTATTGTATCGGGATGGTGCGACACCTATAGTTCAACTTACGTTGTACTACAATCAAGACCAATTTTGCTATTGGTATTTAGTTTTTTATACTTGTAAATGATAACGCAACCTTATAGTTATAATATTGTTATGTTTGCAATAACGAGGCCCAGCATGCGTTATTGGAAACATAACAAAGGTTTGTTACATGTAATTGGTAAGTATGCAATAGTGTTTAAACATCAACAAAATACGTTTTACATACTAATAAGATCATTTATGTTTACTTAACTAGCCTTTTCCCTTAAACTACTTAAATTATCCTCAATACCAGTCAACCTTTTCAGTAGTGTGAGATTGTTCAAAGTGAATAAGTAACTTTCATCTACATATGCATTGCCTAATGTTGATTTCCTTGAAAAGCTTGATATAAAACTTTTTACTTAAAAACTAATTGAACACTTTACGCTTCAACACTATGGTGTCAATTATAACGATTGTAGAGCACATTTCTTAATCTGAAATTCTTCTAATTGATCGATGGTAACCCAAATGACAAAATTTAAACCGACTTATACTTCAACTGTCACTTTGGCAGCTGCCACATCTGGCAAAACTTAAACTGACAAATACGGCAACTGTCACTTTGACAGCTGTCAGATCTAAAACCTAGTTTAGTGGTTTTTTAAAGTAGTGATTTTTTGTTAAGTTGCGGTTCGAAGTTAAAACGAAAATATGGTTATTATAATAATAATAATATAAATAAAAAATATATATATAAGTCAACCCTAAGAGGTTTTTAGCATTTCACCAATAACCCGGTATATATACAATGCGATTAAAATAAAAATAGGATCGGCCTATATAAATACAAACTGCAAATTATATATATCTATATACTTTTAAAAATACTTATTTTAAAACTTGGGAATTGTAAATCAAATGTGGCCCATATTTAACATCATAACTGAAAATTACGGTATTAAAATGTCACTGACAGCTGTCAGATTAACGGTTAGTATGGGTTAGAATTTAGAATACAAAATTTAGTTCAAGAACTTATGATTTAGGGAACGCATTTTCGAATCACACTTCGCACACCAACATTTTATATCCATGTAAAAGCACATACAACTACTAAAAAAACAATCTCAGAAAATTTAAACTACTGCAAATCTAATGCACAAAAACGTCACATGCTACCCACAGGAACTATTAAACATATTTTTGAAATAGAAAAACGCTTCAAAAATTTTACTGGCTGGGTAAAGTAATGTTTTAATATCACTTTATTATTATTTTCTCAGTCATTCCTATTTGCGCGAAATTACTTATGCCTTTATTGATAAAGGAGGAAAAAATCGACAATAATATCGTAATGCTGCCGCCAGACTCTCGCCGAGAAGTCTTGCCAAGACTTTTGGCGATCACGTGAACCAATCTACACACATATTCTCAATAATTTAGTACATATTTTAATGATGTGAGCATTGCAATGAGACCAAATAAGAGTGTGTCGTGATCCTCTTTTCCTGCAAAAAAACCGACACCGAATGGAGAACAGGCGAGCGCGAGAAAGAGAAGGCGACAAACTATTCACATTCACGTTTGTCAGGTGTTCTCGGGACTTCTCTGCGAGAGTCTGGAGGTAGCGTTACACTTTATTAGAAGTATCATAAGGCGAATGTTGTCTACGGCGGGCAATAATATCAAAATGTTGTTATATTTGATTTAGTAGTTAGGTAACTTTTGAAGCGCTCGTAGCGAAGTTAGCTTATCCATTCTTAACTGATCAGCAAAGTTAAGCAACGTCCGCCGCGGTCATGAGTGCTATTTAAATTACTACTGAGCTGTCTTTGAGAACCAATAATTCTAGGTTAGCCGAACAACATCTTTGACCACATCATCACTTACCATCAAGTGAGATAGTGGTCAAAGGCTAACCTATCAGGCATAAAAAAAACTAATGTACAGCGAGCGCAAGGGATGCGTCTCCATTTAAGTTTGAGCAAAAGTGCTTTCGCACGTCTGTCCGACGGATGTGCGGCTGTTCTCCTTTATAGGTCACATTTGTCAACCGATCCTTGTAAAATATTGGGAGCAGATTCGATAATTATCATACAGATTTTTATTTTGATATTGTATAAGTACACAATTATGCACGGTGTTTAGAATTACTTACAAAACAACTATAGTCAAATTTTTCTTCTTCTTCTTAAATGGCTCTTATCGTTGCTTTGACGATATACTGCCAATGTCTTGTCTGTGTGGCCAGTGTACGGTATAAAAAAAAATCTCAGCAAGTGTATTGAATATTAATTAGTAGAAAATATATGAAATATGAAAGTTAAGGGAAAGTATGTTACTGCTTAATATTATATTACATTTTATAAAAATACTTGAAACATAAATAAAAGGAGTGAAAACAAGTGATAGAAGAGATTTAAAGTAGACAGGGCGAGGGATATTTAATCAGACGGAGTAAACTGACAGATCGAAATGTCACATTTCAAAATCAAGTTGCCAACTTCAAATCATAGTGATGTTTCTATAGTCTGGTTTTTAATTCGAGATCAAAAATGTAAACAAAGAAATGTCAACCTATCAGTTTGACAATGACATTGTCAAACTGATAGGTCAGGGTATTCAATAGTTTTTCTTCAAAAATATTCTCACAAGTGTGGCTAATAATAACAAAAAAATCTTACACAATTTTTTTCAGGCTTGAATATATGCGTAAATATGTACGCGCATATAAAAGTGTTTTATTGTTTCATAATGATGCAATAAATTATAGCATTAAATATATTTTTTACATTAAATGCTCCATCCGTTCCCAAAATTAGAAAAATTACCAAGTACTTGTATTTTTTTTGCACGGTTGATACTTTTGTTTACATTTTTGATCTCGAATTAAAAACTAGAGTATAGTTCAGTTTTTGTGAGCGGAACTATGAGTGCGTTGGACATTTAATAAAATAATTTAAATAAATGTTTGAACTTTGTAACTAATGTATCAAAAAGTTAAAGCATTCAATTTATTATCAAATATAAATTAATTAAAACAGTAAAAATCCTGACTGCAATTTTTTTGTTTTTGATGAAGATAAAGATCATTTATTGGCCATAAGATAACATTCGTTACAGACAGGTCAACTTGTACATTTTTTAATTTTTATTCTTAACATCATGAACATATAACAGAAACTAAAAACCTTAACTAACTACTTTCTAATATTGGTAATCATGCTGGTTCCTGACAAAATTGTGAATTATGTAAAATTATACAGCACTGAAGTGATGAAGAGAAGGGACTAAATCATTTTACCACAGCACTATTTTGTATCGTCAAAAAGTAGCAACACTCGTAATGTCACTTTACTCCGTCTGATTAAAAATCCGACTATAGAAAGAGTAGGTCGTAGTTAGCTTAGTAAAAATATAAGCTGTTTGGTAAACGGGCACGCATCTACTCGCATAACGCAGCAATACAATGGCAGTAACTTGAGCTGTTGTAAATAAAATTTTATCAACGACAGGAAAATATATTACCCATACATTTTTGCTTATTTAATTATACACCACTGAATTTAACCACCATTTCATCGACTATTGTGGTGCTGTTAAAATTTTGATTCCGCCATTACTATGTCACCACTTCTTCCATTTTTAGGGTTCCATACCTCAAAAAAAACGGAATCCTTATAGTGATCCTATGATCACTTTGTTGCCCGACTGTCTGTCTGTCAATACCCTTTTTCTCAGGAACGCGTGTAGGTATCAAGCTGAAATTCATATCGAATACTAAAGTCAACTGTCCCTTAGAGCTCTGAAAAAATCAAGCTTCTAAGCCAACGCAAAAAGATACAGCCGTGTATGCAGCAAATTTTCGACACTAGCAATGAAATCAAAACTTGCAGGGTACTTCCCGTGAACTCAGAATCTTGAAAAACGTCTTATAGCACAGATAAAGGAAAAGTTGCGAATAATGTAAATTTTTAGTTACAACATATAATAAAAATATTTTTAATAATTTTAAAATGTAAGAGATAGGTAAGGGACATTCAAACAATTATCATAGAGAATAGGGAGAGCAGTATAATGAAAAAAAAACAAAATGGCGGAATTCAAGATGGCCGCTATACAAAGTGCTACGGTCCTGCTGAAGCGAGGCTGCTATTTCATTTAGCAATAGAAATACCATAACTTTTACTTATATACCTACAGGTTTATACGGAACCCTCGGTGCTCGAATCCGACTCGAACTAAGCCAGTTTTTTAATTTCATCTTGGTTTATATTGAGCTTAATGACACCATTTGATTAGTATCCGAATTATTATTCTAGGTTAGCCGGAACAACATCTTCGACCACATCATCACATACCATCAGGTGAGAAAGAGTATCTAACTGCACTGTAATTTTATGCTTATATCACAATATACTGCAAACAAAGCGTGGTAAATTACCTAACGAGCACTTGAAGCCATTTATTTGTTTATATATAGTCTACAGGTACATAATATTATAAAATTAGGTTTAACAACTTAATTATTAGGCAATAAGGCATTATATCTTTTCGGTATAATATTTTTACTTGTTATACTAAAATAATAGTAACAACATACATACAATAATTGAAAATAATAAAGCGTTCATGGTTAACGACTATCTTCATTTTTGTACGTTAACTTTTTGCCAAAAAAATATTGTAAATCTCTATTGACATTTTTCATATTGATATGAGAATAAGTATATGTGAAAAAATTTAATCTCAACGCTAAATGTGGCTTCCAAAAACATATTTAAGATAAGTAAAATTCTTTACAAGATGTAAAAAATAATTTAAACTAATACAAAACTTAAATACATCATAATTTTAAAGCCCAACAAGTTATAAGAAATATATAATTATTTTGTAAATTTTGCGTAGTGGTAGAGCATTTCCCGAATAAAAGTCTAGCACCATCTACAATTTGTGTAGCATCTAATACTGTGTTCCGACAGCTGTGCTTGACAATGTCAAAGGTATGAACAAACTTGGAAAAACCTTCAACTAAATTATCGCTCACCAATACTACTAACACTGTCCGCAATAAAAACATAATAGATAGAGAGATCTTTTAGTCTATAAATGCACGCCCCTCCAATGTCGTTACCCCTACATGTAAAATAGTGTATAGAAGCAATACACGCACACTCAGCAATGCCATTGGTTGTTCAGTCATCCATGTGTGTGTGCTGAATGCGTGAACGCGTGAACGAACGCGTTCACAGTAAAATTATTACACGCACACATATTGAAATAATCATGTTTAGTGGAGAAGCTTGCATTTTTAGACTGAAAGATGTCTTACACGATATCTGCATTGATGAGATTATTTTCATTATTATGTATGAAATCTTTTGATATGACGTATGGCCAAACATATATAAATGTTTGTAAAAAAAAGGTATGCTTTATTCCTGATTAAAACTAATATTATTCTACATAGAATTTAATTTTGTTTTTTATTTATTCAATTTCGAATTATTAATTTCATATATTTTTCGCTTTAGGAATCATTTTACATCTTTATTATACTATGGCAGATTCAGTTGCTATATTTTATTATCTACACAAGGTTTTAAAGGCCTTATTTGCTTTAATTTAGTCGACTGTCCATCAAACTTTATTTCAACGTCTACATCGCTCAATGGATGTGATATTGAGGAATTTGAATCAACTTTTTTATCAGGAGTCAATGGTGTCACAAAACCACTGTCAGGCTTCGGTTCATTTTTTGAATTCAAATTCAGCGACATACATTTTCTACTTTGGAATATACTCAAATCATCCATGTATGACTTAGGAGATAGTTTCTCGTCTGATTTCTTCAAATTTTGATCGAAATCGTGTTTCAGTTGCTTTTCGAATAGTCTCTCTTGCCTTATCTGTTCGTGGGTGTTCGCGAAGAAACCAGAATTTCGTTTACCCAATTCTTTCAAAGATTCAGTAAGTTCATTTTTATTGATATAATTTAGAGATTCTACCCTTTTATTTGGCGAATATCTTTCATTATTTTTAAGTTCTTTCAAAGATTCTGTAATTTCATTAGTTTCTTCCTTCAAAGGTTTCAAATTTGCTATAAGTCCCGAGTGTACCGATTGCGACTTCTTCATTATAAATACTTTTCGTTCGCGCTCTGGTGATTCTTTTGTATTGTTATTGTCAGCGATTTTACCGAAAAGATTGGGAGTGCTAAGACCAGTCTTTGGTATAGGTTTTTGGTCGTCATCTGTCGAGAATTTTGGTGCAAACAGTTTTGAGCTAAACGACAGTCGCTTGTTGTGATTATTGACGATTTTCTTTATCTCTAATGGCAGGTCTTGTTTGTGATGAGCGGATATGTATCGGCTTAGGAGTGTCAGTTGCTGTTCCGTTGATTTGTTTATTGTTTCAAGACGGGTTTGATTCTTTTGTAAGTTTGTTATAGAATCCATTGCAGACTGTAAAAAGAGTGTATTTGTTATAGTTTTATGTTAATAATCATTCATGATTACACTAACCAATAACACAGAATACAAGATATAAAAAAGTATTAGATTTTTTTTTTACAAAATAATATTTTGTAAGATTTCAATTATCAGTTTCTGATAAAATTAATACTATTTCTGATTACTGTGTAAATCTGTCGCCAAGAAACTATTGTCACATACCACAGTCCTTGAAAATCAGTTTCTATTATTGACTTAGCCGGCTACCATCATACATCTACTAAAGAAGTAATGAGCTATCATACGAACAATAACTGTGAGGTAAAAATCTACGTGTAACGTTCCCATGGGTGCCCAAGATGCAGGCTTTGCCAAGTCTTTGGGACCTAATGCAAACGCTTGACATACCTGATCAACTTTTAATTGAAAGCATTTCATAATTCGGTCTTAGCTGTTATTGATTGTGTTTTGATAATAAATCTTATTTTTATAAAACAGTATATATACTTACGTCTAGCTCATCAGTCATCTTATTCCGATCGATAGTCAGTTGCCTGTTTTCTTCTGTAAGGGCTGCCACTCGAGGCATTTCTTCTCGCAGCACAGCATACTCCACAGCATAGTCTGACAATTGACGGCTGATGTCGAGGGACATCATCTGTGAACATTTGATTATTAGATATTTGATATAAATACAACTACAATGCGATTAAAATAAGAATAGGATCGGCCTAGCGCCATGTTGTGACGTCAAACTAGAACTTTGTACAGTGTGCAAAAAAAGAAATGATAAAACATGTTAATAAAGAAAATAAAAAAACCCGACGGCAAATAACTTATTTTCGTTAAGTGTTTTATCGATCAATTGAAATTAAAAGTGCCAGTTAATATATTTATGGAATCTTTTTTTGAAGCCAATCATTTTGATACCCAACACTATGGCTTTAGAAAAAAAAATGTTTTTCTCACTTTATGGTCTAAAATCCACCAGTTTGTTTTTATTTTTTTATGTACATAGTGTCACTTGAGCTATCAAGATAAATCTAACGATGACAACCTTAAAAATATGAATTTATTTAAATTAACAATTTCAAACGGTCATTTAAAATTGCCTATAAATATATGGCACTGCTTTATTTTTAAGTTTGTTCTGCTGATCGTACTTATTAGAGTGAATATGAGTGAAGTTAGCCGAGAGCCCGTCCTATTCTTATTTTAATCGCATTGTATATGGGTTAACTATTAGCAGGCGTGACTCACTTTGCACTTCGCGGTATTGTACGCTACGTACCGTGTCAGAAGAGACCAGAGCTATGCGTGGAAAGCGTATGCGATAGAAAGAGAGACGCCTAGTAGGTGAATATAAATATTAGGTAGTCCGTGCTTTGCGAGCCCAAGTGAACTTTATTACTTCATAGACTGAGTCACTTATTCATGCGAATGCCTTTGCGAGGTTATCCTTCTGGTGCTTTTTATTATGGGCTATTAAAATACAAACGTAGTTTTAACTTATGATTATAAGTAAATCTACACTAATATTATATAGAGGAAAGTATTGTATTATTGGATTTCTGTATTTTTGTATCCAACAAATAAAAATGACTGATCTGATTTGGATCAAATTTGGTATAAAAATAGTTTAAGAACAAATGATAGTTTTATCTAGCTACGTAAAAATGTATGTCATGAACTAAATTACAATAATTAATATTTAGTATCACTGTTCTATATATCCTAAATTAATTACCCATAAAACCCCATGAAAGTTCAGTTTCCTTTCTTCGTGATAACAATATCTTCAACATTTTCCATCACAAATGGGTTTTAGGCTTCGCCTTACCTTTTGCATGATCTTTCTATAGGTGTGTGGCGTCATATCCGGTATCTTGTGCTTAAGATACTCTGCACCTTCTTCGCAACTCTCACACAGCATCAGACCGTCCTTGTGGGCTGACAGTATGGCGAGCGAGATGGAGAATATCACGTCCATCGAATCCAGGAATAGGAGGTCTGTGAAAGAGACAAAAAGTAAATTAAGTTTTACACTTATTTCGTTTCGTTTTGGAACTATACACCGAAGATAACCATAGATTCTTAGGACTTGACCTGTAAATATATATATTTAAAAGTTCTTTTTAAACATAATTAATGATAAGTTTTATAATAAATAGACATTTTAAGGGTGAACTGGCCGGCCTGTTTTCCATACAAACGTCGTAGGGTAATAAATCCCTTATTTGAGGGTTTAGGTCCAAACTTAACATAATACCGATTGATCTCGTCATTATCTAGGCTTGTATGATGCCGAAATTTTAATAAAATAATAAACTTGAGAATTATGAGCCTCGAAACATTTTCATATAAAGTTTTCGAGGCTCATAACATACAACTTAATTATCTTTTTAAAATTTTGGCATCATACAAGCCTAGATAATGACGATATCAATCGGTATTATGCTTAAGTCTGGACCTAAAATCTCAAATAAGGGAGTGATTACCCTACGGCGGTTGTATGGAGAAGTGACCGGCTAGTTCAACCTTAACCCATTGGTATCGGCGATAATTATAACAATAGAATTTCATTCATAAATTGGCCAGAGTGGTCCAGTCCGATGCCAACTTATTAAGTACATTACTGTAGAATCCTTGATCTGGTTGAGGCTTGTATAATGCTTTTCTCAAATATCAGAGAAAGTTTAACAACATACACATATAAATAAAACACATACACAATTAACGCAATTGAATGTGAAATCCCTCCAGTCGTTGTTTTTTTTTTACTAAAAAGTTTGCGTTTTGTTTTGAACATTGTTCTATTTTTACATTACATGAATGTTTTAGTAAAAATATGTAAATTATTGTTTTTGAAACTCTAGGTTAACTTTAGGATGGAAAGTTTTAATCTAACATGATTTATAAACTGAAATTTCTAAATACAAACATAAAAAGAAACACTGAAGAGGTACAGTACAGTCGTGACTATGATATAAATTTGTATGCTGAACAATAGGTACTTTTCAATAATATTGTGTTTTCCAAGAAAAAAATAAAGAAACGTATCAAAATCTTGAAAACGACGTCCAGAGGGAACTGACTGATAAAGACAGTTAGCAGCCACGGAGCGTATAAAGAGCCAGATAATGTAATGATTTCTGAATTGCAGTGCATCTCTAGTTTTAACCAAATGTCGTCTTAGGTTTTCGCGATTATTACACATAGTAATTAAATAACTTTAAACGGTTTAAATCGCGTATATTTACCAAGATTTTTGTCCCGATGTTTCAAACACTTTGCAGTGACAGTGGTGACGGGGTGACTTATTGGTTTTATTTGTTACATGAGTTATTAAAAAAATATTTGTCCTACCGTCAGAAATTTAATATTAATCATAACGTTGCTTATTCACGTAGCGAATACCGCTCACAGTGTCCAGAGGTCTTGCAGATTTGTGTCGGCCATGGGCTCTAATTAATTTGATAACAGGATCTCAAGCAGGTGGTACTTGCCAACCATCATCTCTATTGAAATTTGAGTACTTCTTGATTTCAATAGCCTCGCGTTACATTCTTGGCATAAACCGGGTCTAAACCACGATCACTGCAAAGTGTTTGAAACGACGGGGCAAAAATCATGATAAATATACACGATTTAAACCCTTCAAAATTGTTTAGTTACTTTGTGATACCTAACCCAAAATAATTATTCTGAAATAGCTCATAGATTTCCAGTAAGTGAGGGATATTTGTAATCTAATGTTTCTTCAATTTAATCGCCCTCACAAAATAGGTAGATTTGGGGAGTTTTAGGGAAAAAATCAAAATTCCTCCAAGCTGGGAACGGCCATGGAGTATTTCCGGAACAATCCACATATAATTAGCAACGTGGCATTTACAGAGTATCTAATAAAGAAAAAAAAAAACTTACCAAATACCCTCACGACGAACCCTAATGGAAACTGGCTGGTGAAGATAGTCAACATCCACGGAGCTGCGTAAAGTGCTGGAGATATGTCTAGCTCTTCTAACTTGCTGTGCAACTCCGGTTCGTGGTCACGAAGTAAACGAGATAATTGGTATAGCTGAAACAAAAATGGCATAGGGTAAATAGGTAACAATCCTAAGTTGAACTCAATTTGTCTCCATACGATGGTTAAAGAACGAGAGAAAAATATTAGAGTTATGTTTCATAATGTCATATTATGGTGGTTATTTTTGCTGCCGCGGTCATGTCTTAGATTACTACTGAGCGCTTCCGTGCTGCGGAGGGCACGCTAAGCGTCGATCCCGGATGTTGTCTTAAGATAAAAGTCAATATAGCATGTGGTAGGGTATTTCAGCGATCTGACTAGCTACTGTGCAGCTGTCCTTGAGAGCCAGTAATTCAAGGTTAGCCTGAACAACATTTTCGACCACATCATCACTTACCATGAGATGAGATTGTGGTCTAAGGATAATCTATCAGGCATAAAAAAATACCTCCGCCGCAGTCATGACTTGGATAGGTGACCGCTAGTGACATTACTACTGAGCGTGCACATGCTTCGGAGGTCTTAGGATGGTAGTTGATATAACTTGCTGCCAGGGCTTTTTAACTACTACCTTCAAGTAGAAAATTTATCGCCAAGCACCCGACGGTGTGTTCCGTCGGCTGTCATTGAGAGCTAGTAATTTTAGGTTAGCCTGAACATCTTCGACCACGTCATCATTTACTATCAGGTGAGATAGCGGCCAAAGGTTTGCTTAAAATATAAAAAAGCTATAAATAGCCATGTACTTAAATTCATTGGGTGACACATCCTAGATGGTAACCTGGTAACATCTTGGACCATATATACAATGAGGACATATAGGTGTCAAAAGTCAGAAAAAGGGATACGTACCTGAACTTGTAAGGCACTCATATCAGGCAGATATTGTTTTCTGAGTCCTCGTCTGAACATCAGGTGTCGAAGCAAAATGAATGCTTCTGCTTCTTCCATCTGCAATTTATAAACTGGTTTAACATTTTATTATCAATCATGGATCAGTAGATAACAAACGCTGCTTTTGCGTAGAAACACAACATCGAAGCGAGGAACCCATAGCTCTGGGTTCCTCAAGCTCTTCAAATTATAGCCCATGAAGGGCTGGGCTACAATTTACCTCCACCCCATCCCTTCACTTGGGTGTCATATAAGAGATGACCCAGAGTAAAATACTGGAATATGGACAGCAGCGCCTTTGAGGAACTGCTATCTTATCCTCTCCATTCAGAGGGGTTTGCCATAATTCCCACGCTTAGCAGGCGTCATGGAGATTGCAGTGTAAGATAGCAAGCAGTTCCTCAGATGGCACTGCTGCCCACCTTTCAGTATTTTATCTTAAATCGCCTCTTCTGACATCCATTGGAACAGATGGGGTGACATCTAGCCCTCCAGCTCACTTATCAATTATCAAAAGATTATCCAAGAAATTGACTTACATGTAACAATAAAACTCCAGCGACGAAGCTTAAACCTTGACAATATCCAACATCAGGGTCGAGGAGGGAATACGCCTTTAATATGTTGTAGAGCGCCAGCTGTCCAGGACCTAGAGCTGATGCGAAGTAGGAGTGCTTGGGGAAGGTGCGACCTGAAGAAAAAATGGCAATTCAAATTTCATTGAAATGCTAACATAAAGCACTTGTCCCACCACCCTGGCGATGAGCGATAGGCAAGTAGAAATAGAAACAAGTTGGCGATCATCGAGTACTTAGTAGTTTTAATAATTTTATCGCAGGGCTATAATTTGCCTGGATTAGTCGCCTACTCGACCGGAATAACCTACTAATATGGGTATTAGTAAGCGAGAAAGCGAAAGTCTTGACTACCAAGTGAGCATCATTGGGCAAGTGTAGTTCTTGGTGTTGGGATAAACTAGTGCGGAATGAGTTCTCGCCAGCATTGTGAACATTTAGCGATCAACTATCTCTTTTGTTGATATGAGATCTGTATTTTTTGTGCGTTTTTTGAGCGAGAAAATAGTAAATAGTTTCTTAAACGAGAGATAGCTACTCGTTTTCTCGCCGGGCAGTGGGACAAGTGCCTTATTAAAATTAGGAGAAGCTGGTACGCTATTACTGGCATTTCCTGTATCACTGGGTCTCAAACTCTAATAATTCACTAATTCATAAATCATCCGTACCAAGAAACCTTTCCCAAAAATGATTTTATGCAAATTTTAATTAATTAATTTGAAGTATTTTCTAATTCTATACCTTGTAATGATACTGCCACATAAATTCAAGTTATAGTTAATAAATATATACTTGAGTGATGATATTGTTATATCCACATTTATACTATGTTTATATCTTATTAATCATTATATATGTATATATATATTTTATATTCTATATATGTATTCCATATTATGAAATTATTTATATAAATAATATTTATGTAAGAAAATTACTAAGTAGGTACTAATGTTAGTAATATACAGCCTTACTTATAAACGCTACTTAAATTTTAAGCATTACTTAGCCGCTGATTAGCAAAATTCCTTACTCATAAACGCTGCATAACCTTATCCAGTACCTAATTACTGCTTAAATCAGCTGTCAATTTAAACACCGTCCGACCCTTGTTTAAAATTGTAAGTAACAAGATGGCGCCCATATATCTGATCAGCTGATTTAGTTACTAATGAGGTTATTGTCAAGGAGGCATACAAAACTATAAACACGAACTATGTACTCTGTTAATAAATCGTAAAAAATATATCAAGTAGAAACATAAATTGGATGATGAAATAAATATTATGCGTAACCTACCTACTTTTCGTGAACTTATTGAACGTACTTATTGAAGAGTATACCGCAGGTATACTCAATGTAATTTTCTTATTAACTAGCCACGCCGGTTTCACCCGCGTAGACAATGATGATGAAAAGTATGGAGAACCTAAACTAACTATTCTGTTGTTTCATCCAAACCCTCAAGCCGTTAAAACGTGAATACACGTAGAAGACAAAAACACAAACTTTAGATACATACATATAATCACGCCTGTATTCCCCGAAGGGGTAGGCAGAGGTGTGTAAGCACCCACGTTTCGGTCAATTGGGTTTTGGTCCCATGTAATAGGTGGCGAGCCTATTGACATTCACCGGGCACAGTTTCAGGGTCATACAAAATAATTTCTCTAACACACTAGACGAAACACAAGAACATATTACGGCCTTTATAATATTACTGTGATTTAAGGAATCGCTATAGGATGATTAAAAAAAATATATGAAGATTGGAATCTTGGCTTCATAGAAAAAAACGTAGACATAATTGGGCATAGGTATTGTTTGAAAAAGGAAAAAGATAACTTCCAGCGGGATATAACGGTATTCGGGCTTCCATAATGCATTTCCAATTATGCTATGGAATAGGTTGCTGGATCGAATTCACAGAATACTGGGGCACTTACAATTTCCTATATTGCAAAAAAAACTCGCTTCAGAAGTCTCCAGTACGCCTAACCATATGTACAAAAATCAGTAGGTCTACAAAGAATAGTATTTTTTTTTACTTTTTAATTTTAAGATTTTCAGCACTAGATACATACTTTTTGGCAATTTGGGTCTTTCATAATACCTTTTAGTTCAATGTTGTCAGTTTAAAATACGTTCGACCTCATTATCCATTGCTTAGCTAAACAGGTGCTATGTAGCGTTTATAAGTAAGAAATATTTAAGCATTACTTACACTGTTTAGTTATCCATTACTTAGCAACTAAATAGCGGATTTTTTATAAGTAAGGGGGATAATGTTTAGTGTACATTTATTTCTGTTTGTTTGTATATTGTTTAAGAAAAAAACTATGTCAGTACACTTTTTGTGAACGTTACCCGCGAGGCTTTGCCTGAAAATCAGCGTCGGGTGTCTTAAGACATCTGACACATGTGCTGAGGCAAGGCCTTTTTGACAACAGCTCATTCACTTTGTTTTTATTATTATGTACGTTTTTATTTGTATAAATGTTGAGTCAAATAAATGGTTTTTCTTTCTTCTTCTTTCTTTCAAACTAATGTAGGCATGGTAAACAGTTTTTATATACCTACCAATAACTACCACCATGTATTACATGTTATTTACAAAGATGGGCCAACAGGTGTGACGATGTTGGTAGTACTTACCAAGGTCGATGAGTATAGCGTGTTGATGCTTGGTGAGTCCGGCCAGCAGAGTGCGGTACGGGGTGGAGTAGTGCGGGTGGTCGCGGGTGTCGGGCGGGGGCGCGCGGAGGGACGCTTGCTCTGCCAGGAAGTACCACACGGCGCCGCGGGACATGCGGGGGACTCCTACAAACATACATACATATGTTACAAAATTACATATTTACGAGAGAAAAAATTATAGTCATTTGGGGCCCTATCCTCCCCGTGGTTTCACCAAAATCGCGAAGCGCCCCCCGTGGAGTACTATTTTTGTACCCCCCCCCCCTTCAAAGATAGAGCGCGCGTGCCACCGTCAAAAATGTGGGGGGGGCACCAATGGACTACTCCTATGGTCTTGAATACAATCGACTGTGCAGGGGGGTTGTCCGCACTGCGATTCACGCAGAGGACCGCATGGTGCTTCCCCCCTGCATTATCTGCACGGTCACATTTTCTAACGAAGTGGGGGCCCAAACAAAATAAACACCAGTTTCGTGTCTTGGCAATGTCCCGTCGTCCCGGGGTCTTGATAGCCAGAAACCAATTGGAATCCGGGACACGGTGTGTAGGGTCCTTGCAATACAAGCATGGAGTGGGTTCGGACGCGGCTACGTTATAGCGTCGGCAACCCTAACTTTGTTAAGGCTTTGGTTGCAGCCAATACAGGGTTCAGCATCAACGTCCGGATATCGGATACCCGGGCAACCTTTGGAATGATCCCGCACATGACATTAATTATTTTTTATCGTAAATTTGTAATATTTTAATGTAATCGGAGCAGGCGTTATCGCAAAGATAACAATATTAAAACACATACACGTAGACACACACATATACGAGTGATCAAAATGCTGGCACCTATTTCGCTCAAAGAATAAGTATTACAATTCAACGGGGCAATGCTGCCAGCATGCTGGGCGCGCTGCCAACTGGTAGTGGGCTGGAGCATTTGGACTGCCTATGAGTCTGCAATGGCTTATAGGGATCTAAATGCTTTTATTGTAGTAGCTGTAGTGTTGTATATAGTTCGTAGTATTTTGTTAATAAAGGCATACCGCCGGTAAAAAAAAAACAAATACATACGTATTATTACTAATCTCTTAATCCTAGACTATAAATCTAAATAAATTCACGAAGAATTCTCTACATTTCCAATTCCCATACTTTGGTCGATTTGTAAATTTTACATAAACTAAATCGACAAAAACATTCCATATATCAAACCTGCTCACAAAATATCACGAGAATTGGATGAGAAAAACGACCTGTGGAGAAAAGCAACCCAAAATCCCAGTTTCCGGACAGACATACAAGAATATTATTACCCAATCTAAAACGGAGATGCTTGGCTCGCGATTCGCTCACGCTCAGTTAACGAATACCTTAACTAATTACCACAAGTACTAAAAATACAAAAACCAAATTTATTTGTTAAAAATTTAAGTGTTATTAGATGTCTTAACGCTTAGAGCGATCTCTTGCAGACATTAATATGTTTTCAGTAAAGGACTAGTTGATTTAAGATTTTATTTTCTAGCTTACCTTGCATAACAGCTTGAGTGAGCATATGCCTGTCGACTTTTGCCATAGGTTGAGATGGGTCCTTTTTCAGTAGAGAATCCCACATTAGAACAACACCTGGGTCACAGAACCCTAGCTCTGTGTACTCTAGCTTGATGCGGCGGACAGCTGAAGATTCTTCTCTCTCTAGAATTAAAATTATGGTAATGGCCTTGATTATGACTGAATCCCATTACAAAGATTCAAAGACATATCTTAAAACAAAGATAGTTATTGAAAAGTTGCCAAGAAATATCTTTAAACAAAGATAGTCATTGCAATGTTTCGAAAAGATAATTAAATCAAATATAGAGTTATCACAAAGTTTTAGAGATACCTTAAAACAAAGAGAGTCATTATAAAGTTACAAAGATAGTCAATAAAACATTTCAAAAGGATATCTTAAAAGATATATGGTAATTGCAAAGGTTTTAGCGATATTATAAACAAAAATACTCATTAAAAAGTTTTAAAGAGATATCTGAAAACAAAGATGGTTTAAAGGGATAACTTAAAACAGATATAGTCATAACAAAGTTTGAGAGATATCTTAAAACAAATATAGTCATTACAAATTTACGCGGATGTCAATACAATGTTTCAAAAGCTTATCTTACAACAAATATAGTAATTAAAAAGTTTCCAAGAGATACCATCCTTAAACAGAGACAGGCAATA
Organism: Plagodis pulveraria; assembly: GCA_963890685.1. Classification (NCBI taxonomy): domain Eukaryota; kingdom Metazoa; phylum Arthropoda; class Insecta; order Lepidoptera; family Geometridae; genus Plagodis; species Plagodis pulveraria. The sequence goes on from OY982977.1 coordinate 3,991,446, forward strand.
CACTGTTTCAAGAGGATAACTTAAAACAAATATAGTCATTACAAAGTTTTAGAGATGTCTTAAAACAAAGACAGTCATTACAATGTTTCAAAGAGATATCATAAAACAATTAAAGTCATTTTCAAATATTGGAGATATCTTAACACAGAGGTAACATAATTCTAAAAAAACATTATAGACTTAGAAGTTGTAAGGTTATTGTAAATCGAGCAGTTTTTATACATAAGTAGTATTGTCACATGTTAATACCAAGTAATCAAGACCGATCAAATAGCGATAGCTATATATTACCGTAGGATCTACGGTTCGAATCTTGCCGCTGCTGGCTTGAGCTTCACTATGTAGAAGTAGGACATGGAAGTAGCGATATTTTTTTCAACTTATTATCCTTATATTAAAAAATGCTGACCTTTTAATCTTGCGTTCTCTTTCTCCATTCTAACAAGCAGTAGAGTCTGTTCGATAGCCATCTTCCATAACTGCTTTAGTTCTTCTTTGGTGCGTTTGCCTTTCGGTGCTGCAGGTTTGCCGAGAAGATTTGATGAGATTTCCCCTGAAATTATAAAAAAATCTTTCTAAATCGGAAACATAAACTCAAGAACACACAAGGTACATTTCACAAACATTTTCATATGGTATATTTAGTATTCATTTAAATATTTGATTAATTTAGTAAAACTATATTTGTCGCGACAAACACTTCAATAGTTTTATCGCGCTTGTAACTAGTTTTGGAACATAATGTAAAAGACTTGAAAGATCAATTCGCAAAGCGATTCAGTTAAATAAGTGACTCTAGCATCGTAGCAATAAAGTGCACTTCCGCTCGCAAACCACGGAGTACCTTATTAGTACATTATTGCAGAATCCAGTAAGTAAGCCTTCCTGGCCAAGTATGAGTTAACCGGACCGAACTGCAGGTGACGTCCGGTTTTATATACGAGGCCAGGATGGCTATTTTGCTGGTTGAGGCTTGTATAATGCTCTTCTCAAAAATGATCATTTATAACCTGAAATTACTGTGGCCGGCCCTTCAATGACGAACTAAACCGGTAAATGCGTAATACACTAACCAACTAGATATAAGGAGAAAAAAAAAATTATGTGTATATATATATAAGTATGGACTCACTTTAGCTATAAGATATTTTAACTAACACTAGGCTAACTTCCCATCAGGAAGAATATTGATAAGTTTGGAGAATGAACTCATAGTTTTAAAATTATTAAATGTACGAAAAAAAACAAATTAAAATCCAATAAGAGTACGGACCATGAGTCTGTAGTGTGTAGCATACGATAATAAAAAAAAAAAAAAATCCCATACAATACTTCTACAACATTATTTATTAAGTACAAAACGCAACGTGACGCAAAAATATATCTCTTAAAAAGTCCTACCAAAAAGAGAGATAGATATATATTTAGAACCTCCCTCCTATAACCATGTTATAATGGCTAAACTTTAATCTGTGTCAGGTACTATGTTTTTTTTCTAAACAAATCTAAAGAGGACGACGTACTGTCCAGTAAGTAAGTATGTAATTTACTGGATTCCAAAATTTTAAATCTCAAAATTAAATCCTCAATTCTTTATTGCATCGTATGTGGTGTACATGCTGGTCTTAAATACATTTTTATAAAGTTTAACCTATGACCCATTTTGGGTATCTTAATCTCGCTTCTTACTGGACAGTTGTGAATAAGTCACCGGTAGAGTCACTTTCTGGATACTTTTTAGAGATGTTATGGCAACATTACATACCATTATTTAAAAAATGAATAATATAAGCCGTAATTAACTAGCACTATCAGTGAGTAATAGTTATTGAATACAGACTGCAATGTAAAGAAAAACAAGCTTTGTGTGATAATTTCATGATTACCTTCTTCTTCACCTGGATGTAGTACTTTCTGGTATATGGCATGTCTCCAAGTATAGTCTGGTTCTGCGCCTCCTTCAGTGACTGCTGGTCGATTATCACTAACTTGTAGGAAACTATGGACAAATAATAGATTTTTGAAAGTTTTTACGATTTGTTTCTTTTGTTTTGCTACTACATGGGCAAAAGTTTAAAATTGCGTGTATAGGTTCTAAATTAAAAAAGTTTTGGCTGTCCAGCTGTTTCTGGTAAGTATCCATTGTACAATCATTAGAAGTAACATTTTAAAGTTTATTTGTACTGATAAGTTTGCATAGGTATAAATAGTTGGGAAGTACCAAACCAACCAAAATATCAAAGCTTCCCACAAACAAGCATCACATTTTCTTGCGAAAAAAAAGATAGAAATAAAATTAGTACTAAAGTCTATCAGTCCAAGATTGTAGATGTATTGGTACATAGAATGTAATAAACTTAGTGGATATTGCCGGAGATTTATTTTATATTACCTCGGCCGAGTAATTCAAAATTTTTAAATAAATTTTCGAATCTATTTTATAGAAAAAATATTATGACATGAGAACTATTTGTTTGTGTCATTCTAAACAAGTACTAAGAATATTGGAAAAATAGTTATGTTTGTAGCTATTACATTTGCAAATGTCGGTGGGTCCCCGTAAGACGGTAAAATAATACGAACAAAAGGATACATTTGAACTATGATTCAGTACCTCACGGTAGCTCAACTGGAAATAACAGGTCCCGGCAACAGATATGAGTGATTGATTACCACTTTTGGTTCAATGGTTTTTTTTTTGGGTGTTATTTTGTAAGTTTATTCGCTTTAACAACATTAGAACGGTTATTTTTATTTATTTTCACTTACATATCCATCATGGGTGAATTGACAGGGGGCGCTTCTTCTCTGTTATCTTCTGTATGTTCTTCTACATCTTCTTCTTCCTCTTGTGTTGGAGTCATCGCGTGTTTAGGTGACAATGAGCCTGGAAAACGTTCAGTTTCCACATATTACATAAATTATTATTATACATATATGAGCTGACAGTCATCAAAAAACCGGTCGATAAAAAATTATACGTACATTAATATTTTCCTGGTGCATTACCAATTATGCTATGGAAGCGGGTGCTGGACAGTCGAAAATTCTCCATCCGTTTGAATACACGTCTTTTTGACGTTGGCGACATCTACCCAAATAGCAGAGGACTATTTACTTAGGCTGGTAGGTTGATATACGATCAACACTGAACACCAAATCGATGAAACCATTTTTAAATTTTGACTTATATTATTTTTATAGGAGCATTGACGCATGCTAAGCGAAAACATAGAAATTATTACGGATGGAAAAAGATAACTTCCAGCGGGACTTGAACCCGCAACCCCCAGAATACCGTCCTGGTGCATCTTGATTGATAAAGTGTATCATATTATTATTGTGTATCAAAATGATCACTCGTGATGATCCTCCCTTATTGTGCCTTAGTAAATCAACTCAGCCATACCCTATTTAAATACTGAGACTGGAAGCCATATAATATGTATAACTGTTGATCTATATAGTATGATGCCCCTTTTATAAGTTTACTTAGATTTATCAGTACATATTTTAAATGTTTTTATTTTTATTTTCTTATTATATAATTCTTATTAATTTCTCATTATATATTCAAATATTTGAAAGGTTAAATAACTTTGGTACATTATATTCGTACATGTCTAACTCACTACAAATGTTTACAAAATTTGTGGTCAACGATGTTGGTCTCACAATTGCTACTTTAAATAAGAATACTTTTATATTAAGAAATATTGTGAAACTGTTTGTTGGTTCTTAAAAATAAATTAATATATACACCGTGTCCCAAAATTCAACGATAAGCCGGCATCGGTGCATGGACCTACTCATGACTACTCGGGAAAAAAAAAACTGTTTTTTTTTTATTAATTACAGAGACTTTTATAAATTTCATCGATATTCGATACCCATTATGCTATTTTCAACTACCATGACCACAATTTTTGACATATTTTTGATATTTTTTGTGCATTAGCAACCTAAGAAGAACGGCTATCTACCACAATCCTTTAAAATTACAGAAAGTCTGTAGTTATTTTACAAAAATCAGTAAAAAAAAATTTTTTTCTTATAATTTTCATAGATTTTAACATTCTATGCACTTTCTATAGTCTGGGTTAAAAAAAAAGTATGGACACTACCATGGCAAGTTTTATTAAAAGTTGGCGCAACTTCATAAAAGTCTCTGTAATTAAAAAAAAAAAGAGTTATAATATTTTTTTTTTTTCCCGAGTAGTCATGAGTAGGTCCATGCACCGATGCCGGCTTATCGTTGAATTTTGGGACACGGTGTATATATATATATATATATATATATATATATATATATATATATATATATATATATATATATATATATATATATATATATATATATATATATATATATATATATATATATATATATATATATATATAAATGCTTTTATAGTAGTAGCTGTACTGTTGTATATAGTTCGTAGTATTTTGTTAATAAAGGCATACAGCCGGTGAAAAAAAAAAAAAAAAAATATATATATATTTCACCGGTGGTATGCCTTTATTAACAAAATATAATATACATTATAGTTTGTTTTTCGACTACATATATATATCATACAGTGTTATTGGTAAAATGTTACCAACCTCTTAGGGTTGACTTCCGCTAGACCTAACAAAAATTCTAAGAAGTAATTGTTTTTAATGTATATTTGACGGCATAAGCACAAGGACCGCCTGATGTTAAAAGTTTTGTATGTACCTGTAATTTATTATTATATATTTTTTGTTTTGGTATCATAAGTATAGCTCAGACACGTCTTTTGATCCCAATATTGTTTTTCGAATTAGTATTATTTTATAAGAACATTGATGTATGCTAAGCGAAAACATTGAAATTATTTGAAAAAGATAACTGGGGGTTGTGAGTTCAAGTCCCGCTGGAAGTTATCTTTTTCCATCCGAAATAATTTTTCTCTTTCGAATTATTAAATTATGGCATCTAGGTTAGCCTGAACAACATCTTCGACCACATCATCACTTACCATCAGGTAAGATAGTGGTCAAAGGATAACTTATCAAGCATAAAAAAAAAATAAAAAAAATGGCAATAATATTAAATTGTGTATTTTTACCATTTTCGATACTGACTACAGCCGGTGACAAAGACTTGCTCCTGCCCTCCGATGGCTGCAGTAGTTCCGGTTCTGAATCCGTCACAGGTGTTGGTAGAGGAGATGCTTCCTGAAATAGAAGAGATTTTTTTCATCAGAACTATCTTTTGTTCATGACATTATTTCAAAAAAAAAGGAAGACCGTTTTATAGCCTTGGAGAGAGAAGTGCCTTCAGAACTTCTCCCAAGACTGGCGAAAAGCACTTTTTACTTCCGTCTCCTGCGGGGCGCCCAACACGCACCGCTACTAAAGGAGTCAAAGTCAAAGTAAAAATCATTTATTCAATTTAGGCATCTACGACGCTGTTACGAAAGTCAATTGCAAATCTTAGTATTGAAATATTCTACATTGTACTGCCACGTCCAGCAAATAAATTGTATAGAAAGTATAGGAGGGGTTGACAGCAAGCTCAAGTGCAACACTTAGGGCGTTCGGATAGCCTATCGGTGCCAAAAATAACACTCACAAACGCTAAAAATGATCACACGGGCCGTTCGTTTTGGGACTTCGTGAGCAAAAATATCGTTTTCGCTCACCGTTCGGATAGCTTTGAAAACGCTACAAATGACAGAGAAAAGTGATATTTTTGACCCATGTCTTACCGTGGGATCGTTGTGATCGTTTTTTGACAACTGCTGTTTTGACAGTTGTATTTGGCGCGATTGAAGAATTCACAAGTTTTTTATATAGTATTTATATTATATATAAATATATAATATAAATACTATATTATATAGTAGGTACCTACTTGTTTTGTTAATTTTAGAGATTGATTCCATGTTTTGTACTGTGCAAAATTGTTAAAATATTGTCGGTTGTCAAAGTATGTTTTAAGCCGTTCGGATAGCATGCAGTAATTGGTGGTCAAAAATAGCAAAAGCTTCTATCCGAACGCTAAAACACTAATGCCACTTTTGAAACTGCTACAAACGCAATCGAGCCAAAACGAACGCCCCTACTGTGGTACGGGTTTCGGCTTGAGTCGCTTGGGAGAGACATTGGGAGGGTTGGAACTAAATGCCCCGTTGAGAATGGGCCTCACGGAAATGAACTCTATGACTATTTGGAGATACACTAGTCGGGTCTTTATTTTTGCCTTAAGCTCGACGGCGATCTCGGTGTTTGATTGTGTATAACGGCCTTATATCTGAGGGGTTGAAGGTTATGTACAGCTGTCAACTTAAATCCTCCCATTCTCTATATTTTTTTTCAAACACCCAATATGCTAAGCCTATGAAATGATGTACTTCGACAATAACGTGTATAAACGTTAGAGATAATTCAAAACGGTATTTAAACTATTATATTTGATTGTTATTACGCTTTAAAACGTATATCACTACTGCTACAAGTGTATAAATACAGTTAACTGATCTGAAATAAAAACTTAATATGCTTCTATGGAAACTATTATTAATTATGTAAACCCACGCTGACAAATTAAGTCCTTAGACTATCACAATAATAATAATAAAGATAATGAACGTAATATTTGATGGCGAGTAAAATGAAGTCATGCAGGTGGATAGTTGGTGCTTGGTGACAGTAAGCGAAAGAAGGTAGACCATTTCGTCTGCTGTTAGTGCTAACCGTCCACCAGCATAGACTTGAATCTACCGAATACGAAATCGATAATCTAGGTAGCCCACCTTAAATACACCATTTTGGATTTTTATTACATTCATGTATTTCGCTGGCTTTCCAGATTCTTTGTGACATTTGGTCGTAGCTGATGGGTAGATAATAAGCAAAGACGATGAGAAGCTGCGCTGTACAAAATTTGATAAAAGTTTTACGCCCTATTGCAGATTAACCCCAGCGTGAAGACTAGACGAGTATGAAATATATGAGTTCTGAAAAGGTAGCTTACAGTATGGTTTATAAGATACTTGTTGTGCTGACCCTAAAAAGCAAGAAACACGTTCTAGAAAAAGGATTTGCTGTTTTGTCTGTCGGTTTAAGTGTTCAGATAAATTTTATTATATAACGTGACTGGCTTCTTACCTTTTTCACAATACTCTGTCCCAAGTCATCCCGACTGGCTCTTCTCCTCAGCAAATCAAGGCCACGTTTTGCTTTCATGATTATGGTGCTGCCACCGAGGTACTGGTTCAGGAATTCGGATCTGGGGAAACCATATTTTGTTTTTACTCATACGTTTTAGGGTCAGCCCAGCAGTAAGAATTTCGGTCATTGACCCCAATCGTTTGTCAGTTCATCTCTGTCATGCTGGGGAAACCATATTTTGTTTTTACTAATACGTTTTAGAGTCAGCCCAGCAGTAAGAATTTCGGTCATTGACCCCAATCGTTTGTCAGTTCATCTCTGTCATGTACCTATAAATAAATACTGCTTGTTTACTCACACAGAACTCAATGCCAGATCATTATTGCAAATGCATTGCAATATTTTTCACCATTAGTTGCAAAGCCGGAGTAGATGGTAAGTATATTCCTTAGAAAACAGTCTAAAATAAGTCTTGTCTCAAAGTCAAAATCATTTGATTCATCATTGACTACTACTTCTAGTACTATATCAGTCAGATTGTCCACTGCTGAACACAGCCTCCCCATTAGGGAGTCGATTGCTATAATCCCCACGCTTGGCAGGCGTCTTGGGGATCGCAGTTTAAGATATCAGGGCTCCAAAACGCGCTCAGGTAGCGATGACGGTGTCCCATTCTAGCCCAGCACCTCACGGGACAATAAAACTGGACTATCTAGTAACAAATCCGCCTAATTTTCCTGCTAAGCTGACGTGACGTCATAAACGCCACACAAATTACTAACCGTAATAATTCACGACGCGTTTGGTTCTATACGAAGCATCATCAAGAGACATCATGTCGGTTTAGTAGAAAATTGGGCGGTATTTTCACAAGACGTATTTTCATAACTTTGAAATGTTTTATGCATTAATTTAAGATAGTCTTAAGCATTTGTTATTTTACAAATTTAATATGGATCTGCACAATATAATGCCTGAATCCATAAATAAAAATATATACTAGAATGGCGTTACCTATTTTCGGCAGTGTCGTGAACATGTCTGGTTTGCTTCGCTTCGCAATGGGCACGGAGGAGCATCATCAGGAATGAATTGTGTTCACTTGTCTGCAAATGTGAAAACAATTTCTTAGTAATGTACTGTATCAGCTGGATAGACCTGAATACAGCCTTCCCTATCTCGCTGGGCAGGCGTCTTGGGAATCGCAGTGTAAGATAGCAGTTCCTGAGAAGGCACTGCTGGGCAATTATCGCTATTTCACTATTTGACCCGTAGTCGATGAGGGCCGTGGAGGGAGGCGATGATTCCAGCGCAGCACTTCACGGTCTTAGTAAGGTCCATGCTGTACTCTATCAGCCGGAAAGTCTACTGGTGAAGACAGCCTCTCCCAATATTGGGGGGGTTTGCCATAATCCCACGGCTTGGGGATTGCAGTGTGAGATATCAGTTCCTCAGAAAGTGCTGCTGCCCACCTTCTGGTGTGTTACCTTTAGCCGCCTCCTACGATACCCCCGGGTTGATATGGGGGGCATACTAGCCCAGCACCCCACGGTCACAAAGGTCTATGCAGTTAGTATAATATGCACTGCTATGATGCACCCGTGGGGTAGCCGGCTAAAATTGCATCCTCTCCCAACATCCCCCATTCTATCCTCCAGCGATGCATCTAGCGGAAATAAGTTGATGGGCAGCTCCACCTTTTCAAGAATTCAAGCCATCTTACACTGCAATCCTCAGATGTCTGCCAACCGTAAGGATTATGCCAAACTCCTTTAATAAACGTGGTCTTTGCTCATCCGTGGGTGATATGACTGTTAATATTATGATAATGATGATTTGAGATTCTTTTCAAAGGTTAATCAACTGGCACCCATGTGTAGCCTACCCGGAGAAGAATTTCTAGATGCACCTTTTGAAAAGGTCCATGCCGTAGCTTCGCGGAAAGACCTCCAGAGGAAAGTAGTTCCACATCCCACAAGTACGCGGAAGAAAGGATCGACCAAAGCTAACAGTGTGTGATCTCCATGCTTGCTGGATGTCGAGGTGGGTCTTTTGACGGTGTGGAGATGTGCGGTGGTAAAATTTAGACTAAGGAGGTCAAAAAACACGTCGGAACATTCCCCGAAAAAAATACACTGGTGAAACGAACCTCATACATATGATTAGTCCCCCCTTGGTACTTCATGATGATGAGATCCTGCTCCTCCGGAGGTAACTGCTCAATGCGCCGGAGAATGAAGGCGTGACTTTTCTTGTCATTCATACCTGTAACCAAGTTTTATGGAACGTTGCATTAAAGCTTTTAAGAGATGGTATGTGATTAAGGAAGATCAGATTAAACTTTGGATGGAAAGTGGCTCTTAGAGACAGCTGCCGGAATCTACCGTTTGATGGTTATACCTTTTTTTATGTTATTGTGACGGAACAAACCCGAGGCCCACCTGATGTTAAGTGGACTAACCTCAAACTTTTTTTTTTTTATTATGACGGAACAAGCCCGACGCTCACCTGGTGTTAAGTGGACTAACCTCTGCCTGTAACAGATGTATTTCGTCAACGACGAATTGCACTGCGTCCGTCACACTGAGACATTCAGTTTTTAAGTCTGATGTTCTTGTAATTTAACTGGCTCTCAAGGACTGCTGCCAGAACACACTGTTAGGTGCTTGGCGACAGATTTTCTACATGAGGGTGGTAGTTAGCCAGTCGGGAATTCCCAAATATAAATTTCACCATGCGGTGAAGTTCCAGCCCACGGCGGGATTCGAACCATGGACCTGCTGCACGGCAGTTCATAGCCAATGCCACTGAGCCATCATTGGTTTAAATCCTATAACATTTGCATGGGCAACTGCAGCTAAACTCCATTTAATAGACTAAATGCTGAATGCTTATTGGCCAATGACTTTGACGCATGAGATGTCCAATGAGTACTGTACTGTATCAGCCGGAAAGTCCACTGCTGAACACTGGGTTTGCCATAATCCCCACGCTTGGCAGGCGGCTTGGGGATCGCAGTGTATGATATCAGTTCCTTAGAAAGCGCTGCTGCCCACCTTCTGGTGGGTTACCCTTAGTCGCCTCTTACGACACCCACGGGTTGAGAGATGGGGGGATGAAATTCTAGCCCGGCACCCTACGGGGAGGGGTCCAATGAGTACTCAGCATTTATTCAGCTAATTCATTGTTCAAGACTTAGACAACCCTAGAAACTGACAGTTAGAGCTTTACCTTCAACATCATGACAAAGTCTATGGTACCACAGCATTGGACAGTGTTCACACGTCATGTTTGGTGATTTGTCTCTCGTCTTTTTGAGCAATTCCGCGTGAGCCAAGAACGCTTGTTTGATAGCTGAAAAAAAATTAGGTATAAAATATATAAATAAATCTTTCTTTATTAGGAACTTCAACATATAAACAAAAGCAGATGAAAACGATGATACTCGCGAAAGTTTTAGATAAACATCTTTGTTAGGAATATCAACGCCCTCCTCCTTAGCAACTAAAGTACAATTAGTTCCACGGAATACATTGAGTCAAAAAGACTAAGGGCCTGTATCAGAATGTTCAAGTAAGTTCCGGTTACTACCCAGAACATATTTAATAAAGAAAACACTCTCACCTTTGCGTTTCAGTCAACGATTTAGCCTATTCGTCGGTTAAAGCTTGAAACGCGCTGCATGTTAATTGTCATTTTTATCATTCAGTTATTTTATGTTCTTAGTATTACCGAAGTTAGGTTAGATATAGTTAGTATAACCGGAACTTACTCGAACATTCTGAAAGAGGCCCTTAAGCATATTAATAATCTAGTAATTATTTGTGTGTGTGTGTGTGTATGAGGGTGTGTTTTGTGTGTGAGGGTGTGTAAGAGAGTGTAACGTGTTATATTGTGTCAAATGAAAATGGTCTCATATAATCAACACTTGTATTTTTAAACTGCTTGCAACGTTATTCATATAGTAAAAACAAGTGTATTTGAAATAGATTATTAATGATCAGAAGAAGTCTTTTCTACTTAATATAAATTTCCAAAAATTTATTATCATATTTTGTTTGCCATTAAATACAGTCTCACTGAAAGTAATATATTTGGAGTTGATAAACAGACTTAAACTTGTACGAAAAGTGGCTCTCGACGGTAACTTAATAACGTTATGCTTGGCGATAAATTTTCTACAAGAAGGCCGTAGTTAAGGAGGCAAGCATTTTACATAATGACGTGTTATCTTGCTTCGAAGCGCGTATCCTGGGTGGGATAAGAACCATGCACCTAAAAGAACAGAAATCCACAGAAATTGCTACTGGGTCACTACTGTTCAATAAATGTGTTTTAAATAGGCTTACAAAAATATGCTTTGTGTCTCATATATACATACACATATATACATACACACATATAATCACGCCTGTATTCCCCGTAGGGGTATCCAGAGTTGTGTAAACAATCACGTTTAGACAATTGGGTTTTGGTTGTAATGTAATAAGGGACGAGCCTATTGCCATTCACCGGGCACAGTTTCAGGGTCATACAAAATGTTTTCTCTATCACACTGGATGAGACACAAGAAAAAATGTGTTTACTCTAACAACATCTAAGACAGGAACACCAAAATTTGAAACTTTATATAAAAACGAGCTGGTTCAAACCGGTTCTGCACCCAAGCAAGGAGCCGCTGTGGCCCCTGCAACCAAATGAATAAAGAACGGTACATAACTAAAACTTTACTTCACAGTTACTCACACAAAGAGCTATGTGTGAGTAACTAGTCACTGACAAGACGCGCGGGGGTTACGGCCATCACAGCGGCGCCTGGTTGAGTGCAGAACCGTTTTGGACCAGTCCATTCTATATCATGTAAGTAAGCAACGACGTGGAACATTGCTTCTTAACATGAGATGTTATGGACATCAAAGGTAGATTCTAATTTCTTACTAGCTGCAAGCCAACCTTTTTTTTCTTTTTTTATCATGCGCCATAAGTTAGACCTTGTCCACTATTTCACCCGATGGTAAGTAATGATGTGAACGAAGACGTGGTTTAGGCCAACCTAGAATTACTAGCTCTAAAGGATATCTGCCGGAAAACACCGTTAGGTGCTTGGCGACAGATTTTCTACTTGAGGGTGGTAGCTAGCCAGGCGGGCATTCGCAAAATGTCCTACCACCATGCTATATCGACTGTCATCCTAAGATGACAACCGGGACCGACGGCTTAACGTTTCCCCCGAAGCACGTGCACCCTCAGTAGTAATGTCACTAGCGGTCACCCATCCAACTCATGACCGCGGCGGACGATGCTTAACTTTGCTGATCGGCTAAGAACAGCTAAGCAAACTTTGCTACGCTTCAAAATTATAGATCAGTAGGTCTCGACCCACAATAACTTGGCTTTGAAAAGCTATAACCGTTCTGAACAGAAAGTACTACTTATGTATACTTAGTAACAGATTTTTGATTGATTGACTTACCGTTTACAACTTCTGTTGCTACAGAATCGCTCTCACATTGGAACACGTAGCAAGCGTATGTGTCGTTTGTTTCACGGCAGACGAAGCCAAAGTGTTCCTGATAATCATAAACGTAAATCAATACACAGGATTATTGGTAAAATGCTAACAACCTCTTAGGATTGACTTCTGCTAGTCCTAACAAACATTTTGTGATTTTTTTTTTGAATTTGTCTGAGTAGTCATTGACTTTTACTACGAGACACAGAACCAGTAACAGAAAAACTTATTGTTTTAAGTTTTTAATCTCCCCGAGCCAAGAGCGCCCGCCGCGGCAATACTAGACCGCGCCGCGCTTTCTTTGAATATAGTTTTGAATATTTACATCGAGCTAAGTAATTAAAATATGAAATATTAAATTTATAGGCACAAGAGACTTTTAACATCAGGTGATCCTCGTGCTTATTCCGTCAAACACAATGAAACACAAACAAAAAATAATAAAAAAAAAACATCTCAAAATGTTTGTTAGTACTAGCAGAAGTCAACCCTAAGAGGCTGTTAGCATTTTACCAATAACCCTGTATAGTCATTTTAATTTCATACAACGAAATAACAAACAGAAGTTTAGTACGGAACAGTAAAATGCATACAATGCGATTAAAATAAGAATAGAACCGGCCTAACGCCATTTTGTGACGTCAAAACTAGAATTTGGTACAGTGTGCAAAAAAAACAATTTATAATTTAGTAAAAAACATATAAATCCCAACAACAAATTATTTATTTTCGTTAAGCGTTTTATTGTTCCATTGAAATAAAAACTGCAAGTTATATATATTTATAGAATCGTTTTTAAAGCCCTTCATTTTGATACCCAAGGTTTGAAAGAAAAAATAAATTGTTTTTCTTATTCACCAGTTCACCAGATTGTTGTTTTTTTTTTATGGACTTAGTTTCACTTGACCTATCAAGACTATTAAATTTAACATTAAAATCGGTTAAGCCGTTTTGGCGCTGCTCTATTTTTTTCTGCTGATCGTACTTATATGAGTGAAGTTAGCCGAGAGCCCGTCCTATTCTTATTTTAATCGCATTGTACGCAATACATTTCAGGCAATGATTGCCAAGCGGCAATAGCTATGGACTGCCGTGCCGCAGGTCCCTGGTTCGATCCCCATCGCCTGCTTGAGCTTCACCGCATGGTGGAAGGGCATTATGTGATTGCCCGCCTGGCTAGCGACCTCCCTCAAGTAGAAAATCTGTTACCTAAGCCAGTGAAATTACAGCCACAAGAGACTTAACAACTACGTCTCAAGGTGACGGGCGCAGTGCGAATCGGGACTTGTGATGAAATACAACTGTTTTAGGCAGAGGTAAGTCCACTTAACATCGGGTGAGTCTCGAACTTACTCCGTAACAAAAACACAAAAACAAAAAATTACATAGAAAAAACGAAACTCAATTAGAGTTGCAATTACTATTAAATGATCCGGCAGTGCAAACATTTTTTTTATTTAATTGACTATGACTTAAAACAGGACTCAACCGTTATCTTTTAATTTAAGTAGGAAAACAATAAAAAAAAAAAATTTTTTTATATGTCTGATAGGTTAGCCTTTGACCACTATCTCACCTGATGGTAAGTGATAATGTGATCGAAGATGTTTTTCAGGCTAACCTAGAAGTACTGGCTCTCAAGGACAGCTGCCGGAACACACCGGTAGGTGCTTGGCGACAGACTTTCTACTTGAGGGTGGTAGCTAGTCAGGCGGGCATTCGCAAAATGCCCTACCACCATGCTATAATGACTGCCATCCTAAGACGACAACCGAGACCGACGGCTTAACGTGCCCTCCGAAGCACGCTCAGTAGTAATGTCACTAGCGGTCACCCATCCAACTCATGACCGCGCGCGACGTTGCTTAACTTTGCTGATCGGTTGAAAACAGCTAAGTTAACTTCGCTACGAGCGCTTCATATCTATACTCTAAACTAAACAAAAAAACAATCATCAAAATCAATTCATATCGGATGAAAAACAAACTGGCAAAATTTAGACCTCCGCATTTTGAAAGTTGGTTATGAAATAAAAACAATGTTTTAATAATATATAACAACTAGCTTTCCAGCCGCGGCTCCGCCCGCGGGTATATCGATTATCGCTCAAAACCATTGCTCTTTTTGCGCAGTTAAAAATATCCTATGCCCTTTCCAGGGTCTCCAACTATTTCCATACTAAATTTCATCCAAATCGGTCTAGTCGTTTCAGAGCCTATTCAATGCAAACAAACCAACAATCAAATATTCCCTCTTTAGTACAATAATATATATAGATGTGCAATCGTATTTCGTCGCCGTGGAGGTCAAGGGAGTCAACCCACAAATTTGTGGGATATGAGTTATGTAACCAAATTTGGGTTGGCAATTTTTTTTTTTTTTTTTTTTTTTTTTATGCCTAGTAGGTTAGCCTTTGACCACTATCTCACCTGATGGTAAGTGATGATGTGGTCGAAGATGTTGTTCAGGCTAACCTAGAAGTACTGGCTCTCAAGGACAGCTGCCGGAACACACCGTTAGGTGCTTGCCGACAGATTTTCTACTTGAGGGTGGTAGCTAGCCAGGCGGGCATTCGCAAAATGCCCTACCACCATGCTATAACGACTGCCATCCTAGGACAACAACCGGGACCAACGGTTTAACGTGCCCTCCGAAGCACGTGCACGCTCAGTAGTAATGTCACTAGCGGTCACCCAAACCAACTCCTGACCGCGCGCGACGTTGCTTAACTTTGCTGATCGGTTGAGAACAGCTAAGTAAACTTCGCTACTAGCGCTTCAAACTGCACTACGAGAAAACAAGCGCGGCCTATTGTTATGTTTGGTTAAATATTGTTCTTTTATTAAATTGATATTTTAACATTACGCTTTTAATTATTCTAAATAATTTTCCCAAATTTGGGTACATAACTCATATCCTACAAATTTGTGGCTTGACTCCCTTGACCTCCACGGCGACGATTTGCTTTACGTTAGTATTTACCTTATTCATTCTGCCCAAGACACAACTGGCTACGTCTTTAAAAGCTCTGTGTAGTAGGATTTGTTTTCTATCAGGACTTATTAAGCGAACTTCTGAGCGTCCAATCTGCAAAAAAAGATTATTTATTGACTCAATGAACAGATTCAGGCGTTATTTTGCAGAAATCCATGTTCAATAGTAACATATTTGAGAACATATTAGAAGAAGAATAGCATATTCCGCCTAATTTTCCTATTAAGCTGACGTGACATCATAAGCTCCACGTAGCTAAACTTAAAGAATTTACGAGGCGTTTCGCTTATACACAAAGCATCCTCAGTCAAGACGCAGATTTAACGTCAGTTTACCAGAAAAGTTAGTCAAAATTATCACTAGATATATGTTTATATTTACTAAGTACTTTTCCAAAATATCAACATAATATTTTCTTAAAATATTTGTACCGTCTTGAAATTTTAACGGTCCGAATTTTGAAGCAGTGATGGCTCAGTGGCATAGGCTATGGACTGCCACGCAGCAGGTCCATGGTTCGAATCCCGCCCAGAGCTTGAGCTTCACCGCATGGTGGAAGGGCATTTTGCGAATGCCCGCCTGGCTAGCGACCACCCTCAAGTAGAAAATCTGTCGCCAAGCACCGTGTGTTCCGGCAGCAGTCCTTGAGAGCCAGTGAAATAACAGGCAAAAATGAGACTTAACAGGTATGTCTCAAGGTGATGGGCGCAGTGCAGTTCGTCACTTGTGATGAAATGCATCTGTTATAGGCAGAGGATACCGCTTAACATCAGGTGGGCCTCGCGCTTGTTCCATCATAATAGCATAAAAAAAAAGTCAAGACGAAGATTTAACGTCGGTTTACCAGGAAAGTTAGTCAGAATTATCACTAGATATATGTTTATATTTTTTTGTATTTTCTAATATATTAATGTAATGTTTTCTTAAAATATTTGTACTGTCTTTAAGTCTTTACTATCAATTTTACGATGGTATTTTTGTGTATGAAACTTTCTATGGGGCTGAAATATCCGTATAGAACAAAATAAATATAGATACGAAGGCTTGTTCAAAATCAAAATATATCATATAAAACAAAATGTTGTTGGGAGTTTGGCAAATAGATCAGAATATGAGATGTTAGCGTGAGCTTTGCAGCTATTACACTTAGTTCTAGTTAGAGTAAAACAAAGACAGGTTTAAGTTTGTCTTCAGATTTTAGCATAAGCTAATCGTGACTGTCATAACAAATTATATAGATTACCTGAAAAAGCATGGTTCTGTTCTGTTCTCCAATCAACTGAGCAATAGGAGTTTTATTATTTAAGGTTCCTATAGATGCAGATCGTTCTCTCAAGAACGGTTTATTTTCTGGCATACTTTTAGTATTATTCTCATTAATCTTTGGTTTCCTTATTATTTCTTCAAAATTTAATTTCTTTGGCATTTCATCGACTTGAGTGACATCCCTAATTTGTATTGAATTAACCGTAGAACATTCAGTTTCTGCTGAACCTTCTGACTTAAGCGTTTCTTTCATGCACTGTTTTTGAAGTGAAGGGGTAACATTATGTTCCTGCTCTTTCTCAAAACTAACTTTGGATTCAGTTTTTGAAGAATAACTTTCGTTAGTTTTAAATTCAATTTCACCTGCAGCAGACTTAGAAGCATCTTCACAAAACTGTGTGATACTGCTAGCAGTTTCGGATATTATACTTTTTATATCATCATTCGTTTTATTTCTAAGATAGAGTTGATCTTCATCTTCTTTTACAGTTCCTAGATTAACTTTAGGAACATTTAATATCAATATTGATGGTTCTAAGGGTATATTTGTAGGTCTTTGTATGTTTTTCTTGACTTCTCTGTTGATGGGATGTGTGGTTTCTGTTGTTTCTTTTTCTATGTTTGGTATTACTTTTACTACTCTCTCTTTAGTGAACATGTCAAATTCATCTTCGATTTCTTTACAGTCAGGAGACTTATTTATTAGCGTTTCAGCGCTTTTCCACGTGTTTTTGTTTGGTTCTAGGGGAGTATTACTAGGGGACAGGTTGACCTGGTTTAATTTATTATCACTTTCGTTAACGTCATTCTTTTTCTCGTCGAGGTTCTCACGAGAATTACTGCTGTAGAGCGATGTCTGGAATTATAAAAAAATAGAAATTAATAAGTGTATTTTTGTAAGCCATACATTAAACTTGACATTTGGAAAGCTAAAACTAAATATGCGCTGTCAGAACCGTATGTCACTGCTCATTTCAAAATGAGTTGCTACGTATTATGCGTCAAGCTTTGACTAAATGATAGGTTAGCCTTTGCGTAATATATACCTCAAATACAGCTATCGGAAACATCGTTATGTGCTCGACAACAGCTTTTCTAATTGAGGCTGTTTATTATCTAGGCGAATATCTACAAAAAACCCTTCTACTTTAACACTTTGTATCTGAAAGGTACCGGTTTTCCTAAAGAGTGTTTATTCAAAAAAGGTGCCTTAAAACAAAAGCAAAAACCTTTACACAACTGTACATTATATATATTGTTATGTTATAATTTTACTTAAAGGGAGCGCTTCAAGTGGTAAGTTCGGCCTTTATAACATTGCTTTGAAAAATCATATTGATAATTTGAGTACATGATTGTTTATGCTGTACAAACAAAAATTTTGGTAGGTATTGTGTTGTATAATTGTATCGACCCCAAATTCATAATATAATAAAGAATAAATGTTGCCAACGCTATCAAAATAGAGAATTGGCTGTCAATGACAGTTGTCGGAATTATTCGTCAGGCGCTAGTAGACCATACACTGATTATACTATTCTTGACTACAGATCATATAACAGCGAAACACGGCTCTGGGTCCGCATGCATTATATTCAACTCGCGAAACACTACCTGAGGACGTGATCTACTGTTCTGCTTGTTAAAAAATCACAAACTCACGTTTTGACTCGGTTTATTGCATTTAGCTGTACACAATTACGTAGTTCTGTGCCGTAATCGACAAAATGTTGTTGGTGTGCGTAGATAGCACGGCCAGCAGCCAAAACGACCTAGACCTTTGTAGCTCCTTATGGAAAAGAAATTAACCATGACCACTGGCGATCACTGATGGTCTGTCAGGTGGCGAGTATTAATAAATAATAAATAAATAAAAAGCCTTTATTCCTACTACTTATTTACAATTTAGTATACTATGTCTAAAACTGAAAACTTAATTATCTTGACACTGGTAAGTATTCAAGTTATATATTTATTTGTAGTAGTCGCCTCAACAGCGTAGGCCTCCCCTAAAGTCTTCCAAAGTGTCCTTTCCCTCGCCTTCGACATCCAATCTGATCCACATCTTTGAGTAAATATATCTCTCCACCTTTTTTTCTGCCTTCCTTGCTTTCTCTTACCCTCCCACGGGATCCACTCTGTCACAATCTTAGTCCATCTATTATTGTCTAACCTACATATGTGACCTGCCCAGTTCCATTTTAGTGACCTTATCCTTTCTCTAACATCTATTATCTTTGTTCTTCCTCTAATACTATTATTGCTCACTTTGTCTGAAATTTTAATACCTAACATACTTCTTTCCATTTTTCTTTGGCACACAGCCATTCTCTCTTCGTCTTCTTTCCGCAGTGACCAAGTTTGACATCCGTATGTTAAACAAGGTAGTATTGCTGTTTCAAAAACTCTTTTCTTTAATTGTATTTGAATTTCTTTGTTTTTCATTATTTCTTTTAAACTCCAGTACTTTTTCCAGGCTAAAGCAATTCTTCGCTGTGTCTCTTTTCCTGTAGGGTTTTCAAATGACACCATTTGGCCCAGGTATATATAGTCTTTTACATACTCTATACCTTCGTTTCCTATTGTTATCTCATGTATACGCCCATTTGTTAGTATTTTAGTTTTTGAAGCATTTAGAGATAATCCTACCTTTTTGCTTTCAGTCGCTATTTCGTTAATCATTGTTTTCAAATCGAACGCATTTTCTGCAAACACTACTATGTCATCGGCAAAACGAAGATGGCTTAAGAACTCTCCATTGATCTTCACTCCTTTATTTTCCCATTCTAGTTTCCTGAAAATATACTCAAGCACCGCTGAAAATATTTTTGGCGATAGTGGGTCACCTTGTCTGACGCCTTTTGTAATAGGAAACTCGGTACCTTCCCTCTCCAACCGTACTCTCGCCACGCATTTGGGGTATACGCTACAAATCGTGTTTATATACTTTAAGTTGACGCCCTGCTGCTCTAGCGCGGCCCAAATAGCTTCGTGTTTTAAAGAATCAAAGGCCTTTGTGTAATCGATAAAACATATGTACAAAGTTGTTCCATATTCGTTGACTTTTTCTATAATTTGAGTGACAACCTGAATGTGGTCTATTGTCGAAAACTTTTTACGAAAGCCTGCCTGTTCGCGCGGTTGATTTTCATCTAAAGTCTTTGTTATCCTGTTGAGTAAGATTTTCGAAAATATTTTGTACAAGTTAGTCATCAGGCTAATTGGTCTATAATTTCCAAGATCGTCGCGGGATCCTTTCTTGTGTAAAAGTATTATTGTTGATTCTGACCACTGCGTTGGTGTTGTTTCCTGAGTCAGGACGTTGTTGAACAATAATTGTAGAGGTGTTTGCAATGAATCACATAGAGATTTTAACACCTCGTTTGCGATATTGTCATTCCCGGGAGTTTTGTCGTTCTTTTGTGTTTGAATTGAGTGCTGGATTTCGGATTTTAATATGCTGTCTAGTCCTGTGTCTACCTGTTTCACTATATTGCGTTGGTACCTGTTGTCGTCAGAAGAGTAGAGCTCTTTGTAGAACTGTGTTGCTTCTTTTATGATGTCTGGCCGTCTCGATACTGATGACCCGCGCTTATTCTTTAGATGTGCTGTCCACTCTGATTTGTTTCTTAGCTCTTTGTATGCTATGCGTATTGCCCCTTTTCCTGCTATAAATTTTTCAAAGGTTTTCTGTCTTTTTATTTTCCTACTTCTAGTTATATTTCTATTTATTTGTTTACTTATTTTTGTAATGATAGTCTTTGTTTCCTTTGTTCTCTTTCCTTTGAATAATAGTTTCCTCTGTTCTAGAAGAGCTGTTGTTTCTTGGTTTATATATTCCGTCTTGTCTGAGCTACTTTTAGGAAGCTGGTTCAACATATATTTCATAATCTTCTCGAATTCGTCATACTGTTTTTGTACATCATCTTTTGAATTTAGTGATCCCATGAATATATTTTCCCAGTACTTTGCATTAGCTCCTGAGAGCACTGGCAGATCCCTTTTGTAGTTGGAATGTTTAATATTTTTTCTACTTTGATTAGACTTTATAGATAGCGTACATCGTATCATTCTGTGGTCAGTATAAAAGTTTAGATTACTTATTATATCGAAGCTTTGGACATTTGACGGTCGATTCGTGAGTATATAGTCAATCTCATTGCATTGTTTCCCATTCGGCGATCGCCAAGTCCACTTCTTGTGTTTTTTGCGTTGGAACATGCTATTTATAATTTTATAATTATTTTCTAGTGCAAACTCTACTAACCTATGACCATGTGTACTTCGCTGTCCATAAGAGTGTTTTCCAAAAATATTTTCTTCCCCTCTTTGCATTTTTCCAACTTTAGCATTAAAGTCACCTAATAAAATTATGTTCTTGGAATGTACAAAGTCTAGGGCTGCTTCTACTGAAAGATAAAATAGATCTATGTCTTCTTTTGTATATGATTCAGTGGGGGCGTATACTAGAATAAACGACCATACGGTGTTGTTTGCGACTTGTATTTCTAAGGTTGCCACTCTATCTGAAAAAGCTTTCAGACTTATAATATCTTGTTTTAGGTATTTCTTAACTAAAAATCCCACTCCATTTCTGCCTGAAAGTGTAGAGGTATGGTAGAGTATGAAATCAGAATATTCCTCAATTGTCTCTTTTGCTCTTCTCGTTTCGCATAAGCCCATGATATCCCAGTTTATTGATTTCGTAGCATATTCCAGTTCTGTAATTCTGTCATCTGATAATAGAGTTCTTACATTAATACATGTTACATAGAATTTCCGAGTTTGTTTGTTTGTTTTATTATCCTTATACTTAGTTATATTCCTATTAGGAAGTTGGGGGTGTTGGTCTGACTCCTCCACGGTGACCGGCCGGATTGGAGGAGGTGCAGGGGAGGCGCTATTTAGTTTTTTTGATCATCTTTGCCATCGCGACTTGTCGAGGCCTGGTCGTTTAAGCTCAGTTGTGAAGGGCGTAAGAAGCTAGTGATATTTTGTGATTTGGTTTTCTTCGGAACTTGCATAACAGTTTTCTCATTAATACTGTCCTTAATGACCTCAAGTGCCTCGGGCGATTCAGACATAAACCTCTTGTTGGAATGCTTCTCTAATGATGATAGATTTGTTGTTTTCTGTGAGTTAAATGTTACTATTTTATCGTAGCGTAGAGACACCTTTTTTCCAGCCTCTCTCTCCCGTTTCAACTCTTCTTGAAGCTCTCTACGTTTTTGCAGCACAGCAGGGGAAAAGTCTTCTTTGATATAAATGCCTGTATTGTCTAAAGACTTTTTCTTTCTGAGAAGCTCGAGTTTTCTACCTGTTGTTGTGATTGTTACCACTACCGGTCTGATTTTTTCGTTTCTTTTCCCCATTCTTGTCACCGATTCAATTTCCAATCTCTGACACAGTACCCCCATTTTCGTATTTATGATTTCTATGATCAAGTTTACTAACTCATCATAGTTTTTCTCTGTCTCTTTTACTCCGAAAAACACTACATTTTTTTTCCTTAATTGTTTGTCAATGAAATCAATGGTTTTTTGCTGCTGTTCAAGTTTTTTCTCCAGTTGGTTAGTTTTTATTTCAATGCGGTTGAATTTTTCATCTATATTTTTATTTATGGCTATCTTAATATTTTCTTCCATTTCTTTCAAGTTCTGTTTTTGTTCCTGTTTCTGTTTCTCCATGTCTCCTCGAATGACTTGTAACATTTCTATAATGTTCTCCATTGTTTTTAGAACCCTCTAGTGGTGAGCAGCGTAACTATAATAGTGGTTTTATATCTCGGCCGTCGATAATTATCTTTGACAGGTGGCTTACAACGCAGTTTTGCTACGCGGTAATAGATGGCGCTAGATGTTGTCAGTGATATAATAATACAATTATTGTGAATGAGGTATTTTGAGGTTATATCGAGGTTATATTTGTATCAATTATCCAAATATTGCACTAATCACTTTTCCACTAGGTATATTTAATATAACTTGAGCTTGATTTACTGTGTTTTCACAAATTATCTTCACTGTTTCACTTGTATTTTGGAATGCAAGCTATATTTTTTTCGAATTGTTTATTGCACTTTTCACTTTATTTGTAGTGCTAACTGATATTATAACAATTTATCAGGTGTTTCACTCCGTACTGCACCGTTTTATCACTTTTCTATACTTATTCGGATGATGTTGGATTTTTAAATACGAAAATAGTACTGAGTCGATGTAAACAAGAGCACAGTAGCGACCTCTCAGCGAGTATTAACTTGTGACTAATACTATGTCCATAGCCTTACTGGAAGAGTATTTGTAGCGCCCATACAACTTTATTTTTGTCATATTTCAAAGTCAAAGTCAAAATCATTTATTCAATTTAGGCGTCTACGACGCTCTTATGAAGGTTAATTACAAATTTTAGTATTGAAATATTCTACATTGTACTGCCACGTTCAGCAAATAAATTGTATAAAGCCACTGCGAGAAGAACGGGCAAGAAACTCGGGGCCATTCTTTTAAACATCTTTTAACAATGTGTTACATACTTACTATATAATAGAGTTATTACAATATTTGTTTAAATTATGTAGGTGACAGGCAATAGCTTGGCGGAGGCGGAATTGTCCAGGCATTTTTGTCGTTTAAACCGCACACAATTACCTAAGAAGGACCTTACCAAATACTAACCTCCAGTTTTTGAAACGTTAATCAAAGGCTTGGTTACTTGACAAGCTTAATAATGAACGCTCATTGGTCAATGGTAGCCAATGACGCGACCGGCGACCAATCAGCGTTCAGTATTCACTCAGTTAACTGACCAAGTCTTTGACAAACCTTCCAAAAACTGGGGTACAGTTGCTGAAACTTTGCATGCATGTCTCCTGATTTGCTTAGTTGGCTTTTAATATTTTATTTATAGATAATTACCCCTGTGGAAGAAAGTAAGCTGTGACGTCGTCTTAACGCCTTCTCTGCTTGGTGCTGAGCGAATTTGGTTAGCGCGTCATCTATGAGGGACTCGGGAACCTTGCGCTGAGATATACGGACTTTGCCTATGTAGAGGACCTGAAAAAATAGGTTTTTACGATAAAAAATCAATACATACAGGTGTCAGTATGCGGAAATATATTTAATTTAACCTAATAATATGAAATATAAAGATTATAATTTATTTACTTTTCTTACATTGTGCTTATTGCATTAACTCTTTTTAAAGCTTAAAGAATTACAAGTAAGGGAATAATTTGAACTATGTGCGGGATTCAGAACCGCGTCCATCCATTTCTATAGCCAGGACTTGCTGTCATCTCTCTCATCGTGGTGAGTGAGTCATAGTCAAATTAATCCTTCCGTTCCTACTGTTTACTGTTAAATAATGAATATTCTGCAAAATTTGCTTAACCGACGTGAGGGTAAGATACGCTACGTAGTCTATTTTAAGGGTTCCGTACTTAAAACATTATACGGAGCTCTATTAAAAAGACATGCTGTCTGTCTGTCACGGCTTGCAAATAAAAATGAGTTATAAAACTGAATTTATATTTTCTGAAAAACGTTGACCCAAAGATATATATTGGACTAGAAATTATGTGTAATTTTTCAAGATGGCTTCAGTACTTGAGAAGGTAGCCTAGTGAAAATCTTTTGTGCTCTCTAGCATGTAGGGTAGCATTTATTAGAATATGAGTAATGTACTGTATCAGCTGGATCGTCCACTGCTGAACACGGCCTCCCCCATTAAGGGGGTTTATGCCATAATCGCCACGCTTGGCAGGCGGCTTGGGGATCGCAGTGTAAGTTGACAGTTCTTTAGTAGGCGCTGCTGCCCACCTTCCACTATTTTTCCATTAGTCGCCTCTTACGACACCCACGGGAAGATATGGGAAGGTGCAATTCTAACCCAGCACCCCATGGGGAAGAATATGAGTACAATACAAATATTATTCGAACTTATGTAACTAAAAAAAATAAATGGTGTACTGTCGTTATAATCAATTTTAAACCAGATTTGTTAATTGTATCTCAACAGATATACTAGTGAGAAATCCGACCATGATCTATAAAACTTGATTAAAACGTCGCGTTAAGTCAAAAAAGTGCTATTTTGACCTGTATTTACACGAATTTAAACGAAAACTGTTAGACCAAGGGCCATAACTTCAAGGTTCTTGCCAAAACAAGTATGTAATAAACATAATCATCATCAACAACAGCAGGTAGACCCACCAACCGTTGAACAAATGCCTTCATCATTATAAAAAGGTTTGTCATAATCCTCACGCTTGGCACACGTCTTGGAGATCTTAGTGTAACATGGCTTTGATTCAGAAGGCGGTGCTTCTGATATTATTCCCTCTTTTATGTTATTGTGACGGAACAAATCCGAGGAGTGGACTTACCTCTGCCTACAACAGACGCATTTCGTCAACGACGAATTGTACTGTGTCTTTCACACTGAGACGTACAGTTGTTAGGTCTCATGTGCCTGTAATTTTACTGGCTTTCAAGGGCTGCGGCCGGAATACACTGTTAGTTGCTTGGCGTCAGATTTTCTACTTGGGGGTGGTCGCTAGTCAGGCGGGCATTCGCAAAATGCACTTCCACCATGCAAACCTCTAATGTTATAAGACTCGTAAGAAGCGACAAAGGAAATAAGATATGGGGGAAAAGATTGTTTAAGCCCAGCTCCCGGTGGGTATTAAGATATACTCTAGTTCTATCTGGAAAACAGACCTTCCTAAAATCTGCACAGATGGCAGGTCTCTTGTGGACGAGTTTGAGTGCACATTCTGCTTCGTAGAAGTGTGCTAACATGATGGGCACTGTAGCCAATATAATTACAAGGCAAACTAAAGAACTAAAGTCTGATTCATGATCCGAATCATTTCTGAAGCGCTCGTAGCGGAGTTAACTTAGCTGTTCTCAACCGATCAGCAAAGTTAAGCAACGTAGCGCGCGGTCTTGAGATGGATGGGTGACCGCTAGTGACATTACTACTGAGCGTTTCCGTGCTTCGGAGGGCACGTTAAGCAGTCGGTCCCGGTTGTTGTCTTAGGATGGCAGTCGTCATAGCATGGTGGTAGGGCATTTTGCGAATGCCCGCCTAGCTACCACCCTCAAGTAGAAATTCTGTCAC
Organism: Plagodis pulveraria; assembly: GCA_963890685.1. Classification (NCBI taxonomy): domain Eukaryota; kingdom Metazoa; phylum Arthropoda; class Insecta; order Lepidoptera; family Geometridae; genus Plagodis; species Plagodis pulveraria. Next base: position 4,017,487 of record OY982977.1, read on the forward strand.
CAAGCACCTAACCGTGTGTTCCGGCAGCTGTCCTTGAGAGCCAGTACTTCTAGGTTAGCCTGAACAACATCTTCGACCGTATCATCACTTACCATCAGGTGAGATAGAGGGCAAATGCTAACCTACCCGGCATAAAAAAAATGAAGGCAGTGCAGTTTCAAGCAGAACTAGAACTGTGATACTACAACAGTAATAGAATAGCTTTCGAGTTACTGGAACGTTGAGCCAATACGAATCGAAGAAATGGACTATCGTTGAAATTGCTTTTCGGTGAAACGGACGCTCGAACTAATAGCTAGTCGAAATTGTGGTACATCGATGATATGGAATTTCGGCGATTCGGACGCTCGAGCTAATAGCTTCGGGGAATGAGTCATCGAGCACATGACATTTGAAATCAATTAGTTTACTAATTGATTTCAAATGTTATGTGCCCGATAGACTAGCATGACAATTACGACATAATAACATTAACAAAAAAAAAATGTCTCTTCTAGTGATTGTAAAGTTCTTGTTTATGCCCGCTGTAAGTGCACTAAAACGGCTTTTGAAGCTCTAGTGCATAAAAGCCTGTTTTAAGCACAAGTGCATAAAAATAGTCTTATTTTAATTATTCAAAGAAGTATTGTTTTTAATATAATGCATGTAAAAAGTTTGCATGGTGTTACAATGTACACACAGATCAGGGGTTGTTTTCAAGACCCAGACATAAACTTTTTCGAAAAAATTACTCTCAAAATAGAAAATCGTTTTTTTATATGATATTATTTTTATTATGTTTCATTTCCTCGCAATCTAAGTGAAAATCAGAGTGTATAACTCAAGAATGAAATGCATTTTAGCCTCGACAAAAATATCAGGCCTGGCTATTGGTTCGGGCTGGTAACCGCCTAGGTTAAAATTATGCAATCTTCTATTTTTTATTAGATAATATTTTGATCTTACCTCAAAAAAGTGAGAGTCGGATGGAGAGAGATCAGCTGAGAGAGAAGTTAGAACGGAAGCATTGCTGGTAGTCCGCACGAGAGTTGATTGTGGTTCTGTTGTTCTGGAACAATATTTTCTAAAGCTTAGACCCATTCCAAGTAGCATCATTTCAATCTACAATCCTGAATTATGATATTTTGTCATCAAACCATTGCTATAGTTGTGTTTGAAGCACCCATGGTACCCTTTACTAACAGTATAACATGCTTTATCATATCCGACTTGCTAGGCATTTGATGATGTGGTTGAAAATGGTAAACAGGGTTACCACTTAATAGCAGATGGGCATCTTATGTGTTTCGTCAAAACCAAAGAAAAAACACGTTCAGTTGCGCCGTGGTGGTAACTACTTGTTTTTACTTATATTTGTCATTATGGCAGATTTCTATGGTAATACATAAACATACACAGTCATAACGTTCACAGTTGACCATGCAGACAAGTAGAAAATGTGTCGCCAAGAACCTAACGGTGTGTTCCAGCAGCTGTTCTTGAGAGCCAGCAACATCTTCGACACAACTTACCATAAGGTGAGATAGAGGTTAAAGGTTAGCCTGCCAGCTATAAAAAAATTACATAATCCCCACGCTTTTGAAGGCGTCTTAGGGGTTGCAGTGTAAAATAGAAGTTTTCCTTCACCTTCTGGTATTGTTCATTCCTTCGCCTCTTACACCCGTTGGAAGATATAGAGGTTCAATTCCAGCATGGCACCCAACAAAGATCATAAGATTGAACCGATAAGAATTAACATGCCCTCTGAAGCACATAAGCACTTTGTAATAAATGCCACTGTTAGTAGTGACCAGAAGAACATTGCACATCCCAGTCAATTAGTTGAAATCTACTAGACAAGCATTGCTATGAGCGCTGAGAAACAACCAATATCAAAATAATTTGCAATATCGGAAGCGCTCGTAATGAAGTTTGCTTAGCCGTTCTGAACCGATCAGCAAAGTTAAGCAGCGTCCTCCGTGGTCATGATTTGGATGGGTGACCGCTAGTGACATTACTACTGAGCGCTTCCGTGCTTCGGAGGGAGTGCACGTTAAGCTGTCGGTCCCGGTTGTTGTCTTAGGATGGCAGTCGTTAAAGCATGGTGGTAATGCTTTATGCGAACGCCCGCCTGGCTAGCTACCACCCTCAAGTAGAAAATCTGTCGCTCCGGCAGCTATCCATGAGAGCCAGTACTTCTAGGTTCGCCTGAACAACATATTCGACCACATCATCACTTGCCATCAGGTGTGATAGTGGTCAAAGCCTAGCATATCGGCTATAAAAAAAAAAACCTGTAAAAATTAACACGTACTCTTAAGCTCAGAAGCACTCTGTAATAATTGCCACTGTCAGTACTGACCACAAGGAACATTGCATATACAAGTCAATTAATTGAAAACTACTAGGCAAGCTTTGCTATGAGCGCAGAGAAATAACCAATATCAAAACTTACAGATTAGAACTGCAATTGACAGGCAAGGAAACCGAGTGACTCGCCCAGGGGGGCTGTTCTGTGCTGTTCTGGTTGCAGAAGCCGATGTTCTTCGTCACAGATGCCCCTAAGGATCCCGTGGAACCCAGGGGGCTGGCAGCACCAGAAGACGGCTCCCGCATTTGGGTGAAAAGGTCTGTCACCTGAAATAAATTATAATGAACGTTATATAGATGAATGTGTAGCTAATATAAGTTATTAGCTTCAGGCTGTGTTTCAAGAAATGTGCAAGGAAGATGGCGGTGTCAGAGAGCCTGATAGGTTAGCCTTTGACACTTCTCATCTGATGGTAAATGATGATGTGGTCGAAGATGTTGTTCAAGCTATCCTAGAATTACTGGCTCTCAAGGACAGCTGCCGGAACACACCGTTAGGTCCTTAACGATAGATTTTCTACGTGAGGGTGGTAGCTAGCCAGGTGGACATTTGAAAAATGCTGGTAGCACCATGCAAGTCTACTAAAAGGATCGCTTCATTTTCCTAGCCTTGATGAGTGCAGCGATCGAGTGGGTATGGTAAGAGGCGACTAAAGGTAAAGTATCGGAAGGTGGGCAGCAGCGTCCTCTATGGAACTGCTAACTTAATCTACGATTTCCAAGACGCCTGCCAAGCGATGGGTACTATGGCAAATATGGGACAGTGGACAATCCAGCTGATACGGTACTCCACGGGTACCTACTTCACCATGTACCTACTGCCCTATAAATATTATAAAAAACTAATGTAAATACCCCACACCATCACGATCTCAATAACACTTGCTACATCAGGAGTATTCAATTGAAATTCATTACGGACTTCGACCAGCCAATACATAAACACAGGTTTTTTTTTTGTTCTAAGGTAAGCCTTTGACCACAATCTCACTGATGGTAGTTAACAGGCTTAAGGGTGAACTGGCCGGCCCGTTCTCCATACAAACGTCGTAGGGTGATCACTCCCTTATTTGACGATTTAGGTTCAAAATAAAGCATAATACCGATTGATCTCCTCATTATCTAGGCTTGTATGATGCCGAAATTTTAATAAAATAATTAACTAAAGAATTATGAGCCTCGAAACATTTTCATATAAAGTTTTCGAGGCTCGTAACTTACAACTAAATTATCTTCTTAAAATTTTGGTATCATACAAGCCTAGATAATAACGATATCAATCGATATTATACTTAAGTCTGGACCTAAAATCTCAAATAAGGGAGTGATCTCCCTACGACGTTTGTATGGAGAAGTGACCGGCCAGTTCAACCTTAACCTAGAATTACTTGATCTCAAGGGCAGCTGCCGGAACACACCGTTAGGTGCGTGGCGACATTTTCTACTTGAGAGTGGTCGATAGGCGGGCTTCACAAAATGCCCTTCCACCATGCGGTATAGCCCAAGCCCGCGGTGGGATTCGAACCATGGACCTGCTGCGCGGCAGTCCATAGACAATGCCACTGAGCCATCACCGCTTCAAAACTGACTACAGATTAGTTAACATTTACCAAGAAACTAAACTACAGAATAGTAACCTAAATGCCCAATAGAGGCGAATGATAGAGCGTTTATTTAGGATGTGTTCAGTAGTGGACAATCCCACTACTGACTCCAATCCCACCGCTGATACAGAAGGTTACTACTGCACTCCATATACTCACCTATAAATATTATAAAAAAATAATGTTAAAACCGCATGGCGGGAGGGCATTGTGCGAATGTTCGCCTAGCTAGTGACCATACTCAAGTAGAAAATCTGTCGCCAAGCACCTAACGGTGTGTTCCGGCAGCAGTCCTTTAGAGCCAGTGAAATTCCAGGCACATGAGACTTAAGAACTATGCCTCAAGGTGACGGGCGCAGTGAAATTCCTGACTTGTAACGAAATGCATCTGTTATAGGCAGAGGTTAGTCCGCTTAACATCAGGTGGGCCTCGGGCTTGTTTCGTCACAATAACATAAAAATAAATACCTACACCATTAAGATCTCAATAACATTTGCTACTGGAGCATTTAATTTGAATTTATTGCGGACTTCGACCAGCAAATACATAAGCAAAGTGGGACCATGGAATAGTTAATATTATGTACTATGAAAACAAAACTACAGTATAACGTAACCACCTAATAGAGACGAACGATAGAGCGTTTATTTAGTTCGCACATAAGTGAAATTTCACTGATGTATAGAATAAAGCATCTTATTAGTTCGACTATTATTTAGGTTAGCCTGTTTCAATTTTCTAGCTTTCTCGGTAGTTTATTAATGTTAGTTACTGTGCTGTCTGTATGTTAACAACAAGTTAAAAGCTGCAACTTAAATTCAGACATATTTGTTTTATTCCTCATAGGTTAGGCTTTGACCACTATCTCACCAGATGGTAAAAGATGATGTGATCGAAAATTGTTGTTCAGGCTAACCTAGAATTACTGACTCTCAAGGACAGCTGCCGGAACACACCGTTAGGTGCTTGGCGATAGATTTTCTACTTAAGGGTGGTAGCTAGCTAGGCGGACATTCGCAAAATGTCAAGTAAAAAATCTGTCGCCAAGATCCTTACAGTGTATTCCGGCAGCAGTACTTGAGAGCCAGTAAAATTACAGACACATGAGATCCAACAACTGTATGCCACGGGTGAATGCATATGTTATAGACAGAGGTTACTGTTTAAAAACCGGTGGGCCTCGAGCTTGTTCCATCAAAATAACATACACTTTTTTCTCCTCTATTGTGCAGTTCAATGGTACATCAGAAACTCATCGATCAGAGTAGGTATGTAATGCCAAGTCTGCACGCCATCAGACTGTTCGGAAAATTTATTTATTTTTATGTAAATTAAAGCAGATGACTCATGTTGTTTTCGTGGTATCGATTGGCCTAGCATTATTTTAATGAAACAGAAGAATACATGCCTAAATAAGTATTATGCATTTTTGCGGTCAGAAGCGATACCTTTTATCTAAACCAATATAATAAGGAGGAAAGATTTTATTGTTTGTTTGTTTGCATTTTGAAGCAGTGATGGCTCAGTGGCATGCCCTTCCACCATACGATGAAGGAGCTCAAGCCCGCGGCGGGATTCGAACCATGTACCTGCTGCACGGCAGCCCATAGCCAATACCACTGAGCCATCACTGCTTTAAAACAAAATTTATTTAACTATTTCTATCAATAGCAATATAGTTCTAAATTGGCAATAACGATGCCTGGATTTGATTGGATTTGACCTTTGATGTAAACAAATAATTGCACATGATTCGAATCAAGGTTTAAATATGAGTACGAACATACAAGGCGTTTTTATTAGCAGATGGCTGTGACATTTTAAACTGGTTTGATTGAGTGGGATGAAAATATTGGTCTTGAAATTCATTGTGCTCAATTGTGTGTATGAATGTGATGGATGGACTGCGTCAAGGTTTTTATTTATTTATACCTGATAGGCTAACCTGTGACTACTATTTTACCTGATTACATGGTCGAAAATGTTGTTCAGGCAACCTAGAATTACTTGCCTCAAGTACAGCTGCCGCAACACACCGTTAGGTGCTTGGCGACAGAATTTCTACTTAAGGGTGGTAGCGGGTCGAGCGGGCATTCATAAAATGCCCTGCCATGGTACTTTATCGAATTTCTGAAGGAAATTCTGCGAATGCCCTCCTGAATAGCTACCACCCACAAGTAGAAAATCTGTCGCCAAGCACCTAACAGTGTGTAACGGCGGCAGTCCATGAGAGCCAGTGCAGTGTAATTGGTCACTTGTGACTAAATGCACATGCTATGGTTATTCCGCTTAACATCAGGTGGGCCTCGAGATTGTTCCGTCACAATTTAGTTTATCCATGAAACATAGTTTTCATGGATAAACCAAATGTGTTTTAGACAAAGAAAAAAATTGTGAATTGATATTTTAGAAATTGCGTATTATTACATTGATTATTATTCATTAGTCTTGTATGTGGAGATAGCAATAATTATTCTTAATAAATTTCACATATCAATAAGTTAAGGCCTGGCGCACTTACTTTGCAATATATTTTTAATCATTTTTTTTTATTTATAGCGGTTAGGCTAGCCTTTGTCCACTGTCTCACCTGACGGTAAGTGATGTGGTCGAAGATACTGTTCAGGCTAACCTAGAAGTACTGGCTCTCAAGGACAGCTGCCAAAACACACCGTTAGGTGCTTGGCGACAGATTTTCTACTTGAGGGTGGTAGCTAGCCAGGCGGGCATTCGCAAAATGGCCTACCACCATGCTATAACGACTGCCATCCTAAGACAACAACCGGGACCTACTTAACGTGCCCTCCGAAGCACGTGCACGCTCTGTAGTAATGTCACTAGCGGTCACCCATCCAACTCCTGACCGCGCGCGACGTTGCTTAACTTTGCTGATCGGTTGAGAACAGCTAAGTAAACTTCGCTACGAGCGCTTCTAAATCATCATCAGCTGGAAGATGTCCACTGTTGAACAAAGGCCTCCCCCATAGAACGCCACAATGGCTAGTAGCCGTTTTTGTAACCATTGGATACACGCGACTTTTTAATGATAGATAGTTATATATATACATAACATTCTCATTTAACATATAATATTAGGTCCTTACATATGAAATTGGCGTTTTTCGTACTGGCCACTTTAATCACGAATTTCTCCTCTTTGGTAAGGAATTCCAAATTCAAATTTGTACAGCTATAGACTCATGTATTTGTGCTTCGATGATCGTCATTCATTTGTTTTTTTTCTTCTGTTTTTTTCTGTTTGCGTCACTCATTTTACAAAATGGAAAACCTTAAATATCGCATTATTTACGAGTACGAGTTCCGCCGTGGCACTAGTGCTGCGGAAACAACTCGAAGGGTGAATGATGTGTATGGCGGTCGTGTTGCAAAAGAAAACACAGTTCGTTTTTTGTTCCAACGTTTTCGTTCTGGAAATTTCGACCTGCAGAACAAGCCCCGTGGACGGCCTGAGACTCAAGTTGATAATGAAGAGTTGAAGGCTATTGTGGAAGCGGATCCATCGCAAACCACGTCCGAGTTAGCTGCAGGCTGCAATGTTAGTGATAAAACTGTTTTAATTCACTTGAAGCAAATTGGGAAGATTAAAAAGCTTGAAAGGTGGGTACCTCACGAATTGACTGAAACAAACCGGCAAACGCGCGTCGACTGCTGCGTTACATTACTAAACCGGCACAATAATGAAGGTATTTTAAACCGAATCATTACCTGTGATGAAAAATGGGTTCTTTACGATAATCGGAAGCGCTCAGCGCAATGGTTAGATCCTGGCCAGCCAGCCAAATCCTGCCCCAAGCGAAAATTAACCCCAAAAAAGTTACTTGTAAGCGTTTGGTGGACTAGTGCCGGTATTGTTCATTACAGTTTTTTCAAATCTGGCCAGACTATTACGGCTGATGTCTATTGTCAGGAATTGCAAACCATGATGGAAAAGCTAGCGGCTAAACAACCTAGGCTGGTCAATCGCTCTACGCCACTGCTGCTTCACGACAACGCTAGACCACACACTGCGCTACAGACGGCTACTAAATTAGAAGAGCTTCAATTGGAAAGTCTAAGACATCCTCCGTACTCCCCGGACCTTGCTCCAACAGATTACCATTTTTTTCGAAATTTGGATAACTTCTTGCAAGGGAAAAAATTCAACTCCGATGGGGCAGTCCAAATCGCCTTCAAAGATTTTATTGATTCCCGTCCGACTGGTTTTTTTAGTAAAGGGATCAATGAACTACCTATGAGATGGCAAAAGTGCATAGAAAATAATGGTTCATACTTTGATTAATTAAATATATTATATTAAAAAATATTCGACTTTTTGTTCCTCCCATACAAAACGCCAATTTCATATGTAAGGACCTAATATATATAACATATGAGAATGTTATGCTATCGCCAAAACTTAGGACGTTCTGATCTGAACTATGAATCGCGTTTATCAAAATTTTATGTACAGAAGTTAGTAACTCGACGTAAATATTTAGATTTTATCTATCTATATAAAATAATACATTCCATGTTTGACACTCCTGGTCTTCTCTCACTAATTAATATTAATACGAAATATAGTGCGCGAAGATCTAACCGTACCAATCTCTTTTCACTACAAGTCTATCAAAACAATGTTTCTATTTATAATCCCCTAGTTCGAATGGCTCTTCAGTATAACGAGAACGCTGAAGATAATGTCATTATTGACATATTCTCCCCGAAATTAACAATTTATACTACAATCCTAAAAGATATCCTCTATACTAAACACCAGATGCAGACTGGTCTTAACTGTAATGTTAAGTCCAGTTGTTCCAAGAGTTTACATCTTTCCAGTTGCTATTGACCATAATGCAAACCTCCTCTTTATTTAAGTTTTTAATGTTATATTTTTGTTACTGTGTGATATTTCAAATCAAGCAGATGTTAAAATGTTTAGTGCACACTTTAAACTTTAAATTTATTGTAATAATTAAGTTAGTAGTTGTTGAGTAAACACAAGAAGAGTATTCTCTTCTTGTGTGTACTGTAAACACAAGAAGAGTATTCTCTTCTTGTGTTTATCCTTTACTTGTGTTTTAATTATTATTTTTTTATGTTCGTAATAATATAATACCCTCGAGACCTGTTTTTGTCTGTAAGCCTAGGACTAAATAAGTTTCTATATCGTACACATGTTTTGAGTTGCAATCCAGGTCAGATCAATATTATTCTGTGCTTCTTCTGGATCACTCATGTATTTCTTATTGATTGTAATTTGTTATGAGTACTTAAAAAATTAAAAAAAAAAAAAATAGATAGATTAGCGTTTGACCACTACCTCACCTGATGGTATATGATAATGTAGTCGAAGACGTTGTTCAAGCTAACCTAGAATTACTGCCTCTCAAAAAAGACTTTTACGTTGTCATCAGTCCACCTGGTGGGGACCAATTGGTAGGCCTCCAAATTGAATATAATTTTTATATTAGAAAATTTAAAGAAATAAACGATTTGTACGTTAATCTCTTAGAGATCGAGTTTTTGAAGCGCTCGTAGCGAAGTTTACTTAGCTGTTCTCAACCGATCAGCAAAGTTAAGCAACGTCGCGCGCGGTCATGAGTTGGATGGGTGACCGCTAGTGACATTACTACTGAGCGTGCACGTGCTTCGGAGGGCACGTTAAGCCGTCGGTCCCGGTTGTTGTCCTAGGATGGCAGTCGTTATAGCATGGTGGTAGGGCATTTTGCGAATGCTCGCCTGGCTAGCGACCACCCTGAAGTAGAAAATCTGTCGCCAAGCACCTAACGGTGTGTTCCGGCAGCTGTCCTTGAGAGCCAGTAATTCTAGGTTAGCCTGAACAACATCTTCGACCACATTATCACTTACCATCAGGTGAGATAGTGGTCAAAGGCTAACCTATAAGGCATAAAAAAAAAACAAGAATACAAAATTCTGTTTGATACATCTACGCAGCAAGATATTTAGTGAATATAAGAGTTTGAGAAAGCACTCTACAATAATCTACACATAATAAGATGAACTCGTCAACTTGTTGGTTTAGACGAGATATACATTGTCGTTGACAATCTGAAAACAAACACGTTCTGAAACCATGCAACGGCAAACAGTTGATTAGGCAAATAGGGTTGTCAAGTCAATCACTTTCGTTCACTTAAAATTTATAATATACTGTAACAGCCGTATTGTCCACTGCTGAACACAGCCGACCCCATTATGGGGGCATTTGCCGTAATCCCCACGCTTGGCAGGCGTCTTGGGGATCGCAGTGTGAGAAATCAGTTACTCAGAAAGCGCTTCTGTCCACCTTCTAGTGTGTTACCCTTAGTCGCCTCTTACGACACCTACGGATAGAGATAGGGTGGTGACATTCTAGCCCGGTACGCAACGAGCAATTTATTATATAAGGTGTTTTTTTTTTTCAGGGACATTCTCTGAGCGTTAAGTAACACTCGAAAATTAAAACAAGTGAATAATCGATGATGGTAGGAATAACCTAAAGGATTCCAGACAAGAACACAAGACTCTATTACTAATCCTACCATGCATTGTCCTGTCTGTTCTACTGAGGGCGAGGTGTAATTCTAAAGTTCAGCTGTTATAGGTACGTGGTTGGATAAAGACAGCTCATGCGGTCAGAGCATACCCCGACTACAAGGGGTACCGTGGATGGACGCGGGTTCGAATCCCGCACATAACTATATTTTTTTCTTTCGTAAATTTGTAATTTTGTAACGTTGAAGTACGTGGCATGGTTATAGTACAAATACTAACGTAATACAACATTTATAAAATCCAGCCAATCACTAGACTATAGTAAAGGACAAAGAATTAATTAAAACAATACCAACCTAAAATTAACCGGCCATGTATGTGTAAGACAATTTTTTAACATATCATTACATTTCCAATAATCTGTTTAAGAAATTTGGCCGTTATTTTTTTATACATGAACATTTTACAAGGGAAATGAAAAATAGTGTAAATTTCGTTTTTTATTATGACACTTTTAACTTGCTTTGTTTTTTTTGTGACAGCCCTATTACTCGGCTATCGTGATCGAAAACAGACTCATACGTACATAAGTACTCAATTACATGCTGTCGCCAACATCGCATTTCAAACGATAATTAACTGGACACAATGCAGTTGCTATTCTTCTTCTATATTCCAGTTATATGGAGTCGGTAAAATATGTCTTTTCTAACAACGCAACACATATATATTTTGTTAACAACAATCAGGACAAAACAAGGCCTTCTTATATGAAAAGTTTTGGCTTAACTTTTTTTTTTATTTTATTGTTACGGAACAAGCCCGAGGACCACCTAATGTTAAGCGGACTAACATCTGCCTATAACAGACGCATATCGTCAACGACGAATTTGCACTGTCCCCGTCACACTGAGACGTACAGTTGTCTGGCTCTCAAGGGCTGCTGCTGGAACACACTGTTAGGTGCTTAGCGACAGATTTATTTTGGTTGTGGCCGATCACTTTCCTGACGGTAAGCCTCATTGGAATTGCTCATTTCAGTTCATCTTTCAAATGGTAAGGAACCCTATGTTATGCTCAATATTATGCAATTAAAGGTAATTGGCAAGATAGCAAGATTCCATCTTGGTGTGTTGAAGTTTCAGATATTCGGCCACGAAACAGTAGTGTGCAAACTATGTTTAGGCGTGAAGGACTCTGTAGTAGGGTTTTTTTTTTATGTTATTGTGATGGAACAAGCACGAGGCCCACCTGATGTTAAGCGGTATCCTCTGCCTATAACAGATGCATTTCATAACATGTGACGAACTGCACTGCGCCCATCACCTTGAGACATACCTTTTAAATCTCATTTTGCCTGTTATTTCACTGGCTCTCAAGGACTGCTGCCGGAACACACCGTTAGGTGCTTGGCGACAGATTTTCTACTTGAGGGTGGTCGCTAGCCAGGCGGGCATTCGCAAAATGCCCTTCCACCATGCGGTGAAGCTCAAGCTCTGGGCGGGATTCGAACCATGGACCTGCTGCGTGGCAGTCCATAGCCAAAGCCACTGAGCCATCACTGCTTCAAAATGTACTGGGGGAACGGGATATACCTAAGAAGTAACGTTTCGGTATGACAAGCGCAGTGCAGTATCAAGCAGAACGAAGATGGTGACCCTACAACTGTAATGGACAGGCGTGACGATACCCATCAATCGTAAGACTGGTCCATCTCGTCATGCACTTCATCACCAAACATTAAATGCCCTCCCGACCTCTCCCTCCCTGCCATATTGCTCACCTCCAACTGTTCCGTCCCAATGGCTTACCAGATATTCATAAGGCTTTCGTTTAAATTTTTTCCTTGCACCATATACCCTCAACCTGTAGAAAACCAGTCACCAAGCACTTAATTAAGACTTCCGGCAGCCTGAGAGCAAGTTTCCAATTAAGGATATACTTGTTTACAATCTTAGACCACATCATCAGCATCACAGAGGTCAAAGGCAAATCTTTCAAACAATATAATATTTACAAAAAATAATGAAAAACCACAAGGTCCTCACGCGTCTACAACAAAACAAGTTTTTGTTTGCGAACCGCATTCACGTGGGCATAATAAGTAGGTAATGGAACCTCTACCATGCTTAGATGACGCTCTGCCGCACTAAGTGTTTAAAAGACAAAATAATGATGAAGGCATGGCGGACATTAAATATATTATCTATTAATTATTTACAAACCATCCGCGTTTTCGTTCGCGTAGATTTTAGATTTATAAAGAAGTTTAGATAGATCGATATCCAAACGAAAACAATCAAACACTGAGCTACACAATCAAACACCGAGCTACACAATCAGACACCCAGTTACACAATCAAACACCAAGTTACACAATCAAACACTGAACTATACAACCAAACACCAAGTTCCCAGCAAGCTAGAGGCAAAAATAAAATCCCGTCTAGTGTATCTCCAAATAGTCATTGAGTTCTGTAGCGCCCATTGTCAACGATACAACATTTTTGTTATACGGGGACATTAGTTCGATTCGATAACTTAAGACAGGGAAGGGAGGAAGTAGAGGGAAGTCTCGAATTTTCATACAAAAAGAAAAAACGTTTCTATCCCCTTATACAATCACGCATTTAGATGATTTTTGGAAATGTTATAGATGTTGTTTATATCCAGGTTTATATGTTTTGATTTTTATCATTATATCAAAGAAATTTGAATTCATGGGTAATTAAATACCGATATTTTTTCAAAACTTGTATCTCTAGTTTGTAAATTGTTTATAAGAAAAATAATGATAAAAAAGAAAACTAAATCCTATAAACCTAGTTTATTTTGTCAATTAAAAAATAAGACCAACATTTTTAGATTATAATAATGTTTACTATAGGAGAAAAGTTTTCTCCCGAAAATTATGCGCAAATTCTGAGACAAAACTTGATGAAGCTGCAATTGTCCTTATCGCACAATTCTATTCGGGCGTTTAGCGGCGAGACAGCATCACTTTGTTAAAATACCTATTTTTCTGAGGGAGCTTCTTTTTCCAAGTCCGTACCACAGTGGCGCCCTTGAAACCATTATCTTTTCTCTCTTTACTGTATTGGAATGACATTTCAGCCTTCACCGTCCAGAATTACAGAGTGCCTTCCGATACTCAAAGCCCAGTGGATTTGAGTAGAATAGAATTATTTATTGGCCTTATAACATCAACAGCTACACGAGGCAAGTCAGTTTACAATATAAATTTGATAATGGTAGATATATCAATAATTAAGCTATGTATGGTTCACAATATTGTTATCGAATATAATATAGATACAATATCAAAATAACTTAATAGAATTAAAAATTACAATGTCTTAAATAATTCAACAATAAAATATGTCGACGTGTTTAAATTAATTAATATGTTAACAATAGTTGTATTTATTATTTAGTGACCGGCTAGGACTCACGTAATATTTACCGGATTATGCTTCGACCAGTTTTGAACTTATTTGAAGTTCTTCGTCTGGGAGTCACGATACTGCACAGCGTCAAGCGCGGGCCTCAGAACGTAACTGGCATTGAAACGGTTGCGCTATAGCTGTCAAAGTCAGAATTCCTCCGTCCTAACTGTCACTTCTGTCACTATCACTGTGATTGTCATTGTCGTTTTTTATAGGTATAGGATTGTTGACACACTACGCTAGTACTGTCCTCTTCGCGGTTGTGTGGAACCGCGCATAAGTTCGAAACTGGTCGGAGCATTATCCGGTAAATATTACGCGAGTCCTAGCCGGCTACTAAACAATAATTATGGATAAAACTCACGAATGTTTTTTGCTCAATAGTTGTATTGTCATAGCGGCAAACTAGATCCTCGTCTTCCCTAATAAAATAAAATAAAAGGAGCACGGCACACGATGTCTCGTGTAGTGTGATCAGTGATCAGACTGATCAGTGTGATCAGATTTATCAGTGTGATCAGATTGATCAGTGATCAGACTGATCAGTGTGAGCAGAGTGAAGCCAAAAAATATCATGCTCCTATCATAGTGTCCCTTTCATCCTCCACGGGTTTGCCGTACTGGTGAAAGGGAGATATTAAAAACTTGATTTTTTTGCTTCGCTTGTATCATGCTCCTTGCTCCATCTGAACGAACTACTTAATTTATCTTACTATTCAGATGCGTTGAAATTTATTGTGTCTTTATTATGATGCGTGGAAATTTATAGATAAAAATGTATTCCATTTTCGAAACCTAGTATTAATGAATATCCTTATGTACCAAGTTTAATTAAAATCCATAAAGACATAACACAAACACAGAAAACAAACGCACACACACTTTCACATTTATATAATACAGAAAAATATAAAAAGGACAGTGTGAAAGTGCTGTTAATTTAAATTGGCATCCACACCCGCACACACTTGTTATTCATGATCAACACAACTGGATACACACGCACACACCCTTACCAAATGTTTTATATTGATTGCCGACGTGTCAGAGTGTGAACCGAAGAGAGGACGGATTGGTTGGTTCATGATTTATCTGTCAAATAATGCAATATAAATCAAACTTATTATTTTGAAGCGCTCGTAGCGAAGTTTACTTAGCTGTTCTCAACAGATCAGCAAAGTTAAGCAACGTCGCGCGCGGTCATGAGTTGGATGGGTGACCGCTAGTGACATTACTACAGAGCGTGCACGTGCTTCGGAGGGCACGTTAAGCCGTCGGTCCCGGTTGTTGTCTTAGGATGGCAGTCGTTATAGCATGGTGGTAGGGCATTTTGCAAATGCCCGCCTGGCTAGCTACCACCCTCAAGTAGAAAATCTGTCGCCAAACACCTAACGGTGTGTTCCGGCAGCTGTCCTTGAGAGCCAGTACTTCTAGGTTAGCCTAAACAACATCTTCGACCACATCATCACTTACCATCAGGTGAGATAGTGGTCAAAGGCTAACCTATCAAGCATAAAAAAAAAACAAACAATATATAAAATTACAGGTTTTTTTTTATCAAACTTTTTTTATAATAAAATTGTATCCGAATGCAAACTTCCAAAAAGGAGGAGGTACTCAATTCGCTATACTTTTTTTTTATGTTTGTTACCTCAGAACTTTTGACTGGGTGAACCGATTTTGATGATTATTTTTAGTTTGAAAGCTGATGCTTGCTGTGTAGTTCCATTTAAATTTCATGGAAATAGGGCAAGCCGTTTTGGAGTTTATGCTCCAATAACTGAAAAGTATGTTCCTATCCTGATAATATAGTCAATGACAGTGAATGACAATCGATCCCATAAGCTGCAAGGGTCACTAAATAGGGTGAAAAAAAATTTCATATCAAAAATTAGAACCGACTTCAACACTCAAATGTGTGTATAATAACTTGTTGAAGTCCGTATCATAATGGTTCAAAAGTACTTATTATCACAATATTGTGCGCATGGTACCGAATTCGACAAGTTATTTCACACATTTGAGTGTTGAAGTCGGTTCCATTTTGATAAAACATTTGTTTTTATCGATTCCTGCTACCTATTTGATCGATTGTCATTCACTGTCAATGACTATATCATCAAGATACGAACATACTTTTCAGTTATTATAGTATTACTGAAAAATGACTTAACCGATTTTGATGAAATTTGAATGGGACTACACAACACGCATCAGCTTTCAAATTAAAAGAAAATCATCAAAATCTGTTTACCCAGTCAAAAGTTCTGAAGTAACAAAAATTTAATAAAAATCCGACGATTCCGTCAGCAGTCCTTGAGAGCCAGTAACATTACAGGCACATGAGACTCGACAACTGTATGTCTTAGGGTGACGAGCCCAGTGCAATTCGTCACTTGTGACCTGTTAAAGGCATAGTTTACTGCTTAAAATCAGGTAGGCCTCGCGTTTGTTTCATCACAATAACATAATTAACCACTAGGCTATCGAGAGTGGCTCAACTAAGCCAAAATTTTGAATTTCGATTCCCGCTTGTGTTGAGACATTTTGTCAACTCGGTGTGCGCGTCTAACTTGCAATTTTCTGATTTTATTACTTTGTTCGAAGCTATTATGTTTTTTTTTACAAGCACGAGCCCATCTTATCGTAAGCCTCTGCCTATAACAGATGCATTTCGTCACAAGTGATGAACAGCACTGCGCTCGTCACCCTGAGACATACAATTGTTGATTGGCCCACTGGCCACCCCCGCGCCCGCGCCTCCATTCTCGCGCCGCGCAGAACGAGCAGTTGCGCGGAGTCGTCGCCGCGATCGTCGACGCGTGAACTCACCTGATGAAGGGCATCGGCCATGCCCGAAACCTATCTCGACAAGCTCGACCAATACGCGTGAGTACAGCCGGTTATTGAAAACAATAGGTAATACAATTGTTGAGTCTCACGTTTCCCTTAAATTTTACTGGCTCTCAAGGACTGCTGCCGCAAATCACTGCTCGGTGCTTGGCGACAGATGTTCTACTTGAGGGTGGCAGGTAGCCATGCGAGCATTCGCGGAATGCCCTTCCACCATACAAAATGTAGGTAAGTACATTTTATTCTATATTTACCGTTATTCACCCACCTTCGACCGTACGAGGTGAAGTAGCGGGCAAACGCAAACTCATTAAATAAATATAAGACTAAATACTAATTTAGTCTTATAAAGTGACTTTGAGACTAAAAATATTAATAAAATATTCATGCTAATGACCGCCATTGTCTTTAATTAATGAAAATTACTCTGTTATTTAATTACTATTTATAGCTTACCTCAGTAATAAAATAAATAAGTTTTTGTTTTAAAATAAATGATAAGTTAGCTGTTTAGAAATAATTATTATTGTATTCAAAATGTTTATTATATTTATTAAAACTAATTACTTATCCATAAGTATGTCTACCTACATTAATGTTACAAAATTATCCTGTAAAATTTTAGTGGAAATTTTTAATACTCACATAATAATTGTATATTTGAATACAACTATAGCAATAATTCATACAGTATTATATAATCGAATTATGAACATGTTTTTAGAAATAGTGTAGGTGCGCTTTAAGGCTACGTCTAATACACTTCTGGACTCATCTATTGGCCCACCTTGTATTTTCAGTTTCGTTTGGTCCTAGCTAAAATTTTATATTAGGTCGAGCAAAAAGTTTTTATGCAGTTTTGAACCTGGCACATTCACAATTTCATTCAATAGTCTTTTTTTGAATTTCGAACACAGAATTTAAAGAAACAAAAGACAATTTGGAGCCTGTTTGTTGATATCAAATAATCGAATACTAAGAAAACTTGGTTTTATTGGTTTACTTGGATTTAATTCTTGAAAAAGTGAGTGATATCTTTGGTTTTGCAACAAAAATTACTTATTCTTAACATTAAGGTGAGGTTCTATCAATAATCTATGGATACTTCACCTGAAGTCGCCGCCCAAGCTGTGGCACTTATTCAGGCCGGACACAGCCAAAGAAACGTGAGTGCTCAACTTAATTTAAGTCGATCTGCGGTCCGAAATGTTTATCGGAGGTACCTAGAGACTGGCGGCTTTGTTCGTCGCCAAGGAAGGCCACGATCTCGGGTCACAACTGAAAGGCAGGATCGATTCATCGTGACGACCAGCTTGAGAAATCGTCACCTTACCTCCATTGAGATACAAAATCAACTTCGCGACTTCCACGGAGTATCTGTGAGCGCTCGAACTGTTCAGAGAAGGTTAAAAGAACGCGATATGGTACCACACAAGCCAGCTAATGGGCCCAAACTAACGCGAGCCCACCGAACAGCGCGCCTTCATTTCGCACGCAGTCATTTAAATTGGACACAGCAAGATTGGAGCCGTGTACTCTTTTCTGATGAGTCTAAAATTGTGTTACATGGCAATGATGGAAGGAAGAAGGTCTACCGACGTAAGGGAGAGCGTTTCGCACAATGCTGCTTTGAAGAGAGGGTTGCTTATGGCGGTGGCTTATGGACTGTCTGGGGCGGTATATCCGCGAGCGGAAAAACTCAACTTGAGGTTGTTACAGGACCACGGCTGCCAACATTAAATGCTGAAAGGTACATTCGTGAGTGCTTAGAACCTCACGTGATACCATACGCGGACTATGTGGGCCCAAATTTCCTTTTTATGCATGATAATGCAAGAGCCCATGCGGCCGGCATCGTCAGGGAATATCTTCGGGATGTGAACATCACAGTTATGGACTGGCCAGCCAGAAGCCCAGACATGAACCCTATTGAGCACATGTGGGACGAGCTAAAAAGACGTGTTAGGGCTCGTCAGCCAGTTGCCCAGACGATGGAGGAGTTGAAAACTGCCATGGAAGAGGAATGGGAGATGATCCCTCAAAATTTCATAGAGCGGTTGATAAACTCTATGCCTAATCGTATGAGAGCTGTGGTAGATGCCCATGGAGGCAACACGCGTTATTAAATTAAACCTTTATTTGATAAAACATGTTTTTTATTCAAACATCAATTGCCTTTAACAAGGACTTGTTAGGCGTAGCTCCATGTCGTATGGTATTCTGAATTCAAATTTAAAACAATACGATCGAAAAAGATTGTAAAATATGCCAGGTTCAAAACTGCATAAAAACTTTTTGCTCGACCTAATATAAAATTTTAGCTAGGACCAAACGAAACTGAAAATACAAGGTGGGCCAATAGATGAGTCCAGAAGTAATATACACGGTGTAACAAAGAGGGTGGATCATCGGTGGCTGGGGGACGGGCGACCTCAGTACCCATCGATTTAACCCCCATGTATGTTCTGCAATAATCAGTGGTTCAAAAGTTATTTGGACTTTGGTATAATTTTAGTCAAAAGCAGATTTTAGCCTGAACTTCACAATTGTAGCCGAACTATTAGGTCTGCAAACCTACTTTTTTTTTAAAACACGATCAATAGTGGGCCTTTTGTACTCCTATATCAATAAGAGTCTTAGATTTATAAATATCCAAGTAAAAAAAATAAAGGTATTTTTTTTTTCAAAATCTTAATATTTACATTAACTTTATATGGTTATAAAATAAAAATTTCACTTATTATTTTTTTCTACAACCTATCTTAAAAACTACAGGCTTTTATGAAGAATAAACCCTGAAAGTTTCATTCGGCTAGAACTAGGGCATCATGTTGAAATATGTACTTAAATATTTAAAGTGCCAAAAATCAATGTTTGTACGCTATGTTAATAAGTAAAATAACAAGACTACTATACAAAAGGAAAGGAATGAGTCAAATAAAAAGAACTAATTTGAACCGGTAATATGGTTTATTTACAATAAATGTTCGAAATGAGCTCCATTATTAGCTATGCATAGCCTACATCTTTTTATAAAGTTTCTTTTGAGCCTGCGGAATGAGTCTTCCTTTTCCCTAATCTTCATTTGGGCCTGGTTTAGTTTTAGCCTTAATTGTTCGATAGAAGTGTATTCGTTTTTATACACCATCTCTTTGTAATATCCCCAGATGAAAAAATCTACAGGGTTGAGGTCTGGCGACCTTGGGGGCCAGTTTATTGGCCCCCCCCCACGGCCTATCCATCTTCCTGGAAAATTTTCATTTAAATATTCCTTTACATTCCGTGCGAAGTGGCACGGAGCTCCGTCGCATTGAAAGTACATGCGGCTACGTAAAGACAAGTTGACATCTTCCAACATTTCAGGCAAGTTATTTTGTAAAAATTGCAAATACGCGTCGCCGTTTAATCTGGCTGGTAACTCGAACGGTCCGATCAGCTGTTTGTGGAATACTCCTGTCCATAAATTAACACTGAACTGGTGTTGAAAACTGTGGCGGCAAATCGCATGTGGGTTTTCAATACTCCAGGAGTGGTAATTGTGCATATTAAATATTCCACTCCGGCTAAAGTTTGACTCGTCTGTCCACATTATGTTGTCAAAAAAATTCTCATCTGCGTCGCATCTAGTTATCATGTCCTGACAAAAGGCCACTCGTCGTGGATAGTCCGCAGGTAGTAAATCTTGAACTTTTTTCACATGGTATGGGTGCATGCCCTCTGCTCGCAGGATTCTGTGCACAGACATGTGACATGTCGTACTTGTCGATGAATCATATTGCACTTCTTCCAATACTTCTTCGATTCGATCTGGGTCGATTCTCGACACCCCTTGGGGCCGAGAAGTACCAGGTATACGACCTTCCATGTACGCGTTACGGACTTGTAGAAAAACACGGTAGTCAGGGTATACCTCGGGTTGTGAGCCACCTCTACTAATCAGTTGCTCACGGTACATTCTTGCAGCCGCTCGGGCATTTCCTTGGGCTGCACCGTAACAATAGTACATTTCTGCATAGTCCCGTGGAGAATAAGGCATGCTTATGTCTAATAAACGCGCAGTCTTCGTTCCAAGGTAACAACAGTCCAAATCACAAACAAAGTATCAAAGTCCAATAATCACGCAGAGTCCAAAGTAATAATAATCCAAATCACTTAGCAAGTATCGAAGTCCAATAAACAAGCCAATTCTAAAGTATTAATTAAGACACTGGATAGGAATGTAGCACAGGTAAGAGCAGAATGGCAGACGATAAACGACTAAGGAGCTTACAATAGTATCTCTAATAACTCATAAAATAATAAGTCCTTCCAAGAAAAAAACGGTTGTAAAAATACCATGCCACCTAATCAGCCAATCACAGCGGTGCAAGAGCGAGACATAATGTTTTTATTTAGCTATCCTTTTTTTTGACACAAACCAGCTACCTGTTACCGCGATACCTAAAGCTTCTAAAGTAGTTTTTGGCTTTAAAAATCACGGATTTTTGACACATGGAATATTCACGTACATTTTTCAACATGATGCCCTAGTTCTAGCCGAATGAAACTTTCAGGGTTTATTCTTCATAAAAGCCTGTAGTTTTTAAGATAGGTTGTAAAAAAAAATAATAAGTGAAATTTTTATTTTATAACCATATAAAGTTAATGTAAATATTAAGATTTTGAAAAAAAAAACACCTTTATTTTTTTTACTTGGATATTTATAAATCTAAGACTCTTATTGATGTAGGGGTACAAAAGGCCCACTATTGATCGTGTTTAAAAAAAAAAGTAGGTTTGCAGACCTAATAGTTCGGCTACAATTGTGAAGTTCAGGCTAAAATCTGCTTTTGACTAAAATTATACCAAAGTCCAAATAACTTTTGAACCACTGATTATTGCAGAACATACATGGGGGTTAAATCGATGGGTACTGAGGTCGCCCGTCCCCCAGCCACCGATGATCCACCCTCTTTGTTACACCGTGTATATAATATTTAAAAAGATAGGAGACAAATACAATGCCAGATCCAAAAATACGATTCCATACCATTTAATAGGTTATTGGAAAAATGCTAACAACCACTTATAGTTGAAGTTTTGAAGCAATGATGGCCGAGCGGTAATAGCTATGGACTGCCGCGCCGCAGGTCCCTGGTTAAATCCCCACCGGCTTGAGCTTCACCGCATGGTGGTAGGGCATTTTGCGATTGCCCGCCTAGAATAATGTGGCGAGCTACCTCCCTCAAGTAGAAAATCTGTCACCAAGCACCTAACGGTGTGTTCCGGTAGCATCCTTGAGAGCCAGTGAAATTACAGGCACATGAGACTTACCAACTGCGTCTCAACGTGACGGGCGCAGTGCACTTCATCACTTGATTACAAGTGATCTCTGCCGAGGCAGAGGTTAGTCCACTTAACATCAGGTGGGCCTCGAACTTGTTCAGTCAACATAAAAAAACCAAAAAAAAAATTAAGTCTGTTAGCCCTAACAAACATTTTAAGATGAAAGTTTTTTAATTTTTGTTTTTATTTATTTTAGTTTTTATGTTTTTGTGACGGAATAATAGTCCAGTAGAATTACGATCGTAACTTATGAAAATATAAGATTCAACCAATTTTTCACAGTTTATTAGTTACATGTTTACAAAGGTTTTTTGAAAATGTTAGAAAATTTTGACCGATGCGTTTGGAATTATTTAGGTATTTGTAAAAAAACTACATAAAATCGTGAATATAAAATTTGAATTAAAAATTCTGATTGTATATGACTTAGGACATTGTTATCTTGTGTTTATTAACTTATTAGAAATATTAGAGACTGGGAACTTAGGTAAACTAAAAATTTCAAAACCTGCTTTCAATAAAATATTAGAATGGCTGGAAATCAGTTTAATGATATTTTTATGTAAGTATATTGTAACATGCTGAAAAAAGATTAGAAAAATATACAATGTGCTTCCCGACTTATTTAGTTTTTCTTTAATAGCGTGAGTAATATAAAATTAGAGTCCAGAAATAAATAGGCTACTGGATAATAATGATATACTCCATCGACATACAAAAGATTAGAAAAAATAGTTCATGGTATTTTAAGATATCATAAGATTTGTTAACGCGGCCATAGAATAAACTATATAGGTACCTACGCGGCGTTAGCGCGAGGAGGGAGACGCAGCGCAAAGGGTCTCACTCAACACAAGTCACAACGTGTCCCGGCCGCACACGCCGCGCCTTGTTATACGATTTTAGTGTTCCAAAAGCATTTATATTTTGTTGATTATTCAGAATTATACAGCGGCAAGTTTCTTTTACATACCTTCACACCCATAGTGTATTAATCTAAGGTTTCTATGGAAATGGTCAATCAACTGATGAAATTTCTATAAAACATGTGTAGGTACTTATGTGAATTCTATATTACAAACTCCAGGTCAAAAAACTGGACTAGGTGTCTGTCGGATTAGTTAGTACCTACCTACTTATATGAATATAAGTAATTACCTACAATATGTAGTTGACGCCTAGAGTTAACTCTAATAACGTATATGATATGTATTAAATTTACTTACCACTTTTCTGTAGGTAACCTTATCTAGCTTGTTTGTAAATAACGAACGTAAAGAGATTTGTATATGAGGTATGAACCTATTTAAAAGTTTTATTATTAGATTAAATTTAATTGAACATCCGTTAGGTAGGAAGATACGTTGGAATACGTTATCTTCAGTTTTTAATATAAATTGTCGGCCATCTGGACGAAAACTGATACAAGCATACCATATTTGGACTGACTTCTATTTATCGAGATAATTTGTAAAACCTACGTTGGGTAGTACTGACATATTTTAAACTTAAGTACATCATGTGCAATAAAAAATAATTTAAGATTTTCTACGCTGACGAAATCCGAGAATTTATATATACCTATGTATTAGTATGATGTTTTATTATTATTATTATGTATATTTTTCAGAATGTACATAATAAAATATGTTCAATCACGTGATGATGCTGAAAATCGCTAAGATCGCTCGAGAAGATATATTGTACCAGCCAGACATGAGTGTGGTGATGCTAGAAAAAAAGAGTTAGATTAGGTCCTTACATATGAAATTGGCGTTTTGTATGGGAGGAACAAAAAGTCGAATATTTTTTAATATAATATATTTAATTAATCAAAGTATGAACCATTATTTTCTATGCACTTTTGCCATCTCATAGGTAGTTCATTGATCCCTTTACTAAAAAAACCAGTCGGACGGGAATCAATAAAATCTTTGAAGGCGATTTGGACTGCCCCATCGGAGTTGAATTTTTTCCCTTGCAAGAAGTTATCCAAATTTCGAAAAAAATGGTAATCTGTTGGAGCAAGGTCCGGGGAGTACGGAGGATGTCTTAGACTTTCCAATTGAAGCTCTTCTAATTTAGTAGCCGTCTGTAGCGCAGTGTGTGGTCTAGCGTTGTCGTGAAGCAGCAGTGGCGTGAAGCGATTGACCAGCCTAGGTTGTTTAGCCGCTAGCTTTTCCATCATGGTTTGCAATTCCTGACAATAGACATCAGCCGTAATAGTCTGGCCAGATTTGAAAAAACTGTAATGAACAATACCGGCACTAGTCCACCAAACGCTTACAAGTAACTTTTTTGGGGTTAATTTTCGCTTGGGGCAGGATTTGGCTGGCTGGCCAGGATCTAACCATTGCGCTGAGCGCTTCCGATTATCGTAAAGAACCCATTTTTCATCACAGGTAATGATTCGGTTTAAAATACCTTCATTATTGTGCCGGTTTAGTAATGTAACGCAGCAGTCGACGCGCGTTTGCCGGTTTGTTTCAGTCAACTCGTGAGGTACCCACCTTTCAAGCTTTTTAATCTTCCCAATTTGCTTCAAGTGAATTAAAACAGTTTTATCACTAACATCGCAGCCTGCAGCTAACTCGGACGTGGTTTGCGATGGATCCGCTTCCACAATAGCCTTCAACTCTTCATTATCAACTTGAGTCTCAGGCCGTCCACGGGGCTTGTTCTGCAGGTCGAAATTTCCAGAACGAAAACGTTGGAACCAAAAACGAACTGTGTTTTCTTTTGCAACACGACCGCCATACACATCATTCACCCTTCGAGTTGTTTCCGCAGCACTAGTGCCACGGCGGAACTCGTACTCGTAAATAATGCGATATTTAAGGTTTTCCATTTTGTAAAATGAGTGACGCAAACAGAAAAAAACAGAAGAAAAAAAACAAATGAATGACGATCATCGAAGCACAAATACATGAGTCTATAGCTGTACAAATTTGAATTTGGAATTCCTTACCAAAGAGGAGAAATTCGTGATTAAAGTGGCCAGTACGAAAAACGCCAATTTCATATGTAAGGACCTAATATAAAATGAATATGGTATCCAAATTCCGTATTTTATTTGTTCATCGCAAATTTAGAAAGTTTAGTTAACGACTACACTAGGACGAAACTAGTAAAATTCTTACTTTAGTTAATAAAAGTAATAAAAATAAAAGGGTTAGTATAAAATATACGTTTATACCACACCCACTCAGAAAGCGTCTCATTACTCGTTCAAAAACAAGTTATAAAATTCGTCATTTCGCCCTAATAAATGTACGGCGGGGAATGTTACATGGATTTTCATTCCTTCACTCCGTAGCAGTGAAGGAATGTTGTATGAAAATCCATACCTGCCCTGGTAGCGTTCTTTTGTTTTTTTAGCTGCTAACATAAAAAAAAAACAATCTCAAAAAGGTTTTATATCAAATAATTGGAAAAAAAAGGTGTGATTTTTATTTGTACTCGATTTTCAATACAAAGCGGTTGGCAACCTTTTTTTGCACTACGAGAAAAAAAGCGCGACAATTTGTAAATTTTGTTTTCTATTAAATTGATATTTTAACAGGACATTTTAATAATTTTCAAAAATGTCATCGGCTAGTGAAAGTGACAATTTTATAATGATGACTCCACCAAAAATAAGAAATGCAGCTCAAGAAGTCCTTATACTTACTGCCAGAGAAGTCTCAAGATAAGTACGAGAAAACTTACAATGATTTTATTCTCCTTGTAGGTGTAGTATAAAGCACTATGTATCGCTCGGGAGAAAGTTCTATTTCTGTTCTCGAGTTGCCTTTAAGGCCATCGCTGCGCATCGGGCTTAAAAAAAATCTCGAACAGAATTAGATCGTTTTCTCCGCTCGATGTACAATGTACTATTAGTTAACCACAAAATAGAAAATACAAACAAATAAAAAAATATGATACTTTGAGTTTTGGTACTTAAGTGAAATACACTTTTTTTAGGTCATATAGCTTAACTTTGCAAATTGGACGATAACTGGCTAGATAAACCCTATTGAGTTTGGTAACCATACACAAAATAATTCGTGTTAATAAAATAAACATAAGGTTTTCCCCCTCGTAATTTTGTAATGTAATCCGCAGAGGAAGCGTTATTGCAAAAATGAAAATATTAAAATTGTAGGGTTGCGTCTTCATGAACAAGTTAAAAGCTAATTTGCGAAATTAGTCTTGTTTATATTACAACGAAGTTGAACTATAGGTGTCGCGCCATCCCCATAGGAAGGTTAAAGAACGAGAGGACGAATAGGTCATGAATCATATGTCATATTAGCTTAAACAGTCATCATGCCCCAGCTATAGGGGTGGATGACGCGGGTTTTAATCCCTTACATGACTATATTTTTTTCTCTCAATTTTGAAATTTGGTGATTTAGTTTTTTTTGCTTGTTTGCCCTCCAGCTCTAATTACCGTCCACTTTATGGTTGATTTGAATAAAAACCTAGTATTTTAGAAATAAGTTATGGTAAAAGCTTGTTTGAAGTGTGGTTTCTATGCAACTTAAAGATAAGTTAATTTAAGTCTTAAATTGGTCATTCTTAGAATATAACCATCTTTTATTGACGCTTTGATTTTATCAATTGTAGTCGTGAAAAAATTGTTATACGAAGGAATTCTAAAGTAAAATATTACAATAATAGCAGGCCTGGCGCACTCCGCACTTTAGGTACAAAGCTACAAATACATCGGCGGCTGCGACAATATGGGTTTATTCTACAGTGGGTTGCCGCGCGCCGCTTGGAACGCACGTCATCTCATTCTAATGCGCTGTGTTTCGTGTTCGTATCTATCCGTAGTCTGTTTAAGTAAATAGTTTCACAGAATAAAAAGGCTAGTAATTAGGCTTATTACTTAATACGAACACTCTTCCGTGCTGTTTATTAATTATTCACATCACTACGCAATATGGAAGCGACCGTGGTGGCTTATAAAACTCGTTAACGCTCGGTGTAATATAATCGTGCAGCACGGACGGCTCCGCTCCGGCCTCGGCCCAGCCCGGACACGGCCCGGTATAATATAAATCTTCCTTTAGGACAGTCGGTTATGGCATGGTGGTAGAGCATTTCACGAATGCCCGCCTAGCTAGCTACCACCCTCAAGCAGAAAATCTGTCACCAAGCACCTAACGGTGTGTTTCGACAGCTGTCTTTGAGACTCAGTAAGTAATAATAGGTTAGTCTAAACAATATCTTCCACCACATCATCACTTACCATCAAGTGACATAGTGTTCAACGGTTTAATAATAAAAGCTATAAATAAATAAAAAATCACACATTAGTACACAGTACAGTACACAATACATTTTAAAATAGTTTTCTGCTAATATGAGGTAATATTTAAAATGTATTTAATTGCTCTAATATTTATTGGTAACATATTATGTAGGTACACACATTGCTGTAGTGGCATGTGAACACAGGATCACTACCCTAAACACCTTCCGTGTCAGAAAAGATATGATTTACGCGATAGAAAGAGGCGCATTATAGTAGGTGAATATAAATGTTAGGTACTCAGCTGTGTGCGATCTGAATTGCTCTTTATTGCGTCGTAGCAGAGTTGCTTATCTATTTAAACGTCTTAGCGGTTTTGTGATCGCCCAAAACGGCAATCACAAAACCAATACCATAACTTTTTACAATGTCGATCATTCTAATTTTACACTAAGTATGCAGATTTTAGGTATAAAAAACGACAAATACGGTGTAATTTTAATCGGATCAAAAATGACAGGATATTGTAATAAAATACTCTACAAAACTAGCACAAGTTTTAGCACGCTGTGACGTCAACCATCGCCTATTGCCCGAAAGTGACGAGTCGCCGCCGCGCCAGCTCAATAAGCCGCAATCCTCACGACATTGCATATTATGTTTCTTTTATATATTTTTTGGTGGTGATAATGAATCTGATAAATATTACATTGTGCTAAACTGTTTTAAAAATTGCCAAAATATGCACAAATAAGAAAATAAAGTGGTGTAAAGTTACGAGGGGAGATGACAAAACTCCTCTGTCAAGCCAAAGTGGTTTATATACTGTTGACTTCTTTTATTGATCCGGGCCTTTTAATTAAATCCTTTCCTATGGAAAAATACAAAAGGGTACATAATAATATAGTACTTACTATAAATTACAATGAGCTACAACTATATATGTAACTATCTAACTAGCTTTGATTAATTAATTTAATAGTAATATGGGCAATATTATAACGTGATGATGATAATAAAAAGTATTATGTGTTAATCCAGGGCTTAAATGATCTATATTTTATGTTTTACCGAAATAGGTCGAGCCGACCGATCGACCTCTTACATACTTTCGCACTAATGATATAAGTGTGTTGCGATAACACATTGACATAGTAGATATTTGTAGGTACTAGCCTGGCAAAAAGCAGTCATTATTACCGACTATTCAAGTAAACATATTAAGGTAAGTATTTGGGTTCGTATCTAATCAAAATTATATTTGAATGGTATATAAAAGTTCAATCAATAGATTATTTAATCCTGAAAATTTTAAATAGTCCACAAAATTTCCTTTTTCAAAGTACACAGTTTAAGTAGGCAGGAAGTTACAATGCATGATGTAACAATAGGTAGGTTTACCTACTGCGAGTCAAGCCTCTCACTTTTATGGATCAACGTTATACACCAAAATTTCAGGTTTGTAATTTCTTTCAGTTTACGAGCTAGAGCCCCGTGACGTACGGACGGACGAAAGGACATACAGATCACAATCAGAGAATAAACGGCAAAACTAATCCTATTAATAAGACTTCAGTCATTAACAGGATTCGTTTTGCTGTTTGTTTACGGATCCTTTATAACTGGGCCACCATAAAAGAATCTACTTTTGGTTATATTCGACTGAGCTTTCACAAAACCGACCTCCAATAAAGAATTTTGGAATGAAAACTCACACTATTAATGTTATTCGATTGTATTAAATCAATAACTTAGCGCGTAACATCAACATAACTGTAATAAAAAACCATACAAAAAAAACATTCCACGCCACGACATGAGCGGAACGTAGAATTATCTGAACTGAACCATTGATTTTGTACGGGCGGAGCGGAGGGCGAGAGACGCGATGCCTGACGTCATCATACAACCAATGCTCCAAGCGGAGGTTTTGAAATAGCCGAACTAAAAAGAAAACTTTAACAACTTCGTCATTTCTTAATGGTTTGAAATCATTTAAATCATGTTAAGTGATCCTCATTATATCCATTAACCGTTATGTGTTAGTAGCGAAAACATATTTCTTAATATGTTATTGTTTTGTCACTTTTGTTATAAGATGTTATTGTAACGACCCCACAAGCGTGGAATAAAATTAGGAAGATGATGAGGAGTTATTTAAAGTAATATAGGTAGGATCCTGTTTTATAACCCTAAGTAAAAACAATTTTAGATCACAATTCTCACTCGACGAAAACTAGTTAAACCTGACGAAAACTGGCATCAAAGGACGTAAAATTGTATAATTTTTTTTTGTCTTTTATATTCAATAAAAAAATGTGTATTTTTTTTAACACAACCCAGAATAGAATATTAAAGCAATAAATAGAGAAATGATTTGTTGAATTAATATATTAAATATAGGTATGTACCTACATTGTTTACGTGTTAATGTTAGCAACTCCTCTAAATACGCTTTATCTACCAACACCTTTTTAGAGGAAGATAAATTCTACCAAGGTCGGTAAGATTAAGATAATAGTAGAAGGATAAGATAGTCTGTCATCTGTGCTACTGAATCGCGATGATAAGACTTCTAAAACAAACTAATTTCTAGAACTTCAAACTGCATAAAACTGCCCGCGCCCAAAGAGCAGTTGGCACACACACAGACATGTGTTGGGTGGGACACAGATAATTAGCAGTAGGTTCGTACTTGCATTCGCATCGCTCCGCGCTCCGTAGCGACCACGCAGCGCTGCCGCGCCGCCTGGCCGCGGCGCAGGGCCGCCCGCGGCTTTCCCGCGCGGATTTTAGCACTGAGGCTAGAAGTTTTGTTCTATTTTCCAAAACCATAATTTTTTTTTCTAATCTTTTGTATGTCGATGGAGTATATCATTATTATCCAGTAGCCACTAATTTCTGGACTCTAATTTTATATTACTCACGCTATTAAAGAAAAACTAAATAAGTCGGGAAGCACATTGTATATTTTTCTAATCTTTTTTTAGCATGTTACAATATACATAAAAATATCATTAAACTGATTTCCAGCCATTCTAATATTTTATTGAAAGCAGGTTTTGAAATTTTTAGTTTACCTAAGTTCCAAGTCTCTAATATTTCTAATAAGTTAATAAACACAAGATAACAATGTCCTAAGTCATATACAATCAGAATCTTTAATTCTAATTTTATATTCACGATTTTATGTAGTTTTTTTACAAATACCTAAATAATACCAAATGCATCGGTCAAAATTTTCTAACTTTTTGGAAAAAGCTTAGTAAACTTGTAACTAATCATCTGTGCAAAATTCGTTAAATCTTAAATTATTAAAAGTTAGCATGCAATTTTAACGTACTGCTACTGGACTATAAGCACGAGGACCACCTATTAAAAGTCTGTGCCTGTTAATTATGATTTCATATTTTTGATTACTTTGCTTATAGGAACGGATTTTTATTATCTACGAGTGGGATTCTAACCCATCCGTCCCTGTAGCAGGGGCATTTTCTTCCAACTGAGTTATCGTAGTGAGTAAGTCACAGCTTAAATTTATCCTGTCGCTTCTATCGTCATAGGAGGACGGAGTCTGGTAGTCTAGTTTATGGTTGCACCGTCACCTGTTACAGTTTAAGTTATAAAGTTAGAGAACAATATTTGCATAAGTCTAGCCAGTCTCGATGGCTGAGTGGTTGTGGCACCCTGACTTAGATGCTTAACGTTGGGGGAATAAAAAACAAAATAAAGGAGGAGACAATAAAGAAATACAATCAGGAAAAGTGATGTTCATTTCGCATGCAATACTATTGCAAGCTGAAGGAACATCACTAGCTTGATATCATATTTTAAAATGATTCCTATGTCTTTGCTGAATCATTTATACTATTATCAAACTTGTAAACATATTATTGCTGTTTGCTTTACCTAAGTATTAAACAAAACAAATCTCATTCTCTGAAGCATTAACTCGGAACATACAAATTAAACATTTTCTCAGCCACCCTTCAATGACACAAACAAAATCCTATGTAATTATTTATTAAAGCCCTGTCCACTGCGCGTGTTTACTTGAAAGACTACACAAAAAAAACTAAAACTAAATTTATTTATGTGGTGGAAAAAACTGTTTCAATAGACAAAAACACACATTACCAACGGCGTGGATAGACGGGTGAGATACTTTCATTTTAATTTTGACTTTCTAGCACTTGAGTGAGTGACTTACTTTTGAAAGTAAGATTCCGAACAAGTAATGGAAATCCCAAAATCACATAAATCTTAAGGGTTACCAAGAGAATCCATTGCATAAACATGCATGTGTATATATATGTTTATTATGATTAGTTACATTAGAAACTAGGTATTTACTAGGTGTATTAGATGTTTTATATTGTAAAACCACCGAGTCGCCTTATTTAATGTAATAACTCTTACAAATGGGTCGTCTGGAAGAGATTGCTTTGAAAACCGCCCATTGTAGCACTTAGTTATAGTATTTGTTTGTTATATATTTATAAATTATGGTGTTTCAACAAACACACATATTTACATACCTATATTGTTATTAGGTATGTATTTGTTAACACTATCTAGCATTAATAAACAATCTTGTTTTTTTTTATTTTAACATTTCTAGATATAAATATAGTTGAACAGAAAATCTACGACTCCTTTTCGATACCTGAAATAACGCATTTTTTGTCAGAACTCATCCTGACAGTAAATAAATACAGGTGGAAGACAGCACATACCAGGGAAGCCAAAAATACTATTTTCCTGTCATACTGTCCCTTTGAATATCACGGCAAACCTATGGAGCGTGAAAGAGACAGTTTGATTGGCACCTACATTTTTTTTGTATCTTGTGCTGTGTGCCTTACGCCATTTGAACTTCTTTCTTTATTAGCCTGACGGTGAAATTTATCTAGGTGAAGTGAGTCAAAAAATGGCATATTTTGAATATATAATATATATATATTCAAAATATGCCATTATTTATATATATTTAAATATATATATATATATTCAAAACATGCCATGTTTTGACTCACTTCACCTAGAGAAATTTCACCGTCAGGCTAATAAAGAAAGAAGCCTTACAGGTATGAATAAAATATAATATAAACTTAAGAGAATATGAAAATACTAAGCCTGATCTGAAAACATAATTATTTTTGTAATCTTCATTGTAAAATGTCACGAATTAAAATATTGCTACAAAAAACTTAAATTAAGCTCATTCAAGTTTTGTATTGTACAGTAAATCGTTTCTTTACAAATTTTATGTCTAATTATTATTTAGTAACCATCTGATAAAGAACCTGATTCTTTTCCGTTTTTATGAAATTCTATATTATACGATACCACATAGCGACCCACCTCGGCT
The DNA here is from genome assembly GCA_963890685.1 of Plagodis pulveraria. Taxonomy (NCBI): domain Eukaryota; kingdom Metazoa; phylum Arthropoda; class Insecta; order Lepidoptera; family Geometridae; genus Plagodis; species Plagodis pulveraria. The sequence continues at coordinate 4,050,176 of OY982977.1, forward strand.
TCGCTCGAAAATATTCATTTAAATTACATGCCGTAAAGAGACATAGTGATCTATATTAAATGCACAATGTATTTTAAGTACTGAATAGGATAAGGAGTCATTATTTCTTGTAAAATATAAGGATAAAAAATGGTTGTTGTGGGTTATCCCTAAGAGATAGACATATACCAAGACAGAGATTTTCGTAGACCTTTTTAAGGTGTACAATACTGTAGTACATTATTTTAATCTATCTCGTAGGGTTCATCCAGCGTTTGCAATGCAAGCTAAAAAAAATGTGTTTATGACATCACATAAGAAACCTCTAAAATTATCAGTGTTTCTTTACTATATTATGCATGTTTTATAAATATACACCTTCCGAGTATATTGCCCTATCTATTAAAAAAACCGCATCAAAATATCTTACGCAGTTTTAAAGAACGAAGCATATATAGGGACAGAATGCGGAAAGCGGCTTGGTCTTACCATGTAGTGATAGTGATTAAAAAAAATAACTCATACTATTTATATATTGCATACTTTTGTTTCGCTCACTCGCACGCGAAAAGTCTCCCCGTCCTTTCACCTCAATGTAAATTTTTTGGTAGACCACTGTCTTCAAAACAGCTCGTCGCACCGGACCCGGCATAAACTAAACACATGTTTTGATTGTAACGTGTCACAGATTACATACTAAGTCACTGTCTCTCTTCGTTATAAGCAGAGTGAACGATTACAAGCTTGTGACAGGTTAAACGTGTGTAATCACATGTTTATTCAACAGGTACGTCATTACAATGTTACCTCGTGTGGAAAGTGATTAGAGTCAAGTATCAAGATTATTATAACGGTAAGAATTTTGAAGATGTTCAATGTTGTTGACAAGGAAATGCAAATGACGTATCGAAACTTGTATATGTTGTTGACAATTTCATAACAAAACAATGGCCAAGAGCGAGAAAGACCTCGCTTTTTAAGGTTCAGATAAAAGTTGTTGTTGTTTTGATCACAGCTCCTAAATGTGGTAATTTGCACGCCTGCATGCAGGCAGAATACAATAACTTTTGAAGCAGTGATGGCTTAGTGGCACTGGCTATGGGCTACCGCGCAGTAGGTCCATGGTTCGAATCCCGCCACGGGCTTGAGCTTCATCGCATGGTGGTAGGATATTTTTTGCGAATGCCCGCCTAGCTAGCGCCCACCCTCAAGTATATAATCTGTCGCCAAGCACCTAACGGTGTGTTCCGGCCAGTCCTTAGGAGCCAGTGAAATTACAGGCACATGAGACTTAACAACTATATCTCAACGTAACGGGCGCAGTGCAATTCGTTACTTGTTATGTATATGTTCTAGGCAGAGGTTAGTCCTCCTAACATCAGGTGGGCCTCGAACTTGTTCCGTCATAATAACATAAAAAAAACCGGACAGAATTATAAAAACATTTTCGCCAAACTAAAATGGAGACGCTTCGCTCGTGCTTCAAGCCCGCTCCCTCAATACACTTATGTCTCGGCATTATCCGGCGATGGCCCATTATGGCTTAGAATAATGTGGTTAAAACCAAAGTAAATTTTTAATTTTCCACACATTTATGGTAACAAGATTTCAAGGCAAACTACGCATGACCTTTGTCTTACAAATTCATACAAAAACTAGTTTTTATATATGAATAAACATTGCCGGCTTTATAATTAGTATGTTTTTTATTGTGAATCCGGTAGAAATATGCATGGTTAGTATAAAATTGCTTCTGAATACCATCTAACTTAAATGCTTGTGATATAATGTAACTAGCGTTATTTAATAAGTCACCGTTCACTAGTAATTTATAGGACATACAATAAAAAAAAAACATTAATTTGACAAGAATTCAACAAAGTCAAATTCAAAGTCAAAATCATTTATTAAATTTAGGCTTCTACGACGCTCTTATGAAGGTCAATTACAAATTTTAGTATTGAAATATTCCACATTGTACTGCCACGTTCAGCAAATAAATTGTATAGAGCCACTGCGAGAAGAACAGGCAAAAAACTCGGGGCCATTCTTTTAAACATATTTTAACAATGTTTTACATACTGACTATATAATAAAGTTTTTACAATATTTATTTTAATTATGTAGGTGACAGGCAATAGCTTGGCAGAGGCGGAATTGTCCACGCATTTTTGTCTTTTAAGTAATCAGAAACTGTGTAGTAGGTTTTTTTTTTTTTTTTGTCCAGCTAGAATGTCCCTTCTGTGAGCGTTGTTATATGTTTGGGAACTTTTACCTAAGAAGACCTTTTATTTGACTTAATCTAAAATCTGGCACCGCTATTTTATCTTTATTCCTAGTATTGTAATCGTGATTGTCACTGTTTAATTTAAATTTACTCAAATTTTTACAAACATACTTATGATTTTCAAATATATACAGACTTGGTAAAGTTAAAATATCAGTTTCTTTAAAAAGATCCCTCAGAGATTCCCTAGGACCCATTTTATATATGGCTCGAATTGCACGCTTTTGTATGATAAAGATTGTCTCTATCTCACCAGCAGTTCCCCACAGCAATACACCATACGACATAATACTGTGGAAGTACGTGAAATAAACTAGGCGAGCAGTAGCTACGTCTGTTAACTGTCATATCCTAAGAACTGCATATGCAGCAGAACTAAGTCTTCCGGAGAGATCATGTAAAGTGGAATCCATTTTGATTCCCAGGAAGACTGTCGCTTTGTCAATAACTTTTAACAATTTGGTAACTTCTACTTTCAAGGGTCGAAAGAATCTCGTCTATCATAAAAAACATTTCATAAATCGATTGTAACTTATTCGACATAGGGATATTTCCCCGCGATATCTGATAATATTAGTATGGAAATTACTGGCATTGATATTAGTATTGAATACGCGGGCATTCGCAAAATGCCCTACCACGACGCTGTAACGACTGCCATCGTAAGACAACAACCGGGAGCGATGGCTTAACGTGCCCTGCGAAGCACTTGCACGCTCAGTAGTAATGTCACTAACGGTCACACATCCAACTCTTGACCTTGGCGGACGTTGCATAACTTTGCTGATCGATTAAGAACAGCTAAGCAAACTTCGCTACAAGCACTTTACTGTTTTTTTTATGAATAAAGAGAAAATTTTGGATATATTCGTTGTGATTTTGTAAAATTACAACGTTAGAATTGTCGGGTTACGAGTTTTGGTTGTATTACAGTTTGGCTACAGAGGTAGTTCCGTCCTAATGATAAATTTTAGCTATGACTCACTTATCACCATAGCACAGCCTGGACACTCGACTCATTCTCTATACAAAAGCCGCGTTCTAACTACCTATTACACAGACACTACACAAATGTTGTTTTTGTACATGCGTAAATGTGTGCGTGATGTCTAAGGACGTATGAACAATTATTGTACTTACATGGGTACCTAACAATATTTAGATACTTTTATTAGTCGTATTAGATTTCGTAAACTATGCATATACCTACAGAAACATTTACAAGCACAACAATCCAACTCCATGTATGACGTAGGAATATGCAACACACAATCGAGTAGGTAACATTACTTCAAATTTCACGATATTACTTATACAATAATAGATACCTACACTATACAAAAAGTATCATTCCAAGTTCACATTGTATACAAGTTATTATAATAATTACAATTACAATAATAATTTATGGTCTTCTCGTATAACAAGCAATAATTATTCACGACAAGCAATCCTTGTCTCGTTTAGTTGATAAGCAACTGTAAACAGCTCAAGAGTACCCCATTCTCAACTTTTTAAATACTCGTACAATCGTCACGCTTCGTAGTCACGTCATCGTGCGCGAGTTGCGCGTCCCATACTCAAGTCAGCTCAGCGACAGCTCAGAATCGGTGTCGGGGTGAGGAAGGCTCGTTTGGTGGGGGGAGAGGAGTGTCCATTCTATACGTAGTATAATTATATGTTCTATGACCATAGCTCCATTGGCAGATAATGTCCCTGATATGGCGATGGATGGATATATTCTATGGTTATATGGTTGCTTGAATCCCGTTCGTGGTTCAAATTTTTCTTCTCGTAGCAATTTTATTGACAAATATTTTATATAAAAAAAAATTAAACAAGTAGTAACTGATCTAAAACAAGTAGTTGCATGCACTTAATGCATGCTAGATTCCCTAAAGTATATCTAGGTACCTTATACATCCAATACAGAAATAGACCGTGCTGGGTGCAAGCCAAAACTGTTTTCTGAGAATACGAGTACGGAAAGATATTTGGCATGAATTTGTAATTTTGGCTATTGTGACGGTCATGAAAAGGTAAACGATTGATTTTGTTTCAGAAATAACAGTAAAACTGCCCAAGTGTAATTTGGGCTCGCACTCCGTGGGTTCCGTGGCAACCATAAAATCGTTTCTTCAAACAATGCGAGGCCTGACTCACTCCGCACTTTTTTATGTTATTGTGACGAAACAAGCTCTAGGCCCACCTGATGTCAAACGGACTAACCTCTGCCTATAACAGATGCATTTCGTCAGAATTCACGAATTGCATTGCGCCCGTCACCTTGAGACATAGCTTTGTTAAGTCTCATGTGCCTGTAATTTCACTAGCTCTCAAGGACTGCTGCTGGAACACACCGTTAGGTGCTTGGCGATAGATTTTCTACTTTAGGGTGGTTGCTACCCAGGCAGGCATTCGCAAAATGCCCTGCCACCATGCGGTGAAGCTCAAGCTTGCGGCGGAATTCTAACCATGGCCCTGTTGCGTGGCAGTCCATAGCCAATGCCACTGAGCCATCACTGCTTCAAAAAAGCGACTTTAGGTACAAAGCTACAGGTACATCGGTGTATCCGTCTGGAAAGGATTATTGTACGGTGTGTGCCGCGTCAGAAGAGAGCACAGCTATGAGATAGAAAGAGAGAAGCCATATAAATAAAAATATTAGATCCGCAGTGCTTTGCGAGCTGAAGTGCACTTTATTGCTTCGTAGCTAGAGTCGCTTATTTATTGAAATGGCTTTGCGGAGTGATACTTCTGAACCTCTTTATTCTGTGACGATGCGTGATCTTTATCTGTAGTCCAATCCGCAATTATCTGGTTTTTATTGTTATTATACATTAGATATTTGAATATTGTCACACTAAGAGCCTGTTTCAGAATGTTCGAGAAAGTTCCGGTTATACTACCTAGAACATATTTAATAAATAAAACACTGTCCTTGCGTTTCACAGTCATCGATTTAGCCTATCCATCGGTTAAAGCTTGAAACGCGCTGTCATTTTTATCATTCAGTTATTTTATTTTTTGGGTAGTATAACCGGAACTTACTCGAACACTCTGAAACAGGCCCTGACTCAGACACTTATATGTAGGTATTACGTTTTGACGATAGAGTAAAAATAACAAAACATATAAAACATGTATTTGGGGATCCCTTTTCATTTTCAACTTTTTGTTTTTACTCTAATTTGCTAAGCAATCTCGGACGGTCACCAGATGGATATTCGGACGGGCAGTAATTTTAGTTAAAAGTTTTCGAGGCTTTGTAATAGGGCTTGTTTAATAGTACGGAACCCTAAGAAAAGTTTAAAATACGATTTAGATAAAAGGTTTTATTGTGACTGAACAAGCTCCAGGCCCACTTGATGTTAAGCGGACTAACCTCTGCCAGACGCATTTCATCACAAGTCACGAATTGCACTGCGCCCGTCACTTTGAGACATAGTTGTTAAGTCTCATGTGCCTGTAATTTCGTGTATAACTGATAGAATATATTAATGCACGTAGGTATAAGGCACTTTTCGCCTTATACGCCCGTCTCGGGAGAAGTTCTGCACTTCTCCCTCTTTTGGCCCTTTAGGCCCTTCCCTTGCCCAAAACTCGCTGGAGCTGGACGTCCGCTTAGCGGTAGTCAGAATCCATGGGCCTTAAAAAAATTGTATTAATGTGAACTAAGTTAACCTTTTATAAAAAATCTGATACATTGCATAGTGGTGTAGGACTTTTTAAATGTCCCACACTATCCCTGATGAACATAGGCTATATAATATATTCAAAAACTTAGAGATCCGTATGAAAATTTCGATAATGTAACCCAACCTATGAAAAAATACCAAAAAATCGTTATATCGCGTATGCTGCAGAAATTGTTGACAATAGAGCAATGTGATGTACTACAATTTTATAGAGGACATCAATATCTACAAAATGTCTACAATACCATATGTCTTACTATAACAGTTATGTCACAATAAATACTTTTTATGTTTCAATTTATATTTTTTGTAAATACCCGTGCAAAGCCGCGGGCTGCCATATATACTTCAACAAGTTATTTCACACTTTTGAGTGTTGAAGTCAGTTCCATTTTCTCCATTCCAAAAACCATTTTGATATGCTATTCCATAGGTTTGGTGTATTTTTAATTAAAGTAGGTATTACGATACATAAAACAAATGAGCTACAAAATTTTAAAATGTGATTTTTTACACTGCACACGATTAAGATTTAGCGACAAAAATCCGCCATTTTTTTACCAAACACCTAATGAAAGACATTTGTATTTTTAAGACGAAACCCCCTTAAATATTTTTATTATTTTATTTATAGTATTGGTTGTTATAGCGGCAATAGAAATACATCATCTGTGAAAATTTCAACTGTCTAGCTACCACCGTTCTTGAGAAACAGCCTGGTGACAGACTGACGGACGGACAGCGAAGTCTCAGTAATAGGGTCTCATTTTTACCCTTTGGGTACGGAACCCTGAAACATAACCATCTATCAACAATAAGATAAATGAAATATATGCATATTATAGCAGCATCGAAGTGCTGTTAGTTCATAATGTTATGTTGATATTTTAAGATAACAGATTGTTCTTTTATATTTTAACCAATCTATGTTTACAATGTTGTTGTATGCAGTTCTTTGTAGAATAAATATATTTTCTTTCTTTCTTACTTTCTTTCTTTCTAGCTTTCTTTCTTTCTTTCTTTCTTTGTTTCTTTCTTTCTTTCTTTCTTCAAATAACCTGCGAAAGTCCTACCACGATAATCTGAGGTCAGTGTTATAAATCAGCATATACTTTCAACAAGTTATTTAATTCACTAGTGTTGGAAGGCAGTAACGTAATTTAAAAAAATATGTTGTTGATTTGATTTAAGGACTGATGCTTTAAATTGGAACGTCCTAATTATATACCGGTAAGTAGAACCGGTTTAACTTGTCATCGTTAAATTAAGGAATCGAAAAAAAAATGTAAGACAAAAAGCTTTCCATATACAATGAAAGTGAATGTTAAAAAAAGTAGGACATTTTATGTATAGCTCATAGGCTAGTCTTTAACCACTATCTCACCTGATGGTAAGTGATGATATGGCCGAAGATGTTGTTCGGGCTAACCTAGAATTACTGGTCCTCAAGAACAGCTGCCAGAACACACCGTTAGGTGCTTGGCGACAGATTTTCAACTTGAGTTTGGTAGCTAGCCAGATGGGCATTAGCAAAATGCCCTACCACCATGCTATAACGACTTTTATAGTAAGACAACAACCGGGACCGACGCGACGGCTTAACGTGCCCTCCAAAGCATGGAAGCGCTCAGTAGTAATATCACTAGCGGTCACCCATCCAACTCTTGACCGCGAGCAAACTTCGCTACGAACCTAAATTTTGGTTGGTGACAGATTTCCTATTTACATTCGCAAAATGCCCTACCACCTCACTATAACGAAAGCCATCCTAAGACACGGATTGTAACGTGTCTTCCAAAAGCAGTAGCGTTTTGAAGCAGTGATGGCTCAGTGGCATTAGCTATGAACTGCCGCGCAGCAGGTCCATGGTTCGAATCCCACCGCGGGCTTTAGCTTCACCGCATGGTGGAAGGGCTATTTGCGAATGCCCGCCTGGCTATCGACCACCCTCAAGTGAATAATCTGTCGCCAAGCACTTAACGGTGTGTTCCGGCAGCAGTCCTTGAGAGCCAGTAAAATTACAGGCAAAATGAGACTTAACAAGTATGTCTCAAGGTGACGGGAGCAGTGCATTCGAGACTTGTGACGAAATGCATCTGTTATAGGCAGTGGTTAGTCCGCTTACCATCAGGTGGCCCTCAAGCTTGTTCCGTCACAATAACATAAAAAAACAACATGGAAGCTGTCAGTAGTTATGCTACTAGTGTCACCAATCCAAGTCCTGATTGCAGCGGATGTTGCTTGACCAGTTAAGAGACTAAGTAAGCTATGCTAGGAACGCTTCAGTAAGGACTATTACGAAAGGTTACTCTACCTGTTTTCCTAGCAGATATTAAAATTTCACGCTGTCACCAAGAAATTAACGAATAAAGTTTTATAGTTGGGAAAACCACAGCTATACAATTTTATTGGTAGACATGTAGGCAGACCAAGGGCAAGTACCTACATAAATTAACTTGCTATATTCATAAAATTATATTTCCACTTCGTAAAGTTCTTGTTATGCCCGGTGTAAGCGAACTAAAACAGCTCTATAGTGCACATAATCGTCTTCTTCTTCTAACTTGCAACCACAACCATACCATCAGGGCCCCAATTCTCTTAGCTATTAACCAAACGCCACACTACTGCGATGCTTCTGCGATCGAACTGCTGTTTATGGCAAATTCGGTAGTCTGCTAATTCTAGCTCCTAATCGCAATTGTATAGCAATCGCGTCGCTATCGTATGGCTGTGCTATGGCTTGCAAATGTTGCCACAAATATAATGAAAACTTCTATCAATCAAGCATCAGTCAAATTATCAATACAGTGTTTTTTTTGCAAACAATAAATTAAATAAATGTATTAAATCATTTAGCTATTTTTCTATATAAAATACTCCAGAATATTGTACGCCACTGCAGCAACACAATCGCAACAAAATAGCTTACAGCATACTTAATGTGTCAAAAACTATTGATAGCAAGCCATTGACTTGCAATCGAACCTAAGTAGCGGACAGACTACAGATACTGTCAAAAACTACAATTTTCATGCAATTAAGTTGCGTTAACGCCGTTCAATAACTAAGAGAATCAGGCCCCAGCTCTTTTACCATCATCACGCATTCGAGAGTAAATCGTTCGAGAACAGCTGCAACATTGGCGCTGGTAAAAGCCCGGCGAATGATATCGTTAAGGCTGGCGTGGCGGGAAGTTCGAACAGCACTTCGAGAGCAGGAGAGGCCATGGTGACCGAGTTGATCAAACGCAGTACCACACGGAAAGTGATGGGCAGTTTTGTGAGTGAGGTTTAGCTGCACATTGGCTATAATATATGTAATTTTTTTTTTTTATGTACTTAAAATGGAACCGACTTCAACACTCAAAACTGTGAAGTAATTTGTTGAGGTCGGTATCATGATAGTTCAAAACTTCTGATAATAGATCACAATATTGTGCGCATGGTACCGACTTCGACAAGTTATTTCACACTTTTGAGTGTTAAAGTTGGTTCCATTTTTGGGTAAAAAAAATTTTTCACCCTTTTGAGTGACCCCTTGTTAGGGGATCTATTGTCATTCACTGTCAATGACTATATCATCAAGATAGGAAAACATTATTCAGTTATTGAAGTGAAACTCAAAAACGGCTTAAAGATTTTGATAAAATTTAAATGGGACTACACGTGAAACACCAGCTTTCAAATAAAAAAGAATCATTGAAATCGGTTCACTCAGTCGAAAGTTCTGAGGTAACAAACTTAAAAAAAAAAACCAACGATTTGAGAACCACTTCTTTTTTTGAGTCGGTTAAAAAGGTTAATACAGCATTAAAAGAACATAGTAAGTACCTAGCTCAGAATTTTTTTTCACGTGGAGTGCTAGGCTAGAACTTTACTCCCAATATTTTCCTGTGGTTGACGAATGAGGCAACGAAGGGAAAATAACAGAAGGATCATACACAACTATCCCCAAGACGCCTGCCAAGCATGGGGATTATAAAAAATTAGTACCGGCATTTGTTTAACGGAAGATGTCTTCTAGCTGTTGATAGATGATGATTATGTCCCCGGGACATACATACATCATATAATCACTCTTGTATTCTCCGAAGGGGTAGGCAGAGATGTGTAGACACCCATGTTTTACCAATTGGGCTATGGTCCATGTAATAGGGGTGGACCTATTGCCTTTCACCGGGCACAGTTTCACAGTACAAACTATTTTCTCTAACGCACCGGACGAAACCCAAGAACATATAACGAATTAGCTGTACTCTGCGACTTCGTTCGTGATTTCCGTACCTGCAGACTAATTATTCATATTTGAGCACTGTTTATCTCATAGAGGGCAACGTCTGCGGTGAAGCACTCTTAGTAAAGCATATTTCAGAAAGGAGTTTTTTACTTTGGATTTGAAAACTCCGGGGTTGTATTTTCTAGAAGACAGTAGTTTAACTCAGAGAGTTCCTTCGCAGTTCGTACAATAAATGTTGAAGTAAAGTACTTTTCAACACACTCGCTCGTAACGGGCCTTTAGATGCACCGGTTTTAGTGTCATAATATAGTCCATTACGCACCCGTGGTTTTTTAACTTTACCGCACTAGTGTTTTAAATAGAAAAATAAACAACATTTCCACACTTCTCACCAAGAAGATTGTAGTTTATTTCGTTCGTTTTTCATATAAAAACGAACAAAGAGATTTTTACCTACGGAAGTAGAACTTTAGAAGATTTAAGGATGAACTGGCCGGTCGCTTCTCCATACAAACGCCGTAGGATGATCACTCCCTTACTTGAGATTTAAGGTCCAGAATTAAGCATAAAACCGATTGATCTCGTCATTATCCAGGCTTGTATGATGCCGAAATTTTAAAAAGATAGTTAAGTTGAAAGTTATTAGCCTCGAAAATTTTATATGAAAATGTTTCAAAGCTCATAACTCTCAAGTTAATTATCTTATTAAAATTTCGGCATCATACAAGCCTAGATAATGAGGAGATCAATCGGTATTATGCTTTGTTTTGGACCTAAATCCTCAAATAAGGGAGTGATCACCCTACCGCGTTTGTATGGAGAACGGGCCGGCCAGTTCACCCTTAATTATAAACCTTCTTAATCAGATTATTATTGGTATCAAAAAGATCAAGAAAATATTTTCGTATCGAAATTTTCGTATTCGTTCTTCGCAAGTGTGTTGAAAAACGTCGTATGAAACTCGTGCGCGTTGTTCATTAACAATCTATACTTCATTTTGGCCTTTGATCTTCGATCTCAGCCCTAAAACTCGTCTCAATTGTAATAAACAACGCGCACTTGTTGCATATTGTACTATTATGCGTTTCTTTGTAATTTCGATTTTAAAACGGCGTCTTTTTGCCTAGGTTCTCCTTGTTTGCCGGTAAAACGAAAATAAATTATATTTTTTTCGTTTTTTTTATGCTTCATGGGATAGCCTTTGACCACTATCTCACCTGATGGTAAGTGATGATGTGGTCGACAATGTTGTTCAGGCTAACCTAGAAGTACTGGCTCTCAAGGACAACTGCCGGAACACACCTTTAGGTGCTTGGCGACAGATTTTCTACTTGAGGGTGGTAGCTAGCCAGGCGGGCATTCGCAAAATGCCCTACCACCATGCTATAACAACTGCCATCCTAAGACAACAACCGGGACCGACGGCTTAACGTGCCCTCCGAAGCACGGAAACGCTCAGTAGTAATGTCACTAGCGGTCACCCATCCAGCTCATGACCGCGCGCGACGTTGCTTAACTTTGCTGATCGGTTGAGAACAGCTAAGTAAACTTCGCTACGAGCGCTTCAAAATTGTGATTCCATTGCGCAGTCTCCAAAATGTATCTGGCAAAAGATAGAGGGTTTAAAATCTGATTGTGGCGAATGTTCCAGGATTTTAGAGTTTTATCTTAGCAAGCTTGCACAACTTAATAAGGGTGCCAGGGTGCCCGTGGGGTGCCGGAGTGCTCGTGGGTGCCGGGCTACCCATGAGGTGCCGGGCTACCCATGGGGTGCCGGGCTGTCCGTGGGGTCAGTTGTCACTACTCTAACAAAAAAAGAATAATAGAAATCGGACTACGCTTTAATAGATTACAACTAAGTGTACATTTTGACTTTCATCCCCTTTCCCGAGGGAACCGTGCTAAATTTCAGGATAAAAAGTATACAATGTCCTTTTTTGTAGTATGAACTCAAATTGTGGTAAGTTTCATTAATTTTCATTCAGTAGTTTTGGAGTGATGCGCGGCCGGGATACAGACAGACAGACAGACAAAAATAAAATGATATACAGTTTTTGCATCAGTGTCAGCCACAGACTTACTATTTTTTTTTTCAAAATATCTGCCATGTACAGAATTGGATTTGTAACAGTTTTATCATAAGTATAGATAACATGTTTACGCAAACAACATATAAGACATGGAACACAAGAACATATTATATGAAACCCTGGCAGGGCACTAAGATGGTATAAAGCCATATTATACGTCTAATGCACGCAACATCCTATTCATGTCCACTTGAGAAATGGCATGCTACTCATTTGGTACATTTTTCCCCTTAGTCGCCTCTTACTATACCCACGGGAAGAAAACTCAAAGTAAATCTTGTAAATGCTATATTATGTAAGTATATGTTTGCTTCAAATATATTTCTAAAAATAACAGAAATTATCAATACATTGGTTTTACTTCCACTTAGGTAGGTAATAAAAGCATTTAATAAAAACATGTTATGTAAATGAGTTTTTAATAGACTATCAATGACTTTGAAATGACGTCAGAACAGATACAATCATTGTAATTTATGTAACCAATTGTATGTGCTGTTGTCGAGTGTATTACAACAATGAATAAAATTAGGCAAGTGTGAGATGGACTCACACACTAAAGGTTCCACTGCTAATACAGAATGTACCCTAATATCGTTATTTTCTAAATTAACGAAATACTACGAACTATAAACATCACTACAGCTACTACAATAAAAGCATTTAGACAACCTACAAGTCATTGCAGACGCACAGGCTGTCTAAATGCTCCAGCCCACTACCAGTTGGCAGCGCGCCCAGCAACGGTCAATGCTAACAGCATTGACCCGTTGAATTGCAATGCTTATTCGTTGAGCCAAATAGGTGCCAGCATTTTGATCACGCGTCGCATCGACCAAGCGCGATAAGTTTTGGAAAATACGATGAGCTCCCGGTCCCCACGGACCCATCATCTCTACATCAAACGGCTCAAAGTTATTACTTATTTTCTTAATACATTTTGAGATCCATTGTGGGAGTCAGTTTTACTATGTGTAGTTGTACGAGTAGGTAGGCTTAATTTTTTTTATGGGATATTAGGGCAAACCAGCAGGCGGCTCACCTGGTGGTAAGTGAACACCGTCGCCCACGAACACCCGCAACGCCAGAGGTCTCGAGGATGCGTTGCCGGCCCTTGAGGGGGAATATGCTCTCTTCCTGAAGGCCCTTAAGTCGTATCTGTTTGGAAATACTTCACCAGGCAGCTGGTTCCAAATTGTGGCAGTGAGAGTTAGGAAATGCCGTGAAAATCGCAAGGTTTTGGACTTCCAGACATCGACATGAAATTGATGAAACATCATGCTTTGTCGGGACGTCCAATGGCGAAATTGAGCTGCAGGTAGCTCGAACAGTTCCTCGGTTCCAGTTAAACTCTCCGTGATAGATACGGTAAAAGATACAGAGTGATTTAGCGTCTCTACCCAGTGCCAAAGGGTAAAGCCGACCGCTTAATTACTTATTAGCGTTTTTACGATAGAGCAAAATAAATAACGTTAAAAAACACTATTCTTGTATATCGATGGAAATATAAATTGGTTAATTTTTTAGAGTAAATGTCATTATTATTACTTGTTAAGAAATTTGCCTTATTATCGCATATTCTGTAAAAATGTCACCCGACTAATATACCAAGTTTTACGCTTGTACGTATTAGCTTTATTACGATAGAGAAAAATAAATAACGTTAAAAAACAATATTCTTGTATATCGATAGAAATAAAAATTGGTTAACTTTTTAGAATAATTGTCATTATATTATTTGTTAGGAAATTTGCATTATTATCGCATATTCTGTGAAAAATGTCACCCGACTAATATACCAAATTTTACGCTTGATCAAAATGCTGGCACCTATTTGGCTCAAAGAATAAGCATTACAATTCAACGGGGCAATGCCGCCAGCATGTTGGGCACGCTGCCAACTGGTAGTGGGCTAGAGCATTTGGACTGCCTATAAGTCTGCAATGGCTTATGGGGATCTAAATGCTTTTATTGTAGTAGCTGTAGTGTTGTATATAGTTCGTGGTATTTTATTAATAAGGGCTTCCGACGGTAAAAAAAAGTTTTACGCTTGTTCGTATTAGCTTTATTACGATAGAGAAAAATAAATAACGTTAAAAAACTTTGTATAAACAATACGATAGAAATAAAATTAAGGTATTTTTAATAATGTTATAATTGTTATATTACTACGCACATTGAATGTAGTAACGTTACATACAAAAACGAAGCGTAACACACAAAATAAGTACAAGCGTAACACCTAAAAAAGTACTAGCGTAACACACCAAAATATAAGGTGGCAACAGGTGTTCTGTCTTACAAAGAGGCACAGATTATAAAAAAAGGATAGATAATGTAACAGATGTAGGTCTTGAAGCAGTGATGGCTCAGTGGCATTGGCTATGCACTGCCGCGCAGCAGGTCCATGGTTCGAATCCCGCCCAGAGCTTGAGCTTCACCGCATGGTGGAAGGGCATTTTGCGAATGCCCGCCTGGCAAGCTACCACCCTGAAGTAGAAAGTCTGTCGCCAAGCACCTAACGGTGTGTTCCGGCAGCTGTCCTTGAGAGCTAGTACTTCTAGGTTAGCCTGAACAACATCTTCGACCACATCATCACTTACCATCAGGTGAGATAGTGGTCAAAGGAAAACCTATCAGGCATAAAAATAAAATTAAGGTGGCAACAGGTGTTCTGTCTTACAAAGAGGCACAGATTATAAAAAAAAGCATAGATAATGTAACAGATGTAGGTAGATAGAAATACGAAATAGTGGAAAATATTGAAGTATTTCCGTAGATACTATTTATATAAAAGCACGTCTAATAAATTGGTTTGGTCTTGACCTGATTTGTAGTATACTCGTAGACACCTATATATTGTAACCGCGGAAACGGCATTCTTCTACAAGACAAACAGGAATAGTCGAGCGTTTTAATTACCATTATTAACTAATTGATTAAAATAAATGTCGTAACTCGTAATAGTTAGCATCAATTAAACAGCGTTAAAAGTAGAGTGCTTAGCGCTTTCCATACAAACGTAGTTTCGTCATATTTTAAATACTTAGTATTCAAACTAGATGAAACTTTGCATGTATGTCCTTAAGCCTAATATCTATGTTTCTGGTTTGCCAGATTTCAGTAAAATTAAAAATTTTCAAAAATAATTCGAAATATCGTTTTACATTTAGGGATAAAATAATTAATAGATCGAAATACTGGCAAACCAGAAGCATAGATATTAGACTCAGCAATATGCATACAAAATCTCACCGAGTTTGAATAATTAGTATTTTAAATATGACAAAACTACGTTTTTGTGCAAAGCGCCTTATGCACTCTACTTTGAACTATAATAGGACTATATTTTTATGTTATTGTGACGAAACAAGTTCGAAACAAGTTCGACGCCCACCTTAAAAAAAACCCCAGTCAAATTACAAGCACATGAGACTTAATAAGGTGCGGTATACTTAATTCACTTGGGGTAATTCACAGTGTGACGGGCGCAGTTCAGTTGGTCACTTGTGACGAAATTTATTTGTTATACGTAGAAGTTGTCCGCTTAACATCAGTTGGCAATTGTGCTTGTTTCACAATCAAATTTAAAAGAGGGTTCCGTACCTACACAGAAAACGCCATAAAGTCGTTATATAAGAAATACATCGTTAGTCCGACCCACACTTGGCTCGTTTTTATATTACATTTCAACGGGAAAAATGCTGCGAGCTGTCTACTGGGGTCCAAGTCTGCTAATTGCATGTTCATATTCAGCATAGATTAATTCAAGATTCATACAAGACAGAATCGGTAGTCTGCTGATCCCTTACGAATATATGAATCTAGGCTGGTTTGACGATATTGCCAACAAAAAATAAAAAGAGAAGAGTAAGGCCAGTCTTTCTAGGTTAGCCTGAACAACATCTTCGACATCATCACTTACCATCAGGTGAGATAGTAGTCAAAGGCTAGTCTATCAATAAAAAAAGGTAATTCAGAAAACAGTTTCGTTATTATTTTATTATTTCGTTTCGTTTTCATATGAAACCGAGATTGAATCAATATTGACTCAATATGAACGATATGAAGTTAGTAGACTACCAAAACTGCCAAAATTGACCAGGCCGAGTCCATTATACATTCATATTGATTGCTATTCAATATGAATCTATAATGGACTCGGCCTAGTCAATTTTTGGACTTGACGCCCTGGTAGTGGACTGAAGCATTTGGACTGCCTGTGAGTCTGCAATGCTTTGTAGGTTACCTGAACATACATTGTAGTAGCAGTAGTGTAGTAGCATGTGCAGTGTTGTTTATAGTTCGTAGAATTATGTTAATAAAGGTATACAGCCGGATAATTTTTAGGGTTCCGTACTCAAAGGGTAAAAACGGGACCCTATTACTGAGACTTCGCTGTCCGCCCGTCTGTCACCAGGCTGTATCTCAGGAACGGTGATAGCTAGACAGCTGAAAATTTCACAGATGATGTATTTCTATTGCCACTATAACAGCAAATATTAAAAATAAAATTAAATTAATATTTAAGGGGGGTCCCTAACAACAAATTTGTTTTTTTTACCGTTTCTTGCTTGATACTAATAACGGTGACAGGTAGACGCTTTAACCATTCACATAATATTGAGTTTTATGTTCTCTTTAAATATAATTGATCAAAATATATATTTACGGGGGCTCCCATACAATTTTTTGCTAATATTAATAATTATGAAAACGATATAATGGTACTGAACCCTTCGTGCGCAAGTCCCACTCGCACTTGGCCGTTTTTTTTATATTTGTGTTTGGACAAGGTGGACTTTAGTCTTTCTAAGCCTTACTCTTGTACGTATTACATACCATTTATATGATAGAGCAAAAAAAAACTGTAACATAAACACGATTCTTGTATGGCAACCGTTTTAATTTTAACCTTTTTTATTTAATTAATAGATTCAGGCTTTACTTTGCGGGAGAATTTTCTCTTGACTCCTCGATCAGCTGGATAGTCTACTGTTGAACACAGCCCCCCCAATATGGGGGGGTTTTCATAATCCCCACAGGCGCCTTGGGGATCGCAATGAGATATCAGTGCCTCAGAAAGTGCTGCTGCCCACATTCTGGTGTGTTACCCTTAGTCGCCTCTTACGACACCCACACTGAGAAAAATCTAAAGTCAAAAGCGCCCTAATGACGGCCAATTTATATGGTATAAGGCGAAAAACCGACCAAACGTAAATACTTACAAAAACGCCTTCCAACTAGAAGGCATTAAACGAGGTCAGTGAAGGCGAATGTTTCTTTTCGTCTTCATTTAAGGTGTATTTTGTGGTCTTTCTTAAATATTGACTTTTCGATGAGGCTGATTCAGAATAGAAGAATAGAATGAACGTTGGTTCGTTGACTTTAAATAATTACTATTACGATTCAAAGATGATGTATAAATTATCTTTGAATCTTAATAGATGGCCAGTTGAATGTGTATTATTATGGCGGATTACCTAACTAATAATAAAACAAAAAGTAAAAAATATAATGTTACAAGAAACATGTTATTTTCAACGACTTTTGTTTTTGCTCTATCGTAAAAACTGTAATAATTATAGAACTTATAAACTTTACTTTTACGATGATAGGATAGTACAATATTTATATGATAATGATATGCTAACCTTTGACTACTACCTCGTCTGATGGTGTGATGATGCACTGGAAGGTGTTGTTCAGGCTAACCTAAACTGTCTTTCAAGGACAACTACTGAAACATATCCGTGACACAGGTCCATTGTTCAAATCCCGCCGCGGGCTTGAGCTTCACCGCCAGGTGGAAGGGCATTTTGCGAATGCCCCTGTAATTTTACCGGCTCTCAAGGACTGCTGCCGGAACACACTGTTAGGTGCTTGGCGACAGATTTTCCACTTGAGGGTGGTCGCTAGCCAGGCAATCGCAAATTTGCCCTTCCACCATGCGGTGAAGCTCAAGCCCGCGGCGGGATTCGAACCATGGACCTGCTGCACGGCAGTCCATAGCCATTGAGCCATCACTGCCTCATACATTTTCCAGGTAAGATAACCACTATCCAGGTGATTCACAAAATGTCATACTATCATGTTATAACGACTGGCATACTAAGATAACAACCAGGAACGACGGCTTAACGTGCCATCCAAAGCACGGCAGCGCTCAGTAGTAATGTCGCTAGCGCTCACCCATCCAACTTCTGACCGCAAAGGACGTTGCTTATTATAGTCAATCGCTTAAGATTTACTTTTTTTTTATTTTTTTATTTAATAATCTACACTCCACAGACTCCAATGTCCGTGCCTTTTTCTTAATTGTGACTTTTTTTTATTATTACTAGAATTAGAAAACATACAACATTCTAAGAGGGAACAGTGCTAAAAGAAAAGTTTTTTTTTTCCGGTTAAGTCATTGGCACTAGCATTCAGAGCAGACCGGTGTTCTCTAGCAGCACCCGCTCACCCATCCAACTTCTGACCGCAAAGGACGTTGCTTATTATAGTGAATCGATTAAGATTTACTTTGCAAGCTACGCTGGGTGTTACGTAAGGACAAATTAGAACTACGGATTTGAACTCAGGACCCTTTAATGGCATTATTGCAAAGTAACAAATATTAGTATGTTAATGTAATTACTCGCGCAGTCATTAATTTTAATATAATGACATGGTTACATACGTATATCTTTAGAACTTAAGGAGTAGTTTTCCTGTTCATATCTACTTTGTTCAGTAACATACCAACTTAAAATGTTAGGACACACCATATTCTGATGGATTTTGAAACGCTCGTAGCGAAGTTTGTGTAGCTGTTCTTAACCGATCAGCAAAGTTAAGCAACGTCCGCTGCGGTCATGTGTTGAATGGGTGATCGCTAGTCACATTACTACTGAGCGCTTCCGTGCTTCTGAGGGCACGTTAAGCCGTCGGTCCCGGTTGTCGTCTAAGGATAGCAGTCATTATAGCAAGGTGGCAGGATATTTTGCGAATGCAAGCCTGGCTAGCTACCACCCTCTAGTAGAAAATCTGTCGCAAACACCTAATGGTGTGTTCCGGCAGCTGCTCTTGAGAGCCAGTAATTCTATGTTAGGCTGAACATATTCGACCACATCATCACTTACCATCAGGTGAGATAGTGGTCAAAGGATAACCTATCACGCTTAAAAAAAAGAAGATGTCATAAAAGACGACTTAAGGTCTTCACTCATCCTATCAGCACTGCTCCGAAATAACGCAGAGCTTGCATTACAAAGGTCTATTAAAGTGTTAATTAAAGTACCTATATTTTTGAATTACATGATTTGGCTTTTGATGGCTTGCTTAACCCACAGGCAGCCAAAATGAACCAACATGCTGGCAGCATTGCCCGGTTGAATTGCAAACGTGCAACATTGTTCGCGCCACATCGACCATGCGCTCTGATATGTATTGGAATAAAAGATGATCTTTTGGCCCCTACCTTTGGAGCCAATGTATCTACATCAAACGACCTATGTGTGTCAGTTTAGTAGTCAACCCACTGAAGTAACCGCAATGTCAGCCTTCAGTTTTGTTTTAGAAATTGTGACGGCGATAGACGGCTAAACTAATGAAGACCCTAACTTCCACGGAATCAGAGTCATACCGTCAGTTTTTTACATTGGCCATCGTCATGCCTTAGCATAGACCATTTGGTTCATGAATAGCTGCATAATTGGCGCTAGTAAAAGCCCGCTGGATGATATTGTTAAGAGGAACGGGAAGAGAAGTTCCTACAGAAAAATAAGTATTTTAACAAAGTGATGCTGTCTCACCGCTAAACGCCCGAACAGAATAGTGCGATAAGCTTCTTCAAGTTTTGACTTCGATTTTGCGCATCATTTGCGTTCTGGGAGAAAACTTTTCTCCTATAGTAAACATTAATCAAATCTAAAAATTTGGTCTTATTTTATAACTAATAGAATAAACTATGTTTATAGGTTTTCCTTTTTCTTTATTTATGATTATTTTTCCAATAACTAATTCACAAACTAGAGATACAAGTATTTGAGAAAATATCGGTATTCAAATACCCATTAATTCAAACTCCTTTCATATAATGATAAAAATCAAAACCTATAAACCTGGATATTGATAACATCTACAATATTTCCAAAAATCATCAAAATCGGTGATTGTTTAGGGGGGTAGAAACGTTTTTTAGTTTTGTATGAAAATTCGAGACTTCCCTCCAGTCTTAAGGCTGGCATGGCGGGAAATTCAACCCGCACTTCAAGAGCAGGAGAAGCCATTGTGACCGAGTTGCAGTCCCACACTGTCAGTGATGGGCAACATAATACTTTGCACCCAAGCGTAAGCTATTAGCGAGACGAATAGCGGATGTTACCAGTTTTGAACACTAGTACTGAAATATGTCATGGCTTTTACCCAAAGACCAGATGCCCACACAGAAACAACGAGAATACGAGCCGCAACGCTAGGACAGGTATCTAAAAGATCTTTCCGTACTTGTTTGCAAAGGGGTTGATCCCACTGTATCTGAGGACAAAACCTTAAAGAATTCAGTGTTTGGACAAACCAATCCCCATGTATTTTAACTTCCACAAGATATGCTTTATCAAAAGAAGTAGGATAAAATTAGGGTATCTGGATCAATAGATCCATCTACCCTAATTTCACCAGTTAACCTAGGTCTTCACCTATTCAAATAGAAGAGTAGATGATTCATCTATTCGATATATAATTTATACTGATCATCCACAAGGAGTTTATTCTTATATATTCTCTTTCTCATTCATTCAAATCTGAATAAGTACTTTTGTATAGTTTTACTTGTATTATGAAAGAACTATGATAATTGAATTTATTTTATTAAGTTTAAAACGATATAATTAGATAGGTACGACAACGATATTGTACGTATTTTAATTAATAGTCTATTAAGTCATAATATTATAGTTACTTATTTAAGGATAAAAATCTTTATTTCAACTGATACGTAGATCATACAACACTTTATTTATAAAGCAATGTTCCCCACTCTCACAGTGTGTTGCTAAGTATCGTTCCATTATCCATTATGGATTATGGAATGCCCAAAGATTGTGCCAGAATTTTTGCTACTAATTTGAATGTACTGTGTATAGAAGAAAAAAAAGCTGTTATTGTCATAGTAGACATTTTGAGTATCCCTATGCCACCAAACCACACAGAGAGGGGAGGTTAAGGTTTCTTTTTATGTTATTGTGACGGAACAAGCCCAAGGCCTATCTGATGTTAAGTGGACCAACCTCTGCATATAACAGATGCATTACGTAATCGACGAATTGCACTGTGCCCGTACACTGAGACGTACAGTTGTTAGGTCTCATGTGCCTGTAATTTTTCTGGCTCTCAAGGACTGCTGCCGGAACACACTGTTAGGTACTTGGCGACAGATTTTCTACTTGAGGGCGGTCGCTAGCCAGGCGGGCATTCGCAAAATGCCCTTATATAGGTTTCGTCATCCAAATATCAAGTACTAATTAAGTTGTGATTACAGTTGTATTATCGAGTGGAGGGCAAGGCTAATGAAAGCTGGGACCTGTAGATCAACTTGTTGATATCTTACGGAAGATTATTACGTAGTTTTGGTAGGTTATTATTGAAGGTCAGCCATGGTATTGTAAAAATCTTGTATAGAATACTGCAGCCATCTCTGGGACGGTTTGGCAAAGTACCAGCTCGAAGCCTTGGTCTCGATAGATAAACGAGCTAAGAGTACCGAGCTCATTGGTGACGATGCGTTGGTGGAGGCTAGACTACAAAGCCTCGAGCATAGACGCAAAGTTGCCGGTTTATCGGTTTTTACAGGCTACACTTCGGAGAGCGTGCGATCGATTTACACAACCTTATTCCCTCTTCTCCTTTTTTTTCATCGGACAACAAGACGCACAGGTACACGGCATCCATATTCGGTCGATATTCCGAAAATACGCACAAAGCGCTTTAAATCTAGTTTTATAATGCGTACGGCTGAATTATGTAACACCCTACCAGCGTCTCTATTTCCCGATATATATAATCTGGAAGTCTTCAAGTACAGAGTAAACAGGTATCTGGTAGGCAAGCATGCTCCACCGTCGACCGCGTCGTCACTTTCCATCAGGTGACACTGCGGTCAAATGCTAACTTATCATAATTTAAAAAAAAATGGTATAATATTAACCATTTAACTTTTGCTTTAGAAAATTAGTATCTACTAAAAATGCACATTCGATTGACATAATTATATAGCTATAAAGAAACTTACTATATCGTTCAGAAGAAGAAGCAATTTTACAAATGTATTACTGGAAATGTTATGATTAATTAGACAAAGTATATTTACTTACGTTGGGTTGTCAAGATTCTGAATATTAATATATAAGTAAGTATATTATTCAATAAATTTACTTACATTTTTCTGTTAGCTTATAGCTGCCTTTGAACACTGTCTCAACTGATAGTAAAGGATGATGTGGTCGAAAACATTATTAAGGCTAACTTAGAATTATTGGCTTTCAAGGACAGCTGATGGAACACACCATTAGGTGCTTGGCGACAGACATTTCTTGAGGTAGCGAATGCCTGTCAGTCTAAGGCAGGCATTTGCAAAATGTCCTACAACCATAAAAAAGATACAAACATCCTTGTAAGAAGATCTCTTTCAATTCAAGGCCAATTATAATTTGAGGACAGTGTTTGATCTGCAAGCTACGGAACCCTGCGCTAAACATTCCAGGGTATGTAGATAACCACTTATTTTTAACATATGAAACCCGTTTCTACATCATTATTGTAAAAGCAAATACACAAAACCTAGGTATTTATAATACCTCGTAAAATACGGCTACGTATTTTTATATGGACAAGTTTAAAATCCGGATTTTCTTGTCTATCTACCACGTTTTATCATATATAGTACCACCAACTTAACTGTGCAGTTCTCGAGGGCGCTACTGGTTAAGGAAATCAACTACAAACTGTCACAATTTGAAGGAATGTTGTAGTTCTTTTTTTTGCCGCCTGAACAGATAAGTTGGTGGGACTGTAACTTGCTACCAGACCGATTATTTGCGCCCTAGAACTTAAAGGGTACCAACTTTTACATCGTTGTATCATGTTTTATACACAGACTCATATTGACCTTTCTTATAAGGACTTTTCTGTTTTGTATCCGGATTGTCCATTGCTGAACACAGCCTCACCCTTCCCCTCAGGAATACATCCTTAGGTGCTTGGCAACATTTTTTTTCTTGACGGTGGTAGCTAACCAGGCAGGCATTTGCTAAATTCCCTACCATCATGCAACCGCTATGAGGTGACAATTAAGTCAAGACAAATAATTATATGAAAAAGATTTTATGTTTACATACTTTTGCATACATTTTTTTATGAGGTTGTGATGGAACAAGCACGATTCCCACGGTCACTAAAATAGGTAAAAAAAATAATTTACCTTCTATAATTTTTGTGTAATCTGAAGTAGAGACGCTTCGTTCGCACTCCGTGTTCGCTTGGTCGTTTGTTTGTACTTGAAAGTTTTTGTTTTGAATGAAGTATAACTACTATAATAGTAGATTTCAATGAAGGAGCACGTTTAATTTCTACCAGTAGTAGATTCCACAGTATGACAGCTTCAACGGCAAATTAATAGTGGTAGAAAGTAGTTTATTTACACGTTGTTGTAGCGTAAAGTATTCTAATGAACATATCGACCTATAATAAGTATGTACTACGAAGCAATGTTATTCAAATAAAAGACACAATTTTGTTTTTCAAGCCCGAGCCCCACCTGATGTTAAGCGTACTAACCTCTGTCTATAACAGATGCATTACGTCCTACGTCTGAACGAATTGCATTGCGCTCGTCACAATGAGACATAATATAGTTGTCAGTCTCATGGGCCTGTAATTTTTAGACTTCAGACTACTGCTGGAACACACTGTTAGGTGCTTGACAGATTTTCTACTAGTGGGTGGTAGCTAGTCAGGCATTCACAAAATGCCCTTCCACCATGCTTTGAAGCTCCAGCCCGTGGCGGGATTCGAACCATGGACCTGCGGCACGGCAGTCCATAGCTATTACCGCTCGGCCATCATTGCTTAAAAAAACATAATATTGGTGGAATGTAAAATAACAAAAGTAACTCAAAAACGGCTTGTACGGTTTTTAAAAACTTTAAATGGGACCACACGGCAAGCATCAGCTATCAAATAAAAAAAGGATTATTAAAATTTGTTCACCCAGACAGAAGATATGAGGTAACAAACATAAAAAAAAAAAAATACCGACGAATTGAATACCTCCTCCTTTTTTTGAAGTCGGTAGATAATAATAATAAATACCAATAAAAGTATGTTAATATCTCTACAAGATATCCTGAGTCTTCGAGAGCACAATCGAGAAACAAAAACCCGATGAGGCAAGATCACCTGTAGATGCTTGTGGAATTGAAACGCGCCTTAAATCTTGCTTATTGATGTGGCGTGTCTGACGTCACATTGCAAATCAACTCAACAGGAAATTTTAGCGCAATGATCACTTTACATAATATATTATAATTTTAGAGTATACTTCCATATTATATTTAAAAATAGATTTCCGAAAAGTAATACATGAGTCTTAAAAAAGTAATAGTTACAAAATCACAAATATACGATAGGAAAATTTAAGTCATGTGCGGGATTCGAACCCGCGTCCATCCACCCCTTGAGCCAGGGTATGCTCTAACCAATTGAGCTAAAGTGACATGACGTCATAACTCAAATCTTTCCTATCGTTCTTTACCCATCGTATTGGGATGGAGTATATTTGTGATTTTGTAATGTAATCCTACGGATTACATTATAGCAGGCGTTATTGCAAACCTAACAATATTAAAATACATGAGTCTGTTATATTATTTAAAATGTGATACAATAAATTCATTACACATATTTTACGAAATTTGCTGTCGAAGATTTGTTGTTATTACATATGGATTTTCGCGAACTAACGCGTGAATGACAAAATTATGACAATAAAATGAGATTTTGATCAAAGTACGAACGGGTTCTACTTAGGAATAATACATTATTTCTTAATTTTCATATTTCAATGGGAACAATGAGAAATAAGTTTACAGTTTGCTCAGTGAATGAGAATATACACGTACACCAAAATAATGACACAACGTGCATATTGTTATTTATTTACAAACAATGTAAGTATAATTACCTTTTAATGCCACGATGATCCATAAAACTGTTGTAAACAAATACTTTATTATTTTTCACATTCATTCACAGCACGAAACATAACAACTGCGTACTTTGATAATATTATGAACACAACAAATAGAATACAAGCCTGAATCTGTTTCCCGCGCGAACTTGGCACGCGTGCGAGTTCTATTTTCAAATCTTCCGACTCGATCAAGGTTTATTTTTCATTTTCTTTTTTGGATGCCAGTACTCAAACCTTTTACGTCACTTATTCCAAAAAGTTTATATTATACGTTTGATAAAATTATTTAATTTATCGCACATCAATTATTTCGCTTAGTTCAAATTCCAGTTTTAGGGCTGTCAAACTTAGTTTATTTTCTTTTCAGGTGGAATTGAATTACTAACTATGCAATGTGTTTTTTAAAGCTAAAGCGATTTATCAGTCTTTGAGATCCTTAAAATTTCTTCAGAAGTAATGTCACTGAACTCACTGATGTCTTCTTTTTTTGAGATATAAATATATAAAGTAAATCCGTAATGTTTTTCTTCCAATTTTCACAATGTCATTTTGTCTTTGCTTAGCGAACTTCACCAGATTCGAACGATATAGTTTGTGACTAATATCGATGGCGGTCCAATAAGTGAAAATATACAAGGTCCATTTCACACGCGAACAGTATAAGCATAGCACCGATCCAAAATTCGACGTTTGAAATTGAATCGTCGTAAAACGCGGCCGCTTGCTGCGCCAGTGGAATCCATACTGACGTAAGAGACATCGTATAGAAGGAATTATGGCTAATCTTGAAGGGCCAACTTTTCTATACACTGTAAGTGTTAATGAAGACAATTTAGCTGTTGTTTACTTCGTGTTCTTCCGCCTTACAAAATAAACAGCGTGTGGTAATTTATGTGTCTGTTTTTGGCACTGTTTATTTATCAGTGTGATTCTTTATAAAGTCGTTGTTATCTATTCTTAATAAAAAATACAATTTCTAAGGTAAAATACAATAACTATATAAATGTTGATTTTTGAATAAAAATCCTTGGGATTATTATCTTTTATTATTTATTTTTGTTAAATATTAAATAGTACCAATTTTAGAAAATATTTTGTCAATGAATATATTTTTTCATATTCAATTTAATAATTAAAATATTAAAAATTATAATAAAAAATCCCAAGGAAAAATAAAAATTATAATTTAAAAATCAACATAAATTTAAATCAATTTAACTAAAATATTATTATCTATTTTATTGAAAAGTAAGTACGTATAGAAGACCTGAATTTTATTCCTAGGAATCCGAAATTGCGTTGGTACCTAATTCTACCAAGAACACAACACGATACCTATTTTTTTTTACTAAACCTAACGATTTAAATATAATTTATTCCATATTTAAATTTGCATATTAGGTTAATTTTAAATAATTTGAAACGTTGGTTTCGCGAGATTATTAATAATTAACAGATTTTAATGATGGGAACATGCAACTAATTAATTTAAATATGTGTTACAATGAGTAGCTTAAATCAGTTTAAAAAAATATTATAATTTTTTGTCAATTTATTTTAACAGATTTTGAAAACTACATTTAATTAAGTTTTTTTTATAAGTAAGTGTTTATTTAAGTTTTTATCCAACTGTCTAAGTGTTGCCCAAATTAATTTTTAAGCTTGAATTCGCACTCTATTTCATACAATTGTTTTAGTAATTTATTGAAGGTATTATTTTGTTAAAATTTTCACTTTTTTTTGCACTTTACTATTTTTATGTATATTTATAAAAATTTATGGAGTATTATAATTATTTTATATAATTGTTGTTTTAATATTTTATTTTTCACTTTTGAACTTATTTTTTTGCACCACACTCATTTTATTTCTATATAATCGTATGAAGAACCGAAACGAACTGGCGTTAAATAGTTCGATTTGATCGATTCGACTATGTTATGCATAGATTGATAATAGTACGGTTCTAAATTTGAATACGATCAAGGATGTCAAAGCCGACTTAATAATAAATGTATCATACGACGAAACATCGTTATTGTCTGACATTGGCGTCGATTTTAGATTGCATACACTAAATATAAAATTATTTAGTTATACTAATTAATAGATTCAGGCCTTACTTTACGGTAATCCATAATTAACACTTACAACCATTTTAATATTGTTAGGTTTGCAATAACGCCTGCTAAGCGGATTACATTACAAACAAATATACGATAGGAAAAATTTAAGTCATATGCGGGATTCGAACCCGAATCCATTCCATCCTAATACGATGGTTAAGGAACGATAGGAGAGATTCGAGTTATGTCGTCATGTCATGTTAGCTCAATTTGTTAGAGCATACCCCGGCTCAAGGGGTGGATGGACGCGGGTTCGAATCCCGCACATGACTTAAATTTTTCCTATCGTAAATTGTGATTATGTAACTTACAACCATTTTAAGGAAACAAAAATTAATATGTTAGAAAAACACTGTACTTTAAAAAATTGTTGACTATAATCCGCCTAATTAAAGGTTTTTTTTTAAAGCTGGTGTTAGTCATGTAGTCCCATTAAAATTTGAGTGAGATATGACGATAAGTATTTGAGTTATCCCAAATAATGAGTTTTTTATATATAAAGCTGGTTGTTTTTGGTAAAAAATAAATTCTAAATACTTACACCAGAATTTTGTATACATATTTGTTTCCCGAGGGTTGCTGGGTTACTTCTTCCTGTGAGTGGAAATGGGTGAGGCGACTAAGGGTTATACGGGAAGGTGGGCAGCAGCGCCTTTTGGGAAAATGCTTCGATTCCCAAGACGTGTGCCAAGCATGTGGATTATGGCAAACCCCTACCTTATTCCTTCCTAAATAAGGATGTGTTTAGCAGTGAACAATCCGGCTGACATAGACCCATGTCTAAATAATAAAAAAATAAAAAATACCGACAGTTGAGTCTGTACTGCCATCAAAACAGACTCATCTGTAGGTTATTTTTTTATGTTATTATGACATAAACACGCTCGAGGCCCACCTGATGTTAAGCGGACTAACCACTGCCTAGAACAGATGTATTTCATCACAAATGACGAATTGCACTGCGCCCGCCACGTTAACACATAGTTGTTAAGTCTCATGTGCCTGCACTGTTGCGGAGGTAATTATGTTTAAGATTGGGTAATCGTTTAGTCCTTTTTTTATTTTTATTTGGATAATGGCAAAACAGACTCAACTGCTCGAAGGCAGGCTTACGAGGTAAAAGTGAATTTATTTTCTGTCATAGAACATTCGTAGAACACAACACATTTATCTATTCGTAGGCAAGGAATTAAGCAGTGTGTGTAAAAGTATTGAAACAGTGATGGCTCAGTGGCATTGACTATGGAACTAACAGTGTGCCGGCAGGAATCCTTGAGAGCCAGTAAAATTACAGACACATGAGACCTAACAACTGTACGTCTCACTGTGACGGGCGCAGTGCAATTCGTCGTTGACGAAATGCATCTGTTATAGGCAGAGTTTAGTCCACTTAACATCAGGGGGGCATCGGGCTTGTTCCCTCACATTTAAAAAAAGGAGGTTTTGTGTGTGAATTGCCATTTTATGGCAATATGGACTCATCTGTCGTAACCAAAGAAGTTAAGGTGGAAGTACTCGTAATAGTAAAGTGGATACTTTGTTTTCATTTTTATAATGGCAGAACGGACTCATCTTTTTAAGTTCTTTTTATGTTCTTAAAAGCAGAATGGGCTCAAGTGATGGTAAGTCATGAAGAGTCAGTCAAAGGACATTCATTGTTGAACAAAGGCCTCCCCTATAGAACGCAACTTTGACCACTATCTCACTAGACAAGTAATTATAAGGGTTTGAGCTGATGTGGTCGAAGATAATAGACCAGGCTTAGAAGTGCCTGGAAACCCGCTGAACCGAAATACATTCTTTGTAACAGCGGGTGCTGATTTAACTTTATTTCAACACTTTTATTACCTATTTATTATTGTAAGCGAAGAACTGTGAGTAGCTGAATTTGGCCTTCGTCACACTAGAACTATAATATATGATAATTGGTATATGATTGTGTCTATTTGTTGCTAATTACCTCCCAAACGGCTGGACAGATTCGTAAAAAACTTATTACACTTATTGTTATGTTTAACGCCTTAATAACGCCTGCTATGCTGATTAGATTAATTTAATAATTTTATTACACATATTTCTTAAGTTCTGAATTGGGCTTAATTTTTATCCCTTGTAGTGTGTAGTTCTCGAGGGAAAGTAATTTAATTATTATTGTTATTTATTATATTTAATTTGTATGTTTTTTTATTGATGATAGGTAATCCTTGACAATAATCTTTGCTGATCGGTTCAGAACGGCTAAGCTATATTTGCTTCTAGTGCTAAATATGATATTGTCAATGGTCGAAATAAATAAGTTAAATAGAGAATTCCATTACCTATACTTTTTGTGCGAGAAAAGTCACGGGCGGAAGAGTGACTTTTATAATACATGACAAAAAGAAGACCAAAGAATAAATTGACTGTTATTGTATAGTAATTCAATTCAGGAAATACTAAGTTTAACTATTCTATTGTCTTATAATTTAATTAATTATATTCGTATTAAAATAACTTAGTTATTTCAATTTTATTTCGCTTAACTATGGCTTATACCTATGAGTCTATTTATTTATTTATTTAGATACACAAAACAAATTACAGTCAATTTCTCATTTACAATAATTATACATATTATACAAATTTTGAGCTGAATTGTAATTCAACATATGTGTATACAGAAAAGTAAAGTGAAATCCGAGACGAAGTAAAAGAAAATACCAATCCGCAAATCAAACTGATATTTTCGGATTAGTGAAACTGACACAATATATAATTAAAATTAACAATAAATAATCAGATTTATTAATAATCCAGATTTAGGCGTATTTAATCCTTGTCTTAGCAGATATGTTAAAACTATAAAAGATCTTCAACCGAAACCAAGTAATTCGGACACAACAGCCAAGTTGTAATTGTGTACGAATTACTTGGTTTCGGTTGAAGATCTTTTATAGTTATAACATATCTGCTAAGACTAGGATTAAAAACGTCTAAATCTGGATTATTTTTTATTAGATCATTATATTGACGAGCCATTCTTACAATAGGATTAAAGTAGGATGTATTATTCTTACGGACTTGAAGAGCAAAGAGATTAGTGACTTTGGCTGTACGTGCTCTATATTTAATATTAAAGGGTATATGAAATAACAGATCGGGGGAATCAATTACAAAATGAATAATTTTATACAGTTATAAAAAGTCGAAATATATCCTGCGCGTTTTAAAGGACTGCAAATTAAATTTTAACAACCTTCGTTCGTAATTTAAGTCAATTTCAATCAATTCAAAGAGTCAATTCTACTTCTCCGATATTTTCTTGGAACAAATTATACGAACACAGTATGTTTGTTTTTAAGTTTCTAACGAATGTGCAAGTTTTCTCTATAGGTTTAGAGAATTTATATTCAACTAGTAATATAAACCATATCAAACATTCTTAAATGAGTTCAAAGAAATAGATATAGTTGCAGTTGCTTATATGTCGTTTCTCGTTTATAAAAATAATCACAAGCATCTGTCTGAACTATCTACAAGTTATTTAATTTATTTTCCGTTAACAAATTTGCACAGAACAATATAAGGTTTTTAAATAAATATTTAAATGTAACTTATGGAAACTTATCGCATCATTTATACCTACTGATTTGACTATATTATCTTCCGTAATTTTGCATATAGCATGCAAAATTGCCGACTATTTCGATTCCAATGTTTATCATATACTATCCTACTGATTTTTTTCCTATGTTTATCATATAATTACTAATTCGATTCCTATGTTTAGTAGCATTATGATTGACTTAGTAAAGAATAGTATAAAGAATAACGCCATCATACAAATATTGGAAGCACCACAGCGCGCAGTCAGACTCCACGCATTCGTGCCGCCACCATCTCAATTCACTCCATGTCGCCATCACTGATTGTGATTTGATGACTGATGACTTAAACAATATCATGACAGTCATACTTTCCTATTGTGAGAGCCTTATTGACCAATGGGACAGATGTGCCAAGCCTTACAGCTCGACAGATCTTTATGATTGTAACTACTTTGACTAGATTAAACTATAATGATACAATTATGACGACAGAAATTAAGAATATGTAAAAATAGTATTTTATTTGACCTACATTGTGTATTTTAAGATGTAATTATTTGACTATGTATGATTTTAATCTATAATTGTATAATTTTTGACGGAAATATATAATTAATGACCATTTTAAATGATTTATTATGCAAAATGAAATATGTACTTTGCCATAAACCTTTTGCCATTCATTGCTGTGAGAGAAATGTAATTGCATTTTGTGAAGTTTTTATCTCAATGAGCAATTTATTGTTTATCATCAGTTTAAATGACAAGATCATCGGGACAATCATCAGCTCGATCTAAAATAGCAATATGAAATTGCTAAATAATAATATAAGGATTAAGGCAACGATCAGTGTGAACAGAGAGATCTCTAAGACAGGCATCAATTCGCATATATCAATATCTTCTTGCTCAGTAAAAATATAAAGACAGTTCAAATCACACAGATATGTAATACGATTACTAAATAAATTATCGTGATAAACGTTGCATGTCAAATATTATTGTATGTCATAGAAATATTAATCACTTAACCATTTCATAAGCTTTTACTGAAATAATGATGGAGGTTAGTATTATTTTTTAATATTGTTTTATACTAAGTGCACTTTGATCAATAATTTATATATAGTATAAGAAACAGTGGTCCCAAAACACTGCCCTGCTGTACTTATGAATGTGTAGTTTTATTGTCATATGTATTTTTCCGTCTTTTATAGTCAATATATTCAATATCTATGCATTGTTCTATGACTCTAAGATAGCTTTTTAGCCAACTATTCGCGTTGTCTCGTATGCTATATATTCCCATTTCATGGAGTAGTAATTTGTGACCCACTAAGATAACACCTTGTTCATAACAAGAAATGTGGCTGTAATTGACTTGAGGCGAAAGGTAAGGTTAGTTGATTTTGTGCATTTAGCAGTTGCTCGCTTTTTTATGCTTGATAGGTTAGCCTTTTGAGCACTATCTCACCTGATAGTAAGTGATGATGTGGTCGAAGATGTTGGTCAGGCTAACCTAGAATTACTAGCTTTCAAGGATAGCTCCCAAAACACACCGTTAGGTGCTTGGCGACAGATTTTCATCTTGAGGGTGGTAACTAGCCAGGCGGGCATTCGCAAAATGCCCTACCACCATGCTGTAACGACTGCCATCGTAAAATAACAACCGGGACCGACGGCTTAACGTGCCCTCCGAAGCACGTCACGCCACTAGCGGTCACCCACCAAGTCATGATCGCGGCGGACGTTGATTTGCTGATCGATTCAGAACGGCTAAGCACGCTTTGAGCGCTCCAAGCTTAGCTATTTATCAAGAAGTACATGAGGTCGAATCAATGGATTGCACGCTGCCGTACTATTATTGCCTGCTCATATTTACGAGCAAACTAAGTTGGTTTTCGACTCAACTAGTAGTTATCTTAGTAGGCGCAAATTGCTTTTACTTTTATATTCCTAATTTTTAACTACTGTTTGAAGAAATGGATGATGAAAAGATTCGTATGAACTTAACATTGAAGCAGTGATGGCTCAGTGGCATTGGCTATGGACTGCCGCGCAGCAGGTCTATGGCTCGAATTCCGCCCAGAGCTTGAGCTTCACCGCATGGTGGAAGGGCATTTTGCGAATGCCCGCCTGGCTACCGACCACCCTCAAGTAGAAAATCTGTCGCCAAGCACCTAACTGTGTGTTCCGGCGGCAGTCCTTGAGAGCCAGTGAAATAACAGGCAAAATGAGACTTAACAGGTATGTCCCAAGGTGATGGGCGCAGTGATGAAATGCATCTGTTATAGGCAGAGGATACCGCTTAACATCAGGTGGGCCTCGCGCTTGTTCCTTTACAATAACATTAAAAAAAAACATTCGTACAAACTTAACATCGAAGCAGTGATGGCTCAGTGGCATTGGCTATGGACTGCCGCGCAGCAGGTCCATGGTGCGAAGGATGTGGTCGAAGGTTTTGACACTAAGCCTTTTAAAACCTTCGACCACAACCTTCAACACCTTTGTGTCTAAAATCTCACCTTCAGGTGAGGCAAATTTAATACCACAAAAAATTGTGCGACATTTTGAAAAATTTGAAGAAATACAAAAAAATTTGTTTAATGGTCCTTGAAAACATTCTTACGAACATAACCGGCCGAAATTTGGTACCTAACGAATTTGATACCCCTTAAAAATGTGTCTGTAAGTAGAAATAGTTCCGGATGTAAATTCAATTCTACTATAACTAACAAAATGCATTTGAAACCATGTTGGCAAACTTCAAGATACATGTTATTTTTTTTTAATGCCTGATAGGTTAGCCTTTGACCACTATCTCGCCTGATGGAAAGTGATGATGTGGTCGAAGATGTTGTTCAGGCTAACATAGAAGTACTGGCTCTCAAGGACAGCTGCCGGAACACACCGTTAGGTGCTTGGCGACAGATTTTCTACTTGTGGGTGGTAGCTAGCCAGGCGGGCATTCGCAAAATGCCCTACCACCATGCTATAACGACTGCCATCCTAAGACAACAACCGGGACCGACGGCTGAACGTGCCCTCCGAAGCACGTGCACGCTCAGTAGTAATGTCACTAGCGGTCACCCATCCAACTGATGACCGCGCGCGACGTTGCTTAACTTTGCTGATCGGTTGAGAACAGCTAAGTAAACTTCGCTACGAGTGCTTCAAAAACATGTTATACAGGATATATTTATTTCATTTATTTTATTTATTTTATTTTTTAACACGCTATATTTTCGCCAAGAAACATGCCTCTAACACCTCGTGTTTGAGTTTTAAAGAAACATGCAAATGACATGTTGCTACTTTTACCAAAACCAAACTCATCTTGTTAATTTTTTTTTTATGTTATTGTTACGGAACAAGCTCGAGGCCCACCTGATGTTAAGTGGACAAACATCTGCCTATAACAGTTGCAATTCATGACAACTCACGAATTGCACTGCGCCAGTCACATTGAGACATAGTTGTAAAGTCTCATTGTGCCTGTTATTTCACTGGCTCTTAAGGACTACTGGCGGAACACACCTTTCGGTGCTTGGCGACAGACTTTCTACTTGAGGGTGGTCGCTAGCCAGGCAAATTTTAGCCAGCCATTCGCAAAATGCCCTTCCACCATGCGGTGAAGCTCAAGCTCTGGGCGGGATTCGAACCCTGGACCTGCTGCGCGGCAGTCCATAGCCATGCCACTGAGCCATCACTGCTTCAGAATTAATTCAGAAAATTTATATTTCTTGATAACTACGCCGTACAATCTTAAATGTATAGTTTTCTAGAAGATTTTGATATTATTGGTAAATACGAATTGGTAAAGGTAAAGCTAGAATTTATAAATTAGAAGAGGTTTTTATCCTAAGCATTTTGATTAGAACACAGTGAAAGCCAAAACTGTTTTCAGAGAAGAGTTCGTTGGGTTCACCCTCAAATAAATATTTAAAAAAATTTAACAAAACAAACCAAATTTTGCATAGTGGAAGGGTATTTTGTGATTGCCCACCTGGCTAGCTACCACCCTCAAGCAGAAAATCTGTCGACGAACACCTAACGGTGTATTCCGGCTGTCTTTGAGAGCCAGTGAAATTACAGGCACATGAGACTTAACAACTATGTCTCAAGGTGACGGGCGCAGTGCAATTCGTCACTTGTGATGAAATGCATCTGTTCGAGGCAGAGGTAAGTCCGCTTAACAACAGGTGGGACTCGAGCTTGTTTCGATAGTAACATACAACTTTGAAAAATACACATGAAGTAATAAAACAAATTTTTCAACCCACTCGCTCGTTACGGGCATTTAAATGCACCGATTTTAGTGTCATAATACGCACTCGTGCTTTTTTTCTCCTTTACCGCACTAGTGTTTTAAATAGAAAAAAAGCAACGTTTCCACACTTCACACCAAGGAGATTGTAGTTTGTTTCGTTCGTTTTTCATATAAAAACAAAACAAATAGTTTTTTACCTACTGAAGTAGAACTTTAGAAGATATTACAAACCTTCTTAATCAGATTATTATTGCATCAAAAAGATCAAGTTTTTTTTTGTTTTTTTTTTATGATATTGTGACGGAATAATACTGAGGCCCACCTGATGTTAAGTGGACTTACCTCTGCCTATAAACCGACGCATTTCGTCAACGACGAATTGCACTGTGCCCGTCACACTGAGACGTCCAGTTGTTAGGTCTCATTAGCCTGTAATTTTTCTGGCTCTCAAGGACTGCTGCCGGAACACACTGTTAGGTGCTTTGGCGACAGATTTTCTACTTGAGGGTGGTCGCTAGCCAGGCGGGCACACAATGCCCTTCCACCATACGGTGAAGCTCAAGCCCGCGGCGGGATTAGGACCATGGACCTGCTGCACGGCAGTCCATAGCCAATGCCACTGAGCCATCACTGCTTCTATAATTTCGTATCGAAATTTCCGTATGCGTTCCTCGCAAGTGTGTTGAAAACCGTAGTTAGAAACTCGTGCTAAAACCTGTCTCGATTGTAATAAACAACTTTGCGCACTTGTTGCATAACAAGCATTAAAATAGTTTTTAAAAACATTTTCTAAAAATAACACTGGCCTACAAAAAAATAATTTTGTTTTGGTGCAGCTCTGTTTGCATCTGTAGTCGGTAAAGTAGGTAATATGACCTACATTGCTGCTACTAGATGTCAGCTGACAGCTCTGGTTTACCTACAATTCTTATTTTAACTTTATAACTGTTTTATTCAAAATCAGTCAATGTCATAACTACTTTCATGACATTAATCGTATAAATATATGATGGCAAGTAAGTTAAGAAGTTGCATTAACGATCCTGATATGTTTTGTTACATATGCGGTGAGTATATAGGGCCTGTTCCATTAACCGCTAAGAACGTAAATTTCGATAATTTTGATCACATTCTGCGTCTGTGGTTGTGATCACGTGATCGTTTGTAACTGTCATCCCCGTTCCATTTTTGGATAAGAACGCTAAGAATGCCACTAAAACTTGCAACTTCTGTCACTTTTGACATTAGATGTAGCGTTTAAGGCGAAAATAACGCCAAGACCCATGTGGAAAACTTTTTGGGAGTGTGATCGTTTTTAGCGTTTTTAGCGAATCTCACTCACATGAAACGCACCCATAATGAAAGATCAACGGAAACCGATTAGTGACACGGTAATTCGCTTGTATTCTGTATACTTCGGTATTGAAATTGGCAAGCTTCTCGTCAACAAGAGCTGATATGAAAAATGTGACAAGTTTTCTCGTGTCGGCTCACAAAATATACCTGACCTGACCTGATTGTGATCAGGTCTAAAATCTTAGGCACCAAAATGAGTGTAGGCCAGTGTAATGAATGACGTAATTAGAAGATACGTTTTTCGAGGGAATCACTCATCGTAGTTGGCCTGCCACAATCTTTACCTTGTTAATAAAGATAAAAGATGACAATGTTTGTATTGCCACCAAGGACGTGGTGTTATTGAAAATCTGAAAATGTTTTAAATAATAAATATGGTAATATTTGCGCTATCACCGACTACTCCATTTTGAAATAATGATAAATATTTGAAAACCTTTAAATAAATGGTGTAGTAAAACATTTAAAAAGTATAATATATAGCTAGTGACAATTCCAATGTACATAAACGCCACGTAAACAAACAAAATACATTTTCTTCAGGTTTTTTCGTTTTACTATCAAGAAAAATTCTCGAGCGTGCGCTTCAAGAGTCAAGACTTCCTGAGGATGCTTCGTGTAAAAGCGAGACGCATCGAAAACTGTTCCGGTTTGGTTACGTGACATTTAAGACGTCACGTCGGCTTAACATGAAAGTTAGGCGGAATTGTCACTAGATAAATTTTATTCGGGTCCCCAAGACCCAGGCCTAGCCGAGTTTGGGCCCACTGATAATATAAAGTGTGCACTACATAAAAATCATATTCTAGATGTATAAAAAATAAAACTGTATTGACTGTTCTTATTGATATAACATATTAATGTAAAATCTAGTTTTTCCTTATTGACTTCTTGTTTTAAGTTAGTGCCAACCGCGTGATGGGTTCATCTGAATACCAGCGTCGAATGTCTATAACACTCGGCATTATGCTGAGATGAGTCCAATTTGACAGATTATGCTTGACCTACAAGTATAATAACTTATCACCTAATAAATATTTTCAAAATTGTCGTAATTGTTATGTATTTGTAGATGTTTTTATGTTATGTATTTTTATTTCTCTGTCTGTATTTTTTATTTCATTTTTCATTTCATTCTCTTGAGATGTCTTTGCACCCAAAGTTAAAAATGACCATTATTTTTTATGTTATTCTGGCCGTAGTGCTCGAGGCCCACCTGATGTTAAGCGGACTAACCTCTGCCTATAACAGATGCATTTCGTCACAAGTCACGAATTGCGCTGCGCCCGTCACCTAGAGACATAGTTATTAAGTCTCATATGCCTATAATTTCACTGGCTCTCAAGGACTGCTGCCGGAACACTCCGTTAGGTGCTTGGCGACAGATTTTCTACTTGAGGGTGGTCGCTAGCCATTCCCAAATTGCCCTTTCACCATGCGGTGAAAGCCCGCGACGGGATTCGAACCATGGACCTGCTGCGTGGCAGTCCATAGCCAATGCCACTGAGCCATCACTGCTTCAAACTGTTGTTAACTTACATGTAGGACATTCATGCAAAACTTCAACGAGTTTGAACACTTGCTATGTAAAATATGATAAAACTAAGTTTGTATGGAAAGAGTTACGAAGACACAGTACTACTTCAATCAAAGGTAGGAAGGACGAGATTTATTAAGGTGAGACTTGACACATGAGACTTAACAACTATGTCTCAAGGTGACGGGCGCAGTGCAATTCGTCACTTGTGATGAAATGCATCTGTTCTAGCCAGAGGTTAGTCCACTTAACATCAGGTGGCCTCGAGCTTGTTCCGTCACAATAACATAAAAAAGATATTATATGTATATTAAAATAAATATTCATAAAATACCTTTTTTTGTATTTATATATATTAATTATTTATTAAGATTTATTCTTTATTAAGACCCAGATTTATCAATAGGATACAGGCGTCATTATTTTTGTGTACAGGACAAACCTTGTTTTTTTTTAAAGTACTTGCGAGAATTACGAAGTATTTAAGTATATAAAATTTGTTTCTACGAATTTCGGAAATCTTTGATATCATTTCTTAGTTGATTTTTAGTAAGTTAGAAGGTTCCACTTACCTCTATAGGTGTTAAAGCCCTAAACAAATAGCAGTTGAGGAGGCCCTCCTTCTCATTGTAGAGTATGTAGAACAGCTCCTCAGGTCTTCCGGGGACTTGGCTGGCCCTGCAGAAATTTAACGATAGAAGACATTTTTATTCAACTTAAATAACTAGGTTGGTGTGAGAGTGTATAAGTTTTTGCATCTTGTGTCAGGGGTTCGATGCCTGGGTTGACTAATAAATGTTCAATACCAATCGGGAGCCTCAAATTACCCCCTGTATATGACAATAGGCTCGCCCTCTATCATCATACCTTAGCATCATCAGCCATGACGTCCAACGTTGAAAAAAACCTCTCCTATTGCAGGGGCTGCCATAATCCCCACGTTAGCTTGTCTTGGGAGATTGCAGAGTAAGATTGCAGTTCTTCAAAAGACGCTGCGTCCCACCTTCTGGCTTTCCCCTTTGTCGTCTCTTACGACTCTATATGAACATATATCACACAAGAAGATATGGGATATCGAATCCCGCACATGACTTAAGAAGCCTTTTACATTATGCAGCCCTCTCACTCGCACTTTTAAAGATAATTTCAAATAGCAACAATATGGTTTATATTTCTTAAAATGTGGTCAATCATTATTTCGCTGCATGCAATTATAGATGTTCTCAACATATTTTTACTTTGTTATATGTTGTGTCCAATTAGAATTAGAGGCCCAAAATTTAAAATAACTAAGTTACGCGTTTTGAATCCCCCATTACAGATATCAAAATGAAAATTAGTAGAGAACATCTATAGTTGCATGCAGCGAAATAACGATTGACCACATTTAAAAAAATATGAACCATATTGTTGCTATTTGAAATTATCTTTAAATGTGCGAGTGAGAGGGCTGCATAATGTAAAAGGCCTCTTAAACATTTTCCTGTCGTATATTTATGATTTTGTGAGATATGGGGTATGTTTTGCAATTCTGCCCATCGCCCCACGCCCCCTATTAAATGGGGCACTGGCAAAATGTGGGTGTTAAGACACCCTTCACATCCCTTTGAGGAATACAGGCGTGGTTTGTGTGAGTATTCTGAAAAAAATCCTTTCTATTTGCTAGAAGAATAATTTAATTTTTTTAAAACTATACCATGAATGGAACCGACTTCAACATTCAAATGTGTGAATTTGTTCAAGTCGGTACCATGTTAGTTCAAAAGTACCTATTATCACTAATGTGCGCATGGTACCGAAGATTTTACACAATTTACACATTTGAAAACGATCCCATTATTTGGTAAAGAAAAATCTATTTTTAATGACCCTTGCTACTTATGAAATCGATTGTCATTTACTGTCAATTACTATATCATCAAGATAAGAAAAGATAACTTTTCAGTTATTGGATCGTAACTAAAAAACTACATGACCGATTTTGATGAAACTTAAATGGGACCACACTGCAAGCATCGGCTTTCAAATAAATGAAGCATCATCAAAATCGGTTCACCAAGTCAAAAGTTTTACGGTAACAAATAAAACAAAAATAAACGTTTCAAGTCTTATTTTTAGTCGGTAAAAATTAAAAAACTTACCGTATAATATCGACAAGTCTATGGACAATCACCGGTTCAAAGTTGCTGTTGTACGCTTTGAGGCAGCCATCTTCAACAGCTATGCTGAGCTGGAAACAAAAGCAACTAAGTACATACTATTATCTAAGCAAGTTTGTTTGCTTCATATAGGTACATACAAAAATGTTTATCGGAGATAGCGCAGAGAGGAAAGATTAAAAAGGATAGTGTAAAGAAGGGATATACGGATGTATGTAAGCCTTTGAGATATATGTCACCGTTTTATTGTACTAACCGTTAGTTTATAATAAATCTAGTGAGCTTATAAACTGTCGATAGATTGTGAATGGAAACTAAAGTTACAATCTAACGTTTAAATATTCGTAAGATTATAAACTGACCATGTCCAGCCGTCAAATTGTAATTATATGGATCAACAACAATTTACCATAGATCTACGAAAGTATTACAGTGGCCATAAGCAAAATACGTAGGTACAGGTTTTTAATGTATTATTTTTTGGCATATGTCTAACTTACCAGATATAGTAGAGCATATGATATATAACATATAACAGACAAAAAATAGTAAATTATCACCAAAATTAAACCCGCATTTTAATGTAATCTTATAACAAAAGTTTTAACATCTCGCTATCCTATAGCAAAATTACTCAAAATAAATCATTGTTAACCCAAAAGTAGTAAATGATCACCAAAAGTAGTATATGAAATTAAATTCTTGTTGCGCATCGCCGGCCGCTGCCACGGCATATAGGTGAAAATGTAATAAAAATGTAATAAATATAATAGTTTTTATTATTTTATTGCTGATATGTAAGCCTGTGACCATAATATCACCTGATGGTAAGTGATGATGTGGTCGAAGGTGTTAACAGGCTTAACCTAAAATTACTGGCTCTCAAGGACAGCTGCCGGAACACACCGTTAGGTACTTGGCGACACATTTTCTACTTGAGTGTGGTAGCTAGTAGTAGGTAATATGGCAGCACAATTTAAAGATATTTTACTCCTAGGAGAGAGATTTCACAATCTGCGACAGCGCTGGAGAATGCCTTTCCGAGCGTTCACCTCCAGGTCCAGTACCTAAAGGATGGTGTTCGGGCTGCGTATTTGGAAAGGGCAAAGCCTTGCCAGAGAATAAAGTAAAACAAAATAAAATGGAAGTAAAACGTGCGAGCCATATTCACATAGTTAGGGGTATAGTAAATCAACCTTTGTTGCGGTCACAATAATCAAACGGGAACAAGGCATACAAAAAAAATGTTACTGTGACGGATCAAGCACGAGGCCCACCTGATGTTAAGCGGACTAACCTCTGCCTGTAACAGATGCATTTCGTCACAAGTCACAAATTGCTCTACGCCCGTCACCTTGACACATAGTTGTTAAGTCTCATATGCCTGCAATTTCACTGGCTCTCAAGGACTACTGCCGGAACACACCGTTAGGTGCTTGGCGACAGATTTTCTACTTGAGAGTGGCAGCTAGCCAGGAGGGATTCGCAAAATGACTTTCCACCATGCGGTGAAGCTAAAGCCCGCGGCGGGCTTCAAACTATGGACCTGCGGCACGGCAGTCCATAGCCAATGCCACTGAGCCATCACTGCTTCAAAATTACCTGGTAACCTCTAACCTAGTAACCTCTGCCTATAACATATGCATTCACCCGAGGCATACAGTTGTTGGATCTCATGTGCCTGTAATTTTACTGGCTCTCAAGTACTGCTGCCGGAATACGCTGTTAGGAGCTTGGCGACAGATTTTTTAATTGACATTTTGCGATTGCCCGTCTGGCTAGCTACCACCCTCAAGTAGAAAATCTATCGCCAAGCACCTAACGGTGTGTTCCGGCAGCTGTCCTTGTGAGTCAGTAATTTTATGCCTGATAGGCTAGCCTTTGACCACTATCTCACCTGATGGTAAGTGACGATGTGGTCGAAGATGTTGTTCAGGCTAACCTAGAACTACTCCCTCTCATTAGAAGGGTTGGTTACCTTGTCCTTGATACCAGTAGTTCTGATCTCCCGGAGTAACCACGGCAGCATGGCATTGGAAAACCTCCTGTCCATCGCTGTGTACCCGAGATACGTCACGGCAGTCAGTTTAGTCTTCATTTTGAACTGAAACAAAATAATTATACAATTTTTTTGAAGCAGTGATGGCTCAGCGGTATTGGCTATGGACTGCCATGCAGCATGTCCATGGTTCAAATCCCGCCGCGGGCTTGAGCTTCAACGCATGGTGGAAGGGCATTTTGCGAATGCCCGCCTGGTTAGCGACCACCCTCAAATAGAAAATCTGTCGCCAAGCACCTAACGGTGTGATCCGGCAGCTGTCCTTGAGAGCCTTGGAGCTCAAGCCCGCGGCGGGATTCGAACCATGGACCTGCATGCACGGCTACATGCTAGTCGGACTCGAGAATTAAAGTAACGAGCTATCAAACTATATTTACTTGTGGTTTTAACAACATACTACGAACTATATACAACACTACAGCTACTACAATAAAATCATTTAGAGAGCCAATAGGTAATTGCAGACTCACAGGCATTCCAAATGCTCTAGCCCACTACCAGTTGACAGCTTGCCCAGCATGCTGGCAGCATTGCCACAATGCTTATG
The DNA here is from genome assembly GCA_963890685.1 of Plagodis pulveraria. Taxonomy (NCBI): domain Eukaryota; kingdom Metazoa; phylum Arthropoda; class Insecta; order Lepidoptera; family Geometridae; genus Plagodis; species Plagodis pulveraria. The sequence continues at coordinate 4,093,341 of OY982977.1, forward strand.
CCACTTATGCGTTGAGCCAAATAGGTGCCAGCATTTCGATCACGTGTCGCATCGGCCAAGCGCTCTGATTAGTTTAAATTTGAATTAATCATATGCCTTTTTGCACCATATATCTTATTATTATTTAAACAAAATAATAGTCTTGCGTAGTCTAATATGGCTTAGTTTGTTTTTAAGGCATAAAGCCTATTTCAGCTTTTGGCAATACTAAAATAACGTTATAAATTATAATTTAATGTGTATTTGCTGTACATACTCATCAATTTATACAAAGTTAGGTATTTAAATCATATCTACAAGAATTACTTTGTGCAACAAGAAACAACTTTTAACTGAAAGGAGGTTGGCAACCTTTTTTTGTACTACGAGAAAAAAGCGCGGCAATTTGTAGTTTGGTTTAAAATTGTTTTTTTATTTAATTGATATTTTAACTGTACGCTTTTAATTAAACTAAATAATTTTAAATATAATATATCCCACCGCTGCGCGTTGGGCTTAAACAAACTCTCGAACAGAAATAGATCGTTTTCTCCCCTCGATGTACAATGTACTATTATTGCACTAGCTATAGTGTTGTATATAGTTCGTAGTATTTTGTTAATAAAGTCATGCCGCCGGAAAAAAAATTATGAATAAAAGTGTGTTTAACATTTCATTTCATAAAACTTGTTAGAAGCAACACTTGCAGTCATATGGAGATAATTATTTATACGTATATATTATAAGTATATAAATCGATTTGATATAAGGCAGGCCTTATTTAATAAAAAAAAATACCATTTTATGTAAGCTTCTCCTTTTTTGCACTTTTATGTTATTGTGACAGAACAAGCTCGAGCCCCACCTGATGTTAATCGGACTAACCTCTCCCTATAACAGATGCATTTCGAATTGCACTGCGCCCGTCAACTTGAAACATAGTTGTCTCATCTGCCTGTAATTTCACTGGCTCTTAAGGGCCGTTAGGTTCTTGGCGAGAGATTTTCTACTTGAGGGTGGTCGCTAGCCTGGCGGGCATTCGCAAAATGCCTTTCACCATGCGGTGAAGCTCAAGCCCCCGGCGGGATTCGAACCATGGACCTGCTGCGCAGCACTCCATAGCCAATGCCACTGAGCCATCACTGCTTCAAAATATTCTAATTTAATATTTGATTTTAGTGGGACAACATTTTTCACTAGATATCTGAACTGTAGTTTACAAGTTAGAGACATAACAGAATTGCCCTTTTAGAACCCTTAAAGAACCGCATTTTTTTTCGACTGGGGTAATAAAACCAGTTTAGGAAGTTTTTTTTACTCGGTTTATCTACTTCATAATGCTGATATTACCTATATATCTGGCGGTTCATAATATAGTGGCTATAATATAGCATAGTGGAATAGGATTTGGCTAATGCTCGACTTGTAAGTACCACCCTCAAGTAGAAGATCTGTCGCCAAGTAACTGCGTTTCCCGACCAGCCCTTGAGAGCCAGAAAAATTACAAGCACATGAGACTTAACCCATTGGCATCGGCGATAATGATAACAATAGAATTTGATTCAAAGTCAAAGTCAAAATCATTTATTCAATTTAGGCGTCTACGACGCTCTTATGAAGGTCAATTACAAATTTTAGTATTGAAATATTCTACATTGTACTGCCACGTTCAGCAAATAAATTGTATAGAGCCACTGCGAGAAGAACGGGCAAGAAACTCGGGGCCATTCTTTTAAACATCTTTTAACAATGTGTTACATACATACTATATAATAGAGTTATTACAATATTTGTTTAAATTATGTAGGTGACAGGCAATAGCTTGGCGGAGGCGGAATTGTCCAGGCATTTTTGTCGTTTATGTAATCAGAAACTGTGTAGTAGGATTTTTTAATCAATATGTTTTTCACATGCAACTTGAATTTCCCTTCTGTGAGCGTTGTAATATGTTTGGGAACTTTATTATAAAACCGCACACAATTACCTAAGAAGGACCTTTTATTTGTCTTTGCTAATCTAAAACCTGGCACCACTATTTTATCTTTATTCCTAGTATTGTAATCGTGATTGTCACTGTTTAATTTAAATTTACTAATATTTTTACGAACATACATAATATTTTCAAATATATACAGACTTGGTAAAGTTAAAATATCAATTTCTTTAAAAAGATCCCTCACAGATTCCCTAGGACCCATTTTATATATGGCTCGAATTGCACGCTTTTGTATGATAAAGATTGTCTCTATCTCAGCAGCAGTTCCCCACAGCAATACGCCATACGACATAATACTGTGGAAGTACGCGAAATAAACTAGCCGAGCAGTAGCTACGTCTGTTAACTGTCTTATCCTAAGAACAGCATAAGCATTCATAACTAAGACATAGTGGTCCTGACGATGCCAACTTATTTAACTGTATGTCCCAGGGTGACAGGCGCAGTGCAGTTCGTCGCTTGTGACGAAGTGCGCCTGATAAAGGCTGAGTTACCACTTTACATTAGGTATTAGCTTCGTGCTTTTTCCGTCACAATCTCATAAAATAAAATACCTGTACCTTTAATATTAGTAATTGATATAAAATAAAACTTAAAAGATACCAATATGCTATATTTTGATCGCATGGTGGAAAGGCATTTTGCGAATACTCGCCTGGGTACCACCCTCAAGTAGAAAATCTGTCGCCAAGCACCTAACAAGGTGCTATGGCAGCAGTCCTTGAGAGCCAGTAAAATTACAGGCACATGAGATTCAACAACTGTATTGCTAGCCGAACGTTATTGGCCGTCCCTTAAATTTATGAATTTCCGATACTTAAAATTATGTTAATATGTACATACTTAAGTACTTTTGATATATTCCTCAAAATTATTATACAAATTTTACTATGGTTGGTCAATAAGACCTAGGTAGGTACTAGTATTTATTTAAAATATGTTTTACTGTCTTTAATTCAGCATTTCCACATAAGAAAGAAACTACCTGTCACCGTTATTAGTGTCGAGCAAGAAACGGTAAAAAAATCAATTTGTTGTATGGGAGCCCCCCTTAATTATTTATTTTATTTTATTTTTAGTATTTGTTGTTATAGCTTCAATAGAAATACATCATCTGAGAAAAAATCAACTGTCTAGCTATCACCGTTCTTGCGACAGACGGACGGAAAAACAGCGAAGTCTCAGTAATAGGGTCCCGTTTTTACCCTTTGGGTACGGAACCATAAAAATACATGTCTGTATGTAAGAACCTACATAATGTGACATAACATGTATTTAGATAATGTTTTTTTAAACTTGTATAAACTTACCATATATATATAGGTAGGTATATTATTAAGTAGAATTAAAGTTATATTTCACTAACACTGATTAGTTCAAATTCTATCATAATTTCAAATAGATCATCATAATATATGAAACAAAATTACATTCACTTTATGTCAAATTCATAACAAGCGCTGTTTTTTGTAAACATGATATCAAAAATCATTGAATGAATCACATTAAGGCATGTAAAATCAATAAAATCACATAATATCACACCTTCTCACTCTTCCTAAGCGTATCAAAACGTAAAATGGGTAAAGAAATTATTTTCTCATTACAAAACAAGTAAAACTAATCGATTCACTGCATTATTATGTCAATTTCATGCCTTTGGTACAAGCACTGATAACATAACACAGCCCGAATGTAAGAAGGAAAACAAAATACTAAAGACAAAAACATGAACAAGGAAATCTAAACGTAAAATTCATCTCTTTTCCACACACTAGTTAGAATGAGGCAGAATACCGAACTACGAACGAAAACTTGGTGTTGAAAAAGCTACCTTCTCAGCGCGGAAAACTTTTGTCGGCGACTGTTTCGGAAAAAACCTTCTAGAAAGAGATGGAAACAAAATCAATGTATTCTTATTTCAACACTGTGAGAGCGCCATCTATTCAAAAGCAGCAGAAACTGTACATAGGTAAGCTAGGTAGGTAGGTAGGACTCGTGTGGTAAGTTCACAACTAATGATATTGATGTCGCAAGTTTAAATATTTCCAAGTAGTTTTTGTAATCGTGTATAGATGTCACTGTAAAAAAGTCTGTTGTATCGGATAATATCTTGTTAAATATATTAATATTTCTTTTACCACGAAATGTAATCCCGCATTTATCTGCTATTAAAATCAGTAGGTAATCTAGCTATATTTCAAATTGTGACTAGCTTAGTTAGGTAGTTAATTTGAAAATACCAAACTGATTTTCTTCTTCAACAAAATTTAGTTAATATCCGCAAAAGTATATAAATCTGTAGTGTATCTAGTATTAATTAAGTTTCGTAACGTACGCAACTAACAGTATCTAGACCTATTCACAGTTGCTAAGGCTTCAATCTTATGCTGCAATTAAATGAAGGTATCAATTAGCCCTGTTACATTACTTACAACTTAAGTATTTACTTATTATTATAACGGAAAGATGTTTGTTTTATTCAAAACTTAACTCCTTAAAATGTCTAGTATAGATACATGAAAATTCCTGGCATTTTGTAACAAGAACCGTGAAGTCCTTTATTCTGTGCCGTGAGCGAAGTCGTGATAAGGCTTCCTAGTTAGTTCACAGATAAACCACGCGATACTAGCGCTCATGAAGAAATAACTGTACAAGCGGGTAGGTCCTTGATTTACACATTGAAAACGATGAGTAATAAAAAATAATTGTGTTTTAAATTCAGTGGCAGTGAGTGCAGTGAAAATGCTAAACTTTAATACTGTGTGATAATAAAACAGATTCTTTAAAAGTGAAATAAGCGTAAAAAGGTAATTTACCTACTGTTATTTGTAATATTTATAAAGCATACCGATAAAGAGGGAGCTATAGTTCTCTGTTTACAAGTATTTATAGCAGTTCCATATTATTTTTTTATATTTTTATTTGGCAATAACGCATGCTATGCGTATTACATTACAAAATTACAAATTTACTACAGGAAAAATTTGTTAAAGTTTTATATTCCCCTGTTGTATATAATTTTGTATGCATGCTCGTATATATATCGATATCGTATGCCTATAAATAATAAAATGCGGTTATATGAGTACTGTACTGTATCAGCCAAATAGTCCACTGCTGAACACAGCCTCCCCCAACATGGGGGGGCTATAATCCCCACGCTTGGCAGGCGGCTTGGGGATCGCAGTGTGAGATATCAGTTCCTCAGAAAGCGCTGCTGCCTACCTTCTGGTATGTTACCATTAGTCGCCTCTTACGACACCCACGGGTGGAGATGGGGGGTGACATTCTAGCCCGGCACCCCACGGGCGTTCTGTTATATGTGTAGATTTTTTATTTTTTTATTATTTTGTGATGTAGCAAACACGAGGTCCACCTGGTGTTAAGCGGTAACTTATGACTAAGTATAACAGATGTAGTTCGTCCCAAGTGCCAAACTGAACTGCGCTCCTCACCCTGAGACATTACTGTGTTTTCACCAGCACCTATACCCTTCAAACCGGAACACGAATATTACTGCTTGGCGGATGAAAATATGGTGGCAGTAGTACTTCCCCGGACGAACTGACACAAAAAGTTCTGCGTATTCTGTGTTAGGAGTATTGCGAGTAGGGTGTTGCTACACATTGGGCATACAATTACAGGGTTTTTATTTTAACATCCTTGATTACCCGAATGGATTTTATCTTCGAATATAATCCCTATGGGGTCCCGGGAGGTATACAATTCCATTGCACCTCCCCAAATCTTCCAGTGGATGTCGTCAGAGCCGATGTAAGGTAAAAAACAAGGAGCAGCGCCTCCTGAAGAACTGCCATCTTATAAACCTCAAGACGCCTGCCAAGCTTGGGCGATGTCGCACTACTTATTATAAAACAAAAAAAAAACTCAAAATGTTTGTTAGGACTAGCAGAAGTTAACCCTAAGAGGGTGTTAGCATTTTACCAATAACCCTATATATTACAAAATTACAAATATACGATAGGAAAAATTTAAGTCATGTGCGGGATTCGAACCCGCGTCCATCGGGATTCGAACCCCTTAAGCCGGCGTATGCTCTAACCAATTGAGCTAACATGACATGGCGTTATAACACAAATCTTTCCTATCGTTATTTAACCATCGTATTGGGATGGAGCGATATCTATAGTAAAACTTACGTTGTACTACAAACAAGACCAATTTTGCAATTGGTTTTATGTTTGTAAATGATGACGCAACCTTATAGTTTAGGTATAAAACCAATTGCAAAATAGGTCTTGTTTGTAGTACAACGTAAGTTTTACTATAGATGTCGCTCCATCCCAATACGTTGGTTTTAAAGAACGATAGGAAAGATTTGAGTTATAACGTCATGTCAGCTCAATTGGTTAGAGCATACCCCGGCTCAAGGGGTGGATGGACGCGGCTTCGAATCCCGCAAATGACTTAAATTTTTCCTATCGTATATTTGTGTTTTGTAACCTTGTATATGTTATAATTTATAAAGACCATAATAATACACAGCTTTCAGAAATGATAGAACAACTCCAATTCACGGACACCTCGACAGTGTCCATCATCACATCGGAAGAAGAGAAGAAGAGCTTCTTCAGGAGGAAGAAGTTGAAGATCAGTGGTTCAAGCTGTGAAGCGGATGTCTCTAATATTGAAAATGAACGGTATGTTTTATATACACCTTAAATTTTTTTTCCATATTTTCCTGATGATCTGCATTGTTGGAGCGTTTGTAGAAGTGTCGCTTTTGAAGGTTGAGGTCTTAGGTTCGTTATTTGGGCTAATGAAACGTATAATATCTAAATTTCAGTTTTATTACTCATTTCGATTAAAACCCGTGACATACATACATACAGACAGACAGTGGAATCTCATGGAATCTCATTACAGTGAATGACACAGCTCAATAAGAAACACGAGTGGTTCAAATATTTGCTAATGTAAGAAATATTATTATGAATTGTAAGATTATATTAGCTGGTAGATTGCCGTTTTTTTTTTTTTTTTTTTATGCCTGATAGGTTAGCCTTTGACCACTATCTCACCTGATGGTAAGTGATGATGTGGTCGAAGATGTTGTTCAGGCTAACCTAGAAGTACTGGCTCTCAAGGACAGCTGCCGGAACACACCGTTAGGTGCTTGGCGACAGATTTTCTACTTGAGGGTGGTAGCTAGCCAGGCGGGCATTCGCAAAATGCCCTACCACCATGCTATAACGACTGTCATCCTAAGACGACAACCGGGACCGACGGCTTAACGTGCCCTCCGAAGCACGGAAACGCTCAGTAGTAATGTCACTAGCGGTCACCCATCCAACTCCTAACCGCGGGCGACGTTGCTTAACTTTGCTGATCGGTTGAGAACAGCTAAGTAAACTTCGCTACGAGCGCTTCCTTACGTCTCCGTGTGTCTATTTTATTTAAATTTGATATATATTCTTTAGCCACAGAATAAAAAGGATTATGGCGTCACGTTCTAAGCCAGTAGAATATAGAAGCATTTGGTATTTTATAGCAGAATTTTTTGGTTTCTTCTGGAGGTATGGCACTTTCGTACATGTCAACAGATTCGCTTTTTATTACAAACATGTTACCTACCTTAAAATATGATATAATATCGTCAGGGGCTATAAATACCCACGTTACGCGAAAAACTCTTTTGGTAGTATGGAATAGGAGACGCGCCTATTGAAATATTTCTAAAATGAAAAACATAAACAATCCAGTGTCTGGAACTGTCTCCGGTTGGTTCAAAACGCTACAATTTTTAGGGTTTCATACTCAAAGGCCAAAACTGAGTCCCAATTAACGACTATATCATCAATATAGGAAAATATTTTTTCTGTTTTTGGAGTGTAAGTAAGTCAAAAACGGCTTGGCCGATTTTGATGAAATATAATTGGGACTACAAGACAATCTTCAGCTTTGAAATAAAAAAAAAGAATTATCAAAATTGGTTCACCCACTTGAAAGTTCTGAAATAACAAAAATAAAAAATACAGATGAGGGGTGGATAGACGCGGGTTCGAATCCCGCAAATGTTTTAAACTTTTCCTCTCGTATATTTGTAATGTAATCCGCATAGCAGGTGATTGAGAGAATTGAGAACCTCTTCACTTTTTTGAAGTAGGTTAAAAATAACAATAATTGTACTTATCCTTTACTGATATTATTTACTGACAAGTAACCTACGTATTATTATTGTACAACTACAATACATACTACTACTAAACAATTATTACTGATAGGCTCATTTCCTCTTAGTTACTACGCTGTTATATTAGTCGGAGTGCTTCGGGATCATTATGTTATACTAACTTTATAGTTTATGCCATACATAATAGGCTTTTATAAGTTTACCAAGCTCCGGAGAGAATAATAGAAAATGTACACGAACTCAAGTACTTTTACTTTCTTCTTTGTACACAGTTACATATATCTAATATTCTACTTGATTGTCTCGCGGTTAAGCCCAGAATGCCGCGTTGTGCCACCGACCATTTTTTTTTTTCCGGAAGTCCCCATCCCACCGCTACCGCCATCGGCCTCTAGAGTCGTTGATGACGAGTCTTCCGTCTGTCAAAGATAATGAACTGAACTGATAATGTGGTTGCCAGTATATAAATTTAAAATAAAAAGTTATTGCAACCAAATAAGAATCGATAAAATTGAATAAAATTACAAACCCTAACACTTTCTTATTGTTTTTGCCTCTGACGATTATCCAATCTGTTGGTTAATGAAGATGTAGTAGACGATGTACAGATAAGAGATAAGACCTTTAATGGAGCTGGAACACGTTCTTTGTGCTCATTTTGCTTTTAATTTTTCTGTCTTTTGAATCTGGTACAAAAATTGGAAGGATTTTAGAGTCGGTATACATACATACGATGTACTATAGCAAGGGGAGAAGGGGTGTTGGGGCATCCCCCAAAGGGGTGGGGGGGGGGGGGGGCTTTTAGTAATAATAATTATTAAAAAAATATGTATACGTACATTGGAAGGACTTAAGAATTGGTATATATACATAAAATTACTATCGGGAGCGGGGAGAGGGTGATATATTCCCCACTGAGGGAGCGAGGCTACAGAAACTTATATAATTTCTTATGAGAAGTTAAGTATTTCTATGACAGGTCCAGCGCTGTGGGTACGCAGCGTTTTAGTCTTCTCGCTACCTCGTTGCAGCCTTCGCGCCTCCGGCTTATAAAAATCACTCTAGGAGTAGGGCAAACAATACTGCTTAGGAAGTGGTTGCCTCGATTCGGATCTGTCATACCATTCGACCTACTCTAAGCCACTTGAATAATTCTTGGTCAGGAATGGTCAGACGAGTATTTTTTTAACCAGTATAGACTATGTCATGTACATATTTGACAGTATAATATAAGCCGTACATCGTTACGCGAACAACGCCAGCTGTAAATTCTGTGACATATTTTTTTTTTATCTGTTGACTGTGCATTATGCGATTAGTCATATGTGTGCAAATTAGCGAACTTCAAATAGTAGAAGTTCAAAATATACAAACAATCAAAGTTAAAATTAAAACTTTGATAATAATATTTCTCTAAAACTATTGATTTCCGTAAGATTAAATTTCGTGTGGTTAATACATTGTGGTGTATATCGGTTCGACTAGCCAAAACTTCCTTACAGATTTCAGTATATTTTTTTATATAAAACACATATGTATAGTATTATTTTGATACTTGGAGTACGTATCATTATAAATGTCATGTTTGACTGGTCATTGCAAACTTAAATTGTATCATAGGCTTGCCAGCGAATACGAAATCAAACAATTCACCGTGGAAATAAAGCTCAAAACTCGTTGTATAGTTGCGATTTCATCAAACACTGCATCTGAAAATTAAAATAATATACCAAATATTACAAAATATAAAAAGGGTTCTATAAAGTCACAAGCTCATTTTTTGTGGTCTGAGTCAATACACCATTTTTGAGTGTAAAAATCGGTTATATAACATTCGTTGTAATCGAGATATTGTAGGCTTTTTATACATAATAAAAGTAGGAATAGTATGTTTATATATAACGTAGGAAATTTAATTAATATGTATTTAATATATATGGGCATAATTAGCATTTGTAGATAATAAGTGTTTTTGATTTGAAAAAGGTGATACGGCAGCTTTTTATCCTACACAAATTATATATATATATATATATAATATAGCCACGAAAACAAAAAAAAAGAAGCTGGCATCGTTGCAATATTTTAATGCTTCGTTGGCAGTATGTTGTTTGCTGCTTCTGTAATCGCGTTTCACATGGCTTTGAGATTCACAGGATGGTTGTATTTTACAAAAAATGTGTATCTGCTAAGTACGTTTTAGTGTGCTTCAGCAAATATCTTAGGTTCAACATGTTACAACAGCTACCATAACATAACCATAACTTACTGACATCTTATATAAATGTAAATAGCCATTATAAAGGTATTTATTAAAATCTTCTAGGTTAGCCTGAACAACATCTTCAACCACATCATCACTTACCATCAGGTGAGATAGTGGTCAAAGGATAACCTTTAAAGCATGAAAAAAAAATATTTATTAAAATAATTACATAAAACGGCTTGCTTCACACATACTTAGTTGTAATTGGCAGAATAAAACCCACGAGATTTTTATTTTGGTTTGTAGGTAATACGCCTTTTTTACGACGTTATGGCACTGGTGATATTCAATTTGTTCATTTTTTAAGCTAAAAATGGTCTCTCCTTTACATCGCCTTCAGCTCAGCTGGTAATAAAGATTTGAGTCTTTTGGAGTGCAAGGACCAACATAACTCATATATATCATATCATAATGTATTATACCACAGACAGACTCATAAACTATATGACTATATATACTATAGAATACGCCCCCAAAACTGCAAGTGTTCAGTAATTTTACCATCCAGCCGCTTCGAGCCTAACGCAATAACCACTTAGTCATTGGAGTAATTTAACCATAGGTTATATTGTTTATGTCGGAAATAGCGTTAATGAGTAAATTCTCATTTTATTTGATACTTACACGTCATGTAACAAGCCCAATAATGAATTCGCATCATTTTAATGTTCTAGGCTACGAATAAATTCGTAGGTTCTAGGTAAAATATTATGAAATTTTACAAAATTATTACGATACCATACCTGCGACTTCGTTCGCGATTGCCGTACTTGCAGACTAATTATTCACATTTGAGCACTGTTTATCTCATATTAAGCAACGTTGTGGTCTACGGTGAAGCATTTTTAGTAAAAATCAGTGGAGCTTTTAACTTTGGATTTGAAAACTCCTGGGTTGTATTTTCCAGAAGACAGTAGTTAAGGGTGAACTGGCCGGCCCGTTCTCCATACAAACGTGGTAGGGTGATCGCTCCCTTTTTTGAGGATAAAGGTCCAAAACAAAGCATAATACCGATTGATCTCATCATTACCTAGGCTTGTATGATGCCGAAATTTTAATAAGATAATTAACTCGAGAGTTATGAGCTTCGAAACATTTTCATATAACATTTTCGAGACTCATAACTTTCAACTTAATTATCTTTTTTATAATTTCGGCATCATACAAGCCTAGATAATGACGAGATCAATCCGTATTATGCTTAATTCGGGACCTAAAATCTCAAAAAAGGGAATGATCACCCTATGGCGTTTGTATGGAGAAGCGACCGGCCAGTTCAACCTTAAGTAATTCAGTTTCTTCACGTTTTGCACAATAAATGTTAAAGCAAAGTACGTTGTGCGATTCTTTGGAATTTTGATTTTAAAACGGCGTCTTTCAATACAAAATAAAATATCTCAAAATGTTTGTTAGGACTAGCAGAAGTCAATCCTAAGAGGTTGTTAGCATTTTACCAATAACCCTGTATATACATATATATTTACACTTAATACTGGTATATACGAAATACTACGCACTAGGTTTATACAACACTACAGCTACTACAATAAAAGCATTTGGACTCCTAGGCAGTCCAAATGCTCTAGCCCACTACCAGTTGGCAGCGTGCCCAGCACGCTGGCAGCATTGCCCCGTTGAATTGCAATGCCTGTTCTTTGAGCCAAATAGGTGCCAGCATTTTGATCACGCGTCGCATCGACCAAGCGCTCTGATAAGTTTTGGGAAATACGATGAGCTCCCGGTCCCCACGGACCCAACGTCTCTACACCAAACGGCTCACATATGTAACCCATACCGAGGTTAGCATACTTGCGCAGCTTGAGTTGCTCCGCCGAAGTAGCTGCGGCGCCAGCCTCACGTTGTTTTCAGAAAGGTGTGACGGCGCTAAAGTGTCTACGCATGTAGCATCCCACACTAAGGGCCTTCCTAACTTCCATGGAACCAGAGTCATGCCGTCAGGTCTTTTACCATCGTCACGCATCAGACCGTTCGGTTCGAGAACAGCTGCAACACTGGCGCTGGTAAAAGTCCGGCGAATGATATCGTTAAGGCTGGCGTGACGGGAAATTCGACCAGCACTTCGAGTGCAGGAGAGGCCATGGTGACCGAGTTGGTCAACTGCAGTACCACACTTGCAGTAATGTGCATGACAACACCTTGCACCCAAGCGTAAACTAATAGCGAGACGAAAAGCGGAAGGATCTAAAGGCTACCAGTTTTGTAAGAAGGAATGGCTTGTAACCAAAGACCAGATTCCCACACAGAAACAGCGAGAATACGAGCACGATCTGCGATACTAGGACACGTATTTAAAAGATCTTTCCGTGCTAGCTCGCATAGGGGCCGATCCCACTGTTTCTGAGATGACAACATTTTTGAGAACTCAGTATTTGGACAAGCCAGTCCCCATGTGGTTTTGGCCTCAGCCAGATATGCTACATCAAAAGAGCCTAATGATGGTGCAAGATTTTTTTCTACTAATTTGTGTGTACTGTGTACAGAAGACAAAAAAGCTGGTAATGCCACACTAGAAATTTTGCGTATCCCTATGCCCCCCAACCTCAGAGGGAGGGAAGCTTGCTCCCAAGCTTATATATACGTAGATTAATAGATAAATGTAATGGCCTTCTATCACAAAAGGATATTATTTACATGTTTTTATACAATATCATTAGCATTGACTGTAAGTTCAGTGTATTCATAACAAGCAATGATGGCCGAGCGGTAATAGCTATGGACTGCCGGCCGCAGGTCTAGTAGAAAGAACAATCCCTCAAGAGAAAACCTGTCGCCAAGCACCTAACGGAATGTTTCGGCAGCAGTCGTTGAGAGCCAGTGAAATTATAGGTACATGAGACTTAACAACTAAGTCTGAAGGTTTTTTTTTTATGCCTGATAGGTTAGCTTTTGACTACTATCTCACCTGATGGTAAGTGATGATATGGTCGAAGATGTTGTTCAGGCTACCCTGGAAGTACTGGCTCTCAAGGACAGCTGCCGGAACACACCGTTAGGTGCTTGGCGGCAGATTTTCTACTTGAGGGTGGTAGCTAGCCAGGCGGGCATTCGCAAAATGCCCTACCACCATGCTATAACGACTGCCATCCTAAGACAACAACCGGGACCGACGGCTTAACGTGCCCTCCGAAGCACGGAGACGCTCAGTAGTAATGTCACTAGCGGTCACCTATCCAACTCATGACCGCGCGCGACGTTGCTTAACTTTGCTGATCGGTTGAGAACAGCTAAGTAAACTTCGCCACGAGCGCTTCAAAAAAATAGACGAGGGAAATTTTGATTTTGTATGGGAGCTATAAGCTATAATGTTATTGTGACGTAACAAGCTCGAGGCCACCCTAACCTCTGCTTACAACAGATGCATTACGTCTCAAGTCACGAACACACTGCGCCCGTCACATTGAGTCATAGTTGTTAAGTCTCATTGTGCTTGTAATTTCACTGTCTCTCAAGGACTGCTGCCGGGACACACCATTAGGTGCTTGGCAACAGATTTTCTACTTGAGGTCGCTAGCCAGGCGGGCATTCGCAAAATGCCCTTCCATGCAGTGAAGCTCAAGCCCGCGGCGGGATTTTCATCATACATTTTGTCTGTAGCGCCAAAACTTCTTTAGATCATAATTAATTTGTGAAATGGTAGGGGAACAAAATGTGTAGGTCCTCCTTAAAATACATTGAGGATTTTCTTCAAACCCGTGTCAAACGATATTTTACTTCATAAGGCCGGACGCCATTGCAATGTTGAACATGTAAAGTCAACACGGGCACAGTCTGCGATGGAAGTCCAACGAGACCACTTTTGTACAAAATACCCTACAATGTAGTCAAAGATTGAACGAACTATAAACAGGGTTATTGGCAAAATGCTAACAACCTCTTAGGGTTGACTTCTGCTAGTCCTAACTTGAAAAGTTAATGATAATGTTTTTCTTGTTATTTTTATTATTTTTCAAATATTTTTATAATTTTCTTTTGTGTTTTTTTTTATGTTTTTGACTGAATAAGCACGAGGGCCACCTGATGTCAAAAGTTTATTGTGCCTGTAATGTATTATTTCATATTTTATATCACTTTGCTCGATGTAAATATTCAAAACTCTATACAAACCACGGCGCAATCCAGTGTTGCCGCGGCAGGCGCTTTTAGCTCGGAAAAAAAAAATCATCTTTAAATGTTTATTAGCACTAGCAGAAGTCAACTCTGAGAGGTTGTTAGCATTTTACCAATAACCCTGTATAAACAGCTGTATAAAAATATGTGACATATTTTTACTTACTTAACACATAAAGTTGCTAATTCATTAGTATGAAACTAAATTAAAAGAAAAGTTAGGTACAAAGCTGCAGGTACATAGGCGTATCCGTCCGGACGGGCTTATTTTACGGGGCGTGCCGTCAGAAGAGATCAGAGCTATAAGTGGCTATGCGTAAGAAAGAGAGACGCTTTGTAGCGGAATATAAATATTAGATACGGTTTTACGAGCTGAAGTACACTTTATTGCTTCGTACCTAAAGTCGCTTATTTATTGGAATGGCTTAGCGGAGTGATCCTTCTGGTCTTTTTCTATTCAGTGGCTAGGTGGAGATGCACCGAGGCACTTATTAGATAATAGTTTGTAATTCTCTTACCACGCGTTGCTGAAGTAGTGACCACGAAATCCAAGAGATGGCGTTAAAAGTTGTCAAGGATAGTTAATAATAAAAATAAAAATAATCTTTTTTTATAAAAAAAAAAAAAGTGCAAATTGATTCGTTCTTAAAAATTAGCTAGTAAATATGATTATTTATTTGTGCAAGAGTATCTTGCACAAATAAATAAATAATACTAGGTTGATCACCCGTGTTTCAGCATACAGCGCTCTTCCCCGTATTTGGACTTATGCTAGCAGGTCTGCTAATATATGTGAATCTTTAATACATTCATTTAACAACCTAATATAAGCTAAGAGAAAAAAATGTATGTTCTTGTTCCTCTTTGTGTGTACTATGAGGGTGTGTGTGTGTGTGAGCTCTAAGAGGGTGTGTATATATGTTCAATATGTATTGATTTACTTTTGATTTGAGTTTGCAATATCTTAGGCGTATCTTATATGAAATCATTGACAATCATCCAAATTTTTATCATTTTGAGCTGTGTATGATTCATAAAATAGGGAAACAAGTATTTTTTTATACCTGAGCTAGCATTTAGAAGAACAATTACTTATCTCTATTCATATATAACTGTTATGGTTGAACAGTCGAAACTTTTGCAGCTTTGAAGATTATGTCTAATCTATTCATTATAAATACTTCATGGTATTGTGTACTTATGGGAATGTTTTACTTATGCGTTGATTCGTTATCATCTTATCAATGTTATCTGTAAGTGTACTGCTCTATCTGATAAGGGTATTGTTAAAGGATCTACTCAGAATGGTATTTTAAAGCACTCGCAACGCAGCTTTCCTAATCGTTTTTAAGGTGATGTCAAATAATATTGAATAGATTCAGGCGTTACTTTGCGGAAATCCATTCTTGTTCCGTCACAATAACATAAAAACATTAAAAAAAACATTTTTTGACATAATAACAACAAATACTTTTAAAATCCTTTAAGAAAACATCAAATTAATCTTTTAATAAAACACTTAAAAAATATAAAAATATATCTAGTGACAATTCTGCTTAATTTTAATAATAAGCTTAATTTTTCAGAAGCGAAACGCGTCGAAAATTCTTCCGGTTTGGCTGCGTGGCGTTTGTGACGTCACCTCGGCTTAGCAGGAAAATTAAGCCGAATTGTCACTAGATATATTTTTTCATTTTTTAAGTGTTTTATTAATATATTAATTTGATGTTTTCTTAAAATATTTTAAAAGTATTTGTTGTTATTATGTCAAGTAATGTTTTTTTTAAATGTTTTTATGTTATTGTGACGGAACAAGTTCGATGCCCACCTGATGTTAAGTGGATTAATCTCTGCCTTTAACAGATGCATTTCTATATTACGAATTGCACTGTGCCCATCACACTGAGACGTACTTGTTAGGTCTCATGTGTCTGTAATTTTACTGGCTCTCGAGGACTACTGCCGGAACACACGGTTAGGTGCTTGGCGACAGATTTTCTACTTGAGGGTGGTCGTTAGCATCGCGACATTCCCAAAATGCCCTTCCACCATGCGGCGAAGCTCAAGCCCGCGGCGGGATTCGAACTATGGACCTGCTGCACGGCAGTCCATAGCCAATGCCACTGAGTCATCACTGCTTCTCAAAAGGCAGGGTTCGAACATTTTTGTATGGAAGCTGGCATATCCACCCGCTGCCATTTTAACTATAGATATAGGACACTTATACAAACAAAAATGTCATATTATATATTATGGTACCCTAAAGTGTTACGTTTCCGATATATTTGGTGGTATATATCTTTATATTAGGACCATGAAAATTAAAATTAGAAATCAGTAAGCTTTTGGTCATTGCGCATTACGTCTAGTACGAATTTCGTCAAGTACCTACGCAATTTGTCCAACATGCATATCGTCCTTTGTCTAGTTTTTTTTTGTCTAGTAGGCATTTTGTCTATACAAAATGCGTAGTATCGAACGCTCATCCAGCACCAAGAATTTCGTTCAGTATGCATTTCCTTAAAATTATTCATAAGTTGAAAATTTTTCGTTTGTCATCTTAAGGTCCTTAGTCCTTAAGGTCATCAAAATTAGGAGCTTGTAGCCGACCAGTACAAAAATCAAACTAATTTTCATTGAAATAAGACTCATATGAGCACAGGCTGCCGCTTGACAGTTACGACAATTGCTCCGTCAGAAATGCAACAATACAATATTTTTAGAATACTTTTCAAATGGACGCCGTTCTTTGATTTCAAAATCACATGTGCAGATTAAAAGTACTAAACGACATTGACGATTTTCTTGACAACATACTTTATATGACATCTTCCTATCCGACGCACAATTGCAGATATAACATTGATTAAAATATATAGATACACCATATGGAGCATTGGCAATATATAAATAAATGAAAAATGTTTCTTCTGATAAGTAAGAGCATAGTATATAGTTATATCTAGTTATAATATATCGTTATAGTTTGTAGTATTTGAGTAAGAGCACAGTTTAAATAGAATGGTTGAGCACCTGATTCCCACACTGGGCTCGAGGCCCGTATTATGATAAGAAGGACTCTTCCGCCGGAGTCGTTACAAACAAATAAATTCGTGCCTTTCATCAAAGTAATTCATAATGACTATGGCAAATTATTCAATAATTATACATGGCAATATTATGTATGTTCGTAAAAATTTGAGTAAATTTAAATTAAACAGTGACACTCACGATTACAATACTAGGAATAAAGATAAAATAGCGGTGCCAGGTTTTAGATTAGCAAAGACAAATAAAAGGTCCTTCTTAGGTAATTGTGTGCGGTTTCATAATAAAGTTCCCGAACATATTACAACACTCACAGTTAGGAAATTCAAGCTGCATGTGAAAAACATATTGATTAAAAAATCCTACTACACAGTTTCTGATTAATTAAACGACAAAAATGCCTGGACAACTCCGCCTCTGCCAAGCTATTGCCTGTCGCCTACATAATATAAAAAATATTGTAATAACTCTATTGTATAGTAAGTATGTAACACATTGTTAAAATATGTTTAAAAGAATGGCCCCGAGTTTCTTGCCCGTTCTCCTCGCAGTGGCTCTATACAATGTATTTGCTGAACGTGGCAGTACAATGTAGAACATTTCAATACTAAAATGTGTAATTGACCTTCATAAGAGCGTCGTAGACGCCTAAATTGAATAAATGATTTTGATTTTGACTTTGACTTATGAGAGAGTGAGTGGAATAAGTTTCTTATTAAACTATATATCTATACAATTCAAAAATGTTATTAAACATTTAGGCTAGCTGTTAAGATGTGTTTGTGTGAGGGTGTGTATGTGTGTGTGTGGGTGTGGGTTAATATGGCGTGGTTTAATGATGTGTGGGTTTAATTTTAATGTTATTGAGGTGGTATTAGAAGGTCTTCAGTATCATGGTAATTTAGTTTAGAAAGAAATTCGACTACGATTTTTTTTACTTCACAAATATGGTTCCGGATTCATTTTGTGACTAAAAACGTGTCGGTATTTTGTCTATAAATTGACATAGTTTTAAAAAAAAAACATCAACAAAACTTTACTCCGTTATTTACAAAATTTAATTTCATAAATCATTTTTAACTCGAGAAGTTTTGGCGCTACAGACAAGGTATACCGAACTGAACCGCAAAGCGTTCGTAGCGAAGTTTGCTTAGCCGTTCGCCACTGTCTTGAGTTGGATGGGTGACCGTTCGTGGCATTACTATTGAGCGTGCACGTCCTACAGAGGGCACGTCGGTTCCGGTTGTTGTTTTAGGATGGCAGTCGTTATAGCATGGTTGTAAGGTGATTTGCCAATGCCCGCCTGACTAGCTACCATCTTGAAGTAGAAAATCTGTTGCCAAGCACCTAACGGTGTGTTCTAGCGCCAGTAATTCTATAGGCTAGCCTGAACAACATCTAAGACCACATCATCACTTACCATCAGGTAAGATAGTGGTTAAAAATCTGTCACCAAGCACCTAACAGGCTCCGGCAGTGTTCCAGCAGCAGTCCTTGAGAGCCAGTAAAATTTCAGGCACATGAGACCTAACAACTGTACGTATCAATGTGACGGGCACATAGCAATTCGTCGTTGACGAAATGCATCAGTTATAGGCAGAGCATAGTCCACTTAATATCAGGTGGAACTCGGGCTTGTTCCGTCACAATAACATAAAAATAAAACCGGCTAAGTGCGAGTGGGACTCGCGCACGAAGGGTTCCGCGCCATTATCTGCAACCAAATTTTGTTTAAAGCTATTAATATACTTAAATCTAAATATACTGAAAACGTTTCAACCTGTGGTCTTTTTAATAACGAGAAATTCACGTTTATTTTACTATTTTATTTATTTTAATTTACCTAATTGTTTATTTTTTAAGTTAATATAGATCTACTTAAATATTCGGTAAATATTTTTTTATATTGTTATGATTGCAATAACGCCTATGCGATATATAACAATATAAAAATTATAAGGTTGCGTCATCATTTACAAGTATAAAACCAATTGCAAAATTGGTCTTGTACAACGTAAGTGGTACTATAGATGTCGCTCCATCCCGATACGATGGTTAATGAACGACAGGAGAGATTCGAGTTATGACGTCATGTCATGTTAGCTCAATTGGTTAGAACATGCCCCAGCTAAAGGGGCGGATGGACGCGGGTTCGAATCCCGCACATGACTTTAATTTTTCCTATCGTATATTTGTAATTTTATAATTCGGTAAATATTTCAAGTTTCTACCTGTTTTCATTATTATTATTTTTAGCAAATAAACGACGAAAACCGTATGGGGGCTCCCTTAATTATTTATTTTATTTTAATTCATTTTATTTACCATACGCCTAAATATTCTGTGAATAATTAAAGCGTCCGTCACCGTTATTAGTATCGAGCAAGAAACGGTAAAAAAATAAAGTTTGTTGTATTGGGGCCCCCCCTTAATTTTTTTTTATTAGTATTTGTTGTTATAGCGGCAATAGAAATACATCGTCTGTGGAAATTGCAACTGTCTAGCTATCGATGTTCTTGAGATACAGCCTGGTGACAGACAGACGGACGGACGAATAGCGAAGTCTTAAGCAATAGGGTCCCGTTATTACCCTTTGGGTACGGAACCCTAAAAAAGATGGTGGTCAAAGGCTAACTATAAATAAAATAAAAGTAGATCGCCTTTAAAGGTCGTAAGGTCGGATTCTACTATGGCTCCTTAATAGCCTTAGGCGACACTGTGACGTCATGGCAAAACTAGTAAGCACTGTATTACGTGGTGTCGTAGTCATGATACAAACTAGTTGACGGATGATGTCGATGATCGTTTCCACAATGATCGGAAATGTAATAAAATGACCTTGTTATTAAAAAGTGACAATTACGCCTCCACTAGACGTACTGGGTTTGCATGTGGATAGTTTACGTGCGAGTCGACAGGCCAGTGAACTGGAAACCATGTTGTCTCAGTATCTTTATTTATAATTTACTAGCTTTCCAGCTGTTGCTCCGGCCACGTTCATTTCGGTTATCGCGCAAAACCATTAACATCTATTTGCGCAGTTAGATGAAAAGTATCCTATGTCATTTCCCGGGTTTCAAACTATTTCTTTACAGAATTTCATTCAAATTGGTCAAGTAGTTTTTAAAACAAAAGATATTAAAACTAAATTTATCTCCATGCTATATTATGGCCTTTTTGAAACTTTCGCGAACTACATTCATACTACACATTTCATACTATAGTTACAGTTTATTTGGAAGTGTTGCTAAGAACTCCTGATAGCTGATGCCCGTTTCACAAACCACCCTCTCTCTTTCACTCATTTTAACACACTACACTCACATGATTCCCTCACATACAGGTAGGTACACTTTAAAACAAATACACACATTCAAACATGCACTGAGTCTTAGAGTACTCACTCCTCAACATACTTTCCCTTATGTGTTTCCATAAATCCATACATTTTGACCTTTAGGCTGCGGAATGGGGGCCCTGGTAACCTGGTTTTAAACCTAACTCAGGAACCAGTCTCTCACACATGACACAACAGAGGTATATGTGCGCCTTCGTCTGTGTCTGATTTGTACTTATATTTCACGGCGATCAAAAACACGGCAAATACATTTTTTCATTACTTATTGCGACTTAGGTCCAGCCTTAAACCATCCAGTGCAGAAGATGGCGGTATCATCCGCACACAGGGCAACCGGTACCTTTGAGTCAGAATTAAAGCGTGGAATATCTGTACCTGAGATATGTCCAGGCTTTATGTACAGCTTTTGTTAACTACACATACCTCAGTTCTACTTTATCAAATGAGGGAGGTTGCGAAGACGAGATTAGAATACGGGGCGCAATTACAAGATCTGCTGTAGAGAGGTTGGAAATGGTTTAAAAAGATACATTTTACTATAATACAATATACGACGACTTACGAACTGTCTAGTCTTTCCAATCTTCCTCTACGGTGTTGAAACCTAATCCGTAAGACTACTGGACCCCCGTAAAATCGACGCTCTAGAGATGTGGCGTTGGAGTTGCCTATTGAAGATCTTGTAGACTGCCTTCTGCAAAAACGTGTATATCCTTAATGAACTTAAAATCAAGACCAGGCTTTATTCAGTTGTTCAACTATGAGTTTTAAAGTACTTCGGGTACATCTCCAAGAATGAAGACTCGATGGAACGATAAGTGGTATAGGGTCAGATAGAAGGGAAGAGAGCTAGAGACAGATCTCCCACTCGCTGGACTGATCTGATCAAAATGGCAACTCAGTCATTCATATCAGATTGCACGCGCAACGCTACCAAACGGCAAAAATGGAGAAGCATTGCCAGATCAATGATCGCCGACAAGAAGACTGATGACGTTGAAGACCCACCATGTGCCACCATCTTAACCATCACGACCACTCTGTCAAGAGTACCCGACTGAGAAGAACACAGCAGAGCCCTGCGGGAATCAGGCTCAGACCGGCTAAATGATTTCTGAAAATAAACTAAACGATTAAAGGTTAAACTTGCACGTCCACTTGCACATCAACTTGCACAATGTAAAGCCAGCATTACCCGTCATTGTTGGCAATTAACGCATTTACAAGTTGTTATAATTATGCCGGCATTATTAACTGAAACCGTTTACCATTATTATTGAACGAACTATTAAGTATTTACCTTTAAACGTAACTAAGTAGTTACCCTCTACAGACAGTGTCAATAGAATTTCCTGTGATACTCTATTTCAACTCTTTCTACATTCAAGGAGTAAATTTTTAAGGTTGTACTGAATATAAAAAAGACACTGGAACTATTTTCCTAAGATGACGCCGCAGAAAAAATAAAAACATAGCTGACAGGTTCACTATGATGGTATTTTTTTTTAATAGCATCAACAGCCTGCCCTTCTCATTTTGTTCTCCATTATGTACGTCAATCGTTGAACAGTTTGGCCATAATCACCACGCTTGGCAGGCGTCTTGGGAATCGCAGTGTTAGTTGGTGGCTCTTCAGTAGGTGCTGCGCTGCCCGTCTTCTGGCATATTTCCCTTTGTCGCCTTTTATGACTACCACAGTTTTTTTTTTTTTTTTTATACCTGATTAGATAGACTTTGGCTACTATATCACCTGATTGTAAGTTATGATATGATCGAAGTTGTTGTTCAGGCTAAACTGGAATTACTGGCTCTCTATGACAGAAGCCGCCGGGACACACCGTTAGATGCTTAGCGATATATTATATATTAAGAGTGGTAGCTTGCTAGGCAGGCATTCTCAAAATGCCGTATCACCGTGCTATAACAACTGCCTTCCTAAGACAACAACCAGGACCGACGGCTTAACGTGCCCTCCGAAGCACGGAAGCGCTCATTAGTTATTCCACTTGCGGTCACCCATCCGCAGCAGACATTACTAATTACTAACTACTAAGCAAACTACGCTACGAGCGCTTCAATGGCTCGGATGGAGGAATGTTAATCTAGATCGCCCCTCCTACGGTTGTTTGTCCCCTACACCGTACACATTACGAGTAAATAATAAGAGTAAATACACTTTTTTTTAATCGATACTGACTTAAGGAATAATATAACTTGTGTGGAAGACGGACCATGTTATGTGAGGTTAGTAGACTTCAGCAAGTTATTTCATACTTTTCAATGTTGGAAGTCGGTGGCGACTAAAAAAAATATTTTCAACACCCTTGCTCGTAAAATGAGCTTTATTATATCGTTCTTAGGGCCAATTATAAACCGAATTATAACACCCTCGTGCATGATAATATTATACACTAGTGCGTTATAGAATTATCCCTACAAAGTTAAGTTAGTACCTAACTGCAAATTATATGCGAGTAAACAGAGCATTTTCAATTTAACCGGGTAATACAGATTTGTAACATCAAAGAGGTTTATATGTAATCAACAATAACAAATTTGCCGCTCGCAAAAAAAAAAAATGTGCCCTATTTTCTATAATTTTCGTATGTCGTTTGTATCGCATTTGTGCAATATATATTTTTTTTCCTCGCAAGGGTGTTGAAAAAGTGCGTATGAAACTCGTGAACAACTTGCTCATTATACACTCGGCTGATGTACGCCCTCGCCTACGGCTCGGACTGCAACACACAGCCTCGTGTATAATGAGCAACTTAGCTAACTTTTATCATAATCTTCTATTAACTATGCAGTTCAATGCCAGCTACCAACTAACAATCTTATCCTATCGTTGAATACCTTTTTCATTCTTTCATTTTCTAAAATTATTATGATTGAAATTTAATATAGTATATAAACTTAGGACCACCTGATGTTAGAAGTCTTTTGTTCCTGTAATTTATTAAATTAATTTTTTAATTACTTTGCTCGATGTAATGAATCAAAAATCTATACTGATAAAAAAATATGAAATAATATATTGCA
Source organism: Plagodis pulveraria (assembly GCA_963890685.1). Taxonomy (NCBI): domain Eukaryota; kingdom Metazoa; phylum Arthropoda; class Insecta; order Lepidoptera; family Geometridae; genus Plagodis; species Plagodis pulveraria. The sequence goes on from OY982977.1 coordinate 4,117,315, forward strand.
CAAGAGACTTTTAACATCAGTTACTTTTCGTGTCTTTTAATACAAAAACGCAAAAAAAACATCTCAAAATGTTTATTAGGAACTTCAAATCATAGAGATGTTTCTAGTTCAGCTTTTGGAACTTCGTAGCTATGAGTGTTTTGGACATTTAATAAAATAATTGAAATAATTGTTTGAACTTTGTTAATGAAAGTTAAAGCATTAAATTGTTTAATAGGTATAAATTAATTTAAAAAGTAAAAATCCCGACTGGGAATTTTTTGTTTATGTTAAATTGTGAATTATGTAAAATTATACAGCTCACTGAAGTGACGAAGAGAAAGAACTAAATCTTTTACCACAGCACTATTTTTGTATCGTCAAAAAGTAGGAACACACGTAATGTCATTTTACTCCGTCTGATTAAAAATCTGGCTATAGGTAATAATTATTCCCACTTTAAAATGTGATAATAATGTAGGAAAATGGATTGTATTATTATTTTAGTCACTGTGAGTAACTGTGTACGTCTATTGGCGTTCAAACGATCTAATACGTCATTTAAAACATCATGGATGCGAGCAATGTAGAAAGTCTACGGTTGTTCCATTGTTGCTATCTGGTAGTGACTGGTTTGAAGCGGTTACGAGCGGTCGTATCCAGTTTCTGAGGTTAACAACCTCGTTTTTTTTGATAAGAATCGCGCGAGTGGGTGTTTTTAGTCGATTTCGTGTCGGTAGTTCGAATCTAATATCGGATTTTTAAGGTTTTTGTAATGATTTAAAAACGTTTTAAATGAAAATTGTATGTGAGTTTACTCCATGGTTTTTGCGCATTTATAATATATCTCTATAAACGCGAGTATTGTCATGTGTAATTGAAATAAAAATGTATTTCACAACCTTGGGTAACTACTTCGTTTCTTGTACTGTAAACTATTCTACGTCACCTTTTATTATTTTCATTGATGGTCTTCTAGCCTTGTCGGTGTCTAATTGTGCCGTTGGAATCTTGAGAACCTGGGTTCGATTCAGGGCTCGGAGAAGTTATTCGCATTTCTAACAGTTTTCAATAGCATTCTGGAGTCTTGCGATATTTTTAGGGTTCCGACCCAACACGTTTAACAACGGTACTTTAATTCTAAGAATCCACTGTCTGTCTGTCAACAGGCTGTACCTACCTATCTCATGAACCATGATAGCAGTTAAAATATGCACAGGTGTCTTTCCGTTGCCGCTATACCACTAACAAATACTAAACATCGGCTAAGTGCGTTTGAACTCGCGCACGTGAATTCTAAAAAAATATTATAGTGTCCAATGTCGTATAAATAATGGTACGGAACCCTTTCCGCCGATTTTTTATATGCTGTCCTCACATATTTATTTAATATGCTTTGAAAAAACAAGTTTATTATGAATTATATAGCGTAGCGATACCCTATCACCTTCATTTATTGAAGCAATCTTAATGTTTTGAAGCAATGATGGCCGAGCGGTAATAGCTATGGACTGTCGTGCCACAGGTCCCTGGTTTCGTTCCCCACCGCCGCGCCGGCTTGAGCTTCACCGCATGGTGGAAGGGCATTTTGCGAATGCCCGCATGGCGACCACCCTAACGGTGTGTTCCGGCAGCGGTCCTTGAGAGCCAGAGAAATTATTAATTATATTAATTTATTAATTATAAGCTTTTGTTAACTTTGATTGCAACTTTTGCAGTTAATTTTAAATCGGTCTTTTCAGTATTTGTTGGTTAAATAAGATGTGTTACATATAAAAATTAGTTACGTAACAATACTAAGTAACTAGTTGAGTTAAAGATATGAAATAAGTAACAAAAATTATCTAAAAATTACAAAATCAATGGCTTTTTAACACAACCTGGCGTCCACATTTGCAGCTGATGTTAAGCGTACCAACCTCTGCCTATAACAGATGCATTGCATCAGAAGCCACGAATTGCACTGCGCTCGTCACATTGAGACATTTTTGTTAAGAAGTCTACCATCCTCAAGTAGAAAATTTGTAGCCAATCACCTAACGCTGTTTTCCGGCAGCTGTACTTGAGAGACTCTAGGTTAGCCTGAACAACATGTTCGAGGCTAACTTCAAAGGCTAACCTATCAAGTATAAAAAAAAATTTAGTGTAAAGTATTTTTTAGTACTTTACTGATGTTGATACAAATTAAATGGGACCAAGTTGTATGTATACTGTACAGTACTGTATCAGAGGGATTGTCCACTGCTGAACACAGCCTCCCCCATTAAGGGAGGATTTACCATGATCTCCACGCTTGGCAGGCGTCTTGGGTATCGCTGTTTAAAATATCAGTTCCTCAGATGGCGCTGCCCACTTTTCGGTCCTTGTATATAAGCGCCTCTTACGGCACCCACAGGTATATAGAAATGAGGGGGTGACATGCTAGCCCGGCACCTCACGGACTAATACTTAGGTTTCAATTAAATATGTATGTATACTTTACAATAAAAACATCAAAACCATTGTATAATTACGGAGTAATCGAGTAAGAAACATACAAAAAATGCATACGCTTGAATTGAGAACCGCCTTTTTTTAATGTCTGTTAAAAATAAACATGTTATCTTATAAAACCGAATTCTACAAGCAGTTGCCCTTTTTGACCGACTTCAAAAAAGGAGGACGTACTGAATCCGACTATATTTTATTTATTTTTGTTGACTCGGTACTTTTAACTGGGTGAACCAATTTTGATGATTCTTTTTTATTTGAAATTCGTGTGGTCTCATTTAAATTTCATCATAATCGGTCAAGCCGTTTTTGAGGTACACTCCAATAACTGTGTTTTCCTATGTTGATGATATAGTCCTTGGCTGTGAATGACAATCGAGCCCATTAGTAGCAAGAGTCACTAAAAGGGTGTTTTTTTTTCCTGAAAATGGAACCGACTTCGACAGTCAAAAATGTGGAATAGCTTGTCGAAGTCGGTACCATGCGCACAATATTTTAATTATAGGTACTACAAAGTATTTCTCAGTTTTGAGTGTTGCAGTCAGTTCCATAATTAGGTAAAAATTTTTTTTTGTATTAGTTTACTTACTCTGACCGTGTAAGGTTTAAGGCACAAGTGGCGTAATAATTCGTTACAGTGAACGCATATTTGTTACGATACCTTAATTTGAACGTTCACAGTTTTATACGTGTAAACATTAAACATGTGTGGAGCCATTGAACCAGCGGTGCAGTAAAGTTCTTTTTTCTAGCTCTAGGTTGAACTCTTCGGTCACTTATCCATACATACGTGGAAGGGTTATGATACTTCCACAATGCTTTTCATATATTTAGTTTTGGGAGTAGTTCAGTTTTATTTCAACACCCTTGCTCGTAAAGTGAGCTTTATTATATCGTTCTTAAGGCCATAAACCGAACTATAACACTCTCGTGTATAATAATGTTATACACTAGTGCGTAATAGAGTTAAAGTAAGTACCTAACGGCAAATTATATGCGAGTAAACAAAGCATTTTCAATTTAAGCGGGTAATTTATCCCTACAAAGTTAATTTAGTACCTAACTGCAAATATTTTTTTTTTTTTTTTTTATGTTATTGTAACGGAACAAGCTCGAGGCCCACCTTTTTTTTTTTTTTTTTTTATGCCTGATAGGTTAGCCTTTGACCACTATCTCACCTGATGGTAAGTGATGATGTGGTCGAAGATGTTGTTCAGGCTAACCTAGAAGTACTGGCTCTCAAGGACAGCTGCCGGAACACACTGTTAGGTGCTTGGCGACAGACTTTCTACTTGAGGGCGGTCGCTAGCCAGGCGGGCATTCGCAAAATGCCCTTCCACCATGCGGTGAAGCTCAAGCTCTGGGCGGGATTCGAACCATGGACCTGCTGCGCGGCAGTCCATAGCCAATGCCACTGAGCCATCACTGCTTCGCTATATGCGAGCAGAGCACTTTCAATTTAACCGGGTACAGATTTGTAACATCAAAGAGGTTTATATGTAATCAACAACCATTAATTTGCCGAGCTCAAAAAAAAAAATGCGCGCTATTTTCCATAATTTTCGTATGTTTTTTCCTCGCAAGGGTGTTGAAAAAGTGCGTATGAAACTCGTGAGCGACTTGCTCATTATTCACTCGGCGGATTTACGCCCTCGCCTACGGCTCGGGCTGCAACACACGGCCTCGTGTATAATGAGCAACTTAACTCATTTGTATCAATTATAATCTTCTATTAACTATGCAGTTCAAAGCCAGCTGCCAACTAACAATCTTATCCTATCGTTGAATACGTTTTTATTTCTTTAATTTTTTTAAATTATTGTTTTTGAAATTTAATATATTATATAAACTTAAGACCACCTGATGTTAAAAGTCTTTTGTGCCTGTAATTTATTATTTTATATTTTTTATTATTTTGCTCGATGTAAATATTCAAAACTATGATAATAAAATGTATGAAATAATATAGTACATGCACAAGAGACTTTTAACATCACGTGGTGTACGTTCATCAACAACAGAACAAGCTCGAGGCCCACCTGATGTTAAGCGGACTAACTTCTGCCTATAACAGATGCATTTTTTTCATCACAATTGACTAATTGCACTGCGCCCTTGAGACATATTTGTTAAGTCTGCCGGAACACACCGTTAGGCGCTTGGCGACAGATTTTCTACTTGAGGGTGGTCGCTAGCCAGGCGAGCATTCGAAAAATGCCCTTCCACATTGCAAAAAGGACTAGCAGTAGTCAACCCTAAGAGGTTAGCATTTTTCCAATATCCCCTACGAATTATTCGTAGAATATATCCCTATATATGCCAAGTAAGGTAAGGGTACCAATCCGCAAATCAAAGTATTATTTACTTTGATTTGCGGATTGGTACCTTATTTTATGTCGTCTCGGAATTTACTGTGCCTTTCTTTATACACGTATGTTGAATATCAATCCAGCTCAAAATTTGTATCACATTTATAATTATTATTGAGAATATTTACATAATGAATAGATTCAGGCGTTACTTTGCGGAAATCCATATTTAATAATAACAAATATTTTTAAAATATTTTAAGAAAACATCAAATTAATATCTTAATAAAACACTTAAAAATGTAAAAATATATCTAGTGACTATTCCGCCTAAATTTCCTGCTAAGCCGACGTACGTCACAAAAGCCACGTAGCTAAACCGGAAGAGTTTTCGACGCGTTTCTATTCTACACGAAGAATCCTTAGGAGGTCTTGACTCAGTTGAGTCACGTCGGCTTAGCAGGAAAATTAGGCGGAATAGTCACTAGATATATTTTTGTATTTTTTAAGTGTTTTATTAAAATATTTTGAAAATATTTGTTATTATGAGATTATATATTTACTGTCATTGGCATTGTGTATCTAAATAAATAAAATAATAAAAAAGAGACATAATTGCAGATCCATGTTTGTATGTTTTTGTTTAGTCGAAGATTATTAAGTATAGTTTTTTTATAGCTTATAGGTAAGCCTTTGACCTCAATCTTATCTAATGGTAAGTAATTACTGATGTGGTCAAAGGTGTTATTAGGCTTTACCTAGAATTACTGGCTGTCAGGAACAGCTGCCGGAACACACCGTTAGGTTCTTGGTGACAGATTTTCTAGGTGAGGTTTGAAACCCGCCATGGACGCAGCGGTTAGTTATTGCCACTTGGCCATTACTGCTTCAATAATAATTTCTTGGTAATATAGTCGAATTTTTAATCAGACGGAGTAAACTGACATATCGAAATGTCACATACAGAAATAAAGTTGCCAACTTCAAATCATAGTGATGTTTCTAGTTCAGTTTTTATGAGCGGAACTATGAGTGTCTTGGACATTTAATAAAATAATTGAAATAATTGTTTGAACTTTGCAACTAAAAGTTAAAGCATTCTTTATTTATTTATTTATTTCAATTGCTTATGTACTAACAGCTTACGCCAACACATACATTAAGCCATCAAGATAGCATCCGGATACAGTAACTTTAATACTAATTTACTTACATAAGTATGACACTCACTATTAAATAACCTATAATTACAATAAAACACATCGACATCTCTGTTCTGAGCAATCAGGGCATTAAGCAAGTTGATAGCTTGTGACGTAGGCGCGTGCTGGGAGGTTTGCGTGTGCACGTGCGACGCTGCGAATAGCTGAGGAACGCTGCACTCGCGCGACTGCCGCTGCCGATCCGGCGCGACCAGGGCCAGGCGAGCCAGTGCACGAGTGCGTTATGTATTTGACCATTAAGAAGCTGATAGAAATGCAATAGTAGAGCACATTTGCGTCTAAAAACTAACGTGTCAATACCTAACATTCCAGACACAAACAGAGAAGGATATAGAAATGGATAATATCCGTATAACTTTTTGTACAAATAGCGAGCAAACTTTCGCTGTACGCGTTCTATCATAATCGTGTATTTTTTCTCGTGTGGATCCCAAATGATTGAGTTGTATTCTAACTTGCTACGTACATAGGCATAGAATAATATAATAATAGCGTTCCTATCCTGAAATCTGGCGGATTGTCGCATAACAAAACCGAGTGATTTAAACGCTTTACTACAAATATTTGTTATATGCTTGTTAAACTTTAATTCGACATCCATTGTAACACCCAAATCGCGGATTTCTTCAACGCGCTCCAGGGAAATATCTGACATGCGGTAGTCGTACCTGATGGGTGTCTGTGATCGTGTGAAAGAAATAGTTTTGCACTTGGAACTATTAAACTCCCGGTGATTACGCTCTCCCCACACGACCACTCTGTCAATATCCCTCTGCAACGCGTCGCAGTCATCAACGCTGTTTACACCCAAGTAAAGTTTGACATCATCAGCGAACATGAGACACTCAGCGGACTTGACAGCTTCCGGCAAATCATTAATCATGATCAGAAACTGTGTTGGGCCCAACGTGCTACCTTGACTGACCCCAGAACAGGTCACATAAGGGTCTGGACATACTGCACACGGCCAGAGAAATAACTGGAAAAAAGTTTCAGCAATTGAGGTGTAAATCCTATAGCTGAAAATTTCATTAGAAGCACATCGTTATCCACGCGATCAAATGCTTTTTTGAAGTCGAAGTATGCTGCATCAACTTGTCTTTTCCGTTCCATTTCAGAGGTTGCATAATCGACAAAATTAATATGATTCGTGACAGTAGATTTGCTAACTCTGAAACCATGCTGGCAGGCAGCTAGCCGGGTTTCAACCTGTCTGGTGATATGACGATTCAGTATTGATTCAAAGACTTTGCCGGGAGCCGACAGTACCGCTATGGGTCTATGGTTTTCAACCTTGACCCCAGAACCATCCTTCGGTATCGGAGTGACACGAGAGACTTTCCAAATATCAGGATACGTTGCTGATTTTAATGCCAAATTAAATATGTATACAAGCGGTGCCATAAATACGGACATGCAATCTTTTAACATAAATGGAGGGATACCATCCGGTCCTGTCGATGAATGAGATTTTAGGCGGCGAATGGCCATCATGACGTCAGACGGGTACACATCATTCAATGCAACCCGCGGAGAACACAGTGTAGTGGCTGCTTTGCGTTCAGCCTCAGCGGCAGATAAGCTAGGTGGTTGTGGTAGAAACACTGACTTAAAGTAAGACGCAAATGCATTTGCAGCTTCAAGACCTGACACAAATTTCCCGTCAAATTCAAAGTCCCTACAAGCTTGCCTTGTACCTTGCTGATTTTTAACGAATGTCCAAAAACTTTTTGGATCCTTTTTTATGTTCCCTTCAGTTTGTCGAATATACGTGTGATACGCTAAGTCTATCAATGCCTTCCCTTTTTGTCTATAGAATTTATACAACTCATGGTTACAATCTAAATTAAACTGTTTAAATAGTTTCAGATGAGCGTACTTTAATTTTAAAGTAGTTATTATTTCTTGTGTAAACCATCTCGGATACTGATATTTCGAATTCCTGTATTTACTTTTCTTAGGTACATGCCGGTCTATACATGTGCGTAGTTCATCATAAAAAGCAGTTGTCGCCACATTAACGTCTGCCGACAAGAGTACATATTCCCAATCTAGCTTACTTATGTCTTCGTACAAGGCGTGGAAATCCGCCCGCCGGAAGTTCCATTCGCTGGACTCGCCACCCGCACCGTCGTCGTCACCGGGGATCGGGCGGGGTCGGGGCGGGCGCACCGGCCGTGCGGAGCGCAAACGTACCTCGAGTGGCGGGTGGTATTTATCCACCTTGTCCTCAACCATGGGGGCCGTGTCGCCACTCACTGTAACCCACTCACTACCTAGATTGCTCAGTACTAGATCCAGTATTCATTTGTTTTACAAGAATAAATTAATTAAAAAAGTAAAAATCCCGACTGGGAATGTTTTGTTAATGTTAAATTGTGGATTATGTAAAATTATACAGCTCACTGAAGTGATGAAGAGAAAGAACTAAATCATTTTACCACAGCACTATCTTTGTATCGTCAAAAAGAAGGAACACCCGTAATGTCACTTTACTCCGTCTGATTAAAAATCTGGCTATAGGTAATAATTATTCCCACTTTAAAATGTGATAATAATGTAGGAAAATGGATTGTATTATTATTTTAGTCACTGTGAGTAACTGTGTACGTCTATTGGCGTTCAAACGATCGAATACGTCATTTAAAACATCATGGATGCGAGTAATGTAGAAAGTCTACGGTTGTTCCATTGTTGCTATCTGGTAGTGACTGGTTTGAAGCGGATACGAGCGGTCGTATCCAGTTTCTGGGGTTAACAACCTCGTTTTTTTGATAAGAATCGCGCGAGTGGGTGTTTTTAGTCGATTTTGTGTCGGTAGTTCGAATCTTATATCGGATTTTTAAGGTTTTTGTAATGATTTACATGTTTTAAATGAAAGTTGTATGTGAGTTTACTCCATGGTTTTTGCGCATTTATAATATATCTGTACAAACGCGAGTATTGTCATGTGTAATTGAAATAAAAATGTATTTCACAACCTTGGGTAAATACTTCGTTTCTTGTACTGTAAACATGTCACTTCTATTTTTATTACTCTCTGTAGCTATTCTGCGTCACCTTTTATTATTTTCATTGATGGTCTTCTAGCCTTGTCGGTGTCTAATTGTGCTTTGGAATCTTGAGAACCTGGGTTCGATTCAGGGCTCGGAGAAGTTATTCTCATTTCTAACAGTTTTCAATAGCAGTCTGGAGTCTTGCGATATTTTTAGGGTTCCGTACCCAAAGGATAAAAACAGAACCCTATTATTAAGACTCCACTGTCCATCTGTCTGTTTGTACCTATCTCATGAACTGTGATAGCAGTTAAAATTTGCACAGATGTCTTTCTGTTGCCGCTATACTAACAAATAATAAAAATCGGATAAGTGCGACTGAAGTCTCGCACGTGAAAACTAAAAAGTAGTAGTATATAGTGTCTAATGTCGTATAAATAATAGTACGGAACCCTTCCCGAATTTTTAGACCCTTTTTTTTTATGCGTTATAGGTTAGCCTTTGACTACAATCTCACCTGATGGTAAGTGATGATGTGGTCAAAGATGTTGTACAGGCTAACCTAGAAGTACTGGCTCTCAAGGACAGCTGCCGGAACACACCGTTGGGTGCTTGGCGACAGATTTTCTACTTGAGGGTGGTAGCTAGCCAGGCGGGCATTCGCAAAATGCCCTACCACCATGCTATAACGACTGCCATCGTAAGATAACAACCGGGACCGACGGCTTAACGTGCCCTCCGAAGCACGGAAGCGCGTAGTAGTAATGTCACTAGCGGTCACCCATCCAACTCATGACCGAGGGCGACGTTGCTTAACTTTCCTGATCGGTTAAGAACAGCTAAGTAAACTTCGCTACGAGCGCTTCAAAATACAATAAATAAAATACTTATTCAATGTTTTCTAAAAAAATAAGTTTATCATGTATTATATAGCGTAGCGATAGAGTAACACCTGCATTTATTAATTAGGTATAAGCTTTTTGTTAGTTTTGATTGCAATTTGCAGTTAATTTTAAATCGATATTTTCAGCATTTGTTAGTTAAATAGGATGTGTTACATAATAAAATTTGTTACGTAGTAATACTAAGTAACTAGTTGAGTTAAAGATATGAAATAAGTTACAAAAACAATCTAAAAATTACTACTATAATGGCCTCCAATTTTTTTATAAAATAATTGTATTGACTTTACGGTGCAAAAAATATTTTTTGCTATTTTTCTCCTCCTTCTTTGCTATGGTTTTTTTTAATGTAATTGTGACGGAACAAGCTCGAGGCCTACCTGATGTTAAGCGGACTAACCTCTGCCTATAACAGATGCATTTCATCACAAGTCACGAATTGCACTGCGCCCGTCACCTTGAGACATAGTTGTTAAGTCTCATGTGCCTGTAATTTCACTGGCTCTCAAGGACTACTGCCGGAACACACCGTTACGTGCTTGGCGACAGATTTCCTACTTGAGGGTGGTAGCTAGCCAGGCGCGCAATCGCAAAATGCCCTTCCACCATGCAGAAGTATTAGGTAAAGTACTATATCACATTGTCCAAGGGGGTGTTTGCCATAATCTCCACGCTTGGCAGGCGTCTTGGGATCGCAGTTTAGGATACAGTTCCTGAGAAAGCGCTGCTTTACCTTTCGGTATTTTACCAATAGTTGCCGTTTTATTTAGGGTATTGAACTTTTTTTTTTCGCTCCCATGCCAGCCCGCTGTTATCATTTAGAGCTCACTGAGTAGGTACAGAAGAAAATTAAATGTTTTATGTATTTATAGACACTATATTAGTTTCCCCGTGGGCCGGGTTAGAATTGCACCTCTCCATATCTTCCCGTGGGTGTCGTAAGAGGCGACTAAGGGAAAAATACTGGAAGCTGAGCAGCAGCTCCTTCTAAAGAACTGCGATCCCAAAGACGCCTGCAAAGTGAGGGGATTATGGCAAATACCCCTTTATAAGGAGGCTGTGTTCAGCAGTGGACTATCCAGCTGATTCAATATGCATATAAAACTAATATTTTTTGTTTTTTATAACACTGAACTTACTTTTAACACTGATAAGCATAGAAAACTAACTTGATGAAGTCGGTATCATGCTGAATTTAAATTACCTATTCTGAGCACCCAATTTCATTGTGCGACTTTCATCATAACTCAAACTAACTTTTCAGTGTCAAAAGTCGATTTAGTTCTTTATTATAAAAATAATTTTACGCTTTTAATTTAGTTTGTATGCTATTGTGACGGAACAAGTTCTAGGCCCACCCGATGCTAAGCGGACTAACCTCTGCCTATAACAGATGCATTTCATCACAAGTCACGAATCGCACTGCGCCCGTCACCTTGAGACATTTTTGCCAAGAAGTCTCATGTGCCTGTAATTTCACTGGCTCTCAAGTTAGGTGCTTGGCGACAGATTTTCTACTTGAGGATGGTCGCTAGCCAGGCGGGCATTCGCAAAATGCCCTACCACCATGCGGTGAAGCTCAAGCCCGCGGCGGGATTCGAATCATGGACCTGAAAATACTGCTTACAAAATTGATTTTGTACTCACTCTCAATACTGGTTTAGAGGTTACCAAGAGATCAGCAGGAGTTGCAAATACCATACCAATGAGGTAAATTTTTCAGAAGCGAAGTTTTCTTAGCTGATCTTAACCGATCAGCAAAGTTAAGCAAGGTCCGCCGCAGTCATGAGTTGGATGGGTGACCGCTAGTGATATTACTACTGAGCGCCTCCGTCCTTCGGAGGGCACGTTAAGCTGTCGGTCCCGGTCTTGGGATGGCAATCGTTATAGCATGGTGGTAGGGCATCTTGCGCGTGCCCGCCTGGCCTGCTACCATCCTCAAGTAGAAACTTAGAACTATCTTAAGAACTTATACTTAGGTTTCAATTATTATTGTATGAATACTTTACAAAAAAAAAACAAAATCATTCTATAATTACGTAACCGCCTTTTATTGAAGTCAGTTAAAAATAAACAACTTATCGTTAAGAGCCATTTCACAAAATCACGCTACTGAAGTTTAGGTAAATGCCAGCGCATCGCTTACACAAGCGAAAGAAGTGACGACGGAATAGCGTGACTGTGAGTAACATATTTTGATACTAGTACTCATTAATAAAGAAATTTAAGTTGCGAATTTAAAAATTGTGTGATTGGCATGAGTAAATAATCAATTTCTTGTCGATTACTTGCTAATGTTATAGAAAAGAAGGAGGCATGTACATTAAATAGTCAACCTGCATCGTGAATCTTTTATTTAAATTTCATCCTTGATGAATAAAAAATAGATATGTTTGAATCATTTATTGTAACAAAAAATTTAAATAATTAAAAAATTATACGGCTTAAAATTATATAAATATTTGATGTAACCACATTGATTAAAAGCTGCAGACTGAAAGCTCTTTCTTTTAAATTTTCCAAAAATTGCTGTTTTCCTCGTTCACACTCTTCAGTATCTATATCCAGTCGTTAACACTGTCTGTCATAATGACCATGCATAGGATTGAGGTTTATTTTTCTGTGCATCCGGAAAACAACTTAGTACCAACCACAAACGTCCCATGACGTTTTTGGTTTTCCATTACTTTAACATGTCACCCTCATATTCCCATACTATAATATATCACCTACACCATTAAAAAAATATCATTTTCATCCATTTAGTTTGAGTAGACCAAACAGCGAAATGTAAATATATATTTACAGATTTTGAGGTTTTTTTGTTTTTAAATCGAATATCTTTGATGCAATCTATAATCAACATATATATACTTCCGAAATCAGATTGAAGACGTTCTGAAAAAAGGCCAGGTCAAAAGTACCCTTAACCGACGCTTATGTATGAAAGGATTGATGAGTATAGATGAAGCGAAAGAGATATGTCAGGATCGTAGTAAGTGGAAATCCGTGGTCTCTGCCTACCCCTACGGGAAAGAGGCGTGATTTTATGTATGTATGTATATACTTCTTGGTACCAATGCAATCCTCACTGTATACTCTTATGCTCACTATTTCCTCTATAGAAAATAAATGATAATACACCTTTTTATACAAAAAAATACTGGAAATGGGGTTTGAACACACGACAAAAATGGTGGGAAATAGTAATTTAATTGCTATTTCTATTTTTTCGTAACTAACTCACCTAGAACTTCGATCTTCTTTTAATATGATAATTTACTATTGTCCTTTAGCCACGAATTGTTACAGATTTTTACGCCAAATATTTTAAAGTAACAAAATTAAAACAACCCAATTGTTTTAAGAACTTTGGCGGGAAAACTGTATTGGAGAGCAATTATTTTTTCTGAAAAACTATACCACCTACGGCTCTGGTCCTTCTTTGATATTATTATTTACATGTAATTTATACACCTGTATTATTTCAGATTTTTTGGTTTAGAAGTTTAAAATTAGTTACGAGATTATTTAATACGCAAATTTGCATCGGTAAGTGTTTGCGTTGCAAAATATATCGAGTGAAAAATGACTTATACATATGCAAAAATGCGGTTTTCTAGATTTATAACTGTTGAAGTAGGTACGATATTAATATGAAATGACGCAATATTTTGGGGCCAAAATGTAATTTGTGCTGGTTTCAGATTTCATCAAAATATTCAATATACTTCCTACTTCATACGTTATCTCAGAAAAATATGGATTTTTTCTTGTATGGGCAAGGATGCATCCTTTTGAAAACCATTTGGATTATGAAAGTCGGACTTACGCAGATTTATGGTAAATTTGTAAATACGACTATCGACCGCTAACTGGTATCCCGGTTTGTACAAATGATGAAAAAGCCAGGAGGCCGGTTTGTACAAATTTTCAATAGAAGGTAGTTTAATTTCCAGCTGAAGTTATCGCTGTGTTCACTTATAGACATTAACTAAATCCAAAAATATTGGAAATCAATTATTCGCCTGTCATCTAATCCTCCTAAAACAAAAGTTATAGTGAGTTACTAATTTAAACTAGAATAATATAAAAACTAGCAGACCAAAAAGAAGAAGTCAACCCGGTGAGGTTGTTAGCATTTTTCCAATAACGCTGTATAAGGCTGCATAATTGTGACTATTCCTTTTTTTAACACAATGGATGAACAGAAACTAAAGATGTAGTTACTTAACAAGACAACAATACTTATATTATGGACAACAAAAATAAAGTATAGTTTGTTACTTAAAAAAAATATCGACATGATCAAAACTCTGTGGTCGCACTATAAACTTGCATCTAAGCGTTCCGCGTACGAGACGTCAGAGCAAGGAAAACGAACACAGGTCCTACCTCGATGGGCGCTCGCGCGGTACTGATGGCCTCGCGCTTGTACATTTCAATTTATGTGCATTTCGAGTTATGTTAAATATTTTTTCTTGTCTAACAAAACAGAGTTAATATCACAATTTATTAAAGATCAGATTAATTAAAGAATGAACTTTCTTTTTATATAATATCTGTTTGGAATTACACTTTATTAAACGCAATATATGGTGGTAAACTGCTGATATAATTCGTGGAAATTGGCGCAAGATCTGTATTTTTTTTTCTACTATGACGATTAATAATCGATATTCTAGTACACTATGTGTCAACAGGATTATATGCCTGATGCACAGTTTTTTTTTTTAGTTAATTTGATGAATCTTTATACAAGAGATATAACTCTGAAGTTGGCTATGTGTACTTTAATTCGTAAAACAAGGTGCGGGAGATTGGTCAATACAAAATAATTAATGTTATGTTTGTAAATCTGGTACATTAACTGAAAAGAGAACAGATGATTCTATTTTTATCAATTATTAAACAACTTGTAGATATTTCCTATGATAGTAAATTAAGCGCTTAAAATCTTCGTATACCGCATTAAAATGTGAAATGCCTCTTAAAGCCGAATTCGAAAAACAGTTGCCCACTTTTTTATATTAGTTTACTTACTCCGGCCGTGTAAGATTTAAGGCACAAGCGGCGTAAAAATTCGTTACAGTGAACGCAGTTTTGTTACGGTACCTTAATTTGAACGTTTACAGTTTTATACGTGTAAACATTAAACATGTGTGGAGCCATTGAACCAGCGGTGCAGTGAAAAGTGTTCTTTTTAGCTTAAAGGTTGAACTCTTCGGTCACTTATCCATACATACGTCGAAGGGTTACGATACTTCCACAATGCTTTTCATATATTTAGTTTTGGGAGTAGTTCAGTTTTTTTTCAACACCCTTGCTTGTAAAGTGAGCTTTATTATTTCGTTCTTAAGGCTATAAACCGAACTATAACACCCTTGTGTATAATAATATTATAAACTAGTGCGTAATAGAGTTAAAGTTAGTACCTAACGGCAAATTATATGCGAGTAAACAGAGCCTTTTCAATTTAACCGGGTAATACAGATTTGTAACATCAAAGAGGTTTATATGCAATCAACGAATACACATTTACCGCACGCAAAAAAAAACTTGCGCCCTATTTTCCATAACTTTCGTATGTTGTTTGTATCGCATTTGTGCAATACCTATATATTTTTTTCCTCGCAATGGTGTTGAAAAAGTGGGTATGAAACTCGTGAGCAACTTGCTCATTATACACGAGGCTGTGTGTTGCAGCCCGAGCCTTGGGCGAGGGCGTAAATCAGAGTCGAGAGCCGAAACTAAGCTCACTTGTATCATAGTCTACTAATATCTATATTTTATCACTATTTTCAACAAAAGTTTACCAAGCATTTACCATTGAACCACCAGTATATACGTTTTTCAGTAAACTAACAATAACTGAAAAACTACTATTTTGATAATACTTATATGACACTAATTTGGAGTTGTACCCTAACAAAAATAATCATGAAAATCATTTTATAAGTGGTTGACTCATCGCGTCGAATTGAGAACGTCCTGCGTTTTCTTTTATAAAAATAACGGCCAAGTGCGAGTGGGACTCGCGCACGAAGGGTTCCGTACCATTATCTGTAACCTAATCTTGCAAGTAACAAACACTTTTCGCAGTGTCCGATTGAGCTGGGTAGGCACGGCGAAAACCTCTTTTATTGTATGGGAGCCCCTTAATTATTTATTTTATTTTTATTAATTATATTTAAAGAGAATATAAAACTAAATATTCTTTGAACAGTTAAAACGTCTACCTGTCACCGTTATTAGTATCGAGCAAGAAACGGTTAAAAAATCAAGTTTGTTGTATGGGAGCCCCCTTATTTTAAGTATTTGTTGTTATACCGGCAATAGAAATACATCATCTGTGAAAATATAAATTACTGTCTAGCTATCACCATTCTTGAGATACAGCCTTGGTGATAGACGGACGGACGGACCGACAGCGAAGTCTCAGTAATAGGGTCCCGTTTTTACCCTTTGGGTACGGAAACCTAAAAATCAATTATAAAAAGTTAATAACCTAGGATAGGTAATTTTTTTTTATGTTATTGTGACGGAACAAGCTCGAGGCCCACCTGATGTTGAGTGTACTAACCTCTGCCTATAACAGACGCATTTCGTCAACGACGAATTGCATTGTGACCGTCACACTGAGACGTCCAGTTGTTAGGTCTCATTAGCCTGTAATTTTTCTGGCTCTCAAGGACTGCTGCCGGAACACACCGTTAGGTGCTTGGTGACAGATTTTCTACTTGCGGGTGGTCGCTAGCCAGGCGAGCATTCCCAAAATGCCCTTCCACCATGCGGTGAAGCTCAAGCTCTGGGCGGGATTCGAACCATGGACCTGCTGCGCAGCAGTCCATAGCCAATGCCACTGAGCCATCACTGCTTGTAATAATATATTATCTATATCATATCGTTAGTAATTATATCTATATTAATGAAATATCTGTTTTCGCTGTATTTATGGCCCGCCTGTGTTAGGACTATGGTTGTAATTATTGCATTTCACGAACGCGCGTGAAACTTGTTCGAGTTTGTTCGTGTAGTAACGGGCTGCGTTACAGCAAGGCATTGAACAAAACTAAATTATCAGTTAGTGAATAGATTCAGGCGTTACTTTGCGGAATTGCAATATTGAATAATAACAAATATTTAAAGAAAACATTAAATTAATATCTTAGTAAAACACTTTAAAATATAAAAAATATATCTAGTGACAATTCCACCTAATTTTCATGTTAAGCCGACTTGACGTCACAAACGCCACGCAGCCAAACCGAAAGAGTTTTCGACCCGTTCCGCTTCTACACGAAGCATCCTCAGGAGGTCTTGACTCTTCGAGCGCACGATCGGAACTACCGAATTGTCATCGTGCCATAGATCGTACGCTCGAAGTGTCACAAGATACATTTTTTATATTATGTAGTGTTTTACTCAAATATTCATCTTATGTTTTCTTAAAATATTGTTTAAATGATTGTTATTATAAAATTGTCCGTGTTGTCGTGCAATTCCACAACCTACCGTAGTATATTATATATTATAGGCTTTTAACGACACTATGTCAGAGAAAATTTGGCCTAACTCCTTTTCCCTTATTTGATCCAAATTATTTTTCCCTAATTTGATCATAATCCTTTTTCCCTAATTTGGTCAAATTCGGATAACCTTAAATGTCAAAGTCAAAAGTAATAGGATGTGATAGTGTTGTAATAGGAAGTTCCTTTTTAATGTAATCAGTGACTTTAAAATATGTGAGTTCCATTTTCTTTATGTTATTGTGACGGAAAAAGCTCGGGGTCCACCTGATGTTAAGCGGTCTAACCTCTGCCTCTAACAGTTGCATTTCGTTTCAAGTCACGAATTGCACTGCGCTCGTCACCTTGATACATAGTTGTTAAGTCTCATGTGCCTGTAATTTCACTGGCTCTCAAGGACTGCTGCCGGAACACACCGTTAGGTGCTTCGCGACAGATTTTCTACTTGAGGGTGGTCGCTAGCCAGGCGGGTATTCGCAATATGTCCCTCCACCATGCGTGTAGTATATTATTTATTATAGCCTTTTAACGACATTATGTCAGAGAAAATTTGGCCTAAATCCTTATTCCCTAATTTGATCAAAATCCTCTTTCCCTAATTTGATCAAAATCCTTTTTCCCTAATTTGGTCAAATTCGGATAACCTTAAATGTCAAAGTCAAAAGTAATAGGATGTGATAGTGTTGTAATACGAAGTTCCTTTTTAATGTAATCAGTGACTTTAAAATATGTGAGTTCCATTTTCTTTATGTTATTGTGACGGAAAAAGCTCGGGGTCCACCTGATGTTAAGCGGTCTAACCTCTGCCTCTAACAGTTGCATTTCGTTTCAAGTCACGAATTGCACTGCGCTCGTCACCTTGATACATAGTTGTTAAGTCTCATGTGCCTGTAATTTTACTGGCTCTCAAGGACTGCTGCCGGAACACACCGTTAGGTGCTTCGCGACAGATTTTCTACTTGAGGGTGGTCGCTAGCCAGGCGGGTATTCGCAATATGTCCCTCCACCTTGCGGTGAAGCTCAAGCCCGCGGTGGGATTCGAACCATAGAGCTGCTGCGCGGCAGTCCATAGGTAATGCCACTGAGCCATCACTGTTTCATAAAAGTGAAGTAACTGTTGATTAATCTATACATTGCTGAAGTATCACCAATCGATTAAAATCTTGGTTTGTAATTGCGAATTTTCTTAGCATGCGAGTATACTTAGACTTAAAACTCTATGGGCCACCAATTGAAACAATAGATTACTGCAATGATTTATGTACTAATTTTTATATTATATTCTCAATAATTACCGTCACGAATTATCAAGAATAGTCTTTGCTTTCTTATGGATTTGACCATCAAAATTTTCCAACAAATACTAAAAAAGCTAAAGCAAAAGTCGGAGCAGTGATGGCTCAGTGGCATTGGCTATGGACTGCCGTGCAGCAGGTCCATGGTTCGAACCCCGTCGCGGGCTTGAGCTTCACCACATGGTGGAAGAGCATTTTGTGAATGCCCGGGCTAGCGACCACCCTCAAGTAGAAAATCTGTCGCCAAGCACCTAATAGTGTGTCCAAGCAGCAGGCCTTGAGAGATAGAAAAAATTACAGGCTAATGAGACCTAACAACTGGACGTCTCAGTGTGACGGGCACAGTGCGATTCGTCGTTGACGAAATGCGTCTGTTATAGGCAGAGGTTAGTCCACTTAACATCAGGTGGGCCTCGGGCTTGTTCCGTCACAATAACATCTTTTATAATGTAGTTTTGCAGCTGTGATCAAAAACAACAATAGATTTTTTTTCCTATACGGGCTGTTGCGAATCTACCACTTTAATTGGCGAGGCCAGAGAGTTTTCCAAGACAATCAGACCCAAGCAAAACGCATATCGGGCAACATATGAAGCAGCGGATCTCGCGAAAATCATAAATACTTCGTTTTTCTAATGAAATTCCGGCCAAGGTTTTTTTTTTATGTTATTGTAAAGGAACAAGCACGAGGACCACCTGATGTTAAGCGTTATCCACTGCCTATAACAGATGCATTTCATCACAAGTGACGAAATGCACTGCGCTCGTCACCTTGAAACATAGTTGTTAAGTCTCATGTGCCTGTAATTTCACTGGCTCTCAAGGACTGCTGCCGGAGCTCACCGTTAGGGTCTTCGCGACAGATTTTCTACTTGAAGGTGGTCGCTAGCCAGGCGGAAATGCCCTCCACCATGCGGTGAAGCTCAATTCTACGGCGGGATTCAAACCATGGACCTGCTGAGCGGCAGTCCATAGGTAATGCCACTGGGCCACTCACTGCTTCATAAAAGTGAAGTAACTGTTGATTAATCAAATACTTCGTTTTTCCAATGAAAATCCTGCTTAAGGCCAAGGTCAAAGATTAACTAGCAGATCTTAGATTAACCAGTGGGAAGTCCTACTAGTTACATAATCTTTGGCCAAGGTGATATCACAGGTTCAATCTTTTGTACCAAAAGTTTTTAGAAAATGTTTAATTTCATTTACTTTTTCTATGTGTTTTCCAATAACAGATTTCTGGTCAATAAACATCGGCGATAATGATAACAATAGAATTTCATTCATAACTAGGACATAGTGGTCCTGACGATGCCAACTTATAATCTTAAACATGGTTTGCATGGTGGTAGGGCATTTTGCGAATGCCCGCCTGGCTATCTACCACCCTCAAGTAGAAAATCTGTCGCCTAAAACCTAACGGTGTGTTCCGGCAGCTGTACTTGAGAGCCAGTACTTCTAGGTTAGCCTGAACAACATCTTCGACCACATCATCACTTACCATCAGGTGAGATAGTAGTCAAAGGCTAGATATGTTAATATCAGGCATAAAAAAAAAAAACTTTGCTTAGTTCTCAAATAAGTTTTGTAGACTTTAACCATTACACTTCGTTTACCATTTTACTAATCGTTAATCGTTTTAGTCATTGTACTCTTCGTTTACCATTGAACGCTTCTTTCACAATTGTAATCTTCGTTCACCATTGTACTTATTATTCAACATTGTACTCTTAGTTTACCATTTTATTCATCGTTCAGCATTGTAGCTACTTGTCTTTCACTATTGTAATCTTCAATCTCCATTGTACTTATTATTCAACATTGTACTCTTAGTTTACCATTTTATTCATCGTTCAGCATTGTAGCTACTTGTCTTTCACTATTGTAATCTTCGTTCTCCATTGTACTTATTATTCAACATTGTACTCTTAGGTTACCATTTTATTCATCGTTCAGCATTGTAGCTACTTGTCTTTCACTATTGTAATCTTCGTTCACCATTGTACTTATTATTCAACATTGTACTCTTAGTTTACCATTTTATTCATCGTTCAGCATTGTAGCTACTTGTCTTTCACTATTGTAATCTTCAATCTCCATTGTACTTATTATTCAACATTGTACTCTTAGTTTACCATTTTATTCATCGTTCAGCATTGTAGCTACTTGTCTTTCACTATTGTAATCTTCGTTCTCCATTGTACTTATTATTCAACATTGTACTCTTCGTTTACCATTTTATTCATCGTTCAGCATTGTAGCTACTTGTCTTTCACTATTGTAATCTTCAATCTCCATTGTACTTATTATTCAACATTGTACTCTTAGTTTACCATTTTATTCATCGTTCAGCATTGTAGCTACTTGTCTTTCACTATTGTAATCTTCGTTCTCCATTGTACTTATTATTCAACATTGTACTCTTCGTTTACCATTTTATTCATCGTTCAGCATTGTAGCTACTCGTCTTTCACCATTGTAATCTTCGTTCACCATTGTATCTATCATCTTTCACCATTTTACTTATCGTTTATCATTGTACGAATCGTTTACCATTATATTTATCATTCATCACACTGGTATACAATTAATGATTCTGGCGTTTATATAATCGACAATCAAAAAACCTGAAGTCATCTTTTTATATGTATTTTTTAAATTACATGTTACCTACTAGATTCATTCTGTAATTTGTTAAATAAATATGTTTTTTATCTAGTTCCATAGGGTGTGTATATAGTGTGATTGAAATGAAATACTTTTAGAAAGTCAACGCTTTAAATTGTGATGACACTAGGTACATTCGTTAAATGACCGACCGTAAAACGTTTTGAATAGGTATTGCCACACATTTTACTATGACTTCAACTAATTATTTAGTCCTTTGTGGAGTAAGAAGTTCGTTCATTTTATTAATTATAAATATATTTAGTTCCAATGACAAATTCTTAACTGACGCAGTGTTCATGTTTTTTATTATTAATCTGTGATTAAGTGACAGTTTCAAATAACAAGTATTATTATTTAAGTGACACTGACAATTAAATAAAAAAATGTAACAATGGCGGAAGTACGTGTCATAAATAAAAACGGAAGTGTGTACTCGTTGATTTCATGCAGCGACCTGACGCCTGGCAGCCTTGACATCTGGCTGGATTTACCTGATGAGATCAAGTACGACCCGCTCTTGGCACCTTTCAAGCTACGCTACGAGCAACAACATGGTAAGATCATTTTATATAATTTTTATTTTATTTTATTTATTTTACTAAGTCTACAGCTCTTAATTAACAAAATTCTAAATTTGTATCTGTGACCTACAGCCAAAAGAGACTTACTTTTTATAGATTTCTTCATATAATAAGACAGTCCCTTAATAACAGTATAATCTGTCATCAATTATAATGGTAAAAATTCCCAAAAAGGAAAATAAAATAAAATAAATAGACACTAGCTTAAGTATAGATATATAAAAAAAGTATGTGTGTGTGTGTGAGAGAGAGAGAGAGTGTAGATGTGTGGGAGGTATCATCTGTGAAGAGTTAGTGTGCATGATGTGTTTAAGCATTTTTTTTATTATATAAAAGTGTTGTTATACCCTAGGTACATGGCATATTTATTACGCTTAGTACTTCTCGCTTAAAAATGTTTTTGCTGTTTTGGAATATGTCTATAGAATTGAATTGTTTATTGTAGGTCCTTTGTAGTCTTTCAACAGGATAGTTAGTATAGGCATAGTTAGTATAGGACCGAGAAATTGCACATAAATGTGTGTGTCTTGTTCTCAACCTTGGACAATTGAGGCATTAAAGTTATATTTTTACTCCTATTTTTTTAAGGGGCTATTGAGATCAATCAAGACCATGTAACGGAAAATAAAACTAAAAATGTATCTAATAAAGTTTAATCCAATGCGCGCTTCGCGTGGCGGTTGCTACACTGAGAAAAATCTAAAGTCAAAAGCGCCCTAATGACGGCCAATTTATATGGTATGAAGGCGAAAAACCGACCAAACGTAAATAAGTACAAAAACGCATCCAACTAAAAGGCGTTAAACGAGGTCAGTGAAGGCGAATGTTTCTTTTCGTCTTCATTTAAGGTGTATTTTGTAGTCTTTCTTAAATATTGACTTTCAATGAGGCTGATTAAGGGATGATTTATATTAGACCGTGCCGTGTCCGGGCCGGGCCGTGGACGGGGCGGGCCCGGGGCGAAGCCCGTCCGTACGTTAGTAGGCGGGCCAGGACGGGACACGCATCCGGCCCGGTTTAATATAAATTGCTTCATACAAAATGTATGTAACGTTTCAAATCCGTGCCCCGTACGGGCCACGTGCACGGCACGCCCCGGGCACGGCCCGCTCTAATATAAGTCTTGTTTGTAGTACCTACAACAAAAGTTGAACTATAGATGATGCTCCATCTCAATACGATGGCATAAAGAACGATAGGAAAAATTTGAGTTATTGTCATGTTAGCTCCATTGGTTAGAGCATACCCCAACTAAAGGGGTGGATGGGTTCGAATCTCGCACATGACTTAAAATTTTCATGTGGTAAATTTGTAACTTTGTAAGCCACCATGATGATTTCGGTGCCACATAAAAAGTCAGTCCATGACAGTATCAAATTCTTTTTTTTAATTTTTTTTTATGTTATTGTGAAGGAACAAACTCGAGGCCCACTTGATGTTAAGCGGTATCCTCTGCATATAACAGATGCATTTCATCACAAGTGACGAACTGCACTGCGCCCATCACCTTGAGATACACCTGTTAAGTCTCATTTTGCCTGTTATTTCACTGGCTCTCAAGGACTGCTGCCGGAACACACCGTGAGGTGCTTGGCGACAGATTTTCTACTTGAGGGTGGTCGCTAGCCAGGCGGGCATTCGCAAAATGCCCTTCCACCATGCGGTGAAGCTCAAGCGCTGGGCGGGATTCGAACCATGGACCTGCTGCGCGGCAGTCCATAGCCCATGCCACTGAGCCATCACTGCTTCAAATATTCAACATGATTGATTCAAAATGGCCGCAATACATATGCTTCATTTATATCCCGGTTTAATAAAGAATCGAAACTTAGATGTCGCCGAAAATTTACTCTTTAGACAGCAATAATGTGCAAGTGAGAGCTAATGATTGGGAAATGAGGTTAAGAAATGGTAAAACACATCGACAATTATTGTTAGTTATAGGTATATAAAATAGGGCATCATTTTTAACCAGTGATGGCTTAGTGGGATAGGCTATGGACTGCCGTGCGCAGGTCCATGGTTCGAATCCCGCCGCGGGCTTGAGTTGCACCGGTGGAAGGGCATTTTGCGAATGCCCACCTGGCTAGCAACCACCCTCAAGTAGAAAATCTGTCGCCAAGCACCTAACAGTGTGTTCCGGCATCAGTCAGTAAAATTACAGGCACATGAGACCTAAAAACTGTACGCCTCAGTGTGACGGGCACAGTGCAATTCGTCATTGACGAAATGCGTCTATTATAGGTATAGGTTAGTCCAGTTAACATCAGGTGGGCCTCGGGCATGATCCGTCACAATATCATTAAAAAAATAAGTTTTGCTAGTATATGCGACACACACCGTTTTTTTTTCGAATGATAAAAAAGATTGGTCTTATCTGCTTTAATTTCACTGAAAACAAGCATGTTTATTAGGGTTTCAACGCAACTCAATATAGGGCTCTGAGTCGTATGCTGTAAAGTGCATTTTAAAATAACAAAACAAAATATTAAATGGTTCGTTGCAAGCACGCTTTTTGCTAGTCTTTTAGACCGCGTTATTCTAATAACACACGTCATTTGACGTTGAAAAAAGCTGATATTCCACCACAGTCAGACTATGTAGGAGTGAAAGAGAGGCAGCGATGTGGAAATCAGTTTTGGTGAAAAACGAAAGAAAGCCTAAGGCCCTGTTGCAGAATGTTCGAGTAAGTTCCGGTTATACTACCCAGAACATAAAATAACTGAATGATAAAAATGACAGTTAACATGCAGTGCGTTTCAAGCTTTAACCGATGGATAGGCTAAATCGATGACTGTGAAACGCAAAGATAGTGTTTTATTTATTAAATATGGTCTGGGTAGTATAACCGGAACTTACTCGAACATTCTGAAACAGACCCTAATACTAGTAACATAATATATCGATAATGTGAATTAACTTCTCTCTTGATAAGGTTTCGCTATTATATTGTGTTATTTTTATACACATACAAACACAAACTTCAATAATTAGCCGAGTGAGCAGGAAATGCGAGCGAAGCGTCTCTGCTTCAGCACACAAAAATGCTTTCGTATGTCCGGTTGTATTCCTCTACAGGACGCATTTCTCAACCGATTCTCGTGAAATTTTGAGAGCAGGTTTTTAATACCATAGATTTTTTGTTGATTCAGTTTTTGGAAATTTTTCAAAATTACGGAGGTAAAGGGATTAAAAAATTGTATGTTTGCTATATCGAAAAATTGACAATTTCTTTTTGTTACCCTTATCATTTCAAGAACAACTAATTGATTCAATTAATTTAAAAAAAAACACTAATTTCCGGTTTCATATTAAATCGGAAAAAAATACAGACAGCAGGGTGAGTTTATAAAGAAGAAAAGCAAAAAACCTGTGTCACATCAAAGTAATTTCATCAGTTTTCGGAATATTTAAGGCTATATTTTTAAACACATACATATAAATAATTTAGATAGTTTCTTTACAACCTACTTTATATATATGTTCTACTGAGAAAATGTTATAGAAATGTCACATTTTTTTTAATGCGGTTATGATTGCAATAACTTCTGCTCTGCAGACTTCATATAAAAATTACAAATTTACAAGACAAAAAAGTATAGTCATGTGCAAGAAAAAAGTTACGGACGCGGGTTCGAATCCCGCATATTACTATTGTAAAAGGAGTACAGCACCAAATAAAACTCACTATTTTAATCCACGGTATATTATAAAATATCTTAAGGGTAATTATAGGCTAGTGCTTCAACAAGTACACTTCGATTCACTCTCATGACTACCTCACTCAACAGCTCGCAACAGAATGCCCCCAATCTACCAACTCGATTTTCCACGTGCCTGATATTCCGGAAGTCACAATAGTTTCTTTTTAAAATTAAATCATTTAGAGTTACCAGTATTTAAAATGAAATAACCATACGAGTTGCCAGTGTTAATATGTCAGTAAAATAAGTAACTACCAGCGAAAAACTTAAAGAACCTTACACTACATTTTTTTCTCTTTTAAATTTTTAGTTTTGTAACGTCAGATTTACAATTTATTAACTAAGCATGCTTTAGTGCTTGTTATCATATTTAGAGGAAAATAAAATTGAAGGAACGTGTTTAGAAATCAAATTGGCTTTGGAGAATATGATCAAGATTATTGTATATTTTTCTTACTGCTACAAACTAAATATATTTGTAAAAACCTGTTCAAATAAAGTTATATTAAACACATGTCAGGCCCCAACAATCATTTCTGCTTTCAG
Organism: Plagodis pulveraria; assembly: GCA_963890685.1. Lineage (NCBI taxonomy): Eukaryota > Metazoa > Arthropoda > Insecta > Lepidoptera > Geometridae > Plagodis > Plagodis pulveraria. The sequence continues at coordinate 4,143,535 of OY982977.1, forward strand.
TGAAATAAAACCAAGGCCCTTATTGTGTAACTGGATTGGTAATGGAGATGAAGATCATTGTGACATTTTCCTTTGCAAAATAACCCATTATGGGGTTCCAAATGCAAAATGAAGTTCATTTAAATATTATAAATTAAACCGGCAAAAAACACTCACGTTGAGGATCGAATACGTCGAACCGGGTTTCGAGCAGTGCCCGCCGGGAGCTCGCAGACGCAGCTGCGCACTCGCCCTGATGATGAGCATCTGATATGCTCGAAACCCGCGAGAAGTATTCGATCCTTAACGTGAGTGTTTTTTGCCGGTTTAAATATGTGTGAAACTCACGAGAATTTCAATTCAAAAATTAAGTTAATATATCATCAAAAATAAAGTATAAAAAACTGGTGTGTGTGTGAATTGAACTGATTGAATTTGAATAAGTTGATGAGAGTTTAAACATTTGGTAAACTTTGTCTAAAATATGATAAACAAACATATTTTGTCGAGATATCTGACATAAAAAGTTAGGTTTTCCAAATCAATTATGAAATGCCATGATAGCACTACCAATAGTTATAATTATTAATTGACTTTTACTATATTCCCAGGAAAACTCGAATACCGTCTTGAAAATGAAGGTGATAAAACAATATTCAATAAAGACACCAAAGAGATGAATTTCAGGAATGGTGAAACACACAACGATGCTGTAATTAGGTATGTAAGAAAAGGCGTTTTTACCGTATTTACGGTTGAACTGGCCGGTCAGTCTCCATACAAACGCCGTAGGGTGATCACTCCCTTATTTAAGATTTTAGGTACAGAAATAAGCATGGTATCGATTGAACTCGTCATTATCTAGGTTTGTATCGTAACGAAATTTTAAAAAGATAATTTCGTTGAAAGTTATGATTCTTGAAAACTTTATATTATATGAAAATTTGTTTCAAGGCTCATAACTCTCAACCTAATTATCAATTAAAAATTTCGTTATGATAGGTACAAACCTAGATAATGACGAGTTCAATCGATATCATGCTTTGTTTTGGACCTAAATCCTCAAATAAGGGAGTGATAACCCTACGACAAAGTATGGAAAACGGACAGGCCAGTTCACCCTTAAAGACGGGATCAACTGTTATGCATTTTATTTTTATTGCTTTTTATCATTCATCTGATAAAAACGGGAGATATGGCACCCGTTCATCACACATGGCAAAATTAAATCAGGTGACGTATTATTAGTGTGCGTGTGTGCGTCTACTGCATGTTTGTGTTCCTGTCTTTGTTATTCATTAAAATGTAGAGCTATATAAAGTGTAGCTGTGTGCATTATACGATACGATACGATACGAATACTCTTTATTTCACACCAACAAAAGTAAAAAAAAGTACATTTACAAACATAATTAATAACTTACAAAAGTTATAAAGCAAACAGAATTAGTTAATTAGAAGTGTACATTTACAACTATATATATAATTAAATATGTGAGTGGCAATACAATCGGCGGTCTTATCGCTAAAGCAATCTCTTACAGACAACCTTTTGATGGATAGGACAACGTAAACTTGTTAATGGTAGTGTGCAACAAAGAAAAAAATAAAATAAAATAAAAATATAATAATAGATAATAATTTAAAATAAATATGTATTATACATATCAAATATAATAAACATAAAATTCGGGGCAATGCTGCCAGCATGCTCGGGGCAATGCTGCCAGCATGCTGGGCACGCTGCCAACTGATAGTGGGCTAGAGCATTTGGACTCCCTATGAGTCCAAATGCTTTTACTGTAGTAGCTGTAGTATTGTAGTAGCTGTAGTGTTGTATATAGTTTGTAGTATTTGTTTAATAAAGGCATACCGCCATTGAAAAAAAATAAACATAAAATACCTACATAAATACAATATATACATATTATCCAACATATATACATACATAAAATTAAACATACATAATATATACTTACTAAAATAATATTATTGTTAATATAATAATGCTTAAGTAAATTTTTCTCCACATTATATAGTCCTGATGTTAGAGCGTACGAATAGTCATCAAGCGCACTATAAGTTTAAGGGTGAACTGGCCGGGCCGTTCTCCATACAAACGCCGTAGGGTGATCACTCCCTTATTTGAGGATTTAGGTCCAAAACAAAACATAATACCGATTGATCTCGTCATTACCTAGGCTTGTATGATGCCGAAATTTTAATAAGATAATTAACCTGAGAGTTATGAGCTTCGAAACATTTTCATATAAAATTTACGAGGCTCATAACTTTCAACTTAATTATCTTTTTCAAATTTCGCCATCATACAAGCCTAGATAATGACGATATCAATCGGTATTATGATTAATTCTGGACCTAAAGTCTCAAATTAGGGAGTGATCACCCTACGGCGTTTGTATGGAGAAGCGACCGGCCAGTTCAACCTTAAAGCTACAATTATAAAAGTTAGTCTTGTTTGTAATGTAGTATAACGTAAGTTGAACTATAGGTGTCGCTCCATCCACATACGATGGTTAAGATGGAGATGACAAAGCACAGTCATGCGACACATGTCATGTTTGCTTAGCGGTTAGAGCATACACCGGCTATAGGGGTTAATGGCGCGGGGTTGAATCCCGCACATAGCTATATTTTTTTCATATTGCTGTAAGAAATTTTGTAATGCTTAAACATACAGCTGTAAGAAACAAACCTAAAAGAATTCATTTTGCAGGTTAATGGACACTGTCCCAAGTGATGATGAAAAAAAATTGAAAGAAGTGAGGAAAAAAACAGTAAGTAACACTTTATAATAAGCCCTCATCAACATGCTTAACGTGGGGTGAAAGATGGAATAGTTATAATTTTAAAAACATTATAAAAAATGGACTTGAACTCTACCGAGAATGCAGTTAAGCGTGTTGGTTTAGGTTTACCTTAATTTTATGTAAAGCCACAGAATTAAAAAGACCAGAAGGATCACCCCGCAAAGCCACTCCAATATATAAGCGACTCTAGCTACGAAACAATAAAGTGCACTTCAGCTCGCAAGGCACGGAGTATAGCTAGTATTTATATTCACCTACAAAGCATCTCCCTTTCTATCGCATAGCCATGCATAGCTCTGATCTCTTCTGACGCGGCATGACCCTAGAATAATCCCGTCCAGACGGATACGGGGATGTACCTGTAGCTTTCTACTTTAAGTGTCGAGTGAGCCAGATCTGGTATAGTTTTGTCTACGTATTTATAATGTATACTTTGTTGAAGTACGACAAGTAATGATATTATTAATTGTAGTCATCCAGACTACATAGATGTCGCTTTATAGATTGAAACTGAAGCTTTCGCTGAATTTGAAATTTGAACTGAACTTTTTCTGAAGCGCCCGTAGCGAAGTTTACTTAGCTGTTCTCAACCGATCAGCAAAGTTAAGCAACGTCGCGCGCGGACATGAGTTGGATGGGTGACCGCTAGTGACAATACTACTGAGCGCTTCCGTGCTTCGGAGGGCACGTTAAGCCGTCGGTCCCGGTTGTTGTCTTAGGATGGCAGTCGTTATAGCATGGTGGTAGGGCATTTTGCGAATGCCCGCCTGGCTAGCTACCACCCTCAAGTAGAAAATCTGTCGCCAACCACCTAACGGTGTGTTCCAGCAGCTGTCCTTGAGAACCAGTTCTTCTAGGTTAGCCTGAACAACATCTTCGACCACATTATCACTTACCATCAGGTGTGATAGTGGTCAAAGGCTAACCTATCAGGAAAAAACAGGAAAAAACAAAACAAACCGTGATGTCGCTGTTATGATTAAAAAACAGGCATAATTATCTCTCTGTCAATATCGGATGTCAAAAATGCCTCTAACTCTGTAGATATTGGCACCCTATTGACGGATGTACAAGATGAAATTACGGACTTGTACCCTTTTCTTTATCCCTATTCAAATTTGGACGTATGGTTTTATTTCCAACTTGACTGTCCCAAAGCATGCTTGACAAAGAGCTCACTTGACGAATTAAGAATTGGTTCATTTAAGAACTTGACGAATCAAGTATTAGACAAATTTGGGTTTAGATCAGTTTCTAGTTTGGCAAATCTAGGATTTGTCGTGATTTTAATTTGGTAAATAAAGATTTGACAAATCAATGATTTGACAAGTGTCTGCGAAATCCTTTAGGAGGCGACGCGAACACTGTGTTGGATGATTTGCGAGCACTTATTGAAGATTTTTGTGGTATTGTGCAGCAAATTTTTCAAATGTGAACTCTTTGTATGTGATACTTGCGGGTAGTTTCGCTTATTGAAAAATTCAATTCTCTTGCGAGTTCTATAAAATTGCTACAAAAATTTTCGCAACGTCTTGTTGGTACGCCGATTCTTGACAAATCATTGGTGCAAATCAAGAGTTTATATGTGCATGCACAAACATTTTTTGAATTAGCGAAACGTAGGATAATGATATCTTTATCGAGAGATACGTGTTTAAAAGTTCACTTATTTTGATAAGATAAAGTCCAGTTGCTGAGCACAAAATTTGGCTCAGTCGAGTATGTTCCCATGGCCGAGCAATTAAGGTATCCGGCGCTATTTTGTGATTTAATCTACATTACAGTCTACACTAATAATTATTTTTATAGCGAGGAAAGATTTTTATTTTTGTATGTAACGAATAAACTATAAAACTACTGAACCGATTTGAAAAATTCTTTCATCATTAGAATCCTACATTATCCCTGATGTACATAGGCCATAACAAATTGTTTATTTTTCTTAAATTTTTGTTTAATACCCATGCAAAACCGGGGCGAGCTGTTAGTAATTTATAAATTTGATACTCTGATTATCAATAGAAACTTCCATAATTGGATTTCATTTAAGGTATACTTAATTGTAATTTTTAGATCAGCAATACTCTTAGAATTATCAAGTTGACAGCCCTAGTGGCAGGCTGGGTGCTGCTCACCGTGTCTTTGCTGCTGCACAGCGAGAGGGCTGATGTCGTACTCCACACAGCTGTTGTCGGCGGACAAATTAAAGGTAATTCATATTGTAGTACCCTGGTTCGATCCCCTCCGCCGGCTTCTTGAGCTTCACCGCATGGTGGAAGGGCATTTTGCGATTGCCCGCCTGGCTAGCTAGTACAAAATCTGTCGCCAAGCACGGTGTGTTTGTGTTCCGGCAGCAGTCCTTGAGAGCCAGTGAAATTACAGGCACAGGAGACTTAACGCACGCTCAAAATGACGCAGTGCAATTCGTGACTTGTGATGAAATGCATCTGTATTGTGGACCTCGAGCTTGTTCCGTCACAATAACATAAAAAAAGGTAAGATGATGTTATGATCATTATCATAACGTTCATCGTTGAACAAAGTTTCCCCCATTGCGGGGATTTGTTATTCCCACGTCTTGGCAGGCGTCTTGGGGATCGTATTTCAAATTGTCAGTCCTTCAGAAGGCGCTGTTTCACACATTCCGGTATTTTTATTACACGACTGCCGAATAAAAGGATAGTTATGTTTTCAGGTTTTGTGTATGTACCTATATATTATGTTTGTGAGTTTATTTATTCCACAATAACTATTTTTATTCTGATTATTATTGTACCCATTTTATGAGTATAAGTTACTTGAAATAAATTAATTGTTATATTATAACTTCTAAACGGTTTAACCGATTTAATGTAAGAAATATCGTTAGATTTATATTGACAGCGCAAGTGACACTAGGTACATAAAAATTGGTAAAAACAACAAACTGGCGGAATTCAGACACCATATTGTAAGTTAAAAAAAAATATCCAAACTTATCGAGTGTGGTATGAAAATAAAGGTATTTATAACACGATTCCATAAATATTGTATAACCTGCAGTTTTATGTTTAATGGAACGATTGACGAAAATAAATAATTCGTAGTCGGGTTTTTTTTTATGTTATTGTGACGTATCAATCTCGAGGCCCATCTGATGTTAAGCCATAGTAGAAAGAGTGGGGTCATTATTTTCATCACATATGGGTCCCACTCCTTCTACTATGGTTAAGCGGACTAACCTCTGCCTATAACAGATGCATCAAGTCACGAATTGTACTGCGCCCGTCACCTTGAGACATAGTTCTTAAGTCTCATGTGTCTGTATTTTCACTGGCTCTCAAGGCCTACTGCCGGAACACACCATTAAGTGTTTGGAGACAGATTTTCTACTTGAGGGTGGTCGCTAGCCAGGCGGGCATTAGCAAAATGCCCTTCCACCATGCGGTGAAGCTCAAGCCCGCGGTGGGATTCTAACCATAAACCTGCTGCGCGGCAATCCATAGCCAATGCCACTGAGCCATCACTGCTTCCATTTTCTAGTTATTTACTTTTAAGCATTTTTTTAAGCACAACTTGTTTCCTTAGTTGCCTCTTACGACACCCACGGGAAGAAAGAGGGGACTGTGACATTCTTAACCGGCACCCCACGGGGATGTTATTAATATAATAGTTATTTTCACTTCCACAAGCTCGGAACGGAATTGTTTATCGTTCAAAAAGTGCTTTTTATCCCCTACCGTGGAAAAGGTTTTCGAAATTTGAACCTATTCTATTAAAATTAATATCACCGTTCTTCAATTGTAGAAAATTTACTTTAAATTTTAATTAACACCGGCCAAGTGCAAGTGGGACTCACCCACGCAGGGTTCCGTACCATTATATTATATTTAGCAATTTAATTATTATTACTTTTAGCGAATAAATGGCGAAAACCTTTTTTATTGTATGGGAGCCCCATAATTTATTTTATTTTAATTTATTATATTTAAAGAGCACATATAACTAAATATTCTGTGAATAGTTAAACCGTCTACCTGTCACCGTTATTAGTATCGAGCAAGAAACGGTAAAAAATCAAGTTTGTTGTGTGGGAGCCCCCCTTAAATTTTATTTATTATTTTATTTTCTTTTTAGTATTTGTTATTATAGCTCTATATATATATGTTACAGCCAAAGTAACAAATCTGGATATTATATATACTGTCTAGCCATTATATATAATGTCTACTGAATTTAGATAAAGTGATAATTAACACAAAATTTTGATATTATTCATGAGACTCATATTTCTATTGGTCACGGAGGGCGCACCAGAATGGTTAAAGAGCTTAAAAATAAGTATAAGAATAGTAGTAATTTATGTGGTTGTTGTAGTCACAAGTAACCTAACGCTCCTCCTCGCTTCGCTCGTCGTCGCACCTAAATATGACTTTGCCCTAGACTAAATGATATTTAACCCCTTTTATAACTTTTACCAACATGTGTCGTGAATTATTAATAATTACTACTAAAAGTAATACATTTCGATCGTTTATTAACATTTACCAAAACAATTTTGTGTCAGTTATCACTTTATCTAAATTGAGTAGACATTATATATAATGGCTAGACAGTATATATAATATCCAGATTTATTACTTTGGCTGTGACATATATATATATATTATTATATGAATATGTATATATTTATTAATATTTATACCTCTTTCAGAATACGAACTACCAGCAAGCAAACACAGAGTAAAAGTACTAGTGACGCTAACCGGCCCTTTTCAACAGAACAGAGTCAACTCCAGTGACAACGTGCTCCATCTGTGGCTCCACAGGGCTTCTGAGCTCGATAACGAAGAGTATCGACAGGTAAATTTAATTCATATATTGACTACTTCTATTCCATCCATGACGTATATCGTTGGACAAATGCCTCCCCATATCCTTATTTATAATCTGCCATAATCCCCACACTTGGCAGGCGTCTTGGCAGTTCTTCAGAAGACACTGCTGCCCACCTTCTGGTATTTTTTATTTTGTCGCCTCTCACGAATCCCATAGGAAGATATGCGGGGGGGGGGGGGTCATATTTCTATGCAGGCCCCCCCACTATTAAATAACTCATAGCATGTTTTTGCAACTAAAATTATCCAATATACATTTACAAATTATCCAGCACACAATTTTTGTCCCGGAATCAAACCCGCGTCCTCCAAATCCACGCTGGATTCCGAAACCACTCGGCCACCTGAACATACTCTTTCGAGCCGAAACTTTGTGCTCTCAAGGAAGACGGCTGCCGGAACAACGGCCGCTTCATGAAAGATTTACTTGTTGGTCGTTCTTATGCTGGCGAGTATGGGAGTAAAGTAAAAATCTGTCGTCAAGCACCTGACGGTGTTTTCTGGCAGTCCTAGAGCTAGTATCTGCTAAATTAAGCCTATTACCACATCGTTAACTAGCCCCGCGAGATGTCGGGCTAGAACGTCACCCCCCATTGCTACCTATGGGTGTCTTAAGAAGCGACACTTAAAATGGAAGGTGGGCATCAGCACCTTCTAAGCAAGTGCTATTTTAAACTGCAATCCCCAAGACGCCTGCCAAGCGTGGGGATTATGGCAAATCCTCTCTTAATGGGAGAGGTTGTGTCCAACAGTGGACAATCCGGCTGCTACAGTAACTAGAATCAATTGGGTTTCTTTTTATTTTATATTGTGACGAGACGAACAATTCGCCGGTGTGATGGTATGCGTCAGGCCTGGTCATTTTGCACGTACAGCTGCAGTATCACCTAGTTCTGTATAACGTTATACGTTGATACGTTAGTTCTTATTTCTTGTTTTCCCAGTAACTTCACTTGCTAGGTACAGTGCCCTTTTTGCCTAAATACTGTAGTATTTGCACTCCTATTTTTATCATGCCTGGTTAGGCCTTTGACCACTATCTCACCTGATGGTAAGTGATAATATGGCCGAAGATGTTGTTCAGGCTAACCTAGATATACTGGCACTCAAGGACAGCTGTCGAAACACACTGTTAGGTGCTTGGCGACACATTTTCTACTTGAGGGTGGTAGCTAGCCAGGCGGGCATTCGCAAAATGTCCTACCACCATGTTATAGCGACTGCCATCATAAGACAACAACCGTGCCCTCCGAAGCACGGAAGCGCTCAGTAGAAATGTCACTAGTGGTCTCAGGAATAACAAAAAAAATCGAGTGTAGGGCAGTGCCAAGCAGAACCAGAACAGTGACACTGCAACTGTAATGGAGAGCCGTGACGTTTACCATCAGATGGGCGACTTGTCCGTACCATCACCATTGAAACAAAAAATGTTTTTTTTTAATATTGTTATGTTTGCAATAACACCTGCTTGGCGAATTACATTACAAAATTACAAATTTACGAGAGAAAAAAATAAAAAAGAGTTCCATCCTAATATGGTGGTTGAAGAACGAGAGCAAAAATTAGAGTTTTGAGTTATTGTGTCATGTTAGCTCAATTGATTAGAGCATACCCCGGCTAAAGGGGTGGATGGATGCGGGTTCATATCCCGCACATGACTATAATTTTCTCTCTCGTAAATTTTTAGTTTTTAAAAAAAAAACTGGCATCATTACCATGATCAGTTCACGGAACAAAGGTAATTTTCAAGTCGCATACACATTCACGTATTGTTCACAAACGTTGATCATAAATATTTATGAGTGTTCTGTTGCTTCAACGTGCAACACAGCCATTGTGAACATGCTAATCTGTAAACATCATAATATTATGTTATGCCATTCGATGTACTGTAAATATCATAAACTTTACTAAGGTGACTACGATTGAATAATAATACTTAGGGTGACTTTCACCCTAAGTATTATAAACATAATATTTTGTTTTTAACATGTTGTTTTATATGTGTCCTAATAATGTGCTTTAACATAGTAATTTAATTTCATATCTAAATGTGTCATCAGACAAAAAAATAAAATTGTATAACCATTAACAATTTTGTATTAATTGGATAGTATGTTATTGTACTACTAACGCCATCTGTTAGAATACTAAAGAGTTAACATCGCTGCAACAGAACTAAACTGTTCATGTCACTATTCGTTAGAAATAATTTTCAGTTATATGAGTTTAATAAAAGAGAGAGACACAAAAACAAAATAAATATACCCCCACATAGAACCGCAGGTTTTACTAAGGGTGTATGTGGTATGGCTCCCAAAATATATAATCATTTGCCAAGAATAATACTGGAATCGGAAAGTGTAAATATATTTAAAAGTAAATTGTTCAATTTTCTTATATTGAAAAGGTACTATACATTAAATGAATATTTGAATGATAAAATTTCAAACTTTCCTGATGCTATGTTGTATGGTTATTGACATTATGTAAATATATTTTATTTTCTATGTAAACTTGACATCATACACCTGACAATAATCTAATATTACACTGACATTAATTTAAAATTTATATTATAATTATCATTTACTACCTGTTTAAAATATTGTATGTCCGCTGTGGACAAAGCTGTTGACACTAATAATTATAATTTAAGAACCCAATGTAACACAGTTTAACAATAAATGAATCTGAAATCTGAAATCTGAAATCTGAAATAAATCGTAGTTAATCTACCTGTTACTAGATGACACCACTAGAATCAGGTTGAATTAGAATAAATTGTAGAACTACTACTAGAATCAATATGTAAGCAGGCGTATATATATCTATTGGCAAAGATTACGAAAGATACGTTTATACGTATTAAAACAACGTTTGTAAACGACACCCGTGCCGTCAATTGATGTATGTACTTGTATAGATAGATTATGTTTCGAAGATGCGCCGGAGTGCGACATAAAATCGGACATTCTATGTGAGTAACAGGGATAGCGCGCTACGGTGTCGGAACTAAGATTATTATTTCTACAGATGCGACAGGACAAATTAAGTGATTCGGAGGATTAATGCATACTTATAATTTTATATTATTGTAGAAAATTTATTGAAAATTAACTATTTTACCATCACAAGTTACTTAATTATCGAATGTTTATAGTTTTTTAATCGGTTAGTAAATGAAAAGTTGAAGGTTACATTTTTTTTGTGAAAAATACAGCGCTTTGAAATTGATTATTCATTTTGTGTTAAATTTTTGATATAATAATATGGATAAATCATACGGAATTAATATCAGTAGTAAATAACACAACTTTCGTTTATAATCATTATTTATATGCTAATATTTTTTTTTTTCAAAAGAATATGCTCTATCTTACTGAATATTCATTTATTAAAGTAGGTACTCAATCTCAGATGCAATGTCACATCTACTCTATTCATCTATGACACGGAACATCGCGACCGATAACCGCGCTCTCCATCCTTGTCCTGCGCACTACTGCATACGTTTTACTATCCTTTTCTATGATTTCAAGCACTCGTTTTCAGAAATACATAAAAATATTTTAAATACTAAGAGAAAATGTCTATTTATACAGACTTATAGGTGATACATAATTCCTTTTGTTTTGTATACTGTCCTATAATTATTACCACAGCTCTGTACAAGCAAAATGGCCTTTTTTTTTTTAAATTATATGCGTCTCAAAGAGACGCGCGCACGTTGGACTGTCTCTCGCTGAATAAGTGTGCGGTCAGATACGAGACTGTCCCGGGGGTCGTTTAGATGGGGCCATTTCAGTGCGCCATATAACATATCTTATAATATAATATCATTGCCTATTGGTATATATTCCTAAAATATTTAAAAAAACAATACAAAATTATACATATTCATATTCTGTAATGCTTTAAAAACAATTCAGTTTGATAGCTGTCACATCTGAGACCCGCAAACGTAAATTTTTAAACCAATTGCAAACTTAATTTGAAATCAGCAGTGCAAAGCATGACACCAAGTGTTACTTTATTTTGTTTTGAAGCAGTGATGGCTCAGTGGCATTGTCTATGGACTGCCGTGCAGCAGGTCCATGGTTCGAATCCCGCCGCGGGCTTGAGCTTCACCGCATAGTGGAAGGGCATTTTACGAATGCCCGCCTGGCTAGCGACTACCCTCAAGTAGAAAATCTGTCGTCAAGCACTTTGACAGCAGTTTCATCCAAGATCTATTACTATCGAATTTGACTTTAAAAGTTATAAAACAATAATTATCAAGAACCTAATTACGTTAAAAAACATGATTTACACGATTTGTAATTTTGACAGATGCCACTTTAAACCTTCTTCAAAAACATGAGGTTTTCACTTCGACTGTATACTTTTTTTAAATATTTTTACCTCATAACTTTTGACTGGCTGAACTGATTTTGATGATTCTTTTTTTATTTGAAAGCTGATGCTTTCCGTGTAGTTCCTTTTAAAGTTCATTAAAATCGGTCAAGCCGTTTTTGAGTAACATTCCATTAACTGAAAAGTGTTTTCCTATCTTTGGGATAATAAAGTCATTGCAGTGAAAGACAATCGATCCCGTGAGTAGCAAGGGTCACTAAAACGGGAGATTTTTTTTTTCACCTGATAATGAAACCAACCTCCACGCTCAAGTGTGAAATGGAAAAACATCTTTTAAGGCTACGCCCAGGTATAAGTAAGACTTATATACATATTCCTTTATATTTTTTTTAATATTGTTAGGTTTGCAATAACGCCTGCTATGCGGATTACATTACAAATCACAAATATACGATAGGAAAAATTTTAAGTCATGTGCGGGATTCGAACCCGCGTCCATCCACTCCTTGAGCCGGAGTATGCTCTAACCAATTGAGCTAACATGACATGTCGTCATGACTCGAATCTTTCCTATCCTTCTTTAACCACCGGAGTGAAATCTATAGTACCACTTGCGTTGTACTACAAACAAGACCAATTTTGCAATTGGTTTTATACTTGTCTATACTACTAAAATACTATTTAAATGATGACGCAACCTTATAATTTTAATATTGTTAGGTTTGCAATAACGCCTGCTATGCGGATTACATTACAAAATCACAAATATACGGTAGGAAAAATTTAAGTCATGTGCGGGATTCGAACCCGCGTCCATCCACTCCTTGAGCCGGAGTATGCTCTAACCAATTGAGCTAACATGACATGTCGTCATGACTCGAATCTTTCCTATCCTTCTTTAACCATCGTATTGGGATGGATTGATTCCTTTATATTGATCAGTCTAGCACAGCCATTAACTAGGAATCAGACAACTAGGATAGCTCAGCCATTTAACGGTTAGTTAGACCTTGACTGCAAAGTTGTGTCACAATGAACACTTGAACCACTACTACAAGTTGTGCCAAGTTGTGCCACAAGGGACTAATGTTTTGTATGGCACAAGTAGTTGTGCTTACTTATTGGTCCATAGGAAACTCCTTGTATTTCTTACTTATATACTGTATATTTAACAAATTATCTTCTAGGAAAACAAAAACTAGGCATTCCCAAACACTTCGTATGCCAACTATGATGTACTTAATAGGTACGCCGTTCGTTTAACCTGCTAAAACCGCACACACACTCTTACTCCTCTGCACATATTTTATTTTTATTTTATATTTCTTTCACCTGACTTGCATTAAGCTACACAAATATAAATATATTTAATCTATGGTACACAGATTGTTGTATTGCACTCGTCTCGCCTTGTCATCTCAAGGGTGATAGCTGAAAATCAGTGTTTGCTCTTTGAGCAATATTATTCGCTGAGCTATGACCTATTTGTTATACTGCAACACACACGTACTTTTATTTTTTTTGGTAGTAATCCCTACATCGTCTTCTTGTAAGTAGGCATCCATTAAGTGAAATGAGACTTTGTATAATAATGTATGCATAACTGTAGGTATAAATAATTTATTTTATATTAGGAATTAGTTAAGAGTATGGTTGTCTGTAAACTTTATTTGATTGTACGTGTGTAATGGAGAGACAAATAAATGCCTTATCTATCTATCTATAAATTATTGGAGTACAACATTTTATGCCCAAGGCGGGAATTGAACCCGCGTCCTCCGATATCGCGTTGGATGCCTATACCCTCAGCTACTTGGACACGGCAATTGTAGCCAAAATTTCATACTCCAATCGTATTACTTTAACCGTCATAGGGGACGGTGCGCGGCCATCAACCAGACTACTAGACTTCATCTGGTCGAAAGAAGTGCTTTTTCAAACACTTAACTCTCTATGATGTCGCTACCCTTCTTAATTTCTAAATATAATTACAAGCACTATCATATACTGTATATATTATTAATATATGGTTACAGAAATCTCAGCGTTGGACAGTTCACCTACCCCAAGATGAGGTTATTGACTTCTCACCCAGTGCTACGGAATCCAAGACACTGGTTCTGGAGAACAGAGGCCGCATCATCAAGTTTGGTTACGACAGCTGGATTAATGGCACTCATATTATGGGAGAATGGATAGAAACTGGGAGTAATCGTAAGTCTTATTTCTTTTACTCTTCGAAATTAAACAAGCCCAGGGGCATAAGTCTAAAGATTCAGTGGTACCTCTTGGTGTACCAAATGGTGGTTGTTTTGAAGCAGTCACAGACAAGCTGTAATAGCTATGAACTGCCGTGCCGCAGGTCCAAGTGATGCAGTTTTCAGGCCGCTCGTCGACTTCCGAAGAAGACTAGTACGTTTATGAAATCACGAATAATGGTTATCCTACTAAAAACTCTCATTGTCACCTTGGATAATGTCTTGGACAGGAATTACTCCCAAATGTAACAAAAATTTGGTACCGGAATACTTTCAACTCCCGATTTTGAGGCAATGATAGCCGAGTGGTAGTAGCTATGGACTGCTGTTCAGCAGGTCCTTGGTTTGATCCCTCCACAGTCGTGAGCTTCAAAGCATGGTGTTTATGCCATTTTGCGAATGCTCGCCTGGCTAGCTACGTCCCTCAAATAGATAATCTCTAAGCACCTAACCGTGTGTTCTGGAAGCAGTCCTTGAGAATCAGTAAAATTACAGGCACATGATACTTAATAAATATATGTCTCAGGATGACGTGCGCAGTGCAATTCTTCACTTGTGATGAAATGCATCTGTTATAGGGAGCCGTGATTGTACAGTCAAAACCACATTAAAAAAAATTATATTCAACATTTGTCACGATTAAACGTTATTTATTATATTAGACGGTTTTAGGGGTAACATGTTTGTGTAAAAACAAATGCACATTATTAAATCTTGTGCATTTGTGTTAACTTGAAGTTAATATGAAAATTTTATTTTAAAATCGCGAAAGCTATAAATATGTAGAATGGCTACCAGACCTGGGCCACAAACGAGTACATTTTTTTTATGCCTGGTAGGTTAGAATTTAACCACTATCTCACCTGATGGTAAGTAATGATGTGGTCGAAGATGTTGTTCAGGCTAACCTAAAATTACTGGCTCTCAAAAACAGCTGCCGGAACACACCATTACGTGCTCGGTGACAGATTTGCTACTTGAGGGTTGTAGCTAAGCAGGCGGAGCATTCGCAAAATGCCCTACCACCACGCTATAACGACTGCCATCCTAAGACAGCAATAAGGACCGACGGTTTAACGTGCCCTCCGAAGCACGGGAGCGCTAAGTAATGTTACTAGCGGTCACCCATTCAACTCATGACCGCGGCGGACGTTGCTTAACTTTGCTGATCGGTTAAGAACAGTGAAGTAAACTTCGCTGCGAGCGCTTTAATAGCGCATCAGAGAGAAAACTGTTGTAATACAGAATTTCCGCCACAGAACTGAATTTACAACTTAAGTTTTACTGAAATTCAAATGCTCCGTTAATAATCACCAACTTACCGCTACTAATTCAAAAACCTTTTAATTTTTCAGGAACCAAAGTGTCACTGCAGCTTAACACTACCAGTAATACAACTGTCCCAATTACTCTGAGCTACCAGCTGGATCCATTGGATTACGAAGACGGACTTGTGTACGCATCTATCCTACTGCTAGTACTGTACACACTTATCATATTCGAGGTAAGATTTTTGTCCTTCGAAATAGACTTTTGTCAATCAAAATAGACTTTATCAATCAAAATAGACTTTTGTAAATCATAATACACTTTTGTAAATCAAAATAGACTTATATAAATCAATATAGACTTTTGTAAATCAAAATAGGTAAAACTTTTGTAACTTTTGTATATAATGCAATAGTGTCGAAATCTGATAAGTTACTATATATTTACCATTTTGTCCATGCTTACCTCGTATTGTTAAATATGTGCTTTTGGGATAAATTGAACCAAATAGGAAATCTGCAATATGATATGATTTTTTGATATTATTTTTGGATATGTAGCTGTAGATAGTTTCATAAAATTTATTAACAGCACACTCAGCTGTATTATTTTCAAAATGGATGTACCAGTCAACACCTATTTTCGTTCCTATTTCATCATTTATTACTTGAAAATCTGCTTTAGAAAAGCAATATATTATTATCCGCTTATGTTGCACATGCCTACAGTCACGTTCAGTTGGTACTGTTACGTTGAAAAGGAACTGTTACGGATCATATCCATCTATTCGCACTAACGACACTGGAGTTTGTACCACATCTCTTTTGGTTTTATTAGAAATAAATAAGGTGAATATCCTACCATTCTTGTTTCTAATCTTTAACTGATTAGTGATTACTAATAATGCAGTAATGTCAAAAAGTTAATTAAAATAATAATAATAGAAGGATTGCTGGGTGACAATGCGCTCGCGCGCATCCTTCAAGATTTTCGAAGCGCTCGTAGGGAAATTTACTTAGCTGTTCTTAACCGATCAGCAATGTTAAGCAACGTCACCCGCAGTAATGAGTAGGATGGGTGACAACTAGTGACATTACTACTGATTCTTTCCGTGCTTCGGAGGGCACGTTAAGCCGTCGGTTCCGGTTTTAGTCTAAGGATGGCAGTCGTTATAGCGTGGTGGTAGGGCATTTTGCGAATGTGCGCCTGTCTAGCTACCGCCCTCAAGTAGAAAATCGGTCTACGGGAACAAAAATAATTTTGTTTTACTATACTTTGCCGGCATGATTAATATACATAACAGTCTCTAAGCAAAACCTCGGACAGACGGACATGACGAAACTATAAAGGTTCCTTGTCAGGACTACGGAACCCTAAAAAGAGCTTGTCCGAGTAGACATCGTCCTAAGCTATTCACGCCAATTCAACGATTACAGCTGACCAACGAAATGCTAATTGTATGGCAATTGGAGTGTATAATACTTTACTTGACAAAATAAAGGGAGCTACCATATATATTAAAAAATATATATAATTTGGCTTATTATTACAAAAATGTTACTACTCGATCAAGGACTTCTTAGAAGATAAATACCAAAATAAGTATCTAATCTTACTATTAAGTAATAAACATAAATTTAATATGACATCATATATTATATTATTCATAATTAAGGTGATGATATATGACTTCGATCTTTTTAAATTACATATATTATTTTTTTGTATTTTGTAATAAAACATTTGCAAACCTGTTTAGGTAAAGTTTTCTCGGAACTGTATTTGAATGCTATAACAACTCTGCAATATTGTACCTTAAACTTAAGCATTTAAATATTCATTAATATTTATACATATAACTTGGGACAACAATAACTAGGAAAATGAAATAAAAATAATACGGGTCCAACTTCAAACACTAAAAAAAAAAATCACTCGTTGAAGTCTATACTGTGTTAATTCAAAATATTGACCTTGCATTATCGTGGTCTGACTTCCACTAGTTATTTCATATTTTTTCAGTGTAGGAACTAGTTTTCTCTTTTTTTTCACTTTTATAATGATGGATTACAAGATCATTGTCACTTGCGTAAAATACTGTTCTCTATCGACAAGAGTTGCAATAAAAATTAGATCTTATAAGTATGCAAATACATTTTTTTGATTTCACTGGCTGTAACAAAGATAATAATCAACCGAAATCGATGAATAATTCTAAATGGGACCAACTTGGAAGTAGGTATACAGGGTTATCGGTAAAGTGCTAACAACCTCGTAGGGTTGACTTCTGCCAGTCCTAACAAACATTTTGAGACGTGTTTTTTTTTTTTTTTTTTTATGTGTATACGACGGAATAAGCACGCGTACGACCTGGTATTAAAAGTCTCTAGTGTAATTTAATATTTCATGTGTTTTATTACTTAGATCGATGTAATATTCAAAACTCTATTCAAAGGGAGCGCGGCGCGGTCCACTGTTGCCGCGGCGGGCGCTCTTAGTTCGGCGTAGGCATTTTCATTTATTACAAGTCACAGAATAAGTGTCAGACAGTACTAGAAAAACTTATTGTTTTAAGTTTTGAGTCTCTCCGAGCCAAGAGCGCCCGCCGCGGCAACACTGGACCGCGCCGCGCTCACTTTGAATAGAGTTTTGTATATATACATCGAGCTAAGTAATAAAATATATGTAATATTAAATTACAGACACATGATACTTTTAATCAGGGGGTCCTCGTGCTTATTTCGTCATCATACACAACAAATCACATAAACGAACATAAAAAAACATCTCAAAATGTTTGTTAGGACTAGCAGAAGTCAACCCTAAGAGGTTGTTAGCGTTTTACCAATAACCCTGTATATATAGTATATACTCTGACCAATAAAAACAGTTATCGAAAACAATATATGCGGAGTACTAACATAACAAAAATAAAGCAAACTGGCAAATTGAGAACGTCCTCCTTTTTCGAAAGTCATGGTGTTTAGACACGTCTGCCATAAACGGGGAGTAAACGTGATGATGTGTTGTTTTTTTTCTCAGATTGTGAACCGCACTCTCGCAGCGATGCTGTCCTCATCCCTTAGTATAGCTGTTCTGGCGTGGAGTGGCGCCCGACCTTCCCTCAGCGAACTGGTCTCCTGGTTGGATGTAGAAACTCTGCTGCTTTTGTTCAGCATGATGCTGCTCGTAGCTGTTCTTGGAGAGACTGGGGTTTTTGACTGCCTCGCTGTCAAGGCATTTGAGGTAAAGCCAAATTGTATTGACATTTAACACTATATCATGGTTTGTTTTATTATTGCTGATAGGTAAGCGTTTGACTACTATATCCTCATCTGAATGTAAGGGAAGGTGATTTTGTAGGAGCATGACACTAACTACAGTGATTTTAAAGCCGTCAAGTGTAAAATATTAGTACTGACCAAGTGTATTTTCGATGTGTAGTGTGTGTGCAGCCGGAGACGCAATATTTTTCTGTTTAGATCAGTTGAAGACGCAAGATTTGATATCGATGCCTAACAGGCGAAAAGGGATAAGCGACATATTTTGGGATATTGAGTTATATACATAGTTAGTATCGTCTTTTTTTTCCGCGTCGTTTGGTCTGGGTAACATGTCTCTAGGTGAAACTTTTTGGCGGTTATGCGGTATTTAAATTATGGACATGAGCCATTTTTTTTCGTTGTAAACGACAGATATTTAGATGAGATTATTTTTGTGGTGGTTGATCTACAAAGTATTTGGGAGCAATGAACTTATGCGTTTTGGACTTTCTGTAATATTTTAATGATCGAACGTTAACCTATTTCACCTGGAAATAAAAATTAAGAAATATGTGTTTATGATAATTTGCCTCTATATAATTATTTGTTGAAATCCTGTTAGTACTTTATGGCTGTTAGACTAAAATAATTTAAATTGGCGGTTGTTGTTATTATTCTCTCGAAACTACTGGTTCAAGCCGCAACACGACGAACTTTAGTCGCCAGGTGACAGCGGGGCAAGCGCCAAATGCGCGCGTGAGCCATTTTGGCGTGATATATTTATTCACGTTTTGTGTTTATTTATCAGTTGGTAAGTAAAATTTCATGTTTAGCAAAGTAGATAGTTAGTTGGTAGAAGTTAGTATATCTTGTTTACAAATAGATGTGTAAAGTTATAGTTTTTTATTTCTTGTTTACGAATAGGTATGTGACTAAAACTCAAAAATATTGATTTATTGTATCGTATTATTGCAAGTTATCAACATGTCTTCAAAAATGCGTGTAATGGACATGATTGACAAAGCACTACACAGTTCCTACATAGGATTTCTGCTGCCACCAAGAGTAATAAACTTTGACATGCAAGAACGTACAATTTGTAGTACGATTTGGCTTGTATCAATGACGCAGAAAACAGCTGTGAAACGAAAGAGAACTCAAGACTCTGATAAACGAAATTTTACTTATAAATTCGCAATAACTGAAGGTGAAGGACAGCAGCCAGTATGTCCAAAAAAAAAGTCCAACTTTTATGAAAATCTTAGTTAATCTATACAAAATTTGCAAGAAGACTTATGTGGAGAAAGGCATTGACATTGTAAGCGAAAGAGTGTTTCGGTCTATATTCAACGAAAAATTCAATATAGGTTTCCATGTCCCCAAAAATATAAGTGTTTGAAATGCCTGAAATTTTAACGACATATAGATAATCCTGAAATAGAAGAAGAAAAGAAACAGCATGAATTAGAAAAAACAGAAAGTTACAATAGATTTAAAGCTCATTAAAATATACATAAAAGTGATCCTAGTACTTTATGTGCTAGTTTCGATCGCCCAAAGGTAATAAATACCCCATAAAGTATGTTGTTATTTTACTCTCGTAAACTAGCTGTATACAATTTTTGTGTGTATGAGAATGGTACCCGCAACGTATATTGTTACTCTTGGGATGAATGTAATGGAAAAAGAGGAGCCAACGAAATCTGTACAATACTGAATAAATACTAGTATATTAACACAGACGATGAACGTGGCACAATTAAAAATTTGTTACTATATGCAGACTGCTGCTTGGGTCAGAATAGAAATAAAATAATCATGGCAATATTACATGCAACATTGCAAATGTGCATTAATATTCAAACTATACAGCTTAACTTCTTGCTAACGGGCCATACGTATATGCCTGTAGATTCTGTTCATACCGTTAAAGAAAAAACTTTATAAACACCATTATTTATGCACCTTTACAAAGGTATACACTATTTAAAACAGCAAGACAAGATCCAGAACCGTACAATGTCGAACTTTTGCAGTTTTCAAGACTTTAATAAATGGGATTCAATCAGCGATAAATACTTCAAAGGCTAAACTAACAGGAAAAATAAGTAAGATGCGTATTGTCACATTTCGAAAGAAAAAGGATAATTTGATTTTTTATAAAATTCGATGAATGATAATGCTGAGTCCACCAGCATGTTACAAATCTTTAATACCTGTATTTAAAGCCAAACACGATCACTTACTTAAACTGTGTCGAGATAAGGTGATTCCTCATTTGTGTCCCAGTGAATACAACAGCATCATTAGTTCCAATAACGTTCAGGATACACTCCCTGATTTTGATATTGAAGATGTTGATGTAGAATAAGTGGCTTATTTGTTCAAATCTAATAATACTTTAAAATATTTTATTTGTAATGGCATGTTGATAATATTTAGAAAACCAAATTTATAGTTTATTATGCATAAGTCAAATACATGAGACAAGCAAATTGTGATATTAACAGTCCATTAATGTTAAGAAACCTTGTTACTTTATAATTCTTGTATTTTTTATATTCTCGTAAACTATTTTTGTAGATTACGAACATTGATGTCAATTTAATATGGGTAAATATTATTTAAGTTTTTTTTTTCTGGCGGTCTGCCTTTATTAAACAAATACTACAAACTATATACAACACTACAGCTACTACAGTAAAAGCATTTGGACTCATAGGGAGTCCAAATGCTCTAGCCCACTATCAGTTGGCAGCGTGCCCAGCATGCTGGCAGCATTGCCCCGTTGAATTGCAATGCTTATTCTTTGAGCCAAATAGGTGCCAGCATTTTGATCACGCGTCGCATCGACCAAGCGCTCTGATAAATTTTGGAAAATACGATGAGCTCCCGGTCCCCACGGACCCAACGTCTCCACACCAAACGGCTCAAATATGTAACCCATACCGAGGTTAGCATATTTGCGCCGCTTGAGCTGCTCTGCCGAAGTAGCCGCGGCGCCAGCCCTCACGTGGGTTTCAGAAAGGTGTGACGGCGCTAAAGTGTCTACGCATGTAGCGTCCCACACTAAGGGCCGT
The DNA here is from genome assembly GCA_963890685.1 of Plagodis pulveraria. Lineage (NCBI taxonomy): Eukaryota > Metazoa > Arthropoda > Insecta > Lepidoptera > Geometridae > Plagodis > Plagodis pulveraria. The sequence continues at coordinate 4,165,448 of OY982977.1, forward strand.
CCTAACTTCCATGGAACCAGAGTCATGCCGTCAGGTCTTTTACCATCGTCACGCATCAGACCGTTCGGTTCGAGAACAGCTGGAACATTGGCGCTGGTAAAAGCCCGGCGAATGATATCGTTAAGGCTGGCGTGGCGGGAAATTCGACCAGCACTTCGAGAGCAGGAGAGGCCATGGTGACCGAGTTGGTCAACTGCAGTACCACACTGGCAGTGATGTGCAACACAACACCTTGCACCCAAGCGTAAGCTAATAGCGAGACGAAAAGTGGAAGGATCTATAAGGCTACCAGTTTTGTAAGAAGGAATGGCTTGTAACCAAAGACCTGATTCCCACACAGAAACAGCGAGAATACGAGCACGATCTGCGATACTAGGGCACGTATTTAAAAGATCTTTCCGTGCTAGCTCGCATAGGGGCCGATCCCACTGTTTCTGAGATGACAAAATTTTTGGGAACTCAGTATTTGGACAAGCCAGTCCCCATGTGGTTTTGGCCTCAGCCAGATATGCTACATCAAAAGAGCCTAAAGATGGTGCAAGAATTTTTTCTACTAATTTGTGTGTACTGTGTACAGAAGACAAAAAAGCTGGTAAAGCCACACTAGAAATTTTGCGTATCCCTATGCCCCCCAACCTCACAGCTTGCACCCAAGCCCTATCATCCATCTCAACATTCAAAACCGAAATTAACGTATCTTTTAATAAATTGTCTAAGCTTATAAGAAGCTCACTGTGTTTCCACAGCTGACAACATCTCAAAAAGTATGTAAATTTAGGAACGAAAAGGCAAAATCTAATAATAGTAAAAGCCATATGGGCGTTAATTTTGAATAATCTGCTAGAAGCATTTCTAAACTTATGAATTTGTTCTTCGACAAATGGTGACAAAGATTCGTCAAAAATCGGTGAACCCAAAAGACGGAGCGAACGTTTTTCTACTAATTTTATATTAGGCGCAAATAAGTTGAATTTTTCAAGTATCGAAATTTTATCCGGACAAGTATCACAAACAAAAAGTTCACATTTGGAAAAATTTAGTTCAAGGCCAATAAGACGAAAATCGTCTATAAGTACTCGCAAGTCATTCAATACCGTGTTCGCATCGCCTCCTAAGGTTCCGTCATCCAAATACCAAACGTTAAGTTTTGATTGGAGACGTTGAATTATTGAGTGGATGGCAAGGCTAAAGATGGCTGGTCCCAGAGGATCACCCTGTTGACATCCTACGGAAGATAATATAACGTTGTTTTGGTATGTTAATTTTGATGGTTTGCCGTAACATTGCCAAAGAAAAGGGTATAATTCCGGAATTTTATCTTTCACTTCGGTCAAAAGGGTGCCTCTATCTAATGAGTTGAATGCATTTTTAACATCCACCTTCAAAAGCACATCTCCACAATTTTGATCAAGAAATGTGCGAAGTGAATGTACAGCAGCCTCACAACCACCCTGAGAACCAAAACCGAGTTGTAGTGGTTGAAAAAGATTACTTAAAAAAGCAACCTTTTTCCTACAACCACATTTGGCTGTGAGGGACGATAAGTGGTGCCTACTGCTATAGGCTTATACCACCATCTTTTTTATTAAGGGCACATAAATTCGCACCGTACAGAATTTCGGTAATTTCATTGTTGACCTGACCCGACAACATCAAATTAACCAAAACCGTCACATCCCTTAGAAGTGTCTCGCCTACCTCACCAGAACTAAAATATAAAATATCTTTTAAGTGCTGAGGCGTCAGGCCATCTAGACCACCGGCTGAGCCACTTCGAAAAGATGCCACGGCTGCAGAAACATCCTGTGGGGTCACCTCAACAATGTCATTATTTTGTTCAGGAGAGTCGGGAAGGTGGAGACCTGCAGTTGCAGGCGGATGCTTTTCTATTAGGGAATTCAACGTGTCAGATGTGAAAGGGGCGATTGTATCACTCGAAAACAAGATGCGTGCCGCGTTTTTGATGTCACCATCATTAATTTTGTTTTCTACTATTTTAATAGTAGCTGAATCGACATTATTTATTTATTATATAAGTTGTAATAGATCTAAGTCCATTTTTTGATTTCGGCGAATCTTGGAGTATGAGCTTTAATTAACAAATTGTTATTTAGTATGTGATTAATTTGACAAGCACCTGCCAATTTTTAGTCAATTAAAGACTGAGCTGATTAATTAAATTATATTATTTTATTATTTAGACCTCTCGGGTGAACCTGAATTGTTTGCTTCTCCAAATATAATTTTAAATAAATAGCTCAACAAAATAAATAATACTTAGTCTAATAATCATAGTTAATATTTCTTTAAAAAAATACTTAATACGATTTTCCATGCAATAAATGTTCATTAGATAGCTGGTTATACAATATTTCCATAATTTTATTTCCAAAAAAAACACTCTTATGCTATTTGTCTTCAATTTCAATGAGGCATAAAGTGAAGTTACATAATTTTTTGCTGGGAGCTAATTATGTAACTTGTGTATTTTATTTACGACATTTTTGCTGTTTGTAAAATGAAGACCATTTGGGGTAACCGACAGTAACCAATATTTTTAGCCTGAATTTGATAAAAATAACAATCTCAGTCAATAGATAATGTGTTAAAGGCTACAAATACAAATTTTCAGCCTTTCGGGAGGTATACCTAATTTTTTACGATTTTTTTTCTCATATTTTTAACTTTAAATCACTCTCCTGTAAAATTTCTAAAGTGGTGGTTATCCTTTTTTGGCCGTTAAGCATCGATATACAAGCAACGGTGCAATGTGATTTTAATTCTGTTTAATTTCATATCCATGGGAATCGGTATCCCTAAGGTGAATTCCATGGCAGGTATGAAATTCCAGTATTTTATTAATATTTCCGAAAGGATGTCTCCCTTCGCGCTCAAACTATCCGAATAAGATCGGGTATTACTGCCCGCGTAACAGGCTAAACCGAAAATATCATCCGTAAATTATAGTAAAAAGTATTTTATGTGTTATTCCAGGACCAATCAATATTCCAAGTTTCATCCAAATCAATTCAGCCATTTTAGCGTGAACGAGTAACATACACATTTAAATCCTCAGTCACTCACAAGCATTAGCATTTATTTGCAGATTGATGAAATTACTACCTCTTATAGGAGTCATAAGAGGCGACGAAGGAAAAATACCTGAATCTGGATCTCAAAAGCAGCGGCTGGAACACATCAGTACGTGCTTCACTGACATATTTTCTACTTGAGGGTGGTAGCCAGTCAGGAGGATATTCGCAAAATAGTATGCTATTTTGCGAATATCCTCCTGACTGGCTACCACATTGTGAAAGCTCAAGATCGCGGCCTAATTCGTACCGTTGCGACCATTAGCGCGGCAGTCCAAAAACATTACTACTCGGCCATCTTCTTTGGTTATTTGTACCTCGAATAATTTCCATCCAGTTTTCATCCAACGTTCAAGGCAGTTAAAGATGAGACGTCTAAAGCATGCTAACATGTCACCATGGTACCGTACCAGCATCATCTCGCCCTAAGCAGCCTCTACAAAAACAAAAGTTGTCAACTTATGTCACCAACACGTCTTGGCAACACAAAAGTTGCCAACTTATGTTTCGTGGAGATGTGGTTTTCACTCACAGCTTCTGCATCTGCAGAACACTGATATCTTAACAAGAAAAACAAGAGAACGCGAGTTATTTAGCATACCATGGATTCACCGTGCGGGTGCCGGTGCCATAGCGTTTGCAGAGAGAGAGAGGCTCAAATCTCAATTGCCTGAGACTTGCAACCCAGCGAGTAGGGCATATTCGTACGTATGAACCTTAACCTGTTAACGTTGTGATAACAATTGCAACTGCATTTTTTTATGATCTGTGATGGGAAGACGAGCAAGTCACCTGTCACCATCACCGCCTGACAGAAAGCGACACATCCATTACAGGCGCAGCATCACCATCTTCGTTCTCCATGATACTGCGCTGAGTTCGTTATTCCGAAACATTAGTTCTTATACCTCGTTTGCTCATTAATTTCACTTGATACAGTGTCCTCCACGCTAATACATAGTAGTATTTGCACACTACTGCTTTGAGGCAGAATCAAGAGAAGAGAGGCAGAAAAAAGCAGAAATGAAAATCTGACATTGCGATGATAGCCAAAGAGACTGACTGTTGCTTATGAGACCTAGTACCTGATAAACACTAGTGCATAGCTGGACTACTTAGCAGCTTTAGGTATATAATATCATGTAGGTAAAAGTTGTGTACAGATTTTTTTTGTCCTTAAATAGAATTCTTTTAACTGTTCCAGATTACTGGAGGTCGAACCTGGCCGCTGATAAACTGCCTCTGCCTGTTCACGGCGATTTTCTCAACTTTCCTCGACAATGTGACCACTGTGCTCCTCATGACACCGGTGACTATACGGTGAGTATAACAGTCCAACATTGAGTCTGCCTATGGGCCTGCAATGGCCTTTTAATTGCCTACATGATTTCATAGTAGTAGCAGTAGTGTTGTATATACAATTGATGTCAAATTTGCCACAAATTTGAAATCAACAATTACTGGAACAGTATTATTTGAGAATAATCCCTAATTTGATGCTTGTTTTATTTATTTTAGTCACAAAAAGCATTCGTTTTTATATAATTCCTCACTTATACATCTTCAAAGAATTGCATACAATTCCTAGGAAAAGCGTATATATCATAGGACAGATTATAGGATCTTTGTAACAATAATTTACACATTTCCAAAGTAGTCACCGCAAGTTTGTGGACTTCCAGACCTTGACATGAAATTCATTATTCAAAAAGGTAATCTAATGTCACCACATTAATGACTTTCTTCGAATTCTGTTCCGGACAGATTCTACAAGCGACTGGTGTCTAACTTCGAATTTAGATACTTTATGTTAATGAATAGATTCAGGCGTTACTTTGTGGAAATCCATATTTTATAATAACAAATATTTTTAAGATATGTTAAGAAAACATTAAACTAATATTTTTATAAAACACAAAATATATCTAGTGACAATTCCGCCACATATACCATTTAAGCCGACGTGACGTCACAAACGCCATGCAGCCGGAAGAATTTTCGACGCGTATCGATTCTACACGAAGCATCCTCAGGAGGTCTTAACTCTACGAGCGCACTCTCGAGAACCTTCTCGATCTTCTATCTTAAAATAATTTAAAAATATTTGTTATTATACGTTCTGGATACGATCATAGGAAACTTTTCATTATTATTATTATCACTTTTCATCATTTTCTACGTGAGTGAAACCGCAAGCACATGCTATCTACTAAACCCAAGGTGCAGGTATGAAAAATATATACCATTGATAACCACGATCTTTCCTGCAACCTAAAAACTCTTTTTTCAGATTGTGTGAAGTTATGGAGTTGAACCCAGTACCAATTCTGATGTCTATGGTGATATTCAGCAACGTAGGTGGTGCTGCAACTCCTGTTGGGGATCCCCCCAATGTCATCATCGCCACGCATCCTGCAGTTTTGCAAGCGGTATGGGCTGTTATTAACTTGCATTAACCTTGACATAAACTTTGACCTTGCACTCCACTTTTACCTTGCACTTAACCTGTTAACCTTGTACTTGACTTTTAGGTTAACCTTATATTTATATTGACAATAAATTGAATTTAAATTTGACTTACACTAAAACATGGGCAAGAATGTCACCTCCCCATCTCTACCCGTGGTTCTCTTAAGAGGTGACTGACACACTAGCTGGTATACCAGCAGCACTTTCTGAGGAACTGATATCTCACACTGCGATCCCCAAGCCGCCTGCCAAGTGTAGGCGTTATGGCAAACCCCCCCTATTGGGGGAGGAATACAATACCAATTCTAATGTACTTACTTGATTTTGTTCTGTAAAGCCCACTTGAGGCACTTCAACTAGAAGTGCCTCAAGTAGAAAATCTGTCACCAATGACCTAACGGTGTGTTCTGGCAGCAGTCCTTGAGAGCCAGTGAAATTACAGGCACATGAGACTTAGCAGCTATGTCTCAAGGTGACAGGCGCAGTTCAATTCGTGACTTGTAACGACATGCATATGTTATAGGTGGAGGTTAGTCCGCTTAAAGAGTCGCTTAGGGTGGTCGCTAGCCAGGCGGGCATTCGCAAAATGTCCTTCCACCATGCGGTGAAGCTCAAGCTCGCGGCGGGATTCAAACCATGGACCTGCTACGCGGCAGTCCATAGCCAATGCCACTGAGCCATCACTGCTTTGACTTTATACTTGACTTTTCCCTATAGTCTTATACTATGTAGTTGACGTAATTTTTCATTGATTTTGTACATAATATTTACTTGGGCTATAAAAGCAGTCATGTACACCCAAACGATTTGTCGCAAGTACCTTTTGTACTTCTTCTTCTTACCTTTGATTTAGTTTATTAGTTTATTTATATTAGTAACAATAACGTCTGTCTTGGTATTGACTTTGAACTTAAAACATTTGACTTACCCTTGTAATTCAAATCATATTAACGTTGACAATATAGCATTAATATCAACGTAATATTTACGTTGACAGCGAAATTATATTTTGATGTTGTCGACTACTTTTATACTAAAGGTCGTGTGTTTAGTATTGAGCTTAAAAACTAGTGTTACCAACTCAGCTGCATTGCATGCTGCAGTATCAGTTCTTTGAATACTTATTATTTATTATTCAGTTACGCCTGCTTATGATGATTCAATTTCAGAGGTGAATCTTCGAGGTCATTATCGCCACTAATCATGCTGTGTTGCTGCTGGTTCAAACTGTTGTTAACTTAAGCACTTTAGACTTGACTATGATCTTGACTCGACCTTAATTTTGACCTTGGCTTTAATCTTACGTTTCCATTGCAGTTAAGAATCCTTCAATATCATGCACGCCATTCATCATGATTTTGTTGTTGCTGGTTTAAACTGTTGTTAACTAAGACCTTGACATTGACTATGACCTTGACTTTGCTTTGATTTTGACCTTGGCTTTAACCTAAATTTTGACATTGTGTATTAACACCCGTTATGTTCCATATCCACCAGAGAAGCGGTGTAATAGGACAAAATCAACCAATGGAATCGCTTAATTTTTCTAACCTTGCGGAATGCAGCTATCTTATTGGTTTGATTCTTTCCTCTTATACTGCTTATCTATCTCGCATATCTCTGGTAGATTATTAGCCTAAATCTCCATCTTGAGGTTGACTCCTTTACTCTGATGCACAGCATGCTCTAATTGCCGTTTCTTTTCCAGGATATAAACTTCACTTCCTTCACCTTGCACATGGGGCTTGGCATACTTCTAGTGGGAGTCCAGACTTACTTCCAGCTCAGATACATGTTCCGGGATATCAGTAAGCTAAGGCACAACGTACCGAGGGATATTCAAGGTACACATTTTTAACAGACTTCCAAAAAAGAGGTTCTCACTTCGAGTGCATATACATGATCTCTCCGGAAGACTTAGTTCTGCTGCATATGCAGTTCTTAGGATAAGACAGTTAACAGACGTAGCTACTGCTCGCCTAGTTTATTTCGCGTACTTCCACAGTATTATGTCGTATGGCGTATTGCTGTGGGGAACTGCTGCTGAGATAGAGACAATCTTTATCATACAAAAGCGTGCAATTCGAGCCATATATAAAATGGGTCCTAGGGAATCTGTGAGGGTAACAATAAACAATAAACAATCTTTTTAAAGAAATTGATATTTTAACTTTACCAAGTCTGTATAAGATTAGCAAAGACAAATAAAAGGTCCTTCTTAGGTAATTGTGTGCGGTTTTATAATAAAGTTCCTAAACATATTACAACGCTCACAGAAGGGAAATTCAAGTTGCATGTGAAAAACATATTGATTAAAAAATCCTACTACACAGTTTCTGATTACATAAACGACAAAAATGCCTGGACAATTCCGCCTCCGCCAAGCTATTGCCTGTCACCTACATAATTTAAACAAATATTGTAATAACTCTATTTTATAGTATGTATGTAACACATTGTTAAAAGATGTTTAAAAGAATGGCCCCGAGTTTCTTGCCCGTTCTTCTCGCAGTGGCTCTATACACTTTATTTGCTGAACGTGGCAGTACAATGTAGAATATTTCAATACTAAAATTTGTAATTGACCTTCATAAGAGCGTCGTAGACGCCTAAATTGAATAAATGATTTTGACTTTGACTTTGAAGTGTATTTTTTTGTATGTTTGTTACGCGGTTTTTTAACCAATTATGAACTGATTTTGATAATTCCTTTTTGTTTGGTGAATATACATGTTTGTCCCATTTGAATTTCATCGAAATCGGTTGAGTCGTTTTTATGTTATAGTCAATTCAATCAAAAACATATTTGCGTACTTTTTTTTTTTTGTTATTGTGACGGAACAAGCCCAAGGCCCACCTGATGTTAAGTGGACTTACCTCTGCCTATAACAGACGCACTACCAAGCTATAACGACTGCCATCCTAAGACAACAACCGGTACCGACGGTTTAACGTGCCCACCGAATCATAAGCACGCTCAGTAGTAATGTCACTAACGGTCACCCATCCAACTCATGACCGAGGGCGACGTTGCTTAACTTTGCTGATCGGTTGAGAACAGCTAAGCAAACTTTGCCACGAGCGCTTCACCTATTTGGGTCAATAATGTGCATTGCGATTTAACGGGGCAATGCTGCCAGTATGTTGGCCACGCTTCCAAGTGGTAGTGGGCTGGAGTATTTGGATTGCAGACTCACAGTCTGCAATGACTTATAGTTAGTCTTAATGCTTTTAGTAATAGCTGTAGCGTTGTATATAGTTCGTAGAATCTGTTTATAAATGGATACCATCACCGAAAATCACATTTGACTAATAATTAGACCACAAAATTTCTCATCTTGATTGGCAACCGAACCCACGTCGCCCGATGATGATCATTTTCTATCGACAGAAATGCGTCAAGAAATAGCAGTGTGGCGTCGTGCAGCTGCCTCCCTGGCTTCTTACTCGAGAGATGAAGATATAGTTCGACGTGCGCTCGAGAAAAAGGTATAATATTCAATAGAACTAGAGATATTTCAGTCTAAAAACGCACGCTCCTCCTTCAAACTTGGTTACGCATTATTTTCTTCTTTTGTTATTTTTTATGTTATTGTGACGCAACAAGCCCGAGGTCTACCTGATATTAAGTGGACTAACCTCTGCCTACAGGCACTGAAACTTCTCAAGTCTCAGTCTCAAGGTGACGGGCGCAGTGCAATACGTGACTTGTGATCTGTTATAGGCAGAGGTTAGTCCGCTTAACATCAGGTGGGCCGCAAGCTTGTCCCGTCACAATAACTTAACATAAAAAAAAACTGCACTGTATTCTTATGATTCTAAATCCTTAGAATTCGTATATCTGATTTTCTACTTGAGGGTGGTCGCTAGCCAGGTGGGCATTCGTAAAATGCCCTTCCACCACGCGGTGAAGCTCAAGCCCGCGGCGGGATTCGAACCATGGACCTGCTGCACGGCTATCCATAGCCAACGCCACTGAGCCATCACTGCTTCAAATGATCATGTGATCGTGTTGTAATGGGTCCCAATAAAGTTTGTTATTTTTCTTCGTTTTCAGGTAGACAAGCTTAGCGCAGCCCTAACTAAGAGGGAGGCTAGGGGTGGGCCTTCAAAATCCGATCCGCTGTTTTGTTCAACCCTCGCCAGTATGAAACAAAAGGTATTATAATACACGTAATGCCTATGCTTAAATTAATGGAAAGCACTGGACCTTACAATCCTCAAACGAGCAGTTATTGGCGAAGTAAAGAAACTATTTTTCCACTGCTGGTTGTTCCACTGGACTGCTGCCGGGACACACCGTTAGGTGCTTGGCGACAGATTTTCTACTTGAGGGTGGTAGCTAGCCAGCCTGGCAATCGCAAAATGCCCTACCACCATAAACTTTACACCATAATCTTGACATTTAGGTATAAAATAAATTATAAATTGAAAAACTGGCAAACCGGAGGCATAGATATTAGGTTCAACAATATGCATACAAAGATTCACCGAGTTTGAACACTTGGTATTTACAATATGACGAAACTTAGTTACTACTCATATTACTTGATTTGGCCAGTTCGCAAATAAAAGCAGTAATTACAAAATCACAAGTATACGATAGGGTAAATTTAAGGGCTTCTTATACCGCAAATGCTGTTTTTAAAATTAATATGAATCAGTCAAAAATTTACGTAAATTTCTGAAAAAAATATATGTTTCAGTTAAGGATCTTACAAAGTACAATTCGCTTACATTTACACAATCAGATGAACTTCGCTCGATAGAAAAAAATACCAAAGTTGCCTCTTTTTAAAATACATTTTCAATACTGTGCCTAAAATAATAAACTTATTGACCTTATTTTTACACCAATCTTTAGATAAATCATTTTTCTAGTACAAATCGCTGAGGTGGAGGTTGTAGTGTTATTTTCCTATTAATGATGCCTAAATACCTACAAACCCGCGAGCGGCGCAACGCCCGCGGGCTTCGTCAGTCGCGCGGTGGCGCTTACCGACGACGGACCTGTGCCAGTGCTCTTTCCGCCCGACGCGCGACGTGCGACGTGCAGTGATTTGCGAAAATAAAATATAATTGATCTGGCCAAGTCGTCACTATGGCTAACAAACGCAATAAACGAAAAAAGTCACTACGAGCTTTATCAAAGACAAACAGGACGAATGCATTACAAAGAAATGCTAAGTAAGTACAGTACTTGCACGTAGGTACGTGTTTATTTATTTCTTATTATTATCTTATTTATTAAGTAGGAACCTATATTGTTCTCTTAAAATATTACCTACTTTACTCTATACTTAGTTTGTAGGTTAGGTTTCCTTGCCACAGTATAGTTAAAGCAGTATATGTACTGAACGAAATATGGAATTATAAACTAGTAACGTTTGAAAGGAGATACTTTGGCATTATGGATGGGACACAGTGTACCAAAATCAGTATAACCATATTATTTTTTATAATACTTAGTTGGTACTAAGGAAATCTGGCATTTTAGGAAGATTATTAGGCAGATATCACAGTATTTGTTACTTTTATCACCAATATTTGTTCAAATGAAATTTAATGTATTTTTTCCACTTATTTCAGTGCATTGAGATCTTGTACCAAAGAAGGTACTTTCACGTCGAATAAATGTACCGATGACCAGAACGCGTAAGTACAATACATACTTATTACCTATACTTACCTGTTTGTTTATAGCTAATCTAACTGCTATTGTACTCCTTAGCCACAGATTAACCAATTAAATTAGGAGGAATAATAATTTAATATACTAATAATAGTTATTATAACAAATACTTCCACAATTAAACGCTTTATTGGCAAACAATACCAATATGTTATTATATTGAAGTTCGTTGCGAAAAATTTATTACGATTTTAGACTTCCATGTACTAATTTCATTTTTGAATTATACCTTGCATTTATTTTTTAGAGAAATGAATCATGGAAGTGAATCAAATTCTGTTGTGGACCAATATAACATCAGCCTAGCAGCAGGTGAATTTGATGATACTGAGTAAGTTTCGAGAGCGCTTCTTTGTAATTAACTTATGGTCCCGTATGGCTGACCTAAATGACCTCAAATTTTACAAATTATCTACAGTCACTTATTGTTGCAGAAAATCTAGTCAAGATAACCCTCTTCTCGTAGAGTCTGAAAATCAAGAACACGAGTTTCAACCGGTTTCAGGGAGACGCATCATTGACATCAATTACTTGTTTACTCAATTACAGGAAAAAGCACGTCACAATAATTTATTTGACTGCAAAGCGGGAAATTTTCGGCTAATTAGTGAAAAAAGGATTGGTCCACTGTCCGTATTTAAATTTGAATGCAATATGTGCAAACAGCTTTGCCTTATAAAATCCGAAAATACAGAGACAGCAAATATAGACGTAAATATTGCGGCAACCACTGGTATGGTAGCCTCAGGGATTGGTTATTTTCAGTTCGAAGAGCTTTTTTCCTCCATGAATATTCACATATTTTCTACAAAATTTCACAACAAACTGCAGGGACAAGTTTACGATAGTTTTGAAAACACAGCAGCTGAATCCATGAAAGCTGCTGCTGAAGAAGAAAAAGAGTTGGCAATCGCAGAAGGTCGCACCAAAAATGGCATACCAGTGATTGATGTTTACGTTGACGCTTCTTGGTGTGCTCGATCGTACGGATCCAACTATAAGGCTGCGTCTGGGACTGCAGCAATTATTGGAAGAAGAACCGGCAAAATTATTTTTCTGGCGGTAAAAAATAAATACTGCCTTGTGTGCGCTCGCGCGGAAAGCAAGAATTCTCCACCCAATGACCACAAATGTTACAAGAATTTTGATGGTTCATCATGTTCTATGGAAGGTGACATAATAACTGAAGGGTTTCAGCAATCAATTCCAATGTATGGCATTATTTATAAAAGGATGATTGCAGATGGAGATGCCTCGACATATGCAAAGGTGCTAAAAGTAGATCCATATAAATCCCAGAGTATAACAGTGGAAAAAATTGAGTGCAGAAATCACATTTTGCGAAATCTGTGCAAAAAAATGCGGAGTCTGGTTACAGAGACAAAATTTCCCCTAGCTTGTAGAAAAACTCTGACGAACCTAAGAATAATGTCCTTGAGAAAAGCAATAGTCAGATCAATAAAACACCATAGTACATCAGAAAATACGGAAGATATTGCTATAAAGTTGCTTCACAAAGATATCATCAATTCCCTATCACATGCATACGGAGATCACAGAATGTGTCAGGATTACAACTGTGATAAAGAAAATGTTTTTAGTGACGGGTTGAAATCTATTAAAAACTCAACATTTCTTTTCCGACTTAACTCGATCATTTCAAATGTAGCTGCAAAATCACGAAGTTTAGTAGAAAACGTAAATACAAACATTGTCGAATGCTTCAACAATGTCATAGCAAAATTTATAGGAGGTAAACGCATAAATTTTGCCTTGAAACAAGGCTACCAAGGGAGGGTCTCCGCTGCGGTGTTATCGTTTAATGACAAGGCAGCAATATCGGCTGTCTTTAAAACGCTGACGAATAAAAATCTGTCAGCAGCCGGCCTAGCAGGAGTGGCGGAAGTTGCGGCAGCAGCGTTGGTGGAAGTTGTGGAAAGGAAAAGAGAAAGAGAGAGGGCCCAGAAAAGAAAAAGCAGTTTGGAACATCCAGCAAAAAAAATCAAGAAAGCGGCAGTATCAAAACAAAATGATTATGGCTCTGCCAGTTCCGCTCCAGATATGTCTGAATGTGATCTAGAAATAGCCAAAAAAGAATTTCTTAAAAATTTAGAAATTCTAACTGCTGACAGAGACGGAATCGAGCGAAATACGATATTACAAAGAGACAGTAGTGAGTGGCTAGAAATTCGGAAAAACCTAATTACTGCCTCTAATTTTGGCCCTGTTTGCAAACGACAAGTATCAAAAGATACCGCTCCTTTAGTAAAAAACATGTTGTATAAATCAAATATAAGCCATGTTGTATCTATTGCCCATGGTATTGAAAATGAGCAGCTAGCGTTGCAAAAGATACAATAACAAGAAAATGTGTCTATTGAGCCTTGTGGACTTTTTATAGATAAAACTTTCCCATTTATTGGTGCGACGCCTGACGGGCTTATTGGAAATGATGTTCTGGTAGAAGTTAAATGTCCTTTTTCGGCGTCAAAAATTGGCTTGACAAAGGCTATAGAAGAAAATAAAATCTAGATATTAAAATATAATAAAAAGACGCGGACTACAACAATTAATAAAAACAGTAATTGGTTTTTTCAAGTGCAAGGACAACTGCATGTAACAGGACGACGGCAATGTCTATTTGGTATTTGGGCCGGGGAAAAAGAACCAGTACATATCGAAACAATCGAAAGAGATGATGAATTTGGAAATCCAAGATGGAATCAAAGTTATCACACTTTTACCACAAATGTCTGCTGCCAGAAATTGTCAACCCCAGACATACTCGTGGTATGCCCATACGGAATCTGACACTTGAGTGCGAATCCACCGACTCCGAAAATAAAGAAAATGAGATTTTTTTATTGCAAAACATTATTAATTTGCAATCAGGTCCTATTCCGTCACCCGCGGGGCAGTTCAGTGAGGACCTAGACTATAATCTTAATAAAGATCCAAATGCAGCTTTGGGTCATAATATGACCATATCGATCAATGAAAATGAGCCTGGACCTAGCACTAGAACTCTAAATTATAATGAATTTTAATTTTAAATTAAAATTCATATATAAGCATTTTATTCCTCATATTAAATCCACCTGTATGTATAATAAATGAGAATAAATATTGTACATAGCAATTAAGTTTGTTTTCATTTGTTGTTGGTATTCTTTAGGTATGTACCACAAACTCCTACAATCATCATTATCACCTCACTAATTCAAAAAGTTTTGTAAGATTTATTATGTTTACAGTCAATACCTACATAAGTCCAATAAACTTTCATTTCAATCAAATATAAGAATATACTAAGGGAATATAGTCAATAAAATAATCAATATACTAAAAGAATACAGTAAATAAAATTAAACTCACCGTACCTATTGCATTATGTTATACTGTGGCGTTCTCGCCCGCCGACAACGGTCACTGGAGTTCATATCAAGTCGGCTCCCGCGTAACGCGGATGCAAATCCACTGGGCGAGTAAAATGCCTAAATCTTCGAAACAAGGTGGCCTTAAGTCATGTGCGGGATTCGAACCCGCGTCCATCCACCCCTTGAGCCGGGGTATGCACTACCAATTGAGCTAACATGACATGAAGTCCTAACTCAAATCTTTCCTATCGTTCTTTAATTATCGTATTGGGATGGAGCATCAAGGGGTGGATGGACGCGGGCTCGAATCCCGCACATGACTTAAATTTTTCCTATCGTATATTTGTGATTTTGTAATGTAATCCGCATAGCAGGCGTTATTGCAAACTTAACTATATTAAATAAAAATCAGTAATGTTAATAATTTTATGTAGTATTTTTATATATTTGTTAAGAGATGATTTGGTGGTAACTAGCCAGGCGGGGATTCGCAAACTGCCTGCAAACTGGACCTGCTGTGCGGCAGTCCATAGCCAATGCCACTGAGCCATCACTGCCCCAAAATATATAAAGAAAGTTTTAATGTTTTTAATGGTTTGAACTGTTTTTTTTACAGTATCGGATCAGAGATAAGGAGCTTCTAGTAAAGTCGGCAGTGTGCGTAGCCTTCGTTGTTATCGTGTTTTTCCTTCACGCTATACCTGAATTACGTAAGTATTTGCACTCAAAAAAAGAAACAGCAAAACCTATTTTGGTTTATCCGAAAGAACAGAAATTTGTCTTATTACTAAGTTTATTTTAACTATTAAATCTGCTTTGTTTAAACGATACTGAACTGGTTTTGTTATTTTAATTGATCTAAATTTAATCAATATTTTTGTTGCATATTGCCGAACTTCTATAGAAAAACTGATTCGTTATCCCATAACCAAACGTTTGCACACAACGTAACAAAACTCTTCGACAGTGATAAGCTTAACAAAATTGACTGTATGTCACAAAAGCAGTCATCATAATTATTTCGTCTATATTACCAACATTTTTTTGCTATTTGAACCTAACGCGCTGTAATTCTAAATTCATTTATATTTAGACGACTTTGATAACACAGAGCTAAACAAAATGAATTCCCTAGTATTATCACAGCCTGGACACTCGACTCATTCTCTATACAAAAGCGTTCTAACTACCTATTACACAGACACTACACTAATGTTGTTTTTGTACACGCGTAAATGTGTGCCTGAACTCTAAGGTTGTCATCGTATGAATAATTGTTGTACTTACCTACCTAACAATCTTTTGATGCTGTTATTATGACTTATTAGATTTCGTAGGTTATGCGTACCTTACTTACCTTCAGAAACATTTACAAGCACAATAATCCAACTCCATGTACGACGTAAAAATATGCAACACACAACCGTAGGTATCTTCACATTTCAACATTGCGCGTCCCGTACTCAAGTCAGCTCAGCGACAGCTCAGAATCGCGGGGTGAGGAAGGCTCGTTTTGGTGGGGGGAGAGGAGTGTCCATTCTATACGTAGTATTATTTTATGTTCTTTGGTATTATATATGTCTGTGAGCACACGAAATAATTATTTAATCGCAACAATGATAACAATTTAACTATTTACGTCAGTCCCCATTGACGGTGGGACGAGCGATGGGGACAGTGGGCATAAATTTTCACATTTTGTTTAATTCCCGATGTCCCCATTGATAAATACAAAGGCGATGGGGACAGTGGGCATAATTTTTAACTTTTTTGTCTATTCCCGGTGTCCCCATTGATGGGGATTTGGGCGATGGGGACATTGGTAATGTTTTTAATTTTTTTTAATTCAATTCTCGCCGTCCCCATTGATGGGGATTTAGGAAATAGCTATAAAAAACTAAAAAATATTAAGTTGAGAGCGACCTAACTCCAGTAACTCAACTAAGTAGCTTTTGTTATGTGTGACACTGGTTCGGATTAATTTTATGCAACTGGTAGACAAAGTTTTGGTATTGCAAAACTTTTTTTAAGTGTGGTTTATAAGAATAGCTTATACTCGTAGTATGAAATAAACTGGTCAAGTACAAGTCGGAATTGCATAATTAGGGTCCAGTAAAAACATAGAATTTACCAAATTATTTTTTTTAACATTAGGAGTCCGTCTTACATTTGGCTGTTCTTTATATATTTTAATTTATTTTATATTTAATGATACATGGTATAATTATAGTTCCACCTTTTTTAAATTGAGCAATAATAAATAAATCAATAATAATTTATTGACTGAGCGAGCGGGAAGCGTCTCTGTTTCACCTTGGGAAAAACAGCTTTCTTGTGTCTTTAATTTCGGATTTTCGGTTGCTCTTTACAGGTCGCATTTCTCAACTGAATTTCGTTTGTTTTATAAAAAAGTTATATTGTGTAATATTTTTTATTCAGATTTTGGAAATTTATGACATGGCAAAATGGAGGTTGAAGCGTAGAATTTCAACTTTACCGAAATTTTGTCGTGTTGGCAACACTAAAGTTGCAACCTCTTGTTTGGTAGAGATACAGTGAAATTATTATGAACATAATTATATTTTATAAAGTAGTAATTGAGGTCTTAAACTTAATTTTACCCATACTGCGTATTAACTGTAAAGTTATTCGTCAAGTACATTATTCCGTTCAAATATGGTTGAATTCGGAACCTTCTTCATAGATTTCACAAATGATCGTTAGGCCACTAATACACTATTATATATAAATGATCATAGTGCAATATATTGTGTCTGCATTAAAAAAAATTACGAAAAACTTTCTTAAAGAAACTGTAAACACTTGTTGAAAACCACTGCCTGGATGGTCATTTCTCGAAGGAGGAGTTCATCTTAAAGAAAAAAATGTAGAGTTCCTCCTTTTCCATGAAGTCGACCAGCTGGACCCTTTGGTTCCGCTGCCCATATACAAATGGCCCCACTCTCAACTCATCGCCACTCCGTGTGCCCAACTTAGCCTTGAAGTCCCTCGTAACAACGGTGAAGTATGTTTCGAATACATTCGTATTTCCATCAACAAAAATTACGCAGAAGTTTCCGTAAAGAAACTGTAAACATTAAAATAATGCTATTTTTAATGTTTCCAACACGTGTTGGTGTCGAAACTTGCCAATTTTTATTTGGTGGAGATTGTTGAAGTTGTACAGTTTACTACTTTCCCACACAACTATTGTTTATTGTATTATTTCAGAGCGACTATCACTTGGCTGGACTGCTCTACTAGGCGCTATTCTCCTGCTGGTCTTAGCTGAAAGAGATGATTTGGAACCCATATTGGCGAGAGTAGAATGGTCTACGCTACTCTTCTTTGCTGCATTGTTTGTTTTGATGGAAGTAAGAAAATCTTTGAACCTAAAATATTTTTTAATTGTTAATAGGCTAGCCTTTGACCAATATATCACTCGATGGTAAGTGCATGATGAGAGTAAGGACAGCTGTCGTATTACAACGATAGGTGCTTGGCTATAAAATTTTCTACTTGAAGGTGGTATCTAGCTTACCAGGCGGGCAATTGCAAAATGCCCTACCACCGTACTATAACGACTGCCATGCAAAGAAAACAAGCAGGATCGACAGCTTAACGGGTGTCTGAAGCACGGAAGCTCAGTATTCTAGTTTTTACAGGAGGCCTTAACCGCTCGGCCATCGAAACAGGTTGAGCGTGGTGCAAAGAATGATGGCGACTACTGACCCAAATAAACCATGTCGCGTTCATGAATATATTAGGTATTGTTTTAATTGTCAACCTATTTTACATTATTATAGAAAAAAACTTCATTGTCATTTTCTGTTAGTGTCCGTCAGTAGTGATGACATAGACAGTTAGTACTTTTCAAACCAAGCATTTGTTTGCTTAAAAAGCTATGACTCAACTGCAACAACATTTAAAATTTTAAATATCAGATTTTTCTGAGTTGTTTTACATATCATAGATAGATAGATAACACTTTATTGTACACCAAACGTAAGACAAACGTGGCCTTAATATTAGCTTATATATAATGTTGGACAATGGGTGGTCTTATCTCTTCGAAGCGATCTCTTCCAGACAACCTTTGGATGGAGCTGAGTTAACATACTTTTATTACCTAATTACTCAGTCGATCAAATGGTTTTATAAAGTTTAAATCCATTACTATTTTAGCTAGTAAGATAATTATTTATTTTAAGATTAATGGTCATGAGCACGCTTTTACTTTGTCCGAATTGTAGTAATTCGGACAAAGTAAAAAGAAAACAGCCATGAGCTTGCATATTCCAATCAGTCTATTAATTGCTACTCTTAGCAGTGAGTACTTTTAGTTCTGTTGGTGTAATTCGGACCGCACTCATATTTATCTATGATAGAAATGGCGATGGAAAAAGCTCGTTCGTGATCTATTCGACTTAGTGCCGATGCGTGCAATGAGTTAAAAAGTACGTTTTAGACGCGTTTTTGGCCTGACAATTATTATATATCGTAATAAAACACTAACACAGCCTTAAAATCCGTAAAAACTATGACGATAACTTCCTGCCAGACCCATCCGGTGCTATGACAGACAATATGGGAAGGTACAAAACCTCTGACTATTATTTTCCTCCGACTTCTACGTACTGAATTCAATTCACATTTTCATACCTTTTAGTATCAATAACGAAAAGTATCCCGACTAAAAGTCACATGCTGTTTACAAAATTATTTATTTTATATTAGTAATAGCTTAACCACACCTTCTGTTACATTTGAGTAGGCCGCGCGATAAATCAAGCCTTAGATAATCAGTGTGTTATAGCAGGTTGCATGGGAAACACTCTTGGCACCATTACAGGTATTTCCAATCCGTCATGTCATGATGTATTTGCATACCTGAAGTGTGTTTCCCAAGTGGTCATACGGGTCACAAGATACAGGCCAGACCGAGTTTGGGGCCCACTGATAATATAAAGTGTGTGCTACATAATATTATATTAGATATGTATCGTCTAAATTACTCTTAGGGTTAGTTAAGGTTGAACTGGCCGGTCGCTTCTCCATTCAAACGCCGTAGCGTGATCACTTCTTTATTTGAGACTTTAGGTCCAGAATCAAGCATAAGACCGATTGATCTCGTCATTATCTAGGCTTGTATGATGCCGAAATTTTTAAAAGACTTGACAGTTATGAGCCTCGAAAATGTTGTATGAAAATGTTTCGAAGCGAATAACTCACAAGTTAATTATCTTATTAAAATTTCGGCATCATAGAAGCATAGATAATGACGAGATCAATCGGTATTATGCTTTGTTTTGGACCTAAATCCTCAAATAAGGTAGTGATCACTCTACGACTTTTGTATGGAGAACAAGCCGGCCAGTTCACCCTTAAGCAACTGTAATGTAAAATACATTTACACTTTCTGTGAAATAAAAAAAAAAGGTTGGGTTCAAGTTGTATGGAACGTCGCCATCCTCCTTTGTATCGAATAAATTGGTCATCACTTAGATATACCTACCATAGACAATATACAACCCGGCTATATTTATACAGGCTTATTAGTAAAATACCAACAATCTCTTAGGGTTGACTTCTGCTAGTCCTAAGAAACATTTTTTTTATTATGTGTTTTTTTATTATATTAGGACTAGCAGAAGTCAACCCTAAGAGGTTGTTAGCAATTTCCCAATAACCCTGTATATTGAAATAACGCGGCATGTATTGTTTTTTTTTTTATGTTATTGTGAAGGGACAGGCGCGAGGCCCACCTGAAGTTAAGCGTTATCCTCTGCCTATAACAGATGCAGTTCATCACAAGTGACGACTGCACTGCGCCCATCACTTTGAGACATACCTGTTAAGTCTCATTTTGCCTGTTATTTCACTGGCTCTCAAGGACTGCTGCCGGAACACACCGTTAGGTGCTTGGCGACATATTTTCTACTTGAGGGTGGTCGCTAGCCAGGCGGGCATTCACTAAATGCCCTTCCACTATGCGACGAAGCTCAAGCTCTGGGCGGGATTCGAACCATGGACCTGCTGCGCGGCAGTCCATAGCCAATGCCACTGAGCCATCACTGCTTCAAAAATGTTACTCGTACTGCTGCTGCTTTGTAATGTTATGACTTTTATTCTACTAAACTTTATATTTGTTTCTTTTCAGGCCCTGTCAAAATTAGGTCTTATCGAATGTATAGGAAATGTTACAGAAACTCTGATTCTGATGGTTGGTGAGGAATCCAGGTTAGCAGTAGCTCTTATGTTGATTTTATGGGTAAGTTTTATTTGTTTAATTTTGTTGTTTTAAAACGATGTGCTTTGCGCCTGAGTCAAAGCAAAGCCTAACAATATATTCCCTTTTTAATATTGTTAGGTTTGCAATAACGCCTGCTATGCGGATTACATTACAAAATTACAAATATACGATAGGAAAAATTTGATCCCGCACATGACTTAAATGTTCCCTATCGTATATTTGTGATTTTGTAATATATTCTCTATTACCTTTTATTAAAATATGGTGATGTCAATTCTATACAAATTCGCTAACTAATATTTTTTTTTGTATATTATGTAATATTGTTAGGTTTGCAATAACGCCTGCTATGCGGATTACATTACAAAATCACAATTATACGATAGGAAAATTTTTATCCTGCATATGACTTACATTTTTCCTAGCGTATATTTGTGATTTTGTAATATACACACCCTATTACCTATTATTAAAATATGGTGATGTCAATTCTATACAAATTCTCGAACAATTTTTTTTAATTATATTTTGTTAAGTAGTTGTTATCCTTTTCTAAATATGATTACAAGCACTATCGCGTGTTAAGCGAAAATTGGAGGCCAGGTGGTTTAGGCATCCGGCGCGAAATCGGAAGACGCGGATTTGATTCCCGCCCAGCGCATAAAATTTTGTGCTCCAAAAAATACAGACGAACTGAGTACCTCCTTCGGTTTTTGAAGCACGGTAAAAAAGCACTTCTTTCGTTCAGATGAAGTCTAGTAGTCTGGTTGATGGCCACCGTCCCCCATGATGGTAAAAGTAATAATTGGAAAAATAACAATTGAAGCACGAAATTTCTGCTCGAAAGAGCGTGCCCAGGTGGCCGAGTGGTTTAGGCAACCGGCAAGAAACATAACCTTATTTCTCAAATAATCTGTAAAATATTACAATAAACTCCCTATAATGTAAATTAAAAGATATAGTTGTGTCAATTGTAAACAATTTCTCTAAACTACTTTATTTTCATTTATGGTAGTTCTTATTTCGTTAAAACTAAAATCTAAATTAGTTTAACCCTTGCGAATAAAATGATGGTCCTTATTTTGGTATTCAATTGTGGGCATGTAACTTTGTGCTCTCAAAACTGATTCAAAATCACCCACAATTGAATATGTCTTATGTATAAAATGGCCATTTTAAGTGTTACAGGAATGTGGATTTTAGTTTGAGATTAAGAGATAGAATGATAAAAATCAAAACCTACAAACTTGGATATTGATAACATCTATAACATTTCCAAAAATCATCAATATCGGTCATGTTTTAGGGGGGGAGAAACGTTTTCTCTTTTTGTATGAGAATTCGAGACTTCCTTCCCGTCTTAATAACTACTATAGTTTAGAGAATTTAAAATTTTAAATTCTATGGAAGTAATCTATGAATTGTAAAACTGTAATTTAAAGCGCTCGTAGCAAAGTTTGCTTAGCTGTTCTTAACCAAAGCAAAGTTAAGCAACGTCCGCCGCGGTCATGAGCTGGATGGGTGACCGCTAGTGACATTACTACTGAGCGCTTCCGTGCTTCGGAGAGCACGTTAAGCCGTCGGTCCCTGTTGTTGTCTTATGATGACAGTCGTTAAAGCATGGTGGTAGGGCATTTCGCAAATGCCCGCCTGGCTAGCTACCACCCTCAAGTAGAAAATTTGTCGCCAAGCACCTAACGGTGTGTTCCGGCAGCTGTCCTTGAGAGCCAGTAATTAGGTTAGCCTGAACAACATCCTTGACCACATCATCACTTACCATCAGGTGAGATAGTGGTCAAAGGCTAAACTATCGAGCATAAAAAAAAATTTAGGGCTCTACCAGACAGCTGCGATAATATCGCATGCGTTTCCCATTCACTTGCGGCCTTTTCACACTGGTACGGTTTTATCGTCCAATATGCCCAATGTGTGCTTAAAAGGCCCCAGCCCGCACAACACCCTAACATAGACTAGACTAATTTTTGTCTTTGACCGTATTCACCTGTAATTACAATATTTTTTTGTAATAGGTAGGTACTTTGTTGGTTACTAATAGGTAGTAGTTTATCTTCATAAAGCGGTACCAAACTCGGCTTGTAAAAGAAATTGCGAGAATCAAACGTAGCTGCGACAATTATTTAAATTGCCAAATGTGCTATGTGTATAGCCATAGACACATATCAAGTGATCGATAGATTTCGCAACCAATAATTGGCCATGACCAATTATAGAGTATAAAAATTAAGTTTCATTCCACGGATGAAAGGGAAATGTTGATTAGCTGTTAACTTGAATATAAAAATGAAAAATATAAAATTAATTGAAAATTACAGTACCGATAACGGTACGATATTAAATTGATACAAATCTAATATATGAATTATGTTTCTATAGCCTATATTGCGCCAAAAAATTACCACACTTGTAACTTTTTGGCTCAGTGGCATTGGCTATGGACTGCCGTGCAGCAGGTCCATGGTTCGAATCCCGCCCAGAGCTTGAGCTTCACCGCATGGTGGAAGGGCAATTTATGAATGCCCGCCTGGCTAGCGACCACCCTCAAGTAAAAAATCTGTCGCCAAGCACCTAACAGTGTGTTCCGGCAGCATTTCTTGAGAGACAGAAAAATTACAGGCTAATGAGACCTAACAACTGGACGTCTCAATGTGACGGGCACAGTGCAATTCGTCGCTGACGTAATGCGTCTGTTATAGGCAGAGGTTAGTCCACTTAACATCAGGTGGGCCTTGGGCTTGTTCCGTCACAATAACATAAAAAAAAAAAAAACTTTAAGACTTTCGCGACTTGAACACATATTTATAAGTATTTATCGGGACTTAATCGCGATAAAAACATTTATAAATTTATTTATATTATTTGCAACCTCCATCCAACCATAATATAAATACATTTATAAATGTTTTTATAAATGTATAAATACATTTATAAATGTCCCGTAAAATACATATAAATATGACCACACTTGGTAAAAAAAATACGTTGTTTTAAGTTTATTTTACTAAAAAGTATTTATTTTACAGGTGTCAGGATTGGCTTCCGCTTTCGTAGATAATATTCCTCTCACAACGATGATGGTTCGGGTGATAGCCGCTCTCTCCGCTCCTGATGGGCTGGCGCTTCCACTCGCCCCACTTGCTTGGGCTCTCAGTTTTGGGGCCTGTCTTGGAGGTAACTAACAAATACATGCTTAATCATTATCGCGTAAATATATATCTTTTATGGCGATGTGACGGGTTAGTTAAGTCTCATGTGCCTGTAATTTTACCGGCACCCATACCCTTCAAACCGGAACACAGTAATGTGCACATTCTGCTTGGCGACAGAAATACGTCCTCGGACGAACTCGTTCACAAGGAGTTCTACTGCTTCTAAGCCTTACTTATAAGACCGTACCTGATCGGTGCAGATTCTTTACCTAGAGCATTTAATTATTTAGTGGTTAAAATATAAAAAAATTTGATGCGAAGCAGTGTTGGCTCAGGCATTGGCTATGGACAGCCGTAAAGCAGGTCCATGGTTCGAATCCCGCCGCGGGCTTGAGCTTAACCGCATGGTGGAAGGGTATTTTGCGAATGCCCGCCTGGCTAGCTACCTCAAGTAGAAAATCTGTCGCCAAGCACCTAACGGTGTGTTCCAGCAGCTGTCCTTGAGAGCCAATGAAATAACAGGCACATAAGACTTAACAACTTATAGGCAGAGATTAGTCCACTTAACATCAGGTGGGCCTCGGGCTTGTTCCGTCACAATAACATAAAAAAAATAACATGGGGAAAGTACCCATACGTTGTGAATATATGTTATGCTTATATTGTTTCAGGTAATGGCACTCTCATAGGCGCTAGCGCTAACGTAGTATGCGCAGGAGTGGCCGAACAACATGGCTACCGGTTCACGTTTCTCCAATTCCTGAAGACAGGGTTTCCAGTCATGATCGGGAACTTGGCAGTCGCCTCTATCTACTTACTAATATGCCACGTTGCTTTCCAGTGGCATTAAGGACTTAACCTCCCACAAATTCTAAATATGATAACAAGCATTAGGCTTAGTGAAAATTTTAATTTAAAAATGGTTTTTGGATCACAATTTTTTTGTTCCGGATCGGAATCGAACTCACGTCCACCGATTTCACGCCGTATACCTACACCACTCGGCCAACGGAACCATACTCTTTTTGCCAATAATTTGTAAATGTTAATCTCCCATTTTTAAGAGCCATCCTCATCTTAACAGCATCGCTCCAATACAACACATAACTTGCAATTCCAGAAGATCTTCAGGACTCTTTTTAGTGGGTAGCACCGCAGGGACAGTTCTTTGGCTCGAAGCAGTGTGCAAACAGTGCTGTGTTTAGGCGTGAAGGGCACTGCAGCAAGTGAAATAAGTCGATAAACGAGACTAAAGAAGTAGTGCTTGGAGTGGCGAGGGAAACAAGCCAAGTGCAATGTAAAAGCAGAACGAGAATGATGATACTGCAACTCTAATTACAGGAATGAGTACATCGACTAGAGTTTCAGTATACACAAGAGATTTACAAAAAAGATGATGACGGTGTGGTGCTCCTAGTGATAGAATTTTCTTAGCACACCGCATGTCTTCCGTACGAGGAAGACATGCGGTGTGCAAAGAAAAATCTAAAATGTCCAGTGGATCGCATCGTACAGTTGGCAACTTGCCCGTCTCCTCATTTCATAACATCAAAAGACAATTTAGAGCTTTAAATCTTACTTAGCAAAGAAGATGATGACAGTGTGGCGCTCCTATTGATAGATCTTTGCACACCGCATGTCTTCCTTGTACATGTCGAGTGGATACGCAGCATACAGTTGGAAACTTGTGCGTCTCCTCATTTCATAACAAAAAAAAGACAGTTCTGTCCTTTAAATGTTTGAAACTACACCTTTACCTATTGATTGAATAATTGTTATTTTAAATTATTTATGAATGGGATAAGTTACAAACTATTTTATAGGCAAGTAATTTTAATGATTAAATACGGAGCTCCTACCCTATTAATAGACAATTTTTTTGTTACAATTTAAATAAGTTAAACATGATAATCGATTATTAGAAGAAGTGAAATAATGATAATGGTTTATAAGTATTATGAAGATTATGTAAGTTATTATTACTAAACGGTCAGTGTCGAAAATTATACATCGTAAAGTGCTTATTGTCCATTGTTCTTATTTCTGTCGTAGTCATTTGGCTTCTTGTAAGGTTATTCGAAAAAGTAGCAGGCGTACAAGTAAAAATAAAACACAAATCTAAGCCCCTATCCAGTGACTGAACAATATTTTATACACAATAATATTAATTGAAAATGTACATAAAATATGTTGTAGGCGAGCAGTTTTAATGATTATTTACGGAGCTCCTACCCTATTAATATACAAATTTTCTATCACAATTTAAGTTTATTATAATATTACTTTGTAAGAAAAGTATTATTGATAATGGATTATTTGTGAAATCTTATGATGATTATAAAAGTTTTTATCACTAAACGGTCAGTATTGTGAAGTTAAGTGTTCTCATTTTCCATTGTTATTTTTTTACTTTGTAATTTTATATGTTATTATTGTATTTGCTTACTATCATAAAATATTTTTGTGCATGTAGTTTTAATAATTATTCAGTGAACTCCAACCGTATTATTAGACTACTTTTCCATTACAACTTAAGCTAATTTTACTATGACAATGGATTATTTAGAGAAGTGTTATGATAATGCATTATTAGAGAAGTTATGTAATTATGATGGATAATTATGGAAGACATTTACAAAACGTTCAGTGTCACGAAGTTACACATTTTCTAATGTATACATTTTTAATGTCATTGTAATTTAGTATTTTGTAAGGATATTCGCATAAGTACCAAGAGTACCTGCATATGAAAAAGACACAATCGTATGCCTTTATCTTTTGAGTACTGTGTGTAGTAGTGACTGAACAATATTTTTAATTTATGCATTGGATACATAAGTACATAAAATATTTTAAAAAGTAGTTTTAATGTTCTTTTACTGAGATCGTACCCTATTATTAAACTACTTTTCTATCACAATTTAAGGTAATTATGATAATTGATTATTAGAGAAGTATAATAATGATAATGCATTAACAAGGAATGGCTATGATGATGGTGGATTATTTAAGAAATATTATAATGATAATGGATTACTAGGAAAGTTTTTAATATTAATCGGCTGTTCGTTTCCATTTAATGTCGTGAAGCAAAGTGCTCTTATTTTAGTCCTAATTTTTTTTGTCCTTCTGTTTTTGTATTTTGTAATGTTATTCGTATAAGTAGAAGGAATACATGTTTAAATAAACACGAACCCTTTATCTAGTGATTGAACAATATTTTTATAAATTGGATACTTAAATAAATATTTTAAATGTAAGTAGTTTTTTTTTATATTGTTATGATCGCAATAACGCCTGCTATGCGGATTACATTACAAAATTACAAATATACGATCGGAAAAATTTAATCTATCATCCCGCACATGACTTAAATTTTTCCGATCGTATATTTGTAATTTTGTTATGTAAGTAGTTTTAGTTTTACTGAGCTCCATCCCTATTATTAGCGTTTGGTACTTTTCTATTAGAATTTTAGTTAATAATGGTAAATGGATTATTAGAAAAATATTAATAAGGCAGAGTTCAGCAGTGGACTATCCGGCTGATACAGTACACACAACAAGCCAACAATAAAAACAAATGGTATTACTCTCTAAATTTACTAAATTTAATTTTTTTTATTTGTGGCGTTCTATGGGGGAGGCATTTGTTCATCAGTGGACGTCGTCCGGCTGGTGATGATTTTTTATGGTTGATTGGTTAGCCTTGACTGATCGCTTAAGAACAGCTAAGCAAACTTCGCTACGGGCGCTTCGTGACGATGATGAGTTTATTTTATGATGTGGTGGGTATCATCCAAGTTTTGGTGGGCACTGCAGTGCCAGATATTCTGCCTGATATTCAGTGTGCAAACACTACTGCGTTTTAGTGTGAAAGGCACTGTAACAAGTGAAATAACTGGACAAACAAGACAAAATAACTCATTTTGTGATGAGCGCAGTCAAACTTAGACAGAATGATGACAATGCATTTGTAATGTACAGGCCTGGCCACTTACCATTAGGTGAGTGACTTGTCCGTCTCATCAATACATAAATAAAAAAAATGTTAGATGTGTAATACTAAATTCGGTATTCTGATTCGTACAACTTAGGAATAGTGACTATTTGATGATTGAAAAATTGGTCCTTAATTTAATAGTAAAATAAAACCACAGTTTTGGCATTTAAAAATCTTTGTAATTTAACGCATACAAAATCACAAAATTTTATTAGTGTTCTGTTTACACACCCTTACTTTTATAACCTTAGGAAATAAGTATTACAATGTTTTCTTTAGAAAGAAATGCATGAAAATTAAGGAACTTTAGATATATGAATTTATGATATGGTATAAGGTATGTTAAAACACTAAATTCTGTGTGACACAATTTCATTTAGGGCCTGTTTCAGAATGTTCGAGTAAGTTTCGGTTATACTACCCAGAACATATTTAATAAATAAAACACTATCTTTGCGTTTCACAGTCATCGATTTAGCCTATCCATCGGTTAAAGCTTGAAACGCGCTGCATGTTAACTGTCATTTTTATCATTCAGTTATTGTATGTTCTGGGTTATATAACCAGAACTTACTCGAACATCCTAAAACAGGCACTTAAGATATTTTTTGATTTAAAGAATGCCCTCTCTAGTCTTGACACTAATTTCCACTCTTGAATTGACAACAATGTAATGTTTGTTTGTTGTGAACTTTATGAGTCCGAAATCAAAGCGTTAACTGTGTGGTAGTCACACTTCTTACATATTTATTCGAAGTCTAAAACCTTTAAAAACACTTTTCCTTACTCGAACTCAGCATAGAGAAATATATAAAAAAAATCTACATAATATGGTGCCTATTAAAGCGAGCAGAGATTCAAATGAACATTAATTTTACATTTAGGTTATTAACCATGCAATCACTTATTTAATTTTCAATTTCTTGTACATATTTCATATAAGTTTTAATAAAGAAGCCCGAATATCATTGATTAAGAACACCATTATCTCACGTGTTAGTGGGGGATGATTTGGACAAACCTGGCTATCAATGTCATCTGTCGAATCCGGACCGTAAATAACCGATTCAAAATAAATAATTTATAGAATGATGTATATCAACATGCGAAAAAATATGAAAATTTTATACAGTGAAAACCCGTTTACAATAAATATTCGCAGTTAAGGTCTTATACGTTTGGAATACAGGCAACCAAACGTTTGACGTCTCTTAAAATATCTTTCTTATTAACATTTATTTGATTTTGTTACTAATATATTTTTGGGTTCTTTTTGCTCTACTCATATAACATAGCCATTGTAGTTTGCTACCAGTAGAGTGTATTAATTTGCACAATGCTCCGAAGTCTAATTCATTCCAGTAATCATTGTTTTAATCAGGTTATGGGCCCAGCAGGCTTCCACTGCGATATAAGTGTTACCTATATAACGTAAGTCTTCTTAATACTGACGAACCAAACAACGAAGGTTCGTATCTGTGTGGGTCGCAGTGTAACTTTGTATTCTGGCTCGCTGGGTTCTTCATCTGACATGGTATCCACTTGGTCGTCCACTCTCTGCACAGTTCTGGACAAAATTGAATATTATATTAGATAGGTGAACCTACTTTTGTAATTTCAGTGAAGAGTTTTGCTTAAAACATAGTGCTACTATGCATATACTAAATCAGAACTCTTGTCAAATCGCTATATATTTTCTTTCCTTCATTCTATTATACCCTAAAATTGTATCCGCAGGTTACAATAACTGGCTCGAAGTCCGTAACACCGTCTAATTTTGAGCTTTAATTGTAAACGGAACAGATTTCACGTTTGATAAAAATGTATGTAATAATGCTCTGTTTGATCACAACATTTCAGCCATTTGACACAATGCATTTTAAAGAACCTGTATCATGTTTGGTTTAATGAAACTTAGATTAAACTCAACCTTGTAAACAATAAATATGCTAGCTGTGCAGGTCACCTCAGTCAGAAAGTCAGAAAATTTGACTAGGTAGAAAATTGTACTACCACATTCGAAGAGTAGAACCCCTGCGATAAAAACCTCACGGCCATTATCTTCACTGACTTTTAAAACTGATATAATATAATTATATTAACACATGGAAGTGGAATTACTATACATTTTTGTCTCATTGTGGTAGGCCATATTTAACATGTTTGTTTTAGAGGTTTTGAATTTCGAAGCTGTGAGCGCAAGGTTAGTGTCGTGACAAGAAGCAACTAACCTTTTCCTCCTAGACCTTCTATTCCAACCCACTCTCCGTCTCATGTCTTCTTCATCATAGTCTTCATCATCATCATCATCTTCATCCATGTCTTCGAAGACATCTCTTCTTGAACTCCATGTTGATGTTTCTACGCCACGACGTTTCAGGG
Organism: Plagodis pulveraria; assembly: GCA_963890685.1. Classification (NCBI taxonomy): domain Eukaryota; kingdom Metazoa; phylum Arthropoda; class Insecta; order Lepidoptera; family Geometridae; genus Plagodis; species Plagodis pulveraria. Next base: position 4,195,882 of record OY982977.1, read on the forward strand.
TTCTTGGAGAGGAGCTGTCTTCTACAAAAAAATAGTATTATAGACAAAAGTTTAACAGAAATGTGTATGGTTCTTTATTCATGTGGTGTAAGTATTGTGACTTTGAAAATCATAGCTTAAATAAGAAATAACTTATGTGAATTGATAGAGAATATAAAGACGTAAGTGGATAATGAGATGGTAAAAACATTAAAAAAGATAGATGATAGGAAATCATCTAATATGTGATCTAAGTTTCACCAGAAATATTTTGATTCTATGTAATAAGGAGAGAGCAGAAGTAAAGATGCGGTTTCGATTCCCATCCGAAATAAAATTTTTGATTTTCGCTTACAAAAAGTAGAGAGCCTATTGTCATATTTATGATCAACATAAATAGTTACCATGTAAAGGTATATCATCATCCATGTCTAAAGATCCTTCTTTTTCCTTCTGCAATCCTCGTCCTTGCGCTCTATCAGTCAAAAAGAACGTCATTTCAGCATTCTGCTTCCTCTTCTTACTTCTACTCCTTCTAGCTCGTTCTGTATGCTCATCCACTTCTTCAGTTCTTCTAGATTTTTTTTTTCTTATAACTTTCAAATCATCGGAAGCTTTTGTTTTTTTATAGGGGTTTTTAGTTACTTCTATTTGTTTGTAGTACATATCATATATAGATTTAGTGATGCCATCGTCAGATAGGTCGACAACTATTTCTGTCAAATAAAATGAGAATTAAAAACAACGTCAATCGAAGAGATAAAGAACAGGCAGTCTTCCATATAAAATATACAATTTGGGATAGCAATTTTTATTAAAAATTTTAAGGAGCCAATGATGAGTAAAATATGGTCTAAAACAGCTTTACCATCTTTAGTCTTCTTGGAATTTCTAACAGCTTTTCTTTTTGGCGATCTCTTCTTCAAATTTGAAGAAAAATCCTCTTCAGACGATCTGATATCTTCATCGTTAAACTCCCAATGTGGTATCCTACTTCGAGGAAGTTTTGATTTATTCCAAACGCTCAATTTTGACGTTTGCGGTCCTTTGGAATTTACACTTTTAAGTGTATAATTATCACCTTGATACAATTCTGTGGTTTGATGAATGGTATTAATCGCTGTTGTCGTTGCTACAGGAACATTTATTTGTATGGCAAGTTTCATGTCGTTAATTGTGTCGTTTATGACTACATTGTCACTAAGGTTGACAGTTTCGTTAAGGGAACGCTTTTTTCTGTCGTAATTGTATCTTTCATGTTTGACAGTTTTAATTTTATTTCGACCTTTGTCTAAGTTTCTACGGTTCTGTAATTTTCTGGGGTAGTCAGGCTCTTCATCAGAATAATGAGCTGTAAGATAAACATTTAAGGTATATTAAAAACAAGAAAGTAGAAGAAGAAAGTCTAGAACAATTAGGTATTCTCGCAATGAATGTTCACTTAACACATTGCAATTACCTCGAAAGTGAAGTCTACAACTTTATCAATATTATAATTACCAGAATCTTTTGGTTCGACATTTTTGACAGATTTGTCTTCTTCCAATGGATTATCTTCTGGGAGTATACCGTCATCACCTCCACTGTAAACGTATCTATAGCACAAAAGAAAAATATAACTACATACATATATTTTTTCTTAACTTTACGCATTTTTTTTGTTATTGTGACAGAACAATTTTCAGGCTCACTTGATGTTAAGCGGATTAACCTCTGCCAAAAACAGATGCATGTCATCAAAAGTCAGGAATTTCACTGGCTCTCAAGGACAGCTGCCGGAACACACCGTTAGGTGCTTGGCCACTGATTTTCTACATGAGGGTGGATTATTGTATAATATATTATCTGCTCATAATTCTGCAATATCAGTGTATTAACCGAGATATCACTAGAGCGTTCCATATGCATAATGAAACTAAAGCGTTAAGAACTCGTGCGTATTTTGGGAATTTTATCCATATACTGTTAAGCTGTAACCACTGCCTAAGTGATGTACTGCACTGCGACCATCACGCTGAACATAAAGTTGTGAAGTCTCATATGCCTGTAATATCACTGACGCCCTTACCCTACAAACTGGAACACAGTAATGTGAACATTAACTGCTTGTCGACAGAAATAGGTATGGTGTTAGTACTTCCCCGGACAAACTCTTTTCACAAAGAGAACTAAGAAATAAACTTTTCTTTAGGCCCAGCGAGGTTACCTAGTACTCCAGTCCATCTGTCTTGCATCATCCAGCCACTGGTTAGCAGCTAAGGTCGTCTCCCGGACCAGCCTGATCTTGTGCTGGAGGAAGATCTTTCGAAGGTCAACAGTAATATGGGACTTGGTGTCTTCTGGCGCATCCGTATCTGGTTTGTAACCTTAAAATTTAACCATTTTTCTTTGACTGCCAAAAAGATTACCATTAAGTTTTCTTCCCAAGTCACTAGTGTGTTACATGGGGGCAATATTAGTCAAAGCTGCGCCCTCTGACCCAGGAGGGTTTCACCCCTTACAAGGAGGCGGTCATTGGCACCATTTCGAGGTGCTGAGGCGTGGTGAATGTATTGTTAGGGCCTAGGCCTCACTACCACTCCACCAGGGGTCAGAAAGAAGAACATAGATATATCATTTATATACAATATACGAAAACCCAGTGGAGATGCCAGGTTAGAATTAAACCCCTCCATATATTCTTAAGGGTGTCGTAGGCAATGATTGGGGCAAAATAACAGAAAGTGGGCAGCAGCGCTTCTGAAGAATTCCCATCTAAAAATTCTAAGACATTTACCAAGATTGGGGATTATGGCGACTCCTAAAGGCAGTGAACTATATCCAATGGACGACTAATTGGTTTCTGATACGGAATCATGTGTATATCAAACTTTAAAACTCTTTCAATCAAATTATACGACAATGCAAAAATGAGGAGACAGTTCCTTGACCAAATTTTTCAGGACCACCTCATCACATCATACCAACAGGCATAAAATCTGCCATTGAATAAAGACATATCTCATTAGTTTTGCCATAATCCTCACGAGATTGGCAGTTCCACCTGCTACCCACTTTCTGGTACTTTTCCTTTCAACACTCCTTCTGATTTCTAAAGGCAGATATGGGGGGAGGATATACATACTAATACATATCTATATATAGACGAGATACGAGGATAATATTGGTCCCCGACCGATTTCCTTACTAATATTATAAACGTGAAAGTTTGTATGTATGGATGTATAGATGTTTGTTACTCTTTCACAAAAAACTACTGGATGGATTTACATGAAAGTTTGCGATAATGTAGCTTACATAGCAACATATGTAAGATATATTTTTATTTCATATTACAAACATAATTAATAATATTTAAGTCAAACTTAAAACTAGCCTAATCAAACAACCCACCCCTGATCGCTCCCGGTGCAAAGGTGCCCATAACACTTGCAGCGTTTCCGCGTTGAATGGCAATAGCCATCCTCTGCACCAGGAACGAACTGGAGCAGGAGTCACCAGTTTTTTATTTTAACCTGCGCCCACTATACATAGACTATAATTTATAAGGGTATTGTGTGAATTGTCCAAAATATAACGATAAGTGTCAAGTCTGCCATATGCGACCTATTCTGGCGTGCGTTGCAAAAACCTTTAGTACATAATGTATAAAGGAAATGTATATCTTAAATTGTCCAACAAAAAAGCCCACGACAGCATATCTATATTTTATCTATAAGCCATTATGGGAAAAAAAATATAACCATAAATACCATAAAAATAGACAATTATTTCTAAAGCATATTTGGTATTAACAAATTGATCCTTATCAAAGAAGGCGAACGTTTGTGAGTGTGTTTGTATATTTATTACTTCTTCGCGCTCAAACGGCTGGACCAATTTTGATGAAAGTTGCTATGGAGGTAGATGAGACGCTGTTCAGCATAATCCATCACCACGCGGATTTATATTATATACATTATCCAGCGCTTGGTCGATGGACGCGTGATCAAAATGCTGACATCTATTTGGATCACCAAATAAGCATTGCAAATCAACGGGGCAATGCTGCCAGCATGCAATGACTTATACGTTGTCTAAAGTTCGTAGTATTTTGTTAATAAAGGCATACTGCAGGCATTGACCTACATATACTAGACGCGACATCTCAAACGAGGATAGTCGACCAGTGCAGGTAAGCCGGCCGGCATACTTTCCCCTACACGCACTTGTAGAGATTACACGCGCTTTACGTTCGAAAATTGTGTATTATCAATTATGTATTTTGAATACACAATCTTCGAACGTAAAGCGCGTGTAATCTCTACGAGTGCCCAGCTGCGTGTGGGGGAGAGTATGCCGGCCGGCTTACCTGCACTGGTCGACTATCATCGTTTGAGATGTCGCGTCTAGTATACAGGGTTATTGGTATAATGCTAACAACCTCTTAGGGTTGAGTTTGCCGCGCCAACACTGGACCACGCCGTGGTCCCTTTGAATAGAGTTTTGAATATTTACATCGAGCAAAGTAATAAAAAATATGAAATAATACATTACAGGCACAAGATACTTTTGACATCAGGTGGTCCTTGTGCTTATTCATTCAAAACATATAAAAAATGACAAAAGAAAATTTCATTTTTTTTTTTTTTTCAATACAAAAAAAATTATCTCTAAATGTTTCTTAGGACTATCAGAAGTCAACCCTAAGAGGTTGTTAGCATTTTACCAATAACCCTGTATATAGGTCAATCTGAAGCACGAAATTCACAAGTATTCCATACTAAACGTCACTGTAATACCGCAATATGTTACCTCTGTTAGCAGTTTCAAGAGTATTTTCCAGCCTGAGGAGCACAGAACCAGCTTTCCATGGCTCCAGGGTAAGGACGTGGATATGTGCTGGTAATCCATGGAGACGCAGTGCTGAGTACTGCAATAGGGATGAAACTTTAATCATAAACGGGTCAAATTCAACGGTTCGATTCCGAGAAATATCATAAGGAGGCCATTCACATCAACTAGAAACTTGGAACGGAAAATAAAATAAGAACTATGTAGAGTTCAATCACTATGCGGACTGCACGCGGCGGCTACAATCTTTGGTTTGTAGATAATGAGCGAAAATAAGAGAAAATAATACTTTTCACGTGGATACGATTTTGCGTTATTTTGTATAATTAAACAAATACTACATACTACATACAACAGTACAGCTACTACAATACTACAGCTACTACAGTAAAAGCGTTTTTTGTATAATTGATTGGCTCATTTTATTCAAAGTTAGATATGAAAGTTCGTTAACGATGAGAAGGAGTTCCAAAAACAAATTTTAAACAACTGCAATATGGTTATTTTAAACTATTAATCAAGTACTTCACTTTGGAAACTATCGCGAGTTTTATCCATATTAAGTTATTAGGAACCGGCTAGGACCCGCGTTATATTTACCGCAAAGATTCCGACCAGTTTCGGACTGTTTTGAAGTCCTTCGTCTGGGAGTCACGATTGCGCGAAGCGACGAGCACGGGCCTCAGCGCGTAACAGACGGGTCCTAGCCGGTTCCTAATAAGTTAATATTAATCAAGTACTTATAAAAAACAGTTTCATGTTGGTCATGATCTAGGCGGACGTTGCTTAACTTAGCTGATCAGTTAAGAACAAGCAAACTACGCTAAGAGCGCTTCAAAAGGTATTGCCAAGTTTGGCCGAAATTTATAATGATTTGCCTCTTAGACCCTTTCGGATTTCAACTCTTCATTTGTCATGTATTTATAAAATTAATACTTACTCGTTTATTCCGAACATTTTGCCATTTTCTTCTATTGACCTGTTGATAATAAAACAATTAGTCCATATACAGGTTGTATTAATGAAGCCATCATTGCTTCATAATTATGAAGCAATGATGGCCGAGCGGTAATAGCTATGGACTGCCGTGCCGCCGTACCCTGGTTCGATCCCCACCGCCGGCTTGAGCTTCACCGCATGGTGGAAGGGCATTTTGCGATTGCCCGCCTGGCTAGCTACCACCCTCAAGTAGAAAGTCTGTCGCCAAGCACCGAAAGGTGTGTTACGGCAGTAGTCCTTGAGAGCCACTGAAATTACAGGTAGGGTAGACCGGGGGCAATAGTACCACGTTGCAATAGTAACACTGTAAATATCTCTATAAGTATTCATGCTGCATATGTGAGCGAATGTCAGACCAAGCGTCGAACAGGTTTGGACTCGTTCACCAGTCGGCGGTGTGATCGCGGCGATACGAACGTGTTGGTCGGAAGTTTTTGAATTTCAGCTCGTCAAGGTAAGTTTTGTCTCTCGTGTAATTAAATTATTACTCTATCGTAGCACGAATTTTGGAATAAATATTGCTATCACACCTTTTCTATGGTATTGAACTTAGTTTTTTTTGTTAAGGGGCCATTCAATTATTACGTAAGCAGATTTATTACAATTAATTAACCCCCCCCCCCTCGTCCCCCTGGTCAGCAAAACTGATTTTCAATTGTTTGTAGCATGCAAATTTAATATTTCTATAACTTCAAATAATTTTAGCAAAAATGAGCACTACATTTTCAATAATATAGTACTGGGGGCAATTGTACCATGGGTCAATTATAACACCATACAAACTTCATTTTGTTGATTATATGTATGTATATATCGAAATATATTGATGTACGTTCAAATCCTTAGCTATATAGCAGAGCTAAAGCCAAACTAATTTTAGGAATAGGAAGATTTAGTTTTGTTTATTGTAGAGAGCTAAAACAGGGTTTATGTTCAATTTAGATACTTTGTTGCGTTAATAACATAAGATTGCTTTGAATATTTAAGTTCCTAATTATAGAGACTGATTAATATATTATAAGAAAGCAAATAAACGATAGTGCAGCTATCTCTGATTACCAAATAGTGTTTTTTTAAGAATCATATTTTTTGTTACAATTGACCTGGAGTACAGTGCAATTGTAACACTGCACCTTGTATGATTCTTACTAAATTTTCACTTAGATATGAAAACATTTGAAGAAAATTAAACAGAAATCTATGTACGTTTTGAATATAGTTTCTTGGTTACACATACATATTCTGAAAAATATAAGTAGTTTTTGTCCAATCCACTGAAAATCAAAAAGTGTTACTATTGCCCCCGGTCTACCCTACATTAGACTTAACAACTATGTCTCAAGGTGAACGGCGCAGTGCACTTTTACCTCTGGTTTTAGCTGCAATTGTCATAATTAAGTCATAAATATAAGTGGTCTGAAATAAATCAAGATTTATTTCAGATAACTGCTGCAACAGCTTTGACAAACGTTTCAGAAACTGGAAACTTCCGTTTTAGTTTAGTTGGCAGACATCTGCCTCACAAAATGTATACTCTCAACGAGTACCAGAACACCATGACAAGACCAGAAGTTTTGATGACCTTGTCTCCAGAAGTAAGGAAAAGCCACGGCTCCATCTCCCATCTTCTTGCAGCTCGCGCCACTCTCTCTGATGACGTCAAATCATCCACTGTAAAATAAGGAGTATTACATTTGTGATGTGTTTTCCAAGAGTACTTGAGGAAATGTCGGGACTTGAAGAGTGTATTAATATTTAATTACAGATACAGAAAAAAAACATGTGTTACCGTTGCTCTTCGCATTTCCGAATACGATCCTGTGGGTACCCTTGACGACCAGACCAACTCCATACGCTTCCTCGTTCAGAGGTTCTTCCAGACCAAATCCATCATCAGTAAGGAGCCTTCTATGTACCTGCGAACAAAAAGGTAATAGAATAGTATAGTCTTTGATGACCATCGGGTGACCGTAGGTAACTTCCGTGATGCTTTAAGGTTTGTATGGTTGAAATCATAAAAGGAGGCCACGGTCAAGGGGGCGAGTAAACTTGCTGACCCAATCCGAGAAGAAGACTGGGGGGGGCGAGAGAAGAGGCACACGTAGGGGTTGAAAGAAGAAGAGCAAAAATTAGAATTATGAGTTATTGTGTCATGTTAGCTAAGAGCATACCCCGGCTAAAGGAGTGAATGTACGCAGGTTTGAATCCCGGACATGTCCATAATTTTTTCGCTCGTAAATTTGTAAATATATATTGCCAGTAATGAATTGAAAATTATGTTCTCGTCGCGGCCCGTACTCAATTGTTATTATTCCTGAAGACAATATTCAATGTTTAACGAATTATTCATCCAACCATCAAAGTACGCCAAAATTTTAATGTTAAACCTAGTGCCTGGACGATTTATCGGAAATGCCTTCATTTTCCATCTCTATTATATTCAGTGCACGAGAAAGGAGTGCCATTGTTTCAATTACTGTAGGGGTCGTTTGCTGACTAGTGTTGTAAGTACTAGATGAGCCAATTACCAAGATGCTATCAATAAGAAAGTGTTACTAACAAATAACATGATATTCACATCTAGAAAAAAAACGCTAGCCCAAAACTTAAGCTCCGTTACACGAGACACAGGACGCTAGAACTCGATTAGCACATTTTCTTAGGGTTGAAGTAGGTTTATTTTTAGCATTTAATTGTTGTACTTACCACATTTCATTTTATTTTATATACGTGTATATGTAATTTTTTAAATCAGTTATCAATGGATACAGGCCCTAAATGTCAAAAATAAAAAATATTAGAATTTTGATATTGAAGAAACATATTCCTACTGGGGAATCAGTTCCTTGTATGTCATTACATTCTAACAGCAGATAGAGTGTAACAAACAAGGATAAACGATTTCAGTACGAGTTGATATAGAGATAGTTACCATCAGTTCAATCTCTCCGTCATTGTAACTGGTCCCTCCCTGCGTCCGGTCAGTAAGGACACACATCGTCGCGCTGCTGTTCAGAGAGTTGATACATATGCGTGATGTCACTGGGTAGTAGCACGCTGCCACTGGTTTCTTTTCTTGTTGGCCTAATTAAAAATTATAATATATAAATTGTATTTTTTTTTAATATTGTTATGTTTGCAATAACGCTTGCTATGCGGATTACATTACAAAATTACAAATACACGATAGGAAAAATTTAAGTCATGTGCGGGATTCGAACCCGGGTCCATTCACCCCTGTGCATCGAAGCGAGTTGAAATTTTTCCTATCGTATATTTGTAATTTTCTAATATATAAATTGTTTCATTACAAAATTACAAATATACGAGAGCAAAAATTTAAGTCATATGCGGGATACGAACCCGCGTCCATCCACCACTTTAGCCGGGGTATGCTCTAACCAATTGAGATAACATAGCAAGGACTCATAACTATTTTTTCCTATCGTTCTTTAACCATCGTATTGGGATGGAGCGACATCTATAGTTCTACCTACGTTGTATTACAAACAAGACCAATTTTGCAATTGGTTTTATACTTGTACTTCCTATCGTATTTGTAATTTTGTAATGTAATCCGCATAGCAGGCGTTATTGCAAACATAACAATATCAAAAATATAATTTGTTTCATTTGAAACGGGATATTTACCGTGTTTTTGAGCTCTTGATATGTCGGTACTGTTGCAAGCGCCGTGATCACGAGTTAGCTCGTTTATCGTGATCATGGCGCATCTCCAACTCAGTTAACTCGTGATCATGGCACTGGCTACAGTGCCGAAACATCGAGAGCTCAAAAACAATCGAAGACACGGTATATATCCCGTTTCTAATAATAACTTTTCATTGGCTATGGACTACCGCGCAGCAGGTCCATGGTTCGAATCCCGTCCAGAGCTTGAGCTTCACCGCATGGTGGAAGGGCATTTTGCGATTGCCCGCCTGGCTAGCTACCACCCTCATGTAGAAAATCTGTCGCCAAGCACCTAACGGTGTGTTCCGGCAGCAGTCCTTGAGAGCCAGTGAAATTACAGGCACATTAGACTTAACAACTATGTCTCAAGGTGATGGGCGCAGTTCGTTGCAGTTCGTCACTTGTGATGAAATGCATCTGTTATAGGCAGAGGATACCGCTTAACATCAGGTGGGCCTCGCACTTGTTCCGTCACAATAACATAAAAAAACAAATAAAAAAAAATAACTATAGTGTTCATGACCGTGTCAGTTTAAAAACTATTTTTTCTTTGTTAAGGTGACTGATGTAATCGTTATAACGCGGAAAAAAAATGTTTTTCGTAATGCGGCTTCGTAAGTTTGCTATGTCATTTTATTTTATTTTTTATTATGCCTGATAGGTTTAGCCTTTGACTACTATCTCACCTGATGGTAAGTGATGATGTGGTCAAAGATGTTGTTCAGGCTAACCTAGAAGTACTGGCTCTCAAGGACAGCTGCCGGAACACACCGTTAGGTGCTTGGCGGCAGACTTTCTACTTGAGGGTAGCTAGCCAGGCGGTTAGTTGCTAACTTAACCGATCAGAAAAGTTAGCAACGTCCGCTTGGCTAGCTGGCTCGGTTAAGAACGGCTAAGCAAACTTCGCTACAAGCGCTTCAATGTTTACTTGCGGTTTCATTCCAGCAGGTCCGTTTAACCATCTGCCGTCCATTGGAGTCTGTTAAGAATTCGCCACCGCTGCTGATGTTCGTCTTGAAGATGCTCACCACTTCCTTACCAAGATCTGCCCTGAATATTGAAAACACATTTTTTAAATGATATTCTCGTAATTTTCACACATATTTAAATACTATACAATACAAAATACAATTATCAGTGCCGGCCGGGTGCTCGCAGACGCAGCTGCGCACTCGCCCTGATGATGAGCATCTGATATGCTCGAAACTAGCTACACGTTTTCGATCCTCAACGTGAGTGTTTTTGCGGGTCCAATTTATAATATTTAAGATAATGAATAGATCTTTCTTCACGATGATTGATTGATCACGATCTTTCTCGATCGTGCGCTCGTAGAGTCAAGACCTCCTGAGGATGCTTCGTGTGGAAGCGAAACGCGTCGAAAATTCTTCCGGTTTGGCTGCGTGGCGTTTGTGACGTCACGTCGGCTTAGCAGGAAAATTAGGTGGAATTGTCACTAGATATATTTTTATATTTTTAAGTGTTTTATTAAAATATTAACTTGATGTTTTCGTAAAATATTTTAAAAATATTTGTTATTATAATATTAGGTCCTTACATATGAAATTGGCCTTTTTCGTACTGGCCACTTTAATCACGAATTTCTCCTCTTTGGTAAGGAATTCCAAATTCAAATTTGTACAGCTATAGACTCATGTATTTGTGCTTCGATGATCGTCATTCATTTGTTTTTTTTCTTCTGTTTTTTTCTGTTTGCGTCACTCATTTTACAAAATGGAAAACCTTAAATATCGCATTATTTACGAGTACGAGTTCCGCCGTGGCACTAGTGCTGCGGAAACAACTCGAAGGGTGAATGATGTGTATGGCGGTCGTGTTGCAAAAGAAAACACAGTTCGTTTTTGGTTCCAACGTTTTCGTTCTGGAAATTTCGACCTGCAGAACAAGCCCCGTGGACGGCCTGAGACTCAAGTTGATAATGAAGAGTTGAAGGCTATTGTGGAAGCGGATCCATCGCAAACCACGTCCGAGTTAGCTGCAGGCTGCGATGTTAGTGATAAAACTGTTTTAATTCACTTGAAGCAAATTGGGAAGATTAAAAAGCTTGAAAGGTGGGTACCTCACGAATTGACTGAAACAAACCGGCAAACGCGCGTCGACTGCTGCGTTACATTACTAAACCGGCACAATAATGAAGGTATTTTAAACCGAATCATTACCTGTGATGAAAAATGGGTTCTTTACGATAATCGGAAGCGCTCAGCGCAATGGTTAGATCCTGGCCAGCCAGCCAAATCCTGCTCCAAGCGAAAATTAACCCCAAAAAAGTTACTTGTAAGCGTTTGGTGGACTAGTGCCGGTATTGTTCATTACAGTTTTTTCAAATCTGGCCAGACTATTACGGCTGATGTCTATTGTCAGGAATTGCAAACCATGATGGAAAAGCTAGCGGCTAAACAACCTAGGCTGGTCAATCGCTCCACGCCACTGCTGCTTCACGACAACGCTAGACCACACACTGCGCTACAGACGGCTACTAAATTAGAAGAGCTTCAATTGGAAAGTCTAAGACATCCTCCGTACTCCCCGGACCTTGCTCCAACAGATTACCATTTTTTTCGAAATTTGGATAACTTCTTGCAAGGGAAAAAATTCAACTCCGATGGGGCAGTCCAAATCGCCTTCAAAGATTTTATTGATTCCCGTCCGACTGGTTTTTTTAGTAAAGGGATCAATGAACTACCTATGAGATGGCAAAAGTGCATAGAAAATAATGGTTCATACTTTGATTAATTAAATATATTATATTAAAAAATATTCGACTTTTTGTTCCTCCCATACAAAACGCCAATTTCATATGTAAGGACCTAATATATATCTTATAATTCAGATCAGCGTCACTTCTCTTTTCTCAACATCCTCTTTCGTTATTTCGCGAGTATTTCAAGAGGTATATGAAATAGATCCTAGGGAATCTCCGAGGAATCTTTTTTTTTATTTTATTCCTGATAGGTTAGCCTTTGACCACTATCTCACCTGATGGTAAGTGATGATGTGGTCGAAGATGTGGTTCAGGCTAACCTAGAAGTACTGGCTCTCAAGGACAACTGCCGGAACACAACGTTGGGTGCTTGGCGACAGATTTTCTACTTGAGGGTGGTAGCTAGCCAGGCGGACATTCGCAAAATGCCCTACCACCAAGCTGTAACGACTGCCATCCTAAGACGACAACCGGGACCGACGGCTTAACGTGCCCTCCGAAGCACGGAAACGCTCAGTAGTAATGTCACTAGCGGTCACCCATCCAACTCATGACCGCGGGCGACGTTGCTTAACTTTGCTGATCGGTTGAGAACAGCTAAGTAATCTTCGCTACGAACGCTTCAAAAGAAATTGATATCTTAACTTTACCGTTTCTGTATATATTTTAAAATATTATGTATGTTTGCAACCTAAATAGTAAATTTTAATTAAACAGTAACAATCTCGATTACAACACTAAGAATAATAATAAAATAGCCGTGCCAGGTTTTAGATTAGCAAAGGCAAATAAAAGAACCTTCTTAGGTAATATGTGCGGCTTTCATAGAAGAAAAATTCAAGTTGCACGTGAAAACATTTTGGTTAAGAAATCCTACTACACAGTTTGTGAAGATTCTAAGTTTGTGTTCTTATACGACAAAGATGCTCGGAAGATTCCGCATCTAACAAGCGATCACCTATCACCTACCTAATTAAACAAATATTGTAATAATTTTCTAATATAGTTTGTAACACATTGTTAAAATACGTTTAAAAGAATGGCCGCGAATTTCTTATGATTCCTCCTCGCAGCTCTATAATAAATTTTTCCTGAACGAGGCAGTACAATTTAGAATATTTCAATATTATAATTAATAATTGAACTTCATAAGAGCGTCGTAGACGCCTTAATACAATAAATGATTTTGACTTTGATATTGCCTAAAATTCAGATCCATCCAATAAGATAATTATGTTGGTCCTATGTTTTTTTTATAATTTAAAAAAAAAAAATTTTGCTTCTTGCGCCCATTGTACTAATAAAATAATGGGAGCATATAAGTTATAGGCAATGATGGCCGAGCGGTAATAGCTATGGACTGCGGTGCCGTAGGTCCATGGTTCGATCCCCGCCACCGGCTTTAGCTTCAACGCATGGTGGAGGGGCATTTTAGGAACGGTAGTCTGCCTAGCTCCGACCCTCAAGTAACCGGTCGCTAAACACCATGCAGTGTGTTCCGGCAGCAACCCTTGAGAGCCAGGGAGTAAATAAAGAAAATACAGGCATATGAGAAATAACATATTACATTTTTGTCTCAGGATTATGGCCGTCTCGGAGTTCGTCACTTATGACACAACGCATGTGTTGTGTGCAGAGGTTACCGCTGTACACCAGGCCTTGTGTATGTTCCGTAACAATAAGGTAAAAACAAATTTGGTACTTACCCAATAGGAATAGGGCCTATAGTCCACTCCAGTTCAACTAGTTCTTCTCCACGGTACACGCGGATAACCTGCACATATATAATACTGAAAATCATTAAGATAACATAAAGATAATTTAGGCGTTACTTTGCGGAAATTCATAATTAATATTAACTTATATTATAAAAATATTTTAGGAAAACATAAAATTAATTCTTTAGAAGTGTAAAAATATAATAACAAATATATTAAAAATGTTTTAAGAAAACTACACGACAATTTCGCCTACTTTTCCTGTTAAGCTGACGTGACGTCACAACCGCCTTGCAGCCAAACCTGAAGAATTTACGGCGCGCTTCGCTTCTACACGAAGCATCCTCAGGAGGTCTTGACTCTACGAGCGCACAATCGAGAAAATCTCGAATAGAAAAATTAGGCGGAATTGTCACTAGATATATTTTTATATGTAGTGACAGCCAAACCGGAAGAATTTACGGCGCGCTTCGCTTCTACACGAAGCATCCTCAGGAGGTCTTGACTCTACGAGCGCACAATCGAGAAATTCTCGAACAGAAAAATTAGGCGGTATTGTCACTAGATATATTTTTTATATCTTTAAGTGTTTCATTAAAATTTTAAGTAAATATTTGTTATTATTAAATATGGATTTCCGCAAACTAAAGCCTGAATCTATCCAATATATAAAAATATATTTAGTGACGATATGCCCATAGTCATAACTCTTAAGGCTAGAGTGCACGTATTCTATAAAAAACTGGTTTTTTTTTCAAATTTAGGGATAAAATAAATAACTAATCGTAAAAATGGCAATCCAGAAGCATACATATTATAGTCAGCAACGTTGTTTTTTATTTTATTGTGACGGAACAAGCTTGAGGCCCAGTTGATTTTAAGCGGACTAACCTCAGCCTTGTACTGCGCCCGTCACCTTGATACATAGTTGTTTAGTTGTGTAGTACATTTTTATTATTACGTATTGTGTTAAAATAATGCTAAGTTAGATTTCGGCATTACAAGATTTTCCTTTATCGAGTGGAGCTAGTTATAGTAAGATAAAACAGGCATCCGGAACTGTGACTATACACGCCTACTAAAATATGATTATTAGTTGAGACGAAAACAAAATTTATTTGCTCGCAAATATGATCAGGCAATAACAGTAAGGCAGTGTGCAGTCTATTGATTTAAACACAGAAAATAATAGTGTTATATCTCTTCTTCTCTAATATATAAAATTCTCGTGTCACAGTTTTCGTTGACATACTCCTCCGAAACGGCTTGACCGATTTTAATGAAATTGTTTGTGCTTATCCGGTATCTATGAGAATCGGCCAACATCTATTTTTCATCCCCCTAAATGTTAGGGGTAGTCCACCCCTAAATTTCATTTTTTATTTTGTAGACAAAATTTTTAATTTCTATTTTTTATGATACAACATACAAAAATACATACAATCCTCAATTTTCACCCTTCTACGATCAACCCTTATTTTTTAAATTATTTATATGGCAAAACAACGTTTGCCGGGTCAGCTAGTTTCTCTATGGATTTGAACATGCACTTCTTGGTTTTTGGTAAATAATAATAAAACTTTACAATACTAAGAAGCAGAATATCTGACTCCAAGACTATGGTACCCCCTAAGACAGTGTTTTGCCACAGAATAAAAAGGATAAGAAGTATCACATTTCGTCAACCACGAATTACACTGTGCCCGTAACACTGAGAGTCTCATGTGCCTGTAATTTCACTGGCTCTCAGGGACTGCTGCCGGAACACACCGTTAGTTGCTTGGCGAACGATTTTCTACTTGAGGGTGGTCGCTAGCCAGGCGGGCATTCGCAAAATGCTCATCTACCATGCGGTGAAGCTCAAGCCCGCGACGGGATTCGAACCATGGACCTGCTGAACGGCAGTCCATAGTCAATGCCACTAAGCCATCACTGCTTCAATAATAATGCTTAATAAGAGATAAAAAGTGCTGAAATGTGAATAATTAGTGTGCAGGTACGGTAATCGCGAAGGCGCTGGTACAGCTAGTATTTATTTTGAAGCAGTGATGGCTCAGTGGCATTGGCTATGGGCTGCCGCGCAGCAGGTCCATGGTTCGAATCCCGCCCAGAGCTTGAGCTTCACCGCACGGTGGAAGGGCATTTTGCGAATGCCCGCCTGGCTAGCGACCACCCTCAAGTAGAAAGTCTGGCGCCAAGCACCGAAAGGCGTGTTCCGGCAGTAGTTCTTGAGAGCCAGTGAAATTACAGGCACATGAGACTTAACCTGCAATTCGTGAGTAGTCATGAATTGCAACTGTTATAGGCAGAGGTTAGTCCACTTAACATTAGGTGGGCCTCGAGCTTGTTCCGTCACAATAACATAAAAAAAAAGTGATTATTCCTCCTAGTTTTCCTGTTAAGTCCGGACGGATACACCGCCGTACCTGTCACTTTGTACCTAAAGCGGAGTGATCAAGATCTCCTATTGCTAAGAGGTACTCTATACTAATTAGAGGCTCTGTTACCCTGGCACCAGTACTTGGTAGTAAAATTGGGCCCCTGATCAATATAGAGTAGCTAACACTTCCCCATCTTAATTAATTACTTGTGAGATCCAGTCAGTGAACCGCTGTCGAATTTCCTTCACCAGCGACCCTCGGATTGTGTTGTATTGCACTCGGTCTGTCACCTATATAAAATAAGAGATAAAATTGAGATAGAAACAGTTTATTGATCAAAACCAACTAGAGATCTTTCAGTCTAAAATAGACGTCATTTCCCCTACATGTATAGTGTATAGACGCAATGCACACAACCTCTTCAATATGATTGGTTCTTCAGTCATCGTTATGGTGAACCACATTAGATTGGTTATTTGTAAGCGAGTTTGTCGGGTTTTTTTATGCTTGATAGTTTAGCTTTTGACCACTATCTCACCTGATGGAAAGTGATGATGTGGTCGAAGATGTTGTTCAGGCTAACTTAGAATTACTGGCTCTCAAGGACAGCTGCCGAAACAGACCGTTAAGTGCTTGGCACAGATTTTCTACTTGAGGGTGGTAGCTAGATAGGCGTGCATTCGCAATGCCCTACCACCATGCTATAACGACTGCCATCCTAAGATGACAACCGGGACCGACAGCTTAACATGCCCTCCGAAGCAAGGAAGCGCTCAGTAGTAATGTCACTAGCGGTCACCCATCCAACTCATGAGCGCGGGCGACGTTGCCTAACTTTGCGGATCGGTTAAGAAGAGCTTAGTAAACTTCGCTACGAGCGCTTCTAGAATCTTCGGTTATTTTAATTGCCATTCTATGTAGGCCGAACCAACCTCCTTGGAACTTATAAGCATACCGCCGTGTGTAACCAAACTTTCTGGATACTGTAAACACACTCCTATGTGTGTCACCGGAATACAAAAAGCTACTTACAAAAACGAATTAGCGGCTTAGGATAAAGACTACCAATATGTATACGTGAAATTCTCTAATATTCACGTACGTAAGAATGACACATCTGAAGCAGTGATGGCTCAGTGGCATTGGCTATGGACTGCCGCGCAGCAGGTCCATGGTTCGAATCCCGCCCATAGCTTGAGCTTCACCGCATGGTGGAAAGGCATTTTGCAAATGCCCGCCTGGCTAGCGACCACCCTCAAGTAGAAAGTCTGTAGCCAGGCACCGAAAGGTGTGTTCCGGCAGTAGTCCTTGAGAGCCAGTGAAATTACAGGCACAATGAGACTTAACAACTATGTCTCAATGTGACGGGCGCAATGCAATTCGTGAGTTGTCATGAATTGCAACTGTTATAGGCAGAGGCTAGTCAACTTAACATCAGGTGGGCCTCGAGCTTGTTCCGTCACAATAACATTAAAAAAAAATATATAGGTGAAATTCTCTAATATTCACGTACGTAAGAATTATACATCTAACATCATTGTCAATTCTGAGTGTGATTTAAACAAATCGTTTTAGTCTGTAAACCAAAACGTTTAGTTGATATCTCAACTGTAAACATAATTTTACTGCATAGTAATATTATATTTCAACACACTTGCTCGTAACGGTGAAATGCACAGATTTTAGTGTCATAAATGTAGTCTATTACGCACTCGTGCTTTTTTTCTATTTTACCGCACTTGTGTTTTATATAGAAAGAAAAATAGGAGGGTGTAGTTTGTTTTATGACCAAAGAATTTTTTATCTAATGAAGTAGAGCTCTAGAAGATTTAATTATAAATCTTCTTAATCAGATTATTATTGCTATCACAAAGATCAAGTAAATATTTTCGTAATATTCACTTAATAGCCTAGCAATATCGCCTCGGTTTTAATTTTCAACTCACCGCACTTATACATAATATACTATAACACTTTCTGAAACTATTTTATAATAATTTGCATTTTTTATACAGAAGTAATTAATTTACTTTCTATATTTAACATTGAGTCAAGAGTGTTGAACCAAAGGTTGTTAATAACCTAACTCACTAATTCGCCTTTTGTTTGGTCTTCCAGCTATTGTATTGATAGTTGCACCTCGCTAACCTGGCCTCCGAACCAAAACTAAGTTGTTGTAGTACAAAAAGATTACTTAAAAATGCAACCTTTTTGCTACAACCGCATTTAACAGTGAGGCGACGATAGATGGCTATAGACCTATACTCTGGTTTTTAATTCGAGATCGAAAATGTAAGCAAAGGTGTTAACCGTGCAAAAAAGTTACAAGTACTTGGTAATTTTTCTAATTTTGGGAACGGATGGAGCATTTAATGTAAAAATATATTTAATGCTATAATTTATTGCATTATTATGAAACAATAAAACACTTTTATATGCGCGTACATATTTACGCATATGTTCAAGCCTCAAAAAATTAGTGTAAGATTTTTTTGTTTTTAATAGCCACACTTGTGAGAATATTTTTGAAGAAAAACTATGAACACCCTGACCTATCAGTTTGACAATGACATATATTGACATTTCTTTGTTTACATTTTTGATCTCGAATTAAAAACCAGACTAGGTATAATACAACCATCTTTTTTATTATGGGCACACAAATTCACACCTTACAGAATTTCGGTTATTTCATTGTTGACCTGACCGAACAACATCAAATTAACCAAAAAATGTCTCCCCTACCTCACTAGAACTAAAGATATATATTTTAGGCGCTGAGGCCATCTAGGTCACTGGCTGAGCAACGTAGAAAAGATGCCGCGCTGCAGAAACATCGTGTGGGGCCACCTCAACAATGTTATTATATTGCTCAGAAGGTTCGGAGACTTGCAGTTGCAGGAGGATGCTCTCCTATTAGGGAAATTAATGTATCAGATTGAGGGGCGATCGTATCACTCGCAAACATTATGCGTGTCGTGCTTTTAATGTCACCATCATTATTTTGTCTTCTACTATTTTAATAGTAGCTGAATCGAGATTATTTGTTTTTAAATTCGGAGTTCTTAAAGTTGGGCCAAAATATTGCTCTTCCCGTACCCTGTACTTGACTCTACAATGTTTAACTGTTGCTAAACGTATCAAAATTTACGCGAAATACGTGGTACGGGATCGTTAGAAGATTCTCCCAGGTTTGCGTGGTACTAGTACCCAAAACGTTTTAAATCGAGTAGGATAACGATTGAGCAACATATATATTAAGATTTCAGTTGATCATTGCTTTGGTTAAGCTTACGAAAACGTCTGTTAATACTATAAGTACATTCTGCTCATTTCCACTTCCTCCTTAAAATGCTGATAAAAGAAACCTTACTGGAGTAGGCCTCGGCTGTTCAGGCCTGAAGCTGTAAGCACCAGACTGCAGCCCCTGCCGGCCCTGGCTGTACGAGTAGAAGTTCTGAGACACCTGGATCTTCACTCCGTCTACGTGTTGAATGGAATCCAGTAGTCCAGTTGTTTTGTCTATGGTCACTTTAAGGTACTGCAACGAGAAAAATTTACCTCATTCAACTTCACACGTTTGTGCCCATACTCAGATTAGTATTGAGTATATGTTGTAATTTCCGTTCTAGAATATAGGTCACTATTACTAAACAAGTTCTGCTCGTCCGTCCGTCTGTCTGAACATTAGTTAAACCGTTCTCTGAAACGTTGATAAATTAGATGTCATAGGTTTTTTTATTTATTAAAAAATGTTATATAAATGTGCGGGTCACCTGATGTTAAGTCGTTAGCGCAGCTGTCATAGATGACTCCGCATGCTTGACTTCCGCATGAATTTAAAAAAAGTGTACCTCTTTTGGCGGATCATGGCTTGGATTAGGTTTTCACCACCTTGTTATAATGGTAAAAACAGAACCAATTAGTGCATTTTTGCATGATACTCGTAACATAAGTGCATAACTAAAATAGGTACCTCATTTGAAATAAATGCCACCAACTCCTGGTCAGGATCAGATCCAACTTGAGATGATTTTTTGTACGTACTTTCTTCCTGCAATAAAAATAATTCCAAAAAAATTGTATCAAAAACATGGCCATCTTTTGTCTAGAGTTCATTCAGTGAATTCGGTGATGATGATGATCACGTCATCGTGATCATCATCATCACCGATAACGAGAAGACGTCCAATATTGAGCAAAATATCCTCCCATAGAATGAACAGTTGTGAGCCACCTGTATCCATCGGCTCCATGCAGCTTTAATAATATCGTCAGTTGGGGGCCTACCAACACAAATCTAGTCAGAAGTTCACTCGCGACGTGTAATTTGGTTTTATGGCATTAATTGCTAAACTAAAAAGCTGGGTTACAACTAGTAGTAGCTGTGAGATGTTGAAATTATTGCACAGTAAGTACCTAAATAAAAAATGGAATGGGAGCGGCGAGCGGTACCGACCGGTGTGATGAGTGAGCGCGTGACGTGTGCACACGGCTACGGTGCGGCCTCGACTGGCGCACTGGAAACGCTAGGCTTTTGTCATAGTGTGCATGATGTGGCTCGTGCGTACGGGTGTGCACACATACAAACCGCGTTTGGTAGCACTCTATAAACACAAACTACAATAGTTTGAATCGTATAATTACTACTATGCTAATAACCCCGATTTGAATTCATCGTATTAAAATCCTGTCTTAGCTGACATCAACTATATATACTACATCAACATCAACCATAGATTAGATAATTGTTAGCTGATTCTATAAAATCTAATAATAAAAAAAAACTTTTTAAACGTTTTTTTGTATATTAAGTAGTAAAAGGCAATGCCTACTCCGAGACAAGAGCGCCCACCGCTGCAACA
Organism: Plagodis pulveraria; assembly: GCA_963890685.1. Classification (NCBI taxonomy): domain Eukaryota; kingdom Metazoa; phylum Arthropoda; class Insecta; order Lepidoptera; family Geometridae; genus Plagodis; species Plagodis pulveraria. Next base: position 4,217,072 of record OY982977.1, read on the forward strand.
CTGGACCGCGCCCCGCTCCCTTTGAATAGAGTTTTGAATATTTACATCGAGCTAAGTGATAAATATATATAAAATTATAAATTACAGGCACAAGGGACTTTTGACAGATGGTCCTCGTGGTTAATGCGTCAAAAAACACATAAACAAACACAAAATCGAGCTATATCATGTCACATCACATAAACGCCGGTATACGCCCACCGTTGAACAAAAGTGTTCCCAATAAAAGTGATATTGCCAGTTTGCCGTAATCACCACGCTTGGCTTGGCAGGTGCAGAATAAGACGGCAGTTATTTTTTTTATGTTATTGTGACGGAAGAAGCTCGATCCCCACCTGATGTTAAGTGGTAACCACTGCCTATAACAGATGCATTTCATCACAAGTGACGAACTGCACTGCGCCCGTCACACTGAGACATACAGTTGTTGAGTCTCGTGTGCCTGTAACGAGGTGATAGAAATTTCAGAATTAAAGTAATTTTTGGGAGGTCGTATTTAATTAGTGTGTGAACGACTAACTTTTCCCTTACTTATATATATACCCCCTTACTTATAAAAACATCGCTATGTAGTTGCTAAGTAATGGATAACTAAACAGTGTTAAAGTAATGCTTAAATGTTTCTTACTTATAAACGCTACATAGCACCTGTTTAGCTAAGCAATGGATAATGAGGTGGAACGTATTTTAAACTGACAACATTGTACTAAAAAGTATTATGAATGACCTAAATGGCCAAATAGCATGTATCTAGTGCTAAATATATTGAAATTAAAAAGTAAATATAATACTTTTCTTGTTATAGTACCACCAACTTAACTGTGCAGTTTTCGAGGGCGCTACTGGTCAAGGAAATGAACTACGAACTGTCACAATTTGAAGGAATGTTGTAGTTCATTTTTCTGCCACCTGAACAGATAAGTTGGTGGGTCTGTAACTAAATCAGCTGATCAGAAATATGGGCGCCATCTTGTTACTTAAAATTTAAACAAGGGTGGGACGGTGTTTAAATTGACAGCTGATTTAAGCAGTACTTAGGTACTGGATAAAGTTATGTAGCGTTTATGAGTAAGAAATTTTGCTAATCAGCGGCTAAGTAATGTTTAAAATTTAAGTAGCGTTTATAAGTAAGGCTGATAATAATGTTTAAGCTTATTTATACCCATATAATATTGTATTAGCCCAGGTATCAGTATAAAATGTTATAATTAAGTGGGAGTTTTCATACCAGCTGATCTCTTACTGGAGCGACGTAGTACGCTGTGTAGCCGAGGGGTGGGATGTTCTCGGCTTCGAACCACAGCTCCTGGATGGCTGTGGAAGACCTGCCTGGTAGGTTGATGATGGCTGCTGGCAATGGGCTGAGCTGGTATTCTGTTTCCTCATCTATAACGGAGACATCATCACTTATTTAAAGTACCTAACAATACGGGATTACTCATGTAGATAAACCAGATAAAAAAAATTTTGAAGCGCTCGTAGCGAAGTTTACTTAGCTGTTCTCAATCGATCAGCAAAGTTAAGCAACGTCGCGCGTGGTCATGAGTTGGATGGGTGACCGCTAGTGACATTACTACTGAGCGTTTCCGTGCTTCGGAGGGCACGTTAAGCCGTCGGTCCTGGTTGTTGTCTTAGGATGGCTGTCGTTATAGCATGGTGGTAGGGCATTTTGCAAATGCCAGCCTGGCTAGCAACCACCCTCAAGTAGAAAATCTGTCGCCAAGCACCTAACGGTGTGTTCCGGCAGCTGTCCTTGAGAGCCAGTACTTCTAGGTTAGCCTGAACAACATCTTCGATCACATCATCACTCACCATCAGGTGAGATAGTGGTCAAAGGCTAACCTATCAGGCATAAAAAATAAAACAATAGAGTTCTCAATTCAACTGCATTTTTTTCATGTTTGTTACCTCACAACTTTCGACTGGGTGAACCAATTATAATAATTCTCCTTTTATTAGAAAGCTGTTGCTTTCCGTGTGGTCCTACTTAAATTTCATCAAAATCGGTCAAGCCAATTTTGAGTTACACTCCAATAACTGAAAAGTGTTTTCCTATCTAGATGATATAGTCATGGACAGTGAATGACATTCTATTACGTAAGTACCAAGAGTCACTAGAAAATGGTGAAAAAATTATTTACCTTAAAATGGAACCGACTTCAATACTCAAAAGTGTAAAATAACTTGTATCAGTCGATACCATGTGAACAATATTGTGATAATAGGTACTTTTGAACTACCATGGTACCGACTTCAACAATTTATTTCACACTTTTGGGTGATGAAGTTAGTTCGATTTTTAAGTTAAGAATGTTTTCTTCATGTCTGAAAGCCACTTTAGTTTCTATACAAAACGTCATCACTTGTTCATGAATTAGATTGCAACGAATCTGCCTGAAGATGTTTAATATGGACTTGGTTTTAGTAAATATAATGGTATGTAAAGTAACAAAATATTTTTTATTCATTTAATTCATTTAAATTTGAAATATTTTATTGAAGTTTTGAAATTATTTATAAGTAGTGTGTAAGTTGTGTATTATTTTATAAGTGTGTTTTTTTTTGGGATTGATACTTTTCATAAATATTATCTGGAAACAATATTTTACATGAATTAATAACTTGCATGTCTTAAGACGGAGATAGAGGAACTAGAATAACTTATTTCAGACCATAAAAATTTTTAAAATGTTGTTTACCTATTCCTGATAGTGAATAAATGATGTATGATTTAATATCTTTAACGACAGTAGTTATGAGTAACGACTGCTATCCAGCAAATTTGAGGAAGTCGACCTGCAATTCTCCATATCTACTAATGTACTTCCCAATTTTTTTCCTGAATAATACATCTATCTATATAGCAATCATTTTTAGATAAAATCTAGGCTTGCTATATAGATACACCGTTTCTTTTTGTTCAACAACTCATTATTATATAAGAAAGTTTTTTGATACAAATATTTGAAAAGTATTTATTTAACAGAAAATAATATTAGCCTATATACTCTTACTTAAAATGTTCTATTATGAGCTGAACCTAGATCTGGACATAATTAGAAGAAACTTGTTTCGCTTAGCCAAAGTCTGAGTGATACATGTTGCTTAACATCTTACCATTGTAATCTCTGATTGAGTAGTGTAGCGCTATTGCTGGTAATCTGACGTAGTGGTAAGTCTTCACACTCAAAGGATTATACACAACGATCAGTAGAGTTTCTTGCGATTCTGCAAACTGAAATAAATAGCAGTTGAATATTTCAACATTCAGCCATACATAAAAGTAACACTATAACGCACTAAACACAAATTGAGAGAATGAAAAATTACAACTCTTGTAAAGTTTTTACAATTGCAACGAATCTGGCTGAAAAAGTTTAATTTGGACGTGGCCGTTTTAGTAAATATAATGGAGAAGGTATTAATGTGAAGTAATTAAATAAATTTCATCATTTTTATGTTCATTTTTAAGTGTTACATTTTTTTGTATTGATATTTTTCTTATAATATTATCTGGCAATAATATTTTAATAAATAACCCTTGCATGCTTAAAAAGCGGAGATGAGGAACTAGAATAACTTAATTAAAATACGAATTAATGTACGTACATGTATATTAACATAGATATCAAATTTATATAAAAGATAGTAAATATATGTATGAATTACTCATCTTTTCTCAAAGGGTCTTATTGGACTAATAAATGATGTCAGTAAAAATGTAAACTCTAAATTAAAGGGACCGGAAAAGTAACCAGATATATACTTACAAGGGAACGTTAAAGGCCAGATACATAACTCAAATAAGAACATAAAAATAACAAGATACATACTCAAATAGAAAAGTAAAATGGATCAGATACATAGTCAAATGGGAACATAAAAAGACCGAGTACATACTCAAAATGGAACGTAAAATTAATAGAAATATACTCAAAAGAGAAAATAAAAAGAACAATATAAATACTGAAAAAGGAACGTAGACACCAGATACATACTAAAAAGCGAACATAAAAAGAACCAGATACATCTCTCTCTGTTTCTCATCAGCTCTGTGAGCAGGGCTGGTTGGGGCATCGAACATGTTCGCGCAAGAACCGACGCGACGTCATCCTCCCGCTTACTGGACGAGGGGTAACCCCTCTCCATGGGGATGCATCCTCGCTGCAACGGCCGGCAAGCGACAGCTTAGTCTTGACCCACATACGTCCATGGAGATTTGATCGTGACACACACATTTCGCCCGTTAACGTTCGCCCGTGCGTAAATAATAACGCGTGTGATATGCCCCTAAACTGTGCATTATATAGTGAAAGACAGTGCCAGTGCGTGAGCTTGGACCCCCAGGACTCAGGACTTCTCCTCGCTGTCATCCGCCCTCCTTCCCGAAGTACCTAGTCCGTAATCCCTATAACGATTATTAGTGGCTTTGCGTCACTATCTCACGGCTCCTGCGGTTGGTTTCTCAAGTCACTACTGTCACACGGTTTCTCTTACATCTCGTCTCCATCTTGGATATGCCGCTCTAAGTGGTATATGCAATGCACTGCTGTGCTTCTTGTCTTGTGTTTCTTCTCTTTTTATGCGTTTTTATGTGACCTAGCGCTCACTTTTCTCCGGATCTCCTGAAGAATCCTCTATGAGCTCACGGGGTGCTAGGTCTTCTTCATGTCCGGGGGATGGGCGTGGTGTGGTGCGATTCCGTGGAGGTGGGTATATGGGCCGTTCTCCACTGTGTCAAACGTCTTTAATAAGCGAACAACAAACCTCTCCACAGGCTCCATCGTCACATTCTTGGCAATGGTGTCATTTCTTACATAACGGCCTACGCTGGTTATGACTCAGAGCGTTATATTCCGTTGTGACTGTAGCTTATATTTGTTCCTCCTTGAGTACAGGGGGTACCAAGCTGGGGTTGCATAGGTTGGTCTGGACGTATGTAGTCAGACCAGACCAGATACATACTCAAAAACGAACATAACAGAACCAGATATGCACTCTAAACTGTAAAGAAATCAGACACATACGCAAAAATTAACGTAAAATGGAACAGATACATACTCGGCATTGACTTATGTTGAGTTGATGGCATACAATAAACTGCTGACTGTTTTTGGATCTTCTACTGCCTCCCCAAGTCGGTGTTAAGTAACTGAAAAAAGTAATTGATATATTTAACAAATTATTGGAGTACAACATTGTATGCCCAAGGCGGGAATCGAACCCGCGTCCTCCGATATCGCGTCTGATGCCTAAACCGCCTAGGCCACCTGGACACGACATTGGTAGCCGAAATTTGATACTCCAATCGTACTTTAACCGTCATAGGGGATGGCGCGCCGTGTCCAGGTGGCCGAGGAGGTTTAGGCATCCGACGCGATATCGGAGGACGCGGGTTCGATTCCCGCCTTGGGCATAAATTTTTGTATAAAAATTTGTTAAATATATTTTCGCTTAGCACGCGATAGTGCTTGTAATAATATTTAGTAATAATTGATAAGTCTAAAATTGTATTCCGTGAGAGTCGTGACAGTGACGAAGGGATATATACATATATACAAGAGGGTAGGTGATAGATTTACGTGAAGGCGGTAGTTATACAGCCGGGAAGTTCGCGAATGCCCTTTCATGATGTGAAAAATTATACGTGCTCTAAATGACACTCCAAGGGCGACTTAAAAGCTGCCTTACCTCATTAACCTATATATAATTGACCGACATCTCAAACGAGGATAGTCGAATGTCAGTATTTTGAATACAACATTTTTGAACGTAAAACGCGTGTAATCTCTACGAGTGCCCAGCTGCGTGTGGGGGAGAGTATGTCGGCCGGCTTACCTGCACTGGTCGACTATCCTCCTTTGAGATGTCGCATCTAGTAAATATACTCGTAGGTCAATGCCTTACCTTGGCTTTATACTCAGTTCTAGCATTTGAAGCGTAGTTGTATTGAGATAGTTATCTCCTTCTCTATCATTTTACGCATGTGGCGACTTTGTAAACGTAATACTGTATCAGCCGAATTGTCCACTGCTGAACACATCATCCCCCATTTAGGGGGTTTGCCATAATCCCCACGCTTGGCGGGCGGCTTGAAGACTAATCACAGTCATTGCATAAATAGTCCTTACCTAAACATATTTGAGATCTTCTTAGTACCGATGTCCACCGCTTCACTTAAAATTCTCACAAAATCGTTGGCTACGTGCTGCTGGCTCGTACCTTTAAAATTAAATAAGCAGTTTAGATTTACAAATTTTAAGAGCACAATATTTTTAATATTATTATGTTTGCAATAACGCCTGCTATGCGAATTACATTAAAAAATTACAAATATACATTAGAAAATAATTTAAGTCATGTGCGGGATTTTTCTAATTTTTCTATCGTGTATTGGTAATTTTGTAATATAATCCGCATAGCAGGCGTTATTGCAAATATAACAATATTAAAATTATAAGGTTGCGTCATCATTTACAACTTTAAAAACAATTGCAAAATTTGTCTTGTTTGTAGTACAACGTAAGTGGTACTATAGATTTCGCTGCATCCCAATACGATTGTTAAAGAACGATAGGAAAGATTTGAGTTATGATGTCATGTTAGCTCAATTGGTTAGAACATACCCCGGCTAAAGGGGTGGATGAACGCGGATCCCGCACATGACTTACATTTTTTCTATCACATATTTGTAATTTTGTAAAGCACAATATTTTTCAATTCCAGTGGGAATCGAACCCACATCCTCCAATTTTACGCACCGTGTGCCTTAACCTTAAACTGACAAAATAATAATGAATGGACGGATATTAGCAATTAGTGAGACTTGGAAAGTAAACCCATAACACGTTCGTCTTCTCAAAGTGTGTCATATAATTACACTATTTTTAACCCCCCAAACTCAGAGCCTAATTGTAATACGAAAGGTCATATTATGAGCATTTTGTGATTGCCCTTTATTCTTGAGAAGTATTCCAGGATAACACATTGTTCCTGAGACCTATCTCACTTTTATTTATCCTGCATTTATTCTAATCCCACAGAGGTACCATATTACCAGTGACAGCATCATGATGAAGTACTAGGCCCACAGCATGCCTGAGGAGGTGAAGTTCATAGGAATCTCCAGCTCTTGCTATCACTGACAGCTGTTTTAAGATCTAAAACGAAATAGGGTAGATTAGAATCAAAACCAAAACAGTTTGAATTGTTCAAATTCAATCTTGTTGCTTTCGCTGTTAATATTCAGATGGATCAACATGATGTACCTATCAACAGATTAGAGGATTAGTATGAAATTATGTAAACGGAAAATCACAGATTACCCACATTGTTAGGATTCAAGGGTCCGAAAGTTTGCTACATATTAACATCTAAAGATTCACTCACACATAGAGAGAGTGACACACACTCGCACACTCTCTCTCTCACACACACACACACTTACACAGATAAAAAAAATACCTTACTAAAATAGTGATGTTACTTAACTTAGACCCTAATGGAGTGAAGTAGCACTCACAAACAGGGAATCCTACCGTAAGATCTACAGTTATTAATTGTTATATTTTTGAAAGTATTAAATTGCTAACATTGTCTAGTTTTAGAATAGTTTTAAGATAATTAAGGCCGACATTTTTGTAGCAATGGAATAAATAAATAAAAATAAATAAAATACTAACCTGCAAAAAAACATGAGCTCTCTTCGCGAAATACTTGAGACTAGGTCGAGATGTGTAGAATCCTGTCCAGTAGGTCGACGCGTCGCTGCCGTAAGGTAAGTGGTCTCCCTGCAACACAGGGCCAAAATTATACTAAATACAGGTATGTAAAACTTACCCCGTGAGTTACCCGGCTACCATTGCACCTACCCATTTCTTCCTGTGAGAGCTAGATGCGTCTAAAAGAAAAATATCAGCAGGTGGGTGGCAGCAGAAGAACTGTCATCTAATACTGCGATCCCCAAAGCGCCAAGGCAAGTGTGGAGATTATTGCAGGTCCTTTTAACGGGCACAGGCCTTTGTTCTATGATAGACGTTCGATGATGATTATTTGTTTAATTACTGAGGAATAAAGAAACTTCCCCTCTTCAACGATCCCAGGAACTATTATTATTCTTGTCATATTTCTACTTTTACGCTTGTGGCGAAGCTAGCCTAGCCGTGCTTAACCTAGTGACGTCCGCAGCGATCACTATTTGGCGTGCGTTGGAGGGTACATTACCCGTCAGTCCCAGTAGCAGTCTTAAGGTAGACTACGGGTAGGGACTGCTAAATAAAGCATTCGTTATACGGTGAAAGGACATTTGTGGATCTCCGTTTTCCATTTTTATTTATAGCTGAAAGGCTAGCCATTGACCACTGTCTCACCTGAGAAAGTAAGTGAGGGTGTGGTTAGAGATATTGTTCAGGCTAACATAGAATTACTGCCTCTCAAGGACAGCTATCGTTAGGTAGATCCATAACGTGAGTGTGTTTTGCCGGTTAATGTAATTCAAATATATTAACGAGAATTTCATTTAAAAAACACACTTAGTTGTTTGGTGACAGATTTTCTACTTGAAGATGGTAGGTAGCTAGTCGTACAATGCCCTACCACCTCCCACCACTATGCTATAGTGACTGCCATCATAAGACAAGAACCGGGACCATCAGCTATCGTGCCCTCCGAAGCACGCGCAGGCTCTGTTGTAATACCACTAGGGATTTCCCATCCAATTCATGACCGAGGCGGACATTGCTTAACTTCTAACGTCTAAGAAAACTACGCTACGATTATTACCATTGAAGGCTTCAAACTTTGTTCCTCTCCTTCACAACGTTTGCCAAAGTATTTTGTGTTCTGGAGCCCCCAATATGCATGTCATCTGAGTTTTTTCTTGGACATTGATGATCATCATCATCGTCAAATCAAACCGGAACTTCCTCCATTGAACAAGGACTCCTCCATCGTGGGGATTTGCAATAATCGCCACGCTTGGCAGGCATCTTGGGGATCGCAGTAGAAATAGTCAATTCTTCAGAAGGCACTCCGTCCTTATGGTATTTTTCCCATATTCATATCTTACGATACCCACGGGAAAAATTAGAGGATCACATACTAACCCGTGGGCCCATGGGATATTACGGACATTGATAGGCTATAATAATGTAGAGTTAGCTTACCCTCTCAGTATAAATGGCTTTGTCTCTTCTCCCATACAAATAAATAGCTTTCAAGTAACAGGAAGGCGTCGAGTAGAATATATTGATGTCTGACAAGTTTGCTGGATGAGTGTTTACGTGACTGAAAGAAATTATAACGATTACAAAACAGCGAAAAATCCTTTCAAGGCAAAGTGGTAATCTTTATTTTTATGTGATGTTACGAAATAAGCACGACACCTAACTGGTGTTAAACGGTAACTCAGTATTGCGAACATAATATGTTGAAGCTTCCAGGGAAGATATCAAATTAACTTTTTTTGAAAGCGCTCGTAGCGAAGTTTGAATGTTTTAAGAACGGACGATCAGCTAAGTTAAGCAACGTCTGCCGTGGTCATAAGTTGGATGGGTAACCGCTAGTGACTTTAAGTACTGAGCGAACACGTGCTTCAGAGGGCACGTTTAGCCGTCGGTCCTGGTTATTGATTTAGCCTGAGGTTTGAGGTTAGCCTAAACAACATCTTCGACCCCCTCAATTTACCATCAGGTGAGATAGTACACAGTAGTCATAGGCTAGCTTATCAGCTATATAAAAAATATATGTAAGTACAATAAGATCAATTCCAAGGAGTGTTCCCATCAGACACCTGGCCATAAAAGTGAAGCCAAGACCTTTAGAAAGAATTGTTAGTAATCATGTCTTTTTGTTGTCCTTATGTGAGAGAAAGTATATAGTCAATACTCAATAGGTACTCAATTATTTATTGCAACATATGTAGCTATATTCAGGTCTTCTTTAATATGTTTGTTTGTGTTATACATATGACCCTATAAGGGTATGGCAATGGTAGGACCACACATGAGTGGTAGAGTAAGAAGCAAGAGGTTATAATGATCAGATTGGCAATTACTTGATAAGTTTGTCCATGTTCATGAACCAGTTGGCAGCGTTCTGGTAGGTGAAGTCACCGCCCATCGTCACAAGAATGTTGTCGTGATCGTAGTATTTTGCCTGACGCTCTATTTGTGATATAAACTCGTTCACCTGGAAGTAAAAAATGAAACAGTATAATTTAAACGATGATATACCCCAGGGTAAGTTGGGTACCGTGCATAAAAACATATATGCCTTCACATATCTTACACTAGGATCTGCAGGCCACCTGCAAAGCGTGGTAATAATTGCCATTCCCACTTTAACGGGAGAGCCTGTTGAGCAGTGAAAGATCCGTCAAATAAAGCCATATCTTACTTTGGAAGTTATCAGACGTAGGTTAATTTCTCCTTTAATTTCTCCCATTAGTTTACCATAGCCCCACGCTTAGCAGGCGTCTTGGGAGTCGCAGTGTGGGATATCAGTTGCTCAGAAAGCGCTGCTGCCCCTCTCTGATATGTTGTGTTACCCTTAGTCGCCTCTTACGACACCCATGGTTAGAGATAGGGGGTAGCGTGCCGCGGCAGCGGCCGGCGAAGCGCCACAAGAATTTAATTTTGGTGATCATATACTACTTTTGGTAATCTTTTACTACTTTTGGGTTTACAATGATTTATTTGGAGTCATTTTGCTTAATATGGAAAGCGAGATGTTAAAACTTTGGTTATAAGTTTACAATAAAATGCGGGTTAAATTTTTATGATAATTTACTATTTTTGTCTGTTATATGTTACTCTACTATATCTGGTGGTAAGTTAAACATAAGCAAAACATTATACACTAAAAACCTGTACCTTCGTATTTTGCTTATGGCCACTGTAATACTTTCGTAGATCTATGGTAAATTATTGTTGATCCACATAATTACAATTTGACGACTGGACATGGTCAGTTTATAATTTTACGAAAATTTAGACGTTAGATTGTAAATTTTAGTTTCCATTCACAATCTATCGACAGTTTATAATCTAACTAGATTTAATATAAACTAACGGTTAGTACAATAAAACGGTGACATATATAATGTAACTTGCACTTTTGATTGCAATAGAGCGATAAAACGTGAACAAAATTAAATCACTTGCAGTCGGGTATTTTACTTTTTTAATTAATTATAATGTGTATTTGACATTTTGCGTTTTTGTAGCGATTAGACGCATATAAATTTATTCTTACCCTCGCATCAGCATTGTAAGCAGGACTGTCGATATCGTCAACCACGGGTTCGTCTCCGCACAGCCAGTCAAAGCAGAAGCCGTTCGGTGCATTGTAGAGATTAAACATTGCGTGGGACATTATATCAGACATTTTACCTGTAAACAATGTGAAGACCATTGACCTATATATACTAGACGCGATATCTCAAACGAGGATAGCCGACCGGTGCAGGTAAGCTGGCCGGCATACTCTCCGGCTACTAACGTAAAGCGCGTGTAATCTCTACGAGTGCCCAGCTGCGTGTGGGAGAGAGTATGCCGGCCGGCTTAATTGGACTGGTCGACTATCCTCGTTTGAGATGTCGCGTCTAGTATATAACTATATATAGGTCAATGAAAGACACTGATTTTGAGGTGTCATATCCAAAGATCAAAAAGGAACCCTGTGTGTCAGTCTGTCTGTCCGTCCGAATTGTGTGTCAATTCATAACAAAACTGAAATTCTGACATTAGGTAAATATTTTGCATCAGCCGGATAGTCCACTGCTGAACACAGCTTCCCCATAAATATCCAATATGGGGAGGTTTGCTAAAATCCCAAAGCTTGGCAGACGGCCTGGGGGATCGCAGTGTGAGATATCAGTTTCTAAGATAGTGCTGCTGCCCACCTTCTGGTGTGTTACCCTTAGTCGCCTCTTACGACACCCACGGGTAGAGATGCAGGGGTGTCATTCTAGCCCGGCACCCCAGGGGACTAATTAATGTAGGTTAATATTAGACTAGATATTTAAATTATGTTTCAGAGGTATCAAATAAAAGAGCAAGAAGCCAAACAAAAAAAAATGTATGCACCCTGGCATGTTACTCCCCTAGAGCTCTTTGAGTATAGAACACAAAAAAGGAATGTATTTAATTATTTCTAAAAGTACATTATCGAAATTTTTAAACGATTTTGGTCGTCTTTCAAAAACTCCACAATGTAGTTAACTGAAATGTATGTATGTTATGTACCATATCCTCTATGTAACAAACAAATATTAATATCACCGATGTAATATGTGATTTTTAATTTAAGAACAAACATTTTTAAATTTTTTTTTTTTTATTGTTATTGTGATGGATCAAGGGCGAGGCCCACCTGATGTTAAGCGGTATCCTCTGCCTATAACAGATGCATTTCATCACAAGTGACGAACTGCACTGCGCCCATCACCTTGAGACATAGTTGTTACGTCTCATGTGCCTGTTATTTCACTCGCTCTCAAGGACTGCTGCCGGAACACACCGTTAGGTGCTTGGCGACAGATTTTCTACTTGAGGGTGATCGCTAGCCAGGCGGGTATTCGCAAAATGCCCTTCCACCATGCGGTGAAGCTCAAGCTCTGGGCGGGATTCGAACCATGGACCTGCTGCGCGGCAGTCCATAGCCAATGCCACTGAGCCATCACTGCTTCAAAGTACCATATCCTCTATGTAACAAACAAATATTAATATCACCGATGTAATTTGTGATTTTTAATTTAAGAACAAACATTTCTTTTACATCTTCGTGCTATTGCAATATGTAACCCTAAAAAAGCATGGTCCGACTCGTTCTAGACCAATTTCTTTTTTAAGTGAGCGTATATTGAGAACAATGAGTAATCTTACCATGTGATTAGCAACAAGCAGGTGAGACTGCGAGACAGGCAATAAAAGTTTTACTAATCAGCAATAAAATGAACATACGTGTAAACTCACTATAAAATTAAAGTTATAACTTCAATTTCCTGATTCTACCTACGAAATTATATTAAAAACTATACAATTTGTTATAATCATTGAATTTTCAGATTGACCACTTCCCGAACTACTCTTACCATAATGACAAGTCCCATATTAAACACTTCCCAACATGACTACTCCCAAAAGGTCCACTGCCCATTCACTTTCAATGCTGACCACTTCCCATATGATACTGACATATACAAAAGTTTTAATTAAATTATTGATTATTAAAGAATTTTAGTTCTAGCTTGAACTTACAGATGTCTCAGCTAGATTTTATATGAAAAAAGCTAAGAATATACGGTAACCTACTTGTATTAGAAAATAACTAGTCACATCCAAGTTCCATATTTTTACAACTGACAAAAACCAACAAATAGTATTTCGCCTGGTGGTAATTGATGATCGAGGATGTTAAACAGTCTGGGCTTACAATTACTGGCTCTCAAGCATAGCTTCTGGAATTCACTTAGGTGCTTGACGACAGCTTTTCTAATTGATGGTGGAGACTGCGAGGCAAACATTTACAAAGTGTCCTTCCTCCATGCGGTGAAGTTCAAGCCGGTGGTGGTAGGTATAGCATGGCAGTCCACAGCTATAACCGCTCGACTGTCACTGTTGTAACACTATTGTTTTTAAGCCCGAATGAATGCCTTTGTATTTTAATTAATGGGTCTCGGAGTGACGAGCGCAGTGCATTGACAAGCAGAAGAGAACGGTGACATTGCAACTGTAATTGACAGGCGTCTTATCATCTTAACAAGTCATCGCTTCGTATCGGGATACACCGATAGGTTTTTGGTGACATATTTCCTACTTGAAGGTGGTAACTAGCCAGGCGATGTCTCGCATAATGCGGTACCTAACATGCGATGATGCTCAAACTCGTGGCAGGAGAATGAGTGTGCTGCTTTCGTGTCTCGAAGTTCTGGGTTCAATCCCAGGTTGGTCTAATTCTTGGGCTCACAAAATCCAGAAACCGTAACTGTGCCCTCTAGGTGGCTATAGGCTTGCATCCTACTAGAACTGAAACATGTTTTGAAGCGCTCGTAGTGAAGTTTCCTTAGCTGTTCTCAACCGATCAGCAAAGTTAAGCAACGTCGCCCGCGGTCATGAGTTGGATTGGTGACCGCTAGTGACATTACTACTGAGCGTTTCCGTGCTTCGGAGGGCACGTTAAGCTGTCGGTCCCGGTTGTTGTCTTAGGATGGCAGTTGTTATAGCATGGTGGTAGGGCATTTTGCGAATGCCCGCCTGGCTAGCTACCACCCTCAAGTAGAAAATCTGTCGCCAAGCACCTAACGGTGTGTTCCGGCAGCTGTGCTTGAGAGCCAGTACTTCTAGGTTAGCCTGAACAACATCTTTGACCACATCATCACTTACCATCAGGTGAGATAGTGGACAAAGGCTAACCTAACAGACATAAAAAAAAAAGTCTGGCGTAACGTGGATGTTTAGTTGTCTCTGCCAACCCCTTTGAGAAATACAGACATGACGGTATGACTTTTAGAGTATGTTTTGCTAGCTACACTCTGTTGTTTCACCTCCGTAGACAATTATTGAAAAGTGATGATGATGATGACAAAAGGTATAATTACATGTGTGAATGCAAGACCAAAACTATCTATAAAAGTTTCACCCAGATCAGTTTAGCCGTTTCAGCGCGAAGGACCATAAAGGATTAAATTAGTGTGATGACATCTCTTCAGGATTAAAAGATAACATTACCGAGAACGTCACTCCCTCTCCACATGAACTCCATTCGGTCTTCTTCCATCATTGCTTCTCTTTCTTTATAGTCCACTCTACCTAGAAAGCAGAAGAATAAAAATGTTTGAGGATGTGGTTATTCTCCCGGCTTTTCATACAAGAAACCTTAGGTTCATATTATTAAGAAAAACAAGAGTTCTTAGGTGAATTTCACCAATTAGGACATAATTACTGACTTTGACAATCACCAGGTGATACTTGTGACCACCAGGTGGTATTTGTGATTTTGTAAAATCAGCAGGCCTTGTACAACACTTTGGTTTGGAGCAAACTCGAGGCCAGCGCGTGCGTGTGTATCCTGCATCATGTTACCTATACCCAAATATTCAAGAAGATACAAAAGGCTTTTCTAAGGTCATTGTATAAAAGGTTGTAAAGCTTTTATAGGCTAGCTTTGATAGGATCTTTACCCCACTAAATTCTCGCCGAGTCAGCTTTCTGACTTGTGACAGTAGCTAAAGAGAAAGAAAGAGTCTTTAAATATGAACTATATAGTTTATTTTTGAAGCAGTGATGGCTCAGTGGCATTTGCTGTGGACTGCCGCGTAGCAGGTCCATTGTTTGAATCCCGACGCGTGCTTGAGCTTCACCGCATGGTGGAAGGGCATTTTGTGAATCCCCGCCTGGCTAGCGACCACCCTCAAGTAGAAAATCTGTCGGCAAGCACCTAACAGTGTGTTCCAGCAGCAGTCCTTGAGAGCCAGTGAAATTACAGGCATATGAGACTTTACAACTATGTCTCAAAGTGACGGGCGCAGTGCAATTCGTGACTTGTGATGAAATGCATCTGTAATAGGCAGAGGTTAGTCCGCTTTACATCTGGTAGGCCTCGAGCTTAGTCCGTCACAATAACATAAAAATCATATCATTTAATACAAAAATAACAAAGTTAGAACTGTATAATAAGTATTATAATGAATACCCAGGAAAAGTCCATCGAAGCCCATCTGAGCTAGAAGAGACGCCTGCTCCCTAGTGTGGCCGTAGGTGTCGATCTGCCACGCTGCTTTTGGTTTACCGCAAGGCCCCAGGGTGTCGTTCAGCTTTCTGAAACCAGATCAAGTAGTCATGATTAGAAAGGTTCCGTTCGAAAAAGCGGTACCCTACTACTAAGTGAAGTTTTATTTTTTATTGTTGAGTGGTAAACCTTTGACCACAATCTTACCTGATGGTAAGTGATGATGTGTTCGAAGGTGTTAACAGGCTTAACCTAGAATTACTGGCTAAGACAGGTGCCGGAACACATCGTCAGGTGCTTGGCGACAGATTTTCTACTTGAGGGTGGTCGCTTCGCTAGGCAGGTGGGCATTCGCAAAATATCCTACCCCCATGCTGTAACGACTGCCATCGTAAGATGACAACCGGGACCGACGGCTTAACGTGTCCTCCAAAGCACGTGCACGCTCAGTAGTAATGTCACTAGCGGTCACCCATCCAACTCCTGACCGCGGGCGACGTTGCTTAACATAGCTGATCGATTCAGAACTGCTAAGTAAACTTCGCTACGAGCGCTTCAAAGTTTTTGTCCCGACGTTTCAAACACTTTGCAGAGATCGTGGTCACGGGGTGACTAATTGGTTTTATTTGTCACATGAGTAATGAAGAAATTATTTGTCCTACCGTCAGAAATTTTATATTTAATCATCTGATGATTAATTATAAATATACGCGATTTAAACCGTTTAAAGTTGTTTAATTACTACAAGATGAAGTAGTCAAGGGGTGTCGTTCAGTTTTCTGAAACAAGGCGAAGTAGCCATGACTACTTTACTACAACGTTTTACGTCTAACCGTATTTAAAAAGTCAATTTTATGATTTCGCTTTGTTATAATTATCAATAAAAAATATCATCATTTTATTACAAAATCACAAATATACGATAGGAAAAATTTAAGTCATGTGCGGGATTCGAACCCGCGTTTATCCACCCCTTGAGCCGGGGTATGCTCTAACCAATTGGGCTAACATGACATGACGTCATAACTCAAATCTTTCCTATCGTTCGTTGAATTTTGCACAGCTCTAAGTGACAGTAGATCTGAGTATTTGATATGAATTTCAGCTTGATACCTCCACGCGTTCCTGAGAAAAGGTCATGAAAGACAGACGGACAACAAAAGGATCCTATAAGGGATCCGTTTTTTTTTCTGAGGTACGGAACCCTAAAAAAGAGAAAGAGTTGCTTGAATAATAAAAAGACCATCATACATCATCATTAACAACAGCCATGACGTCTTCTCGTTGAACCAAGATCTCACCCAGAAGAGGGGTTCGTCATAACCTCTACGCTTGGCAGGCGTCTTGAGTAGAAAAAGTAGAGCTACCTGAGCCCCCAAGTCCAAAGGTCTAGTGTTTGCAGATATGAAACAGTGGCAGAGTCTGCGTGGGTCCATCCACCACCAGCGAACTCAACTCGGCCTTCTTGCACCAATGACCTGAAGAACAAAGGAATCAACAGGTTAATTGGCCAGGTCATGTGCTCTAATTTGTTTTCGCTGGGCAACTGTAAACATATATATATCAAAACTGCATGAATGATAATATATAGGATAGTATTTGATTGAACAATAAAATGAATAGATAAGATTTAGTGTGCTCATGGACCATATATATAAGCTATTTTTAATATGGAGTTTTAAAAACTCTTTTTTTTTATTTTTATGATTACAAGCACTATCGGTTGCTGAGCGAAAATCCCATTTACTAATTATTGGAGTATTTTTTTTTATTTCGCACGGGAATCGATCCCCTCATCCTACGATTTCGCGCCGGATGCCTGCGCGGTCATCAACCAGACTACTAGACTTCATCCCGTTATAAAATACCGTCCCCTATGACGGTTAAAGTCATACAACTGGAGCACAGTTCCGGTGGCCGAGTGGAACAGGCATCCGGTGCGAAAACAGAGGAAGCAGGTTCGATTCCCGTACGGATCAAAAAAACTTTTGTACTCCAATAATTTGTTGTAAATGTGAAATGAAAATGAATATTTTTTCAACAACTCTTATCAAAAGTTTTTATTTCATTTTATCAACATACAATTATTTTACACCAGTCTCACTAAAATATTAATAAAGTTAGGAAGTTATAGTGTTTTAAAGAATAAGTAAAAATTTCGTAAGACATCATACATACTCTATATGAGTATGTATGATGTCTTACGAAATTTTTACTATTTAACTATAGTATATCCGTAATAAAAGGTGCCTAATTATATTTAAATTTTGTTTAATTTTGTTACGTGCAAGTAGCAACCCTAATATTCAACAGCTGACTCCTACGCTTGTTCAGAAAAGAAGGTTATATACCATTTTTTTCTGAATGTGGCGGTAGATGTAGAATATTTTATAATTAGATTTTGCCGATTACAAAAAAATACCTTAATGAGAGTGTCGTAGAAGCTAGAATCGAATAAATGACTTTCATTAAAATAAAATACTTCAAAAATATAACATTTCATAATAAGAATATCACCATAATGTCTGTAGTCCGACTTAAGTTGAAAGTTATTGGTGAGAATCAATTTTGGAATAACCTTTCATAATATTTTAATTTTACATATTAAAATTTGATATGATTTTAAATAGACAAAGTTTCATCATGCACGATAAACAAGTTATACAAAATATAGTACACTTTTATTGCGACTCGCGTCACTTGAATACCTACCTGAATGTAGCTCGGGTAGCAGGTCGTTGCTCCTTCCACCAGCGCCAAAAGTACGCCGTTTCAGAAAAAGTGAACCTGCAAATATTTTATTCCAATATACCTACATTGTTATTGGAAAATGCTAACAACCTCCTAGGGTTGACTTTTGCTGTTCCTAACAAATATTTAGGAATGATTGTTTTTTAAAATGTGTTTTTTTATATTTTTTGCGATATTATAAGTCTCTTGTGCCTGTAATAAATTTTTTCATATTTTTAATCGATTTAAATATTCCAAACTCGATTCATGGGGAGCGCGGCGCGGTCCAGTGTTGTCGCGGCGGGCGCTCTTGGCTCGGAGTAGGCATTGTGTTTTACTATGAGAGTCAAAACTTGAAACAATAAGTTCAAAAAAGAATTACATTGCGTAATTATATTGCGTTGTTCTGTTTTGCTTATTTGAATACGAATCACGAGGTCTCTCCGTTCTGACGTTTTTCAAACACTCTTTGTCTTAATCACAATAGTCATAATAATTAAAATAAATGCAGCGGTTTAATATCACCACAGAATAAAAATGACCGTCAGCCTGAAGTATTCAATTCTTATATAGTCCTTGAGAGCCAGTGAAATTACAGGCACATGAGAATTCACAACTATGTCTCAAGGTGACGGGCGCAGTGCAATTCGTGATTGTGACCAAATGCATCTGTTATAGGCAGAGGTTAGTCTGCGTAACATCAGGTGGGCCGCGAGCTTGTTCCGTCAGAATAACATAAAAAAAAAAAAAAAAAAAATTGCTCAAAGTTCCTATTTATAATAAATTCTTTCATTAAATACTTAGGGAAAATACCAGAAAGTAGGTTAGCAGTGTCTCTGAATAAGGTATACTGCTCCTTTAATAGGTAAGTGAGGCAATTACGCTGGACGAAGCTTGTAATTGTGATGTGATATGATATTCAAATATAAAATGTTGCTCAATATCTTATAATTATTCCAATAATTTGATTGATGCTTATAAGGCTAATGTCTTCAACGCGCTTTCCACGCAAACATAGTTTTGTCATATTATAAATACCAAGAGTTAAAACTCGTTGAAATTTTCCATGCATGTCCTTGGACCTATCTATGCTCCTGATTTCTCCAGTTTTCCATAAATTTTAGTATTCCTAAATATCTTTTTGTATAGGCATTCTTATATGCACTCGATCAACTGCCAAACCAAAAGCATAAATATTTTGCCCAGGGATATGTATACAAAATTTCACCGAGTACTACTCTTTCGTGACCTTCAAGTAAAGTGTCAATTAATTACTTCCTTATAAAAGTTACTCGGCTAATAAAAGTTACAATTATGGCTTTTCAGTTTCACAATAGAAAACTTCTGATTAATTACTCAATAGTTGCTTGAAGGACCTTTGAAGTAAATTCATTCGTTCAAATCTCTCAACAACGTCATTCATTCATTTGTCGATAATAATATTTTTCAACACCCTTGCTCGTAAAGTGAGCGTTATTATATCGTTCTTAGGGCCATAAACCGAACTATAACACCCTAGTGAATAATAATATTATACACTAGTGCGTAATAGAATTATCCCTACAAAGTTAAGTTAGTACCTAACTGCAAATTATATGTGAGTAAACAGAGCATTTTCAATTTAACCGGGAAATACAGATTTGTAACATCAAAGAGGTTTATATGTTATCTACGATCATACATTTGCCGCGCGCAAAAACTTGTGCCATCTTTTCCATAATTTTTGTATGTTGTTTGTATCGCATTTGTGCGATATATATATTTTTCCTCGCAAGTGTATTGAGAAAGTGCATATGAAACTCGTGAGCAACTTGCTCATTATACACTCGACTGATTTACGCCCTCGCCTACGGCTCGGGCTGCAACACACAGCCTCCTGTATAATGAGTAACTTAGCTCACTTGTATCATAATCTACTATTATGTTACTCATCGGACAGAGAAACTAATTGGCAGATGAACCAAGAAGTAAATTAGCGATCATTTTAACTGTGTACTACTTGTATTTTGTCTGATTAGTACTACTCAGCTATATTATGAAATTCATATGCACGGTTACTTCTGACATAAACTGGCAATTAGCTTACTCGAGACTTTACTTGTAGGTCGTCAAAGAGGCCCTTAGTATTTAATATAATTATGACGAAACTACGTATTTTTTACTCAAATGAGTTTCTCATCAATTGATTATTACACAGGCTATCTATATCTATACCATCTACACTAATATTTTAAAGAGAAAATATTTGTATTTATGTATGTAACGTATAAACTTAAAAACTATTAGACTGATTTGAAAAATTCTTTCACCATTAGAATACTATATTATTCCTGATGAACATAAGCTATAGAATATATTCAAAAAAGTAAGGGCTCCGTATGAAAATTTCGATTATGAATAATATCTGCATGGTGGTAGGGCCGCCTGGCTAGCTACTACCCTCAAGTAGAAAATCTATCTCTAAGCACCTAACGGTGTGCTCCGGCAGCTGCCCTTGAGAACCAGTACTTCTAGGTTTGCCTGAACAACATCTTCGACCATATCATCACTTACCATCAGGTGATATAGTGGTCAAAGACTAACCTATCAGGCATACATATATATATATATGCCTGATAGGTTATACTATAGCTAGGTTATACTATAGCTTAAGTTCATCGATAAAAGTGACGAACTGCACTGCGCTCATCAGTCTGAGATATACAGTTTTTACTTTAAATAAAGCTACTTACTTCCTTCGTTTATCATGGAGCAGTTCTGAAAGGACCGAGTGGTAGATTAGTTGAACGTTGGCTGAGCTGATCGATGTTTTTGCTGCAAATAAAAATTTAATTTGGGAATTTGATTTATAAGTACGCTGACTTTTACATCGAATGACTTTGTAATTATAAAGCTTGTTTTTATGTAGTTAATAGTTTATTCACTCAAACAACCTTAGGGCTCCAATACATGAGAAGTATATTGCATGGTGGAAGGGCAATTTTTGAATGCCCGCCTGGCTAGCGTGGCGGGATCAAGTGGAAAATCTGTCAACAAGCACCTAACGGTGTGTGGCAGCTATCTTTGAGAGCCAGTAGTTCTAGGTTAAGCCTGTTAACACCTTCGATCACATCATCACTTACCATCAGGTGAGATTGTGGTCCAAGGCTTACCTATCTAGCAATAAAAAAAGGTAGTCATAGTACTGGTAAACTTACTTCCATAATAATATTCGTCGAAGGTCTTCACCCACCCGGCATCCATGTGGGAATGTGCTATCAGGTGGACGTTGAGAGCGCCTTCTCTGGTCTGAGGACATTGCTGAAAAGATACCACCGTTTGTTTGAAAAACCAGCATATTTTTTGTAATACAGGAACAGACCGTCAAAAAAATTGAAAGGATTCATCAAAGCGCAACGCTTATTATAATTATGTCGCTTTCAATTTATAACTGGCTTACCCAAAAGCATATATATACTGCTTGGTAATATACATTTAAAAAAAGTTATCTGCATGTCTGCTAAGTAATTGTTTGATAATGAATTTAAAGTATACAAAATTTATATTCTTTGAAAAACGTTGATAAAATTGAAGCTCAATCGAATCCTTCTGTTATTTGCACAACGATGTTTGAATTCCAAAAAATAAATAAAACACCACATGGCGAAATTATTGTGCTGTATTACAAAAGAAAATTGTCAGCATTTAATTTTACAGTTTTCGATGCTGGGTTAAAGGAAGCTACGTGTTACATGTGATATGAAACAGTTGCTAAACGTGGCGCCAATGAAGAGGATATAGTTGTTTGTTTTCTTTCGTTAGCAACAAGGTTAAAGCTGGCGTAAAATATTTTAGATTCTGGTCTGATAACTGTGCCGGTCAGAATCGCAATCGCATTGTTTTTTTCATGTACTTGTATGTAAGCAAAATATTTAAGGTGAGAGAAGATGTGTGCCATCGATTCTAGGAAAAAGGCCATACTCAAAATGAGGCAGATAGCGTTAAAATAAACTTATTAACACACCAGATGGTACACACTGGTTCGCTGGGCGAAACAGAATAGTCCACATTATACAGTCGTAGAAGTGAATCAAAACTTAATTTTGGATTTTAAAGCTTGGCTACATACTAAAAACTGGATAAAGGATACAAATTCATTTTTTTTTAATTTGAAAATAATGTATACAGAGAATGATATTTCTGGTCCTTTTCGTTCTGTTCTGTGGCTTTACTATGGTGTAAGCGATAGTTTGATAGCACCTTACGTCCTTATAATGCACTTACTCAGTTGAATTTAAAGTACCTGCTCACATACATTGTCCAGGCGTTAGCAGGTATAGTATGCAGGTGTAGTGTATTTCTAAGTATGATTACAAGTTTTTTGAACACAAAACTTCTCACCTTGACTGAGAATCGAACGCATGTCCTTGGTTTCACACACCGGGCTGGCCTAATTCCGACTCAGCACTCTAGCCATTTAATAAGGTGCATGTTAACGGTGCGTAAAATCGGAGGACTTGGAGTCGATTCCCATGTCGTATGTGATTTCAATTAAAAAGCGATAGTGCTTGTAAGCATTTATAAATATAGAAAGGTAGCGATAGATATATAGATAGAAACAAGTCTCCACCTTCCCGAATCTCCTGAACAAAATAATGACATAATTATTTACTATTATACCGGCTAGCACTCACGGTGTTTGGTCGTAATTTTCGACCGGTGTTCGAGCAGTAAAGATGCTCATTCTCAAGGAATGCGGGCAGCTTCGAGGGCTGCTAGACGCGCACTGCGGGCGGCTGCTCGCAACGCCCTCTGCGAAACTTGAGGAACGGCGGGCAGCAATGGTATCGCAGGTAGGGAAGGGGCGCGTGCATCACTGTCGCTGTCTTCACTGCACTCGTCAAAAGTATGTGTAGGGTCTCCGCACACTATAGCAACTACGTCTGAATCGCGGGTAAACAACTTAGCACTGGTCGAGGGACAATTAAGCACCGGTTTCCATGCAGATGGTAAAGTCCAGCCACCGTCCCTATTAAAATTTGGATGACGATTTATTTCAATAGCCTCACGTACTTTCCGCGGCACGACATACTTTTCTCTCGCTAGTACGGATGCCTTATCAAACCGTATGAAATGTTTCGTATCTCTAATCAGTGGCGTGATCGGCTATTGCGGATTTCTCAATCTCTAGGTTCTTAATGCACCTGACGTGCTCCGTCAACCTCGTAGCGATGTTTCGTCGTGTTTCTCCGATACAGGACTTACCACAATCACACGGTATTTTATATACCCCAGGCGCGGCAAGTGGTTCACTACTGTCCTTCGGTGAACGCAGCATCTGTCGGAGTTGACTTTGTGATCGGAAAATCGCCTTAATTGAGTACCTCCGTTTCATCAGGTATCCGATTTTATCCGTTATTCCCTTGATGTACGGTAGGTACACTGGCGATCTGTTGACAGTGGTAGGTCGCATGCGTTCAGTTCCACTCACAAGTCGAGAACATTGGCGCCAATTATAGCCGTTATTCGCTAGCACCCTTCGGACGTGTTCCAGTTCGGCATCAACTAACTGAGGGTCACATAAGCTTAACGCACGGTTAATTAGCGCTCTTGGTACCGAAGATAAATGGGATGGGTGACGATGGGAGTCAGCCCGTAGGTACTGGTCTGTGTGTGTCGGTTTTCTATGCACAGTATGAGTCAACATACCGTCAGGTCCCCGTATCACTTTGACGTCCAGAAACGGTAGCACTCCCTCTTTCTCTTCCTCAATGGTAAAAGATATCTTCGGGTGGACAGTGTTCAAATGCGACGTGAACTGATGAAGAACATCTCCAGAAATTACAGAAAATACGTCGTCAACATATCGCCACCAGAATCGTGGTTTAGCGACAGCTGTTGATAATGCTGTATTCTCGAACCATTCCATGAAAATGTTTGCCGCTACTGGAGCAATTGGTGATCCCATCGCTACTCCATCAACTTGCAGGTAATGGTCTCCACGCCACAGGAAATAGCCACTTTTCAGACAAAACTTTACCAAATCAATGTAAACAGTAGGTAAATTTATTTCCTGTATCATTTTAGATATGATGGTGATCGTGTCTTCCACTGGTACATTGGTAAACAAAGAGTTGACGTCAAAGCTGACCATTAATTCTGATGGCTCCATTCGCACATTTGTTAACAACTGGACAAAATGTCTCGAATCTTTGACGTAGCTGTTAGTTCTACCAGTTAGAGGCTGCAAGATAGTAGCCATATGCTTGGAGATCTTATAGGTAGGGGCATCAATCTGGCTTACTATAGGTCTTAGTGGCCATCCTGGTTTGTGGATCTTAGGCAGCCCATATATCTTGGGTGACGTAGGGTTGTGTGCCGCGGTAAGTACGTGAGGCGCATTCCTTGAAAATGAGCATCTTTACTGCTCGAACACCGGTCGGAGATTACGACCAAACACCGTGAGTGCTAGCCGGTATATTTAGTAAATAATTATGTCAACTCACGTTAGTTTTTATGAAAAAATAATGACATTGTTGTGACCCCACAGGATGTTTCTGCAGCCGTGGCATCTTTTCTAAGTGGCTCAGCCGGTGGCATAGATGAAATCATACCTCGGCACTTAACATAATTTAATATTTAGTTCTGGTGCGGTAAGCGAGACACTATTCTAAGGAATGTGACGACTTTTGTTAATATGATGTTGTCGGATCAGGTCAACAACAAAATTACTGAAATTCTGTTCAGTGAGAATTTATGTTCCCTTGATAATAAAAGATGGTATTATAAAGCCTATAGCGGTAAGCACACTTATTGTCCCCTCGCAGCCAAAGGTTGTTTTTTGATAACATGTTTTCAACCACTACAACTCAGTTTTAGTCGCGGCGTGGTTAAGAGGCTGCTGTATATTCATTTCGCACATTTCTTGAACAACATTGTGGAGATGTGCTTTGAAGGTGGATGTTAAAAATGCATTCATTTCGTTAGATAGATGCACCCGTTTGACTGAAGTATCAGATAAAATTTTGGAATTATACCCTTTTCTTTGGCAATGCTACGGATAACTGTCAAAATTAACACACCAAAATAACCTTATATTATTTTCCATAGGATGTCAACAGGGTGATCCTCTGGGACCAGTTAGTTAACGTTTGATATTTGGATGACGGAAAGTTATAGGAGGCGATGCGAAGACTATTGAATTGCTTGTCTACTAGTACTCGTAGATTTGTATATGTTTTCTTGGTCTTCACAAAATTTTCCATTTGCAAACTTTTTGTTTGCGATACAAGTCCGGAAAAATACCAATTATTGAAAAAAAATATTTAAAATAATAACGTAGAAAAAGTTCGCTCCGTCTTTTGGATTCACCAATTCTTGAAGAAGTAATGACACCATTTGTTGAAGAATAAATTCTTAAGTTTAGAAATACCTCGAGCATATTATTATAACCCGGCCGGTGAGGTGCCCGGCTAGATTCCACCCCTATGTACCTGTGGGTGTCGTAAGAGGCGACTAAAGGTAAACTTCCGTAAGGTGGGCAGAAGCGCCTTGTGAGGAACTGATATTATAAACTGCGATCCCCAAGACGCCTGCCAAGCATGGGAATTATGGCAAATCCCCGCTTCATGTGTTCAGCAGTGGACAATCCGGCTAATACAGTACAGTACAGAATATTATTCAAAATTAACGCCCATATGACTTCTACAATTATTATATTTTGACTTTTGTTCTTACATTGCTGTGGAAATACAGTGAGCTATTTTAAATCTTACACAACTTAGTAAAAGATACGTTAGTGTCAGTTTTAAATATTGAGATAGATGATAGGGTTTTGGTGCAAGCTTCAAATGATGTGGTTGAAGGTATTAGTTGGCCAGGATGAACTTATACAATGTTAGAATTAGCTACCATAAAAGGTAAATATCTTTAATAGTATATAGGTAATTTTTTCGAAGCGCTCGTAGCGAAGTTTACTTAGCTGTTCTCAACCGATCAACAAAGTTAAGCAACGTCGCGCGCGGTGAGGAGTTGGATGGGTGACCGCTAGTGACATTACTATTGAGCGTTTCGTTTCCGTGCTTCCGAGGGCCGTCGGTCCCGGTTGTTGTCTTAGGATGGCAGTCGTTATAGCATGGTGGTAGGGCATTTTGCGAATGCCCGTCTGGCTAGCTACCACCTTCAAGTTGAAAGATCTGTCGCCAAGCACCTAACGGTGTGTTCCGGCAGCTGTCCTTGAGAGCCAGTACTTCTAGGTTAGCCTGGATAACATCTTCGACCACATCATCACTTACCATCAGGTGAGATAGTGGGCAAAATATCAAGCATAAAAAAAAACTACCTTTTATAGTAGGTAATTCTAACCACCTTTTATAGTAGGTAATTAATTCTAACTACCTTTTATAGTAGGTAATGCAATCTACCTTTTATAGTAGGTAATTCTAACTACCTTTTATAGTAGGTAATTCTAACATTGTATTTCTTTGCATTAACGCCTGATAAGAGAATAAGCTTACGAAATTATAACGAATGCAGATTTAAGCTCTAAGAGCGAAGGGATAAATATTGAGCTATGGCTCACTCGCTACGACAGAACAGTTGGAAGAGCATGTCCCGGTATACGGATGGTCGCGGGTTCGAAACCAGCTCGTTGGTGAAATTGTTTTTTACTTTGTAATTTAGTTTAGTTTATATTGGTATGAGACACCGTGGGTGTCGTAAGAGGCGACTAAGGGTAAAGTACCAGAAAGAGAGCAGTGCATTCTGAGGAACTGATATCCCCAAGACGCCTGCCAAGCGTGGGGTAGTGTTAGAACCCCCCGTGATGAGAGAGGCTGTGTTCAGCAGTGGATAATCCAGCTGATACACTATACAATGGTTACCTCGGTATGGGTTACATATTTGAGCCGTTTGGTGTAGAGACGTTCGGTCCGTGGGGACCGAAAGCTCATCGTATTTTCCAAAACTTATCAGAGCGCTTAGTCGATGCGACGCGTAATCAAATTGCTGGCACCCATTTGGCTCAAAGAATAAGATTCAACGGGGCAATGCTGCTAGCTGGTAGTGACTGGAGCATTTGGACTGCCTGTGAGTTTGCAATGACTTAAAGGTTGTCTAAATGCTTCCTTTGTAGTAGCTGTAGTGTTTTATATAGTACGTAGTATTTTGGTAATAAAGGCATACTAAAGATTACCCCCGTGGGGTGCCGGGTTAGAATTGCACCTCCCCATATCATCCCGTGGGTGTCATAAGAGGCGACTAAGGGAAACATACTGGAAGGTGGGCAGCATCGCCTTCTAAAGAACTGCCATCTAACACTGCGATCCCCAAGCCGCCTGCCAAGCGTAGGGATTATGGCAAATACCCTCTTTATAGGGGAGGCTGTGTTCAGCAGTGGACGATTCGGCTGATACAGAAAGATATAAAAAAATGGTTACCTTATATCCACATTCAATTTTAGTTTTCACGCACAAAAGCAGTGTCGTTTTCATCAAAACTAATAGGTAAGTCAATTTAAACATTTTTAAAGAAACACTCAAGCACTTGTTACATGACAAATGATATTAAATACACGAATTAAATAATAAAATATTTAGTTAAATTTAAATTTATTTTAAGTCTTCAATTGTCACTAGTTAAATTAACGTTAAGCAAAATTATATTTTATTTATTTGTGTCTTCATCATAGAATTCAACACTAGTAATACTCTAGATATATTAATAAAAAAGAAATAAAATTGAAAAAAGATGAAAAAACTAAACACTGTTTTCCTTGGAAATCGTTGTTTGAATGAAAAGTGTAAAAGCAAAACCGTTCGTTATTAAGTAATCGTACCATTGTTTTACCAAAGTAAGGGGTTTTTCATACCAACGACAGTAATGCCGTTTGAAATATAAAAAATGACTTCTAACACTGAAAAAGGTTAAATGAAAATGAATGAAATGAAATGAAGTTTATTCCAGTACTACACAACACTACAATAGCTTCTACTGAAGCACAATTAAATACATATGTAATTATACAGCAATTGCAATGTTGTGCGATGCTAGGAACGAGTCCCGTCTCAGCATGTGCCAGGTTCAAAACTGAACCTAAGCGCTGGTTTTCAGACGGCACTCCCGACCAACATCACGAACGTGCATCACATTAAATAACAAAACAATAAAATAACAGAAACAGAACTATAAATAAAAATTATATAATATTTAAATAATAAATAGGTTACGAATGAATTAAGGTTTTTCAACAAGAACTTTGTTTTATAATACAAAATAAAACAAAGAATTTAGATGAAGATGATTCAAATTTTTATTGTATTACGAAGAGAAAAATTTGGCAATTATGAATTAAAAATGATATCTGGCAAATGTCCGCCACGAGCACGCTGACAGATGTCGATTCCTTTATCAAAGTTTTTAATCACTTATTGGCAAAATGGTGGGTCTATTTCGCGAGTTAACAACTCAATTTTGGCCTATGATGACGTATAACACTGACATGTGGTTTCAACAGGACGGTGCCACATATCATACAGCCAATGAAACAATCAACTTATTGCAAACGAAATTGCAAGAAATTCAGCGGTTAAGTTGCCAGTCAGATCGTGTGATTTGACACCACTGGATTATTTTATGTGAGCTATGTTAAGGACAAAGTCTATACGTGGCCAATCGAATCGATTGCAGCCTTAAAACTCATAATCCGTCATGTGATTAACAAAATAGATCCGCCATTTTGCCAAAAAGTGATTAAAAACTTTGGTTAAAGAATCGGCATCTGTCAGCGTGCTCGTGGCGATATTTGCCAGATATCATTTTGCATTCATAATCGCCAAACTTTTCTCTTCGTAATACAATAAAAACGTGAATCATATTAATCTAAATTCTATGTTTTAGAAAACAAAGTTCTTGTTGGAAAACCCTTTATGTACAGACGTTTAACTTTCATAACAATCAAGAGGTAACCGCTTTAATTTCAGACTCATCAAGTTCACACACACTCAAAAAAATCTCTTTTGTTATGTCTGATGGGCTAGCCTTTGACCACTATCTCACCTGATGGTAAGTATTATAGTAAGTAAGATTTATGGTCATGATGTTGTTCAAGCAACCCTTGAACTACTGGCTCTCATTTTTTTTAATTCCTGATAGGTTGGCCTTTGATCACTATTTCACCTGATGGTAAGTGATGATGTGGTCGAAGATGTTGTTCAGGCTAACCTAGAAGTCTACTCAGTAGTAGACTTATAGGTTAGCCTGAACAGCTCTCAAACACTCTAGGACAGCTAGCTGCTACCGGAACACACCGTTAGGTGCTTGACGACGGATTTTCTACTAACCTTGCCCTGTCTACTAGTAAGCCAGGTGGGCATTCGCAAAATGACCTACCACGATGCTGTTACGACTGCCATCCTAAGACAACAACCGGGACCTACGACGGCTTAACGATGCACGCTCATAGTAGTTATGTCACTAGCGGTCACCCATCCAACTCATGACCGCGTCGGACGTTGCTTAAATGACATACAAAATTCACGTCCATAGTTTTAAATTTTTTAGGGTTCCGTACCTTAAAAGGAAAAACCGGAACTCTTACAGAATCACTTTGTTATCTGTCTCTCAAGATCCTTGTTCTCAGGAACGCATGGATGCATCAAGGTGAAATTCATATCAAATACTCAAGTCTACTGTCCCTTAGACCTGTAAAATTCAAACTTCTAAGCCAACGCAATCAAAAGATACAGCCGTTTATGCCGCAAATTTTCGACATGCAAGGGAATCAAAACCTACAGGGTACTTCCCGTGAACTCAGAATCTTAATATTTGATACGAAGCAACGTCTTATAGTATACAGATAAAGGAAAAATTGCGATAAGCATTCATTTTTAGTTACATCATATAATAAAAATATATTTTAAGAATATTAATATGTTACGGATTTCATTTAGCAATAAAAATACCTAACTATTATATCTACAGGTTTGTACGGAACCCTCGGTGCGCGAATCTGACTCGCACTTGTCCGTTTTTTTTTTAAATAATGGTAGTGATTAGTTGGACTTGGTCGACCGTTGTGCGTGCCGCCAATAGGCGTTCAGCGCGCGTGCTGCCCGCGTGATAGGAAAAACATGTATGAATTAATAATAATAATAATGTTTATTTGACATATTTCTTAGGTGGTAGCTACTTACAAAACATTAGACTTTGGGTTGCAATTTTTTTTTTTTTTATGCCTGATAGGTTAGCCTTTGACTACTATCTCACCTGATGGTAAGTGATGATGTGGTGGAATATGTTGTTCAGGCTAACCTAGAAGTACTGGCTCTCAAGGACAGCTGCCGGAACACACCGTTAGGTACTTGGCGACAGACTTTCTACTTGAGGGTGGTAGCTAGCCAGGCGGGCATTCGCAAAATACCCTACCACCATGCTATAACGACTGCCATCCTAAGACGACATTCGGGACCGACGGCTTAACGTGCCCTCCGAAGCACGGAAACGCTCGGTAGTAATGTCACTAGCGGTCACCCATCCAACTCCTGACAGCGCGCGACGTTGCTTAACTTTGCTGATCGGTTGAGAATAGCTTAGTAAACTTCGCTACGAGCGCTTCAAAACTATATGTACAAATATGGACATGAAATAATTCTTAGTCAGATCGTTGATGCCTATTGTAGTATTAAAACTGTAGTACAGACAACAACGCCCTCCGTTTTTACTCGTAGCAAGACATAACTAAACTATAACTAGCGATTTCGGTATATGTAAGTAATCTATTTTACCGTATCACATTTCGAAAATTATAATATGTAAAGTATGGTATACCTATTTAAAATATGTGTAGTGGGCTGGAGCATTTGGGCTACCTGAAGGCCTGCAATGGCCTGCAATTATAGGATGCCGGCAGTACGCATGCGGTGGCTATCCGCGTGACAGGAAAAGCTTTTTGCCCTCCAATCTGAAAAAAAATGTAACAGTATGCCCGCAGCCTATTCCTTCCTCGTATCGATTCCCCGTAACAGTTGAATTGTTCAAACATTCTCGTGTTCTCCCAACATTCAACAAGAGAATATCAACTAATTTGATATTATGTTGAAATAATAGACAATGACCCCTGAGATGTATTTGATAGTTTAGGAAAGGACCGAATCAGTGATTTGAAGCAGTGATGGCTCAGTGGCATTGGCTATGGACTGCCGCGCAGCAGGTCCATGGTTCGAATCCCGCCCAGAGCTTGAGCTTCACCGCATGGTGGAAGGGCATTTTGCAGCAGTCCTTGAGAGCCAGTGAAATAACAGGCAAAATGAGACTTAACAGGTATGTCTCAAGGTGATGGGCGCAGTGCAGTTCGTCACTTGTGATGAAATGCATCTGTTATAGGCAGAGGATACCGCTTAACATCAGGTGGGCCTAGCGCTTGTTCCACCACAATAACATAAAATAAAAAAATGCAAAAAAACTATCATTATAACATATTGACGGCAAGTTAGAGTGAAAGAAAATATAATGATAACAATAAGTAGTGTTTAAAATTACAGAGAAATGTAGATTTAAGTGCTTGCAGCGGAGCTTCCCTTGGGGGCCAACTCTCACGTCTTATAGTAATAATAATTTAATCATACTTTCAAGGAGTATAGAGTCGCCAATGGCCTTGAGCATCTGGGCCCCTCTAGATTACTTTACCCACGCATCGAAGCTCATAATCATTGTACGTTCCGCGCTCGCTACACCAATATACAAAATAACGGTCAAAGAATATGCAGATGCGCGATGCGCCGGTAGCTTTGCACTTTATATGCCTACCGTACGTTTCTAGTGAGTATCCGCAGTTGCAAGGTGGATGGTATGTAAACTTTATTTTTTTATACAGATCTAAGCATGTGCCTACTTACTATTATATCACAGGATTTTATTTTTCGCTGTTTAATATAGGGGTAAAATAAAAATGTATGTAGAAGTAACAAATATTTACAAAAATGTTACGTACTTACTTAGAATTTTTAAATAGTCATGAAGCAGTGATGGCTCAGTGGCATGAGTTATGGACTGCCGTGCAGCAGTTTCATCGTTCGAATCCCGCCGCGGGCTTGAGCTTCACCGCATGGTGGAAGGGCATTTT
Source organism: Plagodis pulveraria (assembly GCA_963890685.1). Taxonomy (NCBI): domain Eukaryota; kingdom Metazoa; phylum Arthropoda; class Insecta; order Lepidoptera; family Geometridae; genus Plagodis; species Plagodis pulveraria. Next base: position 4,249,629 of record OY982977.1, read on the forward strand.
TCGAATGCTTACCTGGCTAGCGACCACCCTCAAGTAGAAAATCTGTCGCCAAGCACCTAACAGTGTGTTCCGGCAGCAGTCCTTGAGGGCCAGTAAATTACAGGCACATGAGACCTAACAACTGTACGTCTCGGTGTGACGGGCACAGTGCAATTCGTCGTTGACGAAAAAAAATATTATTTAATTATTTGGAAAAAATATTTGGCATGGGAATTCATAATTTCATATTTAGAGATAAAATAAATATTTAAGCTAACGAAACTACGTTCGAATGAAAAAAGCTACGAAGATACTAGCATTAAGTCGACAAGTGTTAAATTAGCTTTACTTGAACAGGTTTTCAGCAAATCTAAAGCAGAAAAAAAATTAATATGTTAATATTGTTCATATTTTCTAAGGCCTTTAACATTTTTGATAGGATAAAATTGCAAAGTTTACTCTAAATTACGCTTGTAATGACTCTTATTTATGAATGTAACATAGTTTGTATATGTATACAAACTATAAAAATAAAAAAAGCAAAACTTCATTCTAAGTTTTCGATATAAATTACCTAAAAAGCTTTTATTTTTTACAAAAACTGATCGCTAATTCACCATTACTGCCTCTCTGCAGCTTAATAAATAGCTTAATAGCTTAATAAAGCTAATCCGAGAGTAATAACATTTCACCATGTCTTATTTTTTTTTTGTACCTTGATGGTAAGTGATGATGTGATCGTAGATGTTAATCTAGAATTACTGGCACTCAAAGACAGCTGCCGGAACACAATGTTAGGTGCTTGGCGAAAGATTTTCTACGTGAGGGTGTTTTTTTTTCATTTTCAAGACAACAACCGGGATTCGTGCGGAAGGACGGGCAGCTGAGGCTTAGTTATAGCTTAGATCACATTATAATACCACGTAATAGCGTCACCTTGTCCTTCAATTCGTAAAACAGAGATGGCACCGTGAGCACTGCAAAATTGTGGTACCCAACCCACTCAAGTCTTCCTTACAAGTCACGACTGTTTAATATATAATATCAGGGTGGAAAATATGAGCCAATCAGTCGATATGCCTACTTCACTACTAAAAACTAAACAATTAAAATCACTATCCCAGGTCTACCTTCTTCAACACGCGTGACAAAAAGTTCTGCATCATTCACCATCTTTATACACTTTATTATTAATATCAAATAACATAATTATATCCAATATTATATAAGAAAGTTTTAAAAGGTTTTTCATTTAGTTTGCGATATATATTTATATGAATTATATAATAAGTAACACAAATGGCCACGATAGTGGATAGTCAAGAAGCATACATTTAGATAATATTTTAATACCAAGTTTTGTATCACTAGTTAAGAGACGAATATCTTAGCATTCCACGGATTCACCGTGCGGGTGCCGGGTCCATACCGTTGCAGAGGAAGAGGCCAGAGGGGCCTGGGACTTGCAACCCAGGGAGTAGCGATAAGAGGCCCCTTTACGATTTCATCAATGCTCTATTCACCGCTCGAGCCTCCTCCCCTACCTAACCAAATTTGGTAAGATCCTACTAATGCCGCCTTAGATACATGTTATAGGATGAGAGTTACGGTTTTTCTTGACAGGGCAAGGTCTTTAAGTAGATTAAATGGTAATTTCGCTGGTATACCCCTTGCTTCGACTTCTACAGCATATACAAACCGTTTTTTTAATTCATTTTGCATGGTGGAGGGGTGTTTTGCGAATGCCCGCCTGGCTAGCAACCATCCTCAAGTAGAAAATCTGTCGCCAAGCACCTAACGGTGTGTTCCGGCTGCAGTCCTTGAGAGCCAGTGAAATTACAGGCAAAATGAGACTTAACAAGTATGTCTCAAGGTGATGGGCGCAGTGCAGTTCGTCACTTGTGATGAAATGCACCTGTTATAGGTAGAGGATACCGCTTAACATCAGGTGGGCCTCGTGCTTGTTCCGTCACAATAACATAAAAGAAGAAAAAAAATTGTTAGGTCATAATTCGTGTTTGTTTTTATTGTGTGGTCTTTAGGTATGTTTGTTTCCCACGGCACAGTATGTTCTATAAGTACTATACGTTTTAGATTTTTTCTAACAAATACAACGTATCGAGGTCGTAAAATACAAATAAATGTAATTATTTACGTGCAAATATATACCAGTTAAACGGGTTTGCACATTTGCAAATAGAGCCTTGTACGTACACCGGAAGCTAATATTTAAAAAGCAATTCTATTTTAATAAGTTCCTTCCGTTTCCTCGTAATACAGAATAAGTAATAATATAACGCTGTTGAACGTTACTGAAATTAAAACACATACTTAGGCTGCAGGAGTGGTAAGGAGTTAGGAATTGCAGTTTTTGGTGACCTGCCGTTGCACTGCACTGCACTGTTATTATGTTTTGTTCTTCACACGTGGTACACTGAGAAAAATCTAAAGTCAAAAGCGCCCTAATGACGGCCAATTTATATGGTATAAGGCGAAAAACCGACGAAACGTAAATACGTACAAAAATGCCTTCCAAATAGAAGGCGTTAAACGAGGTCAGTGAAGGCAAATATTTCTTTTCGTCTTCATTTAAGGTGTATTTTGTGGTCTTTCTTAAATATTGACTTTTCGATGAGGCTGATTAAGTCGTACGTTATAGTGATAATCACCGTATATAAACCACCGTAAAAGTAAGGTATATTTTATGGTCAATACTGCAATTATTATCGTATAACAAGTTCAATTCTGAAAATACTTTACGGAAGGCGTTTTTGACGGTTGTGTTTATTATAAAACATGGTACATTTTTATTGATTGGTGAAAATCATCTTAAGAGTTGTGAATTCATCTTACGTAGTTACAATTCAACGGTAAAAGGTCAAATTTGATTTATGCCTCGTCGTTTTTCTCAGTGTAGCGGCTGCCGCGCAGCGTAGGTTAGAGTTAGTATAAAATTGAGTTGAAGGGGGCGCCACGCGTCCTAGGTATGCATGCGCCGGAGGATCCAGGGATTTCATTGGCCGTGCAGGGATATACGCGGGAATTTTGAATGACGAGAGTGAAGAAATGTAAGCCTGTACAACTGTATTTAAGTTACATTTTTAGGTTTCATACCCAAAGGGAAAAACGGAGGCCTGTTGATGGAACTTCTCTGTCTGTGCATTCGTTGGTATGTCACGGGACTGTAGCTAGTAGGTAAGCCGAATGTCGAAGAAAAGCCGTAAAACGTTTAGGTCTTGAAGCACTCAGATCAGCTAAGTTAAGCAACGTCCGCTGCGGTCATGAATTGGATGGGTGACCGGTAGTGACATAACTGAGCGTGTACGTGCTTTAAATGGCACGTTAAGCCATCGTTCCCAGTTATTGTTTTAGGATAACAGTCAGCCTGGCTAGCTACCACCCTCAAGTAGAAAATCTGTCGCCAAGCACCTAACGGTGTGTTCCGGCTGCTGTCTTGAAGCCAGTAATTCCAGGTTAGTCTGCACTACATCCTCGACCACATCATCACTTACTATCAGGTGAGATAGTGGTCAAAGGCTAGCTTATTTTATAGGCAGAGACTATACTGCTTAACATCAGGTAGGTCTGGCGCTATTTCCGTCACCATTCCCCAAAAGCAAAGATCTTGTTAGGAATCGACTTTGATGATCTCATTTAAGTGTAGATGGGCATGCAACCTAAAAGCAACAAACGAAGTTAGTGCGTTAGCGCACAAAATTCTTTAGCATCCGTGCACATTCCGTAATCACTTGGGCCTATAGGTTATACATTAAAAAAAAGTTATGTCCAAAACTCCAATAGAAGTATGAAATCCCATATAAACTCTCAATACAATAAAGAACCATACTGTAGCCACTAAAGCTGATTCACCCTACTGCATTAAAAAGGTGGTACTGTATTTTTAAATATGTAATCTTAATTTCATTTTGTTTTTAATGGATATTTTATTGTTTAACTTGTAATAAATAAATGATTATTTTAAATCGGACCAAGGTTCTGAGTCACTTTTGTTAAGGAACCCCACTCGTAGATGCTTCGGTTACCGCAGGCAGTTGTCATGGAGACCAGTCGGAGACGTGGAAAAAACTCTCAAGTCGGAGCTCGGCCTTCGGCCTCGCAAGTTACTAATACGTATCACATTATTATTATTATTACACCTATCTACACTAATATTATAAATAGAAAAGATTTGTATTTTTGTATGCAACTAATAAACTTAAAAACTGCTGAACCGATTTAAAAAAATCTTTTACCATTAGAATCCTACGCCTTGATGAACATAGACTACAGAATATATTCAAAACATTAGGGATCCGTATGAAAACTTCGATAATGTAACACAACTTCTGAAAAAAATACCACAAAAATTTATATATCGCGTACGCTGCGGAAATAATTGACTATAGAGCAAAGTGATTTACTACAATTTTATAGAGGACATCAATGTCAACAAAAATGTCCGGAATACCATGTGTCTAAATATTACAGTTTCTTTTTTATATAATGTGTTGGCAAACAAGCAGACGGCCCACCTGATGGTAAGCGGTTACCATCGCCTATGGACATTTGCAACACCAGGGGCGTTACCAATGCGTTACCGACCCAGTAAGACTCTTTTAACACCTTTTTTGAAGAAATCCATACTGTAGCTCTGCGGAAAAACGCTAGATGGAAGATCTTCCACATTTTGCGGTAAGAAGGAGGGCATAAATCGAGCTGTGTGAGATTTCCAGGACTCGATTATGTGTGGATGAGCTTTTAACCGGTGACGTTATGTCTCAATAAAAATTTTTACCAAAAAAATAGAACCGACTTCAACACTCAAATGTGTGAAATAACTTGTTGAAGTCGGTACCATGACGGTTCAAAAGTACCTATCATCACAATATTGTGCGCATGGTACCGACTTCGACAAGTTATTTCACACATTTGAGTGTTGAAGTCGGTTCTATTTTTTTGGTAAAAATTTTTATTTCGCCCTTTTTAGTGACCCTTGCTACTTATGGGCTTATGTTTAACTTACCACCAGATATAGTAACATATAACAGACTTAAATTATCAAAATAAGACTTGCTTGCAGCATAATACACGTTTTATCTTCCTATCCAAAATTTTATTTCTATCTTATACCGTTGAGGAAATATTACTGTGTTACCACCAAATTTGAGCTTCGATGAGAATTCATCATGATAGGAAAATACTTTTCAGTTATTGGGGTGTAACTCAAAAACGGCTTGTCCGATTTTGATGAAATTTAAATGGGACCACACGGCAAGCATCAGCTTTTAAATAAAAACAAGGTTATCAAAATCGGTTCACCCAGTCAAAAGTTCTAAGGTAACAAACATTGATTATAATATCAGGACAGGAAAACACTTTTTCAGTTTTTGGAGTGTAACTCAAAAACCGCTAAATCGATTTTGATGAAATTTAAATGGGACCACACGGCAAGCATCAGCTATCAAATAAAAAAAGAATTATTAAAATCAGTTTACCCAGTCAGAAGATATGAGGTAACAAACATAAAAAAAAAATAAAAAAAAAAAAAAAAAAAAAAAACAGACGAATTGAGTACCTCCTCCTTTTTTGAAGTCGGTAGAAAACTACTTTTTATGTGTTTCAATTTATAATTTTAGTTCAATACCCGTGCGAAGCAGGGCCGCTACTACAATTCGACGAAGTTTAGTTTTTCGTGTTTCGAAAAACACATCAAACAACGAAAATTGAATTTTCGGTACGAAGTTCGTTGTTTGATATAGTCTATGGTCAGACCGCAATGCTCAACACAAATCTTGCCCGATATGGAATCTCCCATACTACTCTGAGAACGCTGTCATGCCTCATGCATATATGCAAATGCTTGCAAGTCTATGATACGAATGAAGTTAAACAAAATAAGCCAATAATTTAAGCAGTGATGGCTCAGTGGCATTGGCTATGGACTGCCGCGCAGCAGGTCCATGGTTCGAATCCCGCCGCTTGAGCTTCACCGCATGTTGGAAGGGCATTTCACGAGTTTGTTAGAATCATATATTTGTTAAGCTTAGATTCTCTTAAGTAAATAAGTTACGAGAAGTTACTCATTATGTAATTGTAGAATATTCTAAAACTTGTTGATATTTGTCATTTTTAATAACCGCCACACTGAAACCCTTTATGATCTGTATTCATTCTAGACTAGCCAATGACGAACCATCCTGTCTTATTTCGGGTTGGCTGATACGTTGTGGCGGGAACGCTCATGTCTCTGATTGGTTGTGATAAATATGGCGGGTTGTTTAATGGATATGCGACAGACACTTGGCGCCAGTCATTGCTATAAAACCAATGTCTTAATTTTCTGAGCTCTCTTTATTCTTCACAAGTGACTGCTGCATCGAGACTTATTGAGTTAAGTACTGTATTATATTATTTAATGTAACGTAACTGATATTCATGTGTTGTGTGTGGGTCTATGTTTGTTGGCTTCCAAATTCGCCCTTTTTATTGTATTATCGTTGTGAAATGTGACTATACAATATTACCTTTGAAGTAATCCATGTGACCCTAATGATGTATTATTCTTATTAAAGTGTTCTATGTGTTCCTATAAACGTTGTGTTTTTGAAGTATCCTTATGATTCCCTTTTGTGTAGAAACCCTAGTAAGTGGGATAGTTAAGTACTGAACTAGTAGTACTCATTTACTTTACCTTAAGCTAGGACTAGATTATGGCATCACCGCCTGAAAACATCTTATAATTTAATGAGCCTACATTACAGATTAAATAAATGCTCTCTATCTTGACAAATCTCACATCAGAAGTGGGATCACTCAGATTGCCTACCTTCATTTTTTTAATCACTTTTATTAGTTTCAGAATCAATGCAACTACTCTCAAAGACTTGGACGCCGCGGGTTGCGAAGCCGTGGCTGCAACCTGGCGACAAGATGACAACACCGTGTTCCCAGTTTTCGTATCTGCTACTAGCGGCAGTGGAACGCCGCGGTTTGCGAAGCCATCGCTGCAACCTGGCAACAGGATGACGACACCGTGTTGCGAGTTATCGAATACTAGCGGCAGTGGCACCGAGTTTTTATTCACTGACATCGGTATATTGGCGAAATAATTCATCTGGACAAGTATTATAACAGTGGCAAAAGCAGGTAAAGCCCTCCAAAGGGTCTGTTTTATAATGATTACAATCCTGTAACCGTGTAGTGGCAATGTGAAGAATAACCTCGTCGAAAATTTTCTCAATGTTGTAACGTTTAAATCTGAAACTGACGGTTCTTGCTGCATATATCCCTCAAGATAAAGGTGCTTTCACTGAACTTATTGAATTAGTGTTTGCTAGCATATGTAATGGAAGTTTATGAAACTTGTTATGTCATTGTGTATTTTTTATATTATTTACACTAATAAGTACATATTATAACGACGAACGTAATTAGATTTCTTCAAAGTCAAACTATGTTCTCATTTTATATAGTGACTATTGGTATTAATTGAGAATACATTTCTATAAACCTAGAAACCTAAATGTGGAAACGCATATCGAACAATAAATAGCAAAGTTACAACCATATCTGAACTAATGTTGCTATTACCTTGTGCTTAAAATTTTCTTAATTTTATTTAATAGCGATCCTTAAAACTTAGTGACATATGAAATGATTTTGAACATCTGAGAATATCTTATGTAATATTACTTGCTCAGTGATCTTATGGGCATTAAATAAATTCACTACAGATTGCTAATTCTATAAAAGTAGTCATGACAAAGTATATAGTATATTTACTTATGCTTTTGCTTGATATTTGTAAAAGCAGTTTGGGTCCTAAGCAAGGGTTATATTATCCTATAAAGAAAACTCCTTAACTGTTTCACACTAATCAACTCGATTGTATAATATAGCATTTTGAATCGATTGTATAATATAGGATTTTGAATCGATTGTATAATATAGTAACTGGCAATGGGTAGAAATGTTTTAATTGTTGGTTTCGCAAAGTATTGTTTATTAAATCCATTTTAAACTTTGAATTCTTATACATAGGTTGTCTTATCCTACATATATACGAAGATAACCTATGACAAATGTTAGCACTTGGCATCCCTTCAGAAGTCATTACTGACTGTCACGCAAACTTTGGCTCAAACCATAATCGATCCCTTTTTGGAAATTACTAATTGACAAACATATGATTGTTACTGGAACACTTTGAAGTAACGGTTAGATGGAACGGTATGTCTATATTAGGTAGAATGTTCTATAAATTGTCAGATTGGCCGAACGGATTCTGGAATGTTCAACAAACAATCTATGCAACAATACAGAAGTTTACAGGGGTTTTACCTCTGCGTTTATTGATTGGTGTAGAATATAGATGGTTTATCATGAAATATTGTAATTCACAAGGATATATTGATACTGGCCACGAGAGTGGGTGTTTGAACAAAATTTATTTAATGATAGATTGTACCTATTGTTTTGAAACAAGAAATACGATAATTATGTACGTTTCAGTAAAGAATATTAATATGACATGCTACCCTACATATTGTAGAAATAAACTACTTATGTTATATTATTAGTTATCATCACATAAAATGATAATATCAAATTACTCATATCTACATGTACTTATGCTCTAGATTAAATATTAAATAGAAAGACACTGCTTACCTATTTGATTGGTGCTGGTTGATCTCACGAGCAGTGTGTGAATGCAACCAGCATGTCTTTTCAAATGGCAACTACTGTTTAAATTGATTACACTGCATACCCATTTGATTGGTGCTTGTTGATCTCACGAGCAGTAAGTGAATGCGACCTGCACGTCTATTCAAATGGCAAACTGTTTGATAAAAGCCGGTCGACCTTTTACTTGGCGATGGTTGTCTCACATGGCGGCTTGTGAATGTAATCATCGTGTCTAGGTAACTGGTAATTATTAAAATGAGTAGGGTTTTTCATGAGAATTTAAAGTGTTATTTTTACTGCTACATAAGTACATGTAGGTAGACTGCCTGTTGTTATCAGAAAAGTTATTTTACGTGTACAAATGATGATCCTATTATTCTGGATAAAATACTTAAGCCCTGACGTCAAAACGTCCAAATCATAAAAGGAAAACCCAATTCTGTCCTTATAGATAATACTTATGTCGTGAAGTCAAAAGGTCCAGACGTTTTTTGTCAAATGGAATATGTCCAAGGTTTAATGGTACATTTTGTTATTGTCTAAATAACGCGTGGACGATAAAACGTCAACTTGATAACTAAGCAAGTTAAAGTTGCATTGCAGAAATTTACCACAGTCGTTTTAATCAAATTTTAAACTCCCTATTGCTTAATATGTTATCAAATATGTAGTTGAAACTGGATACTATCTATGAAACTTAGTATCAGTATTAACTTCATATATATACCTGGTATACTTTACGAATTATGTACTTGCACATAATATTTATTCGTGACACTTATATAACAACGTAAATGGGAATGTTGGTTTGTACAACATTTTTTCCACAAATGTATTGAATGTATTTATTCCATTCCAATGATATTATTTTCCTTTCGAGAGATAGCAAATCACAACAGTCAACGCGTAGAGGGATAATCTACCCTCCACGCCCAATACATATACATTGTAGTCCACAAATATGTACTATGAACATTTTATAATGATTTTACAGATAATCGATAGCGGTTTTTCTTTTTGGTGACTTCGAACCAAATACTGTTTATGTGTTCTATTTATTACTTATTACATAAATTCTTTATCAAGCAAGCTTTGTGCAAATAATTGTGGGTTGCCATACACGGTAACAATATTTCCCACAAATATACTATTATCACTAAGTTATACATAATTATTTTAAAGTGAAGTTTGCCTGGTGTTATTTTGTACTTCGTGGACGAAGTACTGTCAGTATGGCCGTGTTAGAATCATATATTTGTTAAGCTTAGATTCTCTTAAGTAAATAAGTTACGAGAAGTTACTCATTATGTAATTGTAGAATATTCTAAAACTTGTTGATATTTGTCATTTTTAATAACCGCCACACTGAAACCCTTTATGATCTGTATTCATTCTAGACTAGCCAATGACGAACCATCCTGTCTTATTTCGGGTTGGCTGATACGTTGTGGCGGGAACGCTCATGTCTCTGATTGGTTGTGATAAATATGGCGGGTTGTTTAATGGATATGCGACAGACACTTGGCGCCAGTCATTGCTATAAAACCAATGTCTTAATTTTCTGAGCTCTCTTTATTCTTCACAAGTGACTGCTGCATCGAGACTTATTGAGTTAAGTACTGTATTATATTATTTAATGTAACGTAACTGATATTCATGTGTTGTGTGTGGGTCTATGTTTGTTGGCTTCCAAATTCGCCCTTTTTATTGTATTATCGTTGTGAAATGTGACTATACAATATTACCTTTGAAGTAATCCATGTGACCCTAATGATGTATTATTCTTATTAAAGTGTTCTATGTGTTCCTATAAACGTTGTGTTTTTGAAGTATCCTTATGATTCCCTTTTGTGTAGAAACCCTAGTAAGTGGGATAGTTAAGTACTGAACTAGTAGTACTCATTTACTTTACCTTAAGCTAGGACTACATTATGGCATCACCGCCTGAAAACATCTTATAATTTAATGAGCCTACATTACAGATTAAATAAATGCTCTCTATCTTGACAAATCTCACAAGTGCAGTACCGAACGGTGCGTTCCGGCAGATGTCCTTGAGAGCCAGTGAAATTACAGGCACATGAGACTTAAAAACTATGTCTTAAAGTGACGGGCGCAGTGCAATTCATACTTGTGATGAAATGCATCTGTTATAGGTAGAGGTACGCTTAATATCAGCTGGGCCTCGGGCTTGTTCCGTCACAATAACATTAAAAAAAAACGAGTTTTGCGGATATCTTTCTTTCGGACCGAAGTTCGATTCTTTGACGAATTAGAATGCCCTGGGGCGGGCCGCTATATAATATTAGATGATAATATATAATATACTATATAATAGTAGATTACAAGTGAGCTATGTTGCTCATTATACACGAGGCTGTGTGTTGCAGCCCGAGCCGTAGACGAGGGCGTAAATCAACCGAGTTTATAATGAGCAAGTTGCTTACGAGTTTCATACGCACTTTTTCAACACCATTGCGAGGAAAAATATATATTGCACAAGTCGGTCCCGGTTGTTGTCTTAGAATAGCAGTCGTTATAGCATGGTGGTAGGGCATTTTGCGAATGCCCGCCTGGCTAGCTACCACCCTCAAGTAGAAAGTCTGTCACCAAGCACCTAACGGTGTGTTCCGGCAGCTGTCCTTGAGAGAGAGTACTTCTAGGTTAGCCTGAACAACATCTTCGACCACATCATCACTTACAATCAGGTGAGATAGTGGTCAAAGGTTAACCTATCAGGCATAAAAAACGTGGGTGTTATAGTTCGGTTTATGGCCCTAAGAACGATATAATAAAGCTCACTTTACGAGCAAGGGTGTTGAAAAAGAACATTGTGTTATCCGTGATGTAGAGCGTGTCTGATCGAGCACGTTCGCTACATCACGTAACATGATCGCAGATAGAGCGAGCATGTTGTTCGCTTCAGTACACATTTATAATGAACATAGAAAAAGGTTAGTACTTAGTTCTGCAGCTGAAAACCTTGAGACTGAGATATATTTATCATTTTAAGTTGCACCAACCTTCCCTATTTCTGATTCAGTCCATCCAAAGGTTGTCTGGAAAAACTAGCTTTTATAGCGACAAGACCGCCTATTGTAACACCATTTTGTAAGGTTTTTTTATTGTTTATATTTAATGTACGTTATTATGTATTATGTGTATTATTTGTTAATTAGTTTGCAATAAAGAATTATTGTAATGTATATGTCAACCGTTTTGAAAAAAAGAAACATAAACGCTTTTCGCATGCGAAAAAGAAACATATAAACATTGCCATGCAATGTTTATTTTTATCATGCAATGATTTAGGCGTTATTTTTGAGGAAATTCGTACGTAATAATAACAAGTAAATACTTTAAAAAAGTATTTAGTAATTAGTTTTAACCATTTACCAATTTTATTATTATTATTATTAAATCTTAGTACCGCATAGTTAATTCAAAATTAAATTAAATCTAAATTACATACACATAAAATAAAATTTATAGCACGATCAAAATAGGTATTATATTAATATTTTAGAACAATACTTAATAAAAAGAATAATATATATTGACAAATCTGCCTCGAAATGTCAAGAGCTCACCATGAAGATGTTTCGTGTAAAAGCGAAACGCGTCGAAACGATTTGACTGTGGCGTTTATGACGTCACGTTGGATTAACAGGAAAATTAGGCGGAATCGTCACTAGATATATTTTATATACTTTAAGTATTTTTATAAAATATTACACATCCTAGAGTTATAGAGATCCTTGACAAAATGCACATGTATTTAGCAAGGTTAACCTATTTTTCAACTCATTCGCTCGTAACGGGCCTATAAATGCACCGATTTTAGTGTCATAACATAGTCTATTACGCACTCGTCCTTTTTTCTACTTTACCACACTAGTTTTTTAAATAGAAAAAAAAACAACGTTTCCACACTTTTCACCAAGGAGATTGTAGTTTGTTCCGTTCGTTTTTCATATAAAAACAAACCAAAGAGTTTGTTACCCACTGAAGTAGAATTTTAGAAGATATAATTACAATGCGATAAAAATAAGAATAGGATCGGCCTAGCGCCATTTTGTGACGTCAAAACTAGTACTTGGTACAGTGTGCAAAAAAAGAAATGATAAAACATGTATTATATAATAAAGAAAATAAAAAACCCGACAGCAAATAATTTATTTTCGTTAAGCGTTTTATCGATCCATTAAAATTAAAACTGCCAGTTAATATATTTATGGATTAAAAGCCCTTCATTTTGATACCAAATACGATGGCTTTGGAAGAAAATATAAATTGTTTTTCTCACTATATGGCGTCTAAAATCCACCAGTTTTTTTTAATGTATATAGTGTCTTGTTATGTACATAGTACTTGAGCTATCAAGATAAATCTACCACGATATCTCGTACATTAATCGGTTAAGCCGTAATTGCCGTTAATGCACGAGGGTGTTATAGTTCGGTTTATGGCCCTAAAAACTCATTTTACGAGCAAGGGTGTTGAAAACGAAGTTGTAGGTGACTGTAGGTACACCAAACACAGAAATAATTTGAACTGATTTTATTTCTTAGCAATATTTTGTATTAAGGTATCTTACTTTGAATCGCTTAGCTCTTCGATGCCGCATGTCCAACTGAGTCAGACTCATCGTCATCATCGTAACGGGTAACAAAAACAAATATAACAATCACCAAAAACAAATTAAACAGTCAACAAGAACAAATTAAACAGTCAATAAAACAAATTAAACGAAAAGATCAATAAGCACTCGGAAACGTGTCGCGTAGTAGTACACTGTCGGAGAAATGAGACCCTGACGCCCGCGTTGTCATCAAACCAAGATGGCGTCTGTGCTGTCAACCTTAAAAATACGAATTTATTAAAATTAACAATCTTGGGTCTCTCATTTAAAATTACGTATTAATATATAGCACGGCTCTATTTTTAAGTTTGTTCTGCTGTTCGTACTTATTAGAGTGAATATGAGTGAAGTTAGCCGAGAGCCCGTCCTATTCTTATTTTAATCGCATTGTGTAAACCTTCTTAATCAGATTATTATTGCAATCAAAAAATCAAGAAAATATTTTTGTAATGTTTGTATAAACAACTTCGCGCACTTGTTGCATAATGTAGTATTATCTATTGTCCCTGATACCTGTAGGTACTTATTTTGACAGCTCACTTCAGAAAGAATAAAGTTTATTAAATCATATAAACACAGATAAGTGATACGAAGCGTAACTAATGAATAAGTTTACACGTAATATGATACCAAAGCGGGCATGCTGTTCGCAGATTTTTTGCTTGATTGCACATTTATAATGGACACAGAAGTTCTGTGACAGAACAAGGTTGTATAATATGTACGATATAAAAGGAATCTTTGACGATCAAGTTCTCGAATTGAAATTCTCGTGAGTTTCACACATATTTAAATATTATACATTAAACCGGCAAAAAACACTCACGTGGACTCATTCGAGGATCGAATACGTCTCGCGGGTTTCGAGCATATCAGATGCTCATCATCAGGGCGAGTGCGCAGCTGCGTCTGCGAGCTCACGGTAGGATCAAGTTCTCTCCGACCGGCTCGAGCCTTTACCACTGCGTAGAGATGTTGGATCACTCTGCATTTTTTACCGCATCTATCACGGGGAATTCGTTCAGAGGAACTGTTCGATTTTCTACCTGCAGCTCTATTTCGCCATCGGACGTCCCGACAAAGCATGGTGTTTCATCAATTTCATGTCAATGTCTGGAAGTCCACAACCTTGCGATTTTCACGGCATTTCCTTCCTCGCACTGCCACGATTTGGAACCAGCTGCCTGGTGAAGTATTTCACATACGACTTAGGGGCCTTCAAGAAGATAGCATATTCCCTCCTCAAAGGCCGGCAACGCATCCGCGAGACCTCTGGTGTTGCGGATGTTCGTGGGCGACGGTTATCACTTACCACCAGGCGAGCCGACTGCTCGTTTGCCCTCCTATCCCATAAAAAAAGGAGTTTAACAAAATAATAAAGCAGCTTCCCGAATAAACTGGCAGATGCTTGATGTCAGCGATAGAATTGTGACGGAACAAGCACGACGCCCACTTGGTGTTAAGGGCAACCTCTGGCTTGCTCGATGCTTTTCATAACAAGTTACGAACTGAACTGCGCCCATCACTCTGAGACATAAAGTTGTTCGAAAACCTATGTCCCGAAACCTATGTTTCGAAACCAAGGTTCGAAACCGCTTTAAAAATAAGAATAACATTGCTTCTTTTGAAATTGTTTTTGATTAAAGAATAATGATATTCTTTTAATATTTTCAATAACCGGCTGTAGTCACGCGTATTGTTCGAGATTGTCGACCTAGGTGTTCGGGCATGTCCGATGCCCTTCATCAGGTGAGTTCACGCGTCGACGATCGCGGTGATGACTCCGCGCAACTGCTCGTTCTACCCGGACATGCCCAAAACCTAGGTCGACAATCTCGAACAATACGCGTGAGTACACCCGGTTATTGAAAACATTATTGTTCACATGAAGGGTATGCAGAGCCTACAACACAAGAAATAATTTTCTTAGTGTAGGTTCTGTGCGAATAACAGACTAGACAAAGATACAAGCCATAGATTTAAATGTGACAATTCATAATATTAAGAACCTTATTTAGTTTGTAACCAAATTGTGAATTATTTGTGTGAAATAAAGTATTATTATTAATATGACTCATACTCACGAGAACTTTCAAACAAAAATAATATTCTTCTTTCGAAATATGAAGCAGTGATGGCTCAGTGGCATTCGCTATGGACTGCCGCGCAGCAGGTCCATTGTTTAAATCCCGCCGCGGGCTTGAGCTTCACCGCATGGTGGAAGAGCATTTTGCGAATGCCCGCCTGGCTAGCGACCACCCTCATGTAGAAAATCTGTCGCCAAGCACCTAACGGTGTATTCCGGCAGCAGTCCTTGAGAACCAGTGAAATTACAGGCAAATGAGACTTAACAAGTAGGTCTCAAGGTGATGGGCGCAGTGCAGTTCGTCACTTGTGATGAAATGCATCTGTTATAGGCAGAGAATACCGCTTAACATCGAGTGGGCCACGTGCTTGCTCCGTCACAATAAAATAAAATAAAAAATGGTTTTGAATCAATAATAACATTTCTCAACTCCAAACTCCAATCAAATATCTTTAAATGGAACATAAAAGTAACAATTTAAAAGTATTATAGGTTGGTTCTGATACGATTATTTTTAAATAAAATATCGAAAAAGCAACACCACACAGAAAACATACTGTACCGACCCCACAAGCCTTGAATAAGGGTAGGTAGAAGATGATAAACAATTTTGTAAATAAATAATATAAATGTAGGTCATACTATAATCTATTTAGTAAACTACAGTAATCACTACATCATCTGTGACAGTGCAAGGACTTTATTTACGCATAAGTTTTATAGCTTTGACAATCTCTCAGGGTTTGGTCTCAGTATCAGCGATGGACCGAGCGGAACTATTATTAAAAGTAACGTTATCCCAGAAGTAATATTATTATTCTCATCCAAATCAACCCCAAAATCTATTAAAATAGAAAACGTGTACAACATTAACCCTTAAAGACAGATAAATTAGTAATCTCAGTACCACTAAGAGTGAACGAAGAGTGAAATAATAATATTTATTACACAAAGTTTGGTACGATTGCAACTTAGCACTAAATATATTCATAATAATAATTATGGTATAGTTAAGGATAATAAAAGTATAAATACTTTCAATATCGTTAAATGTTTTATTAAACTGGTCCTAAAAGTTTGTAAATAAAAGCAGCAATGTGTAATGAATTGTATAGATAAACATAGTTTCATTGTAAAATCTACAATGAACCGTTACAAACATTATAATAAAAATACTTTAATATAAATTACACACAATTTATTAACAAAATTACTTTTAGATGAAAATTTCCATTAAACTTTTTTGCGGAGATTTTACAGCTGAATATAGCACTATTTTAACCGACTTTAAAAAAGGAGAAGGTACTCAATTTAATTGTTTATTTTTGTGTGTATGTCCTCATAACTCTTTACAGAGTGTTGTTATGTGGTGCCATTCAAGTTTGAGTGAGATCTGACGAGTAGTATTTGAGTTATCGCTAATAATGCGTATCATATTTGTGAAGCGTTTTTTGTTATTTTTTTATGTACATTTCTATATACATCCGGTAACGATAACGGTGGCATGAAAACTAAAGTTTCACTTATACAGCATGTGTCAGCTTGAAAACCATAAAGTCAGCGAACACACTAATAATAGCACCTAAATCTTGAGTTGGTGTTCATAATTGCACTAAATATGCTCCAAATTTGGCATATTTAGTATTAAGTACTTTCAATTGTCCTCAATTTACATAACTACTAAGCTGGAGAAATACAAAGAAACAGTGTCGAGGTGAGCGTTGAAGCGCTCGTAGCGAAGTTTGCTTAGCTGTCCTTAACCGATCAGCTAAGTTAAACAACGTTGCCCGTGGTTATGAGTTGAGATGAGGATGGGTGACGTGCTTCGGAGGGCACGTTAAGCAATCGTTCCCGGTTGTTGTCTAAGGATGGCAGTCGTTATAGCATGGTGGTAGGGCATTTTGCAAATGCCCGCCTGGCTAGCTACCACCCTCAAGTATAAAATCTGTCACCAAGCACCTAACAGTGTGTTCCGGCAGCTGTCCTTGAGAGCCAGTACTTCTAGGTTAGCCTGAACAACATCTTCGACCACATCACCACTTATCATCACATGAGATAGTGATCAAAGGCTAACGTAACAGGAATAAATAAAAAAAGTCAAAGCATTGCTTTCCCTGTTGGCACGCGAACATAAAATCTTTAATAATGACCCATGCCCGGTAGATGTCGGAGTTTTTTTGAATGATTCCACTTTTACTGTTACAGTCGTAGTACCTACCAGTAATGGAATCTTTTACGTCTTATAGTAATATATTACATTAAATCATAGCATCTTATATAGTGGCAAGATATGTAAGTATCAATAAATATAAATGGTGAGTAATTTATGCAGTAATAAACTTGATCGAAATACGAAATGAAACTCCAATCGGCATAAGGCAATATTCCAATCGATTGATTGTTTAAAATCCGTGCGTGGCACTTTTTTACTTCCCAACACCAAATCACCGGCATCCCTTGAATTCAAGCCCACAGTTCAAAGTAATAATAAAGAGACTAAAGCCAGTAAATATCGTTTTCATATAACGCACGGCTACATAAACATGGACCGCAGTGAACACCTCAAACCTTTGAAGACCACAGGATATTATTAAAGTATGTTCTATCTACACCCACGTCATTTTCAGAGCTTAGCGGCATTATCACTTACCAATGGGGGAGATACAGGTCAAAGGCAAGACGATAAGATTAAAATAAATTCAAATATAATCGCTACTCGCTAGCGCTGTGGACACATCCTTAATTGCCGTCATACGTCACATGAATTATGTCAATGGGAGAGATAGTGGTCAAAGGCTAGCCTATATGATATGAAAAAGTCAAATATAATCGCTACTCGCTAGCACTGTGGACACACCCTTAATTGTCGTCATACGTCACATGAATTATGTCAATGTAAAGGGAAGTAAGTGAACCGATTACAAAATAACCTGTAGGCGTATTTGGAATGGATATGTTAGTTTTATTACTGTGAGTATAGCCTTTGATAGCGATCTCAATTCGTGCCTGTTGAGTTCGCAACTGGCCCGCAAGGATAGCCGCTGGAATAGATCACTTTTCAACGGTTTTTGTAATTGAGGCGCTTGTAGCGAAGTTTGCTTAGCTGTTCGTTACAACGTCAGCCGCGTTCATGACTTGGATGGGTGACCGCTAGTGACATTACTACTGAGCGTGCACATGCTTCGGAGGGTACGTTACGCCTTCGGTCCCGTTTGTTGTCTTAGGATGGCGGTAGAGTATTTTGCGAGTGCCCGCCTGGCTAGCTACCACCCTCAAGAAGAAAATCTGTCGCCAAGCACCTAATGGTGTGTTCCGGCAGCTGTCCTTGAGAGCCGGTAATTCTAAGTTAGTCTTAACAACATCTTCGACCACATAGTCACTTACCATCAGGTGAGATAGCGGTCAAAGGCTAATCTATCAAGCATAAAAATAAATGTTGGGTGTAGCCGGGCTACAAATGCCTTGCTGATATACCTTCTGATAAGCTCGTGTCAGAATTTAATCTGTGTGCCTCTTGCATAGCTGTACAATGCCCTAGCCACTGGACCAAAATTTCTTCAAGTTTATATGATACTAGATGAAATGATGGCACCTATTTGGCTCAACGAATAAGCATGCAATTCAACGGGGCAATGCTGCCAGCATGCTGGGTACGCTGCCAACTGGTAGTGGACTGCAGCATTACCTGCCCTGCAGTGGCCTTTAAGTTGCCTTAAGGGTGACAAATCAACATCGAGCTATGCTGCGCTGTACTGCGCTGTGCTATGTTTGGTCAACTCGCTCGTCTTATATTTTGATGAGGATACAAACAAACCATGCTGTGCTGCGCTGTGCGAGGCTACGCTCTGTTTAAAAACGCAGCAGTCTCGAGCGAGGCGCGCTACCCGCCGTGCTGAGCCGCGCTGTGCTATGTTTTTTATGGAGCTCTGCCATGCTGCGCTGTGTTGAGCTGTGCTAGGTTTTTCAAACATGGAGCACGCTGCTTGCCCGAGATACGATTTTTTGAAAATAAAGTCATTTTTGACGAGATAAACGACTACACGAGCTACTGATTACTTTTATACTGAGCTAAGCAAAGCGCAGCACAGCTTGATGTTGATAGTTAAAAAACGTAGCTTAAGAAACACAGCACAGCACAGCGCAGCATAGCTCGATGTTGATTAGTCACCCTAATGCTTTCGTTGTAGTAGCTATATTGTTGTGTTTACTTTGCCATGTTTTGTTAACAAAATAAAAAAAACAATGATGATGATGAAAACTATGTTATATTGTTTTTTTTTTCACCGGCAGTTTGCCTTTTTAACAAAATGCTAAGAACTATATACAACTCTATAGCTAATACAATATAAGCATTTAGACAACCTATAAGTCATTGCAGATTCACTGGCAGTCCAAATGCTCCAGCCCACTAATAATAATTGATACCTTAATATGTAATCTAATAATTATATTAACCCAGGACCAGCACATTAATTCAAATTTCATCCAAATTGGTTCAGCATTACACAGCATTAAACTTGTATACGATAACGCCACCCAATAATTCTAGTATTGAAATTATTGCATTAACGTCTGCGAAGCTAATGAGTGAATACAATTATAACAAAAGGAATTAATTTGGTGTATTCCGTTCTGATCCCACAAACGGATCCCACACCATTTATTTGTAAAATAAAATTCTGTTCTGATCCTGTCCTTTTTTTCCGTTCCGTTCTGTTCTGTTCCGTGTATACAATTATAAAAAAAGGAATTAATTTGGTGTATTCCGTTCTGATCCCACAAACGGATCCCACACTATTTATTTGTAAAATAAAATTCTGTTCTGATCTCGTCCTTTTTTTCCGTTCTGATCCCACACATTGTTTTATGGCCCTGATTTAATAATAGTTAACGTGATTACGCACGTTAGCAGAAAAGGAAAAGATTTATTTTTAGTTTTCGTATTGCTATCGTTATTTTTGTCGAAAATTCTGACAGATTTTTAAGCTATATTTAGGTACATTAAAATATTTTTGATCTGTATAAAGAACCTTGATACAGTTTTAATGTATAAGTTGATTTTTGTTATGTTTATACTATGACAATGTATGAATCACGGTCGTCGGCTCCTTTCAACATGTGGGAGTGGGATGACAATATATTTACTTTTCACAGGATAAAATTCAAGTATATAAATCTTGTAAACAGGGTTATTGGTAATATGCTAACACCATCTAAGGGTTGATTTCTGCTAGTCCTAACAAACACCTTGATAATTTTTTTATCAAGATTTAAAATGGAAATAAAAGTTTTTATGTTTGTTTGTTATGGAGTAAGCACAAGGCCCACCTGATGTTAAGCGGACTAACCTCTGCCTATCAGATATGCATTTAATCACAAGTGACGAATTGCACTGCGCCCACGAAAAAACTTAAAATCTACTGGACCGATTTGTTTTTTTTCTTATTCTGACACCATTGCAATCCTTGACTATCTCTGATGGACTTAGACTATAGAGTATTTTCGAAAACTTAGAGATCCAAATGAAAACTTCGATAATGTAACCCAAAGTGTGAAAAAAAAATACCGAAAAAAATTGTTATATCGCGTACGCTGCGGAAATCCTTGACATTAGAGCAAAGTAATGACAATTTTATGGAGTACATCAATATGTACAAAAAAGTACGCAATGTCCATTGCCATATGTCTAACTATTACACAATAACTACTTGTGTTTCAATTTATAAATTTTCAAAAACAAATAAAGCAGTTATGGCTCAGTGGCATTGGCTATGGACTGCCGTGCAGCAGGTAAATGGTTGGAATCCCGCTGCGGGCTTGAGCTTCACCGCATGGTAGAAAGGCATTTTACGAATTCCCGCCTTGCTAGCGACCACCCTCAAGTAGAAAATCTGTCGCCAAGCACCTAATGGTGTGTTCCGGCAGCTGTCCTTGAGAGCCAGTAATTCTAAGTTTAGCATGTTAATGTTTATCTTCGAACACATCATCGCTTACCATCAGGTGAGATTGTGGTCTAAGGCCGACGTTTCTGAAAAAAAACAAGTTTTTAACTGGTTCGAAGTCCTGCTAGTAAAAAATAACTATTTATTGGTTACCTCCATATTTCTGTCGATATAACTCATAAACTGTCAAAATTTATAAAGAAGTCGGCCTCCGTCATTTTATCGGATAATCCGAACACGAATTGCTCCATTTTAAATTAAGTGCTTATTAATGATAAATGCCCATAACAAGCACTTTTAGTAAATGCAGCGTCATTGTTATTTTAACCGACTGCCCAAAAATGGTGGAAGGTTTTAAGTGGACGCGTAATATAAATGATGGCTTTAAATTGAAGATTTTATAAAATTACTACAAATGATTTGTAAATTAGAATGATAAATAATATATTATTACATTTTCTACACCAACGGTATGCCATAATTAAAAAAAAAATACTATGTACTATATACAACACTACAGCTACTACAATAAAAGCATTTAGATCCCTATAAGTCATTGCAGACTCACAGGCAGTCCAAATGCTCTAGCCCACTACCAGTTGGCAGCGTGCCCAGCATGCTGGCAGCATTGCCCCGTTGAATTGCAATGCTTATTATTAAATACCTATACGTACTATATACAACACTACAGCTACTACAATAAAAGCATTTAGACAACCTATAAGTCATTGCAGACTTACAGGCAGTCCAAATGTTCCAGTCCACTACCAGTTGGAAGCGTGCCCAGCATGTTGGCAGCATTGCCCCGTTGAATTGCAATGCTTATTATTAAATACCTATACGTACTATATACAACACTACAGCTACTACAATAAAAGCATTTAGACAACCTATAAGTCATTGCAGACTTACAGGCAGTCCAAATGTTCCAGCCCACTACCAGTTGGAAGCGTGCCCAGCATGTTGGCAGCATTGCCCCGTTGAATTGCAATGCTTATTATTAAATACCTATACGTACTATATACAACACTACAGCTACTACAATAAAAGCATTTAGACAACCTATAAGTCATTGCAGACTTACAGGCAGTCCAAATGTTCCAGCCCACTACCAGTTGGAAGCGTGCCCAGCATGTTGGCAGCATTGCCCCGTTGAATTGCAATGCTTATTATTAAATACCTATACGTACTATATACAACACTACAGCTACTACAATAAAAGCATTTTGACAACCTATAAGTCATTGCAGACTCACAGGCTGTCCCAATACTCCAGCCCTCTATCAGTTGGCAGCGTGCCCAGCATGCTGGCAGCATTGACCCGTTGAATTGTAATGCTTATTATTACATAAATACCTATGTCTATCAAATTTGATAGCGTGAATATAATATCTAGGTACTACATTTTTTATTTTTTTTATACGTGTATGGATTGTATGTATGGATCTTGAGTCTCAAATAAAGAATTATTATTACTTAATTTTTTTTTATTCCTTATAGGTTAGCCTTTGACCACTATCTCACCTGATATTAAGTGATGATGTGGTCGAAGATGTTGTTCAGGCTAACCTAGAAGTTCTGCACTACTTATAATATACATGTATTATATTCTACAGTGTAGATTATACAATTTCTGTTAATTTTTGTAAATAAAAAAAGGAAAATTAAAAACCCCGAGTGACCTACACGGGACATGCGCCTACCGTGTTTTTTTTATAATTACAGCTTATAGGTTAGCATAGTGGTAGGGAATTTTGCAAATGCCCGCCTTGCTAGCTACGACCGTCAAGTAGAAAATCTGTCGCCAAACACCTAAACGGTGTGTTCCGCTGTCCTTGAGAGTCATCATTTCCAGGTTAGTCTTAACAACATCTTTGAACACATCATTACTAACCATCAGGTGAGATAGCTATATTTCCATAAAAACTGAAGGAGCACGTCAGATGCATTAAGAACCTAGAAATTGAGAAATCCGCAGTAGCCGAGCACGCCCTCATTAAAGATACGAATCATTTCATACGGTTTGATAAGGCATCCGTACTAGCGAGAGAAAAGTATTTTGTGCCGCGGAAAGTACGTGAGGCTATTGAAATAAATCGTCATCCAAACTTTAATAGGGACGGTGGCTGGACTTTACCATCTGCATGGAAACCGGTGCTTAATTGTGCCTCGATCAGTGCCAAACTGTTTACCCGCGAATTAGATGTAATTGCTATAGTGTGCGAAGACCCTACACATAGTTTTGACGAGTGCAGTGAAGACAGCGACAGTGACGCACGCGCCCCTTCCCTACCTGCGATACCATTGCTGCCCGCCGTTCCTCAAGTTTCGCAGAGGGCGTTGCGAGCAGTCACCCGCAGTGCGCGTCTAGCAGCCCTCGAAGCTGCCCGCATTCCTTAATAATGAGCATCTTTACTGCTCGAACACCGGTCGGAGATTACGACCAAACACCGTGAGTGCTAGCCGGTATATTCAGTAAATAGGTGAGATAGCGGTTAAAGAACACCACAGTGAATGGTTATCAGTAGTGTAGATATGTTAGTTCTGGCTCAGTACCTGTTCAATAGTTCCGTTCACCGCCACGGAAACATTCACCATACTATTTTCATATTACTAGCGCCATCTAGTTTCAAACTTCTCCCATTTGTTGTGAGCCAGAACGAACATATCTACACTACTGTTATCAGCCACTGGTATCCATCGGCCGTGACAATATCCTCAGTCTACCTATGGATCCCAGGGATGGAGGGGCGCGAGTTTGAATATAGCTCTTGGTTACAAACAGACTTCAAATATAGGGGCCGACACAAAAATAATAAAACTTCCCTTCGTTGTAATAGTCAGGCCACACTATAGGTAAAAAGCTACAGATACATCGGCGTATCCGTCCGGACGGGCTTATTGTAGGAGCGTGCCGCGTCAGAAGAGGACAGAGCTATGCGTGCACATGCGATAGAAAGAGAGACGCCTTGTAGGTGAATATAAATATCAGGTACTCCGTGCTTTGCGAGCTGAAGTGCACTTTATTACTTCACAGCTAGAGTCGCTTATTTTTCTTTGCGGAGTGATCCTTCTAAATCTGTGTAATAGTGTAAGCTTATTCGTGAGGGTGGTAGCTAGACAGGCGGGCATTCTCAAAATGCCCTTCCACCATGCGGTGAAGCTCAAGCCCGCGGCGGGATTCAAACCATGGATTTGCTGCGCGGCAGTCCATAGCCAGTGCCACAGAGCCATCACTGCGACATCAGAATTTATACGAAAATTTTTATTCTATTGGTGATCACTGAATCTTAAACTAGGATGACCTGTGTCGTGAGATTCAGTCCCTTCCTTTTTTGAACTACTCTATCCAAGTTAAGACACCCTTGATGTAAGGTAAGATGGCAGGTTGTCTCTCAACTGTGGAAGGCTTGGGCCGGCTTCTGTGATGCATTCTTGGGAGCTTGTGATTATTGCTTCGCAGTACTTGTTTTACATGCTGAAGCTCCTCCTTGAGATGGTCAGTGTCGCAGATGCCATGTGCTCTCTGTAACAAAGATTTGCCTACGGTAGCCAACTGACATGGATGGTGATGGGAGTTACCATTGAGATATTTATCTGTATGGGTGGGTTTCCTATACACTGTATGACAAAGGGAGTTGTCAGGATTCCTGATGACTAAAACATCAAGAAAAGCTAAGCATTTATTGACCTCTGGCTCCATTGTCCAAATCTCATACTTCGATCTCCAAGCCGCCTGCCAAGCGTGGGAATTGGAACAAAACCCCCTTAATGGGGGAGGTTGTGTTCAACAGTGCACTATCCGGCTGATACATTAAACTCTTTAACATAAAAAACCCACCTAATTGAGTGCTTTACCGTGCCTCTGGGCATTTTTGACCTCGTCTGCTTTTTGCGTATAAAACCTTCAATGTCTTACCGGAACACTTTTTTAGTTTTCATAGTTGAATAACAATGTGTTGTTGTTTTGTTTTAATTAGATTAATTATTTGTCGACCGTTATATATTATAACTCATTTGAGATAAACAGTTCCTTTTTTTTATTTTATTTTTTATGCTTGATAGGTTATCCTTTGACCACTATCTTACCTGATGGTAAGTGATGATGTGGTCGAAGATGTTGTTCAGGCTAACCTAGAAGTACTGGCTCTCAAGGACAGCTGCCGGAACACATCGTTAGGTGCTTGGCGACAGATTTTCTACTCGAGGGTGGTAGCTAGCCAGGCGGGCATTCGCAAAATGCCCTACCACCATGCTATAACGACTGCCATCCTAAGACAACAACCGGGACCGACGGCTTAACGTGCCCTCCGAAGCACGTGCACGCTCAGTAGTAATGTCACTAGCGGTCACCCATCCAACTCATGACCGCGCGCGACGTTGCTTAACTTTGCTGATCGGTTGAGAACAGCTAAGTAAACTTCGCTACGAGCGCTTCAAGACACTTATAACACTCGCTCGATGCATGACGTTTTGAGTGGTTTGTATAGCGTTGCTTACTTTACCGATCAACTAAGTTAAGCAACTTATGTTTTTTTATTTTATTGTGACCGATCAAGCCCCCTGATGTTAAGTACCTAATATAAGATATAACCTCTGCCTATAACAGACGCATTTCGTCAACGATGAATTGCACTGCACCCGTCACACTGAGACGTCCAGTTGTTAGGTCTCATTAGCCTGTAATTTTTCTGGCTCTCAAGGACTACTGCCGGAACACACTGTTAGGTGCTTGGCGACAGATTTTCTACTTGAGGGTGGTACCTAGCTAGGTGGGCAATCGCAAAATGCCCTTCCATCATGCGGTGAAGCTCAAGCCCGCGGCGGGATTCGAACCATGGACCTGCTGCACGGCAGTCCATAGTCAATGCCACTGAGCCATCACTGCTTCAACACGACTATGACATGGACCCATCCATCAAGTCAATATCCAAGTTAAGCAACGTCGCGCGCGGTCATGAGTTGGATGGGTGACCGCTAGTGATAATACTATTGTGCATGCACGTGCTTTCGAAGGCATATGCTAAGCCGTCGGTCCTGGTTGTTGTGTTACGACTACTGTCGTTATGCTTGGTGGTAGGGTATTTCGCGAATGCCCACCTGGCTAGCTACCACCCTCAAGTAGAAAATCTGTCGCCAAGCATCTAACGGTGTGTTTCAGAAGCTGAACTTGAGAGCCAGTAATTCCGTGTGAGCAAAGCGGGCGTGCCAACAAATAGATAATATACTAAAACAATAAATAAATGAACCAAACCATCTTATACAGTTTTATTGTTCATTTAATATGGACAAGTTAAAATTATAACATAATCAATATAGTCGAAGACAATTATATACGCGTTATATGGGTAAAATACTACTTATAATAACTTTAAGACTTTCGCGACTTGAACACATATTTATAAGTATACTTTATATACTTCTAGGTTAGCCTGAACAACATCTTCGACCACATCATCACTTACTATCAGGTGAGATAGTGGTCAAAGGATAACCTATCAAGGATAAAAAATATATATATATATATATATATTTGACGGTACTGAATAATGTTGAGGTAAATCAATTTACACATGTTTTTATCGCGATTAAGACGATTAAATACTTATAAACTACTACTTGTCATCAAAGTCAGTACACCCTGTAAAAGGTTATGGGGTAAAACACACAAAAAAATACAATCCAATGGAGAACCTTTCTTTTCCTCCTTCCTTTTTTGATGTCGGTTAAAAAGCATTGCTTCGCGACAGATAACAGACCTAAGGATTTGAAGAATCAGCCGACGATATAAGTAACCTTTTTTTAAATAATGAAGGGAAACCTTTACAATCCACAGTTCACACCATAGATTAGTCTAAGCATAGTAAGCAAACACATACACACACGCACATACACAAACAGCACACACAAAAATTCCCCACCACACATCTACTTACACATTAAAAAAAACTGGCATCGGCACCCACATTGTTGTTATTTGCGCAAGTTAACATATATATATATATATATATATATATTTACTGTTCCACAAAAAGTATTTAAAGTATAGATCGCATTATTATTTTCAATTAATGTAATATTATTTGTGATGTTATTTAATCTATCGTATATGAAAAAGTCCTACTAATAGATTGCTGTTTTGCCTGTGTTTTATTAAGGTTTATTGGTACTTCTTGAACTCGCTTTTTTATACTCTTTTTTCTCGGCGAACATCTTAGCCCGAGTTCAGGAATCCACTGAAAATCAGTGTTATGGAAGCACCTTGACTGGTGTGGCCATAACTCAAACTGAGTGTATTCCTTTTGCTATAAGTTGTATATTGTTTGTAAGAAATTGTATGTCATTTATTTTATTTTCTGTAGCAATAAATTATTATTCTATAGTATTCTAAAAAAAAAAAACACCTTTAAAAAAAGTCTTTGTCACACACAAAAAACAACAGTCTAATTGAGAACTCTTCTTGATGTCGGTAATAAAAACATTGCTTCGTGACAGATAACAGACTTACTGATATGTCCAATCAGCTGACGTCATGAGCTTTGTTTATATTGTTATGTTTGCTATAACGCCTGCTCTGCGGATTTCATTACAAAATTACAAATTTACGAGAGAAATCCATCTCATGCAAATACGATGGTTCAATGAATAACAATAAATATTGGAGTTATAAGTCATTGTCATGTTAACTCAGTTGGTCGGAGCATACCGCAGCTATAGGGGTGGATGGACGCGGGTTCGAATCCCTCACATGACTATCATTTTTTCGCTCGTAAATTTGTAATTTTGTAATGTCATAAGCATTTGTTAAATAATGAAGGCAAACCACTTCTTAAAAAATGTACTACGTCACACACATAAATTTAAAGTTTATTGAGAACCTCCTTTTTTGATGTTGGTTACAAAAACATTGCTTCAAGACAGATAACAGACCTACTGCTTTATCCAATCAGCTGACGTTATAAGCTTTTTTTTAATAATGAAGGAAAATCACTTGCAAAAGAAAATCTACGTGACTCAAAAAATACAGTCTAATTGAGAACTCCTGCTATTTTGATGTTGGTTACAAAAACATTGCTTCAAGACAGATAACAGACCTACTGCTTTATCCAATCAGCTGACGTCATAAGCTTTTTTTAATAATGAAGGCAAACCACTTTAAAAATAAATCTACGTGACACAAAAAATACAGACTAATTGAGAACTCCTGCTATTTTGACGTTGGTTAAAAAACATTGCTTCGCGACAGCTAACAGACCGATTTATCCAATCTGCTGACGTTATAAGCTTTTTTTATAATGAAGGCAAACCTCTTTTAAAAAATGTTCTATGGACCTAATTTTCATAGACATCCGTGTGACCCTGTTTATTTCCGCTTGTTTTGATAGACTATTTATTTAATCGATTTTTTTCATACATATATTATATTCAAGGTTCATTTTTGAATTTTATGCATAATAACAAGGTAACGTTTTTGAAGTGTGAGCTAACGCATATTTGAATAATATTGTCGGTATTATAATTATTCAAATACAGTTATAAATTTACATATTGTCACGGTGAAAAGTACAGTCCCACCAACTTATCTGTTCAGGCGGCAGAAAAAAGAACTACAACATTCCTTCAAATTGTGACAGTTTGTAGTTGATTTCCTTGACTAGCAGCGCCCTCGCGAACTGCACAGTTAAGTTAGTGGTACTATAACCTGCGGTTTCTGGAAAGGTAGTCAAAGACTGTGGATTAATGGTAGCACTCTCAGCGGGCCCTTTTTTTTCTAATGACCTCTAAAAAAGCAGATGGTACTCATTACGTCTGTTTTTTTGTTGTTTGTTACCTCAGAACTTTTGACTGGGTGAACCGATTTTGATTATTCTTTTTTGATTTGAAAGCTGATGCTTGCCGTGTGGTGCCATTTAAATGTCATCTAAATTGGTCAAGCAGTTTTTGAGTTACACTCCAATAACTAAAGTACTTTCCTATCTTGATGATATAGTCATTGACAGTGAATGACAATCGATCCCATATGTAGCAAGGGTCACTAAAATAGATTTTTTTTTAATAAGATCTGAGGAGTAGTATTTGAGTTATACCTAATAATGTGTATTGAATAATAACAAATATGTTTGTTATTATTCAATAAAAAATTGTATCCACACGTGGAAATGGAATATCATATAATAACATAATTGAAGCCAATTCTAATTAGATTCAGGCGTTACTTTGCGGAAATCCATATTTAAGGGTGAACTGGCCGGCCCGTTTTCCATACAAACGTGGTAGGGTGATCACTTCCTTATTTGAGGATTTAAGTCTAAAACAAAGCATAATACCGATTGATCTCGTCATTATCTAGGCTTGTATGATGCCGAAATTTTAATATGATAATTAACTTGAGAGTTATGAGCTTCGAAACATTTTCATGTAACATTTTCGAGGCTCATAACTTTTAACTTAATTATCTTTTTAAAATTTCGGCATCATACAAGCCTAGATAATGACGAGAGCAATCGGTATTATGCTTTGTTTTGGACCTAAATCCTCAAATAAGGGAGTGATCACCCAACGGCGTTTGTATGGAGAACGGCCCGGCCAGTTCAACCTTAATAATAACAAATATTTTAAAATATTTTATGAAAACATCAAATTAATATTTTACTAAAACACTTAAAAAATACAAAAATATATCTAGTGACAATTCAGCCTAATTTTCCTGTTAAGCCGACGTAACGTCACAAACGCCACGCAGCCAAACCGAAAGAATTTTCGACGCGTTTCGCTTCTACACGAAGCATCCTCAGGAGGTCTCACGAGATATTCTCGATCGTGCGCTCGTAGAGTCAAGACCTTTTAAGTGTTTTATTAAAATATTAATTTGATGTTTTCATAAAATATTTGTTATTATTAAATATGGATTTCCGTAAAGTAACGCCTGAATCTATTTATTAATGTGTATTGAATTGGCTTCAATTATGTTATTATATGCTCCATTTCCACGTGTGGATACAGTTTTTTGTTCATTTTATAATGAACAAAAAAAACTTTATACTATGGTTTGGTTTATTACCGTTAAGTGCATGTTATTTATTATATTACTACTATTGCCCCTATAACAACAAATACTAAAAATAAAATAAAATAGATATTTAAGGGCGGCTCCCATACAACAAACTTGTTTTTAGCGTTTCTTGCTCGATACTAATAACGTCGTCAATCAAATAGCAGAAACACGAAAAAAAATTAGGATTTTTGCTGTTTATTGTAAAATTATTTTATTAATAATATGTGTTTCTAACATTTACACAAATCACACAAGCACAGCGATTTGGCATGCTTAAAATCAGTTCATCAAAATCACTTTGAGGAATGGCCGCCCATACGTTCTTTGTAACAAATGTTTTTTTTTTTTTTTTGCTGGATAGGTTAGCCTTTGACCACTATCTCACGTGAGTGTTGATGTGGTCGAAGATGTTGTTCAGGCTAACCTAGAAGTACTGGCTCTCAAGGACAGCTGCCGGAACACACCGTTAGGTGCTTGGCGACAAATTTTCTACTTGAGGGTGGTAGCTAGCCAGGCGGGCATTCGCAAAATGCCCTACCACCATGCTGTAACGACTGCCATCCTAAGACAACAACCGGGACCGACGGCTTAACGTGCCCTCCGAAGCACGGAAGCGCTCAGTAGTAATGTCACTAACGGTCACCCATCCAACTCATGGCCGCGCGCGACGTTGCTTAACTTTGCTGATCGGTTGAGAACAGGTAAGTAAACTTCGCTATGAGCGCTTCGAAGTCCATAAGCTGTTGTGGGGTATGCACGGCATCCATACATGGCAATGCTCTTCTTTGTAGCATATCCCATGCATGTTCAATGGGGTTGAGGTCTGGCGATTGAGTAGGCCGCGGCAGAACGTTGATGCGAGCATCGGCATGAGTGCAAGTTACGACTCTAGCTGTGTGGGCGTGCATTATCGTGCATTAGACGAAACGAATTACCTATATTTGTATATATATCACAAATTTTATCTACATTAAGACACTGTCAAATGCTGAATTTTTGTCACTATCGGACTACGTGGGAGTGAAAGAGAGGCAGCGATGGTGAAATCGCGGTCAGTTTAGGTAAAATCCGAAAGAAAGCTTCATAACACAAAACTTGTAACGTTAATCGAAAATGTAACTTTTCTTGTCCCTCTCGATAAAGTTTTGCTATTTTATTGATATAGTTACATACACATTCATACGCAAATAATTAAGATATTTACGTTACAAACGTAGTTTAGAGTTAACTTTGCAATTTTATTGTATCGAGAAAATTTTAAGGAAACGTGTTTCGGACGTTTCTTGGTTTTAGATAATATGATCAAGATTAATATATAATTTTCTTACTGCTACAAACTAAATACATATTGCTAAAAATCTGTTCAAGTAAACCTATTTAGCACTTGTCAGCGCCTATATATAATTAATACAGCAGTTTTTTTTTTACATATATTATTACAAGCACTGGCTTATGGCCGCGCACCGTCCCCTATGACTGTTAAGTAATACGATTGGAGTATACAATTTCGGCTACAAAATGCCGTGTCCAGGTGGCCGAGGAGGTTTAGGCATCCGACGCGATATCGGAGGACGCGGGTTCGATTCCCGCCTTGGGCATACAATTTTGTACTCCAATAATTTGTTAAATAATACATCTGTTACAGCATAAATAATATTAATGTAGTGATAGTGAAGTTTAAAACAAATTGAACAGTCTTTGTCAAATCAAGGTGTGAATACAGATTACGTAATAGTTTGTTCGATGAAGGTTTGGTCTTGGAACGCTCACTCACGTTTTTTTTTATAATTTATGTGTTTAAGGACAGACGTTGAGTTCTGCGGCTTTGTTCGTAAGTAGAGACATTCACATCTGTTTCCGCCTTAAGAATTAAGGTTTTCTATGTAAAAGTTCAAGCATTACCGCTTGCTAATCATCATCATCATCATCATCAGCCGGAAGACGTCCACCGTTGAACAAAGACCTCCCCCATAGAGCGCCACAAAGAACGGCTACACTGAGAAAAATCTAAAGTCAAAAGCGCCCTAATGACGGCCAATTTATATGGTACAAGGCAAAAAACCGACCAAACGTAAATACGTACAAAAACGCCTTCCAACTAGAAGGCATTAAACGAGGTCAGTGAAGGCGAATGTTTCTTTTCGTCTTCATTTAAGGTGTATTTTGTGGTCTTTCTTAAATATTGACTTTTCGATGAGGCTGATTAAGTCGTACGTTATAGTGATAATCACCGTATGTAAACCGCCGTAAAAGTAAGGTATATTTTATGGTCAATACTGCAATTATTATCGTATAACAAGTTCAATTCTGAAAATACTTTACGGAAGGCGTTTTTGACGGTTGTGTTTATTATAAAACATGGTACATTTTTATTAATTGGTGTAAATCATCTTAAGAGTTGTGAATTCATCTTACGTAGTTACAATTCAACGGTAAAAGGTCAAATTTGATTTAAGCTTTTAAGTCGTTTTTCTCAGTGTATTAGCCGCTTGTAACCATTGGCTACCCGCGACTTTCACGATGTCGTCAGTCACCTAGTGGGGGGCCTACCAACTCTACGTCTTCCGGTGTAGTGTGGTTACCACTCGAGAACCTTTCTTCCCCATCGGTTATCAGTTCGTCGAGCAATGTGGCCCGCCCATCGCCACTTCAACTTGCTAATTCTGAGAGCTATGTCGGTGATTTTGGTTCTCTGCCGAATATCCATGTTCCGGATTTTATCGCGCAAAGAAACTCCGTGCATAGCTCTCTCCTTAGCTCGTTGAGTGACTTTGAGCTTGTCTATAAGGGCCACAGTTAGGGACCACATCTCAGTGCCATAAGTCATCACTGGCAACACACACTGGTTGAAGACTTTGGTCTTCAGGTTCTGCGGGATCTTCGACGAGAAGATGTCGCGTAACTTCCCGAACGCTGCCCATCCGAGTTGGATTCTTCGGGCGACCTCTTTGTCAAAGTTGGACCTACCTAACTGGACAGTCTGTCCCAGGTATATGTAATGGTCAACAACTTCGAGTGTATCGTTCCCAACAACTACTGGTGCGGGTGCAACATGGACATTAGACATAATTTTCGTCTTGTCCATGTTCATTTTAAGACCCACCTGCTGGGAAACTCTACTGAGGTCGCTTGCTGAGCGATCATCAAATTAACAAAGTATTAGAGTACTAAATGTTTATCAACAAGGTTCCGATTATTCCATTTTTAGAATGTACAATCTTACAATACTATTCGAGTTACCATAGACATATCTTCATATAGTTGTCTAACTATTAAATACCTTTAAATTATATAATATTTCATATGTGAAGCAGTAATGGCTCAGTGACATTGGCTATGGACTGCCGTGCCGCAGGTCCATGGTTCGAATCCCGCCGCGGGCTTGAGCTTCAAAGCATGGTGGAAGGGCCACTCTCAAGTAAATAATCTGTCGGCAATTCGTGACTTGTGACGAAATGCATCTGTTGTAGGCAGAGGTAAGTCCGCTTAACATCAGGTGGGCTTCGTGCTTGATCCGCCACAATTACATAAAATAAAATATATAATTAAATTAAAAATACAATATTATATACGTCAAGCAACATAAACTTTATCTATCAAAAAAGGCCTCCCCCAGTCGCAATCGGTCCAAAGGTGCCCACCACGTTGGATGCATGCCATGCCATGCCACATGGCCTTAGCCAGCTTTTGCAAGAGGTACTTTTAAATTGTGTGTTCATAGTGAATTTATTTATGGGGAAAAAATATTAATATATGTTTATATTAGGTCCTTACATATGAAATTGGCGTTTTTCGTACTGGCCACTTTAATCACGAATTTCTCCTCTTTGGTAAGGAATTCCAAATTCAAATTTGTACAGCTATAGACTCATGTATTTGTGCTTCGATGATCGTCATTCATTTGTTTTTTTTCTTCTGTTTTTTTCTGTTTGCGTCACTCATTTTACAAAATGGAAAACCTTAAATATCGCATTATTTACGAGTACGAGTTCCGCCGTGGCACTAGTGCTGCGGAAACAACTCGAAGGGTGAATGATGTGTATGGCGGTCGTGTTGCAAAAGAAAACACAGTTCGTTTTTGGTTCCAACGTTTTCGTTCTGGAAATTTCGACCTGCAGAACAAGCCCCGTGGACGGCCTGAGACTCAAGTTGATAATGAAGAGTTGAAGGCTATTGTGGAAGCGGATCCATCGCAAACCACGTCCGAGTTAGCTGCAGGCTGCGATGTTAGTGATAAAACTGTTTTAATTCACTTGAAGCAAATTGGGAAGATTAAAAAGCTTGAAAGGTGGGTACCTCACGAATTGACTGAAACAAACCGGCAAACGCGCGTCGACTGCTGCGTTACATTACTAAACCGGCACAATAATGAAGGTATTTTAAACCGAATCATTACCTGTGATGAAAAATGGGTTCTTTACGATAATCGGAAGCGCTCAGCGCAATGGTTAGATCCTGGCCAGCCAGCCAAATCCTGCCCCAAGCGAAAATTAACCCCAAAAAAGTTACTTGTAAGCGTTTGGTGGACTAGTGCCGGTATTGTTCATTACAGTTTTTTCAAATCTGGCCAGACTATTACGGCTGATGTCTATTGTCAGGAATTGCAAACCATGATGGAAAAGCTAGCGGCTAAACAACCTAGGCTGGTCAATCGCTCCACGCCACTGCTGCTTCACGACAACGCTAGACCACACACTGCGCTACAGACGGCCAATAAATTAGAAGAGCTTCAATTGGAAAGTCTAAGACATCCTCCGTACTCCCCGGACCTTGTTCCAACAGATTACCATTTTTTTCGAAATTTGGATAACTTCTTGCAACGGAAAAAATTCAACTCCGATGGGGCAGTCCAAATCGCCTTCAAAGATTTTATTGATTCCCGTCCGACTGGTTTTTTTAGTAAAGGGATCAATGAACTACCTATGAGATGGCAAAAGTGCATAGAAAATAATGGTTCATACTTTGATTAATTAAATATATTATATTAAAAAATATTCGACTTTTTGTTCCTCCCATACAAAACGCCAATTTCATATGTAAGGACCTAATATTATATATATTCGAAGCACTCGTAGCGAAGTTTGCTTAGCTGTTCTTAACCAATCAGCAAAGTTAAGCAACGTCCGCCGCGGTCATGAGTTGGATGGGTGACCGCTAGTGATATTACTAGTGAGCGTGCACGCGCTTCGGAGGGCACGTTAAGCCGTCGGTCCCGGTTGTTGTCTTTAGGACGGCAGTCGTTATAGAATGGTGGTAGGGCATATTGCGAACGCCCGCCTGGCTAGCTACCACCCTCAAATAGAAAATCTGTCACAAAGCACCTAACGGTGTGTTCCGGCTGGACAGCTAGATATATATATATATATATGTATATGTTGGTGTTGATGTGGTCGAAGATATTGTTCAGGCTAACCTAAAATTACTGGCTATATATACATATATATATATATAGATTATGTTTTAAACCGACTTCAAAAAAAGAAGAAGGTACTCAATTAGACTGTTTTTTTTATGTTTGTTACCTCCGAACTTTTAACTGGATGAACCGATTTTGATTATTCTTTTTTTATTTGAAAGCTGGTTATTTCCGTGTATTCCCATTCAAATTTTATCAAAATCGGTCAAGCCATTTTGAGTTACACTCCAATAACTGAAAAGTGTTTTCCAATCTTGGTGATATTCATTGACAGTGAATGAGAAGTAGCAAGGGTCACTAAAAAGGATGACATTTTTTTTTACCCAAAACTGGAACTGACTTTATCACTTAAAAGTTGTGAAATAACTTGTCGAAGTCTGCGCACAATGTTGAGATAATATGTAATTTAGAACTAACATGGTACCGACTGCAACAAGTTATTTCACACTTTGGAGTTGAATTCAGTTCCATATTTAGGTAAAAAATTAATACAATGATGAAATTTTAAAAACGATTCTGCGTCAATTACAAATATACGATAGGAAAAATTTAAGTAATGTGCGGGATTCGAACCCGCATCCATCCGCCCCTTTAGCCGGGGCATGCTCTAACCAATTGAGCTAAAATCCGCAGTAATCCGCATAGCAGGCGTTATTGCAATTATAACAATATAAAAAAAGATTCTACGTCAAGTTACATTCACCAACATATTGTGACGTAGTTTTGCAATGAAGGAAATACTTATCAACGATCAATAACTTTAAAAAACTGCTTTTAAAACGACTATAAAATTTGTGAGTCATTCTTTTCACCGCCAAATTAGGTTATAATGTTCAGAGCATGAGAAAAATGGCCCACTCAAGAGATAATTTTACTTTTATACCAGCTGTGCCCCTGGGTTTCTTTTTTTTATGCCTGATAGGTTAAACTTTGACCACTATCTCACCTGATGGTAAGTGATGATGTGGTCGAAGATGTTGTACAGGCTAACCTAGAAGTACTGGCTCTCAAGGACCGCTGCCGGAACACACCGTTAGGTGCTTGGCGACAGATTTTCTACTTGAGGGTGGTAGCTAGCCAGGTGGGCATTCGCAAAACGCCCTACCGCCATGCTATAACGACTGCCATCCTAAGACAACAACCGGGACCGACGGCTTAACGTGCCCTCCGAAGCACGGCAGCGCTCAGTAGTAATGTCACTAGCGGTCACCCATTCAACTCATGACCGCGCGCGACGTTGCTTACCTTTGCTGATCGGTTGAGAACAGCTAAGCAAACTTCGCTACGAGCGCTTCAAAAATTTGCAATGTAAGCGCAAAACTGTGTTTATTTACCACGTCTCATTAGAAACCATAACAACAACCAAACCAAAAACACATAAAAAAACACAAAAAAAACATCTCAAAATGTTTGTTACGACTAGCAGAAGTCAACCCTAAGAGGTTGTTATCATTTTACTCATAACTCTGTATATTATCACTTATGATCATAGATAATAGAATGATTAATAGTGCCTTCGTCAACACGAGTCCGACTCGTATTTGACAGGTTTTTTGCACTAAATTGGCGTTTTTGTTATAATTTATTACAAATTCAGTTTATGTCTGCTTCCTGAACTATTATGGATTGTTGGACAACGTTAATAATATATCAAATTCAAACATTGTATTAAGACAGGTTATTAAAATACAACTAAAGGAGAAACATTTACAAAATGTTAGAGCGCAAAATTTTCATCGCTTTCGGGAATCGAACTGTCGGCTCCGGGTTTTACGCATATGTGATTGTAGTATAGCACGTCATAGTGCTTGTCATTAAATTTACAAATACCAAAAACGTAGTATAACCTGAACTTACTCGAATATTCTGAAACAGGCCCTTAGTAAATAATTGAAATATACATATATATTTAAAACATTAACATGTGAGACATAATGCCATCGGCTGCCTTTGTCACTTGATCAGGACTACTTTTGCAAGATAAAATGCAACACTTAGAATTAGAATTTAGAATTAGAATTGTTTATTAGCCATATAACATTAGTAGCTATACTAGGCAAGTCATTTTACAAAAAATACAATAATAGAATAAAATTTGGAAGCAATACACTACTAAATTTAAGATCAACAAGTAATAGCTATACTCTTGTTAATTTTAATATGTAAAAACAACTCATAAAATTACATAAGCATATATAAATACAACATAAAATTGGTGGATTATACAAAGTTATGCTGAAAATCAATATTAAAATTAAATAATAAGCATAAAATATTGTATTTTTTACGATTAATAATAATAATAATAAAAAAATATTACGATATAATATATGTCAACCTTTGAAATTACAATAAAAAATTAATTATTAGGATAAAATTTTACGAATTATTATAATGGATACCATAACATTGTTTTATAGAGTGGATGTCAACAACTAATAATAACTTAATTACTTGTATATTTAAACAATATAAATCAAGCTTAGAATTAAATTAATGGCATTTTATTATTATTATTAATATCAGATATCCTACACATTACACAGTTAATTGATCATATCACCTATTTGCTATGAGAATGAAGATTTTTCAAGACGCATTTTCATAAAATCGTTTAACGAGTAAAATGGGTTAATTTCAAAGAATTGCTTCAGTTCATCATTGCGACATAAATTCAACGTAAATGTATTTAAAGTCACGATACTTTCAAACGTGGTTCAGATGCAAGCGCCGAGAGAAGACTAAGCTTAAAACCACGCACCTACCATTGACGTCACGGCCGACTTGATGGAGACCATGCCGACTTAATTTTCTTGCAAGTTTTTTGACACCAAGATGCGTGCTGGAGAGCTAGAATAAAGTTTATTCCGTATTCTGCTCTCTGATGTCGTATAGAACCCCCCAAGTAGAAAATCTGTAACCAAGCCCCTAATGGTGTGTTCCGGCAGCTTGAGAGCCAGTAATTCTAGATTAGCCGGAACAACATCTTAAACCACATCATCACTTACCATCAGGTGAGATGGTGGTCAAAGACTAACCTATCAGCTATCTTAAGTCTTTTTACCATCATAATACCTGCAGACAATTAAAGGTCAGCCGGAGCCTCCAGTTGTCTTTCAATTACTGGAGCCTCCGGTTTCTGCTTAGATATCCAGCACTGTTGCGCCACATGAGGCAACAATAACCTCATAATTTACATGTGTTAACTTACATTAAATTTTTTAATATTGTTAGGTTTGCAATAACGCCTGCTATTCGGATTACATTACAAATCAAATCAAAATCATTTATTGCAACTATTTTTTCAAGTCATACACAAATATCCAATTATCATACACAAGTATACACAATTCAAATTACATAGTTAAACATTGTCATTGGCAATTAAAACTCAATTATTATTAAATAATACAAAAATTATACAAAAATTAAATTAAACTAAATTCATTATTCTTAAAACATTTTACAATACAAATCATTAACCAGAGCATGAATCCTGTGACAATGATAAATGTACTGGCAGTCAAATCTATTGGAGAATACTTTTAGGATGCTGCTAGAGCTGGCCCGGATCCTGCGCACCACAAAATCACAAATATACATTAGGAAAAAAAATTGTCGTGTGCGGGATTTGAACCCGCGTCCATCCACCAGGGTATGCTCTAACCAATTGAGGTAATGATAACCAATGAGTCATAACTGATTTTTTTCCTATCGTTCTTTAATCGTGGGTTCGAATCCCGCACATGACTTAAATTTTTCCCCTCGTATATTCGAAAATTATATATTATTGCCGATGTGGCGCCATCTTTATATAGCATCTATTACTATTTACCCCCTCGGGGTGCCGGGTTAGAACTGCACCTCCCTATATCATCCTGTGGGTGTCGTAAGAGGCGACTAAGGGAAAAATACTGTAAGCCCAACTTACAGTATTTTTCCCTTAGTCGCCTCTTACAGCAGCACCTTCTAAAGAACTGCCATCTTACACTGCGATCCCCAAGCCGCCTGCCAAGCGCGGGGATTATGGCTAATACCCCCTTAATTAAGAGGCTGTGTTCAGCAGTGGACTATTCGGCTGATACAGAGACTATTTAGTAACAGGTTCAACCGCTATTACCAATATTTTTTTTCATCTAACAGAATGTCCAAGAGAGATGATTTCGAAGCGCTCGTAGCGAAGTTTACTTAGCTGTTCTCAACCGATCAGCAAAGTTAAGCAACGTCGCGCGCGGTCAGGAGTTGGATGGGTGACCTCTAGTGACATTACTACTGAGCGTTTCCGTGCTTCGGAGGGCACGTTAAGCCGTCGGTCCCGGTTGTTGTCTTAGGATGGCAGTCGTTATAGCATGGTGGTAGGGCATTTTGCGAATGCCCGCCTGGCTAGCTACCACCCTCAAGCAGAAAATCTGTCGCCAAGCACCTAACGGTGTGTTCCGGCAGCTGTCCTTGAGAGCTTAATTCTAGGTTTGCCTGACTAACATCTTCTATTATCACTTGCCATCAGGTGAGATAGTGGTCAAAGGCTAACATATAAGGCATAAAAAAAAAGATGATATAAAAACTACCGTGGTTTTCACTCATTTTAGTAAATAATACGGGTTAACTCACGTGAATAAGTCAGATAGCTCCAACTACAGGTGCAGGTGCTCAGCGAGACGTCAACGCGATTATTTGCTAGAATACAATCATTCCATATTACATTTTGAGTTGTTGAACAAATGTGCCGCATTAGCATTCAGTCTGCAAGCAGACGTGCAAATGTTATGTCAAGTATAAATCCCATCTAGAATTCATATACATAATTCATATTCAACATCCATATCCCAAGTATAAATTCTAAGTACTCTTTTACACTAAAAGCAATTACCTAATAGCCACTTACTAAGCCTCTTTCTAAAGATTTGTCCATCTATTTTTTTTTAATGTTATTGTGATGGAACAAGCTCGAGCCCCACCTGATGAAAAGTGGACTAACCTCTGCCTATAACAGTTACAATTCATCATAAGTCACGAATTGCACTGCGCCCGTCACATTGAGACATAGTTGTTAAGTCTCATTGTGCCTGTAATTTCACTGGCTCTCAAAGACTACTGCCGGAACACACCTTTCGGTGCTTCGGTAGCCAGGCGGGCAATCGCAAAATGCCCTTCCACCATGCGGTGAAGCTCAAGCCGGCGGTGGGGATCGAACCAGGGTACTGCGGCACGGCAGTCCATAGCTATTACCGCTCGGCCATCATTGCTTCAAAAATCTAGTTGTTTCAACGCATCAGTTAACTTATTAAATACTAAAATACACATATTTGTGTTGTGTATTTGAGTCCTTCAGAGGTTGATATAGGTAATAAATTTTATATTGATTACGTTTTTGTCTTGGGTAAACTTCACTTCGTGCCTTGAAATATGATGGTTAACTCCTTGAAAAAGGCCACCGGATGTGGATGAAACTATAGTCGGAGCTATCTGACTTATTCACGTGAGTCACCCCATATTATTTACTGAAATGAGAATATTGTAGTAGAGAACCTTCGATAAAGGAACCCAAGTCGCTTATGGACGGTTTTATTTTTTCATGAACGGACTACATATTACTCAATACTCAATTGTTTATTGCAACATATGTAGCTACATGCAGGTCTTATTTAACATGTTTGTGTGTGTTATACATATGACCCTATAAGGGTATGGCAATGGTAATAACGGAACGATCTATTTATATATCATTGAATTTATCGTTGAAGAATTCGTCTAAGGTATTAACATTTAGATTCAAGTAAAGATTTTAGGTTTTTTATAAAACATTCTACCTTTTCAATGTCTTTTAGCATATTAGGCAGCTTATTATATATATCTATAGCCATTTAGTTAGGGCCGGATCTGTACATTTCTAGATTGGACTTTGGTTTTATCAATTTATGGCTATATTGAGGTCGAATATCACGTCGTTGATCGGTATATTTTTGGAATAATGATGGGTATTTTTTTTACAAATTTGCAAATTTCTAGAATATAAATACACTGAGAAAAACGGCTTAAAGGCTTAAATCAAATTTGACCTTTTACCGTTGAATTGTAAATACGTAAGATGAATTCACAACTCTTAAGATGATTTTCACCAATCAATAAAAATGTACCATGTTTTATAATAAACACAACCGTCAAAAACGCCTTCCGTAAAGTACTTTCAGAATTGAACTTGTTATACGATAATAATTGCAGTATTGACCATAAAATATACCTTACTTTTACGGCGCTTTATATACGGTGATTATAACTATAACGTACGACTTAATCAGCCTCATCGAAAAGTCAATATTTAAGAAAGACCACAAAATACACCTTAAATGAAGACGAAAAGAAACATTCGCCTTCACTGACCTCGTTTAACGCCTTCTAGTTGGAAGGCGTTTTTGTACGTATTTACGTTTGGTCGGTTTTTCGCCTTATACCATATAAATTGGCCGTCATTAGGGCGCTTTTGACTTTAGATTTTTCTCAGTGTAGATACTAAGGATAGAATTTTAAATTTTATAAAATATGGTTTGTAAAAATATGGTATTACTGCTGGGTGCACGTGTCCTCAAAAACAGTTACCATGAAGGCCCACCCATCTGAGACCTAAACTAATTAAAGGACAATATAGTCTAAGACTAATTGGAACAAAAACTAGAGCCAGACCGCGATGACCGCTCCGTGACGTTACGCCCCACTGAAATTGGCAAAAGTAGAATGGAACTATAAATGTCTTTTTTTTTTTTTTATGCCTGATAGGTTAGCCTTTGACCACTATCTCACCTGATGGTAAGTGATGATGTGGTCGAAGATGTTGTTCAGGCTAACCTAGAAGTACTGGCTCTCAAGGACAGCTGCCGGAACACACCGTTAGGTGCTTGGCGACAGACTTTCTACTTGAGGGTGGTAGCTAGCCAGGCGGGCATTCGCAAAATGCCCTACCACCATGCTATAACGACTGCCATCCTAAGACGACAACCGGGACCGACGGCTTAACGTGCCCTCCGAAGCACGGAAACGCTCAGTAGTAATGTCACTAGCGGTCACCCATCCAACTCCTGACCACGCGCGACGTTGCTTAACTTTGCTGATCGGTTGAGAACAGCTAAGTAAACTTCGCTACGAGCGCTTCAAAAGATGTCAGACTAATTTTGAAGCAGTGATGGCTCAGTGGCATTGGCTATGGACTGCCGCGCAGCAGCTCCATGGTTCGAATCCCGCCCAGAGCTTGAGCTTCACCGCAAGGGCATTTTGCGAATGCCCGCCTGGCTAGCGACCACCCTCAAGTAGAAAATCTGTCGCCAAGTACCTAACGGTGTGTTCCGGCAGCAGTCCTTGAGAGCCATTTTATCTTTATTTTACACGAAAATGCTGTAGTTCATTCGTAATCTGTTTGAGTGTTTGTTCGGGACTCATTGGAAGACATTAAGAATAGATTCTATTAAGCTATGTTAAGGAATGTCCGCTGCGGTCATGACTTAGATGGGTGACCACTAGTGGCATTACTATTGAGCGTGCACGTTAAGCCGTCGGTCTCGGTTGCTGTTATACGATGGCAGTCGTTACAGCAAGGTGGCTAGCTACCACCCTCAAGTAGAAAATCTGTCGCCAGCACCTAACGGTGTATTCCTGCAGCTGTCCTTGAGAGCCAGTACTTCTAGGCTAGCCTGAACAACAT
Organism: Plagodis pulveraria; assembly: GCA_963890685.1. NCBI lineage: Eukaryota > Metazoa > Arthropoda > Insecta > Lepidoptera > Geometridae > Plagodis > Plagodis pulveraria. The sequence goes on from OY982977.1 coordinate 4,293,130, forward strand.
CTTCGACCACATCATCACTTACCATCAGGTGAGACAGTGGTCAAAGGCTAACAGCAATAAAAAAATAAAAAAACTTTAGTCATCCCCAGGATCAAAGCTATATTTAAACTACATAAGATGACTTATATTCCATAATAAAAAAATCTATTTTATCACAGTTTTGCACGAACATAACCTATTATGACTTATAAATGAAAAGCTCTGAATTCTAACAAAACCCACGCAATTGGGGATCAACTAAACTGGTCTTGTTTCGTGAATATAAACAGAATATCTTGAACTGAGTATTACAACAGTTATTAGATACACAAGGGTCAAGATAACTGGTTACAGACCCACCAACTTATCTGTTCAGGTGGCAGAAAAAAGAACTACAACATTCCTCCAAATTGTGACAGTTTGTAGTTGATTTCCATGAACAGTAGCGCCCTCGCGAACTGCACAGTTAAGTTGGTGGTACTAATAGTTTCAACGCTCAATGATATAACTTTATGCACTTATTTAAAAAGCAAGGCTACGGGTAAATCTTAAACAGTTGCGGTAGGCGCGGCGAACGCTGCGTTTGCTCTGTGCCATTCGCGTTTAGAAAAAAATAAGCAAGTAATTTTACGCGCCAAAACGTATAGTACTTGCGTTAGTGTTATTTAAATTGGTTAGAAAATTTGAATTCGAAATTTGAACCTTTGAAATAATATAACGAAGTAAAATTTAAAAGTGCAGTGTTTTGTTTTTTTTGGAGTGTTCCAGTTTATTGATAGAAAGGGAACGCGGGTAAGTTAATAAAGTTTGCTAACGTATATAGATACATAAGATTTCAGTGTAAAAATTTTTAGAGACAGATTTTTAAGCCCTGGCAGCATAATATGGGTATTATATCGATATCGGAAATTTCAATTGTCGTAAAAGACAAAACACGACTTTTCAGGAGAGCAAAAAATAACAAAAAAAGGTCTGGCTTATAACTTTTTTAAACAAAGTCATATATAAATGGTGTCAAAGGGTACCCTAACTATTTTTTCGTGTTTTATTCATGTAAATAAACTTAACTTTTTAAATTAAAAATATGAGTGTCCTTTACGACCCATAGAAATAGACCCGATTGTCCTTTACGACCTCGAAAAATTGGTTGTGATAAATTCAGATGTGTATTAAAAGACTAATCTTTATCATCAATGGGTTACTTATCAATTAAATCAAAGATTATGGGGGTAAAAGAAACAAAGAAACTAAATATCTAGTTAAGAAATATGTACCTACCTACAATAGGGGTTTCTTGAAGTAGCAAAACTGAATGAACACCTTTTTTTGATTGATAAAAACCTTTGTTTTATGCGTATTTGAAATGTGTCGTGGAACTATGACATCTTACTATGGTATTCTTATTTATAATTATATATCATATATTATAAAATATTATATAGGTACGAACATATTGTTCCGCAAGATTTATGGATACATTTTTACGATCTTTTAAATACAATACATTATATGACACTTATGAAAATAATTACATTTGTCGCTGATAGTCGTAATTATCTGCCATGGAAATATTTCCACCTTGATGCAGTATTTATTAGCCATCCTGATTACTTATTTATTTATTTATTTTTAAGACGCACCAACGACTTATTCACTAAACATTGAAGACAATATATGGACACATGTTATTATTCGATAGGTGAATCAATCATTTATAGGTACGTACAACGCTTTCTGAGAAATAATGTATATAGACATAAATATAGACGACTAACATACTTAATTTAATTCTTTACATTATAATATTTAACATAAAAAGAAGAAAAAATATATAATATAAAATGAAGAAAAAACTAAAATTAAAGTGATTTATACATATAAAAATAATATGATATTCCATTAATATATAAAATATTAAGATTTGGAAACAGCTTTGCGACACTTATTTTTGTAACGACATAATCTGAGAGCAAATATATCTAGGCTTGTATTGATCTGGAATAATTCATTATAAGTTCTCATCATACGGGTTTTTTTTTTTTTTTTTTACTTTATATATATATAATATTATGTTTAATTCTATTTTTTTTTATTTTTGCAATGACGCATCATCCCCTGGTCACATAGATACAAAATTACAAAAAAGAAAAATTTAAAAGTTTTTGTATATTTTTTTATATAATACTGGATGCAGCCTACGGTAACACCCGCGTGGTGATGATAAAAAGTATCCTATGTGTTACTCCAGCGCCTCATCTACCTCCAAACCAAACTCCATCAAAATTGGTTCAGCCGTTTCAGCGAGAAAAAGGAACACATACACAAACGTTGACCTATATAGTATTAGTTTGTTAAGGATCAATTTGTTACTACCGAATATTCATTTGAAACAAATTATAATTTTTTTATAGTAGGTTTACTATTTTGGCGATAATGGGTTACACATAAAAGATAGATATAGTACCACCAACTTAACTGTGCAGTTCTCGAGGGCGCTATTGGTCAAGGAAATCAACTACAAACTGTCACAATTTGAGGAAATTTTGTAGTTCTTTTTTCTGCCGCCTGAACAGATAAGTTGGTCGAACTGTACATGCTGTCGCGGGCTTTAATGTAGTACTATTTAAGATAAACATTTCAATGTACGTGTGATACTAAAGGTTTTTGCAGCGCACGCCAGAATAGGTCGCATAATATATGGCAGATTTTTTTCCTACCCACATTTTTTTTTATGTTATTGTGACGGAACAAGCCCGAGGCCCAACTAATGTTAAAAGTGGACTTACCTCTGCCTATAACAGACGCATTTCGTCAACGACAAATTGCACTGTGCCCGTCACACTGAGACGTCCAGTTGTTAGGTCTCATTAGCCTGTAATTTTTCTGGCTCTCAAGGACTGCTACCGGATCACACTGTTAGGTGCTTGGCGACAGATTTTCTACTTGAGGGTGGTCACTAGCCAGGCGGGCATTCACAAAATGCCCTTCCACCATGCGGTGAAGCTCAAGCCCGCGGCGGGATTAGAACCATGGACCTGCTGCACGGCAGTCCATAGCCAATGCTACTGAGCCATCACTGCTCCAAAACTTTACTTGACACATATCATTATATTTTGGACAATTCACTCATTATCTTTATAAATTAATAGCCTATGTGTTATTCTGATGTGTAATCTATATTATTGTAAAGTTTCATTCAAATCCATTCAGTAGTATTTTGCGTGAAAGAATAACAAACATCCTACAAATATATATACCTACAAACTTTCGCGTTTATAATATTAGCAAGGAATAAGGACAATAATTTTAAATAAATAAAATGTATCATATATATACCCCGGCTAGAGAGGTGGATGGACGCGGGTTCGAATCCCGCATATGACTATAATTTTTATCGTAAATTTGTAATGTAGATAGATAGATAGAAACACTTTATTTGCATACCTTAAAAGCATTACAATGAAAATTAACACACAAATTATGTATACAAAAGGCGGTCTTATTGCTTAAAGCAATTTCTTCCAGACAACCGAAAAGAAAGGATTGACAAAAATTAGCCAGGTTGGCAGTTTACTACGTAAACATTACTTAAAAATAAAAACAAATTAAATATTCATGAAGCATTATTCAAATAAATACATATCTATATTACTTACACACATTTTAATATAAATACCTTCTTATTTACCTACATACATACACTGATATAAATATTAGGTCCTTACATATTGAAATTGGCGTTTTTCGTACTGGCCACTTTAATCACGAATTTCTCCTCTTTGGTAAGGAATTCCAAATTCAAATTTGTACAGCTATAGACTCATGTATTTGTGCTTCGATGATCGTCATTCATTTGTTTTTTTTCTTCTGTTTTTTTCTGTTTGCGTCACTCATTTTACAAAATGGAAAACCTTAAATATCGCATTATTTACGAGTACGAGTTCCGCCGTGGCACTAGTGCTGCGGAAACAACTCGAAGGGTGAATGATGTGTATGGCGGTCGTGTTGCAAAAGAAAACACAGTTCGTTTTTGGTTCCAACGTTTTCGTTCTGGAAATTTCGACCTGCAGAACAAGCCCCGTGGACGGCCTGAGACTCAAGTTGATAATGAAGAGTTGAAGGCTATTGTGGAAGCGGATCCATCGCAAACCACGTCCGAGTTAGCTGCAGGCTGCAATGTTAGTGATAAAACTGTTTTAATTCACTTGAAGCAAATTGGGAAGATTAAAAAGCTTGAAAGGTGGGTACCTCACGAATTGACTGAAACAAACCGGCAAACGCGCGTCGACTGCTGCGTTACATTACTAAACCGGCACAATAATGAAGGTATTTTAAACCGAATCATTACCTGTGATGAAAAATGGGTTCTTTACGATAATCGGAAGCGCTCAGCGCAATGGTTAGATCCTGGCCAGCCAGCCAAATCCTGCCCCAAGCGAAAATTAACCCCAAAAAAGTTACTTGTAAGCGTTTGGTGGACTAGTGCCGGTATTGTTCATTACAGTTTTTTCAAATCTGGCCAGACTATTACGGCTGATGTCTATTGTCAGGAATTGCAAACCATGATGGAAAAGCTAGCGGCTAAACAACCTAGGCTGGTCAATCGCTCCACGCCACTGCTGCTTCACGACAACGCTAGACCACACACTGCGCTACAGACGGCTACTAAATTAGAAGAGCTTCAATTGGAAAGTCTAAGACATCCTCCGTACTCCCCGGACCTTGCTCCAACAGATTACCATTTTTTTCGAAATTTGGATAACTTCTTGCAAGGGAAAAAATTCAACTCCGATGGGGCAGTCCAAATCGCCTTCAAAGATTTTATTGATTCCCGTCCGACTGGTTTTTTTAGTAAAGGGATCAATGAACTACCTATGAGATGGCAAAAGTGCATAGAAAATAATGGTTCATACTTTGATTAATGAAATATATTATATTAAAAAATATTCGACTTTTTGTTCCTCCCATACAAAACGCCAATTTCATATGTAAGGACCTAATATATACATACATGTATCCAAATACTACTTACACAAATATCATAAGTAATAACCAATGAAATATTTTAGCTTAGAGTGGACATGTAAAATACTTTGTCTCTATTTTTGAAAATGTATAGTGACTGAGATTTTCGAATCGATACTGGCAGACTGTTCCAAAGTCGAACAGCCTGCACTGAGAATGACTTATCATAGAAAGATGTACTATATAATTCGCCAAGCAGGCGTTATTGCAAACATAACAATATTAAAATTCGTGATATATTTCTCGATGTCTAAGTTGAATGTTTTTCTGGTATATTAACAATTATTCCTTTCGTTGCCCTAGACCTTATCAAGTGATTGTTGTAATACCACTTTATAAATAGATAATACGTTTCTTAACAAGGAAATAATCAGGAATCAAGAAATCCGCGTGCGTATTTGCATAAGTTGCTATTTAAATCATGTGTGTTTCGAAGCAGTGATGGCTCAGTGGCATTGGCTATGGACTGCCGAGCAGCAGGTCCCTTGTCTTTGACTCGATTAAATTTTACAGTCTACATTTTTAACAATTGCTTCAGCCCTTCCGTCTTTTCTTGTACCGATCATACATTAGTTGGACAAGGGCAAGATAGGAACCCCCCGAAGGGTTCCCGCCTTGTCGTGGCGGTGGGGCTTAGTAGCCGTGGCTTCGTCACCCACGGTGAAGCGAAGAGGAACCAGGGGCCGTGCTGGCTTGGGCAGTCGGCCGGCCCCAGAGGGGCCGCTCCACTGGGCTTTGCCTCTAAGTCCAGACTGGAGCGGCAACGGGTAGGCTGCGGTGCTGTATGGGCAGCACCGCATCTGAGGCGGGCTGTGGTGTTGTATGGGCGACACCACAGCTGACGGTGAGGGGCCACGGCGGGAGAGGAGTGCCGGTATCACGGTGCGCCGCTCTCCCTACCTTCCGTGGCCACGGCGGGGCCGCCACCGTTGGATGGCGGACGCGGAGGGGCCGCAGGGGAGGAGGAGTGTTGGTATAGCGAGGCGCCGCTCTCCCTATCCTCTGCGGCCGAAGTAGTAGGCGACGGGGCTACTCATCTGACCCGTCGCAGGGGGACCTTGGGCGTCGGAAGCGGGGTCGTCTGACGCCCATTAGCGGGCTTGGTCCCCGGGTGGTAGCGACGTGCCATGTGTTCTGGTGCGTCGTGAGGGGTAGCACCCCAGGAGGGGTCCGGCAACGGACAACCGTGGCGGGTTCGTGGTTGAGTGCTAAAGCGACCCTGCGATCCCGCCGAGAAGCGGTAGAGGTGGAACACCGTGTGTTATTTAGTCGGTAGGGGCACTTGCTGCTGTGGGAGTAGTTGGTGTCGAGCCCGACATATCCCGGCCACCTTCCCCGGGGTGGACGGGAATGCGTAAATGCATTTTTCACACGTTAAAAAAAAAAAAAAAAAAAAAAAAAAAAAAAAAAAAAAAAAAGTGCAAGATAGGAAGTATACGAACATTGTACCGAAGCAGTACCTAAACGCAATTCATTATTGATTCTTGTAAACACTATCCCTTAAATTACATAATAATAATATGCTTATGTTATTGTGACGGAACAAGTTCGAGGGCCACCTCATGTTAAGCGGACTAACTTCTGCCTATAACAGATGCATTTCGTCACAAATCACGAATTACACTGCGCCCGTCACCTTGAGACATAGTTGTTAAGTCTCACTTCTAGGTTAGCCTGAACAACATCTTCAACATCATCATCACTTACCATCAGGTGAGATAGTGGTCAAAGGCTAACCTATAAGACATAAAAAAAAAAATGACCTTGTAATTTCACTGGCTCTCAAGGACTGCTGCCGGAACACACTGTTAGGTGCTTGGCGACTGATTTTCCACTTGAGGGTGGTCGCTAACCAGGCGGGCATTAGCAAAATGCCCTTCCACCATGCGGTGAAGCTCAAGCCCGTGGCGGGATTCGAACCATGGACCTGCTGCGCGGCAGTCCGTAGCCAATGCCACTGAGCCATCACTGCTTCCCTTGTCCCTATAATAATGCGTATTTTACGTTTTAAACTAGTTTTGTTTTATTAACATTTTAATTTATTGAAGGTGATATCAAGAATGCTATTTACCTATAGAGTTTGTCTCGACAGCATTTATGTTGTGTTTCATAATATTCTGATTATCTGAGTGTTTTAAGGGTGAACTGGCCGGCCCGTTCTCCATACAAACGTCGTAGGGTGGTCACTCCCTTATTTGAGGATTTAGGTCCAAAATAAAGCATAATACCGATTGATATCGTCATTATCTAGGCTTGTATAATGCCGAAATTCTAAAAAAATAATTATCTTGAGAATTATGAGCCTCAAAACATTTTCATATAAAATTTTCGAGGCTCATAACTTACAACTTAATTATCTTTTTAAAATTTTGGCATCATACAGGCCTTGATAATGACGATATCAATCGGTATTATGCCTAAAATCTCAAATAAGAGAGTGATCACCCTACGACGTTTGTAAGGAGAAGTGACCGGCTAGTTCAACCTTAAAAGACCGAGGCAAACTTCCTAAATGAATATATTACAAACTGAACCTCTTTGAACAAATTTAAATAAATTAAATTATCACATAAATGCATTAAATTATAAAAGCTGTTACACCGGGCATAAATAAGAAGTTCACGAGTAAGTTCAATATAAATATATATAATATTATTAAAATATTTAGAGAAAACATTAAATTAATATATTAATAAAACACTTAAAAATATATCTAGTGACAATTCCGCCCAATTAATGATCTCGATCGTGCGCTCGTAGTTAAGACCTCCTGAGGATGCTTCATGTAGAAGCGAAACGCATCAAAAATTCTTCCGGTTTGGCTGCGTGGTGTTTGTGACGTCACGTTGCCTTAACAGGTAAATTGGGCGGAATTGTCGCTAGTTTTTTTTTATTTTTTTAAGTGTTTTATTAAAATTATAATTTAATGGTTTCTTAAAACATTTTAAAAATATTTGTTATTAAAGCAAAGTAACGCCTGAAGTCATTATAATTAAATATTTTCTCTAGACTAATGTGATGACTGCGCCGATGGCGAGTGGCGTGAAGTATCGCTTCAGAATCTTAAAGGTCCTTGGTTTGAATCCGTGTCAGGCATCCCCAATAAAGTCGCGTCCATGACTTTCCATATCAAGGGAAATTGCGATACTTTTTAGTGGCAAAATTCCATTTACTCAGCAATCAAAACTCTATAAGGATTTTTTTCCTGAAAGCCCCAAAATGATTCTTTAAACAAGAATTTTAATCAAATATAATATAAAAGCGATATAATTTTATTTTTTAACCGATTTCCAAAGAAGGAGGAGCTTTTCAATTCGAACCGTAGATATACATGTTTCTATGTATGACTACGCATAACTTTTTACAGAGTAGTCCAATTTTAATATACTTTTTATTGGTATTATACCTTCGAGATGGTCCCATATAAATTTCATCAAAATTAGTTTAGTTATTTATAAGTTATAGTCAATTAACTGAAAAATTCGCTTACCTGGATGATTTGATGATATTGGCTGTTGTCAACGATGAACGCTATTTTAAGCGAGTGATTTTTTTATGCCTTATATGTTACCTTTTGACCACTATCTCACCTGATGGTAAGTGATGATGTGGTCGAAGATCTTGTTCAGGTTAACCTAATATTACTGGCCCTCAAGGATAGCCGACGGAACACACCTTTAGGCGCTTGGCGACAGATTTTCTACTTGAGGGTGGAAGCTAGCCAGGTGTGGTGGTGGTCGTTTGATGATTCTATAACACCGACCATCTTTAACCAAAAAAACAAAAAAAGGTCCTTTTTAGGTTATTGTATACGGTTTTATAATAAACTTTCCAAACATATTACAACGCTCAAGAAGGAAAATGCAAGTTGCATGTGAAAAACATATTGATTAAGAAATCCTACTACACAGTTTGTGATTACTTAAACGACAAAAATGCCTGGGCGCCTCTGCCAAGCTATCGCATGTCACCTACATAATTTAAACAAATACTGTAATGTTGTATTATATAGTACGTATAACACATTGTTAAAAGAATTGCCATATTGTAAAATAGTGTTACAAGACGTTTAAAAGAATGGCCCCGAGTTTTTTGCCCGTTCTTCTCGCAGTAGCTCTATACAATTACTTTTGCTGAACGTGGCAGTACAATGTAGAATAATTCAATACTAAAATTCGTAGACGCCTAAATTGAATAAATGATTTTTACTTTGACTTGACTTTGACCACCGACCCCAGTCAATTTGAATAAGAGTAAGAAGAAGGTGATGACTAAGAATCGTTTAAAAATCGTATAAAATATGTAAACGTTAATTGAGCGATTACGCTTGGCCGGTCTGCAGTAGCCTTAACATAACCAAGGTGCGATGCCGTGGATGTCAGAATATTCACTCAGGTTGGATAGGGTAATTTAGTTATAATAACAAATATTTTAAGAAAACATTAAATTAATATTTTAGAAAAATATGTAAAAATAAACCTGTATCAGCCGCATTGTTCACTGATGAACACAGCTTCCTCCAATAAAAATTAAAAATTCAATTTTAGAAAAAAAAAACACTAAAAAATATATATCTAGTGACGATTCCGCCTAATTGGGACCTCTTATCTATAATTCGTTACCTAGTCACATAGTCGATCTTCCTTTCAATAGGTTTTGTAGAGATTGAAAAAAGTGGTTAGTTGAGGAAAGTTTTTATACTGTTGATGATTTTTCAAAGAAAGGTTCGTGTCGCTTCTATGCGTACAGAAATGTGTTGTAGGTTTAAAAAAAATACATTTACTTTTTACCAAATTCTATAATTTATTTTTCAATATTATTGAATACACGTTTTTATTTAATGCATTGTATATGTATTAACAAAATGAATATTGATGTATGTAATCTGATTTTAATATTTGTACCCTAGTTGACTAGTTGACTGTAGAGAGTCAAATTAATTTTATCTTAAGAACTGTTACCTACTTTCAACAAATAAATATTAGAATTTGAATAATTTTACTGGTAAGCCAACGTGCGTATAAACCCCGTATAAGCCCCACGTAGCAAAACCGGAAGAGTTTTCGATGAGTTTCGATTTTACATGAAGCAACCTCAGGGGGTATTGACTGCTCGAGTGCAGGATCGAGAAATTCTCTTCATTTTGGTGCTGATGTGTGTGCCTTCAAGAAGAGAGCAAATTCCTTCCTCAAAGGCCAGCAACGCCTACTCGAGACCTCTGCTGTTGCGGATGTTTGTGGGCAACGATGATCACTTACCACCACGTAAGCTGCCTACTCGTTTGTCTTATAATCCAATAAAATAAAACCTTATACGATATCCAATAACAGGATATCGTGGAAGTGGTCTTAGCGTGACTTGCCTAGGTATTCATAACTGATAAACTTAGTTCAGCAGCAACATCCACTGCAGTCGTGCTTTGGATGAGTGATTGCTACTGCTGAGCACTTCCATGCATCGAAGCTAGCGTTAAGTAATCGGTCGGGGTAGTTGTCTTAGCATGACGATCGTTATAGTTTATAGCAAAGTGGTAGGGCATTCATCGAATACCCTCCTGGATAGTTTTCACCTTCTTACGGGGTGCTCCGGCAGATATCCTTGAGAGCCTATAGGGTTACTGGTTAAGTCGACCTAGATCCATTAAGAGGTTATAGTTCCCATTATTTCTGACTAATTTGACTATGAAACACCCCAGCCTAAACCTAACCGTTTTTGAGATATTGGAATTAGAAGGTTTTTTAAAAAAATATGCCCATTCTTAAGAATTGGCATTTTTTTTGTCTTCTATGGCCTTATTTTTTTTCTAATTCCGATTTTTGAGTACTAGAGAAGTTCGTTTATTATTCTAAATGCAAAAAGTCCAAATATCTGAACCATAGGAATCATAGTAGAAGACTGAAAGTGTAAAAATGAAATAAATTTATAAAAACATTTTTTTCTTTCAGCAAAATTTTTAAAAAAATGTATGGCAGTTATGCTGCTGGTTCAGATATTTGGATTTTTTGCATTTAGAATAATAAATGAACTTCTCTAGTGCTCAAAAATCGGAATTAGAAAAAAAATAAGGCCATAGAAGACAAAAAAAATGCCAATTCTTAAGAAATTGGCATATTTTTTTTAAAAACCTTCTAAGTCCAATATCTCAAAAACGGTTAGGTTTAGGCTGGGGTGTTTCATAGTCAAAGTAGTCAGAAATAATGGGAACTATAACCTCTTAATGGATCTAGGTCGACTTAACCAGAAACCCTGTATATCTAGGTTAGCCAGAATAACATCTTCCACTGCATCATCACGACCATCTGATTGAGATAATGGTCAGGGGCTAGCCCATAAGAAGTAAAAAAAATAACAATAAAAAATTAACCATAAAGCCTATTTCAAACACAAAATACGCATTATTTGGGATTACTCAAATCCTACTCGTCAGATTTTGCTGAAACTTAAATGGGACGACATGGCAAGTACCAGCTTTCGCAAATTAAAAAACAAATGATATGATTTGAATTGTAATCGCGCTTACATTCGATCATACGAATGTTTGATTAAGGGCCTGTTTCAGAATGTTCGAGAAAGTTCCGGTTATACTACCCGGAACATATTTCATAAATAAAACACTATCATTGCGTTTTACAATCATCGATTTACCCTATCCACTGGTTAAAGCTTGAAACGCGCTGCATGTTTTATCATTCAGTTATTTTATGTTCTGGATAGTATAACCGGAACTTACTCGAACACTCTGAAACAGGCCCTAAGCCTTGTATTTTGTTCAGCTTTATTACTTTAACCAAGAAACCACACGCTCTCAGCATGTGTTATTTCAAGGTCACACGGAACAGCTCACGTCTACCTTCATTCAAATTACGTTATCATACAGATTAGGCAATAAAATAATCTAAAATTAGAATCCAACCAGCACACAATGGTCAACAATGTGCCATATCCATGTTTTCTTACATCACAATGCATACAAATAATTACTTTGTAGTACAATAGCGTCGTGATCACTACTCAACGAGGTCATTGTCATCAACACCACATTATTTTAACATCATTCAAACACACTTTAATCTAAAATCAACCTAAACACACTGAGATAAAGCCTCTCTAATATTTCGTGTCTGCATCGCCTATCATTGCAATTAAAATGTTATTACAAACATGTTTCTGCCGTCGTAAAACTGCATTTCCTGAACAATGTTCTTACTAGCTTAATTTTAGCAGCCGTATGGATCTGTTTGTTTTATTTTATGTACTAACTATTGTAACATAAATACATGTTGAGACTCATTCGATCTTGATCTCTATTTTACATAGTCTTAAGTATAATTTTAGAATGAGATATGTTAGTACATATGTTTTTTATTTAAGCTGTTATAAAAGTAGGTAGAAGTTAAACCTAAATTAGAATAATTAGACTTGGTATACAATAGCCATTTTAGAAGCTTCTTGATAGGTCATTTGCATTTTTAAATGTCAGTATTGTGTCATTTGTGATATATACATACACATAGTGTTCCTGACACATTATTTGATACACGCGGTTTTAGCTATAGACTGCGATGCCGCAGATCCATGGTTCGACCCCCCCGCCAGCTTGAGCTTTAATTCTTGGTGGAAGGGCATTTTTTGAATGCCCGCCACTACACAATAGCTACCTCAAGTAGGAAATCTGTCGCCAAGCACTTAACAGTATCTTTTAACGTGCATGATGAAACTTAACAACTGTGTCTATCAGGGTGATGTGCGCAGTCTCAGAGAAATGAATAAGAAAGAGGGAGTCTAATGAAAATCAAAAATGAAGCATCAAATTCGGCCAATTTTATGTAAGACACAACTCACTCACACATACGTATCCAAATTCGGCCAATTTTATCCTCATTCACGATAGACCGTCGCACACTACACTCGGCACACATAACGGAATTAATAAATTTAAAACCGACTTGAGTATTAAAACACACGTAAGTATTAAATATAATGTACTTTCTTTAATATTATACAACGCAATTTAGGTTATAATTTCAAATAAAAATATAAACAAAAGTGTTGCCAGACAGACATTTTAGGTTGTTTCTAAAAGTGTGCAGTTTTTTTTTAATAGTCGGTTCGTGTAGCTGTAACAACAAGCGTTTGTTTATTAGGAAAACTAGGGATTATCTTATCTTATAGTGGAAATAACCAGTAAAGAGTTTTGAAACTAATCATGTTTTAGTTAAATTTAATTTATTATAGTTATAGTGCAATATCTTTGTTATCACTGCAACTATAGTAGTTAGATAGTTCGACCAAGAAATTTGATACTTCTTATAAAAGTTTGCAGGTTAAAACTTTTTACATAATTGTCTCACAGTTGGGCAAAAGCCTACATTTTGATGACTAACGAAGACAATAATCAACCAAGAGCGTGTCAGGACACGCATATAATATGCTCCCGTCGCAGATGCCGTAGATAAATAAAAAACCATTTAACAGTTATAAACCACAATAAAAACAATAATCGTGAAGATTGTGCAATATTATAATAATATTGCGCAATATAAATAATATTATGATATTGTGAAGTATTCTTACGAACAGATTTTGCTGTATATTTATATCTCAAAAACTTTTCTCCCATAAATCCTACAATTTAGTTATTTTTGCTTTCATATGGCAACACTTCTATTGCACACATGTATAAAAGTGTGGCTTCAGTTTGACGTTTTACGAGCCTCCGTCTTTTCTTCTATTTTGTCAGAGTGCGCAGTGAAATGCATCTGTTATAGGCAGAGGATAACGCTCATCATCAAGCGAGGCTCGTGCTTGGTCCATTACAATAAAATAAAAAAACACATGGTTTCAAGGCTGTAAGAGGGCCTTCACTGGCCCAAAGTCGGGTGGAGTTGAACGGCCGAAGAAGGTAGCGAGTACCTAAGTACACCAAAAAAAAAAGTGACACAATATGTAATGTGGTTGTAGGATTCGAACTGGCATCAAGAGTTGGTAGGCCCCCCACCAGGTTGACTGAAAGGGAGGCCGTTGTTCAGCAGTGGTCGTCTTCCGGCTTATGATGATGATGAGGCTTGGAGCATCATCAGTGAAGCGAGTGTCACTCAAGGTTCTTGGTTCAACCCTAGATTTCTTTGCATCCTCAGGTTTCAAACAAGTGATCACGATAAATAACAACTTTGCAGCATTGTTTTCTTTGTAATCATTTGTTCTTGAAAGCCATTTCCAGTTCTAATTAGATAGCTAACATATTCAACCACATCATCAATTACCAACAGGTGATATAGAAGTCAAATGTTAGCCATTAATAAAAAACTACATTCTAATTTGTCTACAACGATTAAAATCAGTACTTATATTCGCCTAATAACATTTTAAATTGCCTACCGCAAGCCCTGTGATTTCGCGCACTTGCCTAACCTACATTTAAACCGCGCCTAAAGTCGTTCAGGTGCCAGATATTTGCAATTCCCTTTCACCAAATATACTTTTATATTAGCAAAAAGATTTTCTTACCAAACATGGTTATTTGATATCGACAATGACCATCTTACAAGCACAGTTTTATTGTTAATTAACTGTTATCAAATATTTGGCTCAGTGGCATTCACTATGGACTGCCCCGCAGCAGGTATTTGGTTCGAATCCCGCCGCGGGCTTGAGCTTCACCACAAGGTGGAAGGGCATTTTGCGATTGCCCACCTAGATAGCGACCACCCTCAAGTAGAAAACCCGTCGCCAAGCACTTAACGGTGTTCCAGCAGCTGTCCTTGAGAGCTAGCAGTCCTAGGTTAAGCCTGTTAACACCTTCGACCACAATATCACTTAAAATACCAAAAAAAAACAAAACTCAAGATTACTAAGCGGCGCCTCCTACGCACACACACCCTTACATGCACACACTCAAACAAACTAACAACAAAGTAGCAGTCTTGAGTTAAACTGAGGGGGCCTTCAAGAAGAGAGCATATTCCATCCTCAAAGGCCGGCAACGCATCCTCGAGACTTCTGGTGTTGAAGATGTTCATGGGCGGCGGTAATCACTTACCACCAGGTGAGCCGCCTGCTCGTTTGCCCTCCTATCCCATAAAAAATAAAAAATAAATAAAAAATAAAACTTAACAAGACATCTTGTATTTTAGGTTAGAAGTTAGAATTCTTGACCTCACATACATATAAGGATAAAATGTAGTACCTAGGTACCTAACATACCTTACCGTGGGTAACTATAGTCTGCCCGAGTCGAGCTTGCGCAACTAACCAACAAATAGATCCTTGAGTACACTGTCTAACGACCGACTAGGGTGACCACATCGAAAGTGTAGCCATATATACTAGCTTGTTATATAACAAATCGATTACGTTATACAGGGTTATTGGAAAAAAGCTAATAACCTCTTAGAGTTGATAATGAACAAATATTTCAAAAATATTTTAAAAAAACATCAATTTAATTATTCAATAAACCACTTAAAAATCTTTAAAATTATATGTATCTAGTGACAATTCCGCCTAATTAGTTAAGCCAACGTGACGTCACAAACGCCACGCAGACAAACCGGAAGAGTATTCGACGCGTTTCGCTTCTAAACGAAGCATGCTTAGGAGGTTTTGACTCTACGAGCGCACGATATCGAGCGCGATCATGCACTCCGATACTAAATCGATACTTTTAAAATATTTGTTTTTATTGTTTAGAGTTTACTTCTTTTAGTAATAGCATTTTTAGTAGCTTTTTTAAGTTTTTGTGACGGAATAAGCACGAGGACCACCTGATAAAAAAAGTTTCTTTTTTTTTATTGCTGATAGTCAGACTTTGACCACAATCTCACCTGATGGTAAGTGGTGATGTGGTCGAAGGTGTTAACAGGCTTAACCTAGAATTACTGGCTCTCAAGGACAACTGCCGGAACAAAGCGTTAGGTGCTTGGTGAGAGATTATCTACTAGCAAAATGCCCTTCCACCACGCGGTGAAGCTCAAGCCCGCGGCGGGATTCGAACCATGGACTTCACAGTCCATAGTCAATACCACTGAGCCATCACTGCTTCAAAAATGTCTTGGGGTAATTTATTATTTTATTTTTCGTCTTAGCTCGGAGGCCGGAAGGGCATTGTCTTATACTACGAGACTCATTTGTCTTTTCTAGTACTGTATGTACTTTATTTATTCGTAGACTGTATGACACTTTTAAGTTCTGTGTCTTGTAGTAATATCACTTAGAAAACTATAGCGAGTTTTGTCTATTATAAATAAATAGGTACCCGACTGGGACCATTGACCTATATATACTAGACGCGACATCTCAAACGAAATTAGTCGACCAGTGCAGATATGCCGGCCCGCATACTTTCCCCCACACGCAGCTGGACACTCGTAGAGATTACACGTGCTTTACGTTCGAATATTGTTTATTCAAAATACACAATTGATAATACACAATTTTCGAACGTAAAGCGCGTGTAATCTCTACGAGTGTCCAGCTGCGTGTGGGAGAAAGTATGCCGGCCGGCATATCTGCACTGGTCGACGAATTTCGTTTGAGATGTCGCGTCTAGTATATATAGGTCAATGCCAGTGACCGGTAAATATAACGCGAGTCCCAGCCGGGTACCTATTTATTTATAACTTGTAGTAATAGACAATGCCTACTCCGAGCAAAGAGCGCCCGCCATGGCAACTCTAGATCGCGTTGTGCTTCCCTTGAATAGAGTTTTGAATATTTACATCGAGCAAAGTTATAAAATATATGAAATAATACATTGCAGGCAAAAGTAACTTTTAACATCAGTAGGTCGTGCTTATTCCGTAACAAAACAAAAAATATGAAAAAAATAAAACGTTTTTTCGAAGCGCTCGGAGCGAAGTTTGCTTAGCCGTTCTTCAGATCAGCCGATCAGCTTTTTTTTTTTTTTTTTTTTTTTTATTCGTTATAGGTTCGCGTTTGACCACACCCTGCCTGATGTTAAGCATTGATGTGGTCTAGGATGGAGCACGCTTACCTAGAAGAAACCTATTTACTCTCGATTTGAAGACACCCATATTGTATTCATCGGGAAAGACTGACCACGGTAAGGAGTTCCACTCTTTCGCAGTACGCACGAGAAAAGTGGAAGCGAAGCGCTTCGTACGAGTCTTCGGAGTATCAACCATGTACGGATGGCGCCTCCCCGTTTGTCTGGACGTCCGATGGAAAAAGGGTGAGGGCGGAACCAAGTCGTGCAGTTCTTGTGCACATTCACCGAAATGAATCCGGTAAAAGACCGATAGACAAGCGACTTTACGGCGGTGCTCAAGGCTTTGCAGCCGAGACTCCTTCAGAAAGTCGCTGCCTATTAACCTCCTGGCGCGTCTCTCAATCGACTCCAGTGCCTCAAGTTGGTATTTGGCAGAGCCGTCCCAGAGGTGAGAGCAGTACTCAACACAGGACCTTACTTGCGCTTTGTACAAAGTTAGCATCTGTTCCGGTGTGAAGTACCGTCTCACCTTTGAGAGGATACCAAGTTTCTTGGCGGCTAACTGAGCCTTTGACTCGATATACGAGCCAAAGTTTAGAGTCGATGATAGAGTGACACCGAGGAGGTCTAGGTGGTCTGTGACGGGCACAGATACATCTCGGAAAGTTGGAGACATATGAAATGGTCTCCTTTTAGCGGAGAACAAACACGCCTGGGTCTTATTGGCATTGAACTTAACCAGGTTGGCATCGCCCCAGTCAGAGACTGCCTTAAGGGATAAGTTCAAGCGTTCGACCATAGCTTCTCTGAGTCTCTGGATTTCTGGCTCCCTGGTTCGTGCGGTAGATGTATAGCTCTCTACAACCGTGCTGTCGTCTGCATACCCAAAGGTACCGGGCTTTAACAGATCGTTGATATGCAGCAGGAAGAGCGTCGCAGAGAGCACTGACCCCTGGGGAACACCGGCATTGATACCCATTTGATCTGACGAGCAGCCATCAACGACTACTCGTAATGATCGATCCCTCAGGAAGTCCGATATCCACGCACAAAAACCAGTAGGCAGGCCGTATGCAGGAAGCTTGCTAATAAGGGCGTCATGCCAGACCCTGTCAAAGGCCTTAGAGATGTCAAGGGAGACGGCAAGCGCTTCCCCTTGTTTCTCAATGGCTTCACTCCAGATATACGTGGCATACGCTAGAAGATCCCCAGTGGACCGATTTCGGCGGAACCCGTATTGATGGTCACTGAGGAGATCATTCACTTCTAGGTATGCCAGGAGCCGGCAGTTGAGAACACGCTCCATACTCTTACAGAGTATAGACGTGATAGAAATGGGTCTATAGTTAGCAGGGTCGGCATGACTACCTTTTTTAGGCACGGGTTGCACGTTAGCAAGCTTCCATGATTTGGGCACTTTACCAGTCTCAAGAGACAGCCGAAAAAGGCGTGTTAGTACAGGAGACAACTCAGGCGCACAAGTTTTTAATACTATTGCAGGTATACCATCAGGACCACTGGCTTTATTCACGTCCAGATTGCATAGTGTCTTACGAACATCCTTTTGGCGAATATGTATGTCATTCATGACAATTTCGCTTCGAGGTAGAATTGGAGGAGTCGCAGTACCAGAATCAAGACGTGAAGACTCCGCAAACAGAGAAGCAACCAGTTTTCTTTCTTTTTTCTTTCTTTCTTTCTTTCTTTACTACCCGTAGGGTATGAAGCAAGCTTGTTCCCTATTCGGCCAATGTGGTCAAAACGAGCCTTCTGTAAGACCTTTTTGCTGGCTTTGGCAGCCTTGTTAAAAGCTCTCTTCTTTAAGTGAATATCCTTTGCCTTGTGCTTACGAGCATCAACCCAGGCTAAGTATGCTTGATGTTTTAGCGCCTCAGCGCGTCCACATTCAGGACTGAACCATGGGCGAGCTTTGCCGGACAGTGTTACGTCAGAGAATGGAATGAAGTATTCCATTGCTAAACGCAACACATCTGTCACGGCGTTTGCACAGGCGGTAGTATCACCAGAAGAGAAGCATACAGGCTGCCACGGATAAGATGCGAAGAAAGACCGCATCTCATCCCAATCTGCTGATTTGTATCGCCACATCCGCCGGGTGCCTCGAGGGCTGGAATCGGGCGGAGAGTAGACGGATACAGATTTCACCAGACAATGGTCGGACTTACCTAACGGTGGACAAATTGACACCGAGTAACGGTCTGGATCAGTTGTCAGCAGAAGGTCCAGGCAATAGGCTGTGTGAGACTCAACATCAGGTACCCTCGTGGCTCCTTGGACCAGCTGGGTGAGATTTAACGCTAAAGCAAGCTTTCGCGTCTCTCTACCTGCATGGTTGGTGTCCTGGTATGGGTATAGCCAATCCTGGTGATGGCCATTAAAATCCCCCAGAAACACCAATTGGGCAGTAGGGTACCTCTGTTGAGCTGCGTCCGCCACCTCACTGAGGTATTCGGTGAGCCTGGTCGTCCCCTGATCTCCACTATGAGAGCGGTAAACACAAGCGTAGAGAATCTTCTCAACACCTGTGTCCACCAGCGCCCAAAGCACAGAGAACATGGGGTCTTCAAATTTTCGGAGACGCCGAATGCAGATGTCATCCCGGGCATATACACATACGCCCGCGTGTGATTTAAAGTTGTGCTCCAGGGTGTACCCTGGGTAAGTAAGGTACGACACGTCGGATGGACAACCAATCTGCGTCTCCGTGAGAAACAAAAGGTGAGGTTTATCTGTCTCCAGGTGGTAATGGACAGGAACGAGATTAGAGTGCAAGCCTCTTATATTGCAGAGGTGCACTTTCAGTGAGAGGGAGTGCAGCCGCTGTCTAAACTTTCTCATATTTTTGTTTCTGTGCATGGTGAGTTTGGGAGTAAAAAGGTTGAAAGTCGGCAGTAGAACGAGGCATCACGCCCAGTAGATCCTGCAAAACATAACGAAACTGCACACATCGACGGGGGACTAGTCTGGAGACTGCGGGGACGCCCGAGCCCCCCCAGAAATGTCCATCGCGTCCTCTCTCCCGGTTGCCGACCGGCGTGATGGCGCATCTCTGGGATTTTTCACAGTTGGCGGGACAGCCTTTCATGAGTGGCTAAGTCACAATTGGGTCCCCTACTGACTGCGGTCGGCCAGCGGTGCACCGTGCCTCGGATCCCGCTACCCTCCGCGACTAGTCGCCCAATGCGGCCGAACGTTGTGCTTCTTATTCAGGCTACTTAGGATGCTACTGTTCTGACCCGACTTTCATACGGCGTCACTGGACAACACGCCGGAACACGACTAGGTCGTTTGGCGGCGTGACTTTGTCCAGTGGGTGGTCACTAGCCTCGGCCGAAGCCTACCACCAGTATATCATCTGTTTAGCACCACCCGGGGACCACGTGTAGGGATTCGCTCTAGGGTACTCTCCTACGGACGCGGATGACTCAGTCCCCAATCAGCTAAGTTAAGCAACGTCCACGTGACATTACTACCGAGCGCTTCCGTGCTTCGGAGGCCACGTTAAGCCGTCGGTCCGGTTATTGTCTCAAGATGGCAGTCTCAAGACGTAACAGCATAGTGGTTGGGCATTTTAAGATTGCCCACCTGGGTAGCAACCACCCTCAAGTAGAAAATCTGTCGCCAAGCACCAAACGGTGTTCCGGCAGCTGTCCTTGAGAGCCAGTAATTCTAGGTTAAGCCTGTTAACACCGTCGACTACATTGTCACTTACCATCAGGTGAGATTGTGGTCAAAGGCTAACATATCAGGCATAAAAAACCTTCTTCTAATTAAAAACGTAAGTTAGGACTGACAAAAGTCAAATTTTTCCAATAACCCTGTATTCGTGTCGATAATATACAAATTATCTAAATTATTAAATCATAAATCATTTATTCACTTGCGAGAATAGGTAAACAACAGTTTATAACATAGGTTACTTTAGTTCCTCTATCTCCGCTATATAAGCATGCAAGGGTTACATGTTTTACGCATGGGAAATATTGTTATCAGGTAATATTATTTAAAAAATCAATATAAAAATATCACACTTATAAAATAATACCCTTACTGATGTCATAACTCAAAAAATCAATGAAAAAATGTCGCTCTTACAAAATAATACACATATAACATAACTTAATACAAAATGTCACACTTATAGAATAATACACTAATGTTATAAATTCAATAAAATTATTTTATATTTTTATCAGAAATTCATTGACATAATATAGTATACATATAGTATAATACGATTTTTCTATCAAAATTTGTTAAGAGCACATTTGAAAGTCCTAATCTCATTTTCAGCACGTATACATTTTTAATTATTAGTTAATTAATTATTTAAATAATAACGTAGTTTCGTCATAATTCAAATACTAACTCAAACTCGTTTTGTATGGAATTCTTATTTAAATTTTTGAGATAAAATATATAATAAAACGGAAATCTGGAAAACCAGAAGTATTTAAAATTTCAACTAGTTTGATTCCTTGGTATTTAAAATATGACGAAACTACCGTTCATGGAAAGAACTATGAAGTCACCACTCTTTAAATTCTTTAATCTATGGTACTTTTTATTCTGTACACGCTAAAATACAAATTCGTACAACGCTTGACAATGAAATTATGGTAGTATTTATTCTGTTCGAACTAAAATCTAAATTCCCATAAAACTTGCCAGAAAAATATGGTAGCTTTTATATTGTTCATTTTAAATTCTTGAAGGTCCTTAAAATGGCTTTTGTGTACAATTGTGGTATGTTTTACGCAAAATAAGTTATCTTGTAACTTAGTGCTCTCTAAACTGATACAAAATTATCTAGAATTGAATAGAATAATCCTATTTTTAGAATATATTACACGTATCTGGATTTTAGTGTGAACAGAATAAGAATTACCATAGTGTAGATAATTTATATTTAGATAATTGGTGTAAAATCAACACCATCTTGGTCCAGTTCTTAGCCTTACCAACCACATCTTCTGCAATCAAAACTTAAAACGTTTGGTGTTTGGATGACGGAACCTTAGGAGGCGATGCGAACAGTGTTGCATGACAGGCGAGTATTTTTATTTTGAAGCAGTGATGGCTCAGTGGCATTGGCTATGGACTGCCGCGCAGCAGGTCCATGGTTCGAATCCCGCCCAGAGCTTGAGCTTCACTGCATGGTGGAAGGGCATTTTGCGAATGCCCGCCTGGCTAGCGACCACCCTCAAGTAGAAAGTCTGTCGCCAAGCACCTAACGGTGTGTTCCGGCAGCAGTCCTTGAGAGCCAGTGTAATTACAGGCACAATGAGACTTAACAACTATGTCTCAATGTGACGGGCGCAGTGCAATTCGTGACTTGTGATGAATTGCAACTGTTATAGGCAGAGGTTAGTTCACTTAACATTAGGTGGGTTGTTCCGTCACAATAAAAAAAAAAAAAAAACTTACTGACAAAATAAATAATCTGCTTTCCCGAAATAACTATAAAACCAATGTTATTTGGGATGATGTAAGGAGTTTAACAATACCCCACACATCTAAACCTTAAATATTCAAGTAAATTTCAGAAAATCATTTGGCTATTATATAAATATATCTTGTGACAATTCTACCTAATTTTCCTGCTAAGCTGAAGTAACGCCATAAGCACCGCAGCCGTACCGGATGAACTTTCGACACTTTTTGCTACTTTAAGAATCATCATAAGGAGGTCTTGACTCTTTAAGCGCCCCGATCAAGAAAAAGACATTACTAGCTCCGAACCAGTCGAATAAGGAACAGAAACTAATCCTCCTTATTTCAAAAGGTCTTATATCCCCACACTGAGAAAAACGACTTAGAGGCTTAAATCAAATTTGAACTTTTACCGTTGAATTGTAACTACGTAAGATGAATTCACAACTCTTAAGATGATTTTCACCAATCAATAAAAATGTACCATGTTTTATACTAAACACAACCGGCAAAAACTCCTTCTGTAAAGTATTTTCAGAATTGAACTTGTTATACGATAATAATTGCAGTATTTACCATAAAATATACCTTACTTTTACGGCGGTTTATAAACAGTGGTTATTACTATAACGTACGACTTAATCAGCCTCATCGAAAAGTCAATATTTAAGAAAGACCACAAAATACACCTTAAATGAAGATGAAAAGGAACATTCGCCTTCACTGACCTCGTTTAACGCCTTCTAGTTGGAAGGCGTTTTTGTACGTCTTTACGTTTGGTCGGTTTTTTGCCTCCATACCATATAAATTGGCCGTCATTAGGGCGCTTTTGACTTTAGATTTTTCTCAGTGCATTAAGTTTCATGAAACATGTAGTTTTTTATGCTATGGTGATAAAACAAAGTCCTCAGTACAGATACTGAGGACTTTTGTGTATCGGAAATCTGACATTAAGGGGTATCCTCTGCCTTTAAAAGAAGCAGTTCATCACAAGTGGCAAAGTCATAAAGTTGTTAAGTCATATTTACCTGTAATTTCATAGGCAGTCTTTAAACCGAGATACAGCAATGTAAACAAACCTTGGCGTTAAAAATAAGTCATGATAGCAAATCTAGATTATGCTATCAAATAGTATAGTCTGAAGCAATTATGTCCGAGCGGTAATAGCTATGGACTGCCGTGCCGCAGTACCCTGGTTCGACCCCCACCGCCGGCTTGAGCTTCACTGCATGGTGAAGGGGCATTTTGCGTTTGCCCGCCTTGCTAGCTGGCCACGCTTAAATAGAAAATCTGTCAAGCATCTAACGGTGTGTTCCGGCAGCAGTCCTTGAGAGCCAGTGAAATTACAAGCACAAGAGACTTAACAACTATGTCTCAAAGTGACGGGAACAGTGCATTTCGTGTTGACGAAATGCATCTGTTATAGGCAGAGGTTAGTCCACTTAACATTAGGTGGGCCTCGGGATTGTTCCGTCATAATAATACAAAAAAAAAAAAAAACCCGACATAATAGCAACCTTTTTTTTTTTTTTTTTTTTTTTTGAGGGGGGGAAATGCCTTCGCACTGCCCCTCCACCACGGGGGTGGTGGAAGGGGATGTGTGGGACTTGCACCCACTAAAACCCCCCCGTGAGCAGTCCTCCGCCAAGGTGGGGCAAGATAGGGTCGCGTTAGCATTCGCCATCTTGCCCCGGCGGTAGGCCCGAACTCAGTCGGGCCTCTGCGCCTGTGGAGGGGTGGCCTTGCTCACCAAGGCCACCCCCCAAACGTGTGGGGCCGTGAAAGCTGGTGGAGAATCCCCCGACTTTCCACCAGTAGCCCCACTACGGAGAAGGGAGGAGGCGGGCAAACTGCCGCCTCCTCGTCCCCGTTCGTCTGCGCCGGAGCGGGGCAGCATGGACATCGTCCTCCCTGACCCGCTCCGCGGCCTCCTTCTGCGCCATTACCGCTTCGCAGAAGGAGACCACCGCCCGCCACGATCTCTCTCCCCCGAGCATGGCGTTAACAACGCTCGGCAGAGAGAGATCCCCTCCTATGAGGGCTGAAAGAGTGTGCCGCTGCGGGCCCCATGCGGCACACACCTCCAGCATATGGAGCGCCGTATCCTCCGGCGCCCCACACTCGTGGCAGGCTGGGGTCGCCTCCCGTCTTGCGATCTGGTGCAGGTACTTTCCGAAACAACCGTGTCCAGAAAGCACCTGCACCAATCGGAAGGTCAGCGACCCGAACGGCCGCTTTACCCACCTCCAAAGGACCGGGCGGATCGCCTCCACCGTCCACTGCCCAGGGCCCGGTGGAGCCAGGTCCTCCGTCCACCGCCGCAACAGTGCAGCCCCCGTCTGCCGCCGCATGCGTGCGACCTCCTCCCACACTGGGGGCTCTCCACGGGATCTCCTCGCCGCCACGAAGTGGTAAACTTCGGCGAGGATCTCCGCTTGGAGCTCCCATGGGGGATCACCGGCCAACACGCAGGCTGCCGTCCAGGACACCGTCCGGTATCCGCGTATCGCCCTCGTCGCTACAACCCGCTGCGGACGTCGCAGCAGGGTCTTGTTGTCGCGGTTGAGGGCGTCCACCCAGACAGGTGCCCCGTACAGGGCCATACTCCGGATCACTCCGGAGTATAGACGGCGGCAATTGGCATTAGGGCCACCAACGTTGGGCAGCAGCCTCCCCAGGGCGGCCGCAGCTCCCACTACTTTTGGAGCCAACTGGGCAAAGTGGGCCCCAAAAGCCCACCTCCCATCCAGGATGAGACCCAGATACTTCATCTGGGTCCCAACCGGGACCAGAACCCCCTCCAGTGATACCCGCGTTCCTGGAGGGGGTCCACCCCGAGGCCCATGGAACAAAAGGGCCTCGGTTTTGGACAGGGCTACCTCTAATCCCAGGGCACGTATGCGGCTGACCACGAAAGTTGTACCCACCGTGGCCAACCGCACCGCCTCCCTAAGGTCCCTCCCCTTGGCTACGACTAGGGTGTCATCCGCGTAGCACGCAACCCGCATACTTGCGGGAAGCGTGCCACGAAGCACCCAGTCGTAACCTATGTTCCACAGGAGTGGCCCCAGCACCGACCCCTGTGGAACCCCGCAGGTGACGCGACGACGCCTTAGACCGTCGCGTCCCTCCACCAGGACCTCACGGTCCTGGAGGTAGTCAGCTAACAGCCTTCGCAGATACAGGGGCACTCCATGGTACCGGAGCGCCTCCTGTATTGTTCCGTGCGGAAGGCTGTTGAAGGCGTTGGCGATGTCCAGTGAGACAGCCAAAGCCTTTTCCCCACCGCTGACTACATCCTGCGTCCACCCCTTGAGCCAGAGCAGGGCGTCTATTGTTGATCGCCCCGCTCTGAATCCGTACTGGGCCTCTGACAGCTGAGGCCCAGTCCCATCCAGGTGCCGGATGACACGGGAGGCTATTACTCTCTCTAACAGCTTACCCGTGTCATCCAGCAATACGATTGGCCTGTATGCTGACGGCGAGTCGATGGGTCGACCCTCCTTCCGCAACAGGCACAATCGGCCGTCCTTCCACAGCTTCGGGAACCGTCCCGAGGTGAGGCAGGCGTCGAAGAGTTCCCGAAGCCGATCACTCATGACCCTGAGGGCGATCCGAAGGACGCGCCCCGGGATCCCATCCGGTCCTGGCGCCGTCTTCTTTCCCCGTAGGCGGCCCAATGCAACCTCCATCTCCACCTCTGACACAGGTGGGATGGAAGCTGGGCTCAATACCTCGGATTGAGCCCAGCTTCGCGCCATTGTCGGAGGGGTATGGATGGCGCCGCTGTCAGGGAAGAGCCCATCCAACACCCTGCCTAGGAGCTCTGGTTCTAGGGACCCCACAACCGGGGGCGTCTGGCCCCGGAACATTTTCCGAGCGGCCATATAAGGACGCCCCCAAGGATCCCTGTCCAAGCTCTTCAGGCCCTCTCCCCAGGCCTGGGACTTGGATCGACCGATGGCCAGCTGCAGCGCCCGCTTTGCTTCGCGGTATACGCTATATAGCTGGCGCTCTGCCTCCAGCTCCTCGGCCGACAATTGGTCATCTGTTCGGCCGTTGCGCCGCCTCCTACATCGGGCGTAGGGACGGCGCGCCTCCGTGCAAGCGGTTCGAAGACCTGCGATCTCCAACGACCACCAATACACCTGGTGGCGTGCGGGACGGGGCTGGGACCTTGGCATGGCCGCGTCGCATATTGCCGTCACCGTCCCTCGAAAGTGATCTGCAGCAATATCCACTTCCGGGTGCGTGGGGGTGGCAAGCCACGACTGGACGATGGCGGCCTCCTCCGCCAGTTCAACATCGAGGCGACCGATCGTCCAGCGCGGGAAATGCACCCGCCTCGCTTGTCGATTTCCCCTCTGGTTGTGGGAGGTGGAGATCTCGAACCGTATGTATTTATGATCCGAGAGAGTCTCCACCTCCGACACCACCCTCCAGGCCCGGGCACGTGCTGCGACAGGCGGGGTGGCAAATGAAAGGTCCACGACGGACCCCCCATTGTGTGGACCGACCCTCTGTTTAGCAGGGTCAGTCCTGTGGCAACCGCCCACTCCCTGACAATCTCACCACGAGAGTCAGTGGAAGGGTTGCCCCAGTCCTGGGCCTTCGCATTGAGGTCCCCGAGGAGGAGGACCGGCCGTGGCGCCAACCTGCCCACCACCGCAGCTAGGAGGTCCATAAAGACCTCCAGCTCCGCAGCGGTTTTATTGGGGGAGAAGTATACGCCGACGAACGTATACTCCCCCCATTTAGCCACCGACATAATAGCAACCTAACTTAACCTTGTTTATACGCGTAAAACCATATTTTTATTTCCGTTAATAATAGAAAGAAATCAAAGTAATAAACAAAGAAAAACAATATACACTTAGATTTGCCGACACATATTTATTGATAAACGATTTGCTTGTGGTTAACCGTCGGGCATCATAAAATATAAACATATAATAATATACAAATATATACACTTTTTTACATAAAACATAATCTTTATTGGTGTTGTTCTTGTTCATACATCAACTGTCGTAAACAGTAATAAGTCATCTGCATTAGCTCTTTTTCCAGCTCTTTTTCAGTAGTGTCGATACCAATTTTGAAGCGCTCGTAGCGAAGTTTACTTAGCTGTTCTTAACCTCATCAGATCAGCAAAGTTAAGCAACGTCCGCCGCGATCATGAGTTAGATGGGTGACCGCTAATGACATTACTACTGAGCGCTTCCGTGCTTCGGAGGGCACGTTAAGCCGTCGCTCCCGGTTGTTGTCTAAGGATGTCAGTCGTTATAGCATGGTGGTAGGGTATTTTGCGAATGCCCGCCTGGCTAGCTTCCACCCTCAAGTAGAAAATCTGTCGCCAAGAACCTAACGGTGTGTTCCGGCACCTGTTCTTGAGAGCCAGTACTTCTAGGTTAGCCTGAACAATATCTTCGACCACATCATCACTTACCATCAGGTGAGATAGTGGCCAAAGGCTTACCTATCAGGCATAAAAAAAAAGTATAGTTAATGTTACTCTTTCCACTCTGTTCATTTCAAAGAGTGATAATGTAACCTACGCTCGAAAAAACTAACAAAAATAGTGAAATTAAAGTGAATGACTTCAACACATGTAATCATGGTTGCCAACATTTAATTTAATTTTACTTATTTTTTTATTCCAAAGCAACAACAATATTGATAAAATAGCGGTGCCAGGTAAAGATTAGCAAAGACAAATAAAAAGTCTTTCTCAAGGTGGCTACAAGTGATAAATAACCTTAATGTTGTCTTAGGTTTTCGCGATTATTACACATACTAATTAAACAACTTTAAATGTTCACGATCCCTGCAAAGTGTTTGAAACGTCGGGACAAATCTAATGATAAATATACGCGATTTAAACCGTTTAAAGTTGATTAATTACTAAAAGATAAATAACCATACTTGAAGAGTTTTTTTAGCAAATTATATCTAGTTTGTAGCAGTAAGAAAATTATATGTTCATTTTGATCATATTTTCTAGGGCCAACTTAATCCCAAAAACATTTCCTTAAAATTTTCTCTATAAAATAAAATTGAAAAGTGACTCAAAATATCGTTAATAACGTAAATATCTTAATTATCCATGTATAAGCATAAAAATATAACAATAAAATTACAAATCCTTACTAAGAAGGTTGTGTATAAATTACAGGCATAGAACTATGTCTCAAAGTGACGGGCGCAGTGCAATTCGTCACTTGTGATGAAATGCATTTGTTATTGGCAGAGACACCAGGTGAGCCTCGAACTTGTACAGTCATCGAAACATAAAAAAAATAAAAAAAGGTTGCAATTTAATTTACTAGCTTTGTTTGCATAGTTCAAGCCATAATTTGTTAGAAAATGGTAATTGGGTGTTGAAAATTACTGAAAAGTCTTTGAAAATAATTTATTTACATACCTATTTGTAATAATAACTAGTTTTGTGTTATTAAGCTCTCTTTCGTTTTTCACCCTAACTGATGGTGATTTTACCATCGCTGACTCTCTTTCACTACTTCGCGGTCCGATACTGATAGAATTTCAGTATCTGACAGCGTCTTATGTAGCTTATTTTGTGCAAATTTTAAATAAAATTCTTTTCAATAAAATTCCTGAAAATAATTAAATTTCTCGTTGAAGGAAAATTCAAGCTGCATAAAAAGAACTGGTTTTAAAATCGGTGATTATTTAGACGACAAAATGTTTGGAACATTCATCCTCTGCCAAACCACTGCTAATCACTTTTGCAAACATTGCAAAAGTGATTAGCAGTGGTTTGGCAGAGTTGATTAGCAAAAAGGGAGTAATCACCCTACGACTTTTATATGGAGAACTGACCGGCCAGTTCACCCTTAAAGTCACCACTCTTCTGTCTATATTCTGTATATATCTGTATTGAGTCCTTCACCATGACAACGCCTACACCATACCATTGTCTATCTTCATTATGATTATCTTCATTTTGAAATACGAACGCCATCATGGGTATCGTTCTCAAAAGAAAACAATAATTTCCATTGCCAACCACCGCTGTTGTTGTGTTGTTGCACTCATAAAGTTATGTGTATAGTACCACCAACTTAACTGTGCAGTTTCCGAGGGCGCTACTGGTCAAGGAAATCAACTACAAACTGTTACAATTTGAATGAATGTTGTAGTTCTTTTTTTTGCCGCCTGAACAGATAAGTTGGTGGGACTGTACCCTACTGACAGATAAGAATGTGTTTGTATATATGAATATGTATTTATTGATTGTATTTTTGTTTTTTTACTGGATATGTATTCTATTATTATATGTTGTGTCAGTTTTATTATTATGTCTAGTGTTGTAGCATTTATTCAGTTATCTTAGAAATAGGTTATATTTATTTACTTGATAAAATGTTATATCTCCTGCCTAGAGTTCTTATAAAAAAATACTTATTGTTATTTGTATGTCCTTTCGCCTTTCGGGTCGCAGCTGGAAACCAGCGCTGATTGGTTACCCAATTGGCTACAGCTCTTTTTTCTGGGGGGGATTGGGATTCAGCTAAGCACAATGCTGAGCTGAATCCCTTTCTATGAATTCAATTCAATACCATTTCTATAAACGATTTATGTATTAAATTCAGTAAATGTTATTTTGTACTGCGTACATATTTATATTTAAAATTTAATTATGTGTTATGTTGAATAAATATTTTCATTTCATTTCCATGTTTTAAAACAATAAATTCCCTGTTTAGTCACAAAGAAAATTAGTTCCCCCTAGCCAAACGTATGGTCACCCTACAGTCCGCTAGCCTAGATATTTCGCATACAGTTTACTTTTCAAGGCGTTTCCAATTCATTGACTAATTAATCATCAGGTCATGAATGAATAATTATAATTATGGACCTATAAATTCAATTAAACTTTTTCGACTCATTATGTACTTGGCAAAAGCAATTTAAGATTTAGGTCTAGGTTAATCTAGCCTAGGTACAGAATTAGTAGTTAATTTTCTGATTATAGAACTATATCAGTACATATTACACATTATACCTAAGGCGTATAATGTGTAGTACATATTTGCGCGCAGAACGAAAAACAATATCAGTTGTGAAATTATTAATTACTTAAATATTATAAATTAAACCGGCAAAAACAGTCACGTTGAGGATCGAATACGTCTCGCGGGTTTCGAGCATATCAGATGCTCATCATCAGGGCGAGTGCGCAGCTGCGTCTGCGAGCCCGCCGAGAGCTCGCAGACGCAGCTGCGCACTCGCCCTGATGAAATCCTCAACGTGAGTGTTTTTTCCGGTTTAATTTATAAAATTTAAATATGTGTGAAACTCACGAGAATTTCAATTCAAAAATTAATATATACAGCAAGTTCTTGCATCTAGCTATCGTCACAGAATAAAATAACGTTTCCATAGTCTGTTCCCTATAAAACAATGGCATGTAGCATATCAGCTATAAAAGGTATTTTTTTTTTTTTTTTTTAGCCTTATAGGTTAGCCTTTGACCACTATCTCACCTGATGGTAAGTGATGATGTGGTCGAAGATGTTGTTCAGGTTAACCTAGAAGTACTGGCTCTCAAGGACAGCTGCCGGAACACACCGTTAGGTGCTTGGCGACAGATTTTCTACTTGAGGGTGGTAGCTAGCCAGGCGGGCATTCGCAAAATGCCCTACCACCATGCTGTAACGACTGCCATCCTAAGACGACAACCGGGACCGACGGCTTAACGTGCCCTCCAAAGCACGGAAACGCTCAGTAGTAATGTCACTAGCGGTCACCCATCCAACACATGACCGCGGGCGACGTTGCTTAACTTTGCTGATCGGTTGAGAACAGCTAAGTAAACTTCGCTACGAGCGCTTCAAATATTTCAAATATAATAATATTCTTCAAATATGTATGGTAATCGGCAGCCATTAGCTACAAATGACCAACCGAATGTGTACTTACATGTTAAATTGCAACATACGGCGGCACGGCCTTGCTGAGGTCGACGCAGCCATCTGTCAGATATATTCATTTCATGTCAGTGCGTTAACATGTAGTGATATGTGATAAGTAAACGAGTTCAAGGCGTGTCAAGTGTAAGATTAACGTTACAATTTCATTTTTTTTTTGTGCCTTATAGGTTAGCCTTTGACCACTATCTCACCTGATGGTAAGTGATGATGTGGTCAAAGATGATGTTCAGGCTGACCTGGCTGACTGTACTGGCTCTCAACGACAGCTGCCGGACCACACCGTTAGGTGCTTGGCGACAGATTTTCTACTTGAGGGTGGTAGCTAGCCAGGCGGGCATTCGCAAAATGCCCTACCACCATGCATTCTTAACGTGAACCTTATATAACGACCATATCATAACTCACCATAAGGTGGGATAGAGGTGAAAGGGTAGCCTATTAGGTATTATATAGAAAACTGTATCTTTTGTACTCTTCTTGAGTTAGAAAATAGTTGATATATATAATGAATAGATTCAGGCGTTACTTTGCGGGAATCCATATTTAATCATAACAAATATTTTTTAAATATTTTAAGAAAACATCTTAATATATTAATAAAACACTTAAAAAATATAAAAATATATCTAGTGACAATTCCGCCTAATTTTCCCGTTAAGCCGACGTGACGTCACAAACGCCACGCAGCCAAATCGGAAGAATTTTCGACGGTCTCGAGTCTACGGGCGCACGATCGAGAAAGATTTTAAAAATCTTTCAGAAAAATCGTAACGTCTTTGATGTTTTCTTAAAATATTTTAAAAATATTTGTTATTATTAAATAGTGGTGTTATTATAAATGTCTTTAAAAGTTTTGAGTCCCGCCGAAGATGTCAGAAAATTGTATAATAATATCTGCCTGAAAGCCTTCGATTTGATGATGATGAATGTGGAGTCAGGAAGATGTACGCGATATTGAGCTTAAGAGTTTTAATGTGCATTGTAGGTACCTTCTTCAACCAGTCATCACATATCTTTCAGTGCTAGAAGTCCTATTTTATTATAAAAAAATATTATTATTTCTGCATTTAAGAGGAATCCAGCTAGCCAATTACGTAATTTGTTACTTACAAAATCTGAATGAAGTCGTAGAAAAATTACGATTTCGCGATTACATTTTTCACTAACTAAAGCTGTTATTAACTAATGTAAGTTATTAACTTCAGTTAATATCACATTTAGTTTGTCATAAACTTAATTAAGTTAACGCAAAACCACAATTTCACTAAGATTTCAATCAGATTTTGTTACTTAAAAATTACACAATTGACCAGCAGGAAGAGAGAGGCCTGCAAAACCGGCATTAAATGACTGTATTATCAATCATTTTAATTTAGCTAAAATCCATAATACAAGTCGATAAATGTCACAA
Source organism: Plagodis pulveraria (assembly GCA_963890685.1). NCBI lineage: Eukaryota > Metazoa > Arthropoda > Insecta > Lepidoptera > Geometridae > Plagodis > Plagodis pulveraria. The sequence goes on from OY982977.1 coordinate 4,325,903, forward strand.
AAAATAAGATAATATATACTAAATTAAGTAAACTAATTAAGGTTTTTCGCCCATCATAATACCCATCCACTTATTCTGTAATGGGCAGTCAGACCTGGCCGTAATCATTTGCAGAATGCTGTTGCGACTGCATCCGTTTAGGTATCTAAAATTATGATAAGCGTACACAATTTTTTACGTTGTTAAGGCAAAAAAACAAATTAGTTCATCAAATAAAATAAATAGAAATAGAAATAATTCATAATTTTAGAACGTTTATTTTCAATTGCGAGTGATTTTAACCACAGATAGGAAGTACTAATTCAGATCCTCACCTCTATTGCTAGAAATCTGCAAAAAACTACCCACCACTTGAAAAGAATTAATTAAATTTTAGGATCATCTAAAGCCTACATCATCTAAAAAAATTAATCTCACTCGGTCTCTTAAATTTCAATTACTTACCATATTATTTGTTTAAGTAAGTCACTTTGTAGCGCCCACCAGGGTCCACATTGTTACCTAATAATATGTTTTTTATTATTAAGATCTGTATATTTTACATTGTGGAAATAGAATAAATAAATATGAAATATGAAGATTTACGTTTCGCCATACATGTTTTAGTCCAATATAATAGATGGTGAGCCTATTTCCATCTATCGAGAGCAGCTCCAGTCCCAGGACAGCTACAGAAAATTTATTTTTAACACCCTTGCTCTTAAAGTGAGCTTTATTATATCGTTCTTAGGGCCATAAACCGAACTATAACACCCTCGTGCATAATAATATTATACACTAGTGCGTAATAGAATTATCCCTACAAAGTTAAGTTAGTACCTTACTGCAAATTATATGCGAGTAAACAGGGCATTTTCAATTTAACCGGGTAATACAGATTTGTAACATCAAAGAGGTTTTGTAAACAACCATCGTAAATTTACTGCGCGCAAAAAAAAAACTTACGCACTATTTTCCATAATTTTCGTATGTTGTTTGTATCGTATGTGTTAACTGACCACCAGTGACCAAACTACTCTACAGCACTGAAAGCACAAGGGACTGTTCCAGTTTCGTCACTATAGTGGTAAAATGAACTTGGAAAAGTAGCGCTTTACCACTGGTGACCAAAAAAGTATTGAAACCTCAAGTTTCCAAAGCAGCGGTATTTATTACAAACACACCAACGGTGCAGGTAAATTATGAGTACTAATGGCAAAAAAATATAGATCAAGGATATCGTAATGTGAACAAATGAACGAACATAGTATAGACAAATACTATAAATTTAACAAAACTACAACCCGCAGTGGTGATAACTTAGATAAGCTTATAAAAGTCAGTTTCAACATCAGCAAAAACTATCACAATCACAAGAACACACGACATTTTGGTTGTGTTGAGTGCGAAAATCAGCTGTGTGATGTAAGTCTTAGATGTAGGGTCAACAAAAAAATATTAAAAATTCGCTGTTATATTGGGAGCCGAATATTTCTTTGAACAAATAGGTATTATGTAGGTTATATACTGCATAGAGCAATTCAGAATAAGGTATAGTAATTAAACAACTTTAAATAGTGTAAATCGCATATATTTATCATTATTTTTGTCCCGACGTTTCAAACACTGCAATGATGGTGGTCACGGGGTGACTAGAAAAAACAAGCTATGTGTAATAATCGCGAAAACCTAAGACAACAGAATAAGGTATATTGCGAATAGGGCCTTATGCGACAACAGGTGATTCTACTTAGAAGTCAAATGTTTTTGAACTCCCTTTTCTCGTGATAGGAGTCTACAAAAAAAGTAAAAAATAATTACAAAAACACAAATATATGATAGGAAAAATTTAAGTCATGTGCGGGATTCGAACCCGCGTCCATCCACCCCTTTAGCCGGGGTATGCTCTAACCAATTGAGCTAACATGACATGACTTCATAACTCAAATCTTTCCTATCGTTCCTTAACCATTGTATTGGGATGAAGCGACATCTATAGTACCACTTGCGTTGTACTACAAACAAGACCAATTTTGCAATTGGTTTTATACTAATTGTAAATGATGACGCAACCTTATAATTACAAAATCACAAATATTATGATAGGGTTTTTTTTTCCTACCCATACGATTGCGTATTGGGAAGGAAAAAATAAAACGAAGAATTTTCGACCTCCTGAGGATGCTTCGTGTAGAATAGAAACGCGTCACAAAACTCTTCCGGTTTGGCTGCGTGGCGTTTGTGACGTCATGTCGGCTTAACAGGAAAATTAGGCGGAATTGTCACTAGATATATTTTTGTATTTTTTAAGTGTTTTATTAAAATATTAATTTGATGTTTTCATAAAATATTTTAAAAATATTTGTTTATTATTAATTTAAAATATGCTCCAATAAATTGTTAATGAAATTTTACTATTGTTGAATTTGTTTTAACCATATTATCTAACGTTCAGACCTGTTCAATCACGAAGGCGCGCCCTTCCACGTCAATTATTGATGCGCATTTGTACGAGTACTCCTCGTTTGTACTCTACGTCTTATTGTAAATGCTAATAGTACATACACAAAATCTGTCGCCAAGCACCTAACCGTGTGTTCCGGCAGCAGTCCTTGAGAGCCAGTGAAATTACAGGCACATGAGACTTAACAACTATGTCTCAAAGTTACGGGCGCAGTGCAATTCGTAACTTGTGACGAATGCATCTGTTATAGGCAGAGGTTAGTCCGCTTAACATCAGGTGGGACTCGAGCTTGTTCTGTGACAATAAAAAATAACATTAAAATGTATATTTGGGTTACTACTAAACATAAATCTATGGAGAGCCGCGCCTTCGTGACTTCCAAGGCGCATTGTACTGATAAGTGAAATATTTATGTGGTTTCAGATTCTCTTATTCCTTTTTATGTTTGTTACAGATAAATTAACCAGAATCAACATAGCATGCACATATAAAACGCGAATACAAAATGGCACCGCAAGAAAGAACCAGCTACGTCGAGCAAGGAGATGACAGCTGTCAAAATTCGACCATAGACACTCACAACAACTTGTCAAATATAGACTTAGGCTTCGTAAACAAAGGCTACGAAAATGACAGAACAGATATTGCCAGCACATCGAATAATGTTACCACTAATAATAATGAAGAGAAGCGGAAGAAAGCGTCGGATTTTGACGATTTATTGCCATATATAGGAGAATTTGGACTGTACCAGAAGATTTTGTTTTTGTTGATGATACCATTTGCATTTTTTGTGGCATTTGTGTATTTTTCGCAAATATTTATGACGCTTGCGCCTGAGGAGCATTGGTGCTGGGTGCCTGAGTTGGCAAATTTAACAGTGGAAGGAAGGTAAGTTAATAATAATATTTATTCCGTTTTTTATGTGATTAGATTTCATATAATATTTAGTAACAATATTCTATCTTTGTGTTGATGAAGAAACTTCTCCGATATATAGAAACCTAGTAAAATCACTCCAATTTTGAAGTCGAGGGAAATCTGACCCATTATAGACCCAATTCCATTCTTCCTGTGCTAAGAAAAGTCGATTTTTTTTACTTCAACAACTTCTATCACATAATAATCCCTGCCCGTGGGGTGTCGGGCTACAATTTATATAATATGAAACCCTGGCAGGCCACTAAGATGTTATACAGCCCTGTTGTGCGTCTAATGGACACAACACCCTACTAAATCAACAACTAAATCCACGTGAGAAGTAGTATGATGCTCATTTGGCGCACTTTTCCCTTAGTCGCCTCTTACGACACCCACGGGAAAAAATATTGAGGTGACATTCTAACCCGGCACCTCACGGGGATTTGACTATAATACAAGAGATACATAAAATATGCTTAGGCTTGTCAAAATTTGTTCTCAGATTAATTTTATTGAGACTGTTTTCTATTGTTATGCTGAATTTTATCATTAAAGAAGTGTAGGTATCTGCGTATTATAGTATATTCAGCATTAAAGATAAATTACGAGATATTTATATTTATTTTATTCAGAGTTAATTTATAATCGTTATGATTTTAATGATTACAAATAATAACGTTAATTGCGATGTTGAAGGTAACTGTTGTTTTTATATAATTACTAGTAATAGCTTATATAAGGCATTAAATCGTCGATGGCAATATAAAATCTCGTATAACCCGGTTTAATAAAGAACGATCCTACAATGGCGGCAAAAATCATTACCTCTCACTTGCACATTAATTGACAGCAATAGTGTTTTATTAGACAGCAATAGAAGGTAATAGACAGCATTAGCAGTGAATTGTATTGATTTTCGGCTCAGTGGCATTGGCCATGGACTGCCGCGCAGCATGTCCATGGTTTGAATCCCGCCGCGGGCTTGAGCTTCACCGAATGATGAAAGGGCATTTGCGAATGCCCGCCTGGCAAGCGATCACCCTCCAGAAGAAAATCTGTCGCCAAGCTCCTAACGGTGTGTTCCAGCAGCCTGTGTGTGTTCCTTAAGGGCCAGTAATTCTAGGTTTCATTCTTAACACCTTCGACCACATCATCAATTACCATCAGGTGAGATTATGGTCAAAGGCTTTACCTATCAGAACTAAAAAAAAAAAGTAAAAAAAAAACATACATGAACCCTAAAAACATAACCATTATCTGGGCAGTCATTTAAAAATGAGTTTTATCTATAAATCTTCCGGTGGTAATCTTCCGTCAACGACGAATTGCACTGCACCCATCACACTCAGACGTACAGTTGTTAGGTCTCATGTGCCAGTAATTTTACTGGCTCTCAAGAACTACTGCCGGAACACACTGTTAGGTGCTTGGTGACATATTTTCTACTTGAGGGTGGTCGCTAGCCAGGCGGGCATTCGCAAAATGCCCTTCCACCATGCGGGGAAGCTCAAGCTCTGGGTGGGATTCGAACCATGAACCTTCTGCGCGGCAGTCCAAAGCCAATGCCACTGAGCCATCACTGCTTCAAAGTTCTTGTTAATGACTGATGCCAAATAAGTTGAACGATAGATACACGTTACTTAATCTCGAATTCAGTAGCTATTAAGTTTTTGTAGGAACAAAATCTGAACGTGAATAAATCAATATGTACAAGAAAAGTTTCAATCGCTCGTAGCGAAATGTGCTTAGCCGTTCTGAACCAATCAGAACAGTTAAGCAACGTCGCGCGCGGTCATGAGTTGGATGGGTGACCGCTAGTGACATTACTACTGAGTGTGCACGTGCTTTGGAGGGCACGCGTCAGTCCCGGTTGTTGTCTTAGGATGGCAGTCGTTATAGCATGGTGGACGGCATTTTGCGAATGCTCGCCTGGCTAGCAACCATCCTCAAGTAGAAAATCTGTCGCCAAGCACCTAACAGTGTGCTCCAGGAGCTGTCCTTGAGAGCCAATACCTCTAGGTTAGCCTGAACAACACCTTCGATCACATCATCACTTACCATCAGGTGAGATAGTGGACAAAGGCACTATCAGCAATAAAAAAAAAAAATACCCTTAAAGGAGGGCGTTGATACACAGTTACCTTATCTAATAAGAAGTTGATATATTTTTTTTTTTTATTTTTTTTTTATGCCTGATAGGTTAGCCTTTTGACCACTGTCTCACCTGATGGTAAGTGATGATGTGGTCGAAGATGTTGTTCAGGCTAATCTATAAGTACTGGCTCTCAAGGATAGCTGCCGGAACACACCGATAAGTGCTTGGCGACAGGTTTTCTACTTGAGGGTGGTAGCTAGCCAGGCGGGCATTCCCAAAATGCCCTACCAATGGAAACGCTCAGTAGTAATGTCACTAGCGGTCACCCATCCAACTCAAGACCGCGGGCGACGTTGCTTAACTTTGCTGATCGGTTGAGAACAGCTAAGTAAACTTCGCTACGAGCGCTTCGAAAAAATCGTGCAAATATTACTTATGACGTGGTATTAAATAATATTATCAAACCTTATTATGTACTCACCTAATTTAAATAATAACTATAACATTTTTTGCCATTTAAAAATTTAAATACATCCAAGGTTAATTTATAATTAGGTGTTAAGTGGCAAAAACGTACGTTTCTTATCGGTATATCATACATAATTATATATATACGAGAGTGTTTTTCGGTTTGTTAGGTTAGAATATACATCTTAAGGTTGAACTGGCCGGTCAGTTCTCCATACAAACGTCGTAGGGTGATCACTCCCTTATGTGAGGTTTTAAGTCCAGACTTAAGCATTATAACGATTGATATCGTCATTATCTAGGCTTGTATAATGCCAAAATTTTAAAAAGATAATTAATTTGTAAGTTATGAGCCTCGAAAACTTTATATGAAAATGTTTTGAGGCTCATAATTCTCAAGTTAATTATTTTATTATAATTTCGGCATCTTACAACCCTAGATAATGACGAGATCAATCGGTATTATGCTTTAATTTGTACCTAAATCCTTAAATAAGGGAGTTATCACCCTACGACGTTTGTATGGAAAACGGGCCGGCCAGTTCACCCTTAAAGTTCTGATCGATCATATAATGCAATTTTGACAGGTGTTCCAAAACGTCAAAAAAAAGATTTAAGCGAAATTTTAGAGCTGTATTCATGTTTTTAAGGATCCGTACCTCAAAAGGAAGGAACCCTTATTGGATCACTTTGCTGTCCGTCTATTTGTCAAGACCTTTTTTCTCAGGATCGCGTGAAGCTATCAAGCTGAAATTCATGTCAAATACTCAAGTCTACTGTCACTTGGAGCTGTGAAAAAATGAAACTTCTAAGCCAACGCAATCAAAAGATTTGTTTATGCGGTAAATTTTCGACACTCGCAAGGGAATCAAAACCTACAGGGTACTTAGAATCTTGAAATTTGGTAGGAAGCAACGTTTTATAACCGAAATAACAGGCAAAATGAGACTTAACAGCTATGTCTTAAGGTGATGGGCGCATTGCAGTTCGTCATGCATCTGTTATAGGCAGAGGATACCGCTTAACATCAGGTGGGCCTCGCGCTTGTTCCATCACAATAACATAAAAAAAAAAAAAAAAAGATAAAGGAAAAATTGCGAAAAGCATACATTTTTAGTAACATCATATAGTAAAAATTTTCTTAATAAGTTTTAAATTTTATTGAATTAATTTAGCAATAAAAATACCATAACTTTATTACCTATACACCTACAGGTTTGTACGGAACCCTCGATGCGAGAACCCGACTCGGACTTGGCTGTTTTTTTTTATCGACATAAATATATGGAATCGTGTTTTTGGATCAGGCATATTGTATTTGTCATAATCTCTAAAATAATATATATTTCACTCTTTCTAAAAAAAAAACACCAAAGGGTCATATTAGTATATCGATAATTAAACATCAATTCCAAATACAACCATTGATATATTTTAATATATGAAATGTATAGAATTTACTTTAATCCATTTTATTAAATCATTAAGTACCTACCTACATATTCCATCGCTTTGCTAGCGTCGCGGGCAAAACCGAAGGCAAAACAACTAGGTGCAAAACTTTTTTTATTATATCTTATTCGTGAATATGTTTGTTTTTGTTACACATTAAAATTTCAAAAGGAATATTGAAAAAACTAATGAAGTACCAATTAATATTTAATAAGTATTTAAGCCCGTAATTAGAGCTGAATTCTTATCTATATAAAGATCAGAAAATAAAACGAAGTAAGTAATTATATTTCTGTATAACGCGTTAATAATGCGTGTATTATTAGCAATTTTAATTTGTTATTTTTATCAAAAATGTTATTAAGCGTATAAAATTTTATAAAATCGATAAAAAAATCCTGTATTTGTATTTTTTCTAGATCAAACCTGTTAAGAATCTTCGACCACATCATCACATACTGATAAAGTCAAAACTGTTTTAAAGGCTAGCCTATTAGAAATAAAGATATCGGCCAAGTGCGAGTCAGCCTCGCGCACGATGGGTTCCGTAGCAATATCTATAACAACATTAGACACTATATATACTACTATAAAACGTTTTGATAGATTACGCGTGCGCATGTCCGACTCGGATTTGTCCCAGAGTACTAAGTTGGTACAGCGGCAACAGAAATAGATCATCTGTGAAAATTTCAATTGTCTAGCTATCACGGTTCATGAGATACAGCCTGGTGACAGACAGACAGTGGAGTCTTAGTAATAGGGTCCCGTTTTTACCCTTTGGGTATGGTACCCTAAAAATATCGACACCTGCAGGTAAAAACAACGAAAATCAGTTTTTATTACTTTACAAGTCAACGAGTCATAGGTCATTAATTCATGTTCGTTGAAAGCCTCTGTTTCAAATATTTGTTTCACTTACTTGAGAAACAAAAAATAATCATGAAAATCTGTCGCCAAGTACCTAACGGTGTGTTCCGGCAGCAGTCCTTGAGAGCCAGTGAAATTACAGGTACATTAGACTTAATAACTATCTCAAGGTGACGGGCGCAGTACAACTCGTGACTTGTGACGAAATGCATCTGTTATAGGCAGATGTTAATCTGCTTAACATCAGGTGGGCCTCGAGCTTGAGGCGACTAAGAGTAACTTTTTAACACACCAGAAGGTTGGCAGCAACGCTTTCTGAGGAACTGATATCTCACACTGCGATCACCAAGACGCCTGCCAAGCGTGGGGATTATGTTGATATTATCCCGAAGGCTGTGTTCAGTAGTGGATAATCCGGCTGATAAAGTACTAATTAATAATACAATAGTACAAGGAAATGGACAAGATATTAAAATTAAATTATTTTTTTATTCTAATTTGGATTGTCACCTTGTCACGTAGGCCTATCGTTATATTATTAAAATAAATTATTTTTAATGGATTTTTGTCATTTATTACTGAAGTGGAACTATTATTTATTGAATAAGGTTATTGCATGGATAATAAATATATACAAGGTTTTGCTTGTGGTTTCGCCTGCTATAAAATTTAGTTATTATTTTTTTATCCTAGATAAGTTGGCCTTTGACCACTATCTCAGCTGATGGTAAGTGGCGTTGTGGTGGAAGATGTTAACAGCCTAACCTAGAGTTACTGGCATTTTATCATATTTTGTATCACACAACAAGCTAAAATTGTTTTTTTTTTATGTTATTGTCACGGAATGCTCTAGTCCCACCAGATGTTAGGCGGACAAACCTCTGCCTATAACAGATGCATTTCGTCACAAGACACGAATTGCACTGCGCCCGTCACCTTGAGACATAGTTGTTAAGTCTCATGTGCCTGTAATTTCACTGGCTCTCAAGGACTGCTGCCGGAACACACCGTGTTATGTGAAATTATTAAATATAGTCATAAATTTGTATTGAAATGGATAGATTAGTATTGAAATAAGATTTTTATTTTGTTTACTTGATGACCCTTCAAGTAAACAGTTATTGGAAGCAAGGATTCTAGGTTTGAGCCATGAGCAAAGTGAGTTCAAAATATAGAATCCTGAGTGTACTGAAGCTTTCAAAGATACCAAACGCAAAATAACTTATTGTAGTATTCACTAGCCAAAAGCACTTTTCAGCGCAGATTTCAGATGATATACTTATTAATATATCCTTGAGCCTAATATTTGCTTTTGACAATGCACACAAAATTTCACTGAGTTTGAACACTTGGTATTTAAAATATGACGAAACGACGTTTGTATGGCAAGCGTTCCGTGAACACTACTCTTAACAATACAATGAAAAGGAATCCGTTTGTGGTTAACATTTTTCCTTTAGTTGTAATTTTAACATTATTATGATGGCACGTGTTTTTTTCTAATGACCACGCAGTTAAATAACAAGAAAAACAGTAAATAATTATTTTCAATAAGACGAGTTGAAATATTTTTTAAATAGGTACGTTTAATAGTGGTTACACTATTAATTGTATAAATTACTTTTGATTGACTTAAAGTATTTCATAAATAATGGAATATAAAATTTTCTATCTCAATTACCTTATAAATGCGAAAATCTGTGTGGATGTATTGCCCTTATAATTTTTAAGCAGTGATGGCTCAGTGGCATTGGCTATGGACTGCCGTGCAGCAGGTCTATGGTTCGAATCCCGCCGCGGGCTTAAGCTTCTCCGCATGTTGGAAGGGCATTTAGCGAATGCCCGCCTGGCTAGCGACCACCCTCAAGTAGAAAATCTGTCGCCAAGCACCTAACAGTGTGTTCCGACATCTGCTGCCGAGAGCAGTGAGAGCCAGTAAAATTACAGGCACATGAGACCCAACAACTGTACGTCTCAGTGTGACGGGCACAGTGCAATTCGTCGTAAACGAAATGCGTCTGTTATAGGCAGAGGTTATAATCCACTTAACATCAGGAGGGCTTGTTCCGTCACAATAACATAAAAAAGGTAATAATATAGAAATAAATAGTGTAAATTGTATAGAAGGGTAGCGATATCATTGTTGGAGAATTCCATTTTTTGAAAAAAAAAAAACCAAACATAGGACATGACTTCAACACTCAAATGTGTGAAATAACTTCTTGAAGTCGATACCATGATGGTTCAATCGTACCAATTATCACAATATTGTGCGCATGGTACCGACTTCGACAAGTTATTTCACACAGAGTGTGATGAAGTCGGTTCCATTTTTTGGTAACCATTTCCTTTTCACCCTCCTTAGTGACTCTTGCTATTTATGGGATTGATTGTCATTCACTGTCAATGACTATATCATCAAGATAAGAACATACTTTTCAGTTATTGGAGTGTAACTCAATTTGATGAAATTTAAATGGGACCATACGGCAAGCATCAGCTTTCAAATAAAAAAGAATCATCAAAATCGGTTCACCCAATCAAAAGTTCTGAGATAACAAACATAAAAAAAATATACAAAAGAATTGAGTACCTCCTCCTTTCTTTGAAGTCGGTTGATGGCCGTACCACCCCTAAGACGGTTAAAATAATAAAATTAGATCCCAAATTCGGATTAATGGAGCATGTTCGTATAGCATAATGGTCAGGGCACTCGGAGCGAATCCGGAGGACGCGGGTTCGGGACCCGTTCGGCACAATATTTTTGTGCCCTATAATATTATGTAAGGTGCGTTGGGGTAATACCGGATGGATTTTTCACAAGTTAGTATAGTCTAGCGGTTTATTTATTTTCTAGACATCAACGTATGTCAGATTGTTAAAATAAAGCTGCAATTCTTAATGGAAAAACATAGTATAGGCGTGAATTTTGTCTGTTCTTTAAACGGTATAGTTTTTGTAGTATACGTGTGCCAATACAAACTTTATATTTTATGAAAATAATACGATATTGACCAACGAGGGGTAAGTTCGGACTGCAATTAAAATTAGCTTCTATTGCTTGGAAGACAGGTCCCATAAAAGGAATACACATCCGATCTTTCCCATCCTAAACTATATATTTGTATAATCTAAAATTCTAAATAGAAACATGTGCTAAACAATTTTTGTTTTCTTTGTTTTAGACATCCGATGTTACCCCTGCTACAGAAAATTAATGATTTTGTGGTTCTCAAACTTTGTTATGCTAAAGGGGAAAGATCGGATATGATTGACGATTTCAGTAGGTATATATTTTGAGGAAAAATATGCTAGGTAATTAAGGTATTTTATAATTATATCATGTTACTTTTCGTACTGGGTCGGTTTCAATAGGATTACCCAAAAAGGTATATTTAAAGGATAGGTATTTTATCCACTTCACAAAATTAATATTTTTATTTAATACATTTTGGGTAGTGGATAAAATAGTACCAATTTCTAAACAATCAAAAACAAAATGCAGTATAGATTAAAATACCTTTAATTTGAAACATAAATATGAAATTATGTGAATACAGCTGTGTGAAAGGACAAAGCTACTGACACAGCAATAAGTGGCGAAAAACAAAAAATCTGAATTTACTTAGTAATTATAGTATATTATCATTAATGAACACTTAGCCCTATCAAACCTTATTTTTTAATTAATATTCTAAGCAGGTACTTAATTAGTAATTAATCAAAAATCAAAATAACAATAATCAAGATCATAATTCAAAAGTAGATCGCATCATCATCTTCCATAATCGTGTACTCTTCAGGAAATTCGTTTATTTGTAGCAGTTCAATTGTTTTTACAATATTATCATCAGGTACACAATCTTGGTCTTTGCGCTTGGGAATAAAAAAAATTATATTGTCTTTTTTGCAAATTGTTTTGTAAAACGTTACGGTGTAAAGTGTTGGACATGATTCCACATTTTTTTCAATTACACCTACGTAATACTTCCATGTATTTTTATAATATCTATCGAGAACTGTATCTCCAGTATTGTACATTTTCGATGCAGTATTATTAACATCTTTTGTTAATAATACTGCTAAATGGTACAGGTTAGGATCACTTTAATCTCGATGTTAGAACATATAACTTTGTATTCTGACAATATCAATACCGAAACACATATTGGTGTAATAAAAAACACAAACCAAAGTTCAAGGGAAAAGATCGGATGACATTAAAAAGCAAGAAATTACCTTTTTTTCTTAAATGACGCACAACACATGTCTGACTTGCCGGACGACAGGCAGAGACTGAGGGTCGCGGGACGATAAAATGGCGTCCTTTATAATGTTGCCAGAGTTAGAAAATTTTGCCAAATTAGATAGAAATTTAACTCCTATGGTCTTACCCCACTTACGAACTTACCCCAGCGCACCTTATATGTATGTGAAGAGTGAGAAATGTACTTCAATTTTATCAGGGGGCTGACTAGGGCTAAGAAGCTAAATTAATAGCTTCACGCAGCTTTATATCAAAACATTAAGTTATTAGCATGCAAAATGTACGTTTTGAAGCAATGATGGCTGAGCGGTAGTAGCTATGGACTGCCATGCAACAGGTCCATGGTGCGAATCCCGCCACGGGCTTGAGCTTCACCGCATGGTGGAAGGGCATTTTGCGAATGCCCGCCTGGCTAGCGACTACCCTTAAGTAGATAAACTGTCGCCAAGCACCTAACAGTGTGTTCCGGCAGCTGTCCTTGAGAGCCAGTAAAATTACAGGCACATGAGACTTAACAACTGTACGTCTTAGAATGACGTACGTAGCGTTTTGAAGCGCTCGTAGCGAAGTTTACTTAGCTGTTCTCAACCGATCAGCAATCAGCAAAGGTAAGCAACGTCGCGCGCGGTCATGAGTTGCATGGATGACTGCTAGTGACATTACTACTGAGCGCGCACGTGCTTCGGAGGGCATGTTAAGCCATCAGTCCCCGTTGGTTTCTTAGGATGGCAGCCGTTATAGGATGGTGGTAGGGTATTTTGCGATTAGCTGGCTAGCTACCACCCTCAAGTACACAATCTGTCGCCAAGCACCTACCGGTGTGTTCCGGCGGCTGTCCTTGAGAGCCAGTACTTCTAGGTTAGCCTGTACAACATCTTCGACCACATCATCACTTACCATCAGGTAAGATAGTGATCAAAGGCTAACCTATCAGGCATAAAAAAAGTATAGGTGTCTTGTCAGACTTAACATGTAAGTATTTCTATATATTGAAAAACCACAAACGATTCTGCAAATATTGTTCATGGTATAACCACAATCGTGATACCGCATAATTGTATTGAGTTTTTGTGAATACTCTTTGTTACCTATTTACGCATTAGCGTTCTGAGATCATTATTACCCGACTGCCTAAAAAGGAGAGTTATGTTTTCAGGGTTTATGTATATATGTATGTTTAGGGTAAGCCTTTGACTACTATCTCACCTGATGGTAAGTGATGATGTGGTTGAAGATGTTGTTCAGGCTAACCTAGAATTACTGGCTCTCAAGGACAGCTGCCGGAACACACCGTTAGATGCTTGGCGACAGATTTTCTACTTGATGTTGGTAGCTCGTCAGACGGGAATTCGAAATCAAATGCCCTACCACCATGCAATTTTTTTTTTATGTATGACGTCGTATAACAATTTACAGAGTAATCCGATTTTGATAATTATTCTTCTTTTATTGAAAATGGTATACCTCTGATCCATATACATTTAATCAAAATCGGTCAAGTACTTATTAAGTTACACTTAACTAGCTGAAAAGTACTTGACATACCTAGATGATTTGGACCGACTTCAACAAATTATTTCAATCATTACAGTGTTATAAATCAGTTCGATTTTTTTTAATTATAACTGTTCTCCTTTTTTGATATGCTGCCAACTGGTAGTGGGCTGGAACATTTGGACTACCTGTGAGTCTGCAATGACTTGTAGGTTTTTATTTTTAATATTGTTATGTTTACAATACCGCCTACTATGCGGATTACATTACAAAATTACAAATATACGATAGGATTTCTTTTTACCATCCCAATACGATGGTTAAAGAACGATACGAAAAATTTGAGTTATGACTCATGGTCATGTTAGCTCAATTGGTTAGAGTATGCTCTAACCAATTGAGCTAACCTCTCCCTGGCTATTATTTAACTTAAGGGGTGGATGGACGCGCGTTCGAATCCCGCACATGACTTAAATTTTTCCTTTCGTATATTTGTAATTTTGTAATGACGGTTGTCTAAATGCTTTTATTGTGGTAGCTGTAGTGAACTATATAGTTCGTAGAATTTTGTTTACACAGGCTCACCGCCAGTTAAAGATATACTGTTCGGACCGAACAACTTATCAGGCAGTTTTCGAACGCACCCCTTTGGTAGTCGTCTATTTTTGATCTATGGATTTTTGTATGTGAAAGTAACTTGAAGTTTTTTTTTGCTAATCATTATTTTGTATATTTGAGTTGTATTTGAATTTTGTATTTTTAATTTGCTTTGCGCGTATTTGTTTTATAGTATATTTGTTCTACGCGATCTATAAATTTGTTAATCCTTGTGCCGTGTCCTGACGTTGAAATCTCAGAAGAAAGAAGCACGGGACCGATCATCGCCGCCCTGGCAGTAAGTGAAATAAAATTCTAGTTGGCCAACTTAATTTTATTTTAGTAACAGCTAGGTGCGGTCGCCGAAGTCGACACGACTGCATAACTCTGTATGTAATTTTCGTGTATTTTTACCTTGTCCTTTTCAGCCTGGCGAATCGCCGGCTTGTTAATTATTCAAACAGATTGTCCAGGTGGAAGGCGCCTCTGCTGAACAATCCCTGCCAGGGCAATCTGGAATCTTAACATATACAGCTATTATCATAAGAGCAAGTCGAATTCACATTCTTCATTCATATAGAGTGCATTCTCATATAACTCCCGACATATTCACACAATACTGTTTAATTCATCCGCAAACAAAAGCCTCCAAGGCTTCAACTCCCCTGTAATATATATACCGTCATAGGTATCGGTAGCAGCCCTGACTCACTCCGCACTGTAGGTACGTCGCTACAGGTACATCGGCGTACCCGTCCGGACGGGCTTATTGTACGTGTGTGCCGCGTCAGAAGAGATCAGGGGCCCAACTCCCACCTTTTAAAAACTTATAGAAAAGCAACGTCATTATTTCAAACTTAAAATATTGATACCAAGATTCGTACCACGGCCGTCACAAAATAATAATGTTCATATAGCGCTATCTCTATCGCACAAATGTCTTGATTCAATGCATGCAGCCCGCTCTCACGTTGAAGTTTTAATGTAAGTTTACTATAGTGACATGTGATAGTGCAAATTAAAATGTAAGGTTAAAATAAGACTGAATTAAGAGATGGGAGTTGGCCCCCAGAGCTATGCGTGGCTATGCGATAGAAAGAGAGATACCTTGTAGGTGAATATAAATATTAGGTACTCTTTGCTTTACAAGCTGAAGTGCACTTTATTGCTTCGCAGCTAGAGTCGCTTATTTATTGGAATGGCTTTGTAGAGTGAGTCTTCTGGCCTTTTTATTTTGTGACGATTGGTATTATATTAAAACAAATTAGTTACGAATGTTCTTTTGTCCATTACGTATGCAATTATTAGGTTTGTTAATATATTGATATTTCTTATCTGTGACATATCGATTTGAATGCATTTGTTGCTATAACAATATATTATGACCCGTTCAAGGCAAAACTTGCTTTATAAAAAGCTAAAAAAATATGTTTATACAGGGTGATTGGTAAAATGCTAACAACCCCTTAGGGTTGACTTCTGCTAGTCCTAACAAACATTTTGAGATGATTTTTTATTTTTTTTTATTTTTGTGTATTTGACGGAATAAGCACGAGGACCACCTGATGTTAAAAGTCTCTTGCGCCTGTAATTCATGCGAGACCTACCATCTAGTTCAAATGTTTCTCTATTCAGATCTAATTCGAAATTTAAATCATGCGTAATTTAAAATTATTTCATTGAAGCAGTGATGGCTCAGTGGCATTGGCTGTGAACTGCCGCGCTGCAGGTCCATGGTTCGAATCCCGCCGCGGGCTTGAGCTTCACCGCATGGTGGAAGTATTTTGCAACTGCCCGCCTTGCTAGCGACTACCCTCAAGTAGAAAATCTGTCGCCAAGCAACATACGGTGTATACCGGCAGCTGTCCGTGAAAGCCAGTAATTCTAGGTTAGCCTGAACAATATCTTCGACCACATCATTACTTAGCTAAACACTTTTACATTTACCTTAAGTATTTTTTTTATTGCCAAGCACCTAACGTAGTGTTCCGGCAGCTGTCAGTGAGAACCAGATCCTGGTCTTTGTTTACCCTGATCAAGATCTCCGACCACATCATCACGAGATAGCCAGCAAAGATTAACCTATTATAAAAAACACGCATCACGATTCTAACGTAAGCAGTTTGGCCTTTCCTATTATCATTTCAATAAAAGAGACCTTTCGAGTCTCATTTGCACACCATGGGTTCCGTACCTATACAGGGTTATTGGTAAAATGCTAACAACCTCTTAGGGTTGACTTCTGCTAGTACTATGAAACATTTAGAGACTATTTTTATTTTCATAAAAAAAAAGTTTTTTTTGTGTTTTAATGTCTACTTCGAGCCTAGAGCGCCCGCCGCCCGCGGCAACACTGGACCGCGCCGTGGTCCCTTTGAATAGAGTTTTGAATATTTACATCAAAGTAATATAAATATGAAATAATACATTACAGGCACAGGAGACTTTTGACATCAGGTGGTACTCGTGCTTATTCAGTCATATAAAAAAAAAAAAAATAATAATAATAATACTCAAAACAAAAAAAAAATTCTCAAAATGTTTGTTAGGACTAGCAGAAGTCAACCCTAAGAGGTTGTTAGCATTTTACCAATAACCCTATATACAATTTTTTGTTATATACTGTGTCAGCCAGAACGTCCACTGCTGAACACAAGCCTCCCCCAGTTTTTTATGCCTGATAGGATAGCCATTAATCACTATCTCACCTGATGGTAACTGAAGGTGTGGTCGAAGATGTTGATCAGGCTAACAGTATTACTGGCTCTCAAGGACAGCTGCCGAAAAACACCGTTAGGTGCTTGGTGACAGATTATATACTAGAGGGTGGTAGCTAGCCAGGCGGGCATTCGCGAAATGCTACCACCATGCTGTAACGACTGCCGTCCAAAGACGACAACCGGGACCGGCGGCTTTACGTGCCTTCCGAAGCTCGAAAGCGCTGAGTAGTAGTGTCACTAGCGGTCACCCATCCAACTCATGACCGCGGCGGACGTTGCTTTACTTTGCTGATTGGTTAAGAACAGCTAAGCTAACTTCGCTACGAGAGCTACAAACTATATTATACAGTATTATTTCCCTCACATGTTTCACACCACCGTATAGTACCACCAACTTAACTGTGCAGTTCTCGAGGGCGCTACAGGTCAAGGAAATCAACTACAAACTGTCACAATTTGAAGGAATGTTGTAGTTCTTTTTTTTGCCGCCTGAACAGATAAGTTGGTGGGACTGTACACGCCTTTCTTAGACGGCTAATACATAAATCCAGTTTTTATATTTGAACTGACATCAAAAAAGGAGGTAGTTCTCAATTCGACTGCTTTTTTATGTTTCCTACCTCATAACTTTTGACTGGGTGAATCGATTTTGATGTTTGATTTTTGTTTGAAAACTGATGCTTGTCGTGTGCTCCCATTTAAATTTCATCAAAATTGGTCGAGCTGTTCTTAAGTTACACTCCGATAGCTGAAAATTTTATTCCTATCTTGATTATAGTTGCCAGTGAATGACAATCGATCCGGTAAGTAGCAAGGGTCCCTAAAAAGGGAGAAAATTTTTTTTTAACTTAAAAATGGAACCGACTTCAACACTCAAAATGTGAAAAACCTTGTCGAAGTCAGTACCATGCATACAATATTGTCATAATAGGTACTTTTGAACTATCATGGTACCGACTTCAACAAGTAATTCCTGAACACTGTACTGAACTTGCGTGTTGAACGCAGTGCTGTTTTTGGACTATAGATCAAATGCTCTACAGTAGTTGAACTAATGATCAATACAATTACTTATAATATCTGTTCTCTCGAAAAGAACAGTTTAAAAATTGGTAGCTTAATTGTGACACCACCCTTACCGAAATCCTACCTCTCGTCTGCGGTGGCAAACATGCTTGCGTGTTTTAAGACTGAACACCGCCACCTAGTGATTTCGGGTGGAACTAATTTCACTTGAAGTTAGGTAGCAGTGCCATCTACATGCTGTAATTATCAAAACGAAATGGTTGCGTTTCAGCATTTTTATTTTATAATCTTTTCTATGAAAAGCGTCTTCTGCGAATGGGGTAGCCTACTGATAACTTAGTTCCACCTAGATGGCGTTAGGAGTTTGTTACATAGAAAAGGTCAATTTGCACGTTTTTTTTTATTTTACTATATTTTCTCAAATAAAGGTTGCTTTGTAGCAACGGAACGTCGAGAGATAATAGTTTACAAATTACTGAGTAATCTTGAAATAGGAAGAAGGTAAGTAAAAAGTTCAGTAAATGTTTCACGGTACTACAAACATGTGAAATATATGTTAAACTGCTGATTTAATTCGTGGAAATTGGCGCAAGATCTTTATTTTTTTTCTATAATGATGATTAATTATAAATACTCTAGTACACTAAGTGTCAATAATATTATATGCCTGATGTATAGATTTTTTTTAGTTAATTTGATGAATTTTTATACAACAGATAGAACAATGAAGTTTGCTATGTACCCTTTTAATTCGTAAAACGAGGTGCGGGAGATCGGTCACTACAAAATAATTAATGTTATGTTTGTAAATATGAAACGTTAACTGAAAAGAGGACAGATTATTCTATTTATGTCAATTATTCAACTATTTGTAAATCTTTCCTATGATAGTAAATTAAGCGCTTAAAATCTACGATTACGCACATTTAAGGTGAAATGACTCTTAAAGTAATAGAAAGAATAATTTATATATTCAAGCGTTACTTGCCAATATAAAAAAGAAATCATAATAACATTGATTAATATTAAAATTACAATTTTATTAAAAAATATAACAGTATGGCGAAACAACATTTTACATATTTTATTTTCCGTTATTTAAAAAATATCTAGGGACAATTTCGCAAAACTTTCCTGTGAAGACGTAACGTCTTAAACACCACGTAGCCAAACCGAAAGATCGATGCGTTTCGATTCTACACGAAACATCCTCAGGAGGTCTTGACTCTTCAAGCGCACAATCGAAAAATACAGGTAATTTCTCAAAAAAGCGCTTTTTTCTCCTTTGTTCAGTTGATATAACTAATGAGAGTTAATGTCTCGTATGTTCAGTTTAAAAACCTTATTTTTAATATCAAAACTGCAAAAAATAATCATCTTGGTTTCACTATACTGATGCAAGTGATGAACAAATCGACAAGCAGGCTTAGCCTGACCATAGGCACTTGGCGACTTCTAATGTCAGAAATGACAGAAGTGGCAAATTTTGTGGCATTCTTAGCGTTCTTATCCTAAATGGAACAGGGGAGAACAGTTACAAACGATCACAGTGATCACAACCATAGACGCAGATGTGGTCAAAATTATCGAAAATAACGAAATTGGTGTCAAATTAATGTATTTTTGGCTAAAAAACTACTGTATTGATGTTTTGACTAATGCTAGATTGATAGAAGTTTTCATTATAATTTCAGTGGCAACTTTTGCAAGCTATAGCACAGCTATACGATAGCGACGCGATTGCTATACAACTGCGATTAGGAGGTAGAAGTAGCAGACTACCGAATTTGACATTAACAGCAGTTCGATCGCAGAAGCATCGCAGTGGTGTGGCGTTTGTTCAATAGCTAAGAGAATTGGGGCCCAGTTCAAATAGCGCATATTTGCGTGACTTGAACCGCGAGGTAGGTATAGTACCACCAACTTAACTGTGCAGTTGGCGAGGGCGCTGCTGGTCGTTTTTTTTTTTTTTTTTTAATGTTATTTTGAAGGAACAAGCGCGAGGCCCCCCTGATGTTAAGCGGTATCCTCTGCCTATAACAGATGCATTTCATCACAAGTGACGAACTGCACTGCGCCCATCACCTTGAGACGTAGTTGTTAAGTCTCCTTTTTGCCTGTTATTTCACTGGCTCTCAAGGACTGCTGCCGGAACACACCGTGAGGCGCTTGGCGACAGATTTTCTACTTGAGGGTGGTCGCTAGCCAGGCGGGCATTCGCAAAATGCCCTTCCACCATGCGGTGAAGCTCAAGCTCTGGGCGGGATTCGAACCATGGACCTG
This sequence comes from Plagodis pulveraria, assembly GCA_963890685.1. Lineage (NCBI taxonomy): Eukaryota > Metazoa > Arthropoda > Insecta > Lepidoptera > Geometridae > Plagodis > Plagodis pulveraria. The sequence goes on from OY982977.1 coordinate 4,346,539, forward strand.
CTGCGCGGCAGTCCATAGCCAATGCCACTGAGCCATCACTGCTTCAAACAAAATCGTCAAGGAAATCAACTACAAGTCACAATTTGAGGGAAAGTTTTAGTTCATTTTTCTGCCACCTGAACAGATAAGGTGGTCGGACTGTAAGCAAGCAACGCTAATATTCGGTAGATCTGTCATGCCTATGAGTGGGATATCCGTATGCACTTGAAGTGTCAAATTAACATTATATCAAACAGATCTAAACGACAACCTGTCAAGCGATTAAAGTACATTTACCCTAACCTTCGAAGGCGGACATCCGTCCGTTTGTACAATAAGCCGGAATTCAAATGTATTTATAACAACCTGAGATTCAGGGGCATATAAAACACGATTTGTTTTTGGACACGCTTGTTTTGTATAGATAAGACTTCTATCTGTTTTGAAGCAGTGATGACTCGGTGGCATTGGCTATGGACTGCTGCGCAGCATGTGTCAACATCATGGTTCGAATCCCGCCGCGGGCTTGAGCTTCACCGCATGGTGGAAGGGCATTTTGCAAATGCCCGTCTGGCTAGCGACCATCCTCTAGTAGAAAAATCTGCCGCCAAGCACCTAACGATGTGTTCCTGTCCTTGAAAACTAGTGAAATTATAGGCACATGAGACTTAACAACTATGTCTCAAAGTGACGGGTGCAGTGCAATTCACGACTTGTGATGAAATGCATCTGTTATAGGCAGGGGTACGCTTAACATCAGGTGGGCCTCGATCTTGTTCCGTCACACAAACATAAAAAAAAACTACATCTACACTAATATTATAAAACGGAAACATTTGTGTTTTTGTTTTTTTTATGCAACGATTAAACTTAAAAATTACTGGACTGATTTGGATGAAATTTTGGTATGGAAATAGTTTGAGACCCGGGGAAGGACATAGGGTAGTTTATCCAACTGCGCAAAAAGAGGTTTTTTTTTAGTTATTGTGACGGAACAAGCCCGAGGCTCACCTGATGTTAAGTGGACTAACCTCTGCCTATAACAGGTGCATTTCGTCAACGACGAAATGCACTGCGTCCGTCACACTGAGACGTACAGTCGTTAAGTTCCTGTAATATAAAAGGACTGCTGCCGGAACACTGTTAGGTGCTTGGCGGCCGATTGCCTACTTGAGGGTGGTAGCTAGCCAGGTGGGCATAACCAAAATGCCCTTCCACCATGCCGTGAAGCTCAAGTCCGCGGCGGGATTCGAACCATGGACCTGATGCACGGCAGCCCATAGCCAATGCCACTGAGCCATCATTGCTTCAATAATCAGTGGTTAATGGTTTTGCGTGATAACCGCATTAAGCGCGGGCGAAGCCACGGTGAAAGCTAGTCTTACAATATTTCTTTAGATTCTGTTTTGGTTGTTAGAACATTTTACAAGTAGTCCCGTTTAAATTTTATTTTGTAGTTTACTTTTCCAATACTACCGACACTACCGACTTCAACCAATAATTTCTTATTGAATGTTGAAGTCGGTTCGTTTTTTTTTATTTTGACATAAATATCTTCACTCATTGACCTATATATACCAGACGCGACATCTCAAACAAGGATAGTCGACCAGTGCAAGTATGCCGGCTGGCATACTCTCCCCCACACGCAGCTGGGCACTCGTAGAGATTACACGCGCTTTACGTTCGAAAATTGTGCATTCAAAAAGCACAATTGATAATAGTATAGTAGTGTTGTATATAGTCTTGCATATATATAATACTACAGTTACAACGGTCAAAGTAGTATTTCATGTAATTGAACACTTTAACGCCAAATTGAATCTACTAATTGAGTATAACTTCCGTTTTTTAAGTCGGAAACTGGGTCGCTTCGTTCCGATTTCACGGCCATTTTTAAACGGTACGCTGCAAAAACGGTAACTATATTCGGCTAATCGGAAGACGTCTAGTCTAATCATATATAAATTAGCTACCACCCTCAAGTGCATGGTGGTAGGCTGATTTGCGAATGCCCGCCTGGCTAGCTACCACCTTCAAGTAGAAAATGTGTCGCCAAGCACCTAACGGTGTTTTTTTTTTATGCCTGATAGGTTAGCCTTTGACCACTATCTCACCTGATGGTAAGTGATGATGTGGTCGAAGATGTTGTTCAGGCTAATCTAGAAGTACTGGCTCTCAAGGATAGATGCCGGAACACACCGTTAGGTGCTTGGCGGCAGATTTTCTACTTGAGGGTGGTAGCTGGTAGGGTAGAGCGGACATTCGCAAAATGCCCTACCACCATGCTATAACGACTGCCATCCTAAGACGACAACCGGGACCGAAGGCTTAACGTGCCCTCCGGAGCACGGAAACGCTCAGTAGTAATGTCACTAGCGGTCACCCATCCAACTCATGACCGCGGGCGACGTTGCTTAACTTTGCTGATCGGTTAAGAACAGCTAAGTAAACTTCGCTACGAGCGCTTCAAGTGTGTTCCGGCAGCTGTCCTTGAGAGCCAGTACTTCTAGGTTAGCCCGAACAACATCTTCGATCACATAATCACTTACCATCAGGTGAGATAGTGGTCAACGGCTAATCTATCAGGTATAAAAAAAATACAGGTGGGGTGCCGGTTTAGAATGTCACCTCCACATTTCTTCCCGTGGGTGTCGTCGAGGCGACTAAGGGAAAAGTACGCCAAATGAGCAGCATGCCACTTCTCACGTGGATGTGAGTAGGGTGTTGGGCGCATTAGACGCACAAAATATATGGCTGTAAAAGATCTTAGCGCCCTACCAGGGTTTCATACAATATGTTCTTGTGTCCCTGTCTTATATGTTGTTAGTGTAAACATATTTTTTGTAATATGTTCTTGTGTTTCATCATTTCATTTTCTGTTTTTTTTTTTTTTTATTAATCTCATTTTTTTTTTTTTTTTTTTTTTTTTAATAATTTTTTTTCATTTCATTTTTGTGTTTCTTTATGTGTTAGAGAAAACATTTTGTATGACCCTGAAACTGTGCCCGATAAATAGCAATAGGCTCGCCCCCTATTACACGGGACCGAAACCCAATTGGTGAAACGAGGGTGTTAACACACGTCTGTTAACCCCTTCGGGGAATACAGGCGTGTTGCCTATGTAAAGAAGCCCTTGCCCATGGGGTGCCGGGCTAGAATGTCACCTCCCCATCTCTATCAGTGGGTGTCGTAAGAGGCGAAATACTGGAAGGTAGGCAGCAGCACCTTCTGAGGAACTGGTATCCTTAAACTGCAATCCCCAAGCCGCCTGCCAAGCGTGGGAATTATTGCAAACCGTTGTGAGCGTTTCCGTGCTTCGGGGGCACGTTAAGCCGTCATATCCCGCTTGTTGTCTTAGGATGGCAGTCGTTATAGCATGGTGGTAGTGCATTTTGCGAATGCCCGCTGGCTATCCACCAAGTAGAAAATCTGTCACCAAGCACCTAACGGTGTGTTCCGGAAGGTGTTCTTGAGAGCCAGTACTTCTAGGTGAGCAAAACATTCTACCACTTTTCGTGTCACTATTATTACTGTATCTCTAAGAGCATAAATGATGTAATTTTTGGTTAAGGAGAATTTATTAGTATTTATATAATTGTTACTAAGTACAGCATCACGCCATACTGCAAAATACTTCTTACAATCATTATGACCTTCTTAGAGTTATTGACCTAATAAATGGCTGCAGTTTTTGCATAATTCTTGTAAAAAGTCTACAATACGGTAACTCCTTATTAACGTTATGTATTTTATTATAAAAACTTACGTGGTTTTCACTCATTTTAGTAAATAATACGGGATAACTCACGTGAATAAGTCAGATAGCTCCGACTATAGTTTCAACCACATCCGGTGGTCTTTTTCAAGGAGAGCTCGGGACGCCCGCGTTGACGTCTCGCTTAGCACTAAAGACCACCGAATGTGGTTGAAACTATAGTCGGAGCTATCTGACTTATTCACGTGAGTTATCCCGTATTATTTACTAAAACGTTATGTATAATAAAAAATATAACCTAAAAATGGAATCGACTTCATCACTCAAAAGGGTGAAATAACTTTTTGGAGTCGGCACCACGATAGTTGAAAAGTACCTATTATCGCATTATTGTCGGCATGGTACCGACTTCGACAAGTTATTTCGCACTTTTGAGTGTTGAGGTTGGTTCCAGTTTTAGGTGAAAAAGATATATTTCACGGCAAAAAATGTACGATTTTTCTCACTAGATGAGGTGTCATGCAGCAGGCCCATGGTTCGAATCCCGCCGCGGGCTTAAGCTTCACCGCAAGGTGGAAGGGCATTTTGCGAATGCCCACCTGGCTAGCGACCTCCCTCAAGTAAAAAATCTGTCGCCAAGCACCTAACGGTGTGTTTCGGCAGCAGTCCTTGAGAGCTTATAATTTTTTTTAGAAATTACAGGCACATGAGACTTAACAAGTATGTCTAAAGGTGACGGACGCAGTGCAATTTGTGACTTGTGAGGAAATGCATCTGTTTTAGGCAGAGGTTAGTCCGCTTAACATCAGGTGGGCCTCGAGCTTGTTCCGTCACAATAACATTAAAAAAAGCCCTATCTCACAATTGCGATGACCTTCAGGCACAAAGGTCACGCAAAACAGAATTAAGGTCATCGAATTCGTACGTGAACTATTTAGTGCCATAGTTACAGTAGGTATATGAGTAATTGTTTTTTTATACCTTATACAGGGTTATTGGTAAAATGCTAACAACCTTTCAGGGTTGACTTCTGCTAGTCCTAATAAACATTTTGAGATTATTTTTTTTATTTCAAAGGAGAATTCTCGTCTCAAAATATTTGTTAGGACTAGCAGAAGTCAACCCTAAGAGGTTGTTAGCATTTTACCAATAACCCGGTATATTAATTAGCCTTTGACCACTTTCTCACCTGATAGTAAGTGATGATGTGATCGAAGATGTTGTTGTTCAGGCTAAGCTAGAATTATTGGCTCCCAAGGACAGCTGGCGAAATACACCGTTAGGTGCTTGGAGACCGATTTTCTACTTGAGGGTGGTATAGGTAGCCAGGCGGGCATTTGCAAAATTCCCAACCACCATACTATCACGACTGCCATCGTATGACAACAACCGGGACCGACGGCTTAAAACGTGCCCTCCGAAGCACGTGCACGCTCTGTGTTAATGTCTCTAACGGACAACCGTCCAAGTCAAGACTGCGATGGACGTTCCGTAACTTAGCGAACGGCTAACCAAACTACGCTACGAGCGCTTCAAAAGTATATCGTAAACAATGAATTTTTACGGCTTTCATAAAATAATTGGCTTTTTATGATTCCTGTTTAGCAGATTTTGGTTCGTGAATGCCTTTTTGTAACTCTAGAGATATGATTTTTCTATTTATATTCTGTACACCACACCCACTCAGTAAGTGTCTCATTGCTCGTTCAAATCGTTTTATAAAGTTCGTAAATTTTTTTTTTTATGCCTGATAGGTTAGTCTTTGACCACTATCTAACCTGATGGTAAGTGATGATGTGGTCTAAGATGTTGTTCAGGCTAACCTAGAATTACCGGCTCTCAAGGATAGCTGCCGGAACACACCGTTAGGTGCTTGGCGGCAGATTTTCTACTTGAGGGTGGTATTTCTACTTGAGGGTGGTATTTCTCCCCTATAAATGTGCGGCAAGAAAAGTTACATAGAATTTCGTTACTACCCTCCGTAGCAGTGAAGGAATGTTGTGTGAAAATAATAATTCATACTTGCCCATCTTTTCTTTTTTTAGCGTTGTATGTTACCTTATAACTCTTTAACTCTTTACAGGGTGTATCGATTTTGATGATATTTACATTCAAAAGCTGGTGCCTGTCATGTGGTCCCATTTAAATTTGAGTAAGATCTGACGAGTTATGTTATGTTACATAGTTTGGTTTCTCCCTAATAACGCGTATTTTGAGTTTGAGATCGGGTTTTGTATGTTAAAGTTTTATTACTTTAATGTTCATTATTTGTGTGTTAGGCACTTCATTACCAAAGACTACAAGTTCGTTACACGTGGATTTTATGCATGCACAGATGACTAATCGAATAATGCACAGATAACAAAATATTTCACAGATGTACAGCTACCATTGTTTGCATAACAAGATATCGTTTAAGTATTACTGTTAATTATGTTTTTATTGCATTTTTAATATACCATTCAAATATAATTTTGATTAGGTACGGACCTAACCTATGTTCACTCGAACCGTTGAAAATAATTAATGCTTTTCCCCAGACTAGAACCTTAACAAATACTTTTTTTTTGTTGCTGATAGATTAGCCTTTGACCACAATCTCCTGATGGTAAGTGATTCGACCACATTGGTCGAAGGTGTTAGCAGGCTTAAAGTAGGTAGGGCATTTTGCCAATGCCTGCTTGGCTAGCTACCACCCTCAAGTAGAAATGCTGTCACCAAGCACCTAATGGTGTGTTCCGGCAGCTGTCCTTGAGAGCCAGTAATTCTAGGTTAGTCTGAACAACATCTTCGACCACACCATCAGGTGAGATAGTGGTCAAAGGCTAACCAATCAGGCATAAAAAATAAAAATAAAAACATAGTGGAGTTTCATGTATAATGCTCCGTTTTTCACTTTGGGTACAGAGCCCTAAAACGTCAATTAAGAGCACCCAATCTCTCACTACCCACGCCATCGCTACAAAAAAGGCTGCACTTGACACGCCTCGACAAATTTGGAGGTCAATATTTAAACCAATATTTAATTATATCGTAATAAATCAATCAATTATAAAATACGGAAATATTTAGTAAGATCCGGACACTTGTCGCACCATTACTCTTAACCTCGACGATTTGCACGAATTCGTTGACCTTACAGTCAGTAGAGCAACTCATGCGTTATAACGCAAGTGCATTGAATGAAACTGTTCTACTTTGTTCTCTTTTGACCTTTAATCCTTTAGCATCGAAGATAACGAGAACAATAGTTTTTTTTTATTTATAGCTTTTTATTTACGTAAGTTAATCTTATAGATATACTAATATTACTTACCGTGGCCTTGAGCTACACACTACGGAAGTACATTTCACGAATGCTGGCTAGCTACCTTGCTCGAGTAGGAAATCTGTCGCGAAGCACCCAAAGGTGTGTGGCAACAGTCCTTGAGAGTTCATTAGTTGTGAGGAAATGGATCTGTTGCGGGGATCGTGCGTGTGCAGTTACATCCAATAAAAAAACATACATGGTGATTACTATTAACTCTAATTATTTTTGTTTGTCAATCGACAAAAGAACTTCAAAATTGAAATGAAATGAAATTTGTAATGGAATGAAATGAAATGAAATTTATTTATCGTTTTAACAAAGATCATTCAACTTAAATATATCAGAGTCCAATAATACAGTAGTAAATTTTACATTAACATTGGAAACACATTGGTACCCAAACTAGGACAGACCTGTGATATGGCATACCAATGCCTTCCCCCGGGCATGAATAGTAAATTAAGAAATTTATTATGTAACTCATTGATTTATATTTACTTATATTTAGTACAATAACGAAGTTAATCAAGTTTTATTTAATTTGAAAAGGAAGTGATGAAATTATAATTAATATGTTATTTAGCATGCATTTCTGTGAGCGTACTTAGATATATGTGAAAGGAGTAATTAGAAATGAATGTGTGGCCGCATGAGAGTAAATGGGTGTGAGTGTGAGATGGGGAGCGTGAGAAGGAATGTGTGTGTGTGTCATTAGCTACCGAAAGATATTTTTTTTATAAAATGCGTTGTAAAATGTGTACAGATACACACATTTTATATCATAAATAAAAAATAGTCAAATTCAAAATCATTTATTCAATTTAGGCATCTAGGACGCTCTTCTGAAGATCAATTAAATTATTTTTTTCTTATTTTGTCATTTTATTATGACAGAACAAGCTCGATGCCCACCTGATGTTAGGCGGACTAACCTCTGCCTATAAAAGATGCAATTCGTCACAAGTCACGAATTGCATTGTGCCTGTCACCTTGCGACATAGTTGTTAAGTCTCATGTGCCTGCAATTTTACTGGCTCTCAAGAACTGCTGCCGGAACACACCGTTAGGTGCTTGGCGACACATTTTCTACTTGAGGGTGGTCGCTAACCAGGCGGGCATTCGCAAAATGCCCTTCCACCGTGCGATGAAGCTCATGCCCGTGGCGGGATTCGAACCATGGACCTGCTGCGCGGCAGTCCATAGCCATTGACACTGAGCCATCAATGTTTCAAATTTAATATTGAATTATTCGGGTTGTTCCTGATGTTCTACATTGTACTGCCAAGTTCAGCAAAAAAATATATACAACCACTGCGAGAAGGAAACTCGGGGCCATTCTTTTAAACGTCTGTTAACAATGTGTTGCAAACTTATATTAGATGATTACAATTTTGGTTAAATTATGTAGGTGACAGGCGATAGTTTGGTAGAGGCAGAATTGTCCAAGCATCTTAAGGTCCAGCCAAAACTACAATAATTCCGAAACCGTACATTTCCCGACTTGAAAATGAAAAAATTGTTATATACGTACTGTTATTTCAATCAACTATGCATAAAAAAAAAATAATTGAGTTTATTTTAAAAATATTGTTTATCGACGTCGATATAAAATTTCAAATTATACTGTTGCAGTTTATGTAATGAAAATGGTAGAAAGCTAAAAATAGAAGTTTTCGTAACAAATGGTTAAAATAAAAGCTTTTACAAATACAGATTTTGGTAAACTTAAAATAAGAAACAACCGCATAAAATAAAAGTTAATAATTTTAAAAAAAAATCTATAAAAGTGGTTCTTGTTTCTTTTTTGATACCACAAGGTAAATAATTTTCATTTTTATTTACCCATATCTCTTTTTAAATTTTCTATCCTATATCTCAATTTCAATTCATAAAAAAGTCATGTCTTCATGTGTTGTTATATAACACATTTTAAACCGACCATCCATTTGAGCGGGACAAGGGCAAGATAATGATGATTCCCACGCCTTCACAGGTGACTAACTTATCATTGAATCGCCCATGACATTGGCACAAACACGTCACGAACATTCACTGCAACTTTTACATAACAAATCCAGTTTTTATTTCAAGATCAGATTTCAACATTTTGCACTTACTGGTTCTTACTTGTATTAAATTTATTTTTAATCAAAATATTATTGACAAATTATTGGAGCACAAAAAATATTGAAGGGTAGAGACAACTTTTTTTTAATGTTATTGTGACGGAATAAGCTCGAGGCCAACCTGATGGTAAGCGGACTAACATCTGCCTATAACAGATGCATTTCATCACAAGTCACGAATTGCACTGCGCCCGTCACTTTGAGAACTGTTTCCGAAACACACCGTTAGGTGCTTGGCGACAGATTTTTTACTTGAGTGGTAGCTAGCAAGGCGGCCTTCCACTATGCAAAAATTTAAATTGCGTTTGATAATGCACTTATTTCGGTCAGATGAAGTCTAGTAGTCTGGTTGATGGCCGCGCACTGTCCCCTATGACGGTTAAAGTAATACAATTGTAGCACAAGGTTTGGGAAGAACGAGATTGTTCTGGTGGCCAAGTGAAATAGAAATCCGGCGCGAAAACGGAGGACCCGGGTTCCATTCTCGCCTAGAAAAAAGATTGTTCTTCAATAATTTATTTATTGAATTAATTATAACGGACATACTACATCATATTTGTAAATATGATTTGTGGTGACATTAAGCCACAGAATTAATTAAAAATGAAATAATAATTATTTTAATACATAACTTTTAGTTCGATTGCCCGTGGGGTGCCGGACTAGAGTGTCATTCCCCCTTCTGTTCCCGTGGGTGTCGTAAGAGACGACTAAGGGCAACACACCAGAATACGGGCAGCAGCACTTTCTGAGGAACTGATATAATACACTGCGATCCCCAAGCCGCCTGCCAAGCGTGGGGATTATGGCAAATCCATCCAGAGGCTCTCTTCATCAATGGACTTTCCGGCTGATACAGTTCAATTACCATATAATCATGTACTTATACTAAAATGTCACATCATAACAGCATAATTTCTTCATTCCAGACGAGCCCTAGCCATCCCAGCGAAGACCGAGGGCCCATTCTCGCACGACCGATGCCGCATGTACTCAGCCGACTGGGCCTCCGCCCTAGCACAGGGGCGCAGCACCCCGGACGACGAATGGCAGATCATCCCTTGCACCAACGGCTGGGAATACGATAGAAAGGATGTGCCCTACGAAACTATCGCTTCTCAGGTATTATCAATAAACTTTAAAGAGGCTTTTTCGTCAAATATAACGTAATTTTTAGAGGGATCTCAGCTGATTATGATGATGATGTGGTCGAACCTAGAACTGGCTCTCAAGGACAGTTGCCGGAACACCTTGTTATGTGCTTTGTAACAGATTTCAACTTGAGGGTGTTAGCTAGCAAAATGCCTTCCTCCATGCGGTGAAGCTCAACCCGGCGTTGGGGATCGAACCTGCGGCACGGCAGTCCATAGCTATTACCGCTCAGCTAACGTTTCTTCAAATAACAAACAATACATACAGCCTTCTGACTTCAAAGTAGTTGTAGCCAAGTTGACCCAGTATAAACTTGGTAGGATAAAAATAAGGCATTAGCCGTTGATTCTGTTGTATAGCGATATTAAAAACACTTTTTGGACCATTTTAACCATTACTGAGTAGGTGACATTATACGGGTTCCAGGTGCACTTGATCCCAGTTTGTTTCTTACTGAATATCTAAATGTCATTCAAATGATCTGTGGATTCGGATAATTTGTCATGTCAAAAATCTGTCATCAAAAGCTGTGGAAAAAGCGCCGCCCTAAGGTCAGGGAGGACCTGCAGCAATCTCCTCCTGAAGCTATTGAGAGGTTCGTAGTCCTGAATAGTCAACGTCCCAACGTCATGTGGAGCAGAAATTATTGTTAGAAGATATCCAGCATGCTGTTCTTCACAAAGCTGCGGTTCCTGCCACGCTAATATAGCCACCCGGGCTGCCGGCAAGCCCGCACGCGGGTGGCTATATCAGCATCCTATTATTTCATATATGTTTTTCCTATCATATCATCTCTGCGCACGAGTTTAGTCACTGGCGACACGCACAACACTGCAGTGGCGAACGAAATATTTGTCCTGCGTGTGGCCAGGAGCGTGCTATCACCCGCATGCGGACCAGATCCGCTCGCGGGCGAAAATACGCTTGACAGGAAAAGAGCCCCAAAACAATTACTGCAAGCGTTTTTGTTCTTTAACGGTATCTCTTTCTATCCTTTCAGTTGGACTGGGTGTGCGAGAAAGACAACCTTGCCGCTACAGCTCAGTCTATCTTCTTCTGTGGTGCCATAGTGGGAGGTTTGGTTTTTGGATGGATAGCCGACAAGTATGGAAGAATACCAGCTTTAGTTGGTAAGGAAATTATCTTTTGTGTTAGAGTGGGAGTAAGTGACCTGCTTAATGTTAACCTGCTGTGCCTATCCAAAGCATATATGCGGAATTAGAGGTGTTTAATTTCAAAATGCAAAATGTGTGCTGAGCATAATATTATATACAATGTTAACAAAACTGAGATATTTAGGTCTGGTAAGGGACCCGAAAATGTTCCCAGTGTCTGCCTCAACGGGCAGTCTATAATGATTGTGGAGAGTTTCAAGTACCTTGGTTATATCATGAAGACAATTAAAAAACTCGATTATTATACAGATCATTAACAAAGAGGCTTATACGTGTCATGGGCAATATGACAATTATTAGGAAATTCTGTAAGTCGTCCCCGGACGTGTTTACGGGGCATGTTTTACCGGGATTCGGTTGTGGTCCACCTGCTTAGTTCACCTGGGTGGACCACGGGCACTTTTTTTGCCCGTGGTCCACGTTTATAATAATATATATTGTAATCTCTTTCCTTTTGATATATTATATTTACTTGTACATATAAATGATAAAGATTTATTTCAGAAGTTCCAAGTTTTCCTTTTAATCTAAATATATAAAAGTTGATGACGTTATAATAGAAATAACAAATTTCCATATTAATTGGTTTTTCAATTTTTATTTGTTCTTTTGTCATTATTTTTGTATTGTAGTAAAAAAACAGGACGAGGATTTTATTTCCGTTGAATTAATTTCAGGTGGGCCATGGCTTATACACATTTTTTATTTGTATATTTCTGAACATTAAGGTGGACCACCGGCACGAAAAAGTGCCCGTGGTCCACCCAGGTGAACTAAGCAGGTGGACCACGACCGAATCTCGTGTTTTACTATGTTTTTTGTCAACTCTGGACAAATTATACTAAAAAAACCGCATGATGGGATTTGATTCGTCTAAAATAACTTCTTTAGAACTCATGGGACTGGAGCGGTACTGTAGTGCCTCCGGTATGCTCTTTAAGAAACGTGTTCATTCCTTCCACGCTATACAAAAACATCCTTTAGCTAAATCTGAACAGAATTGATCCGTGTACACATTGTATTATAAAGATACTTTTGGGAAGGATATTCCTATCACTGATGTATAAACGATAGCTACAAATTATGGCATAAGTAACATGACTACATATGATTTTGTATTTCAGCATATTAATTTATTATTAATATTACATATTTATGATAAAAATTTACAGTGTCCGAATTATTTTTTATTTCTTTTTGTGATATGTGTATTTTTATGTTTCTTATGTATGGATCTCGAGTCCGAAAAAAATAACTTTTATCATTATTATATTGTATTAACAATATAATAAGATAAGAATTGAAGCAGTGATGGCTCAGTGGTATTGGCTATGGACTGCCGTGCAGCAGGTCCATGGTTCGAATCCCGCCGCGGGCTTGAGCTTCACCGCATGGTGGAAGGGCTTTTTGTGAATGCCCGTCTGGCTAGCGACCACCCTCAAGAAGAAAATCTGTCGCCAAGCATCTAACAGTGTGTTCCGGCAGCAGTCCTTGAAAGCCACCTACGACGACCTAACAACTGGTCGTCTCAGTGTGACGGGCACAGTGTAATTCGTCGTTGACGAAATGCGTCTGTTATAGGCAGAGGTTAGTCCACTTAACATCAGGTTGGTCTCGGGCTTGTTCCGTCACAATAACACTAAAAAAAAACAGGACTTTTAAAATACTAAGAATACTAGATGTTCTGGTTTTATTTAATAGTGGTGGTGCATATGAGTTCCAGCAGCTGATCTGAAGAGCCAGTTCTCATTCCAGGCTAAGCATCTTTATTTATTTGTTTTATTTTATTCGGAAAACAAACAATATAAATAACCAAGAATTAGCAACATAAAACACTAGTCTATATATAATAACCATATACATGTTTTCGCATATAGGAATTCAAATATAGCTACTTGTCTTAATTATTTAAAAATAAAGATTATTATTACATAATTATGTAAGTTTTTTTTTATACAATACAAAATAACACACATTAGTGAAGAAATATTATAGTTATTGACCCTCAAAGCAGAAGTTAGAAAGAAGGCGCTTAAACTCTTCAGTTTTTACAAGCTTTTATTTAGTTTTTCATGATTTTTGTCATCCAATCTTGCAAATTAAGTTTGATCCACTTCCCAATATAATAATGACATGGTGCTGATCTGATGATGGAGCTGGAAGGTGGTCAAAGGAACTTCGCAATGAAACGACACAACCTCATCGAGTTTGGGCTCATTTGAATCGTCTTGACGAGTATTTTTGTATTTTTTTAGTTACTCTTATTAACTAAGACATAATAAAAGGTTGTTTTTCAAGAGAAAAAAATGTCTCTCTTCAGGTACGAACTTGATGGGCTTCACTGCTGGAGTTGGGACGGCGTTCTGCAACAGCTTCTGGACCTTCGCGCTGTGCCGGTTCCTGGTCGGCCTCGCGTTTGATAACTGTTTCACTATGATGTATATTCTAGGTGAGTAATTTATGTATGGTCGTAAGTTTATTTGGGAATACAAAAAAGGTCAAATGGCTGAAGAAAATGTTCAGTGAATTGAACATTTACAACTGGATAAGTGAGATTTTTTCTGGATTAGTGACATTTTTTCTCACTAATCCAGTTGTAAATTAAACTACCTTTACACCTGGTTTCCCACTGTATGCTCAATTACATTTTTAAACTGAATTAAAGGGTAGAAAGTTACGTTTTTTCGAAGCGCTCGTAGCGAAGTTTGTTTCGCCGTTCTTAATCGATCAGCTAAGTTAAGCAACGTCCGCCGCAGTCAGGACTTGGATGGGTGACCGCTAGTGACATTACTACTGAGCGCTTCAGTGCTTCGGAGGGCAAGTTAAGCCGTCGGTCCTGGTTGTTGTCTTACGATGGCAGTCGTTACAGAATGGTGGTAGGGCATTTTGCGAATGCCCGCCTGGCTAGCTACCACCCTCAAGTAGAAAATCTGTCGCCAAGCACCTAACGGTGTGTTCCGGCAGCTGTCCTTGGGAGCCAGTACTTCTAGGTTAGCCTGAACAACATCTTGAACCACATCATCACTTACCATCAGGTGAGATAGTGGTCAAAGGCTAACCTATCATGCATAAAAAAAAAAAAAAAAATTACTTAGTACATCCATAATTTAAGAAGTATGAGAAGTTTTAGTAAATTGTTAAAATTGTAATTTTGTTCTCATAAGTTCAGTCAACTGAAAATGAATCTCATCTGTCCACTGAAGTAGTGGCAATAGACAATGTTGTACGAACTGAATGTCACCAAACCCGAAATATATTCTGTCAGCCTCAAAACATACCTAGGTAATAATAAATATCCTTTCAAATTTCGTCATTGGTGACGAAATTGGAAATGATAATATAGATAGTGGCCACTTGCACAAAAAAAATTACACTAAATTTTAAAAGTGCACTTTTACTGAGACATCCTTTTGGTGAATTACTATTAAGTACGCGCTTTGCGAGCTGAAGTGCACTTTATTGCTTCGTAGCTAGAGTCGCTTATTTATTGGAATGGCTTTGCGGAATAATCCTTCTGGTCCTTTTTTATACTGTGCCGTTATAGTTATACGTGGTCCTACTACTACTAGGTACATACGCCAGTACTATAGTATTTTTGTATATAAAAACATAATATACAAATTATACAAGAAGTTATAACACAATATACACACAATTCATATTTTTGAATAATATATAGAAAACTTTATTATCTGGACACAATATTACCTAATTTTCCTGGAAATGACATGATGTTATTCTCAATCGTACGCTCGAAGAGTGGGGACCTCCTGATGACGCTATTTGTAGAGGTGATACGCGTCGAAAACTCTTTCGGTTGGCGTTATTCTACCGGATGTTTATGACGTCACATCGGTTTAGCAGGAAAGTTGAAATTGTGGGTATGGTCACTTGCTTCACCTAGGTTCTTTGCCAGGGTTGGAGCACGGGTCCCTAGATATATATTTATATTTTTTTTTTAAATATTCAAAATGATATCCTTAAATGATATCCTTAAATAATTATTAATAAAATAATGTTCAAGGTTTCTGCAAAGAACCTTTTAATTATCATAATAAACTATATTAGTTACAGTTTTTATGTTGACATTAAAAATAATTGTAATAGCTTTTAATTTGAAAGAGTCACAGTCTTAAGCGTTTCACCGACGACAGCTGTAATATAAAGCTATATATTATAGCTCGATATATTTCAATACATCTCAACACATTTTCCATACAAATTGACAAGTGACAACACACGGCAGCTATTTTTTTTTATTTTTTATGCCTGATAGGTTTGCCTTTTACCACTATCTCACCTGATGGTAAGTGACGATGTGGTCGAAGATGTTGTTCAGGCTAACCTAGAAGTACTGGCTCTCAAGGACAGCTGCCGGAACACACCGTTAGGAGCTTGGCGACAGATTTTCTATTGAGGGTGGTAGCTAACCAGGCGGGC
Source organism: Plagodis pulveraria (assembly GCA_963890685.1). NCBI lineage: Eukaryota > Metazoa > Arthropoda > Insecta > Lepidoptera > Geometridae > Plagodis > Plagodis pulveraria. The sequence continues at coordinate 4,362,439 of OY982977.1, forward strand.
ATTCGCAAAATGCCCTACCACCATGCTATAACGACTGCCATCCTAAGACAACAACCGGGACCGACGGCTTAACGTGCCCTCCGAAGCACGGAAACGCTCAGTAGTAATGTCACTAGCGGTCACCCATCCAACTCATGACCGCGCGCGACGTTGCTTAACTTCTGATCGGTTGAGAACAGCTAAGTAAACTTCGCTACGAGCGCTTCAAAACGCTATAACATATAGCTTTACATATTCGTTTCTTAATACCGACAGTTATGCTATAATATATATTATAGCTGCCGTCTGTGAACTCCTTTAGATAATGTTAATTAGAAATAAACAAATGATCCAAGGTTTTGATATGCCCTTGACTTACTCGAGACTCGTGAGTCAGATTTAACAACAGATGCAAATTAACTTAATTACGAACGTTTAAATACTATAATCCTTTACAAACAAAACTTATTTATAACTGACTAAGGGCCTGTTTCAGAATGTTTGAGTAAGTTCCGGTTATACTACCCAGAACATATTTAATAAATAAAACACTATCTTTGCGTTTCACAGTCATCGATTTAGCCTATCCATCGGTTAAAGCTTGAAACGCGCTGCATGTTGACTATCATTTTTATCATTCAGTTATTTTATGTTCTGGGCAGTATAACCGGAACTTACTCGAACATTCTGAAACAGGCCATTACGTAATAGAATGATAAGAGCGAAGTCTAAAGGCGGGTCTCATGTCAATGTTTTTCGAAACATTGAACACGAAAACATAAACTTTTGTTTAAGGTCGGAACAACTCTATTTGTTTATGCTCTATGTGTTCAGGCTTGCGGAAAGCATCTAAACATTGACCCTCCCGCGCTGGTAGAGGGGTGAGGCATTGGCATTTGACACAATCACTGAGCAAGTTATACTACTTGAACCAATGAATTCTACAGTGCGTGTTTCTGGAACAAAAAGTTTCTTTGAAAAATTTGGAAAATTCGAAACTAAAGCTCAATATTTCGAAAAACGTTAGCAGGAGACGCGTCTTAAGCCGTCGTCGGCTATATCATTCTGTAAACATTTTTTTATTTTGTACTGTATCAGCCGGATCATCCACTGCTGGACACAGCCTTCCTTATTCAAAATCAAAAAAATCAAAAATATATTTATTTCCTCCTCACAAAAGGTTTCTTACGTAAAAATACATAAATGGACAGACAAGAGTGCCAAAATTAAACCTATCTTTGTGAGGGGCTGGTGCCTGAAGTAGGTTTCTAAAAACCTGTATCACAGGTCACCAGGACACCTCCCGCGGATAGAAATAAATTATGACATTCCTACCTTGTTATACAATTTTTAAAATCAGTTTTACGCTATTACGAACTACTTGTAGGCAGGAAGTTATATATGGTTCTTAATTATAGGATACTTAGTGTTAATGTTTAAAATGGATACAAAATAAAGAAGTGAACTAAATAATTAGATATAAAAAATAGTAGAAAAAAAAATATAAGTATAACTAAATGGAATTTTAAATACAGTGCAAGCTATTTAATAGTTGAGGACGGTAGGAAACATGTTTACATGCGTTGAGTTGAGTTTGTGTTAATGTGTGAGTGCGAGACTGGTTTGCGTGCGATATACGAGACAGCTGCGTTCGCGCTGTTGCCACGCTGTACCGCAGTGTGTAAAGTGAACATGTGTGTGTTAGTTTGTGCAGATATAAAACGAGTCATATAGCGAGAGTCAGTAGTTGAGGTCAATATTTTACTAATGATTTGTAAATTAAGGATTTTTATCTATTTGTATCTTGTATCTGAACGTTTGTATATATTGTTTGTAATTTACAACTAAGATTTGAGTGCCTACTTATCGACATGAGAGGGGTATAATATATCTAAACTAATATAATAAAGAGGAAAGATTTGATTGTTTGTTTGCATTGAATAGGCTCTGAAACTACTGGACCGATTAGGGTGAAATTTGGTTTGGAAATAGTATGAGACACGGGGATGAACATAGGATAGTTTTTATCCAACTGCGCAAAAAAGAGGGTAATGGTTTTGCGCGATAACCGATCTACTGGACCGATTAAGATGAAATTTGGTATGAAAATAGTTTGAGACACGGGGATGAACATAGGATAGTTTTATCCAACTGAGCAAAAAAGAGGTTAATGGTTTTGCGCGATAACCGATCTACTCAACCGATTCGGATGAAATTTGGTATGGAAATAGTTTGAGATACGGGGATGAACACAGTATATAATATATATAACACATATATATACATATACATATATATATATATATATATATATATACATACATACACACATACATACATACATACATACACACATACCTACTTGTCTACCCAGGTATGTCCACGCGGCGCGGCACGCGGCGCGGCGCGGCGCGGCATATATATATATATATATATATATATATATATATATATATATATATATATATATATATATATACATACATACACACATACATACATACATACATACACACACACCTACTTGTCTACCCAGGTATGTCCACGGTCAAACCCTACCGAACTACTAAATCATCTAACAGGATGAACATACACTTTTTGAAAATGGTGAAATGTTATATGAGAGGACTCAGAAGATTTTCCGTATCATTATAGTCTAGTGTTTTTAGATATGTAGTGACTTTTTGCTTGCCATTGTAGGCGTGAAGTGGATATAAGTCCAGTATCTTATTTAGTTTATTGTTTAGATATGGGCCTTGAAAACAGAAGAATTTGTGTGACAGAAAAGTATTGAGCGACTGAGGTGAGCATATAGTGCTCTTCGCACGCCTGTTTTTAATAAGTTCAGGGTCGTATTGTAACTGTGCGTGTTGTTTAAGTACCGTCTGAAGGATGAACGTTTGCCTGACAGTAAGGACATCCCATTCTTTGTAAAGATCAACCGTAGGATAGCGGAAGGGTAAACAAGCTCCAACTTTTAGAATCGCACGCTGTGCTCTCTCAACCTAAATTAGATGTGACTTAGCGGCACCACCCCACGAGGTGATACAGTAATTGACAAGAGACTGACTTAGCGCGAAGTAAACCATCTTTAGAATTTTACGGTCAGCAATATATCGAAGGTTTTTAAATATATATATAAGTTTACGTAGCCTGGTTACAAGGATGTCAACATGTGGCTTAAAACTAAGTGTCTGGTCAATTACCACCCCAAGGTATTTGATTTTGTCAGTTCTTTGGAGTGAGGGACAGGAGCAATTTCCAAAATCTGGATCACAGAGATGGACGGTAATGGTAAATGAAGGTGGTGGAAGAAAATCAGATCTCAAAGCAAAGGGAATGTACTTCGTTTTAGTGACGTTTAGTGTCAGTATGTTACTTTGAAGCCATTTGTTTACCATATTAATACCATTTTGAGCCATTATAAACACTTCGTTCCAACTTTCTCCACTAAAAAAGAGGGCCGTATCGTCGGCAAATGTGATGATTTTACAGCTGCCAAGTTGAAGCTCGCACAGAGCGTTAATATAAACAAGAAACAAGGTTGGGCCTAATATGCTGCCCTGCGGAACTCCGTATTTAGCAGTCAACTCATCACTAAGCCAATGCTCGATTTTAACTCGTTGTTTTCTTACGTCCAGGTAATCGCTCAATAGCTTCAACGGAACTCCTCGTATGCCTAGTTTTTCCAATTTTATCAGCAGGTGTGGGATAGAGACTGTGTCAAAAGCCTTAGCCAAATCGAGGAAAATGACTAAGCATTTCCTCTTTTTATCCAAGTTAGTAACAACAGAACTGACTAGCTCATGAACCGCATCATCTGTAGACCTTCCATAACGAAAACCATATTGGAAGGGTGACAGCAGCTTATTTGCTTCTAAGTAGTTGATTAGACGGCGGTTCATTAGGCGCTCAAGGATCTTAGATAACGTTGGCAAAATAGAAATTGGCCTGTAGTTGTTGACACAGTCCCTATCACCAGACTTATGGATAGGTTTAATACGTGCCGTTTTAAATGCTGTAGGGAACACTCCCGTTGACATGGCCAGATTACAGATGTGCGTTATAGGGGAAATGAGAACTTGACTGTACCTTTTAATTATTTTCCCTGAAATTCTGTCTATCCCTATAGAACAGTTGTCTTTTAAGCCTATGATGATTTGCATAATTTCTCCTTCATCTGCAGGCAATATAACAAAAGATTTAAGGGTAGATGAATAGGAGTCAGTCAGGGTATTTATGGAGCATTGGATGTTTTGTTCAGCAAGCCTAGTCCCTACGTTCGCGAAAAAATTGTTCACATCATTAACACACCTGTCTGGAGTATCAGAAGTCAGAAGACAGGGTGAGTGATCTACTGACTTATTAGAGCCACCAATCTTTTTAATAGCCTCCCAGAGTTTTTTTTTATCACCTCTAGCACTATCAATCTCTTTCCTGTCGTAGTCTCTTTTTGCTTTTTTTAGACGAGAGTTACAGAAATTTCTGTAGCGTTTGTACGTTGCCTTTAGAACTTCATTATTAGGATCTTTCTTGAGCTTTTTAAAAAGATTATCTCTATTTCTCATGCAGCGCAACAGACCTTGTGTAATCCATGCTTTACAAACCCGTTGTTTTCTAGGAAAAGTTTTAAGTATTGTGTTCTTTTTAATGGCTGTTGTTAAATTGTTGATCAATAGTTCAGTCGCTTGGTTAGCATCACTAATTACAAGTATGTCCAGAAAGTTTATGTCTTGAATTGTTAGATCTAGATTTTTATAGTCAATACTGTGACATGCTTTTTCCGAGTAACCTAGCTGGTTTGTACGGTTGAGACTGATGGCTACACTTTCGTGATCAGTCACCGATGATTCAAAAATAAGACAAGTTGCATCCAGTTTAGTTCGAACCATAATATGGTCCAGGCATGTCCGTCCATGTGTTGGTACAGTATGACCAGGTAACATACGATGACTCGCTAGAACATTTAGATACTCAAAAGAGCGCTTATCGGGAGTGTTTGGACTAATATCTATATTGATATCGCCACAAAGGATGACATTTTTATAACAATTTAATTTAGAGAGAAGTTCATCAACAGAGCCTACAAAGTCACTAGTGTTATATTGACCGGGGGGTCGGTAAATTCCGATAATACAAGTGTCATTATTTAACTTTAATAACAGACAATTAGCATCACTAATAAGGGGTTCCTCATATGCTAATTTTAGTTGCTTGTTGTAATATATCACCACTCCTTCATTCTGTGTTTTGTGAAATGTAGTGGCGACATAGTTATAATTATCAAGTTCCGGTATATGCTTAGCTGATGAGAGCCAGCATTCTGTGAGAACCAGTACGTCCCACGCCACTTCAGATCTTTGAACTAGTGTTATAAAATTAGCCATATTACACTGAATGCTACGGATGTTTTGAGAGAGCAAATTAAAAGTGAGACTGCTATCAGTGATATGCGTATGTACCTCATCAATGTCACAAACAACTGCTTTAGCTACGGATAATGAATCAAGATCCACGTTTATAGTTTCAATATCTAGCATAGTATCAACAATAAGTGAGAAAAGGATGGTTGTCACGGCTTACGCGTGACCGACTATTTAGTGATTTATACAGATATAAACTTGGATCCGGTAAAATAGTAGCTGCAGAATCTGACAATGATAAGTGACAGTATGATGAGTAAGCTATATAATAATTATGAAAGTATATGACTCGTTTACGATGAATTTTATGAGTGTAATGTATGTGTGTGTTTAGTATTGTGTGTTGAGTAAATAATGTGCGTGGTTTGTGTGTGTTGGACCTGTACGAAAAAAGTAGAAAAGATATTAAGTAGCAAAAATATTCATGATTTCCTGCATTCGTGAATTCATACAAACTAAAATAAATTGACATTAAAACGATATCATTGTTTGAGTAACAATAATATGAAACTAAAACTAGTCACGAAACTAATTTTGATAATTCAGATTCTTCTTCTACACGAATGGGTAGGTCACTATCTCCTTTCTTCACATAAACCTTACCAAATGAGGTCCAGGCAGCATATAATTTTTTATTCTTAACATTTTCACGAGCGATATAAAAGACTCTTCTTGCTTTACCTGTTAGGTACTCTGAAATATATACAGCACACGGGGGGCCCGGAATTTTTATATGCTCAGAGTTTAACTGGGGCTCCTTCTTTTCACGTCTTAATTTATTAAAAGACTTCAGTTTTGATATCACTGATTCCATCCGAAGAGTAGTGGTAAAGCCCACCACTATGACTTCGGCCTTAGACCGATAAACTTCCCTTATCTCCGATTCTTGGATTGGAGTTTCAAGGCACAATGTTGAACCAAGGTTTTTAATTATGTTGGTTAAGTCCTTTTTATTTTCATTTGGTGTTTTGGGTACGTTTCGAATCTCAATGGTTGCAGAATGAGACATTTTATCTAGGAAGTCCAACTTGACTTCTAAGGCAGAAACTCGTTTTTTATATTCGCTATTTTCTTGTTCCAGATTATTGATTTTTAGGAGAAGATCTTCGTTCTGGCTTGTTAGACCCGCCACAGATTTTTGTATTCCTTCATTCTGAGCCATAATGGTGCTTAGAGCATTTGTCAATAATTCAAATTTCTTGTCTTGTTGATCTTTAAGCTCGTCGATTGTAGTTTTAATATCAGTGATAGACGCTACTGGGTAATTTTCTATGTCTCCAAAAGAACGCTTTTGACGTTTAGTAATGTTAAAATAGTCAGCACGTGAGTCTGAGTTGCTGGCATTGTTTATGGCAGAATCCGAGTTATAGTGTACTGTAGTATACGGTGGCAGTAACTGTGACTGTGGCTGAGTATCGCCGGGCGGAGATCGCTGCACCGACATTATTAAGAAAGAATATTGTTTTAGATTCCGTAACAGATAATGAATCACTCAGCGGCAAACAATCACAACTATATGCGTCACGAAGTCTCGCACTCTTAATAATACGTATGATCGATCTAATACATGACTTGCAGAAAATATTTTATATCAGAACACGTCTGCACTGCGCAGTGTCCGTGGGAGGGAGTGAGTGTTATTAAGGAGGTATTTGCCATAATCCCCACGCTTGGCAGGTGTCATGTGGGGAATGCAGTTCTTTTGAAGGTGCTGCCGCCTTCAGGTATTTTTCCCTTAGTCGCCTTTTTCGACCCACGGGAAAATATGGGGTGGGTGCAATGCTAACCCAGAACCCCACGGGTTTTTATTCTTTTATTATGTAAGTCAGTAAATATAGGGTCTAATGATATTTAAAGTAATGAATACGCTCGTAATTACAGCACATTCACAGCTAATCCTCGTTTCTTTTGATCACGTCCGAGTAGTAGAAGTAGTAAATTAACATTAAATATTTCTTTTTTTCCTTTGAATAAGTCAACCCTAGCCCGCTGCATCGTATTGTGGTTATTGTGATCGGGCGCTGCCAGTACATCGCGTGCTGTACGAAGTAAAAATGGTAAAAGCAATGGTTTACAATATAAAGATACGCCTAGGCGAAGAAATAGTAAAGCGAATTTTCTTAACGATAAGTCAGCTCCATCTCTTGGATTTCATGGTCACTACGTTCAGCGTCAGTAATGCGTGTTACATCATGCGTCTTAATTAGTAACTATTATCTAATATGTGGAAATTCGAAAACATTTATAAAAAAAAAAAACACGCGTTTGAGTGTTGAAATTGGTTCAATTGATTAGTAAAAAACAAAACCGCCGGCCGTTTAGTCTCGATCGTGCGCTCGTAGAGTCAAGACCTCCTGAGGATGCTTCGTTTAGAAGCGAAACGCGTCGAATACTCTTCCGGTTTGGCTGCGTGGCGTTTGTGACGTCACGTCGGCTTAATAGGAAATTAGGCGGAATTGTCACTAGATATATATCACTTTTATAAAGATTTTGTAAGTGGTTTATTAAATGTTTTCTTAAAATACTTTTAAAATATTTGTTATTATTAAAAATGGATTTCCGCAAAGTAACGCCTGAATCTATTCATTATAGTAAAAAACATTTTTTGCCATTTGGTGGCCCTTGCTTTACTTATGGGATCGATTATCATTCACTGTCAATGACTATATCATCATTTGAAGATGGACAATAGGAAAATACTTTACAAAATTACAAATATACGATAAGAAAAATTTCAATCATGTGCGGGATTCGAACCCGCGTCCATCCACCCCTATAGCCGGGTTATGCTCTAACCGATTGAGCTAACATGACAATGAGTCATAACTAAATTATTACCAATCGGGTTTTTTTTATGTTTTTAAACCATCGTATTGTGATGGAGCGACATCTATAGTACAACTTACGTTGTACTACAAACAGGATCGGTTTTGCAATTGGTTTTATAGTTGACAATTAAAGTAGATGACGTAACCTTATAATTTTAATATTATTATGTTTGCAATAGCTCCTGCTATGCGGATTACATTACAGAAAATACTTTTCAGTTTTGGAGTGTAACTCTAAAATAGCTTGACTGATTTTGATGAAATTTAAATGAGACGGCAAGTATCAGCTTTTTAATAAAAAAGGATCACACAAATCGGTTCAACCAGTAAAAAGCTCTGAGATAGCAAACATAAAAAAACAGACGATTTGAGTACCTCCTACTCTTTTTGTATTCAGTAAAATATAGTTCTTAGTTTAATGGTCTAATTTTCATCATTGCTTATTTAGGAGGCGATGCCAAGTTTTTTGTTTACTGCTGTTTAATATGCCTGCAACCCTTCATCACACAATTTGGTTTATGTACACATGTGATCACATCGGATTCACGTCGCACACTGTGCCCGCGTTGGTGTTACGCAGTTCTTTTAACACCGACATATGTTCAACATTTCAAAGTAACGTTCGGCCTGTCCTTACGAAGTAAGTTACTTATATAAATTAGTGGGTCAAAGTAACGCTAAATCAAACATCTCAGACTCCTTAATTACTGCGTGTATTACAAAATTACAAATATACGATAGGAATTTTTTTAATTTTGTAATGTAATCCGCATAGCGGGCGTTATTGCAATCATAACAATATAAAAATTATAAGGTTGCGTCATCATTTACAAGTAAAAAACCAATTGCAAAATTGGTCTTGTTTGTAGTACAACGTAAGTGGTACTATAGATGTCGCTCCATCCCAATACGATGGTTAATGAGCTATAGGAAAAATTCGAGTTATGACGTCATGTCATGTTAGCTCAATTGGTTAGAGCATGCCCCGGCTAAAGGGGCGGATGGACGCGGGTTCGAATCCCGCACATGACTTAAATTTTTCCTATCGTATATTTGTAATTTTGTAATGTAATCCGCATAGCAGGCGTTATTGCAATCATAACAATATAAAAAAAAAATACTGCGTGTATTGTCTGAGAGCGAATAGGAGTAGGTGATTAGAGGTAGGTATTTATCTTTTGTAGTAAAGTCAATTTTTTTTTTCTCTACAAAAATGTTGGCCTTAATTATCTTAAAAATATAGAGAGCCTTAATTATCTTAAGAATATAGAATATATAAACTATTCTAGAACTAGACAATGTTTAATGCAATTTAAAACTTTCAGAAAGATAATACATAATATCTCTAGCTCTCACGGTAGGATTCCCTGTGTTTGTGAGAGCTAGTTCACTCCATTAGGGTCTAAGTTAAAAGTGATGTATCTAATAGTAGTTAATCAATGGTCCAGATTTGATCGCTTGGTACCAGTAGTTTCTTGCCTAGTTTCATGGGGGCACTCATGGGAAAAAATATCCCGCCTATTCAATTGATTTTAAACTACATAAATATGATGGGACTAGTGGGAAAAATATCCCATCTGTTCCATGGAACTTAAATTTGGTTAGGTAGGGGAGGAGGCTCGAGTGGTGAAGGAGAGCATTGATATATCATAAAGGGGCCCCTTAATCCTACTCCTAGTCCCAGGCCCCTCTAGCCACTTCCTCTGCAACGCTATGGACCCGGCACCCGCACGGTGAATCCAAGGAATGCTAAGTAATTCGTTTCACTTAAATATGATAGAAATATTTTTAATATTGTTATGTTTGCAATAAGCCTGCTATGCGGATTACATTACGAAATAACAAATATACGAGAGAAAACATTATGTCATGTGCGGGATTCGAACATGACTAAAAAAACCGCTTTCCTCTTGTATATTTGTAATTTTGTAATGTAATACGCATAGCAGGGATCATTGCAAAGATAACAATATTAAAATTATAAGGTTGCGTCAGATAATGAATAGATTCAGGCGTTACTTTGCGGAAATCCATTTTTAATAATGACAAATATTTTAAAAGTATATAATTTGGGCGGAATTGTCACTAGATATATATCATTTTTATAAAGATGTTTTAAGTGTTTTATTAAATAATTAATTAAATGTTTTCTTAAAATACTTTTAAAATATTTGTTATTATTAAGGTTGCGTCATTTACAAGTATAAAACCAATTGCAAAATTGGTCTTCTAATACAAATTCAAATTGTTTAATAACATAAAAACGAATTACACATTTACATTTATGTCTCAAAAATAATTTTATAATTAATTAAATATAATTTCTAATTGCACAAACATATTAACTATATATTAAATTACAAATACAATTATCAATTAATTCAAAAATTCATACTATTTCAAAAATATTTTTCAACAAACAAAAATAATAAGTTACAAATCAATTAAAATATCATCAAAGTCAATTGAGTTATCATGTTCCTTGCACCCGTCCCATTGATCATTTAAACTTTCACAATATGTCAAAAATTGTTCTACAGTTATTTTCCAGTTGTCAAATAAAATATCAAAATATCAAATAGGTCTTGTTTGTAGTACAACGCAAGTGGTACTATAGATGTCGCTCCATCCCAATACGATGGTTAAAGAACAAAAGGGAAAATTTTAGCTCAATTGGTTAGAGCATACCCCGGCTAAAGTGGTAGATGGACGCGGGTTCGAATCTCGTACATGACTAAAAATTTTGCCCCTCGTATATTTGTAATTTTGTAATATGATAGAAATAGTTGGAACAAGGCTAAGCTGCTCTTTGGAACTAGTGGGAAAAAACCATCTGTTCCATGGTACGTGCACGTGAAAACTTATAAAATGATGTACAACCTCATGTACTTGATGCGCTCGTAGCGAAGTTTACTTTGCTGTTCCCAACCGAACAGCAAAGTTAACCAACGTCACCCGCGGTCATGAGTTGGATGGGTGACCGCTAGTGACATTACTACTGAGCGTTTTCATGCTTCGGACGGCACGTTAAGCCGTCGGTGCCGGTTGTCGTCTTAGGATGGCAGTCGCATGGTGGTAGGGCATTTTACGAATGCCCGGCTGGCTAGCTACCACCCTCAAGTAGAAAATCTGTCGCCAAGCATCTACCGGTGTGTTCCGGCAGCTGTCCTTGAGAGCCAGTACTTCTAGGTTAGCCTGAACAACACCTTCGACGACATCATCACTTACCATCAGAATAGATAGTGGTCAAAGGCTAACCTATCAGGGATAAAAAAATATAAAAAATGCCGTACATGGTTTTTTTTTTTTGTACAAATACTAATATCTAACCGAACACGTCATTCAACTTGAAGTGTAAATATGATGTAAATAATACAAAACCAAATATTTATCCTACTAAGAATTGAAGTTAACATTGATCTGATGGGACTTTTTTCCCACTAGATCCATCATTTAACTAGGCAATGGAACTACTGGGACTTATCGGACTTGATTGGCTGTTACAATTGCTCAAAGCAGTGATGGCTCAGTAGCATTGGCTATGGACTGCCGCGCAGCAGGTCCATGTTTAGAATCCCGCCCTGAGCTTGAGCTTCACCGCATGGTGGAAGGGCATTTTGCGAATGCCCGCCCGGCTAGCGACCACCCTCAAGTAGAATATCTGTCGCCAAGCACCTAACGGTGTGTTCCGGCAGCAGTCCTTGAGAGCCAGTGAAATTACAGGCACAATGAGACTGTGTTCAGCAGTGGACGATCCGGCTGATACAGATGTAACACATTGTTAAAAGATGTTTAAAATAATGGCCACGAGTTTCGTGCCCGTTCTTCTCGCAGTGGCTCTATACCATTTATTTGCTGAACTTGGCAATACAATGTAGAATATTTCAATACTAAAATTTGTAATTGACCTTCATAAGAGCTTCGTAGACGCCTAATTTTTTTTAGTTTTTTTTTTTTTTATCGGCGCTATGCCTTTATTAACAATATACTACGAACTATATACAACACTACAGCTACTACAACAAAAGCATTTAGATCCCTATAAGTCATTGCAGACTCATAGGCAGTCCAAATGCTAAATTGAATAAATGACTTTGTCTTTATATATATATTTAAATTTTACGTTTCTTTCTTTCCCCAGTCCTCGAATACGTTGGTCCGAAATGGCGAACATTCGTAGCGAATATGTCGATCGCTCTGTTCTTCACGCTCGCCGCTTCCCTTCTGCCGTGGATAGCGTTATGGGCCGACGATTGGCGAACATTCGCACTCATCACGAGCGCGCCGTTCGTGCTCGCTATAGCCACGCCCTGGTTGGTCCCTGAGAGTGCTAGGTAAGTAGAGTAAAGTTAATGAACAAATAGTTTAAGGGTGAACTGGCCAGCCCGTTCTCCATACAAACGTCGTAGGGTGATCACTCCCTTATTTGAGGATTTAGGTCCAAAATAAAACATAATACCGATTTATCTCGTCATTACCTAGGTTTGTATGATCCCGAAATTTTAAATAAATAATTAAATTGAGAATTATGAGCCTCGAAACATTTTCATATAAAGTTTGCGAAACTCATAACTTACTTTAATCATCTTTTGAAAATTTTGGCATCATACAAGCCTAGATAATGACGATATCAATCGGTATTATGCTTAAATCTGGACCTAAAATCTCAAATAAGGGAGTGATCATCCTACGACGTTTGTATGGAGAAGTGACCGGCCTGTTCAACCTTAAGGGCCTGTTTCAGAATGTTCGAGTTAGTTCCGGTTGTACTACCCAGAACATATTTAATAAATAAAATACTAACTTTGCGTTTCACAGTCACCGATTTAGCCTATCCATCGGTTAAAGCTTGAAACGCGCTGCAAGTTAACTATCATTTTTATCATTCAGTTATTTTATGTTCTGGGTAGTATAACCGGAATTTACTCGAGCATTCTGAAACAGGCCCTTAGACTCGTACTATGCCAACTAAGGGGTATGTCTCTTCAGGAAGAGTCTGTGTTGATGGGTACCGCTGCATTGCCACTTAGGTTTATGCTTTAAAGCAGTAGTGTGCATAAATTACTGTGTCTATGAAGGAAGGGCACCGTATAGCGATTATATGTTTGAAGGCTCAGTGGCATTGATGATGGACTGGCGCGAGAAGGTCCATGGTTTAAAACCACGTGCTTTACCGCATGGTAGTAGGTCATTTTTGAGAATGCCAGCCTGGCTAGCGACCACCCTCAGGTAGAAAATCTGTCACCAAGCGCCTAACGGTATGTTCTGGCAGCTGTCCTTGAGAGCCAGTAATTCTAGGTTAAGCCTGTTAACACCTTAGACCACATCATCACTTACCATCAGGTGAGATTTTGGTTAAAGGCATACTTATCAGTAATAAAAATAATACCCCACAAAACAGACATCCGATGTCTCGGTGTGACAAGCGCAGTGCAGTGTCATGCAGAATGGTGACAATGCAACAGTAATAACCAGGTGTGACGCCTACAATCAGCCTTAGCCGTCTCCTTATGACATAAGGGGATTGCATACCAGACGGGCCTTCGCAAACTGCCCTACCACCATATAGAATAGCTAAAGCCCGGGGAGAGATTCATACCATGAACCTCCTGCGTGGCAGCCCATAGCCATGGCCACTAGGCTGGTTAAGCCATCACTACTCCAAAATGTTTAATTGGTATACATGTTTATATTTCTTTATAACTGTTAGGCTAGCCTGTGACCACTATCTCACCTGATGGTAACTTATGATGCAGTCGAAGATGTTCTTCAGGCTAGCCTAGAATTACTGACTCTCAAAAACAACTGACGAAGCACACCGTTAGGTGCTTGGCAACAGATTTTCTATTTGATGGTGGTGGCTAGACAGGTGCGCATTCTCAAAATCCCATTCCACCATGCTGTGAAGCACAAGCCGGCGGTGGGGATCGAACCTGCGGCACGGCAGTCCACAGCTATTACCGCTCAGTTATCATTTCTTCGAAATAGTATTTCAATCTAGTATCTTATAGCGTTTTTTTTTTTTTTTGTGTAATTGTGACGGGACAAGTTTGAGGCCCACCTGATGTTAAGCGGACTAACGTCTGCCTATAACAGATGCATTTCGTCACAAGTCACGAATGGCACTGCGCCCGTCACCTAGAGACATAGGTAGCTTTTAAGTCTCATGTGCCTGTAATTTATTTCGCTCTCAAGGACTGCTGACGGGGCACACCGTTAGGTGCTTGGCGACAGATTTTCTACTTGACTAAAACTGTGTGTTGTGTTAACTTATCTTTACACAACACACAGTTTTATATTCTATACTCTCTTCTTATTCTAACTTATCTACTTGATAAGTTAGTTTACTAATATAATAGATACATATTATAGTGTAATAATATTAAATTATTTAAAGAAACGGCACCCTTACCTCTAATATGGCAATGTCAAATCAGGCGAGACGTCTCCTGATTGAGTCTCAGTAGTGTGCGTATGTGCGCCTACTGCAGCCTTGTCTTCGTGTCTTTGTCATTCATTAAAACGTATCATATACAATGGAAGTGTAGCTGTTGCGAAAGTGCAAATATATGAATTTAAATATTCTGCTTCGCTATATTATTATGGGAGAAATGTACACAATATATATATCTATGCCAAGCTGATTTGAAATGTCATATCATAGGGCTTTCGCCCTAAGAAAATGGCCTCCACATCTTCCCCTTACCACCAGCACCATTTCATATCACCTTTGCATCGGTAATTACACATTTATCACAAAGCTATATAATGATGAAATCTGACTTACAAGAGCTCCAAAGTTATGCACGTTTTACCCGGTATCCACACTTCGACTGTCGCTCTTGCTAGCTGTAAGTGCACTGACAGCCGCTATCTTGTTCCCCCACCCATAGTACTAACTACCGTCATTTGACGTTTTAATTATTAACGGAAGTATTTATTCCATTTCCTATTTGATCAATTTAGTACTTTTAATGTATTATAATATTTTAGATATTATTGTATATTCGCGTTCGCGACAGTAGCTGTGTGCATTATATACTTGTGTTAAATTGTCTCCACATTATGATTTTAGAGCGTACCCTATCTGCCATTTTTATTTATCAATATTTTTAACACAACTGTCTCTTTCAGATGGCTTATCTCTCAAGGCAAGATAGACAAGGCGCTGACTATTATGAAGAAGTTCGAGAGAATCAACAAGACTAAGATACCTGATAAAGTGTTAAGTGAATTCACTGTAAGTAATATATCCTCCTCCTTAGTCGTTCACTCTTGGTCGTGGTTGAAGGTACTGCATTTTCATTGGCTAAAACAGCCCTCGCAATGCGCCTCCACTTGTCTCTCGTCTAGCGTCTCGGAAACTCTGAATTATGGAGGTTTGCGTCGTAGCTTTGATGAGGTCTGTCCAACGCATTGGTGATCGACCGCGTGACCGCTTTCCTTCCACTCGTCCCTGGACAACGATTCGTTCCATGGAGTGTTCGTTTCGAACAACGTGTCCGAAATATTTGAGGATTCGTGTTTGCACAGACGACGATAATCTCTGGTTGATATTAAGTTCTGCCAGGATCGAGACGTTGGTCCTAAACGCTGTCCAGGGAATCCGCAGCAGTCGCCGCCAACACAAAGTAATATATAAATAACATTTAAAATTATTGGAACTCAAGAACTTTTGTTCATCAACCAGACTACTAGAATTCATCTGACCGCGCACTGTCCCTTGTGATGGTTTAAGTAATACAATTGGAGCACGAAATTTCGTCTCGAAAGAGAGAGTTCCGGTGGCCGAGTGGCTAAGGCATCCGGCGTGAAATTGGAGGACGAGGCTTCGTATCCCGTCCCAAATGTGTGCTCCTACAATATGCAAATGTGAGTTTCGCTGAGCAGTCGATAGTACTTGTAATCATATCTAGAAATATATAAATTAAGTGTGACCTTCAGGTAGACGACTTTTGAAGCGCTCGTAGCAAAGTTTGCTTAGGCGTTCTTAACCGATGAGCTAAGTTACTAACGTCCACTGTGGTCAAGAGTTTGATGGGTAACCGTTAGTGACAATACTACTGAGTGTGCACGTGCTTCAGAGGGCACGTTTAGCCGTCGGTCCTGGTTGTTGTATTAGGATGGCAGTAATAACGTGGTGGTAAAGCATTTTGCGAATGCCCACCTGGCTACCTACCACTCTCAAGTAGAAAATCTGTCGCCAAGCGTCTAACGGTGTGTTTCGGTGAAATAGTGGTCAAAGACTGGCGTATCGGTTTAAAAAAACTGACACCTAAGAATTGGGAACGAGTGTAACACGATGATGAATTTGATCAAAATAACATAACTCTTCCCAGGAATCCTCCGTGAAAGCCATCAAGGAATCAGAATCAGAATCGCGAAGCTACTCAGTCTTGGACCTGTTCAGAACCCCTCGTCTCCGAAGGAACTCCATCCTCCTCATCATTATCTGGATGGCCATATCTCTGGTCTTCGACGGTCACGTGAGGAACGTGGGCTCTTTGGGGCTGGACATCTTCTTGACCTTCACCATTGCATCAGCTACGGAACTTCCTGCCGATACTTTCTTGACTGCTGTTTTGGACAGGTGAGCATTGACCACTTACTTAAGAGGAACAGGAAGAGAAGCTCCTATAGAAAAATAGGTATTTTAACAAAGTGATGCTGTCTCACCGCTAAAATCCCGAACAGAATAGTGTGATAAGGACTTCTTCAAGTTTTGACTTAGAATTCGCGCATAATTCGCGTTCTGGGAGAAAACTTTTCTCCTATAGTAAACATTAATCAAATCTAAAAATGTTGGTCTTATTTTATAACTGACAGAATAATTTAGGTTTATAAGTTTTCTTTTGTCTTTATTTATCATTATTTTGCCTATAAATGATTCACAAACTAGAGATACAAGTTTTGAGAAAATCGGTATTTTAATACCAATTAATTCAAATTCTTTAAATATAATGATAAAAATCAATGTGGACATTGATAACATCTACAACATTTCCAAAAATTATTGAAATCGGTGATTGTTTAGGGAGGGTAGAAACGTTTTCCTTTTTGCATGAAAATTTAAGACTTCCCTCCAGTCTTAATAATTCTAATTTAAATAAAATATAGGCAATAAAACCCAGCCGTTAGTACTTACAAAATGAAAGTTTTATTAAAACTTAAAATTATGTTAAAATAACTATACATTACTTAAAATGAGAGCTGACTATGAGTATTTTTTTGTATCGGATTTGTTTCCATTCATTAATCTATTGTACTTTAGCATCTTAAAAGCGAGATTCAAAGAATATATCTAATTAATTTTAAGCACTTACGGAATAAATTTAATTTAATACACAAAAATAATTCAATTTTAGGGACAGCTTATGTGTATTGGTGTTAAATAAATTAAACTCATAAATCGTTATTTAGAATGTTACCAAACATATAATGCAGTGATGGCTCAGTGGCATTGGCTATGGACTGCGGTGCCGCGGGTCCATGGTTCAGTCCCCACTGCCAGCTTGAGCTTCAAGGCATGGTGGGACGGCATTTTGTGAATACTCACCTGGCTAGCTACCACTCTCAAGTAAAAAAATTGTCACCAAGCACCTATGTCGCACCGTAATCGCACGTAAGCCCCTATTCCGGCATTAGTCATTGAGAGCCAGTAAAACTACAGGCACATGAGACTCAACTAGTGTATGTCTCAGTGTGACGTTTTCACCTTTAGCGATACCCTCACAATAATTTCTGGGTCAGGGCCTTCCGAGTTCCGTAAGGCCGTAGGGAGTACATAACATCAGGATCCTATTTTTTTTTTCATAAAGCTCGTGTATTTTTCCAGATGGGGCAGAAGATGGCTGGCGTGTGGGTCCATGGTGATCAGTGGAATCTTCAGTTTGCTGGCCACTGCTGTTCCCGTTGGTATGTTTGTTCTTAACTCCGAGAATTTAAGTTATATATCCCTTAAACTTTTATAACCCTTTAGGGAAAATTGGATGCCAAAAGAGCTCGCGGCAGATCATCCATGCGTTAGACGGACCAAGTGAAGGCTGCTCTAGACCGTCCACGTCCACGAGTGTACCAGGAATGCAGCAGTGCGAGAGGAATAGCAACGTATTATGAGATATGTTACCACACTGTCAAAAGTGTAGAGACTAAGAAGAATCCTTGAAATTAAGTTAACAGCTAAGAACCTGGTTATGAATCCAGAAATGATTTTAAACATTGAATAGGGAACAAACGCACTGTATGAGCAGCCACTATTTACTTCGACAATAGAAGCATATTCTTTTTCAGAATGGGGTGCTAGGTTTGAATTGCATCCCTCATATCTTCATATTCACGTGGAAGTCGTAAGAAATCCGCTCGGCTATCAGTCCTTCAAAGTGTGACACTGACATTTCTATGACATGTTTTGCAGGACCTCCATCTGCAACTCTGGCCATCCTCGGTCGTTTCGCCGTCAACATCTCCTACAACATCGGTCTCCAATACGCCGCGGAGCTGTTGCCTACCGTCGTCAGAGCGCAAGGCGTCGCGCTTATCCACATCATGGGCTACGTCGCGTCCATTGTCGCACCATTCGTCGTATATCTGGTAAGTCACTTTTATCCATATTATGGACTATGTAACGTCTGTTTGTCGCGCTATATCTCTAGTGTATCTAGTATCCTGGTAAGTTACTCCCAACTTCATCAAGGGCTATGTCGCGTCTGTTGTTGCACCATTGGTCTTAAATCTGGTAAGTCTATTTTATCTATTTCAAATTTAAAGGGGTTTCAGGACTAAGCTATCGGCGTTCTATGTGACCTTTTGTTGTAATATCTGGTATCCTGGCAAGTCATTATCTTCTGCATCAAAGGTTCTGTCGCATCCATTGTCAGACCATTTATTGTATGGTAAGTCACTTTTATCCATATAATGGGCTACATCACGTATATTTGTCGCGTTTTTGTCGTATCTACAATCCTGGTGTGTTACTCCCATCTACATCATGGGCTATGTTGCGTTCGTTGTAACACCTTTGTCGTATATCTAGTAGGTCACTTTTATCCATATTATGGTCTATGTGACGTCAGCTGTCGCACCATTTGTCGTATACTTGATAAATCATTTTTATCCTATGTCAGGTCTATTTAAGATTTTGTTGTCTTAGGTTTTCGCGATTATTACATATAGTAATTAAACAACTTTAAACGGTTTAAATCGCGTACATTTATCATTATTTTTGTCCCGACGTTTCAAATTCTTTGCAGTATATACGCGATTTAAACCGTTAAAGTAGTTTAATTACTATTTAAGATTTCTTTCAAGATAACAAACCACTTACACGAAAACAAACACTATTTATATGCATCTACTCGTAGCATTGCAATTATTTTACATAAATTTACTTAAAATGATTTCGGTGCGAGCAATCTCGAGCTTTCAGAAAAGACGATATGTTTATATAGATGATTTCTACATTTTTTTGTTTCACATCTTTTCTCTTGCCTTCCTCAGGCCAACGTGTCTCCAGACTTGCCATTGGTAATCCTGGGTGCCCTCGGCATCGCTGGTGGTCTGCTCTGTCTCCTGCTCCCTGAGACCATGGACACGGAGATGCCTCAGACTCTTCAGGATGCAGAAAACTTTGGACTGGATCAGAGATGGACCGATATTCCTTGTTGGCCGAGGTAATATTGACTGACATCCCTTGTTGGCCGAAGTAATATTGACCGATATCCCTTGTTGACCAAGGTAATATTGATCGATATTACTTGTTGGACGAGGTAATATTGATCGATATCCCTTGTTGGCCGAGGCAATATTGACCTACATCCCTTGTTGGCCGAAGTAATATTGACCGATATCCAATGTTGGTCGAGGTAATATGGACCGAAATTGTTTTAATATTGTTTTTTTTTTCATTATTGCCGTTACTTCAGATATTTAACACAATCTCACCTGATAGTAAATGATGATGGAATCGAACATGTTAAACGTATTTTAACCAAGAATGGGAACTGACTCCCAAAGATAGCTACCAGAACACACGTTTAAGTGCTTGGTGAGTGGTGTCACATTTTCTACTTGAGAATCAAGCTATAGCAACAGTAAAGCTTTAAGGGTGAGAAACATTAGAAAAAACTAAGTACTGCTTTTGAAGCCAGTCCATAGTTCGAATCCAGTCGCAGGCTTGGGCTTCACCGTGTAGTGAAAGGTCATTTTGAGAATGGTCTCGCCTGGCTAGCTACCCTCAAGTAGAAAATCTGTTGCCAAGCACAAAACGCTGTAGTTCTGTAGCTGTCCTTCAGAGACAATATTTATAGGTTTAGCCTGATAACACATTTCACCATATTATCCCTTACCGTCAGGTATGATATTGTCAAAAGTTATACTGTAAAAAGTAAACACTATTTACTGAAGGAGTAGGTACCCCGTACGGGTCGTATTTTTATGTTGGATAGGGTTATTGGTAAATGGCTAACAACCTCTTAGGGTTGAGTTCTGCTAGTCATAACAAACACTTTGATATGTAATTTTTTTATTAAAAAAAAGATATCTTTTTTTGTGTCTTAATTCCTTCTCCGAACCAAGAACGCCCGCCGCGGCAACACTGTACCGCGCTGTGCTCCCTTTGAATAGAGTTTTGAATATTTACATCGAGCAAAGTAATAAAAATATGAAATAATACATTGCAAGCACAAAAGACTTTTATTACATCAGGTGGTCCTTGTGCTTACTCCGTCAAAAACACATAAAAATATACAATTTTTTTCTTCAGAAAAAAATAACATGTGAAAATGTTTGTTAGGACTAGCAGAAGTCGACCCTAAAAGGTTGTTAGCCATATACCAATAACCAAATATATATGAATTAATTCTTTTAAACGTCTCTTAATAATGTGTTTTAAAATATATTATAAAATTATTTCAATTTTTGTTAAAAGAGGCGGAATTCCCCAAGCATTTTTATTGTTTAAATAATATCAAACTATATAGTAGAATTTATTTATTTTTTATTTTATTGTTCTATGTATTCAAAATGTTTTTCACGTGTTTCACGTACAACATGAATTTTAATTTTTTGAGTATTGTTATATATTTTGGCACTGTATTATTACTACAAAACCTTAATTATATCACGTATATCTGTATAATCACAGCAGATCTCAACCATATCCTTAAGTATTTAGCTCATTTACAAACTCAATAATTTGTTTCTAAAGTGTTTTTATGTTCTACCAAATTTAATGAAGATCAGAAAGGATACAAAATCACAAATATATACGTTAGGAAAAATTTAAGTCACGTGCGGGGTTTTTCTTTTCGGGAGGAATTTTTTCCCATCGTATATTTGTGATTTAGTAATGTAATCCGCATAGCAGACGTTATTGTAAACTTAACAATATTAAAATCAGATAGGATATCCAACCTAGGCCTCCAACTACCCACTGAATCCTCGCTTCACATAGTCAATAATATTTATTTCGCTTTATTCACAGAAAAAAACCGGAAGACTCTGATAACCAAGAACGTTACACGAAACGACCTTCCATTGCAGTTAAAGAAGACGACCACTTTGTCAGAGCTCTACCTAGTGCTATTAGCTCTAGAGCTTCAATAAGAGCTTCAGTCAGAGCTTCAACAAGGGAATCTTTGAGGAAACGAGAGAGAAACGGAAATGTAGTCTGAAAAGTAAAGGAAATTGATCGGTTTTGGTTTGAGCTTGGCCCAATAGTGTTTTATGAAGCTATTTTATGAAGAATTCGTATTTTGTAGATTTTGTTCAAATGTACAACAAATGTTTTTGAAATAAGTGCTGTATTTAAAATGCATTCAAAATAATGTATTTATCGCACAAAAACATTCTTCACAAAACATTTATGTGACTGTTAGAAGAAATTTGGTATACAAAATTGATAATTTGGAAATTAATTGTAATAAGAGATTTGAGAACAAAGGTTTTATTCGATATGTTGATTATAGTTTCTGTTAAAAAAAAAAATCGATATATTATCGCACGGCGTGTAATGAACTATTTTAATTTATTTGAACCCCTTAAAATATTACTCTACCGGACGTCTTAGCTTATCACTGTTTAGTAATTATTGCTAAGTATGAATAAGTTCTAGCAATTACTAAGTTATTAGTCTTTTTTTATATATTATGATTATTGAAAAAATTCTTTGTACAGCGCTAATGGGCCCAAATCTGCTATCTTCAATGATTATGCCAAAAATTGCTTCATAAGCATTTAGACCGAAATTGCTGGACAGTTTTGGTAAAAGAAATTGATGTCCTATTAGTCTACCAGTTACTTGTAGCATTTAAATGCTTATTTATTTCTTAGAACACTCGATTTCTTAATTTATTCTCATCAAAAGGTAAAAAATATTACATCTATCTTCTTCTTTTTAATTCTTCTTGTTGTTATTTATCTGTGATGTAAAAAATACTCTTAAAGAATCTCATACGGCCTTACCTATAATTTGTCGCAAGTACTGCACTCAAGAAAAATATTGCACACTGCAGTTTAATGTTTTTTTGTCTATTTTGAATAAGTGCAAATGTTTTGTATTGTTACACCTATGTGTACCCGTATATACAATTACGGTATGTTACACCTACCTACTTTATTCGTCTTTAACTTATTATTATTTACTATTCATTTTCTTCTTTTCTGATAACTTCTTAGTTTTTTTCTACACTTATATTCCATAGCATACCGTATAAATAATACTCATTTATAAAACCCTTGTTTCATTGCTGCACGTCAGAAAAATCTGGAGGTCAAAAATTTACGATGTCCTTTACATTTAGATAATATTTCAGTGAGGCCGTATTTATTTGGTGTAATTTTATTGCTCTTGACAAATTAATGTGATATATTTTATAAACTGTTTGTGTCTGGTTGTAGCCGTTGTCATCTTCTAGATCGAACGTAGTTATAAATAGAATAGTAAGTTATTATTAAGCTTTATTTCTTTATATTTAAAATTATAACAATTGTACATAAAATGTTTGAGATTTTTGTGATATATCAAAAGTGACAAATAGTTCCATTTTTTATTGTTGCCATTTAAGCGATGCAAAATTGTTAAAAGTTCAAATATTTTTCTGTGATAATAAAGTGGATAGACATAAAATTATAAAACACATAAGTATGATTGTTTCATTTGCGTAATTAAATAATTTTATTCAGTGCCAGGTTCTTGTATTTATATGAGATACGTAGTAAAATTTAGTACCTCGCCGTGGTCAAACTGTGACTGATTTGTTCCAATTATGCATGCTATATAATTATAATTTTCTTATCACTTTTATTAACAAAATACTACGAAATATATACCTAAAGTAAAGTGATCGCGATCGTAAAGTTTTTTCTTCGCGTCGTCAACCTAAAGATGACTGAGTATATTTAGGGCATTTTATCTACCCGTGGACCACATAAGTTCACCTGGCTGTACCAGAGGTGTTTTTCAATCAATATAACTGTTCTCGATAATACCATTAAGCTTAATGTGTCAGATGGCATCGCCATTTCCCTCATTCTCATATTACATTCGCAAAATATTATATTCGCAAAATATTACATTCGCTAAATATTACATTCTAAAAATACTAGATTTACAATCGAGCACAATAAAACAATTAAATTGAAGTTGTTCCGTTGGTTTATATACTCAGATAAATTGAGTGAAAATATTTATAATAATTTGTTCCAAGTAGACTTGTGAGTTCGTCTGCAATAGGGTTCTGCCCTAGTCGTCTGCTCTTGAGGAGAGCACCATACATGTTTGAGTAGACCTGTCCAGACAAAGGTACACATATATCACCCAGGTGCACAGATGCGACTTTTTTAAATTGCTTAGTTAACTTTGTTCACAGCATACAACACGCTACAAACTAACCAAATTAAACCTGAAGTACCAGGAGATAAGAAACTTAGAGAAGGTTGCCATACTCCTTTAAACAAACAATACACCTGCATTGTTTGTACGTAGTAGTATGGTATTGCGGGTTGTCTCTCTATCAATGTGCTATGCTAGCTTTAAGTTATTTCAGATTCTATGGTTACGCTAATACCTTCTTTATGATTCTTATCTCCTGGTACTCCAAGGTTTGATTTGGTTAGTTTGTAGCGTGTTATGTAAAAAATTCGAGTGTATCCCATCTGGCCCGGTGACTTGGCCCGGCGCCGGGCCACATGGGAAAAAAAGTTTTAACTGGCCCGGTGATATGTTTACCGGGCCAAATGACACAAATCAAGTGCCATCGTCCCCGGTAAGGTGAGAAAGAGGATACGCCTCGTAATTTGTAAAATAATCTTGAAGTACCAGGAGATAAGAATCATAAAGAAGGTATTAGCGTAACCATAGAATCCGAAATAACATAGAGCTAGGTGCATACCGCATAGATAGAGCTAGAGAGACAACCCGCAATACCATACTACTACGTGTACAAATGCATATATATTGTTTGTCTAAAGGAGTATGGCAACCTTCTCTAAGTTTCTTATCTCCTGGTACTTCAAGATTATTTTACAAATTACGAGGCGTATCCTCTTTCTCACCCGACCGGGGACGATGGCACTTGATTTGTGTCATTTGGCCCGGTAAACATATCACCGGGCCAGTTAAAACTTTTTTTTCCCATGTGGCCCGGCGCCGGGCCAAGTCACCGGGCCAGATGGGATACACTCAAAAATTCACAACTGTTTTTACCTCTACCGTTTTTACGCCCTACGAAAATTTCACAAGTGCCTAAATAATAATGTGTGTTAGTGACAACAAAATTCAACAATAGTTTCATTATTTTCAGAATCTTTTAAATTTGAACCAGTGGTTAAAATGAGATCAAGATACGTATGGTTTATTACGCGTCACTACACAGACACCACATTTAACCCTTTTGACTGTGATTGTCGGAAATGTAATCATTTGCGAATATAATGTTTTGCGAATATAATGTTTTGCGAATGTAATATTTTGAGAACAAAGGCGCCATTTTTAATATTTTACCCATTCCTATTGATTTTGTTCCAGTTTGACCTGTTAGGGTCCTAGCTAGGGACTTAAATAAAAGGGTGGACTGTATTTATGGTGAAATATAATTTTGGAAAATACAAATTATCAGATGCCAAAAAGAGTCGCTCAAATTAATTGGGCACGACGTGCGACGTTCTTGCTCCGTGGGCGAGTGAGAAGTGACGTCGGCGGCGGCGCAATCCGTTTCCTGCACCCGGCAAATACTAGTTGGGTCATTCTCACTAGTACACCTGATTAGTTCAACGGTTGAACTAATCAGGTGTACTAGTGAGAATGACCCTACTAGTTTAGGCTGGTGTCTGAACATACCTATTGATAGCGACAATTAATTTTCACAGAGCTGTTTTTTATTTTGAGATTATAAAGGTCAGCATAACACTGAAACCTACTTACTGTCAATAAGCCTTTTTAATGTTATTTTTTTATCATGATTAAAAAAATTGTAGTTAGGATGGCGGGAAATTGAGTGATTCGACAGCACACACAGTAGTGATCCTTCTTCCATCTCTGATATATTTAAAAGTAATTTAATAGTGGTTATATACATATTCATATATTGATGAAATATACTGAATAGAATAGATGCAGACGTATTAACTAAAGGTAATAAAACATTAGGTATATGTATACACATTTTAATTATTCTTGTTTTTTTACAATATTTTCAAGATAACATACGATCCCTGATTTTTTTATATATCTTTTTATTAGGCATGCTTTTAATACAATTTTGAATATCAATCGGTTATGTAGGTCAGCAAGAACACCTGTTATCTACTTTTTCATGATTTTTTCTCTGTTAAACTAGCAAGTGTCGGCAACGAATAAAAATGGTAATCTTCATTTTGGGGTAAGTTCCTTGTTCCTCCTTGTGTCTTATGAGAAGCTCGATAATTTCAATTCCTGCAGGAATTCGAAGACGGTTTCCACCAGGCGGAATTTCATCCTGAAGGTCGTTCTCCTAGCGTCCACGGATCCATAAGTCATGTTGAGAGTAAAAAGGTCCGGGTAGAACTGAAAGATATAGGAGTACGTATTTTTAAATGCCAATAGATAGAAGAATATGAAACGGTCCTTATGTTCTTAAGCCGGGAACTATACGGCATATACTTAAGGGTAGTGTCGTCGTAGCTCCTTACAAACGTAGATTCGTCAAGTGTCGTCTACCCGTATATACAATTTTCATAGTGCACGGAAAATATGAAAAAAAAATTGAAACGTTCGTAGCGAAGTTTACTTAGCTGTTCTCAACCAATCAGCAAAGTTAAGCAACGTCGCCCGCGGTCTTGAGTTGGATGGGTGACCGCTAGTGACATTACTACTGAGCGTTTCCGTGCTTCGGAGGGCACGTTAAGCCGGTCCCGGTTGTTGTGTAAGGATGGCAGTCGTTATAGCATGGTGGTAGGACAATTTGCGAATGCACGCCTGGCTAGCTACCACCCTCAAGTAGAAAATCTGTCGCCAAGCACCTAACGGTGTGTTCCGGCATCTGCCAGATCTGAGAGCCAGTACTTCTAGGTTAGCCTGAAGAACATCTTCGACCACATCATCACTTACCATCAGGTGAGATAGTGGTCAAAGACTAACCTATCAAGCATAAAAAAAATAAAAAAAAAGGTGGGCGGTTATAGCTATCTTCCATATAAAAAATTTCGAACTCCTTTTGAATTTACTGCAACAGACGTGCGTATTCACCTTAAATACTTACTTAACATTACAATCTAGCTCAATTAAAACTAAACTTTAAGATTGAACGAAATCCTTCAAGTACCTACTTAAAGTATTTGAAGATTTCCCATTATCATTTCAAGGTTGTTAAACTTTTACTTGCGCTGACTTAAAATTTCTAGCTACTCGTTGTCTAATATTTCATTTGTATGTAAAAGGAAATTAAACAGGCTAATGTTGTCTTAGGTTTTCGCGATTATTACACACAGTAATTAAACAACTTTAAACGGTTTAAATCGCGTATACTTATCATTATTTTTGTCCCGACGTTTCCGGGGTGACCCCGTGACCACGATCACTGCAAAGTGTTTGAAACGTCGGGACAACAATAATGATAAATATACGCGATTTAAACCGTTTACAGTTGTTTCATTAGTATAAACAGGCTTAATCTGAAATGGAAACTGGCTCTCAACAAACACACTCGTATCGAATTGAGCACGCTCGGTTGAGTGAGCGTCTCGTAAGGCCGAGCTGTTCAAGTGGAGATGCCTAAGTGCGCAATTCCAAGCACGACTGAACTCACATATTTCGGTCTAGGCTAAGACTTTTGAAGCAGTGATGGCTCAGTGGTATTGGCTATGGACTGCCGCGAATCCCGCTGCGAGCTTGAGCTTCATCGCATGGTGGAAGGGCATTGTGCGATTGCCCGCCTGGCTAGCGACCATCCTCAAGTAGAAAATCTGTCGCCAAGCACCTAACGGTGTGTTCCGGCAGCAGCCCTTGAGAGCCAGTACAATCACAGGCACATGAGACCTAACAATTTTACTTCTTAGTGTTACGGGCACAGTTCAATTCGTCGTTCACGAAATGGGTCTATTATAGGCAGAGGTTAGTCCATTTAAGATCAGGTGGGCCTCGGGCTGGTTCCGTCACAAGAACATAAAAAAATAACGTACAGGAAGCCAGAATCCAATACAATATATTCTGGATTCAAGATTTTCCGGCAAATTATCAACTGACGAGGGTATAGCCAATGCCCATACCAGTCCGCAAGAGGCACCCGCTACATTCTAACGCTTCCATCGCTGCACAAGGTGTGGTCCCAACCCGGTCTGGTTGCTCTTTTGAGCACAAATTTTACTCACCCCTCAGTTACCTTTTGTGTTTATTATAAACTAGCTTTCCGTTCGCGAGTCCGCCCAGGGTTATATCGGTTATCGCGCAAAACCATTAACCCCATTTTGCGCAGTGGGATAAAAACTATCCCATGTACAATGTACCTTCCCCGTGTCTCAAACTAATTCCATACCAAATTTCATCCTAATCGGTCCAGTAGATCGGTGAACGCGCAAAACCATTAACCTCTGTTTGCGCAGTTGTATAAAAACTATCCTATGTCCTTCCCCGTGTCTCAAACTATATACATACCAAATTTCATTTAATCAGTCCAGTAGTTTCAGAGCCTATTCAATGCAAACAAACAATCAAATCTTTCCTCCTTATTATATTATATTAGTTTAGATTGTGGATAACTCGAGGGATAATGAAACTTGTTTAAAAAAAAGTGTTATATACATAGATTTTTTAACCTCACCGGAAATCCCATCAACGGTTCCAAGCTGAACTCCTGAGATAGCTCGTTGTTTTTCAAGATGGTTGCGCGCTGCGGAGTTACGTAAAGCAGTTGGAATTTTCCCTGAAAATAAGTTATTCACATATAATTCTTGCTGCATTCAGTGGTTTTACTCGTCTAGAAAATTGTGATAAAGATTGAAAATATCCTTATGTTTAACTTAAATTACTAATATATTTTTATATATAGCAGATAGGCTAGCCAACCACTTACCAAGTACTTACCTAATGATGCCGTCAAAGATATTGTTCAGGCTTACCTAGAATTAAAGGCACTCAAGGATAGCAACCAGAACTCATCAAAGAAAAAGAAAGCCTAAGTAAACTACGCTACAAGCGCAAATTATTTCAGCCGATTCAGCGTGAGGAAGTAACATATATACACACTCCCATCCTCACTCACAAACTTAAAACAAAGGCGAGCGGTAATAGCTATAGACTGCGGTGCCGCAGGTCTATGGTTCGAATCCCACCGCCGGCCTGAGCACCGCATGGTGGAAAGGCATTTTGCGAATGATCGCCTGGCAGCAGTCCTTGAGAGCCATTAAAATTACAGGCACATGAGGCTTTTCAATTTAATCGGGTAATTTATCCCTACAAAGTTAAGTTAGTACCTAACTGCAAATTATATGCGAGTAAACATAGCATTTTCAATTGAACCGGGTAATACAGATTTGTAATATCAAAGAGGTTTATATGTAATCAACCGTCATACATTTGCCGAGCGCAAAAAAAAAATACTTGTGCGCTATTTTCCATAATGTTCGCATGTTGTTTGTATCGCATTTGTGCTATATATATTTTTTTTCTCGCAAGGGTGTTGAAAAAGTGCGTATGAAACTCATGAGCAACTTGCTCATTATACACTCGGCTGATTTACGCCCTACCCTACGGCTCTGGCTGCAACACACTGCCTCGTGTATAATGAGCAACTTAGCTCACTTGTATCATATTGTTTATTCATTCTCACATGTTATTCACAGACTTGAAGTTAATAATAAATAATGTTTTTGCGCCGCACGGAATGTTTTTTAAACCACGCTTACCGCGGTAGGGTTTGCGTCCTGCTCTTTTTGGGCTTGATTTACATCTCTTTACATAAATCATAAGCAGCAATGAGGTCTCAGTGGCATTGGCTATGGACTGCCGCGCAGCAGGTCCATGGTTCGAATCCCACCCAGAGCTTGAGCTTCACCGCATGGTGGAAGGGCATTTTGCGAATACCCGCCTGGCTAGCGACCACCCTCAAGTAGAAAATCTGTCGCCAAGCACCTAACGGTGTGTTCTTTTCAGCAGTCCTTGAGAGCCAGTGAAATAACAGGCAAAATGTGACTTAACAGGTATGTCTCAAGGTGATGGGCGCAGTGCAGTTCGTCACTTGTGATGAAGTGCATCTGTTATAGGCAGAAGAATCCGCTTAACATCAGGTGGGCCTCGCGCTTGTTCCATCACAATAAAATAAAAAGAAATAAAAAAATCGTGGACAATATTAATAAAATTGTACTAATTTAGTCTTACTTCCCGTTTCTTATCTACCGCTTCACGTAGTTGCATTACGATATTGCGCCAACCAGCTTGCGCATTCCACCTTAAACAAATAGAATAGAAAAAGATAACAGCGAGATGATGATGGGAAATATGATATTTCCCTAAGTATGTACCATTATAATATGGCTAATGCTATTTTTAATTCATTATTTTCAAGTCAGCATGGCGTAAAGATACGAAAAAAAAATGTGTAACAATAAGTGGAACCGACTACTGAAGTAACTTGTTAAGTGATACTGATTCAATACACTCTGAGATCACATTTATATGGTCCGACTTCAACAAGTTATTTGATACATTTCAGTGTTAGAATTCGGTATTTTTTTTTTAACAACATTTTTTTCGCCTTTTTTATTTATAAGTACTGGTTAAACGATCGATTTTTACCCACCTACAATACTTGCAACTAGCACCAGTCATCTTAGTATGTCAAGCATTTTTCAGTTAGTTGAATGTAAGTTAAAAAGTACTTGACCGATTTTGATTTAATTTATATTGAACCACCTTGGATGTTAATACACTTTTTATTAAGAGATGAATTATTAAAATCGGACTACTCTGTAAAAAGTTATGCGTCATACATAAAAAATACGCGTCGAATTGAGAATCTCCCCATATCTGGATGTCGGATAAAAAAAGATT
This sequence comes from Plagodis pulveraria, assembly GCA_963890685.1. Taxonomy (NCBI): domain Eukaryota; kingdom Metazoa; phylum Arthropoda; class Insecta; order Lepidoptera; family Geometridae; genus Plagodis; species Plagodis pulveraria. Next base: position 4,393,188 of record OY982977.1, read on the forward strand.
TCTCATTGTCGACACCGATAGATTGGTTTTCTTGCTCTAAATAGACAGTAATAACATCCTAACGTGTGAGTGTCCACATTTAAATCAGAAAATCTACTTGACTTCAACAATGAAAATTTTGTTGGATAATTAAGAATAAATATCCAAAAAAAATTTCATTGGAACTTGAAAACTATGAATTTAACATGGCAGCAAATTTTGTAACATTTGATTTTAGTAAGGCTTCTGATCAAGTATATCACGAAGTACTTACCTACTTTAGGAACCTAAAAATTACATATACAATTATATGCGAATGTGGAGCAAAACCTTCTAAAACAATACCATAGAAGGACTCTTTCTACTATGACAATACTCTGTAGTGGTAATGTATACATGCTTTTACTGCACTTTTGTATTATATGTATATATTAGATTACCAAAAGGGTTATACTTAGGTCATGTGTTCTTTAATCTCGTCGGCAAATGTTTCCATGAAAATTTAAATCATCATAATCTCTTTCTTGTTGACTGACTTACCGGCTCCATTGAAAGTTGTAAGCTCGTGATAGAAAGGCCATAGCGTGGTAGTTATGCCGCTCCATAGACCATTCTTTTGGACACGAACCTTCCACGTGGCTGTGTGCGTCGAAATCCGGGAAGAAATCGCAAGCTGCTTCTCGCATTAGCTGAAATAGATACATTTGATTTTATTCATTATTATAGTAAGTACCTATATTATATTAAACAACAAAAGAAATAGTTGTGTTTTATTTTAAATTTCACAGCAAATATAGGCTATTAAGGGCATATACTATTTGATGCTAAATTCGTTATTTTCGAGAATTTTGATCACATTTTGTGTCTATGGTTCATATTAAATGTGGATCCATAGACGCAATATGTGGTCAAAATTATCGGAAATAACTCAAATGGAATACGGCCTAATGGGACCTCGCTAGCTGTCGTTTGGTCTGTCTGTCCTGATATGTTTAGAAGTCTCAAGTTAGTTCCTAAAACGAAATGAGCTACTATTACAGTAGTGTAGTACACTGCATCAGCCGGGTTGACAAGGGGGGTTTGCCATAAGCATCCCCACGCTTGGCATCAGGCACCTTGAGGATCCCAGTGTAAGACAGTAGTCCTCAGAAGGCGCTGCTGTCCATCTTCCGGTATTTTACCTTAAGTAGTCTCTTACGACATTCACGGGAAGTGATGGGAGGGTGAAGTTCTAGCCTGAAACTACACGGGCCAAAGAAAAGAGTACAGAGCTTTAATATTTTGTCAAAAATGTTGACCTGAAAACGATAACTTCCAAACCCCTCATCTGGCATGGTGGCATTTAGCGAATGTCCGCCTGGCTAGATACCACCCTCACGAAGGAATGAAGAAAATCTGTTCCCAAGCACGTTAAGGTGTGTTCCAGCAGCTGTCCTTAATAACCAATAATTCTAGGTTAGTCTGAACCTCTTCGACCGCATCATCACTTACTACGAGAGAGATGTATGTAACGATGTTTACTTTTCTTTTCATAAAACCCGTAAAAATGTTCTTAAATTGTTAACTTTAAGTAACTGTAAACATAAAAAATATGAAAAATGAGTGTCTCATGATTTGATTGACCTGCAGAAAGAAACGCGTGTTGAAACTTGTGTTGCCTTGTTGAATCGATAGATGAGATGAAAAGTGGATTCTTTACGATAACCGTAAGCAAAATGCAATGGCTGACCCCAGGTCAAACACCGCAACACAGTCCTAGAGCAAAGCTCACAAATAAAAAGGTAATGGTAACTGTTAGGTGGTCTCAACATGGTCTTATTCATATTGCTCTCTGCGATCTGGTCAAGCACCAACGGCAGATGTGTACTGTGCCGAACGCCGAACAATGGTAGCAAAGCTAGCAGTGGTCCAAGCTATTAGTCCAGTCATTTAAGCTATGTGTATATATCATCAATATTGTAGAATACAAAATTCTCTACAAATTTTGTAATTTTTTTTTTTTTTAACCGGCTTTGAGATAGAGGGCGGAGAGCGTGCGGTCACAGGATCACTTCAGGTCAACCGGTGCCTCCGGTCGAAAACGCGTCAGATATTGTTGATGAACTTTTGATAAATCAATGATTACCATAGGTTTTGAGACATTTTTGAGGGTGTCAATATACAAGTATTTACAGACTTACAGGGTATCTCGAATTCCAAGGTGAATGGACTATATAGTAAAACTGATAATTGAAGAACTTACCTGTATCATCTTCTTAACACTGAAAGGTTTGTTGTAGTGCTGAGTGAGTGCCGGCGTGGTAGCGTTGGCAATGAACTTCAAACGGACAGAGTTGCCAAGCAGCAGCCATGTGATGGTGACAGCTACCCCTGTCACCGTGAGCAGCACTCCTTTACTATATAAAAAAATATATCTTTTTTTAACTTAGAATGGAATTGACTTTCAACACTCAAATGTGTGAAATAACTTGAGTGTATCCCATCTGGCCCGGTGACTTGGCCCGGCGCCGGGCCACATGGGAAAAAAAGTTTTAACTGGCCCGGTGATATGTTTACCAGGCCAAATGACACAAATCAAGTGCCATCGTCCCCGGTAAGGTGACAAAGAGGATACGCCTCGAAATTTGTAAAATTATCTTGAAGTACCAGGACATAAGAAACTTAGAGAAGGTTGCCATACTCCTTTAGACAAACAATATCATATATGCATTGTTTGCACACGTAGTAGTATGGTACTGCGGGTTGTCTCTCTAGCTCTATCTATGCGGTATGCACTGAGCTCTATGTTATTTCGGATTCTATGGTTACGCTAATACCTTATTTATGATTCTTATCTCCTGGTACTCCAAGGTTTGATTTGGCTAGTTTGTAGTGTGTATTACATTCGCAAAACATTATATTCGCAAAATATGACATTCTCTAATGATTACATTTTGAACAATCACAGTCAGAAGGGTTAGAGTAATGTGGTGTCGCGTAATAAACGATACCTATCTTGATCTTATTTTAACCACTAGTCCAATTTTAAAAGATTCTGAAAATAATGAAACTAGTGTCGAATTTTGTTATCACTAGTTACACATTATTATTATAGGCACTTGTGAAATTTTTGTAGGGTGTAAAAACAGTCGAGGTAATGTGATGTTTTTACATAACACGCTACAAACTAGCCAAATCAAACCTTGGAGTACCAGGAGATAAGAATCATAAAGAAAGTATTAGCTTAACCATGGAATCCGAAATAACATAGAGCTCAGTGCATACCGCATAGATAGAAAGAGACTAGAGAGACAACCCGCAGTACCATACTACTACGTGTACAAACAATGCATATGTATTGTTTGTCTAAAGGAGTATGGCAACCTTCTCTAAGTTTCTTATCTCCTGGTACTTCAAGATAATTTTACAAATTTCGAGGCGTATCCTCTTTGTCACCTTACCGGGGACGATGGCACTTGATTTGTGTCATTTGGCCCGGTAAACATATCACCGGGCCAGTTAAAACTTTTTTTTCCCATGTGGCCCGGCGCCGGGCCAAGTCACCGGGCCAGATGGGATACACTCAATAACTTGATGAAGTCGGTACCATGATGGTTCAAAAGTACCTATTATCACAAAATTGTGCGCATGGTACCGACTCCGACAAGTTATCTCACACATTTGAGTACTGAAGTCGGTTCCATTTTTGGTAGATTTTTTTCCACCTCTTGAGTGACCCTTGCTGCTTATGGGATCGATTGTCATTCACTGTCAATGACTATATCATCAAGATAGGAACATACTTTCAGTTTTTAATGTTTATTATCTTTGTAATAACGTCCACTCGGCGAATTACATTACAAAATTACTAATGGTAATTTTGTATGGTGGTAGGGCATTTTTCGAATGCCCGCCTGGCTAGCTACCACCCTCAAGTAGAAAATCTGTCGCCAAGCACCTAACGGTGTGTTCCGGCAGCTGTCATTGAGAGCCAGTACGTCTAGGTTAGTCTGAACAACATCTTCGACAACATCATCACTTACCATCAGGTGAGATAGTGGTCAAAGTCTAATGTATCAGAAAAAAAAAATGGGATTACATTAAAAAATTATAGTCATGTGCGGGATTTTCAGTTATTGGAGTGTAACTCTAAAACGGCTATGCGCATAATATTGTGATAATAGGTACTTTTGAACCGTCATGGATTTCAACAAGTTATTTCACACATTGGGATGTTGAATTAGTTCCATTTTTTTGGTATTTTTTTGTTACAAAATCACAAATATACAATAGGAAAAATTTAAGTCATGTGTGGGATTCGAACCCGCGTCCATCCACCCCTTGAGCCGGGGTATGCTCTAACCAATTGAGCTAACATGACATGACGGCATAACTCGAATATTTCCTATCGTTCCTTAACCATCTTATTGGGATGGAGCAACATCTATAGTACCACTTGCGTTGTGCTACAAACAAGACCAATTTTGTAATTGGTTTTATACTTGTAAATGATGACGCAACCTTTTAATTTTAATATTGTTAGGTTTGCAATAACGCCTGCTAAGCGGATTACATTACAAAATCACAAATATACAATAGGAAAAATTGAAGTCATGTGCGGGATTCGAACCCGCGTCCATCCACCCCTTGAGCCGGGGTATGCTCTAACCAATTGATCTAACATGACATGCAGTCATGTTAGCTCAATTTTTTTTTTTTGTGTTATGAGATTCACATTACTGTACATTATCGCCATACTGATGAATCGTGGGTGTTTGTACGCCTGTCTGTTGCCTACGAAGATAAATATATGAGTTTTAAATATTTGAACAGATTGTTTGCAATGACGGAAAAACAAAATTACAGTCTAATGAGACCTAACAACTGGACGTCTCAGTGTGACGGGCACAGTGCAATTCCTCGTTGACGAAATGCGTCTGTTATAGGCAGAGGTTAGTCCACTTAACATCAGGTGGGCCTCAGGCTTGTTCCGTCACAATAACATTTAAAAAAATATATATATACAGTGGTGTCATTCCCCGTGGGGTGCCGGGTTAGATTGTCGCCCCTATTGCTACCTGTGGGTGTCGAAAGAGCATATTACTTGAAGGTGGGCAGCAGTACCTTCTAAGGAACTAATATCTTTCACTGCAATCACTAAGACGCCTGCCAAGCGCGAGGATTTATTTATTTATTTTACATAACTAATAGGGTATAACTAATTACATTAGCTAGTGCATGCAAGTTTTAAATTTAGAAATATAGATATACAAATAATATAATAAAACATATCTAGTAATGAAAAACAAATAATGATACATACAAAATAAAAAATAATAATATACATATGAAAATAAAGTTATGTCCAAATAAAATATCAATTAAATATATAAATCTTCATAATAGGGATTATGGAAAATCTTCCTAATTAGGGAATTTTGAAGCAGTGACGGCTCAGTGGCAGGTGGCATGACTGCCGCGCAGCAGATCCATGGTTCGAATCCCGCCGCGGGGTTGAGCTTCACCGCATGGTGTTAGGGCATTTTGCGAATGCCCGCCTGGCTAGCCACCACCTTCAAGTAGAAAATGTGTCGCCAAACACCTAACGGTGTGTTCCGGCAGCTGCCCTTGAGAGCCAGTAATTCTAGGTAAAGCATGTTAACACCTCCGCCCACATTACTTTACTACGGTGAAATGTTGGTCAAAGGCTTTAACCATCAGCAATAATATATATATATATATATGTGTGTGTAGGATGGCGTAAATGAAAGCAAAGGCTCTGGCGAACAAACTGATACTATTTTATTTAAGATCTTCACGTTAATTATAATTTTACTTCTTACACCACAAAAAAATGCTACACCACAGTCGGCCATTAAACACCTCTCTCTCTCTCTCTTTCATTCTATCCCCTTTCAATCATTCATCGTGCGTTCAGAAACTGTCTTTAATACATTTTTCCTACATATATATATATATATATACATATAACTTGTTAACGGTGACACTGTACTGTATCAGCCAGTTTGTCTAGTGCCAAATTTTTTTTAACTACTGAACATATATATGTATATACATATATATATATATATATATATGTATGTATATACATATATATGTACAGTGTCACCCGCGTCCATCCTTTAGCCAGCTCTAACTAATTGAGCTAACATGACATGCCGTCATAACTCAAATCTTTGTTATCGTTCTTTAACCATCGTATTGGGATGGAGCGACATCTATAGTACCACTTACGTTGTACTACAAACAAGACTAATTTTTGCAATTACCTTTTAACTTGTTAACGGTTACACTGTACTGTATCAGCCAGTTTGTCTAGTGCCAAATTTTTTTTAACTACTGAACATATATATGTATATACATATATATATATATATATATATATATATATATATATATATATATATATGTATATACATATATATGTTCAGTAGTTAGTTGTTAGTTGTTAGTAGTTATATATATATATGTATATATATGTATATACATATATATGTTCAGTAGTTAAAAAAAATTTGGCACTAGACAAACTGGCTGATACAGTACAGTGTCACCGTTAACAAGTTAAAAGGTAATTGCAAAAATTAGTCTTGTTTGTAGTACAACGTAAGTGGTACTATAGATGTCGCTCCATCCCAATACGATGGTTAAAGAACGATAACAAAGATTTGAGTTATGACGGCATGTCATGTTAGCTCAATTAGTTAGAGCTGGCTAAAGGATGGACGCGGGTTCGAATCCCGCGCTTGACTTATAATTTTTCCTCATGTTGTAATTTTTTTAATTGCTGTTAAGTAAGCCTTTTGACCACAATCTCATCTGATGGTAGATAATCATGTGGTCGAAGGTGTTAACAGGCTTAACCTAGAATTACTGGCTCTCATGGACAGCTGCCATAACAAACCGTTAGATGTTTGGCGACAAATTTTCTATTTGAGGTTGGTCGCTAGCCAGGGGGGGCATTCACAAAATGCCCTTCAATTAATTTTTTAAGTAATTTTGTAGAGTATACTCAAAATTTTCGCGAGGTAATAAAATTGCGAAAAATACGACGTAAGAAAAGAGGGCTGCACGTGGGGTGCCGGGCTGCCCGTGGGGTGCCGGGCTAGAATGTCACCCCCCCATCTCTATGCGTGGGTGTCGTAGGAGGAACGTAAGAAGAACTAAGGGTAACACACCAGAAGGTAGGCAGCAGCGCTTTCAGAGGAACTGGTATCTCACACTGCGATCCCCAAGACGCCTGCCAAGCGTGGGGATTACGGCAAATCCCCCCATAGTGGGGGAGGCTGTGTTCAGCAGTGGACAATCCGGCTGATACAGTACAGTAATAAAATTGAAATGAAGACTCAAAATTATTCTTGTAATTTAAATATCTTAATCGTTCATGTATGAATAAATATGAAAATATAACAATATAATAGCAAAATTGATCATGAGGAACTGCTTAGGTTACCTTTTCGATTTAAGTTACTAGTTCTTACTTAAAAAGCTTTCGTTTTTTACTTACACTGCTCGCGATTTCCCCATCACTGCCTCTCTTTCACTTCTATGCAGTCCAATAGTGACATAATTTCAGTTTTTCACTACGAATAAATAAAGTAAAGAAGTATAACTCTGATACAGTGACCGCTCTGATTTCGGCCTCATCTAGTTCACAAATAACAAAACACGCACAATTTTCCAAATTCAATTGGATTGGTTAATTGATTTGGCGCTTAGAAATAATCACATCTGATTGGTCGCGTCAAGGTGATGTTGTCACCGCCGTCATTGTCTAGGGCCAAACCGCACTACTGCGGCACAACGCGGCAGCGAAACGGCGCGGCTCGGGAAACATAATTTGTATGGATTTATAAATGGCGTAAACCGCACTATAGTGATGTGTCAAAGTCAAAGTCAAAATCATTTATTCAATTTAGGCGTCTACGACGCTCTTATGTAGGTCAATTACAAATTTTAGTATCGAAATATTCTACATTGTACTGCCACAAATATCAATTACAAATTTTAGTATTGAAATATTCTACATTGTACTGCCACGTTCAGCATATAACGTGTATAGAGCCACTGCGAGAAGAACGGCCAAAAAACTCGGGGCCATTCTTTTAACATCTTTTAAAACTGTCTGTTACATACTTACTATATAGTAGAGTTATTACAATATTTGTTTAAATTATGTAGGTGACAGGCAATAGCTTGGCAGAGGCGGAATTGTCTAGGCATTTTTGTCGTTTAAGTAATCAGAAACTGTGTAATAGGATTTTTTAATCAATATGTTTTTCACGTGCAACTTGAATTTCCCTTCTGTGAGCGTTGTAATATGTTTGGGAATTTTATTATAAAACCGTACACAATTACCTAAGAAGGACCTTTTATTTGTTTTTGCTAATCTAAAACCTGGCACCGCTATTTTATTTTTATTCCTTGTATTGTAATCGTTATTGTCACTGTTTAATTTAAATTTACTCAAATTTTTACGAACATACATAATATTTTCAAATGTATACAGACTTGGTAAAGTTAATATATCAATTTCTTTAAAAAGATCCCTCAGAGATGTGGCTTCAGAGAGGAACGGCGCAGTGCTACACAGATGTCTCCGAAGGCAACTCTGCGTCACGCCTGCGCCATGCCTTTCTGCACCGGAGAGACGCGGTGCAGTAAATTATCCAGTCATTTCACGTTCCACCCACGTTTCAACAATTCATAAGACCTTATTTTACGTTTTAAAATCTGTGTGAAATCGATCATTATCTCTGAAGAGTCATGAAAAAGAGTTTTTTTCATACGAGTATTCTGTTATATCTTGCACCCAAATATTACACTTATTACTTCTATATCAGTCTTCTATATCTCTTTGCAAGACACCACGATTAATTTTACTTCGACGACTTCATCCATTTCGAATTTTTGCCATTTGTTGGAAGAACCGTTCTGCTACGCCGTATTGCTATTGTGAAAGAAAAAGTCGCGCCACTTCGCTGCAGCACTCTGCTCTGCACCTTTGTAAATGCATATTAGGTAGTGACAGTCGCTCAGGGGGCCAACTCCCACCTTTTACGAAACCATCATAAAAAAGGAGCGTTTTGTTTCATGCTTAAAATAATCATTCGCATTCACGAACTATCACCGACCCACAATCGCGTCAATGAATATTGGTTTGATCCTACTTAAAGATTGAATGAAATATGTATCACGGATGTGCAAGCAAGATACAAGATGATTTATAATATAGCGTTATCCCGCTCGCACTCTTCATAATTACGATGTTATGGAACGGTTTTACCATAGTTTTACTACATTTTATTGTTACTGCACAACAACTGTCTGTAGCTTTTGATAGTTTCACTCATTAAATATTTTTGCTGCATTTATTTTAAAGTATAATAGAAATAAACACATGATACGTAATTTACACGTTAATTAAACCCATTTTTATCGTAAAATAGTATAGAAGTTTAAATCCGCTGCTTTTTTAAGATGGATAAACATGACGGATTTGTTGTTGAAACAGTATTATTTGTAACGTCAGAGTTCGCGAACAGAGTTTATTTACCATTACCGATTGTAAGCTTGCTTAATGGAGGTGGAGGTTTAAAATTTAGCAGTAAGATAAAGTTATTATTACCATAAGAGGTGAGAGTTGGCCCCCAGATACCGCGTCGCGACGCAACTCTGTAGTGCGTTCCCAGCTTTAGATACGCGAGGATTGCGTTATGCCATAATATGTAAGCTTATTTACGTATTCATTTTCTATTACAGGTTTTTTCAATAGAATATTTTAGGTTTTCCATACACTTTATTTCAGAAGATTGGAATTACTTTCTTGAAAATAATATCCTATAATTTAAAAGTCGGTATATATAATGCACTGAGAAAAAAAGGGATTTCGAGTTATTTTTTTTATTCAAGTTAATATTGATAGTACTTAGAATTAAAGTAGATTTTAAAAATGTCTTATTACGTTTTATAGAACTATGTATTTTAATAAAATGCTGCAAACTATTGTAAATTATTTTAGCTACTACAACGAAAGCATTAAGTCAAACTAAAGTAGCTGCCATTTCAGGCTTGCAGGCAGTCTAAACACTTCAACTCTCTACCAGTTGGCAGCGTGCCCAAAATGCCCAGAACTATTATTCTAGTATTCCATTGTACCAAATTAAGTAGATGGATTATATATACCTATTGCAACTAACAATACCGCAGCCGCAGCATAAGTGTGACAACTATCAACGTGGCAGTTGATGTAGTATTTATCTGTTTAAATTTTATGTTTTAGGTACAAATGACATTATAGTTATCTAGAAACAGATGTCAAGCATGACAGCTGTCAAAATGACAGTTCACATCAAATTTTTCCGTTTCTATTTAATATTTTGGATTAAAATTACATAAAAAGTACCTAGAAATTACTTTTACGTATGATAGCTATAAGACCTAAGATTAATTTATTTGCAATTTGTATATCTTTTGTATCCCAAAAATTAAATCAATACTGAGAAATACGACATTAATTGACACTTTGACAGTTGTCAGATATAAGGCCTCCTTCTAGGGTATTTTTATGTCATTAGAAGCACAAATACTAAATTAGAATTGAGAACCTTCATAAAAAAAAATTTTATGACATTTGTAGTACATGTTTGATATAAAAATAAACATACGAAATAAATATTGGAAATTGTTTTCACATGAAATGTTCTCAAGACTAACAATGTTCCGAAGTTATTTTTGACTTAATGTAAAATTCATGTTGCATAAAACTATCCAGGGTAGTCAAGTATGGGTTTTCAAAATATTGTTATTTATTCGTTTATACAAGTTATACCCGATTTTCTTATATCCGGATAGCTTCTCCATCATTTTACTACACAGTATGGTATTTTATCAGAATTAAACAACGTAGAAGAACATTGATAAATTCAGTTGAAAATTCCCGCGGTACAACCGCATGACTCGAACCCACGCGGCGAACTGACAGCGCCGCGCGGTACACTTTTTAAGCCACGCCTGCTGCGGTATAGTTTGCGTTCTGTTGCTTTTGAGCTTGAATTACATTTCTTTTCATATTTATTCGTAGGTTTTTCAGTATATAAGTATAACAATATATTAGCGAAATTTATCACGAGAGACAAGTTACGTTACATTTTCAATTTAAGTTACTAGTTCTGACTTAAAAAGCCATCTTTCGTTTTTTACCCAAACTGCTCGCGATTTCCCCATCGCTGCCTCTCTTTCACTTCTATGCAGTCCAATAGTGACATAATTTCAGCTTTTCAGTATATAAGTGTAACAATATATTAGCGAAATTTATCACGAGAGACAAGTTACGTTACATTTTCAATTTAAGTTACTAGTTTTGACTTAAAAAGCTATCTTTCATTTTTACCCAAACTGCTCGCGATTTTCCCATCGCTGCCTCTCTTTCACTTCTATGCCGTCCGATATTGACAGAATTTCAGTTCTTCAGTATATAAATATAACAATATAATAACATCAGTCAGGCGGTTGACGGCGAATCGCACGCACGCACCCATTTAACCGGTTTCGCTCCGTTCATATAGTGCCAGCTATTCTCAATCGTTATTTGTACTGGGGCTGCATTTCAAGTTTCAACAATGTTTACATGCACGAGCTGTGGCAATGAATTTCGTGACGGAGCACTCTGTTCGATATGTCAAGGACGGTTTGACTTTATCTGCGCCGGAGTCACCGAGGCAGGATATCGTAAGTTGGGTGAGAGGAAGTCGACATGGAAATGTTCCTCCTGTAAGAGCACTCGTTCTGCAGGCCCCCTCCCAACTTCGTCGAAGTCCCCTGTTCCAGCCGACATGGACACCGTGCTAGCAGAACTAAGGCGCCTTTCTCTCCAGGTGGCTTTGCTCCCTGGTCTTAATGCGAGTATTCAGACCATCAAGACCGAGTTGTCCGAATTAAAAACAATAAAGCCTGAATTGACAGATATCAAGGCATCGCTTGAATTTTTGGATCAGAAAATAGGAGCACTCTCTGGTAAAATCTCCGATATGGAAAAAGACATTCAAAGTCTACAGAAGACGAAAACTGATGTCGAACACTTACAGCTACGTATGCAAGGCCTGGAGTCACATTTGAAAGAGAGTGAACAACGTTCACGCCTTAACAATATAGAAATTAAGGGTGTTCCCGTGTCTCAGTCTGAAAATCTATTCAGTGTCATTGCAAACATAGGCACGCATATTAAGTGTGTGGTACCGAAGGAACAAATTAACTATATTGCCCGTGTACCGATGCGCAATGACAAAAATAATAAGACTATTATTGTTGCTGTACATAGCAGGTATATAAAAGACAACTTCGTTGCAGCATCTAAGAAGTGCAACACTACGGCTGCTGACCTTGGGCTCCAAGGCACTAGCCGAGTTTATATCAATGACCATCTAACACTAGACAACAAAATCTTACTGAATAAAACTAAATCTGCAGCGAAGGAACGTGGCTTCACGTTCACTTGGGTAAAAGGTTGTCGTATCGTCGTGAGGAAAAATCCAACTTCGCCTGTGATTACTATACGAACGGATTCGGATTTAAAAAAGTTATAATTAGCTTTATTCTGTACACATTCTGTCTCGCCACTCTACGCTTACAATTTGCGGGCCTCACGCTACGATACTTGACCAGCGCTGAATCGCTAACCAGTTTAGGTTTGCTCAGTGCAACTGCTTTTGTTCGCTCTTGCCTATTGCTACCCACATACGTAAGTCATTTGACTTTTATCTATTATCACATTAGTCTTGTTGATCTTTTTATTGCATATCTGTCACCATTTTGTTCTTTTGTTGAATTTTGTCACAACAATAATGCGCTCACTTCATTTATAATTATGGTTTTGTGGTTTGCTCAAACTAATCGTATGCTAAAACTTGTTTCTTTTTTAAATGGCTCCGCTTAGAATTTACTACCAAAATGTACGCGGTCTTCGAACCAAAACTACTACATTCTTCAGGAATATGTCGCTATGTTCGTATGACATAGTTTGTCTCACAGAAACCTGGCTCAACGACAGCTTCCATAACAGTGAACTTTTTGACGATCGTTTCGTGGTTTTGAGAATGGACCGTTTTTATGAAAAAACCAAGCAAGATAGGGGCGGCGGAATAATTATAGCTTTCAATCGGCAGTTGGCAGCTGAAGCCCGGTATGACTGGTCTTCAAGTGCCGAGGACTTATGGGTTACCTTAACATTGAAAAACCGTCGGCCTAGATCTACTTACAAAATGCACATTGGCGTTGTTTACATCTGTGATGAAAACTTAGGAAACTCAATGTCAACTCAATTATCTAACTTCTCAACAAGTATGACTAAAATTGCGTTGGAGAACCCTCTTGACAAAATAATTGTACTTGGTGATTTCAATATGCCCTATGTATCTTGGACCTTGGACAACGATGATGGAGTCTCCTATCTTCCTACTAATATTCAGGGTCCTCACCAATTACAATTATTCGATAACTTAAATACATGTAATCTCTCACAATATAACTCCTTGGTGAATGACAGTCACGGATGGCTTTTGGATCTAATTTTTTCAAATAGTGATGTCCTTATTAATGCATGTGATTTTCCTCTTGTCCCCGAAGATCCTCACCACCGGTCTGTGATAACTACTGTGGAATATGTTCAGTTACATACAATCAAACCGCGCCCTTACATCAGGTATTTATATAACACTGGTGATTTTAATTCTATTTGTGCCAACCTTGATTCCGTTGACTGGCATTTGGAGCTTGGTAAGAGAAGTATTGAAAACGCGACCTCCTTTTTCTATCAAACTTTAAATAATCTACGTGACACTTATGTGAATACCAAACTAGTTACACCTTCCCGTAAGTACCCATCATGGTATAAACGACCATTGATAAAATTGTTGCGGGAAAAGGCTAAGTTCCACAAAAAATATAAGACTTACGGCAATACCTATGACCGTGACTCATTTATTTTACTCCGAGAGAGACCACACCTGATGGAGAAAACCAAGTATGAAAATTTTATTTCAAATATGGAAAACTCTATAAAAGAAAACCCACGCGCATTTTGGTCTTTTGTAAAAAGCAAAAATCATTCGAATGTGTATCCTTCTGTAATCGAATATGGAAATCGTGCGTCTAATACGGGTGATGAAATATGCGGCTTGTTCGGGGAATATTTTCACTCTACTTTTCTCGATAATTCCTCTACTACCGAAGAGTCTGGTCAACTTTATATTTCTGATCACGAGTCTTCCACTGATATTTATTCAGTGGATATTCTGGAAGGAAACGTCTTTAAACTTTTAAAATCTCTCGACTTATCTAAATCTGGGGGCCCTGATAACATACCAGCCATATTAATAGTGAAATGTGCAAAGAGCCTTGTTCTTCCTCTCTCCGTGCTTTACCGCCGGTCTCTAGCTGAAGGCATTGTCCCTACAGTATGGAAATCCGCTTTCGTTACTCCTATTCACAAAAAAGGTCCAAAAAATAAGGTCGAAAATTATAGACCAATATCCAAGCTGTGCCTGTTTGCGAAGGTATTAGAAAAAATTGTTTATGCACAGCTGTACCCCGCACTCAAACACAGCATTTCGCTAGACCAGCATGGTTTCTTAAGGGGTAGATCCACTACATCAAATCTTTTACTTTGTGTTGACTTTTTGTCAAGACATATGTCTGAACCCTCCCAAGTCGATGTAATTTATACAGATTACTCAAAGTGCTTTGATAGAATAGATCACTCAATTCTATTGAATAAGCTTCTAAGAATAGGTATTAGGGGAAATCTGTTTCGATGGTTTTCGTCATATGTCAGAAACCGCTGTCAAACTGTAGTATTGGGTGGCTACAGTTCATGTACTATGAACATCTCTTCCGGCGTACCCCAAGGATCCTTATTAGGACCACTGCTTTTTACAATCTTTGTAAACGACATAGCTTCTTGCTTTATGAGCTCTAAAATACTTCTATACGCCGATGACATGAAAATTCTACGTCCAATCAATAATATCCACGACGTTGAGTGTCTGCAAGAGGATCTCCTTCGATTTGAAAATTACTGTACCCTAAACAAATTAGATTTATATGTCTCGAAATGCTACGTGTGTACCTATAGTCGTAAAACCACAACACTAAGATCTTATTATACATTTTATAATGCGCCCTTAATTAGAGTAGATTCAATTAGAGACTTGGGGGTTACTTTTGACAGCAAATTGTTATTTGATCAACATGTTAACAATATTGTAAAAAAGGCATCACGTTCATTAGGTTTTATCTTAAGAATGTCGTCGGAGTTCAAAAGTATTAAAACTTTTAAAATACTTTACTGCGCATATGTCCGTAGTCATCTTGAATATGCATCACAG
Source organism: Plagodis pulveraria (assembly GCA_963890685.1). NCBI lineage: Eukaryota > Metazoa > Arthropoda > Insecta > Lepidoptera > Geometridae > Plagodis > Plagodis pulveraria. The sequence continues at coordinate 4,408,550 of OY982977.1, forward strand.
GTGTGGAATCCCTGTTACGATGTGTATTCTTCACGACTAGAAGCTATACAAAAGAGATTTCTACGATATCTACAATTAAGAGCCCATATATTCTTGCCTGATTACGATACAAGGTGTCGTAAATTTCATTTCCTTCCGTTGTACAAACGAAGAGAAGTAGCTGATTTATGTTATCTGTTAGGCATTGCGAATGGCACTGTGGACTGCCCTGAACTACTAGAGCACATAAGGCTGCGAACAATTGCAGTCTCACTGAGAAAACCTGACATTCTTCATGTTCCTTTGGTTACATCAAATTATAGACAAAACACATTTGTCATAAGAGTGGCCAGATCCTTTAACTCCTTAGCTAGGGTAAACTGTGAATTAGACCTATTTAATACAAGCTCAAGTAGGCTTAAACGCTTACTTAACGATATGTACTTTTGTTAAATAAGGCATACAATTTGGTCCGCGTGTGATTGTGTTACTTTTCTATAACTATACACTTTTCTATGTTTATTTTATTATTATCGTCGTTAACTGTTACTGATAATCTACATACTATTCCTACTTACTAGGTAGGTACTAAGATATCTGTGAAAACTTGTAATTGGCCTTCCTGTATATGTAACTTTAAGCTGCATATATATGTATATCGACCTAAATTACATACCTAGCTGTAAGTTTTCCCACGATTTTGTAAATAAATAAATAAATAAATAAACATAATTTACCACGAGGGACAAGTTAAGTTACATTCATACAGTGTTTCTCGATCGTGCGCTCGAAGAGTCAAGACCTCCTGAGGATGCTTCGTGTAGAAGCGAAACGCGTCGAAAATTCTTCCGGTTGGGCTGCGTGGCGTTTGTGACGTCACCTCGGCTTAGCAGGAAAATTAAGCGAAATTGTCACTAGATATATTTTTATATTTTTTAAGTGTTTTATTAAAATATTAATTTGATGTTTTCTTAAAATATTTTATAAGTATTTTTATTATTAAAAATGAATTTCCGCAAAGTAACGCCTGAACTTATTCATTATCTTAAGTTACATTTTCAATTTAAGTTACTAGAGCTAAAAAACTTTCGCGAGTTTTGTCCATAATTATTATTTAGTAATCAAATAACAATATATAATATCACTATCAATGATATATCAATATCAATGATTATGAGCAATATCCGGTAAATATTATGCGAGTCCTAGCCGGTTACTAAATAATAATTAAGTTACTAGATCTGACTTAAAAAACTATCTTTCGTTTTTTACCCAAACTGCTCGCGATTTCCCTATCACTGCCTCACTTTCACTTCTATTCAGTCCGACTCATCATCAGCTGGAAGACGTCCACTTTTAAATAAAGGCCTCCCCTCATAAATCAGATTATCAACAAGAATAAATGCTTACCCATCTGGATCTGGTTTCATATCCCAACCCTGAAAAGGCATATTGCTGTACTTCACTGCCGCAATCCCTATAGGCCCTGCAAACAAAAATTCATTGATTGCAAGAAAATTGTACTCGTTCGTAAGCAATGGAGTTTCAAATGCAATCAAATGTCTTGGACTTAATAAATGTGGCCTTGAATGACGTCATATACGTTTTCTGGGCATATCAGATGCTAATAAAAAAAAATATATATTTAACTTTTTTTATGTTATTCATGGCATCATTAGGGTCAAGCATGAGGCCCACCTGATGTTAAGCGGTAACTTCTGCCTATTACAGATGCATTTCGTCAAATGATGAACTGCCCTGCGCCCTCCACCCTGAGACATTTAGTTGTTAACTCTCATGTGTCAGTAATTTTGCTGGCTCTCAAGGACAGCTGCCGGAACACACCGTAAGGTGTTAGGCAACAGATTTTCTACTTGAGGGTGGTCGCTAGCCAGGCGGGCTTGCGGACTTGACAACTGTTTTTATACCTTTAATGATTTTGTGACGTTCAAATAATGTTTATGGAATTGCATATATTTATCTACATATAGGTATAATTTTAGTTTGACTGTATCTTAAAATTTTGACTTATTATATACACCGTGTCCCAAAATTCAACGATAAGCCGGCATCGGTGCATGGACCTACTCATGACTACTCGGGAAAAAAAAAAAAAAAATTATAACTCTTTTTTTTTTAATTACAGAGACTTTTATAAAGTTGCGCCAACTTTTAATAAAACTTGCCATGGTAGTGTCCATACTTTTTTTTTTAACCCAGACTATAGAAAGTGCATAGAATGTTAAAATCTATGAAAATTATAAGAAAAAAAATTTTTTTACTGATTTTTGTAAAATAACTACAGACTTTCTGTAATTTTAAAGGATTGTGGTAGATAGCCGTCCTTCTTAGGTTGCTAATGCACAAAAACTAACAAAAATATGTCAAAAATTGTGGTCATGGTAGTTGAAAATATTATAATGGGTATCGAATATCGATGAAATTTATAAAAGTCTCTGTAATTAATAAAAAAAACAGTTATAATTTTTTTATTTTTTTCCGATGGCTCATGAGTAGGTCCATGCACCGATGCCGGCTTATCGTTGAATTTTGGGACACGGTGTATATATATATTTTTTACGCCTGATAGGTTAGCCTTTGACCACTATCTCGCCTGACGGTAAGTGATGATGTGGTCGAAGATGCTCTCAAAGACAGCTGCCGGAACACACCGTCAGGTACTTGGCGACAGATTTTCTACTTGAGGGTGGTAGCTAGCCAGACGGCCATTCGCAAAATGCCCTACCACCATGCTATAACGACTGCGATCCTAAGACAACAACCGGGGCCGACGGCTTAACGTGCCCTCTGAAGCTCGTGCACGCTCAGTAGTAATGTCACTAGCGGTCACCCATCCAACTCCTGACCGCGGTAGACGTAGCTTAACGTAGCTGATCGATTCAGAGTGGCTAAGCAAACTTCGCTACGAGCGCTTCAATATACGACTGATATACTGTATCTAATTTATATTTTGAAGCGCTCGTAGCGAAGTTTACTTAGCTGTTCTCAACCGATCAGCAAAGTTAAGCAACGTCGCGCGCGGTCAGGAGTTGGATGGGTGACCGCTAGTGACATTACTACTGAGCGTTTCCGTGCTTCGGAGGGCACGTTAAGCCGTCGGTCCCGGTTGTCGTCTTAGGATGGCAGTCGTTATAGCATGGTGGTAGGGCATTTTGCGAATGCCCGCCTGGCTAACTACCACCCTCAAGTAGAAAATCTGTCGCCAAGCACCTAACGGTGTGTTCCGGCAGCTGTCCTTGAGAGCCAGTACTTCTAGGTTAGCCTGAACAACATCTTCGACCACATCATAAAAAAAATCTAAATCGTATGAGAACAAAAGTTGACTCACACAGAACCCCAGTCCTGAACTGAACGGTGAGTTTGTCCTCGTTGAATTTGTAGTCGTTGATGTAGTTGCTTGTCCACAGTTTACGGGCCTCGTACCACTGGCAGATCACTGGGGGTTCCGACCACATCACATCCTGAGGGAGTCTGAGAGGATAATCTATTTAGATTACAATATCACAAATTTACGAAAGACAAAATTATAGTCTTACTAGCTGACCCGGCAAACGTTGCTTTGCCATATAAATAATTTTCGCTATTAAAAAATAAGGGTTGATCGTAGAAGGGTGAAAATTGAGGATTGTATGTATTTTTGTATGTTGTATCATAAAAAAATAGAAATTAAAAATTTTGTATAAAAAAAAAAATTAGGGGTGGACTACCCCTAACATTTAGGGGGATGAAAAATAGATGTTGGCCGATTCTCATAGATACCGGATAAGCACAAAAAATTTCATCAAAATCGGTCAAGCCGTTTCGGAGGAGTATGGCAACGAAAACTGTGACACGAGAATTTTATATATTAGATTTATAGATTTTTGCTCTCGTGAATTGTAATTTTGTTTTGTTATTCACCAAGCAGGCGTTATTGCAAACATAACAATATTAAAATTATAAGGTTGCGTCATAATTTACAAGTATAAAACCAATTGCAAAATTAGTCTTGTTTGTAGTAGAACGTAAGTTGTACTATAGATGTCGCTCCATCCCAACACGATGGTTAAAGAACGAGAGCAAAAATTACAGTTATGAGTCATTGTGTCATGTTAGCTCAATTGGTTAGAGCATACCCTGGCTGAAGGGGTGGATGGACGCGGGTTCAAATCCCGCACATGACTATTTTTTTTTATGAAAATTTGTAATTTTGTAATGTAATCCGCCGAGCAGGCGTTATTGCAAACATAATAATATTAAGTTTATTTTTTTTATTTTGACCCCAATCATACTTATCTCAGACCAATGGTCCTCAATATTTCACAAAACATGGTTTGAACAAACAAAATATGTAAGGTGGAAATGGGGTAAATGGGAAAAGAGTGCGCATTTTTCTTTATTTTATTGTGACGGAACAAGCTCGCAGCCCATCTGATGTTCAGCGGACTAACATCTGCGTATAACAGATGCATTTCGTCACAAGTCACTCATTGCTGTGCACCCGTCAGCTTGAGACATAGTTGTTAAGTCTCTTGTGACTGTAATTCCACTGGCTCTCAAGGACTGCTGCCAGAACACACCGTTAGGTGCTCGGCGACAGATTTTCCAATTGAGGGTGGTAGCTATAGCCAGGCGGGCATTCGCAAAATGCCCTGCCACCTTGCGTTGAAGCTCAAGCCCGCGGCGAGATTCGAACTATGGAACTGCGGCACGGCAGTCCATAGTCAATGCCACTGAGCCATCATTGCTTTATTGTTATACCTCAGAATTTTTGACTGGGTGAACCGATTTACATGTTTTTTTTTTTAATTAAATGCAGATTTTTTCCATGTAGTCCCATTTCATCAAAAACGGTGAGTTACACTCCAATAACTGAAAAGTGTTTTCCTATCTTGATGATATAGTCATTGACAGTCAATGACGATCGATCCTGTAAGTCGCAAGGGTCACTAAAAGGGTCGAAAAAATGTTTTTCCTTAAAATGGAACCGACTTCAACACAGTTTGAAATAACTTGTCGAAGTCGGTACCATGCGCACAATATTGTGATGATAGGTACCTTTTACCGACTTCAAAAATAGGAGGAGGTACTCAATTCTTCTCGTTTTCTTCGTCTTTATTTTTACCGTTATTTCACACTTTTGAGTGTTGGAGTCGGTTCCATTTTTTAAGAAAAAAATATAAAAATAAATCCTCACTCAATAAAGACGAGAGCAAGTTTCTCGTACTCCAGCTCAGTTTTCTTCATCTCTGCTTCGATCTCTTCAGGAGTGCGGGTGACGCCGGGCGGCGGCGGGGAGGGAGCGCGGTATTGCACTTGGTACTTCAATGGTTGCAGAGTTTTTGGCAGTTGAACTGAAAGAAATAGTTCATAGCGAAAATTATTTTTTTAGCGACAATACAATGGTTTGAATGCCCGCCTGGCTAGTAACCACCCAGTAGAAAATCTGTCGCCAAGCACCTAACGGTGTGTTCCGGCAGCAGTCCTTGAGAGCAAGTGAAATTAAAATCACATGAGACTTAACAACTATGTCTCAAGGTGACGGGCGCAGTGCAATTCGTGACTTGTGGCGAAATGCATCTGTTATAGGCAGAGGTTAGTCCGCTTAACATAAGTTGGGCCTCGAGCTTGTTTCGTCACAATAACATAAAAAAAGTGATTAAAGATTTATTGGTTTAAGAAAGTCCTAGTTTTATTTATTTCCTCGCAAATACGTAATATAACGTCGTATGGTACGCTTTGATAATTACAGCCTCTGCTTTCTTGTAGCAATATCGCCTCGGCTGTAATTTTCAACTTACGCACTTATATCATAATACTGTAACAGCCACTGTATGCTGCTGCCCACTATCCAGTATTATTCCCTTCGCCTCTTACGACACCCACGGGATGGTATGGGGAGGTGCAATTCTAACCCGGCACCCCACGGGGTAATTTCTTTCTAATTTTCTTAAATGACAAACGTTCGCTTTGATAATTACAGCCTATGCTTTCTTGTAGCTAGCAATATTGCCTCGGTTATAATTTTCAACTTACCACACTTATATCATAATGTACAATTACCTATAAATTATGACGACAAAGCAGTAGAACATACAAGTACAGACCCACCAACTTATCTGTTCAGGTGGCAGAAAAAAAGAACTACAACATTCCTTCAAATTGTGACAGTTTGTAGTTGATTTCCTTGACCAGTAGCGCCCTCGAGAACTGCACAGTTAAATTGGTGGTACTATACAATAAATCTTGACCGCAGCTTACAAAACAATAGAAGTAGCTGTCAATATCATGAATGATACACAGATATTGATAACTACAACGACTATTTAATAGATAAGATATCATCATATCTGGCTTATCATTCACAATTCCAATATTTCAGCCGAAAAACGAGAAAACATTATCACGAAAAATAAGCATTAAAACCACGTATCTACCAGTTTCTAATAAGAAAAATACAATATAAGTGAGTTTTTACGTAATCCAAGTGGAGTTAAAATATAGTGTGATAAATTGAGTGAGTTATAAGTGAAAAGTTGTTCAAGTTAGTGATATATTTTCCGTTAAAGTGAAAGAAAATGTGTGTATATTGTAAATAATATGTAATACCATCACCATGCTTCAATTTTGTTTATTTGGATTGGGATTTTCACCATGGATTTAAAGATAGTGTAAGTAGTTATAATTTTAAAGTTTTTAGTTTTTATGAACCTTAAAATTAGTAGGACACCTGCTAGTATTGAGTACTTTGTATCGACGGAACTTGCTTTGTCTCTCATAAAGAAGTGATTTCCTGATTTCAGTATTTTTTAAAGTGAACTTCTTTTGATAGGATCATTGTATGGATTCAGAAAAATATAATACTATATAATAACAAATTCGGTAACGAATTTGTGCTGACGTTTTTTATGTCTGCTTTATTAATAGTAAAAAAAATATTTTAACGCAGTTGTTTCCAACTGTGTCTGAAATTTGAGCAATTATATACTTAACTAATACTAATTGCCTTAATACCAAAGGTATAGTGTTAATATGCCCCGTGGGGTGCCGGGTTAGAATTGCACCTCCCCATATCATCCCGTGGGTGTCGTAGGAGGCGACTAAGGGAATAAATACTTGAAGATGGGCAGCAGCACCTTCTAAAGAACTGCCATACTACACTGCGATCCCCAAGCCGCCTGCCAAGCGTTGGGATTATGGCAAATACCCCCTAGGGGAGGCTATGTTCAGCAGTGGACGTTCCGGCTGATTCAGTACCAGTGTTAATATACAGGGTGTCCCAAGAAGTAGTGATATACTGAAGCTGGGAGGTAGAGGATCTAGAGGGCAATCTGAATCACCCCATGTATGTTCCGCGATTTTTCGTATTTTCGGAGTTATGACTTCTTTTTTAATTTTTCACCTATCGTCGAGTACGATGAGATTTTTATTTATGGTGAAGTGAATTATTGCGGTAGATGCTTAATTTTTTTTTGTGTGCTAAGCTGATAGGCCGATAGGAGATAGGCCATTTCAGTATGGTAACATTTACTATTGTTAGATCTTTGAATGGAATAAAAAAAAAATGCCAAGAAAGATAAAGTTAACCAGTATACACTTCAAGGGCCCTGAAAAAATTAAAACACAAAAAAAAAAAAACACCGTTTGGCTTTTAAAACGTGCTCTATCTATCAGGTAGCTACCCTGAAAATTTCATTTTATTATTCATAAGGCTTCAATCAAAAAAATTGAAATCTAAATGTGGTAAGTGCAAAATTTTAATTTACATGATGATTAATGCATGCAAAGTAAAACCAATTACAAGGTGTTCAATTTCAATAAATTTTCAAAATGGCCCCCCTGTTGCTCAATGCCAGTGCTACATCGCTGGAAAAAGTTGTCTTTTGAACGTCTGAATGCAGAATTGTAGGTACCTACTTAATAATGAGTCTGTTCCTTATAATTATAACTTGTTTTTAGGCAATTAATAAGCAATAAACTGATTGATTACGGATATATAGGTAAATAATTCCCATTGACAAGATTACGAGTAAATTATTAAAAAGTTTCTTAAATTAATTCTACGATAATTTATCTAACATTAACTAAGTACGACGCGATTGTTGGCCGGTGATAGTTCGTGACTGCGAATGATTATTTTAAGCATGAAACAAAACGCTCCTTTTTTATGATCGTTTCGTAAAAGGCGGGAGTTGTTCCCCTGCACTCGTCAATCCGAGATGCTCTTATGTATCGTTTGCCCAGTAATTTCACTTGTTATAGTGCCCTTCACACCTAAACACAGCAGTGCTTACATAATACTGTTCAGAGCCAGAATATCTGACACTACGGTCATATGAATGAAAGCTTCGACATCTTTGTCCGCTCACTGAGCTAGTTCAAACCGGTGCTATTATCGAGCGGGCGCCGCGCCGCGCCGCTGTAATGCCTACATGTCTGTCAGTGATTAGTTACGCACACATAGCTATGCGTGTAGTAGTGCAACTTTCATTCTGTATCGTTCTTTATTCGTAAGCTACGGTAGTACCCATCAAGATGGACTTCTTTTCTTTTTTTTATTGCTGATAGGCAAGCCTTTGACCACAATCTCACCTGATGGTTAGTGACTATGTGGTCGAAGGTGTTATACAGGCTTAACCTAGAATTACCGGCTCTCAAAGACAGCTGCCGGAACACACCGTTAGGTATGGAGTCAGGTTTTCTACTTGAGGCTGGTCGCAAGCCAGGCGGGCATTAGCAAAAAGACCTTCTACCATGCGGTGAAGCTCAAGCCCGCGGCGGCATTCGAAACTTGAACCTGCGCGGCAGACAATAGCCAAGCAACTGAGCCATCACTGCTTGAGAGGACTTGGTGAATGCTTTTTTAGTTTTGATATACACATTGATGCATCAGAATATGTTTACGCCTATCGTAATATATGTTTTACCAAAAAAAAAAAAGAAAAAAAATGGCACCATTGCACCGGGAGCTATCAGGGGTGGGTTGTTTGATTAGGCTAGTTTTAAGTTTGACTTAAGTATTATCAATTATGTTTGTTATATTAACGGATGAGCTCTCCCCTTTTGCATGCCAGTTTCGTGATGAAGTTTAACTTTTTTTTTTTATGCCGGTTAGGTTAGCCTTTGACCACTATCTCACCTGGTGGGTAGTGATGATGTGGTCGAAGATGTTGTTCAGGCTAACCTAGACTGGTACTGGACTAGTACTGGCTCTCAAGGACAGCTGCCGGAACACACCGTTAGGTGCTTGGTGACAGATTTTCTACTTGAGGGTGGTAGCTAGCCAGGCGGGCATTCGCAAAATGCCCTACCACCATGCTGTAACGACTGCCATCCTAAGACAACAACCGGGACCGACGGCTTAACGTGCCCTCCGAAGCACGGAAACGCTCAGTAGTAATGTCACTAACGGTCACCCATCCAACTCATGACCGCGCGCGACGTTGCTTAACTTTGCTGATCGGTTGAGAACAGCTAAGTAAACTTCGCTACGAGCGTTTCAAAACTTAGAACTATTATTTGTGTATTCGTTTTCTTACATAGCGTTTTACTGTGTTTTTTTTTATTAAATAAGATTTTAGGAAATGTATTAAGTACCGTATAAAATCATGTTTAATTACCTGTTAAGAATGTATTCACAAGAAAAAGTATGCTGATGTTAATCATTTGAAAACAAATTTAACATTTTGATACATATTCGTCATTGCAATCATACGTAAAGCAATACCATAGTAAAACAAGACTACTAGTTTGATTTTATAGAGCGTGGTACCAAACGCGGCATGGATGTGTGCGCGCCCATAAGAACGTACTATGGTATGCACACTATGACAAATATCTAGCGGGTCCAGTCAGAGTGCGTTGATTTATCAAATCAAATCAAATCAAAATCATTTATTGCAACTATTTTTTAAGTCATTCAAATTACATAATTAACAATTGTCATTGGCCATTAAAAATCAATTATTATTAAAAAATACAAAAATTACCTATACAAAAAATAAATTAAACTAAATTCACTATTCTTAAAACATTTTACAATACAAATCATTAACCAGAACATGAATCCTGTGACAATGATAAATGTACTGGCAGTCAAATCTATTGGAGAATACTTTTAAGATGCAGCTAGGGCTGGCCCTGATCCTGCGCACCAGGGATGTGCATCGCTTGCGCATGGTGGCGTAAAAGCAGTCGACGCGCCAATCTGCAAACATCCCTGATGCTCTCCGGGCTCTCCGAGCTATCTCCGAGTTATTTAATCAGAATATAATGATTAACATTCAAAAAAATCGTACCTGTAGACCAAGATTACTTAAACTTTTTTTTGGAAATGATACCTATCTGATTTTGAAAGTAGATAGAAAAGATAGCCAATTAATTCAGGCGAATACTGTGTTATCACTTATCTATGATGGTTCACCGCTAATAATCTTCGTTTAAAGTTATCTTTACCAAATGCTATCTATGTTGAACTATACCTTGGCTAAATCAAAGCTTGGCCAATGCGACAGCCTTCAGATATTTGTACTTCTTCCAGATATTTGTAGGCCTGCTTACAGGTTGAATGCATTGCTATATATTTTCCTAATATCTGAAATTGTAATGATTGTGTATTCTGACAAATAAATGATTGATTGATTGATTCTTGAGAATCAAAATCGATTTAACTTTACAGTCTACAACTTTATACTTATATAGTACAGTATCTATCTAGGAGACTTGTTCTGCTGCATACGCAGTTCATAAGACAGTTAATTGACTTAGCTACTGCTAGGTAAGTATATTTCGCGTACTTCCAGAGTTATGTCATGATGTATTGTTGTGCGGAGCTGCTGCTGAGATAGAGACAATCTTTATCTTACAAAAACGTGTAATTCGAGCCATATATAAAATGGATCCTAGGGAATATTTTTAAAGGCTCTTTTTAAAGAAATCTATAACTTTACTGAGTCTGTATATATTTAAATATATTGTTAATGTTATATATGAATCCATAGATCGACGTGTGAATCTTGATCGTAGATCCTGGTGAATGGATCGCATTACTTTATTGCATTACTTTTTATATACAAAAGTCTGTTGTAAAATTTTTTTATCATGATAAGATAGTAGTTTCTATCTCCATTTGTATGCATTATTTGCGTACCTTTCAAGCATAATAATTTGAAATCAAAGCATTACCTAGAACATTGGAAATTATTCATTTGCTAACTGTACTTAAAAAATGGGTCGAGACCAGAAACAAACTTGACTTGGGGCATAAAAGAATTTTCTTTGTATGCGGGACAAAACAGTGAGGCATAAAAGGAACAAATAGGTACGATTAATAGAGACCGTTCAACTGCGCAGTTCAAATCGCATTCGATGTTGTATTGTGTGTGGCTAATATTACACAACACATACGCACGTTTATACGCAAATGACTTCCTCCATCGATAAGGTGTTATCGATATAATAACTTTGCAGTACCTAATTATAATCATTATGATGTTATTGAATGAATCCTGGCTTCGATCGGGTATTAAACAAAAATGTAAAAATAAATCTTATTATTTTTAAATTTTCTATAACCTATTCATCAGTGATTATGTAGGATTCTTATGGACCGGGGGCGAGGAGGCCGCAATTCGCCCACCTCCTGCCTTCTCCATAATAGGGACACTGGTGAAGAGTCGAGGGACTCTCCACTGTTATGGCCCCACAAGTCGAGGGGCGGCCTTGATAAACAAGGTTGCTACCGCCGGGGCAAGGTGGTGAATGATAACGCGACCCTATCTTGCCCCACCCCGGCGGAGGACTGCTCACGGGGGGGTTTTAGTGGGTTCAAGTCCCACACATTCCCCTTCGACTACCCTCGTAGTGGACGGGCAGAGCGAAGGCATTTCATCCGTCAAAAAAAAAACAGTATTTAGAACAAGATATTTTCAAATCGGACCAGTTGTTTTAAGTTAATTCGTTACATAACAAATTACAAATCTTTCCTTTTTATAATATTAGTGTAAAAGTGAAGATAGAATGTATAGATAGTGTAGAAATGTAGATAAAAGTATTCATGAATATTATTAGAAACAATAAAAGAATCACATAATATAGATATTAGTGCATATAGAATGGATAAGATAGTGGACGTCAAAATTGCTCTATAACGTGGTAGATACAGGCATCATTTTGACTGAAGTGAAAGATAAAATTCCGGATTAATACCCTTTCTTTATCAATGCTACCGCAAACTGTCAAAAGTGACCTAAAAAGAAGTCATTTATATACTACTAGCTTCCGGCGGCGGCACCGCCCGCGATTGTCGGTTATCGCACAAAACCATAAGCCTCTTTTTGCGCCGTCAGATAAGAACTATCCTATGTCCTTCCCCCAGTCACAAAGTATTTCCATACCAAATTCCATCCAAATCGTTCCAGTAATTTTGGCGTGAAAGCGAGACAGATAGATAGACAGGCAGACAGAGTTACTTTCGCATTTATAAAATTAAGTATGGATTATTATGGATATGGACACGTAAAATTTCTAGTGAGGCATTACTAGCGTTTTCAACCGACTTTAAAAATGGAAGGGGTTTTAAATTCCACTGTATATTTTTGTGTGTTTTACCTAATAATGTTTGCATTGTACCAATTTTGATATACTTTTTATATTCAAAAACTGGTGCTTGTCATGTGGCCCCATTTAAATTTTAGTGAGATCTGACGATTAGTATTTGAGTTATCTCTAATCATGCGTATTAAGTTGGCTTCGACTACATTGATGATGTTCTCATTTTCACTTGTCGAAGTTTTTTTTTATGTTATTGTGAAGGAACAAGCGCGAGGCCCACCTGATGTTAAGCGGTATCCTCTGCCTATAACAGATGCATTTCATCACAAGTGATGAACTGCACTGCGCCCATCACCTTGAGACATACCTGTTAAGTCTCATTTTGCCTGTTATTTCACTGGCTCTCAAGAACTGCTGCCGGAACGCACCGTAAGGTGCTTGGCGACAGATTTTTTACTTGAGCGGGCTTGAGCTTCACCGCACGGTGGAAGGGCATTTTGCGAATGCCCGCATGGCTAGCGACCAGCCTCAAGTAAAAAATCAGTCTCCAAGCACCTAACGGTGTGTTCCGGCAGCTGGACAGCTGCTTGAGAGCCAGTGAAATTACACGCATATTAGACTTAACAACTTTGTCTCAAGGTGACGGGCGCAGTGCAATTCGTGACTTGTGACGAAATGCATCTGTTATAGGCAGAGGTTAGTCCGTTTAACACCGTTCCGTCAAAATAACATAAATAACAAATTTGGCACAGTCCTCCTTGCGTCGTTATCCTCAAAGCTGAGGGTCGTGATTCCCCGTGGAAATAACCTTTTTATTGACAATTTGTCGCCACCTGCTCCTGTCTTTGGCGATGTGAATGGCGTCATGAATACTATTGTCAAGGGTAGTGCGGATTTGGTCTGTCCATCGCATAGGACTGCGACCTCTTGGACGTTTCCCTTCTATCTTCCCAGTGACAATTAGTTTTTCCAGGTTATCGTTACTCTTCCTAGCACAGTACACCAGTTCTTGGCACAGTACACCAGTAAAAAATAAACGATTATTCTCAGCCTTTGCTAAATCTTTCCACAGAATTTGACAGCCGTTTTCAATATATATGCAAGATGCATGAAATGGAATTCCCACTTCTCAACAATTCATTCACTTTTAATGCTACACAGGCACTTCATTTGCAAATGGAATATTAATTCCATTTGCATTTACTAATGTGACATTTTTAAGAGGATACATTTAAGGAAGTAAAAGTAACTACATTTTATACACATTATTTCAAGTGTTTGAATAACTATACAATTATAAAAAAACATGCAACACATATGCGTGCAAATATTCTCCGTTATGAAAATATATAACAATAAATTTCGCTCATGGTTTTCTGATGAACATTTCTAATGTAATCTGCAAAAAAACTACATCCAATATGACACCTGGCATCAATGAGCTGACCTTAAATAATATAAATAAGAAACCTTAGGTATCTCAATCTCAATATAACTCCTTTTTATTACATTTTTATGAAAATTTACTTAATCTAAAGAATTAAAGATTTTGATTTCATATATGTATGTGTTTTTAATTTTGAATCTGGCCCGCCTACACTCTCCAAATCTTATAAATGGCCCTTTAGGAAAATAAGTCTGACACCCCTGGTCTAAAGTATCTACCCTTTCAATTAACGTGAATTGTATAATACATTTCAGACTATGCAGCTGCCTATTACTTCTATGCGTGAAAGGCCTGAAGCCCAAAAAATGCCTCACCGGCTACATGACCGACGTACAGACTTGGGTCGATGGCATGGGAGTCCTCACAAATTATGTCGGTAAGTCCAGCAACAGGTTTTTTTTTTATGCCTCCGACGGCTTAACGTGCCCTCCGAAGCACGGAAGCGCTCAGTAGTAATGTCACTAGCGGTCACCCATCCAACTCATGACCGCGCGCGACGTTGCTTAACTTTGCTGATCGGTCGAGAACAGCTAAGTAAACTTCGCTACGAGCGCTTCGAAAGGGTTATCAGATGGCAAGAGTATGGCTTGGTGGATACTGCCGCAGTGTTAGATATTTTGCCTCAAAGCAATTGTGCAAACCCGTTTAGGGTGTAAGAAATTACAGCAAATGAAATTAATAATAATAAAAATCTTTTTCCCTTCCACAATAGTTTCAATAACTATTTAATGACAATGTTGATATTATTTAGTAACCGGCTAGGACTCGCGTAATATTTACCGGATATTGCTCCGACCAGTTTTAAACTTATTTGAAGTTCTTCGTCTGGGAGTCACGATTGTGCACAGCGTCCAGCGCGGGCCTCAGCACGTAACTGGCGTTAAAACGGTTGCACCGTAGCTGTCAAAGTCAGAATTGCTCCGTCCGAACTGTCACTTCTGTCATTATCACTGTGATTGTCATTTTCGTTTTGATAGCTATAGGATTGTTGACACACTACGCTAGTACTGTCCTCTACGCGGTTGCGTAGAACCGGGCATAAGTTCAAAACTGGTCGGAGCATTATGCGGTAAATATTACGCGAGTCCTAGCCGATTACTAAATAATAATTATGGACAAAACTTACCAAAGTTTTTTAGCTCAAATTGATATCACTTTTAACAAGAAATGCCTTGGGAACGAATAGGAGCCCAAACTAGGTTGATCCTGTGCTATGGTACTCCTGGCTCCCCAACTCGAACCTTTTTACTTAATATTCTGTCCTTTTTTTACAAACTATTACGTAGGTACTAAAATATATTAAAACAATTACATACTAGGGCACTAGTAAAAGAGCATTCCAATATTATACTCAATACTATAACTATAAAACTTGGTTAGTAGATTTCTTATAACTTTTTGAAGCGCTCGTAGCGAAGTTTACTTAGCTACGCCCGCGGTCATGAATTGGATGGATGACCGCTAGTGACATTACTACTGAGCGCTTTCGTGCTTCGGGGGGCACGTTAAGCCGTCGGTCCCGGTTGTTGTCTGAGGATGGCAGTCGTTATAGCATGGTGGTAGGGCATTTTGCGAATTGCCCGCCTGGCTAGCTACCACCTTCAAGTAGAAAATCTGTCGCCAAGCACCTAACGGTGTGTTCCGGCAGCTGTCCTTAAGAGCCAGTACTTTTAGGTTAGCCTGAAAAACATTTTCGACAAACGAAGACCCCGCGCGCCGCGCTCTGCTACTACCGCCCGGCTCGGCATGCAGTCGCCAGTTTTTCTGTTATTTTGGCGCTGAATACATGCTTACACCGTAACCTCGGTGCTTAATTTCAGAATAAAATTAGATTATACTTTATTATTTAAATATAGTTTTTTGCAGGTAATAAAAAATACACGCGACTTTTGGGTTTAAGTCTTAAATCTCACGAAGTATCACTAACGGAAGAAGGGGGGGGGGGTTAGAATGCCTAGAAAACATCACGTGATTAATGACGGCCCCCGTATTATCCTCATAATATACTAATTACTATTCATATTCAAATTCAAATATATATTTTTGCATGAACATGGGTGACATGAAAGTTCTTAATTGTACAAAAGTTCTCGAGAAAGAACGAGACCAACTAAGGTCTCAGCATGACGAATGCAATGCAGGGTCAAGAAACGGTTCACGACAAAGGCGTGATGCTTACTATCGCAGGCAGGAGATTTGTACACACTCTTCATACGTTTCACTGCTTAACATAAAAATTCCACGATTTTTTTATGCCATCGTGGTGGAAGAATCACGGGGCCCGTAAAAACTCTTTATCACTAGATTTGAACTGTAGATGTACGAGCCTATGAAAAGCAAGCGAGTAATGAAAAAAACAACTCTATTCATCACTTGTTCCACTATGCCTAATCTTACAGTTCTGGTAAAAATATCCTTTTTTTATGTTATAGTGACGGAACAAGCTCGATGCCCACCTGGTGTTAAGCGGAGTAACCTCAGCCTATAACAGATACATTTCGTCACAAGTCACGATTGCACTGCGCCCGTCACCTTGAGACATAGTTATTAAGTCCCATGTGCCTGTAATTTCACTGGCTCTCAAGGACTGCTGCCGGAACACACCGTGAGGTGCTTGGCGACAGATTTTCTACTTGAGGGTGGTCGCTAGCCAGGCGGGCATTCGCAAAATGCCCTTCCACCATGCAGTGAAGCTCAAGCCCGTGGCGGGATTCGAACCATGGACCTGCTGCGTGGCAGTCCATAGCCAATGCCACTGAGCCATCACTGCTTCAAAAATATATTGATGACAAATAATTTCTATTTCCAGATTATAAGGCTGCCATTGACTTATCGGCCAACTCGAACCCGGTGCCTGTACTCCAGCAGAAGATGAGCATAATGAGATCCACGGTGGAAGTCAAGTTTTTAAGTTTGGCTCGGTGCAGACTTAGCAGGGTTCCCACAGTGAGTAGTTCACTAATTTCGATCAATTAATTACTATTCTTACCCCGTGGGATGCTGGGCTAGCATGTCACCCACCCATTCCTATCTGTGAGTGTCGTAAGAGGCGACTAAATGTAAATACTGGAAAGTAGCAGCGTCTTCTGAGGAACTGATATCTTAAACTGCGATCCCCAAGACGCCTGCCAAGCGTGAGTATTATGGAAAAGCCCTCCTTAACCCATTGGCATCGGCGATAATAATAGAAGAATGATAACAATAGAATTTCATTCATTACTAGGACATAGTGGTCCAGTACGATGCCAACTTATTAATGGGGGAGGCTGTGTTCAGCAGTGGACAATCCGGCTGATACAATAATTACTATTCTTATTTGCGATATGACAGCTGTCAAAGTGACAGATGACGGTGATTTTTCATGGTCCTTTCATTCTGAAGCATCTTAGCGACATCTATACTTCAAATTTCGTTGTAATACAAACAAGACAAATTTTTGCAATTAGCCTTTAACTTGTAAATGATGGCACAACCCTTTAATTTTAATATACTATTTATTTATGCAATGACGCATGCTCAGCGGAAAACATTAAAAAATTATAACAAGAAAAAAATTCGTTAGGTTAAGAAGGTTAAAAAAAAAGGTTAGGAACAAAAGGATTATTTTTGTTATTATGTATAGCATGAATTGTATAGTATTTATGCATAAAGGTATATATAATAATAATAACAAATATTTTAAAAGTATTTTAGGAAAACATTTAATTAATTATTTAATAAAACACTTAAAAAATCTTTATAAAAATGATATATATCTAGTGACATTTCCGCCTAATTTCCTATTAAGCCGACGTGACGTCACAAACGCCACGCAGCCAAAGCGGAAGGGTATTCGACGCGTTTCGCTTCTAAACGAAGCATCCTCAGGAGGTCTTGACTCTACGAGCGCACGATCGAGACCCATATATATATATACTTATATATATGGGTCTCGATTTATAATTATATTGTTCTCGGTTATAAATATATACTATACTTTTAAAATATTTGTTATTATTAAAAATGGATTTCCGCAAAGTAACTCCTGAATCTATTCATTATGTATATATAATATTTTATATCTGTAATATTCTTTGCGTTTTCTGCTCTAGAGTATTTAAATATATTTTTTGTTGCACGCCTACGTCCTTTTCTCTATAACTAATATGTGGATGTCTGGTAGAAAATGCTTTAGCATTAAGTCCTCCATTTGTACTATAGTGCAATAAAGAATTAAATAAATAAAAAATAAAAAGGTAAAAAAACAATTAAAGTCATGCGCCTTACGTATGTTAGCTTAGCTATTAGAACATGCCCTGGTTACAGGAGTGGATGTCGCGGGTACGTATCCCACACATGACTTTAATGTTTCCTCGTTGTAATTTTTAATGCAAAACATGGAGAATGCGTCACTGCAAAAATTAAACTATTAAAATTAGTTATATATTGTTTTAGAACATGGGCGCTATTTCAATTATGATGAAGAAAAATGTACGTAGCTATAAAAAGGTTGTGATCGTCATCTAACTTTTTAACCTCATAGCAGGCCTGGTTCACTCCGCGCTTTAGTTACAAAGACATTGAATAGTTTCAGTATTTAATACTCTCAAAAAAGTACCAGGAGAAGATCATACACCGATTATTTATACATTATTTATCCAAAGTTATTTTATCTCCTTCAGAAACGACACACGCCAACGAATAATACAATCATCAAAACATTTCTAAACGCTTTTTCCAGAATTGAATTCAGTTCTCACCGCAAATTCTCCTTTATGCCTTCTGCTGAGTGAAAAACGGCGCAACGAAGTTGTAATTTGAGTTTAGGAAAAAGAAAGAAGTCGGCTAGAGTCACATCTGGTAATTAAGGTGGTGGATCGATTGAGTCACAAAATTGTTCAAAAAGATGGCCTTGTGCGAAAGCGCATTATCGTGGTGCAAAATCCAAAAATTTTCTTTCCACAAATTTGGCCTTTTTCATCTAATATGCTCTTAAACGCATAACTTGCATGGTGGTAGGGCCTTTTGTGAATGCCCGCCGCGAAATCTGTCACCAAGCACCTAACGGTGTGTTCCGGCAGCTGTCCTTGAGAGCCAGTACTTCTAGGTTAGCCTGAACAACATCTTCGACCACATCATCACTTACCATCAGGTGAGATTGTGGTTAAAAGCTATCTGATCTGGTGAATAAGGTGGTGGATCGATGGTATTTGTTGAGTTTATGGTCAAAAAAACCTTTCAAAATAATGGCCCTGTGCGAAGGCGCATTATCGTGGTGCAAAATCAAAAAAATGTTCTTTCCACAAAACTTGCTCTCTTAAACGCCGCATAATGCAATCAAATAATATTCTTTATTTACCGTTTGACCTGCCGGCAAGAATTCCGAGTACACAACACCGCGATGTCAAAGAAAACGGACATGACCGACTTTTG
The DNA here is from genome assembly GCA_963890685.1 of Plagodis pulveraria. Classification (NCBI taxonomy): domain Eukaryota; kingdom Metazoa; phylum Arthropoda; class Insecta; order Lepidoptera; family Geometridae; genus Plagodis; species Plagodis pulveraria. The sequence continues at coordinate 4,427,940 of OY982977.1, forward strand.
ATCGAATTTGGCGTGGTTTTTTCAGTTTCGGTTCAGTTAGAAGCCGCAACTCCAAAGATTGTTGACTATATTGCATGTCAAACTAGCAAATCCACGTCTCGTCATCAGTAACAATGTGTTTAATGAATTTTGGGTCGGTATTGACTCATTCCAGCATGTCCTCAGCGACTCTTATGCGTTCGAGGTTTTGGAGAAAATTTAGGTCTTTTGGGAATAACCAAGCGGCAACATGGTTCATACCCAAATGATCATTTAAAATGATACGGATCGACTCGTGAGACACAGAAAGTTCGGCAGCTATATCTCTCAAACCTGAATGAGGATTTTCCCTCACTGTTTCCTTCACTTTTGGGATGTTAACTTCGCTCGCAGACCAGAGCGAGGCAAATCTTCCATTACATCTCGACCGCTTTTGAACGTTTTGTACCACTCATAAGCAGTTTTCGATACCTTACACTGTAAGCCTTCTGTAACATTTTCAGTGACTCATATGTATGCGTATGCCGCGTCGAAACTCGTTTATGGCATGCATATTACGTTTACAGCCAGATGGAAGTAAATAGACTATGTTTGCGTATTTGGGTAATGTGTCAAAAATATCGTGTAAACAATCTATATTCAGAATTTTTAGAAGCCCATGTTTTCAGATCCTTATAGATGAACAAAAGTTATCATGACATGCGTTTTTCCACGTCCGATTTAAACGCTGTGCGTGATGTTAATACTCTCGCACTTTGCCTCACCATAATGTAATCTGTGGTCTACCAGCCTTTGACTCTGATCAAAAAACCAACACCGAACAGATCGAGAAGGGGAGGCAGGTTAAGACAAGAGGAGGCGAGTGTGCTGCTTCTTTCCCACACTCGTGTCGCTTCGTATTACCTCCTGGTAGATCGGGGATATTATTTCATAAAATTTACTTTGATCCAGCTAGCATTAGTGCAAATGCTGCTGGCATCTCGCCAGGATGATCATCTCCATAGATTCGTGTCAATAGTTTTTTTATGTTATTGTGCCGGAACAAGCTCGAGGCCCACCTGATATTAGGCGGACTAACCTCTACCTAGAACAGATGCATTTAATCACAAGTGACGAATTGCACTGCGCCCGTCACCTTGAGACATATTTGTTAAGTCTCATGTGCCTGTAATTTCACTGGCTCTCGATTACTACTGCCGGAACACACCATTAGGTGTTTGGTGACAGATTTTCTACTTGAGGGTGGTCGCTAGCCAGGCGGACATTTGCAAAATGCCCTTCTACCATGCGGTGAAGCTCAAGCCGGCGTTGGGGATCGAACCAGGGACCTGCGGCACTGCAGTCCATAGCTATTACCACTCGGCCATCATTGCGTCCAGATTCCAGATTTAAATTGATAATGATTGAATTCCAGGTGTTCCAGTTCCGTGATTCGCAAGGTCGCGACCTGGCGGAAACGGTAGAGTACATTACATTCTTCGGGAACAACTTCCAGGATATCAGTACCCCCGGGGAACTGTATGACGTCTCCATGAACGCGTCCCTAGCGAGGGAGAGGATTGTCGGAGTAGGATATCAGAGAAATTGTAAGTACCTATTCAGTGCTCGTGTTTTCTTTATGAACACAATAAAGGGAAACTTGCTCGTGGATAGTGGTAGAGCATTTTTTAATACAAGTCAACCGTAATTAAGGCAGCGGGCAGATATTCACCTACATAAAAAAAATTAGCTCAGTGAACATCTAGGTGACGAAGACACTGAGGAATATAAAAATCATTGATTTAGATAAGAACCGACTAGACACTTGTTTTAATCCTACATATTCTATAATGCCAAAACTGCAATTATTAACACTGAAAGACACTTACATCAACTTGATAAACGTATTGTAAGCTAAAACAAATTTGACCACAAATATGTTTAGGTGAAGACGTTGTAGATGCTAACTTCAATAGATGGTTTTGACCTTGACACAACTCTGAGAAGTATTCCCATGACACAATTTTTAGGTAAAGTCTAACACTGTGTTTTTTTATTTACAGCTAATGCAGTCTGGTCAACGGGTCTAAGAGAAACTAACTTTCCAAGCCTCAAAGAATTAGACCTCCGCGCTTGTTCCATTCAAGTCCTAAGCGGACACATCTTTGAAGGCATGCCAAAGCTGCAAGCACTTTACATCGGCGAAAACGAAGTCATTTACATAGACGCCAACGCATTCGTAGGTCTCAACAACCTTCTACATCTAGACTTTAGCAGCAACCAAGCTTACGATGACATCGGAAACTTTAAAACTCTAACAACTGAAACATTTTTCGTCTTTGAACCTTTGAAAAACTTAGCATCATTAGACTTTTCTTTCACAAAACTAACACAGCGACATGCGTCCATGTTTCAAGTGTTAGGATCAACATTGACAAGGCTATCCTTATGCGAGACAGGACTCTCAGCTTTAGGTGACGATTTTTTCAACCAAACCTCGCTGAAGATCCTGGATTTATCAGGAAATAATGGTATTCTATCCACAGCCAAGGTTCTCAGAGGTTTAGAAAATCATCTAGAAGTCATATTCGCAAAAGACGTTGGTTTGAGAACTATCGATATCTTCACGGGATTTCATAAACTTGAAGTTCTCACGTTACCCCTTAATGAAATAAACTCAGTGGACATCAAGGTGACAAAGACACTGAGGAAGCTGAAAATTTTTGATTTGGACAAGAACCGAATAAGCACCTGGTTTAATCCTACATACTCTGTAATGCCAAAACTGCAATTATTAACACTGAAGGACAATAACATCAACTTGATTACGGAAGAAATGATAAGAGACATTAAGAATGTAGAATACATCGCTCTATCAAACAATTTTATAGTTTGCAACTGCCATACAAGAGATTTCTTTGATTTGGCTTTTCATAATGAACAAAGTCACTCAACCAAAAATTTGTTCAAAGATACAAAGAGCCTAAAGAACGACACTCCAGTAATATCATATCATAAAGGCTTTATACATTACAATGATATGATTATGCACAGGATACCAGTTTCTGTAAATTGTACAGAAGAAGAACCATGCTATGAAGACTTACATGAAGATCTTGAAGGCAATTTCCTACTTTTGGACTTTCACCCAACAACTTATATGTGTCTCCAAGTATCTGAAAGTAAATCTGTGGAGTTTTCAGATGTTGTTGGATGCAATAGATCTGCCAGAGATATAGATTATGATAAAGTTATCTCGGATGGCATGAATAAATTGTACATACTATTTGCGGTACCAGTATTGCTGTTAATTTTAGGTTTTTGTTTTATATTTAAAAGAAACTTTAAATACTTTTTCATTAGCATGCGGAATTCGGCGCTGCTGAGTGTGATTAATAAGAATGAGGTTATGAATGGTAAGTTTAACTAATTGTTATTATATTAGTCCTGAAATTACATTCTCGTAGCGGCTACATTATAATAACGAAACTTGAGAGCCATATTATATTTATTCAGGATATATGTTATATCAAAAATAATGAATTTTATTTTAATGACCTCCCAGATTATTTTACATTTGAAACAATAGTTTTAATACCACGTGGGCAATACTTGTAGTTTTCTTCACAAAATCTCAATAAAATTTCTATCCTTGCCCCAGTATATTAAGTTCTAAAGATTATAGACCATTTTACAACTAAAAGACATATCTTTAGAAGTTCCCATTATGGGCCGAGACCCCTTTCATCTTCGACTACATTATCAGTTACCTACAGCAAACTTTGGCCCAGTTTCTTACTTCATTTACAGTCATCCGAGGAACAAAATGACTGAACTGCTAAACAGGTGATGAGCTAATGGACTGCCTGACTGAATCGTTGATCTAACGACGTAACATGTCGCTTTGAAATCAAAGCTCGATTACCATTGGTTCACTGACATAAATGTTTTTCTAGAAGGGGTCGTGAGGTGTGAAAGCAAGGAATTGCGATAATGACAAGGGGATTTTGTAACTTTAGGAAAAATCGATTTTCATCATCATTTGAAGTGAAGATTGGTGGCGTATCTTGTAAAACTATAAGAGATAGGTAAAGCAAGTTTGAACAAATGCAATACGAAATAAAGACAGCATATGTCAAAAAAGTCCCAAATTGCGGATATCAAGAAAATAGTCACCATACAAAGCACTCCGCTGCACTAACAGAGTTGAAGGAGTATAGTACTACATAAGGTAGTAGGAAATAGGCTCGACCGGGACAAAACGTAGGTGTTTCGACACCAATGTGTAAATTTTAAACCAATGGATCCTCATGCGTTGAAAAAACAAATTGAAAAGGCGCATTTAAATCGAACAGAGAAATTGGAATTTTAAAAAGAGTGAAGGAATAAATACCGATATGCTATTAATGCAGGTGGTGGAAACCTCTGGTCTTTGGGTACCTCTCTGAAAACTGTAGGAACCTAATATTTGTTGTGGTTTCAGAATGTGCAATATTCCATTACGACGTCTTCGTGTCCTATTGCAACGAAGACAGGAACTGGGTGCTAGACCATCTGCTGCCCCACTTGGAGTCTGACTGCAGCATCAGCGCGTGCTTGCACGAGAGAGATTTTCAGGTACATATTAGTCACACTTTATCGTTTTAAAGGTTATATAGCCATGGCACACCATCTTGATGATGCGATCGTAGACCGTCTCGTTCGCACAGTAATTTCGAAGCAATGACAGCCGAGTAGTTATAGCTATGGTGCGGTGCCGTAGGTCCAGGGTTCAATCCCCATTGCCAGCTTGAGCTTCACCGAATGTTGAAAGGGCATTTTGCGAATGCTCGCCTGGCTAGCTACCAATCTCAACTAGAAAATCTGTCGTCAAGCACCTAACAGTGTGTTCCGCTAGCAGTTCTTGAGAGCCAGTAAAATTACGGGCACATGATACTTAACAATTGTATTCTGTTATAGGCCCAGGTTAGTCTACTTCACACTTCCAGGGCTCCAATTCTCTTAGCTATTGACCAAACGCCACACTACTGCGATGCTTCTGCGATCGAACTGCTGTTAATTTCAAATTCGCTAGTCTGCTAATTTTAGCTCCTAATCGCAGTTGTATAGTAATCGCGTCGCTATCGTATGGCTGTGCTATGGCTTGCAAATTTTGCCACTGAAATAATAATGAAAACTTCTATCAATCAACCATTAGTCAAACATCAATACAGTGGTTTTCTAGCAAACAATACATTAAATAAAAATATTTAAATCATTACGCTATTTTTCTATCTAAAATCCTCCAAAATATTTTATGCCACTGTAGCAACGCAATCGCAACAAAATAGCTTACAGCATACCAAATACCTATGTCAAAGACTATAGATAGCAAGCCACTGACTTGCGATCGAACCTAAATAGCGGGCAAACTACGGATACTGTCAAAAACTACGATTTTCATGCAATTAAGTTGCGTTAACGCCGTTCAATAGCTAAGAGAATCGGACCCCTGGGAGTCAACTCTCACCTCTTATAGTAATAATAACTTAATCTTATTGCTAATTTTTAAACCTCCACGTCCATTAAGCAAGTTTACAATCGGTAATGGAATCGCTTAGCGTTTTGATGACGTCAAAACAAATTGTTCACTCTTTTCACGAAATCTGACGTTACAAATATTACTGTTAAAAATGTTACTTTCTAGCAGCGGATTTAAACTTGATTTTGACTATTTCACGATGGAAATGGGTTTAATTAATGTGTAAATTACGTATAATGTGTTTATTTCTATTATACTTTAAAATATTTACAGCAAAAATATTTGATGAGTGAAACTATAAAAAGCTACAGACTGTTGTTATGCAGTAACAATAAAATATCGTAAAACTATGGTAAAACCGTTCCATAACATCGTAGTTTGGGAGAGTGCGAGCGGGATAGCGCTATATTGTAAACATCTTGTATCTTTGAAATGAAATTCTCGTGAGTTTCACACATATTTCGGCAGTGCACTGCTATTACCACTCGGCCATCATTGGTTCAAATGCATTTAAAAAATGTTTGAATTGTCAAGGGTTCAAATGCATGTAAAAAAAAGGTTTTAAATAAATTGGTGATTATTTAAAAGACAACATGCTCGAGATATTCCATTCTATTTGTCAGAACAAACCACCGTTCAAATCACATTCATACCACATCGTTTCCCTTATCATATTCCTCCGCATGGTGGAAGGGCATTTTGCGAATGCCCGCCTGACTAGCGACCACCCCCAAGTAGAAAATCTGCCGCCAAGCACCTAACGATGTGGCAGCAGTCCTTGAGATCCAGTGAAATTACAGGCACATGAGACTTAATAACTATGTCTCAAAGTGACGGGCACAGTGCAATTCGTGACTTGTGACGAAATGCATCTGTTATAGGCAGAGGTTAGTCCGCTTAACATCAGGTGGGCATCGAACTTGGTCCGTCAGACTAACATAAAAGAAAAAAAAACATAGTATTCCTTATACTGTCACTCCGTTTGATTCCATTTATGATTTTTTATTATCTATATATATATAAGAAAGTCGTGTTAGTTACACTATTTATAACTCAAGAACGGATGAACTGATTTGACTGAAAATTGATGGGAAGGTAGCTTAGAACCAGGAGACGGGCATAGGATACTTTTTATCCCGTTCCCGTGGGATGTGACTTAAAACAGGGTATATCAAACACACAACTGACTTGGAACAACAAAACGCAAAAGAAAAAAGAAACGAAAAAAACAGAAATATAAGAAGAAAAGAATTAAAGATGTGGATGTGGATAGGAGCTGTTTGCTTAGAGAAAGTTGGACATATTATGACCGATTTGAAATCATTTATCTTAACAAAATTAATAAAATTAAATTTAACTTAATAAAATCCAAAATCTGCGCATTTATTGCCTCTAAGGCTGAACAAATTTCGCCGGGTCAGCTAGTAATTAATAAATATTCGAGCTTCATAATGAACTTCGTAGATGCCAAACTTGATTTAGAGCGTAACCGAATACATCTTCTGTGCATTACAGGTGGGCCATTCAATCCTGGAGAACATAGTGTCATGCATGGACAGATCAAGGTCAATAATGCTGATCATATCGCAGAGATTCTTGCTGAGCCAATGGTGTCAGTTTGAGATGCATCTTGCTCAACACAGGTATGTTTCAGAAGTAAGACCTAATTACTTTAACTGCATTATGATTTCAATAGCAGAGGCATGCAAATGATGTTTAATTCAAAGATTGCAATTCAACGGGGCAGTGCTGCCAGCATTCTAAGCACGCTGCCAACTGGTAGTGGGCTGGAGCATTTGGACTGCTTGTGAGTCTGCAATGACTTATAGGGATCTAAATGCTTTTATTGTAGTAGCTGTAGTGTTGTATATAGTTCGTAGTATTTAGTTAATAAAGGCATAAAGCTAGTTAAAAAAAAGTGTATGAGTCAGAATGGTAACGACTTCAACGAAGTCATTGCACACTTCTCAGTATCGGAAATCGCACGGATGTACCGGCTGTGGTGCTTCTCCACAAGCTCTTTCCGCGTCTAGCAAGCCACGCATTTACATCTATAATTTAGATCAAGATCATTAAGCTTCTGAACAATCAATGGGATTGTTCTATGATCAAATCTTTGATTCATTCTAGCATGTTATTATTTACTGACGTACCTATATACTAATCTGGAAATTAGAACTTACATCGGCTGTTACCATTTCCGCTCAAGTTCTTTAAAATATAATATTTTACAAAATTACAAATTTACGATAGGAAATATTTAAGTCATGTGCGGGATTCGAACCCGCGTCCATCCACCCCTTGAGCCGGGGTATGCTCTAACCAATTGAGCTAACATGACATCATAGTAATGAATACATGAATACATGAAGTCATGTAATCCGCATAGCAGGCGTTATTGCAAACATAACAATATTATATTTTTTTTCAATTTTTTTTTATAACAAATATATATATTTTTTTTAATTTAAAGAACAGTAATTAATAACATGCTAGAAATACTCATCACAGTCATTATTCCTGATGTTATATATGAGCTGTTTACATCTCAAGAACAGATGCCAGAACGCAATTTAAGGTGCTTTGCGACAAATTTTCAAGACAGTGACGCTTATAAACAGCTCCCGGAACGTACTTTTTGGGTGTCGTGGATTAAACAACTCAGCACCATATCTACACTGACTTACCAAAAACACAGAAATCAGTATCTGCTCGTCTCATGACAAGCTGAGGTAATCCCGAGAGTAAAGCTAAGTGACAAAACGTTGACACGTTGCAGATACGAAATGTATGCGTTGTCCTTTTATGTAGACTTATCGGCAGATTTTCTGCTTGAAGTGCGCATCTAACCAGCAGAGCATTTGAAGACACTACCTCAAGTACCATCTAAGATTCGAACCAAATAAATACTGCCATGAAGCTTTTATTGCTTAAAACCATTTCCACATTACAGATTGCTAGAGACCCGCCGAGAAGACCTAACCCTGGTCCTCCTAGAACAGATACCACGACGTCTCCGCCCAAACACCCTGCACTACCTGATGCTGACAAAAACGTACATCATTTGGCCTAACGAAGAGAACGAAAGAATTCTCTTCTGGAAGCGGCTGAAGAAGTCCCTTGTCACGATTAAACTGAAGCAAACAGCTATGGAAGGTGTATCTCTAGCCTAAGCTGGAAACTTCCTTATATGGCAGGAAATTCCATATTAAATCAGTTTTATCGCAGTTGTAGCTAGATTTGGTAACCATGATCATGAAATTTGCAGGTTTAAAATAATATTGCTCGTATTTTTTCCTCTTGTTCTAATTGTGTAATGTAATCCGCGGAGCAGGTGTCATTGCAAACAAAAAAAATATTGAAGGGTTGCGTCATCATTAATAATTTAAAGCTAATTTCAAAAATTAGTCTTGTTTGTAGTACAATATAAGGTCAACTAAGGTAAAGATGTCGCTCCATCCACATACGATGGTTAAGAACTAGAAGACAAATTAGTCATGCGTCATATGTCATGTTGGCTTAGTGGTTAGAGCATACCTCGGCCATAGGTGTGGTGGGTTCGAATCCCACACATGACTGTATGTTTTCCTTTCGTTGTAATTGTGTAATGTAATACGTAGAGCATGCATCATTACAAAAATAAAAATATTGGAATATTATTCGTATTTATATGAAAATTTATTAGACACCAATCTACATGATTCCAAAAGTTACCGATACCGTTAAAACCGACATTGTTTGCATATTACGTCATCACGACCTACATTTAATAAACGTACTTGCATGAAAACCAAAGAAAAATTTAATTTTTAAAATTCCAGCCATATATGGCATCTCTTCCAGACATCTTCAAGGTGAACGTGTACCATCATCAACAGCATCGTCACTTAACCTGAGGCTCAGATAAATGAATAAGATCAGATCGAGCACGACGCAAGAAACAAGTGAAACCAAGACATGCTCCTTTCATACTGTCCCTTTCATGCTTCGCGGGATTGTTGTACTGTCGAAAGGGACAGCATGATAAGAGCATGGTTTTTCTGGGTTTCACTTGTACCGTGCACCGTGCTCCATTTGAAGGTAGGTATTATCCGAGTCATGATGAAGCGCTCGTAGCGAAGTTTGCTTAGCTATTCTTAACTGATCAGCTAAGTTAAGCAAAGTGCACCGTGGTCACGACTTGGACGGGTGACATTACTACTGAGCGTGTAGGTACGTGCTTCGGAGGGCACGTTAAGCTGTTTGCACCGGTTGTTGTCTTAGGATGGCAGTCGTTATAGCATGTTGGCAGGGCATTATGCGAATGACCGCCTGGCTAGCTGCCACCCTCAAGTAGAAAATCTGTCGCCAAGCACCTTACAATTTGTTCCGGCAGCTGTCCGTGAGAGCCACTAATGCTAGGTTAGCCTGAACAAGATCTTTAATCACAACATTACATACCATTAAGGGAGATAGTAGTTAAAGGCTAGAAAAAAAATTACATCTAGATTTGGAACTAGAAATACAAGAACTTACACATTGTTATTGTGACTTCGTTTCGCATCCGTTTGGGTTGCGGTGGCGTCATCAGCAGGTCTAGGTTCAGAACACCTCCACATATCCTAGAAAATACATTTGTACTATAATAACACACATATATATGATGCTAAGCGAATTTGTCCCCTTAAGAGTGTTAACGATAGGAGCGAAGAGATAAATTTGAGTGGTGAATCATACACTACAAATCAGTTCATGGCAAAAATAATATTATGATATCTTACCCACCTGTATTTCCTTAGGTTGATTTCTCCAACCCTTGTTCTCAGCAGACAAGTCTTCAGATATTTTATATACGCTTTTTCTGAAAACAAAAAGCTATTATTCATCGGCAACGCGAAGGTCTCTGTGATAGTTAGGACAATGCGTCGTTCGTATGTTTGTATGAAGTCAAACTGTCGAATAGCTTATATCATCGCCTTGAAACTTCAAATGAAGTGTTTTATAATACTAATATAGTCATTGTTCGGACTGGTCAATTTAGCGGCAAGGTTCTGAACGGCCCGCTAGGTAGTCGTCTATTTTGATCTGTGGATTTTTTTTGTGTGAAAAAGGTAGAAGTTTGCTTTGGAGTCACCTGGTTAATTATCTTTTTGAAATTGATTTTTTGTTTTGATAGCTCATGCTATTAATTGTTATTTTTGGGGACGCCGCCGTTTTAAACCCCCCGCACGCGTGTGTCATTTGTTTGTACTTTGATTGATGACCAATTGTGCTGTGTCGTAACGTTGGACAATCTCAAGAAGAAAGAAGAACGGAAGCCCAGCCATAGCAGTAAGTAATCTCTTCGTATATACTAATTGGCCAATTATATATTCTTGGAGAAACGCTAGGCTGGGGTCGTCGAAGTCGATGGATCATTAGATCGTAAGTTTGACTGTATTTTATTGTTTTCAGCCCGGCGAACGGCCGGCAAGTTAAGCATTCAAAACAGATTGTCCAGGTGGAAGCCTCTGCTGAAAATCCCTGCCTGGGCAATCTGGAATCTTAACAGTCATTATTCATTAGTTATTTAAATCACAATTATTAATTCATTTTATTCCCGTTTGGACTACGAGTTGAGACAAGCCAGAGGGTAAACAGTAAGGTGAAAATAAACCTTCTGAAGGGTCTGAACACATTACATAGGGACAGGCGGCACGACCTGCTCGTTTCGTTCAGTACTTCTATATCATAATTAATAATATATTAGTTTCAAATATGATAATATTAAACTATTTAACCCTAGAAATGTGGCTTGAAAGGGACACATAATTAAAGGGACAGTTCTAAATACTAGAATAAAAGTTGTCTCGAAAGGCCAATATGTTTGTTGTACGGCTGCATAAATTGATATCGATTTGCACCTGACTTCTAGCTGCTATCAATTTAAACAAGATTTTTTTTAAATCTTATTGTGTCGGAACAAGCTCGAGGCCCACTTGATGTTAAGCGGACTAACCTCTGCCTATAACAGATGTATTTCGTCACAATTCACGAATTGCACTGCGCACGTCACCTTGAGACTTATTTGCTAAATCTCATGTGCCTGCACTGAGAAAAATCTAAAGTCAAAAACGCCCTGATCACGGCCAATTTATATGGTATGAAGGCAAAAAACCGACCAAACGTAAATACGTACAAAAACGCCTTCCAACTAGAAGGCGTTAAACGAGGTCGGTGAAGGTGAATGTTTCTTTTCGTCTTCATTTAAGGTGTATTTTGTGGTCTTTCTTAAATATTGACTTTTCGATGAGGCTGATTAAGTCGTACGTTATAGTGATAATCACCACAATCACCGTATATAAACCGCCGTAAAAGTAAGGTATATTTTATGGTCAATCCTGCAATTATAATCGTATAACAAGTTCAATTCTGAAAATACTTTACGGAAGGCGTTTTTTGACGGTTGTGTTTAGTAAAACATGGTACATTTTTATTGATTGGTGAAAATCATCTTAAGACTTGCGTAGTTACAATTCAACGGTAAAAGGTCAAATTTGATTTAAGCACCAAAGTCGTTTTTCTCAGTGTGTAATTTCACTGGCTCTCAAGCAGCTGTCTAGCTGCCGGAACACACCGTTAGGTGCTTGGAGACTGATTTTCTACTTGAGGGTGGTCGCTAGCCAGGCGGGCATTCGCAAAATGCCCTTCCACCATGCGGTCAAGCTCAAGATTCGAATCATGGACCTGCTGCATGGCAGTCCATAGCCAATGTCACTGAGCCATCACTGCTTCAAAAAAGGTAGTCTTATTGAATAATATTTACAACTAGCTGTTCCTGCGACTTCGTTCGCGAATGCCGTACCTGTAGACTAATTGGTAGATACTCAACCAATATGTCAATAAACTTTTTCTCATGTAAATTTTAAATAGCAAAATGTATTGGTTGTCTTAATTTGTGAATGTTATTTATGTCAGGTACACAATATAATGAATGGAATGCTCTTTTTATAGCTGTCCCTTTCCTAATAAATTGTATTTCATTTGTTCAAAGGTACACACAATTTACCGAATTACAGTGAAATTAGCTGCCAAAATATTTGAAGTAAGCTAATCGCATTTGCACAGATTGAATATAAAAGCATATTATGTCCATAACCCGAATACTGTCATTTAAGTTTTAAATACAGACCAAGAACGTACCGCGGCTATTTAAAACCTCTCCCAAAATGTGTCATAGCTTTACAACGGAACAGGTCTGGGAACAAGTATATTTATATAATGATATACGTCTAACGTTACGTCATAATATTTGTTTGTTTTTATTATATGGTCGTTTGGTATGTTTGTTTACCGCGGTACTGTAAGTTCTATAAGTAATATGCGCAGCAAACCTACCCATCACGTTGTAAGTTATGTCGACTTAATAGAATAAGAAATCAAATATACACTGCTTTTTTAAAATAAAAAAAATACAACATATGTTAGTGAAGGGACAAATCTTTAATAATAGTATGTAATACCTTACAACAGGAAACTGCATGATTTAATAAATACATTTTCAATATGTTTTCAATTATTATCCTAATGACAGGGTATCCAGGGTATAATTTCTCTTCACATAATATGGTAGAATTTAAAGTAATAGTTGACATAAATGTGTAAATATAGCAACATCTATCCACACTTAACATGTAAAGTGATTTTTCATAAGAAAATTCACTGTCCCTTTTTTAAAATAATGTGTCCCTCTCATTAAAGTTTATTAATGGAAGTGACCAAATAAACTGTATTTTTAAATTGCGTAAATATACAGCTAATAAATATTTGTTGATACATTTTATGTACATAATTCTAAAATTAATTCTGCTCCAACAAGTTTAAAATGTTGTCTCATTTATTTACTACAGCATCTAAAAAACTGTCCCTTTCATAACGTCTCTCCTGTTATGCTAAATACTTACCGTTAGATTCTGCTATGAAAGTCCTTGGGTCGGGAAGGAATGGTGGCTCACTCATATTTAGATTGTCCAAATCTTCCTTCTCTTTTTCATTCTTCGTGTACCTGAAGGATACAAATTAATTGACTAAACGGCCTAGAAGTTAAGATTTAAGTTTAGATTTGTCGGTTTGTATGGCGGGGGTTCTTAGCAGTAACTGTTACACTTTAATGTATTGTATTTGACTTTATTGTATTGTAGGTACTCTATTCTTAGTTATATTTTATTTGTTTTGTTATTGTGACTGAACAAGCTCGTGGCTCACCTGATGTTAAGTGGACTAACCTCTGCCTATAAAAGTTTCATTTCATCAGATATCACGAATTGCACTGCGCCCTTGAGACATAGTTGTTAGGTTTTAATATTGTTAGGTTTGCAATAACGCCTGCTTAATCCTGCACATGACTTATATTTTTCCTATCGTATATTTGTGATTTTGTAATAGTTGTTAGGTCTTATGTGCCTGTAATTTCACTGGCTCTCAAAGACTGCCACCGGAACATACCATTAGGTGCTTGGCGACAGATTTTCTACTTGAGGGTGGTAGCTAGCCAGGCGGGCAATCGCAAAATACCCTTCCACCATGCGGTGAAGCTCAAGCCAGCGGTGGGGATTGAACCAGGGACCTGCAGCACGACAGTCGATAGCTATTACCGCTCGGCCATCATTGCTTCAAAATATACTATGAATACACTTTGCAGGTGGTGGGGGCATTTGGGGCGCCGAAGCATAAGCTTATTTAGCTTATGTATCACTAGACGGGTACACGTTCAAGCCGCGTTTGGTTCAGCTCCATAAAATCACACTACGTGTCTGGTTTTACTGTGGTTACTGTACTGTACTGTATCAGCCAGATAGTCCAATACTGAACACAGCCTCCCACATTAAAGGAAGATGCTCGCGCTCGGCAGGCGTCTTGGGGATCGCAGTTTAAGTTATCAGATCCTCGGAAGGCGCTGCTGCCCACCTTCCGCTCCATAAAGTCACACTACTTGTCTGGTTTTACTATGTTTACTGTACTGTACTGTATCAGCCGGATCGTTCACTACTGAACACAGCCTCCTCCATTAAGGGGGAATTTGCCATAATTCCCACACTTGGTAGGCGTCTTGGGATCGCAGCTTCAGATACCAGTTCCTTGGACGGCGCTGCTGCCCACCTTCCGGTATTTTACTTTAAGTCGCCTCTTACGACACCCACAGGTAGCAAAGAGGCGGTGACATTCTAGCCTGGTAACCCATGGGGCACAAGCCCCTAGTTAAATTAATCTGTATCGCCCCATTAAAGGGTATAATAATCAGGTACTGATTACTCACGGGTTGGCCTTCAAGAAATGTTCCAGCGTCCGCACCTTCTCTCTGACATCCTTGTAAAAGGCGGTTCTTATGGCGTCCTGTTCCGCCTTCAGCTTCTGTGTCTCTATGAGCTCTTTTACGTTAAACACAAACAGATCTGAAAAGAAACGTTTTAAACGGCGATGACCTTGTGACAATGGCTATGGACTGCCTAGCAAAGAGTCCATAGTATGAATCCAGCTACGGGGACGATTAGAGAGCTGCTCCACATGGTGGTAGGGCATTTTGCAAATGCTCCACCTACCTAGCTACCACTCTCATATACTTGATCTGTCGCAAAGCACTAAACGTTGTGTTCTGGTCCGGCAGCTGTATATCGCCAGTAATTCTAGGCCAAGCCTGCTCAAGATCATAGAAGTTTTTCAACAATACCGTGAACACTTTTTTTTATTAGAGATCTACCCACGTGTGAGGTGGCGGGGTATGTTTGACTCGGCAGCACGACAGGATCAAGGGTTGCAACCCTACCTACTAAAATAAAAACCACAGGAACACATGAATACCACTTTACCTTAGCGCGGTTGTTACTTAAACAGCTGAACCGATTTGTATGAAACTTGAAATATGGATTATTGTATTTCTAGATTAACAACTAAGATACTTTTTATCATCATCACTCTCATCATGCGGCTGCAAGGGTGCAGCTAGTAACGTCAAAAAAATCTGATTATTTTACTTTTGACCACACCTGATAGTAAGCAGTGATGTGGTTGAATTTGATAGACAGGCTTAACCAGAATTATTAGAATGGGAATTAAATAGAATGGCCTTCAAGGACACAAGACACCGTTAGGTGCTTGGCGGCAGTCTTTCCAAGGCCAGCATTTACAAAATGTCATACCAATATGCCAAAATCAAATGTAAGAGTTTTTTTTTATGTGACATACCTTCATATCCTTCAGAAATTTCATGCGCCAGCGCATATGTCCTGGAGCTTTCACTGAGCAGGTCCACAAGGGACTTGGCTGCGCGCACGCAAACGCAGCTGGCGTCTATGATCTTGGGGAGCTTGATGTTCACCTTCAACGCTGGAAACTCTAGGTCTACTGGTACACTGCAAGAAATATAAAATACTAGCTGCGCCTCGCAGTTTCATATGATGAAGTGACGTTGATAATAATATTGATATAAATTGATGATAAGGTAAGGAACCTTATGAACCTTGGAGCGCTCGTAGCGAAGTTTACTTAGCTGTCCTTAACCGATCAGCAAAGTTAAGCAACGTGGCCTGCGGTCATGAGTTGGCTGGGTGAGCGCTAGTGACGTTACTACTGAGCGCTTCCGTGCTTTGGAGGGCACGTTAAGCCGTCGGTCCCGGTTGTTGTCTAAGGATAGCAGTCGTAATAGCATGGTGGTAGGGCAATTTGCGAATGCCCACCTGACTAGGTACCGGTACCACCCTTAAGTAGAAAATCTGTCGCCAAGCACCTAACGGAACACATCCGGCAGTTGTCCTTGAGAGCCAGGACTTCTAGGTTAGCCTGAACAACATCTTCGACCATATCATCACTTAACATCAGGTGAGACTGTGGTCAAATGCTAACCTATGCCAGATAAAAAAAAACCGTATCCGAATCTGTTTGTTTTCTGGTTGGCATCATAACAAACCCAAGGAAACCCTTGGATACGCTTTTGTACGAAATAAGAAACTCACGGGTCTGGCTCCAATGGTTTTGGCTTCCTAGTGGGCATCGTCACAGCGACCCAGAGGTTCAGCCGTAAACCCTTGAACTCTCTTTCATATGTGGCCAGCTTGATGTTCTCCCAAGTAAGGTTCTTCTCAAGATCTCGTAGAAGGGCGTAAGACGCGCTCTGTATTGTCGCTGACATTTGCGCCCTCATTGCAAGACGTATCTGAGGAAATGATGGCATAGTGATGCCATATTAGTTACAATTACGTTTTTTTTTATTTCATACTCAAACAGAAACATTTTTCACATACAATTTATTGGAGCACAAAATTTTAGGCCCGGGTGGAAATTGAACCCGCGTCTTCCAATTTTGCACCAGATGCCTAAACTACTTGGCCACCGGAACATACTCTTTCGAGCTAAATTTTGTGTACTAATTATATTACCTTAAACGTCAGAGAGGACGGTAATATACTCGTATAGTTTTTTTAGTGAAGCACAATACAAAAGTGATTTGCAATATTTGCATCCACTTTTGTAATACACACAGCGCAGGAATGGAACACCCTAACAGCGTCTTTGTTTCCCGATAGATAAAATCTGGGAGTTTTCATATATACTGTAAATAAGTATTTGCTTGAGAAGCATGCTCCGCTGTCCACCGCGTCGTCGCTTACTCATCAGGTGAGACTACTGTCAAATGCTGTTCCATTCGCAAAAAAAAAATATCGTCTTGAGCATAGGTTAGCTACGCTCTCTACCTTTAAGCTTGGTAACCAATAACAACAGTCCACGCTTTAATCCAGATTATCAATCAATGGTTGCAATTCTGACCGCGCTGTGATGGTCTGCTTCTGCGGTACGCTGCACTTTTGATCATCAACATCATCGCTGCCAGCAACAAATTCATCACAGACCACGACAGCAATATACGTATATTATTCGTAACTTAATATTTTGTCCGTTAACAAACAGACTCGATGTCAGATGTCAGTCGCCCGATAAAACTTTCTACAATATGTTGTTGTGTTGTTAGAAAAACATATTTTGATAATTCCAACAACGTGAGATAAATGCATGAAGATGGTGTTACTTGATAAGAATAATATATCAAAGCATGAATATATGACGATAGTTTGAGAAAGTAAAAATCACCGCAATGCCAGGCTCGAGCTGCACTTCCCCATGTTGTTCTAGTAAATGTAAGAGGCAACGAAGGCGGAAATGCCAGAAAGTGGGTAGTACCACCTTCTAAAGAACTACCATCTATCACTGCGATAACCAAGAAGCCTGCCAAGCCTGGAGATTGTGGCAAATCTTCTCCCAAAGGGAGTCTTTGTTCAACGGTAGACATCTCCACTGTTGATGTGAATGGGAAGTAAAATAAAAAAATACACAGATTATAAAGATACCTCGTTGTAGCCATCAATTTGCCATTTGGTGTACATCCTTGAGTTGGCCACAATTTCCTCCAGCATTTCCAGCATCTGAAATTAATATATAATCAGAGAAGTTTCTCAAAAGAACTAGAAGCGGCTAACCATCATGGATGAAAATGACTTCTCAGACAGTAAGTTCTTTATGACTTCTTGAGCTGCATTTCTTATTTCTGGTGGCGTCATCATTATAAAATCGTCATTTTCACTATCAGATGACATTTTGGAAAATTATTTAGAATAAACAAAAGCGTACTGTTAAAATATCAATTAAAAAACAAAATTTAACCAAACATAACAAATGGCCGCGCTTTTTTTTTCGTAGTGCAAAAAAAGGTTGCCAACCTCCTTTCATTGAAAATCGAGTACAAAGAAAACCACACCTCTTTTTTCTAATTATTTAATATAAATCCTTTTTGAGATTGATTTTTTTTATGTAAGCAGCTTAAATCAAAAGAACTCTACCAGGGCAGGTATGGATTTTCATACAACATTCCTTCACTGCTACGAAGTGAAAGAATGAAAATCCATATGACTTTCCACCCGTACATTTATAAGGGAGAAATGACGAACTTTATAACATGTTTTTGAAAGAGTAATGAGACGTTTTATGAGTGGGTGTGGTATAAAATATTTTTGACTCACAGGAAAAGCCTCCATGCATCTCTTTTCCAGTTCACTGTCTCCGCTCGTCATGTTCAGTTCCCAGAGATGGAGGTAGGTGTTCATCTGAGTGAGGATTCGCGGGTCTGGTAGACCGTCACATCGAAGGTATTGCTGCCACTGTAAGGAATGCCACTATATTAGTAACTCACATTTAATGACCAGCACTTTGAAGCAGTGATGGCTCAATGGCATTGACCATGGACTGCAGTGCAGCAGGTCCATGTTTTAAATACCGCCGCGGACTTGAGCTTCGCGCACGTTTGAAGGACATATTGCAAATGCCAGCCTGGCTAGCTACCACCCTCAAGTAGGAAATTTGTCTCCAAGCACCTAACGGTGTGTTCCGGCAGCAGTCCTTGAGAACCAGTAAAATTACAGGCACGTGCGACTTAACAACTGTACGTCTCAGTGTGACGGGCACAGTGCAATTTGTCGTTGACGCAATGCATCTGTTATAGGCAGAATTTAGTCAACTTAACATCAGGTGGACCTCGGGCTGGTTCCGTCATAATAACATAAAAAAGCATGCCATCACTGCATTGGTATTGGTTGATGTTAGTGGGATATTCCTCTTGAGGTTGACTTACCACTTTCCATACAAACGTAGTTATTTTTTTTAAGCCTGATAGGTTAGCCTTTGACCACTATCTCACATAATGGTAAGTGATGATGTGGTCGCAGATGTTGTTCAGGCTAACCAAGAATTAATGGCTCTCAAGGACAGCTGCCGGAACACACATTTTCTACTTGAAGGTGGTAGTTAGTTACCCAGACGGGCTGAATAAAACACAGGGTGAAAAAACTAATGTAATAAATGA
Organism: Plagodis pulveraria; assembly: GCA_963890685.1. NCBI lineage: Eukaryota > Metazoa > Arthropoda > Insecta > Lepidoptera > Geometridae > Plagodis > Plagodis pulveraria. Next base: position 4,447,283 of record OY982977.1, read on the forward strand.
ATTTCGATATAGTACAAGTATGGATGAGTGATTTAAACGCTTTCACGTTCAAACTTAGGGCAGCACCATCTATTGAAATATTTACGAACTAAAATTGCATATGGCGGCCAATGTCACAAACATCCCGCGGGCCAAGGACTATTACAGTCCTTTAAAGTGAAATTTAACATACTAGAGTAAACGATACAATGCAATTTATAAATCCTCCTATAGTGTTATGAAATTTAACATGTGTAAAGTAATTTCTTAAGGAAACCTAATAATAAAAGAAAAGAATAGACTCCTGAATTAATCACTTGTTTCCAGAGGCAGAACTATGCTGCCTAATTCAATATCACGTTGATGTTTATTCCATTTATAGCGGTGCTGCAGAGAGGTAAGGTACTCAGCCTGCCAATGCCGCGAAAGCGCTTGTAACATACGCTGAACAGTCTGCCATCTATCTACGCGGCTTGAACGCGTATTTAGTAAATCTTCTTCTGGGACAGTGATAGGACATTTACCTACGAGGAAGTGACCTGGAGTTAGAGGGGGTTCCTCCAGTGAAGAGCTGATCAGCCTCGTAGGTGAATCAATTTGGATAGACTGGAAAATTTATCAAGGTGAGTATCAACAAAATTATTGTTATTTGTACTTATACTATGTGTAGCGACTTTATGTTTTAACTCACAATTTGTTTCAAGTACTACATCCATATATACAATTTCTTCTGTGGTTCTCAAAAAATCGGGACCGTTCCACCATAGTTCTGCGTGTAGTAACTCAGAGGGCAATAAACCACGACATGCTATGTCAGCGGGATTGTGAGCAGATTTAACATGATGCCATTGGCTGCAGCTAGTGACTGTTAGAATTTCAGCTGTTCGGTTACCTATGAAAGTCAACCAAGTGTTGGGGTTCTTACGCAACCACGCCAATACTATATTGGAGTCTGTCCATGCATAAACTTTGGTGTCGTCAATGACTAGGCTAGTTTGGATTTCGTGCAACATATTGGCTAACATTACAGCACCACAGAGTTCCAAACGAGGCAAGGAGACTTGCTTTACTGGGGCTACTTTCGTTCGGGCAGCTATTAACTGTGTTGTTACAACATCCCCGTTTAGAACTCGGAGGTAAGCGACACAAGCATATGCAGCGCAAGAAGAGTCACAAAATCCGTGAACTTCTATTGAGCTGCGTATCCATTATGCGCTCCTGGCGCGCGTGCCATGAACACCCGCGCCAAGAGTGCGTTCCGCGGAACGCGCTCCAAATATTTGAATGATACCAACTAAGCGCGCATGGCGCGCGTGGCAACTGTTCCAGTGTTCGGTCGTTCAACATGCAGGCCAGTCGTGCACGAGCAGCAGCAGCGTTTATAGTTATTCACAGTATTGTTCAGAAGAAAAAACATAAAAGAAAAGTGCGTTGGTGGATGAAAGAGTTGTACCGAAAAAGGATGCAGTATGGAGTGAAACTTATGATAGATATGCAGCATGAAGCTGTTGAAGACACAATCAAAAACTTCACAAGAATGTCAACAGAAGATTTTAATCACTTGAAAAACTTAATTGAGCCAAAAGTGAACAAAATGGACACCCAATTTCGCGAAGCTATTACAGTGACCGAGAGGCTGGCTATAACCTTAAGATTTCTAGCCACCGGGGACTCATATACCAGCTTACAGTACCTATTTAGAGTTTCAAAGCAATCTATATCTAGGATAGTCCCGGAGGTGTGTGATGCTATCAGTGATGTTTTAAAAGATTGGGTAAAGGTGAGTAAAACACAATAATAAATAGTTGTCTTTATTTGACTATTCCTCATTGTTTACATTATTTGAAGACGGCGTTGTGGCCAAGGAATCAACATTTAAAGTCGAGGTCGAGTTTAAGGAATTTTGAGCTCCTTGTTGTGTTGTATATTCATAAACTGGACTGTATTTGCCTAAATCGGCTTCAAAAATTATATTATTTATTGCCTGTTTGACATATATTAAAGTGTGATTGTCATATTTCCTTAATTCATTTGCAATGTGCTGGCCATAACTGAAATATGGATCAGTCGCTTGTGACGGTTCAGTTAAAATTTTAAATGCTTCAGTTAACATTTCATTCTCCTCTTCTTCGCGTTTCCTTTTCTTTGGCTTCTTCTTTGTAGTTTCCTCTGGAACTTTGTTTTTGAGCTCTTGTAATTGTACTTGGGAAGACTCGCCTTCATTTGGTGATGTAGGACCCTGAAAGACAGAATACGCATATCATTAACTATACTTGTACCTCTTCCCACACTGATTGCTCGGAATAAAATAAATGCTAAGGAAGATTTAGGACCTTTGATTTAGTTTTAAGATTAATGATGATGAAATATATTTTTAGTCATAATGAATTACCTAGCTATATTAATATTTTCCAGATCCCCACCTCCGAGAAAGACTGGTTGGAAATTGCTCAAGAATTTGAAGATAAATGGGATTTTCCTCATGTTATAGGTGCTATGGATGGAAAACACGTAATGATACAAGCACCTGTTAACAGCGGCACGGAATATTATAATTACAAGCAGTTTTTTAGTATCGTACTGTTTGCTCTCGTAGACGCAGACTACTGTTTTAGATACGTTGACATTGGTTCTCAGGGAAGACTTTCGGACGGGGGGATCTTTAAACGTACTACATTATACAAAAAACTCGAAGAAAAATCTATGAAAATTCCTCAGCCATCGATACTTCAAATACCATACGCCTTCAAAGTTCCATACGTAATTCTGGCAGACAAAGCGTTTGCACTAAATGAATACACAATGAAACCATTCCAAGGAGAGCCAGAGAGAGGATCTCTAGAAAGAATATTTAACTATCGCCTGTCAAGAGGACGTAGGGTAGTGGAAAATGCTTTCGGCATCGCAAGCTCAGTTTTTAGGGTTTTAAGGAAACCTATGTTACAATCACCCGATAAAGCTACAAAAGTGGTTTTAGCTGTTATACATTTACACAACTTTTTGCGAAAGAAATCCAGCCAGAAATACACACCACGTGGATCGTTAGACATTGAAACAGAAACCGAAACCATTCCAGGAAGTTGGAGAAATGACAGCGAACTTTTATCACTTCTCCCTCTCACCAGCCTGCCACGAAGAAGTGGAAATGACGCTAAGGAAACACGATTACATCTTGCTGAACATTTCATCACTAATGGAGCAATACCTTGGCAAAATAGATACTAAAATTATTAACATTATTTGATTTATATATACCTTATATGTACCTACCTGCGAAGTATCTGATGTATCATTTAACGGACTATTCAAATTGACTTGCATAGTATCTATTGTATCATTTGGTGTACACTTGTCTTGCATAAAACTGAAGTCGTTAAAGCCGAACCATTTTGAAACATAAATACTGTCTCGACCTGTAAACAATTACCATTTATTAATTAACCAATAAAAAAATGTAGTACTAATATGCAGTTTTATTTATGTCACAGAACTTTGAATAGTAGTACTTATAAATATCAGTGTATAATTACCAGAGCCAGTGATTTGGCTTTTAGACATTCTCCATTTTTCTCGTCTATATGATGACAAAAGCACAGTCATTTTTTTCTTCAATTCTGGCACAGGGACTCCCATGTCACAACTTATTTCTCTCCAAGCGTCTTCTCTGAACGATTTATTATGATAAAAAGAACTTTTGCTATTCCACAGCAGTTCTTTTGTGCCATAAAGTTTAATTAATTTACGACAGCTCTGATTGTCCATCGCACGGAACGTAACGAACACACAAAATAATATGTCCGTCTCGACTGGCGCGCGCGCCACAACTGAGCTTCCTTTGATGCGCGGTAAAAAACCGCCTCTAGATGGAACGGGCCGCTCTAAGTTCGAGCGTTCGAGCATTGGCGCGCGTTCCAAAGTGGTAGCCATTTCACGCGGCTGGAGCGCGCGCCAATGTTCGTCCTCTTGGAGCGCGAAATGGATACGCGGCTTAAGACCTGTGGGCAACGAACCAAGCCATCGCCGAACAAGACGAACAAGCCAGCGTTCTCGTGCGTAAGCCGCCGCGATCAACCGTGTTACCTCCGCGTATTGCTGTGACTCGTTAACATTGGCGCTCAACCTTTGGCATTCTGATCTGCACTAAGTGTTATATAGTTATTTTAATATAAAAAAAAAAAATGGTGATTTGTGGAAGATGCGGTGATGATGTTGGTGAGGCAATCCAATGCTCGGCCTGCAAGAAGAGTTTCGATTTTCCGTGCTCTGGAATAACCGAAAAGGGATACCGGAAGCTGGGGGATCGTCAAGCAACTTGGAGGTGTGCGACCTGCAAGAACTCGGGTCAGGCAAGTGCTCTCACAGTGCCGGTGATGGGTTCACCGGTAGCTTCTCCAACGGTGTCACTTGAATCCATCATGCATGAGCTGACCAGCATTCGTATGCAGCTTGCTCCACTCTCTAGCCTATCAGCGGAAGTGCAGCTCCTGCGGAAAGAGCTAGCGGATCTCAAGGGAATCCCTGCCAAAGTACATAAACTTGATGAAAGGTTGACAAAAGTCGAAGAAGACCAAAAGGATCTTACTGGGGCCATGACTTCACTCTGCAAACTTGAGGAGGACCTACATGACACTGATCAGTGGCTGCGTAGTAACAACGTTGAGATAAAAGGCGTACCTTTGAGGGATAAGGAAAACCTTTTTGAAATGGTAGCCAAAATAGGTGACAAGATATCGTATCCAGTTTTGAAGACACAGATAAACTTCGTTCACAGAGTGCCGAGTAACGTAGCTGGCACCAAGAATATAATCGTGTCATTCATGAATCGTTACGTCAAAGAAGATTTTATCGCTTCTGCCCGCTCGTTAAAAAATCCTTTATCTCCCAAAGATATCGGTTTTACCGGTGCTGCGGGGAAAATTTTTATAAACGATCATTTAACTGTAAAAAACAAACTGCTTCTCTCACAAGCAAAATCGCGTGCCAAGGAGCACAACTACCAGTTTGTTTGGGTGAAACACATGAAAATCTTTGTACGGCGAGATCCAACTTCGAAACCTATCACCATCTCAAGAGGGCAAGACCTACAAAAAATTGTCTAGTTACATGTATGACTCTTAGTGTGAAGACAGTTTTATACGCGTTATTTTTTAGATTTAAACAACCACTCACTTTAAAATATTTTGTTCGTTTCAAAAGGTTGGAATCCCCTGGCAGTGTGCTTGCGCTTATCGCAGGCCAGTTTCTACGTAAGGCACAATGCACGAACCGGTCTTGTCATGCTGTCGTGCGAGCGGAACATTGTTGTTCTTGCAATTATTGTTACATTACTAATTGTTATGCTACCTACTTTTTCTTAGATGTGTGTTTATTTTTTAAGCTTTATTTCGTATCAAGCGCTTGGTGCTTAAAGGATCTCATTTGGAGCGGTGTTTGGTACCGTTTTAATACTCACACTTATGGGGTATATTATATTACAATTACGATAAAAAAGTTATTACTCGTATTATATCTTTGTACTGAGCTAAATATTATGTATTCTGAGTCGCTTTTACAAAATTATTTCATGTCATATTTTATGGTTACGTTCATTTTGAGTAATGATAAATGTCAAGCCACCTACATTTACATAAATGTGTGTTTATTTTTTAAGCTTTGTTTCGTACCGTGCGCTTGGTGCTTGGAAGAACTCATTTGGAGCGGTGTTTGGCACCGTTTTAATGGTAGCACTTATGGGTTATATTACATTACAACTACGATTAAAAAGTTGTTAATATACTTTTGTACTGAGCTAAATATTGTGTATTCTGAGTTGCTTTTACAAACTTATTTATTCTCATATTTTATGGTTACGTTCATTTTTAGTAATGCTAAATGTCATGCCACCTACGTTTACATAGATGTGTGTTTATTTTTTAAGCTTTGTTTCGTATCGTGCGCTTGGTGCTTGAATGATCTTATTGTGAGCGGTGTTTGGTACCGTTTTAATAGTTGCACTTATGGGGTATATTACATTACAATTACGATAAAAAAGTTATTATTATATCTTTGTATTGAGTTAAATATTTTATACTCTGAGTTGCTTTTACAAAATTATTTCATGTCATATTTCATGGTTACGTTCATTTTGAGTAATGATAAATGTCATGCCACCTACTTTTACATAATTGTGTGTTTATTTTTTAAGCTTTGTTTCGTACCGTGCGCTTGGTGCTTGGAAGAACTTAGTTGGAGCGGTGTTTGGTACCCTTTAAATGGTTGCACTTATAGGTTATATTACACTACAATTATGTTACAAAAATTATTGTTATATTTTTGTATTGAGTTAATTGTACTTCCTGAGTTGCTCTCACAATATTACTTAATCTCATATTATATGGTTACGTTCATTTTTGTAATACCAATATTTTTGCGACTATTACCAATTTGTTTTGACGAAGGTGTTAGTGGATGGAAACAGTTAAGCATATCAGACTTAATTTCGTTACTATTTAACATAATTTCGAGTTTATTCTATTATTGTTGGATTGACCCACAATGTATACACTAAATATTTATCACCAGAATGTTCGTGGTTTACGGACAAAAACATTAACTTTTTTTAGGAACTTGGCTAAAAATGACTATTATCACATTATATCGTTAACTGAAACCTGGCTTGTGAGTGACATTTCTAGTAGTGAATTGTTTAATGATAACTACTTAATTTGGCGTCGTGATCGTGCAACTGGGCAGTCACGTGGTGGCGGCGTCTTAGTAGCAATACGGCGGGACCTCATAGCTACTGAAAATGTTGGCTGGCAGTCCAGCGCTGAGGATATTTGGATATCGGTTCATTTAAGAGATGGGCCTGGAAAAAGTATGCAAAAAATACACATATGTACACTATATCTATGTGAACAGTATCAAGGACACAGTTTCTCTAATCAACTTACCATATACTTAGACAAACTTGCAGACTTATTTATCGAACGCCCATCTGATAAATTTATTATTCTGGGTGATTTTAATATGAGCGCCATAACGTGGTCAGAGTCTGAAGACGGTATTAGAGCTGTAGCTCCGTCTACTGCTTCTTCTTCTACCACGTTATCGGCCAATATGTTTACTCATTTCATTGATACTCTTGATTTCTGCAGTCTAAAACAATTTAACTTAGTCCAAAATAAGCATGGCCGAATACTTGATCTTGTCCTGTCAAACACAAACATCTCCGTCTCAGCCTGCTTACAGCCTTTAACTGTGGAAGACCCTCATCATCCCGCCCTTTTGGTCCAACTTGATGTCTCACAATCTCAATGTCTAATAGCTCAGAAGCGTCTGATGTACCAATACAATAAAGGTAACTATGATCGTATTCGGTCTTCCCTGGCTGACACGCAATGGAACGATTTATTTTCAGAGTGTAGCACTAATGATGCTGTGAGTAAGTTTTACTCAAAATTAGTTGAATTAAGAGATTATCACATCCCAAAACGACTACATAAAAATAATAATTACCCCCGTTGGTACAATTCTGCTCTCATTAAAATTCTTAAAGAAAAACACAAATATTTTACTAAATTCAAAATTTACGGTAACAAACACGATTTACTCACTTTTCAGATACTGCGGGATAGAGCTAATAGTGTTGAGCAGACTTGTTTTCATAAATATATAGCTAACATTGAGACTGCTATCACTTCGAACCCAAAATATTTTTGGTCTTATGTAAAATGCAGACGTTCGCATACCAATTTTCCTTCCAATATGTCATATAACGGCAATGAAAGCCATACGGGCCAAGGAATATGTGAACTTTTCTCTAATTATTTTCAGTCCACGTTCCTGGATTCTACTACCACTTGTACCCATTCAGCGTCTAGAGACGATTCTAATTGCCACATTAGTTCTATTGAAATCAATCCTGACATTGTGCGGAAATACCTTCAATCCCTTGACTTAAATAAATCAGCCGGTCCCGATGCTATTCCAGCCATATTTTTAGTAAAGTGTGCTAACGAGTTAGCGTATCCTGTATCATTACTATTTACAAAATCACTCTCTGAAGGTGTCGTTCCTACTATATGGAAGACTGCGTTCATCTCACCTATTCACAAAAAAGGTGCTAAAGACGTGGTAGAAAACTACCGACCAATATCTAAGCTTTGTCTTCTAGCCAAAATTTTTGAACGTATAATTTATAATCAACTTTACAGTAGTATTCTCCCTGACCTTAATCCACAACAGCATGGTTTCTTAAAAGGAAGATCAACGGTGTCTAACCTTGTTGTTTTCACTGATTACGTTACTCGACAAATGGTCACTAGTGGACAGGTAGATGCTATCTACACCGACTTTAGCAAGGCCTTTGACCGAATCGATCATGTTATTCTGCTAAGAAAACTATTCAATCTAGGTATTCGTGGTGATCTCTACAGGTGGTTCTCTTCTTATGTCTTCAACAGAACTCAGGCAGTAGTATTAAGTGGTTATACTTCTTCCTGGACTGCTATACCATCTGGAGTCCCTCAGGGATCATTGCTGGGACCTCTTTTGTTTGTCATCTACATCAACGATATTGGAGACTGTTTTAAACATTCCCAATTCCTACTATTCGCAGATGACATGAAGATGTTTATGGCAATTGACAACCCCTCTAATGCGTTACTTCTGCAGGAAGACCTAGAAAGAGTGGCTAACTACTGTAAGACAAATAACCTTATTTTGAATATATCAAAATGCTCAGTGGTTACCTTCAGTCGTAAGACACAAACTGTACAATTTAAGTACTCACTTGAAAATCAACCACTTTTACGTGTGAGTGACATTAGAGACCTTGGTGTCCATTTGGATAGTAAGCTCACTTTTGTCAATCACATCGATATGATAGCTAAGAAAGCCTCATCAGCATTAGGTTTTATTATACGTAATGCGGGCATTTTTAAAACCATGAAGACTCTAAAAGTCCTATACTGTGCTTACGTTCGCAGTCACCTTGAATACGCAAGTCAAGTTTGGAATCCTAATTATGCCGTACATATTCAAAGGCTGGAAAGAATACAAAAGAAATTTATTAGGTACTTAGGATATAAATTCAAAATTCCACGTTCTAAATATATAGTTCGCTGTGCTCGTTTCCATCTGTTACCACTTTCAACTCGTCGTAATATTTCTGACATACGGCTGCTCATGAAGATTGCACAATCCAAAATTGATTGTTCTGATTTAGTGGGTAAATTAAGTTTATATGTTCCACCTAGACACGCTAGACCCAGAAGGTTGCTTCACGTACCACCCGCACGTACAAACTATCGCAGACAATCATTTTTATTAAGATCACAAACCGCTTTTAATGAGTTTATTGAGCACGAAGGTCACACCATCGACCTTTATTCTAGCAAATTGTCTCATGTTAACCTTGCTTATGTCACTTTGAATTCGTAAAATTTTCAAGTATTTGGAAATGAAGTGGCTGCGTACGAAAAAAAACAAAAAAAAAAATCACTATTGCTTTGTATAATCTTATTACGTGTGTGTAAAATACTTCTTTTTATATCTGTGGAGGCTTGTTAATAGCTTTTTTTAATTAAGTTATTAAACCTTTTTGTAATGATAGCTGTAAGCCCCCCAAATAAATGTAAAATAAAAAAATAAAAATAAAAATCGCGGAAGCTGTATTACATCCATTGATTTCTTCAGATTATCGTGGTAGGCACACCACTCGGTTTTCAAATCATCAGACAAAACATCGTCCCAATCGAGGCCGGATAACCATAATTTCTGCATAAATATTTTTAAAGTGACTACAATTGGTGCCAACTAACCTAGAGGGTCAAATGTTTTGGCTATCACCGATGGTACAGCACGTTTTGTGAAATTTACAAGGTGAGTATCTAGTGACATTTTCAATTCAAAACAATCAGACTGAGGATTCCACACTATACCGAGAGCTTTAATAGAGTAGTCCATTTTTATATTCACTACTTTGATTGACTTTATTTGCACTAGGAATTTTGCACAACACTTTTTCACTGTTAGATGCCCATTTATGCAGGGTAAACCCAGCACCTTTTAATATATTGTTAATTTTTTGTTGCAGTGTAATAGCATCATCTTCTTTGGAGGCGCCGGTCAACAAATCGTCCATATATAGGTCTGTCTTCAACATCGGAGCGACGTCAGGATACGCCACGTGTTCATCTTCGGAGAGTTGGTGCAACATCCTTATGGTAAGGTATGGAGCGCAATATGTTCCATATGTCACGGTAAGTAATCTGTATTCCTTAATATTTTCATTTATATTTTCTCGCCATAAAATTTCTTGGTAGTCGGTGTCTTCAGGTATGATTAGTATTTGTCGGTACATTTGTTGTATGTCGGCTACCAAGCAAATTTTATGCATTCGCCATCGTGTAACTAAATCCCTTATATCTTGTTGCAGGGGCGGACCAATCAACAGTTCCTCATTCAACGTATTCCCCTTTTCAGGTTTGGCGCTTCCATCAAAGACAACTCGTAGTTTGGTACTTGTGCTCGCTTATTTTTGGACAGCATGGTGAGGTAAGTAATATTTTTTATTAACATTTTTATTTATTTCATTTTCAGGGATTAACTCCATGTGACCTTGTGTTTCATATTGCTGCATAAATTTGCAATATTCCGCTTTAAATTCTGGTTTGTGCTTAAACCTTCTTTCCAGTTGATGTAATCGACCTACTGCTATCGGTCTTGTGTCTCCTAATTACGTGTTATTTCCATTTTTAAAGGGAAGGCTGACGATGTAACGACCCTCTGTGTTTCGAGTATGAGTTTCCTTAAAATGCTCGTCGCACTGAGTATCCAAACGTGTTAATATTCCTTTAGTTGTGTGATCTCCCAACTCCCAGAATTTTCTGAGTAGCTGGTCGGTTTCTAGTTTAAGGTGAGATACAACAACTTGATGAGTGTGTCATACTTCGTGATTAACTTGTCCCGAGATGAGCGACACAAGTCGTGAGTTGAGTGCTATCATCGAGTTGTGCTGGTGTAACCCATCAGTAATGATCTGTGCGTGCACTTCGGCACCTAGTAATATGTCAACAGCTCCTGGCTGGTAAAAGTGAGGATCTGCTAGTTTCATTGTTTTAAGTAGTGGCCAGGTATCCATAGGGAACTCTTGTGAAGGCAGTAGTGATGTCAGTTTGGTGAGTACGTAAGCCTGTGTATTCATAATAGTAGTACGATCATAGAACGAACAGAATTGTAGATTGACCATTGATTTGGTAGTTAAAGGCTTGTCATTGGAAATACCCGTTATTGTGCCGTTGACCGAGATACGTTTCATTTTCAATATTTGTGCTGTGGACTCTGTGATAAAAGGAGCTTGCGACCCTTGGTCGATCAGAGCTCTTAACTCGTGCATATTTCCGTTCTCTGACTTAACAATAACACGAGCTGTAGCTAGTATTACTTGACCATTTGAGGTTTCAGCTTTCATGCTTACAGCTTCGCGTGGTTCTGCCGGAACAGACTCTGTTGCAGTGCTTGCCTTGGAAGGGTTTGTGAGGTGCAATAAGGTGTGATGTCGACGGCCACATTTTTTACAATTTGTAGATTGGCAGCAGTGACTAAATGAATGACCCTTTACAAGACAATTGAAACATATGTTGTTGGTTTTCACGAATTCTACTTATGTCATAGGCTCAAGGAGGTTCATGCATTATTTGACTATATACGAAAAAGATAACTTCCAGCGGGACTTGAACCCCCGCAAAACCCAGAATACCATTCAGTAAAATAAATTTCTAGTTTTTAGGGTTCCATACCCAAAAGGTAAAAACAGGACTCTATTACTGAGACTTTGCTGTCCGTCCGTCCGTCACCAGGCTGTATCTCAACACAGTGATAGCAAGACAGTTAAAATTTTCACACATGATGTATTTCTATTGCCGCTATAACAGCAAATACTACAAATAAAAGAAAATAAACGTTTCCCATACAACAAATTTGTTTTTTTTACCGTTTCTTGCTCGATACTAATAACGGTGACAGGTAGACGCTTCATAGAATATTTAGTATTATGTTCTCTTTAAATATAATTAATTAAAATAAAATAAATAATTAAGGGGGCTCCCATACAATAAAAGAGGTTTTCGCTGTAACTAGATTAGGTTACAGATAATGGTACGGAACCCTTCGTGCGCGAGTCCCACTCGCACTTGGCCAGTTTTTATTTGCTAATGCTGTTTCAATAATATTATTACATTACATCGCAAAATTCGCAAATCTGCCGAAATTTTTGCGCTCTAAGATATTTTAAGAATGTATACTATACTTACTTCAGCTTGCGCCTGCTTCTTGTTGACAAGCTTTATCTTCTCGCTTTCAAATTCTGTTAAACAATAAGAGACATCAATAATAAAAACAAATAGGTAAAAAACTTGTTTTTTTATGTTATAGAGTATATATATAGAGTACTGATAAAAAGCACTTTTTCATGCAGAATGATAAACACCGCCTTTCCGAGCTTGTGAAGTGAAAACATAAATTGTTTTTAGTTCGATATTCAACCTTGGGTCAACGATCTTTGCATAATATTAACATTTCAGGAGGTCTACTACCAAAAAACGAAGTTCGAAGCTTCGTTTCGGAACGAAGTAACGACGAACAACGAACTTGTACCCTACCACTAAATAACTTCGGATGCGACTTGTACGGACGGTCTTCGTTTCGGATTTATAGACATAACATAGTGAAGTAATATTGAAAGCTTTGTGTTGTATCCAACCCTTTAGCCGGGGCATGCTCTAACCATTTGACATGACATGACGTCATAACTCAAATCTTTCCTATCGTTCTTTAACCATCGTATTGGGATGGAGCGACATCTATAGTACCACTTACGTTGTTTTACAAACAAGACCAATTTTGCAATTGGTTTTATACTTGTAAATGATGACGCAACCTTATAATTTTATTTTGTTATTACATTACAAAATTACAAATACACGATAGGAAAAATTTAAGTCATGTGCGGGATTCGAACCCACGTCCATCCGCCCCTTGAGCCGGGGTATGCTCTAACCTATTAAGCTAATATGACATGACGTCATAACTCAAATCTTTCCTATGGTTCTTTAACCATCGTATTGGGATGGAGCGACATCTATAGTAAAACTTACGTTGTACTACAAACAAGACCGTATATTTGTAATTTTGTAATGTAATCCGCATAGCAGGCGTTATTGCAAACACAACAATATTAAAATTTGAATTACATTGTTAAAATACATTGATTTGACTTACTTTGAAATAAATTAACGGTTTTCTGAAGTATATCCCTACGGACCTCCTGTTCTGCGTTGTCTTTCGCCAGCAGTTCTGCTCTTTCTCGCGCCAAGGCGAGTCTTTTCTCTTTCGCACCCGCCAGGATTGCTTGTCTGTGGGAATGGAAGTAGAACAGAATAATTATATAATTAAAAGGTATAGACGTTTTGTCGAAATCATTAATTTATTAATAACAAACATTAAAAATACTGTGTAAAAGTTTTATATAAATATTTTTTTATTTAATGGAATTATAACCAGTAAAATACTATGTGAAGATCTCCTAATGAGTAATAACAAATATTTATTTAATATTTTTGATATACATGTGTATATATTAATGAAAATATGCTAACAACCTCTCAGGGTTGACTTCTGTTAGACCTAACAAATATTTTAATATGATATTTTATGAATTTTTACATCGAGCAAAGTAATAAAATATATGAAATAATAAATTACAGGCACAAGAGATTTTTAACATCAGGTGGTCCTCGTGCTAATTGCCACAAAACATATTAAAAAAAACATACTAAAAATGTTTGTAAGGACTAGCAGAAGTCAACTCTAAGAGGTTGTTAAAATTTTTCATATTACCCTGTATATTAAAATTGCAGACATTATCATAACTGACAATAATTACAACATTGTATTTTTTACAGCGTTAGCTTATTCGCTTAGCAGACGATATAAGCTTACAAAATTACAGATAAAATAATTAAATCAACTACGAGCGCGATTTGAACCTGAGATCTTCCGTCTCTATATGTAGAGATATTATGCTCTGACAGTTGAGCTATTGTGATGAGTAAGTCATAGCTAAAATGTATCCTTTCGTTCATATTGTTTAAGAGTAGAGCGCACGGAACGCTTTCCAAACAACTTAGTATCCTCATATTTTAAATACCAAACAAAACTCGGTGAAATTTTGTATGCATATTGCTGAGCCTAATATCTATGCTTCTGGTTTGCTAGTTTTTTGATTTATTATTAATTTTATCCCTAAATATCAAAAGGACAATTCCCATAAAAAAACTATTTTCCAATTTATTTTTGAAAATACTTAATTTTTCGGAAATCTGAAAAACTAGAAGCATAGATATTAGGCGTCAGTACATACATGCAATGTTTCACCGAGTTTGAACTCTTTGTATTTAAAATATGCTGAAACAATGTCTGTACGGAGAGCGCCACGAGCACTCTAGCCTTCCGTCTGGAGACGGAAGATAACTGCATTTAGTAGGGCATTTTGCAAATGCCAGCCTGGCTAGCTACCACCCTCAAGTTGAAAATCTGTCGCCAAGCACCTAACGGCGTATTCCGGCAGCTGTCCTTGAGAGCCAGTAATTTTAGGTTAGCCTGAACAACATCTTCGACGACATCATCACTTACCATCAGATGAGATGGTGGTCAAAGGCTAACTTACCTTTGTAATGTGTACATAATACTTTTATAAAAAAAAAAAACATAAAAAAACCGTCTGTACGTGCACTCCGAAGCACGTGCACGACAAGTAGTAATGCCAGTAGCAGTCACCTATCCAACTCATGACCGCGCCGGACGTTAATTAGCTAATCAATTTAGAATGGTTAAGTAAACTTCGCTACGAGCGCTTCAAATTTGATCATGGTGGTCCTCTTTATTCTATTTTCTAATATCAAGGGATTATAGAAAAAAAAAAAGATCCAGCCGGGAATAATGGTTAAATATTTTTTTTCAACAACAAATTCTACACTCCTACTGTTACGATGTTTTTTTTCTCTTCCCTTACAAAACCGTCTTAAATCGAATATGTCCTAAGCAGATCCTGTCATAAATCTAATCTGTCCTCTACCGAATAAGGGATTAAAACAATATAGGAAAGGAAAGGAGAATAAAGGAATGTTACAACTAACTTTTCTGCTTCTTTCTGCGCTCTCCACTCTTCTAGCCTCTCCTCCATCCATAACTCTCGTTCTTTCCTATTCATCTTCTTCCAGTTCTTGGGCTGTTCACAAGTGGAAAGGTAACGTTTTTCGTTATCCGTGTATTTATCCATTTTGGCTTAGTAAAAATGTTTTTTCTGTTTCTTCTTTAGTCCACTATAGTTTTTAGTTGACATATAAGTTTAAAATAATAGTTTATATTTATTTAGGATTCTTAAAAAAAATATCTATTTAATAATTTCCTTTCTTTTGTTACTAAAAAAAGAATCTGCATAAACGCCTCAATTGTTTTATTTTTCAATGTTACTAAATGGATATTTATTATTTAGCACTTTATGTATTACACTTTTTTTATTATTATCGCCTTATATGCTACTCAAAATAAGAAATATATTTTTGGAGAAAAAGCCACCATTTATTGTTATATCATTTTTACATAATATTACATTTTAACCTACTACAAAACAGTGTAGAATATTTCGCGATTTTTAAGGTAACAATGCGTTAGAAATCCGTTATTTTAGATCTACTAAAATATTTTTTTCTTTAAGATTAGGTTACATTTAGATTGGTCCCAAAAAGTTTCATCAAAATCGTTTTTTTTTTTAAACAAATAACGTATTTAGTAGTTTTCAGGGGTGGAAGTAGTTTTTTTTTATTTTTTATTACTATTACTTCAAATTTAGTGTGATAAGTAGATTATTAATTAAAAAGCATTAGTTATTACAAACTTAATCAAAACCAAACAGAAATCAAAGTTGAAATCTACTGCATACATTTGATGAACATGTGATATTTTTCAAAATACTGGACTATTTTTTTGTAATTTTTTATTGGATTTTAGCTCTCAAAATAATTTCACAAATGTTTTTTTTCACTATCAAATTGGTATGCCAGGACCGTTGTTTCTTTTATCAGAATGCATTCCAATATCACTGTATGTATTATATATGGGCATTAAAATTTAGCAAAACCAAAACGTTTTCTGTATTATTTTGAGCTTATTTTTGTTTTCTATTTCACAGATATATAAACACTGTCACAAAAAAGCCGTCTTTGCTATTGATTTGCCGAAGAGCGAGTAAGTTTTTTCTGATAAAACTTTTCGTGTGAAACTGTAATACGATACCGAACGGGACACAAAAGGAGGGGAGAGGATTATTTATGACTCATAAAAAAAATATCAGGACATGATTTCTTTTTAATCGAGGATTTGAAATATATAGGATGTACAAAAAAATGGGCGGTATGCCTTTATTAACATAATACTACGAACTATATACAGCTAATACAACACAGGCAGTCAAGCCCACTACCAGTTGGCAGCGTGCCCAGCATGCTGGCAGCATTGCCCCGTTGAATTGCAATGCTTATACGTTGAGCCAAATATGTACCAGCTCTTCGTGAAAATTTTAATGAATATATGCACACAAAAATTATTTAAGAGAAATACTAGAAAGGCGGAAAAAAACCGTATACCGGTTTTGAGGTATCTGCACTTACAGCCGTTCACCTAATGGTGTTTTAGAGCCAGCCTAATTGTGTGTTAGAGCCAGCTTAATGGTGTGTTAGAGCTAGCCTAATGGTATGTAAGAGCCATTCTAATGGTGTGTTAGAAACAGCCTAGTGGTGTGTTAGAGTCAGTTTTTTTATACTTTTCTTTAAAGTTTCGTGAACTAAGCTCATGTTTCTAAATCCTAAACGGGTCTTTTCACGCACGAATAAACTTCAAAATAATTATATTTTGACTAACCTCGACGTTTTGATCAAGTTGCATTGACCGTGGTCACGAGTAGACTGAAGAAGCGGGTGCCATCGTCTTTGTTTTTTTATGTTATGAAGTGATTTGACGGAGAAGTCACCCGCCTGATGGTAAGCAGTCACACCTGTTGATCACAGATGTCACCTTTCTCGTTATGCTTGACACTGCGTTCATCACTCCGAGACTTTAGTTCATATGTCTCGTTTGCCCAGTAATTTCACCTGCTATAGAGGCAGAATATCTGTCACTGCTGTGGTACTCAGCAAGACCGACTCTTGCTGAAGTGACCTACAACTTGGAGTTAGTTTGTCTCATTCTTAGTTTAGCCTTAATGACGTCGTTTAGTATATCATTACTCGTAGGTGTGAAGTCAATACGTCCATAAGGAATTTAAAAAAAACTATGCATATACAGGGTCAGGGTTATTGTTGTAATAAATTATAGTCACAAGTGACAAGTTAATTCACACATTTGAGTGTTGCAGTAGGATCGACTTTTTGG
This sequence comes from Plagodis pulveraria, assembly GCA_963890685.1. Classification (NCBI taxonomy): domain Eukaryota; kingdom Metazoa; phylum Arthropoda; class Insecta; order Lepidoptera; family Geometridae; genus Plagodis; species Plagodis pulveraria. The sequence continues at coordinate 4,464,734 of OY982977.1, forward strand.
TAAAAAAAAATGACCCTTTTTTAGTGACCCTTGCTACTTATGGGATTGATTGTCATCCACTGTCAATGACTATATCATGATAGAAAAATACTTAACCTGAACAACATCTTCGACCACATCATCACGTACCATCAGGTGAGATAGTGGTCAAACGCTAAACTATAAAGCATTAAAAAAAGCTGTTGTGTTGTATATAATTCGTACTGTTTTGTTAATTAGGGATAAAGTCGGTAAAGAAAGTCAAACTAAAAAAAAAATAGTCTTATTTATACTTAAAAATATTTTTGAATAATAAGTACTTTTAAATTTCACGGATTGACATTAGCATACCATAAAATAATATGTTGTTTGTAACTTCGATCGTCTCTCAACATCCTGTATAAAGTTTTCTTGGCTTATGTGTGAGTCAATAGCGAAGAAGAAATATGTACGTGTATCATGCAGCCGTGCGTGTTTTGTCAAAAACTAGACACTGGCAAGCAATTTTAGTATACAGGGTTATTGGTAAAATGCTAACAACCTCTTAGGGTTGACTTCTGCTAGTCCTAACAAACATATTGAGATGTTTTTTTTTTATTTTATTTTTTGTGTTTTTATACCTACTCCAAGCCATGAGCGCCCGCCGTGGCAACACTGGACCGCGCCGAGATCCCTTTGAATATTTACATCGAGCAAAGTAATCTAAATAATACATTACAGGCACAAGAGTCTTTTGACATCAGGTGGTCCTCTTGCTTATTCAGACATTTAAAAGAAAATCACATTATAAAAATACATATTTTAAAATGTTGTATTGCTATGAATAAATGTATATCATATCATTTCATTTCATTTCAAAATTTAATAAATAAAATAAAATAAGTTTTTTTTATCTCAAAACAAAAAAAACTCAAAATGTTTGTTACGACTAGCAGAAGTCAACCCTAATAGGTTGTTAGAATTTTACCAATAACCCTGTATATTGAAAAGAAATTATAAGCGCATTTTCGTATATTCTATATATCAATGGAAAAAAGGCTGCGGTAATGTAAAACACTATAAAGAGACCTATACACAATATACTTATATGCGATAAAAAAGGCATTTTCAATAGTGTTAGTTTAAACAAATCACTAGTGTACAAACACTGCTTTCTCCATTCAAGCTGGAAGAAATTGTGCCATGTAACAAGCGCTTCGAAGCAATGATGGCCTATGGACTGCAGTTTCGCAGGTCCCTGGTTCGATCCCCACCGCCGCCGGCTTGAGCTTCCCCGCATGTTGGAAGGGCATTTTGCGATTGCCCGCCTGGATAGCTACCACCCTCAAGTAGAAAATCTGTTGCCAGGCACCTAACATTGCATGGGTTCCGGCAGCAATCCTTGAGAGCCAGTGAAATCAAAAGCACATGAGACTTAACAACTAAGTATGTCTCAAAGTGACGGGTGCAGTGTATTACGTGACTTGTGATTAAATACATCTGTCATAGGCAGAGGTTAGTCCGCTTAACATCAGGTGGGCCTAGGAAATACGATCGATATAGTAGTTAAAAATAACACATTATTTGATGGTATTGCTAAAGTCGATCCGTGAAATTCAAAAGTCCTAACTATTTAAAAATATATAGAATTTTTTACCCTCGTTATGCCTTTATTAACAAAAGTACGAATTATATACAACACAACAGGATTTTTTTATTCCTGATAGGTCAGCCTTTGACCACTATCTCACTTGATGGTAAGTGATGATGTAGTCGAAGATGTTGTTCAGGTTAAATATTTTCCTAGCTTGTTTCGTATAACAATAAACAATAATAACAGGGGCTCGATTCTCTTAGCTATTAAACGGCGTTAACGCAACTTAATTGCATGAAAATTGTAGTTTTTGACAGCATCCATAGTCTGCCCGCTATTTAGGTTCGATCGCAAGTCAGTGGCTTGCTATCAATAGTTTTTGACATATTTGGTATGCTGTACGCTATTTTGTTGCGATTGCGTTGCTACAGTGCCATAAAATATTTTGGGGGATTTAAGATAGAAAAAATAGCTAAATGATTTAAATATATTTATTTATTGTATTGTTTGCTAAAAAACCACTGTATTGATGTTTTGGCTGATGCTTGATTGATAGAAGTTTTCATTATTATTTCAGCGGCAACATTTGCAAGCCATAGCACACCCATACGATAGCGACGCTATACAACTGCGATTAGGAGCTAGAATTAGCAGACTACCGAATTTGACATTAAGAGCAGTTCGATCGCAGAAGCATCGCAGTAGTGTGGCGTTTGGTCAATAGCTAAGAGAATTGGGGCCCAGCAGGTGAGCATCTTACCTACTAGTTCCGTCGTAATAACATAAAAAAACCCACGTTTGTCATGCGTCTAGGTGACATGCCACATTTTTTTTATTACTGATATTGTAACCATCAATTTGACCAGAGATAATACAGTCATCAAAAGTATCTTAGTAAATTATTGTTGCGCATTTGTATGTGTGAGCCACGTTTTTACACGACGTCTTTGTGTGGGTGTTCTTTTTTTTTTAACCTGTATTTAAGCGGACTAACCTCTGCCTATAACAGATGCATTTCGTCACAAGCCACGAATTGCACTGCGCCCGTCATCTTAAGACATAGTTATTAAGTCTCATGTACCTGTAATTTCACTGGCTCTCAAGGACTGCTGCCAGAACACACCGTTAGATGCTTGGCGACAGATTTTCTACTTGAGGGTGGTCGATAGCCAGGCGGGCATTCGCAAAATGCCCTTCCACCATGCGGTGAAGCTCAAGCCCGCGGCGGGATTCGAACCATGGACCTGCTGCGTGGCAGTCCATAGCCAATGCCACTGAGCCATCACTGCTTCAAGATATTTTAATGGTACTTACAGTAACACAGTAAAATTTAAAATATAATTGCTTGGGTTGCCAGTAGCAGTTGCAAATATACTCATAAAATATGGAGGGGCGCGCCTTCATGAGTGGAAAAGCTACAGGTGAATCTGCTAAAAGCGTGTTAAAAATTTGCCTATTTTACTAGGTGTAAAAATACGTTTAATGTACCGTGGTAAACTGAGGTATTTCTTCAACCACTTTCTCTTGTTTCCCCTTCTTTTTCTTCTTCTTTCTGGTTTCGTACTGTTCTTCTTCTACCTTCGGTGGTTCTTCTAAAATTTAAATAAACGTATTATTTTCCAAGAAGAGGAGAGATGTATGTTGGACATAAAGAAATCAGTCAAAATAATAATCACATACATTAGAAAAACAACAAAAATAGAGTCACACACACACAATAAGGAAAAACAAATGGCGATGGACAGGGCACACTCTGAGAGGGTCAGAGAAATTGAGCAAAACAATAATGAATTGGTATCTCGCATACTTTAAGAGGAATAGAGGAAGACAATACAAAGACGACATAAAAATAGTCGCGGGCAATCTGAAGTCTAGAGTAGGCAGAGAAAGAGAACACCGGAAAAAGTTGAAGGAGGCCTATGCCAAATTAGGGCAAACGGATACGGTTGTCGAAGATAATTTAATTTAGTGTAAGGAACTAACTATCCGAAATAAATGCTTTTATTATTTATTATTATTATTATATTATTTTCCAAAATTACACCGAGTATTGTCATGTGCGGGATTCGAACCTACGCTTTATTTTTATAGCATCCGAATTATGGCAGGTAACACAGCAGCAAGTGCCAACTAAAAACACACGAAGTCATATCTAGTAAACATTTGGTAGGAACGGTTTCGCACACGACCCGCCGCGGCTGTCTGTTCCTAGATCCCGGATCCCTATAGGGGACCGCCGGATACCGGACCCCTAATTTTGTTTATCGGTAAAAAAACTACTATAGCCTATACTCAGGTTTTCAATTTGAGATCAAAAACGTAAACAAAGAAATGTCTATAGGTATATGTCATTGTTAAACTGAACGGTCAGGGGTACGGTATTTTGAAGGTCGCTACGGGTAAGCCATATTTATACCCTACCTCATTACTTTAAGCTTCATGTGATGTGCTAACCGTGCGCCAACTTTTAATTACGAATGTAATCTCAAAACAACACAGTTGCTTACATTTTGAGCCACAAATTTTGCAAAAAAGATTAAAATACAAGTTTGTGATCAAAGCAAACGTTTTAATACAGTTTTTATTAAATTTTACATTTACCTAGGGCCTTTCTTGTATAATAAAATTAACAAATTATTAAACATTTACCCTCTTATACAAAAAGAAGTTAGAATTAAAGTTGAAAATTGGCTAAGAACACTATCATATGAAGAGTCTGAAGAAATTCTAAAAATGTTAATTTAATTACCACAAATACATATATGTTAGATTGCCTTACACAAACATCCCATACATAACACATAAAGGATAGATGCACACATCCTCTCACACACACACACACTCATAAATTCATTTATACAAAGAGAGGTCTTACATAATAGTTTAAGAAATCACTTGTATAAGTTTTATTTCATATTAATATTATACTAAAGTAGAGGCTAGTAGCAGTCCAATATGAGGGGAGGAGCGCTGTATGCTGAAATACAGGTGATGAGCCTAGTTCAGCAGCAGATACTCTTGATTAAAATGTATAAATTTTCTAGGCAATTGATGTAATTGTATTATATCTAATCTGAAGAATATTTGTGTATGCAAATTTTTGGAATAAAGTATTATTATGGTGACCGACCCGTGGTACAACTGCGATGTCCAACTAGTTGTACTATTAAAGCTAATTCAATATTTTTCTTCAAAAATTTTCTTACATAATCTGTAGCGGCACACTGCAATGCAATATAGTGTTTTATTTATTAAATATGTTCTGGGTAGTATAACCGGAACTTACTCGAAAATTCTGAAACAGGCACTTAATGTTTCATCCGTTTCCAAAATTGGTACAATTACTGAATACTTAACAAAATTACAAACTTATGTGGGAAAAAAAATATTGTCATGTGCGGGATTCGAACCCGCGTCCATCCACTTCTTCAACCATTGGGACGGACCAAGTTGAACTATAGGTGTCGCTCCATGTGGTGAATAGTGAGAGAAAGGCGCGGGGGCGCCTTCTCTCGCATTGCACCTTTTCACCACCTCCGTCGGGCGGGAATGGCCAAGCATTCCTGGTCATTCCTGGACCCCTCCTGCTGGTAGGGGCGTGTAGGCCCCGCTGTAAAAGCGGGCGGTCGTGGAAGGGGGACTGGACGCAAAGGCTCTGCCGGTCTCTCAGTCCTCCTCCACACAAACAATGCCAGAATGCCGCTGGGTTGTTTAGTGGGTATACCGGTCTTTTACCGGGGAGTCCCACATACCTCCCACATATCCCCGATGGGGGGGGGCATGCGTAAAGCATGTTTATTAATACTAAATACTCGTACTTATCATATTTTTGCACGGTTAACCTCTTTGTTTACATATTTGATCTAGAATTAAAAACCAGAAAAAATCTGTAGCGTCATCTTTCAGTCTTTACGCTTGCTTTGTTAATTGTTATCGCGTTAACGTTTCGGAACACGGTCCGTATCTCACTTCAAATAGAAATATGATCTATGCTCTATATTATTAATTACTGTTCATGGAAATGGACCATGAAAATATTCGTACGAACTTAAAGAAAAACCTAAGTTTAGAACCAAACGTATATGATACACTTCCAAAAAAATTACTGAGATCTCGGTACTACAGAATCTGATGATTTTATTTATTTGCTGAAATAAAATAATTGAATTGTAAAAGTGCAATATTAACCAGCTATTATTGATTCCTCCGACCATTGGAACATCTCGCTGGTTTTACTGGTGTCAGCTATTACCTAAAATGAAATTAATTACAAATATAGGACAAAGAAAATTCGTCTAAGTCCACGTACTAACGTACTTATTGATCGCGGAGTAAGATGGCAGTTCTTTAGAAGGCGCTGCTGCCCACCTTCCAGTATTTTTCCCCTAGTCGCCTCTTACGACACCCACGAGAAGATATGGGGGAGTGCAATTCTAACCCGACACCCCACGGGGTAAGACTTTCCGGCGGGGCATCAAACCCCGGTCTCCCGTGTGACCACTATACTACCGAAGATAAATAAACTACTCAAAACAAAACAAGGGTCACAAAGATTTATTGCTATATACCCCAAAAACAGTAAAGACATTACATTGTTTAACTTATGTAACATGTCGATGTCTGGAAGTCCACAACCTTGCGACTTCACGGCATTTCCTACCTCGCACTGCCACAATATGGAACCAGCTGCCTGGTGAAGTATTTCCGAACAGATACGACTTAGGGGCCTTCAAGAAGAGAGCAAATTCCATCCTCAAAGGCCGGCAACGCAGCATCGAGACCTCTGGTGTTGCGGATGTTCGTGGGCGACGGTGATCACTTACCACCAGGTGAGCCGCCTGCTCGTTTGCCCTCCTATGCCATACAAATAAAACTACAAAATATTGTTATTTCTTACAATGTAGTCTAACAATTGTTTAAAATAATGATCATGAATTTCATTTTTGAACTTTATAATGAAATTGGCCATTTTGAAGGGAAAACATGAACAAGAGAAAATCACCGGGAAAAGACTTCTTGTTACTTTTCTTTAAACTTTCGTGAACTAAGCTCATGTTTCTAAATCCTAAACGGGTCTTTTCACGCACGAATAAACATCAAACTTCAGTCTATTCGTGACCACGGTCAATGCAACTTGATCGAAACGTCGAGGTTAGTCAAAATATAAATATTTTGATGTTTATTCGTGCGTGAAAACACCCGTTTAGGATTTAAAAACATCTTCTTGTTACTGTTGTTTCTTTTTAGTAACGAGTATGTCCTCTTAGCAATGCACTCCTGTAACCTTGCATGCATACTCTGGAAAAAATTCCTCCTGTATCTCCCTTGTTTCCTGATCTGAATACCTGACTTATCACTCCGTTACACACGGTCTTAATCACGTCATTACCCGCTGACAATAGTAGATTATGATACGAGTGAGCTAAGTTGCTCATTATACACGAGGCTGTGTGTTGCAGCCCGAGCCGTAGGCGAGGGCGTAAATCAGCCGAGTGTACAATGAGCAAGTTGCTCACGAGTTTCATACGCACTTTTTCAACACCCTTGCGAGGAAAACCAATATATATTGCACAAATGCGATACAAAGTACATACGAAAATTATGGAAAATATCGCGCCAGTTTTTTTTTTGCCCGCGGCAAATGCATTATGGTTGATTAAATATAAACCTCTTTGATGTTACAAATCTGTATTACCCGGTTAAATTGAAAATGCTCTGTTTACTCGCATATAATTTGCAGTTAGGTACTAACTTAACTTTGTAGGGATAATTCTATTACGCACTAGTGTATAATATTATTATACACGAGGGTGTTATAGTTCGGTTTATGGCCTTAAGAACGATATAATAAAGCTCACTTTACGAGCAAGGGTGTTGAAAATATATTGGAATGTAGGGGACAGCTATTGAAGTAGGTGACATTCTGGGTCCATATATTTTAAAATAACATCCAATAACTTTACCTGGGGCCAACACTCACCTCTTAAATTAATAATAATTTAATCTTACTGCTAATTTCCATACCTCCTCGTCAGTAATAGAATCGCTCGTCGTTTCGTCACAACAAATTGTTCACTCATTTTGCGAACTCTGACGTGACATTTAATACAAAGTATTACTTCTTACCATTAGTTATTATTATTAGTTCTTACGACAAATCCGTCATCATCATACAAGGTATTATTGTTTCAGCGAGTACCCATCTTAAAAAGTTACTTTCTAGCAGCGGATTTAAACTTGATTTTGGATATTTCATGATTAAAGTGGGTTTACGAGTAATTAATGGGTTTTACGTGCAATGTTTTATTTCTATTATACTTTAAAATTAATGCAGCAAAATTATTTGATGAGTGAAACTAAAATAGTTTCAGACAGCTGTTGAGCAGTATACAATAAAATATTATGAACGGATTACGGTAATAAACATCTTGTATCTCGCTTGCACATCCGTGATACATATTTCATTCGTTCTTTAAGTAGGATCAAACCAATATTGCTTGACGCGATTGTAGGTCGGTGATAGTGAATTGACATTTATATGTAATGAAATGACTAATGTAACTTAATATACCTAGTAATTTAATTTATCTGGATCATATTTTAATGTATAATAAATAATGTATGTTAATATTGTAATAATAATCTGATATAACTTCAATTCTACTAACTTTTGCATACCATAAAGGTGGAATATGGAGAACTTTGTATAATTAAGAACTTGTTTACTACCCATGTTCATGCAATAAATATATTTGAATTTGAATTTGAATTTGAATTTGAATAGTTCGTGACTGCGAATGATTATTTTAAGCATGAAACAAAACGCTCCTTTTTTATGATGGTTTCCTAAAAGGTACGAGTTAGCCCCCGGGGCACACTTGTGCCCCGCGTGTGTAAAAGAGTTATTAACGTGAGTTATCCCGTATTATTTACCTAAATTTCTTCGCCAACCGTACAAAACTTCCTTTTAGTAATATTGCAAACAAAAACTTTCATAATGACGTCACCAAGCAATGATAGCTGAGCGGTATTAGGACTAACATGCCTTTGGTCCAAGGGTCGATTCCTATAGTCGTTTTCTTTTTCTTTTTTTTTATGCCTGATAGCTAAGCCTTTGACCACTATTTCACCTGATTGTAAGTGATGATGCGGTCGAAGTTGTTGTTCAGGCTAACCTAGAAGTACGGGCTGGCTGGTGTTGTTACTTGTACTCGTATTTACCTGGGATTTCTTTCCGCGCAGTCTCTTCTTCTTCGGTTTTGGTTCTGTAATAAGAAAATGAACGTTTCTTATCGATCTTTTTAAGGGCTTAAAAATGTTATATTTAAATGTATATATGTTGTATACGTGTATATATTAGATATATATATATATATATATATAAAGGCGCGTGAACAATTTAATGCAGTTACGAAGATTAAAAATGAAACGTTATGATTATTTAGATCACTAATTATGTTCAGTACTATAATCGATATTGCTTTGTATTCGATAACTCATTTTTAGAGCGGGTAACACCGAATGGAGTTGTAGGTGTCATGGCGGCCGGATGGCTGTCGAAGTCGTTCATTTCCTCTCTGATTTTTGAAGTGTGCGCACTTCTTGACGGACAACCGAACGTGATGCTCGCGTGCAAACCCATTGGCTCTTAATCCATTTTAATTCACGTGATACTATGTAGTTTTGCTGTAATAAGTTTCTTGTGAATTACAATTGTGATCATACGATATTCTCTGGGTGTTATTTTGTGAAAATCTGCACGTGCACGCCCATAATGGATGACAAACCTGAGTAGATAACGGATGCGTCTCCATGGACGACATACCGGACCGTCTCGGCTACACTCCGTCATATATATTATTTTAACTATTTAAATGTTTGTAGCATTTTAGAAATAATCTGCCATTGTGAGTACTATATTATAAACAAGATGAACGCCATCCCTTGGTTCTCTTCAGTTATGTCTCTTCCTCAAATGGTTGTCTGGAAGAGATCGCTTTCAGCGATAAGACCGCCAATTGTTACCTTATTTTGAATTGTGTTTTTGTTTTAAATATTTTTTACATTTAATGTGTTTCAATTTCAATAAAGTGTTTATATCTCTCTATCTATCTATCTCAATTAGGAACTCGTTATCAGCGAGTACAAATATCAAACAGACTACCAATGGAATACGGATCATTTCAGCGCGCACCTCTACGTTGCAATTACATTTATACATATTTTTTTTTATGTAATGGAGTGGCAAACAAGCAGACGGCCCACCTGATGTTAAGCGGTTACCGTCGCCTATGGACATTTGCAACACCAGGGGCGTTACCAATGCGTTGCCGACCCTGTAGTACTCTTTTAACACCTTTTTTGAAGGAATCCATACTGTAGCTCTGCGGAAAAACGTTACAGGGAAGATCATTCCACATTTTGCAAGTATGCGGTAAGAAGGAACACATAAATCGAGCTGTGTGAGACTTCCAGGACTCGATTATGTGTGGATGAGCTTTCAACCGGTGACGAGAGGTACAATGATAGAATCGCGATGCCGGTATAAGATCAAACAGTATTTACTGGTATTCGTCTAAAATGCGCGCGAATCTCACGAAAAAGAACTACGGGATTTAAACAAAATCGAGGCAGTTTTTGTGTTTTGATATCTACACCAATATTAAAGAGGAAAGACTTGGATTTTTGTATTTTTGTATGCACATAACCTTTTTTTTCTTCCTGATAGGTTAGCCTTTGACCACTATCTCACCTGATCGTAAGTGATGATGTGGTCGAAGATGTTGTTCAGGCTAACCTAGAAGTTCTGGCTCTCAAGGACAGCTGCTGGAACACACCGTTTGGTGCTTTGCGACAGATTTTCTACTTGAGGGTCGTAGCTAGAATAACCTAGCTAGAATAGCATATCTATCAATAGCTAGGCGGGCATTTGCAAAATGCCCTACCACCATGCAAAAACTACTAGACCGATTAGGATGAAATATGGTATTGCAATAGTTTGAGACCCGGGGAAGGACATAGGATAGTTTTTATCCAACTGCGCAAAAAGAGGTTAATGTTTTCGCGCGATAACCGACATACGCGCGGGCAGAGCCGCGGCCGGAAAGCTAGTGTTCTATATTTTGTGTATAAGAATTATAAAGGATTTGTTGTTATATCGATATTGCGGTCTTTTTTTTAATTTTAATGCAGCTAATGTTATTTAATTCTTTTTAATTGCAATAAATCACGACGAATTATTTTTATATACATTTTTTTTTTAATTATAGAATATGTACTTTTCTTGAAAATACAGATTTGGTAACTCTTAGGGCCTGTTTCAGAATGTACGAGTAAGTTCCTATTATACTACCCAGAACATAAAATAACTGAATGATAAAAATGACAGTTAACATGCAGCGCGTTTCAAGCTTTAACCGATGGATAGGCTAAATCGATGACTGTGGAACGCAAAGATAGTGTTTTATTTATTAAAAGTTGAAATCGGACTGGACCACTATGGCAAATTTATGAATGAAATTCTATTGTTATAATTATCGCCGATGCCAATGGGTTAAATATGTTCTGGGTAGTATAACCGGAACTTACTCGAACATTCTGAAACAGGCCCTTAGTTTAGTTTCTTGGTAACGATATCCATACATAGTAAGTATCATTATATTTAATACCAAGTATTCAAATTCTGTGAAATTGTACATGCATGTTCCTGAGGCTAATATCTAATAATGCTTCCGGTTTGCCAGTTTATTCTAATAATATTAATTTATATACATATATGTGAAAATTTTAATTCCCAAACGAAACGATTGCCGAATAATTTAATTATAAGGAAAATCGTCAAAATAGGGCGTCAATCTGCTAATCAATATGAATCTATAATGGACTCGGCCCTCAATTTTTACAGTTTTGGTAGTCTACTAACTTCATATCGTTCATATTGAGTCAATATGGATTCAATCTCGGTTTCATATGAAAACGAAACGAAATAATAAAATAATAATAAATAATAACGAAATGGTTTTCTGAATTGCTTTACTCTTCTCTTTTTATTATGTTGGCAATATCGTCAAACCAGCCTAGATTCTACATAGATTCATATATTCATTGGTGATCAGCAGACTACCGATTCTGTCTTGTATGAATCTTGAATGAATCTATGCTGAATATGTTTTTTTTATGTTATTTTGACGGAACAAGCCCGAGGCCCACCTTAAGTGGACTAACCTCTGCCTATAAGAGACGCATTTCGTCAGCGACGAATTGCACTGTGCCCGTCACACTGAGACGTCCAGTTGTTAGGTCTCATTAGCCTGTAATTTTTCTGGCTCTCAAGGACTTCTGCCGGAACACACTGTTAGGTGCTTAGCGACAGATTTTCTACTTGAGGGTGGTCGCTAGCCAGGCGGGCATTCACAAAATGCCCTTCCACCATGCGGTGAAGCTCAAGCTCTGGGCGGGATTCGAACCATGGACCTGCTGCACGGCAGTCAGAGCCATCACTGCTTCAAAAATAATTGTGATTAGCAGACTTGCCTTTGCCCTTGCTCCCATAGCCATAGACTTTAGACTCAAAGATATACTTGCCCAATTTTAAACAATTGGTATTTAATATACAAATAAACTTATTATGTTTTTATGGAAAGAATTACAAAAACACTAACTATAACACCACACGCGTTAATTTTTCTTTTCACAAATAAAAAATAAACATTACATCGAACTTTATTTCGACATAATTTTTGAGAAGTGTCAAAAAGTAACTCACACAATTGGATCTTCTCCTCAATAGGAAAGCACGATCGGAAACTCATAAAATATCGTTTTTATCTCCTTATCACGATTGTGTTCTACATAAATAACGAAGCAATCCGATATTGCTTTTTATGTTTTTTTAGCACACAACACAACACGATTGCTTGTTCGTTACTAAGGACGAATTGATCAAACTTCGTACCTGGTGGTCAATTTGGAAACAGAGGGTTGCATAAAGGACTTAATACTGATGGAACGAAAGTGAAATCGTTGTTCTTCAGTAATTTATTGACGAACTCTTCGTTTGTGACTGAATAATCACATCGCTTTGTTCGTATTAAAACTTTTATCTCATCTCATTTTCTAGAATCTAAACCAAAAGTTAAAAGCAATATGAATCTCATTAACAATCTGTTTTTCTTGTCAGCAACTTTATGGCGTTCACGTGAAACCTTTTTTTAGAGCAATGATACTGTACTGTATCAGCCGGATTGTCCATTGCTTAACACAGCCTCCCACATTATGGAAGGGTTTGTCATAATTCCCGCGCTTGGCAGGCGTCTTGGGGATCGCAGAGTGGTATATCAGCTCTTCAGAAAGCGCTGCTGCCCACCTTCTTGTGTGTTGCCCTTAGTCGCCTCTTACGACACCCACGGGTAGAGATGGGGGGGTGACATTCTAGCCCGGCACCCCATGGGTACATTATAACAATGATAACCGAGCGGTAATAGCTATGGACTGCCGTGCCGCAGGTCCCTGGTTCGATCCCCACCGCAGGCTTCAGCTTCTCCGCATGGTGGAAGGTATAAGGCGAATGTTTTCCTGGATAGCTTACACTCTTAAGCAGCAAATCGGTCGCCCAGCACCTAACAGTGTGTTCCGGCACCAGTCCTTAAATACTGCATGTCTCTGGGAGACGGTATGACATAGGTTCCGTGTAAGTTGGTGCAGCCTTTAGTGTGGAACGCTACATTCTTATAGTGTGTAGTGGTTACATATTTGAGTCATTTGGTGTGGAGACGTTGGGTCCGCGGTATCGCGGTATCTATGACGAATCATTTTCCACAGAAGCTGTATGTTTATGGAACTCCTTGCCGCTCGAAATAAAACTTGCACCCTCTATATATGTATTCAAATACCTGGTTAAAACTCACTACCTTTCTTGATAACTGTCACGCTGCTACTACTATTGTAAAACTAATTCCATTGTTTTGTGTGTTTAGACTCAAGTCACTGCAAATGTAGTATATTGTAATAATGTAGTATTATATAATGTATGTATATCTAATGTGTTATGTATGAATAGTTAAACATATTGTTGGCGCCACAATGTTATGATGCCAACTTTGTAAGCGGGGGCGGTTATGGGAAATTGAGAAGGTCTTTCTCAATGGTCCAGGTTCCTAAGAATCTGGTGCGTGGAGTCAAGAAAGGAAATCATGAGACTCCGGCGGGTGTGGACTGTATTTGGTAAAAGCCTTTCGATAGGGCTGGTTCGCGGTGCGGCGACAGAATAGAGGGTAGACCGGTTGGCAGCTAAAGGAGAAAGTTACAGGGTTACAGGAAAATAGGACATACACGCCTACCTTGTCTCCTTTTGCCTGCTTCTCCGTTGCTTGTGAGGATCTGGTATAGGCTTCTACAGCTTCCTGGATCCTTGTCTGGCCAAAAGCGCACGCCGGCAATGTGCTTGCCTGGGCGCGGAGCTTACTTAGCGAACACTTCACGAAACACTCACGTTTGTGTTCACCTTTGATACTTATTTTCACTATTGCTGTCTATATAAACGTTAAATTGTATAACTATTCAAGTAACAGTTTCTCTGCCGTACTTTCTGCGGTTAGTAGTTGCCTCGACGGGATTTGACAACGTACTGATGCAATGGATGCATCTCGTCATATATGAGAGGCAAATATGCAGTAGGCGTGCGTGGGAAAGGGATAATACATAGAAGTGAGGGTTGTACGGATATAACTGCCAACGCGATAAACCAAAAGACAGAGAACTGTGGTAGGACGATAATGCGCGCGAAATATGAATAATATTAAATGGTTTGGCGGCAACATACCCCCGACCTTAAAGGGTTACCTTTAAAAAATAAATAAAATTCAAGAATTATTTGTAGTGTTACATTAAGTGCGTATACCTAACCTTATAAATAAATATTATTATGTAGATCGTAAATCTACATATCTATACTACTGACTTGGCAATGGGCATAATCGAACAACAGGGCGCACGAATTTCCCTTTACTCGTCCTAACGGTTGCTACACGTGTTGTTCCATCCCTCAAAGGGTGAACTTCTACCACGACACCGAGAGGCCATGAAAGAGGCGGCACGTTGTCGACGATAATAACTACTACAGTTCCTAACTCGATTGGAGTAGACGGCGTAGTCCACTTACTACGGGACTGCAACTTAAAGCAAGTATTGCACTTGTGTATGCGAGGACGAATGATTCGCCGAGCGGCAAGGATCCAAAAACGATGCCTAAGCAATGACATAAGCTGCTCAGGACCAGCATGTAAGTACCTTTTATGATACGCATCTATTATGATATCGACCAAATGATCGTGTTTAGGTAGAACACACGGGTGTTTATGCGAATAACTAATAGCAGCATTCGAAAGACGTCCACCGGTGCGAATGAGCCCATTTTTATCCAAAAATGGTTTCAATTTTTGTAATGCGGGGGAACAGTTTTGACCGTTTTTCAATTTATTAATGTCGTCACCAAAGTGAACTTGTTGTAGCGCTAACACAACTTTAGTTTCAGCAAAATCTAAATCAGAACCATTTACAGGTCTGCGCGGTAGTAACTTCAAAAAACGGAAGACGTATACTACAATTCTTAACAACTTCGACCACGAAGATATACGATGTGCGAGCTCGTAAATTGGCGATTGAGTTGCAGTTACAGTAGTGGTATGGGCAAGCGGCTTTAGATCTGGCACGTCGTTCATGTCATCGTGATTGTACTCTACGATTGGCCACTCAGAGACATCTTTCGAAGCCCATGGTGGTCCTGAGTACCATAGAGGATGGTCAACCAACATCGCAGGAGAAAGGCCTCGCGATAGGCAATCCGCAGGGTTGTCAACGCCTGCCGTATGATGGAAACTAAGGGCAGGTATATTATCAACAATCTTGACAACACGATTCGCAACGAACGTTTGCCATCTATGTGGAGAAGAGTTGATCCAACACAGAACAACCTTTGAGTCTGTAAAGGCGTAGATATTTGAGATTTTGTAACGTGGTTCAAAATTGGCCAGCACCTTACGCATCAACTTTGACAACAGAACGGCGGCGCATAGTTCCAATCTTGCGATAGATAAAGTTTTAAGCGGCGCAACTTTAGATTTGGAACATACGAGCCCGACGTTCCTATTATCACCGTGCACGACCTGAAGGTAAATAACTCCACCGTAGGCGCGCTCACTTGCGTCCGAAAAACCCAAAAGGTTAGCTATGCAACCCTGGATTACCCCTAAATGACGCGGTATGCGTATACAGTTCAGTGCAGGCAGCTCGCTGCAAAACTGTGACCACAATGTCACTATGCGTCGAGGCGGCGTGTCGTCCCAGTCACATTTCAAAAGCCAAAGTTCCTGAATTAGGATCTTGGCGTGCAATATGACGGGAGCCACTAGACCTAAGTTATCCCATAAGCGTGCGACGACGGATAAAATAATCCGTTTGGTGCACCCTGGTTCAGGTGTGGCAACCCTGAAATTAAAAACATCGTCGGACCTATCCCAATGCGTGCCCAATATTTTATGTGGAGTGGCACCCCTATCGATCTCAAGATCTGGGGATGCACGATGCGAGGCGGGAACAGCACGTAAAACACTGGGAGCATTACTGGTCCATTTGACGAGGTCGAATTGACCACACTTGAATAAGGCGATAAGTTGCGTACATGCGGCAACAGCAACGGCTTCATCGTTTTGTGATGAATCATCCGACATTATACTGAAGCATACATCGTCCATGTACGTGGAGCTTGATGCTATTGCGGCGGCTATGGGAAACCGGTGCCCTTCATCGGCAATCAGCTGATGAATGACGCGAATGGCGTGAAATACACTCGACTTCATTCCGAAACAAACCCTATTGAATTGGAAGA
The DNA here is from genome assembly GCA_963890685.1 of Plagodis pulveraria. Classification (NCBI taxonomy): domain Eukaryota; kingdom Metazoa; phylum Arthropoda; class Insecta; order Lepidoptera; family Geometridae; genus Plagodis; species Plagodis pulveraria. The sequence continues at coordinate 4,481,170 of OY982977.1, forward strand.
CCAATATCGGGTCGTGTGGATGAAATCTGAAAAGAATTCGCTGATATTTGCGATCATTTTCGTGCATTCCAATTTGTAAAAACATTTGTCGACAGTCAGCAGAAATCGCGATTTTAAAAAGGCGAAAATTCAGAAGTATGTTATTTAAATCACCCTGTAGATTAGGGCCTGCGTGTAGTACTTCATTCAGAGACAGCCCTGTGCTGGTCTTGCTACTGGAGTCCAAAACCATGCGAATTTTTGTGGTCTTCTTATCTTCACGCTGAACGCAATGATGCGGAACGAAATAGGATGCGAAAGAAGCGATATCATCAATAGTGCCTATTTCAGTTATATAACCTTTATCAACGTATTCACGAATGATATCGTTGTAGGCGGCGCGCAGCGTATTTGACGAAGACAACTTCCGTTCCAAGCACAAAAATCGTCTATATGCGGTTGAATACGAATTTCCTAATTTAAATACATCATCACTAAACGGTAAAGCCACGGTATATCTACCATTAGTATCACGCGTAGTAGTGGCGCGAAAATGGTTCTCACATTCAAGATCTTCTTGACTGTGGGCGGGTGGAGCGGTTACTTCTTCGAGTTCCCAAAACTTTTTCAGTAGGTGATCCAATGAATGTTGCACAACTGCACAACAAGCGGAGTTATGTTTGGGTATCAACATGGGAGCAGAACCCATAATTATGTAACCCAGAACAGTTTCAATAGCGGGCATCGTTCCGTCCACACTGCTATGTACCGATCCCGGTATCAACAGGTGCGGAAAAATATCTGCACCGAGAAGCACGTGAACCTCGGTGGGCGTAGCAAAGGTGCTGTCGGCGAGCGGCAGCGATTGAATATGCGTAAACGCAGAAGCATCTACGGGTAGCGAAGGCAAGTTATCAGTGATGCGGTCGACAACGAGTGCCGATACTTGAAAATGAACATTATCCGAAAATCGTGAATAAAATTTAAAGTATGTACATCCCCTTACAGACTTTTCAGAACCCCCAAAACCACGCACAGTCATCTGCGTATCTGTATTATAATTCAAACCCAAGCGCGTGCAACATTCGTAAGTTATAAAGCTGCTCGTTGAAGCCGAATCAAGTAAACATTTAACCAAATGTGCCTTACCGGCTTTATCATAGATAACGATTTGAGCGGTCGATAATAATACAGTTACGGGTTGTGTACATTGCGCGGTGTGAGCATTGCTGCACGCGGTGTCCGAAGTTCGCGCGGCGATGGATGTATGTAGCGATGCTACGTTCGCATGACGTGTTTCCGTAGGCGATGGCGCTCGCGGCGGAGCGGTTGCGTTGGTTTCGGGCGCGGGCTCGATTCCCGATCCCAGCTGAACATCGCGTGGTTGCGATGTATTTTTGTTGTTTGCCTTATTAAAGTGCAACAAGGAATGGTGTTTCTGGTTGCAATTGCGACACTTAAAGGTTGAATTACATTCGCGGGTTTTATGTTTTAAACTAAGGCAATTAATGCATGCGTTATGTTCTTTAACACATTGAAACCGAGCGGAAGGCGTTAAATCGTTAAATTTAGGACACTTGAAGAAATGGTCATGTACGAAATTATCACAAAGACATTTCCGGTGTGCAGCGGATACGGCTACGTGAGCCTGTGGGTGAGGTACATGACTTCGCGGTTTATTAAAATTTCGTGAAGCAGTACTTGACGTACTTGCACTAGTTTGCGTGTTATGATAAATTTTAAATTGTCCTCGAATAAAATCTGACAGCTGATCAAACGTAGGTAAACTTTCAAAACGATAATGAGATTCAAATGCGCGGATTGTCTCTTCATCTAATTTTTTTAATGCTATATGTAGCAACATGTAATCTGTCAAATTATCAAGTTTTAAGTTTTTTAGCGCATTAGCGGCGGTAACAAACTGATCCATAAATGTTTGGAATTTAGCCGATGACGCGGGCCCGCTCAGCTTGAGATTCAATATCTGATCTAAGTAGGTAGATGCAAGCATGCGGGTGTCTTGGTACCTATCAACGAGACATTTTAATATAGTATCGTAATTATCAGCACACGGTGCTATTCCCGAGAACACTGTTTGGGCCTTAGTTGAGAGCTTCCCTATCAAATAGTACAATCTCTCCGCGTTTGTCAACATTGTATTGTCATGTATCATAGACTTAAATCCAGCATAAAATAAGGGCCAGTTTCTTACATCACCATCAAAAAACATCAGTTCAATTGCTGGCAATGCCGGCATCCTAGATTTTATTCCAATTCGTTCAATGGAACTTCTCTGGTCGCGCTCAAAGTCCACCCGCGAAGGATTGGGTTCAACACGTTTCAATACACGTTTGATACGACAATATAAATCTTCAAACGAGTTTAGCGATTTAAAATTGGGCTTAAAAGATGGATCACTTTTAAGCTGTGCGCGATTATGCTCATCGACAAGCTGTCTAAACTCAGATCGAATATCTTCAATCGTTTCGACTGAACTTAGAAAATTCTCCTTACATTCTTCACTAATATGTGCCTGTTTCGAGTTTTCATATACAATTTGAATAAACTCAAAAAGAGTATCGCGTTTAGTTTCTAAAACAATTACATCGTTGTTAGGTTTAGACTCAGACTCTGACTCGACTTTCTTTGGCGGCGCCATTATTAGCTAATAACTAATAACGTAAATTACTTGAATTATTTGTAAAAGAAGAATACATAAATATAACTGCAGTCACAGCTGATCGGCGTAGACAAGAATCGATAAGCGTCGAATAGATAAGAAAGCAATATATATACCTAACTACCGTAACTTAGGAATAATAGCAAGTGGGCGGAGGTACTACTTTTATATCTACTTATCTTTGAAGGCGTTATTAAACAGAATGTATGGAGATATTCTTGGATATTCAATATAGTGAATTAATTAGTATACAATATATAGATTAGGTATACCTCGATGATTAGCTTATATATTGTGCGGTTTTAATTAAATAATGACTACTAAAGGTAACTCCTGTAAGGGGCGGTTGAAGTGCGGTAAGAACGTGCCTAGGCAGTTCATTTAAAACGTAGACTATTTAATGCGGTAGATATCTAGACGAATCTAGATTGGAATGCGGGGTGACCCAGACGAATCTAGGGCTACTAAGAATCGTTCGGCAGGGCGGATTAGAATATAAGAAATACGGCTCGTAAGGCCAAATGTTGGCGCCACAATGTTATGATGCCAACTTTGTAAGCGGGGGCGGTTATGGGAAATTGAGAAGGTCTTTCTCAATGGTCCAGGTTCCTAAGAATCTGGTGCGTGGAGTCAAGAAAGGAAATCATGAGACTCCGGCGGGTGTGGACTGTATTTGGTAAAAGCCTTTCGATAGGGCTGGTTCGCGGTGCGGCGACAGAATAGAGGGTAGACCGGTTGGCAGCTAAAGGAGAAAGTTACAGGGTTACAGGAAAATAGGACATACACGCCTACCTTGTCTCCTTTTGCCTGCTTCTCCGTTGCTTGTGAGGATCTGGTAAAGGCTTCTACAGCTTCCTGGATCCTTGTCTGGCCAAAAGCGCACGCCGGCAATGTGCTTGCCTGGGCGCGGAGCTTACTTAGCGAACACTTCACGAAACACTCACGTTTGTGTTCACCTTTGATACTTATTTTCACTATTGCTGTCTATATAAACGTTAAATTGTATAACTATTCAAGTAACAGTTTCTCTGCCGTACTTTCTGCGGTTAGTAGTTGCCTCGACGGGATTTGACAACGTACTGATGCAATGGATGCATCTCGTCATATATGAGAGGCAAATATGCAGTAGGCGTGCGTGGGAAAGGGATAATACATAGAAGTGAGGGTTGTACGGATATAACTGCCAACGCGATAAACCAAAAGACAGAGAACTGTGGTAGGACGATAATGCGCGCGAAATATGAATAATATTAAATGGTTTGGCGGCAACACATATATATTTATTTATTACATTATGTATACATTTTACTTTTTTTAAATATATATACATATTTATTTATTATTATTTATTTATATATTATTATATTTATTATTTATTTTAAGATACTTTGGTTTGTAAAATGATAATTTTTATGATGTAGGTAATTTACGTCTTAATTTTTTTTATTGTCCGATTCTTGTGTTGGAAATTATTGTTTAATTTTTATTATTATCAGTATTGTTATAGATATACCTCCGTGCATATATATATTTATAAATATCCCTTTGTATAGGGTTGTCTGGAAGAGATCGCTCTCAGCGATAAGACCGCCCATTGTCACACCGACTCTTACTTATTGTTTTAAGTTACAAATTTTAATGTGTCAATAAAGTGTTATCTATCTATCTATCTATCGCTTGATCGATGCGACGCGTGATCAAAATGCTGTTACTTATCCAGCTCAACAAATAAGTATTGCAATTCAACGGGGCTGCCAGCATGGCAGGCACGCTGCTAACTGGCATTGGCCTGGAACATTTAGACTACCTGTAGCCCTGCAATGGCCTTTGAGTTGTCTAAATGCTTTCAGTGGAATAGCTGTAGTGTTGTATATATTTTATAGAATTTTGTCAATAAAGGCATACCAATTGCGGATGAAAAAAAATATTTGAATGAATCTTGTAAATTAAAAAATTTGACTAACTACTACATTTATGTAAAATGTATTTTATCTAATTTTCATTTCCTAAGTTTTTTTTTTTATGGTTGATAAGTTATAAGCTTTTGACCACTATCTCACCTGATGGTAAGTGATGATGTGATCGTAGATGTTGTTTAGGCTAACCTAGAAGTACTGGCTCTCAAGGACAGCTGCCGGAACACACCGTTATGTGCTTGGCGACAGATTTTCTACTTGAGGGCGGGAGCTAGCCAGGCGGGCATTCGCAAAATGCCCTACCACCATGCTATAACGATTGCCATCCTAAGACAACAACCGGGACCGACGGCTTAACGTGCCCTTCGAAGCACGGAAACGCTCAGTAGTAATGTCACTAGCGGCCACCCATCCAACTCATGACCCGCACGACGTTGCTTAACTTTGCTGATCGGTTGAGAACAGCTGCTAAGTAAACTTCGCTACGAGCGAAGTCATTAAAAATTGAATGTTCATCATAAATCAGATACCAACGAAGTGAAAGGTCTACCTTCTATAACTGGAGGTAAGGATTCGAACGAGGCGCTGGTGTAAGATGTATCGGTGTACTGGACCTCTTCAGGCTCTGGCTCCAAATCCGTTGTACCCATGAGGGTTTCATCTATCTCTTGTTCTGGAATGGAATAAAAAAGAATTTAAAGCTTACCTACAAAAATAGACGACCTCGTTCTGTCAAAGTCGAAGTCAAAATGTTTTATTCAATTTTGGCGTCTACAACGCTCCGCCATTACATATTTTACTATTAAAAAAAATACCAATAAAATGGAACCGATTTCAACACTCAAATGTGTGAAATAACTTGTTGAAGTTGTACCATGATGGTTCAAAAGTACCTATTATCACAATATTGTGCGCATGGTACCGACTTCGACAAGTTATTTGACACATTTGAGTGTTGAAGTCGGTAAAATTATTTGGTACCAAAATTGTTTTCACCCTTTTTAGTGACCCTTGCAAGGGATCGATTGTCATTCACTGTCAATGACTATATCATCAAGATATGAAAGTACTTTTCAGTTATTAGAGTGTAACTCAAAAACGGCTTGAACGATTTTGATGAAATTTAAATGGGACCAAGCGGCAAGTATCAGCGTTCAAATAAAAAATAATGCTCAAAATCGGTTCACCCAGTCAGAAGTTAGAGATAACAATTGAAATATCTCTTCCTTTTTTTAGAAAGAAAAATGAATATTTTACTGCCGCGTTCAGCAAAAATTTAATAGAGCCACTTCAAGAAGAACGTGCATGAAACTCGGGGCCATTATTTTTATATGTCTTTACTCTTTAACGCTTTTGCAATTCAAATCTTTAATAATAAAAATATTTTAAGAAAACATTCATTAAATATTTTAGAATAATACTTAAAAAATATATAGCCGACATGACGTCACAAACGCCACGCAGTCAAACCGGAAGTACTTTTTTCGAGTGCACGAAGAGTAAAGACCTCCATGAGGATGCTTCTATAAAAACCAAACGCATCGAAAATTCTTCCGGTTTGGCTGTGGCGTTTGTGACGGCACGTCAGCTTAACAGAAAAATAAGTGTAGTAGTTCACATGATGCTATTGGCGTATTTTGTGATCTTTCCAAGGCATTCGACTGTGTAGAGCACTGCACTCGGATTCGTAAACTTTCACAGTATGGTATTCGTGAAAAAGCTTTAAATCTTATAGAGTCATATCTGTCAGACAGGCTACAGAAGATTGGAATAAATGGCAATACTTCTTCCGGGTCATTGGTAAAAATGGGAGTACCACAGGGATCAATTTTGGGACCTTTTCTGTTTCTAACATATATTAATGATCTGCCTTGCATGGTCAAAGATTTCTGCGATATTGTTTTATTCGCAGATGATACCTCGCTGATTTTTAAAGTAGAGAGGAACGACAGTAAACTGGTTCATGTAAATAATGTATTATCAATGATCTGTAAATGGTTCGCCGCTAATAATCTTCTCTTAAATTCAAAAAAGACGAAAAATTTAAAGTATTCTTTACCAAATAATCCTTATGTTGAACCAAACATAAAGCTTGGCCCAGATAAACTCCCTATTGACAATGCGACAGTCTTCCTGGGAATCAAAATGGATTCCACTTTACAGTGGGATCCACAAATATACATGATCTCTCCGGAAGACTTAGTGGATATGTGGTTCTTAAGATAAGACAGTTAACAGACGTAGCTACTGCTCGCCTAGTTTATTTCACGTACTTCCACAGTATTATGTCGTATGTTGTATTGCTGTGGGGAACTGCTGCTGAGATAGAGACAATCTTTATCCTACAAAAGCGTGCAGTTCGAGCCATATATAAAATGGATCCTAGGGAATCTCTGAGGGATCTTTTTAAACAAATTAACATATCAATTTCTTTAAAAATACCCCCAGATATTCCACACCAAGAAATTTACCAAGTCTGTATATATTTGAAAATATTAGGTATGTTCGTAAAAAATTGACTAAATTTAAATTAAACAGTGACAATCACGATTACAATACTAGGAATAAAAATAAAATAGCGGCGCCTGGTTTAAGATTAGCAAAGACAAATAAAAGGTCCTTCTTAGGTAATTGTGTGCGGTTTTATAATAAAGTTCCTAAACATATTACAACGCTCACAGAAGGGAAATTCAAGTTGCACGTGAAAAACATATTGATTAAAAAATCCTACTACACAGTTTCTGATTACTTAAACGACAAAAATGCCCGGACAATTTCGCCTCTGCCAAGCTATTACCTACATAATTTAAACAAATATTGTAATTACTTTATTATATAGTAAGTATGTAACACATAGTTAATGTTTAAAAGAGTGGCCCCGAGTTTCTTGTCCGTTCTTCTCGCAGTGGCTCTATACAAGTTATTTGCTGAATGTGGCAGTACAATGTAGAATATTTCAATACTAAAATATGTAATTGACCTTCATAAGAGCGTCGTAGACGCCTAAATTGAATAAATGATTTTTACTTTGACTTTGATAAGACGGAATTGTCACTAGATATACTTTTTATATTTTTAAGTATTTTTCTAATATATTAATGTTTTCTTAAAATATTTGTTATTATTAAATATGGATTTGCGTTCTGAGGTAACAAACATAAAAAGAAGTCGAATCGCGTACCTCGCCTTTTTTGAAGTTGGTCAAAAATGCTATTGTTCAGCTGTAGACGTTATCACTATTAAGTAATAGATTTGAACCTTACTAGGAGTTCAGAAAATTCTCACTTTAGTAATTGTTCCAAGGCAACATATATAACCTAAGCTTGAAGATAGCAGGTGAACTAGTTTTGTATTACATGGTCATGGTGACCATATGCTTTGGCTGAGGGTAATGCTTGCCGTCTTCTTAGTAACATCCAATGGTCCAGGGTCATGCTGGATGGAACTGGAGAGAACTGGAACCAAGTCGCACTAGTGTGCTCATTCCGTGATACACGATATAAATCTTAAAATTGACTTGAATACCTGGAGGTTCTGCTTCCTGAAAAGAAAAATAATAAGATAAAGTGGATTTTATTTTTTGGTGACACAAAAGATGGCCCTTCTAGTGTGATTAGTAATTATTGCCCCTGCCCGATAAAAAGGACAAATTATGTTCGTGGGCGACGGTGATCACTTACCACCAGGTGTGCCGCCTGCCCGATTGCCCTCCTTACCATTAAAAAAAAAAAAAAGTGGCGTAGGTATCTATTTTGCACGGCACTGCATTGTATGTTGCGCTGCTACAATATGTTTAAGGAAGTGTATTCCCCTTGGGGTTAGATTTTCACCTCCCCATATCATCCCGTGGGTGTCGTTATAGGCGACTAAGGGAAAAATACTGGAAGATGGGCAGCAGCGCCTTCTAAAGAACTGCCATCTTACCCTGCGATCCCCAAGCCGCCTGCCAAGCGTGGGGATTATAGCAAGTACCCCCTTAATAGGGGAGGCTGTGTTCAGCAGTGGACAAGTCGGCTGATATAGTACAGTATAGTGTGTTATTAACATTTTAAACTTGCTTATAACCTACATTTAAATAAAATAGGATTAAAATCAGTTCTATTCTTTTTTTATGTGATTGTGACGGAATAAGCACGATACCCACCTGATGTTGTCCTCCTAGAACCTCTTCCTAGAACAGATGCATTTCGTCACAAGTGACATATGGACTACGCCCGTCACCCTGAGCCACAGTTGTTGAGTCTCATGTGCCTGTTATTTTACTGGCTCTCAAGGACTGCTACGGGAAAATACTGTTAAGTGCTTGGCGACAAATTTTCTACCTGAGGGTGTTCGCTAGCCAGGCGGGCATTCCCACAAGCTCGAGCCGGCGGTGGCAATTGAGCTATGGACCTTCGGCACGGCGGTCCATAGCTTTTTACCACTCGGCCATCATTGATTCAATTATATTCTATTTTACCCGATTTAAATTAAGATCACAGCTCAAATTATGCGAATTTTTGCTATAATCTTATGGTCTTATTCATAATCGCTCCATAACTTTATAGTAGGTTTATAAAACGTCATTAGTACTGCGCAAAAGAATTTTCTTTTGCGCAGTACTAATGACGTTTTATTAACCTATCGTAAATTTATGAAACGATTATGAATAAGGGGGTTAGTATTTAAACCTTAGTTGTCATTGGGGCATATCGGCCCGCCGCCATTTTGATTTTATTTTCAGTTTCCGCGTACTATGAATGTGCTTGGTAGGTTGTTAAAAGTAGAGAACATATATCCAAATAAAATATATTTCGTAACATGTTTCTCTAAAGGCATAGAATAATTATTTATTACTACAGAAAAAAAAAAATTATGTTAAGATGGTTTGGACATGTGGAGAGAATGAATGAAATGAGAATGACTAAACAGGTATACATGGGACAAGTGAACGGAAGTGTTGGAAGGGGAAGACCTAGGCGAACGTTCCGAAATCAGATTGAAGACGTTCTGAAAAAAGGCCAGGTCAAGAGTACCCTAAACCGACGCTTATGTATGAAAGGATTGTAGAGTGTAGATGAAGCGAAAGAGATATGTAAGGATCGTAGTAAGTGGAAATCCGTGGTCTCTGCCTACCCCTACGGGAAAGAGGCGTGATTTTATGTATGTATGTATGTACTACAGAAAAATACTGAATGACATACAACTTCTTACATAGCAGTTAAGGCAAAAGGAATACATTCAGTTTGAGTTATGGCCACCAGTTAAGGTACAACCATGACACTGATTTTCAGTAAAATTTCTGAACTCAGACTAAGATGTGTTAAATTTTTTATTTTTTTTATTTTATTGTGGCGGAACAAGCTCGAGGCCCACGTGATGTTAAGCGGTCTAACCTCTGCCTATAACAGATGCATATTTAAATATTATAAATTAAACCGGCAAAAAACACTCACGTTGAGGATCGAATACGTCTCCCGGGTTTCGAGCATATCAGATGCTCATCATCAGGGCGAGTGCGCAGCTGCGTCTGCGAGCTCCCGGGAGCTTGATGAAATCCTCAACGTGAGTGTTTTTTGCCGGTTTAATTTATAATATTTAAATATGTGTGAAACTCACGAGAATTTCAATTCAAAAATATAACAGATGCATTTCGTCACAAGTCACGAATTGCACTGCCCCGTCACCTTGAGACATAGTTGTTAAGTCTCATGTGCCTGTAATTTCACTGGCTCTCAAAGACTGCTGCCGGAACACACCGTTATGTGCTTGGCGACAGATTTTCTACTTGAGGGTGGTCGCTAGCCTGGCGGACATTCGCAAAATGCCCTTCCACCATGCGTTGAAGCTCAAGACCGCGGCGGGATTCCAACCATGGACCTGCCGCGCAGCAGTCCATAGCCAATGCCACTGAGCCGTCACTGGTTCCATATTGTTATTTATTTTCGTAAAGCGTTTATGGTTCCATTGAAATAAAAACTGCAAGTTATATAATACCCTTTTTCGCGTGGAGGTATCAAGCTGAAATTCATATTAATATAATACTCAGGTCTCCTGTCCCTTGGAGCTGTGAAAAAAACCGAACTTCTCAGCCAACGCAATCAGAATATACAGCCGTGTCGCAAATTTTCGACACTCGCAAGGGAATCAAAACCTACAGGTTACTTTCCGTGAACTCAGAATCTTGAAATTAGATATGAAGCAACGTCTTATACCTAGCACAGATAAAAGACAAATTGCGAAAAGCATACATTTTCTACCGACTTCAAAAAAAGGAGGAGGTAGGTACTCAATTCGTCCGTATTTTTTTTTAGTTACATCATGTGATAAAAATATTTTTAATAAGTTTCAAATGTTGTGGATTTCATTTAGCAATAAAAATACCATAACTTTAACTTAAATACCTACAGGTTTGTACGGAACCCTCTGTGCGCGAATCCGACTCGCACTTGGCTGGTTTTTTTAAACAATTATTACATGTTACGATTTTTGTTTTAGTTTTAATCCCGATTAAACGTTACCATGAACGGGATTATGTAGGTATGGGAGAAGTATTATGAAAGAAGAAGAGAAAGGAGAAGAAGAAGTAGGTGTGTTTATGAAATTGCGTTTTTTGGGATGTGATACAATTTACTACACTACAGCTACTATAATGAAAGCATTCATAAACAACCTACAAGCCATTGCAGACTCACAGGCAGTACAAATGCTCCAGCCCACTACCAGTTGGCAGCGTGCCCAGCATGCTGGCAGCATTGCATTTTGAATCAGTCATGGCTCAGTGGCATTGGCTATGGACTGCCGCGCAGCAGGTCCATGGTTCGAATCCCGCCGCGGGCTTGAGCTTCACCGCATGGTGGAAGGGCATTTTGCGAATGCCCGCCTGGCTAGCGTAACCACCCTCAAGTAGAAAATCTGTCGCCAAGCACCTAACGGTGTGTTTCGGCAGCAGTCTTCGAGAGCCAGTGAAATTACAGGCACATGAGAATTAACAACTATGTCTCAAGGTGACGGGCGTAGTGGAATTTGTGACTAGTGACGAAATGCATCTGTTATAGGCAGAGGTAAGTCCGCTTAACATCAGGTGGTCCTCGTGCTTGATCCGTCACAATAACATATAAAAAAGTGTTACGATTTTTGTTTTAGCTTTAATCCCGAATAAACGTTCCCAATAACGGGATTATGTAGGTTTAAGAGAATATGTATGTTTTGATAAACGAAATTGCGATTTTTGCGATGTGATACAATTAACTATATACTACACTACCGCTATTATAGTGAAAGCATTTAGACAACCTACAAGTCATTGCAGACTCACAGACAGTTCAAATTCTGCAATCCACTGCCAGTTGGCAGCGTACACAGTATGCTGGCAGCATTGCCCCGTTGAATTGCAATGCTTATTTAGTAAGTTAAATATTCAATATTGTTATGTTTGCAATAACGCCTGCTCGGCAAAATACATCACAAAATTTAAAATTTACGAGAGTAAAAATTATAGCCATGTGCGGGATTCGAACCCGCGTCCATCCACCCCTATAGCCGTCAATTCCAATACGGTGATTAAATAAAGAACGAGAGAAAAATGGACCTTTGAGTCATTGTCATGTTAGCTCAAGCGGTCAGAGCATACCCTGGCTATAGGGGTTGACGCGGGTTCGAATCTCGCACATGACTTTCATTTTTTTCTCTTGTAAATTTGTAATTTAGTAATTCAATATATGTTTTTCAAACAGATGTGAAGCGCTCGTAGCGAAGTTTACTTAGCTGTTCTCAACCGATCAGCAAAGTTAAGCAACGTCGCACGCGGTCATGAGTTGGATGGGTGACCGCTAGTGACATTACTACTGAGCGTTTCCGTGCTTCGGAGGGCACGTTAAACCGTCGGTACCGGTTGTTATCTTAGGATGGCAGTCGTTATAGCATGGTGGTAGGGCATTTTGCGAATGCCCGCCTGGCTAGCTACCACCCTCAAGTAGAAAATCTATCGCCAAGCACCTAACGGTGCGTTCCGGCAGCTGTCCTTGAGAGCCAGTACTTCTAGGTTAGCCTGAACAACATCTTCGACCACATCATCACTTACCGTCAGGTGAGATAGTGGTCAAAGGCTAACCTATCATACATAAAAAAAAAAGATATTGTCTTCAAATAAAAAGTTAAACCAACCTTGGAACTATTATTTGAATACAATAGCATACGAATACATACGTAATTACTGCATTTTAAATTATTTTAATTGTTCTTATGAGGCAATATTTACGTCTAAATGTTTCGGAAACGTGCCACTATTGGGGTCTTTTTTTTTTTTTTTTTTTTTTTTTAAGTTATTGTGAAGGAACAAGCGCGAGGCCCACCTGATGTTAAGCGGTATCCTCTGCCTAACACCTTGAGACATACATGTTAAGTCTCATTTTGCCTGTTATTTCACTGGCTCTCAAGGACTGCTGCCGGAACACACCGTTAGGTGCTTGGCGACAGATTTTCTACTTGAGGGTGGTCGCTAGCCAGGCGGGCATTCGCAAAATGCCCTTCCACCATACGGTGAAGCTCAAGCTCTGGGCGGGATTCGCACCATGGACCTGCTGCGCGGCAGTCCATAGCCAATGCCACTGAGCTATCACTGCTTCAAGATATAATATATAGATAACACTTTATTGTACACCAAATACAACCGGCCAAGTGCGAGTGGGACTTGCGCACGGAGGGTTCCGTACCATTATCTGTAACCTAATCTTGCAAGTTACAGACACTTTTCGCAGTGTTCGATTGAGCTGAGTAGGTACGGCGAAAACCTCTTTTATTGTATGGGAGCCCCCTTAATTATTTATTTTATTTTAATTAATTATGTTTAAAGATAACATAAAACTAAATATTCTGTGAATACTTAAAGCGTCTACCTGTCACCGTTATTAGTATCGAGCAAGAAACGGTAAAAAAATAGAGTTTGTTGTGTGGGAAACGTTTATTTTATTTTATTTTTAGTATTTGTTATTATAGCGACAATAGAAATACATCATCTGTGAAAATTTCAACTGTCTAGCTATCACCGTTCTTGAGATACAGCCTGGTGACAGACGGACGGACGGAGAGCAAAGTCTCAGTAATAGGGTCCCGTTTTTACCCTTTCGGTACGGAACCCTAATAAGAAAAACGTAGGCTTAAATAATTATAATGTTGTACAATGTTGTATTATCGCTTAGAAGCGATCTCTTCCAGATAACCTTTGGATGGAGAGTAGTTCACATACTTTTGTTAACGTTGGTGCGGTTAAATAACATACATACATATAATTACGCCTGTATTCCCCTAAGCGGTAGGCAGAGGTGTGTAAATGCTCACGTTTCGCTAAAAGAGTTTTGGTCCCATGTAATAGGGGGCAAGCCTTATGCCATTCACCGGGCACAGTTTCAGGGTCAGTCAATTTTTTTTCTTTATCTTACTGAACGAAACACAAGGACATATTACGAATAATATGTTTACGCTAACAACATACAACACAGGAACACAAGAACATAATGTGTGAAATCCTGGCAGGGCACGAAGATGGCACACATCCCTGTTGTGCGTCTAATGCACACAACACCCTACTCACATCCACGTGAAAAGTGGCATGCTGCTCATTTGGCGTACTTTCCCGTAGTTGCCTCTTACGACAACCACGGGAAAAAATGGGGAGGTGACCTTATAACCCGGCACCCTATGGTCAAATAATACAACTAAGTAAAAATCTTATTACTTATATAATATCTAAATATATCACATATATGAAATAAATACATACACTACAGAGTGAGTTAGATTAAGTAACTTAATGATATTTATACGTACCATACATTTTAATATATAATTACAAATATGTACCATTATATGCTTGTATTAAATTTTCTCTACATTATATTGTCGTGATAATAGAAGATAGGGTTATCTTCTTATTTTTATTTATATTGATAAAGTATATTTCAACTTTTAACTTACCTTCGCCTTTGCCTTGCCCTTTTTATCTTTTCTCGCCATTGTATAAAAATCTTTAAAAATAAAATGTAATAAAAGTACTATTCCAGTTAAATTATCACACAAAAATTAATAAACAATAAAAATAAATTTATCAAAACAAACTATCAAATTGTCAAATAATCAAACGTCAAAATCAACTTCAACTTCAACTTCTTCTTTATGTGGGTAACGTCAAAATCAAAGCATATGACAACGTACTCCACTTGTCAAAATGACATTCCTTATTACATGTCATGATTGCTGTAGCCTCTTTGGTAGCTATTAAATAAAACCTTTATTAATTACGTATGAATCACAGAGCAAGTAACATGCTTATTGCACCTTGGTTTTTGTTTGATAATTTACACATAATTATAGTTTAACTCGCGTTTATTCGTTGGCCCAAGTAGGCCTTAGTATGAATTCGTATAAACTTGAGTATAGTTTTTATTACCGACTTTGTGCCTTATTAACAAATAGAAGCTCCGTTACAAACCAATACAAACTAAACTATTTAAAGCACAACAGCTTGGAATTGTCACGAAATAAGGGTTTAGGATAAATAATGTAATACTTTTTCAGCAAACTGACACTTATTCACGAGTTATTCACCAATTCTACGGTGACATTAGGTTATTCTAGATTGTTCGAGTTCTTGCACCGTAACAGTAAAAAAATTATAAAAAAAAGGATTAATATATACGTCCCTATACGTCTTCGCCGGAATGCTCACATACTTTCTCTCCTTTACAATATTTTGTTCAATCCTTTGAACCCGCGCTATCTTAAGGTTGAACTGGCCGGTCAGTTCTCCATACAAACGCCGTAGGGTGATCACTTCCTTATTTGAGGATTTAGGTCCAAAACAAAGCATGATATCTTTTGAACTCGTCATTATCTAGGTTTGTATCGTAAAGAAATTTTAAAATTTTAATTAATTTGAAAGTTATGAGCCTTGAAAATTTTATATGAAAATGTTCTGAGGGTCATAACTCTGAAGTTAACTTTTTTTTTTTATTTCGATACCATACGAACCTAGATAATGACGAGTTCAATCGATATGATGCTTAATTCTGGACCTAAAATCTCAAATAATGGAGTGATCACCCTACTACGTTTGTATGGAGAAGCGACCGGCCAGTTTACCCTTAAGGAACGTTTTGATTTCCTTCACACTGCAAATGCTCTGAATTTAAGGTCATCAGAAAACCTGTCCTTCAGTATGCCTCAACATGGCACAAGATTCTACGATCAATCTTTTTCAGTCAAAGCTGTTCGCCTGTGGAATTCATTAATGATTTCGTTCAGGCAAGCCCAATCTTTATCCGTGTTTAAAAGCCAAGTTAAAAAAGTTATACCGATCGAGTAATAACACCGTTCTGTTCCATACTGCTTATCACTTGCTCTTCATTATGTATACGAAACTTATGTACTTATATGTAAACATAGCATAGCTATACATATAAATATATTGTGTAGTATGTCTGTATATACATATATATATGTATATATATTTTAATGTTATTGTGAAGGAACAAGCGCGAGGCCACCTGATGTTAAGCGGTATTTGCCTATAACAGATGCATTTCATCACAAGTGACGAACTGCACTGCGCCGATCACCTTGAGACATGCCTGTTAAGTCTCATTTTGCCTGTTATTTCACTGGCTCTCAAGGACTGCTGCCGGAACACACCGTTAGGTGCTTGGCGACAGATTTTCTACTTGAGGGTGGTAGCTAGCCAGGCGGGCATTCGCAAAATGCCCTACCACCATGCTATAACGACTGCCACCCTAAGACAACAACCGGGACCGACAGCTTAACGTGCCCTCCGAAGCACAGAAACGCTCAGTAGTAATGTCACTAGCGGTCACCCATCCAATTCATGACCGCGCGTGAGTTCGGTTGAGAACAGCTAAGTAAAATTCGCTACGAGCGCTTCAAAATTATTGTAAAAGAAGAAGTTATTGTAAAAGAAACTAGCTAAAGGTAAATGGGTAAGTCTCTCATGATAAGGTACAAAATATAAATTTTTGAAGCAGTGGTGGCTCAGTGTCATTGGCTATGGACTGCCGCGCAGCAGGTCCATGTTTCAAATCCCGTCGCGGTCTTGAGCTTCACCGCATGGTGGAAGGGCCCGCCTGGCTAGCGACCACCCGCAAGTAGAAAATCTTTCGCTGAGCACCTAACGGAGTGTTCCGGCAGTTGTCCTTGAGAGCCAGTAATTCAAGGTTAAGCCTGTTTAACAGCTTCAACCACATCATCGGTTAGATTGCGGTCAAAAGCTTACCTAACACCAATAAAAAAAATAAAAATTACACTACCATATGAGCAAATTTTTGCTTACTTTACAAAATAGAACCTATGTAAAATATTGAAGCAGATGCAAGGGAGAGTTTGTTCAATAAGAAACATAAACTTAAGGAACTTTAAGATAACACTGTTATTAGTATCAAATACTAAATAGACTATGTAATTTTATTTAAAGACGAAATAGGTCGTAATTTAGACCCACTGTAGAAAGGTCCATATACAGTATAAGACTAAGGAAGTAATGTTTAGATATGGTATAGTAAAAAATATAGAAATAGATAATAAAAAAAGCACGTAGCAAATTTTTATGCAACTTTTATGTACATTTTATATTTGAAATTAGCAGTAAGATTAAAAAAAAACTTAATTTACAATGCAAAGTGCATTGTAATAGTAGATTATGATACAAGTGAGCTAAGTTGCTCACGAGTTTCATACGCACTTTTTCAACACCCTTGCGTGGAAAAAAATATATATTGCACAAACGCGATACAAACAACATACAAAAATTATGGAAAAAGGGCGCAATTTTTTTTTGCGCGCGGAAAATGTGTGATGGTTGATTACATACGTTTCTCTTTGATGTTACAAATCTGTATTACCCGGTTAAATTGAAAATGCTCTGTTTACTTGCATATAATTTGCAGTTAGGTACTAACTTAACTTTGGAGGGATAATAAGGGAAAATAAAAGGGATAATAATTCTATTCTGCACTAGTGTATAATATTATTATGCACGAGGGTGTTATAGTTCGGTTTATGGCCCTAAGAACGATATAATAAAGCTCACTTTTCAAGCAAGGGTGTTGAAATATAAGTTTTTAATTCATCGATATTTGAAAAATATATATGATTGGATTGATTATAAGGATTTACGAGGATGAGGTTGTGCTTTTAACCGTCTTCAAAATGGAGGAGGTTCTCAATTCAACTGTTTTTATTATGTGCGTTTACCTCATAATTCTTTACAGGGTGTCCCCATATTGATATTATTTTTTACATTCTGGTGCTTGTGCGTTCCATTTAAATTTGAGTGAGATTTGACGAATAGTGTGTTTATGTTTTTTGTTTATGTTATTGTAACGGAACAAGCCCGAGGCCCACCTGATGTTGAGTGGACTAACCTCTGCCTATAACAGATGCATTTCGTTAATGACAAATTGCACTGTGCCCGTCACATTGAGACGTACAGTTGATAGGTCTCATGTGTCTGTAATTTAATTTTACTGGCTCTCAAGGACTGCTGCCGGAACACACCGTTAGGTGCTTGGCGACAGATTTTCTACTTGGTGGTCGCTAGCCAGGCGGGCATTGGCCCTTCCACCATGCGGTGAAGCTCAAGCCCGCTGCAGGATTCGAACGATGGACCTGCTGCAGTCCATAGCCAACACCACTGAGCCATCACTGCTTCACGTGTGTTTGAGTTATCCATAATAAGGCGCATTTTACGTTAAGTGATTTTGTCTTTGTTAAAATTTAAATTAAATATATATTGACATTTCACACGTCCACAGGCAAACTAATATGCTTTGAATGGTTTATTGTTTTAATTTAAGGCCACTGGGCTGGTTTCATTATTTGACTTACAAATCAACCTTATTTCATATATCTGCAAAGGCAAGTTTTGGCATGAATAATCTACAGGGCGCCCACGGCGATGCCACACGGAGGGAAAGTACCTTGAATATTGTAGATCGAACATTTAACTGAAAGAAGGCATTTTTTTAATTTAAAAAACAATTTAAACTGCGTTTATAGATATTTAAATAATTGCATGATTGAACCGGGAATCGACCCTGTTACACCAGAAAAAAAACATCATGTAGATTTATCATACCGATCGAAAGATTTCATCAGAAGGATTATTTTTTGCTAAATAACATAGTGCCAGAAATAAAAGGAAGACCGTGAATTTTAACATTTGATGTGGTCAAGGTACTTTCCCTCCATGTGGCATCGCCATTGGACGCCCTGTATAAAATAAGATCTTTTGAACATAAAAGTAATCAAATAAATGGTTATGAAGCTATCAAAGCAATCCTGTACTGCCCGTTATAATACAGTGACTCTCTATAAATCTGGAAAACTGGTAACACTTTGAAGCGTTCGTAGCGAAGATTGCTTAGCCGTTCGCTAAGTCCACCGCAGTCATGACTTGGAATGGTGACTGCTAGTGACATCACTACTGAGCGCTTGCGTGCTGCCATCGGTCAAGTTGTTGTCTTAGTATGGCAGTCGATATAGTATGGTGGTATGGAATTGCGCGAATGACCGCAAGGCTAGCTACCACCCTCAAGTAGATAATCTGTCGCCAAGCACCTACCAGTGTGTTCCAGCTTCCAGCAGCCAGCAGCTGTCCTTGAGAGCCAGTAACCAGGCACATGAAACTTAAAAACTGTATGGTGACCGCTAGTGACATCACTACTGAGCGCTTGCGTGCTGCCATCGGTCAAGTTGTTGTCTTAGTATGGCAGTCGATATAGTATGGTGGTATGGAATTGCGCGAATGACCGCAAGGCTAGCTACCACCCTCAAGTAGATAATCTGTCGCCAAGCACCTACCAGTGTGTTCCAGCTTCCAGCAGCCAGCAGCTGTCCTTGAGAGCCAGTAACCAGGCACATGAAACTTAAAAACTGTATGGTGACCGCTAGTGACATCACTACTGAGCGCTTGCGTGCTGCCAACGGTCAAGTTGTTGTCTTAGGATGGCAGTCGATATAATATGGTGGTATGGAATTGCGCGAATGACCGCAAGGCTAGCTACCACCCTCAAGTAGATAATCTGTTGCCAAGCACCTAACAGTGTGTTCCAGCAGCCAGCAGCTGTCCTAGAGAGCCAGTAAACAGGCACATGCGACTTAACAACTGTATGTCTCAGGGTGATGATTCGTCATTTGTGACGAAATGCATTTGTTATAATAATGAAATGTTACTGCTCAGCATCAAGTATGCCTCGTGCTTTATATCTTCGTGCGTTCCGTCACAATATACCTAAAAAAAGCAGCTTTACAAAATTACATATATACGAGAGAAAAATTTATAATCACGTGCGGGATTCGAACCCGCTTCCATCCACCCCTATAGCTGGGGTATGCTCTGACCGTTTCAGCTAACATGTCAATTGCCTCATAGCTCCAATTTTTCCTCGTTCTTTATTTAACCATCGTATTTGTATGGAGCGACACCTATATTTCAACTTACGTTGTACTACAAACAAGACCAATTTTACAATTGGTTTTACACTAGTAAATCATGACGCAAACTTATAATTTTAATATGTCTGCAATAACGCCTGTTTGGCGGATTATATTACAAAATTACAAAACAAGAGAAAGCGGTGGATGGACGCGGGTTCGAATCACGCACATGACTATATATTTTTCTCACGTAAATTTGTAACTTTGTAATGTAATCCGCTGAGCAGGCGTTATTGCAAACATAAAATCGTAAAAATTTGAGTAAATGTTAAATTAAACAGTGACAATCACGATTACAATACTAGGAATAAAGATAAAATAGAGGTGCCAGGTTTTAGATTAGCAAAGACAAATAAAAGGTCCATCTTAGGTAATTGTGTGCGGTTTTATAATAAAGTTCCCAAACATATTACAACGCTCACAAAAGGGAAATTCAAGTTGCATGTGAAAAACATATTGATTAAGAAATCCTACTTCACAGTTTCTGATTACATAAACGACAAAAATGCCTGGACAATTCCGCCTCCGCCAAGCTATAGCCTGTCACCTACATAATTTAAACAAATATTGTAATAACTCTATTATATAGTAAATATGTAACACATTGTTAAAAGATGCTTAAAAGAATGGCCCCGAGTTTCTTGCCCGTTCTTCTCGCAGTGGCTCTATACAATTTATTTGCTGAACGTGGCAGTACAATGTAGAATATTTCAATACTAAAATTTGTAATTGACCTTCATAAGAGCGTCGTAGACGCCTAAATTGAATAAATGATTTTGACTTTGACATAACTATATAAAAAAGCAGCTGTTTTATTTATGTGTACTGAGACATAGTTGTGTATAACTAGCTCTTACCCGCAGCTTTGTTCGCGAAACAACACTTAAGTTTTGTGTGAGGATTATCATGTGAAGTATTGCTGACGTCAGAAGAGCCACAGGTTATTGTATAGTTACAAGACTACTCTATACCTACGTATTCAATTATTCTGAAATGCTAAATTAACCTGTATCGTATTAAAAGTAGTTGACCTCCAAACGCTACATGCTGAATAATACTTAAGGCGAAGTAGGTTTACATGAAAACATCACTTGCATATAATTATATTAAAAAAACACACGCTTACGTATTTATAATAGTGATGTGATAAGTCGGTAGGGTGCCGGTCTAGAATTGGATTCCATATCATCATGAGCAAGTAGATTATAAAAGGAATGATACCAGGAAGTGAGATGCAGCGCCCTCTGCTATCTTAAAATTCGATCGCCCAGACGCCAAGTGATCAAGACAAACCACTATGGGAGAAGATATTTGATTTTCTACCGCGGATTTCACCACGGTTGATGTATGAAGGTGATGATAAAGATTCATCATAGTTATAACCGACTTCCAACTAAAGAGGAGGTTTTCAACTCGCCTGTACATTTTTGGAAGTTTATTACGCGATTTGTTCACCAATTATAAACTTATTTGATGAAAAGTTTTTGGGTTGTGCATACTCCAAGTAGGTCTAATTTAAATTTCTTCAAGATTGGTTATGAAGTTTTTCATTTATAGTCAATTGACTGAAAATTTTATTTGTGTACCTGGATGATTTAATGGTAAATGGTACCATTTACCTGATGCAATTTCTTGATGCAATTACCATTGAATCATCATTGACATCATCAACAAAAAATACGTATTACATCAACCTCGGTGCTATAAGGATAATTAATAGATATGTATAATAAGTGTATTACAGTATAATATATTAAGTTACCTGGTGATTGGAAACAGACGGACAAATGTTTAGAAAGAGATAAGTGGCTATTAGGTTATTGATTTTATATTATAATGTATAAAAGTATATAGAATTTAAATGAATGTGTAGGGAAAAAATATAGCTTCTCGTCATAGAGAGGCTATTTTTTTTCTTCAATACAATTGGAGCACGAAATTTCGTCTAGAAATAGCGTGCCCAGGTGGTCGAGTGGTTTAGGCATCCGGCGAGAAATCGGCGGACGCGGGTACGATTCCCGCCCGGGGCATACAATTTTGTGCTCAAATAATTTGTATAAAATTATTTTCGCTTAGCACGCGATAGTGGTTGTAATCATATTTAGAAAAATAACCTCCCCCCTTATTGGGACAAGCTGTGTATTAGCTGATAGAGTAAGTTAAAATGGTTAACAAGCACCAAGCGCGCTATTTGTGGTTTCAGAGACCACGTCAATCGAAATAAACCATACGATTTATAGCAATGCATTGAATAGGTTTTTTGGGCATTGTAATCTAAATACTGCATAGAGGAAAGACATTCTTACATTCGCAAAATGTAATAATGTCTTACATTTTGCGAATGGCCTCAAAATGCTCTACCCTATTAACCCAGTTGTTACTGAAATTGTTATACTCTTGTATTTTTGATCTTCATAACGATCGGTCGCTGTAAATGCATTAACAGTGCCTTCTAGAGCCTGAACTAAATATGAGGTATCTGTCATATGTTATTGAGGGTAGTTTTACATTTCTACTTTATTATTATATAATGTGGATTAAGGGTAGATCAAAATATATCATGACAATTTTGAAGCGCTCGTAGCGAAGTTTACTTAGCTGTTCTCAACCGATCAGCAAAGTTAAGCAACGTCGCGCACGGTCATGAGTTGGATGGGTGCCCGCTAGTGACATTACTACTGAGCGTTTCCGTGCTTCGGAGGGCACGTTAAGCCGTCGGTCCCGGTTGTTATCTTAAGATGGCAGTCGTTATAGCATGGTGGTAGGGCATTTTGCGAATACCTTCCTGGCTAGCTACCACCCTCAAGTAGAAAATCTGTCGCCAAGCACCTAACGGTGCGTTCCGGCTGCTGTCCTTGAGAGCCAGTACTTCTAGGTTAGCCGGAACAACATCTTCGACCACATCATCACTTACCATCAGGTGAGATAGTGGTCAAAGGCTAACCTATCAGGCATAAAAAAAAAATATTGCAAACAGTCACTTGTATGGCTACCTAGCTGAATATACGATCCGAAGTCAACGTGCGTTTTAATTAATATCAAGACATTATAGTATCCGACTTCGCCTTAACATTAACATATAATGAATAACAACAAAAATGAAAAGGCATTATCATCAACATTTCCACGAGTGCATTTGACACTGTCGCGTGTGTTGTGGATAATCAACAATTTATTTTGAAGTGATTATATATTTTTTTGAATACAGTGATTACAGAGTGAGTATCCTAAAATTTCCACATAATACACTTGCTTAAAACATAAGCTTTTGAGCAGAAGTTGTTACTAACGAGGAGCAGTTTCTAAACGACTTCAAAAAAAGGAGGAGGTTCTCTGTTCGACTGAATGTTTTTTTATGTATGTTACATGATTTCTCCCCCATATGTGGACCGATTCTCACAATTATTTTTAATCCAAAGGGTATAGTTTCGAGATGGTTCCATATAAATTTCATCAAAATCGGTTCAGTGTTTTATATTTTATAGTATTGTTTATGTTTTATAGATATACGTATTTGCATATCTGGATGATTTAATGGTATTTGCTATTGTCGAGGATGAACTCTATTTTATAATAATTTAATTTAATTTTTCTTCACCAATAGTTATTACTTAACCAATAGTAGTACGTATAACAGTTTCTTATCTTAAGAACAGCGATGAAAAGAAACAGGATTCCCAACTAGATACATCCTGTGCTATGGAAATCCTGGCCCTCACCTAGAAACTTTAATCTAAGAAATAGCTTCTAAAAATTTCAAATAAAACAGTCCCTTCATAATATAATTACTATTTTCAACACACTCGCTCGTAACGGGCCTTTAAATGCACCGATTTTAGTGTCAAAATATAGTCTATAACGCACTCGAGTATTTTTACTTTACCGCACTAGCGTTTTAAACAGAAACAAAAACAACGTTTCCACACTTCTCACCAAAGAGATTGTAGTTTGTTTCGTTCGTTTTTCATATAAAAACAAACCAAAGAGTTGTTTACCTACTGAAGTAGAACTTATGAAGATTTAATTAAAAAACCTTCTTAATCAGATTATTATTGCTATCAAAAAGATCATGAAAATATTTTCGTATCGAAATTTTCGTATTCGTTCCTCCCAAGTGTGTTGAAAAACGTCGTATGAAACTCGTGCGCGTTGTTTACTCTGACGAAATAGAAGTAAAGACGGAGGCTCGTAAAACATCAAACTGAAGCCACACTTTTATACATGTGTGCGATAGAAATGTTGCCATATGAAAGCAAAAATAACTAAATTGTAGGATTTATGGGAGAAAAATTATTGAAGATATAAATATACAGCAAAATGTGTTCGTAAGAATACTTCGCAATAACATAATATTATTTAAATTGCGCAATTTTATTATGATATTGCATAATCTTCACGATTATTGTTTAATATGTTTCGTAATGTTTTTTTTAAAAGATATTCGAGACTTTACGTTCTCTAGGACAATAAATAGCGCACAGTTACGATTATTTTTACACATATCTCTATCAATTAGTGTATAATGTTTGTGAAAAAATGTAAAATAAGGTTTTTAGGTTCGATTATTCCTTACCGCGGATAGCCAATCATCTATATAAGCACTCCTTATTGGAAACCTGAAATGATTAACAACAATAACACAATAAGTATCACGGGAGTGTTTTAAAAAATACTGCTAATTAACTATTTTCGTGTGAAAGTTTTGGTAGCCTAGTCGATATTTCTAACTTTTAGACCCAGAATTTCATTATTTACCATAGATAGATTATACTAAAAATATCAAACGAAAATTGGTTTGAGCATTCTGTGATAGAAAAATAACCGTTCCTGTCATTTGAAGGACCTTTTCCCAAAATATTTTTGGTTTATAACTGTTAAGTTTGGAGAAATTGTAAATAAAATAAAAACCAACAATACTCGTTAAATGGTTTTCTAGTCAGCATATCATATGCGTGTCCTGACACGCTCTTGGTCGATTATTGTCTTCGTTGGTCATTAAAATGTAGGCTTTTGCCCAACTGTGAGACAATTTTGTAATAACTTTTAACCTGCAAACTTTTATAAGAAGTAACAAATTTCTTGGTCGAACTATCTAACTACTATAGTTGCAGTGACAACAAAAATATTGCACTATAACTATAATAAATTAAATGTAACTAAAACATGATCAGTTGCAAAACTCTTTTCTGGTTATTTCCACTATAAGATAAGATAATTCCTAGTTTTTCCTAATAAACATACGCTTGTTTAGATATAAAGTATATAATGTTACAGCTACACGAACCGACAATTAAAAACTGCACACTTTTGGAAACAACCTAAAATGTATGTCTGGCAACACTTTTGTTTCCATTTTAATTCGAAATTATAACCTAAATTGCAATGTATAATGTTAAAGAAAGTACATTATATTTAATACTTATGTGTGTTTTAATACTCAAGTCGGTTTTAAATGTATTATTTCCGTTATGTGTGACGTGTGTAATGTGCGACGGTCTGTCGTGAATAAGGACAAAATTGGCCGAATTTGGATACGTTTGTGTGAGTGAGTTGTGTCTTACATAAAATTGGCCGAATTTGATGCTTCATTTTTGATTTTCATTAGACCCTCTTTCTTATTCATTTCTCTGAGGTTGTTTATTACAATCTCTCCTCCATTTAGGCCATCGATCTTCGATCAGGCCTAAAACTCGTCTCGATTGTAATAAACAACTTCGCGCACTTGTTGCATAATGTACTATAATAATAGTCCTTACATGTAACACGCCGTAAATGCTAACGTTTATTTCTTAGATTCAGATTCAGATTTATTTATTGTTGGACTGTGTTACACATAGTTCTTAAATTTCCATTTCTTACCACATATCTTAGAGAGAAACAATTTACTTCTACATTATAGTGTGCTAATACGTCTCTAAAACTTCTTGAATGAAGTGTCACAAAATTTCGCCATAGTGCTTTTTTGTTTTAATTATATCATTCGGCCTATTTCTATTCAAAGTGCCAATAAGTTTTCTGTCTCTTATTTTAGGCGAGGGAATAATCTTTTAAGAAGTATTTAACTATAATAATATAGGTCGGTGGTTCAAATTACCATGCTGATTTGAACCACCGACCTCACATTAGCATGGTACCGACTTCCACGTGTTATTTCATCAGTGTCGGAAGTCAGTTCCGTTTTCTTTGATATATATTTTTACAAACAGTTTTTACTAAGTAAGAAACGTTTAGAATTGCGTTTTTCTAACCTAGGGAATTATTTGTGTGACTATGTACAGGACTTTCCACGTACAAAGGCGCGCCCCTCCATATTTTTTGAGTGTAATTTCAACGACTACTTTCATACTTTTCAGTGCTGGAAGTCGGTTCCGTTTACTTTGAAAAATATTTTTATATATAGTTTTAACTAAGTAAACAACGTTTAGAATTGCGTTTTTCTAACCTAGGGAATTATTTGTGTGACTAGGTACAGGACTTTCCACGTACTTATGCTCGCCCTATCATATTTTTTGAGTTTACAACTATAGTTGCCTACCCAAGCGACCATTATATTTACTAGTTTTGAAACAGTGATGGCTCAGTGGCATTGGCTATGGACTGCCGTGCAGCAGGTCCATGGTTCGAATCCCGCCGCGGGCTTGAGCTTCACCGCATGGTGGAAGGGCATTTTGTTAATGCCCGCCTGGCTAGCGACCACCCTCAAGTAGAAAATCTGTCCCCAAGCGCCTAACGGTGAATTCCGGCAGCTGTCCTTGAGAGCCAGTAATTCTAGGTTAAGCCTGTTAACACTTTCGATCACATCATCACTTACCACCAGGTGAGATTGTGGTCAAAATTTAGCTATAAGCCAAAAAAAAGAATTACGTTTTTATGGAAAGAGCTATGAAAAACGTAGCCTAGCTTGCATATGTGCATGCGAGTCATACAGCAGCTGAGCGCTCGGAACGGGTTCCTTGAAGCAGATTTCAATCTAGTGTTCAATGCGCGTGAAATTAGCGTTCCTATATACAGTTTGTATACAAATAACAAGTCATAATATTAGGTGATTAATTTGAAGCAGTGATGGCTCAGTGGCATTGGCTATGGACTGCCGCGCAGCAGGTCCATGGTTCGAATCCCGCCGCGGGCTTGAGCTTCACCGCATGGTGGAAGGGCATTTTGCGAATGCCCGCCTGGCTAACGACCACCCTCAAGTAGAAAATCTGTGCCAAGCACCTAACGGTGTGTTCCGGCAGCAGTCCTTGAGAGCCAGTGAAATTACAGGCACATGAGACTAAATAAAGTAGTTAGGGATTCGACGGTTCTGGCTCATCCAAAAAAGTTCTAACTCACACCCCTAAAGTCGAGTCATGGCAATGTCGCCAACTAAAAAAAAAAAAAAAAAAAAAATTTTGGTGTCTTTTTAGGGGTTTTCGGGGGCGCCTGATCGATTGCTGCTATCCGTTTTTTGATATCTCTTCAGGTTCGCGAGTTAGTTAAAGGTTTTTTAACTGTAACGCTGTAGTACAGATAATTAGCTAATTAATGACCCTGCGATTCAACTCCAGCTCACTCTGCATTGTTCATGTTACGTGTTGATAAGACTCATTAACGATTACGGGGAGTGGCTCAATAACAACAACAACTTTCTTTACATAAGCTTTATTTAAAATGATATCGAAACATATCGTGTAATAATATATCATTCATGATTGTATCATTTCTTTCAAACAAACTGGTAAAATCTAACATGCTTCTGCCCTGGAACTTGTAGAACAAATACACCAAACAGTACTCGCCACATAGTGAAGTCCAATCATTTTGGATTCGCCTGTCATTGAAATCCTACATCCTACAATAACCTAATTCGTCCTGCTTCACCTCCTAGAAACCAAACAATGACCGCCAGGCCTACTACTCACGACGATGTTTTGAAACATTCTAAAGCTGGTGATAAACGACGCGGGCTAGCGCGAGTCGGGCAACAGACGACGCATCGTCCGCCATACCATTGTTGCTAATTACCAACTTCGACAGCGGGTGTTCAAACAAAACACATTTCTGACTCACACAGCTTTATTTTCTTTAAAATACGTACAGAATAATTTGTATAAAAATATATCATTATTCACCTTATTGCTACCAAATAATCTTATAAAGTCCCTCATCGTATTTCCATAGAACTTGTAATACAGATATGTTACACAATATTCCCCACAAACTGAGGTAAAATCATGTTGTAATCTATACCTATTGAAATCCCATTGCTTTGAATTCCTATTCAAGAAATCTTTATGATAACCTGTAGGTGGTCGACCATATGAATCAAAATACTGGCCAAAGCCATTTCTATCTATATGGACAGCTACCCAGTGTGATCCTGGTCGACTATCGGGGTCCAAATTGCTTATTAGGTACACTGGAACTTTCACATGTAATGGTAGCCTGTTTGCTGCATAAACGTTCTTTTGTAAAGTAGGATGTATGGTGTGTAAATATTTTTGAATCTCTATTGTGTTCATATTAAATCTTTATCGTAAGCTATGTTAAGTTCAATCTTCGAGACAAGAATGTGGAACTAAATAAACTGGACTTCTTTATAAAGTGTGGGAAAATAAAAAGATTTAATATTATGTTCATGTTTTTTATTTTATTATTATCACTTATTCTATACAACAAGTACATCTAACTACTATAATCTACGGTAACATTACGATTCTTATCTATTTCTATAACATTATCAAATTCTGCATAAACTATACAATTTATAGTCTGAATAAGAGTTGACTCAAACCTAACTTCTAATCTAACACTACCATGTTTTATCAGATTCCAATGAGTGTTTGAATTTGAGCTGAGATCATCTGTTAGATCAAACGCTAACAAACAGTACCCTTTTGCATATTGCTCCCTAGATATTCCATTACCTTCGTTAAGAAAATGAATACCTGTTCCTGAAAATAGTGTATGATAGGCTGCAGTAAAAATATTGCTCTCAAACGATGGTTGCAAAGCTTTTGAAGGTATTTGCTGACCGTCAATGTATAAACAAAATGTATTCAAATCATAGTTTTCAAAATTGAATGGATTTTTAGTCAGACTCCCATTAAACGCTGCGTTATTTACAAATCCAATTATGCATCTTTTAGGAACTTGTCCTAGAAAAATATTGTCAAGAGTCTTGCCCTGAACCCCTGAAGGTATGGTTTAAACTTTGACTTCAGCTCGAGTTATAGGATATTTAGCTGTTGTAGAAGCTAAAACTTTTTGATGTGCTAGTAATACAGTTGGATTGATTCGTGCTCTACGAACTATAAGGGTTGCGTCTGTAATGCATACCTTAAATTTTAGGTCAGCTGAAGAAGCCATAAGATTAAAGTTTTCCCTGGAACGAACTAATTTGACACTCATTTCTACACCGTTAATCAAAAACTTTTCCTGATTAAATATATCACCATGAAGATGTCCGATCATTTCTATTTCTTTACTTTCAGATGACAGCTGTTGTCTTTTAACAAAACCTTCATTTTTTTCATCAGTTGAATTCATCTTATCAGCTGTATCTTCATACCAAAGACCACAAGTCAGATGAGATTCTTTTGCTGTGGGGGCATAATTCAACAAAGTTTCCATGTATGCACGATAGGCATAGGTATTGTTTGGAGGTGATACAAGCTTCTGATTTAAATAAACATCCAGTTGACTGAAGAGTGAATGAAGCCAATTATTGACTGGTGCTACAATGGTTGATGCAGCTATTTTCGTTGAGTCCTGGTTTAGTATCTTAGCTTTTATTTGTATCAATGTATGAGATAAATCTATATAGTCATCGCCTGTCCCAGGTACTTGAAATTCTATGGGGCCATCGTCAGCAAGAGATGAAATGGGTTTGTAGTGTATCCATAACCCATTTTCTATGCTAGTTTGTGTTGATGGTAAAGCAAATAAATCCAACTCTGATTTTATGCACTCACAAGAATGACTATGTAAAAAAGACATTTTTTATTTTATGAAAATATATCTTTTAAATTATTGGTTTTAGATTTTTTGATAGCTTTCACTTTGGTAGTTGATGGTGGAATGAATGAAGATAGACGCTTCCTCTTTGTTATATAGCCTGATCCGGACATATTTAATCTATCTATTTTATTATCTGCTTTCCTCTTTAAGTTTGAACTTGCTTCTTTTAGTCTAGATTTAATGGAATCTTCCATGGGGCGAGCACTAACCATGTCCGATAGAAGACCAACACCAGCGTTTAAAGCTTCCTTGCCTATTACTCGAGCACCACTAGAAAGTAATGGTAAAACAGATCGAAACAATCCTCCTAAAAAGCTACCGATGCCATGACCACGTTGATAAGGTGCCCCTTTATAAATCACACCAATTCCAGAACCAGCTTGATGTGAATAATAATGTTCATAAGGACAAGTTATATTATCGCGAGAATACATTATAATTTTCTGAAATGAAGCTTAACACACACTGTCCCGAACTGGAATGGTATTTTATGACCTGTGCTAGATCTTATATCTACTTCAAGGGTATCAAACTCTCTACGCATAACAGGTAAGTAGTGAGGAGGTGAGAAAACATGCATTTTATTTGCACCATAAATATACTTCGCTGGATCTAATGGTATGATTCTCAATAGAGGTGTCATAACATCTCCTACTATCTGAGGTTCAATAATGTCACAGTAAACAAATAATTGAGAAGGTAACCCCAAATGCAAATTTGCTGGACATTTGCCAAAACCATTGTCCACAAGATTTCTATTTGGTTCAAATCCGAGTTGCAAACCCAACTTAGGGGTTAATGTCAGCGATCTAATTGACTCATCCATTACTGTAGCAGATACAAACTTTGATATTTCATCATATCGAAACTTGATTTTTTCCTTTATATTATTCAATGCTATTAAAATATGATTAATGTTATCATAATTAGTAGCCGGAATGTGAGTTTTATAATAAACTAACGAAGGTTTTTCTTCATTCGGCATTAACATCCATTTCGTAATGTAAATCATATTTTCATGGTCTTGTACAGTAAACATAGTGCAAGGATATTGAAATTCAACAACCCCAACTGACCATTCTCCCTCCAGCTTTATCGATTTTGGTAATTTTGTTGAAAACCTTGTAGTCATATTATCTGGAAAATATTCCATTGAACTATTACTAAGTAATGTTAAATAAAAACTTTCTCTCATCATATTTGTTTTAATTCAGAAATTGAAACCCAACTATTAAATTTATCTGGATAACCTTTCCACTTCACTAACACTTGCTTTCTGGTACCGAAAAAGCGTGAACTGATTATTTTATCTATTTTAAAATTTGAGGTGGGGTCGTACGAAACTTTTTGTAATTCCTTTTCATAAAAAGTTCCAACAATAGCTTCATGTTTTAAATCTTCCAACGTGTATACAACCAATGGAGATCGTTCTATTATTGAAGTTATCATAAATATTTCATCACTCCAGTTGGACTCGTAACCTTTTTGAAATATATGTTTATATTTCGTTATTCTTACATAGTCTCCTATACGAAATTTTGGTAATGATGAACTCGTAACCCTTTGAGCTTTATTTCTGTCATACAAGTTATTCCAGACAGTCATAATGTTATTTGAATTAACATCACAAGGACACATCTTAATACTAGTATGATAACTATGGTTATAAGCATATATTAAGTCCTGTAAAATATCAATATATTTATACGTATTTTTATGGGTGAAATACCGCCACATCCTCATCTTGAGTGTCCTTTGGAATCTTTCTACAATACTAGCTTTAATATCAGGATTGTTTGTGGTATAATAATTCACATTTTTAGTTTTAAAGTATTTTTGAACATCTTTTGAAACAAATTCGGTTCCTTTGTCAGATTGTATATGAGTTGGGGTTATATCAGCTTCTTGAAATATACTTTCAAAACAAGTTTTAATCGTTTCAGAATTTTTATTTTTCATTGATCGGGCATATGCATATTTGCTAAAAACATCAATAACACAAAGAATGTAATTAAACCCTCCGTTATATTTTGAATAAGTTCTCATATCACTCAAGTCAGCCTGCCAAAGTTCATTAACATTAGATAAGACATATTTGTTTCATGGAAATTTTCTGTGAACCGGTTTATGTAATGTATATGTTTCTTGTGATTGCAACCATCTTTTAACATCTTCTCTATTCATTTTACCTTTCATAGCTTTAGCTAACTTATCAATACTAGCATACCCAGCGGGGTGTGAGGGGTTATAGTAGACATTATTTATTTCTAATAAGGACTCCATTTTTCCCAATCTATCCTCCGTTTAGATGTTTTAGTAACTGGTGTTGAAAACACCTCTTCCTGTGGTGTATATTCTTTAAATTCGTTAACCTGAAGCTTTTTTATATAGTCAGCTCTTTTTGGATTTCCAATGTAAATCAGTGGTATTTTAATATCTTTCAATGCTGTTGCAAATTTTTCCCATCCTATTGGATCACTTCTTTTGAGTGGTCTCAAAGAATCATTTACCAAGTCAACAATGTTACTTCCAGGAATTTTTTCTTTGTCTACAGTAATTGTACCATCATTATCCCAATGAATTTTATTTTTATTCGAAGATATCAAAAATAATAATCTCTCACCCTTCTTTATATATGTTTTAGGTACCAAGCTGAGTATGTGTTTAGGAGTGTAAGGAGATTTTATAATAGAGCTTGTATTATTTTCCTGTTCCACGTCTTCGTTTGATGCCTGAACAGAAACTGAATCTCGAGCATTGACTTTATGGTTTTTATTGTCCACTGTATCATATCCACTATTATTCAGATTAGAATCTGATACTTCAATATTTGAAACTAATGGTAATTTAATTGGTCGACGACCTTCTTCAGTAAAATGTAAGTATCGTTGCAAAGTTTGCAGGTATAGAATACACTTTTTTCTATCTTCCGTATTACTTTTCAAAATGTTTTCCATTTCAGTGTCTAATCGTGACATGGGATTATCAACCGTATTATGTTGATTAATTTTTTCAATTACACTTGGATCTATGAGTAACATTTTCTTAGCATGTTCCATTTTTTTTTTTTTTTTTTTTTCAAACAAGAGAACCAACTAATCTACTCAGAATTGAACCCAATATTATGGGTAAAAAAGATCCTCCTTTTTGAACTATTATGTGCTTACGAACTTTGTTTGTACTTTTACGTACCAGTTTGCGAAGTAATTCTTTATACTTTTTCAACTTTTTCTTAGTCGTTTCCTCTAGAGGTATTATTCCCTTTAAAACGTTATGAATGCATTCACAAATGCAATTAATTTCTTCTTCATCACACGATTTTAAAAGTGCTTTTCGATATTTTGGTTTAAGTGTATGGAGAGCACTAAGTAAATCTTTATGCGTCTTTAGGGACCGATGCATTATTTATGAATGACAGATATTTGTTGATTCTTCGCATATTTAAATAGTTTGGTTGGCACATAAACGGTACAATATCCATCTGATGGAAATATTTTTGTTTTGAAACGGCACATATCACTAGTATCTTGCTTTAAATCTATCATCAAATATCCATGAGCATCTTTAGTTGCATCTTTATATGACTCTTCCATAAATTTTGTATTTTCAGGTGATACTTGTCGTGCTAAATATCGTATTTGGGTTTTATCTCGAGGATTTTTGAAATAGATGATATAACTAGAGTTTAAAGATATGTCTCTTTGACCTTTACCTTGATGAAATAAGTTTTGTGTTATATAAAAAACACTCAAGTTTCTATGATGGCTGCCTTTCGTAAATATATCGACAATGCGTCCATCTGATTCCCTCATGAGATCATCAATTATCAAAAGTTGAGCCTCCTTTCCATCAAACATACTGAGATCTGGTATTCCTTGACAATAACTTACATTTTTGAGACTATATAATGGCTGCATTTCATCAAAACACCAAGTTATTTGAACGAAATCAGCACTACAAATTTCTTTAACATACTTTATAAAGTTTGTAACAAAATTAGATTTCCCACATCCGCTTGGACCAGCCACAATTGCAGTAAACGGATGACTAAAATGAAACATTGTAATTTAAGTGTTGATTGTAAGGGGTTTGTGAAAATAATGAGGCAACATGGTTGAATATAAAGTATTTATATATATATATTTTTTTTTTTTTTTTAAATAGAACAAAAAAAATACTTAATAGCTAGTATGAAACATACAATTATTATGTTAAACTTTACATGGTAAAGTACAATAAGACAAACTAATATTTACATTACATTCACTATACATAAACTAGCCTAAAAAAATTTAACTAGACTTTACAATTCAATTAACTGATATTTTACTATTCATAATACAGATTTATTAAAATTACAATCTTACACAGTAAAATTTACAACATTGATAGTTTATTTTATTCTATAATGACCCCAAGCTAATGTGTCAACATCATTTGGTAAAATGTGACGTTTGGTATCATTATAAGACAAACATATTTTGTTTACTTGTTGAGTAAATATTCTATGCTTCAATGATTTGAAAAGAATCATAGTACTATATTGAATATTTTTGTTGAATAGACATGATTTGTAATTTTCGATTTTCAAATTTTTTGTAACACATTTCTTTACACCTTTTGCTTAACGAATTCTCGAAATATTTTTCCATTATTTTCATCTTTGAAAAACCCTAACTTTTTTTTATTTATTCTTGGATAGCCAAATATGTTGTCTTCTGGGTAATCTGATGTATCAAACTTAGAAGACAAATCTGGTTTAATATCCTCATAAAAATTATTGGTAAAAACGTGATATATCAAACTATCAGTATCAGTATATAGTAATTTTATGTTATTGTAAAACTTTTTAAGCATATAGTTATAATGAAAGTCATACATTAAAGTTTTTGAAATATCCAGAATGCAAAAACCTAAGTATATTGGTTTATTATGAAACAGTTTCGTTTTTCGTAACTGAACCGCAACTAAATTCTCTCCAAATATTGCTGAATTTTGAAATTCAGGTTTCGCAACTAAGTCTTGTATACCAAGTACTTTACCACGATTTTCCCAGTGTGTTAATAGTTTAACATTCACCCTGTTCTCAATATTTTCTATTGTCTTTCCAAAAACAGAATTATTCATCAATTTGTAAAAATCTTTTTCAAAATCAGATTTCGCAGATGTTCGTAAAGTTGTGTTTAAATCAATGTAAGCTTTTAACCAAGGATGTTGTTTGAATTTCAAAATTCTATGAACCTTTGTTAATTTCATACCCATTTCAATGCATTGTTTCAAATTTCTATAGTGGATTTTATACTTAGTTTTATTATTTAGGTTAGGGACTAACTTTTTTCTTTAGAATTTCCAATTTTGATGTTTTCAGGACAAAGAGGCAAATCTGAATGCAAATCATGCAGTTCAACGGGGTACACCAAATCAACTTCTAATATAAAACCATATTCAGATTTTTCTGATACATTGTAATTTGTATCAACGTTTACCCATTCAAAACTACCAACTGGAAGATATTGAGACATAGCCCAACCATAAAGATTATTAGCGTCGAAATAAGTCAAGTATGATTTTTGCTTATCCCTATCGTAATCTTCCATGTACTCATTATTAGCTTTTGCATGACGATTACTACATTGTGACACACCTCCTCGAATACCAGCCTTAATAAAAGCTACTCTTTCATAATCAGTCAAAAGTTCTAACTCTATTTGGGTGTATTTTAACATAGCATCCCAACTTAACCCCGGGGCTGTATAGTAATGAGCAGGATCCAAACTGTATGTTTTTAAACATAAAGTCCTAAAGCTTTCAAAAATATCCGTTAGCAATAAAACATCGGTTTTGAGATACAGATTAGAATAATCTAACATATTACAACAGTGAAAATGTTGCCAAACATCTTTAGCATGGTTGTAATCATCATCCGATACATCTGAATTGGTAACTATAAAACTGATTTTGGCTTGGAAGTGTTGTTTTTTTCAAACATTCTTCAGAAGTCATGAACTCATATGGGTATATACCTTTCTTTCTAAGACGTTTAAAATCTTCATTTTTGGGGAAATTTTGTCTTAAAGTATTAAATTGTTCATTGCATAAGTTTTTGGTTAACTGATCGAGACTGCATGGTAAAAATTTGAATGAATCTACAAATCTTAAGTAAATTTTTTGATTGATTATATTCATAGTTTTCGAAAAAGAAATATATTTTTCCTTAGTTTGAGGAATAACATCAATTTCACCTTCAACAAAATTTAATGCATGAACGATAAAATGGGCATCGTAATTACTTAGATTGTGTAGGAAAACTGGGATATAATGTGGTGGTCGAAACTTTGTAACACATACTTCGTGTGCAACACCCCGAAAATTACCAGTCTGCCAATCATAATCAATAGTGTTTTCACCATTTAAATTACTTTTACATATATGACATACTGTTGCAATTGAAACTTCATTTTCTTCTTTAGTTGACAAAGGTTTAGGGCAAATTTGAAAACAATTTTTTCTACATATCTTTTTCAAATCTTCATGCAAACGGTTCATGAATACTTGTGCACAATTTTTTCCACTATAAGTCTCATATTTGGATAACGAATCATCATATGAACATTTAATGTAGTAACCAAAACTATAAGGTTCATGTTCATGAATATTACTTGTATATGGTTTTGATGGATCGTTAAAACATGATTTGATTGGGTTTAGAAAAGCTTCAAAATCAGCATATATAACAAACGGTATTTTAAACTTTTTATTATATTTATTGAATTTCAATTTATCATTTGATACTGGTTTACCAAACCAATCCTTTGTGGTCATGTCACCATTAGGTAATTGTGTTGCAATGTGAGCGCAGTCATGTTGTTGATGATCAATCAATCGTTGTTTTGTTGTAAAATGTAGTAAACATCCATCACATATATGAACTGCATGTTCATGATTATTAATTTGTTTACTAACAAGACGCGACATGTTTTTGATGTAGCAGTAATGATTATTCGTTCCGTTTGAAATCAGTAATAAATTAACGTGAACATCTTTGCGTGATTTTGTTAAATACAACGGACCGACAACGCTATGACATTTTCTATCTTTGTTTAATTCTAAACCAAATACATTGATTCTAATATTGTTAAGTTTTTCAACTTGAAATATATCAGTTAACTTTACAGGAAAACGAATTCCATCGAATTTTAATTTATTTGAATGCATGGTGTAGGATGACACTCGATCTGAATTTTTGGTTACGGGGTACAAAGCTGAAAGCAATGCCCATTTAAAACATAAATTGTCTGCATTTTTTACATTAATTATAGCATTTTTAGTCCTAATATCCTTCGGTAACTCAATATATGAAGTACCACGTAGAGGATTAAATTTATTAATATTCATATCTAATGCTTTTAGATCCCTAAGACTCCAGCCACTGTCTTTTTTCTCAAAAGAGCAGATTTTATCAGTCAACGTGTTACATAAAGATGAAAATAGAATTTTTAAATCATCCCCACGAAAAACAATGTAATTATATGTTTGAAAATCAAATGTTTGAAATGAGTCTTCTTTCGTTTGTTGTATAAAATCAGCATGCAGAACAAAGTTCACTTTGAAAACTGTATGCTGTTGGATAGACTCATCAATTAAAAACAAAATTTCATTTTTAATAGAATTTAAAAATAATTCAGGTGTTTCAAAACTATTTGTAGGTTGATCTTTTTTTCTATGAATCCTATAAGAAATTATTCTTTGACCAAAAGCTGATTCAACAACAGATACATTTTTTAAGGACTTGTGTAATTTTTCAAGTTTACTTTTATGGAGGTTGCTTTTTAAATGATTCGCAAAGTACCTTCTACTAACTAGAACATGACATGTACAACAATTCACCTTATCCTTGTCTTCATTTTCATTGTTAGCTGTCGATTCGTTGGTGTTGCTAGATCCTGCCGATGGGGTGGATGATCCATCTTCGTAACGTGCTCGTTTTACATTGATGTCAGCATTTTCAGAGTCATTCACTCTCTTTAACGATCCTCCCACTTGTTGACTGTAACAAATTAAAAACGTTAAGACACAAATTCATTTTAAAATTAGCAAAATGTAAGAGGATTGAAGTATATCACTTACTTTATTTTATCTTCAACAAGGACGCATTCTTTGTACAAATCTTCGTCGTAATCATCTTCAAACCCAATACAATGTTCCCTGTAACAAGGAAAAAGTGTTAAGATATAAATCTAATATAAAATAAAATAGTAAAAAGCAATCAGATGTATATAACTTACTTTAATTTTGCTTCCAAAAGAGTGCATTCCTGGTATAAAGATTCATCGTATTCGTCTTCCAGCATCATACAATTTTCATGTTTTTGACAGATTTCATCATCGAGATCCGTATTAAAAAAGACACTAACACAGTTCACACTTGTACTTTCCATTTTTATCGAAGATTGGTTCACAGTAACCGACTCAAAGCCCAACTGATGTGAGAAGTATGTTTGCATGAACCATTTATAGTAAGAACAGGTACAAGGATCCTATTATTTACACTAAGTAATGACTAATGAGCTATTGTTCCCCGAAATTCTATTATACAAAATTTTACATCCTAATTATATCTTCCCGAAATTTTACAATGAGTAAGTTATTACCAAATTGAAAGAGATAATGTAGTAAGTATTAATTTTATTATAACAATTTGTAAATGAGGACTACTATGACTAAATATTAGTAGATAAAATTAATAGACTTAATATTAATTATTAAAATGATACTTTTTACACGTTGGTGATGTCGCTATTTCCTTCGTTATGTTAAATATTACTTTTTTTACTGTTTCATAATTTGTATTGCATTCATTTGTGAAATATTTTAATCGATATGTTGCATGTTTCCAGTGTTCTGTAGGTGCAATTTTATTTATCTTATTCATATCAAAAATTTCCATTTTTATCATGAAATTTGATCCAATGCCATCATCTTGGTTGGTGGATAAATACACATTACCACCTTCCCTGTGAGCACGAGAAACTGTTGAAGATAATAATTTTCTCTTTTTTGTTTTCGATACTTCAAACAAATTGTCCAAGCTTTCATTGGATTTTTTCCTTTTCAAATTCTTAGGCAGTCTTTCTTCAATAATGTTTAGGTCTTGAGTATCATCATCTTCTGAACCAGGGTAGTAAAACTGTTTGAATGTATTTTCTTCGTTAACATGTTTGAATGTATTTTCTTCGTTAACATGTTTGAATGTATTTTCTTCGTTAACATGATTGAAAGAGTTCTGTAACAAACAATAAACACTAGCTAAGATTTAAAATATTGACTTTACAACATCTACAATATACTTAGTTCTATTGAAAGCACTTACCTCCATTGTTCTGTAGAACACTTAACACAACAATTCACAAAAACAAATTTGAAGACTGAGATGCAAAAGCAAGCATTCAACTGTAAAAATAAAACTACAACATAAACTTATATAGCCCTGTCTTACAACACTATCAGGATCATTAAGTAATGTTCTTTATCAACTGGTCAAACAGCAACGTCATATCGCTCGAACAGCATTCTAGTATAAACTTTCACATTTTTGTCTATCATTAAAATTACATTATAGAACACTTAACACAACAATTCACAAAAACAAATTTGAAGACTGAGATGCTTGCCTTTTTTTAGCGTTTGATCTAACAGCTGATCTCAGCTCAAATTCAAACACTCATTGGAATCTGATAAAACATGGTAGTGTTAGATTAGAAGTTAGGTTTGAGTCAACTCTTATTCAGACTATAAATTGTATAGTTTATGCAGAATTTGATAATGTTATAGAAATAGATAAGAATCGTAATGTTACCGTAGATTATAGTAGTTAGATGTACTTGTTGTATAGAATAAGTGATAATAATAAAATAAAAAACATGAACATAATATTAAATCTTTTTATTTTCCCACACTTTATAAAGAAGTCCAGTTTATTTAGTTCCACATTCTTGTCTCGAAGATTGAACTTAACACAGCTTACGATAAAGATTTAATATGAACACAATAGAGATTCAAAAATATTTACACACCATACATCCTACTTTACAAAAGAACGTTTATGCAGCAAACAGGCTACCATTACATGTGAAAGTTCCAGTGTACCTAATAAGCAATTTGGACCCCGATAGTCGACCAGGATCACACTGGGTAGCTGTCCATATAGATAGAAATGGCTTTGGCCAGTATTTTGATTCATATGGTCGACCACCTACAGGTTATCATAAAGATTTCTTGAATAGGAATTCAAAGCAATGGGATTTCAATAGGTATAGATTACAACATGATTTTACCTCAGTTTGTGGGGAATATTGTGTAACATATCTGTATTACAAGTTCTATGGAAATACGATGAGGGACTTTATAAGATTATTTGGTAGCAATAAGGTGAATAATGATATATTTTTATACAAATTATTCTGTACGTATTTTAAAGAAAATAAAGCTGTGTGAGTCAGAAATGTGTTTTGTTTGAACACCCGCTGTCGAAGTTGGTAATTAGCAACAATGGTATGGCGGACGATGCGTCGTCTGTTGCCCGACTCGCGCTAGCCCGCGTCGTTTATCACCAGCTTTAGAATGTTTCAAAACATCGTCGTGAGTAGTAGGCCTGGCGGTCATTGTTTGGTTTCTAGGAGGTGAAGCAGGACGAATTAGGTTATTGTAGGATGTAGGATTTCAATGACAGGCGAATCCAAAATGATTGGACTTCACTATGTGGCGAGTACTGTTTGGTGTATTTGTTCTACAAGTTCCAGGGCAGAAGCATGTTAGATTTTACCAGTTTGTTTGAAAGAAATGATACAATCATGAATGATATATTATTACACGATATGTTTCGATATCATTTTAAATAAAGCTTATGTAAAGAAAGTTGTTGTTGTTATTGAGCCACTCCCCGTAATCGTTAATGAGTCTTATCAACACGTAACATGAACAATGCAGAGTGAGCTGGAGTTGAATCGCAGGGTCATTAATTAGCTAATTATCTGTACTACAGCGTTATAGTTAAAAAACCTTTAACTAACTCGCGAACCTGAAGAGATATCAAAAAACGGATAGCAGCAATCGATCAGGCGCCCCCGAAAACCCCTAAAAAGACACCAAACTTTTTTTTTTTTTTTTAGTTGGCGACATTGCCATGACTCGACTTTAGGGGTGTGAGTTAGAACTTTTTTGGATGAGCCAGAACCGTCGAATCCCTAACTACTAAATAACTATGTCTCAAAGTGACGGGCGCAGTGCAATTCGTGACTTGTGACGAAATGCATCTGTTATAGGCAGAGGTTAGTCCGCTTAACATCAGGTGGGCCTCGAGCTTGTTCCGTCACAATAACATAAAAAAAAGGTTAATAACTTAGTTAGATAATTTTTTGGATGTGACAAATTTAAAATTGAAAATTATTTGTTGTATAA
This sequence comes from Plagodis pulveraria, assembly GCA_963890685.1. Taxonomy (NCBI): domain Eukaryota; kingdom Metazoa; phylum Arthropoda; class Insecta; order Lepidoptera; family Geometridae; genus Plagodis; species Plagodis pulveraria. The sequence goes on from OY982977.1 coordinate 4,522,683, forward strand.
GCTTAGTGCGGATGTAAATAAAACTTGAATCGCTTCACTACATTTAAATCAATTAGGGTGTGCAAACCAAATTTTGTCGCACAGATTATTAATAATTTATGAAATAATTCTAAGTGTTTTCAATAAATACAAAATTCACAAGAAAGTTATTGAAAGTCCGGTAAACATTAGATATAAAAAAATATATTCACTACATAGTATAAAACAAATAACCTTGTACGTGCGTAAACGTCATATTAATATAAAATAATGCATACATTATGTAAAAAAGACCGCTCGTTCAAGTTTTCACAGGAGCTGTCATCGAGAAAATAAAGAAATGGAAATAGTATAGTTTGAATTTTATTGCAGATCTCATTTGGACATTCTCAATGTAACTTCAATCAAGGTTATTTAGTTCTTTGTTTAATATCATATGATTGTACTGGTAGCATATATTAGTTCACCTGTATCTAAGATTCATTTATCATGCACACAAATTTAATGTGGCTTTGTGTTTAGTTGTAACCTTGCGAAACATGCATTCCAGCTGTGTTTTTGTTATTTTTGGGTAACTAAAATGATGGTTCATATGAATTTAATTATACCTCCACCTTTTCGACCGTTACGTAGTTCCGTGTGCATTATAATTAGGTAAGGAAAAAACTGACATAATCTGATATGCCCCTCAATAGACTGGCGATATCGTGAAAGTCGCGGGTAGCCAATGGTTACAAGCGGCTAATAGCCGTTCTTTGTGGCGCTCTATGTGGGAGGCCTTTGTTCAACAGTGGACGTCTTCCGGCTGATGATAATGAATCTGATATACCTACTTCGGTTAATATGTTATTGACATATGTCTTCCGTCTACAACTGTTGATTAATAGTCCAAGTTCACAAAAGTTTTTGATAATTGAACCCTATATTTACGTGCAATTAAGTTAAAGAACATGTGTTTTTGTACACACCGATATGTTTAAAGTAATGTTGAAGCAGTGATGGATCAGTGGCATTTGCTATGGACTGCCGCGCAGCAGATTCATGGTTTGAATCCCGCCGCGGGCTTGAGCTTCACCGCATGGTGGAAGGGCATTTTGTGGAACTTGAAATCATATACAAAACGTTTATACTGGTACTTTAATACAAATCCTAATACGTAAATATCAATTAAATATAATTGATTACACTATACATATATAATCATATTGGCATTTGAACCTATACTCCGGGAAGCTTAAGCTATTGAGTATTGTTTGTAAATGTAACCACTAAGTAAATATAATTACATTATAATAAAATAAATCTATACACACTACGTAGGTATGTGTCAATAAAGGCACTCATCTTCTTACCCTTGTACAATTTAAGTTGGGTACCTCAGTGACCGACAGTAAAGGCTTCGCCAAAACCGGACGGACAACTGAGGACCTTCTAGCCTAAACCATTCATATCTAGAGTGAGGCCATTGATGGAGAGACTCTCTTCGTTTCTCCGACCCGGTCTGCCATAACAGTCAAGCTAATAAGCTTAACTTCTTAAGGAGTACTCGATAGCTTGTACTCTTAAATTCCTGACTTGTTCAGGAAGAGATATAAGTAGCCTTGAAGGTTCATTCGTTCATTAATTGGGCTTTAATGGCGGGAACCTCAAAGTCAGTTATCACTGCTACTCTCTTCCTGCTGCATATTAACGTTCTTCTCAAACCAGGAAGTTTCATTCAGTACGCTGACGACACGTGTATACCTATTAGTTTACGGGCCAGCGATGATCAAATACAGTCTCACAGGGGGCTGATGGTTGTGCAAATGATGAGAACTTTGCCAAATGCATTGCTCCAAGACCCAGTCGTCTATTCTGTTCTAAGACCGACTTTCATCCTCATGCACCATACCCCGAAATATGATGTTGGCTGGTAATAGGCTACCCGTTGGCCACTACCTCACCTGGTGGTAAGTGATGATACGATCGAAGGTGTTGTTCAGGCTTACCTTGGTTGGCTATCAAAGTCAGCTGGCACGACACACTGTTAGATGCTTGGTTGCAGATTTTCTCTTCAAGGCTAGTTGCTAGCCAAGCAGGCATTTTGAAATGCCCTACCACCATGATATAACGACTGCCATGCTAAGACTAGAGAAGTAATGCCACTCGTGGTCACCCATCCAAGCACGTCTGAGGGGTGGCCTTGGTGGGTCTTCCACTTCTTCTCTCCACAACGCAGACGCCGAGCTAAGTCCAGGCCTACCGTCAGCCAGGGCAAGATAAGGATTTAAGTGAGATCAGGTCTCACAAGTCACTTCGTGTTGGAAGGAAAGTGCGAACGCTTCCCCCCTTCACAAAAAAATAAGAAAAAGACGCAGAATCATTATTTTCTTTTTCTTTTCAGATTTAGAATTTGTTTTCACGTCATAAGTACCTGTCTTTCATAACGCGGCTAGTTACCAAGCAGCCAACATTTTTTTATTAAGAAAAATGGGTATTCTCGACGCGGAATTAGACGATGCGCCGACCATTCCGGAGTTTTTTAAAGGAAAAACTATATTTATCACTGGTGGTTCTGGTAAGTGGTGATTTTATTATATTATCGCAGTTTTTTTTTTTTTTTATGTTATTGTGACGGAGCAAGCCCGAGGCCCACCTGATGTTAAGTGGACTAACCTCTGCCTATAACAGACGCATTTCGTCAACGACAAGTTGCACTGTGCCCGTCACAGTCCAGTTGTTAGGTCTCATTAGCCTGTAATTTTTCTGGCTCTCAAGGACTGCTGCCGGAACACACCGTTAGGTGCTTGGCGACAGATTTCTACTTGAGGGTGGTCGCTAGCCAGGCGGGCATTCGCAAAATGCCCTTCCACTATGCGGTGCAGCTCAAGCTGTGGGCAGGATTCGAACCATGGACCTGCTGCGCGGCAGTCCATAGCCAATGCCACTGAGCCATCACTGCTTCAGATTGCTTTAGCCATGTCACAATCAGCCGAACATATTATGAAAGAAAAAGACCAGTGAGGTATATACTACATTCTTCCCGCGCATGGGTTTCGTAAGAGGTGACTAAAGGAAAAATGTCGGAAGGTGGACAGCAGCGCCTTCTAAACAATTACTGTCAAATTACACTGTGCCTGCGTTCCCCAAGCCACCTGGCAAGCATGGGGATTATGGCATTTATTTTTTATTCGAAATAGGTTCGCGTTTGACCACACCCTGCCTGATGTTAAGCATTGATGTGGTCCAGGATGGAGCACGCTTACCTAGAAGAAACCTATTTACTCTCGATTTGAAGACACCCATATTGTATTCATCGGGAAAGACTGACCACGGTAAGGAGTTCCACTCTTTCGCAGTACGCACGAGAAAAGTGGAAGCGAAGCGCTTTGTACGAGTCTTGGGAATATGCACGACTTGGTACCCTTAATAGGGGAGGCTGTGTTCAGCTCCGGCTGATATAGTATAGTATATTATTCTAAATTGCTCATTGTATACTCGGCGTTTCAATTGTTCTCACTGATTTTTTTTTTTTAAACTTAGAAATAGGATAGTCGAGACACATCCTATCCTACGACTACGTTACATTACAATGTTATTACTCTTTTTTTATGTTATTGTGACGGAACAAGCTCGAGGCCCACCTGATGTTAAGCGGACTAACCTCTGCCCATAACAGATGCATTTCGTCACAAGGCACGAATTGCACTGCGCCCATCACCTTGAGACATACCCTAGTTATTAAGTCTCATGTGCCTGTAATTTCACTGGCTCTCAAGGACTGCTACAGGAACACACCGTTAGGTGCTTGGCGACCGATTTTCTACTTGAGGGTGGAGCCAGGCAGGCATTCGCAAAATGCCCTTCCATCATGCAGTGAAGCTCAAGCCCGCGTCCGATTCGAACCATGGACCTGCTGCGCGGCAGTCCATAGCCAAAGCCACTGAGCCATCACTGCTTCAAAAACTTTTAAATATAATCGCATCAGTAGCTGTTTCAGATGCATGACGATAGTAAATAAGAAAATATGGGGTAAAAAATCCTTAAAGTGGTCGATGAGCGAAATAAGTTTGAGGACCTTTGTGCTACCCTATCTGATTTAAAAAGTCGTCTATCGTTATGGATCATAAAATTGGCAACCTTTCTTTCAGGATTCATGGGAAAGGTATTGGTTGAGAAGCTTCTATACTCCTGCCCCGATTTAGAAAGGATCTATCTACTGCTGAGGTGTAAGAAAGGAGTGGAGCCCCAAGACAGACTAGCTGGACTGTTCTCTTCAGCTGTAAGTTTAATTCTACTATACTAGAAAAGTATTTTGACTTTTATTATGTTATAGTGACGGAAAAACACTGCGCCCGTCACTTTGAGACATAGTCGTCAAGCCTCAAGTGCCTGTAATTTCACTGGCTCTCAAGGACTGCTGCCGGAACACACCGTTAGGCAACAGATTTTCTACATGAGGGTGGTAGCTAGCCAGGCGAGCAATTGCAAAATGCCCTTCCACCATGCGGCTCAAGCTGAAAGCAAAGCTGGCTGTGGGGATCCAACCAGGGACCTGCGGTTCGGCAGCCCATAGCTATTACCGCTCGGCCATCATTGCTTCGAAACTAGAGATCCGTATGAGATTTAAATGTCTACTCTGGTCTGGATAATCAAGTTGTCCATTCAAAGTTTTATAGCTAATAATACCCATGGAGTGCCGGGCAAAAATGTCACCTTCCCATTTCTTCCTGTGGGTGTCGTAAAAGGCGACTAAGGGAAAGTGCGCCAAATAAGCAGCTTGCCACTTCTCACGTGAATGTGAGTAGGGGGTTTAGGCATTAGATGCACTACAGGGCTGAATACCATCTTAGTGCCCTGCTAGGGTTTCATACATTATTTTAATATTGTTAGGTTTGCAATAACGCGTGCTATGCGGATTACTTACATTACAAAATCACAAATATACGATAGGAAAAATTTAAGTCATGTTTTGTTTGTAGTACAACGCAAGTTGTACTATAGATGTCGCTCCATCCCAATACGATGGTTAAAGAACGATAGGAAATATTTGAGTTATGACGTCATTTCATGTTAACTCAATTGGTTAGAGCATACCCCGGCTCAAGGGGTGGATGGACGCGGGTTCAAATCCCGCACATGACTTAAATTTTTCCTATCGTATATTTGGGATTTCGTAAAGTTTCATACATTATGTTCTTGTGTTCCTGTCTTATAATATGTTGTTAGCGTACACATATTATGCGTAATATGTTCTTGTATTTCATCTTTTAACATCTTTGCAAGGCCTTGTTCAGCTTGTACCCGTACCTTTTTTTATCTCTTATTTTGAAAATAGATAAGGACCGGCGCCTTTACCCTTGAAACCAAAATACGTAATGTGAAATAGAAATATTTTTTTTAAACTCTTAACTCTCGGTATGACGTCGCATACCCTTCTGTATTTATAAATATTATTAGCAAAATTTTATGCCCGGCTTGGGCATTAAATTTTGTAATCCAATAATTTGTTAAATATATTTTCGCTTAGCACGCGATAGTGCTTTTAATAATATTTATAAATATAGGTATGATGTCTGTACTTCCCCGGACAAACTCGTTCACAAAGCGTTCTACTGATACTATATTATGCATACATACACCTAGTCAAGCCTGTATATGTCGTTAGTCTTATGTCGATAAGAAAATATTTTCTTGATCTTTTTGACAGCAATAATAATCTGATTAAGAAGGTTTATAATTAAATCTTTTAAAGTTCTACTTCAATAGGTAAAACACTCTTTGGTTTGTTTTATATGAAAAACAAACGATATAACTACAATCTCCTTGGTGAGAAGTGTAGAAACGTTATTTTTTTCTATTAAAAACACTAGTGCGGTAAAGTAAAAATAAAGCACGTGTGCGTAAAAGACTATATTATGACACTAAAATCGTTGCATTTAACGAGCCCGTCACGAGCGAGTTGAAAAAATTATATATATTTCCAACACAGTCCCAAAAAAATAAATCAATTTATATTTGAAAACAACAAAATATGTACGCAATTGACATTGGGCTGCCAGACTAAATAAATAATAGTATTCTACTGTTTCAATTAAAGGTGAAATGTCAATGTAACAATGTCCTACAAAAAGAACAATACTTGCCTACACTCGAGTTAGTTCAACAATAATGATGCAATATTTCGTTTGTGAAATTAGAACTAGGTTTAGGTCCTAGGTTTAAGTTGAAAACGTATATACTATATTTAGGTCAGTCTTTTATGTAAGGTTTTCTTCCGTTTTACCGAACATTTGGTATTTAAAATATGTCGAAACTACGTTTACAACACCCTTGCTCGTAAAGTGAGCTTTATTATATCGTTCTTAGGGCCATAAACCGAACTATAACACCCTCGTGTATAATAATATTATACACTAGTGCGTAATAGAATTATCCCTACAAAGTTAAGTTAGTACCTAACTGCAAATTATATGCGAGTAAACAGAGCATTTTCAATTTAACCGGGTAATACAGATTCGTAACATAAAATAGGTTTATATGTAATCAACAACCATACATTTGCCACGCCCAAAAAAAAAACTTGCCGGCTATTTTCCATAATTTTTGTATGTTGTTTGTATCGTATCTGTGCAATATACATTTTTATCCTCGCAAGGGTGTTGAAAAAGTGCGTATGAAGCTCGTGAGCAACTTGCTCATTATGAACAACTTAGCTCACTTGTATCATAACCTACTATTGTTTTACACTCTACATTAAAGAAAGGAGTAACGCTGGTAAAAAAATGTACTTTCCTTAAGAGACTGACCTTTACATGCAGCAATGATGAAGCAATGATGGCCGAGCGGTAATAGCTATGGACTGCCGTGCCGCAGTACCCTGGTTCGATCCCCACCGCCAGCTTGAGCTTCACCGCATGGTGGAAGGGCATTTTACGATTGCCCGCCTGGGTAGCTACCACCCTCAAGTAGAAAGTCTGTCGCCAAGCACCGAAAGGTGTGTTCCGGCAGTAGTCCTTGAGAGCCAGTGAAATTACAGGCACAATGAGACTTAACAACTATGTCTCAATGGGACAGGCGCAGTGCAATTCGTGAGTTGTCATGAATTGTAAATGTTATAGGCAGAGGTTAGTCCACTTAACATCAGGTGGGCCTCGAGCTTGTTAGGTCACAAAATCATTAAAAAAAAAAAAAAAAAAACGGCTGAACCACGTCAATAACCTTGAGGCCCATATTATATGGGCGAGCAAGATGCTTTAGCTCAGATAAATCTTTAGAGCCATGTGACTCATTAACGACGACCAACTTGTAAGCAAGAGACTCCAAAGACTCGAGCATCGCCGCAAAGTCGCTTTTTTATCGGATGCATTTTGGGGAGTGTGCCGCGGAACTGCATTTTTTTTTGCCTGATAGGTTTGCCTTTGACCACTATCTCACCTGATGGTAAGTGATGATGTGGTCGACGATGTTGTTCAGGCTAACATAGAAGTACTGGCTCTCAAAGACAGCTGCCGGAACACACCGTTAGGTGCTTGGCGACAGATTTTCTACTTGAGGGTGGTAGCTAGCCAGGCGGGCATTCGCAAAATGACCTACCACCATGCTGTAACGACTGCCATCCTAAGACGACAACCAGGACCGACGGCTTAACGTGCCCTCCGAAGCACGGAAACGCTCAGTAATAATGTCACTAGCGGTCACCCATCCAACTCATGACCGCGCGCGACGTTGCTTAACTTTGCTGATCGGTTGAGAATAGCTAAGTAAACTTGGCTACGAGCGCATCAAAATGATTTAATTCCGCCATCCCCATTCTATAACCAGACATCCAGGGATACTCAGAAGCGCCACCGCTATATGGTGGATGTTCCATTTACCCGAACGAAGCGATTTCCGTCTTCGTTCATCATACGAAACGCCAGGGAATGGAACACCCTGCCTGAGTCTGTTTTTCCGGTTAAGTACAATATCTTCAAAACGCGAGTGAATAGGTACCTTCTAGGTATGCGCGATCCATCATCGATCGCATCATCATTTAACAACAGTTGAGATAGTGGTCAAGTGTAACCCAGTTCAAGTTAAAAAAAAAAAGTTTTTGAATCTGACGCATTATTAATTATATAATATAAAAGCGATAATACCAAGTTATTGTTTTATGCTTTCTCAATAAGTAAATACATTATCGTGCTCGTTTAGTAAAAATTACAGCATTTTAATGGTTCCAAGTGCGTAATTTTTTATTATTATTATATGCTACACACTACAGACTCGTGGTCCGTACTCTTATTTGATTTTAATTAGTTTTTTTGTTACATCTAATAATTTTAAAACTATGAGTTCATTCTTATCAATATTCTTCCTTATGGGAAGTTAGCCTAGTGTTAGTTAAAATATCTTATAGCTAAAGTGAGTCCATACTTATATATATATATATTAACCTTTTTTTTCTCTAGTCTAGTCGGTTAGTTTTGTATGCTGTGCATTTACCGGTTTAGTTTGTCGTTGAAGGGCCGGCCACAGATTCCGGCGATGCCCTTGTTATTTTAGTTAGAGCCTCCACGACCTCTTCGTTTCTGTTTTGTATAGCCATTTTCTGGTTGTAGTCGACTATGGTTTTAAAAAGTGCGTAAATTAGAGGTGTTATGAATTATGTTTCTGTTTATCCAATAACAGTAACATTACTAAATATAATTACAAGCACTATCGCGTGCTAAGCGAAATATATTTAACAAATTATTGGAGTACAAAATTTTTTTATGCCCAAGGTGGGAATCGAACCCGCGTCCTTGATTTTATTAAAAACAGTAACATTATTAGAAAGAAGCTAATTATTTTAAGCCGTTTAGAAAGAACGGCCTTAATACTACGAACTATATAACACTACAGCTACAAGATTGAAAGCATTTAGACAACCTACAAGCCATTGCAGACTCACAGGCAGTACAAATGCTCCAGCCCACTACCCGTTGACAGCGTGCCCCGTTGTAATATTATTTTATTAGGTATATTTAGATAAACAAATTATTATAGCACAAAATTATTTGTTTCTGATGCGAATCGAACCCGAAATTTCGACCCAAAAGAGCAAGGTTCTGGTGGCCGAGTGGAATAGGCATCCAGTAAGAAATCTGGTTTGATTCCCGTGCGCAACAAAAAAAAACCGCTCAGCACGCGATAGTACTTGTAATCATATTAAGAAAACAATAAAAGTGTATTTAGTTATGGCATGAACTTATTAATTGGAGGAAAAAACCTGTATAGAAAAGAAGTACAGGTAGAATAGTACATTATGCATTTTTGCATGGTGGAAGGGCATTTTGCGAATGCCCGCCTGGCTAGCGACCACCCTCAAGTAGAAAATCTGTCGCTAAGCACCTAACAGTGTGTTCCGGCAGCAGTCCTTGAGAGCCAGTGAAATAACAGGCAAAATGAGACTTAAAAACTATGTCTCCATGTGACGGGCGCAGTGCAATTCGTGACTTGTGATGAAATGCATCTGTTATAGGCAGAGGATACCGCTTAACATCAGGTGGGCCTCGCGCTTGTTCCGTAAAAATAACATAAAAAAAAAAAAAAACATACAAGTGTGGGATGTTGATCATAACACACGAGACGATAAGGGAGCCGAATGATTAATGATCAACATCCCACACGCGAGTCATACGACGTTTTTGAACACACTTGCGAGGAACAAAATCGAACATTTAATATGAAGTTATTTATATAAAAATTGCGTACTGAGTTCAATATTAAAAATGGCCCTGACGAAAACACCGAACCACTTTGATTATTAACTGAATAATTATCGATAATCAATTTGTTTTACTAATTTACTATACAATACAAAATGAATGCAAAATAGGTACATAATCTTTTGATAGCAATAATAATCTGATGGAGGATAATATTTAATTCATGTAAAGTTTAACTCAGTTGGTAAAAACTTCTTTGTCTGTTTTTATAAGGAAAACGTATGAAACAAACAACAATCTCTTTGGTGACTAGCATGGAAAAGTTTTTTTTTTTTAAATATAAAACACAAGTGTGGTAACGGAGAAAAAAGCATACGTGTGTAATATCTATTAGGACTACATTACAAAACTAAAATAAGCCACTTACGAGCAAGTGTGTTATATGTAAAATTAACTACTTTATTGCATACTTTACTGCCCCGTGGGGTGCCGGGATAGAATGTAACCCCCCATTTCTTCCCGTGAGTGTCGTAGAGGCGAGTAAGGGTAAAATACCGGAAAGTGGAAAGTAGCGCCTTCTAAAGAACTAACAACTTCTACTGCTATCTCCAAGACGCCTGCCAAGCGTGGGGATTATGGCAAACCCCCCGATGGCGGAGACCTCGTTCAAGGGTGGACATTACGATTGATGTGATGATGACTTCATTGCATAAGTTGATATATGATCGTTTAGAGGCTACAATACAATACAATAACTCTTTATTGCAAACCAATTTACAAATTTTACACATAATAATAATAAACAATAAAACCCTTAAAAAAAATGGTATTACAATGGGTGGTCTTATCGCTATAAAAGCGACTTCTTCCAGACAACCTTTGGATGAGCAGAATCAGAAATAGGGAATTGGCGGTTGGTGCAACTTGAAATCATATACAAAACGTTTACTAGTACTTTAATACAAATCCTAATACATAAATATCAATAAAAATACACTATTACATACATTCATACATACATGTCAACATATACATATAAATATATATATATATATACATACATATATACATAATATTATACATACATATATTATATTCAAACATGATATATAAATATAAACAAATATCAAGCAGCATCAGAAATTGATAAATAGTAACTCTTAAATATTGAAAGGGACTTGGCAAGCCTTATATGCACAGGCAGTGCATTCCACAATCGTACAGCTTGGACTGTGAAGGACTTGTCGTAGAACTGTGAAGTATGGGGAGGCATTTTCAGTAGAAGGGTCTCAGAAGATCTTAAGGATAGGGAGTGTGGGCTAAATAGTTAGTCTTAAAGATCATAAACATACAATCATTTCAAAGACTTTGAACACTTAAAAGTTGGAGTTAAATAAGAGATATGTGTGCTCAGCGAGACGTCAACGCGGGCGTCCCAAACTCTCCTTGAAAAAGACCACCGGATGTGGTTGAAACTATAGTCGGAGCTATCTGACTTATTCACCTGAGTTATCCTGCATTATTTACCAAAATGAGTAAAAACCACTAGTTTTTATAATAAAATAAGAGATATGTATAAAAATCATTTTACCCTTCTGCACTCTGGTCAGTAGTGCAGAAGAGCATAAGTAAACTTAATAATAACAAATATTTTAAAAGTATTTTAAGAAAACATCAAATTAATATTTTAATAAAACGTTTAAAATATTCAAAAATATATCTAGTGACAATTCCGCCTAATTTTCCTGTTAAGCCGACGTGACGTCACAAACGCCACGCAGCCAAACCGGAAGAATTTTCGACGCGTTCGCTTCTACACGAAGCATCCTCATGACTCTACGAGCGCACGATCGAGAAATTCTCGAATTATCACTAGATATATTTTTGTATTTTTTAAGTGTTTTATTAAAATATTAATTTGATATTTTCATAAAATATTTTAAAAATATTTGTTATTATTAAATATGGATTTCCGCAAAGTTACGCCTGAATCTATTTATTGCCACCGGATATGGTTGAAACTATAGTCGGAGCTATCTGACTTATCCACGTGAGTTATCCCGTATTATTTACTAAAATGAGTAAAAACCACTAGTTTTTATAATAAAATAAGAGATATGTATAAAAATTTGTTATTCCACGACATTTTACCCTTCTGCACTCTGGCTAGTAGTGCAGAAGGGCAGAAGTACTCCCCGTGACGCTACTGGTAGAACCGCTTGGTAGTTTTAGCTTTTTGAAGCAATGATGGCCGATCGGTAATAGCTGTGGACTGCCGTGCCGCAGGTCCCTGGTTCGATCCCCGCCGCCGGCCTGAGCTTCACCGCATGGTTTAAGGCCATTTAACGATTGCCCGCCTGGCTACCTACCACCCTCAAGAAGAAAATCTGTCGCCAAACACCTAATGGTGTGTTCCGGCAGCAGTCCTTGGGAGCCAGCGAAATTACAGGCACATTTGACAACTATGTCTCAACGTGACGGGCGCAGTGCAATTTGTGACTTGTGAAGAAATGCATTTGTTATAGGCAGAAGTTAGTCCCCTTAACATTGGCCTCGAGCTTGTTCGGTCACAATAACATTAAAAAAGTGTCACGTTGAGAAGTTGATTAAGGGCCTGTTTCAGAATGTTTGAGAAGTTCCGGTTATACTACCCAGAACATAAAATAACTGAATGATAAAAATGACAGTTAACATGCAGCGCGTTTCAAGCTTTAACCGATGGATAGGCTAAATCGATGACTGTGAAACGCAAAGATAGTGTTTTATTTATTAAATATGTTCTGGGTAGTATAACCGGAACTTACTAGAACATTCTGAAACAGGCCATAAGAGTTATAATAATAATAAAATGTTGTTCTATTTTTTCAGTGCTTCGATAGGTTACGTCGGGAGAGGCCAAAGCTGTTCGAAGCCAAAGTGTCGGTGATTGCCGGTGATGTTATGGCTAATAGATTAGGTAAATCAAACTTTTTATATACCTAATATATATAACTTATCATATATTTTTAATTAAACATATTATCTTTATACCGGTGCAATTTTGGAGCACTCGTAGCGTAGTTTACTTAGCCGTTCTTAACCGATCATCTAAGTTAAACAACGTCCACCGCGGTCATGAATTGGAGGATGACCGCTAGTGGCACTACTTCTGAGCGTACACGTGCTTCGGAGGGCACGTTAAGCCGTCGATCCCGTTCGTTGTCTTAGGATGGCAGTCGTTATAGCATGGTAGTAGGGCATTGAGTGAATGCCCGCCTGACTTGCTAATAATCTCATACTAAAAACTCTTTCTACCAATGATACAGAAGGTCTAATCCAAACAATAAAACAATCAAAATTAAAAAAAAAATATGAAGCGCTCGTAGTGAAGTTAACTTAGCTTCTCAACCGATCAGCAAAGTTAAGCAACGTCGCGCGCGGTCATAGGTAGGGCATTTTGCGAATGCCCGCCTGGCTAGCTACCACCTTCAAGTAGAAAATCTGTCGCCAAGCACCTAACGGTGTGTTCCGGCAGCTGTCCTTGAGAGCCAGTACTTCTAGGTTAGCCTGTACAACATCTTCGACCACATCATCACTTACCACCCGGTGAGATAGTGGTCAAAGGCTAAACTACCATGCATAAAAAAAAATCAATTATAGGCCTTAGTCTCGTCAAATGCGAATTTTCTAAAGAGAACTCCTCCCTGACTGCTGAAGTTGAAGATGTGAAAAAAATATATTTCATAGATGAATCTAGTATAACAACTGCAACCCATGATTTTACGATATTACTAAAACTTTTGCAATACAGCAGCTGTCCTTGAGAGCCAGTACTTCTAGGATAAGCTTGTACCACCATGTACCACCTTCGACCACATCATCACTTACCATCAGGTGAGCCTGTGGTCAAAGGTTTACCTATCAGCAATAAAATAAAATAAAAAACATGCTCGACGTCGCTGGACTCAACGACAGTTCTGGCCTTTTTTCCTTAACTCCATGGTCTTATATGGGTTATTATGGGTTGTCTCGAAGAGATCGCTCTAAGCGATAAGACCGCCTATTGATACACTTGATTTTATGTTTTAGTAATAAGTTTATTGTTGTTATTTTAGTGTTGTCGATAAAGGGTTATCTATCTATCTTATTATGTCATTAATGTAGTACCAACATATTTTTCAGGTATATCTGAGGAAGATCGTGCTTTATTGACAAACAGTGTGAACGTGGTTTTCCATGCAGCCGCCAGTGTCAGGTAACTCTTCTTTGTCATCATTATCAAACCACTTTTTTAAGCAGCCATGCATACATTTCGTTTTAGTCATCCCTGTTTGAAACAGATGATATGGTCGAGGATATTATTCAGGCTTATGTAGAATTTCTGGCTCTCAAGGACAGTGGCTATGGAACAGACCATTACGTGCTTGGCGATAGAGAGTGGTGTTTTGAAAAAGATGAGGTTATTATTATAGTCGAAAATGTTATCCAGGCTTACGTAGAATTACTGTCTCTTAAGAACAGCGACTGGAATAGACTTTTAGGTGCTTGGTGATAGAGAGGGGTGTTACTTGAACGAGGTTTTTTTTTTACTTATTCTGACTGAACTAGCTCTAGACTCCTGATGTTAAGCGGACTAACCTCTGCCTAGAACAGAAGCATTTCATCACAAGTCTAAAATAAAAGATAGATAGATAAACTCTTTTTTGAAACACAAAGATAAATTTTAAAATAATAAAACTATCTTAATTTTAAACTAAAGATACATCATAAACAAGTGAAACAATGGGCAGCCTAAAACTCAAACACAAGTCTAAAATAAAGCTCACTCTATTCTATGTTCCAATACGTCTGCACAATACGAGTGATAATACTAGACTGCTAAGTTCCCAAGTAGAATCTACCCTCACAACTCCCGCCGAAAAGTGAAGTCAGTTTAGCTACTAGAATAAACCGGAAATGGAAGTGGACCCGAGTGAATTGACTACCACGTAATAGCTGGCGTGCCACAGGATCACTGTTCGATCCCCACCGCGCCGGCTGGAGCTTCACCGCATGGTGGAAGGGCATTATGCGAATGCTAGTCTGGCTAGCTACCGCCCTTAAGTAGAAAATCTGTCGCCAAGCACCTAACAGTCTGTTTCGGCAGCAGTCCTTGAGCTAGTTAAATTGCGGGCACATGAGACTTAAGAGTGCGCCCAAAGCCAGGAAAAAATCAGTTTTACCCCCACTTCTTCCATCGCCCACTCGAGTGCGAAATACAACCACAGCCAGGCGGCAGCGTCACGATCGCAAACAGCCCTGCGCCGCGCTTGCTCAAGCCCCTGACGTTGAGCGCAGTATATGCGTTACAGTCAGATAAATTAAATCTATACCACTAAAACTAGGACTGGGTATTATTCATGAATACTTAAAAAACGACGGCTTCTATTGCTGAAAAGTACTTTATTTGCATGACATAGGTATTGTTCCAGTTGTGTGGATTTTAAAAAACCAACAACAACTGTATGTCTTAGGGCGACGGGCCCAGTGCAATTCGTCACTTGTGGCATGCATCTGTTATAGGCAGAAGTTAGTCCACTAAACATCGGGTGGGCCTAACGCGTGTTTCGGCAAAATTACACAAGTAAAAAAAAATTTTGTATTATTTTTCAGGTTTGACGATACCCTGAAGTTTGCTGCTGCCTTGAATTTAAGAGGGACTAAAGAAGTCATAGAACTAGCCAAAGAAATTAAAAACTTGTATGTAAGTACCCGGGAGCTCGCAGACGCAGCTGCGCACTCGCTCTTATGATGAGCATCTGATATGCTTGAAACCCACGAGACGTATTCGATCGCTTTTGCCGGTTAATTTTAAAGATGTCCCATTACTAACTGCGGGTGTGCCCCTTGGGGTGCCGGCCCCCCCACTGCTATCTTTTGGTGTCGTAAGAGGCGCCTAAAGGTAAATTACCGGAAGATGGGCAGCAGTGCGTTCTGAGGAATTGAAATCTTAAACTGCTATCCCCAAGACGTCTGCCAAGCGTGGGAGTTGTGGAAAACCCGCTATTAATGCGGGAAGCTGTGCTTAGAAGTGGACAATCCGGGTGATACAGTACAGTTGTGTGAAACTGACAAGAATGTCTTAAAAGAAAATATGGATGTTCAAAATTGTTTGAAAATATCGTTTAGTACTGGAAATGTTATTACAACATTTAGAAATCAAATAAATAACAAGCAAAAAGCTGAGCATTGTGAGGGATCGCGTTTATTTTACAATCTAATTCTAGTGGTGTCCTCTATTAAGAGGCATTTTACATTTTAATGCGGTATACGAAGATTTTAAGCGCTTAATTTACTATCATAGGAAATATCTACAAGTTTATTAATAATTTATAAAAATAGAATAATCTGTTCTCTTTTCAGTTAATGTACCAGATTTACAAACATAACATTAATTATTTTGTAGTGACCAATCTCCCGCACCTTCTTTTACGAATTAAAGTACACACAGCCAACTTCAGAGTTCTATCTCTTGTATAAAGATTCATCAAATTAACTAAAAAAAAACCTGTGCGTCAGGCATATAATCCTGTTGACACATAGTGTACTAGAATATCGATAATTAATCGTCATTGTAGAAAAAAAAATAAAGATCTTGCGCCAATTTCCACGAATTATATCAGCAGTTTACCACGATATATTGCGTTTAATAAAGTGTAATTCCAAACAGATATTATATGAAAAGAAAGTCCATTCTTTTAATAATCTGATCTTCAATAAATTGTGATATTAACTCTGTTTTGTTAGACAAGAAAAAATATTTAACATAACTCGAAATGCTTATAAATTGAAATGTACAAGCGCGAGGCGATCAGTACCGCGCGAGCGCCCATCGAGGTAGGACCTGTGTTCGTTTTGCCTTGCTCTGACGTTTCGTACGCGGAACGCTTAGACGCAAGTTTATAGTGCGACCACAGAGTTTTGATCATGTCTTTATTTTTTTAAGTAACAAACTATACTTTATATTTCTTGTCCATAATATAAGTATTGTTGTCTTGTTAAGTAACTACATCTTTAGTTTCTGTTCATCCATTGTGTTAAAAAAAGGAAACGTCACAATTATGCAGCCTTATACAGTGTTATTGGAAAAATGCTAACAACCTCAGAGGGTTGACTTCTTCTTTTTGGTCTGCTTGTTTTTATATTATTCTTGTTTAAATAAGTAACTCACTATAACTTTTGTTTTAGGAGGATAAGATGGCAGGCGAATAATTGATTTCCAATATTTTTGGATTCAGTTTATATCTATAAGTGAACACAGCGATAACTTCAGCTGGAAATTAAACTAGCTTTCTCATTTGGACAAACCGGGATACCAGTTAGCGGTCGATAGTCGTATTTACAAATTAACCATAAAATCTGCGTAAGTCCGACTTTCATAATCCAAATGGTTATCAAAAGGATGCATCCTTGCCCATACAAGAAAAAATCCATATTTTTCTGAGATAACGGAAGTATTTTGAATATTTTGATGAAATTTGAAACCAGCATTTTACATTTTGGCCCCAAAATATTACGTCATTTCATATAAATCTCGTAACTACGTCAACAGTTATAAACCTAGAAAACCGCAATTTTGCATATGTATAAGTCATTTTTCACTCGATACATTTTGCAACGCAAACACTTACCGATGCAAATTTGCGTATTAAATAATCTCGTAACTAATTTTAAACTTCTAAACCAAAAAATCTGAAATAATACAGGTGTATAAATTACATGTAAATAATAATATCAAAGAAGGACCAAAGCCGTAGGTGGTATAGTTTTTCAGAAAAAAATATTGCTCTCCAATACAGTTTTCCCGCCAAAGTTCTTAAAACAATTGGGTTGTTTTAATCTTGTTACTTTAAAATATTTGGCGTAAATATCTGTAACTATTCATGGCTAAAGAACAATAGTAAATTATCATATTAAAAGAAGAATCGAAGTTTTAGGTGAGTTAGGTACAAAAAAATAAAAATAGTAATTAAATTACTATTTCCCACCATTTTTGTCGTGTGTTCAAACCCCATTTCCAGTAATTTTTTTTTATAAAAAGGTGTATTATCATTTATTTTCCATAGAGGAAATAGTGAGCATAAGAGTATATAGTGAGGATGGCATTAGTATCAAGAAGTATATACGTTGATTATAGATTGCATCAAAGATATTCTATTTAAAAACAAAAAAAACCTCAAAATCTGTAAATATATATTTACATTTCGCTGTTTGGTCTACTCAAACTAAATGGATGAAAATGTTATTCTTTTAATGGTATAGGTGATATATTGTGATATGGGAATATGAGGGTGACATGTTTAAGTAATGGAAAACCAAAAACGTCATGGGACGTTTGTGGTTGGTACTAAGTTGTTTTCCGGATGCACAGAAAAATAAACCTCAATCCTATGCATGGTCATTATGGCAGACAGTGTTAACGACTGGATATAGATACTGAAGAGTGTGAACGAGGAAAATAGCAATTATTGGAAAATTTAAAAGAAAGAGCTTTTAGTCCGCAGCTTTTAATCAATCCCGTTACGTCAAATATTTATATAATTTTAAGCTGTATATTTTTTTTATTATTTAAGTTTATTGTTACAGTCAAACATATCTATTAAGCTAAATTCAAACATATCTATTTTTTATTCATCAAAGATACAATGTAAATATGCGATTCACGATGTAGGTTGACTATTTAACCCATTGATATCTGCGATAATGATAACAATAGAATTTCATTCATAAATATGTACATGCCTACTTCTTTTCTATAACATTAGCAAGTAATCGACACGAAATTGAATATTTACTCATGCCAATCACACAATTTTTAAATTGGCAACTTACATTTCTTTATTAATGAGTGCTAGTATCAAAATATTTTACTCACAGTCACGCTATTCCGTCGTCACTTCTTTCGCTTGTGTAAGCGATGCGCTGGCATTTACCTAAACATCAGTAGCGTGATTTTGTGAAATGGCTCTTAAGTAGATTAACAACGATGTATTTGAGTATTGAGTTTAGTTCTGTTGCAGCGATGGTAACTCTTTGGTTTTCTAACAGATGGCGTTACTAGTACAATAACATTCTATCCAATGAATACAAATTGGTAATGTATTTTTTTTAATGGTTATAAAATTGTATGGTTTTTGACAGATAACACATCTAGATATGAAGTTAAATTATTATATTAAAGCACAAATCTATAGGCGTGATAGTTTTTTAGTAAAGTGTTTCACAAAATGTTGAAGTTTTTTTTTTTTTTTTATGTTATTGTGACGGAACAAGCTCGAGGCCCACCTGATGTTAAGTGGACTAACCTCTGCCTATAACAGTTGCAATTCATGACAACTCACGAATTGCACTGCGCCCGTCACATTGAGACATAGCTGTTAAGTCTCATTGTGCTTGTAATTTCACTGGCTCTCAAGGACTACTGCCGGAACACACCTTTCGGTGCTTGGCGACAGACTTTCTACTTGAGGGTGGTCGCTAGCCAGGCGGGCATCCGCAAAATGCCCTTCCACCATGCGGTGAAGCTCAAGCTCTGGGCGGGATTCGAACCATGGAACTGCTGCGCGGCAGTCCATAGCCAATGCCACTGAGCCATCACTGCTTCAAAATAGGTGGGATAGCGATACAACTATTACCAAACATATTCAAATATGACGGAAGTTTGTTTGTCTGGAAAACGCTACCAAGACACCTACAGAAGGCAATTTTATTTTTAATCTATTTTATCTTATTTTATAATATTTTTAATCCCTTCTTTTTAGGCATTTGTCCACGTATCAACGTCATACTCCAATACCAACCGGAACCCAGTGGAAGAGGTGATGTATCCACCCCACGCTGATTGGCGCGATGTCCTCAAAATTTGCAACGAAGTTGATGACCATACCCTGAAAGTCCTGACTCCTAAGTAAGTTCTGCAAGGATAGAATAGTACTGTACTAATAGTACCTAAATAAAAAAAAAACCGGCCAAGCGCGAGTCGGCCTCGCGCACCGAGGGTTCCGTACAAACCTGTAGGTGTTTATGTAAAAGTTATGGTATTTTTATTGCTAAATGAAATCCACAACATGTTAAAATTATTAATAATATATATATATAAATATTTTTTTTTACCGGCGGTATGCCTTTATTAACAAAATACTACAAACTTTATACTACACTACAGCTACTACAATAAAAGCATTTGGACTCATAGGCAGTCCAAATACTCTAGCCCACTAACAGATAGACTAGATAGATAGAGACCCAACGTTTCTACACCAAACGGCTCATATATGTGACCCATACTGAGGTTAGCATACTTGCACCGCTTGAGTTGCTCCGCCGAAGTAGCCGCGGCGCCAGCCCTCACGTGGGTTTCAGAAAGATGTGACGGCGCTAAAGTGTCTACGCATGTAGCGTCCCACACTAAGGGCCGTCCTAACTTCCATGGAACCAGAGTCATGCCGTCAGATCTTTTACCATCGTCACGCATCAGACCGTTCGGTTCGAGAACAGCTGGAACATTGGCGCTGGTAAAAGCCCGGTGAATGATATCGTTAAGGCTGGCGTGACGGGAAATTCGACCAGCACTTCGAGAGCAGGAGAGGCCATGGTGACCGAGTAGGTCAACTGCAGTACCACACTGGCAGTGATGTGCAACACAACACCTTGCACCCAAGCGTAAGCTAATAGCGAGATTAAAAGCGGAAGGATCTATAAGGCTACCAGTTTTGTAAGAAGGAATGGCTTGTAACCAAAGACCAGATTCCCACACAGAAACAGCGAGAATACGAGCACGATCTGCGATACTAGGGCACGTATTTAAAATATCTTTCCGTGCTAGCTCGCATAAGGCCGATCCCACTGTTTCTGAGATGACAACATTTTTGGGAACTCAGTATTTGGACAAGCCAGTCCCCATGTGGTTTTGGCCTCAGCCAGATATGCTACATCAAAAGAGCCTAAAGATGGTGCAAGAATGTTTTCTACTAATTTGTGTGCACTGTGTACAGAAGACAAAAAAGCTGGTAATGCCACACTAGAAATTTTGCGTATCCCTATGCCCCCCAACCTCACAGGGAGGGAAGCTTGCACCCAAGCCCTATCATCCATCTCAACATTCAAAACCGAAATTAACGTATCTTTTAATAAATTGTCTAAGCTTAAAAGAAGCTCACTGTGTTTCCACAGCTCACAACATCTCAAAAAGTATGTAAATTTAGGAACAAAAAGGCAAAATCTAATAATAGTAAAAGCCATATTATGGGCGTTAACTTTGAATAATCTGCTAGAAGCATTTCTAAACTTTTGAATTTGTTCTTCGGCAAATGGTGACAAAGATTCGTCAAGAATCGGTGAACCCAAAAGGTGGAGCGAACTTTTTTCTACTAATTTTATATTAGGCACAAGTAAGTTGAATTTTTCAATAATCGAAATTTTATCCGGACAAGTATCACAAACAAAAAGTTCACATTTCGAAAAATTTAGTTCAAGGCCAATAAGACGAAAATCGTCTATAAGTACTCGCAAGTCATTCAATACCGTGTTCGCATCGCCTCCTAAGGTTCCGTCATCCAAATACCAAACATTAAGTTTTGATTGGAGACGTTGAATTAATGAGTGGATGGCAAGGCTAAAGATGGCTGGTCCCAGAGGATCATCCTGTTGACATCCTACGGAAGATAATATAACGTTCTTTTGGTATGTTAATTTTGATGGTTTGCCGTAACATTGCCAAAGAGAAGGGTATAATTCCGGAATTTTATCTTTCACTTCAGTCACAAGGGTGCCTCTATCTAATGAGTTGAATGCATTTTTAACATCCACTTTCAAAAGCATTATTTTTATTTATTTTTATTAAATGATGTAACTAAAATTATTGCTTACATCATTTAATAAATATATACATTATATATCTGTAATTTTGTGATGTAACTAAAAGTTTTTGCTTTTCGCATTTTTCCTTTATCTCTGCTATAAGACGTTGCTACGTACCAAAGTTCACGGGAAGTACCCTGTATATTTAGATTACGTCGGTTTATTAGTTTGATTTTTTCACAGCTCCAAGGTACAGTAGATCTGAGTATTTGATATGAGTTTCAGCTTGACACCTTCTTGACTTCCACTTCCTGAGAAATAGGGTCTTGACAGACAGACAGACTAACAACAAAGTGATCCTATATGGTTCCGTTTTTTCCTTTTGAGGTACGGAACCCTAATAAGATTATTAAAATTAAAATAAAGTTTTTTTTTTTTTTTTAAATATAGAGTTATATCAATATACGAATATTACTAGTTTTCAAAGAAAAGGTATTTTCGGCTTTCTATTGGGAGTACCCAATAGAAAGCCGAAAAAACCTTTTCGCGTCCTTTTTCGTATTGTATTTATAATGATTATTTTCGTTTAAACCATCAAATACTGCAAATTCCACATTTTTTAGTTTTAGGTAGTGCCGAACGAAAGTTCGTTTTCGTTTTCGGGCATTTTCGGCCAAACTGTCACGGTTTAATAGGGTTCGCATGTGAGATATGTTGAAAGAACTCATACTGTTTTTTTTATATTCATAATCTTATGTTATGATCTTATCCATTTTACTTATATTATTCTTATTTTTTTTTTACCGAATCTGACATGTATTTTTATCATTTTTGGACATTCATTTAAATATTAATTTATTTATATTATGTATTTTAAATCAGATTTTGTTTAACTTTTAATAACACTATAATATTTTATTACACAATTACAAATATATGAGAAAAAAAAATATAGTCATGTGCGGGATTCGAACCCGCGTCCATCCTATAGCCGGGGTATGCTATGAGCTCTAACCGACTGAGCTAACATCACGTTATAACTCATTAATCTAATGTTTGCTCTCGTTCTTCAACCATCGTATGGGGATAGAGCAGGCAGAGCAGGGTACCATTGGCGTTGCAAACATAATAATAATGAAACTAGAATGTTTGTTGTAAATGACAATTATGTAATTGGTAATATATGCCGTTTAATTATTGTTTTTTTTTTCCAATTTCAAATTATCTTTATTCATCCTAAACACATAACATTTGTACATTTCTAGTGTATATTTTATTCTAGAAAGTCAACATTATTACTAGTTTGTTTTATAAGCTGAATAGCTTACATAAAACTTGTAAAAGTGTAACATTGTATTCAACTTTTAAATACGTGTAGCTTAAACATTATATAATCTTATTATTGTCTTATTGTAATCTTAAGAAACATAAAGTATTGTATTAAGAAATAAATAAATAAGCCAAAGTTTCGTTTTCGGCCATAAACTAGCCGAAACTTCGGTCAAGCCGAAATGCATAAATTCATGAATTGTCGTGAGTTATTCGGTCTACTTCGTGAAGCTCAGCAATGAGGCGCGTTTAGTTCAAGTTGAAATGGGTCCGCTTATGATCGCGCCATTTTGTTTCCAAGTTTTAAAGCGAGGTTATGTTTATGGAGGGTAGAGGTAACGACATCTGTGTACATGAAAAAGTGTCCGTCCAAAGCATTAAATTAGGGTATATTCCATTTGTCGCTAAGAACGTTATTTTCGATAATTTTGATCACATTCTGCGTCTATGGTTGTGATCACTGTGATCGTTTGTAACTGTCATCCCCTGTTCCATTTAGGATAAGAACGCTAAGATTGCCACTAAAATTTGCCACTTCTATCACTTTTGACATTAGATGTAGCGTTTATGGCGAAAATAACGCCAAGACCCATGTGGAACAACTTTTTGGGAGTGTGATCGTTTTTAGCGTTTTTAACGAATCTCACTTCAAATGGTGGCGCCACATTAGCATTACGGTATATTTTAAAGGAATCGCCACAATCAAAAAACGTACTATTCACAGCTCACGAAATAAAATCACTCTAGCTACACGTTTTCCCATAATAATTCTTTAATGTTATATTTATTACATTACTTTGTAGCAAGTAGTTGAAATTTTAGTAAATTACTACTTTAGTCGACAATAATATTAAATATTTAATTCGTTTACAATTGCTACATTCATACCATACCCTTTGTCTACACCAGCGCCATTCTGGAAGGTTTTTGAACTGTTCTTTATAGCTTACAGTTGGACATTTTTTTTAATTTTTCTACCATAAGAGATGACTTACCTCTACCCTCCATACTCTGCTTACCGCTATTCTCCATAGATATTACAAAATTACAAATATACGATAGGAAAAATTTAAGTCACGTGCGGGATCCCGCAATGTAATCCGCATAGCAGGCGTTATTGCAATCATAACAATATAAAAACCTCCATAGATATGTTGTATTTTTTTCTTCACGTTCATAAATAGGTAGGTAATTACTTTTACTTGTTCTTGACCTTCGTTTTTATTTCCGATATGCATTAAAGGCTTTAAGTATGTAGATATTGAACTTTTTCATTCGAATTGACACATGTTTGTGAAATCTATAGGTCAATCGATTTATGTAAAAAGAAAAGTAAGTACTTTGTAGTTCACTTGTTTGAAGGTGTTTAGTTTGTGTATTAGTATAAGTAATTATTAATTTCAAGTACGATTCCAAATGCACAGTTGTTTATGGAATAGCAATGTAGGGTATTATGTCCTTCAGTTAGTTTACTAATGATAATAAATAATGTGCACCTAACAGTATGTTCCGGCAGCAGTCCTTGAGAGCCAGTAAAAGTTCAGGCACATGAGACCTAACAACCGTACGTCTCAGTGTGACGGGCGCAGTGCAATCCGTCGTTGACGAAATGCATCTGTTATAGGCAGAGGTTAGTCCACGTAACATCAGGTTTTGCATGGTGGTAGGCATCTGGCTAGCTACCACCCTCAAGTAGAAAATCAGTCGCCAAGCACCTAACGGTGTGTTCCGGCAGCTGTACTTGAGAGCCAGTACTTCTAGGTTAGCCTGAACAACATCTTCGACCACACCATCACTTACCATCAGGTGAGATAGTGGTCAAATAGCTAACCTATCAGGAATAAAAAAAAAACAGGTGGGCCTCGGGCTTGTTCGGCACAATAACATAAATAAATAAATAAAATTGGTTGGTTTTTTTCAAAAAACTCAATTTTTTGGAAATATTTTTTATTGTATATAATGTATTTTTATATTGAATATTGTTGACGAAATCTATTATATTTAATTATAACAAATATTTTAAGAAAACATAATATTTTAGAAAAACATTACTTATATATATTTAAATTAAAAACTAATGTTTTTAACTAATTTTTGAACTCAATGCTTTTATTGTAGTAGCTGTAGTCTTGTATATAGTTCGTAGTATTTTGTTAATAAAGGCATACCGCCGGTAAAAAAAAAATAAACTTCACAACTGATATTGATGAAAATGAATTGGGACTAACTTAGAGGCTATCCACCCAACAAATGAATCATCAAAATCAGTTCATTATAATCGCGTAACAAACATACAATAAAACATACAGTCATAAAACATATACAGCCTTAAGAACCACCTTTTTATAAGTCAGTTAAAAAAGAATCATCAAAATTGCATGATCCACAAAACAGATAATATGTGTTGTCGAAAATATAATACAAATAAGAACCTTTCATCCCTTTTTAGGAAGGCGTTAAAAAAACATTTTGTCGCCCCCAAAGTGACCTAAGTGTTGGAGGATGTTGGTGGTGATGATATAAGTATTATTTATTTATGCCTGATGGTAAGTGATGATGTGGTCGAAGATGTTATTCAGGCTAACCTAGAAGTACTGGCATCCAAGGACAGCTGCCGGAACGCACCGTTAGGTGCTTGTCGAGAGTTTTTCTACTTGAGGGTGGTAGCTATTCAGGCGGGCATTCGCAAAATGCCCTACCACCATGCTATAACGACTGCCATCCTAAGACAACAACCGAGACCGACGGCTTAACGTGCTCTCCGAAGAACATGCACGCTCAGTAGTAATGTCACTAGCGGTCACCCATCCAACTCATGACCGCGCGCGACGTTGCTTAACTTTGCTGATCGGTTGAGAACAGCCAAGTAAACCTCGCTACGAGCGCTTCAAAATTAATTCTTTCAGTCTTTTCGCAGTTGTACCAATGTTATGATCATTTGCAACATTCTGCCAGCCACCGATTTGTCGCTTTTTTCTCGTCTCTTCAATTAGCTAAAGGCAGTCATCACTTGTTTTTTTTATTTTTTTTATTATGTTATTGTCACTTGTCTAGCACGAGGCCCACCTGATGTTAAGCGGACTAACCTCTGCCTATAACAGATACATTTCGTCACAAGTCACGAATTGCATTGCACCCTTCACCTTGAGACATAGTTGTTAAGTCTCATGTGCCTGTAATTGCACTGGCTCTCAAGGACTGCTGCCGGAACAAACAGTTGATGCCTGGCGACATATTTTCTACTAGAGAGTGGTCGCTAGCCAGGCGGGCATTCGTAAAATGCCCTTCCACCATGCGGTGAAGCTCAAGCCCGCGGCGGGATTCGAACTTTACTTGTTCACAAATTTGGTCTCCGTAGATACTCGTCCTTCTAATTTTTTGTAATCAATTTTTTATTTCCATATTTGTTACCTTGATGATCTAGTATTATAATTAGTGTTTAAGCAATGTAACTTTTTTGATCAATAAACAAATTTATTATTATTATTCTCAATTCTTTATTGTATCATATGTGGTGTACATGCTGGTCTTAAATACATTTTTATAAAGTTTTACATATGACCCATTTTGGGTATAGCAACAGATATAACTAATAGTAGCAGAGCGACCGATCCCTATATTCATCATTTAAATTTGTCACTAATAAATGCATTTATGGTATAATAACATTTATAAATTAATCGTTTTTTTAGTGTATTTGGTAACGAGTTAAATATTTTTATTGCCATTACATTCGGACCAGAACTGTGCATCGCTAATTTTGAGCTTGGTAGTATAAGGTTATGTCTAAATCTAATGGGATATCTTCTAGGTAGGTCAACTTCTTTATTAAAAAATTATCTTCTTTATTATTATTATCTCCTTGGTTCCAGGATGCTGGGAGTCCTGCCCAACACTTACACGTTCACGAAGCAGCTGGCAGAGCACGTGGTCTACGAGCATCGGGGCCAGCTGCCAGTCGCCATCTTCAGGCCTTCCATTGGTAATATACCGACAATAATAAAAAATGTCTAATAATAACAAATATTTTTAAAATATTTTAAGAAAACATCAAATTAATATTTTAATAAAACGCTTGAAAAATATAAAAATATATCTAGTGACAATTCCGCCTAATTTTCCTGCTAAGCCGACGTGACGTCACAAACGCCACGCAGCCAAACCGGAAGAATTTTCGACGCGTTTCGCTTCTACACGAAGCATCCTCAGGAGGTCTTGAATCTACGAGCGCACGATCGAGAAAGAATTTCTCGATCGTGCTTTAGTTTGATCGGGATTTAGTTTTATTAAAATATTAATTTGATGCTACCTTAAAATATTTAAAAAAATATTTGTTATTATTAAAGTAACGCCTGAATCTAGTTATAAAAAAATATCTAATTCATAGATACAGATGTTACTTAACGGAAATCAATAATAATTAATATTTGAAAAATGTCAGATAGGACGGAGAGACCTATTCCAATATTGCGTAGGTACTTCTGTTTCGCTCACCCGCAAGCGACACGAGGTCTCTCCGTCCTACTCCCTCAGTTACACATTTTTAAATACTTCGTATTAACGAAAATACATTTGTTTCAGTGATTTCAAGTGTGGAAGAGCCCGTGAAGGGTTGGATAGAAAACTTTCATGGACCAGTCGCTCTTCTGGTGGCGACCGGCAAAGGTATGTATAGTAATACGGTTATAGTACATTACTGTAGAAAGATGAACTTCCAGTAAGTAAGCCTTCCTGGCCAGTATGAGTTAACCGGCCGAACCACAGGTGAGGTCCGGTTATATGGGCCAGGACGGCTTTTTTACTGGTTGAGGGTGCCTCAGCTTTCAAACCAGGAGGAGTGCCATCAATTTGCGAATCAGATTCGCTTAAATTCATTTTTTGTGATTCAGAGTCATCCCTAAAAGAGAGATAGATATATATTTGGAGCCTTCCTCCTATAACCATGTAAACATAGCTAAAAACTAATCTGCGTATATAAATATATATATATATATATAAGTATGTATAACATTTTTGAGAAAAAATATGTTTCTCTAAAATGGTATGTAATATTGCCATAACATCTCTAAAAAGTATCCAGAAAGTAAACTCTACCGGAGACTTATTCACAACTGTCCAGTAAGAAGCGAGATTTTAAATTTGAAATCGCCAACTATCCAGTAAGTAGTTATGTTACTTAGCAAAATCACAAATAATCCGCATTGCAGGCGCTATTGCAAACCTAACAATATTAAAAAGGTATGTAATTTACTTACTGGACAGTAGGTCATCCTCTTTAGATCTGCTTCGAGAAAAAAAAACATAGCACCAGACACAGATTAGAGTGTAGTCATTATAACATGGTTATAAGAGGCTCCAAATCTATCCCTCTTTTTGATATGACATTTTATGAGATAGATATATTTTTGGAGCCTTAACAGCCATTTTATAGTCTGTGACACTGAATGCGACGCAGAAAAAATATGCACGTTGCGTTTTGTACTTAGTAATGTTGTAGAAGAATAGTGTGGGATTTTACATTTGTATTTAGAAATTTCAGTTTATAAATCATGTTGGATTAAAACTTTCCATTCTAAAATTAACATGAAGTTTCAAAAACAAAAATTTACAATTTGTTACTAAAACATTCATGTAATGTAAAAATTACTATAAATAGAACAATGTTAAAAACTAAACGCAACCTTTTAGTAAAAAAATAACAACTGGCGGGATTTCACATTAAATTGCGATAATTGTGTACCTATGTGTTTTATTTATATGTGTTTGTTGTTAAACTTTCTCACATTTTTGAGAAAAGTATATTATACAACCCTCAACCAATAAGCCTCAGCCATCCTGGCCTCGTATATAACCGGATCTCACCTGCAGTTCGGTCCAGTTAGCTGATACTTGGGCAGGAAGGCTTACTTACCTACTGGGTTCTGCATTAATGTACTATTTCAACACACTAGCTCGTAACAGGTCTTTAAATGCACCGATTTTATGATGATATAGTCTATTACGCACTCCAACTTCTTTTCTATTTTACCGCACTTGTGTTTTAAATAGAAAAAATAAACAACGTTTCCACACTAATTAGATATTTCATTTCATTTCACACTTCTCACCAAGGAGGTTGTGGTTTGTTTAATTCGTTTTTCATATAATAATAAACCAAAGAGTTTTTTACCTACTGAAGTAGAACTAGAAGATTTAATGATAAACCCTCTTAATCAGATTATTATTGTTATCTAAAAGATTAAGTTTATTTTCGAAATGAAATTCTCGTATTTGTTCCTCGCAAGTGTGTTGAAAAACGTCGTATGACATACGTGCGCTTTGATAATTACAGCCTCTGCTTTCTTGTAGCAATTCGTCTCGGCTGTAATTTTCAACTTACCGCACTTATATGATAATGTAGTATTATAATGATGCTTTAAAAAACTGGCCAAGTGCGAGTCGAGCCTCAGTCTTTAACGCTTCTGCGGTGCATATGCCCGTAAAAGAAAAAATAATAACGGTTTTGTACTGGGTCAAAAGCTCAGTATAAGGGTGACAAATCAACATCGAGCTATGCTGCGCTGTACTGCGCTGTGCTGTGCTGTGTTTCTTAAGCTACGTTTTTTTAACAATCTACATCAAGTTGTGCTGCGCTTTGCTTAGCTAATCAACATCGAGCTGAGAGCGAGAGATGGGAGTACGAGAGTGAGAGAGAAATCTGAGGGCGATGGAGAGGAGCGCAGCGTGCTCCATGTTTGAAAAACCTAGCACAGCTCGACACAGCGCAGCATGGCAGAGCTCCATAAAAGACATAGCACAGTCCGGCACAGCGCGGCTCAGCACGGCGGGTAGCGCGCCTCGCTCGAGACTGCTGCGTTTTTAAACAGAGCGTAGCCTCACACAGCGCAGCATAGCATGGTTTGTTTGTATCCTCATTAAAATATTAGACGAGCGAGTTGACCAAACATAGCACAGCGCAGTACAGCACAGCAGAGCTCGATTTTGATTTGTCACCCTAATGCGGCTATTATCCTTATTAGTTGTTAAAATAAAGAACATACCATATCAGAATTTTAGATTATTGACGAGTTTCGTTATTGAAATATGAATAGACGTACGAAATATGGTCTAAAATTAATAACTTTAATGAACAAATTTATAATTTTCTATAGCATATAATAATTAAAATATTTTACCACAATATAATTAAAAAAATCGTCAAATAGTGACATATTGCCAGTAATGTATAATTTTATAAATATTTAACATATAGTGTCGTAAAATAATAAAAAAAATATTTACACAATAAACTAAAGAAGCATGCGAAGGCACAACCTGCTCTAACTAAAGGCTTTTTTTTATAAATTGATGCCCCCTGAAAAATATTTATATAATACTAAAAATGGATTTGTTAATAAATCCCAATTACTTGTCAAACTCGGGGATGGAACAAATGAAAACACTATACATTGCTATTAAAGTACGCACAACTATATTCTTACAATAATTTTCCAGGTATAATGAGAAGCATGTACACCGACCCCAGTTTGAAAGCCGATTTCATGCCTGTTGACATTTCCATCAAGGCGATGATTGCCGCTGCGTGGTATAGAGGAATTAAAAAGTGAGTTTTATTGTATATATGTATATTGTTATGTCCAAAGTGATCCTTTTATGAATGCTATCATGAGTTATAAATGAGTTTCATCGTTTGACTAATTTGAGAGTAAAAAAAATCGATCATAACGACTGGATATAGTGATTTGGTGGTGCCGATGTTGGTAACAGGTAGTCAAAACACTCTTCTCTCTAAAATTTACTCTCTCACTAAAATTTATTCATTATTCAATTGCAATGTAATATTTTTTTTTTTATCCCGTATAGGTTAGCCTTTGACCACTATCTCACCTGATGGTAAGTGATGATGCGGTTAAAGATGTTGTTCAGGCTAACCTAGAAGTACTGGCTCTCAAAGATAAATAAAAAGTCCTTATTAGGGAAAATTATTCAATTATTTTGTGTATCATTCAATTGTAATTTCTAAATTCAATGTCAAAATCATCTGCGGCACTCTTATGTAGGTCAATTACAAATTTTAATATTGAAATACTACCACGCTCACCAAAAAAGTGTTATAAAGCAAGCGAGAAGAACTGGCAACAAACTCGAGGCCATTCTTTTATAACGTCTTAACAGTGTGATACAAAATATATTATAAATTATTTCAATATTTGTTAATGTTACACAGCTTAGCAGAGCAAGAATTGTGCAAGCATTTTTTGTAGTGTAAATAAACATATTTGTTGTGTGCACTGTAATATCTTTAGGAACGTTATTATAAAACCTCACACAATTCCCTAATAAGGACTTTTTATTTATCTTTGCTAATCTAAAACCTAGCAGCGCTTTTTGACTTTATACCTAGTATTATAATCGTAATTACCACTACAAAATCACAAATATACGATAGGAAAAATTGAAGTCATGTGCGGGATTCGAACCCGCGTCCATCCACTCCTTGAGTCGGAGTATGCTCTAACCAATTGAGCTAACATGACATTAATGTAATTATCACTGTTTAATTTAAATTTACTGATTTCTTTAAGAAATTACATATATTTTTTATAAATGCTCTATCAGCTATGCTCATATAAATATATGACACGGTAAAGTTAAAAAAGTCCGTCAGTGATTCGTTAGGATCCATTACATATATGACTTGAATTGCACGCTTTTGTAAGACAAAGGTAGTCTCTACTTCAGTTGCAGCTCCCCAAATCAATAAGATATAGTACTGTGGAAGTACGCCAAAAACCTTGCCACCTAGCTACATAAATTAATTCTCTTATCTTATAAACTAAGCCTTCCTAGATCATGCCATGTTTATAAGGATACCGCTATAGGATAAAGTTGAATACATTTCGATTCCCAGGAAAACTGTCATTTAGGCCAAACTTTTTTTTTTTTTTTTATGCCTGATAGGTTAGCCTTTGACCACTATCTGACCTGATGGTAAGTGATGATGTGGTCGAAGATGTTGTTCAGGCTAACCTAGAAGTACTGGCTCTCAAGGACAGCTGCCGGAACACACCGTTAGGTGCTTGGCGACAGACTTTCTACTTGAGGGTGGTAGCTAGCCAGGCGGGCATTCGCATAATGCCCTACCACCATGCTATAACGACTGCCATCCTAAGACGACAATCGGGACCGACGGCTTAACGTGCCCTCCGAAGCACGGAAACGCTCAGTAGTAATGTCACTAGCGGTCACCTATCCAACTCCTGACCGCGCGCGACGTTGCTTAACTTTGCTGATCGGTTGAGAACAGCTAAGTAAACTTCGCTACGAGCGCTTCAAAAACTTTATATAATATATATTTTTTATGTTATTGTGACGGAACAAGCCCGAGGCCCACCTGATGTTAAGTGGGCTAACTAACCTCTGCCTATAACAGACGCATTTCCTCAACGACGAATTGCTCTGTGCCCGTCACACTGAGACATCCTGTTGTTAGGTCTCATTAGCCTGTAATTTTTCTGGCTCTCAAGGACTGCAGCCGGAACACACTGTTAGGTGCTTTGCGACAGATTTTCTATTTGAGGGTGGTCGCTAGCCAGGCGGGCTTTCACAAAATACCCTTCCACCATGTGGTGAAGCTTAAGCCCGCGGTGGGATTCGAACCATGGACCTGCTGCACGGCAGTCCATAGCCAATGCCACTGAGCTATCACTGCTTCAAGGTTTATCATATTTAACGTTTGGTAAAGAAAACTTTAAGAAAAAATAATATTTTAATTTTAGGAAAGGGTTGTATAACTACACTAATTCAAGTAAATTACTTAAATTAGGGAACTATCCCTATCTTTTACATCTACTTCAAAATCAGACGGAGAGAAGATATTATCTGCGAATAAAACACATCGCTGATATCTTTGACCATATAAGGCAAATCGGTAACATACACTAGAAATAGGAGAGGTCATAATCAACATCATTCATTATTCAATCATAATTGCATTCATCATCCAATTGTTTTGAAGCAGTGATAGCTCAGTGGCATTGGTTATGGATTGCCGCGCAGCAGGTTATGGTTCGAATCCCGCCGCGGGCTTGAGCCTCACCGCATGGTGGAAGGGCATTTTGCGAATGCCTGCCTGGCTAGCAACCACCCTCAGGTAGAAAATCTGTCGCCAAGCACCTAACGATGTGTTCCGGCAGCTGTCCTTGAGGTTAATCCTGTTAACACTTTCAACCACATCAGGTGAGATTGTGGTAAAAGGCTTAGTTATCACCAATAAAACAATTGTTATTCCATTTATCATTCAATTTTAACCTTACAATTGTAGCTTTGTTCATCATGCAATTGTAATTTTATCTATCATCCAATTGTAATTTTATAAATTTTTCAATTGTATTATCATTCATCATAAATATCATTTATCATTCAATGGTTTTTTTTAACGGTGGTATGCCTTTATTAACAAAATACTACGAACTATAAACAACAGTACAACTACTACAATAAAAGCATTTAGATACCCATAAGTCATTGCAGACTCACAGGCAGTCCAAATGCTCCAGCCCACTTCTAGTTGGCAGCGTGCCCAGGATGCTGGCAGCTTTGCCCCGTTGAATCGCAATGCTTATTTAAATTGGTATTGCATTAATAATTCATTTGTTCATCCAGATTGGAACCAACAGATGACATTCCGATATACAACTGCTGTTCCGGTGATCTCAACAGCATCACTATGGGTGAGATGATCGAAATGGGCCGTGAATTGAGCGCAGAAGTACCACTGGAAGGTACGCTCTGGAGGGTCGGTGGTAGCCTTACCACTTCTCCTACTCTTCATTATATTAAGGTAAATTATGAAGAAATGATGGCCGAGCGGTAATAGCTATGGACTACCGTGCCGCAGTACCCTGGTTCGATCCCACCGCCGGCTTGAGCTTCACCGCATGGTGGAAGGGCATTTTGCGATTGCCCGCCTGGCTAGCTACCACCCTCATGTAGAAAGTCTGTCGCCAAGCACCGAAAGGTGTGTTCCGGCAGTAGTCCTTGAGAGCCAGTGAAATTACAGGCACAATGAGACTAAACAACTATGCCTCAATGTGACGGGCGCAGTGCAATTCGTGACTTGTGATGAATTGCAACTGTTATAGGCAGAGGTTAGTCCACTTAACATCAGGTGGGCTTCGAGCTTGTACCATCACAATAACATTAAAAAAAAAACGCATCCTTGATACCTCTGGTGTTGCAAATGTTCGTGAGCGACGGTGATCAGTATCACCGTCGCTCACCGGTAAGTGATCACTGATCACTTACCGGTGAGCCGACAGCTTGTTTGCCCTCCTATCCCATCTCCTCTTATTCTTCGTAAAAGAGATCACTATAGAGATTATAGGCGACAATCGCGACTACAAGCATGTAAGCCCTAGGCACAATCGTGGTCGCGTGTAATCATCTTCAATTTCCGAATGTCTTTAGATTGAGGAACCGCAAGGCTTACATATGGCTAGAATAACCCTTAGTACTTAAGTAGTTTTTAAGTACTAATTGTTCAAACTCGGTGAAATTTTACGCCCCTCGTATGCGAGTTTTTCGTTTTAAATTTATTTTATAGCTAAAAGTGGTAGTAAAACTTCGCATACAAAACGATATTACCAAATAATTTTTATAATGCATTTTTTACGGAAGACTGACAAACCAAAAGCGTAGATTTTAGACGTATATATATGCATGCAAATTTTAACTGGTATTTGAAAATTTGGTATTTAAAATATGATGAAACTATGTTTGTATGGAGGGACAGATTCGGGCGATTAATTATGTTTGTACTATTAAAGCAATATTGTGTATTCAAACACTAAAAGGGTTTAAAATTGTGAAAAGAGGTTACAAATGTTTGCAAAAATGAATGTACACCTGTAAATTATGTACCTCTTTACATGGTATATACCGATTTGCGTGATTTATTCATATTGTTTTTTTTATACAAGGGCCCCAATTCTCTTAGCTATTGACTAAACGCCACACTACTGCGATGCTTCTGCGATCGAACTGCTGTTAATGTCTAATAATTCTTCGCTCCTAATCGCAGTTGTATAGCAATCGCGTCGCTATCGTATGGCTGTGCTATGGCTTGCAAATGTTGCCACTGAAATAATAATGGAAACTTCATCAATCAAGCATCAGTCAAAACATCAAAACAGTGGATTTCTAGGAAACAATACATTAAATAAATGTATATAAGTCATTTAGCTATTTTATATCCTAAATCCTCCAAAATAGTTTATGCCAATGTAGCAACGCAATCGCAACAGAATAGCTTACAGCATACCAAATATGTCAAAAACTATTGATAGCAAGCCAATATTGATTGCGATTGAACCTAAACAGCGGGCAGACTACGGATACTGTCAAAAACTACAATTTTCATACAATTAGGTTGCGTTAACGCCGCGCCGTTCAATAGCTAAGAGAATCGGGCCTCTGATAAGTGAGCCTTTTACCACTATCTCACCGGATGGTAAGTGATGATGTTGTTCAGGCTTAACCTAGAATTACTGGCTCTCAAGGACATCTGCCGAAACACACCTTTAGGTAAGGGTGATAGATTTTATACTGGAGGGTGGTAGCTAGCCAGGCGCGTATTACAATGTGCCCTACCACCATGCTATTATGACTGCCATCGTAAGACAACAACCACGAACGGCTTAACGTGCCGTCGGTAGCACGTGCACGCTCAGTAGTATGTCACTAGCGGTCACCCAACCAATTCATAACCGCGGCGAACATAGCTTATCTTAGCTGGTCAGCTAAGAATGGCTAAGTAAACTTCGCTACGAACGCTTCAAAAATTTGTGATAATTGGAGCCATATAGATATGGCGGTATAATTTCCTTATCAAAGCAAGTTGACGCTGCAGCTTGGCGGCTTTCTTTGTAGACACGGAGGTAGTACCCACCCATCCAAACTTATTTTTCACTATCCATTTTAAAGCAATGACTGACGATGATGGCCCAGTGCAATGACTACTAAATGCCGGCAGGGGATCTGAGGTTTGAATCCTGCCATCTGAATTGAGCTTCACACTGTCTACTGTGTTTTTCAGGTAATCTTTCTGCATCTGCTGCCGGCGCTACTGGTTGACGTCGTTCTATGGGTGGCTGGAAGAAAACCTATGTAAGTTGAACCGGCCCTGGCTCACTCCGCACTAGGTACAAAGCTACAGGTACATCGTCCTACCCGTCCGGACGGGATTATTGTACTGTGCGTGCCGCGTCAGAAGAGGTCAGAGCTATGCGATAGAAAGAGAGATGCCTTGTAGGTGAATATAAATATTAGGTACTCCGTGCTATGCGAGCTGAAGTGCACTTTATTGCTTCGTAGCTAGAGTCGCTTATTTATTGGAGTGGCTTTGCGGAGTGATTATCTGGTCCTTTTTATTCTGTGGTGAAAAATCATAATTGCTGTTTCAGCTCATACTTGTACCTATAAATATTTCCGAGGTCGTGTCTGTCTTTCTAATTATTACCGTTTAATTTTTACTGATTGATTGATTAACTGATTATTATTATAAAACATTATTTTGATGACATTTCGTAGATATGTAATTATTTGACTTCAAACGTGCTTCGTCGGACGTGTCTACTATACGTGCGTACACAAATAAATAAATCGTACTCAGTTTCGTGCTCCTATTGTATTTTTTTTATTTATAGCTGATAGACTAGCCTTAGACCACTATCTCACCTGATGGTAAGTGATGATGTAGTCGAAGAGGTTGTTTAGGCTAACCTAGAATTACTGGCTCTCAAGGACAGCACCCGGAACACCTCGTTAGGTCCTTGGCGATAGATTTTCTACTGGATGGTAGTAAATAGCCAGGCGGGAAAAATGCTCTACCACGCTATGATGGGACTGGCATACGACAAATGTTGAAAAGTCCCTTAACAAAATAAGAATAAAAAGGAAATAATAAACAATTTTCCCCTTGCGTCGACCTTAGGATAGTTGCTAGTGCCACCACAGATTATGTAATAGCTAGTAACTGTGTGTGTTTCTTTAGTTGATAACACACAATGTTCAACTCTCCCGCCGAAGCTCCTATTACCACAGAGCTATCATCTGTTTAATGTTATCTAAACTTTCAGGTTGGTAAAGATGCAACGCCGCATCTACACTGCGAACCTCGCGCTTATTTACTACATCACTCAGCAATGGACGTTTACAAATACTAACTTAATTGCGCTCAGATCCAGCATCAAGGAAGAAGACAGGTAAAACCACGCATACGTCATCTCAACTCCTTCGATCCCCACTTCAAACCCCCCCGTCATGGACCACGGCAGGTAATGGACGACCCGGATGACCCCATCGCAGCCATTACGTTGGCAGCTTTAGCGTTGTCCACAAGTCGTCGCGGTAACATCCCCAGGTGTGCGGTAATCAGAGGTTACACAATCAAACACCGAGCTCGCCAGCTTCTTTTTTATCATTAATCTCCCCCACAGGTTGCAAAGTTGAATTGCGCCTCCCCATTACTACCTGTGGAGTGTGTGAAATTGGACAGCAGCGCCTTCTGAGAAACTGTTATCTTGAGCTGTGATCGCCAAGAC
Organism: Plagodis pulveraria; assembly: GCA_963890685.1. Classification (NCBI taxonomy): domain Eukaryota; kingdom Metazoa; phylum Arthropoda; class Insecta; order Lepidoptera; family Geometridae; genus Plagodis; species Plagodis pulveraria. The sequence continues at coordinate 4,560,082 of OY982977.1, forward strand.
GCCTCCCAAGCGTGAGGATTTTGGCAAATCCCCCTTAATGGCTAAGTTCAGAAGTGGACAATCCAGTATATAAGGCTGATTCAGTATATCTTCCCTTGGGTGTCGTAAGAGACGACTAAGGTTAAAATACTGGAAGCTGAGCAGCGCCTTCTAAAGAACTGCCATCTTACACTGCGATCCCCAAGCCGCCTGCCAAGCGTGGGGATTATGGCAAATACCCCCTACGTAGGGGAGGCTGTATTCAACAGTGGATTCGGATGATACAGTTGCAGAATAGAACTGGACTCACATATCCTCCTATGAAAATTGTTAGAGGCAACTAAAAGAAAAAAAACAAAAAGTGGGCTCTAACCAAGGTTCGGAACGGCTCCCTGCCAAGCTTAATTATGACATAAAAAAAATGGGGGAGGTATTTTTTTTTAACAATATGAGTTTTTAAACTGTCACGTTTTTTTACACTATAGTTGTTATTAGAAACGGGATATTTACCGTGTTTTTGATTACTTTTGAGCTCTAGATATTTCGGCACTGTTGCAAGCGCCATGGTCACGAGTAAACTGAAGTCTATACGAGTGGAAGGTCGGCACTAAGAGCAGACGAACCGGTCTACCCTCTTTCTTGTACGTTTTTTTTATTTTTGAACGGTATACTTGTTGCATAGATAAATTATCTATGCTTGTGTATCATGACTGTTCATGAACGAATACTTAAATACATATATATTTACAGTTACCTTGTAATTATGGAGGGTAGAGGTAAGAAGAGGCAAATGGTATAAAACTTATAAGTGTCCAGCTGTAAGCTAATAATTGATTAAAACTAACGTAAGTTGGACAAATATTTTCAAAGTCGCTTCATCACGGAGTGCGTGAGCTTACGATCGCGCCCGCGCATGCACTGGTGGTGGCGCCGGCGCCGGCGGCGGCGGTGGAGCGAGCCGTAAGTTTAAATCGGCTAAAAATGTCATTTAATACAGCTGTAAGCTATTAATAACAGTTCAAAAGCCTTCCAGAATGGCGCTAGTGTAGACATAGGGTATGGTATGAATGTAGCAATTGTAAACGAATTGAAGTATGCAGAGTTATAATTGTCGACTAAAGTAGTTACTTATTGAATAATTCTACTACTTTCGTAGTACAATGTAGTAAATATAACCTTAAAGAATTATTATAAGAAAACGTGTAGCTAGAGTGATTTTATTTCGTGAACTGTGAATAGTACGTTTTTTGATTGTGGCGCTTCCTTTAAAATGTACCGTAAGGCTAATGTGGCGCCACCCTATTTTTTTTTTATGCCTGATAGGTTAGCCTATGACCACTATCTCACCTGATGGTAAGTGATGATGTGGTCGAAGATGTTGTTCAGTCTAACCTAGAAGTACTGTCTCTCAAGGACAGCTGCCGGAACACACCGTTAGGTGCTTTGCGACAGATTTTCTACTTGAGGGTGGGTGGTAGCTAGCCAGGCGGGCATTCGCCAAATACCCTACCACCATGCTATAATGACTGCCATCCTAAGACAGCAACCGGGACCGACGTCTTAACGTGCCCTCAGAAGCACGTGTACGCTCAGTAGTAATGTCACTAGCGGTCACCCATCCAACTCATGACCGCGGGCGACGTTGCTTAACTTTGCTGATCGGTTGAGAGCAGCTAAGTAAACCTCGCTACGAGCGCTTCAAAAATGCATTTGGACGGACACTTTTTCATGTACACAGATGATTTTCCTTACCTCTACCCTCCATACTTGTAACGTTAAATATAGTCTGTCATGCTCTAAAAATAGTTATTGTTTTAAGTACAATTTCTAGTCCAATAGTCGATTTTCGCGTCAGCCTTCTACACAAAAATCAATATTTCAGAGTTGTAACTCACTGTTTTTGAAGCGCTCGTAGCTAAGTTTGCTTAACTGTTCATAACCGATCAGCTAAGTTAAGCAACGTCCGCCGCGGTCTTGAGTTGGATGGGTGACCACTAGTGACATTACTACTGACCGCTTCCGTGCTTCGAAGGGCACGTTAAGCCGTCAGCCCCGATTGTTGTCTTCAAATGAAAGTCGTTATATCACGGTGGTACTTTGCGATTGTTCACCTGGCAAGCTACCACCCTCAAGTAGAACATCTGTCGCCAAGCACCAGTAATTCTAGGTTAGCCTGAAAACATCTTCAACCACACCATCACCTACCATCAGGTGAGATAGTGGTCAAAGGCTAACCTATCAAGCATAAAAAAAAACAAAGAATAACAAGCTGAAGACCCGTGACATACAGACAGTTTCCTTCTTCTTATCAATATGGCATAATTTTTCCCTTTGTCGTTAATATATTTTGTTGATTTCTTGTTCCAAATAGGAAACAATTCTTCTACAAGATCGAGGATTTAGACCAGAGAGAATACTTCCTGCAAGCTGTTAAGGGCGGGAAGAAATATCTGTTGAAAGAAAAAGAGGAAAACATTCCTAAAGCACATGCACATCATCTGCGGTAAGAATTATTTACTTTTTTGTTTTTTTATACCACAAAGGTGTCAAACATGCATACGTCCCGCCTGATTGTAAGCAGTTACCGTTGCCTATGGACGCTTGCAACACAAGGGGTATAACTCGCGCGTTGCCGACCCTGAAGAAATCTCTTCACGCACTTTTTGGAGAACCCCATGCTGTACTCCATCGGGAAAACCACGGCTGGGAGCTCATTCCACAATCTGAGCGTTACTTAATAAGATTTCAATGTTGTAAACCAGCACAACACACTTAAGCTACATCATTACTTAGTAGCACCCCCTTTGCTGGGCCAGAATTGTAAATTCCCCATATCTTCGAAAAAACTGAAGAAGGTGGGCACCAGCGCTTTCTGAAGAACTGCATCTTACACTGCGATCGCCTGCTAAGCGTCCGCAGTGTAAGATGCAGTGCAAATACAAGAGTTTTAGCAACGCAAGGATGATAGATACATATACACTTTATTGAAACACTGATAAAATAGTTTAAACAGAAACACAATTCAAATAATTGTTAGGTACATTATATAATTATTGGCGTCTTATCGCTTAAAGCGATCTCTTCCTGACAACTATAGAAAGGATAGAAATAACTGAAGATGTCCGTAAACTAGTTATTATGTATTTACAATGACAAATTATACCTAAAATATATATAACATTTAAAAAATGAGAATAATAATATTAAATATTAATTACCTTATAATATACACATTAATATTCATAAATACATATACAACTTTATTATATAAACACACATAATTACAATATACATTATAAATATATAAATAATTAATTTTTCAACACCTTTGCTCGTAAAGTGAGCTTTATTATATCGTTCTTAGGGCCATAAACCCAACTATAACACCCTCGTGCATAATAATATTATACACTAGTGCGTAATAGAATTATCCCTACAAAGTAAAGTTAGTACCTAACTGCAAATTATATGCGAGTAAACAGAGCATCTTCTATTTAACCGGGTAATACAGATTTGTAACATGAAAGAGGTTAATATGTAATCAACTAACATGCATTTGCCGCGCGCAAAAAAAAAATAGCGAGCTATTTTCCATAATATTCGTATGTTGTTTGTATCGCATTAGTGCAATATATTTTTTTTTCCTCGCAAGGGTGTTGAAATGTTGCTCACGAGTTTCATCAACTTGCTCATTTGTATCATAATCTACTAATGTCAACAAGTATATGACATGATAGTTTAAATTAAAGGATTTGGGAGATGGGCCCTTGAGCGCTTATAAACTTTTTTGATGCGTAATTTTTTGACATTTACAGGATGAAGGTGTTAGACAAGGTTGTCCAGTGCATCTTCTATGGTTTCCTGATTTGGTGGCTAATCAATCACAGCTATGTCCAGAAGTTTGCTCTAGCGGTAATAGATGTCGTTGTATGAAATGATTGAAATAATATATTTTTATCTGTTTTTTTATTAAAGTACTTACAAAGTGGGTTTTTGTTTTTATTTTATTCGATGAAATCAAATACTATTTTTACAATATTGCCAACAATTTAGGTATACTACCCGGTTTTAGAGAGCGTAAACTGTGGACTTGAGGACAGATCTCACATGTGGTGCTATACAGCAGATTTTTTTTTTATATATATAGTGACGCATTTCAGTACAAGTCACGAATTGCACTGCGTCCGTCTCTTTGAGACATACCTAGGTAGTTGTTAAGTCTCATGTGCCCGTAATTTCACTGGCTCTCAAAGACTGCTGCCGGAACACACAGTAAAGTGCTTGGCGTCAGATTTTCTACTTGAGGGTGGTAGTTAGGGTGGCAATCGCAAAATGGCTTTCTACCATGCACATCAACAGCCGAGAAAATAAACTTTTTGGTATGTTAAATTGATTATACTGTATACTGTATCAGCGGATTGTCCACTGCTGAACACTGTCTCCTCCATAAAGGAGGGGTTTGCTATAATCCCCACGCTTGGCAGGCGTCTTGCCGATCGCAGTTTTAGATATCAGTTCCTCAGAAGCCCTGCTGTGCACTTTGCGGTATTTTTACCTTTAGCCGCCTCTTACGACACCCACAAGTAGTAAAGGTGACATTCTGACCCGGCACTAACCGGTGATTTAACTTTGCGAAACAGTGATGGCTTTGGCTATGGACTGCCGCGCAGCAGGTCCATGGTTCGAATCCCGCCGCGGGCTTGAGTTTCACCTTATGGAGGAAAGGCATTTTGCGAATGCCCGCCTGGCTACGAACAACGCTTAAGTAGAAAATCTGTCGCCAAGCATCTAACGGTGTGTTCCCGCAGCAGTCCTTGAGAGCCAGCGAAATTACAGGCACATGAGACTTAATAACTGTCTCAAGGTGACAGGCGCAGTGAAATTGGTGCCTTGTGACGAAATGCATTTGTTATAGACAGAGGTAAGTCCGCTTAATATCAGGTGGGCCTCGAGCTTCTTCCGTCACAATAACATTAACAAAAAAAGTGCCATACATTTAATTTACTGATTGTTTTTCACTTCGGCTTCACAGGAAAAATTAAGCAGTTTTTTTGTTTTTTTATTTTTATGCCTTTAGCCTTTAACCACTATCTCACCTGATAGTAGGTGATGATGTGGTCGAAGATGTTGTTCAGGCTAACCTAGAATTACTGGCTCCCAAGGACAGCTGCCGGAACACACGGTTAGGTGCCTGGCGACAGATTTTCTACTGGTCGCTAGCCAGGCGGGCATTCACAAAATGTCCTTCCACCATGCGGTGAAGCTCAGGCCCGCAGCGGGATTCGAACCATGGACCTGCTGCGCGGCAGTCTATAGCCCATGGCACTGAGCCATTACTACAAATGTACGATGATTAAAGAACAACAACAAAAATTTGAGTTACGACTCATTGTCATGTTATCTCAAGTGGTCAGAGCATACCCCGGCTAAAGGGGTGGATGCGGGTTCGAATCCAGCACAAGACATAAATTTTTCCTCTCGTATGTTTGTAATTTTGTAATGTAATCCGCATAGCAGGCGTTATTGCAAACATAACAACATTAAGACCATTGACCTATATAAACTAGACGCGACATCTCAAACGAAGATAGTTGACCAGTGCAAGTATGCCAGCCGGCATACTCTCCCCCACACGCAGCTGGGCACTCGTAGAGATTACACGCGCTTTACGTTCGAAAATTGTGTATTACTAATTGTGTATTTTGAATTCATAACTTTCGAACGTAAAGCGCGTGTAATATCTACGAGTGCCCAGCTGCGTGTGGGGGAGAGTATGCCGGCCGGCTTACCTGCACTAGTCGACTATCCTCGTTTGATATGTCGCGTCTAGTATATATAGGTCAATGATTAAGACTACAGTTTATCTATCTAATTATATGAAGTCATACAATTGATAAAAATCAACTGCAAAACTCTTAAATTACACATGATCAATCATTTACCAAGATAGCATCTCGAAACATACATATATGACGTCAGAATACCAGATGGTAACCATCGATTTAAAAAAAAAAAGAATAAATAAAATAAATAAAAATAAAATAGCCATTTATTGCCTTCATACACAGAAAAAAAATATTACATACATAAGATAATTGACAAACAATTAAAAATAAATAAAACAAAAGGCAAAAGGAGTATGCTCAGCATTGTGCAACGCATATGTTAAGTACTAACGTGCGCTGCGCTGATTTTCAGCATACACCTACTCGGACGGATGTTTGCCGAGAGACATAGATAATAAAGCGGATCACAAATAAAATAAACATAAAGAAACAGCTTACAGTAGTAGCGAAGTAAAAAAAAAATTCAAATAGGTAGAGCTTACAGAAAGGTGTGAAAAACATTACATTAAATAAGTTGCTAGTTGAAGACTATATAGTGTGTGGATGATGGTGTGTGTGTGTGTGTGTTTGCGGCGATATGTGTGTCTAAGAGGTCATGTTTATGTGAGAGGGATTTTTTACGGAGTGTTTGACATTTCTGTGTGTTATAAAAGTTGCTTTAAAATTATGATTTTGACGGTCTAAAAGAATTCGTTTTAGTTTAATTTTGAAATTATTGCAGCTTGTCTTTGCTCTTAAAGGAGGTGGGAGATCGTTCCATATCTTAGATGCACTGAATTTAAAGCAACCTTTAAAACCACTGGATCCATGTTTAGGGATTGCAAGTGTGTTGCGGAACTTTGAGCGTGTGTTTACAGAATTAGTGTTTTTAGACCATGTAAGCTTTTCAAAAAGGTACTCAGGTCTCTTGTTCCACAAAACCTTTTGAGTAAAGCATGCCAAATATAGTTCCCTTCGTAACTTCATATTCAAAATTCCTTTTTCTACGAGATAGGGAGTGACATGTTCTCTTCTAGGTATCGTGAAACAGAAACGTGCGCATGCATTTTGGACTCTCTGGATAGCTCGTTCAGTCACTGCCCAAATTCTGGGACTATAAACTGCACTGCAGTAGTTGAATGGTGATAGTACTATTAGATCACATAATAAAATTCTTATCTTTTCTGATATGTATTTTTTTATGTTATACAAAACCTTGAGTTTAAAAAAAGAAGCTCTAATTTTTTCGTTCACATGTTTGACATATCTTAGCTCGCTATCCATTAGAAGACCAAGGTTTCTCGCCTCTGACTCTATGGGTATATCAATACCATTTATCTTTGCTTTTGGGTCACATTCCAATACCTTACTGATCTGACTTTTAGTGCCCAACACTAGCATTTTAGATTTGGTGGGGTTTAAGATCAAGCAATTACGATTCGCCCAGCTATAAATCTCGTCTAAATCTTTGTTAATTTGAACCATTTCTGCAGCTGTATTTTCGGGCTTAAAACTATGATATATCTGCGTATCATCGGCGTACAAATGATATTTACATACTTTTATGTGCTCTGGCATGTCTGCAGTAAATATAGAAAACAGGATAGGACTAAGGATCGATCCTTGAGGGGTTCCTGAAGGAACTTCCTCTATGCTAGAGGTAATTTTGCTACCATCCTGATTTTCTAACTCTACATACTGCTCTCTGCCCATTAGATACGTTCTAAACCACCTACACGTGTTTTCTGAGAAACCACAGTAAGTGAGCTTGGCAATCAATAGTTCCAGACTAATGCAATCAAACGCGCGTGAAAAATCTAATAAAATAAGTACACTGCTCAGTCCCGAGTCCGACGCTGTGAGAATATCATCAGTTACCTGTAAAAGAGCCGACTCAGTCCCATGGTGGCTACGGAATCCAGACTGATACTTAGGTATAATGTTTTCGTTAAAAACATATGTTTATAACTGAGCGAGAACAACTTTTTCTAGCACCTTTGATAATACAGGAAGTATGCTTATAGGGCGTAAATCCTTTAATTGCTGGACTGAGCTAGATTTAGGAATCGGTTTCACAAGAGATCGTTTCCAAGAAACAGGGAAGGTGTCTGACTCTATAGATCTGTTGATTATGTGTGTGATCACAGGTAGAGTCTCTGGCAGTGTGAGCTTAATCATTTCTACATTTAATTGGTCATATCCAGTCGCGTTTGTTTTAATACTTAAAATAAATTTACCTACTGTTTCTTCAGACACAGGGTTCAAGGAAAACACACTACGAGTTTTTTTTTTTATTTTAAAATAATCAACGACGTCATGGTCTACATGTCTACTACTTGGAACATTCAAAAAGTGTTTATTAATTAAATTTGGGTTAAATAAATTATCAGGTATGGCAGGTTTATTGTTATGATTAGGTTTAAATTTTTGTAAATATTTCCACATCTTTTTGGGTTGATCAACATTTTTGTTTATATAATGGGTAAAGTATGTTGTTTTCTCTCTTTCTATTGTACCAGAAACCAAATTTCTCAAGCTGTTATAATATTTTTTCGATGAATCTGTTTTTTTACTATGGGCTTTCACTAAGGCCTTGTCCCTGATTGTCATCATAAATTTGACCGTGTTTGTGATCCAAGGGCTCGAGGATTCCTTAATTCGTTTCCGTGTTAGAGGAGCATGTTTATTAAAGATATTAAAAATATGTTCAGTGAACATGACTACACATGACTGTACGTCTTGAATTTCTAATAATTTATTCCATTGTATACATTTAAGGTCAGATTGGAATTGCTCAAAATGTATTTCATTGATTTGTCGGCTTTGTATGAAACGCGCAATAGGTTTTGGTTTTTTAATGTTAAAGTCACATAAAACCATACCGTGATCACTCAAATCCTTATTATGTAAAATATTTATGTTCTTACACCTTTCGGGTGTGTCTGTGATAACTAAATCTATCAAGCTTACTGTCCCATCTGTCGTCCTAGTTGATTCTTTGACTAATTGTACAAGATTCCGTTGTGTACAGAACGTCATCAGTTTACGTGCTGGCAAGGTATCTGTTTTCAGTAGGTTAACATTAAGATCTGTCAATAAACACATATAGTCGCAGTGTGCAAATGAACTCATGGACTCATTTAGGGCGTCTAAGGCTGTATCTACCGTGACACTCTCTGGTCTATAAGCCGTACCGATGGCCATATGAGCACCTGGAAGTGTCAGTTCTAACCATAATTGTTCCAACGTGGACTCGGGGTGAGCGCGGACACGTGCACGCAATCCTGATTTTATATAAATACCAACCCCTCCCCCTCTTTTGTTTGATCTGCGTGCTCTGTGTTTGAACGAGTATCCAGAAAGGAGTGGGGCAATGCTTTCCTGACCATCTCTTATCCATGTTTCGTTCAGGGCTAGGATATCAGGTTTATTAATGCTTACGGTCGCTTCCAGCTCATCTCGGCCCGTGTTCACTATCGTATATTAAGTAGACCTAGTCTCAAATTTTTAGTAGTAGTAGTTGTATTAACCATAGTCTATTGTTAGTTGTAAACATATGAGAAATTGTACATATTCTGTAATTATTTGTTGGTGTGTAATGAAGTTATTTTTTGTAGTGTGGAGATAAATTGTCATGCTGTACGAATGTATATGTGTGTGAAAGTGTAGTGTGTTTAAAAACAATTGTAATTTTAGCGTAATTGTAATTGGATGTAATTTAGTGTAATTGGAAGATAGCGTACGCTCCGTATGGTGGTTCGAATCCAGCCGCGGGCTTGAGCATCACCTCATGGTGGAAGGGCATTTTGCGAATGCCCGCCTGGCTAGCGACCACGCTCAAGTAGAAAATCTGTCGCCAAGCATCCTAACGGTGTGTTCCCGCAGCAGTCCTTGAGAGCCAGTGAAATTACAGGCACATGAGACTTAACAACTATGTGTCAAGGTGACGGGCGCTGTGGAATTCGTGACTTGTGAAGAAATGCATCTGTTATAGGCAGAGTTTAGTCCGCCTTACATCAGGTGGGCCTCGTGCTTGATACGTCACAACAACATAAAATAAAAGCTGTAAAATCATGACAATATAATGTGGAGAACATTTAACACAAGCATATAATGCACACAGCTGCACTTCCATTGTATACACTGAGAAAAATCTAAAGTTAAAAGCGCCCTAATGATGGCCGATTTATATGGTATGAAGGCAAAAACCGAGCAAACGTAAATACGTACAAAAACGCCTTCCAACTAGAAGGCGTTAAACGAGGTCAGTGAAGGCGAATGTTTCTTTTCGTCTTCATTTAAGGTGTATTTTGTGGTCTTTCTTAAATATTGACTTTTCGATGAGGCTGATTAAGTCGTACGTTATAGTGATAATCACCGTATATAAACCGCCGTAAAAGTAAGGTATATTTTATGGTCAAGACTGCAATTATTATCGTATAACAAGTTAAATTCTGAAAATACTTTACGGAAGGCGTTTTTTGACGGTTGTGTTTATTATAAAACATGGTACATTTTTATTGATTTCGCTTTGCGTGGTGAAAATCATCTTAAGAGTTGTGAATTCACCTTGCGTAGTTTCAATTCAATGGTAAAAGGTCAAATTTGATTTAAGCTCCAAAGTCGTTTTTCTCAGTGTATGATACGTTTCAATGAATGACAAAGACCGGAAGACAAGCATGCAGTAGACGCATATACGCACACTACTGAAACACAATCAGGAGACATTGCCTGATTTGACATTACCATGCTGAGATAAGAATAAGAATAAGTAAAACATTTGTAAGATTACATTACACAGTGGTACAAATATTCGTGGAATGGTCTTATAGAGTACATCAGTCATTGTAATCAGTCAGCAGGCACGTGCAAATATTCATACAAATTTGTCACAATAATTAACTTATTCCTTAATAATGTTGTCTTAGGTTTTCGCGATTATTTCACATAGTAATTAAACAACTTTAAACGGTTTAAATCGCGTATATTTATCATTATTTTTGTCCGGACGTTTCAAACACTTTGCAGTGATCGTGGTCACGGGGTGACTAATTGGTTTTATTTGACACCAATTAGTCACCCCGTGACCACGATCACTGCAAAGTGTTTGAAACGTCCGGACAAAAATAATGATAAATATACGCGATTTAAACCGTTTAAAGTTGTTTTATTCCTTAATATCATAAAAACAATGAAGCAAGAGCCAGCCACTTATACATTCCTTAAATTTATGTCCTTCTTATACCAAAAAGTTTTTTGGATGCATGTTTTACAAATATGTACACATATTACACACGTTTCTTTTATAATCTTTACTACAACGAGGTTGATACAGAAAGACAAAAAATTGTGATCAGGTTCACAATTTTTTCTTTTTTTCCTAGTGTTTTTTTCACTGTGCTTCTTAAAATACTCCGGGTGGAATTTAATAAAAACACAAACATTTCTTATGTACATACTGGGCAGAGGGAGGATATTGCATTTCTTAAATTCTAAAGCTTCATTTATCGCACGTACGCAGCGCTTTTGCATTTTGAAAATTCTGTCCATATCTGTAGACTCTGTAGAGTTTCCCCACAGCATTAGACCATAGCTTATTAAAGATGACACATAACCATAATACGCTGTTAATGCAGCTTCCATGGAGACAGTTTGTCTAATTTTCTTCTAGGGGTGCCGTTTCTCCCATTTTTTTATAAGTTCAGTGCAAGTGACTTCTGTAAACGTCTTCAAGAGAGTCCTTTGTTCAACCACATGGGTAAAGAAACTTAATCATGTGGTTCAACGGTGGGCATTCAGGTTGATGTGGTGGTATTGGTGGATATAAAAATAATATACGAATTAATAGGTATAAGTATGTATTGCATAAGAAAACAACAATAAGTTTGTATAGGTTAGTTTGCAGAGACTGAAGAAGTATCGAAGGTAAAATAAGAACGGATGGACTAATTCTAACTGACTCATCATCACGGTAGCTTAAACCAAAAGCATGTCCCGGCCCCAGACATATATGGCCACGATTTGAATCCCGCTTCTTCCTTTCGTTGTAATTTCTATAAATTCTATTAAGGTTTAATTGACAGCATTTTCAAGTACGAATCTTTGCAAATGCTTGTTTTTTTCATGAAACAAATTCCAAAAAGCCATCCGTTCTTTGTAAGGACTGGTCAGTGCTTCCAGCTCTGATCCTATGTGCAGGTAGTGTTGAGGAGATGATGGAGTGATGGGGAGCCACTGAACGGGAATCAGCTCTGTTAGTTCTGGTGTTGGATCTCTGAAATGTGAAGTTTAGGACACGTCAGAATGCATTCTGCATACCTAGCTACCACTTCGAGAAGCAATGATGGCCGAGCGGTAATGGCTATGGACTGCCGTGCCACAGGTCATCCTCAGTGCCCGTTTAAATGTCATCGCATGGTGGAAGAGCATTTTGCAAATATACTTGCCTGGCTAGCTGATGTACCCTCAAGTAGAAAATCTGCCAGGAACCTAACAGTGTCTTCCAGTAGTAATCCTTGAGAGGCAGTAAAATTACAGGCTCATGAGGCTTAACAACTGTATGTCTCAGAGTGACGGGCGCAGTGCCAATCGTCACTTGTGACTTAGGCATTTGTTATAGGCAAAGGTCATTCCGCTTAACATCGGGTGGGCCTCGTAAACCGTCATAATCAAATAAAGAAATATTCCTAAGCACCTAACGATGTTTTCCAGGAGCTGCCTTTGATACCTTATCATCATTTACAGTTGCAGCTAAAGTTGAGATTGCTGTCTATGGACAATCGAGATAAATTAAAAATATAAAAGAATATGACTTCCTTGTGCTTCAATTCAAGAAAAAACAAATAAGTATGACAAAAGTTTTCCAAAATTGGTGACACTTATGAAGATCAAAGATTATAACGGAGCCAATCATTTCATCAGGGGTTTTAATATAGTTGTAGGTTGTTGCAAAGTAATGTAAATCAATTTTTTTCTGTTTCACCTCGAAGAAAACTTTAAAGAATATTAGCCAGATTTGTTACTATTATTACAGCTTTACCCAGAGGTAAAGTTCGTACAAAAATAAGTCTTCAGTACAAAAAAGCTCTTACCCGTATTTAACAAAGTTGGTCCACATTTCAGTCATCTGATCTATGACAATCTGATCCTCCACTGACGGTTCTTGCATATTTTCCATATCGAACAAATAAGCAACTTCATCCCCATGTACTGCCCCCTCCACAGTGGTATTCAAACCTTGCTTTAAAAAATTTCTCTCTCCATCATATGAGAACAAGTAAAGATACATTTTTCCAACATCACTTTTGAGATATCTATACAAACTTCTCATTGAAGTATGCACAAATGAAGGGTCCGATCTCAAATCAATAGCTTCTTTAAATTTCGATTCATTGATTTCGTCATCACCAAAGAAAAACTGTCTGACTATTTCAGAACCAGTGAAATTCGCGTGCTCTATCACGTAACTATCGCATAGACTTTCATTGACAATGTTGCTTAAATCAGAACCTGGGTGCAGGAAAAGACCAAGAGCTTCATTTTCGTTGAAGCCTATAATGATGTTCAGGTCTTTTGCGGTAGGTATCACTTCTTTAGACACCCAGTCTTCAGTCATGAATGGTTCGACGTTGTTAAATGACCTTTCTATGCATGGCCGGAAATGTATATCCAGCGCAAACCCAGCAAGTAGAATTTTCAAAGGTGGAACTGTAGCTAAGAAGTCTAAAGCCTCGTCTATGTCAGTGGTACTTAATCCTAAATGACCAGCTAAGATTAGAGGTGAATTCCTCACTGTAGGAGGGTAGCTAGGTAAAAAAGCCGCTCCACTTTGTAGGATCACTTATTGAAAAAGTATCTCATCGCTGTTTCTTATAATTTGCAAATCTGATGACATTGCACCGGCGCTGTTTCCGGCAAGAGTTACTTTATTGGGATCTCCACCAAAATTTGCGACATTATCCCGAACCCATCTCAAGGCCAAGAGCTGATCTTTTAATCCTTGATTCCCAGGTACTCTAGGGTTCTCTGTACACATAAAACCATAAGGGCCAAGTCTGTAGTTTAAAGTGACTACGATAACATCATGCCTGGTCAGAAATTTAGAATTATACATAAACCTTCCGTAAGATCCCACGATAAAGGCACCTCCGTGCACAAATACGAGTACCGGTAGTTGGTCCTGAGATCTGGCTATTGAAGGCACGAAGACGTTCAGATGTAGACAGTCAATTGATCCGCGAAAGTTGCCATCGTCTATTTGAGGGCATAATGTAGAATCGTCGGTAGCGTTGAATATTCCATCAAATTCAGGACCTGGTGATGACAGCTGGAACAGACGTTAGTGTTATAATATTTCTGGGAGGGGGGTTAATATTATAAGTGAGGGCTTACGTCAGTTCACATCTTCCGGTCTTATTTTGTTTAAGGGTCAGTCACCATTTTAGGTTAAGCTGTTTATCATCTTAGATGACTCATTTTTTAAGATTGTGGGCTAGCTACCTAGCCCATAGCACAAATATACTTAGGCAAAATAATAAAAGGACCAATCCTTATATATACATATTATTACTCTTAAGAAAGCGCACCATGTTACAAAGCGTTGATCATGCACGCGGCCTCCTTCAATCATAGAAAGTTTCGTGCAGGAAGTAGAAAGTGGAAAATCTGTCGTCAAGCACCTAACGGTCTGTTCCGGCAGCAGTCCTTGAGTTGAAATTACAGGCACATGAGACTTAACAACTATGTCTCAAGGTGACGGGCGCAGTGCCATTCGTGACTTGTGACGAAATGCATCTGTTATAGGCAAAGGTTAGTCCGCTTAACATCAGTTGAGCCTCGAGCTTGATTCGTCACAATAGCATAAAAAAAGGAAATTTTCATAGTTTTTTTAAATTTATAGATGATAGGTTATCCTTTGTTTGTTTTAGTAGTTTCCAACTACTGAGACAGTGATCAAATAACAATCGATGACAGATTGCCTACTTGTCGATTGTAGCAAGCCAGGTGAGAATTCGCAAAATGGCTTGGATTGATGCTTAAGCTCATGGCTGGTTTTTAACCATGTACCTGCTGAGCGGCCGTCCTTCCATAGCGTTGCCGCTGGGCTATCAATACTTCTAAGTAAGATAAGGTGAGGTGTTCAGTTGAGTATCCTCAAGGAGTATCTTATAAGCATTTTTTTGCATAGTGGAAGGGCATTTTGTGAATGCCCGCCTGGCTAGCGGCCACCCTCAAATACAAAAACTGTCGCCAAGCACCTAACGGTGTGTTCCGGCAGCTGTCGAGAGCGAATAATTCTAGATTAAGCCTGCTAACACCTTCGAACACGTCATCACTTACCATCAGGTGAGATTGTTGTCAAAGGCT
The DNA here is from genome assembly GCA_963890685.1 of Plagodis pulveraria. Lineage (NCBI taxonomy): Eukaryota > Metazoa > Arthropoda > Insecta > Lepidoptera > Geometridae > Plagodis > Plagodis pulveraria. Next base: position 4,575,252 of record OY982977.1, read on the forward strand.
TACCTATCATGTATAAAAAAATACAAAAATAAAAAGTACCTATACATGTGTTTAATGCGAAAGTTTTGTAAGGTATAAATGTAGGTAGTTATATAATTAATCACACAAAGTTTTCCTTCTGCTTTATTACAAGTTCACTGTGACATTTATATGATATCATACAGTAGGGTTCAAGTACGCAGGGCAAAATAATACCAAAAAACTGTTAAACAGAACCCAATTAATCAAAATATGTTTGTTACTTCTTCACGCTCAAACGGCTTGACCAATTTTGATAAAATTTGGTATGGAGGTAGATGAGACGCTGGAATAACACATGCTACGAAATTTATACAACTACAGCTACTACAATTAAAGCCTTCAGACAAACTATAAGTCATTGCAGACTCACAGGCAGTCCAAATGCTCCAGCCCAATACCAGTTGGGCAGCGTGCCCAGCATGCTGGCAGCATTGCCCCGTTGAATTGCAATGCTTATTCTTATTTATTGACATGGATAATGCTATTAATGCTTTGGTAATTGGTTATAATAGTTAAAGGTTTTAAAAAGTAAATAAATCATACAAGCTTGATGGTATTCATACATGGGGCACACTAAAAGTTTTGCACTTCTAACTAATCGGAACTATTTGAATATCGCTAATATTTGTGACACGACTTGCAACCTTTATAGTAATAATAAAAAATGGCGGGAAATCATTTGTCAACCGTTTTTTTTTACACATCAAAGTTCTACGTACGCAAGGAATTTCGAATGAACGTCGAAAAGATTTTAGAACGATGATTTTTTATGATTTTAAAAGTTTCTTTTCGCAAGACTGTGCCGCTCGTCTTCAAAATGCTTTTGGGAGAGAACACCCTTGTTTGAGCACCGTGAGGCGATGGTTTGCTAAGTTTGAGAGTGGTCGGGTTTCTTTACATGACGAATTTCGTGAAAGGCGGCCTTCAACTGCCGTCAACGAAAATAATGTGGCTACTGTTAAGCGGCTAATTGAAGAAAACCCGCGGATTACCTATGAGACAATTGGAGGACTGTTGGGGATTGGTATGAACCAAATTCAGAAAAAATTACACGAAGAATTAAAAGTTCGGAAACTTTGTTGTCGTTAGATCCCTCATGAACTGACAGCGGAGCAGAAGCGGGCTCGCGTGGAATGGTGCTCACAGATGCTACTGAAGTACGACCACGGACAATGTTGACCTACTGGACAGTCTTGTACTGCTAGTCCTAACAAACATTTTGAGTTTTTTCTTGTGATTTTTCAAATGTGTTTTTAGACGGAATAAGCACGAGGACCACCTGATGTTAAAAGTCTATTATATATAAATTAAAATTACAGGCACAAGAGCCTGTTATAGATTATTTCATATTTTTTATTACTTTGCTCGATGTAAATATTCAAAACTCTATTCAAAGGGAGCGCGGCGCGGTCCAGTGTTGCCGTAGCGGGCGATTTTAGCTCGGAGTAGGCGTTCATAAGACAAGAGCCTCTTGAAAAAGATAACTTGACGAATCAATGGAAGTTACATTCAATATGTTTTTATATTATTCTAGTTTAAGTTAGTAACTCACTATATTTTTGTTATAGGAGGATATGGCAGGCGAATAATTGATTTCCAATATTTTTGGAGTCAGTTAATGTCTATAAGTGAACACAGCGATAATTTCGGCTGTAAATTAAACTACCCTCCTATGTTGTACAAGCCGGGGTCCCGGTCGGGGCTGGGGTCGATAGTCGTATTTACAAATTTACCATAAAATCTGAGTGAGTCCGACTTTCATAATCCAAATGGTTTTCAAAAGGATGCATCCTTGCTTATACGAGAAAGAATCTATATTTTCTAAGATAACGGAAGTATTTTCAATCTTTTTGTTAAATCTGAAACCAGTTTAAATTACATTTTGGCGCCAAAATATTAATTCTACAGTAATAAGCCTAGAAAATTATAATTTTGCACATATATCGTATATGATGAGGATTGCAATGTTACCAAGAAACTTATATGTTGATTATAGATTGCATCAAAGAAACTCGATTTAAAAACAAAAAACCTCAAAATCTAAAAATATATTTACATTTTGCTGTTTGGTCTACTCAAACTAAATGGATGAAAATTATATTTTTTATGGTATATACATACCCCAATATATCATTGGGGTATGGGGATATGGTGGTGACATGTTTAAATAATGGAAAACAACTTAGTACCAACCAAAAACGTCATGGGGCACAGAAAAATAAACCTCAATCCTATGCATGGTCATTATGGCAGGCAGGGTTAACGACTGGATATGGATACTGAAGAGTATGAACGAAGGAAAGAGCTACTTTTGGAAAATTTAAAAGGACAAGCTTTTAGTCCGCAGCTTTTAATCAATGCCGTTACGTCAAATATTTATATTATTTTACGCCGTTAAATTTTTTAATTATTTTAGCTAATTGTTACAATAAATGATTCTAACATTTCTATTTTTATTTCAACAAAGATGAAATTTAAATAAAGATTCACGATGTAGGTTGACTATTTAATGTACATGCTTACTTCTGTCCTATAACATTAGCAAGTAATCGACAAGAAATGGATTATTTACTCATGCCAATCACACAATTTTTAAATTCGCAACTTACATTTCTTTATTAATGATCATCAAAATGATGTATCAAAATATGTTACTCACAGTCACGCTATTCCGTGGTCACTTCTTTTGCTTGTGTAAGCGATGCGCTGGCATTTTCCTAAACTTCAGTAGCGTGATTTTGACGTGTTATTGTATTGGTATCAAGACTGCACTGTCCACGATGATACGACAAATTTAGAAGTGGATTATTTTACTGATTAGATAATAATTATTTTTATGCAAAAAACTTATCTATGTAGAATACAAATCTTAATATGATTAAGGTAAAAATATTGTTCTAAAAATCTGATGAACCTCTGGTCGAGGGAGAAGTGGCCAGAATTCTGGACCTCGCTGTGCATTAATACTAATTTATTGGCTGCGATACAAGCCAGCACTCAAAAATCATTGACTATATATAGGTCACAGTCAAAAATTTATTCAATTCGGTTCCGGCCTTGAGGTAATAAAACTGAAAAGGAATAACTTCAAAATTGAAACTGTAAATAATTGTACATTGTTGGGTATAGAGGTGGAGTCGGGTTTGAATTGGAAGGCACATATTGAAAAACTAAAATCCAAAATTTCTAGATTCACCTACGCTCTATACTCTATACGAACTTAAGATCCGCACGAATCAGAGCACAGCAATAACAGCGTACTATGCATATGCATATTCCTGGCTGAACTACGGTATTATCTTATGGGGAAATGGCACGGATGTGGATGACTTATTTAAAAAACAGAAAAAAACTAATAAGAACAATTTCCAACATTGACAATATGGATTCGTGCAGGCCACAATTTGTTAAACATAAAATGTTTACCCTAACATGTATGTATATTTTGGAGTTATGTAAATTTGTTCGAAAGTATAGTGCAATATTTGAAAGTGCTAAACCCAGCACTACAAAACGTTATACTGCAAGAACAGAATATACAAACAAAATGTCCCTACCAAAAAGTCACTTACAATTATAAAGTAAAAGTCCTTATGTCTCTGCTATTAATGTATATAATCATTTACCAAATGATATTAGAAGTGAAGAAAATATGAATAAATTTGTAATTAAAATAAAATGCATGCTTATTAACAAATGTTATTATAATTTGAATGAATATTTTAATGATGACTTGACCCATGATTGAAGATTAAATTTTAAATTGACATGATATAATAATGATATAATATACAATAATATAATAATACTTAATATTTTTCCACCATCACTGTTTAAAAATCAATGTCTGTTACACGCTCAATAAAAATACATCTTAAATATGTACCTATCAACGATACCATGTCCTTAATGGTAATATTGCAATACCCTAATGGGTTTCATGTATGCTCTTTAAATAATGTTTGTGTCACCTCATGTATTCATGAATGCAATAAATCAATTTGACTTTGACTTTGGTAAGGTGAGTCTCAAAATCTAAAACTTTGAACGTTTTTATAAAAAAATGTGTATGGTTGACAGATATTAGTAAAATATATGATATTCTAGGGGATATGCCAAAAACTATGTCAAATCCAAAAACACGGTTCCGCATTTGTATATCAATAAAATTTTGTGTCTGTATAGTAAATAGTATCAATACAATTTTTATTTCTAATTATAAATTATTTCCTGTGTAACATATGTGCCTGAAACATTTTTCCGATATTAAAGTTCTATAACGATTCATTTAAAAAAAACGCTCCATATTGCGTAGTTCTATTTCACTCACTTGCATGCGAAATGAGGTCTCTCCGTCCTTCGTTCAGATATATTTCAAAGACAAAAGGTCTTAAATATATAAAGAGTTCCATATTCTCCAGTCGGATGTTCTAAAAAGCGACTATGGGGTTAATGCGCCTATTAAACAGCATACCACTACGCAGATTCATGTGTGTGCACCCGCGAGGTACCTTAAAATAGCTGAACCAATTTTGAAGAACACATATAGGACATCACCTTCTTTACGTCCTACATTATCGTTTTTTAAGTCAGATTTAATGTATTGTTAACCGACTTCAAAAAATAAGGAAGTTTTTTTTTTTTTTTTTATGCCTGATAGGTTAGCCTTTGACCACTATCTCACCTGATGGTAAGTGATGATGTTGTCGAAGATGTTGTTCAGGCTAACCTAGAAGTACTGGCTCTCAAGGACAGCTGCCGGAACATACCGTTAGGTGCTTGGCGACAGACTTTCTACTTGAGGGTGGTAGCTAGCCAGGCGGGCATTCGCAAAATGCCCTACCACCATGCTATAACGACTGCCATCCTAAGACGACAACCGGGACCGACGGCTTAACGTGCCCTCCGAAGCACGTGCACGCTCAGTAGTAATGTCACTAGCGGTCACCCATCCAACTCATGACCGCGCGCGACGTTGCTTAACTTTGCTGATCGGTTGAGAACAGCTAAGTAAACTTCGATACGAGCGCTTCAAAAGTTTCTAAATATGAATATTTTTCTTTGCATTGTGTGTTACCTCATAAGTCATTACTGGGTGTATCTTTTTTTTATATTCGAATACTGGTAGAGAGATCTCACGAGTAGTATTTAAGTTATCCCTCATAAATCATAATGCATATTTTATTATAAAGTCGTTTATTTTTCTAATTATTTTTCTTTTTATATCATTTGGTGAAGTGACAATACAAAAACTATTTATTGTTTACCAAGCTAATTTACACTTTAGAGTAACTAACATACCTTTATAAGGTAGTACAATGCAATAATAACAAATACTTTTAAAATATTTTAAGAAAACATCAAATTAATATTTTAATAAAACACTTAAAAAATATAAAAATATATCTAGTGACAATTCCGCTTAATTTTCCTGCTAAGCCGACGTGACGTCACAAACGCCACGCAGCCAAACCGGAAGAATTTTCGACGCGTTTCGCTTCTACACGAAGCATCCTCAGGAGGTCTTGACTCTTCGAGCGCACGATCGAGAAATCTGTTTTATTAAAATATTAATTTGATGTTTTCTTAAAATATTTTATAAGTATTTGTTATTATTAAAAATGGATTTCCGCAAAGTAACGCCTGAATCTATTCATTATCTTAGTACAATGCAGTCTTAACGCTGTGTAGCGATTTGTTCCACACAACTTTTGGATTGACAGAAACAAGATGAGAGAGACGGTGGTGAACAATAAATATAGTTAACATGAAGAAACTGTTATAAATCATATACTAATCATTTCATATAAGTGACTTGACTTACAAGTCGAAGCTTGATGGTATGGCAAGTGACTAGAGTCACGCCTGCCAATTATAGCTACAGTACGATACGCTACGATACGATACGATAACTCTTTATTGACACCAAAGAACAGGAAATTACAAAGAAACAAAAACAATAGTAAGGTACAAAGGGCGGTCTTATCGCTAAAAGCGATCTCTTCCAGACAACCTTTCAACAACAACAGTGTCAGCGTCTTCGTTCTTCTTGACTCATCATTATGCTCTTCACTTGAAGACGTTAATTCTATGTCTCGTTCGCCCTATAAAACACTTGCTACAGTGGCATTCACGCCTACACACAGTAGAGTTTGCACACAAATGTTACGAACCAGAATATCCGACAGTGGCAGTATCCATCAAGACAACTCTTTTTTTTATGTTATTGTAACGGTACAAGCTCGGTACCCACCTGATGTTAAGCGAACTAAACTCTGCCTATAACAGACGCATTTCATCACAAGTCATGAATAGCACTGCGCCCGTCACCTTGAGACATATTTGTTAAGTCTCATGTGCCTGTAATTTCACTGGCTCTCAAGGATTGCTGCCGGAACACACCGTCAGGTGCTTGATTTTCTACTTGAGGGTGGTCGCTAGCCAGGCGGGCATTCGCAAAATGCCCTTCCACCATGCGGTGAAGCTCAAGCCCGCGGTGGGATTCGAACCATGGACCTGCTGCGTGGCAGTCCATATCCAATTCCACTGAGCCATCACTGCTTCAAACTCATTCTAAAGAGACCAACCAGCCTCGTTATAAATACCATATGGAACGCAACATGACCCATAACCACGCAGTACGTTTTAAATATGGCCTGTACAACTTACCCCGAACGGGTTCCTCGGATCTACTGCACCGTAAGGTATACCTAGATACATATAGTAATCTCCATCTTCAGCTTTCAACCCCCTCACTAGCCCCTGAGTAGTGTTCACCACAGGGGCATCTTGGGCGCAAATATAACTTAGGCAATACAATAAAAATATATAACACGTATATGTCATCATAGTTCTACGTAATCAATGATACTACACAAATTAAAAACACGAAAGTAATTTTTATAAGTCGAACCAGTGGTTGTCAAATGGCAGATCTAAAGGTCGATCCACACTTATCAGAGAAAAACACGAAAGTAATTTTTATAGTACCACCAACTTAACTGTGCAGTTCGCGAGGGCGCTGCTAGTCAAGGAAATCAACTACAAACTGTCACAATTTGAAGGAATGTTGTAGTTCTTTTTTCTGCCGCCTGAACAGATAAGTTGGTGGGACTGTATAAGTCGAACCAGTGGTTGTCAAATGGCAGATCTAAAGGTCGATCCACACTTATCAGAGCCGTGGCCGGGGCGTGAACGCTGTGCTACATTTATACTGCCCCCGATAGTAAAAAGGACGTATGTACCTTTTTTCCAAAATTGAGTTATATATATTGCCGGAATGAGGAAAAAATGACGGATCTGCTAATATTTAGTTTCTGATTTAACACAATAAATAAAGGCTCATCTCCATTATCATACCATGACTAAGATGAAAAGACACATTTTGATGGAAATGAAATGAAAAGACGTATTTGAGTAGATGAGTCTAATCTTTCAATGAACAATTAATTTAATCGGCGAGCTAAAAGGCGCATATATTTATTGACTTCATGTAGACCTCCTCACCGTTTTAAGTTTTATATTCATGCGCGTTTGTGCGAGTAGGCATTGCTTGTACACTACGTTTGAAGCGCACATAGCGTAGCTTGCTTAGCTGTTCTTAACCGATCAACTAAGTGCGACATCCGTTGCGGTCAAGACTTGTATGGGTGAGCGCTAATGGCATTACTGCTGAGAGCCTGCGTGCTTTCAAGGGTACGTAAGGATGAAGTGTTCTTTGAAAACTGTCAGACTGAGGGCGTAGGACGGAGAGATCTCTTTTCGCATGCCAGTGAGCGAAACTGAAGTCTGCTGTATGTATATAGAGTGAGCGAATTTTTAGAGCGAACGAAGCGAACCCTATCGCTATTCAACAACTTGAAAATGTAGTGGCCCCTTTTACTGAGAAAACTATCACGCCTATAGATTTTTGTTTCTGTCAAAAAAATCTAATGCCATCTGTTAGAAAACCAAAGAGTTAGCATCGCTGCACAAACAGAACCAAACTCAGTACTTAAATACATCGTAAATAATCTACTTGATGACACCACTACAAGGACCAGGATGTTTAATTTACGCAAGCCCTCACAAAACTCAGCTTTTTGTTAGTTTTAAATAAATGTATTAAAAAGTGCGCTTATATGGTACCGACTTCAACACTCAAATGTGTGAAATAACCTATTATCACAATATTGTGCGCATGGTACCGACTTCGACAAGTTATTTCACACATTTGAGTGTTAAAGTCGGTTCCTATTTTTTTATTAAAAAAAAATCACTTTTTCGTGACCCCTGCTGTTTTTTTTTTAATGTTTGTTACCTCTGAACATTTGACTGGGTGAACCGATTCTTGAAAGCTGATGCTTGCCCTGTGGTCCCATTTAAATTTCATCAAATCATCGGTCGAGCCGATTTTGAGTTACACTCCAATAACTGAAAAGTATTTTCCCATCTTGATGATATAGTCATTAACAGTGAATGACAATCGATCCCTAAGTAGCAAGGGACACTAAAAAGGGTTAAATTATTTTTTACCAATAATCCTGATAATAGGCACTTTTGAAACCTCATGATACCTACTTCAACAAGTAATTTCACACGTTTGAGTGAAGAAATCATTTCCATTTTTCGGTAAAATTATGTACAACTTTTGTCGTTGGGGCTAATTTTTTGGGAAAGAGAGGTGTCACAACATCGTAGCTCCTAAACGAAAGGACCGATATTTATATTTTTTTTTTGTTTGAAAGTTGACGTGTTGAGATGGATGCTACGATTTAAAAAGTTGGGGTCTTACTTAAGCTTTTCAATTTTATATATTTTGTACTAGCAGTATGTGCAAACTTTGACATATCATTTAATTTTCGTCAAAATATTCTCATTGGCGTTGTAAAGTTTGTGAAACAGTGTATTTAGAATGTAATAAGTTCAATAGGTACCTATATATAATTAATTAGGTACCTAATACTTCATAATTTGTTATCGTGAGAGATAAAGTGTGATTTTATAAATAGTGATTAATAACAGACAGGAGTAAATCTGAGTTTGATAGCTGAAGGTTGTTTTGTTTGAAGCAATACTAGCTATGGACTGCGGTGCCGCAGGTCCATGGTTCGATCCCACTACCAGCGTGAGCTTCACCGCATGGTGGGAGGGCATTAAGCTAAACTTCGCCTGGCTACCTACCTCAAGTAGAAAATCTTTCGACAAGTACCTGACAGTGTGTTCCAGCAGCAGTCCTTGAGAGCCAAGTAAAATTACAGACACAATTATTCAGGGTGATGGGTACATAGCAGTTCGTCACTCTTGACGAAATGCATCAGGTGGGCCTCGTGCGAGACGGAACAGTCACGATTAAAAAGGTGAAACCTGTGCAAGCGATTTGCAAGGACTACGACAAATATGAGAAATAGCAAAACAAAATTTTTAGATATAATCTATCAAATACTATCTCATGGGCTTACCGGTTCGTAGGAGATGACGTGAATGAAGATGTTAAACAGGGTAATAATGGAAAAGGAACTGGGTCTCAGGTACGGCTGCCAGAACACACGGTCCGATATAGTCGACTGATAGAGATGGTTACGAAAGCAGGGCCGGCCGCTTTAGGCGCAAGGTTAGGGGCGCCAAAATGTCAAATGCGATTATCGAGGGAAACACATATTGATTTTCATATTGCGCCTTTAGGCACATTAGCATTGTTTGTAGCCTCTCAGTTTTGAAAGGAACGCAGCATGCGTTTACGCATATTTCGTTGGGTTTGCGAGGTTTGTATTGTAGACTTATTTTATGTATAATATGAAAATGTAAGCCATTAAAACGTGGGATGCCTGTTGTTAAAAAACTATGATTATCTTAAACGTTTTGAAGTAGCTGTTTTCAATTACATATACAAACATTATCAACCATCTCGGCTTCGTACGGGTGCTTAGAAGATCTTATAATGCATGGTTACTATTTAAAATGCACCAAGATACATTTTTTGTCTGTAAAAACTAATTTTTATTTTATTCTGAGAACTACCTCCTCCAAAATGGTCTTTTAAGTAATATACAATAACCGACTGTTTTTTTATTGAATCAAGCCCTTCACGCTGTATAGACAAATTAGCACTTAAAATTGCACGAATGACAGACCCGGACCAAGGCAACAAAATTCCATTTATAAAAAAAAATATGTGTAGGTATAGGTAAAAAAAACGTTGCTGGATTGGTAAGCTGCTTGAGCAATCCTAAAAATATAAAGAGCCAAAGTAGAGGAATCTAATTATATATATAATAATAAAATAAAATTATATAAATTACAATAAACCTTTATTCTTATTTGCTTACTAATCACGCACGACTAATCTGTTTATGTCTTACCGACATAAACACATTTCTAACATAACAAGGGTCTAATATAACAAAGAAATACTTATGCATTAAAGTAAATATTTCGTCTACTGAACACCTGTCTAAACAAACTTATAACATAAATAAAAATCTAAAGTTCCAATAACAAACAAAGTAATTCTATGCCCTACAGTAAATATTTATGTTGTGCTAAACAATGACCTGTTCTATTCTAGCTATATGAACAAAGGTCCAATGTTTCAATATAAGCAATCTAATGTTATGCTTTAACGTAAATATTGATGTCGTCTTGCACAATAGTAAAATAGTATAAATTGCAAAAACATATTACAAACATATATAATAAATGAAGTTGCAATAATACATGTCATTTTTTATTTACGTTCTGGTGGACAGAGACCCAGTGTCTATAAATAGGACAACACAAATTTTCACCGAGATACTTCAAAATGCCATTATCCGATTCTTGTTTTCTGTTCCAGAATGACATGATACGAGATCTTATAATGGCAAAGAAATAGGGAACCCGCGCATCAGCGAACATGCTCGGCGCGCTGCAATATCTCTTTTTCTTCATAAGGATGCGGAATCCGTCATTATACTGCACCCTTATGGTACTGTATGTTTTACTACTGTACCTTATCCAAAGCTGACATGTATATAAACACATACAATAAGCCTTGAATAAGGTAACCTTCACATCTTCGGTACATTTCGCGAATCTGCGTGCGAGCATGTTACACCTGATGGACAGGTTCCTTCTTTCCCTCTCCGTTCTTCCCTTTCAGTCATTCACATACACGTAGAAGAGATCCGGAGAGTTAAGCCCTCCCTGACGTACCTGCATTCCAGTTTGTATTGACTGGATGTCATGTCGCCCCATCTAACCACATTAGTTTGGCCTCCATACCAGTACCTCAAGACATTCACCACTTCGGCTGGGACCTGAGTCCGCGACAATTTGTCCCAGAGAATATTATAATTCACCAGATCAAATGCCCGACTCAGGTCCAAGAAACAGGCATAGACAGACGTTTCACGTGTGAGGTAATAGTTGACCGTGTGTTTCAAACTGAATATGGCTGAGTCCGTAGATAATCCAGGACAAAACCCAAACTGTGCATCATCTATACGAATGTTTAGAATTAGAAACCATTCGTCACCCTCCGTATTCGCCAGACCTTGCTACCTACCATTTTTCGTGATTTGGATAATTTTCTGTGACGTGTAAAAAGTTTTCTTCCTAAGAGGCAGTACAAAATGCTTTAACACAGTTTGTCGAATCTAGGTCACCAGAGTAATATCCCAAAGGCATATATTACCTTCCTATTAGATGTCAGCAATGTATAGATAATAATGTTTATTATTTTGACTGAACAAAAATGTTAAATTAAAAAGAAACTAATTTCAATTTTTCATTACAAATCGGCAATGTCTTACTTTAACCCCCTAATATTTATTAATAATATCATAACAGTCTTTGACCAAGTTGACGTTATAAGCGAAGTTTACAAAACTTTTTACCGACTTTGGTTACCGAGCTTAACAAACAGGTGGGTCTCGAGCTTCTTAAATCACGACAGCATAAAAAAAGGCGGAATGTCATGATAAAGGTGACATGTAGATAGTACATAGTAGATACTCGTATATCTATATATCAATGAAGTCGAATATAGATAACAATAAATTGCAAAACGCTGCAATTACACAAAAAAATCTATTAATTTATCAAGATTTAAACTCGATAAACACAATCATGTCATGTCATATCTGACATAAATGACGTCTGAATAATAGGTATACCTAATTAGGTTGATAAGCAATTTGATAATCTTATCTACAATTGATGTTATTCCAACATTCTTTATCTAGTCTGGCCATAAATAATGAGACAATTTTTTTTTTTCTAAACCCTTGCTTCTTAAGTGAGCTTTATTATATCGTTCTTAGGGCCATAAACCGAACTATAACACCCTCGTGCATAATGATATACACTAGTGCGTAATAGAATTATCCCTACAAAGTTAAGTTAGTACCTAACTGCAAATTATATGCGAGTAAACAGAGCATTTGCAAATTAACCGGGTAATACAGATTTGTAACATCAAAGAGGTTTATATGTAATCAACTCTATACACTGCCTTTTTTTGGCGGTAGGGTAAGCAAAGAAGTAACACCATCTTGATAAAGCTCCAACTTTAATTATTCATATAAATTATTACATCAAGCAACTTAACTGGAAAATAAATGAATATATGACAAGAGATCACTATTGTACACTATTTCACTATTTACTGCATTTCAAAATGGATGCTGTACAGGAATCACTGAGTCAAATGATGACTTTTTTTGCTCTTGGACGCTTGGACACTATTGAGGGACAACTTTCTAAGCCTCAGTCTTCTGGCTCTGGTGACTTGGCTGCAGAATTTTCGTCATTCAAGGCTTTTGTGCTAATGTCCTTGCGAGCTCTCCAAAGTCAGATAGGACTGCTGGCAAACCAAGTGGACACTTTGGAGAGGCAAGGAAGGCGTAAGATTTTGCTCCTACATGGCTTGCCAGAATCAGCTCAGGATGTAACAGCATCGGTTGTAGTGAAGGTAATGGTGGACCATCTAAAGTTAGAGAGTTTCAATTCTAGAGACATAAATCGTTGCCATAGAATGGGCCGCGCAGCTGGTCCTGATAACCCTCGTCCAATTATTTTTAAACTGTATGATGTAACTCTTCGCGATAAGATCTGGTCGTCCAAAACCAACCTGAAAGGTTCCGGTATTACTTTATCGGAATTCTTGACGAAAACACGACACGATGTATTTTTGGCGGCTCGGCAGCGTTTCGGAATGGCGAAATGCTGGACGAATCAAGGCAATGTAATTGTTCTCGGTTCTGACGGGACTCGGCGCCGTGTCAACTGTCTTGGCGATCTTGAAAAGGTCAAGTCGAACGATAATTCTAGGCCAGCAACAGGCGTGAAGGAAGTCGCAGCAATTAATGAAGACTCCGCTAGACCATCAAAAGCGTCCTTTGCTCTTTAGGTTTATAAATTGTGTGTGGGGTTCCTTTATATATGTAACTCTATAATAACGTCTTCGAAAAATCTGGCGTTGGTGTATTGCAGGGTAGGCTTTATATCACGAATACTGTACCACCACCTCATTTCAACCAGTTTTTATAAAAATGCAGGTACATAACTTAACAATGAAAATGAAATTGTCCATTCCACCAAAATTACGTAGCATAACAACTTTGGGTTTGGGTTTTGGTGGACGGACTTTGTACGAAAGAAAAAGCAAATCATGGTACGAGAAATCATCCGCCACGCATTGACCATGTTTAATGACATGATCACGTGAGGAGACAAGAATCATGCCCAGAAGAGAGGGTTACGCAACTAATGAGTTACGCAAGCAACTAATGAGTTGCTTGCGTAATGATGCCCAAGAGTTGGACTGGTCTACAGTGTTAAATGGAAAATCTGTAGATGACAAAGTCGCCTGCTTTAACCATATTTTAACAAATTTGTATAATGTGCATGCCCCTTTAAGACCGGTAAGGGTGAAACACCTCCCAGCGCCTTGGCTTACAAAAGACATCAGGAATCTCATGCATAAAAAAGTTGTGGCAAAAACTAAGGTTAAACTTCGTCCAACCAATCATAACAAGGAAATGTATGTAGTCTGTCTTAATCACTGCAATAGAGAGTGTAGCAACGCATTGCGCCAGCATTTCCATAACTCAGTACAAAATGAAGATCCCGCCAAAGTGTGGAAATTTCTAAGGTCGATTCCCATCGAACTCCCGTTAGAAAATCTCTCAAGAATTGATATTAAGCAACATTAACATTGATCATTTAAATAAGCACTTTTCTTCTACCTCTAACTTTGACCAATCTGTAAAATCTGCTACTCTTAACTTTCTATCTTCAATGCCAACTCCCGATCATACTCCTTTCAATTTTAGTGAAATAGCTGTTTGTGACGTTAAGAGAGCCATTTCTTCCATTACGTCCAATGCAAGCGGTAGTGATAGCATTAGTCGTACGATGATCTTACCCATACTGGATGAAATCATTCTGGTAATCTGTTATATCCTTAACTTTTCCATTACTAGTGGTGACTTTCCTTCAGTATGGAAAGAGGCTCAAATAACCCCTCTTCCGACAAAAGTAAATCCTTCTTGTTACTCAGAATTCCGTCCAATATCCTTTCTTCCCTTTCTTTCAAAGGTATTTGAGCGCCTTGTTCATCAACAACTTTCTTCTTTCCTTAACAGAAATGCTCTTTTGAATCCTTTTCAATCGCGATTCCGGCCTGGTCACAGTACCGTATCTGCCTTAGTCAAAATTACAGATGATATCCGGTATGGTATGAGTAAGGGCCAACTGACTGTGCTTTCACTACTTGATTTTAGTAAATTTGGGTGTCATTTTTGACCAGCAATTATCATGGGAGCCGCAACTAACAGAAATTAGTCGGAAAATATTTGCATCTGCCGGATCACTTAGGCGGCTGCGTAACTTTCTTCCAATATCCACCAAAATTACTCTAGCACAATCTCTCTTGCTCCCTTTATTAGATTATGCTGACGCTTGCTATCTGGACTTAACTGAGGAACAGCTGAATAAGCTAGAGCGCTTACAGAATTTTTGCATTCGGTTCATATTTGGCTTGCCCAAGTATGACCATGTCACTCAATTTCGCAACATGCTGGAATGGTTACCTATTCGACGTCGCCGAGATGCTCACGTGCTTTCTCTTCTCTACAGTATCTTGTTCAGTCCCACTACTCCTCCTTATCTTAAGGAACGTTTTCAATTTCTTCATCAAACACACTCCCTCTCCCTTCGTTCCACGAATACACTGCTTCTGAATATGCCTGTCTCGTCATCAATATTTTATAACAAATCATTTACGAAACATGCCGTGTTCCTGTGGAACGCACTACCTGTTCACATCAGGCAAGCTAAGTCAATTTTGTCATTTAAGATTATGGTGAAGAAGCACTACTTACCAAACAACTGCTGAATATTTTACATATAATTTATCTTATTATACATTGTATAATTTATGTATGTATTGTATTATATAAATTGTTGTATATTTATATATATTTTGTTGTATTGCATGTATATAATAATATATAAGAAGGTATTTGCATTTATGTATTTATTATATTAGTATAGTTTATGTAATATTTTATGAAAATCATGTGTGCTGTGATTATTACGATTTATAATACCTATGTTTTTATCTCTTTTTTTTTCTTTTCTACACCCTAAAGCGTAATATTGTTGTGAATCCTCTCCGTGCAAGGTTGCCTGTAAGAAATTGCCTAAGCGATAAGGCCGCCCATTGTCCATTCACATCATTTATCATTGTTTGTAATGTTTTTACGTGTTTTATTTAAGATTGTTGGTCAATAAAGAATTTTTATTGTATTGTATTGTAATAACAATATATATGTTATTCGTAGGATACGTTTTATAATGAATGATAACGACAGGAAGAGAAGCTTGCAGTAGACGCACACTACTGAAACTATAATCGTTGATAAGATAACATAACAAAACAA
Source organism: Plagodis pulveraria (assembly GCA_963890685.1). Lineage (NCBI taxonomy): Eukaryota > Metazoa > Arthropoda > Insecta > Lepidoptera > Geometridae > Plagodis > Plagodis pulveraria. Next base: position 4,591,178 of record OY982977.1, read on the forward strand.
ATACGTAATGTCGATGTTTTATATTAATCCTTTATTATTACTTTTAGCAAAATAACACAATGGGTGCTTATTATATCTGGGTGCATAACATGAGATAACATTTATTGGAACAAATATCTACATACTTCATATTTTTATTCCTTTCAAAGGGTGCTGCTTCAAAACTGAATTGGTTAATATTTGGCTTCCGAAAATATGATATAGTTGGCTTCCCATACGCTTTCGCCATTACTTCCATATATTATCCCTTCTTTACAGTCTCCTTTTTAATTCCTCGTTTCCGCGCTAGCTCCGACAACATTTTTCGTACCTTCATGAAACAAACGAACTTTTGCTTAGATCGTCTGAAAATCTTGTACTTGTCCATCCAGTATGTAAAGCAAAGTTTTTTAACTCCTCCTTCACTGCTTAAGCTATAATCCTGTTGAAGTTAGACGCGCACTTACTAGACATCTGTACTGTAACTATCATATATCTGTACTGTGGAGTTTCCATAAAGAGTTATATCTATCCACCGACCGGCGGAATCAACGGGATGCCACTCCGTACTTGGTGACTTTGGAGACCAGTCAACCACCGTAGTTCGAGTTGTCTACATACTTACATTGATAAAACGACTTTACTTTGCGATGTGATACGATGTAACATAATTATAATAATAAATATTTAAATAAAACAATAAATAATTATTTAAGAAATTTAATTAAAAAATTAAAAAAAACATGACTGCAAATTATATATTTTTGTTAAACGTCTTATCATTCTTTTGAAATTAAAAGTGCAAGTTATATATATTTACGTAATCGTTTTTTAAAGCCCTTCATTTTAACAGGGTGTTTAAGCAGGTCCCAAAACTAACACACAGATAACTATTACAGCTTTGTATTTGGTTACTACACTGATAGCTACGAATGTTTCCGAACACACCCGAATGTAATGCTCGTTACAATTAGTTGAGTATGCGGAGAATCTCGTCACCGCGAGTTAGAAAAAGTATCTCGGTGGGCAGCGCCATCTATGATTTTATTACAGAACTTGAACTACTAACTTTTGCCACAGATGACTTAATCTTTGCGCCTCATAGACAATGATAACGATTAAATTTCATTCCTAAATGCACGACTCTAGATTGCATGCGATATTAACGGACTAAACATACCGCCCACCAAGGATAAATTGACAAAATTTTCCTTACATATCTATTCCGCCCACCATAGTGGCAAGTTTTAGCATGCAGCAAAGACAAATGAGGTTGTATTTTAAAACTAATTTAAACTAGAATGACACAATGATAAAATAATCGAATAGTTTGATGTTAACTATTTTAAAGACAATATCTATATAACTAATCAGCAACTGGTAAGAAACAGAGTTTTGAAACCGGGCGCTTAATAACTGTGCTTTTACATCTCAAAGTGACCACCCTTGTAAGTCCATCTAATCCAGGATGTTTTTGCCCTATAATGCCGTACAGCCACCTCGCTGGTGGCAAGTCATCTTCCATCACCAATACCACATCTCCAACCTCAGGCTCGGGCTTGCGATGAGCCCACTTGTAGCTATGATGGAATTGTGTTAAATACTCTTTTGACCATCGTCGCCAAAAGTCCTGAGTCATTCTTTGGATGAGGTGCCAGCGCCTTAGCGTTCCTATATTGGCATGTTCATAGTTTATATCTGGTGCCATCACTAATGGCTCACCTATCAAAAAATGACCAGGTGTCAATGGGATTGGATCTTCAGGATGGTTGCTTGCTTTGGAAATTGGACGTGAATTGAGGCATGCCTCAATTTGTGAGAGAAGAGTTGCCATTTCTTCATACGTTAACGTTGAATTTCCGATGATGCGTTTGAGGTGATGTTTTGTGGCCTTCACTCCAGCTTCCCACAAACCTCCGAAAGTCGGAGCATGGGGAGGAATCCAATGCCAGGCGGTCCCGTTGCTTGCCAAATGGTCTGCAATTTCTGCCACGATGTGCGACTTTTCAGCCGCAAACAGCGTTCGTAATTCTCGAGCAGCACCTACAAAATTGGTTCCATTATCACTCCATAAGTTGGCGCAGTGACCGCGCCGAGCCACAAAGCGCTTAAAGGTGGCGAGGAAACCTTGCGAGGTCAGGTCACTGACCAGCTCAAGATGGATTGCGCGGGTCGCCATACAAATGAAAAGACATATGTATCCCTTTTGAGCATGGTGACCGCGACCCTTTGAAGTCCTAACAAGAATGGGACCAGCGTAGTCCACGCCACTATTAAAAAACGAGCGGGCTGGAGTAACACGCGCTGCTGGTAGTTGGCCCATCAGTTGTTGTCGAGAACGAGCAGAATGCCTTATGCAATGAACACATTTCCTCAAGTATGTTTTTACCAAATGCTTGAAACACTCTTTCGAGTGCTCATAGAAGGTTTAGGGTAATGGAAAAATAAAATTTACAAAAGCTATATTACCCAATATTTTATTGGGTAACATGGGTCGTGGGTTTACGTTCACTTGGGTGTTATTGCGCGTGTTATCGTAACCACCACTCTCCTGCGCTTTATCGTTCGAGCAGCAGAGCGCGTAGTGCAGACGGGCAGTGCAGTGCAGACGGGCAGTGCAGTGCAGACGGGCAGTGCAGGGCAGACGGGGCCGCTCGACGTAGCGGGGCAGTATCGTAGCTGACGGTGCGACGTTGTGGTCAGTAGATGTAGGTTCCCCGTTGAATGACGAGGTGGAAGGCAATTGTGCCTGGACGGTGATCCCTGGAATCCATTACAACCAGACAATTTAGGAAATGCCTATTATTCTTGTTGACTGTGACATCTCTGGCACTGATCGAACGACATTCCAGCAAGAAGCAATGGTAGGCGATAAGTGCAAAATTACTAGTCAATGATGTGGCAGTCATACAAGGAGTATTAAAAACAATGCGTGGTAAATGACTTGATATTATAATTAAAGGATAATTCTGTTCTAATAGTAGGTAGTATAGTTTATCGATGGAAGAAATATTTTTATAATTAACAAAATGGTACATCAGAACTATCCTTTAATAGTCAATGGTTTAACATCCTAAGTATGTAAGGTTTATTTGAAAAGATACAGTTATGATGAAATGAAATATAGCCGTCAAGGTTACACGAAGGTGGCCGTTATGTTATATGAAGTAAAGATGTTTACTACAAATAAATAGATACTTTTACGGATGAGATAGATAGCAGCATTGTCAATTAGGTAGATTGTGTTTACCAGATTAGGTATCGCAAAATAATAGCCGTTACGAATATATAGCAACACCTTTTAACATCGAGTCACAACTAGGTACCTACAGCTAGTCAAATAACATCACAACACTCACCCGAGAGGGGAAAACACGGCACTAATGTTAAATACTAATTAGAACACTTCGTTATAAGGACTTCCTAATATATAGGATTTTATTAAGTTCAGGATATTATATTTGTGGATTAGGACACAAAAATTAAACGAACGCGTAGGTAGCAGAGAAAAAATGCAACCGCTATGATGCGAGCTAACCGTTCTGCAATCGCCTCCGTTCGCACTCCCCCCGCTTGCTTCACCCCTGTTTATTCGTCATGAAGCTGTTTGTACGATGAGTCAGTGCGCTGCGCCACCATCGTCAGACTTGGATATTTAAATATTACATACAAATGATGATGGCGCGAGAATTTAAAATTATATTACTCTTTACTGAAATTATTTTCTTTTAGATATTTAAATAGAACTAAATGTAACGAAGTCGTTACATACCCCCCTTTTTAGGTTAGGATTTTCCTAAGATAAATCCACTACTTATATAATACTGTTGACATTGTCTTAGCTTAACTTAAAGTCCTTGATATGCCAAGTTCCTAGCTTTTGACCAGCCATATCTTCCAGTTCGTATACGAGATTAGATTTTTTTCCTACTATACGACATTTTATGTATTTGGGGGCTAATTTCTTGGAAAATCTAGCATCTTTATCACTTTGATAAAAGGTGCGCTTCCAAACCGTGTCGCCTATATTGAAATCAACCTTTTTACGTCGGAGATTGTAATGAGTGCTGTTTCGGGAATGTGCTTTTAGTAATGATATTTGCACAGCATCGAAAGTTTTTCTCAATACACCTCTATTTTCTGCGTAAGAATCACGAGGTGTAAATATTATATCTTCTTCAATGCTCAAGCTCTGAATCTTATAGAGTCATATCTGTCAGACAGGCTACAGAGGGTTGGAATAAATGGCAATACTTCTTCCGGGTCATTGGTAAAAATGGGAGTACCACAGGGATCAATTTTGGGACCTTTTCTGTTTCTAACATATATTAATGATCTGCCTTGCATGGTCAAAGATTTCTGCGATATTGTTTTATTCGCAGATGATACCTCTCTGATTTTTAAAGTAGATAGGAAAGACAGTGAACTGACGCATGTAAATAATGTATTATCTAAGATTTGTAAATGGTTTGCCGCTAATAATCTTCTCCTAAATTCAAAAAAGACGAAATGTTTAAAGTTTTCTTTACCAAATGTTCCTTATGTTGAACCAAACATAAAGCTTGGCCCAGATAAACTCCCTATTGACAAAGCGACAGTCTTCCTGGGAATCAAAATGGATTCCACTTTACAATGGGATCCACATATACATGATCTCTCCGGAAGACTTAGTTCTGCTGCATATGCAGTTCTTAGGATAAGACAGTTAACAGACGTAGCTACTGCTCGGCTAGTTTATTTCGCGTACTTCCACAGTATTATGTCGTATGGCGTATTGCTGTGGGGAACTGCTGCTGAGATAGAGACAATCTTTATCATACAAAAGCGTGCAATTCGAGCCATATATAAAATGGGTCCTAGGGAATCTGTGAGGGATCTTTTTAAAGAAATTGATATTTTAACTTTACCAAGTCTGTATATATTTGAAAATATTATGTATGTTCGTAAAAATTTGAGTAAATTTAAATTAAACAGTGACAATCACGATTACAATACTAGGAATAAAGATAAAATAGTGGTGCCAGGTTTTAGATTAGCAAAGACAAATAAAAGGTCCTTCTTAGGTAATTGTGTGCGGTTTTATAATAAAGTTCCCAAACATATTACAACGCTCACAGAAGGGAAATTCAAGTTGCATGTGAAAAACATATTGATTAAAAAATCCTACTACACAGTTTCTGATTACATAAACGACAAAAATGCCTGGACAATTCCGCCTCCGCCAAGCTATTGCCTGTCACCTACATAATTTAAACAAATATTGTAATAACTCTATTATATAGTATGTATGTAACACATTGTTAAAAGATGTTTAAAATAATGGCCCCGAGTTTCTTGCCCGTTCTTCTCGCAGTGGCTCTATACAATTTATTTGCTGAACGTGGCAGTACAATGTAGAATATTTCAATACTAAAATTTGTAATTGACCTTCATAAGAGCGTCGTAGACGCCTAAATTGAATAAATGATTTTGACTTTGACTTTGACTTTGAATGTCTGCATCGACATAGTGAGAACCGCAACTAATCAATTCACGGCCGAAGACAAGGAATGATGGTGTGAAATTAGTTACTTCGTTAACTGCAGTGTTAATAGCAAATTGTATTTTTGGAATATGATGATCCCATGTTCTGTGATCACCTTCAATAAACGTAGATACTGCAGTCATAATTGTTTTATTATATCGTTCCACTGAATTCACTTGTGGTGTGTATAACGGAGTATAATAAACATTAGGAATTTTATAGTGCAAGAACAAATTTTTCATAATATTGCTTGTAAATTGTTTCCCGTTGTCCATTAAGATGGTGCTAGGTATTCCGTGAACAAGAAAGATGTTATCTTCCAAGATTTTGGAGATAATTTCTGATGTAGCCCGCCGGATGGGAAAGAGTAGGCAGTATTTAGAAAAGCAGCAATTTACTACTAATAAAAATGTGTTTTGTTTTCTACTAGCAGGTAAGGGACCAACTAGATCAATGCTCAGCATTTGAAATGGGCGAGAACATTCTTTAGGCCTACCCATAGTACCGAGTGTTGAATGGTTGGCATGTTTATAAGAATGGCATACATTACAACTGGATACGAAGGTGGTAACATCATGGTGCATACTAGGCCAAAAGTACTTCAGCGTTAGGCGCTTATGTGTTTTAAAGATGCCAAAGTGACCAGAAGTGGGCTCGCTATGATTCTGAGCAATAATCTCGTGACGTTTTTCTGATGGAATAACCTCTTTCCATGCAAATTCCCTAGTGAGAGGATTGAGAGACTTCATGTACCGGTATAGTTTACCATCAGTAATGCGATAGTTAAGGAAAGATGTCGGTGAATTCTGGCATCCTTGATAGATATTGAGGTACCAAGCATCGTTAGTATTAGGAGATGAAATATCTTGTTCAGCGTTAGAGTCGTTAATAGCCGATATTGTAACTGAACGAGATAAGCTATCTGGTACAACATTTTCGGAGCCTTTACGATGCTTAATCTCGAAATTGTACGCTGATAGTCGAACACCCCAGCGAGCTAATCTTCCTGTGGGGTTGTTTAGATTTAAAAACCACTTCAAGGATGAGTGGTCCGTAAACACTGTGAAGATCAACCCGTTCTCCAAATAGCATCGCCAGTGTTCAATAGCAGTCAGCACAGCCAATGCCTCTCTTTCTGTTGCACTATAGTGTCGTTCCTGCTTAGACAGTGACTTGCTCATATAGGCAATGACTTTTTCCTCACCCTTCAAAGTTTGGGTAAGCACCGCTCCCATACCGTAGTCACTTGCATCTGTGTGAACTTCGAAAGGCTTAGAGTAGTCTGGGCAAGAGAGTATTGGGGCGGAGACTAAATGAGTTTTTAGTTTTTTGAAAGCCTTGTCGGCTTCATCTGACCATGAAAAAGGAGGTGCATTTTTACTTTGCGAAGTCAGTTTATTTAAAGGAGCTGCTAAGCTACTGAAATTGGGTATAAACCTTCGATACCAAGAGGCGGTACCTACAAAACGACGAACCTCTTTACGATTAGATGGAGTAGGGTAGTTCTTAATTGACTCAACCTTTTCAGGATCAGCATGAAGACCTTTGGCATCTACAATGTATCCCAAGTATTTTAGTTGCGATCTGAAAAATTGGCTCTTAGTAAAGTTGATGGTAAGGTTGGCAGTTTTCAACTTTTCAAGAACGCGTTTCAGCAAGGATATGTGATGTTCAAAAGATTGCGACACAATTATGACGTCATCGACAAAGACAAATACTTTATGTTCGAACTCAGGGCCGTAGAACAAGATATCGACAAGTCTTTGTTGTGTAGCTGGCGCATTGGTTAACCCAAAAGCCATAGACTTAAATTGAAACGTACCACGTGACGGAACGTAAAATGCTGTTTTGCATCTGTCCTGCTCACGGATTAATACCTGCCAAAAACTTTTAGAGAGGTCTAAACTAGTAAGATATCTAGCGTCACGAAGGTTATCGAGAATCTCAGCAATGTAAGGTAGACTATACGCATCCTTTTTAGTTACAGCATTTAGTTTTCTGCTGTCAAGACAGAACCTTAATTCACCGTTTTTCTTTGGAGTGAGAAGAACGGGTGACGACCAAGGGCTCTCACATGGCTCAACAACATCTTCCCTAAGCATGTCGTCGAGTTGTTCAACAAGGACACGTTGTTTTTCAGGTGACATCCTGTAGTAGCGTTGACGTATGGGGGCAGCATCTCCAGTGTCAATCGGGTGTGTAATTAGTGAAGTACGACCTAAACCGCGTTCTTCATAGGAGATAGTACGAAATTCCGAAATTAAGTTATCCGCCGTCAGTTTTTGTTCCTCAGTAAGATTGTCGTAAGAAAGTATGGAGTTGCTAGGTTCATCAAGCAAATTGGTAATCAATTGTTTCTCAGAGTCTTTGCAGTATATTATGGAGTCAAGATACTTTGGAAATAGACCAAAAGTTCGCCAAAAGTCCATGCCCAATATCAGTGAGTTCGTGATACTTGGTATAACGTGAATGTTTAGATTGTGAGTTTGGTTTTGAAATTCAACCGGAAGGTTGATTACACCTATTGAATTAACCTTCTGACCACCCGCTGTTATGAATTGGGTTGGTTCGCTGTCTTTTATTTCGGAAACTGAGGCTAATAAACTCAAATGAGACATGTTACCAATAATAGTTACACTAGAACCAGTATCAAGTAATCCGGTTAACTTTTTACCATTAATATTAACCGTAACATATGGACGAGACCGATTAGTATTATTTGTGTCATTGCGGATTGAAGAAACAGTATTGTAAGTGAAAAATTTTGAGATGAAGTTTAACCAGTTCCCCCATTCGGTGGAATTGCAATTTATTTTATCCGATGACTTACAATAATTGTCTGTCCAATCCTGATAGTCTAGTTTTTTGAAGTTTGACGGTTTTGAGTAAAGTTACAGTCCGGGCAATCAGGGTAACGCACATTTTTCTTCCCGCACTTAAAACAGATTAAGAAACGATCCTCCTTGCAGGTATTCAGTGAGTGACTATTAGTTCTGCATCTTGGACAGAAGACTGGCCTCGGCGAGGCAAAAGACAAGGCGTTAACGGCTGCCCCATCTTCATGTTCTAAAACATCATGTGGTTCAATTGCATTTATAGTATTAGGTTTATTTATTGTATTGTGATTATAATTATTAGAAGTAAGGTTTGTGTTTCTAACTTGATAATTATAGTTGTGATCTTTTTTGTTATTTAGATATCGGTTTGAAAAGGGCGCGGCGGCATAGTAGCTATTAGACCTATATGCAAACTCAGGTGCTAAAGTGCTACCGGTAGCTTTTGGAGGTTCGCGAAATTGTGTAAACTTGGCCTGAACATTTTCATAGTTACGGCATACACATTTCAGTGCATCTATCGTTTTTATAGGCAGAGAAGCAGCCAAAGTATTTGCGTAACATGGACGAATATTATGCATCAATATATCTAGTTTCTCCTCCTCTGAGAAGGGTTTAGTCAATCTTGAAAACATGCCGTGCATTATTGATAGGTATATCGTTATATTTTCACTGTCACCTTGAGTACGTGAGCGTATTTCTGCGGCAAATTTATAATCAAAATCAGGACTACTGAAGTCTTCTTTTAAAAGTTCACATAGTTCTTTCCACGAAGTAACGTTATTTTTATTGTATCGATACCAGTGCAAGACATCATCGACAAATAGATCATAAGCTAGTGAGAGTATTTTTTCATAGGAGATACCTCTTGCTTCAACAAATTCTTCTACCTTCAATATAAAAGAGCGAACACATGACTTGCCTGAAAATTTTAGTTTGCTAATATCTGTAGTGAGATTGCGATCACATGAAACTGAGAGGGTAGCGGTTTCCACTGAAGTTTCGGGTGCAGCACTAGGAGACAATTTGCTTTGAAGGCTATTAGGCCTCAATGAGTTTAATTCTTTGTACTGGGAGTGAAAGTTTGAGAAACATGTTTTATAACTTTCAGCAACTTCAGGGCCATCAACTATCCGGTTCATTCTGTGATAAATGTGGTTTAATAGGGTTTCAGTTCTACTAAATAGGTTTTTATCGAATTTAGTTCGTAGTTGACTAAGATTGTTGTAAGATTTCGAAAGAGATTCTTTAACTGATTTTATGTCATCAACTGGGTCTAAATGAGACTCTAAAATGTCTTCTGATGGCAACTGAAGCGAGAGCTTAACGATTTGCTTGCGTAATGATTGGACGGAGTCACTCGTGCCACCGCGAAGTTCGACTTCATACTCAAGTTCACTTCTCTGTAGTGAAAGAAATTTGACATTGTACGACATGTTTTTGAACCTCTGGGCGTGTGTTGCAATATTACTAATGACAATATCCAATAACAATAATTTTGTAAGAGTTAAGATCTACTCTCAAATCGACAGTTAAAAAATATAGTAAAAAGGTTGTAGTTATATGGTTGCAATTAAATACTCTTCTTAGTTCTAATAAGAAATATAACAATAATGAACCAGTCAGTTTTGTTTTATCTTAACAACCATATCACAACAATTGCATGCAACATATAACTAAAGTATGCTAATATACTTCTATAATATAGTAATATATACTTATAATTAGCTTAGAAGTAAAGTGTCATAGCCAGCACCAAGAATAACTAGAAAATTGCTCATTAACGCAAATAATAACAAAGTGAACGTAACCTGTAGCCGGGCGCCAATGAAACACTCTTTCGAGTGCTCATAGAAGGTTTAGGGTAATGGAAAAATAAAATTTACAAAAGCTATATTACCCAATATTTTATTGGGTAACATGGGTCGTGGGTTTACGTTCACTTGGGTGTTATTGCGCGTGTTATCGTAACCACCACTCTCCTGCACTTTATCGTTCGAGCAGCAGAGCGCGTAGTGCAGACGGGCAGTGCAGTGCAGACGGGCAGTGCAGTGCAGACGGGCAGTGCAGGGCAGACGGGGCCGCTCGACGTAGCGGGGCAGTATCGTAGCTGACGGTGCGACGTTGTGGTCAGTAGATGTAGGTTCCCCGTTGAATGACGAGGTGGAAGGCAATTGTGCCTGGACGGTGATCCCTGGAATCCATTACAACCAGACAATTTAGGAAATGCCTATTATTCTTGTTGACTGTGACATCTCTGGCACTGATCGAACGACATTCCAGCAAGAAGCAATGGTAGGCGATAAGTGCAAAATTACTAGTCAATGATGTGGCAGTCATACAAGGAGTATTAAAAACAATGCGTGGTAAATGACTTGATATTATAATTAAAGGATAATTCTGTTCTAATAGTAGGTAGTATAGTTTATCGATGGAAGAAATATTTTTATAATTAACAAAATGGTACATCAGAACTATCCTTTAATAGTCAATGGTTTAACATCCTAAGTATGTAAGGTTTATTTGAAAAGATACAGTTATGATGAAATGAAATATAGCCGTCAAGGTTACACGAAGGTGGCCGTTATGTTATATGAAGTAAAGATGTTTACTACAAATAAATAGATACTTTTACGGATGAGATAGATAGCAGCATTGTCAATTAGGTAGATTGTGTTTACCAGATTAGGTATCGCAAAATAATAGCCGTTACGAATATATAGCAACACCTTTTAACATCGAGTCACAACTAGGTACCTACAGCTAGTCAAATAACATCACAACACTCACCCGAGAGGGGAAAACACGGCACTAATGTTAAATACTAATTAGAACACTTCGTTATAAGGACTTCCTAATATATAGGATTTTATTAAGTTCAGGATATTATATTTGTGGATTAGGACACAAAAATTAAACGAACGCGTAGGTAGCAGAGAAAAAATGCAACCGCTATGATGCGAGCTAACCGTTCTGCAATCGCCTCCGTTCGCACTCCCCCCGCTTGCTTCACCCCTGTTTATTCGTCATGAAGCTGTTTGTACGATGAGTCAGTGCGCTGCGCCACCATCGTCAGACTTGGATATTTAAATATTACATACAAATGATGATGGCGCGAGAATTTAAAATTATATTACTCTTTACTGAAATTATTTTCTTTTAGATATTTATATAGAACTAAATGTAACGAAGTCGTTACATGCTTAGCTCCCAGTACCCAATACTTCATTCGCAAATAATTAAGCATCAGCTGAGGACCACCGTGAAGTGTTTTTGAATGTGCATCGGCTATCAGCAGCTCTGTGAAAGTAGACTTTTGAGGAAGGATTATGGGATGCTTCATTTCTTCTCTTATAAGTGCCATTTGTAATCTTCCGTCTACTCTTAAGATTCCTTCTTCATCGACAAAGGGATTCAATGTGATGAGTTTGCTCCTTTTACTGATTTCCAGATTTTCTTTTAGCTTTTTAATCTCTTCCGGAAAATGATTTCCTTGACAAATCTTTACACACGTTTTTAAACTCTCTTGAACATCGCTACTTTCAAGCCGACTTGATACCGATGTTTTTTTTGTTATTTTCAGCCACAGCTTGATATAAGCTACAACTCGAATAAGTCTCGAAAAAGAAGAAAATCTTGCAAAAATCTCTTCTGTTGGCTCACTTTCCACAGTCAAACTTGGGTATGTATTAAGTATGCTTTGTTTGTTTGTCTTTTCTTCCAAATTTGTATCCTGACCTTTAAGTTTTTTGTATGTAATAGTTTTGTTTTTCAGCCATGTCGGACCTTCTTTCCATAATTCTTCATTATGTAGATTTTTTGAGCCACGCGACGCGCAATCCGCCGGGTTGTCTTTAGATATAACGTGTGACCATTGTTGGGGTTCCACGTCTGTGATTATGTCCGTCACGCGATTGGCGACGAAGGTTTTCCAACGATTAGGTCTACTGTTGAGCCAAGCAAGAACTATAGAGGAGTCAGTCCATGCATGGATGTGGGTTTTGTTGACATTCAACACTTTGGATACTTCAATCAACAGTTTGGCCAATAGAACTGCCCCGCAAAGCTCTAGTTTTGGAATTGAGATCTGTTTGATGGGTGCTACTTTTGTCTTAGATGTAACCAAATTAACATGCACTTTGCCTTGACTGTCTACGACGCGAAGGTAGACCACTGAAGCAAAACCATCACTGGATGCATCGCAAAATCCTTGAAGTTCACGCAGTTCGTCGTCTGACTTAGTGTTTATCCATCGTGGAAGTCTAAATTTGGTAAGATGGTTTAAGTCATTGCGGTAGGTCAACCAGTCCTTCAGTAATTGAGGTGGAAGCTCATCGTCCCACTCGATACCCGTTAGCCACAACTTCTGTATGAAGATTTTGGCGGTTATTATTACTGGTGCCAACCATCCTAGAGGGTCAAATAATCGTGATATGTCCGATATTACCTTTCTTTTAGTTACCGGTTCTGTCAACGGAGGAAGCTCAACTACGTACTCAAAAGCGTCATCGTTCCGGTTCCATGTGAGTCCAAGAATTTTCATGTAAGTATCGAGTTTTACTCTTAGGTTTATGTCAGTATCTCCTTTATCCTGGTCTATTTTCTTTAACAATTCTTCTCTATTGCTACTCCACTTTTGTAGTTCAAATCCTCCTTGTTTAAGAAGTTTTGTCATTTCCTGATATATCTGTTGTCCTTCTTCTATCGTTTCGCAACCCGTCATCAGATCATCCATGTAAAAGTCCTTTAGGATCTTTTCAGATGCCAGGGAATACGCTTGGCCCTCATCACGTGCCAGTTGCTGCAGACTTCTCACAGCAAGGTAAGGTGCAGAGGCTGTTCCAAATGTTACCCGTGATAGACGCAAGTGCTGCAGGTCTTCGCCAGGATTATCACGCCATAATAACCTTTGAAAATCTATATCCTTTTCATTGATTTTGACTTGTCTGTACATCTTGACAATATCAGACACTAAACATATGGGGAACGTTCGCCAACGCATGATAATGTGACGCAAATCATCTTGCAGTGTCGGACCCACTAGCAAATCGTCGTTTAATGATACACCATTACTTCCAGGCTCCGAAGCATTAAAAACCACCCGGACCTTGGTTGTGTCTTTGTTTTCTCTCACCACAGCGTGATGAGGTAAGTACACAGCTCTTGAATTATGTAGCTGGGTTTTCGGTACTACTTCCATGTGACCTAATTTTACGTATTCCGCTATGACTTCAGCGTACTGTTGCTTCAGAATGGGATCCTTAGTTAGTCGCCTTTCTTGTTGAAAAAACCGTTTTGTTGCAATTTCCTTAGAGTTGCCGTATTGCGAGGATGGGTCTTGATTTCGAAAGGGCAACTGTACAATGTACCTTCCGGTGCTGTCTCTTTTGGTTGTTGTTGCAAAAATCTCTTCACACCGTTCTTCCTCTTCAGAATAGTGTGGTGTTGGTAGCACTGTTTCGGACTCCTGTTCCCAAAATTTCTTTAAGAAGTCGTTGTCTGGATGTCTCACTAAACAAGAAACCACTGCATTGCAAGATTTAGTGTACGATGGTTCAGGATTGTCTATGGGTCCAGAGAGGATCCAACCCAGTTGAGTATTTTGCGCTACTGGCGTACCTGATGGACCCTTGATTATTCCGTCGAGCAAAATCTGGCCATAGATATCCGCTCCAAGAAGCATATCTACTTTGTTCGGTGTTCCAAATGATGGATCCGCAAGAGTTAAGCCTGAAATTTGTGACCATAGCTCAATCACAGTTCGCGTTGCAGGTAACATTGATGTGAGTTTGTTCAGCACAAATGCTTGAATGTTTAAACTGACATCTGGGTCATGTAGTGCTCGAATTTGAATGGAAACCCTCGATTTTGAGGCTAGAGAGGCATTCGAAACACCACCTATTCCCACGATAGAGCATTTGTGCGGAATCTTTTTTAGACCGAGTAACTGTACAGCCGACTCTGTCACAAAGGAAGCTTGTGATCCTTGGTCTAGTAAACATCTGAGTGTTACCATCGAACCATGCTTTGATTGGGCATTAACTAAAGCGGTAGCCAGTAGCACTTGGCTACTAGCTCTGGAAAATAAAGCTGTAATGTTTGAAGAAGCACTAGAAGTAGCACCTCCTGATGTTGATGTTGCAGGAGCAACATCTTGCTCAGTTGACCGGTGAGCGTCGGTTGAAGATGTGGTATTTTTGGGATGTAAAAGTGTGTGGTGTTTCTTTTTGCAAATGCGACACCTAGAGATGTGACGACACGTGTAAACAGAGTGACCGGACTCTAAACAGTTAAAACATAAATTGCTGGATTGAACGTACTTACGTCGAGTGTCAATATCATCAGTAGCAAACTTTTTACAATGACATAAGCGGTGATTGTCGTTACAATAAATACATAAGTGTGTATCACTGGTTGCGTGATGCACTTGTGTAACACTATTATGAGATTTACTTTTGAACAATTTGGGATCAATAAACTCTAAAGCACGGGACCTAATTTCGATAAAGTCTTTAAATTGACTAAGCGTTGGTAATTCGTTAGAAGATTCACTAATTTTAAGTTCCCATTGCTTTCTAGTTTCACTATCTAATTTTAAGCTAAGTATGTAAATAATAATAGTGTCCCAAGAACTAACATCGATACCAAGATTTTTAAGGGAGTAAAGACACTCATTGGTACAGTCAAGCATTTCTCTTAACGCACTTGCAGACTCCGACGTCAGGTTCCGTTGACCCATAAACTTCTTCAGAATACAATTGGAGAGATATCTTTTGTTGTCATATCGATCTTCGAGTAGCTTCCAGCACAATTTGTAATTGTCTTGGGTTATGGGAATGTGCCGTAACAATTGCTCAGCATCGTCGCGCAACTGGGTTTTCAAATAATGTAATTTTTGTACATCCTCTAGATTCCCGTTGTTGTGAACCAATGACACAAACAGATCCCTGAAGCTAGTCCATTCCGTATATTTCCCGGAAAAAGTTGGTAATAGATATCTTTGGCAGCTTAAGACTCTGATCTTTTGACATTGATATTCCTGTTGCTTGCCCAATATTTGACGGTTTTTCTTTGAATTTGTCAAGAGCATCCATTATCTCACACTTGTAAATCGTAAATAACTCTTGTGTTATGTCATAAAGATCTTTACTTGCATAACTGCTCGATTGGTATGCGTCGTTGTCTGTATCCCTTACTATTTCGATATGGTTTGCGGCAAATTGTGCCCATAGATCCTCCAATGTATTAAGTCTTATTGTTAAGTAGGACTCTGACGAAAGTCGTTCTTTTGATGACTTCTTAAAATTGGTGCGCGCTTTGACAATTCGTTGGTAAGTGTCTTCCTGAACTTTAACTTTGGACTCCATTTTAAGTTATGAGTTTTTCTAAGTCTTTTCTGCAACTTATATTTTTCGAAAATTGGGCATGGATTCCCCGTTCCGTCGTTTTATCTCAAATTATTCTAAGTCCTGGCTTTAAGTTGTTTCATGCATTAATTTGAATATTTTACAAGTCCAAGATTGTTCTAACTGAATGTGCACTAGTTATTATTCAAAGTACTCACGGTAAGTCACTTCACATGTAATCACCAATAACGCTTACGTTAGTTCCAAATTCCAATCATGATTCAATCCAGTGAAGCTGTTCCAGCACCATCAGCAACGATCCGCCACTGTGTCAGCGCCCGGTAGGTCCCAACGTCACACTCGTCTAGGCTGAATCTCCAGCTCGTAAGGACCAATGTTTAAGCAGGTCCCAAAACTAACACACAGATAACTATTACAGCTTTGTATTTGGTTACTACACTGATAGCTACGAATGTTTCCGAACACACCTGAATGTAATGCTCGTTACAATTAGTTGAGTATGCGGAGAATCTCGTCACCGCGAGTTAGAAAAAGTATCTCGGTGGGCAGCGCCATCTATGATTTTATTACAGAACTTGAACTACTAACTTTTGCCACAGATGACTTAATCTTTGCGCCTCATAGACAATGATAACGATTAAATTTCATTCCTAAATGCACGACTCTAGATTGCATGCGATATTAACGGACTAAACACAGGGTACTCGCAGGGTTTGGAAGAAAAAAACCTTTATCTCCCAATATGGCGTCTAAAATCCACCAGTTTTTATTATTATTATTATTATGTACGCCATTATTCTCTATCTATAACTCCCGTATCAGCTAGAAGCAATTATGGCCGAGCGATAATAGCTATGGACTGCCGTGCCGAAGGTCCCTGGTTCGATCCCCACCGCCGGCTTGAGCTTCACCACATGGTGGAAGGGAATTTTGTGACTGCCCGCCTGGCGAGCTACCACCCTCAAGTAGAAAATCTGTGGCCAAGCACCTAACGGTGTGTTCCGGCAGCAGTCCTTGAGAGCCAGTGAAATTACAGGCTAATGAGACCTAACAACTATATCTCAAGGTGACGGGCGCAGTATAATTCGTCACTTGCATCTGTTCTAGGCAGAGATTAGTCTGCCTAATATCAGGTGGGCTTCGTGCTTGTTCCTTCACAATAACATAACAGAATAAATAAAAAATATTTTTGTACTCAAATCTGTGGCTCACAATGACCCGTGCATATTGACAACCGATTTAATTAAAAAAGGAAGATAAGATACGCTTTAATATCACGATAATATAACGTGGAGAAAATTTATCACAAACATATGATTCACACAGCTTACTTCTATTATATAGATACGATTTATAATAAATAAGGACAGGAAGAGAAGCATGAAGACACACACTACTGAGACTAAATCATGAGGCGTTGTCTGATTTGACATTACCATGTTCGAAGTACGGGTGCCGTTTCTCCCGTTTTTTATAAGCACAATGAAAGTGACTATTGTACCTCTTTAAAGGAGATTTTTTCAACCACATGAGTAAAGAAACTTACTCGTGTGGTTGGACAGTGGATGTTCCGGTTGATGTGGTGGTAATATAAAATAACGTGTAAGTAAGTATTATTATATATTTCTGCATAAGTAAACCACAATAACTTTGTATAGGTTGATTCACAGAGACTAAAGAAGTATCGAAGGTTATATAAGAATGAAAGGTCTAATTCTCTTGACTCGCGGTAGCATCACGGTAGCATGTCCGAGCCAGGGGGATGAATGGTCGTGGCTTGAATCCACATCGTGCAATAATGTGTAATTTAATAATAACGTGGTTGATTTGCGCGTACCGTCCCCTATGACAGTTAAAGTAATACGATTGGAGTATGAAATTTCGGCTACAAATGCCGTGTCCAGGTGGCCGAGGAGTTTTAGGCATCCGACGCGATATCGGAGGACGCGGGTTCGATTCCCGCCTTAGGCATAGAATTTTGTACTTCAATAATTTGTTAAATTTATTTTCGCTTAGCACGCGAGCAATATTATTACAAGCACTAGCTTGTAATAATATTTAGAAATTCTATTTATGTTTAATTTTCAGCATTTTCAAGTACGAATCTTTGCAAATGCTGGTTTTGTTCATGAAACAAATTCCAGAAAGCGATCCGTTCGTTGTAAGGACTGGTCAGCGCTTCCAGCTGTGACCCTATGTGCAGGTAGTGTTGAGGAGATGATGGAGTGATGGGCAGCCACTGAACGGGTATCAGTTCCGTTAGTTCTGGTGTTGGATCTCTGAAATATGAAGTTTTGGACACGTCAAAACGCTGACTGCAAATGATACTAATTTATTAAGGCTGCTTCTAATTAATTGGAATCGTATCGGAGATCAAATTTTTAAAGCAATGGTGACGATTGAAAAGGACTCTCGCGTAATAGGGAGATGTCATTTAGCGGATGCTAACTTGGGTTACCACGATTCAATTATCAATAACCAAGCACTTAATGCTGTTTTTCAGGAGTTTTATTTTATAGCCCGTAAGTCTAGGTTAAGCTGCAACAACAGTTAAGATTGCCGTTAAAGGACAATCAATCAAAAAAAATTAAGGAATTTGACTTCCTTTTGCTTTAATCCAAGGAAAACCCAATAAGACAAAGATATTTCAAAATCTGCGACACTTTTATGAAGATTAATGTATCGAAGGGAGCCAATTATTTGATCAGAAGTTTTGATATAGTTTTAGGTTGTCGCAAAGCAGTGTTACCCTGTTTTTTTCTGTTTCATCTCAAAGAAAACTTTTAAAGAACATAAGCCAGATTTGTTGCTATTATTACAGCTTTACCCAGAGGTAAAGTTCGTTCAAAAATATATAAGTCTTCATTACAAAAAATCTCTTACCCGTATTTAACAAAGTTGGTCCACATCTCAGTCATCTGATCTATGACAATCTGATCCTCCACTGACGGTTCTTGCATATTTTCCATATCGAACAAATAAGCAACTTCATCCCCATGTACTGCCCCCTCCACAGTCGTATTCAAACCTTGCTTTAAAAAGTTTCTCTCTCCATCATATGAAAACAAGTAAAGATACATCTTTCCAACATCACTCTTGAGATATCTATACAAACTTCTCATTGAAGTATGCACAAACGAAGGGTCCGATCTCAAATCAATAGCTTCTTTAAATTTCGATTCATTGATTTCGTCATCACCAAAGAAAAACTGTCTGACTATTTCAGAACCAGTGAAATTCGCGTGCTCTATCACGTAACTATCGCGAAGACTTTCATTGACAATGTTGCTTAAATCAGAACCTGGGCGCAGCAAGAGACCAAGAGATTCATTTTCGTTGAAGCCTATAATGATGTTCAGGTCTTTTGCAGTAGGTATCACTTCTTTAGACACCCAGTCTTCAGTCATGAATGGTTCGACGTTGTTAAATGACCTTTCTATGCATGGTCGGAAATGTATACCAAGCGCAAACCCAGCAAGTAGAATTTTCAAAGGTGCAACTGTAGCTAAGAAGTCTAAAGCCTCGTCCATGTCAGTGGTACTTAATCCTAAATGACCAGCTAAGATTAGAGGAGAATCCCTCACTGTAGGAGGGTAGCTAGGTAAAAAAGCCGCTCCCCTTTGCAGTATTACTTGCTGAAAAAGTTTCTCATCGCTATTTCTTATTATTTGCAAGTCTGATGACATTGCTCCGGCGCTGTTTCCGGAAAGAGTTACTTTATTGGGATCCCCACCAAAATTTGCGACATTATCTCGAACCCATCTTAAAGCCATAAGCTGATCTTTAAATGCTTGATTCCCAGGTACTCTAGGGTTCTCTGTACACATAAAACCATAAGGGCCAAGCCTGTAGTTTAGAGTGAGCACTATAATATCATGTCTGGTCAAAAATTTAGGACCGAACCTATTCCTCCCGTATGACCCCGTCACAAAGGCACCTCCATACAAAAATATGAGTACTGGTAGTTGGTCCTGAGAGCTGGCTATTGATGGCACGAAGACGTTCAGATGTAGACAGTCAATTGACCCGCGAGGGTCGCCATTGTTTATTTGAGGGCATGCTGCTGAATCGTCGTCAGCGTTGAATATTCCATCAAATTCAGGGCCTGGTGATGAGGGCTGGAACAGACGGTTATGTTATTATATTTCTTGGGGTGTTTTAAATTATGGTGGAGTACTTTTACAACAGTTTCCATTTTCCGGTTGATGATAATGATATTGGAGGGAGAAACCAAATATTTATTTTCTTTTACATTTTAAACATAATTTAACAAAATACGGTTAAGTGGCCAGTCAGGTCGTGTTATTTAACACCACTGGGTTATTTTTTGTGGAGCTATGTTAAGGACAGAGACTATACGGAGCCAATCAAATCGATTGCGGCATTAAAACTCAAAATCCGTCATGTGATTAATGAAATAGACCCGCCATTTTGCCAAAAAGAGATTAAAAATGTTGATGAAAGAATCGACACCTGTCAGCGTGCCCGTGGTGGGCATTTCGTAGATATCATTTTTTATTCATAATTGCCAAACTTTCCTCTTCGTAATACAATAAAAATTTGAATCATCTTCATCTAAATTCTTTGCTTTAGAAAACAAAGTTCTTGTTGAAAAACCCTTTAGAAGTTATACATATTTCTCATAACAAAGCGTACTATGTTGCAAAGCGTTGATCATGCACGCTATATACAGGGTGTCCCGTAAGTAGTGGACCAACGGGGTGTGGGGTGATGGGGGAAACTATTATCTACCAAAAACAAAAAATAAAATAAAAAAAAGTAATAAAAAAAAGTAAAAAGTTAAAAATAAAACAATGAAAAAAAAGTATTAAGTTTACAAAGAAACTTTATACGAAGATGTTGGTTATGCATAAGAGCTAGAGGAAAGCATTTCGAGCACTTATTACTACACAAAATTATGTGTAATAAAAGCTTTTCCATTATTAACAATGTATTTTTATTTTCTTGCAAAAAAGTCCTTTGGTTTTGATATTAATTAAAATAGGAAAAATACTTATTTAAACCACAGTGTTATACTTTTTTGTAATTGGTATGACATGTAGAATTTTTTTAAAATAGAGTTTCACTACATTTTTTTTACACCAGCTTAGCTCAAACACCACATAGAGCATGTTGAAACGTAAAAATTGCACTAGTTTTATTTTGTAATTTTCATGCTAATGATAATTACACCTAAATACGATTTTAATTAGAAAGACCTATGTATTCTTAACCGCCTAGATTAAAAATAACAAAAAAATAAGTGATAGATTTCGTATAATTATAAAATGTGTGTACATAAGACGATAATTTCACCTATTTATTAAAAACAATCATTACTTTAAAACTATAAGACATAGAACAATATTTTTTAGTGGTTTTGGTAGATAATAGTTACCCCTTTCACCCACACCCCGTTGGTCCACTACTTACGGGACACCCTGTATATACGGGTCCTTATTGTGTACCACTCGTCGCATTGACCAAGCGCTCTCATAAATTTTGGAAAATACGATAAGCTCTCGGTCCCAACCAATCCAACGGCTCAAATATGTAACCACTACTGAAGTTAGCATACTTGCGCTACTTAAGTTTCTTCGCCGAGGTAGCCGCAGCGCCAGCCTCACGATGGTTACAGAATGCGCATATAGCGTCCGATATTAAGGGTCGCCCTAACTTCCACGGAACCAGAGTCATGCCGTCAGGTCTTTTACCATGGTCACGCGTTAGACCATTCGGTTCGAGCATAGCTGCAACTTTGGCGCTGGTAAAAACCCAGCGAATGTTTTTTTTTGTTATTTTTATTCCTGATAGGTTAGCCTTTGACCACTATCTACTTGAGGGTGGTAGCTAGCCAGGCGGGTATTCGCCCTGCCACCATGATATAACTACTGCCATCCTTAAACAACAACTGGGACCGACGGCTCAATGTGCCCTCCGAAGTCCGTAAGAGCTCAGTAGTAATGTCACTAGTGGTCAACCATCTAAATCACGACCGCGGGTGACGTTGCTTAACTTTGCTGATCTGTTAAGAACAGCTAAGTATACTTCGCTACGAGCGCTTCAAATGATATTGTTAAGTTGGCGTGCCGGAAAATTCGAGCAGCAATGTGAAAGCAGAGAGGCTATGGTGACGGAGTTGATCAATAGCAGTACCACACGGGCAGTGATATTTAGTAACACAACACCTTGCACCCAAGCATAAACTAATGCAAGTATACAACTATGTTTTCGAAAGGTACCAGAATGGAAAACTTTATGGAAAATTTGGTACTGAAGGTCGACATATAAAACGATTATCTACAATTTACGGGGCCAATTAAAATATCAAAAAGGAACCTATTTAATAATAACACGCACGCACGATCGAGAATTGTTTCTCGATCGTGCGCTCGAAGAGTCAAGACCTCCTGAGGATGCTTCGTGTAGAAGCGAGACGCGTCGAAAATTCTTCCGGTTTGGCTGCGTGGCGTTTGTGACGTCACGTCGGCTTAGCAGGAAAATTAAGCGGAATTGTCACTAGATATATTTTTATATTTTTTAAGTGTTTTATTAAAATATTAATTTGATGTTTTCTTAAAATACTTTAAAAGTATTTGTTATTATTAAAAATGGATTTCCGCAAAGTAACGCCTGAATCTATTCATTAGGAACCTATTTATTTAAAACACGTTTTACATGGCTCCCAAAACCGGTAACGGTTTCTGAGGGATAGGCGACGAAGGCGCGGGCAAAAGCTAATTCAGCAATAAAAATACCATAATTTTTACTTATATACCTACAAGTTTGTACGGAATCCTCGGTGTGCGAATCTAACTCGCACTTGGTCGGTTTTTTTTGTGTGTTACTTTACAGTTCTTTACCTGGTGTACCGATTTTGATGTTTTTTTATAAACTAAATATAGTGCTTGTCATGTGGTCCATTTAAATTTGAGTGAGAACTGGCGAGTAGTACATATTTAAGTAATCCCTAATAACGCATTATTTGAAATCGTTTCTTTTTGGTAAAATTTTATATTGATTTAAATCCGTTTTACTGTATTTTTTTTATACTGTGAAGAGCCTTGACGGACATGTCCGGACTTGGTATAATCAGCGACTAGAGTCACGCCTGTCCATGATAGCTAAAGTGTCGGCGTCTTCGTTTTTAATTCTGCACTGAGCTTGTCAATCCAAGAAGTGAATTCTAATGTCTTATTTGCCCAGTAAAAACATTTGGTACAGTGCCATTCACAGTTAACGTCGATGCGACGCGTGATCAAAATGCTGGCACCTATTTGGCTCAAAGAATAAGCATTGCAATTCAACGGGGCAATGCTGCCAGCATGCTGGGCACGCTGCCAACTGATAGTGGGCTAGAGCATTTGGACTGCCTATGAGTCCAAATGCTTTTATTGTAGTAGCTGTAGTGTTGTATATAGTTTGTAGTATATAGTATATAACAATAGCTGTAGTGTTGTATATAGTTTGTAGTATTTGGTTAATAAAGGCATACCGCCGGTAAAAAAAATTAATTAAAATAGATTTTGCACATTACTGCTTCGAATCAGAATATCTGTCAGTGGTATCCATCAAGATAACTTGTCCTAAAGTGACCTACTGCCTGGTTATATATTCCCTATGGACGTTACATATCGATATCTAAGCTTTTATCTACAACTTACCCCAAACGGGTTCCTTGGATCTACTGCACCGTAAGGTATACCCAGATACATATAGTAATCTCCATCTTCAGCTTTCAACCCCCTCACTAGCCCCTGAGTAGTGTTCACTACAGGGGCATCTTGGGCGCAAATAAAACTTAGACAACACAATAAAAATAAATGACACGTATATGTCATCATAGTCCTACGTTATCAGTGATAATACACAAATTAAAAACATGAAAGCTATTTTTATAAGTCGAATCAGTGGTTGTCAAATGACAGATCTATAGGTCTATCCATACATATCAGAGCCGTAGCCGGTACGTGAGCGGACCGTGCTACGAGGGCGACACTGAAACTTTTTAGAACTGGCCACTTGTAAACAATGTAATAAAAAAAATAGAGTAAATTTTGAAAATGGAACTCCTTGCCAATGTTATGGAGTATTAATTTTATTTATTTGTCATTTGTTTTATGATTTGGCGGCAAATTGAAAATTGTCTGTCACAGCATGAATTTAACGCGAGAAAATCTTCGTGAAGTGATTTTTTATGACTTTCAATGTCATAGTCAACAAGAAAGTTATGATAGACTACGATTGGCCTTTCACGGTGAAACCCCATCTTGTGCCACTGTTTACAAATGGTTTAATGATTTTAAACGTGGTAGCACTAATCTCAGAGATGATCTGCGTGAGGGACGGCCTTCTACGGAGATGACTGAAGAGAACATCAGTGTTGTGCGGCGTATGATAGAGACTGATAGAAGAGTGACCTATCACCAGATTTTGACAAGCTTAGGCATTAGTATGAGTCAAGTGAACAAAACCCTCCATGAAAATTTTGCGGTCAGGAAGCTTTGTGCCCGGTGGATACCTCATAATTAGATCGCGGGCCAAAAACTCTGTCGTGTTGATTGGTTCCATGAAATGGTTGAAAGATTTAACTGACTCAAATGCTGTGTTCGACATAGTTACGGGTGATAAAAGCTGGATTTACTGTTATGATCCCGATACCAAAAGACAGTTAGCTCAGTGGGTGTTTCTTTCCGAGGAGTTGCCAACTAAAGTGAAGAGAGGTCGAAGCGTGCAAAAAAAGATGGGGACCTCGTTCTTTAGAAGGAGAGGTCATAACGCGACATTTGTTTTAGAAGATCGAAAAACAATTACTGCAGAGTGGTACACTAAGAATTGTTTGCCACTGGTCTAGGAAAAAGTTCGAGAGAAACGAGATCGCAGTAGGATCGCCCGAAAAAAAAAGGAATATAGGCCGATACTGGTCGGAATCTATCCGGTAAATATAACGCGAGTCCCAGCTGGGTACCATTTTATTTATACGCAGAACCTACACTAAGAATTAACTTGCTGTAGGTGTCTGCTTGCTCTTCAAATTCAGTTTTAAATTGTAATTTAAGCGACAAAATTGAAGATGAAATATTAAAAAATATATAAAACAGTATGGAATCATGTTTCCGGCGTAGTATTTGTCATATCCTTTAGAATATTTTATTCGTATATGTACAGCGTACACTCTTTATAAAAAAAAATGCCTTTCAAGACTCATTTCACCTTGTCCCGGTTGTTGTCTTAGAAAGGCAGTCGTTATAGCAAGCTAGCTACCACCCTAAAATAGAAAAACTGTCACCAAACACCTAACGGTGTGTTGTTCCAGTATACTTGAGAGCCAGTAATTCTAAGTTTAAGCCTGTTAACACCTTCGACCACATCATCACTTACCATCAGGTGAGATAGTGGTCAAAGGCTAACCTATCAGCAAGAAATAAAAAGATTCCGTCTTAGCGTGGGTATAAATGAGATAAGAGCGCCCGCTGCGGCAACACTGGACCGGGTCGCGCTCCCTTTGAACAGAGTTTTGAATATTTACATCGAGCTAAGTAATATAAAATATGAAATATTAAATTACAGGCACAAGAGACTTTTTTTTACCCTCGGGCTCATTCCGTCAAATACACATAAACAGTCACAAAAAATATATATATATATATATATATAAAAATGATAAAAAAAAACATCTCTAAATGATTGTTAGGACTAGCAGAATAGACATGAGCATGGACTGTAAGTTGTCTGAATAAAGAAATATGAAATGAAAGAAGTCAACCCTAAGAGGTTGTCAGTATATAACTGATAACCCTGTATATTTTGTACTAGCAGCTTGTGCAAACTTTGACATATAGGTATAATTTTATTTTCGTCAAACTATATTCTCATTGGGGTTGTACAGTTCGTGAAACAGTGCATGTATGGAATGTGATTAGCTCATTAGGTACATGTATATCAACCTAATATGTCATAATTAGGTATCATGAGAGATAAATTGTGATTATATCAATCAGGAGTCGGCAACCTGCGGACAATTTCGGTGCGGCCCGCAAGAACAAAGCGGAATAGTGGATTTATACCGGCCGGGCCGTGCTGCTGGGCCGCGAGATCCTTGAAAGCCTGCTCCCGCGCGGTGTAATAAATTTAACTATTTCATTTCTTACTCACTGTAGATAGGGCAAAACTGTGATGTTATGTATTTACTTGTATTTCCTTTACCTTAGTGGAATGTGAGGACGCGTTATCGTGTTGAAGGACGACATTGTTTCGAGAACGCTTGTCACGAACTGTTTCTAAGACTCTGGGCAAGCAAGTGCTGACGTACCAATCTGCGGTCACTGACTTCTTCAATCTTCAAGCGATACTGTTGTGTAATGTCCGGTATATATATTTTTTTATGCTGGATAGCTTCGCCATTGCCTACTATCTCCAATCTCACCTGATGGTGACTGATGATGTGATCGAAGATATTGTTCAGACTAACCTCGAATTACCAACTCTCAAGGACAGCTGCCGGAACACACCGTTAGGTGCTTGGCGACAGATTTTCTACTTGTGGGTGGTAGCTAGCCAGGTGGACATTCGCAAAATGCCCTACCATCATGCTATAACGACTGCCATCCTTAGACAACAAGCGGGACCGACGGCTTAACGTGCCCTCCGAAGCAGGGAAGCGCTCAGTAGTAATGTCACTAGCGGTCACCCATCCAACTCATGACCGCAGGCGACGTTGCTTAACTTTGCTGATCGGTTAAGAACAGCTAATTAAGCTTCGCTACGAGCGCTTCAAATGATTTGTCGAAAAAAAACTCGACCATTTTCTTACCAATGATTAGATTTTCAATATATATGGTAAATTTTCAAAAGGAAAGACCAATTCTTGCGACTGGTTGTAGCTTTCCGGATCAAAGCAGTACCATAATATTATATACAGCAAATGACTGTCCTCCAACTTCTTATTATTTTACTGCACCACTCGACATGCAGTCGTTTCTGGCCTTTCCGTTTAGAGGGCCCTTCCCGGTCCGTCTATCGCCAAAGCGAGCATGATTGAAACAACAATCTTTTTTCTTCTTCAGCGCTTGGCATTCAACTCTCCGTCTTACTCCGCCCCGACCCTACCTCTTTCCGCCACTTGGCTAACAAGCAAGTCAGAACGAGATAACATTGAACAATAAATAGTATGCGTAAACTTCATAAAACTTGACCCAGGAATTACGTGTTTTTCCAATGAGCCTTATAAGTTTGTAAAATAAATATTTGTCATTGAGAATATCCATTGTATTTCCAAGGTTTTTATCAATATATGTTCTCTACTTTTACAATTTCTGAGTACTTTTTGAACGCCCAAAGTTGAGGTAAAATTTGTGCAAAAAAGCAGATTTTGGAGACTTATACTCAAGTTGTTTCTCCAAATTTTACGTCTTTGTTTGCATAAAAACCTAGATATAGTGCACAAGATACTTAGCTCAAAAGTTTCAAAGAAACATCTGTTACAAAGCCATAATCACGTACGAGTGTTTGTATGAAAAATAAGACGGGTTGGCTGCTCTTAAATTCATGCATCAAGGTACCCATCGAGTGTAAAGCTTCGGAACCTTCAGAAGCACATGCAAAATGTTTTGCACTTGGCTCATGCCATTGCCTAATACAGTACAAATTTGCAGACAGATAATTTTTTTGTCAGTTTCAATCAGTTGTCGTAACATGCCTATTGGATCCTGTAACCGCAGTCGCTGGCGGACCATCACATCGCCATGAAGATGATCACGTCCACGTCTAAACTCTCCAAACCACAAATACCTACACAGAGCTGCAACATAGGGTTTCATTACCAAATGTCAATTGAAGCCTCTGGCAATTCTCTTTTTACACGACTGCCCAAAAAAAGGAGTTATGTTCTCAGGGATCATGTATGTATGTATGTGAGTTTCTTTATTCCATAACTTCTAAACGGCCAAATCGATTTTAATGTATGTGACACTAGTTTTTTTTTTTTTTTTTTTATATTGTGAAGGAACAAGCGCAAGGCCCACCTGATGTTAAGCGGTATCCTCTGCCTATATGCATTTCATCACGAACTGCACTGCGCCCATAACCTTGAGACATACCTATAGGTACGTAAAAAAAAGATATCCTGGCGGATTTTACGCCATATTGTGCGTAATTTTTTTTATGTAAACTAACCTAGTTGGGTACCAAAATGAAGGGCTTTAAAAACTATTCCATAAATATATATTACTTGTAGTTTTAATTTCAATGGAACGATAAAACGTTTAACGAAATTAAATGCAGTCGTGTTTTTACTTTTTTAATTAATTTATACTTTACACAGCGAAAATCGTAAAAAAAACACTGGCTGAAATTTTTCAAGAGTTACGTCAAATTCATTGTGATATCTTAACAAAATGTTCGTAAGGAAGCCGCATTGAAAAAATAAATGACAGTCTCCCAAATTAAAAAGTAACAGGTTTCTAGAGTTCCACTTTTAAATTCCGTGTTTATTTTTAATTTACATTCAGTTTATTTTATATTCAGTAATACCCCACGTAATATTAATTCGACGTGTATTATCAGTAATAAATATTATCATTATCAGTACCTAAGTAATACTAGCACGGTGGTGGTACAAATTCTTGTATTATCTTCAAGACTTTTGATAACACAACAATTTTAGAAGTTGTTGAAATTCCGCTGCCTGCCTCAATAATGAGTACGCATTATTTTCCTGTCTAACGTCACAAAAGGCGACTAAGGGGTAAATATACCTAATCAGCAGCATGTCACTATGCACGTTTGAAGCAATGATGGCCGAGCGATAATAGCTATGGACTGCCGTGCCGCAGGTCCCTGGTTCGATACCCACCGTCGGCTTGAGCTTCATCGCATGGTGGAAGGGCATTTTGCGATTTCCCGCCTGGCTAGCTACCACCCTCAAATAGAAAATCTGTCACCAAGCACCTAACGGTGTTCTGGCAGCAGTCCTTGAGAGCCAGTTAAATTACAGGCACATGAGACTTAACAACTATGTCTCAGAGACGGGCGCAGTGCAAATCGTGACTTGTGATGAAATGCATCTGTTATAAGCAGAGGTTAGTCCGCTTTACATCAGATGGGCCTCGAGCTTGTTACGTTACAAAACCATAAAGAAAATAAAAAACGTCAATGTGGAAACCCTCTACCTTCCAGTGACTGAGGTACCTTGTCATGCGCCAAATGCGCAGGCTGTACATTTGGCACAACATGGTTCCTTACTTCCTTAGTCAACGGAAGCTCTACCAACGAAATAATTCCTAACGTCTGACAAAGGGCGATACAGAAGAATACATACTGTAATATGATTATAGAGGTGGGTATATGATGAGGTTCAATAATTTAGATTTAAGCCGAGATGTGGTCTTTAAATTTTCAGACTAAGGGCATAGGACGGAGAGATCTCGTTTTGCATGGGTGTGAGCGAAACAGAAGTACGCAATATTTAAATAATGTGAACGATTTTTTTTAAAATAAATACTTGTAAGCGTGAGCTTTTAAAAAACAGCAAAAATCTTTCTGGTACTTTATAAACATAGGTTCTAACTTCTAGGTTAGCCTGAACAACATCTTCGATCACATCATCACTTACCATCAGGTGAGATAGTGGTCAAAGGCTAACCTATCAAGCATAAAAATTTTTTTAAAAAAAAATAGCCTCAACTTACCCCGAACGGGTTCCTTGGATCTACCGCACCGTAAGGTATACCCAGATACATGTAGTAATCTCCATCTTCAGCTTTCAACCCCCTCACTAGCCCCTGAGTAGTGTTCACTACAGGGGCATCTTGGGCGCAAATAAAACTTAAGCAATACAATAAAAATAAATAACACGCAAATGTCATTCTAGTCCTACTTTATCAGTGATACTACACAAATTAAAAACACGAAAATTATGTTCTATTAATAGAACCAGTGGTTGTCAAATGACAGATCTAAAGGTCCACCCATATCGTATGTACGTATATATATCCATATCCACACATATCAGAGCCGTATCCGAGACGTGAAAGGACCGTGCTGTGACAGAGGCTCAAAAAATGTTGTTGCGTTGGTAAATTTACATAAAATTGTTGACACTGTCCGTGCCCGGGCCGACGCGACGCCGTCGATATTATCTTTACATATTATCGATATTTACCACTGTTCGGTCACGTCACAGCGTCGTTATGATATGTGATCATTTGCTATGAGCAATCAATATAAGTATATGAAACGGAAATCATCTTTGTAGTGCGTAATGGGTGCTAACCGACACTGACAGTGTTTTCTATCGAACGCCATTTTCAGATTGTGATGATCAACAAACAAACAGTGGTAGAGATCATTCAGTTTAAAAATGCACACCCCTCCACTAAACATTGGACAGCGGTTTTGTTTGTACCTGGGACCTTAATTATATAGTCAGATAAATAAAAAGCTGGAAATACTTAACTAACCGTAGGTATATACCGACTTCCTTTTTATAACGACAATAATTTTTATAGCATATATTACACGCCATTATCATAGTAGATTGTTAAGGACATTATTGTTAAGTATTAGATCTGCTGTATCGGTACAAAATTCTTGTCAATAAATAATTTAATTTGTTTTAACGTAGGCTTTCACGACATACAAATTAAAACATACTATTTACCTACACGACAAGAAGTAATAATAAAAACTTAGAAAATGAATTTTACAAAGTTTTAATTTGTTTAACATCAGGATTGATTTGCATGGTGGTAGGGCATATTGCTAATGCCCGCTTGGCTACCTACCACCCTCAAGAAGAAAATCTGTCGGCAAGCACCTAACGGTGTGTTCCGGCAGCTGTCCTTGAGAGCCAGTACTTATAGGTTAGCCTGAACAACATCTTCGACCACATCATCACTTACCATTAGGTGAGATAGTGGTCAAAGGCTAACCTATCAGGCATAAAAAAAGGAAAGTTGACAATTGAATGTAGTTCTGGTGACAATACAACAATAGATATGGTTGGGTTTTATAGGTAGCCGAGAGGCAGACACTGGAACTTCATGACAGAACTTTACCTGTATACACACAGACCAATATATATTGGTCATCTTGTTCCACTAGTTATACGCAAATAAAGCACAATAAAAATAAATTACACGAAAAATGTGTTTATTAGTAGAACCAGTGGTTGTCAAATAACAGATTTAAAGGTCTATCCACACATATCAGACCCGTGCACTGGACGTGAACGGACCGCTCCGTTGGGTGCTCAAAAAATGTTGTGCACTATATTTTAAATAAACGCGTTGACATAGCCGTGCTCGGCCACATACGAATATATTTAAGTATGTGTATTTTCCTGATCTTCCGCCACAAATAGTGTTTTTCAAACTTACATTATCAACATTAGCATAGGACACCAGCAATGGAATCAATTTTTTTTCATTACTAATGGTGCCATTTTGGTGTACTAAACCTCGCAGCATAATCGGTTTCTTCTGCGAGCGCGACGTGAAGAAAGGGAGGTAATTCGAATTTAAACATAAATTTTGGAATTAATAAATGACATCGGAAAAATAAAAAACTACGGAATGGGTCAGCAACTAATTTACACCTATGTGTACTGTGTAATCGTATTTATTTAAATACATATCATAGTCTATACTTTGCATTTTTACTTTCTTAATATAAATAAAAATATAACACTAAGGGTTGGTTTATTCTGTTTCAGAATGTTCGAGTAAGTTCCGGTCATACTACCCAGAACATAAAATAACTGAATGATAAAAATGACAGTTAACTTGCAGCGCGTTTCAAGCTTTAACCGATGTATAGGCTAAATCGATGACTGTGAAACGCAAAGATAGTGTTTTATTTATTAGATATGTTCCGGGTAGTATAACCGGAACTTACTCGAACATTCTGAAACAGGCCATAAGAATTACATAATATTAAGTACTTTCACAATTTAGTGTCACGTCAATATCATAAATCCACCTTTAAATAGAATAATATAATTAAAGTTGAATGGTGGAAACTTTTCTCGCTGGTAGAAGTAACAAGTTTTGTTTCACAAGACAATTTTTTTTTAGTTCTTGTGCATTTAAGCCTCTCCCTGCTCAGTAGTCTATATTACCCTGCAGTTCAACTCACGAAAATATCACTATTTGCACTGCATTCACGCAAAAGGTCTGTTCATAATGTGCGAAACAGACACCACGATAGCATTGTGACGTCTCCTCCGGCTGCAAACGACGTTCATAGAAAAGTGGTAGTGCAGTGTGTGCACAAACGACAAACTCAAATTTTGACAGATAGATGAGATTTTCACAGAAGAATGCCTTGAAATTGAATACTTCTAATGTCTATAATTGAAGTGTAGGTTATTTTGGTTAATTGCGAAGAAGCAAATTGACAGTTAGCAGATGTTGTAAGCGCGGCTGCTAATCGATTCAAATTATTTGCGCGTAAACAGTGCATATTCTCGTTATTGAGTTATGAACGGAGCTTTTGCAATGTATTCAGTAACAGCAGAGTTTGCATGACGGTTTACCGTAGTGTTAAAATTACTCACTACGCTCCTGGTTAAATTTTAGACTAGTACGCTAGCTGTGGATTTAGAGTTCCAACTATCACCAAAAATAACTTTTCCCATGTTACTTATTCACCAAATAACTATTATCAGCCAAAAATAACTTTGAAATGCCAATTTTACGTATAATTATATTCATTGAGGTTCAAAGATTGCGAAACAGTGGAAGAATGTTATTATTTTAGCAGGTATTTTGTTTGATATTTTTTATCTAGAGCGATAAATTGTGATTACTTAAATAGTGACTAATTTTATGATAAATCTGTTGTCGATATGTACTTGAAGGTAGCACCTGTGCAAGGGTTGGACTTTGGACTATGCTTTTGGCTGTAATACCATGGCAAATTTTAGAAATTGCTAAATGAGTTCCTTTGTCGTGCATATATGGAATTTATAGTTTGAAATCATTATCACATCAGTGGTTATGTGATAAAGGGGATGAAGAAGTAAAATAGGGTAAAACTGGAATAGGAACTGGTTCCAGGCGGGCTGGCAGCTACCTTGGCCGTACCATTCTCCTATGAATGTGTAAGTATGTTTATTCAAATATAAGGGAATTAATTGATGCTAGTTATCACTCTCAAGTAGAAATCTGTTGCCAAGCACCTAACAGCGTGTTCTGGCAACAGTCCTTGAGAGCTAGTAAAATTACTACAGACACACGAGACTTAACAACTGTACCTATGTCTCAAGGTGACAGGCCGTAGTGCAGATCCGCACTCGTGACGAAATGCTTCTGTTATAGGCAGAGGTTACATTTGGATTTAATTATTATTTCGCAACTCATAACCAGCTCATGTTTTGTCAAAAACCAGCTATTGTTTTTGAAAGGTTTTATTTGTTATGAATGAATAATCGTCGCTCATTGGCCAATAGCAACCAATGACGCAACAAGCAACCAACGAGCGTAAAGTATTCAGACAGTTAAAAAACACCGCTGTTTACAATCGTGACTCCCAGACGATTTACTTCAAATAAGTTCCAGATCGGATATTTTTTCGATAAATATTAAGCGAGTCTTAGTCGTTTGCTAAATAATAATTAAACGCTCTCCACATGAAATCTATCATCTAAAATCTAAAAAATTGAAAGAACGAAAGTTTTTTTGTTTTCTATTTATGATATAATATATGTGTGGAGAACAGAAACTGAAGTCGCACTAAGCTATCTAGCTATCTCAGGGAAATTGGAGTAGGTGCATGGATAATATACAATTATTTATATCCTCTTCATAATATAAATCTTAATAATCCGTTTAATAACTTATAATTGAATCCTCTTCTGATCCTTTTACAGGCGGAATTTAAAGTTACGTGGCATTTAAATACTTTTGTTTATTACTATATCTGTCTATGTTTATTATAATATTTAAACGTCAAAAGTTTATAATTTTGTAAAATCAGCGATATCCGTTTATTTATCATTAAGTATTTATTTAAATTAGTGTAAAGTTTGGGTTTGATTGCCCCGTTTTTGTTACATTTAATTGAACGTGCACATTTCACAATTTTGTTTAAAGTTCTATACTTTCACATTTTACAATTTTGTTTATAGTGCCTGTCTAGCCCTTCAAGCAACGTCCGCTATGGTCATCATTACTTAGATGGGTGACCGCTAGTGGCATTCACTACTAAGAGCTTTCATGCTTCGGAGGGCACGAGCTAGCTACTACCAAACCTGCCCATTGATGCCGTACTGTAGTGAGCAACCGTCGAGTTGTCTTCTTCGTGCTGACCGTTTTGGTTCAATCGCAGTAATGTTGGGTCAGTTGCTGTCAGTTGGGCCGATTTGCCCTGGATTTCTTATCCGCTGTGTGTCGCTGGTCTGTCAGGTGTGGCTCTGCTTGGGGCAGACTGGGCTTTTGTATGACCGTCTTCTTTGCTCCAGTAAGTGATAATCTTGTAGCCAATCCTTTCTTCCAATTAATCGATATACAGAGTCCCAAACGATATTAGCCTGCCCTGTGTGGGAATCAGGATAGGATTGCAGACTATTTAGAGAGCAATGTGAGACCTGTGGTATTATCCATATTCCAATTTCCGGCCACATGTCATCTTGAACATTTCTATGACAATAATCAGGACAAGTGTAGTTATAAATAGATGAATACTTACTTATTTTTATAAACGCTATGTTGGATGAGATTTTACGCAATTTTGCTTTAGGTACCTACTAGCAAACGGCGATCACAAGCATTTCCATAACTAAACTGGTAGCGTGGGCGTTCCATACATTAAAATCGCAACTATAATAGGCTTTATATACAAAATCCAGTCCACGCCTGCGCCGGCTTCCAGCTTCCGGCTAGGTTAGCCTAAACAATGTCTTCGATCTCACCATCACTTGCATCCGTGTTGGCTGAACTAATTTCAATAAATAATTAAAATCTTGGGACCATTTCACAATTTAAGGCATTGCATTTCCAAATTATTCATTTATTGCAACACACCCTCAATAAAGGAATAAACATTGACAACTAGAATATATGACCAAGCTACCTAATATTGCGGCGAATAAAAATATTGTAATCGCTTAAATTGCGGACACCATTTGAGAACCACAGTCCTTGATAAACGCCGTTTTAATAATAATTAAATTATCATATAATCAATTAAACTGTCATGCAACGCAGCATGCGATGTGTGCTGGTCTATCCATAATGACGTGTTTCATATTTATTTTATTTTGTTTATATTGTGTTTACGCCGAAAGTGTACCAATAGTGAACACTTCACAGGGATTGGTGAGCGGGTTAGCAGCAGAAAACGGCGATTACTGTATGTACCTAGGGATACCATACGGACTAGTCAATGCGACCAATCCGTTTGGGGTAAGTTCTTCTTTGGTTTATCTACAATGGGTGGAGGTTCTTTTTATGGGTTAGGAGGGGCAACGAACAGGCGGCGCACCTTCGGCAAGGTTTGAAGTTTGCGTATCACGCACACAAGTATGCGAAGTTACTGTTGTTTAAAAAACGCGAGGTGTTCATAATTGGGTACTTAGTGTTACCAGGTGTAGAAAAAAGATCACAAAATGTAAGGGAAATATTATATGTGTAGATTTTAAGTAATTATTTATATATTATTTTAACATGCTAATTTCTACACATTCCTAGTATGTGTGTTAATATTAGATTATTATTATTAATAGTGATGGGCAGTTTTCCATTTTTTTCTTGTGTTGTTTACCCAAGAACCGGCTTTACTGAATGTAACTAGGTAAAAATCATATATTTTCTATCTTGTATCTATTTGTCTATCTTTAAAAAAGCCCCTCAAAGATTCGCTAGTACCTATCCATTTCAAATATAGCACAAATTAAAAGATAAGGTTATC
The DNA here is from genome assembly GCA_963890685.1 of Plagodis pulveraria. Lineage (NCBI taxonomy): Eukaryota > Metazoa > Arthropoda > Insecta > Lepidoptera > Geometridae > Plagodis > Plagodis pulveraria. Next base: position 4,626,790 of record OY982977.1, read on the forward strand.
TCTATCTCAGCTGCAGCTCCCCACAACAATATACTATACGACATAACACTTTGGAAATACGTGAAATAAACTAGCATAGACGTGGCTACATTACATAAGACCGTTAATTGTCTTATCTTACGAACTGCATATTTAGTACAACTAATATTTATATAAGTATTGTAAACGGTTTAAGTAATATACACACTGGTGGCAGTGGGCTCAGCCGCTCTTACATGGCATTACAGACAAAAAACATTTCTTAGATGCCACTGCTACCCCTTGCCCCACTGCGTAACGATATGTTTTTTTATTTTTGTAGATTCTAATTTGGTTGCTCCTCACCCTAAAAATATTGTTTACTTTCAGCCATCATCGCCATATCCGGCGTTTGAGGATATATTCAATGCAACCGATGACACAGCAATCTGTCCTCAATGGGAGAGCGGTATCCTTTTGGGATCCTTGGACTGTCTTCACCTCAGTGTCTTCACACCTCCATCAGCTAACAAACTTCCCGTAATGGTGTTCATTCACGGAGGAGCTTTCAGAGTTGGATTCTACGGAAGCTACATCTATAACCCCAGATTTCTAATGCGACATGGTATTATAGTCGTCACTTTGAACTACAGACTTGGACCATTTGGTTTTATGTGCACAGATCACGAGAGAGTTCCAGGGAACCAAGGCTTGAAGGACCAGTTGATGGCAATGAGGTGGATCCATGAGAATATTGGGAACTTCGGTGGTGATCCAAGCAAAGTGACGCTTGTAGGCAATAGTGCTGGTTCCACGTCTGTAGACCTGCAAATAATAAGAGATCACGAACCTAAGCTTTTCAACCAGGTTATACTTCAAAGTGGTTCAGCTTACATGCCTTTCTATATACCTACGATGCGGAACGCTCCTTTGACAATATCTAAGCATTTGGGATTTCAATCTGAAACTATTAATGAGGCATTAGATTTCCTGTATACTGTAGATCCTCTTGATATCATAGTGGCTGCTGATCAACTTTGTTTAGTATTTGGTCCATGTGTAGAACGGGAGTTTGAAGATGTTGAAGCGTTTTTGACTGAACATTGGATGCTGAAAGACGTGATAGAATCAGCGAAAGGTTTGAAAACAATGATAGGTTTTAACGATAATGAAGCTTTAGCGCTGTTTATTGTACCTGGACAAAACTTTTCCAATGTAATCGAAAACAGTCTACGCACCAGCTTTGCTGTTGACGATGAAGGTTTCCAAGGTATGTCTAGTGTGAGGCACTTTTTCTTTGGAGATGATGAAATTAATAACGATAAACTCCAGGAAGTGATCGACTTCAGCTCTGATTTGTCGTTTGTATATCAATCTATGAGGAGCATTGAAAGATTTTTGAGAAGTGATGCAGAGAAGACGTATCTATACGTGTTTGGATACGATGGAGAAAGGAATGTACTGAAAAATAGACTAAATACGACCCATGGAGGTGCAGCTCATGGTGATGAAATCGGTTACTTATGGGGTATTTCGTATTTAGGGGAGCCGTCGCAAAAGGATCAGATAGTTGTGGATCGGATGACGACTATTTGGACTAACTTTGTTAAATACGGGTAAGAAATATTTTATTTTTAGCATATGCCCGTGGGGTGCCGAGCTTGAATGTCTTCCGGTGAATATTGTAAGATGCAACTAACGGTAAAATACCGGAAGGTGGGCAGCAGCGTCTATTGGGGAACTGCTTTCTTACACTGCGATCTCCAAGACGCCTGCCAAGCGTGTGGATTATGGCAAACCCCCCTTATTGAGGGAGGTTGTGTTCGACAGTGGCCAAATGGGCTTATATGAAAAAAGGCCGTAAAGCTTTCTTTTCAAATCTCGAAAAGGTCAAATAAAAACAATATGAAATGACATTAGACTGTAGGAGAACCCTGTAACTGTAAGTATCCCGGCGACTATAATTTCCGCGACCAACTAACCGCGGCTCATGTTCGCCTGGCTAGCTAGCGCACTCAATTAATATGCTTTAGCAACTGTGAGCTTCATGTGAAACAGAGTCCAGGGAAGAACCTATCAGATACCCATATATACTTTCCGGCTTAAGAATATTAGGAATGTTCCAAATACTCCTGCCAGATGAAGGCAAGGCAATGAGAAGGCAAGTAAGGGGAAGAAGTGCTTAAAAGGGAAGGCGGCGTGCGATTCTCAATAATAATGTATTTTTGTAATGTAATCCGCATAGCAGGCGTTATTGCAAACATAACAATATAAAAAAAATAATGTATTGCCTAGAGATTGCAACCCGGTATGTTTCTTAACCCGGCCGGGCCGGTTGCATTCGATGCCAACCCCAAAAAAAACGTATTTGCTAAAAGTAAGGTATTATGTTTTTTCCTTAACTTTGGCTATTAAGACTAGTGACTGTTACTATTACTAATTGTGCAAATAGCGAAATCTTGGCTAGGCTGTACTGTAACTGTAAATTACCAAACTTGTATAGTCATAACTAACAAAATGTAACGTTCACGGGCCGCGGTTTACTTACCGGGTACGGTCACCGGACCCGGTAAGAATGGCTGGGCCCGGTTTGCAATCTCTAGTATTGCTCTATTTTCTTCTTCGATAATGTATCTAGAACCATACGATGCATGCGACTTTTTTCGCTACAAGCCTATGTCTGGAACCACCATTTTTGAACATCATATCTAGGCCTGCTTTACACACGTCCCTGATATTTCAGCAACTAATTATAACTAAAATACCCTGAAAATAACCCTAAAAATTATTGAAATTGCCCCATTTTACCGCCATGACAAAGAACCATCAGATATATTTTATTTTAGATACAACGCATTGAATTCTAAAAAGTAATTGTATCAGTTCAACTTTGGAGCAGAAACTAGAAGAATACGAAACATCGATCTCGTGATGTTTCTTGTAATTCCTCGCATGCATCGTACAATCTTAATGAGCAGTGTGCCGCCACTCACCTCGATATAAGTGGGATTTTACTATACATTGGGTGCACATCAGGGCTTGTTGTAGGCAGGCTGCCGGCCACAAAGCCGATACTAAATAAACAACATTATAATTAATGTCTTCGTGTTATCCTACGTACTACTAACAGTAAATATATTAATGAATAGATTCAGGCGTTACTTTGCGGAAATCCATTTTCAATAATAACAAATATTTTAAGAAAACATTTAATTAATTATTTAATAAAACACTTAAAACTCTTACAAGGTCTTGACTCTACGAGCGCAAGATCGAGACTGTCTCGATCGTGCGCTCGTAGAGTCAAGACCTCCTGAGGATGCTTCGTTTAGAAGCGAAACGCGTCGAATACTCTTCCGGTTTGGCTGCGTGGCGTTTTTGACGTCACGTCGGCCTAATAGGAAATTAGGCGGAATTGTCACTAGATATATATCATTTTTATAAAGATTTTTTAAGTGTTTTATTAAATAATTAATTAAATGTTTTCTTAAAATACTTTTAAAATATTTTTAATTATTAGTAAATACACTCGAGAGCAATGAATCCGGGTCACTTAAAGAATCCTAAAAATCTCGGAAACTAAAAATGCTAGGTTAATGCAATAAATTGTATTTAATAGACAATGTAATACTCCTTAAATGAAGGTATTAAAACTTCTTAGTTATTGTAAAGTTATATCATAAAAAAATCAAATTTGAAAAAGGGCCACTTTCGAAGATGGAACTACGAAATTACAGCATTTGGTTTTGCTTTTGTTTGTAATCTGTCATTTATGTGGGTACATAAACCATGTTGATAGTGCTCTATATTCATTATTCAAGCTGAAATTATGTCGCTTACGCCTGAAGAATGCACCAGAATACTTACAATGCTGGAAACCGGCCGGAGTCAGCGCGATACAGCCAGGACTGTCGGTGTGTCGCTGTCAACAGTACAAAGAGTTCTCCGACGTTACGAAGAAACTGGTTCTAACCTACGCAGACCAGGAACGGGCAGAACCAGGTGTACCACAGCACGAGAAGACCGATACTTGGTGAACACCATGCTTCGAAATCGCTTTCTCACAGGAACTGAACTCACCAATCAGTTTGGACGCCTCGGAGGAAGTAACCCAAGTGCATGGACAGTAAGACGTCGGCTTGCTGAATCTAACTTAAAACCCCTTAGACCTGCAAACGGCCCTAAACTGGAGCGTGGGCATCGTATTTCGAGACTAAGATATGCCCAGAGCCACGTAAATTGGAGTATTGAAGATTGGTCAAAAGTTATGTTCTCCGACGAATCAAAATTTATGCTCTACAAGCACGATGGAAGACACAGAGTGTATCGAAGACCAGGGGAAAGATTCAAGCAAGCATGCATCGAAGAAAAAGTAGCCTACGGTGGTGGGTCTGTACTTGTGTGGGCCGGAATTTCTTCTGAAAGTCGCACAGAGCTGGTGATCATAGAAAACGGCTCTTTAACTAGCGTAAGATATGTGGAAGAAATCCTCAATGATCACGTTGGTCCATTTATGGTCAATTTAGGTGAGGATGCTATATTTATGCATGACAATGCCCGACCTCATACAGGTAGGATTGTGAATGACTACCTTCAAGAGATGAACATTACTCGTATGGAGTGGCCAGCGCGCAGCCCGGATATCAACCCGATCGAGCATGCTTGGGACGAGCTAGGCAGATGCGTAAAACAACGAAACCCTCCCCCAATCACGCTTCGTGAGCTCAAAATTGCTCTCACAGAGGAATGGGAGAATATTCCCCAAAATCGTATAAGGAACTTGGTGTACAGCATGCCAAACCGCGTAAACGCAGTAATGGAAGCACGAGGAGGCAATACGAAGTATTAAAATTCAAGAAAATCGTAATAAAGTTCAAAAATTTCATGTTTCCTATTTTTGTTTTAAGGAGAGATCAGCAGTTTTTTTCTTTATGTAATTTTGTGTTAATAAAATGTATGGTGACTCATATTTTTTTTACTTTCATTTAAGGAGTATTACATTGTCTATTAAATACAATTTATTGCATTAACCTATCATTTTTAGTTTCCGAGATTTTTAACATTCTTTAAGTGATCCGGATTCATTGCTCTCGAGTGTATATTCTTTGTTTGTCTATCGTGTTCTAAGAGAAGACATATTCCCCCGACCCTACATGAGCATATAAGGACAGGAAAATGATAATACTCACTGCTTCGGCCCAAAAATAGAAATGTTATCCATTTTCCAGGGACCCAACCCCAGAAACAACAAGTCTGCTCCCCGTCAAGTGGGACCCAATCACGTTTACCTCAGCATACCATTACTTGCGGATAGATGACGTTGGTGCACTGCAAGTTGGAACTAGGCCGTTCAATGAGCGAATGGCATTCTGGGACGTGTTCTACGAAGCTAACGGGCATTTGGAGCTGTACAGGATCAATTTTTAAGGATAATTAAACGCTACTGCACCGTATACTCGCTTCATTTATTTGTTCTATTAACCAACAAAAGTTCACAGCTATATTATTTCTTAAACTTAGGGCTTGTTTCAGAATGTTCGAGTTAGTTCCGGTTATACTACCCAGAACATATTTAATAAATAAAACACTATCTTTGCGTTGCACAGTCATCGATTTAGCCTATCCATCGGTTAAAGCTTGAAACGCGCTGCATGTTAACTGTCATTTTTATCATTCAGTTATTTTATGTTCTGGGTAGTATAACCGGAACTTCTCGAACATTCTGAAACAGGTCCTAAGGTTTATAAATATCTGCACATGAGCCAAATTGAAACTTCACTTTTTAAGAATAGGGAGGGATCTTTCAGTCTAAAAATGCACCCCTCTACAATGTCGTTACTACATGCAAAATAGTGTATAGACACAATACACGTAACCTCGTCAATATTAAGGAGTTCACAGACGGCAGCCATAATATATATTATAGCATAACTGTCGGTATTAAAAAAGGAAATTGTACAGCTAAAGGTATATTATAGCTGTGTGAATGTCTCCAGCTTACTCAATTGAAATTTCTTAATTCTGAATATGCCAATATTAAGAGCATATTTTGTGCAATTATGAATACCAACTCAAAATTTAGGTGCCAAATAAACTTCGATGCTACGCGTGATTATTAGTGTGTTATTTTATTTGTTTATATTTTAAAATAACAAATTGTTCTTTTTATATATACGAACTAATCTATGTTTACAATGTTGTTGTATGCAGTTCTGTCTAGAATAAATATATTTTCTTTCTTTCTTTCTTTCTTTCTTTCTGTTAGCTGACGTTTTGGTCTCCAGCTGACACATGCTGTATATACAAAACGGCTGCCGTGTTGTAACTTGTCAGTTTCTATGGAAAATGTGTTGAGATGTATTGAAATATATAGCTTTATATATGTGCGTGTGGACTGAGTGACCACATTTTTGGTCTAGCTGTCTATGTAAACGTTTTTCATTCATAGTGGTGTGTTCGGACCGATCCACTTATCGGGCAGTTGTCGAACGCAGGAAAGCGCTTAGGTTATTAGGGATCATCAACGCAAGAAGAATATCGAAAAATTATGGTACGTGTATTTGTAAATTTGCTTGTGTATTTCGTGTGTTTTATTTCAGCCCGGTGAATCGCCGGTTGTTAAGTATTCAAAACAGATTGTCCAGGTGGAAGGCGCTGAACTGTCCCTGCCTGGGCAATCTGGAATCTTAACAGTGGTGTGTGTGCTGAATGCGTGAGCGTGTCCTAGTTCACAGTAAAAACATTGCACGCACACATATTAGATCTCAGCAACAAGAGTCCGTCTTGTTGCGGACCGCCACAGTGGCGGTGTGTACTACATAAATAAGCAGTAGTCTTTAGTGATGTTGTTTTTTTTATGGGATCGTGATGGAACTAGCACGTTGCCCACCTGAAGTTAAGCGGTAACCGCTGCCTATAACAGACACATTTTGACACAAGTGACGAACTGCACTGCGCCCGTCACCCTGAGACAAAGTTGTTAAGTTTCATGTGCCTTGAATGTTACTAGTAAGGTATTTAAAACAATGAAAAAAACCACAACGTAAATATAGTATTTATTTGCAACCATTCACATAAAATGCAATAAAATATATTTCAAACAAAAATTTTTTTTTTTTTTTTTTTTTTTTTTTTTTTTTATTATTTTTTTTTATTGGCGATATGCCTTTATTAAACAAATACTACAAACTACATACAACAGTACAGCTACTACAATACTACAGCTACTACAGTAAAAGCATTTGGACTCATAGGGAGTCCAAATGCTCCAGCCCACTATCAGTTGGCAGCGTGCCCAGCATGCTGGCAGCATTGCCCCGTTGAATTGCAATGCTTATTCTTTGAGCCAAATAGGTGCCAGCATTTTGATCACGCGTCGCATCGACCAAACGCTCTGATAGATTTTGGAAAATACGATGAGCTCCCGGTCCCCACGGCCCCAACGTCTCTACACCAAACGGCTCAAATATGTAACCCATACCGAGGTTAGCATATTTGCGCCGCTTTAGTTGCTCTGCCGAAGTAGCCGCGGCGCCAGCCCCCACGTGGGTTTCAGAAAGGTGTGACGGCGCTAAAGTGTCTACGCATGTAGCGTCCCACACTAAGGGCCGTCCTAACTTCCATGGAACCAGAGTCATGCCGTCAGGTCTTTTACCATCGTCACGCATCAGACCGTTCGGTTCGAGAACAGCTGGTACATTGGCGCTGGTAAAAGCCCGGCGAATGATATCGTTAAGGCTGGCGTGGCGGGAAATTCGACCAGCACTTCGAGAGCAGGAGAGGCCATGGTGACCGAGTTGGTCAACTGCAGTACCACACTGGCAGTGATGTGCAACACAACACCTTGCACCCAAGCGTAAGCTAATAGCGAGACGAAAAGCGGAAGGATCTATAAGGCTACCAGTTTTGTAAGAAGGAATGGCTTGTAACCAAAGACCTGATTCCCACACAGAAACAGCGAGAATACGAGCACGATCTGCGATACTAGGGCACGTATTTAAAAGATCTTTCCGTGCTAGCTCGCATAGGGGCCGATCCCACTGTTTCTGAGATGACAACATTTTTGGGAACTCAGTATTTGGACAAGCCAGTCCCCATGTGGTTTTGGCCTCAGCCAGATATGCTACATCAAAAGAGCCTAAAGATTGTGCAAGATTTTTTTCTACTAATTTGTGTGTACTGTGTACAGAAGACAAAAAAGCTGGTAATGCCACACTAGAAATTTTGCGTATCCCTATGCCCCCCAACCTCACAGGGAGGGAAGCTTGCACCCAAGCCCTATCATCCATCTCAACATTCAAAACCGAAATTAACGTATCTTTTAATAAATTGTCTAAGCTTAAAAGAAGCTCACTGTGTTTCCACAGCTGACAACATCTCAAAAAGTATGTAAATTTAGGAACGAAAAGGCAAAATCTAATAATAGTAAAAGCCATATGGGCGTTAATTTTGAATAATCTGCTAGAAGCATTTCTAAACTTTTGAATTTGTTCTTCGACAAATGGTGACAAAGATTCGTCAAAAATCGGTGAACCCAAAAGACGGAGCGAACTTTTTTCTACTAATTTTATATTAGGCGCAAGTAAGTTGAATTTTTCAATAATCGAAATTTTATCCGGACAAGTATCACAAACAAAAAGTTCACATTTGGAAAAATTTAGTTCAAGGCCAATAAGACGAAAATCGTCTATAAGTACTCGCAAGTCGTTCAATACCGTGTTCGCATCGCCACCTAAGGTTCCGTCATCCAAATACCAAACGTTAAGTTTTGATTGGAGACGTTGAATTATTGAGTGGATGGCAAGGCTAAAGATGGCTGGTCCCAGAGGATCACCCTGTTGACATCCTACGGAAGATAATATAACGTTGTTTTGGTATGTTAATTTTGATGGTTTCCCGTAACATTGCCAAAGAAAAGGGTATAATTCCGGAATTTTATCTTTCACTTCGGTCAAAAGGGTGCCTCTATCTAATGAGTTGAATGCATTTTTAACATCCACCTTCAAAAGCACATCTCCACAATTTTGATCAAGAAATGTGCGTAGTGAATGTACAGCAGCCTCACAACCACCCTGAGAACCAAAACCGAGTTGTAGTGGTTGAAAAAGATTACTTAAAAAAGCAACCTTTTTCCTACAACCACATTTGGCTGTGAGGCGACGATAAGTGGTGCCTACTGCTATAGGCCTAATACCACCATCTTTTTTATTAAGGGCACATAAATTCGCACCGTACAGAATTTCGGTAATTTCATTGTTGACCTGACCCGACAACATCAAATTAACCAAAGCCGTGACATCCTTCAGAAGTGTCTCGCCTACCTCACCAGAACTAAAAGATAAAATATCTTTTAAGTGCTGAGGCGTCAGGCCATCTAGACCACCGGCTGAGCCACTTCGAAAAGATGCCACGGCTGCAGAAACATCCTGTGGGGTCACCTCAACAATGTCATTATTTTGTTCAGGAGAGTCGGGAAGGTGGAGACCTGCAGTTGCAGGCGGATGTTTTTCTATTAGGGAATTCAACGTGTCAGATGTGAAAGGGGCGATTGTATCACTCGAAAACAAGATGCGTGCCGCGTTTTTGATGTCACCATCATTAATTTTATTTTCTACTATTTTAATAGTAGCTGAATCGACATTATTTGTTTTTGTATTCCGCCGCAGTGGCGGAATTATTAAAGTTGAGCCAAAAGATTGCTCTTCCCGTGTCTTGTATTTCACGCAGTTTTCCTTTACTCTAGTTGTAAGGGATTTTTTGTTAGAAGGATCAAAATTTACGTGAAATACGTGGTACGGGAATGCTAGAAGATGCTCCCAGGCTTGCCTAGTATTAGTAGCCAAAACTTTTTTGATCGAAGAAGATAACGATTGGGCAACAGAAATTCTCGCACCCCGAGGTATGCGTTTTATAACAGGAATATTATTTTTGTACGAGCTTAAAACCTCCCAAAACGGTTTGGCAGGGGTAGCAGGGCTCGCAACACTGCTACCACTTACTGTTTGATTATTTATTGGCGCCGAAAGGGGAATTTCCAAACCTTTATGACACCTTTTTTGGTGAATTTTGAGGCCTTTTTGACCTTTAAAATATCGAGCCTGGGGGCACTGCGGACACAACATCTGGCTGTCTTGCGATACAGAGGTCCCAACTACTGCATTCATTGTTTGGGTACAAAGCATTGTTTACAAAATAAATCAAAGCTTATCTTAGAATCTCTAGGGTGACGTCTCGACCCGGATGAAGTCTCGCGTCAACAACGTCGTCGAAGTCCGTAGTGCGCAGGTGTCGCAGGCACCGTTGCCATGGAAACAAAAAATAAGCGATTAGAAATTAATAAGCTAATGAAACTACAGAGGCTCACAGGAGCCCTACAAACAATACCTCGCAAAATTCCAAGAGGAAGAATGCGGTTGATGAGCAGCTAATGCCTATCTACTATCTGAAAATAAAATTAATTATTTTTTGTAAATAAACCTGAAATTTACTGACCTGTCAATTTGACTAATCATAGACAACTTCAATATAATAAACAAAAATTAACATCAATATAAAAATAAATAATCCATACAAAACCTCATAAAAATGTAATAATTGTAACACGAAATTATAAATATCTGACTGGATTTAATTGCGATATAAACATGTAAATTATTCTTCTCGACAAGTGAATTTGTAGCATTGAACATGGTCACGACGATCCGAATTAGTCATAGAATTTCATTAAGCAAATCCCGCCAAATATTTATAACTATACTCTGGTTTTTAATTCGAGATCAAAAATGTAAACAAAGGTGTTAACCGTGCAAAAAAATTACAAGTACTTGGTAATTTTTCTAATTTTGGAAACGGATGGAGCATTTAATGTAATAAATATATTTAATGCTATAATTTATTGCATTATTATGAAACAATAAAACACTTTTATATGCGCGTACATATTTACGCATATATTCAAGCCTGAAAAAATTAGTGTAAGATTTTTTTTGTTTTTAATAGCCACACTTCGTCGCCTCAGAGCAACATGGTTCTATCTATCATTTTTAAGCATTTTTAAGTAGTAACACCGTTTTGAAGGCATTTCTAAGGCGGTTCTATGTGTCTTAAAAATACAATGATATCTCAAGTAAAAATCCATCTATCGACGGAAAAACATAGTACTATCTACATTTTTGTTACTATTTGTGGGCAACATGGTTCTATGTGTTTTGTGTATGGTACATAGGACTTTGTTGTCTTTAGATGAAGAAACTATTTTGGACGAATGTCGCTCCTTTCGCATAGGTGGAAAAAGTTTTATCAGTTTCTGACTACTACCCTCCAGTCTCATTAATAATATAACTTAAAAAAGTACACAAAACCAATCTATACAGTATAAACAAGTTACAAATCCAAGACATAAAATATACTAATACTCTAAAGTGACTATTTTGTAAATTTACTCAAAATTACTTTCATGTATGCAACAAAACGTAAAGGCTGTAGCACAATAGACCAGATTCAGGCGCTTTGCCAGATTATACAGAAGACTGAGGAGTATAATTGGTCATTATTTTTAGCGTCTGTGAACTATGAAAAAGCCTTCAATTCAATCGATACCTGGGCCATGCTGCAGTCTTTTCAGCGATGCCAAATTGGCTATAGGTACATCGTAGCGTTTACTGTATAGGAAAGCCACCATGTCGATTCGACTACAGGAGCACGGAACCAATCCAACTGCAACGATGCGTGAGAAAAGGAGACGTTATTTCTCCGAAACTGTTTACGAATGCGTTGGAGGACGTTTTTAAGCTCTTGAACTGGAAAGAATTCGGTAACTCAGTACAATGCTCAGCGACCTCAAAAGAGTTTCCCAGCAAGTGGGTCTTCAAACGAATATGGACAAGACAAAAATCATGTCTAATATCCATGTTGCACCTATACCAGTAGTTGTTGGGAACGATACGCTCGAAGTTGTTGACCATTACATTTACCTGGGACAGACTGTCCAGTTGGGTAGGTCCAATTTTGAAAAAGAGGTCGCCTGAAGAATCTAATTCGGATGGGCAGCGTTCAGGAAGTTATGCAACATCTTCTCGTCGAAGATCCTGCAAAGCCTGAAGACCAAAGTCTTCAAACAGTGTGTGTTGCCAGTGATTACTTATGGCACTAAGACATGGTTCTTAACTGTGGCCCTTATGGATAACCTCAAAGTCACTCGACGAGCTATGTTCAGAGTTTCTTTGCGCGATAAAATCCGGGACGTGATAATTCGCCAAAGAATCAAAGTCTTCAACTTCAACTTGCAAATTCTGAGAGTATTCTCAGAATTTGCAAGTTGAAGTGGCGATGGGCACACATTGCTCGACGAACTGATAACCGATGGGGAAGAAAGGTTCTCGAGTGGTTACCACATTACGCCGGAAGACGTAGAGTTGGTATACCCCCACTAGGTAGACTGACGACATCATAAAAGTCGCGGGTAGCCAATGGTTACAAACGGCTAATAACCGTTCTTTGTTGCGGTATATGCGGGAGGTCTTTCTTCAACAGTGGACGTCTTCCGGCTGATGAAGATGATGCTACAAAACAAGATTTTTTTAGTCAAAACTAGGTAGATGTGGAAATTTTGCCTAGTTTAGACAGTGCGCAATGCCATAGAAGCTGAAACAAAAATTGGAGGATATTGCAGTTCTCCAGAGATATGCCTGTACCAAAGCCTTTTTTTGGGTTTTCCTGACCATAAGGACAAACCATTAATTCTATGTATAAAAGGATGTCTTTGTTAGACATAAAATACTATCGAGCACAGTTTAAAGAGATAGGTGTATAATAATATTATTTATTTTTATATGTGCAACAAAGTTCTATGATAACATAAAACCTTGTTGCTTATTATTTTACTAGTTTTCTGAAGCAACATAGTTCTACCTAAATTTTAAAATAGTAAATATATTACTTTTTTGTATCAGTAACCCTATGAAATATGTTCTCCTGATGTAGTGAAAAACAATGTTAACATCCAGCTCCTACTAATTTTGATGATTAAATAAGATACAAAACATCAAAGTTTGCAATGACTCTCTTGAAAACTATAGATTACTCCACATAGAACGGTGTTGCCCCAAGGCGACGACTTGTGAGAATATTTTTGAAGAAAAACTATTGAACACCCTGACCTATCAGTTTGACAATGACATATATTGACATTTCTTTGTTTACATTTTTGATCTCGAATTAAAAACCAGACTATAACTTTACATGTGTCTAAGGGCCTGTTTCAGAATGTTCGAGTAAGTTCTGGTTATACTACCCAGAACATATTTAAAAAAACACTATCTTTGCGTTTCACAGTCATCGATTTCGCCTATCCATCGGTTAAAGCTTGAAACGCGCTGCATGTTAACTGTCATTTTTATCATTCAGTTATTTTATGTTCTGGGTAGTATAACCGAAACTTACTCGAACATTCTGCAACAGGCCCTTAGTATAATAATCTTCTAGTTACAACCACTAAGTACCAACAATTTGAATTACTAGTTCATAAGAAAAATAAAATACTAGGGTCGAGTTAACTTGATACCTCGGTAGATAGCACCCCCGACCTTTCCAGCCCAGCAAAACTACGTTCCGAGCCTCAGAGTGTAGTTGTTGGTTATTTTTCTATGTATTTCAAGGTTACGGAACGACACGGTTGTTTTATAATTTCAGATATTTTTGCATGGTGGAAGGGCATTTTGTGGATGCCCGCCTCGCTTACGACCACCCTCAAGTAGAAAATCTGTCGCAAAGCACCTACCGGTGTCTTCGGGCAGCTGTCCTTGAGAGCCAGTAATTCTAGGTTAAGCCTGTTAACACCTTCGACCACATCATCACTTACCATCAAGTGAGATAGTGGTCAAAGGCTTACCTATCAACAAAAAAAAACTATTTTTAGCGTGGAACTAGCAAAATATATAGACGTTTTATGGTATTGAAAAGCTTACTACCGTTCCAGCATAATTCAAAAGAGTGCCTATAATTCTATCATCAACGTCAAGTTCATGTCAGTAAAGGTTCTGAACATGCTCAAAAGCACTCTCGCCACGTAAATAAAGAATAAAATCTGTGTATTGTAATCGTTGGCACGGGTATCCAGAGCGGTCATGCTCACATAAAGGTGTTGTCTAGCGGCGGTGTTGTGTGTCGGGTCGCCATCTTCCCTCAGAAATGGTTGAGGAAGGCGATGGCTGGCACATGCGTCAACTCGTGAGCGGGTGCTGCTAGAGGACACTGGTCTGCTCTGGATGCTAGTGCCAATGACTTTACCGGAAAAAAAACTTTTCTTTTAGCACTGTCCCCTCTTAAAATGTTGTATGTTTTCTATTTCTTATTTCTAGTTATAATAAAAAAAATAAACATATTTAAAAAAGTCACGGACCCTGGAGTCAGTGGAGTATAGTTTTATAAAAAAAACTTGAGAGATGTCAAGGGACACCCCTTGATTAATTAGTGAAGTAATTGTATTTTTTTTTTATATTGTAATATTTGTTTTTATTATTAACAAATATAATGTAATATAAACTTAATATTAAATCATAAATCATTTATTCATTGCGAGAATAGGTAAACAACATTTCATAAATATTGTGGTCTTAAATAGGTTACTTTAGTTCCTCTATCTCCGCTTTATAAGCATGCAAGGGTTATATGTATTATACATGGGAAATACTGTTATCAGATAATAGTATAATTTTTTTTTTGTTATTGTGACGGAACAAGCTCGAGGCCCACCTGATGTTAAATGGATTCACCTCTGCCTATAACAGTTGCAATTCATCACAAGTCACGAATTGCACTGCGCCCGTCACATTGAGACATAGTTGTTAAGTCTCATTGTGCCTGTAATTTCACTGGCTCTCAAGGACTACTGCCGGAACACATCTTTCGGTGCTTGGCGACAGACTTTCTACTTGAGGTGGGGACTTATAAAATAATACCCCCACTGATGTCATAACTTAAATATCAATACAGAATGTCACACAAAATAATACACTAATAAAATTATTTTATATTTTTATCATTAAGAAATTCATTGACAGTATAATACGATTTTTCCATCAAAAATTTGTTAAGAGCACATTTGAAAGTCCTAATCTCATTTTCAGCACGTATACTTTTTGGTAACTTATTGTAAATAATTGGGGCCATACAAAACAAACTACGACGCAACAAAAGGGATTTGTATTTAATTGGCAGACAACATAAACGAAAGTAACTGGCTTGCTTTCTATGAGAGAAAGAGAGAGAGACAGAGAAACACGCGCACGCCGCACGGCTTACAACTATAGCAAAAAGTGTCGTTACAACTTTTGGTCTTAATTTTTTCCGTCTAGCCTCCTTTCGCAACGCGCGATAAGGAACTTAATTCCAAAAAAAGAACAGAATGAAAGCTACGAAAACATTTTGCCCCCTCACTGAGCTGGTTCAAACCGGTTCTGCACCCGCGCCGCTGTGACCGCTGCAACCTCCGCGTACATTGTCTGTGATTGGTTACGCACACATAGCTGTGCGTGTATAGTACCACCAAGTTAACTGTGGAGTTTTCGAGGGCGCTACTGGTTAAGGAAATCAACTACAAACTGTCACAATTTAAAGGAATGTTGTAGTTCTTTTTTTTGCCGCCTGAACAGATAAGTTGGTGGGACAGTAGTAGCGAAGCTTCCATTCTGTACCGTTCTTCCTACCCCCGTTCTGTACCGATAGCATCTTCGTTAAGTACTGACGTCTTGTAGATTTTTTTCGAAATTATTTGTAAGTTACCTACCTTATTGATAATATTTTGGTCAGCCTCAGGTGCTAAGAATACTCCACTTATTTTTTTCTAATATTTGTTTATGTCAAATTTACGCATTATAAGTTACAATGTTTAGTAATTTTTACATAAATAATTTTGTCTAGTCTGAACATAACTCGCATAATATTTGAATTCCTAATTACGAATGGCATAACAATAACATATGATTAAATTTTTGGCATCAAACTTTGGCATGACTGTTTTTGATAATATATCAACGTCACAGTGATAACTGACAATATCTTTTTTGAATAACTGTAACTAGCATAAACATAGAAGTCATATTTTTAAAAAGAAAATTCGCTTAGTACTCTTTTCACAATGACTGTATTTTGTAAGAGGTTTTGCATATAAAATTCTGACTACAACAAAAAATCTCCTCATCTACCTGTCAAAATTTGAGTTTGACGTTTGTGCCCACACTGGGGTATAGATAAGTAATAATATCAAAACACTACAATAAAATAACTCTACTTTGTTTGTAGTACCACGCAAGTGGTAGTATAGATGTCGCTCCATCCCAATACGATGGTTAAAGAACGATAGGAAAGATTTGAGTTATGACGTCATGTCATGTTAGCTCAATTGGTTAGAGCATACCCCGGCTCAAGGGGTGGATGGACGCTGGTTCGAATCCCGCACATGACTTAAATTTTTCCTATCGTATATTTGTGATTTTGTAATGTAATCCGCATAGCACGCGTTATTGCAAACCTAACAATATTTAAAAAAAAAACTTCATTTAAATGACGCCGTTATTTTTTTTTTTTTTTTTATGCCTGATAGGTTAGCCTTTGACCACTATCTCACCTGATGGTAAGTGATGATGTGGTCGAAGATGTTGTTTAGGCTAACCTAGAAGTACTGGCTCTCAAGGACAGCTGCCGGAACACACCGTTAGGTGCTTGGCGACAGACTTTCTACTTGAGGGTGGTAGCTAGCCAGGCGGGCATTCGCAAAATGCCCTACCACCATGCTATAACGACTACCATCCTAAGACGACAACCGGGACCGACGGCTTAACGTGCCCTCCGAAGCACGGAAACGCTCAGTAGTAATGTCACTAGCGGTCACCCATCCAACTCATGACCGCGCGCGACGTTGCTTAACTTTTCTGATCGGTTGAGAACAGCTAAGTAAACTTCGCTACGAGCGCTTCAAAATACATTGTTATTATAATAAATGACACGATCAACAATATACTAAACAGTGATCTAACAAAATCTATAAGCAATCTAGCGCTGCATGTTTTAAGTTTGATTAGACGACACTTAGCGCTGCAACAAATATCTTCCACGGCGCACTCGCCCCGCGCAAACCCACGCTGTCCTAAAGTTGAGACACGCTTTTCTATTTCGTAGAGACTTCTAGGTTAGCCTGAACAACATCTTCGACCTCATCATCACTTACCAGGTGAGATAGTGGTCAAAAGCTAACCTATCAGACATAAAAAAAAATTAAAAACAAATTGAATTTTAGACTCCATGAACGAAGTGTGCAATTTGCTTCTCACTTAATACTAATCAGTTTCGTAAGTAAAATAATGACAAGTCAATAGACAGGTACTAAACTCGTGTAAATAATATATTATGCTAACATTGTATGTTTTTTTTTTTTTTATGTTATTGTGACGGAACAAGCCCGAGGCCCACCTGATGTTAAGTGGACTAACCTCTGCCTATAACAGACGCATTTCGTCAACGACGAGTTGCACTGTGCCCGTCACACTGAGACGTCCAGTTGTTAGGTCTCATTAGCCTGTAATTTTTCTGGCTCTCAAGGACTGCTGCCGGAACACACCGTTAGGTGCTTAGCGACAGATTTTCTACTTGAGGGTGGTCGCTAGCCAGGCGGGCATTCGCAAAATGCCCTTCCACCATGAGGTGAAGCTCAAGCTCTGGGCGGCATTCGAACCATGGACCTAATGCGCGGCAGTCAATAGCCAATGCCACTGAGCCATCACTGCTTCAAATTCAAATTCTTCAAATGTTAAGCGACAACAATGTTAAGACGCTGATAAGTGCTAATTAGGTTATTTGAACAGATTTTTAGCAAAATATATTTAGTTTGTAGCAGTAAGAAAAATATATAATAATCTTGATCACATTATCTAAGGCCAAGAAAAGTCCATAACACCGTTCCTTAAAATTTTCTCGAAAGTAATTTGCAAAGTTGACTCTAAATTACGCTTGTAACGTAAATATCTTAATTATTTACGTATATATATATTATATACAGGGTGCCCGGTAATGAATGGATAACCTTAAATTAGGTATTTGTATATCTAATGGCCATTCAGAAAAAAAAAATCAAATAGTACCAAAGTTATGGTCTTTTTAATAAACAAACATATTCATTTTGCCAAAGTTTAAGCATCCATAGCGTAAAAAAAGTATGAATACACATGTGACCAATCATTTTAAAATAAAGTGTGCCTAAAGCCAGTTTCAAAATGGTATTTGTTTTATTATTTAATTTTTTTTTTTTTGTTCCTTTTTTTTCTGAATGGCCATTAGATATACAAATACCTAATTTAAGGTTATTCATTCATTACCGGACACCCTGTATAATATAGTGTACGAAAATATATTAAGAGGACCGTTCCTCTTCTAGAGAAACTCCTACAGAAAAATAGGTATTTTAACAAAGTGATGCTGTCTCACCGCTAAACGCCCGAACAGAATAGTGCGATAACGACAATTGCAGCTTCTTCAAGTTTGACTTAGTGTTTGCGCATAATTCGCGTTCCGGGATAAAACTTTTCTGCTACCGTAAACATTAATCAAATCTAAAAATTTTGGTCTTATTTTATAACTGACAGAATAAACTAGGTTTATAGGTTTTTTTTTCTTTATTTATCATTACTTTTCGTATAAATAATTCACAAAATAGAGATAGAAATTTGAAAAAAAAAACGGTATTTAAATACCCATTAATTCAAATTCCTTAAATATAATGATAAAAATCAAAACTTATAAACCTGGATATTGATAACATCTATAACATTTCCAAAAATCATCAAAATCGGTGATTGTTTAGAGGGGTAGAAACGTTTTCTCTTTTTGTATGAAAATTCGAGACTTCCCTCCAGTCTTAATAAAATAGCAAAACCTTATCAAGAAAATTTACATTTTCTATTTACGATACTAGTTTTGTGTTATTAAGCTTTCTTTCGGATTTTAACTAAATTGATTGCGAGCTCCTCATCGCTGCTTCCCTTTCACTCCTATGCAGTCCGATAGTGACAAAACTTCAGCATTTGACAGCGTCTTAACGGTTTATATCACAGCTATGTTCAAAGGAACAGAAATAAGTACTTATAATTAGAAGTAGTCGTTTTTATATACTTCAAAGAGAATGATGTGTTTATATCAATATATTCATTTTTTATGAATGCTTTTCAGGATATATCTAGTTTGGATCTAACTCCGTTTATATTCACTGTGTCTGCCAGTCTCTATTACTGTGTCAGGCGGATTGTCTACTGCTGAACACAGCTTCCCCCATTATTGGGAGGGGGTTGCCATAGTCCCCACGCTTGGCAGGCGTCTTGGGGATCGCAGTGTGAGTTATTAGTTCATCAGAAAGTGTCAGTCCCACCTTCTGGAGTGATACCTTTATTTACCAACACATATTCTGTGAACATTTCAATTAGCTATTACGGTTCCAAAGATCAGACAGCTCTTTATAGGTCTGACAGACGGAGGGACAGACATCCGAGGCATGGTAATAGGGTCCCGTTGTCTAGTATGGAACCCTAAAAATGGTTTTATAATTTCCCTACAACACGGTTACCAACATAAAAGACGCTGTATTCACAATTTCGAGTGTGTATTATGGTATTCCTTGTTCAATTCCATCCAAAACTTGAGTCGATCCAAGCCATGGTTTGTAGCTAGTGTTATTTCATCATCTACAATAAGCGTGTGTCTCTGTTTGTTTGTGTAAGGAAGCCAGTTTGTCTTCTGATTGGTCCAAGTCGGTTTTCTGAAAATAATTATTCGTTATATAAAGACAAGAGTCCGAGAGTTGCCAAAGATTACTAATAGATGGCGTTGACTAGTGGTATTAACACTGACAGATTTGAATCAGCTTCAAGTCCACGAGATGTAGACACAGAGGACATAGAGGGTACAACTATAGTCTGCTTTTTTAACAAACGAGTACCGAGAATTTAGACTGCCTTGCTATTGGCCCACGTAATCAACATATAGTCCCACCAACTTATCTGTTCAGGCGGCAAAAAAAAGAACTACAACATTCCTTCAAATTGTGACAGTTTGTAGTTGATTTCCTTGACCAGTAGCGCCCTCGAAAACTGCACAGTTAAGTTGGTGGTACTATAAAGTCCGTTCCACACGAACTCTGTAGTTACATGTAGGTACATTCAGTTGAGTCTTCGACTAGATGCGCTTCGAAAAATATTGCTTGTAATGAATCAATACTAAAGTTGCAACTTTTGAATGAGGGTAAGTAAAACAAAGATCGTGTTGAAAAATTTAAGGTCAACAAATCGTCTCGTCTTACGTTTGCCGCCGTATCACTGTGAGGTCAACCCAGTTGAACTCGTTTGGTCTCAAGTGAAATCAAAAGTTATAAAATTGATGAAGTCTGAACTCTTTTGTTACAAGGAGTAGCTAAGTGGAGTGGCTAAGTGGATAGATAAAAATGGTGGTCATGTCGCAAACATGTTTTTTTTTTTTTTGCCTGATAGGTACGCCTTTGACCACTATCTCACCTGATGGTAAGTGATGATGTGGTCGAAGATGTTGTTTAGGCTAACCTAGAAGTACTGGCTCTCAAGGACAGCTGCCGGAACACACCGTTAGGTGCTTGTGACAGATTTTCTACTTGACGGTGGTAGCTAGCCAGGCGGGCATTCGCAAAATGCCCTACCACCATGCTATAACGACTGCCATTCTAAGACTACAACCGGGACCGACGGCTTAACGTGCCCTCCGAAGCACGGAAACGCTCAGTAGTAATGTCACTAGCGGTCACCCATCCAACTCATAACCGCGGGCGACGTTGCTTAACTTTGCTTATCGGTTGAGAACAGCTAAGTAAACTTCGCTACGAGCGCGTCACTTGAGGGTGGCAGGAAATCGTTATCGTGATATCATAGATAGAAACAAAAATGTACGGAGTCGACAATCATGTACAAAATATGTTAGAGCAATTTATTATTGACGTATCTGCAGAAAGTCCATCAGAAGGATATACTAAGTATGCAATTTCAATTATTTCCTCTACAGTAAATTTTAGAAGTATTCAATATGAACGCGCCTTAACAATTTCAAAACAAGAACAGAGGCATTGACCAATGACAGCTATGACCCATCTCACTCTGTCAATATCGGAAATGTGCAAGAGACATACTCAGTACTCATTTGGCGACAGCAGAACCATACTGATCCAAGTATCATTTTCATTATATTGAGAAAAAGAAGGAAACGCGTTTGAACTTGTTTTAAAAACATACGTGATTTATTATGCTTTTTTTCTATTATTGTCGAAATGATGGCTAATATGTCAGACAAAATAAAAACTAAAATAAAATATTTTGATTAAAAGTTGTCAAAATAATGGTTTATAGCAGAAAAAAAATCAGATAAAAAATAAAAATTGGATCACTATAGCAGGATATATTTTTGAAAGTAAGTATAATGCTAAAGTGTAAAATTGAGGTCCTCTAGCAATACAAGGCGCTTTTTGTACTTGGATCAATGTGGCATCAATTGAATATTTTTTTTCCTTGCATTTGTTGCATATAACTCCAATATAGAAAAAATTACACTTGGATCAGTATGGTTCTATATTCGCCATTTGTTAAAAAAAAAACAGACTATAGGCTAGGATTGTCTGGAAATTACAACGGAAGGTAAAAATTTTATCCACGAGCGAGATTCGAACCCGCTACCCGTGGTTCAAATGTTTCCTGTTGTTACAATTTTGTATGCTTATTTGCTTAGCAGGTATAATGGATAATTTATAATGTTACCAACGCAGTGTCGCACAGCAGTAGTGTTTAATTACAAATTTTAATATTTCAAAATTTTATTTTACACTGCCACGTTCAGTAAAAAAATTTGTATAGAGCCACTGCGAGAAGAACGGGCAAGACAATGTCCGCTCCAGTCATTAAATGACCGCAACTGGCATTACTACTGAGCGTGCACGTGCTTCGGAGGGCACATTAACCCGTCGTGTCTCAGTTGTTGTCATATGGCAGCGGGCAGTCGTTATCGAATGCCCTCTAGCTATCACCCCTAAAGTAGAAAATCTGTCCTCAAGCACTTAACGGCTTGTTCCGGAAACTGCCCTTCAGAGTCTTCCGGCTGTGTCCTTGAGAGCTGCAACAGCTCTCTGGAACCCTATATGAGCAAGGTTCACCTTAGTACTATGCAAGTTTTTTTTTAAAGCCTTTACTTTAGCCAGTTACCACTATCTCAGCTATTAGTAAGAGAAGATGTTGTTGATGCTAAACAAGCTTAAGAGGCATTTCACATTTTAATGCGGTATGCGAAGATTTTAAGCGCTTAATTTACTATCATAGGAAATATCTACAAGTTGTTTAATAATTGATAAAAATAGAATAATCTGTTCTCTTTTCAGTTAATGTACCAGATTTACAAACATAACATTAATTATTTTGTAGTGACCAATCTCCCGCACCTTGTTTTACGAATTAAAGTACACATAGCCAACTTCAGAGTTATATCTCTTGTATAAAGATTCATCAAATTAACTAAAAAATAAAAACTGTGCATCAGGCATATAATCTTGTTGACACATAGTGTACTAGAATATCGCTAATTAATCGTCATTGTAAAAAAAAAAAATAGATCTTGCGCCAATTTCCACGAATTATATCAGCAGTTTACCACCATATATTGCGTTTAATAAAGTGTAATTCCAAACAGATATTATATAAAAAGAAAGTTAATTCTTTAATTAATCTGCTCTTTGATAAATTGTGATATTAACTCTGTTTTGTTAGACAAGAAAAAATATTTAACATAACTCGAAATGCACATAAATTGAAATGTACAAGCGCGAGGCGATCAGTACCGCGCGAGCGCCCATCGAGGTAGGACCTGTGTTCGTTTTCCTTGCTCTGACGTCTCGTACGCGGAACGCTTAGATGCAAGTTTATAGTGCGACCACAGAGTTTTGATCATGTCGATATTTTTTTTAAGTAACAGACTATACTTTATTTTTGTTGTCCATAATATAAGTATTGTTGTCTTGTTAAGTAACTACATCATTAGTTTCTGTTCATCCATTGTGTTAAAAAAAGGAAACGTCACAATTATGCAGCCTTATTGCCAGCGTTATTGGAAAAATGCTAACAGCCTCACAGGGTTGACTTCTTCTTTTTGGTCTGCTAGTTTTTATATTATTCTAGTTTAAATTAGTAACTCACTATAACTTTTGTTTTAGGAGGATTAGATGACAGGCGAATAATTAGAACACAGCGATAACTTCAGCTGGAAATTAAACTACCTTCTATTGAAAATTTGTACTAACCGGCCTGCCGGCTTTTCCATCATTTGTACAAACCGGGATACCAGTTAGCGGTCGATAGTCGTATTTACAAATTTACCATAAATCTACGTAAGTACGACTTTCATAATCCAAATGGTTTTCAAAAGGATGCATCCTTGCCCATACAAGAAAAAATCCACATTTTTCTGGGATAACGTATGAAGTAGGAAGTATTTTGAATATTTTGATGAAATCTGAAACCAGCACAAATTACATTTTGGCCCCAAAATATTACGTCATTTCATATTAATATCGTAACTACTTCAACAGTTATAAATCTAGAAAACCGCAATTTTGCATGTGTATAAGTCATTTTTCACTCGATATATTTTGCCACGCAAACACTTACCGATGCAAATTTGCGTATTAAATAATCTCGTAACTAATTTTAAACTTCTAAACCAAAAATCTGAAATAATACAGGTGTATAAATTACATGTAAATAATAATATCAAAGAAGGACCAAAGCCGTAGGTGGTATAGTTTTTCAGAAAAGATAATTGCTCTCCTATACAGTTTTCCCGCCAAAGTTTTTAAAACAATTGGGTTGTTTTAATTTTGGTACTTTAAAATATTTGGCGTAAAAATCTGTAACAATTCATGGCTAAAGAACAATAGTAAATTATCATATTAAAAGAAGATCGAAGTTCTAGGTGAGTTAGTTACGAAAAAATAGAAATAGCAATTAAATTACTATTTCCCACCATTTTTGTCGTGTGTTCAATTCCCATTTCCAGTATTTTTTTGTATAAAAAGGTGTATTATCATTTATTTTCCATAGAGGAAATAGTGAGCATAAGAGTATATAGTGAGGATTGCATTGGTACCAAGAAGTATATACATACATACATAAAATCACGCCTCTTTCCCGTAGGGGTAGGCAGAGACCACGGATTTCCACTTACTACGATCCTGACAAATCTCTTTCGCTTCATCTATACTCATCAATCCTTTCTTACATAAGCGTCGGTTTAGGGTACTTTTGACCTGGCCTTTTTTCAGAACGTCTTCAATCTGATTTCGGAAGTATATATATGTTGATTATAGATTGCATCAAAGATATTCGATTTAAAAACAAAAAAACCTCAAAATCTGTAAATATATATTTACATTTCGCTGTTTGGTCTATATTATTATGGATGAAAATGTTATTTTTTTTATGGTGTAGGTGATATATTATGGTATGGGAATATGAGGGTGACATGTTACAGTAATGGAAAACCAAAAACGTCATGGGACGTTTGTGGTTGGTACTAAGTTGTTTTCCGGATGCACAGAAAAATAAACCTCAATCCTATGCATGGTCATTATGACAGACAGTGTTAACGACTGGATATAGATACTGAAGAGTGTGAACGAGGAAAACAGCAATTTTTGGAAAATTTAAAAGAAAGAGCTTTTAGTCCGCAGCTTTTAATCAATGCCGTTACATCAAATATTTATATAATTTTAAGCCGTATAATTTTTTAATTATTTAAGTTTTTTGTTACAATAAATGATTCAAACATATCTATTTTTTATTCATCAAGGATGATATTTAAATAAAAGATTCACGATGCAGGTTGACTATTTAATGTACATGCCTACTTCTTTTGTATAACATTAGCAAGTAATCGACAAGAAATTGATTATTTACTCATGCCAATCACACAATTTTTAAATTCGCCACTTTGATTTCTTTATTAATGAGTGCTAGTATCAAAATATGTTACTCACAGTCACGCTATTCCGTCGTCACTTCTTTCGCTTGTGTAAGCGATGCGCTGGCATTTACCTAAACTTCAGTAGCGTGATTTTGTGAAATGGCTCTTAACTAAAAATAAGAATTGGATTTTAAGGGCAGCTTGGAAACAGATTTTCTTTTTTTTTATGTTATTGTGACGGAACAAGCTCGGGGCCCCCCTGATGTTCAGCGGACTAACTTCTGCCTATAACAGATGCATTTCGTCACAAGTCAGGAATTGCACTGCGCCCGTCACCTTGAGACATAGTTGTTAAGTCTCATGTGCCTGTAATTTCACTGGCCCTCAAGGACTGCTGCCGGAACACACCTTTAGGTGCTTGGCGACAGATTTTCTACTTTAGGGTGGTAGCAAGCCAGGCGGGCATTCGCAAAAATTTAACAGTGACTTACCCAGTCTTTGCAAAATTATAGTATGTTTCGTTTAAAAATGTAACAATTTTCATATCTTCCTCGGAAGCTTTTGATGCTTTATTTTTTCTATAAAACAGGTATTGTATCATATCACCATGCGTTGTTCCTTTCATACCAATACTTTTCATGATTCGAGTATTCATACCACCTTCATAGTTAAAATGTAGTACGTAAATTTGATCCCAGTATTTAGATACTGTCTCCGCAAATACCATTATATCCCTCCTGAAGAAAACATCTGATACCATCTCAATATATTTTTCTTTAATATTATCATCTAATTTGTTATCTCCTATATAAAATCTTCGTATCTTATTTTCAATATTTTTAGCTTTGTGCGTATCTTTTTTCACCTTCATATATTGTGGTATGAAATAGTAGAAATCTTCCTCGTAAATAATGTTGCCACCTTCACTGAAAAATATAGCGCTTTCGTGCGAATTTAAAGATATTAGAATGGGAACTTTGTGGAAGCGATTTTCTTGTATGGCAACACGGGGGGGCTCAGTGAAAAATCTTTCGACACCGTCGAATTCTTTTTCGATTACTGGCATAAAATAGGCATTAATCCGTGTACGTGGCCGATCTAGTTCTGCTTCTGTGAACGCGATAATTAGTTCTTCAACGGGCATTTCTACTAAAAAATCATAAAGTTCTCTCTCATTGGTCAGTTTTTTCCCCAAAATTGATGCTACTTTTACAGCTTTTTCTATTGGGTCCTCTTCTACCACATACACATCGGCCATACAGTTGCCAGATTGTGCTATAATTTTGCTGTATAACCCATCAGCCATTTTGGATATTAACAATGATGTTGCCATCGCTGCTCCAGCACTTTCCCCAGAAATAGTTACATTATTTTCATCACCATTAAAATGCTCTATATTTTGCTTTAACCATCTCAACGCCATAACTATATCTTTTAAACCAACATTCCCAGGACATTCTGGTATGTTCAAACATAGCCATCCAAAAATATTTAACCTAAAATTGACTGTTACTAAAATAACGTCGTGTTTTATAAGATAATCTGGGGAGTAATAGTTGCCATAACCAAAAATAAGTCTCCCGCCGTGTATGAAGAAAATCACTGGTAGTTTTTTGTTTTTCTGTGCTGGTAACACTGGGGTGTATATGTTGAGATAGAGGCAGTCTTCAGAACCATCTATGGGCGTGGTGGTGGAGTAAGGGTTTGACTGCGTAGCTTTGTTGCCAGGTTTGGTGGCATCATGAATGCTGCTCCAGGGCACAGGAGGTTCAGGGTTCTGAAAAAAACCAGGATGATTAATTAAAGGGAGAGTTAAATATGACAGTCAATTTTTTTTTTATTCCTTATTGGTTAGCTTTCGACCACTAACTCACCTGATGGTAAATGATGATGTGGTCGAAGATGTTGTTCAGGTTAACCTAGATTTTTTTTCTGTTATTTTGTTTTGTTTGATGTAGTTATTTCCTAAATGAATATTCAATATTCATAATATAATTTTATTGCATGTCACACAGTTCCAGGCTTAAGATTGAAAGGTCTGTTCTATATTTTTCTAACCACAATCAAACCATTTAGATAATTAACAGATTCAGGCGTTACTTTGCGGATATACATATTTAATAATAACAAATATTTTAAAATATTTTAATAATAAACCACTTAAAAAATTACATAAAAAATATATCTAGTGACAATTCTGCCAAATTTTCCTGTTAAGCCTACGTGGCGTCAAAAACGTCACGCAGCCAAACCGGAAGAATTTTCGATGCATTTCGATTCTACACGAAGCATCCTCAGTACACATCGAGCGCACGATCGAAAATATTTGTATCATTGAAGCCAATTTAAGTGGGTGCCGCGAATATATACTACAATATATTGTTTTGTACCTATGAGCTCCCTGAGTCAAAAGTTTTTAAATTATAATCTCACTACCTGCGCCCCGCGGTTACACCCGCGTGGTGATGGATGATGATTATGATAAAATATATAATTTGTGTTAACCTAGCGCCTCATCGACCTCCATACCGAATTTCATCAAAATTGGTCCAGCCATTTGAGCGTGTGGAAGTAATAAACATACAAACACTTACAAATGTTCGCCTTTATAATATTACTTTGATAATAGCAATTTTTTTTATTTCTTTTTATTGTGACGGATCAAGCACAAGGCCCACCTGATGATAAGCGGACTAACCTCTGCCTATAACAGATGCATTTCGTCACAAGTCACGAATTGTACTGCGCCTGTCACCTTGAGACATAGATGTTAAGCTTCATGTGCCTGTAATTTCACTGGCTCTCAAGGACTGCTGCCGGAACACACTGTTAGGTGCTTGGCGACCGATTTTCTACTTGAGGCGGGCATTCGCAAAATGTCCTTCCACCATGCTTTGAAGCTCAAGCCCGCGGCGGGATTCGAACCATGGACCTGCGGCACGGCAGTCCATAGCCAATGCCACTGAGCCATCACTGCTTCAAGAACCAAATATGCATTAAAAATAAAATATATTTTTTATAGCATTTATGGTTCACTATTTAGGCGATAATGGCTTACACATAAAAGACAGATATATGATGTCGCGGGCTTTTTTGTAGTACTATTTAAGATAAACATTTCCGTTTTACATTATGTACATGTGATACTAAAGGTTTGTGCAGAGCACGTCAGAATAGGTATATTTTGGACAATTCCAAGTTATTCTGATGTGTAAGCTATATTATTGTTAAGTTTCATTCAAATCCATTCAGTAGTTTTTGTATGAAAGTGTAAGATACAACCATCCATAGTTACAAACTTTCGTGTTTATATTATTAGTGGGAGTAACCCCCCTTGGGTTACTCCCAGGCACTTTGACTTGGGCCTCTTCCTCTGCAACGCTATGGACCCGGCACCCGCACGGTGAATACATCCAATTCTAAGCTAAGCTAAGTATATTCGTCTCTTGTTGGTTGCATATAAACACACATCCAAATTGCCCAACCACTATACTCTTTGGTAGGTTACAAATATACCAAGGTCAGCTTTATCTGTACTGTACTGTAACAGCCGACTCGTCCACTGCTGAACACAGCCTCCCCTATTAATAAGATGGCATCGTCAGGACCACTATGTCCTAGTTACGAATGAAATTCAATTGTTATCATTACCGCCGATGCCAATGGGTTAAGAGGGTATTCGCCATAATTCCCACGCTTGGCAGGCGGCTTGGGGATCGTAGTATAAGATGGCAGTTCTTTAGAAGGTGCTGCTGCCTACCTTCCAGTATTTCTCCCTTAGTCGCCTCTTACGTCACCCACGGGATGATAGCGAGAGGTGCAATTATAACCCGGCACCCGGGGCAGTTTCATCTGTGCCTGATATTAAATCCATATAAAAAAAAAACACAGCAGCAGGGTGATATTTACCCTAAACCTAAGTCTCCCAACTGGTGGCTTTGCATATGGTATCCCTTCAAAACTGTAATATTTCTTTCCATAGAATGTTTTGCATTCCTTGCCTTGTAAGATCCCCTGTTGCACTTTCACCTGGCAAAACTCCATTCTCACTGAAATAGAAGACAATAATATCCTTAAAAAGAAATTCTTACTCAGATAGATTGCATGTATTGCACGTTATTACGCTAGAAGAAGTGGTCTTCGTGGTGACTTTAATTAAACATAAGCAAACAAATACAACTTCATACGTATATAAGAAATTTATACAGTCAAAGAAGTAATGTCAGCCAGAGCCACCACATTAAAATAGCTAAAACACTTTCAAGCGTGACAATTGTGCATAACTTCTTTCGCAACAGAGTGCTACACTATTGGAACCAATTACCAAATGAAATTATGACTTCCAACACTGTTAATTGTTTTAAGAAGGTCAATAACTGGCTACAATGTAATAAACTAAATTTAATAAATGCATATCTAAGCACTGATGGCCGAGCGGTAATAGCTATGGACTGCCGTGTCGCAGTACCCTGGTTCGATCTCCACCGCCAGCTTGAGCTTCACCGCACGGTGGAAGGGCATTTTGCGGCTAGCTACCACCCTCAAGTAGAAAATCAGTTACCAAGCACTTAACGGTGTGTTCCGGCAGCAGTCCTTGAGAGCCAGTGAAATTACAGTCACGACTTAACAACTATGTCTTAAATTGACGGCCACAGTGTAATTCGTAACTTGTGATGAAATGTATTTGTTAGGGATTAGAGTTAGGCAGAGGTTAGTCCGCTTAACATCAGGTGAGCCTCTAGCTTGTTCCGTCACAATAACGTCAAGTACTTGCGATACTGTGAGAAATCACCCTATCAGCAATTATGCTGCTAGTCTATGAACAAATAAATAATTACAAAAGGTCCTACAGTTTTTACAGATAGACAAGTTGCACATGAAAATGTTTGGATTAAAAATAATGACAAAGAGCTGCTTTGACAAGTCTGCTCCTGTCAAGCAACCATAGAATTAAATACTGCAAAACATTGATAAAAGACATATAAAATTGATGGCTCTGATATTCATGCCAGTTCTTCTCGCAGTGGCTCTATACCCCTATATTGCTTAAATAGATTAAATGATCTTTAGTTTGAATTGACTCTTTAAAAATACCTTAATTGGTAAGTTTGTTATACACCCAATCTGTTTTACTGAGTTAGTATCTGAGGTAGCAACGCAGTGCAAGAAAGTTGCGGTGTCGTGAAAAATTTATTTATTTATTATTAATGGACGAGCAGCAATATGCTGATATGTCCATATCATTGCAGTGTTGGATTTATAGTTTCAGAAGAGATTTCTTTTCTGTAGATAGCCATTTGTCCAGTTTATTTTTAAAATTGTTTATTGATGTGGCTGACACAACATGTTCTGGTAGTTTATTCCAGTTATGCACTACTGTGCATACCTGGAATAAACTACCAACGACATTAGTAGTAACAGAGTAGTTACTCAGGAAATGGTGTGCAGGCTTTGTATTGGCCAAATCCCGAGTAAGCTGTAATGTCAAATTACTCAAAATAAATCATAGTTAACTCAAAAGTAGTAAATGATCACCAAAACCAGTTTATGAAATTAAATTTATGTGGCGCATCGCCGGCCACTGCCGCGGCACTGACTTTGCCCTGGACTAAATGATATTTAACCCCTCGCTAAAATATAGTAATCATTTACTACATTTGGTGTCCGATTAAATTTTTTGGTAAAAGAACTAACGGTATCAAAGCATTTTATGGTGGTCATTATTTTAAATCCCTTAGTTTTTTTAATGCACAAACTCGAAATGAATATGGTTATTTTTTTTTGTCTGACTATTATTTTTCTTCTTAACTCTATGAAATGAACTCATGGCAACTATAACAGCGACCACTCAGAGGAGGGTTCACAATTTCGCGGGCGATTATAGATCGTTAGATTATAAACTGCCAGCTAGTGATGGTCAGTTTATAATCTGACGAAAATGTAAGTGTTAGATTGTAAATTTTAATGTTCGTTCACAATCTATCTACAGTTTATAATCTCACTAGATTTTTTATAATCAAAAAAACCGTCCAATCACCTGTGACATACATATCTCATACAGTGTAAGTAAAAGCAAAGCTACATCCTGCCCTTTTGACAGTATTTAACTCGTTGTCATCGGCTGACCCACTATGGCCAATTTATGAATGAAATTCTATTGTTATCATTATCGCAGATTTCAATGGGTTAATGTGTATTGTCTGAAAGTGGGTAGAACAGCATCAACAACAAAGCCACTGGTGGGAAAGCGGGTAGGCAAAACCCCACTCTTGACAGGTATCTTAGGAAGCAGTGTAAAATAAAGTCCTTCAGTCGGAGCTAACCTTTTGATATTTTTTTTCATTTGCCGCCTCTACAACTGACATAGGAAGATATGGCAAGGTCAATTCGGCCTTGTCACCTCACAGTGTGTGCCAAACAGCATAGTATGTAAATTGTAAGTGGTTCATAGTTGTATCTTTCACTTACACATAGTTCATTTGGCTACCTAGTATTAGAATTTAATTTTAAAATTATCTCTATACATTTATGGCAGACATGTTGACCATATTCTTATCTAATGACTATATACCTACAATAGAAGATTATTTAATTTGGTATTCAACACATACCAATAACTGCTGTAGTTGAGTTCTTAATGAAATGAAAATAGCACTTACCAAAATGTAAAGGAAACACAAAAAGATATGGTACATTTAATGAATGTAAATAATTAATGATAGATATTTTATTGTGCTAATCTGATAACGGTTATCAGCTCGGTCAAAGTCTCAATGAGAGCTTGTCTTGCATATTTTATTATTCTAAGGTTCGTCTTGTGTACA
The DNA here is from genome assembly GCA_963890685.1 of Plagodis pulveraria. Lineage (NCBI taxonomy): Eukaryota > Metazoa > Arthropoda > Insecta > Lepidoptera > Geometridae > Plagodis > Plagodis pulveraria. The sequence goes on from OY982977.1 coordinate 4,658,577, forward strand.
CGAGACGAGATTTCTCAGAAAGTCTAGCTTTCACCCTGAGACTTCTGCAAATCTGTAATTCTGGTTTTCACTTCAACAATTCCAACTTCAACTTTCTCAGGAGTGGAAACACTTGTACCTAATTTGTGGAGGTTTCAGTGTAACTAATGATTTTTGTTTATAAATATCATTGAAAGAGATTCCTTACATTCGAACTTTACGCCAAATTAACTAACCTTCACAACTCCACTTCAATTTCAAATATGTATCGAAACAAGTAGAATTAATTTACGAAGCATTATTGTGTTGTGTTGTGCACAAGATTGTTTTGTTTTGTGATTTTGCATAGATCATGTTTGTTTTCGTTTAGAGCCGTACTCCACTTGACGCCTATTTCGTTATTTTCTATAAATTTGACCACATTTTGTGTCCATGGATGGTCCATGGATATTAAAATATGTTACACCATAGATGCAACATGTGGTCAATACTACCAAAAATAACCAAATAGGCGTCAAGTGGAGTACGCTCTAAAGTTTTTTTTTTATAGTGGGTAAGTACCATTTGGAGTTAAATTCGCCAAAAACGTAAAAAACGATCACACTCCCAAAAAGTTGTTCCACTTGGGTCTTGGCATTATTTTCGCCATAAACGTTAAGAAGCTACCTACTGGAACAGTTTGAATTACCTACATCTAATGTCAAAGTAACAGAAGTGGCAAATTTTAGTGGCATTCTTATCTTAGTGGAACAGGGGAGAACAGTTACAAACGATCACAGTGATCACAACCATAGACGCAGAATGTGGTCAAAATTATCGAAATTAGCGTCAAATGGAGTAGGCCCTACAACATGGAAGTTATATACTAGTTGAACGTAGTACTTATTATGTTAGAAAACCTCTTTGTTTAATACTGCTCAAGGAGAAGAAACTATTTTATTTTATTCTGTTCTGTCAAAACATGTCTTTGATTTGAATTAATATTGAAAAATATCTTTGATTATTTTTCCTTTATACAAATTAATTTTATTTTCCAATTTACTTTAAATAGTACTTCAGATTACTAAATTTACTTCTTTATCATATTACTTCCATGGGTGCTTACCATTTGAAGTTAGATTCGCTAACAACGCTAAAAACGATCACATTCCCAAAAAGTTGTTACACATGGGTCTTGGCGTTATTTTCGCCATAAACGTCAGATGTGACGTTTGTAATGTCAAAAGTGACAGAAGTGGCAAATTTTAGTGGCATTCTTAGCGTTCTTATCCTAAATGGAACAGGGGAAGTTACAAACGATCACAGTGATCGCAACCATAGACGCAGGTGGTGATCAAAATTATCGAAAATAACGTTCTTAGCGACAAATGGAATATACCCCATGTACTGCAATCATTCATCAGTGTTCCCACTTAAAATACAGGTTATGCCCGAAATTCCTTAGAAATTATCCCTAAAAGTCCCTATTTTAACAATGGTAGCAATTCTGTTGCCAAAAACTTACTACAATTTAGTAAAATTAGATTTAGAAATGTCAAATGAACATTCCTGTTGTGTTGTATTCTATTCTGTTGGGGCCATAGTTTAGTTTATTCACTCTAAAATTATAGTTACCTACTAAACTTAGTAAAATTTGCATATTTGCTATTCTGTTGTACCTACCATAATTTAGTCAGATTAGGTGGAACCATAGATAATTAAACCTAATATTAATCAACAAGTAAATTGGTGTTTACTAATGCTGTCATATTCTCCAATTAATTTATTTTGGCGGATTTTATCATAATCACGGCTTTCTTAGTCGGATAAACAATGGAGCATGGTAGCATACGGTTGCTAGATTTGTGGGTTTTCCGGAAAGGATTGTAATTTTCGGTAATTCAAAAGCATAATACTAGTGAAAAAAGCTTGTAGGCAAACTTGGATTACTAAAATCTTTGCACACCTGTAATACCCAGAGGGGTGGCAGATGTGTTTAAATAGCCACTTTTAGTAGATAGACTTCGGACAGCTATGTGCTTTGTTATTTTTTTATATGTAATCACCATTAGATTCTGTTACTGAACCTAGGCTTTCGAGATTGCGAAGCGACCAGTTGAAGCTGCTCTGCCTAGCACCGTGGCTAAATCATTATTTTTGGGCTTTATCACAGGTTTCGATAGTTTCGAATATAAACAAAGTTCCATAGGTAAATAGGGCGTATACCATTTGACGCTTAATTCGTTATTTTCAATAATTTTTATCACATTTTTTGTCTATGGTTCATATTAAATGTGGATCCATAGACGCAATATGTAATCAAAATTATGGAAAATAACTCAAATGCATTTCTTTTTGTAGACTACATTTTTTTATAAAACAACTTGACTTGTGGGCCATCTAGCGTAGAGTAGCGGCTAAGTGAATTATATTAAGTATTTATTATTTGCTGTATTAAATTTAGAACGAGGTAACAGCAGAATAACTTTTAGAAATCCTAAAACTAAAATTAGAACTTTTTAATTAGTTAGTATAGTTAGTGAGTGTACAACAGAATTGCTACCAATATCGTGTTGAGCATGAATAACACCATAACCAACATAGACAAACTGGTGAATGTTTTGAAGCGTCTGTGAAGATTGTACGCCAATCTCTTTAAGTAGCTCACGGAAGTATTCATCTGCAAGGTGACCTTCACAAATGTAAAATTCTAAAATTATATGAGGTTGAGTTGGTTATAATAACGTTAAATTCATAATTGAAGATTGGAAGTTTTTGAAGAACAATAAACAGGGTATTTTATGGAATATAATATATTGTAACTTTTAATAAGCAAAAGAAAGCGATTACGTTTCCAGAAACGATAGAGTTGACATATTGATGAAGCAGTTATAATTTTGGAATCAAAAGGTGATTATAGAATTGCATATGTTGGAAAAATAATCTGTTAGCAAAAAATTGACAACAAAGGTGGAGAGGAGGGTCATCATACTCAACTTGGAGAACATTGGCTGGAGAACACTTAATAACCCCTGTGATAATTCGAAAAGCTTTCGATTGTATCAAGTCAAGTTTACTAAGGCTTAGCCTAGCTAAAAAGTCCTCATTGATCCAACACTTGGAATAGAAATTACTCGGGGTCAAAATCACAAAACAGGTTTTCCTGATTTTCAGCAAAACGGCAAGTTTTATCATAAAATTAGCCTTGATAAAAATTGTAGATCAGATTATTATCTATCCACACAATTATAACACATTAACTATTTTGTAAAGCACTCAACTTTGAATAATCGGAATAAACTATGTAACAGTTGCCACATTTCAGACTTGCCAATTGCACGAAAAAATATAACACTAAATTTAAAAAGTGCACACTTTCTGAGACCCTCTTTACATTACAACTCTTTGTGACTTGGCTAGAATAAGCCTAATCTCGACAAACGTAATTTTAGCCAAGACTGAAGACAAGACATTGCTATAGGTCAACGACAGCTTGGATTTGAAGGGTCGTTTCCAGTTTTTATAAGTTGAATAATATTTGGGTTTTTGGAAATAAGAAATCACTATTCAACATAATACTATCAACTATTCAGCATAGTAACATCATATATGGACTTGAATACATCTTGAAAATGGCTTCCTTGTGGACGTAATTAATAAAAACTAATGATAACAAAATCGGGGGATAGAGTTTATTGCTGCAGCTACATATTTATTATCCTCATCCAAATTTCAATAACACCACTGGAAAGCTAAAGAATTAAAGAATTTATTACGCTCAGTAAGGACTGTAACAATCGCGCGCGGCGGATGGGGGAGCCACCATTTTGGAACATATTCACTATTCATGTACGACAAATGGCCGCCCATGTACCTACCACAGCCACAGCCCATTTTTTTTAATTTGATGTGGTCTGCCATATTTTACAAGAGTTTATCACACAAGTTGGCAAATTTTGACGAGCATTTGATATAAAGCGAGAGCAGTTTAGGTTCTGTAAAAAGGATGTTATGTATTTAAGTAGTTTTTTATAAACGCGGTAGATTGTTGATCTAAGACCCTGCCAGAGGGGTGTGATTGATTATTCGAAGCGAGTCATCGTCCAAGTCAACTGTCTGTCTTGTCTTATCTTTTTTCCCTATTTTGTTTATTAAGCATGTACAAATGTATTACCATTTCATCCTGGGGCTCGTTCAGAACCTTAGTTAGAGCGCACTTGGAGTGCAACTTTTCACTCTAACGTCACGTCGTTCACAACCTTTGTGTAGAGAGCAAATTTTTAACCATAAAAATCAGTCGTTAAAGGTTGCATCTCTGATATGATCTTGTCAAGGAGAATTATAGGCACTCTTTTGTATTTTACAGGTAGTGGTAGTAATTGCTTTTCAAACATTATAAAACGTCTCAATATTTTTCGAGTTCCCCGCCAAAAATCGATATCTTAGGCATAGAACATGTAATACTACGTATAGAATGGACACTCCTCTCCCCCCACCAAAACGAGTCTTTCTCACCCCGCCACCGATTCTGAGCTGTCGCTGAGCTGACCTGAGTACGGGACGCGCAACTCGTGCAAGATGACGTGACGACGAAGCGTGTCGATTTAACGAGAATTTTTAAAGTTGAGTATGGTACTCTTGTGCTGTTTACGGTTGCTTATCAACTAAACGAGAAAACGATGGTTTGTTGTGAATAATGATTTTTTATTGTACGAGAAGAACATAAATTACCTATTATTGGGATTGTAATTATTATCATTACTTATATAAAATTTGAACTTGGAATGATACTTTTTGTATGGTGTAGGTATCTATTATTGTATAAGTAATGGAGTGAAATGTGAAGTAATATTACCTACTCGGTTGTGTGTTGCATATACCTACGTCGTACATGGAGTTGGATTGTTGTGCTTGTAAATGTTTCTGAAGGTAGGCAAGGTACGCATAACCTACGAAATCTAATAAGTCATAATAACAGCATCAAAAGATTGTTAGGTAGGTAAGTACAACAATTATTCATACGATGACAACCTTAGACTTCACGCACACATTTACCCGTGTACAAAAACAACATTTGTGTAGTGTTTGTGGAATTGGTAGTTAGAACGCGGCTTTTGTATAGGGAATGAGTCGAGTGTCCAGGCTGTGTCTTGGGTTAGGTTATAAAACTACCGAGTCGTCCCGAACCTTGGAGTAAGTTAAAACAACCAAACAACTATACTCTGAGGCTTGGAACGTGGCCCTGTACATCGTCTGTGCTGATATATCTAATCTGTGTGAATAAGTGTCATGGCTGCTATCCGCCATCGCTTGTGAGACATATGTAGCGTGACGAGTCATGTCATTTATGTCCATGTTATATGAGAAATTCCAATGGCAGATTCTTTCTTTGGGTTCGATACTTCGCTATCGGTAAGTTAATTACTGAAATCTACGTTACTAGACCTACGATTTGGGGTAAAATAAGCTGTTCGTTGCACGCCGTTGTCAATTGCCAACACGCCACTGGACCGTCGTAATATCAATTTTTGTCCCTATTGCTCTATTTTGGATGGAATATCAGATAATTTCCGGCAATTAAAAACTTCTTTTATACGTTTCTTAACTTTGTAATGCCTAGAAAATGCGTGAAACCTTATAAATAAAACAGTGCTACATACATACCTAGTGCAGGGCTTTGTACATGTCATTTTGTTTGTATCTGCTTACATATTTGTTATAAACACGTATAGCCGTTCTTGGAACCTAACAATGTTGCTCTATTACTGATAATATTGTGCAACTTCAAATTTCACTGGCTGTTTGCTGTCTCACTGTAATGTAGTTTTGGTCTCACTCATTGTGTAATTTTTGAATATAAGTAGATTCTTGGACTTCTGAGGCTGAATCCTTATAATAAATTATGATGACATTGATATAATGTTAATACAGTTTGTGGTTCAACATCCCATGACAAAATGTTCAGTAAACAAATTTATAATATGTTGATCTTGATACACAAATAATCCAAATAATCCACAAATATTTACTGCCATGTTTGCCTCAATAGCCAACAGTATATGTGAATATTATAACATATAAACGAAATATTATTTGCATTGCTTATTTAAGGGAAGTATTTCAAAAAGGTAGTTGGCGCTGGCTGTAATTTTACAAAATGATTTACCCTAACTAATATTTTATAAAAAAAAATCTAATATTACTTGGTATAGCATTCTACAAAACTTGTACATCAAACTAAATTTGAAACTGCAGAAGTCAGTCCAAAATTAAATTTACATGTTGCAACTCAAAATACAATTTTAGAACATGCTAAAGAGAAGGTTTTTTAGATCAATGGTTGACTGACATGGAAAATGGAAGAGTCATACTGATAACATACCTATGCAATAAAGTTAGTATACAGGATTATTGGTTAATCTACCTATTACTTCCAGGAGGTTATTACTCATGATGAATTAGAACATAATGTCACTAAGCAAAAGTTGACTATATGTGAGGAAAAAAAAAATATTCCGTTTGTTTTTCTATTTATCGAAGTCATAGGTTTAACCCATTGGCATATAACAATAGAATTTCATTCATAACTGAAGGACATAGTGGTCCTGACGATGCCAACTTATTAAAAAAATATTTAAATAGAAACTGTCTGTTGTAATCAAACTTTTATTTTTCTTTTATTTAGAGGACATATAAAGCATTCCTTAACAACATCCAAACTAGAAATGTATGTCCACATTAGTAAATACCAGAAATAGATCATACATTTTAATGAATGAGTACCAAAAGTATAATCATTTAAAAGAAATGCCAATACATTTCATGTGCATAATAATAATAAAAACATGTACCATACATATTTTTAGCTTTTGAACAAGATATGACTAAGTCAAAATTTATTAAAATATCACAGAAAAATCAACATTACATTAGGAGCAAGTAGAAAATTGTCTTTCTGCATGTGTTACCCAGTCAGGGCTCCAAAATGCATTTTTATCCAAGTTTACCCATTTTCAGCAAAAGTATTTATGTAATATGCACTAAATTATTCAATCATTTAACAGATACTATGAAAGTGACATATGACATTTATCAAATTTATAAATAATCAAATTAATGCAATTAACAAATCAAAGGAAATGCAATTAACAAATTCTTAAGTGATATTTTGATATTTTACCTGAGTAACTTGAAATAAGTTTTGGTCACATAAAGGAATATTAAAGGAGGGAACTATGACTTGGAGCTAAAAAAACTGCAAATTACTAAGTGGAGAGGTCCACCAGGTATGAGAAACCAGGGCAGACCAAAAATGAGGTGGATTGATGACATTGTCACAGTGTCAGGCAAAAACTAGCTGCAGAGAGCTAAATATAGGGAGACTTGGAAGAAGACGCAGGAGGCTTATACCCGGATGGGATCAAGGCTATAAAATAAAGTAAAACTTACTAGCAATTGTTTAGGAAATTTATTACTAATATTTTTTTAGAATAACATGTAAACAATATTGTCTTGAATAAATATGCTTGCATGACATAGTGTTGATCAGAATGAATAGTATCATATTGATCTATATAATACTGTACATGTGAAACAGTGGCTGTTGAAAAAAAACTGACATGAAACCTAAAATATTATTTTTTTGGGATAGCTAAAATACTAGTAGTCTGGTCTCATTCAAATGTACATGGGACCACATGACAAGAAATAGCTTTTGAATATAAAAAATCATCAAAAGTGATACCTTCTGTAAAGAGTTATGAGGTGACAAACACCAGAAGAAAACAAAATACCGTCAATTGAGAACCTCCTCCATTGAAGATGGATAAAAATAAGTTTAAAATTATGGTTAAAAACTATATTTTGGTATAATAGACATTATCTTGAAGGTGTCAATCAAAAAAAACCTCCAGGTTTAAGCAATGTCAAATCAAATGAATTGGGCTGTGCCCTCTCAGTTTCTCAAAGCTGAACCTCTCATTCTGAAAATAATTTATTTATATAAGTAATGGCAACGCACCAATAATGCCGCGGATATTACAGGTGTTCATAGGCGGCGGTGACCACTTACCACCAGGTGGACCGTCTGCTTGTTTGTCACCTTTTGTATATAAAAAAAAAGTACATAATATTATAATTATTTAACAGCACAATACCAATAACATAATTATCATTTACAAACAAACATTATAATGTTATTTAAAACTAGCGGTTTGCCCCGGCTTTGCACAGGTATTAAACACAAATTCAACTTTTATGAAAATATTCTATAGCCTATATTCATTCTATGTTCACCCCGTGGGGTGCCGGGTTAGAATTGCACCTCCCCATATCATCCCGTGGGTGTCGTAAGAGGCCACTAAGGGAAAAATATTGGAAGGTGGGCAGCAGCGCCTTCTAAAGAACTAGTATTACACTGCGATCCATAAGCCGCCTGCCAAGCGTGGGGATTATGACAAATACCCCCTAAATAGGGGAGGCTGTGTTCAGCAGTGGACGATCCAGCTGAAACAGTAACAGTATGTTCGTTATGGCTAATATAGTATAAATTTATTTTTGTGAAATAATTTTTCAAATTGGTCCAGTTGTTTTTAAGATTGTTACATATAAAAATACAAATATTTCCTCCTTATAATATTGGTGTAGGTACTGTAGATTAAACAAAATCAGATCTAAATCAAATAATATAAACAAGTGAATCTTGATATTAATAACAAATAATAATAAAAAATTTATCCATTTAAGGGAAATAATAATAATATAAGTCAAATTGATAATATTATAACATAACATTGTTTGAAAAAGAATTATTTTGTATAAACAAGTTAGTAGCTGTCTACAAAGCCTAGTTAATTAGCTTTAATATGACAAACAATACAAACTTATGTAAAGAATCTGCAAGTGTTTGCAAGTCAAACCACAAACTCCATAATCCCAACACTGCTGAGAAAGTGATCCCTATGAGAATATATCTAAAATAAACTAATCACCAGTGACCAGAGTAGATAGAGCTATTTTGGGCAAACAACCTTAAATGTATATATTACTATGGACATGACACCAGGATCTCGGGATTTTAAATTAATCTAGATATTTTATAAAGAAATTGGATGAGTTAAAGTTCGCGCTTGAATATCTACAAAAAAAATTATCAGAAGTTTGGCCATATTTTTTTAATGTCACTGATGTTCTACAAGTACGAATTAGCTAATAAGAAGCTATTAAGAATAACAAATAGCAGTTATTTCGTTAAATAAAATAATAATTATAATATTTATTTCAAATAATATATAATACAATGTTAAGCTATAATTGTTAAATATCTTCTTAAGATCTAGAAGATCTTAGTAATAATTTTTACATCTTTAATTACGAGCTGCTGTCCCCGTACTAGTTATAAACTGTTTTACAGGGTAGAAATAAGGGTATATATACAGGGTAAAAACTGTTTTACAGGCTGTATTATAAAATCTATGTAGAAGACAGCATATAGATTTAATAAATAAATAAATAGGAAATAAGATATAATAAAAAAAATATCCTCTAAACCCAAACGGTACGATGTAGGTGTTAATCCCAACCGAAATACAGAAAGGTATATAGACTTTGATCATTTTTAAACTCAAAGGAACAATGTAAAATAAAAAACCTAACCTAACCTTATACAATACTACCGCTACTATAATAAAAGCATTTAGACAACCTACAAGTCATTGCAGACTTACAGGCAGTCCAAATGCTCGAGCCCACTACAATTTGGCAGCGTGCCCAGCATGCTGGCAGCATTGCCTATTGAATTGCAAATGTAATATGTATTAATAATGGTTTTGTTTTATTTTAGAACTTAAACGACGATGATGGTGGAGGAGAGGGTTCCGAAGGAGAATATGATGCACTCAATGACGAGACCTTTGGTCACGAAAGTAAGTGTTTTGTTATGAAGATTCAGCATCTTCCTACCGTTACTAAAGCCCACGTTCCCACATGGTCCCATGTAATAGAAGGGCGAGCCTATTGCTATTCACCGGGCACAGTTTCAGGGTCATACAACATCTTTTCTCTAACACACTGGATGTAACACGAATATGCATACATAAAATCACGCCTCTTTCCCGTAGGGGTGGAGACCACATATTTCCACTTGCTACGATCCTTACAAATCCCTTTTTAGCTTCATCTACACTCATCAATGCTTTCATACATGAGCGTCGGTTTAGGGTACTCCTGACCTGACCTTTTTTCAGAACGTCTTCAATCTGATTTCGGAACGTTCTCCTATGTCTTCCACTTCCAACACTTCCATTCACATACAAACGTCACAAACATATTATGAATAATATTTTAACGTTAAGACAGGAACACAAGAACATATTGTGCGCAATGCCCACAACACCCTACTCACATCCACGTGAGAAGTTGCATGCTGCTCATTTGGCGCACGTTTCCCTTAGTCGCATCTTACGATACTCATGGGAAGAAATTGGGAGGTGACATTCTAACCCAGCACCCCATGGGTTCCATTAACTGTTATTACTGTAAATTTTTGAACAAGGCGTGGTTTCTAGATAGTTGCAAGCCATTATTTAAGAAATGTAATATACTTCCACTTCCTTGTATGTATATTAGGGACGTATGTGTTTTTGTCAGAACTCATCCAAATATTTTCAAAAGTTTAACGTAATTTATGTAAGGCAAAAAAGAGTTAAATTTAATAATCAAACTTACCAGCCAACCTGCCATAGACAGATTTATAAAAAAAATGTTTACAACATGTTCATAATTATTTATAATAAATTACCACAAAATATCTTTGATACTTTGATATTTTGTTTATGAACCTGACAGCTACATAGAATTACCTCTTACTCACTGTGCATACGAAGGGGCAGAATCTACGACACAAGATTTTTCTTAGTGTAGGTTCTGCAAGACAACACTGTGACTATCTATGAGTATTAGTGGATGCCATATTAGCTTAAATAGGATTTGTTGATATCTGTATTTAGTTGCACATTTGTATGATTATTTTCTGAATAAATAATTATTATTATTACCATCAATCTTTTACAAGGCTATAACTTTAAGTTATAATTGAAAGACTGGTTGCTGGATAAGTGTTTTTATAGTGTTTATGAATATCTGATTTTTTTTATTATTTTAATGTTGTTGTAACGCGATTGTAATGTTATCAGTGTAATTAATGTTATAATATAGCATTTTTTTTATATATTTTAATATTTGCATGCCTGCTTGCAGGCTATTCACACGGACTAGGCGTGTATTCACACGGACGAAAATTCTTTAAGATCTTGTGTCGAATTGTATTCTAACAAATAAATAATTTGATTTAACCAAAATGTAAATTGCAGATGACGAGTTCGACTGGGAGGTTGAGCATGAGCAGTTGGCTCACCAACTGGAGAGCAGTCGTACGAGCCGCCACGACCAGGGCATCGACGATTTATCCAACTCTCAGCTTGGTAAGATACTTAAAACTTATCAATGACTTAAAACTTATCAATGACTTAAAACTTATAAAATTTCCGCGCACAATGAAAGTAGTATATTTGGGTAGAGGTCACTTTTACAATTATATGTATAAGTGACCTCTACCCAAATATACTACTTATACGTGATGAATATTTTTCTGTGTGTCTATAATATCATTCAATTTTGGTTTTGTTAAGTAAGTTCATTAATTTTTTTTTCTCTTTTTTTTTTTTTATTCCTGATAGGTTAGCCTTGGACCACTATCTCACCTGATGTTAAGTAATGATGTGGTTGAAGGTGTTAAACAGGCTTAACCTAGAATTACTGGCTCGCAAGGAGAGCTGCTGGAACACACCTTAAGTGCTTGGCGACAGATTTTCTACTTGGGAGTGGTCGCTAGCCAGGCAGGCATTACCAAATGCCCTTCCACCATGCGGTGAAGCTCAAGCCCGCGGCGGGATTCGAACCATGAACCTGCTGCACGGAAGTCCATAGCCAATGCCACTGAGCCATCACTGCTTCAAATTACTTACATAGGTACTTAAAACTTATCAATAACAAGTACCAAATTATAGTCTTCCAAATATGGTTCGAAGTTTCCGCGCACGATGAAAGTAGTATATTTGGGTAGAGGTCACTTATACATTTATTATATGTATATATAATTACTATATAGTATATGTGACGAATATTTTTCTGTGTGTCTATAATATAATTCATTTTTGGTTATGTTAAATTAAGTTCATTAATTATTTTTATATATCTACATTCGCTTAAAAACCCTGTCCATATACTTACATATTATTTTTTTTTAAATGTAATTGTGACGGAACCAGCTCAAGACCCACCTGATGTTAAGCGGACTAACCTCTGCATATAACAGATGCACTTCATCACAAGTGTCGAATTGCACTGCGCCCGTCACCTTGAGACATAGTTGTTAAGTCTCATGTGCCTGTAATTTCACTGGCTCTCAAGGACTGCTGCCGGAACACACCGTTAGATGCTTGGCGACAGATTTTCTACTTGAGGGTGGTAACTAGCCAGGCAGGCATTAGCAAAATGCCCTTCCACCATGCGGTGAAGCTCAAGCCGGCGGTGGAGATCGAACCAGGGTACTGCGGCATGGCAGTCCAGAGCTATTTATTACCTCTCGGCCATCATTGCTTCAACAAAAAATATTGTTGTGTTGTCTGGAAGAGATCGCTTTAAGTGATAAGACCGCATATTTTATCACTTAGTTAAGTTATATCTTTAGTTGTAATGTAAGTGTATGTAAATTAAGCTTGGTGTTACAATAAAGAGTTTATCTATCTATATATAAGCAAAAATGTTGAGTTAATATGGTACCCTAAAGCGCTACGTTTCCTAAATATATCGACATAAAGATCGTCATATCATTACGATGAAAAATATAATAAAAAAAATACAATAAATAGAGTACATTAAAAAATCTGGCCAAAAAAAAAATTGGCTAATTATTCTGTGAATAGTTAAAGCGTCTACCTGTCAACGTTATTAGTGTCAAGCAAGAAATGACAAAAAAAAAAAAAAAAAAAAAGCCCCCTTTAAATATTTATTTGTTTTTTAGTATTCGTTGTTATAGCGGCAATAGAAATACATCATCTGTGGAAATTTCAACTGTCTGTCGCTATCACCGTTCTTGAGATACAGCCTGGTGACCTCTCAGGGGCCAACTCTCACCTCTGATAGTAGTAATAACTTAATCTTACTGCGAAATTTTATACCTCCACGTCAATTAAGCAAGCTTACAATCGGTAATGAATTGCTCAGCGTTTTGATGACATCAAAACAAATTGTTCACTCTATTCGCGAACTTGACGTTACAATACCAAGTATTACTGTTCCAACACTTCCAACGACAAATCCGTCATGTTTATCCATTAAAAAAAATACTTTCTAGCAGCGGATTAAAACTGGATTTTGCTATAAAAATGGGTTTAATTAATGTGTAAATTACGTACAATGTTTTTATTTATATTATACATTAAAATAAATGCAGCGAAATTATTTGATGAGTGAAACTATAAAAGCTATAGACAGTTGCTGTGCAGCAGACAGTAAAATGTCGTAAGACTATGTTAAAACCGTTTAATAACATCGTAGTTCGGAACAGTGCGAGCGGGATAACGCTATATCATAAACATCTTGTCATTTCTCTTGCACATCCGTGATTCATATTTCATTCGTTCTTTAAGTAAGATCAAACCAATATTGCTTGACGCGATTGCGGGTCGGTGATAGTTTGTGACTGCGAATGATTATTTTAAGCATGAAACAAAACGCCCCTTTTGTATGATGGTTTCGTAAAAGGTGGGAAGTTGTCCCCCTGTCGTTACTTTGGGGAAATATATTTAATGACATATCAGAATAAATATTTTAAATATATTTTATATCATTAAAATTTCGGTGTGATGCGATTAAGGGCTTATTCCACTTAACGCCAATTTCGTTATTTTTGATAAATTTGACAACATTTTGCGTCTATAGTTCCACATTTAATATGAACCATAGACACAAAATGTGGTCAAAATTATCGTAAATAACGAAATTGGCGTCAAGTGGAATACGGCCTATGTCACTTAAACAAGTATAAATTAATTAAAAAAGTAAAAGACCCGACTGCTAATTATTTATTTTCGTTAACCTTTTTATAGTTCCATTGTAATTAAAACTACAAGTTGTATATATTTAAGTGATCGTTTTTTTAAAGCCCTTCATTTTGATACCACGCTCGATGGGATTTGGAAGAAAAAAAAATGTTTGTCACAATATGGCGTCTAAAATCTACCAGGTTGTTTTTTTATTTTTATTTATGTACCTAGTGTCACTTGCGCTATCAATACGAATGCGTATGTAATGTGTAATGTAAATAACGATATCTCATCAAAATCGGTTAAGCCGTTTAGAAGTTGTGGTGGAATAAAGAAACTCACAAACATACATACATGCATGAACCCTTTAACCCGCGATCCGTCGCGCAGTTTTTAAAAACGCGGTTTGTCGCGTGGGGTCCCTGAAAACCTCTAAAGATCAACCGCCTATAAAACCTCTTATAACATGTATATTTTAACTTATCTTAATGGTTTAGTGTTTCAATAACAATAAAATACAAAAAGTAAATCAAATATATTTATTTATTTACTGCTTTAACTTACTAATCTATAATTAGGAACATACATTTCTCTCTGTGAATCATATCACAAAAAAAATTTTTTTTCTTACTATATAACTGTACTTTAATTTTTATTTTATCTATATGAGATCACATTCGATCAACACATCTTATTATAGTAATATTGAATCGCAATTCCAAAAAAAAATCTAAACTTTTGCCAAAGTAAATCTGGCTAATTTTCCGTTTCAACACAGTCAGTACATACCACTTTAGTATGTGTTGGGCATAATATGTTACCCTTGCAAAAGTGGCAGATAGATTTGAATTTTCTTTTATTCTATAGGATTCTAAGATCTGATGCGATTGCTCGATAGATGACTCATCTTGATTTGAAGGAACAAAATCTTCGCATTCTTGCTCTGAATCCGTATTATGCTCACTCCTTTCATCTGGGCATGTTACATCTTCTTCTTATTCTTCGTCTAACCAACCCAATATACATCGTTGTTGTTCTTCGCACATTTTAGAAGTAAGTTGTTGTTAAATGTTGTTCTAAAACAATAGAAAAATAAATAAAATACATGTTACAAAAGAAATAAAACATAAAATTTAGAATTCAGTTTTACTTACGCGGGTCGTCGCGTTGGGTCTTTCACTGCCCGCCCGCAGAAAACACGTCCGTATCTCACTGAGCTGGCGCGCGAACCGAAGTTAGCTGCGATATGCGACGACTATAATTCAACTTCGGAGGGTACCTAAAGTATAGAAACGCGGGCATGATTTTAAACATTTGAATCTTACGTATTTGTAACACGAAGCAGTGATAGCTCAGTGGCATTGGCTATGGACTGCCGTGCAGCAGGTCCATGGTTCAAATCCCGCCCAGAGCTTGAGCTTCATCGCATGGTGGAAGGGCATTTTGTGAATGCCCGCCTGGCTAGCGACCACCCTCAAGTAGAAAAATCTGTCGCCAAGCACCTAACAGTGTGTTCCGGCAGCAGTCCTTGAGAGCCAGAAAAATTACAGGCTAATGAGACCTAACAACTGGACGTCTCAGTGTGACGGGCACAGTGCAATTCGTCGCTGACGAAATGCGTCTGTTATAGGCAGAGGTTAGTCCACTTAACATCAGGTGGGCCTCGGGCTTGTTCCGTTACAATAACATAAAAAAAAAAACCTAGGCTTTCAAAGACCCCACGCGACGGGCGGAAGGACAAACATAACACTCCTTTCTAGGCAGTTGTGTTATAATTACATAAAGTAGTTTTATCGTGCAATATTAGTACTGAATTGTATAAAATAATCCACCTACATCAACCGAAGCTCAGTGGCATTGGCAATGAACTGCCGTGCCGCAGGTCCATGGTCCGAATCCTGCTGGGGGCTTGAGCTTCACCGCATGGTGGAAGGGCATTTTGCGAGTGCCCGTCTGCCTAGCTACCACCCTTAAGTAGAAAATATGTCGCCAAGCACCTAAAGGTGTGTTCCCGCAGCTTTCCTTGAGAGCCAGTGAAATTACAGGCACATGAGACTTAACAACTGTACGTCTCAGTGTGACGGGCGCAGTGCAATTCGTCGTTGACGTCACAATAACATCACTATAAAAAAAACACTTCTTCTCAAGCTCTCTTAGCTGCCTAAGCTATTAGTAACATAGACTTAGAAAAATCTGTATGCTTGTATGTGCAGAAGCATCGCTCTCCCAGCTAGTGTTGGACGAGACGGACGCGCCGCTTCACACTCTTGGCTCCAGCGTATGGCGACATGATCCTCCAGTCAAGGTAAGTCACTTTCTACCACCATTAGTCACTTTCTACCATGGTTAGTTACTTTCTACCACGATTAGTCACTTTCTACCATGATTAGTCATTTTCTAATATGATTAGTCACTTTCTAGCATGATTTGTCAAGTAGATTGCTTTCAACGATGATAAGTCCTACTTAGTTTGTTAAAGGCCTATATAGAGCCTTATTAGTGACAGCTGTCTCTCAGTCCTTATGTCTGCAGCTGGCCAATAATGTAATGTGTTTCTATAAAAAACTGATTCAAATCATAGAAAAATAAAATGAGAATTATATCTCTTCTTTTTTATGCATGTTAGGTTAGCCTTTGACTACTATCTCACCTGATGGTAATTGATGATGTGGTCGAAGATGTTGTTCAGGCTAACCTAGAGTTACTGGCTCTCAAGATCAGTTGCCGGAATACACCGTTAGGTGCTCGGCTACAGATTTTCTACTTGAGGGTGGTAGCTAGCCAGGCGGGCATTCGCAAAATGCTATAGCCATGCTATAACGACTGCCATCCTAAGACAATAACTGAGACCGACGGCTTAACGTTCCTCTGAAGCACGTGCACGCTCAGTAGTAATGTCACTATCGGTCACCCATCCAACTCATGACCGCAAAAATATTTCCCAATGATTATGAAATATGTTGTGATGATAATGTATTTGCATTTGTTATTTACAGCTTTAGTTAGTGATATTTGTGAATATGTAACCGAAAAATCACAAATTAATTATGATTTTGTTAGTATTAAATTACTTAAATGGAATATATTACAAATCTAAAATTCTGGTGTAATCTGTAAAATCTGTCTCACTTACCATCAGGTGAGATAGTGGTCAAAGGCTAACCTATCAGGTATAAAAAAACATGAGACTTAACAAATCTGTCTCAAGGTGACAGGCGCAGTGCAATTGTGATCGTAAAAAAATCTTTATTAATTTTTAGCCCCCGCCGGTGCAGCATCTCAAGAATGTGTGCACAGTCGAAGAGATCGAACGACAGATGCGGCAGAAGCCGCAACAGTCGTTCGGAAACCAAAACTTCTTCCAGGTCAGTTGCTTTTACCATCTACCCTCTTTACAAGAACCAATCCATCTAGGTCTGTTCAGATTGAACCTTATAATTTTTCAACGCGAAAAAAGATGCCCATATAGTACCCCAGAAAGTCACAAGTGGGCTATTTGGGCAATTTGGAATAAATTTCTATTGTTGTTTTATTGATTACTGAAGAATCCGTTTAATAAATCCAACAGCTAAAAACTTTAACTGAATGGATAGAACTTGACAGAATTCTCTAAATATTCATTAATTCTCAGCCATTTCCATATGAGTTCCATAAATAATATCACCCGGGTTATATATTTGTGCCATAGAATCAATGAAAAAATATTTAGCGATATTTCCGCCAAAACCTCTGATTTAGCTGTACAGCTTACATTAATACGAAACATTCTTTATTACTTTTTAGCAAAACAAGTATCCGAAAAGAAAGAAAAATATTTTATTTGGTTAAAATATGTTTTGCAAAGTTATTTCCTCAGATAGATCTCTCTTAAATAGAAGAGCAAGAAAAACAAAAATAAAGAAATATGCAAATTAAAAGCAAATATTATAAAATATGTATAAAATAATTAACTAACATAATATGTTATTGAGTTCCCAAAATAACAAAAATTTATTTCGCGATTGGGGTTAACCTATAAGATCTATTCAATCTCTGAGTGGGGTGGATCATTAACTGTGTGTATGTTTTGTCTTACAGCCTAGATTTCCAGTAATTTTACAAAGACCGCCTGGCCTTCAAGGGCCGGTACCGCTTCCATACGCGCCACAGCAACCTATAAACAATATGAACCAGATGAGCCAGCCACTCAACAAAATATTAAACCAAAATCCCCAGATGAACCAAATGGGACAAAATAACCAAATGATGCCCAACCATATAAACCAACTCGGTCATAACGTTAACCAAATGGGTCAGAATGTTAACCAACACAATCAGAATTTGAACCAAATGAATCAGACCGTAAACCAGTTCATGCAACACACCCAAATGGGTCAGTTTCAGAACAACCACGGACAAAACAACATGATGATGTCCCAGAATATGCATCAGAATAATCAATTGATGCCAAATCAGATGGGTATGAACCAACTGAGTCAGAATCACAACCAAATGACCCAAAACTCCAGTCATATGAATCAGAACTTGAACCAAGGTCATAATCTCAACCACATAGGACAAAACAATCAAATGAATCAATTAAGTCAGAATACTAACCAGATAGGTCAAAATGTCAATCAAATGGGTCAAAATATGAACCAAATGGGTCAAAGTATGAACCAAATGGGTCAAAATATCAACCAAATGGGTCAAAATGTTAACCAAATGGGTCAAAATGTAAACCAAATGGGTCAAAATGTGAACCATGTGATGCCTAATGGCAACCAGTTTGGACAAATGAATCAGTTTCCGCATATGATCAGCCAGAATAGAATGATGGTACCACCACCTGGGATAAACATGCCCAGACAAAATTTTAACTCTAGCATGGGCCAGTTCAACCATAATTTTCGTGTAAGTATGTTAATTAGTTATATCTTACCTCTCTCGGAAACAACGGAGACAAATTACTTAGCATTCCACGAATTAGCCGTTTGGGTCCTCTTTGGATATTAATGAAGAAAATAATTAACATTATTAGAAGCGTAACATTTTATAAGTTTCAATGATATTTTAAATGCTTAATTATGTAATGCATAATTTTTTATTTTCAGGGCCCTATACCAAAACCAAACGAACCACAACAACCAAACATGAACCAACCTAACACAATGGATAAGCAAATCATGTTCAAGAACCAACAAATGAACCAACTGCCTCAGAATTCTAATCAAATGAACCAGAACCAGTTGAGTCAGAACATGAATCATCTGAACCAAATGAGTCAGACCAATCAAAATATGAATCAAACTATTCAGAACCCAATATCACCTAACAAAGGTTTGAAAACGGAGAAAAAGCAACAGACTAGGGTATATAATAATTCTAAGACGCAGAACAATTTGACTTCGCAGAATTTGGTTCAGCTAATCCAGAATACACATCCTATGTTGCAATTTAATAATAGTTTTCATAATGCAACACATCATCCTTTATTGAATAGAAATAATCAGTTTAGTAATATAAATCATCCGCTGTTGAATAATCATCAGAGGCCTAATGGTAGCTTCAGCAGTAATACTAGTACAAGGTAAGGCTTAATTTATTTCAATTTATACAATAATCATGGTCATCGTCATACCCTTCGAAATACTACTAGGTAGGTCTTTTCAACTAGAGTCCTATCTGCGGACGTCGAGGCACATCTGACGCCATAATGTGGTCACATTTGCCTCGAAGCAGCAATGTGGTTACTTCTGTGTTTAGGTGTAAAGGGCACTGTAGATTTAGTGTAACGCAGAGTGCTGACATTGAATTTATAATATGCACTTACCAAGAGAAGAGTGACTTGTAAGTCTTGACACTTCATATCATTCGCTAACACAATACCATGAGCATATGTTTTTCCTAGTGGTAGTGCCATGCAGTAGCTCTGTGGGTTACAGCTGCTTGGGCCAGTATGACCGGGGAAGTAACACTCTCTCACATGATATCGATCTGAAGTAGTCGCTTTACCATTGCGTTTCGATCGATTTGTGGGAGACCAGGAGGCCCAATCACTCAAGACTGCTAAGCCGGCCTTGCTCTTTTTGACCGAAACACAGATATGCTCTCCGACAGACACCTCATTCCTCACATACCCAGGGTACAAACTGGAGCACTCCTTTTTGCGCGGGCGAGGGTGTGTCTTTACGTCAGAGAGGATATCGTCTCGGCAGCCTTGAAGGACGGGACCTATCTGATATTTGGTTGCGCGTAGATTGCGAAGTCCATCCGCGAATCTACGCGTGCCTAAATAGGTCCCATATTAACGGTAATGCCGAAATAGATCGATTCATGGAGCACCTGCAGATGGCTACAGATTCCGTGCTTGAGCAGATCCCCACCGCAGAGATCGTGATACTTGGCGATTTCAACGCCCGCCATGCCGAATGGTTTGGTCCGCGCACCCCCGATCATGCTGTTCACGACTTCGCTTTAGCGTATGATCTAACACAACTGGTCACCTCGCCTACGCGTATCCCAGATGTGGAAGACCATACACCTTCCCTGTTGGACCTTCTGCTGACCTCTCACCCGGACAACTACTCAGTATCCGTGAACGCTCCCCTCGGATCGTCGACCACTGCCTGATCCGGAGTTCAGTGCCGGTTACACGCGCAATTCGATCCCGTTTTGTAGGTTGTCGTCGCGTGTGGCACTATAGGTCTGCAGATTGGGACAGGATGCGGTCCTTTTTGCATCTTACCCATGGGCCACCCACCACCACCGACAATCCACTTGCCAAATTTGGTTCTTGCCGGATGACCCAGATGTTACTGCCGACCTTGTTGCTGATGTAGTGCTTCAAGTATGGATTTATTTATTCCATATTCTGCAGTTCCCATCGGTGGCAGGTCCCAGTTCTGGTTTGGTCGGTGTTGTAAAATGGCCTCTGGCGAAACACGAGAGCGTTACCAAGCTTGGGCTGATTCCGTGGCATCAAAAGAGTAATCGCAAAAGTGAAATCGGAGCATATCGGCAGAATTGGCATGGAGTATAACTGCTCTCACCTCTGGGCGGGAGCTCCCCAGTACCAGCTTCTTCCATTTGACCGCATTCAACGCAGAGCGACTCGAATCGTCGACGATCAAGTTCTCTCTGGTCGGCTCGACCCTTTGGCACTGCGTAGAGATGTTGGATCACTCTGCATCTTCTACCGCATCTATCACGGGGAGTGTTTCGAGGAACTGTTCGATTGACTACCTGCAGCTCAATTTCGCCATCGGACGTCCCGACAAAGCATGATGTGGAAGTCCACAATCTTGCTATTTTCACGGCATTTCCTACCTCGCACTGCCACAATTTGGAACCAGCTGTGGGTGTGGGGATTATGGCAAATACCCCCTTAATAGGGTAGGCTGTGTTCAGCAGTGGACTAGTCGGCTGTTACAGTACAGTACATGTTTAGTGGCTTGTCAGTCTTGAAACTTCATATCATTCGCTAACACAAAAACATGAACATATTGTGATATTATGTTTAGTTTTTTAACCGGCGGTATGCCTTTATTAACAAAATACTGCGAACTATATACAACAGAACAGCTACTACAATAAAAGCATTTAGACAACCTATAAGTCCTTGCAGACTCACAGGCAGTCCAAATGCTCCAGCCCACTACCAGATTATTTTGTTTTGTTTAGTTATTAATAATAGTTTTCATAATGCAACACATCATCCTTTATTGAATAGAAATAATCAGTTTAGTAATATAAATCATCCGCTGTTGAATAATCATCAGAGGCCTAATGGTAGCTTCAGCAGTAATACTAGTACAAGGTAAGGCTTAATTTATTTCAATTTATACAATAATCATGGTCATCGTCATACCCTTCGAAATACTACTAGGTAGGTCTTTTCAACTAGAGTCCTATCTGCGGACGTCGAGGCACATCTGACGCCATAATGTGGTCACATTTGCCTCGAAGCAGCAATGTGGTTACTTCTGTGTTTAGGTGTAAAGGGCACTGTAGATTTAGTGTAACGCAGAGTGCTGACATTGAATTTATAATATGCACTTACCAAGAGAAGAGTGACTTGTAAGTCTTGACACTTCATATCATTCGCTAACACAATACCATGAGCATATGTTTTTCCTAGTGGTAGTGCCATGCAGTAGCTCTGTGGGTTACAGCTGCTTGGGCCAGTATGACCGGGGAAGTAACACTCTCTCACATGATATCGATCTGAAGTAGTCGCTTTACCATTGCGTTTCGATCGATTTGTGGGAGACCAGGAGGCCCAATCACTCAAGACTGCTAAGCCGGCCTTGCTCTTTTTGACCGAAACACAGATATGCTCTCCGACAGACACCTCATTCCTCACATACCCAGGGTACAAACTGGAGCACTCCTTTTTGCGCGGGCGAGGGTGTGTCTTTACGTCAGAGAGGATATCGTCTCGGCAGCCTTGAAGGACGGGACCTATCTGATATTTGGTTGCGCGTAGATTGCGAAGTCCATCCGCGAATCTACGCGTGCCTAAATAGGTCCCATATTAACGGTAATGCCGAAATAGATCGATTCATGGAGCACCTGCAGATGGCTACAGATTCCGTGCTTGAGCAGATCCCCACCGCAGAGATCGTGATACTTGGCGATTTCAACGCCCGCCATGCCGAATGGTTTGGTCCGCGCACCCCCGATCATGCTGTTCACGACTTCGCTTTAGCGTATGATCTAACACAACTGGTCACCTCGCCTACGCGTATCCCAGATGTGGAAGACCATACACCTTCCCTGTTGGACCTTCTGCTGACCTCTCACCCGGACAACTACTCAGTATCCGTGAACGCTCCCCTCGGATCGTCGACCACTGCCTGATCCGGAGTTCAGTGCCGGTTACACGCGCAATTCGATCCCGTTTTGTAGGTTGTCGTCGCGTGTGGCACTATAGGTCTGCAGATTGGGACAGGATGCGGTCCTTTTTGCATCTTACCCATGGGCCACCCACCACCACCGACAATCCACTTGCCAAATTTGGTTCTTGCCGGATGACCCAGATGTTACTGCCGACCTTGTTGCTGATGTAGTGCTTCAAGTATGGATTTATTTATTCCATATTCTGCAGTTCCCATCGGTGGCAGGTCCCAGTTCTGGTTTGGTCGGTGTTGTAAAATGGCCTCTGGCGAAACACGAGAGCGTTACCAAGCTTGGGCTGATTCCGTGGCATCAAAAGAGTAATCGCAAAAGTGAAATCGGAGCATATCGGCAGAATTGGCATGGAGTATAACTGCTCTCACCTCTGGGCGGGAGCTCCCCAGTACCAGCTTCTTCCATTTGACCGCATTCAACGCAGAGCGACTCGAATCGTCGACGATCAAGTTCTCTCTGGTCGGCTCGACCCTTTGGCACTGCGTAGAGATGTTGGATCACTCTGCATCTTCTACCGCATCTATCACGGGGAGTGTTTCGAGGAACTGTTCGATTGACTACCTGCAGCTCAATTTCGCCATCGGACGTCCCGACAAAGCATGATGTGGAAGTCCACAATCTTGCTATTTTCACGGCATTTCCTACCTCGCACTGCCACAATTTGGAACCAGCTGTGGGTGTGGGGATTATGGCAAATACCCCCTTAATAGGGTAGGCTGTGTTCAGCAGTGGACTAGTCGGCTGTTACAGTACAGTACATGTTTAGTGGCTTGTCAGTCTTGAAACTTCATATCATTCGCTAACACAAAAACATGAACATATTGTGATATTATGTTTAGTTTTTTAACCGGCGGTATGCCTTTATTAACAAAATACTGCGAACTATATACAACAGAACAGCTACTACAATAAAAGCATTTAGACAACCTATAAGTCCTTGCAGACTCACAGGCAGTCCAAATGCTCCAGCCCACTACCAGATTATTTTGTTTTGTTTAGTTATTTGTCAGTCTTGGCATATCATTCGCTAACACAAAAACAGGGACATATTTTAAGGTTCCGGCTAATTCATATGTTGATATTATTGTTTTTATTACTGCTTTGTTATGGTGGTGACGTGTCTAGATTAGATTTTAGGCCAGCATAGTAATTTTATTTAAGAATAAAATAGTACATACATTACGATAGAATATACCCATGTTTTGAGGGTTTCGTACCCAAAGGGTAAAAACGGGAACCGATTACTAAGACTCCACTGTTCGTCTGTCTGTCACCAGGCTGTATCGCATGAAACGTGATAGCTAGATAGTTAAAATTTTCACCAATGATAGAATAGAATACTCTTTATTGTTACACCACAAAAAAAGAAATTACATGTTGACTAAAAACAAATAAATAAGTAAAGTGTTATAATGGCTAGCCTTATCACCAAAAGTGATCTCTACCAGGCAACCTTGCATACGCATGGTGGAAGGGCATTTTGCGAATGCCCGCCTGGCTAGCGACCACCCTCAAGTAGAAAATCTGTCGCCAAGCACCTAACGGTGTGTTCCGGCAGCAGTCCTTGAGAGCCAGAAAAATTACAGGCTAATGAGACCTAACAACTGGACGTCTCAGTGTGACGGGCACAGTGCAATTCGTCGTTGACGAAATGCGTCTGTTATAGGCAGAGGTTAGTCCATTTAACATCAAGTGGGCCTCGGGCTTGTTCCGTCACAATAACATAAACAAAACCTAAGGCTGGAGTTTTTATGATGATGTATATCTTTTGATGTTATAACAACAAAGGCTAAAAATCGGCCAAGTGCGAGTCGGATTCTCGAACGTGAAATCTAAAAAAAGGTTTTAATATAGCGCTAAACCAGGATTTTTTTATTATATATGTGTTAAATTGCCTATACCGAAATATTTTTATCATTATTATATTATTGTTCAGATATGGGCGAATATTCGATATTACTCAATTATTTATTGCAACATATAAAGCTACATGCAGGACTTTTTTAACATATTTGTGTGTGTAATACATACTTATGATCCTATAAGGGTCATTCTCATATAAATCTAATTTAAGTCATTCAAATTATTGTTGAAAAATTCGTCTAAGGTATAACAAGATTTTGATTCAAGCAAAACAAAGCAAACCTTAATACTTAAGGGTGAACTGGCCGGACCGTTCTCCATACAAACGCCGTAGGGTGATCACTCCCTTATTTGAGGATTTAGGTCCTAAATAAAGCATAATACCGATTGATCTCGTCATTACCTAGGCTTGTGTGATGCCGAAATTTTAATAAGATAATTAACTTGAGAGTTATGAGCTTCGAAACATTTTCATATAACATTTTCGAGGCTCATAACTTTCAACTTAATTATCTTTTTATAATTTTGGCATCATACAAGCCTAGATAATGACGAGATCAATCGGTATTATGATTAATTCTGGACTTAAAGTCTCAAATTAGGGAGTGATCACCCTACGGCGTTTGTATGGAGAAGCGACCGGCCAGTTCAACCTTAACTACTTAATGGCTGTGTTCAGCAGTGGACAATTCGACTGATACAGTACAGTAATAAACATTCTGACTTTTCTATGTCTTTTAGCGTATTACTTTGGTCTTACACATTCCTAACTTGTTCGCAAACATTCGGTACATCTCTTTAATGATGGTTCCACTATGTCTATGTTAACTGCAGTCTTTATCAAATCTGACCCCTACGTTGTATAGATTATGTTTAGTATTTACTCGCATTTGGCCGATTTTTTAAATGTTTTTTTAACTTTCAGATCTCTTATGAACGGCGACGACGCAAGCGGAAGCGATTCCGACGAATATGCGGGACTAATGACGCAAAGGGAAAAGCAATGGCTCATCAATATACAAATGTTGCAATTGAATACTGGGACACCCTATTTACATGACTTTTACTATACGGTAAGTTTAATATATTCAAATTATCATTTTTACTTTTTTCTTTTGCTGTCGGAACAAACTGTTAGGTGCTTGGCCACAGATTTTCTACTTCAGGGTGGTCGCTAGCCAGGCGGGCATTGGCAAAAAGCCCTTCCACCTTTCGGCGAAGCTCAAGCCCGCGGCGGGATTCGAACCATGGACCTGCTGCACGGCAGTCGATAGCCAATGCCACTGAGCCGTCACTGCTTCAAAAACATATTATTTATAGCAGATAGGTTAGCTGTTCCGAACTATTTGGGCGTCTCGCTTTATTCATACGTAATATTAAATCCGGAACGCACGTAGCTGTTAACTTTTTGTAGTTGTCAAATATGCTTTGAATTGTCATTGTGGTGATTTTGTGCACTTTTGCTGAAATTGAGGTGAGGACAAGTTACGTCCGATTGCGAGCTTGCTCAGTGCACACGAGGTTTTCTTCCACTGCACCTAGTTTCCTGAAGGAGTCAGGCCTGGGTGATAACATTAGCCATTAATAATAATAATAATGCTTTATTGAGTAATAAGGAGATACAGTAGCATACATTGTTGAAATCACCTTTTAAGTATTAAGTAATACTTGTGTTAGGTGTTTTCGCTCTTCCATAATCATATGTAAGCTAAATCTCCAATTTCACGTCACATTAAACTATTAAAACGTTCGTATGTAACAAAACGAGATACTTTTTTCTTAAAAATAATTAGGGTAGGACATACATTTAATTTGAACGTGCCAAGTAAAACGGTTTAGTGTATGAGGTAAACAAAGTCACGCCACCGACGACAGCGGTAGCAGCGCGCGGCGCTGGTGGGTGCACAATAGAAACAGAAATAGTTTTTTTTTACCAAAAATAACACATACTTTAATAAATAAAGTAAACAAAGTGTAACAAAAGTCTTAAAAAATACTTATTTAGGAAGGTTAACAGAGTGCTTGAGAGTCCTGCACTAGGCTAACCTGTATCGCAGGACCCGCGATGGTTGCGTTAACTAGTGTTTAAATATTTATGGTGCGGTAAAAACATTAAGCGAGATTGCTTTGAGAATAATAATCGAATTATTGAATGATCGAGAGAGGATTGGAACAGCGTGTGTGTAATCGTGTTTGGTGTATGAGAGAATGTATGGTGCGAATGAGTGTAATAGATTTATAAGTATGCATATGAGTAGTATGTATGTGAATAGTGTGTTTAAGGTGTGGTCCATAACAGTGTACACCATAATAGTGCGGTGAATTTGTTGTGTGGTCCAAGTAAAAAGATGTTAGCTGTTTACATATATATTGTCAGTTTTGAGTCGTGTATGAGATTGTACCTATTTAGCGGGCTAGTGTTATCGCACGTTTTTGTGTTTTGTTCATGAGAACAAAAATTATAAAAATAAAATAGCCATTGGCCACTAACTCACCTGATAGGCGATTATGTGGTTGAAGATGTTTTTCAAGCTAACCTAGTATTACTTGGTCTCAAGGACAGCTGCTGGGACACTATTAGGTGCTTCGCAACAGATTTTATAGGTTATGGTAGCTAACCAGGTGGGCATTCGTAAAAAGCCCTACAACTATGCTATAACGACTGGCAAACTAAGACAAGAATCGGGACCAATGGCTCAACATGCCCTGAAAAGCACGTGCGCGCTTAGTAGTAATGTCACTTGTGGTCACTCATCCACCTTATGACCGCGGCGGTCGTTGTTTAACTTAGCTGATTGGTTGAGAACGGTATATGTACTATTTGAAGCGCTCGTAGCGAAGTTTGCTTAGCCGTTCTTAACCGATGGTTGGATGGGTGACCACTAGTGATATTACTACTAAGCGTGCACGTGCCTCGGAGGTCACGATAAGCCGTCTGTCCCGGTTGTTGTCTTAGGATAACTGTCTTTATGGCATGGTGGAAAGGCATTTTGCGAATGCCCGCCTGGCTAGCTACCACCCTCAAGTAGAAAGTCTGTCGCCAAGCACCGAAAGGTGTGTTCCGGCAGTATTCCTTGAGAGTCAGTGAAATTACAGGCACAATGAGACTATGTCTCAATGTGACGGGCGCAGTGCAATTCGTGACTTGTGATGAATTGCAACTGTTTAGGCAGAGGTTAGTCCACTTACATCAGGTAACCTCGAGCTTGTTCCAACACAATAACATAAAAAAACCCTAATTAAATCTGTCGCCAAGCACCTCACGGTGTGTTCCTGCAGCTGTCCTTGAGAGCCAGTAATTCCAGGTTAGCCTGAACAACATCTTCGATCATATCATCACTTCCCATCAGGTGAGATAAAGGTTAAAGGCACATGTTATCAGGCATAAAAAAAAAATATGGGAGAGGTCAAATCCAACCTGAGTCGAGTATGGACGACTGGGTTCAAGACTTTTGTATGTGAAATCTAGTAAATTGTTATTATACAATAACTAGCGGCCCGCTCCGGATTCGCACGGGTATACAATATATAGCCTATGTCATTCACTGAAAAAATGATTAAAATCGATCCAGTAGTTTTGATTTATTCATTACTGCCCGTGGCCCGCACGCGTTAAATTTAGTGTAAAACAATTCTTTCCTTAAACCATGAATATTTCCTGCTATCTTTGGAATATCTAAATTCATACACTACATTTTTACTTATTTACTTTTTACATTTTTACACTACTACACGCTCCCGCCACCCGGCCGGCCGGAACCGCCGCAAACGCTACGTCCCGCAATTTTTAAATCTGTAATATCTTCGAAAATATTCATTTAAATCATATATAAAAGACCATATAGATCTATATTAAATCAACAATGTATTTAAGGTATTTAATTAGATAAGGATTAATGCTGTATTGGTTAAAATAGCTTCGAAAATTTGCCATTATTTGTCGTAAAAAAATAAATGACAAAAAATTGTTATTGTGGGATATCCATAAGAGATAGACATATACCATAGCGGAGTTTTCTGTAGACCTTTTCAATGTGTACAATGCTTAGTACATTATTTTGATAAATCTCGTAGGGTTCAGCCTGCGTTTGCAATGTAAGCGGAAAATATGTAATTATTTACGACATCACATTAGAAACCTCAAAAATAACAGTATTTCTCCACTATTTAATGGATGTTATACATATAAACCTTCCTCTTGAATCACTCTATCTATTAAAAAAACCGCATCAAAATCCGTTGCGTAGTTTAAAAGATTTAAGCATGCATAGGGATATAGGGACAGAGAAAGCGACTTTGTTTTATACTATGTAGTGATAATAATAAATCTTAGTTACTGTTAATAAAGCTAACCTTAGGTAACCTTTAAATAGGGTGGCGTAAGACGCGACTAATGGTAAAAGCCTTCAGAGGATTCGCTATTTTATACTGCGATCCCCAAGACGTCTGTCAAGCGTGGGGATTATGATAAAACTCCCCGTGATGGGGGCTGTGTTCAGTAGTGGACGTTCCGGCTGATACAGTAAAATTGAGTAATAATATAAGTTCTCACCGTTGGTGCTACAACTCGTAGAGTAGAAGTTGTAGCAATAATGGTGCCACATCGATTTTGAATCTGTTGGTATATAATCAACGAGATTTTCTAAGGAAAATTGCAGTCAGGTAGGTTACGCTTTTGTGACATGTGCCCCTACATTAGTATAGAAAAATTAGGATCGTCTTAGCTGGTCAGTAACATCCCAAGCTGTACAGTCGCCTGCAATAAGAAGTATACACATTGTAATTTTCAAAATAGTGGCAAAGAGTTCTGTTTGTCTCTATTTAATTAGAAGTATCTCAAAATCAAAGAATAATTTGAATACTTTTACTCATGTTAATGTGAACTTCGATTATCAATAAATTAGGGGCTTCACATTATTTTAAAAATTACGAAGTGTATACTTCTTATTGCAGGCGACTGTACATAAGAATCGTAGATGACAAATATTACTTGGGAACAATATTGGCTTGTAAAACATTTATAAACTAAAATAGCAAAGTTTCTTGCTCTAACAATTAATAAGAAATTAGATTGTTCTCATATAATAAGGGGCGAGCCTATTGCCATTCACTGGGCACAGTTTCAGGGTCATACAACATGTTTTGTCACACTGGACGAAAAACAAGAACATAATATGAATAATATGTTTACGCTAACAACATACAAGACAGGAACACAAGAACGTAATGTATGCCCTGGCAGGGCACTAAGATGGTATACAGCCCTGTTGTGCGTCTAATGCACACAACACCCTACTCACATCCACATGAGAAATGACATGCTGCTCATTTGGTGCACTTTTCCCTTAGTCGCGTCTTACGACTTCCACTGGAAGGTGACATTTTAACCCGGCACCCCACGGGGTTATATTATGAGCATAAGATAAGATACTATTATTTGCGAAAACATGTGATGTCATACAATATGTAATAATAACATGCATGTGGTCTTGAACTGGGTCTGTGTCAACATGTTTTGCCGGTTTTAGGCGTACAAATGTAGTGAGATGGCCGTAATTTACAATAATAATAATAATCGCATTAATAATAACTTTGCAAATTTATTTTTGTTAAAAAATGTCAAATATATACACCGTGTCCCAAAATTCAACGATAAGCCGGCATCGGTGCATGGACCTACTCATGACTCCTCGGAAAAAAATAAAAAAAAAAGTATTACTGTTTTTTTTTATTAATTACAGAGACTTATAAAGTTGCGCCAACTTTTAATAAAACTTGCCATGGTAGTGTCCATACTTTTTTTTTTAACCCAGACTATAGAAAGTGCATAGAATGTTAAAATCTATGAAAATTATAAGAAAAAAATTTTTTTTTACTGATTTTTGTAAAATAACTACAGACTTTCTGTAATTTTAAAGGATTGTGGTAGATAGCCGTCCTTCTTAGGTTGCTAATGCACAAAAAATATCAAAAATATGTCAAAAAATATGTCAAAAATGTATAAAAGTCTCTGTAATTAAAAAAAAAAAGAGTTATAATATTTTTTTTATTTTTTCCCGAGTAGTCATGAGTAGGTCCATGCACCGATGCCGGCTTATCGTTGAATTTTGGGACACGGTGTATATATATATATATATATATCAATAATGTCTTGTCAAGGTATCAGTAGCAATAAGAAATACAATATTGATAATATTATATAAAATTGTCAGTTAAGAATCCGCTTACGTTGTAATAGCATATTTTTACTAATATATTTCTTATATTGATTGTGACAGTATTAGAGTTATGAGACGTTTCAAATTAAGAAATCAAGAAATCTGATTCTTGTAGTGCTCGTAGCGAAGTTTACTTAGCTGTTCTCAACCGATCAGCAAAGTTAAGCAAAGTCGCGCGCGGTCATGAGTTGGATGGGTGGCCGCTAGTGACATTACTACTGAGCGTTTCCGTGCTTCGGAGGGCAAGTTAAGCCGTCGGTCCCGGTTGTTGTCTTAGGATGGCAGTCGTTATAGCATGGTGGTGCATTTTGCGAATGCCTCCCTGGCTAGCTACCGCCTTCAAGTAGAAAATCTGTCTCCAAGCACCTAATGGTGTGTTTCGGCAGCTGTCCTTGAGAGCCAGTACTTCTAGGTTAGCCTGAACAACATCTTCGACCACATCATCACTTACCATCAGGTGAGATAGTGGTCAAAGGCTAACCTAGCAGGAATAAAAAAAACATCGCGGTAGCCTGTTGTAGATAACGGGACCGATGCAAAAATATGCTATGGCATGAGCGTTTTCTTGGCTGAATGCAGATTAAGTTTATTTCGGTCGTGTCTGTTTCTTTGAACTGCCTCTGATAGTTGTGGATTAGTTTTAACAAATAGTTATATACTTCTAAGATATAGAGTGACGGAAGTCAAGTAAGATATAGACGCCTTTATATAGACTCTGGCTGAGTCAGCACGCCTTTGTCTAGTCTCGAGCGTGAGTCACAAAAATTTAAGCCATGTGCGGGATTCGAACCCGCATCCATCCACCCCTTTAGCCGGGGTATGTTCACCAATTGAGCTAACATGACAATGAGTCATCACTCAAATTTTTCCTATCGTCCTTTGACCATCATATTGGGATGGAGCGACATCCATAGTTCAACTTACGTTTTACTACAAACAAGACCAATTTTGCAATTGGTTTTATACAAGTAAATGATGACGCAACCTTATAATTTTAATGTGACGCGTTTTCGAATCCCGCACATAAATTTTTCCTCTCGTATTTTTGTAATGAAATCCGCATAGCAGGCGTTATTGCAAACATAACAATATTAAAAATATTGTTTTCTATACATTTTGATTTACAACTGTCTATTACTTGTAGGCCAAACATAGATCGAATGCATCGTTTTTGAGCTCTTAAAACTAGGTTGAAGTTGGTTGAGTTCTCCCAAAATAGTAAGCCATATCTTAGTACAAAAGACCCTGATATGCCGTTTAGAGAATTTCTTTCCCAACTATGTAACTGAGTTTGTGGAGAGCGTAAGCAGAGCTATTATTTTTTTGCTTAAGTCAGTTGTGTCGGCTTTCCAGTCTAATTTCTTATCAATTGTTAGGCTAAGAAACTTTGCCGTGTCTACTTCATTTATCTTAATATCTTGATAAGTTATATTGATGACAGGGATATAATTAAATCTTAGGTTCTCGCGATAAATACACATAATAATTAAACAACTTTAAACGGTTTAGATCGCGTATATTTATCATTATTTTTATCACGACGTTTCAAACACTTTGCAGTGATCGTGGTCACGGGGTGACTAATTGGTTTTATTTGTCACATAAGTTATTAAGAAATTATTTGTGCTACCGACAGATTTTTTTTATATTAATCATAACGTTACGCGACCTCTGGACACTGAGCGAATACTGCGTGAATAGGGAACGTTAATATAAAAAATATCTGTCAGTAGTACAAATAATTTCTGTGTGTGTGTGATAAAAAAAAACAATTAGTCACCCCGTGACCACGATCACTGCAAAGTGTTTGAAACGTCGGAACAAAAATAATGATAAATATACGCGATTTAAACCGTTTAAAGTTGTTTAATTAGTATATAATTATTCGTTGAGAGTTGTATTAAGTACATTTGTTATTTTTTTATATTCATTTTTAATTTATTGTTATCGAGCCACATTATTTTTGAATTTAAAGTATTATTAATGTCAGTTTCATAAATTATTCTCATTTATTCCTACCGGTCTTGTACTTTTTTTCTTTTTCCTGAATTTTTTAATAAGATTTTTTTATTAATGAAGCTTTTTATCACTTCCAGGTGTTCTTAGAACGACAAGCACAAAAAGAGAAAGAAGGCATCAAAGAGGCGCATAAAGTGAATCAACAAAATCATCCATTCTATAGCGGAGGTAATTATCTGATTTACACTTTTTGTATTGAATTATTTGAACACCTGGTGTTAACCCTTGTCCAGCATCTCACTTGCTGGTAAACCATAATGTGGTTGAGGATGATAAACAGACTTAACGTAGAAGGTGCTGGCACAAACAGGTGCTTGGCGTTAAATTTTCTACCTGAAGGTGGTAGCTACCTAGCTAGGTAGGCTTTCTAAAAATGCTCTACCTGGTAGAGCACATGAACATGTCTCTCTTTAGCAAGAGTCCGTCTTGGTAGGTACCTCCGCATTGTCTGATATTCTGCCTTGAAACAGTACAGTGCAAACATTACTGTGTTTAGGGGTAAACTGTAGCAAATGAAATTACTAAGCGAACAAGACATTTCCGCAAAGTAACTTCTGAAACTAGGAATTATGTGTAATATAGGAATATCTTTGTTTTTTATTCCTGACAGGTTCGCGTTGACCACTATCTCAC
Organism: Plagodis pulveraria; assembly: GCA_963890685.1. Lineage (NCBI taxonomy): Eukaryota > Metazoa > Arthropoda > Insecta > Lepidoptera > Geometridae > Plagodis > Plagodis pulveraria. Next base: position 4,692,265 of record OY982977.1, read on the forward strand.
CTGATGGTAAGTGATGATGATGGTCGAAGATGGCTCTCAAGGACAGCTGCCGGAACACACCGTTAGGTGCTTCGCGACAGATTTTCTAATTGAGGGTGGTAGCTAGCCAGGCGGGCATTCGAAAAATGCCCTACCACCATGTTATAACGACTGCAATCTTAAGACAACAACAGGGACCGAAGGCTTAACGTGCCCTCCGAAGCACGGAAGCGCTCAGTAGTAATGTCACTAGCGGTCACACATCCAACTCATGACCGCGACGGACGTTGCTTAACTTTGCTGATCGGTTAAGAACAGCTAATCAAACTTCGCTACGAGCGCTTCATAATCTATAATATGTTATAGGTGTATCCCAAGAATCCATGCGTCGAGAACGCCACAACTCCGGTCGACACAATTCAACGAGCGAAGACTCGACGCCACGCACTTATGTACCTGCGCAGTTTGAAAATTCGCTAGGAAAACTTCAGGTATGCCTCATATTTTTAGGGTTGAGTACTAGAAAGCGGGGCACTAGTACTAAACCTACGCTGCTGTCCTTCCAACTTACCAATGGTTGTATCTAGCAGAAATAGATGTCTGGTTGATATTTTTACGCGATCTATATATAGTATATATATATTTTATGTTACGGCGGGTTTGCTTTACAAACAATAATAAAAATAAATCTAAATTCTGTTTGGGCTTAATTACAAGAAATTGTAATTTTTGTAAATTTTTATTATAAAAACTAACGTGGTTTACACTCATTTTAGTAAATAATACGGGATAACTCACGTGAATAAGTCAGATAGCTCCGACTAAAGTCTCAACAACACCACCGAATATGGTTGAAACTATAGTCGGAGCTATCTGACTTATTCACGTGAGTTATCCCGTATTATTTACTAAAACTTGTAAAATGTATTAATTTGTATTTTTTTTGTATATCATTAAATCACGGTTCTGCTGTAGATACACCCTTAATTTAATATTTATTATTATTTTGTATGCAATCTGCCATAATAATACATAAATGTGGCTTAAAAGATTAAAGATCGTACGACGGACGTACAGCAAAAGCAAAGGTAGTAGTAGAGTCACGTTTTCTGATACGAAACCCTGAAAAAAATACCAAAAAAAGTATATATTATGATATTACGATGAAGCACGGTAGCACTTGCGGTTAATTATAGAGCACTTATAAAGTATTAAATACGTTCTAAAATTTAGGATTGGTTCCCGGTCGTCCCCACCTTGTCGTCCCCACTGGGTACGAGTGGGAAAGAAAGTTTCATTCGTCCCCAGTGGTGACGATTGGAACTTTTTATTTCCCACTCTTTCCGCTATAGACAGAGAGTCAAAATGCAATAATACGAGGCAGGTCAATAAGTCCGTGACTTTTTGAATTCCCCGCCTCTTTTCTGAATGGGCAACACTGATCCTGTCAACAAGCATCTATCAGCTGGCTCTTGTAAAAATTTGAACGACCTGTGACATTTTGTTTGTGATCGACAGCCATTGAAAGCATACTACCGCGTGATTTGAGGAGAAAATGGAATAAAGTAAATTTCGCGTGCTCATTAAGCATTATTTTTTGCGGAAGAAAAGTATCACGCAAACCAAGGATAAGCTTGTATATAAATAGGTTTTTTTTTACCTTTGCCTATTTCCTTAATGTTTTCTTAAATTATTGTAAATTAGGTTGAATGTTTATAATACACCACTATACAGTATAAGAACTTAGACCTTTTTAATTATTTTTGACTATAATAAATACTATGGGAACTCTGCACCATCAATTTCAATGGTAAAACAGTGGTTTACTGAGTTTCGTTGTGGCCGTACAAGCACAGAAGATGCCGAACGTTCTGAACGCCCAGTTGAGGTCTCTACACCGGAAACATTCGAAAAGCTCACGATATGGTGTTGGTCGATCAGAGATTGAAAGTGCGAGAGGTTGTGGAAGCCATAGGCACCTCACATGGCTCAGTGGATTCAATTTTGAGTAATCACTAGGATATGAGACAGCTCTCTGCAAGATGAGGGTGCCGCGTTTGCTCACAATCGACCACAAACGCAATCGTGTGACAACTTCGCAGGAGTGTTTGGCGTTGTTCAACCGCAATATGGACGAGTTTTTGCGCCGTTTCGTAACCGTGGACGAAACGTGGATCCACCACAATACACCAGAGACCAAACAGCAGTCAAAACAGTGGGTTTCTCGGGGTGAATCGGCGCCAAAGAAGGCCAAGTTGGGTTTGTCAGCCAATTAAGTCATGGCGACTGTTTTTTGGATTGCACGCGGTATAATCCACATTGACTACCTTCAAAAAGGTAAAACAATCAATGGCGAATATTATGCCAACTTATTGGGTCGATTTCATAAGGATTTGCTAAAAAAACGACCACCTTTGGCAAAGAAAATAGTTCTTTTCCACCAAGACAATGCAAGGGTGCACTCATGTGCAGTTTCCATGGCAATAATCCATGAATTAGGCTATGAATTGCTCTCTCATCCTCCCTATTCTCCGGATTTAGCCCCGAGTGACTATTTCTTCTTTCCAAACCTGAAGAAATGGCTCGGCGGAAAGAGATTTGACTCCAACGACGAAATCATCTCACAAACAAATGCCTATTTTGATAACCTCGACAAATCTTATTTTTTGGAAGGGATAAAAAAAATTGAGAAACCTTGGACAAAATGTCTAGAGGTCAAAGGAGACTATGTAGAAAAATAACATGATTTTTTTATCCCTAAAACCCATGTTTTATTAAAAAAGTCACGGACTTATTGACCCGCCCTCGTAGCACCATTACCGTCAAAAATAATTAAAAGGTCTAAGTTCTTATACTGTATTGTGGATTATAAACATTCAACCTAATTTACAATAATTTAAGAAAACATTAAGGAAATAGGCAAAAGTAAAATAATACCTATTTTAAATATATATATATATATATATATATTTTTATATATGCATCACTATTTAGGTTTAGTAATTAAACAACTTTAAACGGTTTAAATCGCGTATATTTATCATTATTTTTGTCCCGACGTTTCAAACACTTTGCAGTCACCCCGTGACCACGATCACTGCAAAGTGTTTGAAACGTCGGGACAAAAATAATGATAAATATACGCGATTTAAACCGTTTAAAGTTGTTTAATTACTATGTGTAATAATCGCGAAAACCTAAGACAACTATTTAGGTTGTCAGGTTGTACTGCTCTCTAAGTCGAACTTACTATCATCGGTAAATTGTAAGTATGGCGATGTAGCAAAACCTTAAAACTGTTAGAATTATTATAAATAAGTTGATTATCTGTGATACGCACCTTAAAACTGTGAGAATTATTGTAAATTCGTTAATTCTGCACTTAATTACCTCGGTCTTTTAAAATTATTTGCAATCACTATCATTGTCAGTTTTGCTCAGAGAGTCGTTATTAAAGCATTTTAACAATCCGTGAAATGTCTTATTGAAATTCCCATGCATTTTGACTCTCGGTCTATAGCGGAACGAGTGGGAAATAAAAAGTTCCAATCATCACCACTGGGGAATGAAACTTTTTTTTCCCACTCGTACCCAGTGGGGACAACAGGGTGGGGACGATCGGGAACCAATCAAATTTAGTAATTAAACATACATAGCATTCACCTGTATCTAACTACATTTTCCCATCCATAACAAGAACTTGCTTTGCTATCGCATTAAATGTAGGCGTTTGCTATTTGAAAAGCGTTGTTGTAGAGAAAACATAAATTGATTTTATTCATGTTTATAAAAGTAGGTAAGTACGTGTTCGATTTTAGTCAAGGTAAGCCAATGGGAATCGACTTGTGTTTACCTTACGTCTTCAAGGACTTAAAGGCGTACCTAATATTTTTATTTCTGTTCATATTTCGCCTGTCGGTAACTGAAAATGTGGTTAAAGATTGTAGTCAAACTAAACCTAGTCTCCAGGATGGCTGCCGTAAAACATTGTTAGGTCCATAGAGATATATATAGACTAGATATGCTAAAAAAATACGTCATAACTTCTCTCCTAAGGGAATAATATCTTAGTTCTTAAAATTATTTTTATGAACTATTAGTTACTCCCCAACATTGTTTACTGTAAATTTAGGAACATTTGTCAAATAATACAGACCGATGAAATACTGATCGCTCAATGGTCAATGGTACGCAATGATGTGACAGGTAAACTGAGAGTTAGTGTAATAACATCTTTGACCACATTGTCACTTATCACCAAGTGAGATAGCCACCAAAAGCTTTATGATCAATATGTCTGTGTAGCAAAACGTCCAATGAATGTATCGTTTAACAAGCAATATGTCTTCAACCTTAACTATATCACTGAAAAGAAAGTTCTTTTTTCATTCTTCAGAGGTTTAATCTCGTAGAATAGGTTAGCTTGAACAATATCTTCGACCACATCATCACTTACTATCCAGTGAGATAGTGGTCAAAGCAGTCAAGGCATAAAAAACGGGTAGTTTTTAAGTTACAGTCGAATAAATGTAAATAAAAATTTGCCAATGTGCCTATACCTGATGGGGGAAATGCACAAAACACCCCAAGCGGGGAAGTCAGTGCAGGACATATCACCCCCAATTAGAATAAGAATAAGTCTATACTTCGATGATATTGTAATTACAAAGTATCGATAAACTAACCTCGAGATTGGAATTGTCGTTCTGGTCAATCTGGCAACTAATGAGTGATATCGCACTCATTCGAAATTTAAAATATTATTTTTCCTAGTGTTGTGCTTAAAGTGCTTATAGTAATGTATCGTTCTTTTTACGTTACGAGTTGAGGGTTCGGGATAAATAATGCAATACGGTTTCAGCAAACTGACACCTTTATTCAATAGTTCTACAGTCACTTTACACAACACTAAAACACTCAACTGTTCGCACTTTATAGATCACTAATTACACACTTATTACTTACACACAATTAAACTATTCTCGCTTCTAATAGTTTAATTTAGTAGTTAGTCCAAAGATAATCGCACTGTAGCTCGTTTCGAATTCAAAGTAAGACTGGCTGGCCCGGACCCGACCCAAAAGTCAAAGCTTCCAGAATATTCTACACTAGTCTGGATAGAAAAACAATAGGGGCCATAAATCACCCTTTTAACGTGAACAACTTTTGTATGAAATTCAACGTAAACTAACTACTACTTATACTGTGGTTGTTTACTAGTTGCCTGAGAACAAAGGTGACCTTTTTTTTTTATAAACTTTTGTGCGAAGAATAGGTACATTCTTTTTTTTCTTATATTTGTAATCCAACGTCAATAACGTTGGATAACTCTAGATTGTTCAAGCCCTTGCGCCGTAACAGTTTTTTTTTATTGGTGATAGTATACCCTTTGGTCACAATCTTACAACATAGTGATGTTGTGGCCGAAAGTTTTAACACGCTTAACCTAGAATTATTGGGCGGCGGGACACGAGACCTCCGCCCGCACCTCTCTCAGTCCCATTTGTCGTCATACCCCGCGCCTCTGTGCCGCGCAGGCGAGGACTAAAATAAACGGTTTACCTTTAACTGGTGTGTTTCAGCATCTGTCCGGGAGAGCCAATAATTCTAGGTTAAGCGTGTTAAAACTTTCGGCCACAACATCACTATGTTGTAAGCGCTTAGTGTGATACACATGAGACCTCCGCCCGCACCTCTCTCAGTCCCCTTTGTCGTCATAACCCCGCGCCTCTGTACCGCGCAGGCGAGGACTAAGTTAAATGGTTTACCTTTAGGTACAGGGCGATAGATTTCAATTTGAGGGTGGTAGCTAGCCAGGCGGGCATTTTATATGCCCTATCACCATTTGGTGGAACTCAAGACCGCAGCGAGATTCGAACCATGCAATTTGTGCGTGGAAATCCATACCCATTGCCACTAGGCCATCACTGCTGTTGCAAAACTTATCAGAGCGCTTTGTCGATGCAACGCATGATCAAAATGCTGGCATTACCTATTTGGCTCAAAGGCACGCTCTAGGGCACGCTGCCAACTAGTCGTGGGCTTAGAGCATTTGGACTGCCTATGAGTCTGCGATGACTTATAGTTTGTGCTTTTACAAGATATTGTTCGGTCCGCGCCGGGTGTGAAGCCGGTGTTTAAAGATAAAAAAGCAAAAAAACATTTTTGAAAGAGCGTGCCCAGATGGCCGAGTGGTTTAGACATCCGGCGCGAAATCGGAGGACGCGGGTTCGATTCCCGCCCGGGTCATAAAGATTTATGCACCAAAAAAAAAATTGTAAAATATGATTTTAGCTTAGCACGCGATTGTGGTTGTAATCATGTATAGATTTTTTTTTAATTTTTAAAGAAAGTTTGGCTTCCTGGAAAGTTTAAGCCAAAGGTTCTCGGTTAACGGGTTCTAACTTATAATATTTTATGGTGTTTTAATATTCTGTTCTTTATTCTTCTTACAACTATAAATTATTATAGGTATCTAACTAATGAACATTATGTGACGTCACTAAAACGCTTGTTTTAATTAAAAACAAACTAAAGAAGGGTAAATGATTCGCGTACACTGCGGAAATTTGTTGACAATACAGCAAAGTGATGTATGGTCTGGTTTTTAATTCGAGATCAAAAATGTAAACAAAGAAATGTCAATATATGTCATTGTCAAACTGATAGGTCAGGGTGTTCAATAGTTTTTCTTCAAAAATATGCTCACAAGTATGGCTATTAAAAACAAAAAAATCTTACACTAATATTTTCAGACTTGAATATATGCGTAAATATGTACGCGCATATAAAAGTGTTTTATTGTTTCATAATAATGCAATAAATTATAGCATTAAATATATTTTTTACATTAAATGCTCCATCCGTTCCCAAAATTAGAAAAATTACCAAGTACTTGTAATTTTTTTGCACGGCTAACACCTTTGTTTACATTTTTGATCTCGAATTAAAAACCAGAGTATAGTACAATTTTAAAGAGGACAACAACACCTACAAAAAAGTCCACAACACCATATGTCTAACTATTACAGTTATGTCATAATAACTACTTTTATATGTAAATAAATAGGTACCCCGCTGGGACTCGCGTTATATTTACCGGATAGATTAATTCATCATTAATATATATTTATAACAGGCAGCCCGCCCCGGCTTCGCAAGGGTATTAAAAAATAAAAAAATATTATACACTCTCATAAACCCTTCTTTTTGAGTCAGGTTACTAAGAAAAGAAAATAGTAAAGAATGTTTGAATATAATTATTTCAATGAAATTTTATATAAAATTCATATATATATTTTTTTGTTATTTTATTTTTTTATCGCGCAAAATCATTAACCTCTTTTTGCGCAGTTGGATAAAAACTATCCTATGACCTTCTCCAAGTCTCAAACCATTTCCATACCAAATTTCATCCTAATCGGTCCAGTAGATCGGTTATCGCGCAAAACCATTAACCTCTTTTTGCGCAGCTGGATAAAAACTATTCTATGTCCTTCCCCGTGTCTCAAACTATTTCCATACCAAATTTCATCCTAGTCGGTCCACTAGTTTCAGAGCCTATTCAATGCAAACAAACAATAAAATCTTTCCCTTTATTATATTAGTTTTGATGGACAAAACTCGAGATAGTTTTCTAAGTGAAGTTCCTTTTTATGTGTATGAATTTATAATTTTTGTTAAATAACCGTGCTAAGCCGGGGCAGGCTGCTAGTCCTAAATATAAATGTTTATTAAATACTTGCACATCATAGATAATAATAACAATACAATTTCATTTATAAATGCCTAAATTTGGGTGCATGTGCTGCGAATAGGTTTATGACTGAACTCAATTACTTTAGACGATTTGCTCAATATATTGCTACCTAGGCTTTAGTTACATATAAAATAAGTTCATTGCACATTTTGCTAAGTAGACATACCGCAAATTGGACGATTCGCTTCATTAGACATTTTGCTACCAGGCTTATCGATCGTAAAGCGATAAGAGAATCCTATTAATAGAATAGATACATATATTAAAGCATTAAGAATAGACCATGTTTATAGTGCGGCAGCGTGACAGCTCCTCGGAAGATAATAGACCTGGAGGTTGTCGGGTCTGAACAGCAGCAGACGGGCCGAGGGTCGAGGGCAGCCAGTGTTGCCAGCACTACAAATCCCGCCGAGGTAAGTTAATCATTATCCATTACTAATTGCTCATCATAACCTAGAATTACTGGCTTTCTAGTGCTTGAAGAAAGAAATTCTGACACTGCGTTGGTGCAACCAAGACTTCAAAGTGATACCTGGTGAAACAGATTTCAATGAAACATTTTTGAAGCAATGATGGCTCAGTGGCATTGGCTATGGACTGTCGGGCAGCAGGTCCATGGTTCGAATCCTGCCGCCTGCTTGAGCTTCACCGCCTGGTGGAAGGGCATTTTGCGAATGCCCGCCTGGCTAGCCACCCTCTAGTAGAAAATCTGTCGCCAAGCACCTAACGGTGTGTTCCAGCAGCAGTCCTTGAGAGCCAGTAAAATTACAGGCAAAATGAGACTTAACAAGTATCTCTCAAGGTGATGGGCGCAGTGCAGTTCGTCACTTGTGATGAAATGCATCTGTTATAGGCAGAGGATACCTATATAGTGTTATTCATTAAATAACAAAAAAAAAATTACAAATAATGGATTCGACTTCAACACTCAAATGTGGTAAATACTTGTTGAAATCGGTACCATGATTGGAAAAAAAATATTGCAGTGACCCTTGCTACTTATGAGATCGATTTTCATTCACTGTCAATAACTATATCATCAAGACTATATTATCAATACTTTTCAGTTATTGGAGTGTTACTCAAAAATGTTTGACTGATTTTGATAAAATCTAAATGGGAACACACGGTAAGCTTTCAAATAAAAAATCATCGAAATCGGTTCACCCAGTCAAAAGTTCTGAGGTAACAAACATAAAAAAAACAGACGAATTGAGTGCTTCCTCCTTTTTTGACGTCGGTTAAAATACTACGAACATATATGAACTATGTATTTACAACACTACAGCAAAATTTGGTTAAGTTGGTTGGTAGACAGCCCACTAGGTGTACTGACGACATCGTGAAAGGGTGCGTACCATTTGCGTGAGATTCGCTAAAAACGCTAAAAACGATCACACTCCCAAAAAGTTTTCCACATGGGTCTTGGCGTTATTTTCGACATAAACGCTACATCTAATGTCAAAAGTGACAGAAGTGGCATTCTTAGCGTTCTTATCCTAAATGGAACAGGGGATGACAGTTACAAACGATCACGTGATCACAACCATAGACGCAAAATGTGATCAAAATTATCGAAAATAACGTTCTTAGCGACTAATGGAACATACCCAAAGTCGCGGGCAGCCAATGATTAGACGCGGCTAATAGCCATTCTATGTGGCAATGTATGGGGGATGCCTTTGTTCAGCAGTGAACTTTTTGCGGTCGATGATGATGATGATGACAGATATTTTTTTTTATGTTGACAGGTACCAAGAGAACTGAAAAGGACGAAGCAGCTACTATTGGACATTGAGGCGTTATATCTTATACTGTTACGGATAGAAGAGCTGAACGATCCCCTGGCGATATCAAATGCGCTTATATTAAAGGTATGAACGATTTTTTCTTCTGCTTCATGCCCTTATCTCATTATAATATGGATCGGCATAACACGAGTATTCGAGTTCGTGCGGAAAATTACTAATACCATACCTATTTCTACTGCCATGATGTTATCTTCGCATTACTGTCTTCCGACTTTAAGTATGGGTGCCGGAAAAATTGCAGGCATAATGAGACTTAACAACTTTGTCTCAGGGTATTGGGTGCAGTGCAGTTCCCCACTTGTGACGAACTGCATCTGTTATAGGCAGAGGTTACCGCTCATGCTTGTTCCCTCACATTTACACTCATCCCTGACATTTCTAACATGGCACCCCAGGGCTGAAGAAGCCTGTATGGTAAATAAATCTAGCGATTAAACTAAAAAAATTTGGTGTTATCGATTTGGTGTTGAGTGTTGAACCTATATAAAGCTACCACGCTAAAAAGATAGTTTCATGCTGTTTAGGTAGATGTCGCCTAAGTCAAAAAGATGTTCATTCAAACAAATTGAAAAAATCTACTGTCCAACACCCGCTGCCATAGCATAATTGGAAATGCACCAGGACGGTATTCTGGGGTTTGCGGGCTCAAGTGCCGCTTTCCATCTTTTTCCATCCGTAATAATATGTATTATTTGAGCTTCGCATGCGTCAAAGCTCTTTAAATAATACTCAGCTCCAGTTTCTTGGAATGTTTGTCAAAGATTGGCTAAGAAACTGAGTACTGAACGTTCATTGGCCACTTGAATTTAATATAATCGAAAGCAATAAAAAAGTAATACTCGTAATATAGTGTTTATCACATTAGTACAGTAAATTATCGTGAAATATTTGCTTCTGAGCTTTATTTATTCTTTGGTCATCGCCCAGCAACATGTACGTCTGGAGATGTCCGTATGTTTCGAAGAATAAGTCCCAGAAGGTGATGCGTTCGTGCCACGGCCTTCTGCCGGGTGTTAACTCCAAACCTATATCCATATAGTAGTGTGGAGAATTTGTAGTGATCGCTTCCCATTTTTCTGGTAGCATAGTTGTAATTTGGGGTGTCGGGTCTCTGAAAAATTGCAAATATGTTGGTTAGAATAGGTCATAATACAGTGTGATGGTAGGCCAAAAATGCTTTATCACCCTTGCGAATGTCCTCCTGGCTAGCTACCACCCTCAAGTAGAAATTCTGTGACAAAGCACATAGCGGTTTATTCCGGCAGCTGTCCTTGAGAGCCAGTAATTTTAATTTAGACTGAACTCATCACTTACCATCAGGTGAGATAGTGGTTAAAAGCTAGCCTTTCAGGATTAAAAAAGTTTTGTAGACCTGAAGTAAAAATCTTCCGCTACTGTCCTGACGAAGTGATAGTTAGATCTGCCAGTTACTAGTTTAAACTGAGATAGTCACACATCAGTGAACCACTGAATATCGCAGAACATACAGGGGGGGTCAAATCGATAGGCACTGAGGTCCCCCAGCCACCGTTGGTCTACCCCTCTTTACACAGTGTATGTATAATAAAAAAATCAGTTCATAGATACCTACAGTTAATCATTATATTCTCTTTAAATAAATAAACGTACTCTGGGGTACGTTCCTGCATTCCTTCGGCCGAGGCAAATTTTGCTCTAACCGCGAACACACACCTTTCCAGCACTCTAATCGAGCTTAATTTTGATCTTGACGACATTTGATCGTACCTGTTCCGGGTGATCAGTCAGAGCTAATTGTACTCTGCCTAGCCAAAATATATCTAGCTTTTGATTCGGCCAAATGTTGACTAACTGTCAAATGTGACAGATTTTACAATAAATAAAACATTTTGTACAAGATAAACCAAATATTACTGATTACTAAATTACTATTGTCTAATTACGTAATCGGCTCAACAATTAAAACATCGCTATCAAACTCATATTTTTCTAGGAGCATTGGGCAAATCAAGCTCGATCAATATTTGCCCAAGGCCTTGCAGGTACGTATACACATGGACACGCTAGATATTTGTCATAGTGTGCATTCTGTGGCGACTAGGTGCGGGAGCGCACACATACAAGCCGCATTTGGTCCCGCTTTCTATAAAGTTAAAGTACTTGTTTGGTTTTACTATGTTTATACCATGATTTGTTGAAATTGGCCCTTAATATGACAACCGAAGATATAAAAAATAACATACCCGTATTTGACAAAATTCGCCCACATCTCAGTCATTCTATCCAATACCAGCTTGTCTTCTACATTCGGTTCTTCCATATAAGATATATCAAAGAGGTAACCAATTTCATCTGCGTGAAGTGCTCCTCCCTCGGTTATATTCATTCTTTGTTTTATGAAATTCCTACCACCGCTGTACGAAAACTTATACAAATATGCTTTCTGGACATCATTCCTCAAAAACCGGTACAAAGCTCTGATTGATGTGTACACGAAAGATATGTCAGCCCTCATTTTAGCCGCGTCTTGTATCACGCTACTAGTGAATTCCTCATCCCCAAAGAAATACTGTCTCAACTGATCCGAATCAAACTCTTCATGGTCCACGTCGAAAAGTATGCCTAAGGAATCTCTGACGAAGTTTGTTAGGCTAATGTTAGAACCCCGCACAAATGAAAAGCCTTCGTCGTCGTTGAAACCGATCATGATGTTCAAGTCCTTCGCTAATGGTAGTGTGTCGTTACGGACCCAATTGTGACTGACGAATGCTTCGACCCCATCGAAAGACCGTTCAATGCAAGGCCGGTACGCGATTCCAATTTCGAACGATGCTTCAGTCACAGCTAATGGATCTACACTTGCTAGCAAATCCAGCGCTGTTGGTACATCATCAGCATCCAGACCTAAATGCCTGGTGATTTTCAGCGGGGCATCGGTGTCTGGCAACACGAAAGGCGTGAAGCTTGTTCCGCTTTGCAGTACCGCTTGGTTGAATAATCTCGGTTCATGATTGCGTATGATATGTAGGTCTATCGACATGCTTCCAGCACTGTTGCCCTGCACTGTTATCTTGTTTGGATCGCCTCCGAAGTTCGCGACGTTCTCCTTTACCCATTTCAACGCTAATAACCGATCTTTCAATCCCTGGTTTCCTGGTACTCTTGGGTCATCCGTGCACATAAATCCGTAAGGTCCAACTCGATAATTCAAAGAGATAACTATTATATCGTGACGGACGAGAAACTTGGGTCCGTACAAGAATCTTCCGTAATAACCAATTTCGAATCTGCCCCCGTAGAACCAGACTATGACGGGTTTTGGGGAGTTATCGTTGGATCTTGGTACGAACACGCTAAGGTGTAAACAATCGAGAGTTCCGGCTACTGTGCTGTTGAATTCTTCTATTTGCGGGCATATGGCTGAATCGTCGACGGCATCGAATATTCCTTCGAACGCTGGGTGCGGTGATGAAGCCTAAAATAAAATGAATATGAACTGTTATCTTTCGCAGGCGGAATTTGGTGAATCGTTCTAAGAAGAAAATTATGGTTGTTATTGAAACTCCAAGGCAGATAGGTTGTGAATAAATTTCCTGGCTACTCTTTACTTGGTACACAGCTCAACTGCATAACAGTTTCGAGTTATTTGTTTAGGATTTTTAAGCAATGATGGCTCAGTGGCATTGGCTATGGACTGCCGCGCAGCATGCCCATGGTTCGAATCCCGCCGCGGGCTTGAACTTCACCGCATGGTGGAAGGGCATTTTGCGAATGCTCGCCTGACTAACGCCCACCCTCAAGTAGAAAATCTGTCGCCAAGCACCTAACGGTGTGTTTCGGCAGCATTCCTTGAGAGCCAGTGAAATTACAGGCACATGCGACTTAACAACTACGTCTCAAGGTGACGGGTGTAGGTCAATTTCGAGACTTGTAACGATTAACTTTAAAATGGGTCATAATACCTATTACACGACTGCCTAAATTCAATGACTAAATCCGTCAATCGAGTTATCATAATAAAAAGCTTTAAAAAACGATTCCATAAATCTACATAACTTGCAGTTTTAATATCAATGGAACGATATAAAACGTTTAATGAAAATAAATAATTTGCAGTTGTGTTTTTACTTTTAAAATGTATTTATACTTGTTTGTGTATTGCGTGATCAGATGATTTTGTATTATTTATATTCTTCTAACATAAATAACGTAGAACCATGATTTCCCACTCAATGACAGTATTAAAGTAGCGCCGATTTAGTATACTTACTTATATATTTGTTACATTTAATACAATCTTCGAAAAATTATCAATTTCAGATAAATATTAACCTTATACCTAAAAAAAAGTTTAATTAGGCCCACAGCGTATACTGTTGTCTCTCTCTAACCGGGGTGTACCGTAAAGCGCACTGTTCGGCACGCTTCATCGCCTTTTGACGATCCCGAAGCTGCTAACAGTTCAATAATTTTCCGAAACTACTTTGCATTTGAGCGAACTTAGTCAAACATTGGTTAAAGAATTTTAACTTTTTTTTTAATTGCTAATAGGTTAGACTTTGACCACAATCTCACCTGATGGTAATAAGTGATGATGTAGTCGAAGGTGAACAGGCTTAACCTAGGATTACTGGCTCTCAAAGACAGCTGCCGGAACACAACGTTAGGTGCACAGATTTTTTACTTGAGGGTGGTCGCTAGCCAGGCGGGCATTCTAAATGCCCTTCCACCATGCGGTGAAGCTCTAACCCCGCGGCGAGATTCAAACCAAGAACCTGCTGCGGTGCAGTCCATAGCTATTGCCACTGAGCGATCACTGCTTCAAACTTTGTCACATAAACTATGATTTACTGTTAAATCCTGATTTTAAAATAAAAATGACACTGACATTTACTCACTGAAACTATGGTGTATTCCATTGTCTGTCCTAATCGACATCTATGGGGACAACGATAATTGGACTAAATGTGAAAAATATTGCCCACTGTCCCCAACTCCTATGTACTTATCAAAGATATGCCTTTCGAAACATTTCCGTTACGATGACCACTTTTACAGTTTTTAGGGTTCCGAACCCCTACAAAGGGTAAAAACAGGACCCTATTACTGACTTCGCTGTCCGTCCGTCCGTCCGCCCGTCACCAGGCTGTATCTCAAGAACGGTGATAGCTAGACAGTTGAAATTTTCACAGATGATGTATTTCTATTGCCGCTATATCAACAAAATACTAAAAATAAATTATAATAAACATTTAAGCGGGGCTCCCATACAACAAACTTGATTTTTTTACCGTTTCTTGCTCGATACTAATAACGGTGACAGGTAGACGCTTCAACTATTCACAGAATATTTAGTTACGGAACCCTTCGTGCGCAAGTCCCTCTCGCACTTGGCCGGTTTTTAAATGCACACTCAGGCTTTTTAGCGCGCCTTGACGTTAGCTATATTTCGAACGTTCTAATTTTAAATAAGAGCACTTCATTCGTGATCCTATTTTTCTGGCCGTGTCTTGAGCGTTGACCCTGAATCTATATAGGCTTATATCGAAGTTTATATGTATACTTACCCCGAAAGGATTATTCTGATCCACTATACCATACGGAATCCCGAGATACATATAGTGATCCCCATCTTCAGCTAGCACGCCACTAACCAACCCCTGGGAGGTGTTAACTAAAGGCACTTCTTGTCCAAAGACATATTTTAACAAAAATAGTAAAAATATATTTTTGTGCATTATAAATGTTACTTTTGACTACCACTGTAGTGAGCGTTAGTGCACTGTGATGGATGGAGTATTTTATATATAGAACAAGATTGATATCAAATTTATGACTGACGAATGGTTCTCAACTTTGGACCCAAGACCACTAGGGTGGGCGATAGTCGTGAGATGAATTGCATAATATAGAATATCATCAATGTAGCTGGGTTTAAACTATATTAATATTTAAACAATGAATAGAATAGATTTAGGCGTTACTTTGCGGAAATCCATTTTTAATAATAACAAATATTTTAAGAAAACATTTAATTAATTATTTAATAAAACACTTAAAAAATTAAATGTTTTCTTAAAATACTTTTAAAATATTTGTTATTATTAATATTTAAACAGTACAAAATTACAAATTTACGAAAGAAAAAATTAGTCATGTGCGGTATTCGAACCCGCTTCCGTCCACCCCTTTAGCCGGGGTATGCTCTAACCAATTGAGCTAACATGACGCAATGACTCATAACTCTAAATAAACATAACAATATTAAAGTTATAAGGTTGCGTCATCATTAACAAGTTTAAAACCAATTGCAAAATTGGTCTTGTTTGTGTGGTACAACGCAATTTGAACTATAGGTGTCGCTCCATCCCAATACGGTGGTTGAAGAACGAGAGCAGAAATTACCCCGCCTAAAGGGGTGGATGGACGCGGGTTCGAATCCCGCACATGACTATATTTTTTTGTCGTAAATTTGTAATTTTATAATGTAATTCGCCAAGCAGGCGTTATTGCAAACATAACAATATTAAAATATTTAAACAGTTTTGAATTCGATTTCACTTACGTTAAATCAATCGAGAGTTCGATCTCGAGCGGTTTCGCGACTTTCAGAGTCACATTATCATGGAGTACGTGCGCTTCCGACCGCGTCCGTGCATAGGTTGGAAGCGCTTGTAACGTAAGTGAAATTCCAAAATTGTTTAAATATGTGTAACTTACTTAGGAAGTTTCAATTCTATACTAAGATTATTTTAGAACAACTTACAGGGTTATTGGAAACATTATAACAACCTCTTAAGGTTGACTTCTGCTAGTCCTAACAAACACTTTGAGATGTTTTTTTTTGTCTATTTTTGACGGCATAAGCACGAGGACCTCCTGATGTTAAAAGGCTCTTGTGCCTGTAATTTATTATTTCATCTTTTTTATTACATTGCTCCATGTAAATATTCAAAACTATTTTCAAAGGGAGCGCGGCGCGGTCCAGTGTTGCCGCGGCGGGCGCTAGCTCGGAGTAGGCATTGTCTTTTACTACGAGACTTAAAACAATAAGTTTTTCTAGTACTGTCTGACACTTTTAAGTTAATAATAATCTGAGAATATTTTTGAAAATAAATAAAAAAGTTGTAGGTCTCTTCAGCGAGAGTCCATCTTTGTGGGCTCAACCGCAGTGTCAGATATTCTGTCTCAATGCAGTAGTGTGCAATCAATAGTGTGTTGAAACACGAAGGGCGCTGTAACAAGTATAATTACTGGACAAATGAGATAAGAACTAACGTCTTGGAAGTGACAAGTGCAGTGCAATGTCATACAGAATGAGAATGGTAACACTTCAACTTTGATTTACAGACGTGACGCTTAACATCAGAAGGACTTTACTGTGTATTCCCTTCATGACATAAAAATCAAATGTGAATTTTCGCTTCGGCCGCGTTCGAAGGTTCGAGGTTTGTTACTAGTTACGGTATCAGAAAAAATCTTCATAATACGGTACTAGTTACTAGGAAATCGTATTTTTACGCGATACAATGGATTTTACATAGGAAACTTGTAATTAATTACCAAATGGTACTTTATATTCTTCGTATATGTTATTGGTCTTTTCTATGCGGTTTTTTTTTGTATGAAAGCTGACTTATGTGATATGGCTCTAAGCTACAATTTATGATTATATGTAATTTTTATTACCATGACGCTACTAATAATTTAATGATGAATGATTTTATTATATAAAAATTATCTTTAAACACATTTAAAAAAAAAGTAAATGTATGTGTACAAAATTATAGTTACTTGAATATTTTACATAATAACAATTAAAATATATTTAATATAAAAATAATGTTATTAATTTCTTTTCTAATGAATCGAATAAATCGTAATAAATATTTTTATTTATTTAAAGATCTATGTCGCGGGTCAAGTAATTTGTTTTAAACTTGAAAAATTATTTTGAGTTGAAAACAGATTGAGAACCATTGTTATTAACATAGCATTAGTGGTGGTAATATATAAATAAAATAATTTAGATAAAATTATCTAATACATCAAATTTATCGAATTGAAATATACAAATACCCAATTAACTGATAAAATAAATCAGATAACTTGTGTGAATGGATACCTACTTATATTACATTACATAATATGTTATAGATAGGCATGTTGTTCAATCAAATCTGTATTTTTTTTATTCCTGATTGGCTAGCCTTAGCCACTATCTCACCGGATGGTAAGTGATGACGTGGTCGAAGATGTTGTTCAGGCTAACCTAGAAGTACTGGCTCTCAAGAACAGCTACCGGAACACACCGTTAGTACTTGGCTACAGATTTTCTACTTGAGGGTGGTATCTAGCCAGGCGCCACCATGCTGTAACGACTCCCTTCGTAAGACAACAGCCGGGACCCACGGCTTAACGTGCCCTCCGAAGCAAATGCACACTCAGTAGTAAATGTAGTAATGTAACTAGCGGTCACCCATCCAAGCCATGGCCCTGGCGGACGTTGCTTAAACTTAGCTGATCGGTTAAGAACGGCTAAGCAAACATCGCTACGAGCGTTTCAAACTAAGTTGTCTTATATGTTTTCTTTTATTGTCGATAGGATAGAGAAGAGAAGCAGAAGCAGCTAGAGGCGGCGCAGAAGGAGCTCGAGAACGATCAAGAGGACGAGTCCAATGTCTTCTTGAAGAACATAGAATCTATACATAGACGGCCTAAACAGGACAGCCCCAAGAGTGAGACTATTGATAAGCGACAGGTACGTCATATACATACATATAATCACGCCTGTATTCCCTGAAGGGGTAGGCAGACGAGTGTAAACACCCATGTTTTGCCAATGGGTTTTGGTCCCATGCATCCCATGCTAGTCAGGCGGGCATTCGCAAAATGCCCTTCCACCTTGCGGTAAAGCTCAAACCCGTGGCGGGATGCGAACCATGGACCTGTTGCGCGGCAGTCCATAGCTAATGCCACTGAGCCATCACTGATTCCAAATATTTCATAGTGGAAATTTTAATAGCTGAACTAAGTTAAACGAGTTTAGTAATACAATGGTGACATCAGTACTAAAGTCATCTATATTGTCATCCGATATGTCCACTGCTGAACACAGCCACATCCATCATCTTATACTGCGAGCATCCAGACACCTCCCAAACGTGGGAATTATGGCACACCCCCTAACGGGCGAGGCTTTTGTCCCACGGTGGACGTTATGACTGTCCATGATAAAGATATATTTGTTATGGTCATATATTACGAGGTGTTTTATAAATATTTATTTAACCTGTTTTCAGGTAGTTAACCTAGCGATAGCGCAAAAACCGCCGCCGATAAAGAATCTTCTAGACGAGGACAAGGATGATCTCATAAACAAAATGTTCGCTGGTCTACTCCACGGCGATAGGCTGGTCCAGATGCTGACTGTGCGAAAAGGACGGGTAAGTCAATAAAATAAATCTAAGCTGAAGGACGGGTAAATCTCTGAAGTTAAATAAATTGAAATTGAAGGTCGGATAAGTCTCTGGAGTAAAATAAATTGAAATTGGGCCGGGTAAGTTTCTGAAGGAAAATAAATTGAAATTGAAGGTCGGGTAAGTCTCTGAAAATAAATTAAAATTGAATGTCGGGTAAGTTTCTGAAGGAAAATAAATTGAAATTGAAGGTCCGGGAAGTCTGAAGTAAAATAAATTGAAATTGAAGGTCCGGGAAGTCTGAAGTAAAAAAAAAAAAATTGGACCGGGTAACTTTCTGAAAGAAAATAAATTGAAATTGAAGGTCGGGTAAGTCTCTGAAAATAAATTAAAATTGAATGTCGGGTAAGTTTCTGAAGTAAATTAAATTGAAATTGAAAAACGAATCTCTAAAGTAAAATAAATCGAAATTGAAGGACGGGTCTCTAAGGTAAAATAAATGAAAGTTTAAGGTGGGGCAGTAAAATAAATCGAAGTTGCAGTCACTTAGACAAATTTTTAAGGGGAAATAATAATGGTTCCGAAAAACAAATTAATCTCCAGCGATCTGGGGCCGACTATTATTCTAATTAACCAGCGTTATAATGAATTACCGATGAAAAACCCAAAACATAAACGAATAAAAATATCCAATTTAACAACAATTAAGAGCATGTTCAAATGACATTTTCTCCTAAAAGAAAATGGATCTTCGAATAACAAAACTAAACTTCCAAATAGAATACTGAACCTCCGACAAAATTACTAAGTTACCGACAACAGAGGTTTTGTCAAAATAATCATATTTTTACAACTTGCATGAACTGTTTTAATTTCTATTGTTGGTTATCAAATATATTTTTTAACTCGCAATAATGATGAAAATATGTACCTCAACTGTTCGGCCCGTGCTATAGGGTTCGGGTCGCGTTCGGCTGTTTTCGCGTGCGAGTTCGAAAGATCCGAGCGCAGTGCGCTTGCAACGACCGATCCTTGCGTGTTTTGTCTGTTTATGTTACAAAATTAAATAGTTTTTGTTGCTATTGGTTTAATATTATCATTTCAACGAACTAATAAATCTACTAAGGAAACTATTAACTTACTATCTATTAAGGAAACTTAGTATTGTTACGAAATATGGATGAGGTACCCGTGTACCGTTCTGAGTCGGAGGAGGAAGAGGAGGGAGCTGGTTCATCAGTACCGGTGAAGAAGAATCGTCGTAATAAAAGTTGGGTGTTGATCAAACGGTGCTATAATGTGCCAGAAGCAGAGGAGTTTGTCAGTAATGAAAAGACTTGGTCAAGAAACTATACGCGGGACAGTGATGAAGGCCAAAAACGTTTCTATCGTTGTAACAAGGTAAAATCCAAGGGGCCACAGTGTGATTGTGCGTTGTATTTATTGTTTGTGAATGACTGCAATGATATTCTTATTTTTAAGACCACTTCAGAGCACAACCATGACCAGATTGGTACGCGTAGTGAGTACGGAATTCCGGAAAACGTTAAAAGAGAAATAAATAAGATGTTTGATTTACGCCTAAAGCCAAAAGCTATATTAGAGGCTCTGAACAACATGACAGGGATAAAAGTGCCTTCGAAACGGCAACTTAACAACTACTTATATGACAGAAGGCGCGAGAAGTTCGGAAGAGCTGCAATTTACTTAGGTGAACTTGAAAAATGGATTTTGGATCGAACAACTATTCCCGATGATGAAAACGAAGTTTTCGTGTTCAGCTATTACGTGATAGAAGCGGAAGAACCAAGTTTTCGTCTCGCGTTGTCAACTAAAAAATTACTCAACATAGTTTGTTCCACCGACGTACTGCACATAGACGCCACATATAAACTCATATGGCAAGGGTTCCCCGTTTTAGTTCTTGGTACCACTGATAAGAACCGTAAGTTTCATCCGCTTTGTCTTGGTGTGTCCACTAATGAACGTCAAGAAGATTTTCAAATGATTTTTGACGGCCTTAAAGAAAAGGTTCTGTCTTTATTTGATCACGTGATGCAACCTAAAGTTTTAGTTTGTGACGCTGCTCAGAGTATCAGAAATGCTTTCATCGCAGTTTTTGGTACTACACCAGTTGTTCGTATGTGCTGGGCTCACGCGAAGAAAAATATGCAGCAAAAAGTTACGAAACTCGTCAACAATAAAACGAAACAGAAGGAAATTATACACGACATAGACGCACTACATAATGCTACATCATATGAAGTTTTTAATGCTGCATCACAGGCTTTTGTAGAAAAATGGCAGACTCAAACCGAGTTCATTCAATACTTCAAA
Organism: Plagodis pulveraria; assembly: GCA_963890685.1. NCBI lineage: Eukaryota > Metazoa > Arthropoda > Insecta > Lepidoptera > Geometridae > Plagodis > Plagodis pulveraria. The sequence goes on from OY982977.1 coordinate 4,713,549, forward strand.
GAAGAATGGTTAAAGAAACATCCGAATTGGTTTTTAGGCGCAGCGCCGTGTACGCCTGCCACAAATAATGCATTAGAAGCGTTCAATCGGAACATTAAAGACCACAACACCTTACGTGAACGTCTTCCACTTTCACATTTCTTGGCCATTGCCACTGAGATGGTTGCTCAGTGGTCTTTACAAAGCTGTAAGGAATCGTTACCTGAAACACCTACTATTGAGCTGAAGGACTGGACTGATGGGTATTGCTGGGCAAGGAAAGATTTAAGAATAAAGATTTTATCATCCAACACGGCATACACTGAATACTTGATCCCAAGTAGTAGCCAAGTAGGGGAGGTATCGTACGGCGAGCAGTGGTTAAACTTTGATGATTACAAGATGAAACATTTCGCTTTCTGGAAAGTCACAGTGCCTAAAAACGAAACACAAAATGTAGAATGGAGAAAAGGATCCTGCACTTGCCCGCTGTTCTATAAAAAATACGTTTGTAAACATCTTTTAGGGCTCGCTGTTAGATTGAAGCTCGCGACTCCGCCCATGGAAGCGAAAGCACTACCTATAGGACAAAAAAGGAAACGGGGTCGTCCTACTAAATCCAGACCTGCTCTTATAATACAATGAAGATAATTAAGATACCTACTGACAACTAACGAGCTGCTACTACTACCTCCCTATTTAGTTCATAAGTACAATTATGTATACCTAACATTTTCTACTCCCTATTAAAACTACATTTTCATAATAAACTGAGTTTTGTTTTATTTTTATCTTTATTTTCGCTCACATTATAAAAACTAGGAAATTTGTTGAATAATAATACAGTATAATCTGTATAATAGTAAAATATTCTAGGAAACAAAGGTCTACTTGGTTTTAGATTAAAGCATGAATAGGACTGTTCTAACTTCTTAACGCCTGAAATAGGTACCGATATCGAAGCATACCCATGGTAAGTAAAATTCATGATATATGATGCAAGTAAAAGTTATTGTTACAAGTACATTTTTATATTTTTTATAAGTTTCTGTATAACCACTCAGAATAATATTTTCAGTATAATGTTACAGTTAAAATAGCACCACAGTCTATAAAATATGAAAGGTAATTTATGAATTAATAGTAGGCATTTAAAGATAAAAATTACAAAGCATAGTTTTCAGTAGAACGTAATTTATGCTGGTAGAAAAGTATTATCGCAATAAACAGTCATGTTTATTTTTCGAAGATTTCAGTATCTCATTCGGTCGTTTCGTCATTTTTATTCGGACAAAAGTAGTTGGAAAGTTAGTATTTTAGGCAGTAGATTTAATATTTTGAGTAAGGACAATTCTTCTTTTTTTGTCGGAGCTTTTATTACTACCCATTTTTAAGGCTTAATATATTAAAGGTTAGCGTTTGACTAACTTTTGGAATAGGACCTCTGTGGAATACGCTCCGTACGGATGTCCATTCCCGCTACCGAGCGTGAAAGCAGATACGCGAATTTTTTTTCGTTTAATTGAGCTTTTTCCGTCATAGGGGATGGTGGGATCAACCAGAATTCATACTAGACTTCATCGAAATAATTGTATTATCAAATAAATTAGGCTTTAGTTTGCGGAAACACATAATCAATAATAACAATCTATCCATCGATCTTGCTCTCAAAGAGTCAAGACCTCCTGATGATGCTTCGTGTAGAACGGTTAGAGTCCGTGGCTAGGTAGGTGGTAGGGTTTAGTATGGCAGAGCAGGAAAATTTGCGGCACACAAAACCACAATACACATATACATACATATAACCACGCCTGTATTCCCCGAAGGGGTAGGCAGCGGTGTGTTAACACCCACGTTTCACAAATCGAATTTTAGTCCCTAATAGGGGGCGAGCATATTGCAGTGGCTGTATACAATTTAGTTTGCTGAAAGTGGCAGTACAATGTAGAATATTTCAATATTAAATTTGTAATTGACCTGCATAAAAGCGTCGCAGACTCATGAGCGTACATGTAATAGGGGGCGAGCCTACTGCCATTCACCGGGCACAGTTTCAGGGTCATACGGTAGTATATAATAAAATACCACAAAGTATCATAAAATCATATCATAAGAACTTAATGCAAACTCATTCAAAACGAAACTTAAAAATTTACTGACAACTAAGTGCTACACCATATAATAGATGACTTCGTAGAGGATATATTTTGACATACTTGCTTAATATTTATATTTTATGATTTTCTGGTAGGTACATTATTTTCATTATATAGTAAATTATGTAAAAATATAAGTCTATTTACTTAAATTTTGTTAATTAACAGTATGTCTATATATTTAATAGGCCAATGTAATGGAGCAATCAAATCGCCTCTCTAATATGCACACCCACCATGCTCAAAACATGTTGATACTAAACTAATGTTTAAGGTTGAACTGGCTGGTCGTTTCTCCATACAAACGTCGTAGGGTGATCACTCCCATATTTGAGGTTTTAGGTCCAGAATTAAGAATAATACCGATTGATCTCGTCATTATCTAGGCTTGTATGATGCCGAAATTTTTAAAAGATAATTAAGTTGAAAGTTATGAGCCTCGAAAATGTTATATGAAAATGTTTCGAAGCTCATAACTTCCTAATTAATTATCTTATTAAAATTTCGGCTTCATGCAAGCCTAGATAATGACGAGATCAATCTGTATTATGCTTTATTTTGGACCTAAATCCTCAAATAAGGGAGTGATCACCCTACGACGTTTGTATGGAGAACGAGCCGGCCAGTTCACCCTTAAGATCTTCACTTGTACACACATGTTTAAGGAAATATACTTATCTTTATCATACAAAATGTATTCTCTAACACACTAGACGAAACACAAGAACATATTACGAATAATATGTATACGCTAACAACATATAAGGCAGGAACACAAAAACATATTGTATCAACACCTGACAGGGCACGAAGATAGTATATAGCCCTGGGCGTCAAGTCTGCTAATCAATATGAATCTATAATAGACTCGGCCTGGTCAGTTTTGACAGTTTTGGTAGTCTACTAACTTCATATCGTTCATATTGATTCAATCTCGGTTTCATATGAAAACGAAACGAAACAATAATATAATAATAAATAATAATGAAATTGTTTTCTGAATTACCTTACTCTTCTCTCTTTATTTTTTGTTGGCAATATCGTCAAACCAGCCTAGATTCATCATGATGAATCTATGCTGAATATGAACATGTAATTAGCAGACTTGGCCCCCTGTTGTGCGTCTAATGCTCACAAAACCTTACTCATATCCACGTGAGAAGTACCATGATGCTACATTTGGCGCACTTTCCCTTAGTCGCCTCTTACGACACCCACGGGAAGAAATGGGGAGATGACATTCTAACCCAGCACAGAGTCAATACCTATATCGGAGTAATATTTAAACGACAAAAATGCCTGGACAATTCCGCCTCCGCCAAGCTATTGCCTGTCACATACATAATTGAAACAAATATTGTAATAACTCTATTATATAGTAAGTATGTAACACATTGTTAAAAGATGTTTAAAAGAATGGCCCCGAGTTTCTTGCCCGTTCTACTCGCAGTGGCTCTATACAATTTATTTGCTGAACGTGGCAGTACAATGTAGAATATTTCAATACTAAAATTTGTAATTGACCTTCTTAAGAGCGTCGTAGACGCCTAAATTGAATAAATGATTTTGACTTTGACTAGACGAAACACAAGAACATATTACGAATAATATGTATACGCTAACAACATATAAGGCAGGAACACAAAAACATATTGTATCAAACCCTGGCAGGGCGCTAAGATGGTATACAGCCTGTTGTGCGTCCAATGCACACAACACCCTACTCACATCCACGTGAGATGCTCATTTGGTGCACTTTTCCCTTAGTCGCCTCATACGACACCCACGGGAAGAAATGAGGTAATGACATTCTAACCCAGCACCCCACGGGTCAATACATGACTGTCCCTACGTATACTATCGAAACTAAATATCGGGAATTTTTGTTTCGTGAGTTTACGAGGACCAGCGACGTCACATTCCATACTTTACGACTAGCTAAAACTGAATATATTAATAATATTTGAAATAAATGTTATCTACACTGTGATAATGTGATAGAAATAAGTTGCGACAGTAATAAAAAAACACCCTTTTTTGAGTTTCGATAGTCTACGTAGGGACAGTCGCAAAGTAATATTTGTTTGTTTGTCAGACGTTGGTGTCCCGGTTTGTTTGTCGAGTGGGCGTGTCGCACACGCGGCTCCGTGCGCTCTGGTGGCGCGTGCTGCGCGCCGCGCCCGGCCTCGCGCGGCGGCACGACGACGGCACTCTCGCGGCCCTAGCGCCATCTCTTGCACGGTAATTATACCTTATAATATGTTATCTTATCTTTAACATGAATCATCAAGAATTTAAATTTTGTGACAGGTATAGTTATTCTTTCTCATTGTATTTAATTTTTGTGACAGGTATTTAATTATTTATTTCTCATTGTATTTCAACTTTGTGATAGGTGTATATTGTTTTTCCTCATTCTATTACAATTTTATGATGAGTATTTAGTTATATTTTTGTCAATGTATTCCAATTTTGAGACAGATATAGATTTAGACAGGTTTATAGATTTTTTCGCATCGTATTACAATTTTGTGATGAATATCACAAAATAAGATATTCATCACAAAATGCGAAGAGATAATAATAAAAGATATTCATATACAAAGCGAAAAAATCTACAAGATAATTTTGTGACAGGTTTATTTGTTTTTTAAAAAATCGATAAACCTGTCACAAAATTGTCTTACAATGTAAAAAACACTTATAGCGGTCACAATATTGACAATGAGAGAGAAATAACTATATATCTGTCTAGTTATATTTCTCACTTTCTCAATTTTGTGAAAGGCATATTATTTTTTCTCAATTTATATCTATTTCGTAGCATGTATTTTTTAGTTTGAAGCGCTCGTAGCGAAGTTTACTTAGCTGTTCTCTGTTCTCAACCGATCAGCAAAGTTAAGCATCGTCGCCCGCGGTCATGAGTTAGACGGGTGACCGCTAGTGATATTACTACTGAGCGTGTCCGTGCTTCGGAGGACACGTTAAGCCATCGGTCCCCGTTGTCGTCTTAGGATGGCAGTCGTTACAGCATGGTGGTAGGGCATTTTGCGAATGCCCGCCTGGCTAGCTACCACCCTCAAGAAAATCTGTCGCCAAGCACCTAACGGTGTGTTCTGGCAGCTGTCCTTGAGAGCCAGTAATTCTAGGTTAGCCTGAACAACATCTTCGACCACATCATCACTTACCTTCACCTCCACATCACTTAACCTCTCAGGCATAAAAAATAATAATTATATATATGTTTTTGTTTTCTCATTGTATTTCAATTTTGTGTCAGGTATTTTTCTCACTGTATTTCTATTTTGTAACAGGTATATAGCTATTTCTCAATGTATTTCGATATTATATCATGTATGTTTATTTTTAATTGTATATAAATTTTGTGCCAGGTATATTGAGAATAGTTCCGGCTGGGCGACGATATTGGAATGCTGCAGTCTCCTGGCGGAGGCGTTCGATCCCGCGAGGACGCCTTACGCATTGACCACTCCAGTGAGTTGAAAAAATGTGTACTCTTAGGGCTTGTTTCAGATTGTTCGAGTAAGTTCCGGTTATTCTACCCAGAACATATTTAATAAATAAAACACTATCTTTGCGTTTCACAGTCACCGATTTAGCCTATCCATCGGTTAAAGCTTGAAACGCGCTGCATGTTGACTGTCATTTTTATCATTCAGTTATTTTTTGTTCTGGGTAGTATAACCGGAACTTACTCGAAACTTCTGAAACAGGCCCTAAGTCTATGTATAAGATATCATCTCCTTTGAAGCGCTTGTAGTGAGGCTTGCCTAGTCGTCGACTAGGTTATGCAATATTCACTACGGTCATTATTTTAGAGGGTGACCGCCAGTGGAATTAACTACTGAGTGTGTCAGTGCTTCAGAGGACACGTTTAGCCGTCAGTCCTGGTTGTGAGGATGACATTCGTTAGGCTTTGAGAATGCCCGACTGGTAAGCTAACCACGCAAGTAGAAAATATGTCGCTAAGCGCTTAACTGAGCGTGTTATAGCTGTCCTTGAGCGCCTGTTCCTATTATAAGTTAAGCTTTCTACCACATATGCCATCAGGTGAGAGTGCAGTTAAAGGATAGACTATCAGCAGTAAATAATTTGAAGCAGTGATGGCTTAGTGGCATTGACTATAGACTGCCGCGCAGCAGGTCCATGGTTCGAATCCCGCCGCGGGCTTGAGCTTCTTCACCGCATGGTGGATGGGCATTTTGCGAATATAAGCCACGCGTGGCTAGCGATCAAGTAAAAAATCTGTCGCCAAGCGCCTTAAGGTGTGTTCCGGCAGCTGTCCTTGAGAGCCTGTAATTCTAGGTTAAGCCTGTTAACACCTTCGACCACATCATCGCTTACCATCAGGCGAGATTGTGGTCAAAGGCTTAATTATCAGCAATAAAAAAAATATAAACAATATGTTCACATTGAGTACCTTAGCAGGTTTGTGTATTTATATATAGCTAGGCTTTAGATAGGCTAGCCTTTGACAACTATCTCACCTGATGGTAAGTGATGGTCGATGTAGCTAATCTAGAATTACTGGCACTCAAGGACAGCTGCCGAAACACACTTTTAGGTGCTTAGCGACAGATTTTCCACTCGTCGTATGGCGTCATGCAATACGATCCCCCATTAGGGGGGCGTTTGCCATAATCCCCACGCTTCGCAGCGTCTTGGGGATCGCAGCGTGAGATATCAGTTTCTCATAAAACCCTGCTGCCCCACCTTCTGATGTGGACCCTTAGTCGCCTCTTACGACATCAATAGGTAGAGATGGGGGGGGTGATAACATTCTAGCCCGGTTACCCCACGGGTATTTTCGGTTCTTTATGTTACATCACCAAATTAGCACCTATTATTTACAGAAATAACTATAAACGATAATTTCCATTTCAGTTCACACTGACAACCGTGTGCGCGCTCATAGAAAAAGCTTCCGCACTCGTCAACACTCCAGAAGCTACTGCCAACGAGCGCCAATGGTCAAAATTCCTGAAAACATTGGCACGAGCGTTGAAAAACACCAATCTCAATGTTGCAAGACCCTTACACAGACTCTCGGAGACAAAACTAACGTACCATTTGAAGCAACTCGACTCAAGAAGTACGATAGAGATTTTACAAAGAGGCAAAGCGGCCGATTTTGTTGATTTGACTAAAACTGAGGTACACGAGCAGCTGGTCAAACATTTGTGTCTCTGACCTTATATTGGTCAGACTGGAATCGGTCAAATGAGGCAGTCGGGTTGAGATAGAACTAGTGAGGTTGGTCAGTCGTGTTGAAATTATTTATGTTTGAGTCAGGTCAGATGAATGTTTTGTTTTGGTCGGACTCATGTCAGTCCTACTATTAGTGAGAGTAATAGAATAAGTTTCAATAGTCGATCGAGTGAGATTGAATGCAAGTCTCATTTCAATGGAATAAATCATGTCAGTAAATTCATAGCTTTGATCGTTCGCAATTTGAAAATGTTGACAAAAAGTTAGAGTCAGATATATTGCAGATATAATTTATTAAATATTATTATAAACCAACACTGCCATAAACTCCATAGAGATAGTGCTATTTAAATTAGAAGGTAAAAGTCGCTTTTTGGTTGTTGCCTAGCATATTTTGAAGTGTTAATTAATGGCCGAGTTATAGTATCAACACCCACTGTGGGTCCTCAACACTCTGTGAGTAATGACCTGGCCTGCGAAGCTCAGGGTCCCTGGTTCAAAGCCTGTGTGATAAGCATAAATTTCCGTTCTCGAGTCTTGGATCTTTGTGGTGTAATGTAAATGTGTGTGGGTCAATGACTTTTACAAGAAAAGCTACCATATTAGCATTCTTATATTGCAACATATAATGTAACACTTAAATTTTTGCCTGAACGGTGTTTCTGCTAGATTCAGGTCATATTAGACGAGTTTTATTGCTTAATAATGGCTTACACTTATACTGGCCAGGTCAAATATCGTTTGACTTCAGTTTTTATCTTGCCCTATGGCTAGGTAATAATGACTACCTGCAAGTCAAAAGGATTCTCACAAATTTTCGTTTGGACTTCGTTTTATCTTGACTTACGGCTAGATTATATTGGCCAGGTCAAATGACTACCTCCAGGTCAAAAGCATTTTCTCACTAATTTTCGTTTGGACTTCGTTTTATCTTGACTTACGGCTAGATTATATTGGCCAGGTCAAATCACTACCTCCAGGTCATAAGAATTCTCACTAATTTTCGCTTGGACTTCGTTTTATCTTGACTTACGGCTAGATTATATTGGCCAGGTCAAATGACTACCTCAATCCAGGTCAAAAGAATTCTCACAAATCTTTGTTTGAACTTTGTTTTTTTCTTGACTTACGGCTAGATTATATCGGCCAGGTCAAATGACTACCTCCAGGTTAAAAGAATTCTCACTAATTTTCGTTTTGACCTTAGTTTTATCTTGACCTCCGCTAGTTTATAATGACCCGGTCAGATGACTTACTTGGTTATATTGTACATAAAAAATGGTTGTCTAGGTAAATGTGACGTTTTCGTTCGAAATTATATTATGTTTTCCAAACAGTTAACTTTGCCCGCAAAGATTTTAAAAGGAGCTGCTGTATTGTACTTGGTCTTTATTATCTTTTTATTAGCTAATGTTGATAACTGAAAGGTAAAATTTGACCAGAGAAGATATTTTTGAGTAGAATTGTGTCTATGTTGTATGTACTAGGTCAAAATCAATGTGGTAAATTTTTAAATTGACTTTTTGCGGTTAAAATCTTCTATGTACGGCCCAATTTTACCTTTTTGACCTCCCAAAGTCATAACAGTTTTAATTTTGACCTGTATAATCCTCACAAGCGGTGACATGTATACATGTAATTGTAAATATTCGAGTGCTTTTTAATTTAAGTAACTTTATAAGAAAATAAAGAAAATCTATGCGATTTTTACTAAATTTTTAAATCATGACCGATACGAATGTAGAATGGTTTGAGAAAAGTCAAATTTATTTTGATTTTCAATTAAATGCATACAAAAGTTTTAAAAAACCATATTGTATTTAATTATCATTTTAAATTTATACAATATATGTGGTTTTTGTAATTTCAAATACATATGTTATAAATATAAAATAAATTATATCAATAATATTTGATTTTACTAAACATATTTTTGGGGTTGTTCGGATTAAACCTTAAAGTAGATTCGAATGTTATTTATATTTTTTATTTTGATTTTGTAATATGAAAATTTGTTTAGAACCTCTCTTCGTACGTACCTCTTTTCCAGATACAATGCGTAAAGAAGTTTTGTACCTTCATTAAAAAAATCTAAGGCAAGGGCTGCTATGAAAATTAAATTAGTGTATAGCATTTTTTTTAAAGTTGCAGCTGTAACACTGCAGAAAATTCGCTTGTAAAATTTTAAATGTTATCATAAAAAATTTAAAATCGTATGATGCTCTAAAATTATTTGAAATTGGTAAAGACGCACTTATCACAAAAATGTAGATATATCTTTAGGGCTTCTCAATATCATCCATTGATTAAAAAAAAATGTTATTTAAATAATTCATTTATTGTAAATATTAAGTACAGTTAACAAAGTTTATATTCGCTTAGCATAGTAGCTTATTAATTTAAAAAAATATATAAAATATACCTGATATATGCTTTTGATTATAATTTAACATTATGATAATAAAAAAATCCATTGAATTATTTAATATGGAGGATTAATATGTTTTACAATCCATTTAAAGTTCTTGGATTCGTTAAGGTTATGCACATGAGAGGTTCGATTTGAATGCATTACTCGCTTGTCAAAATTCACCGAAGATATTTTTTTTTCGTTTTAGTACTGGCAATTGATTATGTCTAATATAAAATGTGCTGAAGCAATTAATATTGTTATATAATGTTATCATTTAATTTTACTGAAACAAAATTGTTTGCATTTGCATCGGGGTTGGTCATTTTACATTATCACCTGGCTAGCTACCACTCTCAAGTAGTAAATCTGTGGCCAAGCACCTAGCAGTGTGTTCTGGGAGCCATTTCCAACTATGTCTAGGCGTAGACTAGCAGACCTATGAGTATTGATCGCTTACCAACTTACGGCTAGAAAAAGGTTTGTATTTTTTCTGTGATATCCTGGTCAAAAGCTTTTATCTATTTATTGTCTGTAGATGGAACCTCCATGTGTATAGCCGTTTCACTTGAGGATCGATTTTTACTTATCTTTTTTGACTGTGATCCATTAATATTGAGACTTAGAAAATATTTTCATTTTAGTGACACGTTTATAAAAATCGGTTCTCGGTGTCATATACAAAATCACATTTAAACATTTGTTTTCATTTAATGTGAGTTTTGTCATAGGTTTATAATTAAAAGAAAATGTATAAAAAAAAAATGTAATGGTAATATGGTAAATGTAATGGGGTCTTAATATATTTTTTTTCTAAAGCCCGAATACTCCAAGAAACTCCTATGTTTTTTTTTTATTTGAAGGAGTCTTCATTTATTAGGAAAATGTTATTGATTTTATTTGTACAAAAATGCCTTGTTACGTGTTAGAAATATTGCAATGATCATTTAAATTGAATTTGTTAAATAATGATGTTGCCAATTAAATGTTGTTTTTTTTTTATGAATAAGGTTTGGGCGCCACTTGTTCGCGCGGAATTCGCATTCCATTTTGTCCATAGTATGGCATCTTGCGTTACATTGAGAAATATTTATTGAACACAAAGATTGTATGAAGTGCACCTATTTTAGCCACTATGCGTCATCAGCACCTAACTATAGAAAATCATATAAGAAATCAGTGGTTTTATCAAGTCAGCCAATGATTCTGTAACACGATATGCCTCAATCTAGCGCGCGATGTATATGTGTGAAAGAAAGGAATAAAATAAGTAGTCAGGTTGAAAATAGTCGTTATGGTGTCTCGCTCTAACATTGTTAGCCATCGATATTTTCAGCTAAGACAAAGGCCCACGGTCTGAAAGATGTGTTTACATATAATGACTCGTGTAGCGAAATGTTATTGGCCCCTGAGTTGTCATTTGTTACGGATCTATATCTCATCGACTTTATAGAAATCGCAGCCCTAATTGTTTTTCACGCGGACAAGTGTGACAACCCTAACACGAAGTTAAAGGCATTTTTATAACTATTGAATATATATTTAGTTAAAAGAATATATAAAAGTATTGACTGCCACACATCTAAGCAAAATAGAATCATTATGATATAATATAAATATCATATTACGATAGTTATTTGTTAAAAAAAAGTTTTTTGTAATATATAACTTTTTTATTTCATCGAATCTTAGCGGGAGTTCTATTTTTAAAAATAGTTTTTAGTTTTTTTTATCCATTAAAATAGATTTGTTTATAGTAACATTATTTGACTTTCATTTAAAATACTGCGACTTGATACTATGTGCATCACCACAGCGGAACTACCAGCTACAATTTAGTTCATATTTAAATAAAAAAATACATTAATTGCCCTAATTTCAGAACTAATGTTGTATACTGGAGTTCGGTGGACGATTGTATTCAGTTTATTACTTTTTGGAAATTTTGAGCCAAATCGGAGATGGTGTACGATATCCACGCACTAAGTAAGGGAGCAAATGACAACACGGTGACTGGTTGGCAACTGGTTTATTGTCTAGTTTGTATGCGGTATTAAAGGAAGCGCACCTATAGCGTATACCCACACATAAATATATTTGCGTGTAACTGCAATACGTATATCACAGTCCCGCCCCAGTTACGGACATTTTTTTATAGTTAGCTAACATCTGCAAACTGCAACGTGCACGAAAAAAACTATATAAAAATATTTCTCTAAGATAGGGAAAAATATGATTCGATATAAATAAATAATGTGGGAAAAAGGAGAAAACTCAGCATGAAGTCCGCACACATATTATTACACATGTGTAATAAAATAATATGTGCACATGCACAGACGCTGTTTTTCAGTAATCCCCTGTGCTTGAACAGGCCGTCGAGCTAGAAACATCGCATTAAGACCGAACTGGTTAGATTTTGTAAAAAAATATACGTATATTATTTTTACAGACAAACAAAACAGCTATAAAAATATTTTGGAGTAGTGATGGCTCAGTGGCATTGGCTAGGGAATGCCGCGCAGCAGATCCATGGTTCGAATCCCGCCGCGGGCTTAAGCTTCACCGCATGGTGGAAGGGCATTTTGCGAATGACCGCCTGGCTAGCTCCCAGCCTCAAGTAGAACATCTGTCGCCAAGCACCTAACGGTGTGTTCCGGAAGCAGTAATTCTAGTTTAAGCCTGATAACACCATCGACGACATCATCACTTACCATCAGGTGAGATTAATAATAATAAAGTTAATTGACCATTTTTTTTTATTTACAATCATTTTGGATGAAAACTATCTTCGTTGGATCGTTGATGCCTGTTTTGATTATGGTCAAAGGCTTACCAGCAATAAACAAAAAAATTAAAGAGTGTTGTAATATAAAAAAAACTAGATAATTTTGATGACATTCTACAAGTACACAGTGAAAAGGTATCTTCTAGGCGAGCATGTTCCCAATCGCGTCCTTGACTTCGCTTTCTATCAGGTGAGGCTGCGCTGCGGTCAAAAGCTTGCAAATTAAAAATAAAATGAGAGAGTACTATATAGGCCAATTGTGATGCCTATCGGACACCTGACGTGTTTGTCTCTTCACTGAATGTGACGTTTAAAACAGAGTGATGTTAAAAACCATCTCCGGGTTGATTCAAAATGTTCAAACGTTAGTGCACATAAGTGCCCAAAAACTAGAATTAGTGCTTTAATTGTTTACAAGGTATCTTAAGGTGGCTCCGCCAGGGTGACGTTTCGTTCAGCATAGCAATGCGTGGAGATCCGGAGAATAGTATGTTTTATGTAATAATTGTGATTCGATTTTTATCGAATCCCTCCGACTGATAGGTAATAAACGCCTGTCCAATACTCACAGTTGCAGTGTCACCTTTCTCACCCTGCTGGATACGGCAATGCGTTTGTCACTCCTGCCGCTACGGATGCTACACTATAGACAGACTCAGCTGTCACAATAGGGAGCCTATAAACTACAACGGGTGGAACTATGTCCACATTGTGGCGCAAAATGATTTTTAATACAGACGTAAATTGTTTCGATCGCCAGTAATAGCACTTCCTACGGTGCCCTTTACGCCTAAACATGCTTCGAGGTAGTATATCTGACACTGCGGTGGTACCCAACAAGACGGAATACTCCTAAAGAGACCTACAACCTGGTAAAATAGTATAAACCCGATTTTGTACTTCGAATGTTCCCGCTAAAATGCAAATAGTTTTTATAATATTTTTAGACTCGTACTGTTTGTACATTCGGTGGAGTGGTGTATTGTTGGTAGCTTGGTTCCGTGGAATATTTTACTTCGTTTTTCGTTCACCTATTCCAAAAAGTTCAACTAAAAGTGGAATCAGTTGGACTACGTCATGAAGACTATTTATTCACATTTGACCACTGTTTATCTCATATTAAGCAACGCTGTGGTCTGCGGTGGAGCACTCTCAATAAAACTTATCTCAGGAATGAGCTTTTTACTTTGGATTTTACAACTCTCAGGTTTTATTTTCCAGAAGACAGTAGGTAACTCAGAGATTTTCTTTGCGGTTCGCACAATAAATGTTGCAGCAAAGTACTTTATGTCCTGAGAATTTCGATTGTAAACGGCGTCTTTTCGCCGATGCTCTGCTTGCTTGGCGATAAAACTAAGAAAATTAGATTGTGCACTTCCATTGTGCAGTCTCCGAAATGTATTCGGAAAAAGATAGTAAGTTCAAAAAAACTGATTGCGGCGACGAATCTATCTTAATAGATAGGTGTATTGTCAATGGACATAATTGCCTATACGACAAACTGCGAGCGTCAGGTTAAGATGAGCCGTACGTTGAAAGGTGTAATTTGTACCTGTACATTCCGTGTTTTAAGTTATTTGGAAAGACGATTTCGAAGAGTTTTGAAGCAGTGATGGCTCAGTAGCATTGGCTATGGACTGCGCCGCAGCAAGTCCATGGTTAGAATCCCGCCGCGGGCCTGAGTTTCCCGCATGGTGGAAGGGCATATTGCGATATCCCGCCTGGTTAGCGACCAATAGAAGTGAAGTCGATAATCTGTCGTCGCACTTAACGGTGTGTTCCAGCAGCTATCCTTGAGAGCCAGTAATTCTAGGTTAAGCAGGTTAACACTTTCGACCACATCGTCACTTACCACCAGGTGAGATTGTGGTCAAAGGTTTACTAATCAGAAATAATAAAAAAACTGAAATTTATAGGACAATATTTAAAGTATCCTATTCAGATAAAAAAAAAATGAAATCGGACTACGTGTTAGTTAATTACAACTAAGTGTACATTTTGACATTCATCCCCTCTCCCAAGGAACTTGTGCTGAATTTCGGGATAAAAAGTATATAATGTCCTACCTCGTGGTATAAACTGAAAATCTGCTAAGTTTTATTGAAGTTTTGACGTGAGGCGCGGCCAGGACGCAAACGGACAGACAGACAAAAAAAATACAGTTTTGGCATCAGTATCAACTACAGAGGGGTCTAAATTATTTTTTTCAAAATATTTTCAATGACAGGTTAGAAGTACAAAACTATATTACCCTGTGTTTCAAGTCATGCAAAAACTACGTTCTTTGAATCGTCATCACCCGGAAGACGTCCACTGTTAAACAAATGCCACCCCATAGAACGCCACAAAGAATATGCAAAACCTACGTTCATTGAACACATTGCATATTTTCGTTTTGTTTTGACAAGAGCTGCATTAAATCATCCAAGTATGTAAATCAATGTTTCTGTTCATTGACCAAAACTTAAAAATGAATCAACCGATTTTGATGAAATTTAAATGAGACCAACTTGGAGGTATATAGTTACTCAACCCAACAAAAAAAAAATCATGATTGGCGGAGTAATAGCACCCTTAAATAATCCTGAGAACATACAACATCAGGTCCTGTAAAACAGGTATAACTAAGTAGTACGGGGACAGGGGAGCTCACAACTAAAGATGCATTATTATTACTAAGATCTAGATCTCAAGAAGATATTTTAACAATTATTGACAAAACATTGTAACCCTAAATTATGAAATAAATATTATTATTATCATGTGATGCATGCTGTAACAGGTACCAGAAGAATTACTATAGTAGAAGGCAAAAAGGAATTAAATAAATTCACCACGGAACCCTACTCAAGCGTTAGTGCTACCAACACACTAACAATGTGACAGATGTCACCATGACGTCACCTGCTGCGGCATCAGGTTGGCAGTATAGTCGGTGTTAATGCCCGCTTGGTCACGAGTGCGCCAGTCATCCCGCGAATTGAATCCATTAAACCGAGATAAATACAGTTTTTATTAGTGAAATTTAACAGGTGAGTACAATCACAGTTTATTCATACATTTTCAAATTAATTATCTATTTTTTTCGTGTCGCTAACGTGCTTGAATGAAATACATGAGCATGAAACGAAGTCATGTGAAAAAAAAAAGATCGCCGGCCGGCCGCACTTCGTGAGATTTTTGCAAACAGGTTTTATGCGCGACCTTCGTTTTGAACGCTTTTGTTTTAATATTTTTATTCAGTTTTATTGCATATCGAAACGATTGCGTCTGCTGTTGTGCTTAGTTTATCGGAATAAGTAATTAGCATTTGATCATTCAAGTTAAATATTGCGTACAAGATAAATAAGTTTCAATACTTACGTGTATTAATATGTTAGTTATTATTTGCAAATATATACTCATACTTGTATTATTTTACGAGTTACCCACATATCTATTTAAATTAATTCACAATTTCGCTGGAATAGAATTTAATAATATAGGTACTTATTCGTAGGTTTGTGCCGTAAAATATATGTTTTCTAGGATTTTAAAATGCCTACTTGTAAAACAAATAAATGGATTGTTCCCAAATTTCCAAATAAATCATCACCACTTCCACAGCTTTTATTATATATACCTACATATTAATTCTCGTGACTTCCAAAACGTTGACAAATAGGTAAATTATTTACGGAATTTGTTAGATATAGATAATGTAGAGGTGTAAAATAGGCTAATTCATTTTTTACGTTTATTTAAGTAGGTATCTCCTTCCTAAACATTTTTGCTTTTATAAGGTAAGTTACACCTTTGTACTACCTGTTTTAATAAGTGTTTTAGTTAAAATAAATATATGTGTTATTTATATAAATTATGTTACATGATAATATGTAAACGTTTCTTAAATAAATACATATTTTAAATTTTGTATGTTACGTTCTAGTAGTTAAAGCACATACAATTATTAGGTACTTAATTAATATTTCAACAAACAAAATCTAGGTACCCACAGATTCAAATATATTTAGTAAATTATTAGATTGTATTATAATTTAATAATTAAAAATCATATAGTTGGTATAGTAGTAAGTTTTCGTCATATTTCTTTTAGATATCTCAGTTTTCTTTTTCAACACAACTCTAATACAAAGCAAAGTACATCACTACTCTTTCTTAAACAATGAAGGCCTTTATTGAAAACAAAAACAAATAAAAAAAACGACGACAAAAGAACGTATTTATCTACGTATGTATATTGAAAAAAGTTTAATTACAGGCAGCCTGGCTCAAATCTCCCTTTAAAGTTTCATTGGTGGTGTAACTGAACTTATATCAATGAGCACAAATATTGAATGGCATTGTATCAATAAAAAACTAAACAGATACAAGCTAATACCTACCTCACTTTCACTTACTATTTTGAAGTCAATCGCCAAAAGTCGAACTAGAAAGTAATATTTGCCAATAAGTGGGTAGGAACAGAATCCAATTTGAAAAAAAAACTTACAGTTTATTTTGTCTCTGGTGAAACGGAAGATGCGTTGACAATCCTGTGACAGAATTTTAATTTTAAAAATACTTGCCCTTTTTCTGACTACAATATTTATTTGAGAACTGACGACAGTGTTTTTTACCGACTTCAAAAAGGGAGGAGGTACTCAATTCGTCGTATTTTCTTTTTATATGTTAGTTACCTCAGAACTTTTGACTGCGTTAACCAATTTGGATGCTTCTTTTTTTATTTGAAAGCTTGCCGTGTAGTCCCATTTCAATTTTATCAAAATCGGTTGAGCCGTTTTTGAGTTACACTACAATAACTGATATAGTCATTGACTTGTCTCCTGTCTTGAGATATAGTCATTGACAGTGAATGACAATCGATCCCGTAAGAAGCAAGGGTCACGAAAAAGGGTGATTTTTTAATCTAAATATGAAACCGCCTTCAACACTCAAAAGTGTGAAATAACTTGTCGAAGTCGGTACCATGCGGACAATATTGTGATAATAAGTACTTTTGAACTATGATAGTACCGACTTCAACAAGTTATTTCACACTTTTAAGTGTTGAAGTCGGTTCCATTATTAGGTAAAAAAAAAATTGTGCAAACAAAAGGTCGTAACCACCCTGTGCGGCGCGCATCGAGATTGAATTTTGTTTTATTCGATTTTCGTTATTGATCTGCCACTTTAAACAATTTGAAAATGGAATATGTTCTAAGTATATTTTGAAGCAGTGATGGCTCAGTGGCATTGGCTATGGACTGCCGCGCAGTAGATTCATGGTTCGAATCCCGCCGGGGGCTTGAGCTTCACCGCATGGTGGAAGGGCATTTTGCGAATGCTTGCCTGGCTAGCGACCACCCTCAAGTAGAAAATCTGTGCCAAGAACCTAACGGTATGTTCCAGCAGCTGTCCATGAGAGCCATTAATTCTAGGTTAACACCTTCGACCACACCATCACTTACCATCAGGTGAACCTAATCTATCAGCAATTAAAAAAAACCGCTCATATTCACGTAATTGACTATTGTTTGTGCTATTGTACCGACTTCCCTCAGAGTTTTGACAAGGGTAGGATGCTGACGGTTAAGTCTATGACAAAGAGTGCAGTCGTGAGTTGAGAAGCGTAAGATGAGATAACAATGGAAACGACTTCTTAATGGCATATGATAACAGGACTTTAGCCACGTTAATTACTATATTGATAAGAACACTAAGTGGAATTGGTAGCGCATTGAATAGGTAGTTTGAGTTTTAGTTTTCTTCATAGACTTTCTACCCTTTGCATGGTGGTAGGGCATTATACAGGGTATATTCCATTTGACGCTAATAACGTTATTTTCGATAATTTTGATCACATTTGCGTCTATGGTTGTGATCACTGTGATCGTTTGTAACTGTTCTCCCCTGTTCCATTTAGCATAAGAACGCTAAGGATGCCACTAAAATTTGCCACTTCTGTCACTTTTGACATAAGATGTAGCGTTTATGGCAAAAATAACGCCAAGACCCATGTGGAACTACTTTTTGGGAGTGTGATCGTTTTTAGCGAATCTAACTTCAAATGGTAAGCACCCACAGTAGACCAATTTGATCATGAGCCAAATGGACCAATAAAAATCTTGGCATGAATTGTAGGCGTTTTGCTGCATAGGTATTTTGTGTTTTTGACATCGCCGTCATAATCGAAGTGATCTACTGAGACCGAAGGACTTTGGGCTGAGCTGCATAAATGCTCTACTCTAGTTTACTTCTTCACTTCAACAGACGTTATACGTCCACCGTTGAACAAAGGCCTCCACCATTAAGGGGGGATGTCATAGCCCCCACGCTTGGCAGTCGTCTTAGGAATCGTAGTGTAAGCAGTTCTTTTGAAGGCGTTGCTGCCCACCTCGCATTTTACCCTTGATTACCAATTAGAACACACCGTTCGGTGCTTGGCAACAGATTTTCTACTTGATGGTGGTAGCTTGTCAGGCGAGCATTCGCAGTTGGCGGTGAGGATCGAACCATGGATACCTGCGGCACGGCAGTCCATAAGTATTACCACTGCTATCACAGCTTCAAAAATATATTCTTCTTACGCAATATTTTGTAACGGCTAATTAATTACGTTGGTATAATTTCTTCTCTATACTCTACAAACATTTTTATTGTTTTTAAACCAATGGAAAACACGTATTAATGCACATTTAATTGCCTTAGCGTCTGATAAGTGAAACAAATGAAAGTTGATTCTGAATATGTCACAAGGATAATGTAAAGAAGTTGGATTTCAAGGTTTTATGTGAGTTTACGCAATCAGCTGAGGCTATGGTGAATACTCGCGTCTTTGGCGGGAAATTTGAAATTTGAATAGTTTGATTATTATAGAGGGTCATTACATAACTTGAGTTGTCCATGTAGGTAAAATGCAAAAGTTGATAATTTTTTTTCATCATACTGCACGTAAACAGTTTCTAATCATACAGGTTAACTTGGCCGTAATGCCCCATATAAAACCCTAGAGCTTTCTTTTTGTCATGAAACCCAAGGTCGGTAAGTTTTTTTTTTCATATATTAATTTTTAATATATAGAGCACAGCACACAGTCATTTAAGTTCAAGCTAAGAGTTTACACGCAGTTGAAAAATTGTCTTAAAATGTTATCTAAACAGGAATTTAATTGCAATTTTGCTATATGATGATGAATACTCAACTAATGTTCTTAGTAATCGATTATAATAGTTTTTTATATCAAATCGTCAAAATTATTTGCGTAAGTATTTGCACGTTTCTGAACGAAACATTTCTATAATCTATGGTGTGGGAAAAAAGCCGGCCTTCCGTTTAAAAAAAAGTTCACGTATTTCGTAATAATAGTTGTGCTGACTTGTGTATTAAAGATATAATTCATATTTATTTACTCGCAAATGTGATGATAACATTGTAGGTTTCACGGGCGGTACGGGAATTACGAACCTCAACTCAGAAAGCCCTAAGTCTTCGCCTACGGCTTCTACTAGAGCCTCGATCGTTATTCCTTACTTACCGCCCTTAATACACAATGTACTATTAATGTATCCACAAAATACCCTAAAACCTCAATTATCACACATTATTATACATTTTCGAAGCGCTCGTAGCGAAGTTTACTTAGCTGTTCTCAACCGATCAGCAAAGTTAAGCAACGTCGCGCGCGGTCATGAGTTGGATGGGTGACCGCTAGTGACATTACTACTGAGCGTTTCCGTGCTTCGAAGGGCACGTTAAGCCGTCGTGCCCGGTTGTTGTCTTAGGATGGCAGTCGTTATAGCATGGTGGTAGGGCATTTTGCGAATGCCCGCCTGGCTAGCTACCACCCTCAAGTAGAAAATCTGTCGCCAAGCACCTAATGGTGTGTTCCGGCAGCTGTCCTTGAGAGCCAGTACTTCTAGGTTAGCCTGAACAACATCTTCGACCACATCATCACTTACCATCAGGTGAGATAGTGGTCAAAGGAAAACCTATCAGACATTAAAAAAAAAAAAAAAATTTTAACCGCTATAGGAGACGTTGCGGCCATCGTATGCCCGAAAAAAATGTTTTCTTTTTTGTGATGTCGCTCTCCTTCTGTATATCTGCAAGCACTGACTCATGCTAATCGAATAACACATTTAAGTTTTATAGTTATTAGCATAGCAAGGTCTCTGTCTCAAGTCTGGGGTCAGAGCTGAGCATTTGTAAACTAAATAAGTGTATTAGAATAAACTTTCGAATGCTGATCCGGTCTTATTAGAATTTGTAACATAATGTCTAAGTAGTCATCAGAATTTCATATTCAAGTATGGCAAAAAGTTTCAGAATACACTGACTTAAGACGCTGTCAAATGCTGAATTTTTGTCACTATCGGATTGCGTTGTAGTGAAAGAGAGACAATGATGGTAAAATCGCGATCAGTTTAGGTAAAATCTGAAAGAAAGCTTGATAACACAAAATTAGAAACGTAAATCGTAAATGTAACTTTTCTTGTCTCTTTTGATAAAGTTTTGCTATTTTATTAATATAGTTTTATACACATTCGTTCGTAAATAATTGAGATATTTACGTTAGAAGATTTATTTAGAGTCAACTTTGCTATTTTATTCTATCGAGAAAATTTTAAGGGAACGTGTTTCGGACTCTTGGCCTTAGATAATGTGATCAAGATTAACATATAATTTTTTTACTGCTACAAACTAAATACATTTTGCTAAAAATCTGTTCAAGTAAAGCTATTTAGCACTTGTCAGCGCCTTAACTTACTCTTCTCAATTTTTTTTTTGTTATGGCAATATCGTCAATTCATCCTAGATTCATATTCATATGAGGTCAGCAGACTACCGATTCTGTCTTGAATGAATCTATGCTGAAATGAACATGTTATTAGCAGACTTGGCCCCCTGAGCATTTGTAAATTACGAGTATATGAGCGTGATCCTAGAAAATTTCGACTTAGATCCGACCTTATTAGAATTTGGTAGGAAGATGTAGGTACATGTAAATAAAAATTAACAACAAAGCTTCATTATTATTATCTTTGAATTATCTATTTTCAAAACACGTCCCGATAAATAGACGATAGTATCTTTCTACATCCCGATAATATATTTTGAAAGGTAAATTTTAAACAAAATTCTCTTACAACTTGCCATAAAAAAAATTTATAGTTTACGTGTGACAGGTGTCTGTAACTTTGTTAAACCACACTAATCTAATTAAAATATAATTAATATGTATTATGGTGTTACAATAGCCAGCTTTATTGCTAAAAACAAACTCATACACAACACGAAACATTTGTCTATGGTCGAATCTTTTTGTCTATGGTTGAACAAAAACTTGGGTTTCATGCATAGAGAATAGTAATTTACCGAAAAGTTTCATGCCTTCCATGGATATTGCAAAGGATCTAAATATTTACCCGCGCGCGGGTAGAGGGGGTGAGGTCCTGGCATCTGGGCCAATGAAATGAAAAAATTAAAAATGAAAATGAAAATATATTTATTTGCAGCGATACACATGTAGGTACATATAGTAAACATTAATCTAGCATATTAAAACTTATCTATTACTAAGTACATACATATTTAATATTGTCTATCGCTGAGGTAACTAATTACGTAACTTCCATAATTTGTGATCTTCACACTAGGCAAGCCTGTATCGTGAAGAACTAATACGATTTACGAATGAACGACGTAATGACGCCTGGTCTGCATTTTATTTCTAAATAGTAAGCTATATGTTAGGTATATATAATTAAATTGTATTATAGATATAAATTTAAATATAAATTATATATGTATAAGTATATAAATATAAGTAGGTATTAATATTAATGCATATGTTAAATTTTAGAGTAAAAGTAAAAGAATTCAAAGAAACTGGAAAATTAATATATTATTAGGATTTTAGTATTTCTTCAGTACTGTAGTGGTTAAGAGACATCAGCCATTTTTGTATCGTTTTTTTAGCCTCAATAACAGATTTTGTTTTTAAGTCGCAATGTTTAAGTACGTTATTGTATACACGGGCTCTTATAAATTGACCAAAACGGTGAGCAAATACAGTTTTAACGGGTATGATAGGCATATAGTAAACTCTTTGTTTCTTCAAAGCTTCATACTCAGATGAAGCTAGTACCGATCTGTGTGCAGAAAGAGATGTTTTTAAAATAAAAAGCTGTCGAACAGTTAGTACTCCACTTTCTTTATAAATTTCTTGGGTCGAATATCCAATAGGTCTTTTTAACATAACTTTAAGTACTGAACGTTGTGCTCTCTCAATGTGAATTAGGAACGTAACTGCAGCACTGCCCCAGCAGGTGATACAATATGTTATCAGAGATTGACATAGCGCAAAATAAACACATTTAAGGGTCTCTATTACCGCAATATTCCGTAAATTTTTCATAATACCGACTACTCTTCGCACACTAGCCGATAGTGCGTCAATATGTAATTTAAAGTTTACATTTTCGTCAACGAGAACACCTAGGTACTTAATGACATTGGTCCTTTGTAACGATACACAGTCACATAAATTCATATCACAAGTTACGTCATGGATTTTGAGTGTAGTAATGGCTTCTGGAGATGACGCGGCTGTTATATGAAAACACATGTACTTGGTTTTTGCTGTATTTAATGTCAGAAGATTGTTTTGTAGCCATTGCGATATTCTAATCAGTCCCAGCTCAGCACAAGTTAGAGCCTCAGACCATGTAGACCCGTGAAAAACAATTGCAGTGTCATCGGCGTAGCAGACTATTTCCGCGTTTTCAATGGGCAGATCGTGCATGTCATTTATATATGTCGTAAATAACGTAGGTCCTAGTATACTCCCTTGAGGAACGCCGAAGCTTATAGTCTGCAAACTGCTCGACGTTTGGCCAATCCTTACACATTGAGTTCTTTCAGTTAAATAACTTTTAAACCAGGCGGCGGCTACTCCCCGGATTCCCAAGTTATTTAATTTCTTTAAAAGTATAGGAACAGAAACAGTATCAAAGGCCTTGGCCAAGTCTAGGAAAACTCCAACGCAGTTACGTTTACTATCCAGATTTGATGACACTGCTGATATAAGGAGCGATACCGCATCTTCAGTGTTTTTGCCCTTTCTAAAACCAAACTGCCTTTCTGATAATATGTTACGAGATTCTAAAAATTTTGTAAGTCTATTATTAACTAATTTCTCTAATAATTTGGAAAAAGCACACAAAAGTGATATCGGTCTATAGTTTTCAATACTTTGCTTAGGACCAGCTTTATGCATAGGATAGACAGTAGCTGTTTTCCATTTAATTGGAAAGATTCCAGTCGAAAAACTTTGATTGTATATATAAGTCAGTGGAACAACAAGTTCATTCTTAATATGTTTAATAAGCGAATTGGTTAAACTGTCAATTCCAGGAGCTTTGTCACTTAAAAGACCCGTGATCAGTCCTTCGACTTCTACATAGTCCGTTGGCATCATAAAAAACGAATCTGCTGATGAGTAATTTAATTTTGTAGTATTTACAAGATAATTTTGAGTTTTATTAGTTTTAGAAAGAATTTGATTTGCCAGTTTTTCTCCTAAAGTAGCAAAATGATCATTACACAAATCTAGAGGGTGGCGTGATGTATTAGCATTTTGGGACAGTAATAGTTCGTTAGGTTCTTTTATATTATTTGACAAATTACAAATGTTCTTAATGGATTTCCAAAGCTTCCTAGGGCTGTTTTTATTATCTTTCAATTCTTTATCTTCGTATTCACGTTTTAGCTTACGTAATAAATCTACAAAAAAGTTTTGATACCTTGTGTAAGACACCTGAAGGATTTTGTTTTTGGGCTCACATCTAGCCCGCTGATGGAGACGATCTCTATGTCTCATACATCGCATAAGCCCTGGGGTTATCCATGGTTTAAGATTATACTGACTTCTGCTGAGCTGAACTTCGCGCGTGTGCCTATCTACAATGTTAGTTAAAACGGTTGTAAAAATTGAGGTGGCTTCATTTACATCATTTTTATCAGTTACACATGTCCAGTCTATATTTAATAAATCTTCTTTAATTGCGTTGTAATCTCTTTTCTGCACAATACGGCTTTGTCGGCCTACTTGAAAATGTTACTACAGTGCGTGTTTCTGAAACAAAGTTTTGTGTATAAGCTCGTCTTTTACGCGGACGATGCAAAACTTTTTGTACGTCTTTATATTTAATGTTTCGCAAAAGACGCACTTTAACTTAATCCGCAATGGAAATATTTTTATTAACATATATATGACTGGAAGAGTTTGCACCAATTCGTCACAATTTAGAGGAAAAAAAACCTCTTCATAATTATTTGTCCCCAAAACGTATTGTACAGACCCACCAACGTATCTGTTCAGGCGGCAGAAAAAAGAACTACAAAATTCCCTCAAATTGTGACAGTTTGTAGTTGATTTCCTTGACCAATAGCGCCCTTGAGAACTGCACAGTTAAGTTGGTGGTACTATAACTACCTATTTCATACTTACCCAAAACATCTTCAGCCAAATTTCAGAATTTCTTCATTGTCAAACTTCTTATTCCATATCTTAGGTCAACGTGCAGTGTTTCTAATCTTTACCACAGATTAAAAAGGACTAACTGAAAAATCTACTGCAGATTTCTTCGACGATTAAACTTCGTCAAGGAACCTATATTTGTTTGAATGATTCATTCGGGTTGGCTCATTCCACACATCACTGCAAAATCGATGTATAATTTTTTTTGCATTGACTCATCACCCACCGTTCTAAGTCTGAGAACTGTTAAAATATACTTAGTTAAGATTAAACTTCGAACAGATTATGTTTTTTTAGAGTTTTGTAAACGGCTGCCGTCTCATTCTCTATATATATATATATATATATATATATATATATCTGTTTGTCACTTGTATGTCATGGGTCAATGAGTTACAGAATTGGAATTTGAGTGTTTTATGAAGAACTTTGCCCAAATAATTATTATTGGACTAAAAATTATTTTAAATAATTTTATTTTAGCCTGTAACCCTACAGGACAGAATGTCACCCCCACTGCTACGTGTAGGTATCGTAAGAGACAATTAAACGTAAAATACCGGAAGTAGGGCAGCAGTGCATTCTGAGGAACTGATATCTTAAACTGCGATCCCCAAGACGCCTGCCATGTTGGAATTATATTAAACCCCCTTTTATGGGGGGGGGGGGGCTATGTCCAGCAGTAGACCATCCGGCTGATACAGTACATACAGACACATTTATAATACATGGAGTTACTTATCTGCTTCCGCTCACACTTGGTCAAGGTTCCGTTCAGCCCATAAAACAGAACCTATGCCTGCCGTGCAGCAGGTCCATGGTTCTAATCCCGCTGCGGGCTTGAGCTTCACCGCATGGTGGTAGGGCATTTTTGCGAATACTCGCCTTGCTAGCGACCACCCCTTAAATAGAAAATCTGTCGCCAAGCATCTAACGGTGTGTTCCGGCAGCTGCTCTTGAGAGCCAGTAATTCAAGGTTAAGTCTGTTAACACCTACGAACACATCATCACTTACCATCAAGTGAGATTATGGTCAAAGGCTGACTTAACAGCAATAAAAGAAAAAAAAAGTATGTTCAATTACCACGCGAGCGAATCAACTGGCAGCAGCTAGTATAGTCCCACCAACTTATCTGTTCAGGCGGCAAAAAAAAGAACTACAACATTCCTTCAAATTGTGACAGTTTGTAGTTGATTTCCATGACCAGTAGCGCCCTCGAAAACTGCACAGTTAAGTTGGTGGTACTATATATATAATATAATATAATTGATTGATAGATTAGTAAGTCTATGGTATCATTATTTTGCAACTACAAATACACAATCAAAATATATGACAATATTATGATTATTGACAATGGCTCCAACCGTATACATCTAACAACAATTGAAGGAAGACGCGATTGTATGGTAAGTAGTGACGAACAAACATACATTACCTACGAAATTGTATATTGTTTTTTTATGACGTCGCTTCAAAAGGCGTGGTTATACTAAAATATGGTATTCAGATTTTAAAGCGCTCGTAGCTAAGTTTGCATAACCTATCTGCTAAGTTTTTTTTTATGCCTGATTGTTTAGTCTTTGACCACTATCTCACCTGATAGTAAGTGATGATGTGGTCGAAGATATTGTTCAGACTAACCTAGAATTACTGGCTCTCAAGGACAGCTGCCGCAACACACCGTTAGGTGCTTGATGACAGATTTTCTACTTGAGGATGGTAGCTAACTAGCTAGCAAGGCGGGCATTTGCAAATTGCGCTACAACCACCATGCTGTAACGACTGCCATTCTAAGACAACCGTGACCGACGACGGCTTAACATGCCCTCCGAAGCACGTGCACGCTCAGTAGTAATAAATAAGCTAATAGCGCCATGACCGTGGCGTATGTTGCTTAACTTAGCCATCTATGACTAAGCTGACCGGTTAAGAACGGCTAAGAAAACTACGCTACGAGCGCTTCAAACTTTGTTTTATCCGCTGGATTGTCAACTGCTGAACACAGCCTCCCTACTAAGGGGAAATTTGGCCATAATCCCCACGCTTAGCAGGCTTCTTGGAGATCGCGATATCAGTTCCACAGAGGGATCTTCGACCACTTACCATCAGAGATATTGGTCAAAGGCTAACCTATCCAGCATAAAAAAAACCACGCTTGGCAGGTGTCTTCGCAGTTTAAGATATCAGTTCCTCAGAAGGCGCTTCTGCCCACCTTCCGGTATTTTAACTTTATCCGCCTCCTACGACACCCACAGGTGGCAATGTGGGGATGACATTCTAGCCCGGCACCCCACGGGCTTCAAACTTTAGTAAGGGTAAAACCAAACGAGCGTAATTTTGTCGTGAGTCGCGATTTTCGGTCGCGTAATTTTTGTTGCATACATGTAGATAACTCATTTATTGATTGCACAACGGTGCAATAATAATTATTATTGCACCGTATTATAATTATTTTAAAGGTACAGGTAGAGACCCAACTCTACTTACCATAAATGCCGTACGGCATTTCGTGGCAAAAATTGTGGGGTAATGATAGTTAAAGTTTTCAATAAAATACCAAAAAGGATACGCCAGTTTCCATTGAATTATTTTAAAATAAAATTACACCAGTTCCTAACGAAGCACTGTTTTTATAATTTAAAAGAATTTTTTGACTGTAAGGATACTTCATAGTTATGACATAATAATAATTAATTTGTAATGATGAATATTTAATTTTAATTCATTGTGCTTTAATGATAATTAATTATTTTCCGTTGTTTTGTATTGTAATATTATGTGTGAATGATAACTAGGACATTGTGATTTATAATTATATTAAAAAAAAACTAATTTGACATTAATTTAATAGTGTATATTTTTTATGTTAAACATAATATTTGCGTGTCGTATTGTGACGAAGCACGCTAAGCTGCTTAACTTTTTAAGACCTTTATTATGTAACCGTGTTTCTGGCAAATAAATATCATTTCATTTCATTTTGCGTCGTCGTGTGGCAAAACTACACTTTTGTATGAAACTGAATGCAATTAGAAATTACGCGACCGAAAATACGCGACTCATAACTCACAAAATTACGTTCGTTTGGTCTCACCCTAAGGTATTATAAGCACATGGTGGCACTAATCAAGCACCTACATAGGTTTTTTTTTTATGTAATTGTGATGGTCAATCACGAGGCCCACTTGATGTTAAGCCGACTAACCTCTGCCTATAACAGATGCATTACACAAGTCACGAATTGCACTGCGCCCGTCACCTTGATACATAGTTGTTAAGTCTCATGTGCCTGTAATTTCACTGGCTCTCAAGGACTGCTGCCGGAACACACCGTTAGGTGCTTGGCGACAGATTTTCTATTTGAGGGTGGTCGCTAGCCAGGCGGGCATTCGCAAAATGCCCTTCCACCGTGAAGCTCAAGCCCGCGGCGGGATTCGAACCATGGGCCTGCGGCACGGCAGTCCATAGCCAATGCCTCTGAGCCATCATTGCTTCTGCTTTTTTATTTTATTTTGTTGGTTACCTATGTTTGATGTTATCAAGGTCAATACCAAAATGTTCAAATCCCAACTAAGCCTCAAACATAGCGTAATACCTATTCGTACGTGTTTAGAATACCATAAAAAACTTGTAAAATATTTTAATGCCTCGTTTCCATGTAAACTGCTGATTAACTTATACAAATACTATGATCATATGGAATTTTCTAGAACTATCGAATCAGCTTTCGAACGATGGCTCATAGTTCAGCGGCAGAGAGAGTAGACTGCCGTGCGCGGAGGCCATCGTTGCCACAGATTAAATAATAGTTGCTTCAAGCTCGAGGTCCTTTTTAGGGTTCCGTACCCGAAGGGTAAAAACGGGACCCTATTACTGAGACTTCACTGTCCGTCTGTCACCAGTCTATATTCCAAGAACGGTGACAGCTAGACAGTTGAAATTTTCACAGATGATGTATTTCTATTGCCGCTATAATAACAAATACTAAAAATAAATATTTACGGGGGGCTCCTATACAACAAACTTGATTTTTTTACCGTTTCTCGCTCGATACTAATAACGGAGACAGGTAGACGCTTTAACTATTCACAGAATATTAAGTTTTATGTTCTCTCTAAATATAATTAAATTAAATAAATAATTAAGGGGGCTCCCATACAATGAAAGAGGTTTTCGCCGTTTATTTGCTAAAAAATAATAATAATTAAAACGGGTAGAAACTTGAAATATTCACCAAATACTTAGTTGTATATTTACATTAAAAATAACTAATTAGGTAAATTTAAATAAATTAAATAGTTTAGGAGGGCCCTATACACAATAAACGTGATTTTTACAACATTTTGTGTGAATAGTAGGTATATTCTCGATCTCCTATACGTCTTTATTGACGTTAAGTTATTTTATCTCGAGTTTTTAAAACCTTGCGCCGTAACAGTATCATAACAAATTGCTAAATGCGGGTAGAACTCATAAGGATCTCGAACTGTGCAACGATTTTATGGTGCATTCTGTGTTGGTACGGAACCGTCGCTGTGTAGATCCAACTCACACTTGGCCAGTTTTATTCTGTGCTCGAGCTTTGTTTTTTTTTTATGTTATTGTGACGGATCAAACTCGAGGCCAACCTTATGTTAAGCGGACTAACCTCTGCCTTTAACAGATGCATTTGGTCACATGTCACGAATTGCACTGCGCCCGTCACCTTGAGACATAGTTGTTAAGTCTCATTTGCCTGTAATTTCACTGGCTCTCAAGGACTGCTGCCGGAACACACCGTTAGGTGCTTGGCGACAGATTTTTCTACTTGAGGGTGGTCGCTAGCCAGGCGGGCATTCGCAATATGCCCTTCCACCATGCGGTGAAGTACAAGCCCGCGGCGGGATTCGAACCATGGAGCTGATGTCCAGCAGTCCATAGCCAATGCCACTGAGCCATCACTGCTTCGAAACCTTGGTTTAACCCTCTCGCTCGCGCTATGTCATTATGCAATGTGACACTTTGACACCAGAGGTCATGGCGGACCAAGAAATAAAATTATCTAGTTTTACATTCTACGCCATATGTTTTGATCCACAAAACCAATTCAAATAAAATAAAGAGAAAAATATCAATTGATAATTACTCTATCACGATGATTTATACTAAGATTTAGCTTTTTTATCTATGACAGGAAAATATCTCTCCAAAACCAAGACACTATGAAAAATTATGCACTCACCATAGAAAATGTGTAAATAATCGACGTATGTATGGTTATTTTATAAATGTACCTGTATCTATATAAATGAGACTATACGTTTTGCTAAACTGCATCTTTAGTTTTTTTGGTTTTACTCAACATTTTCTAATAAAATAGGATTGAAGTCATTGTTAGCGCACACGTATTTTATGTTCAAGCTCACCTGATCGTGTAAATTTATAACCTGGTAAAAACATGCTCCTGAAGAATTTTGAAATAAAAGCCTGTATTATTCAAGAATACATTTATTTCTTTCATTGAAACTTTCACTAGATCTCATAAATTTCATCAAATATTATAGAAATTCACTAATCACGGCTACTAGTTTTTACCATACATTGGAAGTACTACTATGAAGTAAAATGGCATCCTTTGACCAAATAAAACAAGTGGAATCTTATGAAACTTATATTTATTGCTTTCTAGATCTCTTACTAAATTACCTTAGTGTAAAAAACGGAATAAAATATTTTTTTAGAATCTTGCAAATATTTGTATGAAAATTATATTACTAATAGTGATGTTACTGTTATCGGTTACATTGTCGATAAAAAAATCCGATGTATCTACTATGTAAGCGTTAATTGCCAATAAAAGTTATTTTTGTGGCAAATTATGTGATTGACAGTTAATTAATAAATTAATTAAGTTACATGTCAATTCGACTTATGAAGCAATGATTGCTAAGCGGTAATGGTTATCGACTACCGCATGGAGTACCATGGTTCATATCCCTGCGAGTTGCTTTAAGTTTCACTGCATTGTGGCAGGGCATTTTATGAAAGGTTAACTACAATCCTGTAGTAGAAAATCTGTCGCCAAGCACCTAACTCCAGACCTAAAGTCTATTCTATTACAATGTTCCGGCAGTGGACCTTAAGATCAATTTTCCATTATAGGCTTAGCCTGAACAACGTATTCGACCTCATATTGATCCAAAAAGCTGTGATGGTAATCAAAGGCTTGCTTTTCATGCAAGATAAAATACGTGTTACATTGGAAGCAATACAATTTTGTCAGTTTATTTGATATAGGCGTAAAATATTTTTAACAAATTATTGAAGTACAAAATTTTATGCCCAAGGCGGGAATCGAACCCGCGTTACGCGATATCGCGTCGGATGCTTAAACCCCCTCGGCCACCTGGACACGGCATTTGTAGCCGAAATTTCATACTCCAATCGTACTTTAACCGTCATAGGGGACGGTGCGCGTCCATCAACCAGACTACTAGACTTCATCTGATCGATAGAAGTGTTTTTTCAAACACTTAACTCTCGGTATGATGTCGCTACCCTTCTATATTTCTAAATATTATTACAAGCACTATCGCGTGCTAAGCGAAAATATTTTTAACAAATTATTGGAGTACAAAATGTTATGCCCAAGGCGGGAATCGAACCCGCACATTCACAATTTTCTGAAACGTCATACGATATCTAATTCAATAAATAAAAAACCTAGTACTTTTATGACAAATCCAAAAGAGTACAAGCATGTTCAATAACAAAAGTGTGTATCCTGAAATCTGCTTCTCAGCCCTGCAACGGTAGATTCTAAAGAGATATAGAGGGAATTAATACAATCAAACATACATCTGGCAACACAATGAGACAAGGTTAACGGCTCTCGCGTATTTTCCATTTATAGTCCGTTTGCATATCAACCAACACTCGAAATTGCAGTTGTATTTTAGGAGAAGAAAGCTATGACTGCATGGTATGGTACTCTTTGAAACAACCTCCAATACAAATATAGGGAACATTACAGTCCGGACATTCGTATTTCGTACACCAATGTGGTCTTAAACCTCAGTGTGTACACCAAATACCATTTCGTCATCCCAGGTTCGTTCTGTGGGAAACTTTCACTAATCGCGTCGGTGACTTCAATTCGGTGAAGAAAATGCCTTCCCGTGAGGCACTCTAGAGGAAGCAGATTAGCACGAGAACGCATACGTGAAGAGGTACCTTCACGCTGAGATTATGGTGCTTATCAATTATGGGTTTCAGTAAGGTTAGCTGAAACACAAAATAACCAATTTGAGAGTCAGAAAACCTCTCGAGAATAATGCGCGCATTTTGTATGGTTATATTTATAATGTTTTTAAAAAGTGTCTTTGTACATTTGATGCACTGTTTCCTTTCAAGCATTCAAAAACATTTTCTTAAAATCTAAATCTGTGCAAACAATGTAATTGAGTAACAAACACTTATCTCACAAAAATACTATTGCATATTAATTAAACAACTTTAATGGTAATTTTAAACTTTTATTTTTTTCATTATCTTCTTTCTTTTCATGTTCTTGGTCGCTCAGTTATCTGTAATATAAAAAACAAATATGTCTATATGTACACATAGTAGCTAGCAAGTAGGCATATAGCTTGATCCCACTGAGTAAAAAAATAAAGTGATGTTTTACTGAAACGGGATACAGTAATCCATTCTGGTATATCACGATAAAGTGTCCCTTGTTCATCATCCTACTAAAGGCTAGCCCTGTACAAAAAACTACTAACAGGCAAATAGTGGAATGAATTACCAGATAAACTCATTTCTATATTAATAATTTTAGCAGAGCAATTTTGGAGTGCGTTTCAATTTGTGCAAATCGTACCAACAGCACGCTCAGAGCTGGTCCGATTTATACGAAGGGCACCAAGCCCAAACCAAATTTGCATGACTGATAAGTGTGATATTATCGATGACGTCACCACTCAGCGCTGACAGTACTCACGGCCCCACGGATGCGCACCGTGAGCACTCCATGTCATTAAACGCTCTGAGCACATTTTGGACCAAGCATTGGCATACTTTCAATTCTGTGGCTTAACTGTCACAACAAATATGACAAGTAAAAATTAAAAATCTAACACCCTTGATAACTACTGTTTTACAGTTCGTATTATATATCTCAAGTACGCTATAACATTACAAGATTACAAATGAACGTGAGGAAAAATTATAGTCATGCGAGGGATTCGAACCCGCGTCATCTACCCTATAGCTAGGATATGCTCTGGCCGAATGAGCTAACATGACAATGACTCATAACTCTATTTTTATTACTGTCCGGCACTTTTGTGTTCTGTGTCGTAGTACGTAGTCCATAGACAATGCCTACTCCGAGCTAAGAACGCCAGCGGCGGCAACACTGGACCGCGCCGGGCTACCTTTGAATAGAGTTTTGAATATTTACATCGAGCAACGTAATAAAAAATATAAAATAATACATTACAGGCACAACAGACTTTTAACATCAGGTGGCCGTCGTGCTTATTCCGTCATATACACTTAAAAAAAAAAACAAAAAAAACTTTGAAAATAATGTTTCCTCACAAAATGTTTGTTAGTACTAGCAGAAGTCAACCCTAAGAGGTTGTTAGCATTTTACCAATAACCTTGTATATAGGTATTCAAATTTATTTTGCATAATAATTACCCAGAAAAACCTTCAACGTAGCAAAGCATTTTTCATTCTACAAAAAAAAATGTGTCAAAATCGTATAAAAATAACCGCAAACTTGCATTACAGCTCATTTTCCTGTGGCAATTTGGCAGTTTGATAGCTTAACAATTAGAGAAATGTATTAAAAAATTTACCTGTAAATATGGTGCCTGTGTATAAATCTATAAATGTCTATAAATGACTTCAATAGGTTCAACGCAACGTTTTAGTCATAGTCTCTTAAAATTATACGGGGTGGATTCCATATCATATTGTCACGTGGATACAGTGAAAGATAAACGCTGAAGATTGGAACTTCTGAAACAGAAGTAAATTGTTATGATAATAGCATAACACTAAGATATCTTTTTTTACGATTTCTAGTACTATCACAAGCTTTGCAATAACTTCCCGTTTAGAAATTTATGGAGCGATTAATCGTGTATTCCGATCTGCTTTCGGTGTAAAAATACCTACGCTAATTATTTATATATACAAATATAATTAGCGTAGGTATTATATATGTGTATATATACATATATATACAAAAGTATATGTTTTTACAAAAATAATCGAACTTTGTGGTTGGTAGAGCATAAAACCAAGATAGTTATGACATTGCCATTAAAACTCACCGATCAATGTAAATATCGATAAAGTATTATCGACAATGTCACAGCGCTCTTCAAAAATTACACTGGAATATGGCGACTAACTCAATAGCAAACGGGCTCGTTTCGAATTTGCATTTTAGTATGAAAACTCAAACTTTACGACAAATGTTAGATTAATAACGCATACAAGGAGAAATTAGGTACATACTCGTAATTATAACAATCAATGGCACTATGTCAGTCACTGTTGAAACACGAATCAACAATGCTAGTCACATAATTTATTATTGTTATTACCGAAAACTGTTACTTATTTAGCACTATGTTATTTCTTTTACGCACTTATTATCTGTATGAATATCCATAGAACTACGTATATCATTATTTAACGCACATTTATGTAAAACTGTCACCAAAACACTTTTTATCAGATTTCGTTTTTCGCGCGCAAACCGAATGAAAGCATAAATATGTTTTCATATTCATTCAGTTCGTTCTCTCTGACTATAATAGATTTTGTTCTCATTGAACCGTCAAAATAAAGCGCGTTTCACACGCTACAACTTGTCCATAGACAATAACACACAATTTAGTTGTATAATTGAACAAAACATAAAAACTTAATTGGTGAGCATGAAACCACACATGTGTGGTCATTTTGACTTTATGCACCTTTCAATACAACCACACATGTGTGGTCAAATTGCTGCAACGGTTAATATAACACTATCTAATAAATATGCCGTAAAAATCATTTATTTTGCTGCATTGTTAACATTAGATTTTGCTACATTTTAAATAGGATTATACTGGACATAAAAACGGTAAACTTTGTGTGACTATAGTACAAATAATAAATAATAATAAAAAGGACTTTATCCTGTTGAACTAATGAGTTAGCTCCCGTCCGGATTATTCCGAGTGAGGAAGGAAATAGAGACTTATAATTCTTATAGAGGAATTCAAAAAGAGGATATATTATATACTTCCTGAATTATTATCTCGTTCAATATTCTGTCATTCTATAAAGCTAAACACCGAATAAATTAAAAACGCTACATCTAATGTCAAAAGTGACAGAAGTGGCAAATTTTAGTGGCATTCTTAGCGTTCTTATCCAAAAATGGAACGGGGATGACAGTTACAAACGATCACGTGATCACAACCATAGACGCAGCATGTGATCAAAATTATCGAAAACAACGTTCTTAGCGACTAATGGAATATACCCTATGGCTTGCAAATGTTGCCACTGAACTAATAATGAAAACTTCTATCAATCAAGCATCAGTCAAAACATCAATACAGTGGTTTTCTAGCAAAAAATACATTAAATAAATATATTTAAATCATTTAGGTATATTTCTATCTATAAAATCCTCCAAAATATTTTATTACACTGTAGCAACGCAATCGCGACTAAACAGCTTACAGCACACCAAATATGTCAAAAACTATTGATAGCAAGCCAGTGACGAATCGAACCTAAATAGCGGGCAGACTACGGATACTGTCAAAAACTACAATTTTCATGCTATTCAGTTGCGTTAACGCCGTTCAATAGCTAAGAGAATCAAAGCCGTTGGTAGATAGTAATTTGGAGTTGACATTCTAGCCCGGCAACACACGGGCTTCTACCGTTACTGTAACAGCCGACTCGTCCACTCCTGAACACAGCCTCCCCCAAGGGGGTATTTGCCATAATCCCCATGCTTGGCAGGCGGCTTGGGGATCGCAGTGTAAGATGGCAGTAGGTACTTTAGAAGGCGCTGCTGCCCACCTTCCAGTATTTTTCCCTTAGTCGCCTCTTACGACACCCACGGGATGATATGGGGAGGTGCAATTCTAACCCGGCACCCCACGGGCTTCTACCGTTAAGCTTATCAGAAATATAGTGTTCTTTATAGTTTAAAACAGTAAGTATCCGCATGATTCACGCCTCTTGGCATTCACGACACAGATGCGTTCGCCGCCGTCGAGGCGACTTCAATAACGACAGATACAACACGTTCCGTGACTCAGAGTGGGTTTTGTTCCTTTTTGGAGGATGTCGCTTTGAGGAATGTCAATGATAAGAGCTTCATTCTCCTGACGTCATCACAAAACGATAGGTCACAGATGTTGTTGAATTGTGAAACATTTAAAGACAATAGCCCAGTAATAACTAAGAACTGCTGTGCATGAAATTACGTCTGACATGGTCACATACTGTTAACCAATCAGATCTATCTCCCCGTGGGGTGCTGGGTTAGAATTGCAACCCCCAAATCTTGTGGGAGTCGTAAGTGGGACGAAAGGAACTTTTCCAGAATGGCGTTAGCGCCTTCTGAAGAACTTACATTGCGGTCCTGAAGACGCCTGCTAAGCGCGGGAGTTAGCGCAAACCCCTCGTTCAGGGATAGGCATTTGTTCTTGTGGTGTATCTCCCCGTGGGGTGCCGGGCTAGAATTGCAATCCCCAAATCTTTCTGTGGGAGTCGTAAGTGGGAAGAAAGGCACTTTTCCAGGATGGGCGTTAATTAGTGCTATAATTATATCAGTAGATTTAATTATACAGTTATACCATTATATCACTATCCTACAACTTGAGCATTTTGTGGCCCCCTTTACTGAAAAACTATCACGCCTATAGATTTGTCCTTTAACATGGTATTTTTACTTAATATCTAGATATGTTATCTGTCAAAAAAAAGTATAATTTTATAATACTTACATTACATTAATAAAAAAAATAACATTAACAATTTTATATTCATTGGATAGAAACTTATTGTACTACTAACGCCATCTGTTAGAAACCAGAGTTAACATCGCTGCAACAGAACTAAACTCAATACTCAAATACATCGTAGTTAATTTACTCAATACGAGATGAATATGTAAAAATGACACACATATTACACAACACACACTTTTATCTGAGTCTTACACGGTGTCAAAATTATTTAGTTAAAGTCAAATTCATTTATTCGATTTAGGCGTCTAAGACGCTCTTATGAAGGTCAATTACAAATTTTAGTATTGAAATGTACTACATTGTACTGCCACGTTCAGCAAATAAATTGTATAGAGCCACTGCGAGAAGGACGGACAAGAAACTCAGGGCCATTCTTTTAAACATCTTTTATAACAATGTGTTACATACTTACTATATAATAGAGTTATTACAATATTTGCTTAAATTATGTAGGTGACAGGCAATAGCTTGGCAGAGGCGGAATTGTCCAGGCATTTTTGTCGTTTAAGTAATCAGAAACTGTGTAGTAGGATTTTTTAATCAATATGTTTTTCACGTGCAACTTGAATTTCCCTTCTGTGAGCGTTGTAATATGTTTGGGAACTGTATTGTAAAACCGTACACAATTACCTAAGAAGGACCTTTTATTTGTCTTTGCTAATCTAAAACCTGGCACCGCTATTTTATTTTTATTCCTAGTATTGTAATCGTGATTGTCACTGTTTAATTTAAATTACTCAAATTTTTACGAACATACATAATATTTTTAAATATATACATACATGGTAAAGTTAAAATATAAATTTCTTTAAAAAGATCCCTCAGAGATTTAAATAATTTATAAGTATTACATATTTTTACTGAAAAAATATGCCTATACTATAATTTATTCATCCTCTGGCTAGGAGTTCTAACTTTAAAGTGAACAGAATTAGAGAAACACACCCTTAAGGTTGAACTGGCCGGTCACTTCTCCATACAAACATCGTAGGGTGATCACACCCTTATTTGATATTTTAGGTCCAAAATAAAGCATAATACCGATTGATCTCGTCATTATCTAGGCTTGTATGATGCAAAATTTTAAAAAGATAATTAAGTTGTTAGTTATGAGCTTCGAAAACTTTATATGAAAATGTTTCGAGGCTCATAATTCTCAAGTTAATTAATTCAATAAAATTTCGGCATCATACAAGCCTAGATAATGACGAGATCAATCGGTATTATGCTTTGTTTTGGACCTAAATCCTCAAGTAAGGGAGTGATCACCCTACGACGTTTGTATGGAAAACGGGCCGGCCCATATCTAAGTAATAGAGTGAAGTAGAGTAATCCGCATAGCAGGCGTTATTGCAAACCTAACAATATTAACAAAGAATATCTAAGTACTTTTAAGTATAATATATAATTTTGTAATTGACACACACAGACAGATTCTTGTAAACGATATCGGTTCGGTAGTAATTTACACAATGTTTCATTCATCGAGTATTTTTATAGTACTATCACTTCCGGTTAGTATATCGGACGCGCGTTGTATACATAATACAGCAAAACTGAGGTATATTATCGCAGACTAGAAGTTGTGTGCTTTATAAACAAATTTTGACCAACTATGCAGCTAACAAACAGAAAAAGACTTATAATTATTTTTTTTATGCCTTTGACCACTATCTCACCTTATGGTAAGTGATGATGTGGTCGAAGATGTTGTTCAGGCTAACCTAGAAGTACGGTCTCAAGGACAGCTGCCGGAACACACCGTGAGGTGCTTGGCGACAGATTTTCTACTTGAGGTAGCTAGCCAGGCGGGCATTCGCAAAATGCCCTACCACCATGCTATAACGACTGCCATCCTAAGACAACAACCGACAGGCGACGACTTAACGTGCCCTCCGAAGCATGGAAGCGGTCACCCATCCAACTCATGACCGCGCGCGACGTGGCTTAACTTTTCTGATCGGTTGAGAACAGCTAAGTAAACTTCGCTACGAGCGAATTATTGACTTATATTTAAGATAACTAGTAAAAAGCTGACCTTTGTAAGGGCTCGAGTTTATTTTACTATATGATTCTAGTACTAAAATGTACTTTGGACGTGTATGTAGGGTTGTCATTCGTCAGGATTTCTCCTGACATGACATTTTTGGTCCTTGTAAGGATCCCGGGCGGACTTGGACAATGTCAGGATTTTAGTATTAGCAAACAAATCGTAATAATAAAGTTTTATTTATTGTTATACTATCGCGACGCAGCGCACATAAAACGAAAATTAGGTGTTTGTAGTCAGATCCTAGAAAATATATTTCTCGATTCCCGCCCGGCGCATAACATTTTGTGCTCTAATAATTTGTAAAATATGGCAATATTACATATAAGTATACGAATGGAAAAAATTAAGTCACGTGCGGGATTCG
This sequence comes from Plagodis pulveraria, assembly GCA_963890685.1. Classification (NCBI taxonomy): domain Eukaryota; kingdom Metazoa; phylum Arthropoda; class Insecta; order Lepidoptera; family Geometridae; genus Plagodis; species Plagodis pulveraria. Next base: position 4,753,097 of record OY982977.1, read on the forward strand.
AGCCCGCGTCCATCCACCCCTTTAGCCGGGGTATGCTCTAACCAATTGAGCTAGCATGACAATGACTTCATAACAAAATTTTTTTTGGGATGGAGCGACTCTCGTGTATTTGTAATTTTGTAATGTAATCCGCTTAGCAGGCGTTATTGCAAACATAACAATAATAAATTTGTAAAATATTATTTTCGCTTAGCACGCGATAGAGCTTGTAATCATATTTATAAATATATTTATTTCTGCCTGCAATGTGTTTTCGTATTACTACGTATGTCGCGCCATGTGCCGTGGCAACCCTACGTGTATAATATCAATGAATGAATATCACACACTAACCGATTTTAAACATGGAAGCGAAATATATGAGTGTACCACGAAAAATAACATTATTCCTGATTTTTTTTTCCTTCCTTTACTGAAATGGATACAAATATTTACCACGCAAACTATCCTATTATTATTAGAAATCTAATACTAGATGTGATACAAGTGAGCTAAGTTGCTCATTATACAGGAGGCTGTGTGTTGCAGCCCGAGCCGTAGGCGAGGGCGTAAATCAGCCGAGTGTATAATGAGCAAGTTGCTCACGAGTTTCATACACACTTTTTCAACACCATTGCGAGGAAAATATATATATATATTGCACAAATGCGAAAATGCTCTGTTTACTCGCATATAATTTGCAGTTAGGTACTAACTTAACTTTGTAGGGATAATTCTATTACGCACTAGTGTAATATTATTATGCACGAGGGTGTTATAGTTCGGTTTATGGCCCTAAGAACGATATAATAAAGCTCACTTTACGAGCAAGGGTAGTGAAAATCATCGTTATAACCTACCTATAGTTTTTAATAATACATCTTTACTATTAAAAGTAAACATAGAAAAATCCAAAAAATAAATTATAGTAAATTGTTTCCGGTTTTTTTTTCTACACTGCTGAAATTTATTGAAGCAATGATGGCCGAGCGGTTATAGCTATAGACTGCGGGCTGCAGGTTTAGGGTTCGATCCCCAACGCCGCGTCGGCTTGGTGGAAAGGCAGATTGCGAATGCTCGTTTGGCTAGCTACTACCCTAAAGTTTTAAATCTGTCGCCAAGCACCTAAGAGTGTGTTCCGGCAGCAGTTCATGAGAGCCAGTAAATCTACCGGTACATGTGACTTAACAACTGTATGTCTGAGGGTGACAAGCGTGCAGTTCGTCAATAGTGGCGAAATGCATCTGTTATTGGCAAAGGATAGCTTAACATCTGGTGGGTCCCGTACTTGTTCTGTCACAATATTAAATGGGTAGTGATATGTAACACGCTAATTATACTATTTTAAATAAAAAGTGATCTATTTAAGGGTTGTGTCTTCGAAGCGGTCTTGATACAAAAGTAGTTTCTATATTAAATACCAAGGTTTAAAACTCCGTGAAATTTTGCATGCATGTACTTCAGCCTTAATATTTATGCTTCTGGTTTGCCAGTTTTCTGTGAATTTAAATATTTTCAAAAATATTCGAATAAAATACGTATTGGAACTCTTATTTTCTATTTAGGGATAAAAAATATATGACAAATCTAAAATCTGGCAAACCGTAAGTAAGATGTTAGGCTCAGGGATATAAATGCAAAATTTCACAGTTTGATGGCTGATGGATGGATGAAGCAATGATGGCTCAGTGGCATTGCCTATGGATTGCCGCGCAACAGGTCCATGGTTCGAATCCCGCCGCGGGCTTGAGCTTCACCGCATGATGGAAGCGCATGCGAATGTCTGGCTAGCTACCACCCTCAAGTAGAAAATCTGTTGCCAAGCACCTAACGGTGTGTTCCGGCAGCAGTCCTTGAGAGCCAGTGAATCTACAGGCACATGAGACTTAACAAAACTATGTTTTAAGGTGACGGGCGCAGTGCAATTCGTGATTTGTAACGAAATGGATGTTATAGGCAGAGGTTAGTCCGGTTAACGTCAGGTGGGCCTCGAGCCTGTTCCGTCAAAATAACATTTAAAAAAATTTACACCTTTATATTTTATTGGTATGGAAATCGCCAAGTGCACTCTAATAGCCATAAACAAAATTATAGCTTCTATTATTTAATAATTAAGTAATCACAGAGATATCCAAAAATAAATGATAACAAAATGTTGTTTTTTTTTTTTTTATATGATTGGTTAGCCTTTGACCACTATCTCACCTGATGTTAAGTGATGATGTGGTCGAAGATGTTGTTCAGACTAACCTAGAATTGCTGGCTGTCAAGAACAGCTGCCGGAACACACCGTTAGGTGCTTGGCGACAGATTTTCTACTTGAGGGTGGTAGCTAGCCAGGCGGGCATTCGCAAATTGCCCTACCACCATGCTATAACGACTGCCATCGTAAGATAACAACCGGGACCGACGGCTTAACGTGCCCTCCGAAGCACGGAAGCGCTTAGTAGTAATGTCACTAGCGGTCACCCATCCAACTCATGACCGCGGGCGACGTTGCTTAACTTTGCTGATCGGTTAAGAACAGCTAAGTAAACTTCGCTACGAGCGCTTCAGAAACTTACTTTCGCTTATTTTCATTTATCCTTTTACATATTATTTACTAACTCTTGGTAGGTCATTCACTTATAAATTTTTTAGCATAACGACCGATATAATTAAATCAATATTTATAAGCATTTATTCAAGATATTTGAGAACCGGAAATATGTAGACATAAAATCCGGCCATGCGCGAGTCACCATCACTCACCTAGGGTTCCGTAGTTAGTTCCATAGTAGACAAACAATAATATATTTATTGAATTTCATTTCTTAACAAAAAAAATATTCTGTGCAGAATCTTAATCGGCAATTTTTTTTTATTTTTTTTTATGTTATTGTGACGGAACAAGCCCGAGGCCCACCTGATGTTAAGTGGACTAACCTCTGCCTATAACAGACGCATTTCGTCAACGACGAATTGCACTGTGCCCGTCACACTGAGACGTCCAGTTGTTAGGTCTCATTAGCCTGTCATTTTTTAAGTAAGTAAAGTAGTAAATTCGACAACTTCGGCCTGTTTTTAATCCCCAATGCAAGAAGAGGAGTTCTTTTTATTGATTTCATTAAATCTCACCTGATGGTAAGTGATGATGTGGTCGAAGGTGTTCACAGGCTTAACCTAAAATTACGGGATCTCAAGGACAGCTGCCGGAACACACCGTTAAGTGCTTGGCGACAGATTTTCTACTTGAGGGTGGTCGCTAGCCAGGCGGGCATTCGCAAAATGCCCTTCCACCATGCGGTGAAGCTGAAGCCGGCGGTGGGGATCGAACCAGGGACCTGCGCCGCGGCAGTCCATAGCTATTACCGCTCGGCCATCATTGCTTCAAATGTATTAAACAAAGTTCTCGCTGTCTGTCTGTATATATGTAGGATTGGAACGTAAGGTGAACAGAAGATGAAGATTTGAAGCGCTCGTAGCGAAGTTTACTTAGCTGTTCTCAACCGATCAGCTAAGCTAAGCAACGTCGCGCGCGGTCATGAGTTGGATGGGTGACCGCTAGTGACACTACTACTGAGCGTGCACGTGCTTTGGAGGGCACGTTAAACCGTCGGTCCCGGTTGTTGTCTAAGGATGGCAGTCGTTATAGCATGGTGGTAGGGCATTTTGCGAATGCCCGCCTTCCTAGCTACCGGGTGGTAGCTAGGAAGGCATTGGCTATGGACTGCCGTGCAGCAGGTCCATGGTTCGAATCCCGCCCAGAGCTTGAGCTTCACCGCATGGTGGAAGGGCATTTTGTGAATGCCCACCTGGCTAATGACCACCCTCAAGTAGAAAATCTGTCGCCAAGCACCTCACGGTGTGTTCCGGCAGCTGTCCTTGAGAGCCACTACTTCTAGGTTAGCCTGAACAACATCTTCGACCACATCATCACTTACCATCAGGTGAGATAGTGGTCAAAGGATAAAGAACCAGGCATAAAAAAAAAAAACTACAATGTCATACCAAAATCAACGAAATATTCTAAAAACTGCTTAGCTATGTGTGTTAAGATATTCAATAAGTTAGCCAATGAGTTTAAATATCTAAATATAACACAATTTAAAAAGAAAATGTATAAATAGTTGCAGGATTAAAACATTTATGATGTTTGCAAACAACATTGTTTGAACTGTTATCATACTTTTTAGCACTTATGTTAGTTGTTTTGTACCAAATTACTAAAAGAGGCTTATATTACAATCTTTAATTTTAAGATTTTGGTAAGTCTCATTGACTTCATTTGTACCATACACTTAAGCAATAAACAGTTTAAATTTGAAAATTTAAAAAAAAAAAAAATTTTTTATGTAAAAGGTTTCCTTAAATAATTTAATAATATTAGTATTGATTTGCATGCTACTTTAATACTATAGCAAAACATGAGCACTTTGATTTTTTAATAACAACATTATATGACCATGTTTTACGGAAATAAAGAATCTTTAATATTTATAATAGAAATTTTTTCTCCCAAAATGCAAATTATGCGGAAATTCTAAATACCCTTCCACAAATAATATGATGAAAGCTATCATAGGCATCAACCAGTACCGATGGCTTAACATGCCCTCCGAATCACGCTCAGTAGTAATGTCACTAGCGGTCACCCATCCAACTCATGACCGCAGCAGACGTTGCTTAACTTAGCTTAGCTGAACGACTTGTAACTAGTAGGTAAGTAAGGGTGCTTACCATTTGAAGTGAGATTCTTAAAAAACGCTAAAAACGATCAAACTCCCAAAAAGTTGTTCCACATGGGTCTTGGCGTTATTTTCGCCATAAACGCTCCATCTAATGTCAAAAGTGACAGAAGTGGCAAATTTTAGTGGCATTCTTAACGTTCTTATCCTAAATGGAACAGGGGACGACAGTTACAAACGATCACAGTGATCACAACCATAGACGCAGTATGTGATCAAAATTATCGAAAATAACGTTCTTAGCGTCAAATGGAATATACCCCAAGTAAGAAGAGGTATTTGCAAGAAAGTGAATGTTATTTTCGTCTGTCTGACACTGATGGCGCCGCGGAGGTAGACAGCGAAAGTGAGATATAAAAACAACTTTTACTGCAAGAGGTTAACGTGACTTCATAATTTGTCATCTTTATTGAAGTGGTTGAGTTTTACTAGGGTTCCGTACCTCCGATGAAAAAACGGAACACTTATAGTTTCTCGTGTAAAGTCTGTTTGTCACCGCAATCACAGACTGTTTTGAATGGAAATACTTTATAAAAAAAAGTGAAGTTTCATAATATACTAAAAAATTTAATAAAAAATTGAACCGAATTCACCACTCCAATGTGTGAAATAACTTTGTTGAAGTCGTACCATGATGGTTTAAAAGTACCTATTATCACAATATCGTTTGTTGTTTCGAGTGTTGAAGTCGGTTCCATTTTTTGCACTCTTTTTAGTGACCCTTGCTACTTATGGAATCGATTGCCATTAACTGTCAATGACTATATCCACAAGATAGGAAAATACTTTTTAGTTATGGGAATGTAACTCAGAAACTTCACCGATTTTGATAAACCACTACACGGTTCTTCTTCTTCTTAGTCGGCATCTTCATTACTGAAGGTCGTGTCTAGTCTGATTTGACTGATCGTTGCACTATGCTCTTCCACGTGGCTCTGTCCTCGGCGGTCTTAACCACACGGTTGCAAGCTTTCAAATAAAAATAGAATCATCAAAATCGGTTCACCCAGTCAAAAGTACTGAGATAAATAACACTTTAAAAAAATCAGTTGAATTGAGTACCTCCTCCTTTTTTGAGGTCTGTTTTTACCGCATATATATGGCTAATAAATGGCCACATTGGTATAACAATTATACAGCTGCTTATACACAATATACAGGGTTATTGCTAAAATGCTAACAACGTAAAACACAAAAGTATTAAATAATAACAAATATTATAATAATATTTTGAGATAACATTAAATATCTTAGTAAAACACTTGAAAAATATAGAAAATATATCTAGTGATAATTCCGCCTAATTTTCCTGCTAAGCCGACGTGACATGAACGCCACGCAGCCAAACCGGAAGTTTTCGATGCGTGTCGCTTCTACACAAAGCATATGAAGACGTGTAAAATATTCGTTATTATTACGTAAGCATATAATAATTTATGTATATAATCTATACTTTACCAAAAGTATTTTCTTATACAATATGCACGCCTCAGCCAGCAATTCAATTGCAAAAACATATTAACTAATAACTAATTTTCCTGTTAAGACGACGTGACGTCACAAACGCCACGTGGCCAAACTGGAAGAGTATTCGACGCGTTTCGCTTCTAAACGAAGCATCCTCAGGAGGTCTTGACTCTACGAGCGCACCAACGAGACTAGATCTAATAGAGAACTAATCATTGTTAATTATACTTATAGTCACTGAGCAGGCCTACATGGGATTCTCACACTTTCTATACAAAATTATGACATCTATGCAGTTTTTACTGCATCTGTCATGACATGTGTCACTTATTATCTTTAAATACGCGATACATTCATAATATAGTTGAGAAACACTGATAATTTTAAAGGTTTCTAATGTGATGTCGTAAATAAACACATTTTTTTGCGAACCAGTATTGTACACCTTGAAAAAGGTTAAAAAAAATTGAACTGACTTCAACACTCAAATTTAATGGGTGGAATAACTTGCTGAAGTATGTACCATGATGGTTCAAAAGTAACTATTATCACAATATTATGCTCATAGTATCGACTTTTGAGTGTCGAAGTCGGTCCCGTATTTTGGTAAAGAAACACCCTCTTTAGTGACCCTTGCTAATTATGGGATCGATTGTCATTCACTGTCAATGACTATATCATCAAGATAGGAAATACTTTTCAGTTATTGGAGTGTAACTCAAAAACGGCAGATTTTGATGAAATTTGAATACGACCACAAGGCAAGTATCAGCTTTCAAATTAAAAAAGTATCATCAAAATCGGTTCACCCAGTCAAAAATTCTGAGGTAACAAACAAAAAAAAAATTGACGAACTGAGCACCTCCTCCTATAAGTTTTAATGGACATATACTTAACACATACGTACATATACTGACATATACTTATTCCTTTTGATGGTATATTACTATTTACTTTTTCGAGATATAATTGCTTATCTACGAAGCGATTTTGAGCAATACAGCATTAAACCATATCCAATTAATAGTCTGGTCAATTTAGACATTCGAAGCTACATTTTTGAAGCAGTGATGACACAGTCGCATTGGCTATGGACTGCCGCGCAGCAGGTCCATGGTTCGAATCCCGCCCAGAGCTTGAGCTTCACCGCATGGTGGAAGGGCATTTTGCGAATGCCCGCCTGGCTAGCGACCACCCTCAAGTAGAAAATCTGTCGCCAAGCACCTAACGGTGTGTTCCGGCAGCTGTCCTTGAGTGTCAGTATTTCTAGGTTAGCCTGAACAACATCTTCGGCCACATCGTCACTTACCATCAGGTGAGATAGTGGTCAAAGGCTAACCTATCAGGCATAAAAAAAAAATAGTATTAGTACAGCATTGCACCCTTGCGAAGCCGGGGCGGTCGCTAGTAGGTAAAAAGGTATATAAAGAACAGTTTTTTATCACGCTCTACATCCCGAGCATGTGCGTGACCGTCGCCTTGAGTCTTACAATCTGATTATGCGGTCAGGCTTATACTACAATCTATTTACAACTGTCCACTTCGCAGCACACTACCTACGTCTGGTGAACAAATCACTTATCATTCTTATAATGAATTAATGATTGATAACACATTTAAAATTAGATTCTGCTCTGATATACATATTAACAATATTAATAGTCATTTAACATTAAGATTATTAATGTATTCATACAATTATGATTAATATTGAATGCTCGATGTGGGCAAACTGATTATTACTCTATTGCCGTAAGATCTGGCAGACTTGTATAATTTTATCAGTTGACAATAAATATATTCTGATTCTGATTCTGATCTTTTCTATCTGCTTTTTTCGGTTATTCCTAGGGAATACAAATTTAATAACTGGTAATCCTGTGGGAAGAAAAATCTTGTTACATGGTTATGAAGTAGGAATTTCTATTTTCCAGTACAATACCAAGTTTGATAACTAGATCTAGTGGGGAACAAAAACTCGTAACACTTATGTTACTAGTTATGAAGTAGGAATCTATCTGTGTGCCCCCTAGAAAAAAAATATAATCTCCATCCCAATACGATGGTTTAAGAAAGGAAGGATAGGAAAGATTTGAGTTATGACGTCATGTCATGTTAGCTCAATTGGTTAGAGCATACCCCGGCTCAAGGGGTGGATGGACGCGGGTTCGACTTAAATTTTTTCTATCGTATATTTGTGATTTTGTAATGTAATCCGCATAGCAGGCGTTATTGCAAACATAACAATATATAAAAAAAATATAAGGTTTAAAACTGCCGTCTTATATTAATGGCTGTTATAGTCGTGGTTGTATCTGTTTAATTTAAATTCAAAGGTTTTATTTTTTAATAAAATATTGATTTTGGTAAAATAATTCGTCAAACATGCGCAAGTATTCGATTCGTACTTATATAGTACGAGTTGCAAGCTTATGTAAGACAAAGATGGTCTCTATCTCAGCTGCAGCTACCTGCAACAATACACCATATGCCATAATTTGCGTGGAAATACATAAAATAAAGCTGTAGGTTGCTGTAGTAGACAGGATATCTAATCTTAGTAACTGTTTTTTTTTTAATGAATAGTGAATAGATACAGTCGTTACTGTGCGGAAATCCATTTTTAATAATAACAAATATTTTTAAAGTATTTTAAGAAAACATTTAATTAATTATTTAATAAGCACTTAAAAAATCTTTATAAAAAATTATATATATCTAGTGACAATTCCGCCTAATTTCCTGTTAAGCCGACGTGACTTCACAAACGCCACGCAGCCAAACCGGAAGAGTATTCGACGCGTTTCGCTTCTAAACGAAGCATCCTCAGGAGGTCTTGAGTCTACGAGCGCACGATCGAGAGTAAAGTTTTTTTTTTATTGCTGATAGGTAAGCTTTGACCACAATCTCACCTGATGGTAAGTGATGGTGTAATCGAAGGTGTAAACAGGCTTAACCTAGAAATACTAGCTCTCAACGACAGATACTGACTCTCAAGGATAGCTGCCGGATATGCAGTTTTTTTTTTACCATGGGTATGCTTTTATTAACATAATACTAAGAACTATATACAACACCACATCTAACTCAATGAACTCATTTAGACAACTAAAGTAATTAGAGAGAGAACTAAGTCATATTAGCTAATGTGGCTGACACAAATCTGTGATTTCAGAAGAGCTTTGCTATTGATCCAATGACCTATTTGGCTCATCCAAGCCTGGACTGTACCCGTGCCAAAAACTCCTTTCAAACTTTCACTTAGTTTCATGGAGCTAAGACAATTTAAAGTAGTGAAGTAGTTAAAGGTTGCCCGTGAGGTAATAGTATATAAAAACCTGGCACCTCTATTTTATTTTTATTCCTAGTGTTGTAATCGTGATTGTCACTGTTTAATTTAAATTTACTAAATTTTTTACGAACATACATAATATTTTTAGATATATTTTTGAAGCAGTGATGGCTCAGTGGCATTGGCTATGGACTGCCGCGCAGCAGGTCCATGGTTCGAATCCCGCCCAGAGCTTGAGCTTCACCGCATGGTGGAAGGGCATTTTGCGAATGCCGGGCTGGCTAGCGACCACCCTGAAGTAGAAAATCTGTTGCCAAGCACCTAACGGTGTGTTCCGGCATCAGTCCTTGAGAGCCAGTCAAATAACAGGCAAAATGAGACTTAACAGGTATGTCTCAAGGTGATGCGCGCAGTGCAGTTTGTCACTTGTGATGAAATGCATCTGTTATAGGCAGAGGATACCGCTTAACATCAGGTGGGCCTCGCGCTTGTTCCTTCACGATAACATAAAAAAAAAAGAAATATAGATTTGGTAAAGTTAAAATATTAATTTATTTAAAAAGATCCCTCAGAGATTCCCTATGTTCCATTTCATATATGGCTCGAATTGCACGCCTTTGTAGGATGTATTTGGTTAGCCTGACAAAATCTTCGACCGCACGGTCACAATCAGGAGAGATAATAGTCAGAGGATAGCCTATCTGGTATAAAAAACTATATTACAGTGTAGTTACGTTCTAAATCTATAGCATCGAGATACTTAGATTACTTGGTGTACATTTTGCTAAAGAAATAGAAAGTATTATATAGGACCGCGTTATCTAATCGAACATGTACAAGCTTACTTACCTATTTTACCTACATTCATGTACTCCGAGATATGATATTATGGATGAGGTCTTAAGAACATTAACTTGAGTTATTTTTTTGCTGTGTCCATAACGATTCCAACTAATATTACTAACGGTACTAGATAAAACATTGATCGAAATACCTACCCTACGTATAAAAGTTTGATCAAACCTAAATAATCTATCGAATCAACTGGCTATCTACTGGTATTTTATACCTATACTAGCTGACTTGCATGCCATATCGTCTAATATATGCTAAATTGTGTCGAATTTGTAAAAGTATTTTTTCTTTTGTTATTAAGTTATTAATTTTTTTCTTAACTACTACTCTTAAGTAGAAATTCTTTCACCGAGCACCTAACCATGTGTTCGGCCGTCCTTGAGAGCCAGTAATTCCATATTAGTCTGATCAGCACGTTTGGCAACATCATCACTTACTATTAGGTGAGATATTGCTTAAAGACTATCTAGTACCTACTACAAGTGTACAAACAAGCTATCTCAACAAACTGTTATATCATAATTATACCAACTATGATATTATTAAGTTTATGGAACAAATATTTTTTCCATAAACTTAATAATATGTAGCGTGTCCTGGTCATTCCAGAAATTCTAGGTTAGCCTGAATAACATCTTCGAACACACCATCACTGACCATCAGGTGAGGTTGTGTTCAAAGGCTAAACTATCAGCTATAAATAAAAAAAGTAATAAATTTATTTTTAAATTCGTACCAAATGACACCCAAATCCTATCATCAGCATTTTGAAGGTGATCAGTAAGAAACGCAAACTTTCGTATTTCATAATAAAAATATCATAATAATAGAAGTATAGAATAGTAAAAAGTATATAGATACCTAGTGATAAGCTGAACAAAAATAAATTGGATCCAAAGAGTACTGCCATTTTAAAGTATCCGAAGGCATTTCCTTACCAAAAACGCTACAGTAGGTAGGTACTATAATACAGACGTATGTGAGTGTTATCACAAAACTTCTCATGAGAGATGTATCCGACGATTCGTTATCGCTGTTTATCTTACGGTATCGCATGGGATCGCGGTGAGTAACGCTAGGTATTGTTATCTGAAAGTAAGATGTTGGAAAATAATATTCGGTTTTTGAATGTAGACTTTTTTATTTTTAATAGACGAGACCAGGCTGACAACTCGCTCTTTAGATTATAAGCGCTTTTTTTTTTTAGCGCGTTGCGAATTTTCCTTAGCCGTTCTTTACCGATCAACTAAGTTAAGCAACGGCCGCTGCTGTCATGAGTTGGATGGGTGACCGCTAGTGACATTACTACTGAGCGTGCACGTGCTTCGGAGGGCACGTTAAGCCGTCGTCGGTCGCGGTAGATGTCTTAAGATGGCAGCGGTTACAGTATGGTGGTAGGGTGTTTTGCGCCTGGCTTGTTACCACCCTCAAGTAGAAAATATGTCGCCTAGCACCTAACGGTGTGTTCTGGCAGCTGTCCTTAAGAGCCAGTAATTCTAGGTTAGCCTGAACAACATCTTCTACCACATCATCACTTGCCATCAGTGAGATAGTAGACAAAGGCTAGCGTTTTAACTATAAAAATAAAACATGATATATTCAGATACAAACCGGAGTCTTTTCCGTAGATAGCAATAGGTTCGCCGTAATAATGTACTAGTGTTGCCATCATACGTATTTTTATCCCCAAGCAGTAATGTTCACATTATTGTGTTCCGGTTTGAAGGATATGGGTGCCAGTGACATTACAGGCATAATGACTGAGAAATTCTCAGTCATTATGCCTGTAATGTGAGAATGGAATGAGACTTAACAACTTTATGTCTCAGAGTGATGGGCGCAGTGGTTATCACTTAACACATATTTTTAACAACTGCCATTTGGTAAAATAGTTTGGTTGGGGTAATGTAAAAGACGAAGAGAGTTTTTTTTTTATACTTGATAGCTTTTTTTTAGCCGTTGATCACTATCTCACCTGATGATAAGTGATAATGCGGTCGAAGATGTTGTTCAGGCTAACCTAGAATTACTGGCTCTCAAGGACAGCTGCCGGAACACGCCGTTAGGTGCTTGGAGACAGATTTTCTACTTGAGGGTGGTAGCTAACTAGGCGGGCATTCGCAAAATGCCCTACCACCATGCTATAACGACTGCTATCCTAAGACGACAACTGGGACCGACGGCTTAACGTGTCCTCCGAAGCACGTGCACGCTCAGTAGTAATGTCACTAGCGGTCACCCATCCAACTCATGACCGCGGTGGACGTTGCTTAACTTTGCTGATCGGTTAAGAAAAGCTAAGCAAACTTGGCTACGAGCGCTTCCTATATAAGCCTATTGCCTCTACAGAGCAGTTCCAGACTCCGGTCTGCTACTGGAAACTTCTTTGTGTATATTATAACTATCCCGTGGGGTGCCGGGTTGGAATGTCACCTTCCCATTTCTTCCCGTGGGTGCAAAGAGACAACTAAGGGAAAAGTGTGCCGAATGAGCAGCATGTCATTTCTCACGATGTGAGTAGGCGCATCAGATGCACAATAGGGCTGTATACCATCTTATTTCCATGCCAGGGTTTCATACTATATGTTCTTCTTGTGTTCCTGTCTTATTTGTTGTTAGCGTAAAAATATTATTTTTTATTTTATTTTTATTTGGGGGGCTTACAGCTATCATTACAAAAAGGGTTTAATAACTTAATTAAGAAAAGCCATTGACAAGCCTCCACAGACATAAAAAAATATTTTACACACACGTTATAAGATTGAAGTAGTGAAAAAATGTTAATCATACGCAGCCACTTGATTTCCAAGTATGTGAAAATTTTACGAATTAAAAGTGACATCAGCAAGGAAAAAGAAAAATAATTATTCGTAATACATTCTTGTGTTTAGTACAGTGTGTTCTAACACACAAAAAGTTTTGTATGACCCTGAAACTGTGCCCGGTGAATGGCAATACGCTCGCCCCCTACTACGTATAGATTTTGAGAATTCCACGAGCAAATGTGCTGTTAATGTTATGACGTAACCTGTCTGATCATTCGAATTTCGAATAAAACCGGACGTGAGCGAGAATCGAACGGAATGCAGTGAAAGTGGCATCTGCAATGGTGACGTGCAGCTCGGGAACTTGGAGTCTGTACTTACTGCAATCATTAAACACATATGTATATAGAGCACATATTCATCTCGTTCGTCGACTTGACGAAATTTGGTTGAAAGGGGTCCGTTTTGACAAAGGACAAGACTAACCCTTTGGGAAAAGACTCTTCTGACTATCGTTCTTATTTCACGGCTCAACTTCAACTTTTGAATTGCAATTAAATTCTCTCTGCAGCGTTGCGAAATTGTCGCCAATGTCACGTAGGTTAAGTCGAAAATAAACAATAGGGATTGGTCGGCGCCAGGAAGGATGCTCGGTGCATAGTACCTATGTAAAACTTTCACCTGAAGTCGAATATTGGACTATAATTACAATTAAATTATTTTTTCAGCGAGTCAATTTTTTTTTTACCTTGTGTTGTAATGCTTACTCCGAGCTAAGAGCGTCCGACGCGGCAACACTGGACCGCCCCGCGCTCCATTTGAATAGAGTTTTGAATATTTACATCGAGCTATTAATAAAAAATATGAAATATTACAGGCACAAGAGACTTTTGACATCAGGTGGTCCTCGTGCTTATTCAGTCGAAAACATCTTAAGGCGAGGCTTTCCATGGACTTTAGGTATTTTACGCTACCTCAGGCCGCACTATTTGGGAGCTCGACGTATTCATTTACGCGACACAAAGTTGTGTGCGATGCGCCGCGCGCACGTCTTTCGCTCGTCGGCCAGGTTGTGCACCTACCTACATCTGTAACGGAGATCAAGCCAGTATAAAATTTTAGAATGGAATTAGCTTTTGTCGTGTATTGGTACATACGCCGGAAAAATAATCGGGTCCTGTTGGGGGTTCATTCAGTAGTTTATTTATATTAATACATGATGTTAGGGTGATTGTGTACCTACCGTTATTTTATTAGATGTGTAATTCTCATTTTGAGAGAACTATATTCAATTAATATATTAAAGATCTATTATATTTTTTATCACAGGGAAAGATATTTAATGCACCTATATACACAAATTGTAATTTAGTATTTTAAAAAATATTATACATATATAAAAAAAACACTAAATGTCACAACCATGTCATGTGAGATTCCCAGAATTTAGTAACAAGTCTAGTGGAAAAAGAAAATTAATTTTATATAGAAAAATATAGTTTCATCTAATCTCCTTAAACAAACTTTTGTGATATCTTATTTGTATATTTTTTACCCGAAATAGAACAATTTTAAATTAGCATTCTGATCACTGATGGCTGATTTGTAACAGCAAATCGACACAGTTGTCCTATGAACTAATGCGTGGAGTGGTGTAGCTGCGTAAAATTACTTTTCTATTTTTTTTTTGTAAACCGCGCAACATTTAGCTGTCAAGACCGTGGCACTTAGAATAGGTATATATGAATATGTCTTCCCAGATTTTTATATATAAAAGGGATAAAGTATGAAATTGCCGTGTAATTGTATTAGGTACTTCGAATTGACATTCATGCATTTACACACAAAACCTTCATGGTTTGAGATCTTTGAGTGAAACTTTTTAGTTTCGTAGCTATACATGAGGTTCATCTTTAAAAAAATGTGCAACATTCGATTATCAACTTTCAGTTGTTTTTTTTTTTATCTCAACTTAGGCAAGAAAGATGGTCCCTTGGAAATTTCGAGGGATTTTTGAATACGAGTTCCGACGCGGAACTGACGCGGCAGAAACAGTTCGCAATATCAATATTGCGTTTGAAAAGGGGACTGCTAATGAATGCACCGTGCGATTTTGGTTTAAACGCTTTCGTGATGGAAACTATTATCTAAAGAACGAACCACGTGGAAGACACAGGTGAATAAGAATGAATTGAAAGAGACGGTGAAAGCCGATCCAAGCTAAACTACCCAAAAATTGGCGGCATGGTTTAACGTTACCTTACCAACAATAATAACTCATTTGCGTCAAATCAATAAAATAAAAAAATAATGAAAAATGGGTGCCTAATGATTTGACTGATTTGCAGAAAGAAACGCGTGTTGAAACTTGTGTTGCCTCGTTGAATTGATACAGTAATGAAATATGATTGGATCAAATTGTCATGTGATAAAAAGTGGAATCTTTACGATAACCGTGAGTGACAAATGCAATGGCTGACCCCAAGTCAAACGCCGCAACAGTGTCCTTAAGCAAAGCTTACCAATAAAAAGGTAATGGCAACGGTGGTCTCAGCATGGTGTTATTCACTGTAGCTTTCTCCGATCTGGTCAAGCAATAACGGTAGATATCTACGGTGTCGGATTCCGAAACTTGATAAAAAAAAAAACTAGCAGTGAAACAGCCCCGACTCATGAATCGATCTTCACCATTATTGCTCCATGATAACGCGAGACCTCATACAGCATGAGAAACCGTTTTAACTATACAGGAACTGCAATTAGAAACCATTCATCACCTTCGGTATTCGCCAGACCTTGCTCCAACGAACTACCATATTTTTCGTGATATGGACAATTTCCTACTTGATGAATAGTTTTCTTCCTAGGAGGCAGTACAAAATGCTTTCACGCAGTTTGTCGAATCTAAATCACCAGAATTCTATCACAAAGGCATAAATGACCATCCTATTAGATGGTAGCAATTTATAGATAAAAATGGTAATTATTTTGATTAAATAAATATGGTAATATAAAAAAAAAACTAATTTTAATTTATTTTTTAGTACAAATTGGCAATTTCATACTTTAACCCCTAATATAGTGTGTTGAATAACAATTAATCTAGTGAATGTTTTAGAACGGCTATTTTTGTTTAATCTTTGTGGTTATAGCTGGTGGATATGGTGGGAAAGTTTCAAGTTCATGGTCATCATAACCGTGGTTTTCATAGATCCCCGGTTGTGACAAGTGGACCATGGTCGTGACTTTCAGAATCATTAAGTAGTAGTTTATGTTTTTTAGATTATTATTTGCAGACCAAATGTTACAAATCTCATAGAATTATATCGTGAGTTCAGTAAGTATGCCACCTAAAAATAGAAAACAAATTTCACAACATTTTTGATATAATATTAGGTCCTTACATATGAAATTGGCGTTTTGTATGGGAGGAACAAAAAGTCGAATATTTTTTAATATAATATATTTAATTAATCAAAGTATGAACCATTATTTTCTATGCACTTTTGCCATCTCATAGGTAGTTCATTGATCCCTTTACTAAAAAAACCAGTCGGACGGGAATCAATAAAATCTTTGAAGGCGATTTGGACTGCCCCATCGTAGTTGAATTTTTTCCCTTGCAAGAAGTTATCCAAATTTCGAAAAAAATGGTAATCTGTTGGAGCAAGGTCCGGGGAGTACGGAGGATGTCTTAGACTTTCCAATTGAAGCTCTTCTAATTTAGTAGCCGTCTGTAGCGCAGTGTGTGGTCTAGCGTTGTCGTGAAGCAGCAGTGGCGTGGAGCGATTGACCAGCCTAGGTTGTTTAGCCGCTAGCTTTTCCATCATGGTTTGCAATTCCTGACAATAGACATCAGCCGTAATAGTCTGGCCAGATTTGAAAAAACTGTAATGAACAATACCGGCACTAGTCCACCAAACGCTTACAAGTAACTTTTTTGGGGTTAATTTTCGCTTGGGGCAGGATTTGGCTGGCTGGCCAGGATCTAACCATTGCGCTGAGCGCTTCCGATTATCGTAAAGAACCCATTTTTCATCACAGGTAATGATTCGGTTTAAAATACCTTCATTATTGTGCCGGTTTAGTAATGTAACGCAGCAGTCGACGCGCGTTTGCCGGTTTGTTTCAGTCAATTCGTGAGGTACCCACCTTTCAAGCTTTTTAATCTTCCCAATTTGCTTCAAGTGAATTAAAACAGTTTTATCACTAACATTGCAGCCTGCAGCTAACTCGGACGTGGTTTGCGATGGATCCGCTTCCACAATAGCCTTCAACTCTTCATTATCAACTTGAGTCTCAGGCCGTCCACGGGGCTTGTTCTGCAGGTCGAAATTTCCAGAACGAAAACGTTGGAACCAAAAACGAACTGTGTTTTCTTTTGCAACACGACCGCCATACACATCATTCACCCTTCGAGTTGTTTCCGCAGCACTAGTGCCACGGCGGAACTCGTACTCGTAAATAATGCGATATTTAAGGTTTTCCATTTTGTAAAATGAGTGACGCAAACAGAAAAAAACAGAAGAAAAAAAACAAATGAATGACGATCATCGAAGCACAAATACATGAGTCTATAGCTGTACAAATTTGAATTTGGAATTCCTTACCAAAGACGAGAAATTCGTGATTAAAGTGGCCAGTACGAAAAACGCCAATTTCATATGTAAGGACCTAATATAATCTCATTCCAATGTACTGTTGTGCAAGTTAAATAAAGAAGCCAAGATATCCAAGCCGATAACTTGTTAAGTTGAGCGCCTGGAGATAGCTAGCCTAAAGTGAGATATTTTTGAAACTAAAAATATGTATCAATAGTCGTGGTTTTGACAAGAGCCACATTATAATAAATTTCATAAAGCTGTCCTGCACAGAGTGATTAATTCAAAGTCAATGGGTACAT
The DNA here is from genome assembly GCA_963890685.1 of Plagodis pulveraria. Lineage (NCBI taxonomy): Eukaryota > Metazoa > Arthropoda > Insecta > Lepidoptera > Geometridae > Plagodis > Plagodis pulveraria. The sequence goes on from OY982977.1 coordinate 4,771,085, forward strand.
ATGGGTGGTGGGTACATATCCTTCCATCAAAGAATCCAATTTTGCCAAGGTAAGTAATCAATCGATGACGTAGTTATTGATAATGCAGCAATCTCTGATCAAGGCAAATTTTCAGGCAGCTGTGCGAGATCTAGAAAAATTGGCCAGAAATATAAATAAAATTTGCCAGATGATTTCTATTATTGAAGATGCAGTAGAACCACATCTCCTAAAATTAACAAAAATTAAGTCCTAAAATATGGCATCAAATGTAATATTTGCTTGGAAAGAGCCAGAAGTAGTATATATTAATAAAAAAAATTACTTTCGATTTAATTATTTATGATTAACTGACCCAACTAGAAGAGGTGAACTAAATTTTGAAGTTGATTTGGCTTTGGCGATTACCTAATCATATAAGAACCTAACAATTTGTACTATTAACATTTTTGTCTTGTCTAAACAATGAGTCTATACGCGCACAATTAAAAATCAAAATGTTAGTTTGACTAAAATGGACAATATTTTTGTTAAATGGTTGTTAATTTCACTTTTCATTTCAATATTTGGTATTAGAAAATGATAAATGAATTTTAAGTAGTTTATAATAATTGCAAGGTATGTTCTTTAACATATTTGTATTTATTTAAGTACATAATGGCAACGCTTTTTTATATTGAGACATTACGTTAGTATTGGATTGGTTAGTAGGTTAATTTGATTAGCTTTTTTATTACTATTATAGAAATATTAAGTAACATTAAGTGATCGTTAATGCTAGATGGACTTCTTTTTGATATCGATTATCGAAATCAAAATATTATATGCTTGGCAAATGGACTACATTTAAACTTAAGAATACAAATAGACGGGTCCTATTACTTTATGAGACTGGTAGATTATTGAAACTGTTATATATATTAATAAACTAGCTGACCCGGCGAACTTTGTTCCGCCTTAAAGGCAATAAATAAGCAGTTTTTTTTTAATTGGGAAAAATACAAAAAAAATTAAATACCTACATTAATCATTCATAATTATTTCTGTATTTTAGTACATAGGTTGCTCTTCATTTAAGTACCTTGTGATACACGAAATTTTTTGTTTTATTATCAGGCGCAAAAACAAACAACGCAGATGGTCTTCCGACCCGTGAACATGCCACGTATAATTGACCATGGGAAAAACATGAATGTTCTAGATTTAAACCACAAACTTTTAAGGATTGGCCTTGTGATTTGTTGATGGTCATGGCAAATGCAAGACGTATCGGAAATTGAAGTCTTTTAAATTCAAACGGCATATCGGTTGGGATCATCAGTATCCTCGGAATGAGAACTTCCTCACCTTTGAATTTTCCTATCATTATCGTAGCGTAATTTACATTGTTCATCAATTTTCTAACCACCAAACGCTTACCGTTGCACAGTTTTGGTTGGTTTATGTTTCGAAGCATGATTACTACGGAGCCAACCTTTAGGCGTAAATTGTGCGGTGGTAAGCCAGGCACGTCCAAAGAGTTTAAAAATTCAATTCGATAGTTGGTGGCTTCATCTTCATTTGTGACGCAGTCAATAGATTTGAATGAATGCATAGTTCCAATGATCTTATTTTGAATTATGTAGTTTAGGTCATCTACATCTTTATTCTTAGCCGCTAAAATTGCTCGCTCACTCAACCATTCATTATTTTTGTAGTTAGAAATAATTTCTGGAAAGACATTGTTGATAAGTTCGTCTTTTGATGAGACAAAATTACAGAAATTACTAGCTGACCCGGCGAACTTTGTTCCGCCTTAAAGGCAATAAATAAGTGGTTTTTTTTTAATTGGAAAAAATACAAAAAAAATTAAATACCTACATTAATCATTCATAATTATTTCTGTATTTTAGTACATAGGTTGCTCTTCATTTAGGTACCTTGTGATATACGACATTTTTTGTTTTATTATCAGGCGCAAAAACAAACAACGCAGATGGTCTTCCGACCCGTGGACATGCCACGTATATATAATTGACCATTTTCCAATTTTTTTTTTTTTTTTTTAGGTTGTTTTTTCATTTTCCAAACACATGAATGTTCTAGATTTAAACCACAAACTTTTAAGGATTGGCCTTGTGATTTGTTGATGGTCATGGCAAATGCAAGACGTATCGGAAATTGAAGTCTTTTAAATTCAAACGGCATATCGGTTGGGATCATCGGTATCCTCGGAATGAGAACTTCCTCACCTTTGAATTTTCCTATCATTATCGTAGCGTAAATTACATTGTTCATCAATTTTCTAACCACCAAACGCGTACCGTTGCACAGTTTTGGTTGGTTTATGTTTCGAAGCATGATTACTACGGAGCCAACCTTTAGTCGTAAATTGTGCGGTGGTAAGCCAGGCACGTCCAAAGAGTTTAAAAATTCAATTGCATAGTTGGTGGCTTCATCTTCATTTGTCTTCAGTCAATAGATTTGAATGAATGCATTGTTCCAATGATCTTATTTTGAATTATGTAGCTTAGGTCATCTACATCTTTATTCTTAGCCGCTAAAATTGCTCGCTCACTCAACCATTCATTATTTTTGTAGTTAGAAATAATTTCTGGAAATACATTGTTGATAAGTTCGTCTTTTGATGAGACAAAATTACAGAAATTATTTGGAAATGATATTAATCCGCTCGATTCATCGACAGGTACTTGACCATTACCGATAGTCAGCAATTGCTCCGAGAAATCTTCAGCAGATGTATCGTTAAGCAATGTAACTCTCATGTTTGTTGTCAGTTGCAGTTTCTTCACATAGCGCCATAGATTTGATGATTTGAGGCAAGCGTTTATTTCGTCGGCACCCGTAGATCTTGGAATTACTGGCAGTATTTGGCGGAAATCGCCAGACAGTAAAATCATTGCTCCTCCAAAACATCTCGAGTCATTGCGTAAATCTTTCAATATTCAGTTAAGTGCTTCTAATGCACGTTTATGCGCCATTGTGCATTCGTCCCAGATGATGATTTTCGATACCGCTAAAACTTTGCCTATTGCTGAGTGTTTTGCAATATTACACGTTGGTTCTTCAATAGTTTGAAGATTTAACGGTAATTTGAATGCTGAATGAGCCGTACGGCATCCTTCTAACAATGTGGCTGCTATTCCAGAAGAAACAACTGCAACCGCTATGTTAGATCTTGCCCGAACAGTTGCTAAAACTAATGACATGAGGAATGTCTTGCCAGTTCCACCAGGGGCATCTAGGTAATATAAACCACCATTTCCATCATCGATTGCCTTCATTAAAGTATCATAAACTTCCTTTTGTTGGTAATTCAACAGGGGTACTTTCGTTTCAACTACTAAATCTAATTCCTGGTGATCATATTCACGTTCCCGTTCCAATTCTCGATTAAATGCGTCATTCATTTCACGATATGGTGCTGGCATTCCTAACCTGATTAATAAATTACCGCACATGAGGTAACACATATCTTCGATCAAGAGTAAAGCACGATTATGTATCTCCTCATTCATCTCAATATCGTGATTTCTGGAACTGACACGAATTTGATGTAAAATATCTTCTGACATACTCGTATTATCCTTGTATTTGTGCCACAGGTTACATGGGTTTGATGGAAAACATGTCAAAATTATGATAGCGAATAATGTGCGTATCTGACTTGGAGATGCAGAGATAATGGCTTCAGCAATTGTCGTATCCCAATGACTATCGTTTTCTAATAACTTCAATTCTTCACATGCAGCACGATATGTTGGGAATATTACACCATTAACAGTTCGTAGTGACTCAAATGACGTTGGCCCAGGCACATTTACCAGCAACAACCGCAAATAGAAACATTCATTATTCTTTATTTTTTTTATTTCATTTTTCATTATTGTTAATTATTTATTTAATAGAAATAGTTTTATTATTGATTTCTTACAAATATCAATTTGTCATCCATACGTCATTACATATCTGTCATTATACGTCAATTACATAGCTGTCATTTTTGTTTTGTTATTCCAAGTCTGATTCTTTTTTGTTATACCACCTTTTATAGTGACTAAAGTTTCATGTCAAGTCACACGGGAATGCTGTCGAACGGGATAAAAAGCATCCTATGTCCTTCTCCTGGCTCTAAACTACCTCCCTGCCAATTTTCAGCTAAATCGGTTCAGCCGTTCTTGAGTTATAAGTGGAGTAACTAACACGACTTTCTTTTATATATATAGATTTGGAAATGATATTAATCCGCTCGATTCATCGACAGGTACTTGACCATTACCGATAGTCAGCAATTGCTCCGAGAAATCTTCAGCAGATGTATCGTTAAGCAATGTAACTCTCATGTTTGTTGTCAGTTGCAGTTTCTTCACATAGCGCCATAGATTTGATGATTTGAGGCAAGCGTTTATTTCGTCGGCACCCGTAGATCTTGGAATTACTGGCAGTATTTGGCGGAAATCGCCAGACAGTAAAATCATTGCTCCTCCAAAACATCTCGAGTCATTGCGTAAATCTTTTAATGTTCGGTTAAGTGCTTCTAATGAACGTTTATGCGCCATTGTGCATTCGTCCCAGCTGATGATTTTCGATACCGCTAAAACTTTACCCATTGCTGAGTGTTTTGCAATATTACACGTTGGTTCTTCAATAGTTTGAAGATTTAACGGTAATTTGAATGCTGAATGAGCCGTATGGCATCCTTCTAACAATGTGGCTGCTATTCCAGAAGAAGCAACTGCAACCGCTATGTTAGATCTCGCCCGAACAGTTGCTAAAACTAATGACATGAGGAATGTCTTGCCAGTTCCACCAGGGGCATCTAGGAAATATAAACCACCATTTTCATCATCGATTGCCTTCATTAAAGTATCATAAACTTCCTTTGGTTGGTAATTCAACAGGGGTACTTTCGTTTGAACTACTAAATCTAATTCCTGGTGATCATATTCACGTTCCCGTTCCAATTCTCGATTAAATGCGTCATTCATTTCACGATATGGTAATGGCATTCCTAACCTGATTAATAAATTACCGCACATGAGGTAACACATATCTTCGATCAAGAGTAAAGCACGATTATGTATCTCCTCATTCATCTCAATATCGTGATTTCTGGAACTGACACGAATTTGATGTAAAATATCTTCTGACATATTATCCTTGTATTTGTGCCACAGGTTACATGGGTTTGATGGAAAACATGTCGAAATTATGATAGCGAATAATGTGCGTATCTGACTTGGAGATGCAGAGATAAAGGCTTCAGCGATTGTCGTATCCCAATGACTATCGTTTTCTAATAACTTCAATTCCTCACATGCAGCACGATATGTTGGGAATATTACACCATTAACAGTTCGTAGTGACTCAAATGACGTTGGCCCACGCACATTTACCAGCAACAACCGCAAATAGAAACATTCATTATTCTTTGGATGAACTGTATACATACGACCAAGAGCATCAGTAGAACGCACATCTGGATACCCAGGAACCGCATCGCCTTGCTTCCGTCTTTGAAAATTCTTCGATGAAGCATTCCAAGTATAATAACGTGGCATCTCCGAGTAAAGCAAAGTTCGTGCAAACTGATCGCTTTGGCAGATTGCAAAAAAACTGGTCAATGTAGTTGCTGGAGGTGTTTCAGCACGTTGCGTAGCATTCGAAGCCGTGAAATATACTCGTTGACCATTCTCCAGATGCACCGCCAAATGCGTAACAGTAGGATGACGTTATTAATTACAAATTATCTATTTGTTGACCTCTGTTGTTCGCTCGACGATTCTGCATTGCCAACCGAGCTGTTTTACGGGCTGCTTCACTTTGCTCTCGTGATTGAGAAGCACGAAGTCGAGCCATACTATCGCGGCGCTGTTCACGTGCAATTTCTTGTTCTTCTTCAGTCCTTTCATTTGCAGTATTTCGTATTCTTCTTGCATCACGGCTTTGTCGGGAAAGATTCGATCGTCTTGGTCGCGGCATTTTAATAATTAAACTTCACTTCACCTAATAACTAAAATTTTCAACCATACCGAGTTTTATAGTTCACTTCACTTTTTACGAATGGGCAATGGCACTATCATTACATTATAATTGTTAATTATTTATTTAATAGAAATAGTTTTATTACAAATATCAAATTGTCATCCATACGTCATTACATATCTGTCATTATACGTCAAGTACATAGCTGTCATTTGCGTTTTGTTATTCCAAGTCTGATTCTTTTTTGTTATACCACGTTTTATAGTGACTGACGTTTCATGTCAAGTCACACGGGAATGCTGTCGAACGGGATAAAAAGTATCCTATGTCCTTCTCCTGGCTCTAAACTACCTCCCTGCCAATTTTCAGCTAAATCGGTTCAGCCGTTCTTGAGTTATAAGTGGAGTAACTAACACGACTTTCTTTTATATAATATATAAAAGAAAGTCGTGTTAGTTACTCCACTTATAACTCAAGAACGGCTGAACCGATTTAGCTGAAAATTGGCAGGCAATAGCCAAATTTATGTACTTTACTTATAATTTAATTTATCATATATCTATATATTATATAGATATATGATAAATTAAATTATAAGTAAAGTACATAAATTTGGCTATATGGAAACTCATGCCACGTCACAACCATGTTACTCGATATCACACCCGTGATTTTTAATTATTTTTTTAATAACCTCCTAGGTTCATAAAGCTTGCTAAAATGGAAAGAAGTTATTATTTTTATGTGTGATACTAATATACATAAAAAAATATGGTAATATATTTTTTACATGAGAGTTGAGAATTACTCAGATAGCAAATACAAAGATATACAACAGAATTAACTGTATTAATATTTTTTGGTATAATTGGAATTGGACATATAACAATAGCATAGTAGAAAGTCTCTTTCTACTATGACAATAGTGATAACAATTTTAATTACCTTAATTTACCATTATGTACGTATTAATATGATATGGTTCGTAAAATGCCACAAGTTGAAAAACTACACGAGTTAGATAAATAGTTTTGACTAATCAATTACATAATAACTAGATCCAGCCCGTGGCATCGCCTGCAGTTAATTTTGTTTACCCGATCCATCAGGAACTGTTCGGAAAATCGGAATAAAAAGTAGAATATGTTATTGTCACATGTCACAATATTGTGCGCACGGTACCGACTTCAACATTTATTTGTAAAAATAACACCCTTATTGCTACTTACGAAATCGATTGTCATTCACCGTAAATCAGTAAGTCATCAAGATAGGCGTAACGAGTTGAGCGTAAAGAAAGCAAACGGCGCGGCGGCGGCAAGTATCTACATAGGTACTTACCGCCGTTTGCTCCTGGACTCGTGCGATTTCTAAAAGCCAGGCCAGAGCATTTTTTATTTTGTTGTATTTGGTACCCATTTTAGTCTTGTTCTGTGTGGAATAGCGTAGATCGCAAAAATTGGCACACGTCCTACGTCGACGAGCTCTGCGAGCGCACTGGCGGTCAAGTGATCGAGCTCTGACACCATGAATTCATGTTAAAAAATCATATAAAATTAACATGATAACTTTCTAATATTTTTATTTATGAATTAATTGACTTAATTACTAAGTAATGCATTAAAAATTAATTCAAAATGAAATATTGGTAATAAGGAACATAAAAATCGATTCAAAATTCATAATAGAGGTGACTTTGGGATTTTTTTCGATCGAGCGAAGTTACTTATTATGTGTATCCGATTTATGATAACACTAAAGCATATGCTTAAAAATAACATATATTTTTTTCAATTCAATAATTTAGTTTTTTCTTAGAGAAAAGTTAATTCTTGTAAGGCGTTTTCGGGCCAGGATCGCCTTAAAATGTTTGTTAGGACTAGCAGAAGTCAACCCTAAGATGTTGTTAGCATTTTACCAATAACCCTGTATATATAAAAGTTATAAATAATTTATATGTAACGGTTGACAATTTTAGGTACCATTTTTGTTATAGGGTCTTTTTTATATTATTGTGACGGTACAAGCTCGAGGCCACCTGATGTTAAGTGCACTAACTTCGGCCTATAACAGATGCATTTCATCAAGCAAGTCATGAATTGCACTGCGCCCATCACTTTGAGACGCAGTTGGTAAGTCTCATGTGCCTGTAATTTCACTGGCTCTCAAGGACTGCTGCCGGAACACATCCGTGTCTATCCCAAAAACATACATAGTATTCTGAAACTTTTTGTTTCATGTTCAGTCCATGACCAGTAGCTATCATAGATGGTATTCTACTAAGCAAAACAGATTCCTATACTTCCTAACCAACACCGTAACAAGATTTTTTCCGCTCATTAATTGGCCAGTTATCAAACTTAGAATCCTACTGGGGTAAAATAATTTCATAACTAGTAATGAATCAAGATTTTTTCTTACCAATAGATAACCAGTTATCAAACATGGTATTCTACTGAGAAATAACCGCAGCATTCATTGCAAGAGTTTGTTTCCGGTTGGGCAGCCGAACCTACAGCATATAAAGAATACCTACTTAAATACTGTATCATTTGAACATATTATTTTTATTTTCAGTGAAAATCACATCATGATAAATGCAGTGAACGAATTTCTAGACGACCTTCGGTGAGTTAGTCAAACTAAGTTATTTAACTAACTTAGTTCAATAAGGCTTGCTTAATACTAACCACTATTATTAACAAAATACTACAAACTATATACAACACTACAGCTACTACAATAAAAGCATTTAGATCCCTATAAGTCATTGCAGACTCACAGGCAGTCCAAATACTCCAGCCCACTACCAGTTGGCAGCGTGCCCAGCATGCTGGCAGCATTTCCCCGTTGAATTGCAATGCTTATTCTTTGAGCCAAATAGGTGCCAGCATTTTGATCACGCGTCGCATCGACCAAGCGCTCTGATAAGTTTTGTAAAATACGATGAGCTCCCGGTCCCCACGGACCCAACGTCTCTACACCAAACGGCTCAAATATGTAACCCATACCGAGGTTAGCATACTTGCGCCGCTTGAGTTGCTCCGCCGAAGTAGCCGCGGCGCCCTCACGTTGGTTTTAGAAAGATGTTCTGAAGCGCTCGTAGCGAAGTTTACTTAGCTGTTCTCAACCGATCAGCAAAGTTAAGCAACGTCGCGCGCGGTCAGGAGTTGGATGGGTGACCGCTAGTGACATTACTACTGAGCGTTTCCGTGCTTCGGAGGGCACGTTAAGCCGTCGGTCCCGGTTGTCGTCTTAAGATGGCAGTCGTTATAGCATGGTGGTAGGGCATTTTGCGAATGCCCGCCTGGCTAGCTACCACCCTCAAGTAGAAAGTCTGTCGCCAAACACCTAACGGTGTGTTCCGGCAGCTGTCCTTGAGAGCCAGTACTTCTAGGTTAGCCTGAACAACATCTTCGACCACATCATCACTTACCATCAGGTGAGATAGTGGTCAAAGGCTAACCTATCAGGCATAAAAAAAAAAAAAAAAAAAAAAAAAAATGTGATGACGCTAAAGTGTCTACGCATGTAGCGTCCCACACTAAGGGCCGTCCTAACTTCCATGGAACCAGATTAATTAAATAATAATTAATTAATCTAACCACTTAGATTATTTAACTTCAGGAAAGCATTATTATTTAAAGTAATACTAATTTGTAATGATCTTCTTCGTCGTATTCTTCATGTCTGAAGGTCGTGCCCGTCTAGAAATGTCTCAACGGAGACGTTTATCAGCTGCTTCCACTCCATTCTGTCCTCGGCTTGTCTCAGGGCGTTAGGCAGGGTAAGTCCCGTTATGGCCTTAATTTGGTCGGACCAAAGGGTAGGTGAGCGACCCTGTGGCCTTTTCCCCTCTATTTTTCCTACTATAACCAGCTTGTCCAAATTATCTGGTTGTGTCCGGGCGATATGACCAAAGTATCATAGAACTCGTTGGTAGCAGATTGTAGATAATCTGGTTTCGATCTTAAGTTGGTCCAGAATAGATCTGTTTGTTCGTTTAAGTAGGTTATGTTGTCGCGTAAGGTTTGTAATGATAAATGCGATGAAGGCTTTCCGTGAGTTCGATAAACTAAGTTATATATTAACTTAGTTTGACTTACTCACTAAATGCTTTTATTGTAGTAGCTGTAGTTTTGTATATAGTTCGTAGTATTTTGTTAATAAAGGTATGCCTTTATTATAAGCAAATTCGTTTATAAAATTATTTTATGTAAAGTTATGCAACGAAATTCTTGACTTCTTCTAAACGACTTCGACGATTAACTTCAAAACCATGTCAATTGATAGATAAACATAATATACATATTTAATCTGGCCATTTGATTTTAAACTCTAACAACTGTATACGTGTGAAAAGTATTTTTTATTAACTGTGTTCGGACGCTAGGACATCGTAACTGACACGTTATAGCTTGCTAATATGTACCTTATTTCCATGATGCTTCGTTTAGTTATTGTATAGCCGCAACGAGTTTCTTATCTAGTTCCGGGCTGGCTCTTAAGCTTAACTAATGAATAATTATTTTATGCTAAAAACGCGGAATGTTCAGGAACGTTCGCTCATCTTAAACTGGCATTCCCACTTTATCATCTAAGCATAATAGATATATTATAACAGTCGGATTGTCCACTGCTGAATACAGCCTCCAGGGGAGGGTTTGCCATAATCCCCACGCTTGGCAGGCGTCTTGGGGATCTCAGTGTGAGATATCAGTTCCTCAGAAAGCGCTGCTGCCCACCCTCTGTAGTATTACCCTTAGTCGCCTCTTACGACACCCACGGGTAGAGATGGGGGTGACATTATAACCCGCCACCCCACGGCAGCCCAGCACCCTTATTTAGTTTTGCAAGCTTGCAAAGATAAAACTCTAAATGCTGGTACATTCGCCACAATCAATTTTTTTAACTGTCTATATTTTGCTGGATACTGCGCAATGGAAGTGCACAATCTAATATATTTTCATTCTACCGCCAAAAATGGGAACCACGGCGTAAAGACGCCATCGAAATTCCAAAGAAACGCACAAAGTGCTTTGCTTCCACATTTATTGTGCGAACCGCGAAGGAACTCTCTGAGTTACTCTATACCCCGAAGGGGCAGGCAGAAGTATCTTAACACCCCCGTTTCGCTATCAAAGAAATTAACTACTGTCTTCTGGAAAACACAACCCGGGAGTTTTCAAATCCAAAGTAAAAAGCTCCTTAATGTTGTCTTAGGTTTTCGAGATTATTACACATAGTAATTAAACAACTTTAAACGGTTTAAATCGCGTATATTTATCATGTCACCCCGTGACCACGATCACTGCAAAGTGTTTGAAACGTCGCCGTCGGGACAAAAATCATGATTTGTTTAATTACTATAAAACGCTCCTTTCTTAGCTATGCTTTTCTAAGAGTGCTTCACCGCAGACCACAGCGTTGCTTAACATGAGATAAACAGTGCTCAAATGTGAATAATTAGTCTGCAGTTACGGCAATCGCGAACGAAGTTGCAGGTACAGCTAGTTCTTAATAATTTTGTATTTAGATTGCTTGTGAGCCTGCAATGGCTTGTAGGTTGTCTTAGTGCTGTCGTTGCAATATATACTTCTACTAAAGCATTCTACACACAACACAACACTACAGCTGTAGTGATGTAAATAGTTCGTAGTTTCGATATACGTTTTCGTTTCGATATTTTATTTATTCTACTTACACACTATTAGAAAAAACATGTTTTTTACGATTTTTGTGTTTGCTCTAACGTACAAGCGCCAACCTTGATATGGTTATAGTACAGTACTTATATAACTTAAGTATAACAACATATATAAAAAGCCCGGCCCAGCGTGGGTTTAACTTCCGCTAAGACACAGAATAAAAAGGACTAAAGGATCTTTCCGGAAAGCCATTCCATTAAATATGTGACTCTAACATGACGCAATAAAGTGCACTTCAGCTCGCAATGCACGCAGTACCTAATATTTATATTCACCTCTTTCTATCGCATGTGCACGCATAGCTCTGATCTCTTCTGACGCGATACGCACCGTACAATAATCCCGTCCGTACCTTTTTTATGCCTGATAGGTTAGCCTTTGACCACTATCTCGCCTGATGGTAAGTGAGAATGTTGTCGATGTTGTTCAGCGATAGATTTTCTACTTGAGGGTGGTAGCTAGACAGGCGAGCATTCGCAAAATGCCCTACCACCAGGCTATAACGACTGCCATCTTAAGACAACAACCGGGACCGACGGCTTAACGTGCCCTCAGAAGCACGTTCGTTTTGAAGCAGTGATGGCTCAGTGGCATTGGCTATGGACTGCAGCGCAGCAGGTCCATGGTTCGATTCCCGCCCCGGGCTTGAGCTTCACCGCATGGTGGAAGGGCATTTTGCCAATGCCCGCCTGGGTAGCGACTATCCTCTAGTAGAAATCTAAAATCTGTCGCCAAACACCTAACGGTGTGTTCCGGTCCTTGAGAGCCAGGGAAATTACAGGCACATGAGACTTAACAGCTATGTCTCAAAGTGACGGGCGCAGTGCAATTCATGACTTGTGATGAATTGCATCTGTTATAGGCAGAGGTACGCTTAACATGATGAACTTGTTCCGTCACAATAACATAAATAAAAAAAACAAATGTCACTAGCAGTCACTCATCCAAGTCATGACAGTACCGGACGTTGCTTAACTTGATTTAAAATTGTTGCTGATCGATTAAAAACGAGTAAGAAAACTTCGCCACGAGTTCTTCAAAGCATATGTAACATATTTTAACATTATTTATAACATAACATACATATAATATTGTGTAATATTTATTCAATCATTTTGTAACTTTATATGTAACTACCGCTATCAACAAATCAAAGAAACCACAGAACCGTCAGTGTCTGTTACAGCGATTCTCAAACTTTTATACTCGCTGACGAAATATCACAAACAGCTCACTACAAACTAAAGAGACGAATTTCTTAGCATTCCGTGGATTCACCGTGCGGGTGCCGGGTCCATAGCGTTGCAGAGGAAGAGGCCAGAGGGGCCTGGGGCAACCCAGGAGTAGGATAAGGGGCCCCTTTATGATATATCAATGCTCTCCTTCACCGCTCGAGCCTCCTCCCCTGCCTAACCAAATTTGGTAGAATCCTACTAGTGCTACCTTAGATACACGTTCTAGGATGGAAGTTACGGTTGTTCTTGACAGGCCCAGGTCTTTAAGTAGGTTATACAGGGATTTCGCTGGTATACCCCTTTTACAACACTACTTCTACTACAACGAAAGCGTATACGCAATCTAAAGGCTATTGTAGGTCTATAGGCAGTCGAAATGCTCCAGCCCACTACCAGTTACTACCACTACCAGCATACTGGCAGCATTACCCCATTGGATTGCAATTTTTATTCGTTGAGCCAAATAAGTTGCCAGCATTTTGATCACTCGTCGCATCGACCAAGCGCCCCGATAAGTTTTGTAAAATAAGATAAGCTCCCGGTCCCCACGGACCCAACGTCTCCACACCAAACGACTCAAATAGTGTACTCGTATGTAACGGCGCAAGTATGCTTACCGCGGTAAGCATACTTGCTTTGAGTTGCTCCGCCGAAGTAGCCACGGCGCCCTCACGTGGGTTTCAAAGAGTGACAGCGTGAGTGTCAACGCACGTAGCGTCCTTAGTATTACTAGGTCTAATTTGTTAAGCTGTCCACTGTTAAACCTAAAAAAGTTATAAAATCATATTGGCCAAGTGCTAGTTGGACTCAAACACCACGGGTTCCGTGTCAACACAGAAATACGAAAATATCGTTATATTTTAAATACAGTTTGAGATCCTTAGCAGGCCTGGCTCGCTTCGTACTATAGGTAGAAAGCTATAGGTACGGTGTAGGTTTTGAAGCGCTCGTAGCGAAGTTTACTTAGCTGTTCTCAAAAGATCAGCAAAGTTAAGCAACGTCCCGCGCCGTCATGAGTTGGATGGGTGACCGCTAGTGACATTACTACTGAGCGCTTCCGTGCTTCGGAGGGCACGTTAAGCCGTCGGTCCCGGTTGTTGTCTTAGGATGGCAGTCGTTATAGAATGGTGGTAGGGTATTATGCGAATGCCTGCCTGGCTAGCTACCACACTCAAGTAGAAAATCTATCGGCAAGCACCTAATGGTGTGTTCCGGCAGCTGCCCCTGAGAGCCAGTACTTCTAGGTTAGCCTGAACAACATCTTCGACAACATTCTCACTAACCATCAGGCGAGATAGTGGTCAAAGGCTAACCTATCAGGCATAAAAAAGGTACGGACGGGATTATTGTACTGTGCGTATCGCGTCAGAAGAGATCAGAGCTATGCGTGTATGCATAAACATGTTTTTTGTAATAGTGTGTAAGTAGAATAAAATACACTTAATGGGCGGTGAAACAAACTTTGACAGCCACTGGCCAGCGCCAATGACAAACAGACATACACTATAATTAGCACGTTTAACACCGTTAACAAGCGGGCGTAACCGCACGGCAGCATAGTGCACAAGCTAGCGTCTTTTATAATCACTGGTCGAAGTTTAATAAATTACAGCAAGTTAAAAATAAAAATGTTATATAAAATTTAACACTAAATAAAAAGTCGTTAAACCCTGCATAAACCCACATTGCACTATATGGTTTTTCGGCCCTATGGGGGTGAACTTGTATCCATTACATGGGGAATCTGCACGCGTGAGTAAAATTTGCTCGCGCGTAAAGTGACAGGCTATGTGTTATACGACGAATTTCCTTTAGATGCATTTGTCACATTTTGTATACATAAATAATGTTTCTTGTCCACTACATATACACAGTATATTGTTGTGTAAGAAAAAATATTAGAAGAACTGGCTCTCGAGGTCAGCTGACGGTAGATGCTTAGGTTGCTTAGCGACAGTGTTTTTTTACACGTTAGCTTTCTTGTAATTATCTTTCAATAAAATAAATCCAGTAGTTTTAGGACTCATGTTATATGTGGCGAGTTTGTTTACAATAACTTGAAAGTATTTTACAAGATTGAAGTTCATCCGTAACCTTGTATGGCATTACGAGTGTCTTTAGGTACCTATACCTATGATAAGAGTCCTAAAACATCCTAACCTTGCTTATTAAAAAGATATTTTGCGAATACTGTACTGTACTTTATCAGCCGGACTGTCCTCTGCTGAACACAGGCTCCTCCATTCAGATGGGGTTTGCCATAATCCCCACGCTTGGCATCGCAGTTTACGAGATCAGTTACTCAGAAGGCGCTGCTGCCCACCTTCCGATATTTTTCCTTTAGTGGCCTCTTACGACAATCAACTGGTAGCAATGGGGGGGCGATATTCTACATTTTGCAAATGCTCGCCTGCAATAGAAAAACTAGTCGTAACTTTTTGCCGCCACGCAGCTCTTTTTAAAACATCATATTTGTACTACAGTAATTAGAGTTGACAGCAGCTTCTAAACTATCTTATGTATCCACGACCTCGTGCTTAAGTCATGAGGCATTAGTCGGTCAACGAAACAGTAATGAATGAATACCTACAAGTACTTTACTGTATAATTAGCTACACTGATTGGGTCCTTCTATTAACAAGATATTTGAAAGAAAAGTAGATAGGTACATCATATTTAAGGCCTAGAAAGGACGTAAGTATGGCTAACGCTATCCAAAGAAAAATATAATAAAACTTTAAAGTAAAACAAGTATCAATTAATAAAATAAAATAAAAACCCGACTGCAAATTATTTATTTTTGTTAGGAATATTATCGTTTCATTTAAATTAAAATTGAGTGTCATATATATTTTAAGAATCGTTTTAAAAATCCATTTTGATCCCCAACACGAGGGTTGGAAGAAAAATTGACATTTTTTTCCCTCTCAATATTGCGTCGAAAATCCGCCAGATAGTTTTTTTTTATGTACCTAGTGTCACTTATAAACGACAAATCTAGTGATATCTTATACATTTAAATCGGTTAAGCTGTTTGGAAGTCATGGTGGAATAAAGAAACAAACATAAGTACTTACATGAACACTGAAAACATAACACTCCTTTTTTTTATGCAGTAGGTGGTGTAATAACATAACTTGTCTAGTCATTCTTATCCAATTAACCAAGATAAGAAACTTTTTCTATGTTATTGTGACGGATCAAGCACGAGGCCCACCTGATGTTCAGCGGACTAACCTCTGCCTATGACAGATGCATTTCGTCACAAGTCACGAATTGAGCTACGCCCGTCACATTGAGACGTTTGTTTGTTTGTTTGTTGTTAAGTCCCATGTGCCTGTAATTTCACTGGCTCTCAAGGACTGCTGCCGGAACACACCGTTAGGTGCTTGACGACAAATTTTAGATTTCTAGTTGAGGATGGTCGCTACTCAGGCGGACATTCACAAAATGCCCTTCCACCATGCGGTGAAGCTGAAGCCAATATCCATAGCCAATGCCACTGAGCCATCACTGCTTCAAAAAGCAAAGAACAAAAAGATTTTTACGTGGACGGGTAACCTATAGAGCCCTCCGAAGCATGGAACTGCTTCGAGGAGAATTCTGATTAATTAGGAGGTTAAATAAAACATAAATTAAATAATGTTAAACCACATTACCTGTGCAAGGCGTCGACTACTTTATATTTATCTGAAATACGCGAATAATAGAGAATAATACTTTTCACATGGATTCGATTGCCCGATTTTACAATTTTCAACAATGCAGCCCAACTCTCACCTTTTAAAAACCATTACGGAACCCACCGACGTTATTTCAAGTTTATAATATTGATACTTAGATTCGTACCGTGGCCACCACGTTTTAATTATCATATAGCGCTATCTCTATCGCACGAATGACTTAATTCAATGCATGCAGCCAGCTCGCACGTTGAAGTTCTAATGTAAGTTTACTATAGTGATATGTGGTAGTGTCAATTAGAACAGTAAATTTAAGGTATTGAATTAAGATATGGGAGTCGGCCCGCTGATTTATTAAGATAATTGGACACGTTTTAGCGAATTTTAGATGAATATTCACTATCGTTGCGGAGTTTAAAGCGCTCGTAGCCAAGTTTATTTAGCTGTTTTTAACCGATCAGCAAAGTTAAGCAACGTCACCCGCGGTTATGAGTTGGATGGGTGTCCGCTAGTGACATTACTACTGAGCGTTTCCGTGCTTCGGAGGGCACATTAAGCCGTCGGTCCCGGTTGTTGTCTTAGGATAGCAGTCGATATAGTTGGTAGGGCATTTTGCGAACGCCTGCCTGGGTAACTACCACCCTCAAGTGGAAAATCACCTAACGGTGTGTTCCGGCAGCTGTCCTTGAGAGTCAGTACTTCTAGGTTAGCCTGAACAACATCTTTCACATCATCACTTACCATCAGGTGAGATAGTGGTCAAAGGCTAACCTATCAGGCATAAAACTAAATTTTAGTACATAGTGTATATATATTTACTGAAATCAAACATTGATTCTCGGAAGAGGAGTACATCTACAAAGTAACCAAAATAAGGTATAATCGCCCCATTAAGAACGACAGGCAAGCACACTACATGCGGATCAAAATTGATTATGATGAGAATAGTATAATTCTAAACAGATTATATAGCCGTTATTATGTTTAGAAAACATAGATAATAAAACTAGTGAGATCATCTATAGTGAAAGCAACGTGGGAAACGTATTCTTTGTTAAGGTACATAGAAGATGAATCATAATTTGATTATTTAAACAAAGAACTGGTCAAGTAGGAGTTGATCATCGGTGTACAGCAACAATCAATGATTAATAAAAAGGTTTTTCTTCAAATTTCATCATAATTGGCACAGTCGTTTAGAATTAACAAACATACAAACACAAACTTTCACCTTTATGCATGCATTTTAGTGCGTTTTATGCGTGCATTTTAGTGTGATAGTTAGATTAGGAACCGGCTAGGATACACATTATATTTAGTACTGGAAAGATTCCGACCAGTTTCGGACTGTTTTGAAGTCCTTCGTCTTATATATATTATATAATAAACAGATAAGTGAACACAACTTAAAATTATTTTCATTTAATAACTTTGCTGATCGGTTAAGAACTGCTAAGTAAACTTCGCTACGAGCGCTTCGAAAATCGAATCGAATTAAATGAAGATAACTTAAACTTAATTATCCAGAGTAATTATCCAGAATAATTATCCAGAGTGGTACACCCTAGACGTCATCAAAACCATACGTTTGAAAGCGAGACTTCATAAAAACTATAAATACAGCAATACGGCGGAGAACTATAAGGCATTTAGTGAATGTAGGTCATTGGTCAAAGAAATGATTAAGGCAGCGCATGAACTTTATATAGAAACAATCCAAAAGAATTTAGCTAAGGATCCTAAATCTTTTTGGAATTATATAAGATCAAAAAAAGGTACATTGAACCGCAAAAAAATTACCAAGGGAGGAAAGGTTTTGTCTGACCAAGAATGTGCAAATGAGTTTGCATTATTTTTTCAATCGGTGTACGGCAATGAGCCAGCAAAATTAGACGTTGAGGCGGCGGAGTCGGCGGGTGGAGCGAGCGCCGCGCGCGTGCATCTCCCGCGCCTCACACTGTCCGAAGTAGGCGCGGCGCTTGATCGGCTCAAGCCGAAGCGCTCGGCGGGACCAGACGGCATCCCTCCATATTTAATTAAAGATTGTCGTACCGTACTCGCTAAACCCCTTTTACACGTGTTCAATTTATGTTTAGATGCATGTTATTTTCCACAATGTTGGAAATTAACACGAGTAATCCCAATACCTAAAGGTGATACCGGTACGGAACTGAGCGGATTCAGACCAGTGGCGATTCTCTCGACACCCGCAAAAGTGTTTGAATCTGCTTTGAATTGTGGTATCCTACGGCAGGTGTCGGCGCGACTCTCGGACGCCCAGCACGGCTTCAGACCGGCGCGCAGCACGACTAGCAACCTACTCAATGCAATGGCATACGTAATCCCATATGTGGACGCAGGAGTGCAGGTCGATGCCGCCTACTTTGACTTTAAGAAAGCATTTGACTTAGTCGATAATGATATATTATTGTCAAAGTTGGCGGCTATCGGATGCACCAGCAAATTATTAAATTTTTTTGCTAGTTACATGCGGGATAGAAAACAATACGTAGAATACGCGGGATTCAAATCAGAACTTTATATCACTAGAACAGGGGTAAGTCAGGGCTCAAATCTTGGCCCGTTAGAATTTATCATAATGATAAACGACCTACCAGAGGTAGTCCGGGATGCCAAATGTTTGCTATTTGCCGATGATCTCAAGTTACTCTTGTCTGTCAAAAATAGAGAAGACTGCCAGCGTTTGCAAGAAGACGTGAATAGAGTGGTTGAGTGGAGTCAAAAGAATAGATTGAAGTTTAATGTCACGAAGTGCTCTATAATATCTTTTAGCAGGTCAAAGGCTCCACTCCTCTTTAACTATGAGGTCGAGGGTGAAGATCTGAGACGCGTGGACGAGATCAAAGATCTTGGAATCAGTATGAAGGCCGATTTGACATATAGAGACCACATTATACAAAGTTGTAAGAAGGCTTTTAGAACTTTAGGATTTGTATTGCGTCGAGCGGAAGGCTTCACAAATGTAAGAGCAATATCGGCCTTATATAACGCTCTAATACGAAGCCAGCTCGAGTATAACGCCGCGATATGGGCTCCACATGAAGCGAAATACAAGCTCATGCTAGAACGCATACAAAATAAATTTACTAGGTATTTATACCTACGCTTATATGGCGTTTATCCCTTTTATCCGTTGATGTATCCAACTCTGTTCGTTTTGGGCATGGTTGGATACAACAAATTGGAAACAAGAAGAGATCTCGCACTCGCGTATTACATGATGAGAGTATTCCGAGGCAGCATCTCGAATTCGGACATATTGTCATTGATGAGGCTGTGTGTGCCAGACGAGTACGTGGCGCGGCGTCGCCGGCCGCAGCTGTTTGTAGTGCCCCGCGCTCAAACTAACTTATTAGCGATGTCACCTTTGGTTCGAACGCTGCGTCTATTAAATCAAGTTGCCGAAAGAATTGACCTATTTGCTTGCACTGTGACGGAATTCAATAAATCTGTTTTATTTGTAATTTGTTATTGTTGACATTGATTTCGATTTAATTTTAATTTTATTTTGGTTTTATTTGGTATAGATTTGAATTTAACATTAATTGAATTTTGTATTGATTTAATTTGACATTGATTTAATTTTGTTTTGATTTGAATTTGACATTGACATTGATTTAATTTCATTTAATTTTTATTTATGTTCCATTTATTATTTGTTTGTAATTTAATTTGATTGTAGTTATTATAGGTTTTTTGTTACGATTATGAATTTGACTTACACTATTGCATTAGGAAATTCCTGTAAAGATAGTTGTAATTGTATTTTGAATAAATAAATAAATAAATAAACTTATGTGTAGATGCAAATCTACGCATAAGTTTATACTAACTTTTTGCAATTTAAGAAATGTAACCTAAGTTAAAGTCATCAAACAAATGACAAAAAAACGAAAAATAAATGTATTTTTGTTGTTTATTGTAAAATTATATTAATTAATAATCTGTGTTTCTACCATTTACACTAATCACACAAACACAGCGATTTGGCATGCTTAAGACCAGTTCATCAAAATCACTTTGAGGAATTCCACCGATCCAAATACCGGCCCAAACCTTTATTGTACCCCTCCATATTTGTGAACTTCTTGGCAGAATTTTAAACGTTTTTGACGCCCAGAGCTTCTCCAAACTTGAGTAAGTCTTGTATCAGGCCGCATACCGAAACGAGACTCGTCAAAATTCGCACACGATTTAAATACTTTACTGTGACAATACTCGAAAAGGCACTTTTGATGTCAAAATCTATTTATACGAGCTACTACGATGTACAGTAACGAAGGGCGGTTACGCCGTTGCGTCAAGTTTGAATAAATATGATGGATTCACAACAAAATTCACTGTAATTTTCTCGTCGCTCACGTAACATTGGTTTATTTCTATTTTTAGAGTAATTTACACCATCGATCTTATCACGTATGCTGCTAAAAGATCACGAATTTTCCACACCTCTAACAATTTTTATGTGGCCTCCGTGATTCAGTCTTTGTCTAAACCTCGTGCGCGATAAAATAAAGAGAAAAAAGTTTCTCGATCAGTAAAAATGGCGGGAATTTGACGTATTGGTAAACTTTTTGGTAGATTTGTGTGCAGTGAAGAGTGTTACCATTGTTAATTAATATTAAAATTTTGGTAGTAATTGTTATTTAAAATTTTATGGCTAGAACTTTAGAAGAATTGATTATACTGAAAAGAACTACGCTGCGATATCTTCTTGCTCGCGAGTCTAGATTAATAGCTCTAGGAAAGAAACCGGTGAACAAAAAGATATCTAATTTCGTTCGTAAACACCAAGAGAGTAACGTTTGGTCAAATTTTTGCGACTCTTTAAATGAAGATTTGACGAGAAATTTAAATGTTTTTGAATGGAAATTCAAAGAAGATAGAGAGCAGCATAAAAGGAGACGATATCGATTATTTTCTGAATCTAAAGAAGCGTTGGCGAGCAGTAAGATGTTTGCGTGGTAAGTTATGAATTGTTTGATAATGTTAAATTCCCATTTCTGCTATTATTGTCTATGGCACAGATTACGGATTACAGACCCACCAACTTATCTGTTCAGGTGGCAGAAAAAAGAACTACAACATTCCTTCAATATGTGACAGTTTGTAGTTGATTTCCATGACCAGTAGCGCCCTCGAGAATTGCACAGTTAAGTTGGTGGTACTATAAGCATACATATTTAAATATTTAGGTGAAGTGAGTCTCATAAGACGAATTTCGAACATGTTTTTTTTTACTCCTTACAGATATGAATAAAAGTACATTATGTCACAAGTGCGCGAAGTTATTTATTACAATCGAGACGGGTTTTAGGCCTGAGATCGATGATCGAAGGCCTGGATTAGAGATTGTATTAAACAACGCGCACGAGTTTCATACGACGTTTTTCAACACACTTGCGAGGAACGAATACGAAAATATTTTCTTTAACTTTTTGATAGCAATAATAATCTGATTAAGAAGGTTTATAATTAAATCTTCTAAAGTTCTACTTCAGTAGGTAAAAAACTCTTTGGTTTGTTTTTATATGAAAAACGAACAAAACAAACTATAATCTCCTTGGTGAGAAGTGTGGAAACGTTGTTTTTTTTCTATTTAAAACACTAGTGCGGTATAGTAAAAAAGAGTGCGTAATAGACCTTATTATGACACTAAAATCGATTTAGTGTCATAATTTTAAAGGCCTGTTACGAGCGAATGTGTTGTAATAGTAGATTATGATACAAGTGAGCTAAGTTGCTCATCATATACAAGGCTATGTGTTGCAGCCCGAGCCGTAGGCGAGGGCGTAAATCAGCCGAGTGTATAATGAGCAAGTTGCTCACGAGTTTAGTACGCACTTTTTCAACATCCTTGCGAGGAAAAAAAAAATATAGCACAAATGCGATACAAACAACATACGAAAATTATGGAAAATAGCGCGCAAGTTTTTTTTTTTTGCGCGCGGCATATGTATGGTGGTTGATTACATATAAACCTCTTTGATATTACAAATCTGTATTACCCGGTTAAATTAAAAATGCTCTGTTTACTCGCATATAATTTGCAGTTAGGTACTAACTTAACTTTGTAGGGATAATTCTATTACGCACTAGTGTATAATATTATTATGCACGAGGGTGTTATAGTTCGGTTTATGGCCCTAAGAACTATATAATAAAGCTCACTTTACGAGCAAGGGTGTTGAAAAATATATTATATTCTAGGGGATATGACAAGTACTACTACGCCTGATCCGAAAACTCGATCCCATAATATATTTATCTCGATTGAAATCATGACAGCTCTAAAATTACGCTAAGTCAAGTTTTGTGTGTAGTAAATCGTATCTATACAAATTTTAATTAATTATTATGAAGTAACCCTGTAATACAGTACATGAAAGATCTCTTCTGTTTTTAAGAAGCTCACGTTTATATAAATTCATTTAAAAATCACTTACGCTGTTTAAATATTGAATAGTTTTGTTTCACTCACTCGCACGAGAAATGAGATCTTATCGTCCTACTTCCTCAGTCTGACATTTCTCGAAGTATCAAGGATTGAATATTTAGATCTCGGCATGCAGCTTAACTCTTGGAATAGGGAGTAGGACTCTTTGTGCGGAGTTTCGAAGCAGTGATGGCTCAGTGGCATTGGGTATGGACTGCCACGTAGTAGGTCTGTGGTTCGAATATCGCCGCGGGCTTGAGATTCATCGCATGGTGGAAGGGCATTTTTGCGAATGCCCGCCTAGCTAACGACCACCTTCAGGTAGAAAATCTGTCGCCAAACACCTAACGGTGTGTCCCGGCAGCTGTCCTTAAGGCTTACTTAGCAATAAAAAAAACTCCTAGACTCTCATTCAATATCGTAAAGACAAAAATTGTATATCCAAAAACATTTAAATAATATATTTAGTGATAAGTAGCGCGAGGCGCTACGTCTTTAACGCCTCTACTTTTCTTGCTCTTAAGAAGAGTACCTACTTAAGTATAAGTAGGTTCTTAAGTATTTCCGTTACCGATACATATGTATTATATATTTTTTTTTATGTTATTGTGATGGAACAAGCGCGAGGCCCACCTGATGTTAAGCGGTATCCTCTGCCTATAACAGATGCATTTCATCACAAGTGACGAACTGCTCTGCGCCCATCACCTTGAGACAGTTGGTAAGTCTCATTTTGCCTGTTATTTCACTGGCCCTCAAGGACTGCTGCCGGAACACACCGTTAGGTGCTTGGCAACAGATTTTCTACTTAGGGGGGTCGCTAGCCAGGCGGGCATTCGCAAAATGCTCTATATACGTATATATAGGTGGTATAATACAGGGTTATCGGTAAAATGCTAACAAACTCTTAGGGTTGACTTCTGCTAGTCCTAACAAACATAATTTGAGATGTTTTTTTTTTGTTTTGAACAAAAAGTAAAAATTTCACATTTTTGTTTTGTTTTTCTATATGTTTTTGACTGAATAAGCACGAGGACCACCTGATGTCAAAAGTCTCTTGTGCTTGTAATGTATTATTTCATATTTTTCATTACCTTGTTCGATGTAAATATTCAAAAATCTATTCAAAGGGACCACAGCGCGGTCCAGTGTTGCCGCGGCGCTTTAGGCTCGGAGTAGCCATTAAAACAAAAAAAAAATATTACAAAATTACAAATATACGGTAGGAAAAGTTTAAGTCATGTGCGGGATATTACTTATTTTTTTCCTATCGTATATTTGTAATTTTGTGATGTAATCCGCATAGCAGGCGCTATTGCAAGCAAACATATCTAAATATATAATGTAATGACATAATGCTTATTTTAATTGTAATTTAATTTTCTATTCTACCGAATATTTTATTTAAAAAAATGTGTTTGGTTAATGTATTGTAATTGTATTATTATATTTTATATGCTCAACTAATTAATTTGGTAATTTTAATTTTGCATGTCAGATTTCTGACTAAATATGTGAAACTACTCATTATTATGACTTGTACAACAACTTATAACACCATATTTTACGCAATAAATCTCATTTCATTTCATAAGAATATTGAATATATATATATATATATATAAATATATATAAATATTTTTTTTCAAAACAAAAATAAATATTGTTAAATGTTTGTTAGGACTAGCAGAAGTCAACCCGGTTATTAGCAATTTAAAAAAGGTTGTTAGCATTTTACCAATAACCCTGTATACGTATGTAGGTGGTATTATATAAGAACCCTTCGAGTTAGGTACTAGGTACATGACTAATTTTCAACGAAACATTTGGCTTCTATTACTAATACAACTATTACGAAATGCACGCATACCTGCGTGATGATAGTAACATTATCTATAGGTTTATCAGAGATAAATATTCGTATGTCAGGAATTTTTAGTGTAACATAAAGTTTTGAGGAAAGTGGACTGTGTATACATCGCCTTTAAGATATTTTGTCGAATCTTTTCCTCCGTAAGTACCAACCTAATTAATAATAATATTAATAAATTGTTTATTTCCTAGAAACTTATTTAACTATCACAGTACATAATAATACTAGTTATTTATGTTACCAGGAAGTCTCAAACTAAGAGAGAGCCTGTTTCTTGAGACTAAGAGAGCGAATGTTTAGTAAATAACCATGTTTAATACAGCAGTAACATTTAACCCTTAGTTACTCGCGTTGATAAACTTTCACTACAGCTCGCGTGGGGTCAATTTGACCCCAAAATTCAATCGCCAATAAAACAATGACTGCATAAAATATGTCACTTTTTTTTTCATTACTTATACTAATTACTATGACATTGTATATTGACAGTATATTATATAATCAATACTAAATAGAAAACACCTTTTCATTTAGGAGCCTCACAACAATAATGGCATATCACGCTTGAGTGTTGTTCATTGTATAATTATTGAATTAGTTACACTACTATCTTTGTTTTTTCATCCTTGGATCTTGGACAAATGTGGTATCTGCTACGAATTTGACGTTGGCCAAATTGTGGAGAAGATATGGAACAAATACTTACCAAAAAAGTCTTCTACGTTATTGCTCGCGTGGGGGGGTCAGGTTGACCCCAAAAGCATTCTCCTGCTATAACCGTTCTAGACAGCGACGTGCCCATTACTAATTATGTCGCTAACTACAACTTAGGAAGCTACTTGGAAAACAAAGAGGATAGACACAAAAACTACAAAAATCGAACGTTTAAATACGCTCTGGGGTCAATCTGACCCCACGCGAGTAATTAAGGGTTAAGTATGGGAGTAGCTAGTTACTCTAAAGACTTGTGAAACTAATTGAGCTGATAGTCTAGCCTTTGACAACAAAATTTTCCTGATGGTAACTGATGAAGTGATTGACATTAATAAACAGGTTTAAATTTGAATGGAAACTGGCTCTCAAGGACAGCTGCCGGAACATGCCATTAGGTGCTTGCTGTCAGATTTTCTACTTGAAGGTGATAGCTAAGATAGCTTCAGTAAAATTCCCTCATCACAGTCATACCGTTGAACAAACTCCTCACCTATTTGGTGGGTTTGCCATAATCTCCACGCTTGTCAAGCGTCTTGGGGATGCATGGCAGAACTAAGTTTCCGGACCAACCATGTATATGAGGACTCCATTTTAAAGTTGAATATATTTAAATTTCCGAAAAGATTGTTGGTACAATATTAGAAAACTTAAACATAATATATTATCATCGTTTTTGGAATTAAGAATAAATATAAATAGTACATTATTAACCGTGAATCATATAAAGAACATCTTCACATCAAAAACGTTGACTACGTTCACCGTTGAACAATGGCCTCCCCCATCCAGGGAGATTTGCTTTAATCCCTCCGGAATCACAGTATGAGTTTGTAGTTGTTCAGAAAGTGATGTTGCCGCACCTCCTGGTGTTAATACCTTCGTTGCATCTGACGACTCCAACAGCAAGAAGAAAGATATGGAGGGAGCAAACCTAACCCGGCAACCCACAGGGAATAATATCTCTGGCTATCTAATAATAGATATAATAGCTAACACATTATTTCCTTGTACCAGTAGGCTATCGTTTTTTTTTACTTTAAAAATCGAAGAGGTATTATTTGCAAATAAAATAATATTCTAGAGATCGTAGAGATCTAAAATCGTTGTTATGCGGTAGAAACAGAACAGGTCCTAATATTGATCCTTGTGGAACTCTAAATATATATATATATATATCTATCTATCTATCTTCTATATCTATCTATCTATCTAATATATAAAATTCTCGTGTCACAGTTTTCGTTGCCATACTCCTCCGAAACGGCTTGACCGATTTTGATGAAATTTTTTTGTGCTTATCCGGTATCTATGAGAATCGGCCAACATCTATTTTTCATCCCCCTAAATGTTAGGGGTAGTCCACCCCTAAATATTTTATTTTATTTTTTGGACAAAATTTTTAATTTCTATTTATTTATGATACAACATACAAAAATACATACAATCCTCAATTTTCACCCTTCTACGATCAACCCTTATTTTTTAATAGCCAAAATTATTTATATGGCAAAGCAACGTTTGCCGGGTCAGCTAGTATATATATATATATATAATATATTCCAGATTCTTACCCAACAAAAGATTTGGCAATTCAAAAATTCATTGATTTGGCACCAGAAATAAAAATACTTGATGACAGCTCGCTCCGTTTGTTAGGCTCACCTATTCTGAATGAATCGTTCCAACTTTTTATCGAAGAAAAAATTCAAAATTTTCATCAATGCCTTTCCAAAATTAACGCACATGTGTGCGTTAATTTTGGAAAGGCGGTCCGAGCATTGATGAAAATTTTGAATTTTTTCTTCGATAAAAAGTTGGAACGGCTTTTACAATAATTAAATTCTGTCTTTTTACACCCCAATTCACATATCTGTTGAGATGTTGTCAGCTCTGGCAACATCCTTTGCTACTCGAACACTTGGACGCGACCATCAAAAATACTTTGGCTTCAATTTTAAATGTAAATTTATTAGATAGGGAGTGGCTGCAAGCTTCTCTTCCGGTGTCCATGGGTGGCCTAGGCATCCGATCCACCTCGGGTGTTGCTCTCCCTGCTTTCCTTTCCTCTGTTCATAGCAATAAAAATTTAGTTGAAAAAATTCTCGGCACTAGCGTCGATAATGTGAGTCTGAATATTGCACATATGAACGAGGCTAGGGAAGCTTGGACAGCAATATGCCCAAACACTGATTTCCCCAAAACTACATCTTCTCAGAAGCTATGGGACCGGCCGATCTGTGAGCAAGTGCGGAATCAACTTTTAAATACGTGCTCCAGTTCTACAGATCGTGCCCGACTTTTAGCAGTTTCTGAGTGGGAATCAGGTTTGTGGCTACAGGCCCTCTCTTCGCCAAACACCGGAACACTAATAGATTCCTCCACTTTTAGGATTGCTACCTCCCTCCGCTTGGGTGCATCGTGCTGTGCTCCTCACCGCTGCCATTGTGGCAGTAGCGTCGACCAACTCGGTCACCACGGCCTGTCCTGTACGAGAAGCACCGGAAGAATTCCCCGCCACGCCGGACTTAATGACATTATTCGCCGGGCTCTTACCACCGCCAACTGCGCTGCCATCTTGGAACCTA
Organism: Plagodis pulveraria; assembly: GCA_963890685.1. Taxonomy (NCBI): domain Eukaryota; kingdom Metazoa; phylum Arthropoda; class Insecta; order Lepidoptera; family Geometridae; genus Plagodis; species Plagodis pulveraria. Next base: position 4,799,304 of record OY982977.1, read on the forward strand.
GTGGCCTTGTACGTGGCGATGGTAAGAGGCCGGACGGCATGACTTTGATTCCGTGGAGGATGGGAAGGCCTCTGGTATGGGACGCTAACTGTGTCGATACCTTAGCACCTTCTCATCTTCCCGCAACCCAAAAAGTGGCCGGCGCGGCGGCTGAACTAGCAGAAGGCCTCAAAAGACGCAAATATAGTAATCTCAGTAGTTGTTACATGTGTGTGCCTTTTGGGGTCGAAACGCTGGGACCGTGGGGACCGAGCGCCAAACTATTATTCAAAGACGTCTCAAAACGTCTGGTCGACGCCACTTGTGACCAAAATGCTGGCATATACTTTGCACAGAGGATAAGCATTGCCATACAACGTGGCAATGCGGCCAGCATTTTGGGGACACTGCCTAATGGTAGCGGAACATTGGATTAGTTTTTTTTTTTTTTAGCTAATTTTAAGTTTTTTAAGTTAAATATGTTAATTTATACTTAATAAATATCCTATATATTGCATACCATCTATATATATATATATATATAATAATATAATTAGGTATGCCATGTTTGTACATACATGGCATACCTAATGGATACAGTAGAAGTGTAAAATACACAAATAATCAAGGTAAAAATTTAAAAGTTAATTCTCAAAACCTATTGATTTCCGGTAGATAAAATTTCGTGTGATTATTCAAGATAACTATATCTATCTGTAAAAAAAATTAAGGTACATTGTGGTGTACTGAATTTAAATACGGGCCGTACTTATTTAATATATTTGATATCAGGTCATAATATATATCAAATTTTATCTAATATTTAAATGATGTCATCCTAACTTGCTTGCTTGCCATCCTAGCTATTATCTGTGCATAAATTGACCATGTAGGTAAGGTATGTTATTTTATCTAATCTTCTAAAATTCTTGGAAGTCTTAATCTATTTCTAATCCAAGTATTCAATAGCAGATAACATTTTTATGAATTGTTTTGTAGTAATAGTATTGTTATCTTATTCAATCACACGACTGCCTAAAAGAATGTATGTATATGAGTAGGTTCATGTATGTTACCTTATGTACGTGAGTTTATTTATTTCACTTTTACTCTGAACAGATTTGGATGTATGAGGTATCGTTAGAACCCTAGCAGCAGATGGTGTTTAATTTTAATTGTTAGAAAATGTTAACCAGTTTTTATTTACCGGCGGTATGTCTTTATTAAAATGACATTACAAACTATAAACAATATAACTACTACTACGGAACCATTTAAGCAACTGATATGGACAAGTAATTAAACAACTTTAAACGGTTTAAATCGCGTATATTTATCATTATTTTTGTCCCGACGTTTCAAACACTTTGCAGTGATCGTGGTCACGGGGTGACACCCCGTGTCCAAATATACGCGATTTAAACCGTTTAAAGTTGTTTCATTACTATGTGTAATAATCGCGAGAACCTAAGACAACATGATATGGACAAGGTTAGGTACTGATCTAAAAATTGGATGAAAAACGATGGGAAAGGAACTCCTTCACATCACAGTATTACGTCCACCGTCGAACAAAGGCCTCACAGGCTTGCCGGTTGTTTTGGGGATCGCAGTGTCTAAATCTGAAATAGTAATAAAATTTTCATATACTGAGTACGATTGACATGTATTTTTAAACGTCTTCAAAAAAAGGAGCAGGTTCTCATTTGACTGTATTTTTTTGTGTGTACCTCTGGTAACTCTTTACAGGGTATACCGATTTCGATGTTTAGTTTTACATTCGAAAGCTGGTGCTTGTCATGTGGTCCCTATGTGGTGTGGTGGTTAAATTTCAGGAAGATCTGACGAGTAGTATTAGAGGTATCCCCCCCATCCATGTTTTATTGTCTTCGACTACATTGATAATGTTCTCATTTTCACTTGTCGAAGTTCACCAATCTATTGTATGAACCTCGAGATAAGAAGGACTTATATAAAAATAATTATAATAAATAATTAAATAATTATATAAAAAATTACAATATGTGTGTAACCATTTACATATAACTGTATACCAAACGACATCATAATATTGGATGGTAACAAATTTAAAAGCTCTTTAACTCACTGGCTTCTTGACAACTGTTTTTAAAGTGTGAAAGAATTTAAATAATTTTGTAAAACATCAATTTTAAGTACTTAATAAATACTACACAATTTGCACGTCTGCTTGCAGACTAAATACATTGTATCCTTAACCACTATTATACGATCTTATGTGACATGTATTATAGCAAATAAATGATTTGATTTGATGTAAAATGAACAATAATGTTGTATACGATGGTTTGGTTTATTAAGGGTGCGTACCATTTGCGTGAGATTCGCTAAAAACGCTAAAAACGATCACACTCCCAAAAAGTTTTCCACTTGGGTCTTGGCGTTATTTTCGCCATAAACGCTACATCTAATGTCAAAAGTGACAGAAGTGGCAAATTTTAGTGGCATTCTTAGCGTTCTTATCCAAAAATGGAACGGGGATGACAGTTACAAACGATCACGTGATCACAACCATAGACGCAGAATGTGATCAAAATTATCGAAAATAACGTTCTTAGCGACTAATGGAACATACCCTAACTCTTTTTTAGGGCATTTACAATTACAATATTTTCAGGTTGAAGTCGGTTTCTGTTGTTATTTTTTTATATTAAATACATACATAGATGACAGTATAAGAATATTAACGAATTTGTCTGTTATTGCTCCAGCCCATAACAAATCCAGACAGCTCTGTACTGTACTGTAACAGCCGACTCGTCCACTGCTGAACCGCCAACCCGCGTCCATCCACCCATTTAGCCGGGGTATGCTCTAACCAATTTAGCTAACATGGCAATGAGTCATAACTATTTTTTTTCCTATCGTTCTTTAACCATCGTATTGGGATAGAGCGACATCTATATAACTCTCTTATATTTATAATTTTGTAATGTAATCCGCATAGCAGGCGTTATTGCAAACATAACAATTTTAAATTTTTTTTTTCTCTATTTGTGATTTTGTAATCATACTTAATTATCAGAAGAATGTCCAATGAAACGGTCCAAAGAAAAGAATTACGAGAAATCAATAACCCTAATTTTTTAATCCACAGCGGCGGCAGAATGACAGAAGCACCGGTGGTGACGGTGGAGCAAGGTCAACTCCAGGGGAAGGTGGTGACTACACCCTCAGGCAGAGCGTACTACTCCTTCCAGGGTATCCCTTATGCCAAACCGCCACTGGGCTCATTGAGATTTAAGGTAAAATATGTTAACATTGTAATTTTTACGCCTTCTAGTCGAATAAGCTTAAAAAATTACAGCAAAAGGGAAAAAACCGGCCAAGTTCGACTCGGACTCGCGCACCGAGGGTCCCGTACAAACCTGTAGATACGTAACAAAATTACAAATATACGATAGGAAAATTTTTAGTCATGTGCAGGATTCGAACCCGCGTCCATCCACCTCTTTAGCCGGGGTATGCTCTAACCAATTGAGCTAATATGACATGACGTCATAACTCAAATCTTTCCTATCGTTCTTTACCATCGTATTGGGATGGAGCGACATCTATAGTACCACTTACGATGTACTACAAACAAGACCAATTTTGCAATTGGTTTTATACTTGTAAATGATGACGCATTTACATTTAGTAGAAGCGCTCGTAGCGAAGTTTACTTAGCAGTTCTCAACCGATCAGCAAAGTCATCAAAGACCGCTAGTGACATTACTACTGAGCGCTTCCGTGCTTCGGAGGGCACGTTAAGCCGTCTGTCCCGGTTGTTGTCTTAGGATGGCAGTCGTTATAGCATGGTGGTAGGGCATTTTGCGAATGCCCGCCTGGCTAGCTACCACCCTCTAGTAGAAAATCTGTCATCTGTCGCCAAGCACCTAACGGCGTGTTCCGGCAGCTGTCCTTGAGAGCCAGTACTTCTAGGTTAGCCTGAACAACATCTTCGACCACATCATCACTTACCATCAGGTGAGATAGTGGTCAAAGGCTAACCTATCAGGCATAGAAAAAAAAAACGACGTAGGAGTGAAAGAGAGGCAGCGATGCTGAAATCGCGATCAGTGTAGGTAAAATCCGAAAGAAAGCTTGATAACACAAAACTAGTAACGTAAATTGAAAATGTAACTTTTCTTGTCCCTCTAGATAAAGTTTTTCTATTTTATGAATATAGTTTCATACACATTCATACGTAAATAATTAAGATATTTTTTACAAGCTTAATTTAGAGTCAACTTTGCAATGTTATTTTATCGAGAAAATTTAAAGGAAACGTGTTTCGGACTTTTCTTGGCCTTAGATAATGCGATGAAGATTAATATATAATTTTCTTACTGCAACAAACTAAATATATTTTGCTAAAAATCTGTTCAAGCAAAGCTATTTAGCACTTATCAGCGTCTTAACTCTCGCAATGATGTCGCTACCCTTCTATATTTCTTAATATGATTATAAGCGTTATCGCGTGCTGAGCGAAAATCATATTGATTAAAAGTGGTTAGAAAAGTTCACCTTTGCTGGTACAATTTACGCGTTGAACCAGATGCACTGGTGGTTCAATCAAGTGCAATGTGGCGGAAAATGTATAAATAAACTGTTTCTAATTTTGTACCTGCAGTTAGGGTAAATTATTGTGGATAGTAATAAAATTAAACCCTTTTCAATGTATTTAAACCATAAAAGTATGTAATAGAAGATTATGATACAAGTGAGCTAAGTTGGTCATTATACACGAGGCAGTGTGTTGCAGCCCGAGCCGCAGGCGAGGGCGTTACTCAGCCGAATGTATAATGAGCAAGTTGCTCACGAGTTTCATACGCACTTTGTTAAAACCCTTGCGAGGAAAAAAAATATACATTGCACAAATGCGATACTAACCTACGAAAATTATGGAAAATAGCGCGCAAGTTTAATTTTTTTTGCGCGCGGAAATTGAAAATGCTCTGTTTACTCGCATATAATTTGCAGTTAGGAAGAAACTTAACTTTGTAGGGATAATTCAATTACGCACTAGTGTATAATATTATTACGAGGGTGTTATAGTTCGGTTTATGGCCCTAAGAACGATATAATAAAGCTCACTTTACGAGCAAGGGTGTTGAAAATATATTTTATATTTTCTTAACTCTATATTAGTAACTCTAAGGGCTTCTTTCATGACCTTCAAGTAAAGTGTCAATTATTTACTTTCGAGTATTACGGCTATTAAAAGTTACTATTAAGGGTTTTATTTTCACAGTAGAAAACAGACTTCTGATTAGCAACTCGATGGATTGAAGGATCTTCGAAGTAAATTCAAATATCCGTTCAAAATCTGTCAACAACGTCACTCATTCGTCGAAAATAATTTGAATTAAGAAGTTTTTACCCAATATGGAGTTTGCAATACCAACCTTTTTTTTTAAACCTATACAAATAATCTTATCCTACCTTACCTCTTCAAATAGGCTTATGCTGTCTTACTAGAAAAAACTTTTTACAATAATTTGTAAAATGTAATTTTAGCTCAGCACGCGTTTGTGATTGTAATCATATTTAGAAATACGAGACTTAAGGCCTGTTTCAGAATGTTCGAGTAAGTTCTGGTTATACTACCCAGAACATATTTAATAAATAAAACACTATCTTTGCGTTTCACAGTCATCGATTTACCCTATCCATCGGTTAAAGCTTGATACGCGCTGCATGTTAACTGTCATTTTTATCATTCAGTTATTTTATGTTCTGGGTAGTATAACCGGAACTTACTCGAACATTCTAAAACAGGCCCTAAAACTTCGTAGTCATGCCCTGAAAACATATTTATCGATACGCTCTTTTAATGTGTTATTAGATAATAATATGTAGTACCGACCCACACGGTTGAAACAGGGGTGAGAAGAAGATAGTGCTCTCCAAAACATCTTATCTAACTTTAAATTGTTGATGACGCAATCGGTTATGAAAAGCAGGCGCATATCTCCATTGAACTTTATATTTTATAGTGAAAGAGATAAGGAATAATGTAGCGTGTACTTCTTATAAAAACGTTTTGCACTAAGCAGACGAGAATGAATTTATGTTTATTAAATAAGTTGTGGCCGTTCGTTTATCACACAAAGGCATGTGGACAGAACACTCAGAACTAGGTATTGCACCATTGACGTATATATACTAGACGCGACATCTCAGACGAGGATAGTCGACCAGTGGAGGTAAGCCGGCCGGCATACTCACCACACGCAACTTGGCACTCGTAGAGATTACGTGCGCTTTACGTTCAAAAATAGTGTATTTTGAATATACAATTTTCGAACGTTAAGCGCGTGTAATCTCTACGAGTTCGAAAATTGTGTATTTTATTATGTTATTGTGACGGAACAAGCCTGAGGCCCACCTGATGTTAAGTGGTAGTGGTAGTATCTCATGTGCCTGTAATTTTTCTGGCTCTCAAGGACTGCTGCCGGGACACACCGTTAGGTGCTTGGCGACAGATTTTCTACTTGAGGGTGGTCGCTAGCCAGGCGGGCATTCGCAAAAAGCCCTTCCACCATGCGGTAAAGCTCAAGCCCGCGCGGTATTCGAACCATGGACCTGCTGCACGGCAGTTCATAGCCAATGCCACTGAGCCATCACTGCTTCGAAAATTTTCAATTGTGTATTTTGAATACACAATTTTCGAACGTAAAGCGCGTGTAAGCTCTACGAGTGCCCAGGCGGTGGGGGAGAAGTATGCCGGCCGGATTACTTGCACTGGTCGACTACCCCCGTTTGAGATGTCGCGTCTAGTATATATAGGTCAATGGCTCTCACACAGTTTATCGAATCTAGATCACCAGAGTTCTATCGCAAAGGCATAAATGATGATGAATGAATTAACATTTCTTGTCCCTCATGATAAGGTATTGCGATTTTATTGTTATATTTTCATACACATTCCTACAAAAAAAAAATAAGATATTTACATTACAAGCGTAATATAGAGTCAACTTTGAAATTTTATTCCTTCGAGAAACTTTTAAGGAAGCGTATTTCGGACTCTTTTTGGCCCTAGAGAGTATGATCCAGATTAATATAAAGGTAATTTTCGTACTGCTACAAACTTAATATGTTATTACAAAATTACAAATTTACGAGAGGAAAAATTATAGTCATGTGCGGGATTCGAACCCGCGTCCATCCACCCCTATAGACGGGGTATGCTCTGACCGGTTGAGCTAACATGACAATGGCTCATAACTCCAATTTTTTCTCTCGTTATTTATTTAAGTATCGTATTATATAGGTGTGGCTCCATCCTGGAGCGACACCTATAGTTAAACTTACCTACTACAAACAAGACCAATTTTGGAATTGGTTTTAAACTTGTAAATGATGACTCAACCTTATAATTGACCAAGCGAGAACTTAGTTCGAGCAAAGCGTCTTACAAAATGCTTTCGTATGTCCGGTTATTCTCCTCTACAAGACGCATTTCTCAACCAATTATCACGAAATTTTGTGAGCAGGTTTGATAAGCCCATATTTTATTTTGTCGTGAAGTTTATGGAAATTTTTCAAATTGATGGCGATATACATTATATGGTATTGAAAGTATGGACGCCTGCGCTTAACTTAATGACTGTGTCCCTGATACGCACGTTGCCTATAAGTGATAGTCTCTCCCTCTCGTATTATTTAATTTGGATGTTTCTGTAGCCAGTATATCAATGCGAGATAAATACGGGAGAAAATTAGATCACAAACAACAAAATTAGGGCCGGACGGAAAGCGCCACCGCATCAGCAGTGTTTGTGAGTTGCTGAAGATTGCTCCAGAAGTCTCAAATCCGTTGCCTGCCACGGCTCCCAAAGAAGTTGGTGCTGCATCTAAATCACGGAGAGCCGCATCCCGGAAATAGGTATAATGTGATCAGTGATGCGTCATTTGTGCCCACATTCGCATATGTTTATTCACTCTTCGGTTTCGGTCATTTGCGTTATATAAATGATCATTAGCAGAATAGTGGGTAACTTATAAAATACAATTACTGTCCAAATTGAAAATATGCAAACACCCAATACTTGTTTTTGTTAGCTTTCTTCTTTTTCTTGATAAAAAAATGTTTGTTTTGTTTGTTCCATCTTACTATGTTGGCATGACGCATGTGACATGCAGTATTGACGTTGCGAAATTGATGTTTGTCATTTGTTTGACAGCTCGGAGCACGTTCCCGGTGCCGGGTGTGTTCCGAAACCGAATTAAATTATGAAAGAAGTTAAAAATATTTCTAGTTTCTACCTGGTTTCTACGCTCAAAACTGTAATGTCATATGTGGTGTCACAAAATAGCATTCTGTTTTTCTCTCTTCTGCTCTGCTTGTAAATTCATGCTATTAATTATATCATTGTTAGTGTTTAATGTGCTCTCTCTTTTACGTTACAACCGGCAGATGTAGTATTAATTTGCTTTCTTTTTTTTTATTGTATTTTTTTATTTGTTTAAAATTTATATATTTTTATTTATTATTATTATCATATATATATATATATATTCTTATTTATATTATTTATTACTTATTTGCAAGATGAATTCTGATGAAGACTGTAGTGATACAGAGCAATTTGTATCTTGTTCATCTAGTAATGACCTTAGCGATGACGATAGTTTTGCCAGTATCCCAACATTGAGTGATAATATAATGAGTGAACTTTTTGATGTACCTAAAAATTTCAATGTAATTCATATAAATGCCCAGAGTATTCCGAAGCATTTCCCCGATATGTTGGCGTCATTTGACAACAAAAACATACACGCTATTCTAGTCTCCGAAACATGGTTAAAACCATGTCTCCCTTCTACCTCTTACTCTCTCCCTGGCTTCATCCTCATCCGGAATGATAGAACTGATCGTAGTGGCGGCGGCGGCGTGGCCATTTATTTACGCGCACATATCCCTCACTCTATTGTTGATGTGTCCACGCAGCCTGCTCCATTTAATGCCGGTGAACATTTGTTCGTTGAAGTCATACTTTCACACACCAAAATTCTTCTCGGAGTCTATTATAGCCCTTCCATGCGAGTTAATTATTTCTCATCTTTTGAAAACATTTTAGACGATCTTACGCCTGCTTATAGACATACCATTATCATGGGGGACTTTAACACGTGCCTCTTAAAAAAAGACTCTCGTTCTTCTAGTTTAGTATCTACTGTCAATTCTAGCAACATGCACATCTTGCCCCTCAATGCTACGCATAATTCTCCAAATTGTTCTCCCTCTCTTCTTGACCTTATGTTTGTATCATCATTGCAGCATGTTGCTAAGCATGGTCAATGCTCAGCAGATGCTTTTTCATACCACGATCTTATTTTCCTTTCTTATAAAATTCGTCCTCCTAAACCCAAACCCAAAATCATTCTGCAGCGTAGTTTTGGTACTATGGACGTGGGAAAACTTCGCGTTGATGCTAGTAAGGTCGACTGGTCTGACGTTTTAATGAGTGAAAATATTGATGACCAAATCACAATATTCAATTCAAAGATCATTCAGCTTTATGATATCCACGCTCCTTTGCGGGTCATAAAAATAAAACATCATCCTGCGCCTTGGCTCACAGATACTATAAAAGACTGTATGCATAAAAAAGTGACAGCCAAAGCACAGCTTAAAACCTGCCACAATGAATTGAACAAGGAGAAGTTTAAGCAGGCACGGAATCGCTGCAATAGGATGTGTAGGGATGCACAACGTCGATACATCCATGAGTCTGTAGAAAATAAAGAACCAGAACAAGTCTGGAAATTTTTACGATCATTAGGTGTTGGCAAATCCCGACAAGATTCTATTCCTCACCATCTACACCTAAACTCTTTAAACCAGCACTTCTCATCGTCATCTACCATTGATATGAATGACAAACTAGCCACAATAAACTATCTTTCTGGTCTGCCAACACCTGACTATTCTCAATTTGTCATAAGTCAATTTGCCGCATGTGATGTTAAAAAGAGTATTCTGTCTATTTCTTCTAATGCGGTGGGTGGCGACGGTATTAGCCGTAATATGATTGTTCCTATATTGGAAGACATCCTTCCCATTATATGCCATATATTGAACACTTCTATTTCGAAGAGTGCCGTACCCACCTGCTGGAAAGAAGCCCAAATTATCCCGTTACCTAAAAAAAAAAACCCTAAGTCTTTCTCTGAATATCGTCCTATCTCGATCCTTCCCTTTTTATCCAAAGTTCTCGAACGACTGATACATAGCCAGCTTAACTCTTACATTAATTTAAATAGTCTTTTAAGTCCGCAGCAGTCTGGTTTCCGTCCCGGTCATAGTACTGTCACTGCTCTTATAAAAATAACTGATGACATAAGATTTGGAATGGACAACCAAGACCTAACGATCCTAACATTGCTAGATTTTAGCAATGCCTTTAATAACGTTGATTTTGATATCCTCCTTGCATTGCTCCGCTCTATAAACATATCTCCATCGGCAGTTGACTGGTTTCACAGTTACTTGTTTGGGCGTCGGCAACGTATTCGCTTTGGAGATATTTTCGCTACTTGGTGTGATACGAATGCTGGAGTCCCGCAAGGCGGCGTTCTCTCTCCACTTCTCTTTGCAGTTTTTATTAATTCTATTTCTATATCTCTTACTTCCTCCTACCATCTCTATGCAGACGATCTCCAAATTTACTCGCAGGCTCCACCAGACCGTTTAGATCAAGCGATTGATACACTTAATGCTGACTTGCGTAGTATTGAAAACTGGAGTAAGTCTTATGGCCTTCAAATCAATCCTTTTAAGACTCAGGCAATAGTCATAGGCAGTTCCAGAATGGTTTCACGAGTAGATTTCTCAACTTTGCCAAAACTATTATTTGCGAACGTTTCTATTCCATACAGCTCACAAGTAAAAAACCTTGGAATCATAATAGATAGTTGTCTATCATGGGAACCTCAGCTACAATCGTTGAGGCAAAAAATATTTGCTTCAGGGTCATCTCTTAATCGAATACATAACTTCCTGCCCACTGCTACCAAAACTGCTCTTGCACAATCTCTCCTTCTTCCAATACTTGACTATGCTGACGCCAGCTATCCTGATCTCTCCGAGGACCAGCTTAACAGACTTGAGCGCCTTCAAAACTATTGTATTCGTTTTATTTTCGGCCTACGAAAATATGACCACGTTTCCCAATTTCGATCTAAGCTCAAGTGGCTCCCCATTCGTCTTCGTCGGAATACTCGTATACTTACTCTTCTGTATAACATATTGTTTAATCCATCTACCCCTCTTTATTTAAAGGCATGTTTTAAGTTTTTACACTCTACCCATTCTCTTTCTCTTAGGTCATCACATAACCTTCTGCTTCACTCACCGGCTCATAATACAGTCTTTTATAAATCGTCCTTTTCCGCACAGGCTGTGCGCCTATGGAACGCACTCCCTGTCCCAATCAGACGTGCCCAATCTCTCAATATTTTCAGATCGCAGGTCACCAATTTCTATCTCTCCACTCATAATTAATATTGTTCCCTGACGTCATTTTTTTTTTATTTTATTTTATATAACTTTATTTCTCTAATTTGTTAAATGTTTATGTTTATTGTGTATATATCAAACTATATATATATATATATATCATGTGTGTAGGTATATATATTATATAATATATATTGTACTATATATCATATACTATGGTTTTATATTTATGTAGCTTATTTATACTGTAAGACATCAATTTATATTATGTACTTGTTTATGTATTCGAGAAATGCACCACCCTCCCTGCTCAAAAAATTATTCTCTGTCCATCCAAAGGTTGTCTGGAAGAGATCGCTTTTAGCGATAAGACCGCCCTTTGTACCTTACTATTGTTATTGTTTCTTTGTAATTTCCTGTTCTTTGGTGTCAATAAAGAGTTATCGTATCGTATCGTAATTATGTAAGTAATTATAACATTACCGAGTATGTAAAATTATTGTATATTTACTTACCTACCTATATCTGATAGAACTAGCTTTCGCTGAGGCCCTCGTGTTATTGATGAATTGCACAGTGAACCTTTATTTAATTGTAAGCTATGCAAGGGCAGACTCGCGAGATTTACATCGGAGAGATACTAGTGTTAATATTGTTATGTTTGTAATAACGCCTGCTTAACGAATTACATCACAAAATTACAAATTTACGAGAGAAAATGGACGCGGGCTCGAATCCCGCACATGACTATAATTTGTCTCTCGTAAATTTGTAATGTACTCCGCCGAGCAGGCGTTATTGCAAACATAACATTAATAAAACTGTTGTTATGCTGAATATCTGTTCAAGTAAAGCTATTAAGGGTGAACTGGCCGGCCCGTTCTCCATACAAACATCGTAGGGTGATCACTCTCTTATTTGAGGATTTAGGTCCAAAATAAAGCATAATACCTATTAATCTCGTAATTATCTAGGCTTGTATGATGTTGAAATTGTAATAAAATAATTAACTTGAGAATTATGAGCCTCGAAACATTTTCATATAAAGTTTTCGAGGCTCATAACTTACAACTTAATTACCTTTTTAAAATGTTGGCATCATACAAGCCTAGATAATGACGATATCAATCAGTATTATGTTAATTCTGCTATAATTATATATGCTTAATTCTGGACCATAAATCTCAAATAAGGGAGTGATCACCCTACGACGTTTGTATGGAGAAGTGACCGGCCAGTTCAACCTTAAGAGTGCTAAATAGCTTTACTGGTAGGGATCTTAAGGGCACTTTCTCACGGACAAGGGTGACATAGCCCCCAAAGACAATTTTTTCTTCTTAGGGTGGTAGCGAGCCAGATTGTCGAGTGTCGATTTCCTCTTCATTCAAAAGTTGTCCTGATACATACTAACAATACCGTCGGCCTATAGACACTTTATTATAAGCTTTTGTTCAAGTTTCATTCTTGTATTTTAGTGGTGTTACTGTAATGAATCGTCCGGATTATCCAATGCTGAACACATCTTCTCCCATTACGGTAGGGTTTGCCTTAATACCAATACTTGGCAGGCGTCCTGGGGATCGCAGTGTAAGGTAGCATTTCCTAAGACGCTGCTGCCCACCTTCCTGAATTTTATCCATAGTCGCTTCTAACGACACCGAACGGAAGAGATGGGGGGTTAAATTCTAGGCTGGCACCCCAAGGGCACAAGTGCAGTTTTAAAGTAACAATTTAATTTTGAAGCAATGATAGCCGAGCTGTTATAGCTATAGACTGCGGTGCCGCAGGTCCATGGTTCAAAATCCGCCACCGGTTTGAGCTTCAATGCATGGTGAAAGGGCATTTTGCGAATGCCCGCACGGCTAGCTACCACCCTCAAGCAGAACCTCTTTCGCCAAGCACTTAACAGTGTGTCTCGGCAGCAGTCCTTGAAAGTCAGTAAAATCCGGGCACATGATGAGACTTAAGGGAAGACTGGAGGGCAGCCTCGAATTTTCATACAAAAAGAAAAAACGTTTCTACCCCCCTAAACAATCACCGATTTTGATGATTTTTGGAAATGTTATAGATGTTATCAATATCATTATATTAAATGAATTTAAATTAATAGGTATGGGATATTATCTCAAAACTTGTATCTCTAGTTTGTGAATTCTATATAGGAAAAATAATGATAAATAAAGAAAAAGGAAAACCTATAAACCTAGTTTATTCTGTCAGTTATAAAAGAAGACCAACATTTTTAGATTTGATTAATGTTTACTATAGGAGAAAAGTTTTCTCCCAGAACGCAAATTATGCGCAAATTCTAAGTCAAAACTTGAAGAAGCTGCAATTGTCCTTATCGCACTATTATGTTCGGGCGTTTAGCAGCGAGACAGCATCACTTTGTTAAAATACCTATTTTTCTGTAGGAGCTTCTCTTCCCGTTCGTCTTAACAACTGTATGTCTCAGAGTGGGCGCAGTGCAGTTCGTCACTTCGATTCGACGTAATGCATCTGTTATAGGCAGTGACTCGTGTTTGATACGTCACAATGACATAACAAGAAAATAATAAATATATGTATCTATATGTACATTCTTCCCTTATGTTAAAATGTTCTTATATAACGACATAATACTTCGGAATTCTATAAGATGCTGTAGTCTCTTCAGTGCTATCACTTATCTTATTTGCTTCAAGATATCTTATCAAAGGTGTGTGTTTTTTTTAGATTATGTCTTGAGCGGTACCACGTCATTGTTTATGCAGTTGTTTCTTTAGGTAACAGAATAATATCTAGAATTTTTTTGTACATGTTAACTTGATAAAATATATATATATATCCCATAATTTCACCTCCATACCTTTCTATTTATGAGTCATTAGAGGTGGCTAAAGGGAAAATACCAGAAAGGAAGCAGCCACGTTTTGATTTGCGATCCCCAAAAACAACATTATAGCAATTTATATTAAAAATAATTGCATAGTGACAGGGCATTTTGTTAATGCTCTCCTATCAATAGCTACTACTTGAGAGTAGTAGTACAACATTTGCCGCTGAGCACCTAAAGGTGTATGCCGGCAGCTGTCCGGCAGCAGTATTTAGTTGATCACGCCTGTTTACCATCCACATCATCACTTACCAACAGATAAAATTGTTTTCAGATCGGCTCGCCTATCGGAAATATAAAAAAAAATGTAGTGCCAATTCTTACCTTCTGAGTTGTAAAAAGTAATGTATAGTTTCCAGTTCTCGAGTTCTTACCTCACAGCAATAAAAAAAAGTAAAATCATACTCAAAATTATTCTATCATATAGTTATCCTATAATTGGCCCTATGTTGTTAAAATTGTTAATAGGCTTTTGGACGACCAATAAATAAATGAAAACCATATACTTAATTATAAATTAGAAATATAGTCCTACTTTTCTGAAAACAGCTGTGTTATTTTTCCAGGCACCCCAACCACACGAGCCATGGGAGGGTATCCGCGACGCCACAGCCGAAGGCAGCGTTTCCGCTCAAATAGACCTCGTCACCAAGTCCTTTGCCGGAGACGAGAACTGCCTTTTCCTTAACATTTACACTCCTAACTTAGACGGATCATTCCTGCCAGTCATGGTCTATGTCCACGGAGGCGGTCTTCTCAACGGTTCTGGAAATACCTCCATGTATGGGCCAGATTATCTAGTAGAAAAAGACGTAGTCGTTGTAACAATCAACTACCGTCTCAGTGCTCTTGGATTCCTCAGCTTAAACACCCCAGAGGTACCTGGAAACGCTGGCCTGAAAGACGCTGTTCTGGCTCTAAAATGGGTCAAAGAAAACATACACAATTTCGGCGGAAACTCAGGCAACTTGACGCTTTTCGGCGAGAGTGCTGGCGGTGGGATCGTGTCCATGCTCACAGCCAGTCCTTTGTCTAAGGATTTAATCAGCAGAGCTATCATACAATCGGGCACAGCTTTGTGGAGCTGGTTCACCCAAAAGAAACCTATTGACAACGCTAGAACACTGGCTAAGACTTTAGGAAGCGAAGCTGAGAACGTGGATGATATTCTGGAGTTTTTATCAGCCACTCCAGCCAAAGATATCATTGAGGCTGCATCGATATCCTCTTTTGACAATGTTTTAGAAACACCCCCAAATCCATTTGGTATGGTAGTGGAAAAGGAGTTCCCAGGAGTTGAAGCGGTGACAACAGAACCGTTCGCCGATTTGCTTAAGTCAGGGAGAGTAGCTCAAGTCCCGATCATGATAGGGTCTACCACTCTTGAGTTTGCATTTGAAAAGAAGTCTGATGATCTTCAACTCTTGATCCCTAAAGAGTTGAACATAGAAAAGGGCTCTGATACTGCTTTAGCGATCGCTGAAGAGATGAGAAAGTTATATTTTAGTGAGGAGAGTCCTTTGGAGTACTACAAGTTATTGTCTGATGCCTTCGTAAATGTAGACACGCACAGATACATTCAATATATTCTCCAATCGTCGAACATACCAATTTACTTCTACAAATTTGGTTATGTAGGAGAATTGAACATATCCAAGAAACTGAAGCTCTCGAATTGTGTGATTGAGAACCAGTCGATGCATTTAGATGAATTGGGGTATCTCTTCAAGAATGACTTCCAGAAAGACGTTGAGCCCACTTCCCAAGATATTAAGATGAGGGAGAGGATGGTCAGGCTTTGGACCAATTTCGCCAAAACTGGGTAAGCTGTTTTCATTGTTTGCATGCCATTCTAATCCTTTCAGTTCTTTATACCCTATCTATTCTCCATAGAACCTGTACGTAACCTGTATGTAGCCTGTAAAACCAAAAAAGTAGCTGACCCGTATGAGATATATACTCTCTCGCCTGAATACGCAGTGTTTTCCATATCTTAAGTTTTATATTTTATTATTTGAAAGCTGGTCAAGCCATTTTTGAGTTACACTCCAATAACTAAAAAGTGTTTTCTTGATGATAATTAGTCATTGACAGTGAATGACAATTGATCCCCTAAGCGGCAAGGGTCACTAAAGAGGGTAATAATTTTTTTTACCTTCAAATGGCACCGATTTCAACACTCAAGTGTCAAATAATTTCTCGAAGTCGGTATTTCACACTTTTGAGTGATAAAGTCGATTCCACTTTGAGTTAAAAAAAAATGTAGAATTTATAAACTTCAGTATATTATAATGATACCTATGCTTAGTCAGAGAGCTAACTGCCATTTCTAGAACCATACTATTTGCGTAAAAATATAATAATGTATAACATAATAATGTAGGAAGAGGGCACTGGTAAATCTGAAGCAGAGATATGAGGATATCAGGAATGTCGTGAAACTCACTATTGAAAACATAAATTCGTGACTCTGTTGAGGTAGCCTAGGACACTACAGTAGTTCCTCTTAGGATATTTATAATTTTAGTACAGTACCTTCTCTTATGTACTGTACTCCAGAGTAAATAGGTTTCTTCTAAGTAAGCGTGCTCCATCTTAGCAATGCTTAACATCAGGCAGGGTGTGGTCAAACGCGAAACTATTATGAAATAAAAAAAAATTGTTCACGGGGCGCTTTCCTTACAAACGTAGTCGTCAGATTTTTTTCTTTGTTAGTTTAGCATTTGACTACTCTCTCACCTGTTGCTAAGTGATGATTTGGTCGACAGGTGGTTACAGGCTTAACCTAGAATTACTGGCTCTCAAGCACAGCTGCCGGAACACACCGTTGGGTGCTTGGCGACAGATTTTCTACTTGAGGGTGGTCGCTAGCAAGGGCATTCGCAAAATGCTTTTCCACCATGCTGTGAAGCTCAAACCCGCGGGATTTGAACGATGGACCTTCTGCGCGGCAGTCCATAGCCAATGCCACTCCATCACTCCATCACTGCTTCAATCTTATGGTCGATCTCATTATTGAGAAGCAATTATTAATACGAACCTTAGAGCGATGACTAAACACAAAAACATTTGGGTTGCGATTGCCAGTGAAAAAATTAACACACCAAGAAGGCTATTCGCTATTATTTATGTTATCTGTGCTATTTCGTTTTGTGTGAGTTAATAAAGATTTATTTTCTTTACAGAAACCCAACTCCAGACGAAAACCATTACATCAATGTTACTTGGTTGCCTGCTGCGAGAGAAAACGAACATTACCTGCATATAGGTGAAGAACTGACCATGGGCACCAACTACGACAAAGAAAAAATGGAATTCTGGGATAGCCTCTACCAAAAACACTATAGAATCTGGGACGAAACTGCGACTAACGTTATTGAAGTGACCAGGAATGACCCTGTCATCGTGGAAACGTTTACTATCGTAACCAACTCTTCCGAAGTCCATACTAGCGAAACGGTCAGCGAAGTGATAGAAACGTCGAGCGAAGTAGTAGAAACGTCGAGCGAAGTGATAGAAACTTCGAGTGAAGCGGTGGAAACTTCGAATGAAGCAGCCGAAACTTCAAGTGAAGCGGTAGAAACGTCAAGCGAAGTTGTAGAACCACCGACTGAAGTTGAAACTTCACCTGCTTTAGTAGAAATCGCTAGTGAAGTAGTAGATGCACCGATAGTGATCGATGAAGCTCCAAAAGTGGACACTAACGATGTTCCAAAAGCTCAATTCAATGGGAACGGTCTTGAAAAGACTGTGAAAAGGACCTCAAATGAGATTAAAATGGTCCAGAACAGTAATGGGGTGCCAAAGGATGTCATCAGAGCTAACGACCCACCAGAAGATGATCTTCCCAAAAATATAGGCGTAAACAAGTTTGTTAACTTTTTCGAATCGCTTGGAGGGAAAAAGTAGTCATAGAATAGATAGAATAATACTATTATAATTTAATGTAAGTATACGTCTCTAACAGCTTATGTTATTCTAACATCGTGATTAAACGAATTAGCATCACAATTAATAGCTTACCGAAAAAAATACAACAACAGAGAATATTGGGGAAGTCCGGAAGAAAATTATTGAACCACAAAATTTATCACACCTTATAATTTTGCAAGCATTAGTTATTTCAGCGCGCAAAGAATAAATAAATGCGCAACATAAAATAAATGTTCCAGAAGCATTCCATTGTAGGCTAAAACACTCGTGGGTTGAAATCAGTCTACCTAGTCAGAACACTAAAACGAATGTTGCTGTAGATTTGAAGTTTTGCGGACGGTACAAAATTTAATTTCCTGTTTGCCTGTTGCTTGTCATTTCACACTACTCACATCTATCGAACACACACACAGTCCATCTATACCTTCTTTGAGCTTCCTCAACCCCTATATCCATCTAAATTCAACCTGTTTTCATCCCTCCTTACAATTTTCCCGTACAACGCTATTACTCTTCAACTTTTCGTGGACTGTGTGTTACCTACATAGATACTTTAATACTAAGACATTCCAATATTTGATAAAAATTTATTCCAATATTGATTAAAATTTCAACCTGTTTTGTCATATTGACTTTAAAAAGAGGTGTTATAAATGGCACCATCAAATTTGTATTAAAGAAACTAACTTCGATAAAATGGCTTCCGGTGGGTGCGGAGTCAACGTGCACTGGTGGTGTAGAGAACGATAAACCAAAGATATATTGTCCGTGCCGTACAAAAATATCATCTTAAGCTCAGTAATTTTCTAGCAATATTCCGAAAATGTACCTCCATTTGTTTCTTAATTTTCCACAGGGTTAAAATGTAAATGGTTAAATATCACAAAACTGTAATAAGACTGCCAATTCAGGAATAAATAAATAGAGATAAGTGGTTTTGAAGTAATGATGGTCCATGTGCTATGGACTGCCGAGCTGGGCTCCATGAGTCGTACCCCACCGCGGGGTTCAGCTTCACCGCATGCTGGAAGAACATATTGCTACCTTCATCAAGTAGAAAACTGTCGCCAATCATCCAACGGTGTGTTCTGACAGATGTCCTTGAGAGCCAAAATCCGTTCTAAGTTAATTCTGTTTTTCTGTCAGAAATAAAAATCCCGAAAGGTGTGGTTTCTACCCCGGGTCCGGCACCCCACGAGATAGATTGCCTTCGTTCGTAAAAGTAAGCTGTTAGAATGTATAACATAGGTATTTATTTTTTAATACATTCCCTTTTGCATTAATAAGTCAATGATATGTGATTATTATTAAAAAGCGACATATATTAATACTGAATAAGCCATAATATTACGAAGATAATGAAAAAAAAACATGGTTGTAAAACAGCCCTTAATTAGGAAAGTAATTAATTGTTGTCTTATAAAAAAACTTTTTCCTTTTTCTAAATTGTATAAATATATTATTTAATTGTAAATTTATTCATAATTATTGTAGATATTTTGTGCCAATAATTTAGTCATGCATCATATCCATTGTATTTTAGTCATTAGAATCATATTTTTGTATAATTTTATGATTATATGACTCAATAAAAGTTATGTCATAAAAATTTGTTTGTTTCTTTTCTACGGCTACCCTTTTTATAGTAAGAGATACGTGACCTAGGGAGGATCCAGTGATGTGGCTTAGCTTAGTCCAGTGATCCATGATATCCAAAAATCATAACAAATTGCAAGTGGTTCAATTCATCCCAAAAGCACATATTTAACAATACGAGGTAAGCATGGACAAAATGAAAAATATATGGTAACATATCAGATTTTGAGACTATTGCATTATATAGGAACAGACTTGAAATTCATTCAGAAATAGGTTACAAAAGTTTTATTATGGAAGTTAATAATACTGTTAAGTACAACATCAAATATTTTTGGTCTTACATCGCAAATGTCCAGAGTTGCATTAGCTATGAAGAAAAAACAGCACATACACCGCTGATACCATTTTGTTATGTCCTGCGTCCACAATATTATGGTACAATAACTTGAATATATATTCAACCTACGCCTTCAAGGTGTTCGTCCTCGTGTTTGGAAAATTGTCCGATTAGTACATAAAGAAGGATTAAAGAAAGATGTAGAAAACTATCGCCCAATCTCAATTTTGCCTGCCCTATCGAAACTTATATATGTCACCGGATAATTGTACGATACGTTAGTTTATAAAAAATTTAGTGAGATTATTGAGCGCCACAAGAATTTAATTTCATATACTACTTTTGGGTTAACAATGATTTATTTTGAGTAAATTTTGCTGAAATAGGATAGCGTAATGAGCGATAATGTTAAAACTATATGCATGGTTATAAGATTCCATTAAAAATGCGGGTTTAATTTTGGTGATAATTTACTATTTTTGTCTGTTATATGTTACTCTACTACATCTGGTGGTAAGTTAAACATAAGCCAAAAAATAATACATTAAAACCTGTAATACGTATTTTGCTTATGGCCACTGTAATACTTTCGTAGATATATGGTAAGTTGTTGATGATCCACATAATTACAATTTGACGGCTGGACATGGTCAGTTTATAATCTCACGAAAATTTAAACGTTAGATTGTAAATTTTAGTTTCCATTCACAATCTATCGACAGTTTATAATCTAACTATATTTATTATATGAAACTGTCGATAGATTGACCACCATAAAATGCTTTGATATCCTTAGTTCTTTTACCAAAAATTTTAATCGGACACCAAATGTAGTAGATGGTCACTATATTTTAGCGAGGGGTTAAATATAATTTAGTCTAGGGCAAAGTCATATTTAGGTGCGACGACGAGCGAAGCGAGGAGGAGCGTTAGGTTACTTGTGACTACAACAACGCGCGAGCCGAGCGAGCGAAGCGAGCGTGCCGCGGCAGCGGCGGGCGATGCGCCACAAGAATTTAATTTCATATACTACTTTTGGGTTAACAATGATTTATTTTGAGTAAATTTTGCTGAAATAGGATAGCGTAATGAGCGATAATGTTAAAACTATATGCATGGTTATAAGATTCCATTAAAAATGCGGGTTTAATTTTGGTGATAATTTACCATTTTTGTCTGTTATATGTTACTCTACTATATCTGGTGGTAAGTTAAACATAAGCCAAAAAATAATACATTAAAACCTGTAATACGTATTTTGCTTATGGCCACTGTAATACTTTCGTAGATATATGGTAAGTTGTTGTTGATCCACATAATTACAATTTGACGGCTGGACATGGTCAGTTTATAATCTAACGAAAATTTAAACGTTAGATTGTAAATTTTAGTTTCCATTCACAATCTATCGACAGTTTATAATCTAACTATATTTATTATAAACTAACGGTTAGTACAATAATACGGTGACATATATATATATATATATATATATATATATTTTTAGCATCAGAAGTGTTGAGATTGAAATAAAAAACATAAATTTTATAACCTAAGAACAGTTTACATGTAATTACTTAGTATTTGGATTTACAATAGAACTTACATTAATCAAACAGCCATCAATTCAAAATAACACGATAAGTCTCCAAAATAACAAAGAACTTACAGCAAATTACAACGAGCACCCTTCCAAAAACCTCACTCTACCAAATCTGAAGTCTCAACGTTAAAATGACTGAACCACGTGGTGGGAGCCGTATCTGCAGTCTATGGTTGGATGAGGTTACAATGTGCAGCAAACCGTTAAAGATTATGCTAACACGGCCTCTCCTGATCGTGCACCGTCCTCGGCTGCATCTTTAGAGGTGTTCTCAGCATTTTAACGAAATCGTCATTTTAGTAGTCAGACTCTGTTAAAGAGAAATAAAGTATTAGTTAAGTCATCATAAACATAAATATGCCTGTTCTCTCATTCATCACAAATTCAAGGCCCTCGTTCATTTTATTCGTAGATTCACACTTAGCTATTTGTCACCTGAATTCTCAACTAGCGTACACCAGCTAGCATTCTTCCACATACGTTTCGGTCATCCTCATAATTGCCTATAAGAACCACCCCACACGTTAGAAACGTGTCTGCAGGACCGGAGTCCAATACGCAATATGAAAAGCGTGGGATCGAAATCCAGTACGAGTAACATAATGCGCCTGCAGGACCGAAGTCCAATACACATAACACAATGCGTTAGCTAGACCGAGGTCCAATACCTACGCATTGTATTACGTGTCTGCAAGACCGAAGTCCAATACGCGTTATAGAACACGTCTGCAAGGCCGGAGCCCACACGCATTAAAAATGCGTCTGCAAGGCCGAAGCCCACACGCATTAAAAATGCGTCTGCAAGGCCGAAGCCCACACGCATCAATAATGCGTCTGAAAGGCCGAAGCCCACACGCATTAAAAATGCGTCTGCAAGGCCGGAGCCCACACGCACTGGAGAATGCGTCTGCACGGCTGGAGCCCACACGCACTGGAGAATGCGTCTGCACGGCTGGAGCCCACACGCACTGGTGAATGCGTCTGCAAGGCTGGAGCCCAAACGCACTGGTGAATGCGTCTGCAAGGCTGGAGCCCACACGCACTGGAGAATGCGTCTGCAAGGCTGGAGCCCACACGCACTGTAGAATGCGTCTGCACGGCTGGAGCCCACACGCACTGGTGAATGCGTCTGCAAGGCTGGAGCCCACACGCACTGGAGAATGCGTCTGCAAGGCTGGAGCCCACACGCACTGGAGAATGCGTCTGCACGGCTGGAGCCCAGGAACAACGCTGCTGATCAGAAACCTCAGCGCCGGGTGACAGCTAAGCCACGCAGCACCGCATCGCTCTCACATACACATTATCGTAATGGACGTGTAGTGTAACTGTACTGTAACATAAAAAGGTTAGGCAAGTACTTTGCTTACCATCAAACAATGCGGCACAAGTCTTAGGACACCACTTTCCTTTCCAGGGCACCATATATTGAGCTGCAGCTTGAGTACATTAGTGTCCTGTTTGGTCATAGGGTATAGTAGACAGAACTTAGTAAACGAATCTACCAGTACCTATACAAATTTGTAGCCGTTAGACTCGGGCAATGCCCCCAGGATGTCAGCAAGAACCGTGCTGAAGGAAACGTTAGCTTTGTTCCACGATGTAATTGGCTGTTATGGGGCTCTAGGGACTCCCTTTTTAGAGATAAAAATTAAGCAATGGGATGTGTATTTGCGGACAATAGGCTTAAGGCCGGGAAACCAAAAATGTTTTAGTATAAGGTCTAAGGTCATGTGTCTTGTCAGTCCCAATGTGATTGCGCTCGTCGTGGAAGATATGTAACAAGCTGAGACGATGACCCCTTGTAATGAAGCATAACAACCGTGCTTCTTCTCCTACCGGCGTGTATCGATAGTAAAGAAGATAATTTTGTCAGACATAACGCCATGGGTCCAAAAGGCAATCCCTCAACTTCTGTATTAGGTCTTGTGTTACATTGTCTACCGATTGAGCCATCTGCACCCAATTGAACGGTAGGTCAATGTGGTAGACTTGGATCGCTGGTGGATTCTTGCTAAGGTAATCTGCGTGACCCATTATTACCCCTTTTTGGTACTCAACCGTGAAGTAAAAGTATTGTATCACGGTCATGACAGTGATGACAGTTCATGATCTTGAACAGATGTGTTTACTTTGTTAGATCTAGACTCAACCAACATAATTTTAAAAATAGTGTCAGCGGTATCCGTCAGATATTGCTCCTGTTTTGTTCGAGCAAAGATGACGCCATCCCCTTTGAAAACTTCTTTGCTGATAATGACAGGCGTGTTTATGCACGACGCCGGTGAGACAACAAAATCGACATCAATTGCAATATTGCTGAATTCGACGGAAAGCGTCACATGAACGCGAGCAATAATTTCGGTATTACTTATTCAATGAGGATTCTTATTCGATGAGAATGCAATGAGGTTTTTCTTAAGGCAAGAGAAGTGTTTTAGAATGACCGATGATATTAAGGAGACGTTAAGAGCACCACTGTCGATTCAAACGTCTACGGGCTTACCTTGTATGGCAGCAGCACAAATATTGTTATTAACTGAAGTGGCTGTGAGCTCATTAAAGACCCTTAGCATTACAGTCACTTTCATAATGTCCTGGCTTTTTACAAAAATAACACGTAACTTTATACTGGTTTTCGGACGTTCTACGCGTAGGACAACTCGCACTAATATGTCCAGTCTGACCGCAAGAATAGCACTTTGTTTCGGGGCGATCGATACCGCGTTTTTTCGCGATGTTGGTAACAGGCACACGGTTGTCGTTGTTACTGCGGCCAGGCTTGACATATACTGCTGGGAATGACACCAGATTATCTATGGTTAGATTCGCATTTGTGGCAGCAGCCTTGACCTGGACATCAGTGATGCCACGTATGACAATCTGTACCATCAATTCTTCGCTAAGATTGACTGTACCTAAACGTAACAGTGAACGTCTAGCGTGCTCGGCGTGCGTAAGGAATTCGTCTGAGTTAGCGCTCATAACTTACTGTGAGTCGATATAACTACCGACAATGTTTCGGCTTCTACCGGAAGCCTTCCTCAGGATGTTGAGTGTGGTACGTCCGCCGGTGTCGCTTCACGTTTCACACTGTGGGCGGCAGCTCGCTGTGCTCGAGCCGACGGCGCTGGCGGCGGTGTTTCACGCTCAAACACCAGTGTTTTCAAACATAAAATATAATTTGATCGTAAGTTTTTATAATATGATAGTGCTCATAACCTTGAAAAGTGTTTGAGCATAGTCAACTTTGCGCGGACAAAGCCATTTAAACTCTTTAGAGAAATTAGACCACGTGCGGTCGTTCGCTGATCATTCGTCAAGCCATGTTTTCGCGTCTCCTTTTATACAATTAGCGACGCGCTAAAGACATTCAGAGTCTTCCCACCCATTGACAAGCTTGGCGCGTTTTACTTCGTCACACCACACCTCAAAGTTATTTATTGCTGGGTCAAAGTTTGAAACATAATAGGTGTGAGATTTTGCTTTTGTAATTGCATTTATTGCCGCTGCAAGGACTTGTGTAGCAGAAGGGGCGTCATTGTCATCTTGAGGTGTGCTGACACGATTTGGTGGCAATTGGCTTTGCGATACGTTTAAAGAGTTTTCCTCAATAGCATTTAGTCGTGCCATTATCCTCCTACCTAACGCTTGCTCTACGGAACTGTCATGGGTACGAGAAGGAGACCCACGACGACGAAGTGAGTGAGGTTTATGGTGGCGTCGGTGCGATGTGCTAAGAGTTCGTCTCGCTTTGCGGCGCGACGACTCAGTTGATTTTTCATGTGAACGAGATGGTCGCGGCATCATATATTTGAAATTTGAATGAACGGCTGTTTGTTCCAATGACAAAGGCAGTGTGTGGGCACAAGCCTATCCCACTTCTGATTTTAGCATCAGAAGTGTTGAGATTGAAATAAAAAACATAAATTTTATAACCTAAGAACAGTTTACATGTAATTACTTAGTATTTGGATTTACAATAGAACTTACATTAATCAAACAGCCATCAATTCAAAATAAGACGATAAGTCTCCAAAATAACAAAGAACTTACAGCAAATTACAACGAGCACCCTTCCAAAAACCTCACTCTACCAAATCTGAAGTCTCAACCATAAAGTAACTTTGTATATACTGAAACAACGTCTCAACGTTAAAATGACTGAACCACGTGGTGGGAGCCGTATCTGCAGTCTATGGTTGGATGAGGTTACAATGTGCAGCAAACCGTTAAAGATTATGCTAACAATATATATATATATATATATATATGTGTGTGTATATATATATATATATGTGTGTTTCACAAAGCTGCCGCTATAGATGGCTATGTACCAACGTATTCTATCGTTACGTTTTGGTTCAATATAGAATAAAAAAAATAACTTGGCAGCAATCGTACCTACTCATATGTTTTAGCTTTAGCAGGAAGAAAGTGGAAGATATATTAGGTCCTTACATATGAAATTGGCGTTTTTCGTACTGGCCACTTTAATCACGAATTTCTCCTCTTTGGTAAGGAATTCCAAATTCAAATTTGTACAGCTATAGACTCATGTATTTGTGCTTCGATGATCGTCATTCATTTGTTTTTTTTCTTCTGTTTTTTTCTGTTTGCGTCACTCATTTTACAAAATGGAAAACCTTAAATATCGCATTATTTACGAGTACGAGTTCCGCCGTGGCACTAGTGCTGCGGAAACAACTCGAAGGGTGAATGATGTGTATGGCGGTCGTGTTGCAAAAGAAAACACAGTTCGTTTTTGGTTCCAACGTTTTCGTTCTGGAAATTTCGACCTGCAGAACAAGCCCCGTGGACGGCCTGAGACTCAAGTTGATAATGAAGAGTTGAAGGCTATTGTGGAAGCGGATCCATCGCAAACCACGTCCGAGTTAGCTGCAGGCTGCGATGTTAGTGATAAAACTGTTTTAATTCACTTGAAGCAAATTGGGAAGATTAAAAAGCTTGAAAGGTGGGTACCTCACGAATTGACAGAAACAAACCGGCAAACGCGCGTCGACTGCTGCGTTACATTACTAAACCGGCACAATAATGAAGGTATTTTAAACCGAATCATTACCTGTGATGAAAAATGGGTTCTTAACGATAATCGGAAGCGCTCAGCGCAATGGTTAGATCCTGGCCAGCCAGCCAAATCCTGCCCCAAGCGAAAATTAACCCCAAAAAAGTTACTTGTAAGCGTTTGGTGGACTAGTGCCGGTATTGTTCATTACAGTTTTTTTCAAATCTGGCCAGACTATTACGGCTGATGTCTATTGTCAGGAATTGCAAACCATGATGGAAAAGCTAGCGGCTAAACAACCTAGGCTGGTCAATCGCTCCACGCCACTGCTGCTTCACGACAACGCTAGACCACACACTGCGCTACAGACGGCTACTAAATTAGAAGAGCTTCAATTGGAAAGTCTAAGACATCCTCCGTACTCCCCGGACCTTGCTCCAACAGATTACCATTTTTTTCGAAATATGGATAACTTCTTGCAAGGGAAAAAATTCAACTCCGATGGGGCAGTCCAAATCGCCTTCAAAGATTTTATTGATTCCCGTCCGACTGGTTTTTTTAGTAAAGGGATCAATGAACTACCTATGAGATGGCAAAAGTGCATAGAAAATAATGGTTCATACTTTGATTAATTAAATATATTACTTATATTAAAAAATATTCGACTTTTTGTTCCTCCCATACAAAACGCCAATTTCATATGTAAGGACCTAATAAAAAAGAACAAGATATAACTTCTAAATCGCGATATCGGGCTACGGAACCCTACAGGGTTCCGTAGTAGCCCGATATGATAATTTCAGTTTGCAGTCCCAGTCGGGCCACGCGCAATGTATTGCGCGTGGCCCGACACGTGCTTGACCGTTTATTTTATTTACGCAATAGTTTCCAATGTGAGTCTTTACCAATTATAAACAAGCAACTACTTCATCTTAGTCACTTAAAAGAAATTATTCTAATGAGTTTGTATTTGGTACAAATTTATCCAACAGCCAAGTTCAACGACTACTACTACTAAACTAATAAAGTTATCTTAACCGCTATAATTTTCCTTTAAAGTTCATAAACTGCACTATCGTCAAGAATTTTTCCAGATTTTTCAAACCAGCAGTTTAGCTTTTAGTGTGGGGGGACGCCCTACGAAAAATTGGCACTTTAAAGTTTAATATTTCGTAAATAGGGCATTAAATCGAAAAATAGTGTTAGCAACTTTTAAATGATTTTAAAACACCAATTCAACGATACCACACACGATGGAGTAGACGACAAAAAAATATCTTGTATGGGAGCTATACCCTAAAAAAATATTTTACAAAATTTTATTTTACCACTTTGTTGGCATTATTAATATACATACCCCTTCCAAATTACAGTTTTCTAGTGCTAACGGTCTCTTAGCAAAACCTCGGACAGACGGACAGACAGACATGACGCAACTATAAGGGTTCCTTGTCAGGACTACGGAACCCGGAACCGGTTTTGAAGCAATGATGGCTCAGTGGCATTGGCTATGGACTGCCGTGCAGCAGGTCCATGGTTCGAATCCCGCCCAGAGCCTGAGCTTCACCGCATGGTGGAAGGGCATTTTGCGAATGCCCGCCTGGCTAGCGACCACCCTCAAGTAGAAAGTCTGTCGCCAAGCACCGAAAGGTGTGTTCCGGCAGTAGTCCTTGAGAGCCAGTGAAATTACAGGCACAATGAGACTTAACATCTATGTCTCAATGTGACGGGCGCAGTGCAATTCGGGAGTTGTCATGAATTGCAACTGTTATAGGCAGAGGTTAGTCCACTTAACATCAGGTGGGCCTCGAGGTTGACCCGTCACAATAACATAAAAAAAAAAAAAAAAAAAAAAAAACCCTAAAAAGGAGCATTTCGTTTCATGCTTATAATAATAATTAATAGACACGAGCTATCACAGACCCAAAAGCGCGTCAAGCAATATTGGTTTGATCCTACGTAAATAACTATTATTTAACGATAATAATAATTAAATATGTATCACGGATGTGCAAGCGAGATACAAGAGTTTATAATATAGCTGTATCCCGCTGGCTCTGTTCCGAACTACGATGTTATGGAACGGTTTTAACATAGTTTTACGACATTTTATTGTATGCTACCCAACAGCTGTCTTTTACTTTATATAATTACACTCATCAAATAATTTTGCAGCATTTATAAAAAAAATAGAAATAAAAACATTGTACGTAATTTACACATTAACTAAACCCATTTTTATCGTAAAATAGTCAAACTCAAGTTTAAATCCGCTCCTAGAAAGTAACTTTTTTAAGAACGATAATCATGACGGGTTTGTCGTTGGAACAGTAATACTCCGTATTATGTAACGTCAGAGTTCGCGAATAGAGTGAACAATTTGTTTTGACGTCATCAAAACGCTGAGCGATCCCAATACCGAATGTAAACTTGCTTAATTGACGTTGAAGTATTAAAAGCAGTAAGCTTAATTTACTATTACCATTAGAATTGAGAGTTGGCCCTTCTGGCTCCTGTAAAAAATCATACGCACTCTAATCGCGCATTTATGAATAAAAATCGAATGGTCTCGTTCATTATGGTGGGCAAGAATTAAAATTGTTTAGGTACATACCGTTATAAGCTTCGTGCTGAAATTCACAATCCTTTCCAAATTACCCATAGCAATTACCTACTCGTATTTATTATATTTCAATTAAACACAATTAATGTAATTACTGACTTTCCTCATAACCTGTGAATATATCCAATCCAATGAATGTTATTATACATTACTCATCTGGTAAGTGACCTTAGTAATGTTAGTATTATTTTTGTTTAATTTATGTCGAGCACGCATTATTTTGTCACTGTCTTGTTTGCCTTTTTTTTATATAGCTGGTAGGCTAGCCTTTGACCACTCAACTGTTTTGTGATGATGTGGTCGAAGATGTTGTTCAGGCCAACCTAGAGTTATTGGCCCTCAAGGACAGCTGCCGGAACACACTATTAGGTGCTTGGCGACAGATTTTCTACTCGAATGTGGTGCTATCCAGGCGGGCATTCGCAAAATGTCCTGCCACCATGCTGTAACGACTGCCATACAAAGATAACAACCGGGATCGACGACAGCTTAAGGTGCACTCCGAAGCACGTGCATGCTCAGTAGTTATGTCGCAGTAGTTAGCAATATATAGTTATTTCTAAATTCAAATTATCGTTACTTAACGCTCGTAACCGTAAATCGTTCATTTATGAATGTATTACAATGTTTTATTATCTATGATGCGTATGGATTTAGGAATTAGATAGGCTACTTGTATTGATGTAAGGTATAATTGTACAACTGATTCTTTTTAAGTATAATATTAGAATTATTTTCTAAATAAAATAAAAATAACATTCCCAAAACCTTTGCGTTATTTTAAGTATAAATAGATATAGAAAATAATATAGGAATATGATACCCTCGACAAACCCAATAGGGTTTTAGGGTGATTTCTTATGCTTACGTTTGACGAAATTTTATCATTGAAATAAATTTAGGCGTTCGAAACAAAATCTTTATATATGATAGAATGATTCAAGAGGAAGGTTTATATGTATAATAACATCCATCAAATAGTGGAAAAATAGTGTTATTTTTGAGGTTTCTAATGTGATGTCGTAAATAATTTCATTTTTTCCGCTTACATTGCAAACGCAGGCTAAACCCTACGAGATTTATCAAAATAATGTACTAAGTATTGTACACATTGAAAAGGTCTACAGAAAACTGCGCATGATATGTCTATCTCTAATGGATATCCCACAATATTTTTTTTTGTCATTTACTTTATACGACAAATAATGGCTAATTTTCGAAGCGATTTTAAGCAATATAGCATTAATCCTTATCTAATTAAAAACTTTATAAACATTGTTAATTTAATATAGATATATACGGCCCTTTACAGAGTATGATTTAAATGAATATTTTCGAAGATATCACAGATTTAAAAATTGCGGGACGTAGCGTTTGCGGCGGTACGTCCTCAGCTACGCCATGACGTCAGTGCTACGCCGTAGTCATCCCAGTGGTACGCGAGGGGAAAATACGGGGAAAAACAACACTTCTGTTTGAACGAGCACCATAACTTTTTAAAACAATAATAGTCGAGCGTTACCTATGATGATTTCCATGGTTCGATACCCGCAAGCTTAACTCGTTGGCATCGTCAGGACCACTACGTCCTAGTTAGGAATTAAACTCTATTGTTATCACCGCTTCACCGCATGCTAGAAGGTCATATTGTAAATGCATGTCTGGCTAGCTACCACCCTCAAGTAGAAAATCTGTCACCAAAGACTTAACAGTTGTTCCGGGAGCAGAGATAAAACATACAATATTATAACTGATGTGATTAAAACTATCAGTTGTCTCATTTCTGGACTTTAACAATACGTCATTCATTTTGCTTAATTCAACAAGCTATTTATACTTTTTTAGGTACTTTTATATCTAAAAAGCTGTGATGGACCAGGGGCAATGGCTATGGACTGCCGCACAGAAGGTTCGTGGTTCGAATCCCGCCGTGGGCTTCACCGCATGGTGGAAGGACATTAAGCGAATGAATAGATTCAGGCGTTACTTTGCGGAAATCCATTTTTAATAATAACAAATACTTTTAAAATATTTTAAGAAAACATCAAATTAATATTTTAATAAAACACTTAAAAAATATAAAAATATATCTAGTGACAATTCCGCTTAATTTTCCTGCTAAGCCGACGTGACGTCACAAACGCCACGCAGCCAAACCGGAAGAATTTTCGACGCGTTTCGCTTCTACACGAAGCATCCTCAGGAGGTCTTGACTCTTCGAGCGCACGATCGAGAAGTCAAGAATTACTAGAAACTAATTCTTAAAATATTTTAAAAGTATTTGTTATTATTAAGCGAATGCTTGGTTAGCTACCACCATCAAGTAGAAATTTAGAAAATCTGTATGTACGCGCCGCTTAGTTATACTTATTACCTGTTCTAATGAATGACACATTATCTGTATACACTCACTCATTCACACATTCCTTTCGTTCCTTCCTCGTCACTCTTCCTTGTGATGCTTCGTCGCTAAGAAGTACCAAGTTATAAATCTGCCTAAATAAACGTTAATACAAACAAATTTACCGAAAAATTAAGTTATGCAATACAACGCGGTCGCGTGTGCCACAATATATATAAAACTGTGTTAAACGAAAAGGAGACCACCAGCTGCACCTGATTTGAGAGGTAATCGCCTACGGAAACACTTTCAACAATCGAAGGATAATAAACGTCGAAGCTAACCCCGGATACCTACTGTGAGTCCATCATCATCTTATCCCCATATCTTTCATGTTCCTACGAGCCTTATGTCCAAAATTCCTTTGCATTCAACACAAACCACGCATAATTTCATACAATTTCGCATCACACCGCGCCATAGCACCGCGCCGCGCCATTTTGCATCGCTAGTGAACTTTATCGCAAGCGCATTCATATTTATTTAACGTAACTACATTTCAGTTTAGGCTTGTATTTATTCTTCGCAGCTCATATTTATATCACGCATTCATTTTTCCGCATAACTCACGCATTTACTCTTCGCAAAAACGCTTATTTACTTATAATTAGCTATTTTAATTTATTAGCTAAACCGCTATTGAACTTGATCCGCCATTGTAGGCTACAAAACATCGATCGATTTTGTAGCCAACTGATTTATATATTCTCGCTCACGCTATTACCTCGCAAGTTATAAAGTACGCATAATTTTCAAATTACTTATTTACATAAAGCTTGTGTAACTATCGATCTTATTTTAATCTGCCAGCACTGGTTAATATTTAAGTAATTTAGGTAGGCAGATACCTACCGGTAGATATACTTACTTGTTTTTCGTGAGTAAATTTGCATCATGACCGAGAAAGAAACAAGACGTAAGATAACTTTATTAGAGTCTAAAAAAGAAGTTTTATTTGCTCGAGTTCAACAATTATACGACCTTAGCCTTAAGGTTTCCGATCCAACCAATGAGAATTTATTTATGTCACGCTTTCAGTCGTTAGATAAAACTAGAACTGATTTTTTGAAAATTATCGACGAATTGAATTTGCTACAGATGAAACTAGATGAAGAGGTCACACCTAGCCTGAATGTTCTTAACGCATTTGATGAATTATACTGTAATATAATCGCAGTCGAACAATCACTCACGCAACTAAAGGTCAATAAAGAACGTCGTCACTATGAATTTTCTAAAAAGATACCGTCGCTTGAATTGACTTCTTTTGATGGTAACCCTAATAAATGGCCCGTATTCTATCAAAACTTTAAAAACCTCATACATGATAACCCATTGCTCAGCAGTGCGGAAAAGGCACAATACTTGATAGGTAAACTTTCAGGGAAGGCTCTTAGCATTTGCTCAGGCATTCCGAACACTGGTGAAAATTATAATATTTTATGGAATAATCTTGTGGAAAGATATCTCGATGTTCGCGTCCAAGCTTCTATGTATCTTGAGCAAATGTTGCACTTTGTGTCAAAATCCGCAGATGATTTCATAGAACAGTTTTGTTCATCGATGATCTTTCAGATTTTATAATCACACACATAGCGCTCAGTAAGTTGGATAAGGATCAACTCAATCTATTTGAACAAACACATCGCAGCGTAAAACTACCTACGTTCAATCAGCTCAAGCAGTTCATGAAGGAACAAAATAAAATACATTCTCTTCGTTCCTCTTTAACGACAACCAGTAAACCTAATTACGCTACTAAAAATAATAATAATAACGCAAGACAAAGAATCAATAAAACTACTCACGCATTCGTAGTAAATAATAACTTAGCTGATTCTGTCCCTAGTTTGCAAACAAGCTCGCAAACAGTAACGCTCGCGCACGCACAGTCATCACCACATACCTGTCAGCTGTGTAAAACGCGCCCTGAACATGCACTTTTTAAATGCAGCACATTTTTATCTAAAGATGTAAGCACACGCAACGCCTTGGTCACTAAATATAACTTTTGTCCGAACTGTCTGGGATTTCATAAAATTAATGATTGTAAATCGTTTAGTCGCTGTTCGATTTGTCAAAGAAAACACCATATGTTAATTCACGTAGATAATCTTTACAATAAAAGTCGTAACTATTTAAATAACAATAATAAAGAGACGCAGCAATCTATGCAACCGAGCACAGCGCAGTCACCACCGCTGCAGCCGCAGTCAGTTAGCTCACAGAGTAGCGGTGTACAGATGGGACATAACAGTTTGTCACTCTCGGCCGTCGTACCTTCACCTAGCGTGGATAGAAATACTACCGTATTATTACCTACGGCTAGAGTATATTCATACGGTAATGATAATAAATGTCACAAACTTCGCATTTTCCTCGACAGTGGTTCAATGTGTCATTTTATTAGTAAGGATTGTTGTGGAAGACTTAATTTAAAAATAAACCCGGTTTCGACAACTATAAACGGTATAGGTGGGTCACAAAGTGTATCGCTAGGTAACGTTACTTTTGTGATTCATTCTCGATTTGATAACAGGTGTAAATACACTATTAACGCTCGTGTAATTGATTCCATAACAGACTATTTACCAAATACACCAATAGACTTGACACAAGCAGACCACTTGCTAGATCTACCTATGGCGGACGATGAGTTTCACACTCCCGCTGACGTCGACTGTCTGTTAGGTAGTGAGATTTTCGCATTGCTGTTAGGCGGTAGAAAAGTTACTTCACCAGGATCTTCTGTCATAGCCGTTGAGACTACTCTTGGTTATATCGCTATGGGACGCGCGGACTGTAACGGTTCTGAGTCATCACGCATCGGTAATAAGGTCGACAAGACATTTTTTTGCAATGTTGACACACCTTCATTAGAAACTATAACGCAACGCTTTTGGGAACTCGAAAGTGTACCTCACAAGAAAATTATAAGCATTGATGATGAGACTTGTGAAAACATTTTCCAGTCAACCTACACGCGGGAAGACAGTGGCGCTTACACTGTTAGCCTACCATTTAAGTCAGACGCGTCTGAACTCGGTAATTCTTACCTAACAGCAAAACGACGTTTACTTAACTTAGAAAAGAAGCTTGATGCTAACTCGGACTTACGCAGTGACTATAACGCTACCGTGCAGGACTATATTGACCGTGGATATTTATCCGAAGTGAACGTTGAGAATATTCGCTCCACTGATAATACTTATTACATACCGCATAGGGCTGTCTATCGGCCGGAAAAAACTACTTCTAAAACTCGAATTGTTTTGGACGCTTCATGTAAATCGAGTTCTGGTAAATCACTTAACGACTTATTATTTACTGGGCCCAATTTGCAACGCAATATATTTGATCTTCTTATAAATTTACGCATATTCGCCATCGCTCTAACCGCAGACATAGAAAAAATGTATTTTTGTGTTAAACTCGATCCACGTCACCATCCCTTTCAACGCATATTATTTAGATTTGATTCGGAATCCGCAATTAAATGCTATCAATATTGTCGCGTAACGTTTGGTGTATCTAGTTCACCGTACCTGGCAATGCGAGTTCTCCGACAACTTGCAGCAGACGAACGCGAAAAATATCCAATCGCAGCGGTTGAAGCTGAAAACCGAATGTTTATGGATGATTATGTTTCATCCATGGATAGTTTAGCTGAAGCCGAACGCACTTACCATGAAATGATAAACATGTTTATGGCCGGGGGTTTTAAATTAACCAAGTGGATTTCTAACAGTTCAGAATTTATGGATAAAATACCCAACTCGCACAAAAATCCTCAACTAATAAATTTTGATACGGATTATAACGTCATTACAAAAATAATAGGTATGCTGTGGCAACCTACTGACGATGTTTTCCGCTACGAGACTCATGACGAAGACTCAGACATTTGTACTAAGCGTACAATGCTTTCTGCGACAGCCCGTTTATTTGACCCATTGGGTCTAATAGGACCCGTAATCGCTTTTATGAAATTATTAATACAAGAATGTTGGCAGCGCGATTTGGACTGGGACCAAGCAGTCCCAATTTCCATACGTCTTAAGTGGGTGCAATTTCGTAGTGAACTCAAGTATTTATCGAAACTAAGTATACCGCGTCATGTAGGTATTTGCGCAGGTACTCACGTAGTCATTTTGGGATTTGCCGACTCAAGTGAAAAATGTTACGGTGCTGCTACCTATGTACGAGTCAGTGCTAACGGAAGTTCACCTGGTATCATCCACCTTCTCACATCAAAATCACGAATCGCACCGCTTAAGAAAGTTTCGCTAGCCCGCCTTGAACTGTGCGCTGCATTGCTCTTAGCTAATCTCATAGCTTCGGTACGAGACATAATTAATGAACGATACCCTATTAATACAATTTACGCATTTTCCGACTCAACTGTCGCTTTAACTTGGATACACTCACCTGCATATAAGTTTCATACTTTCGTCGCAAACAGGATAACTGAAATTAACTCTAATCTTCCTGCGGCTAATTGGTTTCACATATTAGGTAGCCAGAATCCCGCAGATATTATATCAAGGCCAGTGACACCAAAACTTTTACTGGACCGAGAAGACATTTGGTTCCATGCACCGCGTTCATTTTCGCGTCCTATATCCGATTGGCCTATCAAACCGTTTCAGGTATCACCAATCGATGTCGATAGGTTAGAAGAGAAAACGGTAGCTTTCGTTTCGGGAATTGATTCGAACGAACCTCATATAATAGATAAATTAATTGAACGCATGTCCTCTTATAAAAAGTTATTACGAGCGACAGTTTACGTATTACGATTTGCCAAAATTTTGAACACAACCGCTTTAATATCACCATCTGATTTGGATAACGCAGAACTTTTTCTCATTCGTCACGTACAAAATATATTCTTTTCTCAAGATATTTTTGCATTAAAAAATAATAAACGCATCAGCAAATCGCTTCTTAAACTAAATCCCTTTATTGATACGAGCGAAACGGTTCGCGTCGGTGGCCGTTTATCACATTCGGAGCTTGATTTTGGACAAAAACATCCTATTATTCTTCCATCTAAACATCGTCTCACGCAGCTCATTGTTGACTATTATCATGTATGCAATCTACATACTGGTCCTTCTTTATTGCTCGCATTGCTTCGACAAAAATACTGGATTTTGGCGGCTAGAAACCTAGTTCGTCAAAGAGTACATCAATGCAATATATGTTTCAAACTTAACCCTAAATCGTCGAATCCACTAATGGGTGATCTCCCTAGTTTTAGAGTCTCCGAAGCTAAGCCTTTTGTTTACACATCAGTAGACTATGGAGGGCCATTTTTCATTACACATATCCGCCGTCGAGGTGTGAAAAGCCAGAAAGCTTATATTTGCGTCTTTTGTTGCCTCACGACAAAATCTCTCCATCTGGAATTAGTGTCCGATTTAAGTTCAGACCTCTTCCTCGCTGCTTTCAACCGTTTTATCTGCAGAAGGGGGCCTGTTAGTATAATTTATAGTGATGGAGGCACCAATTTTTTGGGAGCAAAACGCAAACTTAATGAGATTTATACCTTACTTGAATCTGAGTCGCATAAAAATTATATTGGCCAACAGTTAGCTGACCAACGTATAAAATTCTTACATAGCCCACCCTTTGGACCTCATTTCAATGGATTGTGTGAAATAAATGTACGGTGCATCAAGACACACCTTTATAAAGTAATGAATCTTCAAGTTTTAACATATGAAGAGTTCAATACTCTCTTAGTACAAATTGAAGGTTTACTAAATAGTCGACCACTCTGTGTACTTAGCTCAGATCCATCAGATCTTTCCGCGCTTACACCGAATCATTTTTTAAATTTAACACCCTTAAAATTTCTGCCAACTGAGGACGTGACGAGTGTAGCTGACAATCGTTTGACTCGCTATCACTTCGTAAATAAGCTAATTCAAAGTTTTTGGCGTCGTTGGAGTCAAGAATATTTAACCACGCTTCAACAACGCGAAAAATGGAACACGCAAACAAACCCTATAGAACTCGGTTCAGTCGTTGTTATAAAAGATAATAATGCACATCCTCTTTGTTGGCCTATGGGGATCGTGGAAGAGGTATATCCCGGTAAAGATCATGTCATTCGCACTTTGAAAGTTCGAACTTCTTCTGGTAGTTATATACGTCCAGCAGTTAGAGTGTGCCCTCTTCCACTGCAGTAGATATAAGCTATTAGTAAACTCAATTAATTAAGTAAAATATATACAAATTAGTTTTAGTTATTGTCTAACGCATATTAAACAACGCATTTATTTATGCATTTTTCTTAATTTAGGCCGGGGGAGTTGTACGCGCCGCTTAGTTATACTTATTACCTGTTCTAATGAATGACACATTATCTGTATACACTCACTCATTCACACATTCCTTTCGTTCCTTCCTCGTCACTCTTCCTTGTGATGCTTCGTCGCTAAGAAGTACCAAGTTATAAATCTGCCTAAATAAACGTTAATACAAACAAATTTACCGAAAAATTAAGTTATGCAATACAACGCGGTCGCGTGTGCCACAATATATATAAAACTGTGTTAAACGAAAAGGAGACCACCAGCTGATTTGAGAGGTAATCGCCTACGGAAACACTTTCAACAATCGAAGGATAATAAACGTCGAAGCTAACCCCGGATACCTACTGTGAGTCCATCATCATCTTATCCCCATATCTTTCACTGTAGACAAGCATAAAGCTGTGTTCAGGCAGCTTTCCTTCGAGCTAGTAATTCTAGGTTATCCTTACTTACACATTATCATTCACCATCAGGAGAACTGAAATAAAAATACTGGATTTTTCATATTATACCTAGTCCGGCCATAAGTTCTGTTACAAAAGAAAATGCAATTTTTAATTTATGAATAATATATCTAAAATATTATATGCTATTAAGGCATGCGTAAATGAATTAACCCCAATACTAACATACCTAATTAATTTATCGTTTTGTACAGGCAGTTTTGCAAAGGTATTAAAAATATCAATTGTTAGGCCGGTGTATAAAAGAAAAGGAAGGAAAGATGATATTAATAATTATCGTCCAATAACACTTATACCTATACTATCAACAATTTTGGAAAAGTGCATGTATTAGAGACTATTGGACTTCTGTAACAAGTTCAATTTAATTATAAATACCCAGTTCGGCTTCCAAAATAAAAAGTCCACCTCCTTAGCCATATATAACTTAATAGACACTATAATGACAAATTTAAACGAAAAAATTTTTACGACTGGCCTATTTTTTGATTTATCTATGATCTCTTTGATTTATGTGTCACATAAAATATAGTAAGATAAACTAGAAAAAAACGGAATCAGAGGAGTAGCGAAAAAATGGATGGAATCTTACTTGACTGACCGATGGCAGCAAGTAATTATCAATAGAATAGAAGATTTTGAAATGCAATCTTATTTGTCTAGACTTAAAGTAAATGCATGTGGGGTCTCACAAGGGAGCATATTAGGCCCAATCTTATTTATTTTATATATTAATGATATTGTGGACATTACTACACACAAAACTATTTTATTTGCAGATGACATTATCAATTATTGTGACAACAAAAAAATCTAATAATGCAATTTATAATCATGAAAATGACATTAATAACACAATTGACAAAATGATTTCATGGCTAGAATCTAATAATCTAAAAAATAATTTAAACAAATCAAATTATATCCAATTTCATAAATCTAAACGTACTCAGTACAATTTTAAGTTGAATATAAAATATATAAATGAAGTAACCCATACATCATTTCTAGGTGTAACAATAGACCAAGACTTAAATTGGAAAGGGCACCTAGAAAATCTGAGTAACAAGGTCAAAGGTCAATAGATTTGTATACGCACTCGTCGAATAAAAAACGTAACAAATAGAAAGACAGCTATTACATCTTACCGTGCCTATGTAGAATCAATACTGCGATATGGAGTCGTAATGTGGGGAAATAGTACCGACACAAATAGAGCATTCATTGCACAGAAAAAGTGTATTAGAGCAATATGTGGAATCCCACCAGACGAATCTTGTAAAACACTGTTTGGGATTCTTGACTTGTTACCGCTGCCTGCCCTTTATATTTATGAGACATGTATATTTGTAATGCAGCATAAGTATTTATTTACAAATGCATTTGCTGTAAATAATAGAGTACAACGCAATCCATACAGACTAGTCTACAATGTTATACCAAAATCGGCGAAATATTCTAAAAACTGCTTAGCTATGTGTGTTAAGATATTCAATAAGTTACCCAATGAATTTAAAGATCTAAATATAACACAATTTAAAAAGATAATGTATAAATGGTTGCAGGATAAAAACATTTATGATGTAAAAGACTTCATCAAATAATTATAACAATATACTTAGTTAGCATAGTGTTAATTTGCATGCTACTCTAATACTAGCAAAACATGTATACTTTGATTTTATAATAACAACTTTATACCATGTTTTACGCAAATAAAGAATCTTTAATCTTTAAAAAAAAACTTATAAGTACATATTTATTAGTCTCAGCAAAAAATAAAAACGATTCTATTCGAAATGGCCACCTTTGGCTTTAATACAGGACTTTAATCAGTCTAGCCACGAACCAATGCATTTACACATTGTTTCCATTGAAATTTCGCCACTGCTTGCTCCAGAGATTTTTTAAGACACTCAGGGCCTGTTTCAGAATTTTCGAGTAAGTTCCGGTTATACTACTCAGAACATATTTAATAAATCAAACACTATCTTTGCATTTCACATTCATCGATTTAGCCTATCTATCGGTTAAAGCTTGAAACGCGCTGCATGTTAACTGTCATTTTTATCATTCTATTATTTTATGTTCTGGGGGTAGTACAACCGGAACTTACTCGAACATTCTGAAACAGGCCCTCAATGTCACCGTGTTGTTTAGAGCAAGCCATGTCCTCTAAAAGTAGCCATACTTTGTAGTCTAAAGGGTTGAAGTCTGGGCTAGATGAGGGCCAGTCTTCAGCTCTTATAAAGTCCGGAACGTTAGTTTCAAGCCTGGCTTGGGTAGTTCGTGCATTCGTGACCAGGTGCAGAGTCCTGTTGGAAAGTCCACTTTACATTTTTACCGACTTCAAACAAGGAGGAGGTACTCATTTCGTCCGTATTTCATTAGATATTATATGTACATTATTGAAATGAAACACTTCTTCCAACAGTAGTAACTTATAATTACTTCCACAATAATCTGCACAGATATAAATTATAAATAAAGATATACATATAGACCACAAAAACTTAATCTTTACTACGTCTTGACTGAACCAGAGCTCTGCACGGAATAAGCCTCTAAAACTACCTACGCCTCCGAACGTCATCTTTCTTTGCGGAAATCAAATGAATTACATCAAATATTCTTAATGCGAGTCCAAACAGTTTCCGTCAATAGAACACCTTTTAAATAAATAGTATCAATAAAAACACTGAAATCATGACATTATGAACTGTTTCCGCGCAAACGATGTGAACCGATTAGTTAAGAGGCATTTCACATTTTAATGCGGTTTACGAAGATTTTAAGCGCTTAATTTACTATCATAGAAAATATCTACAAGTTGTTTAATAATTGATAAAAATATAATAATCTGTTCTCTTTTCAGTTAATGTGCCAGATTTACAAACATAACATTAATTATTTTGTAGTGACCAATCTCCCGCACCTTGTTTTA
This sequence comes from Plagodis pulveraria, assembly GCA_963890685.1. Lineage (NCBI taxonomy): Eukaryota > Metazoa > Arthropoda > Insecta > Lepidoptera > Geometridae > Plagodis > Plagodis pulveraria. The sequence continues at coordinate 4,840,899 of OY982977.1, forward strand.
CGAATTAAAGTACACATAGCCAACTTCAGAGTTATATCTCTTGTATAAAGATTCATCAAATTAACTAAAAAAAAAAACTGTGCATCAGGCATATAATCTTGTTGACACATAGTGTACTAGAATATCGCTAATTAATCGTCATTGTAGAAAAAAAAATAAAGATCTTGCGCCAATTTCCACGAATTATATCAGCAGTTTACCACCATATATTGCGTTTAATAAAGTGTAATTCCAAACAGATATTATATGAAAAGAAAGTTCATTCTTTAATTAATCTGATCTTTAATAAATTGTGATATTAACTCTGTTTTGTTAGACAAGAAAAAATATTTAACATAACTCGAAATGCACATAAATTGAAATGTACAAGCGCGAGGCGATCAGTACCGCGCGAGCGCCCATCGAGGTAGGACCTGTGTTCGTTTTCCTTGCTCTGACGTCTCGTACGCGGAACGCTTAGATGCAAGTTTATAGTGCGACCACAGAGTTTTGATCATGTCGATATTTTTTTTAAGTAACAGACTATACTTTATTTTTGTTGTCCATAATATAAGTATTGTTGTCTTGTTAAGTAACTACATCTTTAGTTTCTGTTCATCCATTGTGTTAAAAAAAGGAAACGTCACAATTATGCAGCCTTATACAGCGTTAATTGGAAAAATGCTAACAACCTCACAGGGTTGACTTCTTCTTTTTGGTCTGCTAGTTTTTATATTATTCTAGTATAAATTAGTAACTCACTATAACTTTTGTTTTAGGAGGATTAGATGACAGGCGAATAATTGATTTCCAATATTTTTGGATTCAGTTAATGTCTATAAGTGAACACAGCGATAACTTCAGCTGGAAATTAAGCTACCTTCTATTGAAAATTTGTACAAACTGGCCTCCCGGCTTTTCCATCATTTGTACAAACCGGGATGCCAGTTAGCGGTCGATAGTCGTATTTACAAATGTACCATAAATCTGCGTAAGTCCGACTTTCATAATCCAAATGGTTTTCAAAAGGATGCATCCTTGCCCATACAAGAAAAAATCTATATTTTTCTGAGATAACGTATGAAGTAGGAAGTATTTTGAATATTTTGATAAAATCTGAAACCAGCACAAATTACATTTTGGCCCCAAAATATTACGTCATTTCATATTAATATCGTAACTACTTCAACAGTTATAAATCTAGAAAACCGCAATTTTGCATATGTATAAGTAATTTTTCACTCGATATATTTTGCAACGCAAACACTTACCGATGCAAATTTGCGTATTAAATAATCTCGTAACTAATTTTAAACTTCTAAACCAAAAATCTGAAATAATACAGGTGTATAAATTACATGTAAATAATAATATCAAAGAAGGACCAAAGCCGTAGATCGTATAGTTTTTCAGAAAAAATAATTGCTCTCCAATACTGTTTTCCCACCAAAGTTCTTAAAACAATTGGGTTGTTTTAATTTTGTTACTTTAAAATATTTGGCGTAAAAATCTGTAACAATGCATGGCTAAAGAACAATAGTAAATTATCATATTAAAAGAAGATCGAAGTTCTAGGTGAGTTAGTTACGAAAAAATAAAAATAGCAATTAAATTACTATTTCCCACCATTTTTGTCGTGTGTTCAAACCCCATTTCCAGTATTTTTTTGTATAAAAAGGTGTATTATCATTTATTTTCTATAGAGGAAATAGTGAGCATAAGAGTATATAGTGAGGATTGCATTGGTACCAAGAAGAATATACATACATACATAAAATCACGCCTCTTTCCCGTAGGGGTAGGCAGAGACCACGGATTTCCACTTACTACGATCCTGGCATATCTCTTTCGCTTCATCTATACTCATCAATCTTTTCATACATAAGCGTCGGTTTAGGGTACTTTTGACCTGACCTTTTTTCAGAACGTCTTCAATCTGATTTCGGTAGTATATATATGTTGATTATAGATTGCATCAAAGATATTCGATTTAAAAACAAAAAAACCTCAAAATCTGTAAATATATATTTACATTTCGCTGTTTGGTCTACTCAAACTAAATGGATGAAAATGTTACTTTTTTAATGGTGTAGGTGATATATTATGGTATGGGAATATGAGGGTGACATGTTAAAGTAATGGAAAACCAAAAACGTCATGGGACGTTCGTGGTTGGTACTAAGTTGTTTTCCGGATGCACAGAAAAATAAACCTCAATCCTATGCATGGTCATTATGACAGACAGTGTTAACGACTGGATATAGATACTGAAGAGTATGAACGAGGAAAACAGCAATTTTTGGAAAATTTAAAAGAAAGAGCTTTTAGTCCGCAGATTTTAATCAATGCCGTTACATCAAATATTTATATAATTTTAAGCCGTATAATTTTTTAATTATTTAAGTTTTTTGTTACAATAAATGATTCAAACATATCTATTTTTTATTCATCAAGGATGAAATTTAAATAAAAGATTCACGATGCAGGTTGACTATTTAATGTACATGCCTACTTCTTTTCTATAACATTAGCAAGTAATCGACAAGAAATTGATTATTTACTCATGCCAATCACACAATTTTTAAATTCGCAACTTAGATTTCTTTATTAATGAGTGCTAGTATCAAAATATGTTACTCACAGTCACGCTATTCCGTCGTCACTTCTTTCGCTTGTGTAAGCGATGCGCTGGCATTTACCTAAACTTCAGTAGCGTGATTTTGTGAAATGGCTCTTAACTGCTGTCAATTTGCTTCTTCGCAATTAAACCAAGATGACCTTCACATCAATTATTGACATTACAAGTATTTCATTTTAAGACATTATTTTGTGCACAAGGTGGTTTTACGTAAGTATAACAACATAAATCTCGTCTTAACTACAACAACATAAATCTCCTCATCTATCTGTCAAAATTTGAGTTTGACGTTTGTGCACACGCTGCACTACCACTTTTCTGTAAGCGTTGCTTGGAAGTGACGTCATTATGCTATCGTGGTCTGTTTAGCATGTTATGAACCAAACGTTTGCACGAACAGTGCAAATAGTGCATATTGTCGTGACTTGAACCGCGAGGTAAATGAAAAAATCTGATTATTTTTATTTCGTTGGTGTAACTAAACGATAAAGATAAAGAGATAAAGATCATTTATTTGCATACAACATGAGAAATTATATGCACGTTTAATGGTAAAATAATAAAGTCGCTTTTATCATGTTCTGCGTATGAGGCGTGCAAATGTTGGAGAGTGGCACTATGCTAGTTACAATATTATGAAATCAACACAAATAAAATAAAAATACTAGCAATGCTTATAATGTCAAAGTAATAACTATAATTTAAATTAATGTCTAAGTTGCAACGAACAATCATAATACAAGTTTCTATAGACCTATATGAAATATCATATCAAAAAAATCATTCAAATTAATCTGTCACTTAGAAATTCATTAATTTTGTAATAGCATTTCTGCAGCAGAAGTGCTTTAAGTTTATACCTAAATAAGGTAATATATAAAACGATAAATAAATTTAACAATATGAACTATCTCTACCGAAATGTTCCGTCATTGTAACAGAATTAGCCGAATCGTCTTTATACTTATTCTCTGCATTATGCGCCCAAGCACCGCCTGTCATCGTAGTTACTACCACTTGGTTGTGTGTCATCGGGCTTACAGCTATTTTCGGTTTCGGCCCTGGCTTCGGGCACTGCGTAACCGAATTGTCTTTCGAAAGCCGAAAATAACCGAAGTTGCGCGTGAACCTGTGAATTCGTGACGTTGATGGTTCTGTAAAGAAAAATATAAATTATTGTCAAATATGTTTTTACGTTATTACAAAGAAAGGAACAATTTTGATCACGAACGGGATTCGTGCGCGTTTCGAAACTACGTATGTATGGAAAGCACTCCGTGAACTCTACTCTTAACAATACGTCATTAATTTTGCGTAATTCAACAAGCTATTTATCTAGGTACTTTTATATCAACAAACAACACTTAAGCAGGAACAACAATTTTAGGTTAGCCTGAATAACATCTTCGACCACATTATCATTTACCATCAGGAGAGAGCCACCATCAGTCACGTGTTTAGATAAACAAGTTCTTAAAATTTTAATTACAAAAATTTATTTGATTTGTCGCTTAGAAATGATCGCATCCGATTGGTCGTGTCAAAGTAATGCTGTGCGCACTGTAAACTGTTTTAAACCACGCCGCCGCGCCGCCGCCAGCCGGCCGCAATAAGGTTTGTATTCTGCCTGTGGTTGTGCTGTTTTTGAGCTTGACTAACATTTCTTTACATATTTATTCGTAGGTTTAGACATATCTTAAGCATTCGTGGTGGCGCTTGCCTAATCTTTCTTCACTGTTTAACTAGCCCTGCTGTTCAAATCACGCAAATATGCGCCACTTGCACTGTTTGCACGCAAACGTACGGTTCATAACATACTAAACTTACACCACGAAAGTCATATGATGACATTTATGACGTCACCTCTGGCTGCTAGCAACGCTCACAGAAAACTGGTAGAACAGTGTGTGCACAAACGTCAAACTCAAATTTTGACATATATGTGAAAAGATTTTTGGTTTACATAATTACAAATTTACGAGAAATAATTATCATGTGCGGGATTCACACCCATGTCCATCCATCCCTTTAGCCGGGGTATGCTCTAATCGTTTGAGCTAACATGACACAATGACTCATAACTCTAATATTTGCTCTCGTTCTTCAACCATCGTATCGGGATGGAGCGGCACCTATCACCTTGCGTTGTACTACAAACAATGTAATTCGCCAAACAGGCGTTATTGCAAACATAACTATTTTAAGATTTTTGTTGTTGTGGTTCGAATGTTATACGTAAAACAATCTTGCTTACAAAAGAATGTCTTGAAATGTAATACTACGAATGTTGATAATTGAAGTGAACGTATTTCGGGTTAATTGCGAAGAAGCAAATTGACAGTTAGCAGATGGCTTAAATTGTTTGCGCGCAAAGAGTGCACATTAACGTATATCAGATAAGAACCGAGCGTTTGCAAACAAGTCAATATTTCTCTGAAACATGGTGCTTATATTATATGAACCGAGCGTTTGAATCGCATTGAACGACCGCACTGTTTGCATGATTTAAACCGTAGTAGTGTGCACGTGCTTCCGATGTCATTGCCGTTGATCCCGGCTTAAGATTTTCTAAGTTTTCAGTTTAATTACCTTCAATATAAGCTGGAAATGGTTGTGGAGGTCTCGAAGAATTAGAAGAATTTTGATGAACATTTCCTTCTGGAAAAAATGTTTCTTATAAATTACACTTTGATTTGGTACATTTGCCATTTATTACGTAAGTATCTTTTCAACACCCTTGCTCGTAAAGTGAGCTTTATTATATCGTTCTTAGGGCGATACACCGAACTATAACACCCTTGTGCATAATAATATTATACACCAGTGCGTAATAGAATTGTCCCTACAAAGTTAAGTTAGTACCTAACTGCAAATTATATGCGAGTATACAGAGCATTTTCAATTTAACCGGGTAATACAGATTTGTAACATCAAAGAGGTTTATATGTAATCAATAATCATACAATTGCCGCGCGAAAAAAAAAGCTTGCGCGCCATTTTCTATAATTTTCGTATATTGTTTGTATCGCATTTGTGTAATATATATTTTTTTCCTCGCAAGGGTGTTGAAAAAGTCCGTATGAAACTCGTGAACAACTTGCTCATTATACACCTGGCTGATTTACGCCCTCGCCTACGGCTGGGGCTGCAACACACAGCCTCGTGTATAATGAGCAACATAGCTCACTTGTATCATATTTTACTAAACGTTATACAAGTCAATAACGACACGAGTAGGAACTCAGAATACAGACTGGGTCTATACGGTTTATGAGATAAAGCCTGGTGCCAGACAGAAAGACGGACAGTAGAGTAATAGGGTCCCGTTTTAACCCCTCGGGTACGGAACCCTAAAAACATTAGCCTTGTTTAGTTCAATTTAGTTTGGCTGTAGATGTCGCGGTTGAACGATAGGAGCGAAGGAGTAAATTTGATCTACGGTTCACGCACTACGATAACTTATTTGGATGAGCATGATGCTATAATGATGAGTGGTTGCGGTTTCGTATGCCGCTCGTAGGTCAAATGTGTCCTTTCGTTGTAATTTAAGTAATAAATGTAAGATTATTGGCCTAGCAGGCGGTAATGCAAAAATTTCAATGTTAGTACCTACCTACTACCAACTTAATTGTGAAAGATTTTTTTTAATATTATCGTGACGGAACAAGCTCGAGGCCTCCTGGTGTTAAGCGGACTAACCTCTGCCTATACAGATGCATTTCGACACAAGTCACAAATTGCACTGCGCCCGTCTCTTTGAGACATAGTTGTCTCATGTGCCTGTAAATTCATTGGCTCTCAAGACTTCCTGCCGGAACACACTGTTAGGTGCTTGGCGACAGATTTTTTACTTGAGGGTGGTAGCTAGCCAGGCGGGCCATCGAAAAATACCCTTTCACTATGCGGTAAAGCTCAAGCCGGCGCGGTGGGGATCGAACCAGGGTACTGCGGCTCGGCAGTCCATAGCTATTACCGCTCGGCCATCATTGTTTCAAAAGGTAAAAAAGTGCTTTGGTATTTTTTTAAGAATTTACAGCGTGTCCAGATTGCTGTTTATTTTGAAAGAATTTACAATTATGTTTACTGATAAAGAACACAAGAACACATAGTGTCTTCCCCTGAATAGAGACAATAAGATAGGTGTTAATGGACACATTCTTAATTTTACTTTTTAGCTAAAATTACTCATTAGTCCGTATTGTGGGCTAGATTGTAATGCAATGAGGTACACTTAGTACTTACGACTTAACCGAAAAAAAAAATTACTGGTAAAAGTCGTATGTAGATATATTATGTAGTATATAGTATAGTAGTATATATACTACATGACCCCCGTGGGGTGCCGGGTTAGAATTGCACCTCCCCATATCGTCCCGTGGGTGTCGCAAGAGGCGACTAAGGGAAAAATACTGGAAGGTGGGCAGCAGCACCTTCTAAAGAACTGCCATCTTACACTGATCCTCAAGCCGCCTGCCAAGTGTGGAGATTATGGCAAATACCCCCTTAATAGGGGAGGCAGTGTTCAGCAGTGGACGAGTCGGCTGTTACAGCACAGTACCTATATACTACATAAAGATATATGAACAACCTGCGCAAGCAAACTAGAGTCAGCATATAAATTTTAATATTGTTATGTTTGCAATAACGCCTGCTTGGCGAATACCATTACAAAATTACAAATATACGAGGGAAAATTATAGTCATATGCGGGATTCGAACCCGCGCCCATCCACCCCTTTATGCCCTAACCAATTGAGCTAACATGACACAATGACTCATTTAATCACTCACAATGGCCTGTTTCAGTATGTTCGAGTAAGTTCCGGTTTTACTACCCAAAACATATTTAATAAATAAAACACTACTTTGCGTTTCACAGTCATCGATTTAGCCTATCCATCGGTTAAAGCTTGAAACGCGCTGCATATTTTTACCCTCGTAAATTTGTTTTTGTAATCAGCATATAAATTTTCTGCGGGTCTACAGTCAGACAATTTTTCTGCTTAATATGCTAATATCTATTTCGTACCCATTAGGATTGGACCAGCACAGGATAACACCAGATATTTTAGCTAAGTACTATTTTACCTACATTCACGAATGTTACAATAAGGATCTTTTGAAGGAATGATGGCCGAGCTGTAACAGCTATGGACTGCCGTGCCGCAGGTCCCTGGATCGATCCACACCGCCAGCTTGAGCTTCACCGCATGGTGGAAGGGCATTTTGCGATTGCTCGCCTGGCTAGCTACCACCCTCAAGTAGAAAATCTGTCGCCAAGCACCTAACAGTGTGTTCCGGCAGCAGTCCTTGAGAGCCAGAAAAATAACAGGCACATGAGACTTAACGACTGTACGTGACGGGCGCAATGCAATTCGTCACATGATGAAAATGTATCTGTTATAGGCTGAGGTTAATCCACTTAACATCAGGTGGGCCTCGAGCTTGTTCCGCCACAATCACAAAATAAAAATGTCTTAGACCAATATTGAAACATAATCATAAAAAATATTTAAAAAAAATTGTGTATTTATTAAATAAACTATAGAGATGTATACAGGGTGGAAACTTTCAGCGGAACAGTAGGGGAAGTACATTCTCCGTTGCAGCTACTCGGAAATGGTCTTAGGAGACTATCCATATTTTATTATGAAATTTTGATCCCCATTCACAGATTTAAAAAAAAAATACAGTTAGCAAGAAAATATTATATAACGTATTTGGATAAAGTTAAGTACATATAACCTACCCACATCTCGATTATATTTTTCTGTATCACTGAGCAATTAATACTGTATTTTTTCAAGTGTCAATATCAAGTGACATCGGTGAATTCTAACTTGACAACTAGCACGAACTGTCAAACCCAATTGACAAATCATTCGAGACTAAAAGTATTGCCACTTTTTGGAATTCTCCCCATTTAAGGTATTCTGCAAAATGAATATTTGGAGTAAATGTACTAAACAAATCAAGTCGAATGATCTCAAACTTTGCACCAAGTGCAACTCTACTTTTCACTACCAGTGCTTAGGAGTACCCACGGAGAATTTTGCAAAAGAATCGAAAGCGTATAAATCCACTTGGAAGTGCTCGGAGTGCAAAGTTTTGGACAAGCGACAAGACAGCTCAAGTACACCGTCCCAATCGACACAACCAAAATCTGACTCTCTTGCTAGTGATAGCAACGAGGATTTGAAAAAGTATATCGACAGGAGACTGGAAGATTCCCTATCACAGCTCTTAAAAGCCATTAGAAGTGATTTCACGTCGCAAAGTTCTGACACGAGTAAAAAAATTGAGGCACTTAATCAAATCAATAAAAATCGGTTAGCGCTCGTTATATTATTTTATATTAAATAATTATTTTATAAATAGAAAGCGTTTGTATTACCAGTGTGAACTTCTGCTGCAGCTCGGCGCATATCAATCTCTTCATAATGCCCAGTACTAGAGTCACCATGTTGAATGTTCCCAACGTGATACGAAAATACATCACCTGTACGTATTTTAACTTTGCAACAAACTGAAAACAAACAAAACTTTGACATAAACAATTAAATATACATATCTAAGGGCCTGTTGCAGAATGTTCGAATAAGTTCCGGTTATACTACTCAGAACATTTTATTTTTTATGTTATGTTATTGTGAAGGTACAAGCGCGAGGCCCACCTGCTGTTAAGCGGTATCCTCTGCCTATAACAGATGCATTTCATCACAAGTGACGAACTGCACTGCGCCCATCACCTTGAGACATACCTGTTAAGTCTCATTTTGCCTGTTATTTGTGGTGGGTGGTGAGGGTGGTCGCTAGCCAGGCGGGCATTCGCAAAATGCCCTCTCACCATGCGGTGAAGCTCAAGCTCTGGGCGGGATTCGAACCATGGACCTGCTGCGCGGCAGTCCATAGCCAATGCCACTGAGCCATCACTGCTTCAAAACATAACATAAAATAACTGAATGATAAAAATGACAGTTAACATGCAGCGCGTTTCAAGCTTTAACCGATGCGATGGATAGGCTGAATCGATGACTGTGAAACGCAAAGATAGTGTTTTATTTATTAAATATGTTCTGGGTAGTATAACCAGAACTTACTGGAACATTGTGAATCAGGCCCTAAGTGTAATTATAAGAAAAAAATACTTAAAGTAAAGTGTTAGTCCCCGTGGAGTGGACGGGTTAGAATTCTATCCCCTTCTTATGTCTTCCAATTGGCAGCAGCACTTTCTGAAGAACTAACATCTTACACTGCGATCCCCAAGCCGCCTGCCAAGCGTGGAGATTATGGCAAAGAACGGTGAACGGAATGGTTGTAGGTAGGTAGGGTTGGGATTCGTCTGGATTGTTATCTCATATGACTTCCAGACTCTCAACGCTTCTTTTTTATTGTTATTGTGACGGGTCAAGCACGAGGCCCACCTGATGTTAAGCGGACTAACCTCTGCCTATGACAGATGCATTTCGTCGCTAAATGCTCTGCGCCCGTCACCTTGAGACGTAGTTGTTAAGTCTCATGTGCCTGTAATTTCACTGGCTCTCAAGGACTGCTGCCGGAACACACCGTTAGGTGCTTGGCAACAGATTTTCTACTTGAGGGTGGGTATATATGTAATAACACACGGGTTGCCAGATGGGAAGACTAAAATTTCGGAGTTAAATTCCATAAAGTAGGGATTTTCGGATACGATCGGCTTGTTCGTGTGGGGACACGGTACCTGGCACGGCACGGTACCCCGCCTGGCTTCCTACCACTATGTGTCAAGTAGAAAATCTGTCGCCAAGCACTTAATGCTATGTGCCGCTATGTGTCCTCTAGAACCAGGTATTTGGCATGGTGGTAGGGCATTTTGTAAATACCCGCCTGGCTTGCTACCACGTTGTGTCAAGTAGAAAATCTGTCGCCAAGCACTTAACGCTGTGCCGCTATGTATCCTTGAGAACTAGTAGTTGTGCATGGTGGTAGGGCATTTTGCAAATACCCGCCTGGCTTCCTACCACTATGTGTCAAGTAGAAAATCTGTCGCCAAGCACTTAACGGTATGTGCCGCTATGAGTCCTCCAGAACCAGTAATTTTGCATGGTGGTAGAGCAATTTGCGATTACCAGCCTGGCTAGCTACCTCCCTCAAGTAAAAAATCTGTCGCCAAGCACTTAACGGTATGTGCCGCTATGAGTCCTCTAGAACTAGTAATTTGCATGGTGGTAGGGCATTTTGAGAAAACCCGCCTGGCTAGCTACCTCCCTCAAGTAAAAAATCTGTCGCCAAGCACTTAACGCTATGTGCCGCTATGTATCCTTGAGAACCAGTAATTTTTCATGGTGGTAGGGCATTTTATAAATACCCGCCTGGCTTGCTACCACGATGTGTCAAGTAGAAAATCTGTCGCCAAGCACTTAACGGTATGTGCCGCTATGAGTCCTCTAGAACCAGTAATTTTGCATGGTGGTAGAGCAATTTGCGATTACCAGCCTGGCTAGCTACCTCCCTCAAGTAAAAAATCTGTCGCCAAGCACTTAACGGTATGTGCCGCTATGAGTCCTCCAGAACCAGTAAATTTGCATGGTGGCAGGGCAATTTGCGATTACCCGCCTGGCTAGCTACCTCCCTCAAGTAAAAAATCTGTCGCCAAGCACTTAACGCTATGTGCCGCTATGAGTCCTCTAGAACTAGTAATTTGCATGGTGGTAGGGCATTTTGAGAAAACCCGCCTGGCTAGCTACCTCCCTCAAGTAAAAAATCTGTCGCCAAGCGCTTAACGCTATGTGCCGCTATGTATCCTTGAGAACCAGTAATTTTGCATGGTGGTAGGGCATTTTATAAATACCCGCCTGGCTTGCTACCACGATGTGTCAAGTAGAAAATCTGTCGCCAAGCACTTAACGGTATGTGCCGCTATGAGTCCTCTAGAACCAATAATTTTGCATGGTGGTAGGGCATTTTGCAAATACCCGCCTGGCTTCCTACCACTATGTGTCAAGTAGAAAATCTGTCGCCAAGCACTTAACGGTATGTGTAGCTATGAGTCCTCCAGAACCAGTAATTTTGCATGGTAGTAGAGCAATTTGAGATTACCCGCCTGGCTAGCTACCTAACCCTCAAGTAGAAAATCTGTAGCCAAGCACTTAACGGTATGTGCCGCTATGTGTTCTCTAGATAGAACCAGTAATTTGGCATTTTGCGAATACCCGCCTGGCTAGCTACTTCCCTCAAGTAGAAAATCTGTCGCCAAGCACTTAACGGTATGTATTTTAATAGTAATAGTTAAAGGTTATCAACTGTGTTAGTTGCACTATAAGGGAATAGTCACAAGAATATAATAATTGAGTACTGGATTTAGTAGCAGATACCTAAAGTAGATCAACTGTTTTAGTTACACTATGAAGCTGATAGCGTGCGGCTGGGGACATCGACCTGACGAGCGCTGTGCATCTAAAGCGCAGCGCCGCGTAGTGTCCATAGCCTGCAACTCTCGCACGCTAAATTTGCCTACTGTGCAAGTACAAGACGCCCTTAAGTACCTACACAATTACAGAAAAGGCTGAAGCGCTCGTAGCGAAGTTAACTTAGCTGTTCTCAACCGATCAGCAAAGTTTAGCAACGTCGCGCGCGGTCATGAGTTGGATGGGTGACCGCTAGTGACATTACTACTGAGCGTTTCCGTGCTTCGGAGGGCACGTTAAGCCATCGGTCCCGGTTGTTGTCTTAGGATGGCAGTCGTTATAGCATGGTGGTAGGGCATTTTGCGAATGCCCGCCTGGCTAACTACCACCCTCAAACTCAAATTCAAATTATTTATTTGCTTATACATGGGTAAAATTAAATTACAGATTTTATTGTTAACAATGTTTCGTTCGCCATGTTTTTAACCTGTTTGAGGTATGTATAAAAACACATGTACCTATTTAATTAAGCAAGTAATATAAATTATCAGCCATGCATAGACTATATTTAGCAAATTTTCATTAATGTTTAAGATGACATAGACTATTTGCAAATTTTGATGAATGATTCATTCCAATACAAGTCAGACAATATTTGTGTGATTAAATAAAATAAACAATAACTTAACAGAACATACACAAAACATTTATACTACAAATACATTTCCATGCACATCGTCAATATTACAGTCATGTCAATTATATGTGTATTATAATATATTACAATTCATAAATTAAAATTTTATCGTCAAAAAATTCATTAATGGAATAATAAAATTATTTTTGACAACTAAGGCAGTTGTCAAAAATAATTTAAACTTGGTTTTAAATACACTGAAACTGTTTATTTCTTTAAAGCTTCCTGGAACTTTGTTATATATTTTAGGTGCCATGTACAACAACCTTTTTCCAAAAACAGCAGTGTTATGATGGGCTGATCTTATAATGTGATTATGTCTCTGGCTGTTCAAAGTTTCATAGTTATTAATATTTTTCCTAGTTAGTAGTGCCATTTCTAATACATACAGCGAGGGGAGGGTTAGAAGCTTAAGCTTTTGAAAATATGGTTTACAAGGAACTGTCTCTTTTAAATTGTATATAGCACGGACACACTTTTTTTGAGCTTTAAAGGCAGATTCTTTGTCTGTGGAGTTACCCCAGAACAATATACCATATTTAAGAGTAGACCCTACATATGCATGATAGGCACTAATATAAGTGCACTTTCATTTGCTACTTTTCTTAACATGTGCAGTGCATAAGAGAATTGATTTAACTTAGTGCACACTTGTTGTATTTGAGGTTTCCATGAAAGTTTTGCGTCAATGTGTATACCTAAAAATTTTGTGCATACAATTTCATTTATTTTTTTATTTAGATAATTAATATTAAGAATGTCAAATTTAGAGTTTTTATTTTTAAATGTCATAATGTTAGTTTTGTCCAGGTTTATTTTTAGATTGTTAGAATGTAACCAGTCAATAATAGATGTCAAAGATTTGTTTATATCATTCTCATGTTCACCGTTCTTGTTATCTGTAAAAATCGCTGTACTATCATCAGCAAACAAGACCATGGGCTGGCTTAGTACTTTAGGGAGATCGTTAATATATACCAAAAAAAGAAGTGGCCCTAATATGCTGCCCTGTGGCACTCCGAGCTTAACTGTCCTACAATTTGACCAGTGCTTATCCTCAATTTTAGTAGCTACATTTATCCTGGTTATGTAAGCTACATTTATCCTGGTACTGTACATTGTTTACGTTTTGATAAGTAGGATTGTAAATATAATATTTAGAGCAATTCCTCTTACACCATAGGCCTCAGGTTTTTTGTATAGTATGTTATGATCCACGTGGTCAAATGCTTTTGTCATGTCCATGAACAAAGCAGTGACACGTTGTTTATTGTCTAAACCATTATGTATCTTTTCAAGGAAACTTGAAATTGCAAAATCGATTGATTTGTTTTTTCGAAACCCCGCTTGCTTTCAAAGAAGCTATTGATACTGTTATAGATAACTCTTTCAAAGATTTTGGAAAAAATAGGTATTAATATTAAAGTCGCCACAAATTATAACTTTCTTATTACGGTAGCATATTTTATTCAAAATTTCTTCAAGATTTGTTAAAAATGGGTTAACCTTTTCTACTTTTCTATTCGGCGATCTATATAGGCAAACAATTATAATTTTGTGTTCAACCAATTCAACAGCACAGCATTAAAAACATTTTTCTCGTAGATTAAATTAATGTCAGGCAGTATTTTATACTTATGTTTCTTGGAAATCAGTATACAAGAACCACCATTTCTATTTTTCCTGCAGAAACTGGCGGCTAAAGGGTAGCCCGGTAAGTTTAATAATTGTAAATCGTTTTTGATCATGTTATGTTCACTAACACATATAACATCTATGAAATTGTTATTTCTGAAATGTTCAATATAAAGTGCTAGTTCGTCTAATTTGGTGATTAAACCATTTATATTCTGATGCATGATATTTATGTAATTATAAACGAAAAAACTTTTTACTTAACGATAATGTATGGTTCGCATCTGTTGGAACTGTATTTAACAAACTATTTTCTGTTTGTGTGTCTCGATCAGTCATACGTTTTTCCTTTCTTGCTTTTATGGCCTCTAACATTTGTTTATTATAATAATTATTACGCTTATGACAGTAGTCTAATCGTAATATTTCTCTATGTATATTTCTACCTAATTTAATACAAAATTGTTTTCCTCTTGGTATATGTCTACTATAGTTTAAGTCAACAAAACATACGTGGTTATGCTTACCACATATGGATTTCAAGCCGTCATTGAGTTTTTTTACGTGTCTTGATTGGTTGTACGGGATCTCACAGATAATGATATTTGTGTTTCTGTAATGTGTAAAAAAACTGTTCAGAATCACTTGAAACTCATATGGAGTGGTTTCGTTCGTACCCCCTTACAATATAATGTAATCATTCTTGCTAAGGTTTCGCAGATCTTCTCCATGGCTGTTTATGACGTTGTGGAATTTCGCTCCGGGTTTTAAGTAGCTTGAAACTAAATACTTGGGTCCACAGACCTAGGATTTTTTCGCTAAGCCTATGCTTGGGTCCTAATAATGTTTCTAAGGTTGACCGTAGTGAACGTCCTTGTTGGTCTGCAAAGATGACTATACGGTTTTCATTCCTGATTGAGTCACTAATGGACTAACACTAATTTGTTATTATTAAGAATGGACTTTTGAGGGCGCTATAGGCTCAGCTGGTTCATCTTGTGTGTAACAATGGTCGTTGAAAATTGGGCTTATGTTATTTAGGATGAGATATTGATTTGTATTTTCTGTCGTAGTTGAGTTATTGTCATTATCTTGTAAAATCAGGCATTGCGTTGATGCCCTGCTTACGGGTAAAATGGTAGGTACATGGTGTATTTATAATATCTGTTATTTGTTTGTTTGGTGTACTATTTCGTTTTGCGAACGGTGATGGAGTATGGCATGTGGTATCAATACTCCCATTTTAATCTATTAATTTATATGCCATTTGCAACTCGTTATGTAGTCTTATATTATATTCAACTTCAAGGATTCAATTTCTTGGCTGGCTGATGATAATTTTTCCTCAAATAATTTGATTTTATTGTGCAGCTTCGTTGTGTATTGATATCGTCTATTGATGTATTCGGTATACTGATAGCGGTATCAAAAAGCATCGAATTTTGCGATATTGTAGTTATACCATTTGCTGAGCTGCTTCTTCGCAGTTTCCGGAATATTATATTTTTAGTGCTGCTATCCATTTTATATTATAATTTAACCACCCGTTATTAATGTAATATGGTATTATCTTCAATTCTCTATCATAAAAAAGTCAAATAAAAAAATATCGTTACAAAAAGTTAACAATGTATATTATCGGATTTCGACATCCGAGACGGCTGATCGTAAAGCGGCTTGCTAACCACTGTGCTACGGATGCTGTTGTACACTTACTCGAAAATAGCCTTCTGATGACACTCATATATTCGTACGTTGTGTTGTTACAATAACATTCATAACTTAATTACCATCAGGTGAGATAGTTGTCAAAGGCTAACCTATCATATATAAAAAAAAACTGTATTTCATAAATACATAGTAAACTAAGACATAGATGTGGTAATATTATTTTAAAAGAAAGAAAAATGTGGTAATATTATTTTAAGAAAGAAAAAGAAAATAAAATGAATAAGCATAGCAATTCAACGAGGCAATGCTGCCAGCATGCTGGGCACGCTGCCAACTGGTAGTGGGCTGGAGCATTTGGATTGCCTGTGAGTCTGCAATGACTTATAGGGATCTAAATGCTTTGATTGTAGTAGTTGTAGTGTTGTATATAGTTCGTAGTAATTTTCCATTAACACCCCCTATAAAACCACTCGATGTAACCCTACTATTTGTACTTCCACTGTAGGAACTAACTACAGACAAAATTCATTCCTATGGCGATCTAGCAACCAATTCAATAATATCTGCAAGCATAATGATCTAGATCTATTTTGTACGAGCGTAAACTCAGCCAGACAACGGTTGAGTACTAATTTCTTCAGAGG
Organism: Plagodis pulveraria; assembly: GCA_963890685.1. Lineage (NCBI taxonomy): Eukaryota > Metazoa > Arthropoda > Insecta > Lepidoptera > Geometridae > Plagodis > Plagodis pulveraria. The sequence continues at coordinate 4,857,549 of OY982977.1, forward strand.
CGATATTTAATCTCAATTATAATTGAATTTTGATATTATTAGCTAACTATTTCATTATCATTTTGTTTTCAAGGTTTTTCCAAAGGTATTTAGGATATTTTACTTTATCATATAAATGTGTTTCATAAGCGATATTGTTATTGCACACTTTCAAATTCAAATTCATTTTATTTCAGGTAAAATAACTTTGTAATTATGTTGTCACTATACGTGAAAACCTATTATTAGCTTTCTGTTACTATAAGTGTTACATATAAGTTACTTCAGCTGTTGGTTTTCCCTTAAATAAATATATAAATAATAAATAAATAAAATAAATAAGTAGTATGTTGTTAATAAAGGCACATTTTCCATTGTATATATGTGTAAATCAACTTACATATAACAAGCCATATAACGGTCACGATTATAACAAGTACGCTGAGACCGATTCCCAATATTTCATAAGTATCCCTTCGGAATGATGCTGAAAAAAAAATAGGTTATTATTTCAAACACGATATTTTGTCCGAACGAGCCCAAAGGGCGAGCGAAGCGACTCTGTTTCAGCATGGGCAAAACGTGTTTGTATGTATGTTCGGATTTCCGGTTGGTCATCTCTACATTTCAACTGGTTCTCGTGAAATTTTGTCAGCAGGTTCAATGTGCCCCGTGGCGTGCCGGGCTAGAATGTCATCCCCCCATTGCTACCTGTGGATGTCGTAAGAGGCGACTAAAGGTAAAATTCTGGAAGGTGGGCAGCAGCGCTTCTGAGGAATTGATACCTTAAACTGCGATCCCCATGCCGCCGTGTGAATGTCTCCAGCTTACTCAATTGAAATTTCTTAATTCTGAATATGCCAATATTTAGAGCATATTTTGTGCAATTATGAATACATACTCAAAATTTAGGTGCCAAATAAACTTCGATGCTACGCGTGTCTATTAGTGTGTTAGCTGACGTTTTGGTCTCCAGCTGACACATGCTGTATATACGAAACGGCTGAAGATGTGGTTATATACTATAGCCAGGGATTTAGAGCATAATTTGTGCCAGTGGCACAAAAAAATTTAAACGTCCTACTTGAAAGCTGTAGTAGTTATGACGCGATTTTAACGTGTAAGCTGGAGACCACGTGTCTACAGCTACTCATCTGTATCTTCTGATCGGATGGACCTACGACTTTGTTTAATATGTCAAAATTTAGAGCATAATTTGTGCCATCACTAAAATTTTCAAGTCCCTGGCTATTAAGGCTTTGGAGCAACAAGCTCAAACAAACGTGTAAGCTGGAGACACATGTCCCCAGCTAGTACATTCTGCACAGCTCAAACGGGAAAGGCTAGATTACTAATTAATAGCTTAAATGTTGGGTAGAATTTGTGCCATCGGCACCAACATTTTCAAATCATTGGGCCTCATAGTTATTGTGTGTGAAATAAGCAAAAACATTTCTTCCCGCCAAAATATTTAAATATTTGGACAAAAAATTTCTGAGCGCGGCGTTGCCGTCCCGTTGACTGTAGCTGCAATCTATCTTGAACCTTATTTCTATTGCGTTTGAACTTACGTTTTGTTTTCACGTTATGAATAGGTGGAAGAAGTTACAAAAAACCGGTTCGAGCATAGACTAAGAGCAGATGGTTATTGTGTAGTTGGACAAATGATTGTGTAGTTTGACAATATTTACAAAATATATTGGTAAGTATTTTTTCTCGCAGAATGTTGACCTATATACGAGATCTTTATTACATCATCTTTGACCGATATATTGCACTCTAATCGAAACTACATCTGGGAGTAATAAATGGTTAAGAAAATACTGTTATTTTATAATTGGAAAAGAAAGATAATGGTACGTAATTCTGTTCGCAAACTAAAATGAAGTGAAATATAAAAGTTCTTATTTTGTTTTGCAAAAGTCCAAATTGGTATAGCATTTACAAATTATAATCTAAACAGACAGTAGCGCTGCAATCGCAACAAAAATAACAGGCCACATTTGAAGCTTGTATGTGTATCACGCAGACTGTATGGGAAGATACTATTGTTTTTATAAGCGGGTGCATCACTGATGGTAAAGACGTGCTTAGTGATACCGGATTTTAAAAGCTTTCTCATAAATATATGTGAAATATGTTTTCATATCGGGGTACCATAGAATTATTTTAAATTGATTTATATATCTTCTTTACATAGGAGTTTATGCAATGAATTAGGAGTACAGATGGGCAGTTCTGGATTTTTTTCGTTTTGTTAACACAAGAATTGGCGTTACTGAGTGTTATTACTGTTGTTAGGTATATATGTAATGAAAAAATATAACCAAATTATTAAATAAACAATATATAATATGTAACAAAATCACAAATATACGATAGGAAAAATCTAAGTCATGTGCGGTATTCGAACCCGCGTCCATCCACCCCTTGAGCTGGGGTATGCTCTAACCAATTGAGCTAACATGACATGACGTTATAACTCAAATCTTTCCTATCGTTTTTTAACCATCGTATTGGGATGTTTTTTTTTTCAATTATAAAATGACAGTATTCTCTTAACCATTTATCGCTCACAGATGTAGAGTTTCGATTAAAGTGCAATATATCGGTCAAAGAGGATGTAATAAAGATCTGGTATATAGGTCAACATTCTGCGAGAAAAAATACTTACCAAGATATTTTGTAATCCGCATAGCAGGCGTTATTGCACACCTAACAATATTAAAAAAATATATAATACGATCATGATCTGATTCAATATTATTAAAATATTCTTATTTCGTATGTTTTATTAATACACTACAAGAAACCTCGAAATTGACGTCCATATCTGTTGGATTATGTTTGTATTTTTTAATTTGATAATGCTTACGTTTACAATTTTTAATCCAAAGAACAGGGCAACTCTTTAAAATTTGGTTCCTTCCAGATGTTCGGCATAACTGGTGCTACCGGAATGCCCATGGCAACGCCATGCACCTGGAGGTAGTGCTGGATACGATAGACGAAATAATTTCCATCCCAATTGTGTCTTAGTATAACGATGTAGTTCTCTGGATGGTGGTTACTTTCCAACATTACCATTATAACCTCAAGACACTATTTTACCGGAACATTATTAAAAAGTGACTTAGCGTCGAAACTCACCATAATTTCGCCAGGTTCATGAGTAAGTTTTTCAATAATTTGGATGATATGGCGAAAATCTTTTGCATAAGACGGAGATTTAACCTACGAGCGTTAAGTCCCGTTAAATAGTTTGTGTTCCATTCGCGTAAGTCTAAACGTTACTGTTTCTTATGAAAACATCGAATGGAACAGTAACCTTTATGACCTTCATCAGACCTCAGAATTTCATGAACAGAATATAGTGTATGAGGCCAATCAACTAAGCCTAAATACGGTATACTTGCTATATACATGCACAGGTCCCTACGATTTAATTATTTTCCATCATTAGACCTCAGGATCTTATGTACCTACAGGATATACTCACCGAGTCTAATCAAATAAGCTTAAACACGTTCACAGAATAAAAAGAACCAGAATGTTCACTCCTGAATGACCACTAGTAGGAATTATTATCATGTACATAGTTTCAAACCTTAGACACGACTTAAAAATATGAAATAAATATGAAAGAAAAAATAGCGAGTTCAGAAACCCAACATAAATATATATGGATATATATATATTTATGTTGGGTTGATGGATACATATATATATATATATATATATATATATATATATATATATATATAATGTTATTGTGAAGGAACAAGCCCGAGGCCCACCTGATGTTAAGCGGTATCCTCTGCCTATAACAGATGCATTTCATCACAAGTGACGAACTGCACTTCCCCCATCACCTTGAGACATACCTGTTAAGTCTCATTTTGCCTGTTACTTCACTGGTTCTCAAGGACTACTGCCGGAACTCACCGTTAGGTGCTTGGCGACAGATTTTCTACTTGAGGGTGGTCACTAGCCAGGCAAGCATTCGCAAAATGCCCTTCCACCATGCGGTGAAGCTCAAGCTCTGGGCGGGATTCGAACCATGGACCTGCTGCGCGGCAGTCCATAGCCAATGCCACTGAGCCATCACTGCTTCATCATATATATATATATGTTGGGTTTCTGAACTCGCTATTTTTTCTTTCATATTTATAAGTCGTGTATCGATTCTAAGGTTTGAAACTATTTACATGATAATATTTCCTACTGGTCTATTGTTAACTGACTTTGAAAAGAAGGAGGTTCTTATGATTTGTTGAACCAAAGTTTGGGAATCACTGCCATTTTTGTGGTCACTGCCTACGAATAAATTATTCGTAGTTTGCTGCATAAATATGACCAATAAATTTAACAAATGCGCGTTGAAAATTTTAAAAGTATTCTTCCTCTAATATTCGCTCATTTCGGACAAACAAAAGGTCGTATCCGCCAAGTGCAACGCGGATTGAGATTGAACTTTATCAAAGTCACATTTTGTTTTATTTTGCGTTACAAGCTCCTCCTTGTTTTATCTTAGATAGTCGACTGCTGAACACAGCGTCCCCCATTAAAGGGGGAAATATATACATATTCATATATACCCATATCATTTTGTGTACTTAGCTAGCAAATATATTTATGATAACAACATAATTAGCGAATTTATCCTACCGTACTTACCTACTTCATATTAAACACTAATGGTAATTGTATATATATTATAATTTCCAATATTTTTGTCTTACTATATCGCTATATAGTAAGACAAACTACTATATATTATTTATCTAAACGCTACTATATACTATTCCGCGTAATATATCGTCATTCAACACGTCAGAATTTCAGAACTCAGAATACCTAAATAGTTTCATTACAGAACGAAAATTGAAAAACCACTATTGCACCGATATATAGTTTTGGAAACCAGTAACATTTTAAAACGACCACTCGTTATGATGACTTCAATACCTACGAAATCCGTCTATAATATAAACTATTTGTCAGATCACATTAAAACCTCTATGGTTCTAGCCTATGTCCCAACGGCTTTTATTTTTTATGAAAGCGAAAATTGGTTTTAACACTATAGAGATAAGGTTCAAGACAGATTGCAGCTACAGTCAACGGGACGGCAACGCCGCGCTCAGAAATGTTTTTGCCCAAATATTTAAATATTTTGACGGGAAGAAATGTTTTTGCTTATTACACAAAAACTATGAGGCCCATTGTTTTGAAAATTTTGGTGCCGATGGCACAAATTCTACCCAACATTTTAAGCTATTAAATAGTAATCTAGCCTTTCCCGTTTGAGCTGTACAGCATGTGCTAGCTGGGGACATGTTTCTCCAGCTTACACGTTTGTTTGAGCTTGTAGCTCCAAAACCTTAATAGCCAGGGACTTGAAAATTTTAGTGCCTATGGCATAAATTATGTTCTAAATTTTTACATATTAAACAAAGTCGTAGGTCCATTTGTTCAGAAGATACGGATGAGTAGCTGTAGACACGTGGTCTCCAGCTTACACGTTAAAATCGAGTCATAACTACTACAGCTTTCAAGTTGGACGTTCCAATTTTTTTTGTGCCATTGGCACAAATTGTGCTCTAAATCCCTGGATATAGTATATAACCACATCTTCAGCCGTTTCGTATATACAGCATGTGTCAGCTGGAGACCATAACGTCAGCTAACACACTAATAATCACACGTAGCATCGAAGTTTATTTGGCACCTAAATTTTGAGTTGGTATTCATAATTGCACAAAATATGCCCTAAATATTGGCATATTCAGAATTAAGAAATTTCAATTGAGTAAGCTAAAGACATTCACACAGCAGAGCAAAATGTGTAAATTCGTTATCGTTCAGGAGTTCCAAAAATAGTTTTAAACAGCTGTACTTCAGTTATTTTTTTTTTATAAACTAAGCAGCTATGTATGAAGAACCTTCAGCGCGGTTTTGTTACTTTGACTTTTTACTTGAGGGTGGTAGCTAGCCAGGTGAAAATTGAAGCTTCAGCCGGAGGCGGCGGTGAGGATCGAACCATAGATGCGGCTCAGTAGTCCAATATATCTCTACTATAGCCTGCTGTGCCGCTTCAAAAATATGACTTTCCATTGACGTTCGTCGAATTGAGGGGGGCGAGTGGGTGGGGGAGGGGTACCATCCCCCCCTCTTCAAAGGAAAAGTTTCGGAGCTCCCCTTTTCTTTTTATTTATTCTTATTTTATGGGTAAAAAATTAAGATAAAATTATTAAATGCAATTTTCAAGTTATTTTTTTTTAAATCGTAACCTCACTTTTTTAAACACTTCGGTGATATAATTTATTGTTTTATTGGATGTGTAACTGACTTTTTAGCGTTACGCCGCGCCACGCCTCTTTTGTTTTTAATATTATTGTGACAGGACAAGCTCGAGTCCCACCTGATGTTAAGCGGACTAACATCTGCCTATAACAGATGCATTTCATCACAAGTCACGAATTGCGCTGCGCCCATCACCTTGAGACATAGTTGTTAAGTCTCATATGCCTGTAACTTCACTCTCGCTGATATTGCATAAATAATTGATGTTCAATATTTTTTTTCTCAAAAAGTACGCGTCTCCGGATTATATAACTTTGCGTGTGTGCCTATAATAAGGTAACCTTTTTATAAAAAAAAATATCAACCCTAACCTGACGGACGGCAAAGGAAAATGCCAAAATATGTACTACTTATATGGAATTATGGTAAAAACTCACATATTGGATCCAGAAACTTATCAATTAATTTGAGTATAATTATTGATGCCATTTTTGCTAGAACCACTCGTTCGTGTTTCGTTTCACAACAAACTGTCATTCCATAGCAGGAAAAAACATTAATATTGTATATTCTACCTATCTCCCATTGCGTATACCGTGACGCACAAGGTAAAATAACAATTGTCTGTAGAGATACTTTCATTAAACATTGATTCGACATCATTTTAAAACATTTATACCACACTCACTCCGAAAGTGTCTTATTGCTCGTTCATAAACGGGTTATAAAGTTCGTCATATCTCCCTTATAAAGTGCGGCGCGCGGCGGTAAAAGTTATTTGGAATTTCATTTTCATAATTGTATGAAAACATATGATGAAAACCCATTCTTGCCCTGATTAAAATATTACTTGCTCAGTGGCCCTGCTAGCGTACCTTTATTTCTTAGCAGCTAACATAAAAAATACAAACGTCAAATCTCAAAATGGTATTATGGAAAATAATTAAAAAAAATAGGTGTTTTTTTTTTTGTACTCGATTTAAAATGAAAGGAGGTTGGCAACCTTTTTCTGCACTATGAAAAAAGCGCGGCAATTTGTTTTGTTTTTACTAAATTGATAATATAATTACGTGATCCAAGAAAACATATTGTATCATGTTTAATTTGAAATAATTTTCCAAATTGACATCTAATAGTGAAAGTGACGATATTATAACGATGGCGCAACCAGAAATAAAAAATACAGCTCAAGTCATAAAGAACTTACATCCTGAGAAGTCTCGAGACAAGTTAGAGGAAACTTATAATGATATTATTTTCCTCGTAGGAGTCTCTGGTAGGAGTAGAATAAAGCACTATGTATCACTCGGCCCTCGGGAGAAAGTTGTATTTCTGTTCGAGAGTATGTTACCTAACTCTAATGTAAGGAAACTCGAGATCGTTTTCTCCCCTCGGTCACAGTAGAATAAAAAGGCTCGGTGTACAATGTACTGCCTCTGCCATTACAGTGTGAGAAATTGCTAGGTATTGAATGAAGAATTTGGGTACCTATTGATAGACACAACTATTTTCATAATCAAATACAAGTCTTGTAAGTAAAAAGTAGTACAAGTGGTAGTACTACGGAAAATAAACGGATTGAAACATTGGAAGTGATATGATTAGTTAGGGCATTGATTTGAGCAACATTTTTTTGTGGGTGGAAATGCCTTTACACTTCTCCACCACGTGGATGTTGGGGATGTGTGGGACTCGAACGTGCTAAAACCCCCCGTAAGCAGGCCTCCGCCGAGGTGGGGTAACATCATGTTAGCATTCACCATCTTGCCCCGGCGATAGGATTTAACTTAATCGAGCCTCTGCCACAGAACTACTCCAGTAAATAAGCGACACTCATGTGTGTGCGCTCGTAAAACGTCTCGCGGCTGTGTGAGTGCAACGCGACGGCGAGAGCTGGTGTTGCGCGGGCCACGCGGTGTGTGGTCGGGCACCTTCAGATGCACCTCAAATTAATGGTTTTCACTCGCTCATTTCGCCAGGCAAGATCATAACTGAAAAAATACTTTTGTAACACGAGGTTACTCGTGTTTCTATTGTTTAGAGTGAGGTACCTGTAAATAATTAAAAATAGTTTCTATTTAAGTGTTAAAATAAAGGATTTTTTATGCATTTCGTGTTTTTTTCTTTTATATACCTTCCTTAAAATGTCCTTATAAATCAAATATATCTAATTAAACGTAGTTTTGACGCTAATTTTACATAATTATTAGTTGTTTTTTTATTTATTATATAGTTTATTTTTTTTTAATATTTTTCCAAAAAAAAATTTGCCAACAATATTTAGAAAAGGCCCATCCATTGGAAATTATCATAGATAACCTGATATAAAAACACAGAGACGAGTGTGGATGTACAGCGTGCTGTACCCTGTGCGGTTCAGGATGACAATGGACTCACCCTTGTGAAAAAGTAGAGCCGTCAACCTCGGCAGAATCGCAATCACCGCGGCACAGCTATTGCTACGACCTTTACACTACGGGTCGTAGCACCGACCGTTAAAATATACCTTTCACAACTGGACAAGGAGACAAAAGGAGAAGATATCCTGCGTTACGTCCGGGAGATACTGAAGGGCCGGTGTGAGGAGCAAATCTCACTGAATTTGATGCGGTTGGAGCAGATTAGGGCCACGGACTTTAAGTCTTATACCCTTCAGGTCCTAGCCGCTCAATCCAAGATGTTCCTGACACCGTACTTTTGACCTGCAGGGGTGGTATACCGCTTATTCAAGGAGAGAAAGCAGAGTCAGCCCGTTATGTAGTGTCACGGAATGATTTAATTTTTCATATTTATTTATTACAAGTAGAAAGCTTATAGTACTAACACCAAAACACTTACTAGCTAACTTAAATACACCCTAAGATTAGTAACAATAATGTTCATAGAGCTGGAAAACAAATCAACATGCTGAAACTCATGGGTACACAAGTTTAAAAGAACTAACGCTCGCTGCGTGGGAGAGTTTTGAGCGTTGCGAGTTCGTTTCCTAGGACGATGGAACAGCTGGTGTTGACGGCGTTTGCTGCGCGCATAAAAATCCGGTACAAATAAGCCAAGTGCGCCCAAAGCCGTCGAGTTGTTACGAAGTAACTGGCAATAGTGCATGGCCAACAGTAATTTACGTCTTAGCTCCAGTGTATCTACTCCGATCATACCAGATACAAAGAGCGATGGAAACAGATACGGATAGTACCCATACATCCTCTTGTAGACGTAACGAGCGAATTTGCGCTGGAGCCTTTCGATTAGAAGGGTGTACTTGGCTTCACGGGGACCCAGACTTATGAGTCAAATTCAAGTTCGCTGCGAACAAACGCGTTAAACAGTGTGATTGCTACTCGTATGTCTGGGAACTGTGAGACAGTTCTCATAATATATATATAGACATATATATTTTAGATTAAGGTATTTACAAACACTTTTTTAAACTATCACGGTTTAGTAATAGTTATAAGGTATTTATGTCATATGGGTCCGCAAATTTTTAAATTTATTTATTGTGTCTGGTACCTGAAATAAAGATGTATTATCATAAACCATATATATATAATACGCTTGTTTTGCAGCTGAACTGAGGATACCTAGTACCGACCCTATTGCTAACGCAAAGGCTTAAGGACAACGTCGCGCGATCGTATACGTATGGGTTAGTGTTCATGCCCGTGCTTCTGCGCCTGTGGAGGGGCGACTTTTCCCACCAAGGCAGCCCACCAGGGGCCCGATTCCCTTGCAGCTATTGAACGGCGTTAACGCAACTTAATTGATTGAAAATTGTAATTTTTGACGGTATCCGTAGTCTACCCGCTATTTAGGTTCGATCGCGAGTCAGTGGCTTGCTATCAATAGTTTTTGACATACTTGGTATGCTGTAAGCTATTTTGTTGCTGCAGTGGCATAGGTAGCCTATCAAAAATTTTAGATAGAAAAATAGCGAAATGATTTAAATATATTTAATTGATGTATTGTTTGCTAGAAAACCACTGTATTGATGTTTAGACTGATGCTTGATTGATAGTTTTCATTATTATTTCAGTGGCAACATTTGCAAGCCATAGCACAGCCATACGATAGCGACGCGATTGCTACACAACTGCGATTAGGAGCTAGAATTAGCAGACTACCGAATTTGACATTAACAGCAGTTCGATCGCAGCAGCATCGCAGTAGTGTGGCGTTTGGTCAATAGCTAAGAGAATTGGGGTCCAGATGTATGGGGCCGTGCAAGCTGGTGGAGAATCCCCCGACTCCCCACCAGTGACCCCACTAGAAAGGAAGAGTGCGAACTGCCGCCTCCTCGCCCACTTTAATCTGCACTGGAGGGGGGACCTTCCAGCCCCTTTTTTTTTTTTTTTTTTTAACGTGTGAAAAATGCATTTACGCATTCCCGTCCACCCCGGGGAAGGTGGCCGGGATATGTCGGGCTCGACACCAACTACTCCCACAGCAGCAAGTGCCCCTACCGACTAAATAACACACGGTGTTCCATCTCTACCGCTTCTCGGCGGGATCGCAGGGTCGCTTTAGCACTCAACCACGAACCCGCCACGGTTGTCCGTTGCCGGACCCCTCCTGGGGTACTACCCCTCACGACGCACCAGAACACATGGCACGTCGCTACCACCCGGGGACCAAGCCCGCAAATGGGCGTCAGACGACCCCGCTTCCGACGCCCAAGGTCCCCCTGCGACGGGTCAGATGAGTAGCCCCGTCGCCTGCTACTTCGGCCGCAGAGGATAGGGAGAGCGGCGCCTCGCTATACCAACACTCCTCCTCCCCTGCGGCCCCTCCGCGTCCGCCATCCAACGGTGGCGGCCCCGCCGTGGCCACGGAAGGTAGGGAGAGCGGCGCACCGTAATACCGGCACTCCTCTCCCGCCGTGGCCCCTCACCGTCAGCTGTGGTGTCGCCCATACAACACCACAGCCCGCCTCAGATGCGGTGCTGCCCATACAGCACCGCAGCCTACCCGTTGCCGCTCCAGTCTGGACTTAGAGGCAAAGCCCAGTGGAGCGGCCCCTCTGGGGCCGGCCGACTGCCCAAGCCAGCACGGCCCCTGGTTCCTCTTCGCTTCACCGTGGGTGACGAAGCCACGGCTACTAAGCCCCACCGCCACGACAAGGCGGGAACCCTTCCAGCCCCTAACCCAACCTCAATGGGCATTGGGCAATGACTTTAGGCAAAGTAGTTGAAATCTATACATTTCCCAAAATCAAACTACCAACGTCTGACAAATTCTCATTTAATGTTCAATAAGTTTACCATAAAGTATAATGATTATATTATTCAAGTACACACAAAATAAACATAATTTTACAAAATTACAAATTTACGAGAAGTAATATAGTCTGTGCGGGATTTTTTCTTTGTGATGTAATCCGCAGAGCTTTATTGCAAAAATAAAATAATAAACATAATTTAATTAATTTCAACACTATTATTTACGATACAAGAAATCTTATTACATTTTGCAGCCCTCGCACTTTTACAGATAATTTCAAATAGAAACAATTAGGTAATGATTTTTTTAAATGTGGTCTGACATTATTTTGCCTTTTGCGACTATATATGGTCTCAACATATTTTTATTTTGTAACATGTTGAGTCCAATTAGGATTAGAGGCCCAAAATTTTAATTACGCGTTTTGGATCCCCCATTACAGATATCAACATGAAAATTAATCGAGAACATCTATAGTCGCATGCAGCGAAATAATGTCAGACCACATTTAAAAAAATAATTACCATATTGTATTTGAAATGATGTCTAAAAGAGCGAGTGAGAGGGCTGCAAAATGTTAAAGGTCTTTTAGGGTGAGACCAAACGAACGTAATTTTGTGAGTTATGAGCTGCGTATTTTCGGTCGCGTAATTTCTATTGCATTCAGTTTCATACAAAAGTGTAGTTTTGCCACACGACGACGCAAAATGAGTTATCCACTTCAAAACAGGCGTGAATAGAGTCTATTCTTTTAATGGTAGGCAACGCATCAGTAATGCTGCGGATATTACAGGTGTTCATAGGCGGCGGTGACCACTTACCATCAGGTGGACCGTCTGCTTATTTGTCACCTTTTATATATATTAAAAAAAAACACATGTATGCAACAAAAATTACGCGACCAAAATTCAGCGACTCACGACTCACAAAATTACGTTCGTCTACCCTTAATTAAACAATAAATCATGGAGTTTCAACGAAGTTTTTGTTCGGCGTGAATAGGAAGCTCTTTGCGATTGTCGCAGCTTGTCGCACCGAGTCGCACAGTTGCAGCGGAGTGCGCGACGGTCGGTGCGACAGTCGCGCGCTCCGGCGGACAGGCGTCACTGTCGCTAATGGACTCGACAATTGTTCAGACTGACGCCGGCTGCGAAACAAACACACAAATAATTAATTGGGATCAAGTATATGTATATATGTAACTCACAAATAATCAATTGGGATGAAGTATATGCAATTCTAACTCGGCACCCCGTGGGTAGAATTGCACCTCCCCATATAGTCCATTGAAATATTACAATTTAAGGACCGAATATTGCATTTAGAGGACGCAATTTTATTTTTGGGACATGGGTCCTCAAGTTTGTGGGGTCGCCACCCTTGTCCCCCGGTCGCCATCTTGGAAAAAGGGGTGAAAACACTTTTTTCGCGATATCTCGGAAACTATGCGTCTTACAAAACATTTGTGAAGTCATAATTTGTAGCAAATTGTTTTGCCTACAAATATGTTTATATAACTTTTGGCCTAAATTAAAAATTAAAGAAGTTATAAGCTAAAAAGTGAGTTTTTTTTTATAAAAATATTATTTTTTCCTCTATAACTTTTTTTTAATACATTTTACAAAAAAATTACCTGAGACCAATCTTGTAAATGTTCTTTTGAGGAATTTTTTTCTTTATAATTTTTTTAATTTCATTCTTTTAAATCGCTGTTACAGCGCTCCAAAGTTGACCGGGTTCGTTAATGCTCATGAGAATCCGGTCGAAGCGAATTTAACTTATTTAACTCCAGGTGGGCCTCGATCTTGTTCCTTCACAGTAACATAAAAAAAAATGCGTTTTTTTATGCCTGATAGGTTAACGTTTGGCCACTATCTCACACTCACTGATGGTAAATGATGATGTGGTCGAAGATGTTGTTCAGGCTAACCTAGAAGTAAGCTAAGAATATAATTTTTTTTGCTACTGTAATATAAACAATGAACACACTACATACATTATTTTATATACTCACAGTTTAGCCTGCTGTACTGCAAACCGTATTATTGTACTCTTGAAGACATTCTTCACATCAACAAGTTTGGAGTCAGGTTCTCGACTGTTGCCACTTTTAGGGCTGATCTTCAACTGCATGAACTTCTCTAGGAGCTGGTCGACGTTGGCTTCCACTACTGAATGCTGAAAAGAATATAAATAATAATGATAAATATTTTACTAGCAAAAAGCTGAGCTTTGTGAGGGCTCGCGTTTATTTTACAAGTTTTTTTTTTATTGATTCTAGTGGTGTCATCTAGTATTGAGTAGATTAACTATGATGTATTTGAGTATTGAGTTTAGTTCTGTTGCAGCGATGTTAACTCTTTGGTTTTCTAACAGATGGCGTTAGTAGTACAATAACATTCTATCCAATGAATATTTCTTTTGACATATAACACATCTAGATATGAAGTTAAATTACTACGTTAAAGGACAAATCTATAGGTGTGATAGTTTTTTAGTAAAAGGGGGCCACAAAATTTTCAAGTTGTTGTATAGTGATAGAGCTCGCTTCGCTCGACTTTATTATCTCAATTAAAAAATTAATCAAATTAAGTCCTACCTACAGTACCTACATGGGGAGTTGAAGTGATATGCAACCGATATGTTTGTTTTCTTTACACTTCCAACCTCCATATCTCTGAAGTTTTTAAAAAATTTAATTCACAAACAAAAAAAAAACGATATACTTAATTATTGAAACTGCTTAAATTACACAAGAATCGGCTGAGAAATGCAACCTATAGAATCGGACATTCGGTTTGTTGTCCATAAGGAAGATTGTCACAATACATTTGCCTGACTAGGAATAAAACTATCGATGCCCTACCTCGGTCCCCTTGATGATGGCTTCCTCCCAGCACTGCAGCGAAGCGGGCAGGTTCCCCCGGCTGTCCTCGAGCGCCGCGCGGCATTCCCAGTAGGCGGCCGTACTCGGAGCTCTAGGGTATCTCTCGCGGATTGCGCGGAGCCAGCGGGCGGCTTGTTGCCACTCGAAACCCTGGATAAAGCCAATTGTAAATTAGTGTTTACACGAAGTCAATGAGCGTGAACAAAACCGAGGAAACTGCAATTTTTTTATTAAGAATTAAAGACAATCTTCCGTACTAAATGAATTTCGAAGCAGAGATGGCTCAGTGGCATTGGCTATGGACTGCCGCGCAGCAACTCATGGTTCAGATCCCGCCGCGGGCTTGAGCTTCACCGCGTGATGGCAGGGCATTTTGCGAATGCGCGCCTGGGTAGCGACCACTATGCCGGCAGCTGTCCTTGAGAGCCAATAATTGTAAGTAAGGTAAGTCTGTTAACACCTTCAATCACATCATCACTTACCATCAGGTGAGATTTTGGGCAAAGGTGGATATCAGCAATAAAACTTAAAAAAATCGCGCGCTACCGGAACTCATGAGTGACTATGTCCGCTCAGTATAGCACGCTTGTATGCCGAACATATGTAGCTTGATATGTATATACCCCATATACTGGGTATAACTGCATGCAAACGGCAGAAAAGAAGAGAGAAGAAGTAGTGAAAAGTATAAGATATCAAAATAATCGTTACTATTATTTCTGCAGTGTTATTAGCTAAAAACAATAAATCATAATTAAATTGAAAATTGCATGGTGCTCAGGCATTTTGCGCTTCGCTAGCTGCCTTCTTCAAGAAGAAAATCTATCGCCAAGCTCATTACAGGTCACAATTCGGCAGGTGACTTTGAGAGCCATTGTTCTAAATCTAGGTTATGCTTATTACCACACCTATAACCACATCATCACTTACCATCAGGTGAGATAGTGATCAAATCAAAGACGCTACTGCTAATGTGTACTCCATAAACATTTTTGGATCCTTTCTCAATAATATCATACACACCAATTCTATTTGACTTTAGCCTCGAATTTGATTTTACAATCAGATATTTTGAAAATCTTTTAATTGAAAGGGATATAGGTACTTTCATATTGATCCCATAGAAATAAACCCTAAAGCAGTTTAGTACTTAGATTTTTAAAGTCAAAATAAGTAGAATAAATTCATCTAGGTAATGTAATCTACGTAAATAAAACCAAATTGCATATCGTAATTTTCAGTTGTGAAGATTGGTTCTTTTGGCAATTATTTAGTGTTGATTGGTTAGCCTTTGACCACAATATCACCTGATAGTAAGTGATGCTGAAGTGGAAGGTGGTAAACAGGTTTAACCTAGAACGGGATATGGTTTGCATTGACATGGGAATAGGCAATAGCTTAACATAATGCAAACACTAACTTAATTTTTTTATTTTTAATAACTTTGTACTTGCGATTACTAGTTAAGATATATTCTCACCTCACGTAGCAAATCTGACAAATCATTCAGTGCTCCGAACAGCAACTCGTCTACATTTGTCGTCCCAGCTGAAGTAATAGTTGTCTCATTCAAATTGTTAGTTTCATTGAATGCACTCTCAGAATCAATGCTAGCTCGTCTCCAATTATAAATATCTATCTTATCACCACCACCTACAGCTCCTTTTGGCTCGTTCATTATTTCTGCATATGAACCGTCATCACTGTCCGACTCTAATGCAATGTTTTCTTTGTTTTCTTCATCAAAGTTTACTAATGTTTTGTCCATGGGAATTTCTTTTGGCGTACCAAATGCTGCTTTGTGTACACCAAAGCACTGCAAGTGGTGGTAAGAGTCCAAGTTTTTGCCTCTCTTCTGGAGCCAAGATTTCAGTCGAGCTTGCAGTTCTTCAGGTGTTGGAGTATTTAAAGAAGCTGTAGGAGTCATAAATTTAACCTTCTTTCGTTCGCTTTTGATTGCTGATGTAACTTTATCTCCCTTAACCTTATCATCTTCATTAACTTCTAAATCTGGATGGTTAAGTTTATCCCCAATCGAAGTCCACTTATGAATGCAATTGGCTGCTTCGTTCTTACTTATCCGTTTCAAGTGCACTGCAGATAGAGATCTTCTTGGAACAGTGTTATCAGATATTATCGAACTGAACATTGTGTGGCGTTTATTCAAAATAAGTTGTGCCTTATTTAAAGTATTTTTCAGGAAATTGGGATCAGTTTTCAATTTCTCTACTTCGCTTGTAGTCTTTTTAGGCAAATTTCTTGGTTTATAGAGGCGTTCAAATACAGACTCAGATTTTGCCTCTTGCAGAGTAGGCATCATAGATTTTCTGGCAATATTAGTCTTTGGTTTAAAAGATGCAGGATTTATTTTAGAAGGCACTGAAACGGCAATGCTTTTTCTAGATGTAGGATTTGATACATGGGATGGAACGGTAATTTTTTTTGTGACTTCAGCCAATGCTTTAATTTGTTGAGTTTTGGCTGTTGAACTGATAACATGTTTTGTTTGTAAGTCAGTTTTTAAAGGTAGTATAGATTTTCGAATAGCCCCAATGTTTGAAGTTTTCGTTTTCTCATTGTTTTTTGTTTCAATGGATTTAGTAATGGGTATTTTCGATTCGCCATTGAGTATATTATTTGTGTGAACTGGCATATTATTAATTTTAGTTGGGACTTTCTTACATGCTTGTTTCTCAGTATTTTTAGGTTCAGTTTCGGCGGCTTTAGTTTTCGCCTGGGCTACTTTGGTGATCGGTGCTGTGATAGGTCTCTTAGACGTGCCATTGACATGGAAATTATTTTTGACATGTTGCCTATTACCGATGTTTGAAATATCTTTTTTTATTGCCCCGTTTTTGACTTGAGAAACCTTTGAGGTAGATGGCATTTGATGTAAATTGTTAACATGTTCAGTTTGAATAGGATATTTCTTTAAATTTATCTCCCGCAGCTGAAACAATAATTATTATAAATAAATAATAATCATAAACATCAACAGTGCAATTTTTTGAAGGGGCAAAATTATTGTAAATAGGGAAAATATATTATAAAATGTATTGTATGAAAATATATTACAAAAAAATAGTTGATAGTATCGCTAACAGGAATTATGATTTGGGTTTGATGCAAGAAAGTGAAGGATCCTTATTTTAGATTAGAAGGGCACATTATTTTAGATTGCAAGTTCAATGTTACGGCCTAATGATACGGAACACATTGAAACCAATCCTAACGCATAGTACTTATAGAACTTACTGTGCCGTGGGAAACAAACATACCTAAAGACCACACAATAAAAACAAACAAATATTATGACCTAACAAATGAATTAATCAAAAACGGTTATGTGGTTAATTTATATGCTGTAGAAGTCGGAGCAAGGGGTATACCAGCAAAATCCCTATACAACCTACTAAAAGACCTTGGCCTGTCAAGAACAACCGTAACTTCCATCCTAGAACGTGTATCCAAGGCGGCATTAGTAGGATCTTACCAAATTTGGTTAGGCAGGGGAGGAGGCTCGAGCGGTGAAAGGGAGCATTGATGCATCATAAAGGGGCCCCTTAACCTTACTCACTGGGTTGCAAGTCCCAGGCACCTTGACTGGAGCCTCTTCCTCTGCAACGCTATGGACCCGGCACCCGCACGGTGAATCCATGGAATGCTAAGTAAATTCGTCTCACCGCCCACTTGTCCGGTGAGCAGGTTTGGCATATGGTAATAGAAAGGAGTGCAGGTCGTGTAGGCATATGTTACCTTTTCGTGGTGATGCCGTTATTGGACTGTTCCCCTCAGGAAAAGATATAACTAAAACACCTGATGCAAGTCTCATTCTTATACTTTCCACCCTATAGACAATAGTATCCCATCCAATCACTATTATTCCTAACTCTAATCTATTTTTCCGCTCCAGAAATTAAGTGTTCAGTTTTCTCAGGTCTTGATATACCACATGAGGATAATGCAAAGAGGGGCATGTAGAATGACGAGAGGCGAAGACCCACGTGTTTTGATGCTGTATGTGGAGGGCCCATATGTTTCGATGGCGAGCGGAGCAAGCCCTATTACAATCCCACATCTTAAACATTTTGTAGCCCACTTTACTGGAAAACTATCAGACCTGTGGATTTGTGCTTTAACATAGTAATTTAACTACATACCTAGATGTGTTATCTGTCAAAAAATATATAATTCATAACCATTAAGCCCCATGGGTTGCCGGGTCAGCATGTCACCCTCCCATTTCTACCTGTGGGTGTCGTAAGAGGCGACTAAAGGTAAAATAGTACTGGAAGGTGAGCAGCAGTGCCTTCTGAGGAACTGTTACTTAAACTGTGATTATGGCAAACTCCCCCTAAATGGAGAGGCTGTGTTCAGCAGTGGACAATCTGGCTGATACAGCAACCATTAAAATATGCTGGCTGCAGGATAGAATGTTATTGTACTACTAATGCCATCTGTTAGAAAACCAAAGAGTTAACATAGATGCAACAAAACCAAACTCGGGTTGTAATATAAATGAGAGCCATCACAAAGCCAAGCTTTTCGCTAGTTTATCACTATTGTTTTAAATTCTTAACAAAAGTAAATAAACCTAGTTGGTGGTAATAACAAATATTTTTAAAATATTTTATAAAAACATCAAATTAATATTTTAATAACCTTCTTGACTCAAGACCTCCTGAGGATGCTTCGTGTAGAATCGAAACGCGTCGAAAATTCTTCCGCGCAGCCAGCAGCACCAGAAGAATTTTCGACGCGTTTCGATTCTACACGAAGCATCCTCAGGAGGTCTAGAGTCAAGACCTCCTATTTAAGAAAATTCTTCCGGTTAGGCTGCGTGGCGTTTGTGACGTCAAATCGGCTTAACAGGAAAATTAGGCGGAATTGTCACTAGATATATTTTTGTATTTTTTTAGTGTTTTTATTAAAATATTAATTTGATGTTTTTATAAAATATTTAAAAAATATTTGTTATTATTAAATATGGATTTCCGCAAAGTAAAGCCTGAAACTATTTATTATATAGTTGGTGGTTTTTCATTGGGGCCCATATTATACATTTTATAAGATATACCAATTAAAAATACCTCAAGACATTTTACATGAGACTTAACAACTATGTCTCAAGGTGACGGGCGCAGTGCAATTCGTGACTTGTGACAAAACGCATCTGTTAAAGGCAGAGGTTAGTCCGCTTAATATCAGGTGGGCCTCAAGCTTCTTCCGTCACAATAACATAAAAAAAAACTATTCTTTGTGTGAATGGTGCTAGGAATTTGTGTTTGAACTTCTTTAGCTCTTTGAATTCTCAAATACTGGAAAATTATAATATCCTTTGCAATATAAGATGAGCTTAGGTTTTCCAGTGCATTCATCGTCTTTTATACAAAGATGACAAGGTCGGCCATGTAACCTTGTTCATCTTGAGCTGCACTTTCTGAAGTTGGTTGTATCCTTAAGTAGGCTTAGTTTTGTCAGTGAGATAGAGCAATTACTTTGCGTTCCATCGGTTCACCATGCGGGTGCTGGGTCCTGCAGAGGAAAAGGCCTAAGTCACAAGGGACTGGGACTTCTAATCCAGTAGTTGGGTTAAGGGGCCAATTATGATGATATCAATGCTCCCCTCAACAAATCGAGCCTACCCCTCGCCTTAATAAATTTAGTAGGATCATACTAATGCCACCTTGGATGTACATTCTAAGATGGAAGTTACGTATGCTCTTGACAAGCCAATGTCATTTAGTAGGTTATGAAAGAATTTTGCTGGTATACCTTTACTCCAAATAACTGTTTATGGACAGGATGAGGAAAAAATTCCATTGGAGATCATACTGGCAGATGTGCATAGACATGAGATAAGCCTTGAACTTTTACCAGCTTCCAAATCTTTTTGCATGGGGTGGTACAGCAAATAGGTCTTAAATGGTAAGCAAGTTAGAAGAATCAGATAGATCTGGGTCAACATCAGGTCCTAGTACAGGCTCTGGTTTGAATTTAATAACTTCTATGTTAAGATCATCAAATAGACTAAGCTAATCTCCTCTTTGTCATCAAATTTAAAATTTTTGTATACACTCATAAATATTAAACTATGACAATAGTTTAAATTGCCTATAATTAAAAAAAATAGAACTAATAGTAAACAATATGGACAATACACAGCAATTAAGATAAACATCTTTATGTGGAACATTTCTTCAAGCAACAACAGAGCGCACACAATAGTTGCATTCCAAAATGAACATTAAATTACAGAAAACTTACCAAAGGAGTCGACAACATGTGCAAATTCTATAGTGTTTAACTTATTAACAAAGCACAGATCTCCACAATTGACCAAAATAACTTTGTAAGTTTTTGACTTATCAATGCCCCAATTCTACATATATGTTGTTGTTTTGTTGTTAACAACGGTTTAACAACGGCCCACTGATAACTGGTTGGTTGTAACTTGCCATCAGTTTTCTTTCATATAATGAACCATCATGAGCAATCAACATAGATGTTGTCTTAGGTTTTCGCGATTATTACACATAGTAATTAAACAACTTTAATAAGTTGGCATCGTCAGGACCACTATGTCCAAGTTATGAATGAAATTCTTTATCATTATTCCCGATGCCAATGGGTTAAACAGTTTAAATCGCGTATATTTATAATTATTTTTGTCCCGACCTTTCAAACACTTTGCAGTGATCGTGGTCACCCCATGACCATGATCACTGCAAAGTAATATAATAAATAATATAATATAATAATAAATATACCCGATTAAAACCGTTTAAAGTTGTTTAATTACAATCAACATACATTTATTTTGGAAAAACAGAAGGAGCCGGTTTCTTCACAAGGTCAATCAACAGTCGTACGATGGCAGATGTAAAGGGATACAATAACACTTGAAGAACTTACCCTCGCAATCCTAGCTCTCTCTCTCGATTTTCTCTCTTCTCTGCGCTTTTTGATCAGCTCATTCATATCAGACATTTTACTTATTTGCCAACAAGATCAATTCAACTATTCCAGATCTGCAAAATACATTTATTAGTAAATATTTTATATTCTCAATGAAAGTCAGTTCTATTATTTTGCGAGTATATAGATCAGGTATAAAGCTGATCTCTTTATCTAATGAGTTCATATTTCACTTGAACTTCTTAAAATGGTGGTTTAAGTTATGGACCTGCTAGTTAAAAGTAAAACATTATTCCAGTAAAACAAGTTCGAAATGCTTAGTTGTCTAGCAGGCATATATGCAGAAATCAATCCACGTATACCATCAGTTCAGGATTGATTGGTCTAAAAACTATTTTTTAATAGCACCAGTTTAACATTACATAAGTAAGCCAAACATTATAATCAATATATAGGTATCGGACTGTTTTATGGCTACAATTTAGATTTATTCAGTGCAAATTGGTATACAGCTTATTAACCACCACCATTCAAGGTAAGCAGGATTATCACCTCCATTATGGTGCTGAAACAATTACCTCTCTTCCGAATACCGCAGTTAGCACTCCTTCACTCCTGCCTATGAAGTTATTAATTTTACAATATGTGAAACAAGCAGCGAGATTACTTTTCACCACCTTTTGCCAAGAAATTTCAAATCAGAATCTAATAACGGTTACAACTAGGGCGTTCGGATAGCCTATCGGTGCCAAAAATAACACTCACAAACGCTAAAAACGATCACACAGGCCGTTCGTTTTGGGACTTCGTGAGCAAAAATATCGTTTTCGCTCACCGTTCGGATAGCTTTGAAAACGCTACAAATGACAGAGAAAAGTGATATTTTTGACCCATGTCTTGCCGTGGGATCATTGTGATCGTTTTTTGACAACTGCTGTTTTGACAGTTGTTTTTGGCGCGATTGAAGAGTTTCACAAGTTTTTTATTTAAGTAACTATCAGAAGCCATTAACAAAGAAATAATAATAATATAGGTACCTACTTTTTGTTAATTTTAGAGATTGATTCCATGTTTCGTACTGTGCAAAATTGTTAAAATATTGTCGGTTGTCAAAGTATGTTTTAAGCCGTTCGGATAGCATGCAGTAATTGGTGGTCAAAAATAGCAAAAGCTTCTATCCGAACGCTAAAACACAAATGCCACTTTTGAAACTGCTACAAACGCAATCGAGCCAAAACGAACGCCCCTAACGTCGTCGCAATTTTAAAAATGAAAACAAAACAAACATCTTCCATTCCATAGACAAAATTAAGGGTATCACCACACTGTTGTTGATGCAATTACAGTCGTTCCGATACACACCAAAAGCGATTTCATCGATTACAGCAACTATCATCCGTTCCGATTCATATATGGCGCTTTTGACAGTTAAGGACTAGGAACCTATTTTATACACTGCGATCATGTGCGGAACGGTCATACACGCGCTCAGATCGCTCACGGCAACGTGGCCACTTGGCCCACATATTCATTAATAGATACTACCGTTTCTACAGAAATAAATAAAATGAGGTCATGCATGGTGGAAGCATTATAATAGGAGAAGAATGTGTGTTGAACAGATGGAAGGAGTATTTTGAAAGTTTATTTGAAAAAGAGGGAACATTGGACCAGGTTCCAGGAACCTACATGAATACAAGTTATTATGAAAATGAAATAAGTATGGATGATATTTTGAAAGCGTTAAGGAGAATGAAATAAGGAAAGAAATCAGGATATGATAGTGTCAGTCGAGATTCTGGGAGCTGGGCAAGGCATAGTAGCTAGTTTTTGCATAGCCTTTTTAATATAATAATAACTTATTTTGTTGGATCCATTATAAAAGTAATAAATAATAAAATCATGCATGCTTCAAATTCATTCACCAGTAACGATTATTAGCGTCATGTTAATAAAATGACCAATTGTAATAACTACTTTTAATATATTTTTTTTAAATAGCTTTGCAATAACGACTGCTTGGCGAATTACATTACAAAATTACAAATTTATACATTTCCAAATACCTTTCATTACATACTTTAAATATTATCATAACTAGATTTAATTACTTACATTAAAATCATTAGTTCACTAGCTCTCACGGTAGGGTACCTTGTGTCTGTGAGAGCTAGTTCTTCTAGACTCATATTTTATATGTAGCAGGACTATGCGTACAGTAGTTTTTGAATAAGAGTGAGTACGTTATTACGGTTGTGTGTGAGTTTAGTATAGATAACAGAGTACAGTATAGTAGAGACGTGAGTATATTATGTGATATCTGCAAAAAATATTTAGATTTGTGTTCGTAGTAGTTGTTCGGTTGTGATATTGTCTAAAGAATACAAGTATTCATCTATTTTAACTCAGCATATTTTTTTAGAATCATAAAGTATATTGAGAGTTTTATTTAACTGTTTATATAAAAAGAGCCCTAGATAAGTATTGCATTTTTTTCCTTTCACTGTATTTTTGTAACTGAGTTCCATTTTATACGTCTGGTTTTAATTTTGTAAGCCTGGATTATTTTGGATTTGTTGTGGAATCACAATGCGCTTGCCAGAATAAAAAGTTGTCTTACTCTAACTTGCTTAGTCTCCTCGTATAGATCGTTTGTTCGGTATCTAAATGGTTTTTTGAAGGCTACTGAATTGCTCTCTGTGCTCTTTCGACTTTCATCAGGTGTGTACTGCAAGCAGCACCCCATGTTATTATACACTAGTTAATTAAAGATTTGCACAAAGCTGAGTAAACTAATTCAACAGTTTAGTGTCTGCTAAATATCTTAATCTTTTAAAAATATACAGTAATTTTCTTAACCGATTGCTGAGAGTATCTATCTGCTTAGTCCAGGACAAGAGTTCATCTATGTATATTCTCAAGTATTTAATATCTCTGACCTGTTCCAGCATTGGACAAATTGTCTGCGCATTGATTTTTAGCGTCTAAGCCACAGGAGTATAATTTGATGTTTAAAGGTTGCGTTGGCCTTGTACGGATAGACATGTGAAATGCAATAAATTTCGTGTTGCCGGCTTGAGTGTAAGTAGGTTAGTTTGTGACCAATTGACTATCCGACGAAGTCCATCGTTTGCTACCTTGGACACATCTTCCCAAGTTTTGGCATGGAATATAATAGCTGTGTCATCAGCAAAGGCAAACTGTTTTGCGTGGTGTATATTTAGCTCACAGAGATCGTTAAGATATGCTACAAAAAGGGATGGACCGAGCACACTGCCCTGCGGGATTACAAACTGCACGGTGCGAAAGTCACTGAAGCAATCTGCAACACTCAAACGCTATCTTCGACCTGAAAGGTGACTGAAACCACTCGAGCGCTATTCCTCTTACTCCGAGTCTTTCCAGCTTGTTTAAAAGTATAGGACGAAAGCTTTCGCTAGGTCAAGGAAGACGCCAATGCATCTCTGTCCTGAAACAATGTTTTTCAGAAACATTGTCAACCAGAGAAGCAACGGCGTCCTTAGTTGACCTGTTAGTACGGAAGCCGAATTGATTTTCAGACAGGATATTTTGTCTTTCCAAATGACTCATGGAGCTTTTATTGGCAACTTTTTCCAGGATCTTTGAGAATGAAGTCAACAATAATATAGGACGATAGTTTGCAGGCTGCTCGGTGTCTCCCGTCTTATGAATGGGGCATACGTTAGCATCTTTAAAAGATTCTGGGAAAATTCATGTACTCAAGCTTAAGTTGCATACGAATGCAAGGGGGGCAGCTATGATATGTTTAATAGATATTACTATTTAATTTGAGATGTTGTCGCAACCTGGGGCTGAGTTTGTTTTTAGTGCCGAAATTATTTTTGATATTTGAAAATGATCTGTAGGGCCTAAAAAAAGAGAATTTACCGTGGTAGTGTGGATAGAAACAGAGTTAGCTAATTCCTGTTCGGAGACATTAAGACGGCTCAGTATCTCGTTCGCTAATGTTTTTCCTACGTAATTATGGTAAACATTTGCGTCGTTCAGGGATTTTACTGGATCAGCTTTAATTTTTAGTAAGTCACAATTTTTAATCTGAGAAGACCTAATGCTGCAGACATCCTTTATTGAATTCCATATTTTTTTACTGTCTCCTATGTTTGTTTTTATTTGATTAATATCGTGTTAATTTTTAAGGAGTTGAAAAATATTATTGCAGAAGTTTCTGTACCTATCCACAAATTTTTTATCTTTTGGTTTCTTTTTACACTTTATTGAAGTAAATCCCACGTCTTCATACATTCAATTAATTCAGGTGTGATTCATTCTTTTCGTATATGTTTAGAATTTTTGACAATTTTGACAGTTTTGTGTTTTTCGACAGCATTGTTTATAACATTAACAATGTCCGGCTGCCTCATTTGGATCGGTATGAGTATAAAACATTATCTACCTCATAAGTAACTTTAGGGTAATCAATCTTAATTATTTGTATGTAGTTTTTATATACCTCTTCTGATTTCCCTTCGATACTAACGAGTATTGCATCATGACCAGTTACACCGTTGTAAGAAACTACGACTGCAGCTGCGAATCGACTTTTAATAAAAACGTGGTCCAAACAGTTGAGTTCTCTCGTAGGGATCAATGGCCAGGGGTATAACCTTGAACAGCAAGTAGTTCCAGATATGAGTCTGCACGTAAGTCCATAGACATTGATTTATGTCTATGTTCATATCACAACTTCTTTTTTTGAGTGGCTTCTGTGGTGTTGCCACAATTTCGCCAATGACGAGTCGCACGGATTGAGTGGAAACAAACGAAAGAGACTGATAGGTATTAATAAAAAGTGATCGTATATATATGTTCATATCTCCCAGAACAATGGAAGTTTGACATTTCATACTATCTAGTACTTCTTCTACCGTGGTGAGAAAGTTTATATTATAGAACGAAGGAGATCTGTATATAGCCAAAATTTTGTATTCACTCCCAATGCTAATCAAAAGCCCAGACCCTTCAATGAAACGTGGTTCTATTATATGTAATTCAAGATCATTTTTCGACAAGAATACCCTACCGTCGTTCTAATTTATGTACCTTTTGGAATACGCACGAACATAATTTTCCAATGAAATACCGGAGAAGTGCTCATTCAACCAGCATTCCGTTAAAATAATTAAAACTGGTGAAAAGTTAAGCCGAGCAAGAAAGACAACAAATCCATTAAAGTTCTTGTGGATGCTGCGAATATTTTGTGATACTTTTGTGAGATGTCGTTGGTTTTCTTCTAAACCTAAGTATAATTCAAACATTTCAGGCACCCACGTTCTGTTCGTAATGACTATTTCAGTGCCCACCGGGAGCTCGCAGACGCAGCTGCGCACTCGCCCTGATGATGAGCATCTGATATGCTCGAAATCCGGGTCGACGTATTCGATCCTCAACGTGAGTGTTTTTTTGCCGGTTTAATTTATAATATTTAAACATTAGTATATCCAAGTCTGTAGTACAATGTGATATTGTAACGTTCTTAAGAGGCATTTTACATTTTAATGCGGTATACGAAGATTTTAAGCGCTTTATTTACTATCATAGGAAATATCTACAAGTTGTTTAATAATTGATAAAAATAGAATAATCTGTTCTCTTTTCAGTTAATGTACCAGATTTACAAACATAACATTAATTATTTTGTAGTGACCAATCTCCCGCACCTTGTTTAACGAATTAAAGTACACATAGCCAACTTCAGAGTTCTATCTCTTGTACAAAGATTCATCAAAATAAGTGAAAAAAAAAACTGTGCATCAGGCATATAATCCTGTTGACACATAGTGTACTAGAATATCGATAATTAATCGTCATTGTAGAAAAAAAAATAAAGATCTTGCGCCAATTTCCACGAATTATATCAGCAGTTTACCACGATATATTTCGTTTAATAAAGTGTAATTCCAAACAGATATTATATGAAAAGAAAGTTCATTATTTAATTAATCTGATCTTTAATAAATTGTGATATTTACTCTGTTTTGTTAGACAAGAAAAAATATTTAACATAACTCGAAATGCTTATAAATTGAAATGTACAAGCGCGAGGCGATCTCTGGGCTATAAGAGGGCCTCCCCTCGCCCAAAGTCCGGTGGAGCTGTACGTCCGCTTAGCGGTAGACAGCATCTATGTCCTCCCTAAAAAAAAAAAAAAAAAAAAAAAGCGAGGTGATCAGTACCGCGCGAGCGCCCATCGAGGTAGGACCTGTGTTCGTTTTGCCTTGCTCTGACGTTTCGTACGCGGAACGCTTAGACGCAAGTTTATAGTGCGACCACAGAGTTTTGATCATGTCTTTATTTTTTTAAGTAACAAACTATACTTTATATTTGTTGTCAATAATATAAGTATTGTTGTCTTGTTAAGTAACTACATCTTTAGTTTCTGTTCATCCATTGTGTTAAAAATAGGAAACGTCACAATTATGCAGCCTTATACAGCGTTATTGGAAAAATGCTAACAAAGGGTTGACTTCTTCTTTTTGGTCTGCTAGTTTTTATATTATTCTAGTTTAAATTAGTAACTCACTATAACTTTTGTTTTAGGAGGATAAGATGACAGGCGAATAATTGATTTCCAATATTTTTGGATTCAGTTAATGTCTATAAGTGAACACAGCGATAACTTCAGCTGGAAATTAAACTACCTTCCTAATTTGTACAAACCGGCCTCCCGGCTTTTCCATCATTTGTACAAACCGGGATACCAGTTAGCGGTCGATAGTCATATTTACAAATTTACCATAAAATCTGCGTAAGTCCAACTTTCATAATCCAAATGGTTTTCAAAAGGATGCATCCTTGCCCATACAAGAAAAAATCCATAATTTTCTGAGATAACGGAAGTATTTTGAATATTTTGATGAAATCTGAAACCAGCACAAATTACATTTTGGCCCCAAAATATTACGTCATTTCATATTAATCTCGTAACTACGTCAACAGTTATAAAGCTAGAAAACCGCAATTTTGCATATGTATAAGTCATTTTTCACTCGATACATTTTGCAACGCAAACACTTACCGATGCAAATTTGCGTATTAAATAATCTCGTAACTAATTTTAAACTTCTAAACCAAAAAATCGGAAATAATACAGGTGTATAAATTACATGTAAATAATAATGTCAAAGAAGGACCAAAGCAGTAGGTGGTAAAGTTTTTCAGAAAAAAATTTTGCTCTCCAATACAGTTTTCCCGCCAAAGTTTTTAAAACAATTGGGTTGTTTTAATATTGTTACCTTAAGATATTTGGCGTAAAAATCTGTAACAATTCATGGCTAAAGAACAATAGTAAATTATCATATTATAAGAAGAATCGAAGTTCAAGGTGAGTTAGTTACGAAAAAATAAAAATAACAATTAAATTACTATTTCCCACCATTTTTGTCGTGTGTTCAAACACCATTTCCAGTATTTTTTTCTATAAAAAGGTGTATTATTATTTATTTTCCATAGAGAAAATAGTGAGCATAAGATTATATAGTGAGGATAGCATTGGTACCAAGAAGTATATATGTTGATTATAGATTGCATCAAAGATATTCGATTTAAAAACAAAAAAACCTCAAAATCTGTAAATATATTTTTTATATTGTTATGATTGCAATAACGCCTGCTAAGCGGATTACATTACAAAATTACAAATATACGATAGGAAAAATTTAAGTCATGTGCGGGATTCGAACCCGCGTCCATCCGCCCCTTTAGCCGGGGCATGCTCTAACCAATTGAGCTAACATGACATGACGTCATAACTCGAATTTTTCCTATAGTTCATTAACCATCGTATTGGGATGGAGCGACATCTATAGTACCACTTACGTTGTACTACAAACAAGACCAATTTTGCAATTGGTTTTATACTTGTAAATGATGACGCAACCTTATAATTTTTATATTGTTATGATTGCAATAACGCCTGCTAAGCGGATTACATTACAAAATTACAAATATACGATAGGAAAAATTGAAGTCATGTGCGGGATTCTAAGGTTAATGTGTTATTCTAAGCTATTATAAGGTTGCGTCATCATTTACAAGTATAAAACCAATTGCAAAATTGGTCTTGTTTGTAGTACAACGTAAGTGGTACTATAGATGTCGCTCCATCCCAATACGATGGTTAATGAACTATAGGAAAAATTCGAGTTATGACGTCATGTCATGTTAGCTCAATTGGTTAGAGCATGCCCCGGCTAAAGGGGCGGATGGACGCGGGTTCGAATCCCGCACATGACTTAAATTTTTCCTATCGTATATTTGTAATTTTGTCTGTAAATATATATTAACATTTCGCTGTTTGGTCTACTCAAACTAAATGGATGAAAATGTTATTTTTTTAATGGTATAGGTGATATATTGTGGTATGGGAATATGAGGGTGACATGTTTAAGTAATGGAAAACCAAAAACGTCATGGGACGTTTGTGGTTGGTACTAAGTTGTTTTCCGGATGCACAGAAATATAAACCTCAATCCTATGCATGGTCATTATGGCAGACAGTGTTAACGACTGGATATAGATACTGAAGAGTGTGAACGAGGAAAATAGCAATTTTTGGAAAATTTAAAAGAAAGAGCTTTTAGTCCGCAGCTTTTAATCAATGCCGTTACGTCAAATATTTATATAATTTTAAGCCGTATATTTTTTTAATTATTTAAGTTTATTGTTACAATAAATGATTCAAACATATCTATTTTTTATTCATCAAGGATGAGATGTAAATATACGATTCACGATGTAGGTTGACTATTTAATGTACATGCCTACTTCTTTTCTATAAAATTCGCAAGTAATCGACAAGAAATTGATTATTTACTCATGCCAATCACACAATTTCTTAATTCGCAACTTACATTTCTTTATTAATGACTAGTATCAAAATATGTTACTCACAGTCACGCTATTCCGTCGTCACTTCTTTCGCTTGTGTAAGCGATGCGCTGGCATTTACCTAAACTTCAGTAGCGTGATTTTGTGAAATGGCTCTTAATTGTTTTCATAACCCACCTATATACGAGTAATAAGCTTACCCTTAGCTCTAAGCCTCTAGGTAGGTCTGTGGCACTAAAGAATCCTAAAATCTAACTAAAACCCTTCTACCACACCATGACAACAATAAAAAGTTTAAAAGCATTTAAAAAATTTAAAGCAAGCCGATTTTAGAAATAACATGTTTTGTATCTCATATGAGATTGTTGTTTTATACATTATGTCGTGGCCGGATCTACCGTCATTTGTTTACTAAAATATACTGTCTAGGTCGTATTTTCCACTCATATAATCTGTGTAAACCATATCTGTATTACCTGTAACATTACATCACACATTGTTGATTGTTAAAATAAATATTAGTAATTTTCGTGTTAAAAAGATTTTCAGTGTATTTAATACAAATGACGGTAGTATTTATTGTACTAAAATTTAAATGTTTTGTGTTTTTTTGCTTTTAGAATGTTGTTTCTGATTTCAATTATTATATTGTATTGTTATTTGTTTATTAATTAATAATTGGGTTTACATAATATAATAAACACACAGTTAATTCATTTTTGCAGGGTACCTAATCTTAATTTGATTATTGTATTATTTTTAGTAGCTACTTCAAACTAGGAACATGCCAATTCTGTATATGATTGCTTTTGATTTGTATCAATCAGACAGTTATATATTGTATGGTACCTAATTTTAATTTGATTGAGGTATAAGTTAGTTGCTAGTTCAATAAAGGTTAAAAATATTTTCTTACTTTATATTTTGTGTTAATTATAAAAAAAAGAAATTTGGTAAGTTTACAGTTATCGGTGTCTATTTTTTTAAATTAGTGGTAAAGACAGTTTATTTGAATATAAATTGAAATATAAAATATGTGTGTTTCATTTTTTATATAAGGAAACTGATAAGCGAAAATACAGGAAGTGGAATAGGTTATCGACAGTGGCTTTGATATATATGTCCTATCACTAGTTCAGATAGAAATCGGTGTTTTCGCCCGACGTTTTCAAGCATAGGCAGTCACAGAATACTTAATAGTTACTTTCATCTGGCCCAATTCATGTTCATCTTTTAAGATGGCTTCGTTGTACAGTTGATTTTTATCCGTACGTAGTATGTATTCTATTTGATCTATGATTTAGTACATAAAGTAACTTTGTTTAAACTGAAATACAGTTTAATAGATTATGCTACTCATATGTACGAATTTAGTAATCGATCAATAGATAAACTATTCCATCCCTAATTGTCACAGGGAAAAGTTTGGTTATTGGTCTCTGAGTGACAGCTCTTGTTTTTTTCTTTTTTCAGGTATCGGCCTTTGTCTTATATAAGTTAATGCTATTGCCATGTGTAGAAATTAATTCCTGCAAATTTAACACAATGCCATCTGTTATTTATCGAAATTCTACATTTGAGTGCTATGCTACAAAATATATTATCCATTAGAGTAATGACTTTGTGTGTATGTCAGATATCTGTTTTATTTGTTCGCATTACATGCTGTCATTATTTCACATGATTATTTATGAGTTTGTATGGTCTGATTTAGAGTCCAGTGTCGCCAGACACGCGATAATTATGCTAGATCCACGATATATTTGAGTATCATGCGATAAAAAAAAAATTACGTATCGCACGATAGTTTATCAAACGTCTACGATATTTTTCTCAAATACACGATAATTTTGTAATAAATTCAGATCTCTGTAACGAAACGCAACTTTTTGTAATATGTTTCATTATCTATGGCATTCTAGACTCCGGTCGGATGGGTAATTCGCCAAAAAATATATTTTTTGCCTAATTTCCTTGGCATGTTTTTTTTTGCTAATTACTTATCAGTTAGGTTGTTGATTATATAAATGAATAAAAGCAGTATCCATTTGTGTAAAAGGGGTATCACAAAACATTCCTGAAAAAAAGTTATAAGGTCATGAAGTTTTAAACAGTCAAGGAAATTAGTAAGGTCCCAAGGAAATTAGAAAACTATTGCAAGGAAATTATAGGTTGCCACGGAAATCAGTATTATGTTATAATAATTACATTATTTATTTTCCTTACAGAAATGTTAAGTATGAAACAAAATATTTACTTAATTAAGTTTTTATTTATATTTTTAAAAACAACTCATAACTGATAAATAATCATGTTTGAAACATTTTATAAGCTGTCATATTCATACCTACGAACTGATAATTATTAGCTAATATTTACATACTAGCTCATGTTTTGGAGACAAAAATTATTATTATAATTAAAATAATAATAAACCGCAAATTATAATATACATTTTACATGTTATTTATAACTGATATTGTCTCCTCGGGCTCTGCTAACAGCTTCAAGTCGATTTGGCATACTGAACACGAGGTTTAGGAGCCGATGTTGGGAAATATTCTCCCATTCTTCTATCCGGGCCTGTTTTAGTGCCTTGAGGGTGGTAGGTGGTGGTCTGCAGCTTTTGACTAGCTTCCCTAGCTCATCCCAGGCGTATTCAATCGGGTTGAGATCAAGACTTCTTGATGGCCAATCCATCACGCTGATACACACCTCCTGAATATACTCTTGCACGACCCGAGCCATGTGTGGCCTTACATGCATCAGCAACGATCCATCACCCATATTTACTAAATACGGCACTGCATACTCATTGAGAATCTCCTAGGCGTATCTTTCCGCAGTCAGAGTGCAATTTTCTATGGTCACTAACTCTGTGCGAACTTCTGAAGATATGCCAGCCCATACATGTACACTGCCTCCACCGCACTGGACTCTTTCTGAGAAGCAGGCTTGAAGGTATTACTCACCAGGTCACCTGTAGACATTTGGCCTTTTATCAGAAGTGTAAAGTGAGAATCATCTGTAAACAAAATTCTTGAACATTCTTGTTGATCCCACTGTATGTTTTCATGGGTGTATCGTAGTCTCGCTACTCGATGCTCCCTCTGGAATTTGGGACCACTCGTTGGCCTTCGGAGTTTTAGGTTTGCTTCAGCCAGTCTTCTTATCACTGAACTGTTACTAATGTTGTCCCTTCGGATCTGAAGATGCTGGACTTCAACTGCAATTAGTTGGCGATTTCGCAACACAGTGGAAACAGTATAACGGTCTTCTCGGGCACTAGTACACCTGGGTCTGCCATTACCAAATGGTTTCCAGTCTCTTCGTACCTTCGCTTCACCTTCTGGACCGTTCGTAAGGTCACACCCACCATTCTTGCAGAATAGTTAAGTAGTCCAAGCACATTCTTCAGGTGGAAGAGGCATGATAAATAAGTTTATGTGCTGATTGTCTAACTTAGCTTTTGTAACAAGACACATCAATCAAGATTTATTTTTTAAAACAAAAACAGAAACAAGAAATGAAGAGTAAAATCGTTTTTCGAAAAGGATTATTTTTGATTTGAAAGGTTTTTCAGCCGTTTCTTAAAAAGTTACCGGTTATGAAGTTTTTATGTACAAAATTAAACTTTTGTCTAGACCTTTTTGTTTCAAAAGTATATCTTGTGTATTTAAAAAGTTATTGCAATTTTAAAAGTGTTGTACTTATATTTGCAGGCCAGTGTAGCTGATCACTCTTCATTTTTTTAATCTTTTTTTTCGAATTTTTCAGCTCTTGTGCTTTTTGTTTTCCCCGTGTTGAGTTTTCTAAGTAAGAGAAAAATTAACGATATAATTTTTTGATTATCTTGAAATATATTAATGTCCTTAAATATATTAGTTAAATGTTGTGAAACACGTTAAATCTATTTTTATTTTCAAACAAATATATAAATTTAATATAATTTATTTATGTAAAACTTAAAAAAAAAGAGATTAAATCTAGTATAAACATAATTCTCTTCACCACTGGTAAGACAATAAAATAAAGCGTAATTTTTATAATTTCCTTGGTAAACCATAATTTCCATGTCAAATCATGAGCCAAGGAAAACATGGAAATTAGAACCAAGGAAATTAGATTTAAGTCATTAAAAAATCGTAGACCTAAAACCATTAACTTATAATATTCATGTGTCAAATTGAGACTACCTGTGCCACAAACATTACCGTTAATTGAAACTATTAGTTAGAAGTCCATCAAACTGTTGACAAATAACGACCATGGAAATTGAAAAATTTATAAACCAAAAGCCAAGGAGGGGTGTACTTATGTGAATGGTGCGAAACTAAACAACGGTGTGCACATCTTTCTCCGATGGGTTTCTCGCGTCAAAATGGTCGAGAGAAACGGTGTAACTCAATTTCTTTCAAACGTTTGTGTTTCGATATTACAACTGTTGAAATAACTTACCAAGGAAATTATATTTTACTCGCGGACACGGATGAAACTGAATGTAACTTTAAAACCATATCTTTTTTAATACATTAAACACTTTTTTTTGGTGAAGTGGGGCTTATTATACATTATGATAAAATTTATATAATGTTACGAATACAACTTAATGCAATATGGGTGATAATATAAAATAAAATACAAAACGGACATGACAAGGAAATTAGGATTTTAACATTTCTTTATTAATTTTTTATATATTTCATATAGATATTTATGTTTGATTAGCAAAAACAGGTGTATATAAGGATACATTATTTGAATAAAAATAAATATTAACTATTTAAAACATCAATAATATAATTTTCATCCATTCGGACATCAAAAAGTCATGATTTTGGCGAATCACCCGGATGAGATGATGCTAAATGATATTTTTTCCAAAAAACTTTAATTTAGTTATAAAAAAGCCGACACCATATTAAAACAACTACTTTTATTGGCATAGTTTTGGCTGATCGGGTTGTTGAAGGCTATAACAGTAGTAGCCCAAAAACCCGCTGAATTGAATTTATACCAAACCGAGTTTATTTGAGTGTGTGTGAACTACTCAGGAATTTACGGATCTGAGAAAACCAGAGCCCATCAAAGCCTTCATGCCTCATCCGCAGAAATTAAATCATGGAGTTCTGATTCTGAGGAAAAAATACTTTTACGTTAAAATTATAATAAAATTCAAGAAAAAAATATTATTTATTTTTTATTTGTAGAAGAACAGAATGAATCTGCGTGTAGTTGCCAGAAAATTACTCGTAAAATTTTTATTACATTTGCCACATCCTTAATTTTAGTCTTATATTCTATTGTCTTTTTAGACAAGGTTGCAAAACGTAGGTATAAAGTTGCAATAAAAACACGATAATTTTGCATGAAATCTCGGATAATTTTTAACTCACGGATCTGGCAGCACTGATTTAGTATTCTTTTGTAATTTGAGATGTGGACACGCGTTGGCGATACGTAATTTTATTACAATTGCCTCTGTGTTTCGGAATATTTATATAATTTCGGTACTTTGTCTGTGTTCAAAATATCATTGCAACCGGGTATCAATTATTGTGATAAGTGCATTATTGTTCAGTACTGTTTTGTGTAGTTCTGGTCCGGTGCTGTTGCAGTCAGCTGGGCAACAGCTGATCTCAATAAAAAAAAACTGGTATGTACCCTGTAATGATTATTAACCATTAAATTAAACACTTATATCAAAATACATCGACCTAAATTTTCTTACGCTTATCATATTTTGTAAATTATTATAGAATTCTTGCAATCTGAACAGTTTTTATTTTGCAAGTTCTCGCGAGAGAGATAATAACATACAATATAATTAGTATACTATATTAGGTACTGCAGGCAGGTATGGAGATTCCGACCTGAATGGTTATTGTGTTCTAATATAACATACTTAAGTAGGTAATTACTTCATTCAAGTGTATAAAATTGTCTCATGGTCCTAATATCTAATTGTAATATCTAATTATAATAGGTACATGATTTCTTTATCTACTATTATTGGTAACCTACTAAGATATCAATTGTCTCATTTTGCAAATTAGTAGGTTAGATACAATATATTTTAGTTAATAATACTTATAAATTATTAGGATAGGTACCTACCTATAGTATTAATATTTGATACAGGCTAACTAGACAGATAACTTATTATTATTTATGAACTACTAAGATATAAATACTCATTATACAAATGATAAGTTGGCACTCTAAAATATTTTAAAACTGAGGCTAAATGCTAGCATGCATAATAAATAATTATTGTTCTGGTTTTATGTCATGTCAGTCATCTAACAATGGTTGTGAAATCATGTGAGATGTGACTAATTCCAGTTTGAGATAAACAATGTAATTCAATGACAGTTGTGTGTGTTTGTGCGTGGCTCAAAATGTGTTCTACTAAAGATTTATATTGTATACTATCGCAAAATTGTAGATTGTTTTGCACAATTATCAGGCTAACTACCAGTTAACTACTGCTAAGTTTAAATTGTTTGGTCGAGCAACGGGCTTAAGTTCCTATCACTGCTTGATCCAGCCCTCCACCGCCATCATTGCAGCATCACTGACAAAAAAGCATAGTTAAAGTTCAAAGGTTATACAATGTAATTAGGTACTTCTATCCTAGTATTTCACATGCAAAAAAGCTTTAGAGGGACAAAATAAGGATGGATACACCATGTAGGTGAGCTGGGTCCATTGGGTTGCAGAGGAAGAGGCTCAAGTCATTGCCTGGGACTTGCAACCCCAAGAGTAGAGTTAAGGGGTGCCTTTGTGATTGCAGTTATGCTATTCTCCACCTGTGGAGCCTGATCTCCTGCCTAACCAAATTTGATAAGATCCTCCTAATGCTATTTGGGATACACGGTCTAAGATGGAAGTTATGGTTGTTCTTGACAACATCAATAAAATATACTAATACTAAAGACTTAGGGTCAACACATGGAAAGAAAAATAAGGGCACTAATTAATATGCTCTTATTTCAACCTAATGTGGTTGCAACAGAGACAACTTCAAGGTATGCTAAGATGACTAAGGGCCTGTTTCAGAATGTTCGAGTAAGTTCCGGTTATACTACCCAGAACATATTTAGTAAATAAAACACTATCTTTGCGTTTCACAGTCATCAATTTAGCCTATCCATCGGTTAAAGCTTGAAACGCGCTGCATGTTAACTGACATTTTTATCATTCAATTATTTTATGTTCTGGGTAGTATAACCGGAACTTACTCGAACATTCTCAAACAGGCCCTAAGAACAGTACAAATAGTCATTGTTACTTGAATGTTTCAAAGGGAATAATGTAGGTGTTTTAAGAGTAAAAAACAGTTTTATTGTAAAACCAAGATTTAATAGTAAATTGTTATTAAACCAAATTAAAATTAATTAAAATAATATCTGGCAAGAAAGGCTTTGTTTGTTCATATGTTTGTGGCCCCAGCTTCGCATGGGTGCAATGTTGATACTAAATAATCTGTAATATCTTCGAAAATATTCATTTAATTAACATGCTTTAAAGGGCCATATTGATCTATATTAAACGCGCAATGTATTTAAGGTACTTAATTGGATAAGGATTAATGCGGTATTGCTTAAAACCGCTTCGTAAATAAGCCATTAATTCTCGTATCAAATACAGGATAAAAAACAGTTATTATGGGTTACCCCTAAGAAATAGACACATACCATTGAAGACCTTCCTAAGGTGTACAATACTGTAATACATTATTTTGATCTATCTAGTAGGAATCAGACAGCGTTTGCAATGTTAGCGCAAAAAATGTGTTGTTTATTTACGACATAACATTAGTAACCTCGAACATTATCAGTGTTTCTCTACTATATTATACATGTATTATACATATAAACCTTCCTCTTGAATCACACTATCTATTGAAAAAAACTACATCAAAATCCGTTGCGTAGTTTTAAAGATCTAAGCATACATAGGGACAGACAGCGGGAAGCAACTTTGAATACTACGTAGTGATATATGTCACGGGATAATTGTACGACACGTTGGTTTTAAAAAATCTAGTGAGATTATAAACTGTCGATAGATTGTGAACGAACATTAAAATTTACAATCTAACGCTTACATTTTCGTAAGATTATAAACTGACCATGTCTAGCTGGCAGTTTATAATCTAACGATCTATAATCGCCCGCGATATTGTGAACCGTCCCCTGATTGGTCGCCGTTATATTATGTGCCATGAGTTCATTTCATAGAGTTAAGAACAAAAATAATAGTCAGAAAAAAAAAACATATTCATTTCGAGTTTGTACATTAAAAACCGTGCCGCGGCAGCGGCCGGCGATGCGCCACAAGAATTTAATTTTGGTGACCTTTACTACTTTTGGGTTAACAATGATTTATTTTGAGTAATTTTAGCGAGATGTTGAAACTTTGGTTATAAGATTACATTAAAATGCGGGTTTAATTTTGGTGATCATTTACTATTTTTGTCTGTTATTTGTTACTCTACTATATCTGTAAGTTAGACATAACCCAAAAAATAATACATTAAAAACCTGTACCTACGTATTTTGCTTATGGCCACTGTAATACTTTCGTAGATCTTTGAAGCAGTGATGGCTCAGTGGTATTGGCTATGGACTGCCGTGCAGCAGGTCCATGGTTCGAATCCCGCCCAGAGCTTGAGCTTAACCGCATGGTGGAAGGGCATTTTGTGAATGCCCGCCTGGCTAGCGACCACCCTCAAGTAGAAAATCTGTCGCCAAGCACCTAACAGTGTGTTCCGGCAGCAGTCCTTGAGAGCCAGAAAAATTACAGGCTAATGAGACCTAACTACTGGACGTCTCAGTGTGACGGGTACAGTGCAATTCGTCGCTGACGAAATGCGTCTGTTATAGGCAGAGGTTAGTCCACTTAACATCAGGTGGGCCTCGGGCTTGTTCCGTCACAATAACATTGTTGTTGATCCACATATTTACAATTTGACGGCTGGACATGGTCAGTTTATAATCTTACGAAAATTTAAACGTTAGATTGTAAATTTTAGTTTCCATTCACAATCTATCGACAGTTTATAATCTATTATAAACTAACGGTTAGTACAATAAAACGGTGACATTTATATATAACACGTAGGTGACGTCATGCCCGTTAATGTTTGCCGGCCGGCCTCATTTTGCAGCTTCAAGGTCATATCATGGGGCTACGTAGGTGTCTATTCCTCATTTAGAGTGGTTTCATTGGTTCAGTTGAAACGCTGTCAAATGCTGACATGTTGTCACTATCGGAATAGGTATGGGTGAAAGAGAGGCAGAGATGTTGAAATCGTGATCAGTTTAAGTAAAATCCGAGACAGCTTCATAACACAAAACCAGTAACGAAAATCCAAAATTTAACTTTTCTTGTCCCTCTTGATTAGTTTTTGATATTTTATTAATACAAATACAAATAATTAAAATTACGAGCCGGAGATTTTCTATGCTGAGATTTTCTATGCTTCTTAAGTGTTTTATTAAAATATTAATATGATGTTTTCTTAAAATATTTGTTATTATTAAATATGGATTTCTGCAAAGTAACGCCTGAATCTATTCATTAATATTAGTGTAGATAAATAAATATATCCCGTTTTAATTCCGCCTCATTTTCTCGATAAGCCGACGCGACGTGGTGGCACGATGTGACGTCATCAACGCCACGTGGCTTAAGAGGCCTTTTACATTATGCAGCCCTCTCACTCGCAGTTTTAAAGATAATTTCAAATAGCAACAATATGGTTTATATTTTTAAAAATGTGGTCAATCATTATTTCGCTGCATGATGTTCTCAACATATTTTTACTTTGTTACATGTTGAGTCCAATTTATTCATTAAAATAACTAAATTACGCGTTTTGGATCCCCCATTACAGATATCAAAATGAAAATTAGTAGAGAACATCTATAGTTGCATGCAGCAAAATAATGATTGAACACATTTAAAAAAATATAAACCATAATGTTGCTATTTGAAATTATCTGTAAAAGTGCGAGTGAGAGGGCTGCATAATGTAAAAAGCCTCTTAACCGGAAGAGTTCTCGCCGTGTTCATGGTCGTCTCGGTAATCAAAATCATCGAAAGTACGGTGGAAAGGGTTGATAATAATTTTTTTATCAAAAAATGTCCGCAGGTCCATCTGCGTTACCGCAGTTCATTGCTGTAACCGCTATAGCTTTTGAAGCGCTCGTAGCGAAGTTTTACTTAGCTGTTCTCAACCGATCAGCAAAGTTAAGCAACGTCGCGCGCGGTCATGAGTTAGATGCGTGACCGCTAGTGACTTTACTACTGAGCGTTCACGTGCTTCGGAGGGCACGTTAAGCCGCCGGTCCCGGTTGTTGTCTTAGGATGGCAGTCGTTATAGCATGGTGGTAGGGCATTTTGCGAATGCCCGCCTGGCTAGCTACCACCCTCAAGTAGAAAATCTGTCGTCAAGCACCTAACCGTGTGTTCCGGCAGCTGTCCTTGAGAGCCAGTACTTCTATAGGTTAGCCTAAACAACATCTTCGACCACATCATCACTTACCATCACCAAAAAAAAAAAAAGCCGCGGGGCTATCATCATTAGGAGTCTAAATAAATGAAAAACTTTTGGATCCAACCTAAGAAAGTATCTGATGTGCGACAAATAAAACATGGGGACATAAATATAGACATGTCTTTTTTATAGTTGCCATACAAGTAACATTTTTATTGTATCTTTGAACCTTATATCAAACATTTAATAACCGAGGAAACCCTTATTACACTTTCATAATAGAATTATTATTTTTATATTTACATAATATATATATAACTATATATACCATGACATTCGACGCTGGTTTCAGATGAACTCATCACGCGGTTGGCACTAACATAAAACTAGGATGTCAGTAAGGAAAAACTACATTTTATATTACTTAAGGGTGAACTGGCCGGTCAGTTCTCCATACAAACGCCGTAGGGTGATCACTCCCTTATTTGAGATTTTAGGCCCAGAATTAAGCATAATATTGATTGATCTCGTCATTATCTAGGTTTGTATCGAAAGGAAATTTTGAAAATTTAATTAATTTGAAAGTTATAAGCCTTGAAAACTTTATATGAAAATGTTTCGAGGCTCATAACTCTAAAGTTAATTAAATTTTTAAAATTTCGTTACGATACAAACGTAGATAATGACGAGATCAATCGATATTATGCTTAATTCTGGACCTAAAATCTCAAATAAGGGAGTGATCACCCTACGGCGTTTGTATGGAGAACTGAGCGGCCAGTTCACAAAATCTAGTTTTTCCTTATTGACTTCTTGTTTTAAGTTAGTGCCAACCGCGTGATGGGTTCATCTGAAAACCAGCGTCGAATGTCTATGACACTCGGCATTATGCTGAGATGAGTCCAATTTGACACATTATGCCTACAATGTGTCAAATTGGAACCTACCTACCTACAAGTACAACAACTTATCTAATGTACCTATATTTTCAAAATTTTCGTAATTGTTATATATTTGTAGATGTTTTATGTCATGTATTTTTATATCATAATTAATTTTTCATTTCACTTTTCATTTTCTATCATTGCCTCGAACATACTTTCTGTAATAAAAGTTTTTACTGTCAGAACTGAATGACAATGCAATATTTCATGTGTGTATGAGATTAAAATCCAGGAAGTAAATATTGAAACAAAAAAATATCCTGCCATATACTATAACCTTACGGCCTCTAAGATTAACATGGATTATATTGAGACAGTTTTTACCATTGTAATAACCATTTACAATTTCACGTAAACGTAGAAACGGTTATGCGTACAAGCATTAAACTTGGTGAATATACTTCATAGACTTAATACACCACCGACTGACACTTGGACACCTGTCACAAAATAGACTGTATGTGCCATCAACTGTCACTTTCACAGCTGTCACATAGGGCGTTTACCACTTGACGCCAATTTCGTTATTTACGATAATTTTGATCACACTTTGTGATGGTTCATATTAAATGTAGACGCAAAATGAGGTCAAAATTATCGAAAATAACGAAATTGGCGTCAAGTGGAATACGGCCATAATTGACAGTATATGCCACCCTACCACCACACTTTGACATTTGTCACATCTTAGACATATTTCATGGTCATTGCGCGTTTGATTGGGTATATTCTCAGTTGCTTACATTACTATTACGAGCATACTGTAGTATGGATTCCATCAAAAAGAGTGTTAAAAGAGTCCTATAGGGTCGGCAACGCATTGGTAACGCCCATGGTGTTGCAAATGTTCATAGGCGACGGTAACCGCTTACGAGGAGGGCAGTCTGATTGTTTGCAACTCCTTTTTTTTTTTTTTTTTTTTTTTTTTTTTTATGTTATTGTGACGGAACAAGCTCGAGGCCCACCTGATGTTAAGTGGACCTTTGCCTATAACAGTTGCAATTCATGACAACTCACGAATTGCACTGCGCCCGTCACATTGAGACATTGTGCCTGTAATTTCACTGGCTCTCAAAGACTACTGCCGGAACACACCTTTCGGTGCTTGGCGACAGACTTTCTACTTGAGGGTGGTCGCTAGCCAGGCGGGCATGAGCAAAATGCCCTTCCACCATGCGGTGAAGCTCAAGCTCTGGGCGGGATTCGAACCATGGACCTGCTGCGCGGCAGTCCATAGCCAATGCCACTGAGCCATCACTGCTTCAAGAAATTACTCATACTCTTTAAATTATGATCATGAAAAACGTGCGGTCGAGTTGCTGAATAGAACAAGATTTTATTTTGCAGTTCAGTAACCTGCCATTTAGTACGTAAAAATTAGGAATTAGAGTTGCTGACCTGGTCTTCAAATCCTATATAGTATAGTAAAACAA
This sequence comes from Plagodis pulveraria, assembly GCA_963890685.1. Classification (NCBI taxonomy): domain Eukaryota; kingdom Metazoa; phylum Arthropoda; class Insecta; order Lepidoptera; family Geometridae; genus Plagodis; species Plagodis pulveraria. The sequence goes on from OY982977.1 coordinate 4,900,608, forward strand.
CAAATGATACACATCGGCTAACTGCGGTCGGACTCGCACTGGGAATCCAGAACTGAAGACGATTTTTTATTTATTTATACATGATAGGCTAGCCTTTGACCACTATCTCACCGTGGTAAGTTATGATGTGGTCGAAGATGTTGTTCAGGCACAGAATAAAAAGGGTTCAGGCTAATAGAATTACTAAAAGCACATGACAATAAAATGTGGAGAAAATGTAACACAAGCGATTCAACGGGGCAATGCTGCCAGCATGCTGGGCACGCTGCCAACTGGTAGTGGGCTAGAGCATTTGGACTGCCTATGAGTCTGCAATGACTTATAGGGATCTAAATGGTTTTTTTTATGTCTTATAGGTTAGCCTTTGACCACTATCTCACCTGATGGTAAGTGATGATGTGGTCGAAGATGTTGTACCGCCTAACCTAAAATTACTGGCTCTCGAGGACAGCTGCCGGAACACACCTTTAGGTGTTTGGCGACAGATTTTTCTACTTAAGGGTGGTAGCTAGCCAGACAGGCATTCGCAAATTGCCCTACCACCATGCTATAACGACTGCCATCCTAAGATAACAACCGGGACCGACGGCTTAACGTGCCCTCCGAAGTACGGAAGCGCTCAGTAGTAATGTCACTAGCGGTCACCCATCCAACTCATGACTGCGGGCGACGTTGCTTAACTTTGCTGATCGGTTAAGAACAGCTAAGTAAACTTCGCTACGAGCGCTTGAATTTATTGTAGTAGCTGTAGTGTTGTATATAGTTAGTATTGGTTAATAAAACAAGCATATAATGCACACAGCTACACTTCCATTATATATACGTTTTAATGAATGACAAAGACAGGAAGACAAGCATGCAGTAGACGCATATACGCACACTACTGAGACTCAATCAGAATAGAATAGCTTTTTTTATTTTTTTAGTGAGGACATAGACGCTGATTACCGCTAAGCGGACGTCCAGCTCCTCAGGGTTTTGGGCGAGGGAAGGCCCTCTTGCCGAAGGCTTTTATCCCGAGACGGGCGTATAAGGCGAAAAGCGCCTTATACCTCCGTCTCCTGCGGGCGCCGAAAACGCCACGCTACTATCGGGAGGGGTGACAGCGAGCTCAAGGGCACCACTGTGGTTCGGACCTCGGCTTGTCTCGCTGCCGAGAGTCATTGGGGGGATCGGAACTAAATGCCAGCAACTGCAGTGTTGTACCGTTGAGAATGGGCCCTATTGAATATTACTCTGTGACTATGTGGAGAGACACTAATCGGGACTTTATTTTTGCCTCGAGCTCGCCGGCGAACTCGGTGTTTTTTTTTTTTTTAATGTTATTGTGACTGAACTAGCCCGAGGCCCACCTGATGTTAAGTGGACTAACCTCTGCCTATAACAGACGCATTTCGTCACCGACGAATTGCGCTGTGCCCGTCTTACTGAGACGTCCAGTTGTTAGGTCTCATTAGCCTGTATTTTTTCTGGCTCTCAAGGACTGCTGCCGGAACACACTGTTAGGTGCTTGGCGACAGATTTTCTACTTGAGGGTGGTCGCTAGCCAGGCGGGCATTCACAAAATGCCCTTCCCCAATGCGGTGAAGCTCAAGCTCTGGGCGGGATTCGAAACATGGACCTGCTGCACGACAGTCCATAGCCAATGCCACTGAGCCATCACTGCTTCAAAATTGTGTAAAATACAATAGCGTTTATTTGTGTTTATTTATCAGGAGACGTCTCGCCTGATTCGACATTGCCATCTCGAGATACAAGTGCCGTATCTACCGTTTTGTATAAGTTCAATGTTATTTTCATAAAATATCTGTTCCTCGCTTATCTCCGAGCAAACATTTCACAACTTGAACTAATACTAACAAATATTTGTTCGATTATAAATAATTCAACATGATATTTACATCGTTTATCTGACAAATATACGTTGGTTGTAGTTGTGCAAATAGAATACTCAAGTTCACATCTAGAAATGTTATTTACAATGTCTTAAGTCTTGAGGTGAGACAATATCAGACGAATCTGATATAGGTATACCTAAGTAATAAAACTAATAAAAGCAGATTCGTTGAATTAAATTGAACAACCGAATTATATGTTATATTTACATAATATGGCATATATTATAATATAGATAGATATTATTGTTACACCACTCTTAAATATTAAAGTTTACAATAATGAATAGATTCAGGCGTTACTTTGCGGAAATCCATTTTTAATAATAACAAATACTTACTTTTAAAATATTTTAAGAAAACATCAAATTAATATTGTAATAAAACACTTAAAAAATATATCTAGTGACAATTCCGCTTAATTTTCCTCCTAAGCCGAGGTGACGTCACAAACGCCACGCAGCCAAACCGGAAGAATTTTCGACGCGTTTCGCTTCTACACGAAGCATCCTCAGGAGGTCTTGACTCTTCGAGCGCACGATCGAGAATTTCTCGACGATAATTAAGCGGAATTGTCACTAGATATATTTTTATATTTTTTAAGTGTTTTATTAAAATATTAATTTATGTTTTCTTAAAATATTTTAAAAGTATTTGTTATTATTAAAGTGTACATATTAATAAATAATAGCATAGTGTTACAATGGGTGGCCTTATCACTAAAAGTGATTTCTACCAGCCAACCTTAGGATGGAGTTGAATAACAAAAACAATAGAGGCTAATATAATATATTTTAACCCTTGTATCCTATAGATTAGTAACATCATGTATGTTATTTTGTAAAAAAATACACACATTGATGGTGTTTTTCACTTGTCGATGTAAAATAATGAAAAAAGTGTATACGGTGGTATTTAGTTTTAGTGTATTTTTTGCTGTAGAATATTTTCTGGTCGGTTTTTTTTGTAATTTTTTAAAGTTATTTGTTATTAAAAACGGTAATACATAGATACAAACGTCAAACTTAGTATGATTATAGTTTAATATTTACCGTTTATCAACAAATAATATAAACCGGCCCAATGTACTGTATATAAAATAAAACGGCCAAGTGCGAGTGGGACTCGCGCACGAATGGTTCCGTACCATTATCTGTAACCTAATCTTGTTTAAAGCTATATACTTAAGTAGGGTAAAATTAGGGTATCTGGATCAATAGATCCATCTACCCTAATTTCACCAGTTAACCTAGGTCTAGGTCTTCACCTATTCAAATAGAAGAGTAGATGATTCATCTATTCGTTATATAATTTATACTGATCATCCACAAGGACTTAATTCTTATATATTCTCTTTCTTTTCATTCAAATCTGAATAAGTACTTTTGTATAGTTTTACTTGTATTATGAAAGAACTATGATTATTGAATTTATTTTATTAAGTTTAAAATGATATAATTAGATAGGTACGACTACGATATTGTACGTATTTTAATTAATAGTCTATTAAGTCATAATATTATAGTTACTTATTTATGGATAAAAAATCTTTATTTCAACTGATACGTAGATCATACAACACTTTATTTATAAAGCAATGTTCCCCACTCTCACAGTGTGTTGCTAAGTATCGTTCCATTATCCATAAAAGGATACTGAACGCATTCCTATCTACCGTCTCGAGCCTTTGGAAGTATATTATGCATTATATGTATGTAGGAAACATCAGTTTGTAAGATAACGTTTCAAATACGTTCAAATCGGTATGATATTAATAAACACAACTAAATATAAGTATGTAGCTTTTTATAGATGTAAGGTACAGTTTGAAATACTTAACTACATAAATACGCTATGAAATGCTTTAGAGATACCTAGTTGTTGAATCTAGATCATTATTTTCTTATCATCAGTTATAACATCATCCTATTCTCTCTCTAAACCTTACTCTTAGAAAGACAACACACACGCTCAGTAGATATATCCTTGAAAATTGTGGTTCTGATGCCACTTTCCGTATGATGTTTTTCTATCACAGTTTAAGAGTTGATCGAGTGATTTTATTAGTATCATAATTTGAAACCAGGGGAGGAGGGTTAATTGAAAATCAAATAGGCAAATAATATCAAGCTATTTACTTAACTGTTTAATGCTTATTATGATTATAATATTAATTTTCTATGTATTTTACCCACTAAGTCTTTAGCACTCCGGTACACATCATCACTAAACATATCAGCAATATATTGCGCACACACACTAGCTTTACAGTGACATGATGTATGTTCAGAACTTTGAAATTCCTCAGCGTCAAAGATCTGTATGCGTATAATTTTTGACGGTGCACCCTTCATTGGCTTTTTGATGTATGAATGCAAACCCTTTTTCGCTCGTCGTTTTTTATGGTTGTTATCATTGATGTTGTTGTCGGTTCTACTGATTGGACTTTCCTCGATTTCGAATGGTCTCTCTCTCTCAAGATAATCAACTACATTTTGACGGAGCATTTGTTCCGCAGGGAATGGTGAGATTGGTGAGTAACTGCTGAACATATCTGGAGATTTCTGGAATAAGAAAGAAGTAATTACTTATAATATGTAAATGAACGGAATTTTAAACACATTATATAGAATGGGATTATTATTCAACACCCAATGATATTATCAAAATAGTTAAATAGAAATTTCTTCATATTATTCGACATTGGTTAAGATATTTAAATTTAAGGAAATATTTACTTACCGACATTTGGTGGTAGAGAGTGCAGACAGAAGAACTTCTATGCAATTGGAAGGCAAGTTTAAGAGTGTTAAATTTGGTTCACTAACACGTTTTTATAAAATTTTTAATATAATTTTTTTTTGTTGATAAGGTTCGAAATTAGGGATATTCATTTGAAATCATTATGCAAGTTGACATATATACGTATAAGTGATACCTGTACACGGCTTACAAACATGGATATCTCCCAAGCATGCATTTTTTATTGTATGTGTGCTGTTTTATCGCTCCAGCTAGTTGATAGGTATATTTAAGTGGTTTGATATTGTTTTACTACGATGGTATTATACTATTTTAAACATATATTTTACGTAGATAAGGTTCAAATTTGTATTTGACATTAGATATGCAAATTCGCATAAATACGTATAAGGGATGTCTGGACTTTGGACACGTCTTACAAATATGGATAATCTCCTGACCATGCATTTTTTGCAAGTGTGCAGTTTTACAAACACATACTATGTAGATGTCATATGTGTTAGCCCTATATAACCACTCTTTTAGAAACCATTGTCACATATCACATTTTGCTGGAATCAAGGTCTGACTACCAGAAAAAATAAAATTGTCAATAATGTAAGTACCACCTGTATTACTTATCCATTCAACGACTCACTTGTTTCATATTATTTTTTTTCTACTGTTCACCTGTGAAAAGTTATTTAACCAATATCAATTACTTCATTTTTTGAAGTAAAATAAACTCCTCATCTATTCATTAACTTTGCGTTTCATCTATTCGTGTTTTCAACTATAATATATCTATTCATCTATTAATCTATTCATCTATTCATCTATTAATCTATTCATCTATTCATCTATTCATCTATTCATCTATTCATCTATTCATCTATTGACCTATTCATCTGTTTATCTGTTCATCTATTCGTATTTTCAACTATCTTTGCATCTATTCATATTTTCAACTATTTATCAACTACTGAGTCTTCATCCATTCGCCTATAAATGTGTCATTTATTCAGTTATTATTACAACCATCCGCTAACCAACTGTTTCACCTGTTCATTTTATTTACCTTCTCCACGTTCATCTTTTATCTATTCAACTTTATATTAGCATAATTTTATCATAGCTATTTTTTTTATTTCAGGTCAAAGCTTTGTCAGACTTCAGCTACCCATCTTTTCCCTTCTGAAGACGAGTGTGACGAGCAACACGAGCAGCAAGAAGTGCGAGCGAAAGTCAAGTATTGCAAACCATCGCCGTCAACATCACTGCAGAATAAGAGAGCCAACGAGTCTTCGACTTCCTCTACCGGATCGAAGAAAAAGAAAATTGTTATCAACCCAGTCACAAAACCAACCTCTCAAGACTTATTTGGAACTGACAGCGGAGACGAAGATGAGATTGCTGTTCCTGTTAAGGGTAAAAAAACTCCTCCATTATACTGTCAATACAGTCGTAGAGTTGCAAATGGTATGAGTAGACAATGTGATGAATCAAAGAAGGGTTCATACTATGTTGAAATGAAGATTTATGAAGTAGGTGAAATTGAACACATTTTACCGATAAACCGTTGGCGCCATGCTATTGTATCTTGTAAAAACCGTACCGAAAATGATACACTCGCATGGGGTTATTTAAAGAAGTTTCTTAACGAAACAAGGAAGGAGTTTAAGCACTGCCCTCAAGATTTTGTGAGCAGTTATTATTAGATTCATGCGACATTTTAACGATCCATATAATACCTGATTATGTAATCAATACCTATATTCTAGATTGTACTTAAGGTTTATATTGTAATATAATCTACTTACTTACTTATTTCTATATAATATACACATTCTTGTATAAATATAATTTTGTTTTGTTTTTTTTTTACAGTATCCTCCTCTACTCAACAAAGGCTATCGACTAATAATGATATAACTGAATGTAAACTATGTAAAATTGAATTACCGAAAAATGAATTGAAATATAACAAGATAACTGAATGTAAACTATGTCAAATTGAATTACCGAAACATGAATTGAAATATAATGAGATAACTGAATGTAAACTATGTGAAATTGAATTACCGAAACATGAATTGAAATATCATATGAAAACAAACTTACATAAATCAAAATGCTTATTGGCAACTGAATCAGAGAATATCTATATAATTGCGAGTGCGTTTAAAAATAGAATCGCAACATATCGTTTAAATCCCGCACAAGAAGCCGAATATCTCGCACTAGAGACATTCCTGTGCGAGAACAAAAATGGTATTCTGAAACTTGTAAACATGACTTTAAAGAAAAATACATGTGTTAAGATTAATTTCGAATTGTTCGCTTACTTTATGTTACCTAAATCAAGCGAACAGCAATTAAAATCATTCAATACGAAATATGAGATAATTTGTATGAATACGAATATTACTGACTTGTATTTAAAAACGATTGAAACATTCAAACGTAAACTATCAGAATTCGAACACAAAGAATCGGGATGGTATTTTCGATCTGTGAGTCATTTAGAAATCAATGTTAATAAATACTGTCCTATGAGAGGTGGAACATATATAGAGTTACCTCCAAACGTAAAAAATACGAAAAGTTGTATTAATATCCAGAATAATGATAATTATTGCTTTCTATGGAGTGTTCTAGCTGCTTTATATCCTGCTAAGAGTAATGTTAGCAGAACAAACTCCTACCCACACTACAGTTCAATTTTCAATATTGAAGGCATGTCTTTTCCTCCATCATATAAAGACATAAAAGTATTTGAAACGAACAATGAAATAAGTATTAATATATATGGATTAGAAAAGAAAACTAATAATGTAACTGGACCACTATACCTAACAAATAACAGAAAATCTATCCATGTTAATTTATTATATCTGGAAAGAAATTATAAGGGTCATTATTGTCTTATAAAAGATTTGATTAAATTAGTACGACGACAGATAACTAAGTACAAAGGTAAACTACATATGTGTGAATCATGTTTACAGTTTAGTAACAGTGAAACAAAGTATCAAACTCATAACTGTTCTAAAGTTGTAACGACTTTACCACAACAAAATAGTATACTTGGTTTTAAACATTATGAGAGAAAACAAAAAATCAATTTTATCATTTATGCTGATTTTGAATGTCTCTTGCTAAACCATGATCAAGATTGCTCTCATAACACTCATAATTTTAAAAAACATAAACCATCTTGTTTTGGTTATTATATATGCTGTTCACATGATCCAAGTATGAATAAATACGTTTCTTATAGAGGGCAAGATTGTGTTGAAGTATTTATTACTACACTGATTGAAGATATAAAGCAAATAAGCAAAATATTGAGAGATAAAAAACCAATGTTACCCTTAACCAAAGATGAGAAAGATAGTTTCGAAAATGCTTCTAATTGTCATATTTGTGGCCTCCTATTACTCGGAGATTTGAAGGTTCGTGATCACGACCCAATAACCTCCAAATATAGGGGTCCATCGCACGTGTATTGTAATTTGATGTACAGGGTATGTCCATTCATACCTGTGGTATTTCATAACTTATCGAACTATGACTCTCATATATTCATTAAAGAGTTATCAAAATATAACGGGAGAATTACAATTATACCTAAAACCAAAGAAAAATATATAAGCATAACTAAATATATCTGTATCAAGAAGGGTGAACACCCAATTCAAATAAAATTCATAGACTCTTTTCAGTTTCTCAGTTCAAGTTTAGATATACTGAGTAAAAGCTTGACTGAAAAGGATTTTGTTCACGTAATAGACGAGTTCAATGTCGAGAATGTACATTTGCTGAAAAGCAAAGGAATTTATCCATATGATTTTATGAACTCATGGCAAAAATATGAGTGTAGACAACTTCCTCCTAAAGAAGATTTCTATAACACATTAAAATTGGAACATATAACTGATGAAGAATATGAATTTGCTCAAACTGTTTGGAAAGAGTTTAACATCAACTCGTTAGGCGAGTATACTGACTTGTACCTAAAATGCGATGTTTTGCTATTATGTGACATATTTGAAAAGTTTCGAGATGTAAGTCTACAGTACTATAAATTAGATCCAGCATACTACATCACCGCACCTAGTTTTAGTTGGGATGCTATGCTACTTTATACAGGTGTTAAATTAGATTTGATTCATGATCTGGAAATATACCAAATGATTGAAAAGGGTATTCGAGGTGGGCTAGCTCAGTGTTCACTACGTCATGCAAAAGCTAATAATATTTATTTACCAGAATTTGACGACGTTAAAGATTCTAGCTATTTGATATATCTCGATTGCAACAATTTATATGGTTATGCTATGACTAAAAAATTACCTATTTCAGATTTTAAATTTCTAAATCAAAATGAAATTGATAAGTTTGATGTAATGAATGTATTAGATGACAGCAATTGTGGGTTTATTTTAGAGGTTGATCTGGAGTACCCAAAATATTTGCATGATCATCATAGTGATTTACCTTTTGCGCCAGAAAAGTTTGTACCCATAGGAGGAAAAACGAAAAAACTAATAGCTAACTTGTATGATAAATTTAATTATGTTATTCACTATACTCACCTTAAAGAATGCATAAAAAATGGACTAGTATTAAGAAAAATCCATCGAATACTGAGTTTCAGACAAGAAGAATATTTAAAGAAATATATTGATTTAAATACCCGTCTTCGGCAAGAATCCACTACGAACTTTGAAAAAGATTTTTTTAAACTCTTAAATAATTCAATATTTGGCAAGACTATAGAAAATAAACGCAAACAGGTTGATGTAAAGTTAGTTACCAAATGGAATGATAAGACCAATATCACGAATAAACAGCTTAGTGCGGAAAAAATAGTTTCTAAGCCTAATGTGAAGTGTGTTTGTATTTTTTCTGAAAATCTAGTAGCGGTTCAGTTAAAACCCGAGAAAGTTGTTTTAGACAGACCAATCTATATAGGTTTTGTAGTTTTGGAATATGCTAAGCAGCACTTGTATCAATACCATTACAATGTAATTAAAAAGAAATACGCGAACAATGTAAAGCTTTGCTATACAGATACCGACAGCCTGCTCTATCTGGTTTATACGGATGATATATACAAAGACATAAAAAATAATTTAAATGAATTCGATACAAGTAATTTTGATGAGAACAATCCTTATTACATCCCGCTAGAAAATGGTAAAGTACCTGGAATGTTTAAAGATGAACTTGGCGGCAAAGTAATTAGTGAATTTGCTGGCTTAAGAGCTAAATTGTATTGTATAATAGCTGCTAAAACACAAATAAATAAAGCCAAAGGAATCTCAAAAAGTGTTACAAAAAATTTGCAGTTATCTCATTATAAGAACGCATTGTTTCGTGATGAAAGTTTATCATGTAAAATGAACATAATTAAGTCTATTAAGCACATGTTATATTCACAAGAGATACATAAAAAAGTAATGAATAGAAACGATGACAAACGGTATATACTTACTAATCAAGTGGATACTTTACCATGGGGTCACTATAATATAATGTTTTAATTGTCTTCAATAATAAGTAATTTTAAGTGATATTTTGAACGTATACCGTTATATAATATTTCATAATTTATTGCTTAAGGAATTTTATTATAAGATTAAGGAATGAATTAATAAATTTCTATATATTCAATGATTGAAGTGTTTGGATTTTTATTCTTGACCAAGAGACCATAACTGAATAGGTACCGAATGAAGTTACGTACATAATACCTTTATATTTAAAAAATATAAAATATGATAACAATTATTATTTAAGTACAATTTCATATTAATTAGAATCAGACTGTAAAATGAAGTTGATAAAGCAACCCGTATCTCTAGAAGTGAACGATATTTTACTAGAACCGCATTCATATATTTTTAGACACAGCACTTTGTTACCTAATACTGTTCGTTCTATAATTTGTGGGCCATCAAATTGTGGAAAAACCAATGTAATGATTAGCTTGTTATTACATAAAAATGGTATCAAGTTTAAGAATGTTTATATTTACTCGAAAACCGCATTCCAGCCAAAATATTGTTTTTTAAACGAAGTATTCAAAAACATTCCAGATACACAGTTTGTAATGTTTAACGACAGCAAAAGTGTTATATCTCCTGAAAAGGCATTACCAAATTCTGTCTTTATTTTTGATGATGTTGCATGTGAGAATCAAACTAATATACGGAATTATTTTTCGATGGGTAGACATAATAAAGTTGATTGTTTTTACTTGTCTCAAACATATTCGAAAATACCAAAACAGTTAATCCGAGATAATGCAAACTTTCTTATAATTTTTAAACAAGATGACATAAACTTGAAACATATTTACAATGAACATGTGAACTCCGATATGCTTTGGTGTAACTTTAAAAACATATGCTATGAAACATGGAAAGACCAACACGCTTTTTTATTGATTAATAAAGATTGTGAATTAAACAACGGTAGATATAGACGGGGTTTTGACATTTTTATCAAACTGGAATGAAGACAATAACAGTTATATACACACAACATGCATTATTGGTATTCATTCCGAGATCTACATTATTAATTAGCAGTAGTGACTGCTGATAAAATATGGAAATAAATATGAAAGAACAATTAATTAAATCTGTTCAAGCTATTAAAAGTAAAATAAAACAAATGAAAAATGAAGAAGACAAAACAAACTTTAATATGAATAGAGTTTTTAAACCTCTCACTATTCCGTTGGCAGAAATGGTAGAATTAACCAAAAATAACCTATATAAAAATAAACATGATGAGATTGGTGAAGTCTGCCATTCATCAATGAAGTCTAATGATTTGAACACTTCATTCTATGAAAATTTTGAAACCGAAAGTAACGACTCCATTAAAAGTGAAAATAGTCGTATAAAATATATGGAATGCAACGACCAAAATATGAGTACTCCTATTCAAAATGAAAAATATCTCACTACCTTAGATACACCTTTTCTATCTATGCTAGTAAAAGACAATATACTTGATGATTTTATTACTTTAAATGTACCCTTTGGAGTACGCAGTGAAAATAATAAACTTATGATGGGAAATGTACCCATTGCTTTAAAAGAAACTTCTAGTTATCCTAAAATTATGATCATTTCAATTGGAGATATTGACTACGAAATGACACGTGGACTAAAAGAGCTTCTTTTTAAAAAAAAACCAGATATAGATTTAGTTTCAGACAAAGACAAAGTTGTTTATAAAGATATGTTACGTAAAACAAATGCTCACAAAAGAGAATTTAATAGTATGGGTCAAATAAAAGGAGATAAGGGAATGAAATATTGCCAAATAATTAAACCTTTATTTTATGAATCAGAACCAATAGATGATTGTATGGAAAAAAAAGTTGTTAAGCGTGGTGGTAACATGCAAAATTTTAAAAAATCTTACAAAATGAACACAGATTTTATATACTGGGATGATCCTAATGAGTTAATTGAAAGACTAATGCTACTAATGGCCTCAAAAAATGCTGGTAACAGCAATCATGACAATGAAATTATATCTATAATTGAAGAACTAAAAGAAGCAGACATCATAAAAGAATAAAATGATTTACTACTAATAATAACATATTAGTATCAAGCAGTCGTTCAAACATAAACGTTAATAAATTTGAACTCCAAGTCTACAAAATATAAATACAGAAGAAAAGACAGTATTTAAATAATTGGTTTTTATTAAAAAAATAGTGATGATAGTTTGGATGCACAGTTTTTTTTTTTGTTGCATATGAACACTTAACAATCTTTGATTGATGTTTTGAATAAAATCTTAACCTATGAAACTTTGATTGTTGAAATATATAACTATTGAACTAAAAATTAAAAAAAGTTTTTTGATCGTTTTACCGAAAATGAGTAAAAGAAGCGTAGTGAATGAAATTCACAAATATGTAAGGGTTAATTTTCCTCGTAGGCATGTTGTTATGAAGAGTATAGATGACTTATGGCAAGCCGATTTAATCGATATGCAATCTGTTTCAAAACTTAATTCAGGTCATAATTATATTTTAGCTGTCATTGACACATTTTCAAAGTATGCATGGGTATATCCACTAAAACAAAAAAACAAGATTCTCGTATCTGCTGCGTTCCAGTCAATACTAGACAAAGGTCGAGTTCCTAAAAATCTGCAAACCGATCTCGGTACCGAGTTCTATAATGACAAGTTTAAAAAATTGATGGACAAGTACAAAATCAATCATTATTCTACTTACTCAACAAAAAAAGCATCGATTGTTGAACGGTTTATAAGAACTCTCAAGTCTAAGCTGTATAAAGAATTCAGTTTGAGAGGAAACTATAAATGGAAGGATGGTTTGCTCTGTAAAGTTATTGATGTATACAACCACACAGTTCATAGAACGATTGGTTTACCTCCTGATGAAGTCAGTGCAAATAATGAAAGTGTGTTATTGAAGAGGTTCAAAAAGATTTACGAGTCAAAATCTCTCCGAGAATGGAAAAAACTTAAAATTAACGACTTTGTACGTATCAGTAAATATAAAGGAACATTTGAAAAAGGTTACACGCCCAATTGGTCCACAGAAATATTTAAGATCGTAAGGATACAAAACACTAAACCTTTAACTTATTTGATAGAAGACGCAAGAAGTCGACCTATTCTAGGAGCATTTTATATTCAAGAACTTCAAAAAACTGAAAACCCTAATGTCTACTTAGTAGAAAAAGTTTTAAAACGAAAAAATAAAAAGTTCTATGTTAAATGGTTGGGGTTACCGTCTAGTGAAAATAGCTGGATTGATAAAAGAAATGTTTTATAATGCTATTGATAAACTAATTTTAGTTCAGTAATTGATTGGTTATGGAAGAGAATAGTCTTCTAAACAGTATAATTAATAAATTACCATATGAACTTCATTTACCAGGATATAATTATTGTGGGCCTGGAACACGATTAGCAGAAAGACTTGCTCGAGGTGATAAGGGTATTAATCAATTGGATGAATACTGTAAACAGCACGATATAGCTTACCAAAAGTCATCAAATTTACAAGATCGACATAAAGCAGATATACATTTATTAAAAATGGCGAAAAAACGAGCAATTTCGTCTACTGCTAATGTTGGAGAAAAGCTAGCCGCTACTTTAGTGAATAAAGCAATGTTGGCAAAAGTTAGTTCTGGGTCTGGACTGAAAAAGAGATTCAAGAGTATTGTATCTCGTGCGCGTAAACATATCAGTAAAGTGAAACCTAAATACAAAAAATGGCAGTAAAAATGGCTTTTGCAGCTGCTAAGGAATTGGTGAAAGATTCTCCTGTGATACTCCCTAGAGTCATACCTATACCAAAATCTGGAGGCGTTCTTCCACTTATTCCTATATTCGCAGGATTGTCTGCTGCTGGTAGCTTAGCTGGAGGAATATCAGGAATAATTAAAACATATAATGAATATAAAACTGCAATGAAACGTTTTGAAGAAATGAGAAGACATAATCAGAAAATTGAGGGCATATGTATTGGAAAAGGATTGTGTCTGAAACCCTACAAGAATGGTTTAGCGATACATTTGCCAAAAAAAAAAAAAACATAACTCATCGTCTTCCTAAACGTGCCCTCTCTAATATTGATATCATTGAACACTCTCAAAATATTCCTTACTTTCGAGGCGTTTTTATGAGAGATGGATTACCTAAGAATGCGCATCCTATAGAGTGCGGTATTATGAATTTAGATTCGGCGAAAAATCCTGGTACACATTGGGTAGCATACGCAAAAATTTATGATTATATTGAATATTTTGATAGTTACGTAAACTTGAAACCACCTAGAGAATTAATTAGATATGTGGCGAATCATAATGTTCTGTACAATTATTATAATTATCAGAAAACAAATTCTTATAACTGTGGACATCTGTGTCTAAAGTTTCTACAAACTTTTTGGCGTAATAACAGTTTAAAATAAATAGCTTGCTATTACTTCTTTTCGTTCATTCTGTGACTAATTGTGCCTTTAATAACATTCGAGGTCTAAAAAGATGATCGTGTTCAGCAAAAAAAGTGATAATTTCGATAATTTCTTTAGTAAGAATAAAAATAATGATAATAAGTCTATAACTTCAAGAACAAACCTGAACAGTACTATTCATTCGAACACATTCAGAAAGCAACGAAGTGTAAAGGGTAAAAAGAAAATTACCAAGAAAAATAAAGAGTTTCTTCGAGCTCTTGGATTTAAACTATGAGTATTCTTAATGTGCATGATTTACCACATTTCGATAATTCAATCGAAGGTTATGAAATCCATACGTATAATCCCTACAGCAACAGTTTTAAAGAAAATGATGAAATCCGAATATCTATTAATCAACAAGACATTTATGTACTTCCTTCCTCCAGCTCTATTTATATCGAAGGACGTGTTACTGTGACTGGAAAGGATTCTGCAGGAAAACCAATTAAAAAACCAGTTAATTTTACAAATAATGCTTTAGCATTTCTTTTTCAAGACATTCGGTATGAGATAAATGGTGTTGAGATAGATCGAATTAAAAATGTGGGCATTACTTCTACAATTAAATCATATGTTTCATTAAACAACGGGGATAGTAAAATTGCTGCATTGTGGGGTTGGGATATAAATGGATATAAAAATCTCAAAGATGGATATTTTAGCATTATTATACCACTCAACAGAATGATGGGATTTGCAGAAGATTACAACAAAATAATCATCAATTGTAAGCATGAACTCATACTTAACAGATGTAGCAGTATTTTAAACAGTGTAATTCTTGATAAGGATGATAGTGTTGAGATTAATATACAAAGAGTTCAATGGCGAGTGCCACATATAAAAGTATCCGATCGTGAAAGGATTTCTTTACTCAAATATTTAGAAAAAGATAAACCTATACAAATAGCTTTTAGAAATTGGGATCTGTATGAATATCCATTATTACCTAAAACTACCAAACATTCATGGTCCGTGAAAACAGCTTCACAATTGGAAAAACCTAGATATGTGATATTCGGTTTGCAAACTAATAGAAAAAATAAGAAAGACAGAGATAGTTCCATATTTGATCATTGTCATTTATCAAACGTAACTTTATTTTTAAATTCTCAGTACTATCCGTATGACTCTCTGAATATAAACTTTAATGAAAATAAATACAGTATATTATATGAATTATATACGAAGTTTCGTCAGTCTTACTACAACGTTCCTGCAGATCCATTGTTAGACATTGTTAGTTTTAAAGAAAAAGCACCTCTATTTATAATAGACTGTTCAAGACAAAATGAGAATTTAAAATCTGGACCTGTAGATGTCCGTCTAGAAATAGAAACGTCTCAAGATATTCCTGATAACACAGCTGCTTATTGTCTTATTGTAAACGATAGACTTATAGAGTACAAGCCTCTAACCAATATTGTACGAAAATTATCATGAATGCTATAGTGGACGTGCAAGGATTTAAAACTGATGAAAATGAATTTATTGCAAAAGAAATAGCAATTACTTATAAAAATCAATTACAAGTTTATTTAATAAAGCCTCCATTTTTCAACTTTGAGCTGACTGAGTCTGAAGATAAGCAAGTAAGATGGATTGAAAGGAATAGAAAAATTCAGTGGAACGAAGGCTACATTCCATACGCATTTTATAAAAATGTAGTTAAAAATAATATCATCGAATTTTTAAAAGATAAAGCTATTTATACTAAAGGTCTCGAAAAGGTTAAATGGATAAGCGAAATGTTCGCAACAAGTAGAGTTTATGATTTGGAGGATTTTAAATGTCCTAATTTAAATAGTTTATACAAGGAATACAATTTATCAAGTGATGTATTTAGTTGTATATACCATTCATCAATATGTGCAATGAAAAATGTAATGTGTCTTAAAAAATGGTGTCAAAATAATAATAAAATAGTGATTTAAATCATTTTTAATGTATGATTGTTTTATTTAATTACCCCCTACCTATTATACAAAAAAATATATTATTATTATTGTTTTTTGGTAGCTATACATATATAATACCTAACGATGGCTGAGAGTATTAGTTACATACATAAATAGCTAACAATTCAGGTTGAAGTTACTATTTTAAATCAGATAAGAGAAATTTAAAAGGTATCTAATCTATTCAAATCTTTGTAATAAGTGAAAACCTAGATCATTAAGTCCAAAATTCAATGGTGAAATTAGGCTAGCTGGATCTATCGAATTTAGATTAGAATGAAGCAGAAAGAAAGAAGATATATCGGATATATGAATCATCTACTCTTCTATTTGAATAGGTTAAGACCTAGACCTAGGTTAATTGGTGAAATTAGGGTAGATGGATCTATTGATCCAGATACCCTAATTTTACCCTACTTACTTAAATCTAAATATTCTGTAAACATTTCAACCTGTACTCTTTTTAATAACGAGAAAACGCGTTTATTGTAGGCTATAGGGCACTCCTAAACTATTTAATTTATTTAAATTTACCTAATTGTTTATTTTAAAAGTACATATACAACTAAATATTCGGTGAATATTTCAAGTTTCTACCTGTTTTCATTATTATTATTTTTAGCAAATAAATGGCGAAACCATCTTTTATTGAATGGGAGCCCCCTTAAGATTGTTTTTTTTTTATTTAAATTAATTATATTTAAAGAGAACATAAAACTAAATATTCTGTGAATAGTTAAAGCGCCTACCTGTCACCGTTATTAGTATCGAACGAGAAACGTAAAAAAAAACATGTTTTTGTATGGTATTAATTATATATTTTATTTTTTATTTGTTGTTATAGTGGCAGACGGACGGACAGCGAAGTCTCAGTAATAGGGTCCCGTTTTTACCCTTTGGTTACGGAACCCCAAAAAATAGCAAGCAATGATAGCCGATCGCCAGCGCCGGCTTGAGCTGCACCGTATGGTGGAAGGGCATTTTGGTATTGCCCGCCTGGCTAGCTACAACCCTCAAGTAGAAAATCTGTCGCCAAGCATCTAACGGTGTGTTCCGGCAGCGGTGCTTGAGAGCCAGTGAAATTACAGGCACATGAGACTTAACAACTATGTCTCAAGGTGACGGGCACAGTGCAATTCGTGACTTGTGATGAAATGCATCTGTTATAGGCAGGGGTTGGCGCTTAACATCGGGTGGGCATCGGGCTTGTTAACAAAAAAAAACCTAAATATGACCTTTTATTTGTATTTGCTAATCTAAAACCTGGCACCGCTATTTCATCTTTATATACAAAAAAAACATTTTGGACAGGTTTCATTGTGCAACGGCTAAAGTTTTTGTTTGTTTTTTTTTTACAATCGGCAACCATGAGAGCGATTAGATTAAATTAGACCCGCAATTTCATGGACCGTTCTAAATAATTGAACTGTTTGATTGATGGAGGCTGTTTTTTTTTTAGACTTGATTGATCAACCTTGATGCATTTGTATATATAAAGAATTGAAGCCAATTGTCTATAATATATCGGTACGTAGAGATGACGTAGGACCTCACGTATTTAGGTGTAGAATCTCTATTAAAATCAAAACGGCACTTACGTTTTAAAGTCAGTCAAAATAATCTATTCAATTTAGGCGTCTACGACGCGGTTATGAAGTTCAATTACAAATTTTAATATTGAAATATTCTACATAGTACTGCCACGTTCAGCAAACGAAAAATTATGTAGCCACTGCCAAGAACGGGCAAGAAACTCGGGGCCATTCTTTTAAACGCCTTTTAACAATGTGTTACAAACTATACATACAGGGTGCCCGGTAATGAATGGATAACCTTAAATTAGGTATTTGTATATCTAATGGCCATTCAGAAAAAAAACAGAACAAAAAGAAAATATAAAAAAAAAATATAATAAAAAAAAAAAAAAAAAAACAAATACCATTTTGAAACCGGCTTTAGGCACACTTTATTTTAAAATGATTAGTCACATGTGTATTCACACTTTTTTTTTACGCTATGGATGCTTAAACTTTGGTAAAATGAATATGTTTGTTTATTAAAAAGACCATAACTTTGGTACTACTTGATTTTTTTTTGTTCTGGTTTTTTTTTCTGAATGGCCATTAGATATACAAATACCTAATTTAAGGTTATCCATTCATTACCGGGCACCCTGTATAATAAAATTATTACAATATTTGTTTAAATTACGTAGGTGACAGGTGATAGCTTGGCGGAGGCGGAGTTGTCCAGGCATTTTTGTCGTTTAAGTAATCACAAACTGTGTAGTAGGATTTCTCAATCAAAATGTTTTTCTCGTGCAACTTGAATTTTCCTCTGTGAGCGTTGTATGTTTGGGAACTTTATTGTAAAACCGCACACATTTTTTTAATGTTATTGTGACGGAACAAGCACAAAGCCTGCCTGATGTTAAGCGGTAACCACTGACTATAACAGATGCATTTTATCACAAGTAACGAACTGCACTGCGCCCGTCACCCTGAGACATACAGTTTTTAAGTCTCATGTGCCTGTAATTTTACTGGCTCTCAAGTACTGTTGCCGGAACACACTGTTAGGTGCTTGGCGACAGATTTTCTACTTGAGTGTGGTAGCTAGCCAGGCGAGCATTCTCGAAATGCCCTTCCACCATGCGGTGAAGCTCAAGTCAGCGATGGGATTCGAACCATGGACCTGCGTTGCTTCCCAAATTACCCAAGAAGGTCCTTTTATTTGTCTTTGCTATTCTAAAACCTGGCACCGCTATTTTATCTTTATTCCTAATGTTGTTTATCGTTTGGAATCTCAATCATTGTGGTCAACATTGCGTGCGATGCTGAATTCCAACGGTCCCTTATGAATTTTAAGCAGGCTCTAATGTTAGTAGAATTCAAATTTCTTTATTCGCTTAAACATGTGTAAAATTAAATGACAGATGTTATTATTAAAAGTTTCTTTCGCCATGTTCTAACCTATTTATAGGAGCATTGACGCATGCTAAGCGAAAACATAGAAATTATTACGGATGGAAAAAGATAACTTCCAGCGGGACTTTAACCCGCAACCCCCAGAATACCGTCCTGGTGCACTACCAATTATGCGGGTTCTATTGAATTTCTATTCTATGAATATCCATTATTACCTAAAACTACCAAACATTCATGGTCCGTGAAAACAGCTTCACAATTGGAAAAACCTAGATATGTGATATTCGGTTTGCAAACTAATAGAAAAAATAAGAAAGACAGAGATAGTTCCATATTTGATCATTGTCATTTATCAAACGTAACTTTATTTTTAAATTCTCAGTACTATCCGTATGACTCTCTGAATATAAACTTTAATGAAAATAAATACAGTATATTATATGAATTATATACGAAGTTTCGTCAGTCTTACTACAACGTTCCTGCAGATCCATTGTTAGACATTGTTAGTTTTAAAGAAAAAGCACCTCTATTTATAATAGACTGTTCAAGACAAAATGAGAATTTAAAATCTGGACCTGTAGATGTCCGTCTAGAAATAGAAACGTCTCAAGATATTCCTGATAACACAGCTGCTTATTGTCTTATTGTAAACGATAGACTTATAGAGTACAAGCCTCTAACCAATATTGTACGAAAATTATCATGAATGCTATAGTGGACGTGCAAGGATTTAAAACTGATGAAAATGAATTTATTGCAAAAGAAATAGCAATTACTTATAAAAATCAATTACAAGTTTATTTAATAAAGCCTCCATTTTTCAACTTTGAGCTGACTGAGTCTGAAGATAAGCAAGTAAGATGGATTGAAAGGAATAGAAAAATTCAGTGGAACGAAGGCTACATTCCATACGCATTTTATAAAAATGTAGTTAAAAATAATATCATCGAATTTTTAAAAGATAAAGCTATTTATACTAAAGGTCTCGAAAAGGTTAAATGGATAAGCGAAATGTTCGCAACAAGTAGAGTTTATGATTTGGAGGATTTTAAATGTCCTAATTTAAATAGTTTATACAAGGAATACAATTTATCAAGTGATGTATTTAGTTGTATATACCATTCATCAATATGTGCAATGAAAAATGTAATGTGTCTTAAAAAATGGTGTCAAAATAATAATAAAATAGTGATTTAAATCATTTTTAATGTATGATTGTTTTATTTAATTACCCCCTACCTATTATACAAAAAAATATATTATTATTATTGTTTTTTGGTAGCTATACATATATAATACCTAACGATGGCTGAGAGTATTAGTTACATACATAAATAGCTAACAATTCAGGTTGAAGTTACTATTTTAAATCAGATAAGAGAAATTTAAAAGGTATCTAATCTATTCAAATCTTTGTAATAAGTGAAAACCTAGATCATTAAGTCCAAAATTCAATGGTGAAATTAGGCTAGCTGGATCTATCGAATTTAGATTAGAATGAAGCAGAAAGAAAGAAGATATATCGGATATATGAATCATCTACTCTTCTATTTGAATAGGTTAAGACCTAGACCTAGGTTAATTGGTGAAATTAGGGTAGATGGATCTATTGATCCAGATACCCTAATTTTACCCTACTTACTTAAATCTAAATATTCTGTAAACATTTCAACCTGTACTCTTTTTAATAACGAGAAAACGCGTTTATTGTAGGCTATAGGGCACTCCTAAACTATTTAATTTATTTAAATTTACCTAATTGTTTATTTTAAAAGTACATATACAACTAAATATTCGGTGAATATTTCAAGTTTCTACCTGTTTTCATTATTATTATTTTTAGCAAATAAATGGCGAAACCATCTTTTATTGAATGGGAGCCCCCTTAAGATTGTTTTTTTTTTATTTAAATTAATTATATTTAAAGAGAACATAAAACTAAATATTCTGTGAATAGTTAAAGCGCCTACCTGTCACCGTTATTAGTATCGAACGAGAAACGTAAAAAAAAACATGTTTTTGTATGGTATTAATTATATATTTTATTTTTTATTTGTTGTTATAGTGGCAGACGGACGGACAGCGAAGTCTCAGTAATAGGGTCCCGTTTTTACCCTTTGGTTACGGAACCCCAAAAAATAGCAAGCAATGATAGCCGATCGCCAGCGCCGGCTTGAGCTGCACCGTATGGTGGAAGGGCATTTTGGTATTGCCCGCCTGGCTAGCTACAACCCTCAAGTAGAAAATCTGTCGCCAAGCATCTAACGGTGTGTTCCGGCAGCGGTGCTTGAGAGCCAGTGAAATTACAGGCACATGAGACTTAACAACTATGTCTCAAGGTGACGGGCACAGTGCAATTCGTGACTTGTGATGAAATGCATCTGTTATAGGCAGGGGTTGGCGCTTAACATCGGGTGGGCATCGGGCTTGTTAACAAAAAAAAACCTAAATATGACCTTTTATTTGTATTTGCTAATCTAAAACCTGGCACCGCTATTTCATCTTTATATACAAAAAAAACATTTTGGACAGGTTTCATTGTGCAACGGCTAAAGTTTTTGTTTGTTTTTTTTTTACAATCGGCAACCATGAGAGCGATTAGATTAAATTAGACCCGCAATTTCATGGACCGTTCTAAATAATTGAACTGTTTGATTGATGGAGGCTGTTTTTTTTTAGACTTGATTGATCAACCTTGATGCATTTGTATATATAAAGAATTGAAGCCAATTGTCTATAATATATCGGTACGTAGAGATGACGTAGGACCTCACGTATTTAGGTGTAGAATCTCTATTAAAATCAAAACGGCACTTACGTTTTAAAGTCAGTCAAAATAATCTATTCAATTTAGGCGTCTACGACGCGGTTATGAAGTTCAATTACAAATTTTAATATTGAAATATTCTACATAGTACTGCCACGTTCAGCAAACGAAAAATTATGTAGCCACTGCCAAGAACGGGCAAGAAACTCGGGGCCATTCTTTTAAACGCCTTTTAACAATGTGTTACAAACTATACATACAGGGTGCCCGGTAATGAATGGATAACCTTAAATTAGGTATTTGTATATCTAATGGCCATTCAGAAAAAAAACAGAACAAAAAGAAAATATAAAAAAAAAATATAATAAAAAAAAAAAAAAAAAAACAAATACCATTTTGAAACCGGCTTTAGGCACACTTTATTTTAAAATGATTAGTCACATGTGTATTCACACTTTTTTTTTACGCTATGGATGCTTAAACTTTGGTAAAATGAATATGTTTGTTTATTAAAAAGACCATAACTTTGGTACTACTTGATTTTTTTTTGTTCTGGTTTTTTTTTCTGAATGGCCATTAGATATACAAATACCTAATTTAAGGTTATCCATTCATTACCGGGCACCCTGTATAATAAAATTATTACAATATTTGTTTAAATTACGTAGGTGACAGGTGATAGCTTGGCGGAGGCGGAGTTGTCCAGGCATTTTTGTCGTTTAAGTAATCACAAACTGTGTAGTAGGATTTCTCAATCAAAATGTTTTTCTCGTGCAACTTGAATTTTCCTCTGTGAGCGTTGTATGTTTGGGAACTTTATTGTAAAACCGCACACATTTTTTTAATGTTATTGTGACGGAACAAGCACAAAGCCTGCCTGATGTTAAGCGGTAACCACTGACTATAACAGATGCATTTTATCACAAGTAACGAACTGCACTGCGCCCGTCACCCTGAGACATACAGTTTTTAAGTCTCATGTGCCTGTAATTTTACTGGCTCTCAAGTACTGTTGCCGGAACACACTGTTAGGTGCTTGGCGACAGATTTTCTACTTGAGTGTGGTAGCTAGCCAGGCGAGCATTCTCGAAATGCCCTTCCACCATGCGGTGAAGCTCAAGTCAGCGATGGGATTCGAACCATGGACCTGCGTTGCTTCCCAAATTACCCAAGAAGGTCCTTTTATTTGTCTTTGCTATTCTAAAACCTGGCACCGCTATTTTATCTTTATTCCTAATGTTGTTTATCGTTTGGAATCTCAATCATTGTGGTCAACATTGCGTGCGATGCTGAATTCCAACGGTCCCTTATGAATTTTAAGCAGGCTCTAATGTTAGTAGAATTCAAATTTCTTTATTCGCTTAAACATGTGTAAAATTAAATGACAGATGTTATTATTAAAAGTTTCTTTCGCCATGTTCTAACCTATTTATAGGAGCATTGACGCATGCTAAGCGAAAACATAGAAATTATTACGGATGGAAAAAGATAACTTCCAGCGGGACTTTAACCCGCAACCCCCAGAATACCGTCCTGGTGCACTACCAATTATGCGGGTTCAAGTCCCGCTGGAAGTTATCTTTTTCCATCCGTAATAATTTCTATGTTCTAACCTGTTGAGGAATGAAAAAAATGAAATGAAAAAATCTTTATTTTCAATGCATACAAAGTCTTATTAACATATTGTATTAACTTAAGTAACAGTATTTACCATAGACATTTTGTATTTCGCAAATAATTTTATCTACTTATACTAACATCTTAAATAATTAGCTTGTGGCCTGCACACTAGGCAATGCCTGTATGGTATGCAACATTATTTTACAAAAACACATGAAATACGTATGGCGTGTTCCGGCAGCGGTCCTCGAAAGCTTAAAATTCTAGGTTAAGCCTGTTAACACCTTCGACCACATCATCACTTACCATCAGGTGAGATTGTAGTTAGAAGGCTTAAAATCAGCTTTAAAAAAACAAGTGAAATTACAGGCACGCTATGCCTCAAAGTGACGGGCGCAGTGTTTTTTTTTTTTGTGCTTTTTTGGTTTGCCTTTGACCACTATCTCACCTGATGGTAAGTGATGATGTGATCGAAGATGTTGTTCAAGCTAACCTAGAAGTATTGGCTCTCAAGGACAGCTGCCGGAACACACCGTGAGGTGCTTGGCGACAGATTTTCTACTTGAGGGTGGTAGCTAGCCAGGCGGGCATTCGCAAAATGCCCTACCACCATGCTATAACGACTGCCATCCTAAGACGACAACCGGGACCGACGGCTTAACGTGCCCTCCGAAGCACGGAAACGCTCAGTAGTAATGTCACTAGCGGTCACCCATCCAACTCATGACCGCGGGCGACGTTGCTTAACTTTGCTGATCGATTGAGAACAGCTAAGTAGACTTCGCTACGAACGCTTCATTTTCTTGACTTGTGATTAAATTTATCTGTTATAGGCAGGGGTTAGTCCGCTTAACATCAGATGGGCCTCGAGCTTGTTCCGTCTCAATAACATTAAAAAAACATTTCTATGCACATCGTCTCAAAATAGTAGTTTATGCAACTGTCATATAATAGAGGGTATTAAAACATGAGTGTAGTTTTGTGAAACGAGCCGCAGGGGAGTTTCAAAATAAGATTACACGAGTGTTTTAATACCTAATTATATGCAGTTGCATACACTACATTATTTAATCTCATGGCTATAGGTAGCTACATTTAATAAAAATTTTATCCAACAAAATATTACATAAATTCGTATTACGAAATAGCGCCAAAATGGAAAATGCCTGTTATTGGTCTATGGCTCGGAACGGAACCAGCGCTCACCACAGATAATGATTGAATTGAAACCTCCTTGGTCGGGACACATTATACGTCATTCATTAATAATAAAAAAATGTTTTAAAGCATTGTTTTGTTAGGAGAATAATGCTTTAATTTAACTTTTTAATTTTCTTAAAGAAGTATGTAAATAAAATATGCCAATAAAAATCTGTATTTCTTTTCATAATTAGAATATTACTGAATAAGATTATATAAATTCATTAATGGAATAATTGAAACATTCAGTATTATTTAAATTGTTAACCCTATATTTTTTTTTTACTATGGCTGTGCAGTCAGCACAGCCATAGTAAAAAAAAATATGCCTTGTGTTACTTTTCTTAGTTACAACTTTGATTTTTAAATGTTCATATCTGGGAAGTATAATTGACTTAAATTAATTTGAACTATACCTTTCATTTTTATGTGTATATTTAGAACTTTTTTTAAATCTTATTTATACTCTACTTTCATTAATGTTCTAGGTTTTGGCATACTTCTAATATTTATCTACTCTAATATTAAATTCAAGAGGAAAGATTTATTTGTATTACTTACTGTATTTTTGTATGCAACGAATAAACTTAAAAACTACGGGATCGATTTGGATGAAATTTGATATGGTTAATAATTTGAGACCCGGGGAAGGACATAGGATAGTTTTTAGCCAACTGCCCAAAAGATGTTAATGGTTTTTCGCGATAACCGACATACGCACGGGCGAAGCCGCGGTCGGGAAGCTAGTAATTTGTATGGGAGAAGCCTTTGGCTCTGAAACACAGTTAGTTACGCAATATTCACAATTTACCCGTAACACATAGTTATATCAAATAAAGATAATATATTTTATATAGATATGTACCTACAAAATACAAACACATATACGCCCACAAACTGGCCCATACATTCGGCCCAGCTTACCACTACTAAGACCACAGTGTGTAAACTGGGCCGCGGCCCAGAAGTTAACCCCCTTTTTTGTGGGGGGAAATGCCTTGGGGGAAAAGTTCGCAAAGGGGCGACCTTGCTCACCAAGGCCACCCCTGACACGTGTGGGGCCGTGCAAGCCGGTAGAGAATCCCCCGACTTTCCACCAGTGACCCCACTACGGAGATTGGAGGAGGCGGGTGAATTGCCGTCTCCTCGACCCCGTTCTCCTGCGCCGGAGCGGGGCAGCTTGGACATCATCCTCCCTGACCCGCTCCGCAGCCTCCTTCTGCGCCATCACCGATTCGCAGAAGAAGACCACCGCCTGCCACGATATCTCCCCGCCGAGCACGGCGTTTACCACGCTCGGCGAGATACCTGAGGGCTGAAAGTGCTTGCCGCTGCGGGCCCCATGCAGCACACACCTCCAGCGTATGAAGCGGCGTATCCTCCGGCGCCCCACATTCATGGCAGGCCAGGGTCACCTCCCTTCTCGCGATTTAGTGCAGGTACTTTCCGAAACAGCCGTGTCCGGAAAGCACCTGCACCAAGCGGAATGTCAACGAGCCAAACGGCCGCCTCGCCCACCTACGAAGGACCGGGCGGATGGCCTCCACCGTCCACTGCTCAGGGACTGATGGAGCCAGGTCCTCCGTCCACCGCCCCAACAGGGTAGCCCACGCCTGCCGCCGCATGCGCGTGACCTCCTCCCACGCTGGGGGCTCTCCTCGGAATTTCCTCGCCGCCACGAAATGGTAGACTTCGGCGAGGATCTCCGCTTGGAGCTCCCAGGGGGAAGCTCCGACCCCTAAGCTAACCGAAGTAGGTATGGACCGTTCCTTTTGTGTCGTATATAGCATCTCGTCTCTTCTTTATATACGAGTAGGTATATGTATATCTAATCTATCTTTGCGTAGACATAAGAGCCTCGAAACGCACTTTTTATTTGTATTTGTTAATCTTAAACGTAGCATCGCTATCTTATCTTTTGTTTAATATTATAATCGGTGTTTTTGCTGTTTTATATAAATTCATTTTCACGTGTACACGTCATGTTTTCAAATATATACCTTTACATAAATGTTAAAGTTTAAATATCAATTTCTGTGCTTCTGTTCCCCCTGTGAGATTTGCAAAGATTTATTTATATAGCACGAATTACACGCTTTTTAGGGTTACGTACTTGACGACACGGACGTGACACTTTTGCCACAATAGTAAAATTATACTTCCTAAAGTAGTGAAACCACTTTGATGTTGATTTGGCGAAACCGCCGCCGCGCGCCGCCGCCGGCGTAGGTACTTACGCTGTCAAGCGCATATGTTCAAGGGTTGTCACAAATTGAAAAATAAATAAATTGCTTTTATAGTGTAAAAGAGTTAGAATTTCAAGGGATTTATAAATGTTAACTGAAAATGTTTTATTTTAGTAATAATTATTGCGACTTGACAAAACATTTGCACGTCTGCTTGCAGACTGAATACTAATGCGGCACATTTGTACAACAACACAAAATTTAATATGAAATGTTTGTATTCTGGCAAATAAACAATTTGAAATTATTTGAATTTGAATTTAAAATAAATCTGATTAATATTTGTGATGTAATAAGTTATTTGCAAGTACGCTTTAAAGGAAAACCACGTAAACAACTGACGTACAGGACATTGCCATTAAATTAAGCGCAGGCGTCCATACTTTCAACATCTTATCATGTATATCACCGTCATTAAAAAAAAAAGTCCAAAAATTTAATCGACAATATAATTGTATGGACTTATCAAACCTGCTCACAAAATTTCGTGATAATCGGTTGAGAAATGCGACCTGTAGAGGAGAACAACCGGACATACGAAAGCATTTCAGTCTAAGTTGAAGCAGAGACGCTTCGCTCGAACTAAGTTCTCGCTCGGTCAATTATATCACTAAACTAAACAATATTATCTACAACATAAACATATTGAAGCACTGGTAGCGAAGTTTGCTTCGCCGATAAAGTTAAGCAACGTCTGACGCGGTCATGACTTGGATGGGTGACCGCTAGTGACATTACTACTGAGCGTGCTTCGAAGGTCCCGGTTGTTGTCTTAGGTTGGCAGTCTTAGCATGGTGGTAGGGCATTTTATTAATGCCCGCCTGGCTAGCTACCACCCTCAAGTAGAAAATCTGTCGCGAAGCTCCTAACGGTGCGTTCCACGCGGCAGCTGTCCTTGATAGCCAGTAATTCTAAGTTAGCCTGAACAACACCTTCGACCACCATAAGGTTGTTACCATCAGGTGAGATAGTGGCCAAGGATAACTTATATCAGGCATACATGAAAAACAACGGCAGGTACTTAAGTAGGTATTTTTACGTAATATAAAATTAAAACTTACTTCGTGTAATGCGGTTATCTTGATGTAGGTATTTAGAGGTCCATGTACAGAACACGTGTGCACTATTATCATTACCAATATTCTATTATTTATCTTTTCAACAATAATCTAAGCAGTTATATTCTTGAAATTAAATTTTAAGTTTTTTGGGTATATTTTGTAGTGAGAGATTTTGTTTAGCCACCGTTTGTCAATCTTTTAAAAAAGAAGAAATTTTAAAAAGATAATTAAGTTGAAAGTTATGAGCCTCGAAAACTGTATATGAAAATGTTTCGAGGCTCATAACTCTCAAGTTTATTATATTATTAAAAAAATGTTAAAGTACAAGCCAAGATTTTAAAGAAATCAATCGATATCATGCTTTGTTGTAAATCCTCAAACAAGGGAGTGATCACCCTACGACGTTTGTATGGAGAACTGACCGGCCAGTTCACCCTTAAGAGTAGAGTGCACGGAGCGCTTTCCATACAAACGTGGTTTTGTCATATTTTAATACCTAAGTTATTTATTACATATGTGTTTAAACTCGGTGAAATGTTTTACGCATATTGCTGAGCCTAATATATATGCTTCTGGTTTTCCAGTTTTTCGATTTATTATTTATTATATCCCTTAATGGCAATATACAAACCCCATATAAAAAAGATTTTTATTATTTTCCATCATTTATCATTCCCATATAAAGAATTATTTTTGAAAATACTTAATTTTTCGGATATCTGACAAACCAGATGCATAGATTTTAGGCTCAAGGATATACATGCAAAGTTTCACCGATTTTGTACATTTAGTATTTAAAATATGACAAAACTACGTTTGTATGGAACGCGCTCCGTGAACTCTAATACGTACTCGTAATTTAATAAAACTAAATTTGCCTCCTTAATTTTGTCGGATTATTGGCGACCAACTTCACATTGGTAGGCAGTTTACGAATTATGTAATGTGTTTTAGAATATGAAAAATATCTTAAAAAAAAAATATAGCAAAATTACTTCCTAAAACAAATACATATTTAACTATTTTGTAGTGGCAAATTATCACTAAAAATACGCAACAGTGGCTTCTGTTTACATAATATAAACAATTCAAAATTATTTTTTGTTATCAATTTATGATTATTATGATGTCATTGTCACTTTAAATACGTATTACTCACCAATTGTTAGCTACAACAAAGAGCGGTGACTCACGCTCGAGTCTAGACAAAGGCGTGCTAACTCAGCCCGTCTATATAAAGGCGTGCCGAGCCGCCGGCCGCTCTCTCATCCGACCCATACTTCAAACCTCCCCGTCGCCGACCACGGCAGGTATTGGACGACCCGGATGACCCCATCGCAGCCATTACGTTGGCAGCTTTAGCGTTGTCCGCAAGTCGTCCCGGTAACATCCCCAGGTGTGCGGTAATCAGAGGTTACACGATCAAACACCGAGCTCGCCGGCGAGCTCGAGGCAAAAATAAAATCCCGATTAGTGTCTCTCCAAATAGTCACAGAGCAATATTCAATAGGGCCCATTCTCAACGGCACAACACTGCAGTTGTACCGGGGCATTTAGTTCCGATTCCCCCTTTGTCTCTCGGCAGCGAGACAAGCCGAGGTCCGAACCACAGTGGTGCCCTTGAGCTCGCTGTCACCCCTCCCGATAGTAGCGTGGCGTTTTCGGCGCCCGCAGGAGACGGAGGTATAAGGCGCTTTTCGCCTTATACGCCCGTCTCAGAAGAAGTGCCCTCAGCGCTTCTTCCTCCTGGGCTATAAGAGGGCCTCCCCTCGCCCAAAGTCCGGTGGAGCTGTACGTCCGTATAGCGGTAGACAGCATCTATGTCCTCCCTAAAAAAAAAAAAAAAACCCGGCCGCTCATTCTCGATCGTGCGCTCGAAGAGTCAAGACCTCCTGAGGATGCTTCGTGTAGAAGCGAAACGCGTCGAAAATTCTTCCGGTTTGGCTGCGTGGCGTTTGTGACGTCACGTCGGCTTAGCAGGAAAATTAAGCGGAATTGTCACTAGATATATTATTAGATTTTTTAAGTGTTTTATTAAAATATTAATTTGATGTTTTCTTAAAATATTTTAAAAGTATTTGTTATTATTAAAAATGGATTTCCGCAAAGTAACGCCTGAATCTATTCATTATGATAGAAGCTCTTTTTATATGAATAGAGTTACCCCATAACATTAGTCCGTTTTTTTTATTATTTTTTTTGCCTTATATGTTATCCTTGACCACTATCTCACCTGATGGGAAGTGATGATGTGGTCGAATATGTTGCAGGCTAACCTAGAAGTCCGTAACCTAGAACTGAGGCGACGTAACCAAAATATGCAGTCAGTGCGGTGTTTTGACCCGAAGTACGTCTTAATCGTCCAAGGGCAAATATGAATCTATTTATATTTAATTTCTTACATGTATAGATGTAGCTTTATATTTAGATATAAATGACATAATAAATATGTATAATAGTACGCTACACGTATGGCATGGCAGGCGTCTTGGGGATCGCAGTTTAAGATATCACAATATTACGTTTATAAACGTCACGTTGCCATACCGGAAGAGTGTTCGACGCGTTTCGAATCTACACGAAGCATCCTTAGGTCTTGTTGATTCTTCGAGCGCACGATCGTGAAAAACGTGTCCCGATTTATTAAAATATTTAAAAAATATTTGTTATTATTAAATATGGATTCCGCAAAGTGACGCCTGAATCGATTCAGTAATATTATTATAATTTAAGTATCTAAATTATGGTTTTACATTGTTACTTATAATGATATGCCCGTGGGGTGCCGGGTTAGATTGTCACTCACCCATTTCTACCTGTGGGTGTCGTAAGAGGCGACTAAAGGTAAAGTAACGGAAGGTGGGCAGCAGCACCTTCTGAGGAACTGATATCCCCAAGACGCCTGCCAAGCGTGAGGATTATGGCAAACCCCCCCTTAATGCGGGAGGCTGTGTTCAGCAGTGGACAATCCGGCTGATACAGTACAGTACTTAATGATAATATTTCTTAAAGATACACTTTTTATGTTATTGTGACGGCACAAGCTCGAGGTCCACCTGATGTTAAGCGGACTAACCTCTGCCTATAACGGATCCATATCATCACAAGTCATGAAATGCACTGCGCCCGTCACTTTGAGATAGTTATGAAGTCTCATGTGCCTTTTCACTGGCTCTCAAGGACTGACGCCGGAACACACCTTTAGGTGCTTGGCGACAGATTTTCAAGTTGTGGGTTGTAGCTAGCCAGGCGGGCAATCGCAAAATACCCTTCCACCATGTGATGTAGCTCAAGCTGTAGTGGGGATCGAACGTGGTAGATGCGGCACGGCAGTCCATAGCTATTACCGCTCGGCCATCATTGCCTCAAGATCACTGTAGATGGACGCCGCAAAGTAACGCCTGAATCGCTTCAATAATATATTATGATGATTTAAGTATCTAACTTATGATTTTACATTGGTCTTTAATGGTTACATATCTTCAAGATACATTTTTAATTAATAAAGGATGGTTGAATTAAAAAAAAGTCTAGTTTAGTTATAATCGAACTAATCTCGAATCAGCATCCGTTGTGTAATGTTAATTAACGTCATCTCCGTGAATCATCTTATTCCTAGAAACACGTTCATGTTGATTGAACTTCATTATTCTGGGAAGTCCCGCCAACAATTTGGTAGCATAACTAATTTACAAAAAGGAGGATGTAAATTTTATTTAAGTATTTTTTATTTAATCCCTGATAGGCTTTCACCACTATGTCATGTCACCTGATGTTAAGCGATGCTGTGGTCGTATATGTTGTTCAGGCTAACCTAGAACTACTGGCTCTCAAGGATAGTTTCCTGACATTGACACACCGCTAGATGCTTGGCGACAGACTTTCTACTAGAGCATCAACACCACCATCATATATGATGGTGGTAGGGCATTTTACGTCTTAGGATGGCAGTCATTATTTATATTGACTGCCATCCTAAGACAACCGGGACCGACGGCTTATTGTGCCCTTCGAAGCATGTGCACGCTCAGTAGTAATGCCACTAGTGGTCACCCATCCAAGTTATGACCGCGGCGGACGTTGCTTAACCCATTGGCATCGAAGATAATGATAACAATAGAATTTCATTCATAACTAGGACGGAACACTATAGTCCTGACGATGCCAACTTCTAAGCAAACTTTGCCACGAGCACTTCAAACCTTTATGATAAGAAAACTCAAGGAAATAATTGTATAAACGGCCATATGCCCTATATTCAAGTATTAACTCAGTTGTAATCAATTGGATATTACATAATATAATGTAACACGATTTGTCCATGTTCTGAATCATCCTTATTATTAATTATACATGCATTCCTTATCTTGTTTATGTTTATTGGATTAATTGGTGCTCATTAAATTTGATGGATGTAGACGCTATATCAATTTTGCGTTGGGAGAGCTATTCAATTGGTGATTTGGTGCGTCAGGCAGGCCGCACTTTGGACATTGGATACGATGTAACTCAATGTCCTACTTGGGCCACAAGCGGGGCAATGTGACGCGATGTAACGCGAAGCGATGTTTATAATTTTTTTTTATGATATTGTGTCGGAACAAGCTCGAGGCCCATCTGATGTTAAGTGGACTAACTGCCTATAGCAGTTGCAATTCATCACAAGTCACGAATTGCACTGCGCCCGTCACATTGAGACATAGTTGTTAAGTCTCATTGTGCCTGTAATTTCACTGTCTCTCAAGGACTACTGCCGGAACACACCTTTCGGTGCTTGGCGACAGACTTTCTACTTGAGGGTGGTAGCTAGCCAGACGGGCAATCGCAAAATGCCCTTCCACCATGCAAATAACAATAAGTAGCTATCTTCTTGTTGTACGGTGCGCACCGCGTCAGAAGAGATCAGGGATACTCTAATTCGTCTAAGTATCGAACTTCGGGTGTCCGCAAAACACGTATTGACTTACTTTTGTTTAACTTCGTTCGTAAGCATTTGCTTTTTTTTAAATCAGATTCGTATGGTTTGTACATTTTCTAAATATGAAATTATAATTTATTCGTTTGCATAAAGTAGTCAAAGTCGAGTTCTAAATATGCAGACAGAACACAAATACTAATGAGAATATAAATTCCTATGGAGAATAAAGACATTCACGTAAATTCTAAATATCTAACCTGTATTTTCTAGAACAGTAGCGACACCTCTCGCTTAGCTCCATAACTAGGATTCTCAGACTCTTACCATGGGAAAATGTTCTTTAATTCTCTCTTTTAAGATTTAATGATTGAGGCATGATAGCGTTCGCAGAGTAGCATGGGAGATTCCATAGCGGGCAAGATTTGTGATGAACGATGCGGTCCGACCATAGACTATATCAAACAACGAACTTCGTACCGCAAATTAAATTTTCGTTGTCTAAAGTATCACTCGAACACGAAAAACGAAACTTCGTTGAATTGTAGTAGCGGCCCAGAGCTATGCCATAGTAATAGAGACGTTTTGTAGGTGAATGTAAATATTATAGGTCGCACAGCATCGAGTAGTACCTACTCGATGCTGTGCGAGCTGAAGTGCACTTTATTGCTTAGTAGCTTAGTCACTTATTTATTAAAACCTTTGCGGAGTGATCCTTCAAGTCCTTTTATTCTGTGTCGTCATAGTAGAAAAAGTGGGAAGTAGGCCATCTCCGGCCCAATTCGCGATATAATTACCTACCACACTTGCCTGGCTCAGGGTTGTTACTTATTTATAATGTATGTAGGTACTCGTATATATGCTAAATTTTAATTCAGTACCTAGAAATAGGCAAGGGCCGGCACGTTGTATTTTTACTTGTGTTGTCTGGGTTCAGGGTTAGTAAGGTCGGTTTTACCTAAACGATGATAAAACCTTTTACGATGAAAAAAATACCGACAGGCGATACCTATTTGGTTGCGGGGCCAGAGACGAACGAGTGTGTTTGTATGAAGATAACTTACTTCATCACTCCTTTTACCATGGTGTCGTGGTCTAAGTTATCGCGTTCATTAGTTTGTGACCTTTTATGTCTTAATAAATCGTATCGCATTGTGTAGCTGTATACGCTATCCGTCGCTCACCTAGGACAATGGGTAATATATATATATATATGGGTATAACTCTCGTCGTACGTATTTACTGCGCGTACTCTGGATGCGTAATATTACTATTTATTGTTCAACTTAACGCAACGAGAAACAGTATAAGTCCGAGATATGCGTATCGTATTGTTCGTATTCTACGTATGCGTAATGCGTATAAAGCGACAGACGACAACTATAATATAAAGCTATATATTTATAGCTCGATACATTTCAATACATCTCAACACATTTTCCATAGAAATTGACAAGTGGCAACACACGGCAGCTATAATATATAGCTTTACATTTTCGTTTCTTAATACCGACAGTTATGCTATAATATATATTAGCTGCCGTCTGTGAACTCCTCAATTCTCGTCGTACGTGTTGACTGCTGATTAGGGCATGCAATTATACGTCCAGTTTTGCTATCCGGACATTTCGGATACACCTTAAACACTATCCGGATAAATTCGGATAATACGGATATTTCGGATACTAGTGATAAAGATTTTAATCAAACGTACAATAGTGTTTAACAACATTTTTATCCACTGTAATTTTGAAGCAAAATCAGTTTTTTGCTGTTGGTTGTAAAAATGTTGTACTTAGCTAGTGTAATTATATTGTTTAGTAGTGGTGCGCTACCGAAGACGCAACTTTTGGAATATAACACGCCACAGCGTAACATAGTACATCATGGATTTACCTTCCGTATTTCCAAAGATTTTTAAAAAAGTAGTGTAGGGATCGGGCTCAAAAAAACGTGAAACGATCGGGAATCGAGGCCCGTGTGTATTGAAGTGAGAATATTGTGACAAAATTTAATTTTTTTATTATCGTTACTACTTAAAACTTACGAATTTTTTAATTATATTACCAAACAAATGTTAATCACTTTGCAGCTATTCTACATGTAGACACCAACATCGAACGTTTTATTATTGGTGCCTGCAATCGGTGTACTCAATTATCAAAACAAAAAGGACGGATACAGTCTAAAAAGAACAAAGAAAACACAAAAAAAAACTAAAATCGACTATTATTTTGAAGTAAAAACAGTTTTATGCTGTTGGGTGTAAGTACATTTTGTACTAAGCTAGTTTAATTTTGCAAGTAAGAATTGTATTCAAAAAAAAGTAACAAATTTTCTTAAATGACTATTAAACGCACCAAAATATACTTAACAGTTTTAAATATTTATCGAGCGATTTTAGTGACAACATTTCAAAATCAAACGCAAATCAAATGTCAATTAGCCCGTTTGTTACTAAAAGGTGGACTTTAAAAGTAAACAAATTACCCAAACTTGTAACAAAACAGAACAAATTTCCAAATGAAATAACTTATATAATACAAATAAATCACTATAACATACTTAAAAAAGGGCTTAACTAGAATATAATTTATTTTTCAGTCATTTCAGACACATTATTATAAAATGTGCCCAACATCTTAGTAAGAATATTTGAAAAAAAAAATGATACTTATATAAATAAAAATCAATATCATTAAAACTAATTAATAATAAACCATAATATAAGTAGAACATAAATATCCGTATTATTCGTTTTACCCGAATAAACACCAAAGGTATTCGGATAATATATGCAATGGATATCCGGATAATTAAGATATCCGGATAGCATGCCCCACTGCTGATACTACGTCCGTTTTATGTCCGTTAAGATCCGTAATATGACTGTTCACTGATCTTGAAAGCGCAACGAGAGCTCACAATATAAGTCTGAAACATATTTATATCGTACGTACTACATATTCTCGCTCTACATATTGTCAGCGCATTCTGAATGCGTTTGAAGTCCTAAAATGGCCCGTAATATCAATGTTAGTTGCTCACTAAAACTTAATGAGAACAATGACGCGACATATACTTACTCAAACTTTAGTTATTTTCCTCAAAATAAATAAATCGATTTAACTTTGTAACATACAAACAAGATTATGCTATTAGGTTCTTTTGACAATAAAATTTTCAGTAACTGTCTAGCCCTGAACTGTGCTCTGCAATGGCAATAGCAACATCCTTGACTCTTCTGCCCAACCATTCGCAAAATACAGGCTTGGCATTATGTAATGTACACCAAAGTACCGATTACCAAGTTACTCTCGCTACTTGCGTACCTCGCTAGCTTTGAACCCTGTATGGAGAAAGCATTTGCTGGCATATACTTTGTGGTAAGGGCTTAATGTTTTGTGTTGTCTTGTACATGGTATTTTAATTACAATACACACATTTAATAACAAGCAACTCACGCGGCGCAAGTATGCTAACCTCGGTATGGGTTACATATTTGAGCCGTTTGGTGCGAAGACGTTGGGCCCGTGGGGACCGGGAGCTTATCGTATTACAATACAAAACTTATCAGAGCGCTTGGTCGATGCGACGCGTGATCAGAATGCTGGCACCTATTTGGCTCAAAGAATAAGCATTGCAATTCAACGGGGCAAAGCTGCCAGCATGCTGGGCACGCTGCCCAGCGTAGTGGGCTAGAGCATTTGGACTGCCTATGAGTTTGCAATGGCTTATAGGGATCTATATGCTTTTATTGTAGTAGCTGTAGTTTTGTATATAGTTCGTAGTATTTTGTTAATTAAGGCATACCGCCGATAAAAAAAAACATGCTTATGACATGCAATTTTTAATAGAGTAACATATAAGAGGAATTAACTAACATATAATCATGCATGGTGGTAGAGCATTTTGCGAATGCCCGCCTGGCTAGCGACCACCCTCATGAAGAAAATCTGTCGCCAAGCACCTAACGGTGTGTTCCGGTGTGAGCCAGTATTTCTAGGTTAGTCTGAACAACATCTTCGACAACATCATCACTCACCATCAGGTGAGATAGTAGACAAAGGCTAACCAATCAAAAAAAAAAAGCACGACCCCAAGTTTCTTGCCCATTCTTCTCGCAGTGCCTCTGTACCGTTTTTACTTAACGCCGCAGTAGAATCGTTTTATACTTACATATTGAACTTGACCTTCATAAAAACATTCAACCGTCGTAGACGCCAAAATCTTATAAGTTTGACTTTATAAATGAATAAATTATTCGACGTACATGATGCTTTATTCGTATACGCAGAATACTACCGACAAATACGGATCCGTATCGGACGATTATACGTACGAATAACTAATAATCAGGTTTCTTATCTTATATTACTTGGACGGTTGGGAAGTTCGGTCCGTTATCGTACGTAGTATTATTACTACTGAATTCCAAAGTGCGACCGGCATTTTTATTACGTGCTAATGAATATTTATGGGCATTACGTATAATATTCGTCGACCCCAAGTTTCTTGCCCATTCTTCTCGCAGTGCATCTGTACCGTTTTTCCTTAACGCCGCAGTAGAATGGTTTTATACTTACATTTTTAATTTAACCTTCATAAGAGCATCGTAGACTCCAAAATTGTATGAGTTTGACTATATTAATGAAAAAATTATTCGACGTACATGATGCTTTATTCGTATACGCTTCTCTCTTCTTCTTCTATTCTTCTTATTCCGACAAATACGGATCCGTATCGGACGATTATACGTACGAATAACTAATAGACAGGTTTCTTATCTTATATTACTTCGACGGTTGGGAAGTTCGGTGCGTTATCGTACGTATTATTACTACTGAATTCCAAAGTGCGACCGGCATTTTTATTACGTACTTATGAATATTTATGGGCATTACGGTACTATCCGATTAGTACGCATATATTTCGCAAGCGTGGGATCGTTTCGAGAAGTCGGTTGAAATGAGGAATAATATAGTAATATACGAGAAGTTTTAGAATAGTTCTGCCTTGTTTGTATTACTATTATCTTTTTCCACAACTGGTGAGGTAGCGTCCAAAATCGCCAAACAGTTAGTAACGTGCCCTCCGAAGCACGGAGCCGTCGGTCCCGGTTGTTGTCTTAGGATGGCAGTCGTTATAGCATGGTGGTAGGGCATTTTGCGAATGCCCGCCTGGCTAGCTACCACCCTCAAGTAGAAAATCTGTCGCCAAACACCTAACGGTGTGTTCCGGAAGCTGTCCTTGAGAGCCAGTAATTCTAGGTTAGTCTGAACAACATCTTCGACCACATCATCACTTACCATCAGGTGAGATAGTGGTCAAAGGCTAACCTATTAAGCAAAAAAAAAAATAATAATAATAAAATTGAAAAGTCACGTTGCTTTCCAACAAAATATAAGATAAGTGCTATATATATTTTTGGGTGACATAAAAGAACCAACAATTACTTACCTCTAATAACAACAAATATTTTATGTAAATATTAAGTAATTTCATATATATTATTTATGAAATATATTATTATTAAATATGGATTTCCGCAAAGTAACGCCTGAATCGATTCATTACAATTACCTCTATCTATATATCGAATTATATATACATATACTTAGCTGCCATTTTTATTGGGAGAATTTTGTTGCTTTTCCGAAAACAAGGACTATTTTATAGTTTCGTTACAGAAATAACAGTTTCCATTGTAATACAACATTTCTTGCAGCCTTTATAGTTTACTAGATGTAAAGTTATGTTATTTTTAGTTTTATTAAAGTCTTGATAAATGAATCAATATTATTATCAACTATACGGCTTTGCAAAAAAAAAACAAAACTTATCAAGCGCTTGGTCGATGCGACGCGTGATCAAAATGCTGGCACCTATTTGGCTCAAAGAATAAGCATTGCAATTCAACGAGACAATGCTGCCAGCATGCTGGGCACGCTGCCAACTGGTAGTGGGCTAGAACATTTGGACTGCCTGTGAGTCTGCAATGACTTATAGGGATCTAAATGCATTTATTGTAGTTGCTGTAGTGTTGTGTGTTCGTAGTATTTTGTTAATAAAGGCATACCGCCAGTGAAAAATAAATATAACTATAAGGATCCGTTTTTCCGTACGTAGCCCTAACAATTTAATCGAGTACACAGATAGAGACAGCAAATATTACGGGGTATTTCCCACCGTGATTGTGACTACTAAGTATGTTTATATAACTACCTACTTTTTGCCTCTGCAGCAACTGAATGGTAACAGGAAAATCCAAAGTATCATGTAAATACAACTGAGTCAAGGCATGATACTGGTATAAACATCTAAATATAAAGCTATTTCGCTAGCGTTAGTTATATGGGTGTAAAATTAGTAATAATGAGCAATGTTCTTTGTGCAATTTGAAAATTGTTGAATATACCTCCTTTTAAATAAAAATAATATAATATATTTACAAATATTTTAAAAGTATTTTAAGAAAACATCAAATTAATTATTTAATAAAAGACCTAAAAAATCTTTATAAAAATTATATATATCTAGTGACAATTCCGCCTAATTTACTGTTAAGCCGACGTGACGTCACATACGCCACGCAGCCAAATCGGAGGATTATTCGACGCGTTTCGCTTCTTAATGAAGCATCCTCAGGAGGTCTTGACTCTACGAGCGCACACAATCTCTATTCATTAAAAATATTATATTGCTTGATAAAAGTTATTCGTGCGCCGTACCACATAGGTCGTGCGATTTTTTGCACCACGCGTACAAACTGACCACGAAACCCAAGAGATGGCGTTGTCTTAATGTCTAGGAGAATTTGTTTTAATTTCTTAGCTTAGTTTAGTATCAGCCGGATTGTCCACCGCTGAACACAGCCTCCCCCATTATGGGGGTTTTGCCTTAATCCCCACGCTTGGAAGGCGCCTTGGTGATCGCAGTGTGAGATATCAGTTCCTCAGAAAGCACTGCTGCCCACCTTCTAGTGTGTTGTTTATCAAATTATATTGTTAATTGACTTGCCTAGTGTAGCTGTTGATGTTATAAGGCCAATAAATATTTCTATTCTATTCTACCCTTGTCGCCTCTTACGACACCCACGGGTAGAGATGGGAGATTACATTACATACTAGCCCGGCACCTCACGGGCATCTCACGGGAACGTGAAACTTTGTTCAAAGCACAAAAGAAATGTTTAAGATCTGTGTGTCATCTGAAGTCTACAGATTCATGTAAGCCACATTTCTTAAAATTAAAAATATTGACATTCCCATGTCTGTATATTTTTGAAATGTCACTATTCGTTAGAAATAATTTTCAGTTATTTGAGTTTAATAAAAGAGAGAGACACAAAAACAAAATAAATATACCCCCACATAGAACCGCAGGTTTTACTAAGGGTGTATGTGGTATGGCTCCCAAAATATATAATCATTTGCCAAGAATAATACTGGAATCGGAAAGTGTAAATATATTTAAAAGTAAATTGTTCAATTTTCTTATATTGAAAAGGTACTATACATTAAATGAATATTTGAATGATAAAATTTCAATCTTTTCTGATGCTATGTTGTATGGTTATTGACATTATGTAAATATATTTTATTTTCTATGTAAACTTGACATCATACACCTGACAATAATCTAATATTACACTGACATTAATTTAAAATTTATATTATAATTATCATTTACCACCTGTTTAAAATATTGTATGTCCGCTGTGGACAAAGCTGTTGACACTAATAATTATAATTTAAGAACCCAATGTAACACAGTTTAACAATAAATGAATCTGAATCTCTTAGAGAAGACCTCTTAGCTTAAAAAGTTATTGAACCGCTATAGGTGATAGCTAGCCAGATGAACAAAAAAGGTTAGTGGCTCCGCATACAAGAAACCTGTTATTTTTTTTTATTTATCATAAAAACGGTATACGTGTTAATTAAAAAAAGGTTAAGTTAACTCCCGATACGTGTTATTTCAAGGTTTTTGTTTTTGCTCTATCATACACGGTAACATACCTACAATCGTTTTAGTTACTTACGATCTTTATTTATATTTTTTTTTTTTAATGCCTGATAGGTTAGCCTTTGACCACTATCTCACCTGATGGTAAGTGATGATGTGGTCGAAGATGTTGTTCAGGCTAACCTAGAAGTATTGGCTCTCAAGGACAGCTGCCGGTTTGGCGACAGACTTTCTACTTGAGGGTGGTAGCTAGCCAGGCGGGCATTCGCAAAATGCCCTACCACCATGCTATAACGACTGCCATCTTAAGACGACAACCGGGACCGACGGCTTAACGTGCCCTCCGAAGCACGGAAACTCTCAGTAGTAATGTCACTAGCGGTCACCCATCCAACTCATAACCGCGCGCGACGTTGCTTAACTTTGCTGATCGGTTGAGAACAGCTAAGTAAATTTCGCTACGAGCGCTTCAAAATGTATATAAGAGAGCAGGGTTCTGTTGACAACTAGCAAGCAACACAGTCGTAACCGAGACAGACTTGAAAAGTAGAGACGGTATATAATGAACTGTAAAACAAGTTAAGGAAAAGTTGTTCTGACTACAGACGGTTATGAGAAAATTGTGATACAGGATTTAAGGATTG
Source organism: Plagodis pulveraria (assembly GCA_963890685.1). Taxonomy (NCBI): domain Eukaryota; kingdom Metazoa; phylum Arthropoda; class Insecta; order Lepidoptera; family Geometridae; genus Plagodis; species Plagodis pulveraria. The sequence goes on from OY982977.1 coordinate 4,942,590, forward strand.
TAATTAGTGGATACTGGACAATAAATTAAAGGAATCTTATGGTAATCATACAGTTTTTATACTTAGCATTAAGGTTCCCTGGATAGGTGCCTGTGAAGTTATAGTTAGGTGAATACAAGCTGTGAGCGTACAGTTAATATACAGGGTTATTGGTAAAACGCTAAAAACCTCTTAGGGTTGACTTCTGCTAGTCCTAAGAAATATTTTGAGATTTTTTTGTTTTGAAATAACAAAAAATGTCATATTTTATTTTTGTGTTTTAATGCCTCCTCCGAGCCAAGAGCGCCCGCCGCGGCAACACTGGACCGCGCCGTGGTCCCTTTGAATAGAGTTTGGAATATTTACATCGAGCAAAGTAATAGAAATATGAAATAATACATTACAGGCACAAGATACTTTTGACATCAGGTGGTCCTCGTGCTTATTCAGTCAAAAACAGATAAAAAAAAACAAAAAAATATCTCAATATGTTTCTTAGGACTAGCAGAAGTCAACCCTAAGAGGTTGTTAGCATATTACTAATAACCCTGTATATGTTTATCTTGATCATATTTTCAGAGGCCAAGATAATTTTGAAACACGTGTCATTTAAATTTTCTTGAGAGAATAAAATTAACAAGTTGACCATAATAACGCAACAAAAAATTCTTAAATAAGTATGTAGGTATGTGTACACAAATATAACAATAAAATAGCAAAACTTCTACAAGCTCTAGCTCAACGAGCGATTCAAAAAAAATTCACTAAAAAAACGGCAAAAGTACACAGCAATGGAGCCAGTTTACCTTTTTGTATACATTGCAGTAGAGACCATGGTTTCGTGGATAACGCAGTTGAAGAGATAAAAAAACGGCCAAGTTGGACTCGCGCGCTGTACGGAACCCGTACAAACCTGTGGGTTATAAGTAAAAGTTATGGTGTTTTTATTGTTAAATGAAATCCGTAATATTTTTAAATTTGTTAAAATTATTTTATAAGTGATATGATGTAACTAAAAAAAATTATGTTTTTCGCAATTTTTCCTTTATCTGTGTACGTTAGTTCGTACCAAATTTCAAGATTCTGAGTTCGCGGGAAGTACCCTGTAGGTTTTTATTCCCTTGCTAGTCTCGAAAATTTCCGGCATAAACGGCTGTATCTTTTGATAGAGTTGGTTTAGAAGTTTGATTTTTTCACAGCTCCAAGGAACAATACACCTGAGTATTTGATATGAATTTCAGCTTGATACCTTCACGCGTTCATGAGAAAAAGGGTCTTGAAAGACAGACAGACGGACAACAAAGTGATCCTGTAAGAGTTTAGTTTTTCCTCTTGAGGTACGGGAACCTCAAAACTGGTGACTCCCGCTCCAGCTCGTCCCTGGTGCAGAGGATGGCCATTGCCATTCAGCGCGGAAACGCTGCAAGTGTTATGGGCACATTTCCACCGGGAGCGATCAGGGGTGGGTTGTTTGATTACGCTAGGTTTAAGGTTGACTTTATTTAAATATATAGATGAAGAGAAATACATTACAAGAATTCACTATATTAGGATGTTAGTGTAATAAGTATAAGAACCACTATGTTGTATTATTATATGTTCTATGCCACTATCAAAAGTTTAAGTATGCTAAACAGGTCGTGTTAAATCCATAGTCCATACATAATGTGGGTTACTATGAAATTAATAATATATTATAACTAGCGGCCCGCCGCGGCTTCTTACTGGTATTTAAATAAAATATTAGCCATGGTTGAATTGGGTCTAAAAACCAGACTTTCAAGTACCTAATACTAAAATGATGAATATGCAGAAGTATTGTTGTCAGCGTTATTAATTACACGAATGTATACTATTTTTTGTTGATGCCATACAGAGCGGCATATTCGCTTAATCCCTTGGCATCGGCTGACCCACTATGGCCAATTTATGAATGAAATTCTATTGTTATCATTATTGCAGATATCAATGGGTAGCGAAAAATCTCTTTAAATAAAGAAAAAAAAACTTAAACACATAAAAAAGTAGTTATTGTGACATATCTAACTGTAATAGTTAGACATATGGTATTGCGGACTTTTTTGTAGATATTGATTTCCTCTATAAAATTGTAGTACATCACTTTGCTCTATTGTCAAAAATTTCCGCAGGGTGCGCGATATAATGATTTTTTGGCATTTTTTTCACACGTTGGGTTACATTATCGAAGTTTTCGTAAGGATTCAAAAATATTCTATAACCTTTGTTCATCAGGGATAGTGTAGGATTCTAATAGTGAAATAATTTTTCAAATCAGTCCAGCATTAGTTTGCATGTTGGAAGGGTATTTTGTGAATGCCCGCCTGGCTAGTGACTACCCTCAAGTAGAAAATCTGTCGCTAAGCACCTAACAGTGTGTTCCGGCAGCAGTCCTTGAGAGTCAGAAAAATTACATGCTAATGAGACCTTAACAACTGTACGTCTCAGTGTGACGGGCACAGTGCAATTCGTCGTTGACGAAATGCGTCTGTTATAGGCAGAGGTTAGTTCACTTAACATCAGGTGGGCCTCGGGCTTGTTCCGTCACAATAACATTAAAAAGTAGTTTTTAAGTTTATTCGTTACATACAAAAATACAAATCTAGTCTCTTTATAATATTAGTGTAGATTAGAGTCATAAGCAATACATTTAAAATATATAATAGTTTTTGAATATTTAATTGAAAGTCAATGTGTCTATTTAAAATACAAGCCTAGTAACCTTATAAAATAATGTTTATGAATAATTTGAGCTGAGTTTATCATTATGTAATATGCTGTATTTTTCCAACTTATATTTTGCCTCGAAATCCCTCAATATGTGTTAAGGTATTAATAATAATAATAATCTTTATTTATAAAAGGTTTTGAAGCGCTCGTAGCGAAGTTTACTTAGCTGTTCTCAACCGATCAGCAAAGTTAAGCAACGTCGCACGCGGTCATGAGTTGGATGGGTGACCGCTAGTGACATAACTACTGAGCGTTTCCGTGCTTCGGAGGGCACGTTAAGCCGTCGGTCCCGGTTGTTGTCTTAGGATAGCAGTCAAAAACACGTGTCATTTAAATTTTCTTGAGAGAATAAAATTAACAAGTTGACCATAATAACGCAACAAAAAATTCTTAAATAAGTATGTAGGTATGTGTACACAAATATAACAATAAAATAGCAAAACTTCTACAAGCTCTAGCTCAACGAGCGATTCAAAAAAAATTCACTAAAAAAACGGCAAAAGTACACAGCAATGGAGCCAGTTTACCTTTTTGTATACATTGCAGTAGAGACCATGGTTTCGTGGATAACGCAGTTGAAGAGATAAAAAAACGGCCAAGTTGGACTCGCGCGCTGTACGGAACCCGTACAAACCTGTGGGTTATAAGTAAAAGTTATGGTGTTTTTATTGTTAAATGAAATCCGTAATATTTTTAAATTTGTTAAAATTATTTTATAAGTGATATGATGTAACTAAAAAAAATTATGTTTTTCGCAATTTTTCCTTTATCTGTGTACGTTAGTTCGTACCAAATTTCAAGATTCTGAGTTCGCGGGAAGTACCCTGTAGGTTTTTATTCCCTTGCTAGTCTCGAAAATTTCCGGCATAAACGGCTGTATCTTTTGATAGAGTTGGTTTAGAAGTTTGATTTTTTCACAGCTCCAAGGAACAATACACCTGAGTATTTGATATGAATTTCAGCTTGATACCTTCACGCGTTCATGAGAAAAAGGGTCTTGAAAGACAGACAGACGGACAACAAAGTGATCCTGTAAGAGTTTAGTTTTTCCTCTTGAGGTACGGGAACCTCAAAACTGGTGACTCCCGCTCCAGCTCGTCCCTGGTGCAGAGGATGGCCATTGCCATTCAGCGCGGAAACGCTGCAAGTGTTATGGGCACATTTCCACCGGGAGCGATCAGGGGTGGGTTGTTTGATTACGCTAGGTTTAAGGTTGACTTTATTTAAATATATAGATGAAGAGAAATACATTACAAGAATTCACTATATTAGGATGTTAGTGTAATAAGTATAAGAACCACTATGTTGTATTATTATATGTTCTATGCCACTATCAAAAGTTTAAGTATGCTAAACAGGTCGTGTTAAATCCATAGTCCATACATAATGTGGGTTACTATGAAATTAATAATATATTATAACTAGCGGCCCGCCGCGGCTTCTTACTGGTATTTAAATAAAATATTAGCCATGGTTGAATTGGGTCTAAAAACCAGACTTTCAAGTACCTAATACTAAAATGATGAATATGCAGAAGTATTGTTGTCAGCGTTATTAATTACACGAATGTATACTATTTTTTGTTGATGCCATACAGAGCGGCATATTCGCTTAATCCCTTGGCATCGGCTGACCCACTATGGCCAATTTATGAATGAAATTCTATTGTTATCATTATTGCAGATATCAATGGGTAGCGAAAAATCTCTTTAAATAAAGAAAAAAAAACTTAAACACATAAAAAAGTAGTTATTGTGACATATCTAACTGTAATAGTTAGACATATGGTATTGCGGACTTTTTTGTAGATATTGATTTCCTCTATAAAATTGTAGTACATCACTTTGCTCTATTGTCAAAAATTTCCGCAGGGTGCGCGATATAATGATTTTTTGGCATTTTTTTCACACGTTGGGTTACATTATCGAAGTTTTCGTAAGGATTCAAAAATATTCTATAACCTTTGTTCATCAGGGATAGTGTAGGATTCTAATAGTGAAATAATTTTTCAAATCAGTCCAGCATTAGTTTGCATGTTGGAAGGGTATTTTGTGAATGCCCGCCTGGCTAGTGACTACCCTCAAGTAGAAAATCTGTCGCTAAGCACCTAACAGTGTGTTCCGGCAGCAGTCCTTGAGAGTCAGAAAAATTACATGCTAATGAGACCTTAACAACTGTACGTCTCAGTGTGACGGGCACAGTGCAATTCGTCGTTGACGAAATGCGTCTGTTATAGGCAGAGGTTAGTTCACTTAACATCAGGTGGGCCTCGGGCTTGTTCCGTCACAATAACATTAAAAAGTAGTTTTTAAGTTTATTCGTTACATACAAAAATACAAATCTAGTCTCTTTATAATATTAGTGTAGATTAGAGTCATAAGCAATACATTTAAAATATATAATAGTTTTTGAATATTTAATTGAAAGTCAATGTGTCTATTTAAAATACAAGCCTAGTAACCTTATAAAATAATGTTTATGAATAATTTGAGCTGAGTTTATCATTATGTAATATGCTGTATTTTTCCAACTTATATTTTGCCTCGAAATCCCTCAATATGTGTTAAGGTATTAATAATAATAATAATCTTTATTTATAAAAGGTTTTGAAGCGCTCGTAGCGAAGTTTACTTAGCTGTTCTCAACCGATCAGCAAAGTTAAGCAACGTCGCACGCGGTCATGAGTTGGATGGGTGACCGCTAGTGACATAACTACTGAGCGTTTCCGTGCTTCGGAGGGCACGTTAAGCCGTCGGTCCCGGTTGTTGTCTTAGGATAGCAGTCGTTATTATAGCATGGTGGAAGGGCATTTTGCGAATGCCCGCCTGGCTAGCTACCACCCTCAAGTAGAAAATCTGTCGCCAAGCACCTAACGGTGTGTTCCGGCAGCTGTCCTTGAGAGCCAGTGCTTCTAGGTTAGCCTGAACAACATCTTCACCCACATCATCACTTACCATCAGGTGAGATAGTGGTCAAAGGCTAACCTATCAGGCATAAAAAAAAAGGTTGTGTACATCGATTCGTTACAAATATGGTATGTTCTTGTTCCTCTTTGTGTGTACTATGAGGGTGTGTGTGTGAGCTGTAAGAGGGTGTGTATATATATACATATGTTCAATATGTATTGATTTACTTTTGATCACATTGTATGTTATAATGCATTAAAGATACATTAATATTAAAGTTTATATAATTATTTATAGAAGTTCTTCTGTCTCGTCATATGACAAACTTTTTAACCAGTTCGTAACAATTTGTTTCATTTTGGATTTGGTACATGGATACACGAGTATATTTAATTTTTTGTTTATAGAATTATATAAATACGGTCCTAAAAATACAAAGAATTTCTTAATAAAAATGGTATTAAAACGATATGGTTGGCTGCACACGCTGTGTTATCGCCGTTTTGTAAAAAAATAAGGTTAAGGTGAAGTGTGACTACCATGTCTGAAAATAAAAATATTTTTAATAAATATTTTGTTTTCCAGCTGGTTCGGGTAACTTTTTGAACGATTTCAAAATCAGGAATAGGTTCTCAATTCGTCGCAATCTTATTTTTTTGTATGTTCCCCGATTACGCGAAAACGACGGGACTGATTTGAGAATTTTTTTAGTATAAAAAAATCTCAAATCAGTCCCATTTCCCATTTAATTTTCATCAATATCGGTTGAGTAGTTTTTAAGTTAGAAGCAATGAAATGAAATATTTATTTGCATTTTTTTTTGCCTGGATGATTTTACTGGTGATTGTAACTCTTGTCGATGACTAAATTTTAGGTTAGTCTGAACAACACCGTTTCGACCACATCATCAATTACCATCAGATGAGATAGTGGTCAAGGGCTAACCTATCAGCTATAAAAAAAAACATTAGTTACAAAGCGAAATAACTGGATTAATCTCGAATTTCCCGCCAAATAAGTACGTGCGTTTCCGCCTTGACAACAGAATGCTGTATAATTTATTGATAAATATATAACTGTTTTGTTGGCAATCATCGCGGCCTAGCAACGATGACATCATAGTGGTTTACGTGAAAGCCGTGCTACACGGTCGGCAACCAGCCTTCCGCCATGGCTGACAACTGTGTAGACAGTGGTTTGACAATTTCGTTCGACCTTCCAACGCCCTTGGCGGGCGAGCATACATTGGCAAGCGCGGTGAACAACCACGGTTTCCGACTGTGTGGACGCTTGTTGTCAACCACGCGAAGGCACTACTTACGACATATTTTTCTTCTAAATTTGAAATGAAAGAAATTCTAAAAGGTATGGAGCGATATCGTGTGTAGTTTGTTTTTTGGACGATGCATGTTTTCTGTGCGAGAATACTAAATACACTATGATGGCAGCTGTGTAGTCAGAAACAACGACGACGATGAGCATTATTGCTACACGCCAAGGTCAAGCTTGATAACCTTGGTTGTCGATTGTGTAACAGCTTTTGAAGTGGTGGTCTCGGGGCCATATTATGGTCAAATTCTATTCAATTCTATGTATTCTATTTTTGACCCGAGTAAAGACAACGTGTTTTATACGGCTAGTATACATACATGGTATTGACATAGCTGTGGTATTACTGCGATACCCATGCAAGTCACGTGTGAAGGTAAGCGACCTGTGAATTAATGATTCTTGAAGTAATTATGGTGCAGTGGTCCAAGGACTGCTGCCGAAACACACCCTTAGGTGAAAGATTTTCTACGTGAGGGTGGTAGGGCAGGCGGGCAATCGCAAAATACCCTTCCACCATGCAAAACTACTAGCAAATATTTCTAAATATAATTACGAGCACTATTGCGTGCTAAGCGAAAATCATATTTTACAAATTTTGGAGCACAAAATTTTATGCCCCGGGCGGGAATCAAACCCGCGGTCGCGCCGGATGCCTAAACCACTCCGCCACCTGGGCAAGCTCCTTCGAGCCGAAATTTTGTGCTCCCATTGTATTACTTTAACAAAGCGCTCGTAGCGAAGTTTACTTAGCTGTTCTTAATCGATCAGCTAAGTTAAGCAACGTCCGCCGCGGTCAGGAGTTGAATGGGTGACCGCTAGTGACATTACTACTGAGCGCTTCCGTGCTTCGGAGGGCACGTTAAGCTGTCGGCTCCGGTTGTTGTCTTACGATGGCAGTCGTTACAGCATGGTGGTAGGGCATTTTGCGAATGCCCGCCTGGCTAGCTACCACCCTCACGTAGAAAATCTGTCGCCAAGCTGTCCTTGAGAGTTCCGGCAGCTGTCCTTGCGAGCCAATACTTCTGGGTTAGCCTGAACAATATCTTCGACCACATCATCACTTACCATCAGGTGAGATAGTGGTCAAAGGCTAAGCTATCAAGCTTAAAAAAAAAAAACAATCCATTGTTGTCAATGATGAGTTGATGACATATAATTAAGTCTTACTACAACTACTTGAGAAAATGTTCTACCGATACAACAGAGGAACGGATCGGTAGGACGCCGGTAATGGTGTCTGTTTCGTGGTTTCGACTTGTGATAAAAAATTGTAACTAAATATTTTTTTAATAAATGTAGTTCGCAAGAATGCGTTACATACTAGATAGAGCGGTAATAGCTATAAACTGCCGTGCTGCAGGTCCCTGGTTCGATCCCCACCGCCAAAAGACCTGGCTATCTACCACCCTCAAGTAGAAAATCTGTTGCCAAGCACCTAACGGTGTGTTCCGGCAGCAATCATTGAGAGCCAGTTAAATTACAGGCACATGAGAATTAACAACTATCTCTCAGGGTGCGCCCGTAGTGCAAATCGTGACTTGTGATGAAATGCATTGTTATAGGCAGAAGTTATTCCGCTTAAGGTTGAACTGGCCGGTCGCTTCTCCATACAAACTCCGTAGGGTGATCACTCCCTTATTTGAGATTTTAGGTCCAGAATTAAGCATAATACCTATTGATATCGTCATTATCTAGGCTTGTATGATGCCGAAATTATAAAAAGATAATTAAGTTGAAAGTTATGAACCTCGAAAATGTTATATGAAAATGTTTCGAAGCTCATAACTCTCAAGCTAATTATATTATTAAAATTTCGGCATCATACAAGCCTAGGCAATGACAAGATCAATCGATATAATGCTTTGTTTTGTACTTAAATTCTCAAATAAGGGTAGATTTATATTATGCCGGGTGCCCGTGGCGTGCCGTGTACGTGGCCCGGACGGGGCATTTTGTATGAAGCAGTTTATATTAGACAGTGCCTGATCCGTGTCCCGTCCGGGCCCGCCTACTAACGTACGCTCCGGCCCGCCCCGTCCTCGCCCCGGCCCGGACACGGCCCGGTCTAATATAAATCATCCCTAAGGGTGTGATCACCCTACCACGTTTGTATGGAGAACGGCCCGGCCAGTTCACCCTTAACATCAGGTGGGCCTCGAGCTTGCTCTGTCACAATAACATAAAAAAAACGCCTCTTACGATTACATACTAGTTTACAATTAATAGTTTCGCTTGTCTAGTTTTACATATCATGCATCGGAACACAAATTCTTAAAACATCCCATTGTTTATAGTGGCCTGGTGGGCTTCATCACAGCTCTTGAACCATGTTGTCCTGGGCCCTCCTTAATGATGTCATCGTTGCTAGGCCCGGCCGAGTCGCCACGAAAAAGGCTAAAACTTTTTGCAGCGGACGCCAGAACAGGTTTTGAAGCAGTAATGGCTCAGTGAAATTGGCTATGGACTGCCGCGCAGCAGGTCCATGGTTCGAATCCCGCCCAGAGCTTGAGCTTCACCGCATGGTGGAAGGGCATTTTGCGAATGCCCGCCTGGCTAGCGACCACCCTCAAGTAGAAAATCTGTCGCCAAGCACCTAACGGTGTGTTCCGGCAGCAGTCCTTGAGAGCCAGTGAAATAACAGGCATAGATGAGACTTAACAGGTATGTCTCAAGGTGATGGGCGCAGTGCAGTTGGTCACTTGTGATGAAATGCATCTGTTATAGGCAGAGGATACCGCTTAACATCAGGTGGGCCTCGCGCTTGTTCCTTCACAATAACATAAAAAAAAGGTCGCATATGACCGAATTTTCTCCTATTTACAACTTATAGTTATACTTTACTCGACACTAATCGTAATATTTTGGACAATACACACAATATCTTTATAAATTATAGCCTATGTGTTATTCTGGTGTGTAAGTCATATTATTTTAAAGTTTCATTAAAATCCATTCAGTAGTTTTTTTGTGTGAAAGAGTAACAAACATCCATACATACATTCATGCTTTCGCGTTTATAATACTTTTTTTTTTATGCCTGATAGGTTAGCCTTTGACCACTATCTCACCTGATGGTAAGTGATGATGTGGTCGAAGATGTTGTTCAGGCTAACCTAGAAGTACTGGCTCTCAAGGACAGCTGCCGGAACACACCGTCAGGGGCTTGGCGTCAGATTTTCTACTTGAGGGTGGTAGCTAGCCAGGCGGTCATTCGCAAAGTGCCCTACCACCATGCTATAACGACTGCCATCCTAAGACAACAACCGGGACCGACGGCTTAACGTGCCCTCCGAAGCACGGAAACGCTCAGTAGTAATGTCACTAGCGGTCACCCATCCAACTCATGACCGCGCGCGACGTTGCTTAACTTTGCTGATCGGTTGAGAACAGCTAAGCAAACTTCGCTACGAGCGCTTCGATTCATATATAATGATCGAAGAAATAATATTAGTAAGGATTGGTAATTGTAGACGCGTTCACATAGCTTGTATATTTGGCACTCCATTCAACAAAAACTTCGTAAATTAACTAGAACTATTTATAAAACATACTGTAACTCATAAAAAATACGGAGGCCGCGACATCATAGTAGAAAGAGTGGGGAAGTAGGCCATCTCCGGTCCAATCCGCGATATAATTACCTACTATACTTGCCTGTCTCAGGGTTGTTACTTATTTATAATATTGTGTGTATATGCTAAATTTTAAATCAGTACCTAGAATGGCTCTTTACCCATTCTTTCTACTATGGCGACATGCTCTTTGAATAGTTTCGTTCGATATTGCCAAAATTAATACCTTTACACACGGTGGCGAACGGTAAGTATGCCTTGTTCAAATACAATAGAAAACTCTTTATTGCATAGCTAATATACATATATTTTTTTTAATAAATAGCACTCTTAGGGCCTGTTTCAGAATGTTCGAGTAAGTTCCGGTTATACTACCCAGAACATATTTAATAAATAAAACACTATCTTTGCGTTTCACAGTCATCGATTCAGCCTATCCATCGGTTAAAGCTTGGAACGCGCTGCATGTTAACTGTCATTTTTATCATTCAGTTATTTTATGTTCTGGATAGTATAACTTACTCGAACATTCCGAAACAGGCCGTTAGACTATGGTTGTGCAATGGGCGGTCATACCGCATATAGCGATTTCTTCCAGACAACCTTTTTATGGACAGTATCACATGTCAAATAACACGGTGGTGAAAATAAATAATAACATGTTTTAAAAACAAGTTTTTGTACATACATACTCTATTATAATACTAGATATCCAACATATTATTTATATAGTAAAATATATTAATATAATACATAATTATTGCTTCTATAATATAAACATAAATATTTACATACGAATAGGCGCAAATATACAGGGTTATTGGTAAAATGCTAACAACCTCTTAGGGTTGACTTCTGCTAGTCCTAACAAACGTTTTGAAATAATGTTTTTTTATGTTTTTGACTGAATAAGCGCGAGCACCACTTGATGTCAAAAGTCTCTTGTGCCTGTATAGATATTTTTTATTACTTTGCTCAATGTAAATATTCAAAACTCTTTTCAAAGGGACCACGGTGTGGTCCAGTGTTGCCGCGGCGGGCGCTCTTGGCTCGAAGTAGGCATTAAAATACAAAAAAAATATATAAAAAAATCTAAAAATGTTTTTATATTGTTATGATTGCAATAACGCCTGCTATGCGGATTACTTTTGTAATTGTAATTTGTATTTGTAATTTTGTAATCTAAAAATGTTTGTTAGGACTAGCAGAAGTCAACCCTAAGTGGTTGTTAGCATTTTACCAATAACCCTGTATATTACTGATAGATAACAACTACATAATACTTATATAATATGTATCTACTATGTAGTTGGTATACATACAAAGTCAGATGACACCTTTTAATAAAGCTGTCCTTGAAGCATTAAAACAATGGGTGCTGAATGCTGATACTACAAACAATAAGTGGGACCAGTACATAAATGCGTTATATCAAGGTTCACAAGACAACGAAAGATATCCCTTGACAAGATTTACTGTATCAGCCGGATCGTCCACTGCTGAACACAGCCACCCCTATTAAGAGGGTATTTGCCATAATCCCCACGCTTGGCAGGCGGCTTGGGGATCGCACTCTGAGAAAAACGACTTTGGAGCTTAAATCAAATTTGACCTTTTACCGTTGAATTGTAACTACGCAAGGTGAATTCACAACTCTTAAGATGATTTTCACCACGCAAAAACGAAATCAATAAAATGTGCCATGTTTTATAATAAACACAACCGTCAAAAAACGCCTTCCGTAAAGTATTTTCAGAATTGAACTTGTTATACGATAATAATTGCAGTATTGACCATAAAATATACCTTACTTTTACGGCGGTTTATATACGGTGATTATCACTATAACGTACGACTTAATCAGCCTCATCGAAAAGTCAATATTTAAGAAAGACCACAAAATACACCTTAAATGAAGACGAAAAGAAACATTCGCCTTCACTGACCTCGTTTAACGCCTTCTAGTTGGAAGGCGTTTTTATACGTATTTACGTTTGGTCGGTTTTTTGCCTTCATACCATATAAATTGGCCGTCATTAGGGCGCTTTTGTCTTTAATTTTTCTCAGTGCAGGGTAGGAAAGTTAGATAAGATAGTTCTTTAGAAGGCGCTGCTGCCAACCTTCCAGTATAATTCCCTTAGTCGCCTCTTACGACACCCACGTGATGATATGGGGGGTGCAATTCTAACCCGGCACCCCATGGGAATGACAAGATTTACCCATGTTATATTAATATTTTGGTTTCGGAGCTTGATAACGAGTAACGATTCAAGTGAATTTAGTCCCTATTGAAATATAAAACCAAGGTAATGTTGGGAAAAGTTGTAAGCGATTGCCATAGTTTATAAACCCTTTCAAGTGAAGAAGGTACCTACACCTACTTAATTATTTTTTTATTCATAGCACACAATACAGAGTACAATCAAAACAAGAAATAAATACAAGTATTATGCTTAGATCTAGACAGTATTTTAAACTATGTATGCCTAAGAGCTTCGTAAACATTATATATATAATGAAAAGTTGTTACTTTGCGGAAATCCATATTTTATAATAACAAATATTTTAAAAATATTTTAAGAAAACATCAAATTAATATTTTAATAAAATACTTAAAAAATATAATAATATATCTAGTGACAATTCCGTTTAATTTTCATGTTAAGCCGACGCGACGTCACAAACGCCACGCAGCCAAACCGGAAGAATTTTCGACTCGTTTCTCTTCTACACGAAGCATCTTCAGGAGGTCTTGACTCTACGAGCGCACGATCGAGAATTTTCTCGAGTTGTTTTAGAGTCTCGATGTGTCTTATTAAAATATTAATTTGATGTTTTCTTAAAATATTTTAAAAATATTTGTTATTATTATTTATATAAGGAATATTTAAGAATATTCCTTAATACATTATATAGTCATAATAACGGTGATAAAACTAAAATTGAAGTTTATCAAATTATATATAATAATTTGATAAACGCAAACCCCACCCCATCAAGTGAGGTGTATTAAATAATTACTTATATATAGTCATTATACACTTATTTTGTAGCTAAGCAGTACAGTTTTTGCATGGTGGAAGGGCATTTTGCGATTGCCCGCCTGCCTAGCGACCACCCTCAAGTATAAAATCTGTCTCCAAACACCTAACGGTGTGTTCCGGCAGCAGTCCTTGAGAGCCAGTGAAATTACAGGTACAGGAACAACTATGTCTCAAGGTGACGGGCGCAGTGCAAATCGTGACTTGTGATGAAATGCTATTATAGGCAGAGGTTAGTCCGCTTAACATCAGGTGGGCCTAGGGTTGCCAGATCAAGGTATATCAATTCCTGGACATTTCTGGGGTTCGAAACGGAGTTGGTACTTTGACCTCAAGTTCAAACCTAAATAAATCTACATTTGAACTGACAAATTAATATAAATAAATATTAGTTAGATTTCGTGGTTTTATACCTAGGAAAAAAGAACTGGCAATTATTGTTTGAGATATTTATTTGAAGATATGTTACCTAAATATAATATAAAATTAAACTTAAAACAAAATTGAGACCAATCTTTAACGCTAAGTATTAACTAATTATGTAAGTAAACTTTGAAATCACACACACGGCCGGCATCGGTGTCCGTATGTTTGTGAAAAACCCCAAATATCGTGCATTCCGGGACATTAGAGCGAAATTACTGGACACGGGACAAGACGACCCATTCCGGGACTATCCACGAGATCCGACCGTAGGTTGCCAGACATCTGGCAACCCTAGGTGGGCCTCGAGATGGTACCGTCACAGCCTGGACACTCGACTGACAAAGTATTATGTTTGTATTTTTTGCAATACCTACTGTAAACTACCAGTTTTTATAAGTTGCCAACTGTATAACTGAAGAACGACAAATAGGTAGGTACTTAGTGTAGGTTACCAAGAACGGCTTACCACGTTTTATCCTAAGGGAATCTATAAAAAAAAAACTCCTATCCTTTTCCCGTTTAGTTGATAAGCAACCGTAAGGCGTAAACAGCACAAAAGTACCCCATTCTCAACTTTTAAAATACTCGAACACTCGTCACGCTTCGTCGTCACGTCATCGTGCGCGAGTTGCGCGTTCCGTACTCAAGTCAGCTCAGCGACAGCTCAGAATCGTTGGCGGGGTGAGGAAGACTCGTTTTGGTGGGGGGAGAGGAGTGTCCATTCTATACGTAGTATTATTATATGTTCTATGGTACCGTCACAATAACGTAAAAAAAAAATGTCACATATTTTTTTATCATTAAAAGACTAACTGCCACAACCCTATTTGTGCACGCGGGCCGGCACAAGGTCAACGTAGCGTCGCGCGATTTCACGCATACGATAAGTGTCGCGGGCCTCCTGAATCTATTCATCAGACTTTTTAAATAATCAGCATCGTTACCTCCGCTTGTTAAGTATGCCAATTTGTATTTAAGCGTGAAAAACTGAGAAATAGTTTTCTTGCTAATCGGGACGTGTCAAATCCATAGTCCGTTTATAATTCTTGGCAAGGCACAGAAACGCTGCGTACGATCCATGTTCGGCTTAAGGTTGAACTGGCCGTACAGTTCTCCATACAAACGCCGTAGGGTGATCACTCCCTTAATTGAGATTTTAGGTATAGAAATAAGCATTATATCGATTGAACTCGTCAGTATCTAGGATTGTATCGTAACGAAATTTTAAAAAGATAATTAAGTTGTAAGTTATGAGCCTTGAAAACTTTATATGAAAATGTTTCGAGGCCCATACCTCTCAACTTAATTATCTTTTTAAAATTTCGTTACGATACAAACCTAGATAATAACGAGTTCAATGGATATCATGCTTTGTTTTGGACCTAAATGCTCAAATAAGGGAGTAATCACCCTACTACGTTTGTATGGAGAAATGACCGGCCAGTTCACCCTTAAAGACAACTGATAGGTGTCAACCATACTTTAAAAACCGGCTATGTGCGAGTGGGACTCGCGCACGAAGGGTTCCGTAACTAAATATTCTGTGAATAGTTAAACCGTCTACCTGTCACCGTTATTAGCATCGAGCAAGAAACGGTAAAAACTGAAGTTTGTTGTATGGGAGCCCTCCTTAAATATTTATTTTATTTTATTTTTAGTATTTGTTGTTATAGCGGCTATAGAAATACATCATCTGTGAAAATTTCAACTGTCTAGCTATCACCGTTTTTGAGATACAGACTGGTGACAGACGGGCGGACAGCGAAGTCTCAGTAATAGGGTCCCGTTTTTACCCTTTGGGGACGTTTTTGAAGTAGCAATGTTTGTAAGAACCAATCCTGCTTTATTCTTAAAAGAATCAGATGCCGTTACGCGTTATAGACGAGATAAAATTGTCTATACATCCAGGCAAAAGCAAGATGCTGCGCAAAGGGATATAAGGAATGGCACCTAATATTTATATATATATATATATATATATATATATATATTTTAAATCTTATTGTGTCGGAACAAGCACGAGGCCCACCTGATGTTAAGCGGACTAACCTCTGCCTATAACAGGTGCATTTCATCACAAGTCACGAATTGCACTGCGCCCGTCAGCTAGAGATATAGTTCTGCCTGTAATTTCACTGGGTCTCAAGGACTGCTGCCGGAACACACCTTTAGGTGCTTGGCAGCAGGTTTTCTACTTGAGGGTGGCCGCTAGCCAAACGGGCATTCACAAAATGCCCTTCCACCATGCGGTGAAGCTCAAGCCCGCGGTGGGATTCGAACCATGGACCTGCTGCGCGGCAGTCCATAGCCAATGCCACGGAGCCATAACTGCTTTGAAAAAAAAAAAAGTAATAAAGTACCAAAATATGTTAGAGACATGAATTATAATTTATTTAAAAGGACATTGAAAAATATACTGTCTGCGAAATGCTACTACACAATAAATTACTTTTTAAATGATACATTTTGATATATTATTATTATTTTGTATTTTTATTTCACTGACATAATATCAATATCCTTTTATCTAATTTAATTATTGTAATTTTCATATAACAATTTCAGTTAATATTGTATAATGTAAGCAAACGTGCCGACTCCACCTAACGTGGGATAAGAGCAAGAAAAAGACGAATAGGATTAAAATTGTTACAAAGTGCAATATGCAATACCCACATAACATCGTATAGTAAATTATCTATCACGCGAGACCTCTCATCTCATACGTAAGAGTTCAATCGAGAGGTCATCAGATAATGGACACTTGTTCCAAGTCCAGCGCAAGTAGGTCAATGGCACATACCAACCAAACATTATTTTAATAGATAACCGAGAACATTGTTTAAGAGACTGTTCGGAATGTTTAATCGACCTTGAAAAAAGGAGGAATGTTGTCAATCGTCGTATTTTAATGGTATATTGGGGAACAAGCACGAGGCCCACCCTATAAGAGGGCGTCAAGTCTGCTAATCAATATGAATCTATAATGGACTCGGCCTGGTCAATTTTGACAGTTTTGGTATTCTACTAACTTCATATCGTTCATATTGAGTCAATATTGATTCAATATCTGTTTCATATGAAAACGACACGAAATAATAAAATAATAATAAATAATAACGAAATTGTTTTCTGAATTACCTTACTCTATTTATTTTTTGTGGTCAATATCGTCAAACCAGCCTAGATTCATCATAGATTCATATATTCATAAGGGATTAGCAGACTACCGATTCTGTCTTGTATGAATCATGAATGAATCTATGCTGAATATGAACATGTAATTAGCAGACTTGGCCCCTGATGCTGCCCCCGTCACTCTGAGAAAATAATTTTATTTAATGAATAGATTCAGGCGTTACTTTGCTGAAATATTGGTATTTGTGGTTGGAATTATTGGTGTGTAATTTAAAAACGGCTTGAACGATTTTGATGAAATCTAAATGGGACCACACGGACAGCATCAACTTTCAAATAAAAAAAAGAAACATCAAAATTGGTTCACCCAGTAAAAAGTTCTGAGGTAATAAACATTAAAAAAAACTTTAAAAAGAAGCGAATCGTTTCGAAAATTTTTCATGCTGGCTTTACTAACCTGTGCCTATAACAGACGCATTTCGTCAACGACAAATTGCACCGTGCCCAGTTGTTAGGTCTCATTAGCCTGTATTTTTTCTGGCTCTCAAGGACTGCCGCCGGAACTGTTAGGTGCTTGGCGACAGATTTTCTACTTGAGGGTGGTCGCTAGCCAGGCGGGCATTCACAAAATGCCCTTCCACCATGCGGTGAAACTCAAGCCCGCGGCGGGATTCGAACCATGGACCTGCTGCACGGCAGTCCATAGCCAATGCTACTGAGCCATCACTGCACCCCCAGTTAAATTATTTTACTACACTATTAATTCAAAAAAGAAAGATTTGTATTTTTGTATGCAAGGAATAAACTTCTGGACCGATTTGGATGAAATGTGGTATGGAAATAGTTTGAGACCCGGGGAAGGATATACGACAGCCTACGCATATTATGATAAAAAAAACGTTCAATGGTTTCTGACTGACTAATTTCGTTCATAATTATTATCAAAGACGCCCCCTTATTATTTAACGGAAAATTTCCGACCATTTTCGTATTGCTTTTGAACGACTTGAAGCGTCAAAGTATCCTTACCGGCATCCAAACAATAATAACAGATATAAATAAAATATGATTTATTGAAATGAAAAGCTTCAAAAACAATACCTATCTTTCCGCGATACGTGCGGAAGCATTTTTGTTTTTATTTCTGACTAGCGGGCCCCGGCTTTAACAAAAATTATAAATTGAAACAAATAAAAAGTATAACAAAATCATATATACGATAGGAAAAATTTAAGTCATGTGCGGGATATTAAAAAAAACATAAAAAGTAGTTATTGTGACGTAACTGTAATAGTTAGACATATGGTATTGCGGACATATTTGTAGATATTGATGTCCTCTATAAAATTGTAATACATCACTTAGCTCTATTGTCAACAATCCGCAGCGTACGCGTTATAAAAATATTTTGATATTTAGGGTTCCGTACCCAAATCGTAAAAGCGGGACCCTATTACTGAGACTTCGCTGTCCGTCCGTCCGTCTGTCACCAGGCTGTATCTCAAGAAAGGTGATAGCTAGACAGTTGAAATTTTCACAGATGGTGTATTACTAGTAGCTAGTACTAGTAGTACCATTGCCGCTATAACAACACATACTAAAAATGAAATAAATATTTATGGGGGGCTCCCCTATTCAAAATAAGAGATGCCGTTTATATGCTAAAAATAATAATAACTAAATTGCTAATAATATTATAATGGTACGGAACCCTTCGTGCGCGAGTCCCACTAGCACTAGGCCGGTGTTTTTTCACACGTTGGGTTACATTATAAAAATTTTCATACAGGTCTTTATTTTTTTCAAATCGGTCCGGTATAGTTTTTAAGTTTCAGCAGTGCAAGTACCGTAGTATGGCTCGTCAAATTATCGAATCGCTATAATCGACAAATTTAACGAATCGTTTCGCACATTGCAAGTATGGAACTGTTGTCGATAACTCTTATCGATCTTTAGGCTTACGATCGTGAAATTGTAGACAGTACCTATGTCGATTATTATGAAATGGCAACATCGATACTAGACTGCTTTTGCACAGATTATTAAAATCGTACGTTCACTGAGAAATGAGTATTCCTGAAAATATTCATAATTAAAGCATTTTTTTTAATAAAACATTAAATTACAGTAAGTTTTTGATGATTTAAACAATTAATAACAGAAAATTTTAAATAAATTATAAAATTTTTCAGTATCGAGTTTACGTTAAAATAATGGTGATGACAGCTGACTGAAAATATCTTTTTTATAAAAAATGGTTCTTTCATTATTATTATATCTGTTCAATATATTTGTAAACCATTAAATCATCTAAAAATGTTCCTCCCCGTTGTAGAAGGAATAAAAAGACGTAATTAAAAGTGCGAGTGAAAACTTATTTATAATTGTTCTTGTCCTAAATAACAAAATAAAAAGATGTTAAAAGGAAAATTTTGTAAAAACATTAAAAAAAAATGTTTGTTACGGACAATAGTTATTGTCAGTACTTAGTTAAGTACCTGCCTATAATAATTATATTTAATAGATACCATACGTACTAAGGTATTTAGTTATTTTAATGTGGACGGGTAGGACCGTGAGATCACGTCCTTCTAATGTCGTTCTTAATACCTTGCATGAGGGAGAATACAATTTCTTTCGATATTCGGAATAGATTCCTGAAACACTCTTCGAAAGTTTGATGTTAGCGTTCATCAACCTCTTCTCTGTAGCATTTGGCTATTTATAATAGCCCACCGTTCTTATTTCAATAATAAAAGGAGCCCAAAAGTCAATTTTTAATTTCGTCGCAGTTATATCAAGCTTCTTTTTAAACCTGACAAAATTATCGTCAAAATCTACAAAATAGACGATCTCAGTCGTCACATAAAAGTTCCATGCTAGGGTTATCGTTAAAATTCGTTAAATTTTAACGAATGTATACCGAATTCAATTACCGATCGTTTAAGTAAGTTTCATACAAGCAACGTCGACAAAACATCGATATAACCCGTTTTATCGAATTTAGACGATTTTAAATGTCAAATTTAGCGATCGGTAACTACGGTACTTGCGCTGCTGATTCGAAATGTCAGATTAGTAACATACAAAATACTACTTTTTCCTCTTTATAATATTAGTATAGAGAAAGGTATAGAAGTACAGTGGACCCCCGGTAATCCGGCCCCTGTCTAATCCGACGCCCCCTGTAATCCGACATGGTCACTGGATGGACATACAAGTATGATTTGTACTTCAGAGTACATATATGTACATATGTATATATAATATGTATAAAGAATCTTATCATTGGATCTGTAATTTGTCAGATTACAAGGTACTCTTTTGTAAAAAATTCCGGACTATAGGGGGTCTTAGGCAGCACTCTATAATCCGAAGAATTCGATAGTTCGACACGGCCCTGCAAAATGTTTGTCGGACTACCGGGGGTCCACTGTATAGATATAGAAAGATATAGAAAGGGCGCTTACCATTTGAAGTTAAATTCGCTAAAAACGATCACACTCCCAAAAAGTTGTTCCACTTGGGTCTTGGCATTTTTTTCGCCATAAACGCTATGAGGCTACTGGAACAATTTGAATTACCTACATCTAATGTCAAAAGTGACAGAAGTGGCAAATTTTAGTGGCATTCTTAGCGTTCTTATCCTAAATGGAACAGGGGAGAACAGTTGCAAACGATCATAGTGATCACAACCATAGACGCAGAATCTGATCAAAATTATCGAAAATAACGAAATTAGCGTCAAATGGAATAGGCCCATAGCCGTTCATATCCCGCCTTAGGTGACGTAAGATGTCAAAAGGCAAATTTTGAAAAAAATTTTTAGAAAGGCGCCACTCAGATATGAATCACTACATAGTATAAAACAAAGCCGCGTCCCGCTGTCTGTCTGTCCCTATGTATGCTTTGATCTTTAAAACTACGCAACAGATTTTGATGCGGTTATTTTTAATAGATAGAGTAATTCAAGAGAAAAATTTATATGTATAATACCCGCATAATATAGTAGAGACACAGCCTGGACACTCGTCTCATTCTCTATACAAAAGCCGCGTTCTAACTACTTATTACACATACACTACACAAATGTTGTTTTTGTACACGCGTAAATGTGTGCGTGAAGTCTAAGGTTGTCACCGTATGAATAATTGTTGTACTTACCTACCTAACAATCTTTTGACGCTGTTGATATTACTTATTAGATTTCGTAGGTTACCTTATCTACCTTCAGAAACATTTACAAGCACAATAATCCAACTCCATGTATGACGTAGGAATATGCAACAAACAACCGAGTAGGTAACATTACTTCACATTTCACACACATAATATTAGTATACAAAAAGTATCAGTCCAAGTTTACATTTTATACAAGTAATGATAATAAATACAGGCACAGTAATAATTTATGCTCTTCTTCTTCTCGTATAATAAACAATCATGAAGTGTGCCGCGTGTCAACCGCGGCGAAGGTCGGTATGTGTATTGCTTTTCTCTATGGTAGGTATAGGTCTAGGTATAGATTACAAATACACTTGTTGCGCTGCAAACGAAGTCGATATTCACGGATATTTTTTGCAAACGAAAATCTTCTAAAATAATTATTATTTGAATAGCAGTTTGAATAAAATACAAAGATAAAGTATTATGTTTGCTTTAATTTTAATACCTACTGTAAGTTACCGGTTTTTATAAGTTACCTACTGGATAACTGAAGAACGACCAATAGGTAGGTACTTAGTTTAGTTAGGGAATCTAAAAAAACTCCTATCTTTCTCGTTTAGTTGATAAGTAACCGTAAACAGCAAAAGATTACCCAATTCTCAACGTTTAAAATACTCGTACAATCGTCACACTTCATCGTCACGTCATCGTGCGGGAGTTGCGAGTCCCGTACTCAAGTCAGCTCAGCGACAGATCAGAATTAGTGGCGGGGTGAGGAAGGCTCATTTTGGTGGGGGATGAAGAGTGTCCATTCTATACGTAGTATTATTATATGTTCTATGGTAGAGAGACACTGATAATTTTAGAGGTTTCTAATGTGATGTCGTATTTTTTTGTGCTTACATTGCAAACGCTGACTCTACGAGATAGATCAAAATAATGTACTACAGTATTATACACCTTCAAAACGTCTACAAAAAGTCCGCAATGATATGTCTGTCTCTTAGGGAAAACCCACAATAACCATTTTTGTCCTTGACTTTAAGCGAAATAAGTAATAGCTTATTTACGAAGCAATACAGCGTTAATCCTTATACAATTAAGTACCTTAAAAATATTGCGCGTTTAATATAGATCAATATGGACCTTTACAGCATGTAATTTAAATTAATATTTTCGATGTTATTACAGATTATTTAGTATCAGCATTGCACCCGTGCAAAGCTGGGGCGGGCGGGGCGCTAGTAAAATATACAATGTTCTAGAGCAGGCATGGCAAACTCAAAGTCATTGGTGGGCCAAATGTTTAAAGATTGTAGAGTCAGTTGGCCGCGAGACCCAACCAGAGAAGAAAAAGAAATATCACAGACAGAGCAATTCAAAATCACAATCTTTTCTCAGAAATATGACATCATTTGTCTAACTAAATAATCCATTTGAGGGGTTTTATCTGCGGAAATTACTTTTAAAACTGCATCAAAGTGCGTTGGTATGTCGCGATCTCGCAGATTTGTTTTCTTAGCAGGGAAAATAATTGCTCACACTTGTAGGTGCTTCCAAACATTGATATAATTTTGCAAGCAAATTTCCGTATTTCTTGGTAAGGTTCTTGTGAAAGTCGAGTGCACCAACACTGTCAAATTGTATCATTTGTACAACTAGTTGTATAAATTATACAACTTTGTACCTCTAGTACTACTAGTAAACATACAAGCTAATTTTCTCGGATTTACTTCAACTGGTAGTTCAAAAATGATACCGCTCCGGATTCTATAGTACTACTGAACAATTTATGATATTAATACAATTGGGTATTAGAATTTTACCTTTTAAAATGTTTGTTGCTCTGTTTCTGTCTGTCTGTTACCTACCTAAGGATTTGGATGACATTTTGAATTAAATGGCATAAAGTTACCTTACACCTCATCGCGAGGCGCAGCTAGTTGTTTTATAAATTTTGCAGACGGAGGATTAGCCGTGTTTATTTTATTTGCATGAGACACTAATTGTCATTACTTATATCATCATCGACGAAGTACTTCAAATTATAAGTAGGTATTAGAAAGTATAAACTACAATAAAGAGGATGCATACATATATGTGTTCAGTTGTACTACTTACGCTATTATAGGCTCTCAAATTATTATTTTTTTTTTTTTATCTCTGATATGTTAGCATTTGACCACTATCTCACCTGATGGTAAGTGATGATGTGGTCGAAGATGTTGTTCAGGCTAACCTAGAAGTACTGGCTCTCAAGGACAGCTGCCGGGACACACCGTTAGGTGCTTGGCGACAGATTTTCTACTTGAGGGTGGTAGCTAGCCAGGCGGGCATTCGCCAAATGCCCTACCACCATGCTATAACGACTGCCATTCTAAGACAACAACCGGGACCGACGGCTTAACGTGCCCTCCGAAGCACGGAAACGCTCAGTAGTAATGTCACTAGCAGTCACCCATCCAACTCATGACCGCGGGCGACGTTGCTTAACTTTGCTGATCGGTTGAGAACAGCTAAGTAAACTTCGCTACGAGCTCTTCAAAGTACTATTGGTAGTACTAGAGGTACGAATTTGTATCATTGTACAACTAGTTGTACTAGTCAGTAGTACTATTGATACAGAGTGCTTGTTTCAAATAAGTTGGAGTTCTATGTTTCATAAAAAATTGGCTCGGGCCGCAGGCAAAACCCTAGCGGGCTGTTTGCCATGTCTGTTCTAGAGAATATTACAAATACATTCAGTCGCGTTCCACAAATGATAGACGATTCGCGTAAAACTAGGTAGGTATTACGTATGTCGAACAGATAAGAGACCATGAGTGAACATTAGGTGTTATCGCTGATAGCAACACAGCTTCGTGAATTGCTTTTAATTACAACGGCATTAGAACTAGCAGTACGTACTCGTTTGTGTGTTACATTGTAATTTTAACAGTTATTCAATACCATATAGATTATCTAATAGAAGACAAAACCTGTCAAGTGCTTTTTGGAGTCGCGCACTCAACGTTTCGTGCCAACACAGAATGTAAGTACCTAACTCCTGGGGGTCAACTCCCACCTTTTACGAAACCATCATAAAAAAGGAGCGTTGTGTTTCATGCTTAAAATAATCATTCGCAGTCACGAACTATCACCGACCCACAATCGCGTCAAGCAATATTGGTTTGATCCTATTTAATGAACGAATTAAATATGTATCACGGATGTGCAAGCGAATATAATATGTTTATAATATAGCGTTATTCCGCTCACACTGCTCCGAACTACGATCTTACGGAACGGTTTTACCATAGTTTTACGACATTTTATTGTCTGCTGCACAACAGCTGTCTGTAACCTTTTATAGTTTCATCAATTAATTTTGCTGCATATTTTTTAAAGAATAATATAAATAACATTGTACGTAATTCACACATTAATTAAAGCCATTTTTATCGTGAAATTGTCAAAATCAAGTTTAAATTCGCTGCTAGAAAGTAACTTTTTTAAAGATGGATAAACATGACGGATTTGTCGCTGGAACAGTAATACTTCGTATTAAATGTAACGTCAGAGTTCGCGAACAGTTTGTCGTAACGTCATCAAAAGGCAGAGGGATTCCATTACCATTTGTAAGCTTGCTTAAATGACGTGGAGGTATACAATTTTGCACGAGGTTTTGGTTTATGGCCCTATAATAAACTCAGTTTACGAGCAAGGGTGTTAAGAATATGAATTTGATGTTTTCTTAAAATGTTTTTAAAATATTTGTTATTATTAAATATGGATTTCCACACAGTAACGCCAAAGTCAAAGTCAAAATCATTTATTCAATTTAGGCGTCTACGACGCTCTTATGAAGGTCAATTACAAATTTTAGTATTAAAATATTCTACATTGTACTGCCACGTTCAGCAAATAAATTGTATAGAGCCACTGCGAGAAGAACGGGCAAGAAACTCGGGGCCATTCTTTTAAACATCTTTTAACAATGTGTTACATACTTACTAATATAATAGAGTTATTACAATATTTGTTTAAATTATGTAGGTGACAGGCAATTGCTTGGCGGAGGCGGAATTGTCCAGGCATTTTTGTCGTTTATGTAATCAGAAACTGTGTAGTAGGATTTTTTAATCAATATGTTTTTCACATGCAACATGAATTTCCCTTCTGTGAGCGTTGTAATATGTTTGGGAACTTTATTATAAAACCGCATACAATTACCTAAGAAGGACCTTTTATTTGTCTTTGCTAATCTAAAACCTGGCACCGCTATTTTATCTTTATTCCTAGTATCGTAATCGTGATTGTCACTGTTTTATTTAAATTTATTCAAATTTTTCGAACATATATAATATTTTCAAATATATTACAGACTTGGTAAAGTTAAAATATCAATTTCTTTAAAAAGATCCCTCACAGATTCCCTAGGACCCATTTTATATATGGCTCGAATTGCACGCTTTTGTATGATAAAGATTGTCTCTCAGCAGCAGTTCCCCACAGCAATACACCATACGACATAATACTGTGGAAGTACGCGAAATAAACTAAGCGAGCAGTAGCTACGTCTGTTAACTGTCTTATCCTAAGAACTGCATATGCAGCAGAACTAAGTCTTCAGGAGAGATCATGTATATGTGGATCCTATTATAAAGTGGAATCCATTTTGATTCCCAGGAAGACTGTCGATTTGTCAATAGGGAGTTTATCTGGGCCAAGCTTTATGTTTGGTTCAACATAAGGAACATTTGGTAAAGAAAACTTTAAAAATTTCGTCTTTTTTTAATTTAAGAGAAGATTATTAGCGGCGAACCATTTACAAATCTTAGATAATACATTATTTACATGCGTCAGTTCACTGTCTTTCCTATCTATTTTAAAAATCAGAGAGGTATCATCTGCGAATAAAACAATATCGCTGAAATCTTTGACCATGCAAGGCAGATCATTAATATATGTTAGAAACAGAAAAGGTTCCGAAAATTGATCGCCTGAATCTTTTCATTAAAAAGGTACATATTATATAAACATTGTAAAAATAACGTGTAATAAAATAATCGTCGTGATTAACTGATTTTAATGACATTATGCTACATTACGATTAAATATAAGATTTTGTAACGTTTTCTTTGTCTATATAGTCCGCAATATCGTGATAACACTAAAAGATAAGAAATTTAAATATATAAAAACTATCTTGATTACTTTGTTTAATTTTGTAGTTCTTATGTTAGAGAGTGTGATTCTGCGGACTAAAATATTAACGTATGTACCACGTCGGGGTGAGCGCTGATTTGATCCTTATTTCAACGTCACTAAGTTGGATTTTCGTACTCGTTGACAGACTGCAGCTAATTTAGCGGCTTTTAATCTCTTGGTGCTTTTTTATATTTTTTTGATATTTTGACGGAACAAGTTCGAGGCCCACCTGACGTTAAGAGGACTAACCGCTGCCTATAACAAATGCATTTCATCACAACTCACGAATTACTCTGCGCCCTTCACCTTGAGACATAGTTGTTAAGTCTCATATGTGCCTGTAATTTCACTGGCTTTTAAGGACTGCTGCTGAAACACACCGTTTGGTGCTTGGCGACAGATTTTCTACGAGGGTGGTCGCTAGCCAGGCGGGCATTCACAAAATGCCCTTCCACCATGCGGTGAAGCCTAGGCCCGCGGTGGAATTCGAACCATGGACCTGCTGCGCGGCAATCTATAGCCAATGCCACTGAGCCTTCACTGCTTATTGGGCCAACGTAAATTCGAGTGTTAAAGTCGGGTTTCTTCGTTAGTGCACGTGGGTCTTAATGTCATGTTAGGCAAAACAGGAAGACCTAGGCGAACGTTCTGAAATCAGATTGAAGACGTTCTGAAAAAAGGCCAGGTCAGGAGTACCCTAAACCGACGCTTGTATATGAAAGGATTGATGAGTGTAGATGAAGCGAAAGAGATATGTAAGGATAGCAAGTGGGAATCGGTGGTCTCTGCTTACCCGTCCGGGAGCGAGGCGTAAATTTATGTATGTATGAAAAAAAAACTGTGGTACGGACCTCGGCTTGAGTCGCTGCCGGAGACGGAGGGTCGGAAGTATATGTGTCAATGAATCGCGAAATTATTTTAAGCACGCCTAATCACGCTGCTCTAAGCGCTTTAAGCGTAAATGGAACGTGACCTAAACGTTTTCGTAGTAACTGTGATTTAATCTTTGAATGAATAGGATGGGCTGCACATTGATTTTTGCTGCCCTACTTTAGGGTACGTTGAAGGTTGACTGCTCGAATAAATCACAAATGCCCTTCACTCAGATAGTGGCCCAGCCCCGGGTCGTAAATTTACGTAGGGCTACTATTTAAGTCTGTAAGTATACGAACCTATTTGGTATTAGCATACCTACCCAATAGTTCAAACTGCAATATCCGCTATTCGCACTGTATATTCACGCAATCAATCGATTCATAAGGTGCTAAAGAGACTACGATAGCATTATAAATTAAGGGTGAACGGGCCGGCCCGTTTTCCTTACAAACGTCGTAGGGTGATCACTCCCTTATTTGAGGATTTAGGTCCAAAATAAAGCATAATACCGATCGATCTCGTCATTATCTAGGCTTGTATAATGCCGAAATTTCAATAAAATAACTAACTTGGGAATTATGAGCCTCGAAACATTTTCATATAAAGTTTTCGAGGCTCATAACTTACAACGTAATTATCTTTTTAAAATTTTGGCATCATACAAGCCTAGATAATGACGATATCAAACGGTATTATGCTTAAGTCTGGACTTAAAACCTCAAATAAGGGAGTGATCACCCTACGACGTTTGTATGGAGAAGCGACCGGCCAGTTCAACCAATGCATATATAACTCAAATTGCTATTAAGACGCTGTCAAATGCTGAAATTTTGTCACTATCGGACTGCGTAGGAGTGAAAGAGAGGCAGCGATGGTGAAATCGAGATCATTTTAGATAACCCCGAAAATAAACTTAATTACATAAAACTGGTAACGTAAATCGAAAATGTAACTTTTCTAGACCCTCTTAATAAAGTTTTATTAATTTTTAAATTATTTTCATACACATTCATACGTTACAAGTGTAATTTAGAGTTAACTTTGCAATTTTTGCATGGTGGTAGGGTATTTTGCGAATGCCCGCCTGGCTAGCTACCACCCTCAAGTAGAAAATCTGTCGCCAAGCACCTAACGGTGTGTTCCGGCAGCTGTCCTTGAGAGCCAGTACTTCTAGGTTAGCCTGAACAACATCTTCGACTTACCATCAGGTGAGATAGTGGTCAAAGGCTAACCTATCAGGCATAAAAAATAAAAATAAAAAAATAATCTTAAGAGTATATTTTGTGAAAAAACATTGACACTCACGATTATAATAAGAAGATACCCACATATTTCATAAAAATTAAAATCATACATAATAGAAAAGGCGTACTATTCTGTAAAAGAATTTGAAAAAGACGTCATAAATATTTAATGTACAATTTTATACACATAGTTAATTACACATATACATTTTAATATTAATTTTGAATTAATTATAAGTTATGTATTAATGAATAATGGAATGTTAATTCATTTATTTTGAGATTCGATTATTAAAAACGAATGCTTAATGGATTGTATATTTCAAGATAAATTATTTATGTTTATGACATTATATATATTTAATTATCTACCTGTTAGTTAGTGAGTGAATAATTTGTGACTCTCTTACAGGATAAATGTATCTAATGCTATCTATAAGACCTTAAAATTTTGATGAAAGAACATTTGGACAAAATAAATGAATACTGAATACTAATATAACACTAGGAATAAAGATAAAATAGCCGTGCCACGTTTTATTATTCGTTATTTTTTTTATTTTATTTTTTTATGCTTGATAGGTTAGCCTTTGACCACTATCTCACCTGATGGTAAGTGATGATGTGGTCGAAGATGTTGTTCAGGCTAACCTAGAAGAACTGGCTCTCAAGGACAGCTGCCGGAACACACCGTTAGGTGCTTGGCGACAGATTTTCTACTTGAGGGTGGTAGCTAGCCAGTCGGGCATTCGCAAAATGCCCTACCACCATGCTATAACGACTGCCATCCTAAGACGACAACCGGGACCGACGGCTTAACGTGCCCTCCGAAGCACGTGCACGCTCAGTAGTAATGTCACTAGCGGTCACCCATCCAACTCCTGACCGCGCGCGACGTTGCTTAACTTTGCCGATCGGTTGAGAACAGCTAAGTAAACTTCGCTACGAGCGCTTCGAAAGGTGTTTAACTCAGAGGCTAGACTTTCCCTACAGGTTATTCAACTTACGAATACCGTAATACCGTTCTTATAATATAAATTTACCGGAATAAGGAAACCAGATGAAATACCTATTTACTTCTGAGGATAATAACCGGATTTTCAACTTGCAAGTTACTTAACCTGTTAGCCTTAGCCACAGAACAAAAGGTCAGAGGTGAAAATCAGCGCTGGGGATTAGTCCACAGCATTATACTGAGCTCAGGCCTTTTCTGGCAGCACTGCATATTACAGCAGCATCGAACTGCTGTTAGCTCATGATGTTATGTTGATATTTTAAGATTACAGATTGTTCTTTTATATTTTAACCAATATATGTTTACGATGTTGTTGTATGCAGTTCTGTGTAGAATAAATATATTTTCTTTCTTTTCTTCTTCTTTCTTTCTTTTCTTCTTCTTTCTTTCTTTCTAGAATAAAAAGGACCTTAGCGCAGGCGATGGTTGAATATTAATTAGTTTTATTGCGGATAGGTTAGCCTTTGACCACTTCAGGTGAGATGGTAAGTCATCATGGTCAAAGGTGTTAAAAGGCTTAACCGAGAATTACTGGCTCTCAAGGACTTTATACTTGAGGGTGGTCGCAAGCTAGGCGGGCATTCGTAAATTGCCCTTCCACCATGCGGTGAAGCTCAAGCCCGCGGCGGGAATCGAACCATGGACCTGCTGCGCGGCAGTCCATTGCCAATGCCATTGAGCCATCACTGCTTCAAAATATGTATATGGTAAGTGATGATGTGGTCGAAGGTGTTAAAAGGCTTAACCTAGAATTACTGGCTCTCAAGGACAACTGCCGGAACTCACCGTTAGGTGCTTGGTGACAGATTTTCTACTTGAGGGTGGTCGCAAGCCAGGCGGGCATTCGTAAATTGCCCTTCCACCGTGCGGTGAAGCTCTAGCCCGCGGCGGGATTCAATCCCTGGACCTGCTGCGCGGCAGTCCATTGCCAATGTCACTGAGCCATTATTTCTTCACCTTCGCGGGGGAGTTGGAGAGGGCTCAATTCACACCGAAGTGGCTGTGGCCGGTAATTTTAATGTAAATTCGTTTTAACTGACTTCAAAACAAGGAGAAGGTTTTCAATTTAACTGTTTTTTTATGTGTGTTATCTCAAACTGCTTTACTGTTTTTGAGGTTTTTTTTATAAAATAAAGCTAGTGCTTGTGGTCCTATTTAAATTTGCGTGAGATCTGACGAGTACTATTTAAGGCTCTCTTGTACTTGCACTGTAGGCAAATTTAGCGTGCGAGAGTTGTAGGCTATGGACACTACGCGGCGCTGCGCTTTAGATGCACAGCGCTCGTCAGGTCGATGTCCCCAGCCGCACGCTATCAGCTTCATAGTGTAACTAAAACAGTTGATCTACTTTAGGTATCTGCTACTAAATCCAGTACTCAATTATTATATTCTTGTGACTATTCCCTTATAGTGCAACTAACACAGTTGATAACCTATAACTATTACTATTAAAATACATACCGTTAAGTGCTTGGCGACAGATTTTCTACTTGAGGGTAGTAGCTAGCCAGGCGGGTATTCGCAAAATGCCAAATTACTGGTTCTATCTAGAGAACACATAGCGGCACATACCGTTAAGTGCTTGTCTACAGATTTTCTACTTGAGGGTTAGGTAGCTAGCCAGGCGGGTAATCTCAAATTGCTCTACTACCATGCAAAATTACTGGTTCTGGAGTATACATAGCGGCACATACCGTTAAGTGCTTGGCGACAGATTTTCTACTTGACACATAGTGGTAGGAAGCCAGGCGGGTATTTGCAAAATGCCCTACCACTATGCAAAATTATTGGTTCTAGAGGACTCATAGCGGCACATACCTTTAAGTGCTTGGCGACAGATTTTCTACTTGACACATCGTGGTAGCAAGCCAGGCGGGTATTTAAAAAATGCCCTACCACCATGCAAAATTACTGGTTCTCAAGGATACATAGCGGCACATAGCGTTAAGTGCTTGGCGACAGATTTTTTACTTGAGGTAGGTAGCTAGCCAGGCGGGTTTTCTCAAAATGTCCTACCACCATGCAAATTACTAGTTCTAGAGGACTCATAGCGGCACATACCGTTAAGTGCTTGGCGACAGATTTTTTACTTGAGGGAGGTAGCTAGCCAGGCTGGTAATCGCAAATTGCCCTACCACCATGCACAACTACTAGTTCTCAAGGATCCATAGTGGCACATAGCGTTAAGTGCTTGGCGACAGATTTTCTACCTGAGGGTGGTAGCTAGCCAGGCGGGTAATCGCAAATTGCCCTACCACCATGCAAAATTATTGGTTCTAGAGGACTCATAGCGGCACATACCGTTAAGTGCTTGGCGACAGATTTTCTACTTGAGGGTAGTAGCTAGCCAGGCGGGCATTCGCAAAATGCCCTACCACCATGCAAAATTACTGGTTCTGGAGGACTCATAGCGGCACATACCGTTAAGTGCTTGGCGACAGATTTTTTACTGGAGGGAGGTAGCTTCTTAGAGGGCACTGCTGCTCACTTTCCGGTATTTTCCCTTAGTTGCCTCTTACGACACCCACAGTTAGTAATTGGGGCGTGACATAGCCCGGCACCCCACGGGCAGCCCGTCACCCCACGGGCTCGGCTACACTATTTACAGCTCACTGAACTATAATAAGTGAATTGTTTAGAAAACCATACTGTACTTTTTATACTGTGGCGCGTGAAAACAATGCCATCGAGAAAGTATTTATTTTATTTGGCATGGTTTGTAATGACGAACAAGACACTCGCCTGATGGAAGATTCACGCCAGCGGGTAACCATAAATGTTGCAGTGTCACCATTCTGCTAATAATAATTATGTTTATAAATATTTCTAGCTCGTAATCGCCGGAGAGAATTTTGCTGGAGAAAACGACACGCGTCCTACCTCGATGACGCCTAGGCGGGTACTGAATGACGTGCGCGAGAGCTTGTATCTTTAGATTTGTAGTTTATTTTTTTCTTGTTAAAAAACTATAGCTAAATTTGAAAATGTGCCTTTAAACGTTACTAATAAATAACAAGCTCTATCCATTGGTAAAACTTCCAAATAGTTTCATGATACTATCTTTTAGTTCTACCTGATTTAAGTAGCGATATGGTGTCATGTTTGACATTTTTTTTATCGAAGAAATTGTTCATAATCACGTTTTTGACTTTGTACGTTCCTGGAGAGTATGTTCAACTTTATATAAATGATTTTATATATTCTAAATTTTCAATTCTATTCGAGTTACAGATTTTAAAAAATGTCTTAAGTAGGTGCAAGCTCGCCTTAATTTATCTCTAATAATGCCTATTTTATGTTTGAAGTAGGTTATTTTATCGAAAAAAATAATTGTTTACCTTCTGTCCTTCATCAATCTTTATAATAGTATAGGACGACTTAGGGTGCTTACCATTTGAAGTTAGATTCGCTAAAAACGATCACACTCCCAAAAAGTTGTTCTACATGGGTCTTGGCGTTATTTTCGCCATAAACGCTACATCTAATGTCAAAAGTGACAGAAGTGGCAAATTTTAGTGGCTTTCTAAGCGTTCTTATCCTAAATGGAACAGGGGAGAACAGTTACAAACGATCACAGTGATCACAACCATAGACGAGAATGTGATCAAAATTATCGAAAATAACGTTCTTAGCGACAAATGGAATATACCCAGAGTTAACGGTGATGGGCGCGACTTATGCAAGTCTTTCAAGCGATACCTTGCATTGTATTGATAGAGAGAAAGTCGGAAATGGTTTGACAGTAAAACTGCCGGTTCAATAAAACATTTTTGAGAATCAACGTATGTATTTTTTGGGTTCAGAGAATTAAAATCAAACGAACGCTAGCAGGGCAGGTTTTGATTTTCATAGAACGTTCCTTCGCTGCTACGGAGGGCAGGAATGAAATTTCATATAACTTTTCCCGCCGCACATTTATAAGGGAGAAATGACGCACTTTATTACACGTTTTTGGACGAGCAATGAGACACTTTCAGAGTGTGTGTTGTGGTATAAAAGTGCTTTTTATCCGCTGGTGTGGAAATTAAAAAAGGTTTTTTTTTTAATTCTACCCCTATAAAAGTCTCAAAAATTTAATTTACTTTTAATATTACCAGTTTAAGTAATTTCACTATAACTTAAAGCAAATTTACTACATCATTTATGCTGTTTCTCTTGCACCAAGCATTTTCTTCGCTTGAGTGAGGTGAAAAATTGTGTGTTGCGCTCGGCAGCAAAGTTATTTTACGTCTCGTATCTTTGAAACCTTTGATTCGCTCAGGATTCTAGCGACTCGTCCAATTCTAGAATCCTTTGCTTCCTCAGTTTTCAATAAAAGTACTCGCATCAAATAACAACTTTGCAGCCGCGCATAACAAACTAGCAAAAAGCTAAGCTTTGTAAGGGATCGCGTTTATTTTACATCCTGATTCTAGTGGTGCCATCTAGTATTGAGTAAATTAACTACGATATATTTAAGTATTGAGTTTAGTTCAGTTGCAGCAATGTTAACTCTGGTTTCTAACAGATGGCGTTAGTAGTAGAATAACATTCTATCCAATGAATACAAAATTGTTAATGTTATTTTTTTTAATGGTTACAATTTAATTTTTTTGACAGATAACACATCTAGATATGAAGTTAAATGACTATGTTAAAGGACAAATCTATAGGCGTGATAGTTTTTCAGTAAAGTGTACCACAAAATGTTCAAGTTGTGGGATAGTGATAGGTAATAAGTAATGTTATATTTTGAACCAAAAAATAATTCTGTTTTTTTTGTTTCAGATCCTAAAACAATGGCTGATACTTAAAACTACGTTTTAAACGTTTACTTAAATATAACTTAGTACTTAAAATAACTTAAATCCAGTGAAGTGCGGTCTTAAATAACAATTTTATTGTTAAAGGTGCCAAAATAACTCAGTGATAAATTAAGTGTACTTAAATATTGTTTGTTTACTTGAAGAATGGATCCTGGATATTTTGACTATGAAAGGAAACAAAATCCGAGGGAGAAAGCGAATTGGCTATCTATATTTGGATATTGGTGAGTTTTATTCCCTATTTCTATATAGTTATATAAAACTTACAAAGTTTGAGTGCAATTGTTTGAAGCGCTCGTAGCGCCGTTAACTTAGCCGTTCTTAACCGATCAGCTAAGTTAAGCAACGTCCGCCGCGGTCATGAGTTGGATGGGTGACCGCTAGTGACATTACTACTGAGCGTTACCGTGCTTCAAAGGCACGTTAAGCCGTCGGTCCCGGTTGTTGTGTTCGGATGGCAGTCGTTATAGCATGGTGGTAGGGCATTTTGCGAATGCCCGCCTAGCTAGCGAACGTCTGCCTGGCTAGCTACCACACTCAAGTAGAAAATCTATCGCCAAGCGCCTAACAGTGTGTTCCGGCAGCAGTCCTTGAGAGCCAGTGAAATTACAGACACATATGTCAAGGTGGCGGGTGCAGTTGTGAACGAACGCATCTGTTCTAGGCAGAGATTAGTCCGCTTAACATCAGGTGGGCCACGAGCTTGTTTTGTATTAAAAAAAATGTTGGTTGTTGTGCTTACTTTCGTTCTTGCTCATTTATCTCGCAGTGGCTCTTTACCCCTATTACTGAACACGGTGGCAGTAGAATCTCTTTTTTTTCTTTTTATTTATTTGTTATTTATTATTAGTAAGCTGATAGGTTAGCCTTTGACCACTATCTCACCTGATGGTAAGTGATGATGTGGTCGAAGATGTTGTTCAGGCTAACCTATAAGTACTGGCTCTCAAGGACAGCTGCCGGAACACACCGTTAGGTCCTAGGCGACAGATTTTTCTACTTGAGGTTGGTAGCTAGCCAGGCGAGCATTCGCGAAATGCCCTATCACCATGCTATAACGATTGCCATCCTAAGACAACAACCGGGACCGACGGCTTAGCGTGCCCTCCGAAGCACGTGCACGCTCTGTAGTAATGTCACTAGCGGTCACCCAACCAACTCATGACCGCGCGCGACGTTGCTTAACTTTGCTGATCGGTTGAGAACAGCTAAGTAAACTTCGCTAAGAGCGCTTCAAAATCAATCTTATGACAGTAAAACTTCGTAATACGACCTTTGTAAGGTATACGTAGACGTTCTCTTGCTATAATTAGAATCAGGGATCACTCTATTTATGAATGTGGCGTAGGTGAAGGTACTCTAAATAATATATTTGTCAGTTTCTAAATATAAGAACAAGCACTGTCGCGTACTGTACTGTATCAGCCGGATCGTCCACTGCTGAATACAACCTCCCCCATTAGACCATCCTCAAGTAGAAAATCTATCGCCAAGCACATAACGGTGTGTTCCGGCAGCAGTCCTTGAGAGCCAGTGAAATAACAGGCAAAATGAGGCTTAACAGGTGTGTCTCAAGGTGATGGGCGCAGTGCAGCTCGTCACTTGTGATGAAATGCATCTGTTATGGGCAGAGGATACCGCTTAACATCATAAATTGTTCCTTCACAATAACATAAAAAAAAAAATATAGGGAGTTTGCCATAGTCCTCTCGCTTGGCATGCGTCTTAGGAATCGCAGTGTGAGATATCAGTTCCTCATAAAGCACTGCTACCCACCTTCCGGTGTGTTACACTTAGTCGCCTCTTACGACACCCACGGGTAGAGATGGGACGGTGACAATCTAGCTCGGAAACTGACGTGAAAGTGACATATTAATAGAGCACAACGTTTCTCATCTCTAGTGGTAATAAAACCCACGTCCCCAAATTTTACGCACCGTGTGCCTTAACCACTGGGATATAATTATATCTATGCGTAAAATCGGGGGACCTGGGTTCGCTTCCCACTTGTAGTGAGAAATTTTGAAAATAATATAGTAGCCCACGAAGAAAGACCCAACAAATGTAAACGGTAATAGAATCGCTGGTCGTTTGTATGATTCTGGATTCTTCTGATGATTCTGATTGTTTGGATCCAAATAAAACACAAAAAAAGGAAATAATAACAAGTATTTCAGGTATAGGTCTTGCTTGACTCTATGCTTCGTGTAGATTCGAAACGCGTCGAAAATTCTTCCGGTTTGGCCGCGTGGCGTTTGTGACGTCACATCGGCTTAACAGGAAATTAGGGGAAATTGACACTAAATTTTTTTAAGTGTGTTATTAAAATATTAATTTAATATTTCTTTAAAATATATAAAATATTCAAAATCAAAGTAAAGCCTGAATCTATTAATTAACAAAATGATGTGTACTCGTAAGTTGAAAAACAGCTAACGAAGAGAAAATCTAAAACGGATAAAGTAAATTAAACTCAATCAGCCAGAGCTTCCTAACACTAAAACGGCTGGACTGACTTTTATGAAACTTACTATACTAACTTATTAGGAACCGGCTAGGACCCGCGTTATATTTACCGGAAAGAGTCCGACCAGTTTCGGACTGTTTTAAAGTCCTTCGTCTGGGAGTCACGATTGCGCGAAGCGACGAGCACGGGCCTCAGCGCGTAACCTAGCCGGTTCCTAATAAGTTAATATGGATAAAACTCGCGATAGTTAGTAAAGTGAAACTTACTATACATAACATATTAGTTGATATTAGGTCATAGATAAACACGTAAAATACTTTTTATAACCATCATTGTCACTTTTCATCATTGTCTACACAGAAAAAAAGGAATACTTGAGCCAACGCAGTGTGTTTTTAATCAAGAATATTTGTGATTCATATATATTGAAAACAATATATTCTTGAATCAAAGTATATATTGCATTCTTCTTTGGAGAAATCGTTAAAGTGTTTAAATACAAATATGGTTAGTTTTGAATCCAAGAATCTTACCATAAATTTCGTAAGTGAAGCAGCTTAATTACATTCAACAAGAATATTTAAAAATATTTCAAGAAAGAATATAGAAATTTTATTTAGAGAATAAAATGTTAACAGGAGAATTCCTATTTTATTGTTAGAAGAATATTTTCGTTATCTTGAAATAATAATTTGAATACTTTATGTGAAGAAATATTTCTTGGGTCAAAACAATATTCCTAAGAATATTCGAGTGTAATATCAAGAGTCGATTATTTTTCAGGTCAGAATATATTCTTGTTGTAATACAGCATTGTCTTGAATTTATTAAGACAATGTATATTCTTGGCTAAAGAAGTCTTTTTTTTCTGTGCGCGAGTGAAACGCGGGGTGGATCATAGTTACATTTAGGAAAGTATGGCCCTCTTCACACTTGAGGTATTAAGCTAAAGGTACATCGGCGTATCCGTAGTCCTTCGAAGCGCTCGTAGCGAAGCTTACTTAGCTGTTCTTAAGACGCTGTCAAATGCTGAATTTTTGTCACTATCGGACTACGTTGGAGTGAAAGAGAGGGAGCGATGGTGAAATCGCGATCAGTATAGGTAAAATCCGAAAGAAAGTTTAATAACACAATACTACTAACGTAAATCGAAAATGTAACTTTTCTTGTCCCTCTAGATAAAGTTTTGCTATTTTATTAATATAGTTTCATACACATTCATTCGCAAATAATTAAGATATTTACGTTAGAAGCTTTATTTAGAGTCGACTTTGCAATTTTATTCTATCGAGAAAATTTTAAGGAAACGTGTTTCGGACTTTTCTTAGCCAGATAATGTGATCAAGATTATTATATAATTTTCTTATTGCTACAAACTAAATATATTTTGCTAAAAATCTGTTCAAGTAAACCTATTTAGCACTTGTCAGCTCCTTAACTGATCAGCTAAGTTCATGAACGTCCGTCACGGTCATGAGTTGGATGGGTGACGTTAAGCCGTCGGTCTCTTTTGTCATCTTAGGATGGCAGTCGTTATAGCATGGTGGTAGGGCATTTCGCGAATGCCCGCCTGGCTAGCGACCACTCTCAAGTAGAAAAATCTGTCGCCACGTACCTAACGGTGTGTTCCGGCAGCTGTCCTTGAGAGCCAGTAATTCTAGGTTAGCCTGAACAACATCTTCGACCACATCATCACTTACCATCAGGTGAGATAGTGGTCAAAGGCTAACCTATCAAGCATTGGTATAAGTATGGGAAATTATATTATCAGTGCCATTCGTGGAATAAGAAATTATATAAATTATAGAACTTGATGATTCCGTTTATGTCCTCAATTGTCAAAATAGTAGTTTATGCAACTGTCATATAATAGAGGGTATTAGAACATGAGTGTAGTTTTTTGAAACGAGCCGCAGAAGAGTTTCAAAATAAGATAACACGAGGGTTTTAATACCTAATTATATGCAGTTGCATGCAGTACTTTATTTAATCTCAGGGCTATAGGTAGCTACATTAAATAAAATTTTTATCCAACAAAATATTACTCAAATTCGTATGTACGAAATAGCGCCAAAATGGAAAAAGTCTGTTATTGGTCTATGGCTCGGAACCAGCGCTCACCACAGATAATGTGTACTTAAATTGAATTTAAACCTCCTTGGTCGGGACACATTGTACTTTAATAATTAAAAAATGTTTTATACCATTGTTTTGTCAGGAGAATAATGCTTTAATTTAACTTTTTAATTTTCTTAAAGAAGTATGTAAAGAAAATATGCCAATAAAAGTATGCATTTCTTTTCATAATTAGAATATTACCGAATGAGATTATATAAAATATATTTTAGTGCTATAGTTAGTGGCGAACAAAAAGGCTTTAGGTAATAGCATATCATCATCACTATCACTACATCACTATCACTACATAGATAAAACAAAGTCGCTTTCTCTGTCCCTATATCCCTATGTATGCTTAAATCTTTTAACTACGCAACGGATTTTGATGCGGTTTTTTTTAAAGATACAGTGATTCAAGAGGAAGGTTTATATGTATAATAATATCCATTAAATAGTGGAGAAATACCGTTATTTTTAAGGTTTCTAATGTGATGTCTTAAATAATTACATTTTTTCCGCTTACATTGCAAACGCAGGCTGAACCCTACGAGATTTATCAAAATAATGTACTAAGTATTGTACACATTGAAAAGGTCAACAGAAAACTCCGCTATGGTATATGTCTATCTCTTATGGGTATCCCACAATAACATTTTTTTGACATTTGTTTTTTACAACAAATAATAGCTAATTTTCGCAGCAATTTTAACCAACACAGCATTAATCCTTATCTAACTTCACCTAGT
Source organism: Plagodis pulveraria (assembly GCA_963890685.1). Lineage (NCBI taxonomy): Eukaryota > Metazoa > Arthropoda > Insecta > Lepidoptera > Geometridae > Plagodis > Plagodis pulveraria. The sequence goes on from OY982977.1 coordinate 4,982,360, forward strand.
AATATAATAATACGTAGTATTATACGTAGTATTATTATATGTTCTATGGTAATAGGACGGTTAATATGGCAATTTACTAAAGATTCTTTACATAATATTAATTAAGTAGATGAAATTGATTCCGGTTTGCTATGAAGCAATAGTAGTATTCTATGTCAAGATGAAATATTTTGATTAAATTAGCCATAATATTTTACGGTTATGGAAGATTGTCTTAGATCAAGCTAATGCTCGCGGCTGCACCTGCGTTTACTACGGTCTTCTTTAAATTCTATTTTACAAAACTTATCAGAGCGCTTGGTCGATCGAGATCGAGATCTTGTCGAGCGAATCGTGATCAAATCATATATTTAACTCGACGAATAAGCATTGCAATTCAATGGGGCATTTTTTTATATTTTTTTTATGTTTATGTGAAGGAACAAGCCCGAGGCCCACTTGATGTTAAGTGGACTAACCTCTGCCTATAACAGACGCATTTCGTCAACGACAAATTGCACTGTGCCCGTCACACTGAGACGTTCAGTTGTTAGGTCTCATTAGCCTGTAATTTTTCTGGCTCTCAAGGACTGCTGCCGGAACACACTGTTAGGTGCTAGGCGACAGATTTTCTACTTGAGGGTGGTCGCTAGCCAGGCGGGCATTCACAAAATGCCCTTTCACCATGCAAAAATGCTGCCAGCATGCTGGGCACGCTCCCAACACGTAGTGGGCTGGAGCGTTTGGACTGCCCGTGAGTCTGCAATGACTTTAGGTTGTCTAAATACTTTTATTGTAGTAGCTGTACTGCAGTATAAATAGTTCGTAGTATTTTGTTAATAATGGCAAAAAAATATATATAGTCAATTAAGTATCTGAAATGGATTTGCATATCTGGATGATTTAACAGTATATGATGTTGTCGCCGATGTACGCTATTTTAGGCGTAGGTACTTTTAAGATACTCAACCGATTTTGATGAAATTTATACGCGACCAAATCGAAGATATACCCTTTCCAATAAAAATATCAAAATTGGACTAGTCTGTAAAACATAAACATATTATGTATACGCGTCGACTTCAGTACCTCCTCAATATTTTATTTTTTTAGCCTTTTTAGTGACCCTTGCTACATACGGGTCCGATTGTCATTCACTGTCAATGAGTATATCATCAAGGTAGAAAAATACTTTTCGGTTATTGGAGTGTAACTCAAAAACGGCTTTCAGTTTAAGATACCAGTTCCTTAGAAGCCGCGGTATTTTACCTTAAGGCACCTCTTACGACTTACACCCACATGTAGCAGTGGGGGAGGGGGACGGGGGGGGGGGTGACATTCTAACCCGGCACCCCAGGGGGCAAGTTACTAACGTACTTGAGTTATCCCTTATAATTATTGAAGTCTTTTTTTTATTTATTTCTGTCTCCAATGTTATTTAATGAAGAAATAATGCTTTCAGGTATACAAGGGAGATATTCGTCAAAGGACGAAGTGGACAGCTCAGCATATCTGATGTATACAGGTGTGTATTATACACTTATTGACATTACTTTTTATTTTAATCTTTAGTGTCTACTTCCTAGGTGGTAGGTCTCTTCAAGATTCCGTCTTGGTGGGTACCACGGGAGCGTCAAATATTTTGCCTCGATGCAGTAGTGTGCAAACGACATGTTTAGGCCATTCTATAATCGGACATCCAGGGATACTCAGAAGCGCCACCTTTATATATGTTCCATTTACCCGAACGAAGCGTTTTGCGTCTTCATTCATCATACGAACCGCCAGGGAATGGAACACCCTGCCTGAGTCTGTGTTTCCGGTTAAGTACAATAGTTCTTGGGGTCTTCAAAACGCGAGTGAATACCTTCTGGGTAAGCGCGCTCCATCATCGATCGCATCATCACTTAACATCGGGTGAGACAGTGGTCAAGTACTACCTAGTAATACTTCCCCGTGGGGTGCCGGGTTAGAATTGCACCTCCCCATACCATCCCGTGGGTGTCGTAAGAGGCGACTAAGGGAACACTACTGGAAGGTGGGCAGCAGCACCTTCTAAAGAACTGCCATCTTACACTGCGATCCCCAAGCCGCCTGCCAAGCGTGAGGATTATGGCAAATACCCCCTAATAGGGAGGCTGTGTTCAGCAGTGGACGATCCGGCTGATACAGTACAGTACAGTACTACCTAGTAAGTGAAATAACCGGGCGATTGAGACATAAGTACTCTTGGAGTGATGAACGCAATGTAATGTCAATTAGAACGAAGACGGCATCACTGCAATTGTAATGGATGGTCGCGACGCTTACCATCAGCAGGCCTTCACGTCTCATCACTTACCATCATACAAAAGTCTAGAACTTCTTAAAATATCACCCTTCCGCATGTTCCCGAATGACTAGGTGTTTTATCAGGCTATCAAGCGTGCAAGGATTAGGAAAAAAAATCGACGTGTCGTATCGTATTTCCCTCGAAAACAAGCTCTTCCAATATCATTTTAGCATTCAATTTAAAAAAAAAGAGCTTATCAAATCTCCTAAAAATGTCTTTTATTTTAAAAACTTTAAAATCAACTAAATTAGAAGAGAAAAAAATTGTGATGAGAGAAAAAAGTCATGTGCGGGGTTTTTTTTTTGAGAAAAAAGTCTTGTAGTCTTCAGAACATGACGGTAAAATGGGGCATTTCAGTGATTTTCTGCCCGTTCTTTAGTAATAATAAGTTGCTGAAAACTGGACATGAAAGGAGCATGTCTATAGCTGATCCTAGATTTTTTGATAAATAAAACGATAATTGAATCGGCTGTTTTGAAGACCAATGCACATGATTCCTTTTAACTTACCTCTAAAACCGGCACAATATATTTAAAATTGCATACCGTGCGTTGTTTTTTTTATGTTATTGTAACAGAACAGAACAGAGCTCGAGACCCACCTGATGTTAAGCGGACTAACCTGTACCTATAAGAGATGCATTTCGTCACAAGTCACGAATTGCACTGCGCCCGTCACCTTGAGACATAGTTGTTAAGTCTCATGTTCCTGTAATTTCAGATGTATTGAAAATAACAGCGGGGATTATGCTATCTAACTGTCCTAATGATTTTGCTGATATCCGAGTTCTTCCTTTGTCAATTGTTACATTCATATTTCCTATAATTATACTTTGTTTTTAGATGTTCATCGGAGTTCACTGCTTCACCAAGAGGAGACGATTTGGGCGCTAAATGGAAAGAAGAGCAAAAGAAAAAAGGTAAGAAATATATATACCTAAAATATAGTTGGTATATTGTGCATTGATTGCATGAAAACAAGTAATTTTTGGCAAGGTGAGGATTGATATCAAAAAGGGGTTTTATACGCGAACCATACAATAGGCTTTTAATTTTAATTGCAGGAAAAGAGACCGTGATGTTGTAAGTAATATCTTTTCAATTAAAATTGAAACTGATATTTGACCAATGCTATATTTATATAGGTAGAAATGTTTTTGTTTTTGTTAATGTATTTGTTCTTGTTATAAAAATTGTATTTGTTCTTACAAAAGTGTGGCAAACTTCCTTCATTAATCATCCATACCTGTATTTATTTATTCATTCTCACATGTAATTTCACAGACATGAAGTCCAACACATTACATAGACAAACTACTGAGGTAATTAATAACATTCTGTCGAAATATATAATAGGTATCATACAATATGTCAATCTCTGGATGTTGAGCTAACATCGTTGAGCAACGTGACTACTCTAGCTGTGGGTGCATTCTTACCACGAACAGTGTGCATATCAGTTGGCGATTAAATATTATTACATGTTGAAGCTTGAAAGTTTAAAAAAATGATCATTTTTATGCTCTTGTGCATCATAAGCAGACTGTTATGCAATATAGCATTAAAAGAAGTTTTGGTCCCAGCATAAACTAGAACTTTACGAGCACGATTTTAGTAGCAGTAGAACTCTTTCCGAACCTGTTGCATGAGAACAATATTACTGCAGAACCAGAATATTACAGCACCTCTTGAGTATTGCTCTTAAAAAATCTTAATAGGTATCATTGCTATCGCTCGATAATACAATACAATACAAAACTCTTTATTGCACACCATTATTATTTACAGTAAAACAATCTTATAAATAGTATATTCTTAGACTATGGTAGCAATGGGAGTCTTATCGAATATAGCGATTTCTTCCAGACAACCTTTGTATGGACATAATCAGGTTTTAGGTGTCACAGTGGTAAACAAAGAATTACATTTTCTCATTCATAAAATAAAAACATAATAAGTTTCATATATAATTGTTAAGATCTGTTTTATCCATATCTAAAATTATTTCAAAATTTATAACGGATAGTGCTCCCGGTTTCAGATATGTATTCTGTAGCTTTCATATCCCGAATTATACAAAAATGGACCTGGAAAATTTCTCCTTTATCTATAGACCGATAGCATTATTAAGTATTTTTCTAAGGCACTAGAGAAGATAATTAATACTTGTCTTATAAAATACTTAAAAAAATAAAACTCGTATTGACAATTTGGCTTTCCCAGGGGCTGATCAACTGAAGATGCTGTTACGCTTCTTTCTGATTTAGTCTCATCATATACTGACGATAGCGAGTTCTGTATAGGTATGTATTTCTCGAACTGGCAAGGGCGTTTGACACTGTCTCGGTTGGTCTGCTACTAAATAAATTTGAATCGCTGGGAATTAGGGGAGTGACTCTTGTTTGTTTCACAAGCTATTTAAAAAATCATAAGCAGTATGTCAAAATAAATAATGAAGCAAGACAGCTGAAGTCTCTTTCTATGTTTGCCTGTAAAAATATATTCACACAATGGATACACTTGAACTTGCCTACAACGAAACCGAACGGGAATTAATTTAATTTGCACATTAATACAATCTTGGACTCTGTCTCTCTCATGCACCATACAAAACACATATACATATCACAGTACCTTTTTTTTTTTTTTTTTTTTTTTTTTTTTTTTATATTCTTTATAGGTTGACCTTTGACCACTATATCACCTGATGGTAAGTGATGATGAGGTCGAAGATGTTGTTCAGGCTAACCTAGAAGTACTAGCTCTCAAGCACAGCTGCCGGAACACACGGGTGGTAGCTAGCCAGGCGGACATTCGCAAAATGCCCTACCACCATGCTATAACGACTGCCATCCTAAGACAACAACCGGGACCGACGGCTTAACGTGCCCTCCGAAGCACGGAAACGCTCAGTAGTAATGTCACAAGCGGTCACCCATCCATCTCATGACCGCGCGCGACGTTGCTTAACTTTGCTGATCGGTTGACAACAGCTAAGTAAACTTCGCTACGAGCGCTTCAAACGTGAGGTAGCCTGTTCCCAAGAAAAATCAAACAGCAAACTGATAGTCAACACCCTAAGTTCGACTATAGGCCACCTCCAGCTCGTTAAAGAGCTGCAAACGTTTTTACCGATTTACAACTCCTTCGGAAAAAAGATGCGCAAAAGAGGAGAGACTTCAACTTTGGCACAAAAAATACCCCACACCCTCTAACAATATTACCCCAGCGGAACACCTACCCCCTGGTAATGGACTGCAGTGGCCAATTTGGAAGTCGCTCAACAGACTATGTACCCAAGTTGGTCGTTGCAAAACCAACCTGGCCAAATGGGGAATAAAAGACAAGTTAGATGTGGAATGTGAGTGTGGTGCCCCTGGGCAAAATATGGCACACTTAATGTCATGTCCCCAGTGCCCGACCACCTGCACACAAGGTGACCTCAAGTATGCATCTTACAGGGCTGTGGAGGTGGCCTCCCTTTGGGCAAACATTATCTAACAGTCAATTAGATATTGATACGAAATTAATGAATGAAGCACATATTACAAAAGTCACACAAATTATCCACGTCCATTCACACAAGCTCACATTCACTCACAAATATTTAACATACATAATTACTAATAATAAATATTTTAAGAAAACATCAGATTAATATTTTAATAAAACAATTAAAAAATGAAAACATATCTAGTGACAGTTCCAAAATTTAGTGACGCCTAATTAGGCGGAATTGTCACTAAATATGTTTTTATATTTTTTAGTTAAGTGTTTTACTAAAATATTATTATGATGTTTTCTTAAAATATTTTTTAAGAAATCATCAAATTATTATATTACATTTTTCTACGAGCGCACGATCGCCAAACTTTTCTCTATCGTGCGCTCGTAGAGTCAAAACCGCCTGAGGATGCTTCGTGTAGAAGCGATATGCGTCGAAAACTCTTCCAGTTTGGCTGCGTGGCGTTTGTGACGTCACGTCGGCTTAACAGGAAAATTAGGTGGAATTGTCACTAGATATATGTTTTAAGTGTTTTATTAAAATATCAATTTGATGTTTTCTTAAAATATTTTAAAAATATTTGTTTTTATTAAATATGGATTTCCGCAAAGTAACGCCTGAATCTATTCATTACACTTTTGATAATGAATAAATTCAGGCGTTACTTTACGGGCATATCCATATACGCGAGACGTGTCTCGATCGTGCGCTCGAAGAGTCAAAACCTCCTGAGGGTGCTTCGTATAGAAGCGTAACGCATCGAAATATCTTCCGGTTTGGCTCCATGGCCTTTGTGACGTCACGACGGTTTGAGAGGAAAATTAGGCGGAATTGTCATTAGATATATTTTTAAGGGTTTTTAGTGTTTATACTATTTTAATTTCTTTATTTTCTGACAGCCCCTGTGAAAACTTGAACGAGCAGCGTTCTCTTTTACATTATATATGCATTATTTTATACAAATATGACGTTTACGCACGTACAATGTTATACCAGAGTTTCTCCGATTCACAGAAAATAAAGAAATGGAAATAGTATACTTTTATCGAAGCGTGACATTTTTATCTTGGGGTGATGTCAATGTTGATATATGTACAATTTTAAGTTTTTTTTTTGCAATAGGTATACAAATTTCATATACACTGCGGAACAAAATGTTAGCGTATCATTTCAGGGTCATGCAATGGGTCGGTCATTGACTCACTACTTAGCACCGAAATCGCGGATCCAGCGGTTTATTTATGGAATAGTTTTGTATTTTTTAGAACTTAGATGCCATTTTAGTAGTATGATTATTCTGAGCGTATTCTGGCGTGGTTTTGGCTCTTCACTGATAATATTTTATAATAAGCTTTTCACTTTACATGACTTTTTTTTTTTTTGATACGTTGTATGAAAGTGTAGTACTCCGTGGGGTGCCGGTTTTTTTTCATTTTTTTATTTCTAATTTTATTTTTGCGGAACTAGCACGAGGTCCACCTGATGTGTAGCGGACTAACCTCTGCCTATGACAGATGCATTTCGTCACAAGTCACGAATTGCACTGCGCCCGTCACCTTGAGACATAGTTGTTAAGTCTCATGTGCCTGTAATTTCACTGGCTCTCAAGGACAGCTGCCGGAACACACCGTTAGATGCTTGGCGACAGATTTTCTACTTGGTCGCTAGCCAGGCGGGCATTCGCAAAATGCCCTTCCACCATGCGATGAAGCTCAAGCCCGCGGCGGGATTTGAACCATAGACCCGCTGCGCGGCAGTCCATAGCCAATGGCACTGAGCCATCACTGCTTCAGATAAGTGCCTAAGTACGTTGTAATCATTAAGTATTAGATAAGCAACCTGTCATATCATAACGTCTAATCATCCCCAAACACGAACAGTCTGTATTGTACAATTTAGATTATTATCAGGTCCTCTTAAACATTATCAGTATACTTAGACGACTAAGGCCACATCAAAGAAAATTTGGCATTGTCATGTTTATTGCGTGTTATGTGAATTTTAGGAGTCATATCGCGTCTAGGTCACATAGTCAAAACTTTGGTCTTTCCCATCTTTTTGTATGGAGCAGAGTCGTGGACCGTAAAAATGGCAGACCGACGACGTATTGATGCTTTTGAAATGTGGTGCTGGCGGCGAATGTTACGCATACCGTGGACCGCCCGTAGGACAAACATCTCGATCCTCAAAGAGCTGCATGTAACACAAAGGCTATCGAGCATCTGCCTCAAAAGAGTGCTGCAATACTTCGGCCACATAGCACGAAAACCCTCCGACAACTTGGAGAAACTAATAGTCACAGGAAAGGTGGAAGGAAAACGACCCAGGGGACGTAGTCCAACACGATGGTCCGATCAAGTGCCTAAATCCTGAACACTACGATCACAGATGCTCTGAGCAATGCCAAAGATCGAGGGAGATGGAAACAGCTCTGTAATGAAGAAACTGATGGTCGGGGACATCACGACGCTCAGCAGTGAGTTACGACTCGAGGAGGAGGAGGATCGCGTCTAGGATATCGTAATGCTTCCTTTGTTTCTGAGATGCAAGGACGGATTGGCCTGAAGGGACCCGGGTGGTTGTGATGGCAACTCCCACAAGCCTGCTCATTATGGTCACTTTTAAGGTGAATTCCTCTTAAACAATATACAGGGTTATTGGTAAAATGCTGACAGCCTCTTAGGGTTGACTTCTGCAACAGTAAAAGACAATGCCTACTCCGAGCTAAGAGCGCCCGCCGCGGCAACCCTGGCCTGGGGCCCAACTCCCACCTTTTAAAAACTATTATGGATAACCAACATCATTATTTCAAACTTAAAATATTAATACTAAGATTCGTACAGTGGCCGTCACGAAAAAATAATTTTCTTATAGCGCTATCTCTATCGCACAAATGACTTGATTCAATGCTTGCAGCTTGCTCTTACGTAAAAGTTATAATGTAAGTTTACTATTGCGGTATGTGGGGGTGCAAATTAAAATTGTTATTGTAAGATTAAAATAAGACTGATTTAAAAGATGGGAGTTGGCCCCGGGGACCGCACCGCGCTCCCTTTGAATAGAGTTTTATTACGAGACACAGAACTTAAAAGTAGGAAAAAGAAAATCATCTCAAAATGTTTGTTAGGAGTAGCAGACGTCAATCCTAAGAGGTTGTTAGCATTTTACCAATAACCCTGTATAGGTACGTGAATGGTGTGACCGGATACTACGTATGTGGTAAGCACCTAACCGTCCAACACATTGTTGTTTTCCCAGAAATTCAACTCTGTACAACATTCGCAAGTTGGAAAAACAACACTTGACACGGATTCAAATGGTTGAGTTGAAACTAGAGCCGGTACTTAGTATTATGCCGATACTTTTGTTCGGACCAAGAACAATACTTCATTCAGTCATAAAAGTATCGGGAATGGATGATTTGTTTATGGTTCCATAGTATTTTTTTGTTCGATTGGCACAACTGTTTTCTATTTTGGCGCGCGGTTTTTAATTACAGAGTAGAATGCACGGAGTGCTTTGGATACAAAAGTAGTTTCATCAAATTGTAAATACCAAATGTTTAAACACGGTGATATTTTGTATGCAATGCCTGAGCCTAATATCTATACTTCTGGTTTGCTAGTTTTTCAATTTATTTTTTATTTTATCCCTAAAAGTCAAAATAACAATTACTATACAATATGGAAAACCAGAAGCATAGATATTAGGCTCAAGGACATATATGCAAAGTTTCACCGAGGTTGAACATTTGCCCCCTTACTTATAAAAACATCGCTATGTAGTTGCTAAGTAATGGATAACTAAACAGTGTTTAAGTAATGCTTAAATATTTCTTACTTATAAACGTTACATAGCACCTGTTTAGCTAAGCAATGGATAATGAGGTCGAACGTATTTTAAACTGACAACATTGTACTAAAAAGTATTATGAATGACCTAAATGGCCAAATAGCATGTATCTAGTGCTAAATATCTTGAAATTAAAAAGTAAATATAATACTTTTCTTTGTATAGTACCACCAACTTACTGTGCAGTTTTCGAGGGCGCTACTGGTCAAGGAAATAAACTACGAGCTGTCACAATTTGAAGGAATGTTGTAGTTCTTTTTTCTGCTACCTGAACAGATAAGTTGGTGGGTCTGTAACTAAATCAGCTGACCAGAAATATGGGCGCCATCTTGTTACTTAAAATTTAAACAAGGGTGGGACGGTGTTTAAATTGACAGCTGATTTAAGCAGTAGGTACTTAGGTACTGGATAAAGTTATGTAGCGTTTATGAGTAAGAAATTTTGCTAATCAGCGGCTAAGTAATGTTTATAATTTAAGTAGCGTTTATAAGTAAGGCTGTTGGTATTTAAAATATAACAAAACTACGTTTATGGAAAGCGCTCCGTGAACTCTACTCTTATTGAATACAGTGCTGCTTTTGATTATATCGTATCTGCATGTGTATTGCGAATTATATAATGCGCCTATACAAGGCCGTCATTGTGAACGAATTTTCGAATAAAAACTCAACAAATACCATTGACGACGTTATCTCGATGACAAATACCATCGAGCAATTACCTTATTCACCTTATATGGCTCCAGCGATCTTTTATTTTCCTAAACTCACATTAGTTATCACTTCGTGGAACGTGTTTTTATTCGGTTCAAGACATAAAAGAAAATTTGCGACGAGATCTGAACTCAATGATGATATGAAGCAATGATGGCCGAGCGGTAATAGCTATGGACTGCCGTGCCGCAGTACCCTGGTTCGATCCCCACCGCCGGCTTGAGGTTCACCGCATGGTGGAAGGGCATTTTGCGATTGCCTGGATTGCCCGCCTGGCTAGCTACCACCCTCAAGTAGAAAATCTGTCGCCAAGCACCGAAAGGTGTGTTCCGGCAGTAGTCCTTGAGAGCCAGTGAAATTACAGGCACAACAACTATGTCTCAATGTGACGGGCGCAGTGCAATTCGTGCCTTGTGATGAATTGCAACTGTTATAGGCAGGTGGGCCTCGAACTTGTTCCATCACAATAACATTAAAAAAAAAAACGGTTAACAATTGTTTTGATGATTGGATTATGCCTCAATTATTCGTTGGCTGTAAGTATATAGTTTTTGAAAGAGCATACTTTGAATTTGAGAAAATAAATTTGGATGAATGACTAACATTTTGTGTATTATTGTACTTTTCCCGGTACTTTCTTGACAAAATAGTATAGTACCTCTGTAATATTAGGTTTAAAGAATTGTTTTAACAAATAAGTCACTTTTATAAGAACATATAAAAATAATAAACGTTTGTAAGTAGTCGAAAGTAAAAATATTTTTTTCATTTCACAAGCTCAGAAAGCTGTTGTCCACTCGAAATCTGCGTGGAAAAGTGCTTTTTATCCGCTAGCGTGCAAAATGTTTTTGAAATTCGAAGGTTTATAAATAGTTCCAGAATAATAAGTTTACTTTAGTATTTAGTTAAGTAAAGTTACTTTTATTTTGTTTACAAATATCCTACGAATAAAATATTTATTCGTAGTTAATACCTGGGCCCCAATTCTCTTAGCTATTAACCAAACACTAACGCCACACTACTGCGGTACTGCGATGCTTCTGCGATCGAACTGCTGTTAATGTCATATTCGGTAGTCTGCTAATAACTAGCTCCTAATCGCAGCTGTATAGCAATCGCGTCGCTATCGTATGGCTGTAATATGGCTTGCAAATGTTGCCACTGAAATATTAATGAAAACTTCTATCAAGCAAGCATCAGTCAAAACATCAATACAGTGGTTTTCTAGCAAACAATACATTAAATAAATATATTTAAATCATTTAAGTAGCTATTTTTCTATCTAAAAGCCTCCAAAATATTTTATGTAGCAACGCAATCGCAACAAAATAGCTTACAGAATACCAAATATGTCAAAAACTATTGATAGCAAGCCACTGACTTGCGATCGAACCTAAATAGCGGGCAGACTATGGATACTGTCAAAAACTACAATTTTCATGCAATTAAGTTGCGTTAACGCAGTTCAATAGCTAAGAGAATTGGGCCCTATTTCTACCGCCATGCAGTACTGTTAGCAAACTGTGTTCCAGTTTAAAGGGTATGGGTGCTGTGAAATTACAGGCGCATAAGACTTAACTACTTTATGGCTCGAATGATGGGTGCCGGTGCAGTTCGCCACTTGTGACGAACTGCATCTGTTATAAGCAGCGGTAACCGGGTAACATCAGATGGGACTGGTACTTGTTCCATCACGAAAGCATCAAAAACAACTAATTTACAATATATACTTACTTCACCTGTTTTTTTGTACAGACTTCAATAAGTTATTTCACACATTTGAGTGTCGAAGTCAGTTCTATTTTTTAGTAAAAAAAAATTTAGACTATTCGCTTTACTCATAGTTCCATCCTAAACTCCTGCGCTAAACAGAGTATGTATTGTTTCAATAAAAGTAAGCAAAATAACGACTTTGCAGCCCTGCATAACAGATAACTATTTTTTACTTCGAATGCTCGTAAAATTCTTGTTTATGCCCGGTTAAGCGGACTTTAACGACTTTTAATGTGCACAAAAAATTGCTTTTTAAACAAGAATGCATAAACATTAACGTTTTAAAAAAAAACAAAGTGATTTAGTAAGTAATTTGTTTTATTTGTGAAAACTGCCTGAGTTTTCAATAACACCCATCAATTTTGACAATTATTATTAACTATTAATATTTTTATGTAGTAATTCACCGTTTCATTTCCTTACAATCAAAGTGAAAAGCCGAGTGCATAACTCGTGCATAAATCCCATTTTAGGCTCGGCTTGTATATACCTATAGGTGCTATATAGGTTTTGGCTGTTAGACTTCTTTGACCACATCATCACTTACCATCAGATGAGACCGTAGTCAAAGGCTAGCCTATCAGCTAGGCTAAGATGTTTCATATATAGTCCAGTAGCAGTACGTTAAAATTGCATGCTAACTTTTAAGAATTTAAGATTTAACGAATTTTGCACAGTTACAAGTTTACTAAGCTTTTTCCAAAAAGTTAGAAAATTTTGACCGATGCATTTGGTATTATTTAGGTATTTGTAAAAAACCTACATAAAATCGTGAATATAAAATTAGAATTAAAAATTTTGATTGTATATGACTTAGGACATTGTTATCTTGTGTTTATTAACTTATTAGAAATATTAGAGACTTGGAACTTAGGTAAACTAAAAATTTCAAACCCTGCTTTCAATAAAATATTAGAATGGCTGGAAATCAGTTTAATGATATTTTTATGTATATTGTAACATGATGAAAAAAGATTAGAAAAATATACAATGTGCTTCCCGACTTATTTAGTTTTTCTTTAATAGCGTACTTAAGTAATATAAAATTAGAGTCCAGAAGTTAGTGGCTACTGGATAATAATGATATACTCCATCGTCATACAAAAGATTGGAAAAAAAGTTTTTGGAAAATAGAACAAAATTTCTAGCCTCAGTACTTAAATCCGCGCAGGAAAGCCGCGGGCGGCCGCGCCGCGTGGTCGCTACGGAGCGCGGAGCGATGCGAATGCAAGTACCTACGAACCTACTGCTATTTATCTGTGTCCCACCCAACACAGATATGCCAACTGCTCTTTGGGCGCGGGCAGTTTTATGCAGTTTGAAGTTTTAGATATTAGTTTGTTTTAGAAGCCTTATCATCGCGATTCAGTAGCACAGATGACAGACTACCTATCTTATCCTTCCACTGTTTTCTAAATCCTACCGACCTTGGTAGGATTTATCTTCCTCTAAAAAGGTGTTGGTAGATAAAGCCTATTTAGAGGAGTTGCTAACATTAACACGTAAACAATGTAGGTACCTACCTATATATAATATATTAATTCAACAAATCATTTCTCTATTTATTGCTTTAATATTCTATTTTGGGTTGTGTAATTGAATCATAAAAAAAATACACATTTGTTTACTGAATATAAAAGAAAAAAAAATTATACAATTTTACGTCCTTTGATGCCAGTTTTCGTCAGGTCTAACTAGTTTTCGTCGAGTTAGAATTGTGATCTAAAATTGTTTTTACATTTAGGGTTATAAAACAGGATACTACCTATATTACTTTAAATAACTCCTCATCATCTTCCTAATTTTATTCCACGCTTGTGGGGTCGATACAATAACATATTATAACACAAGTGACAAAACAAAAACATTTTAAGAAATATGTTTTCGCCCCTAGCACATAACGGTTAATGGACGCAATGAGGATCACTTAACATGATTTAAATGATTTCAAACAATTAAGAAATGACGAAGTTGTTAAAGTTTTCTTTTTAGTTCGGCTATTTCAAAACCTCCGCTCGGAGCATCGGTTGTATGATGACGTCAGGCATCGCGTCTCTCGCCCTCCGCCCCGCCCGTACAAAATCAATGGTTCGGTTCAGATAATTCAACGTTCCGCTCATGTCGCGGCGTGGAATGTTTTTTTTGTATGGTTTTTTATTATAATTATGTTAATGTTATGCGCTAAGGTATTAATTTAATACAATCGAATAATATTGATAGTGTGAGTTTTCATTCCAAAATTCTATTTATTGGATGTCGGTTTGGTGAAAGCTCAGTCAAATATAACCATAAGTAGATTCTTTTCTGGTGGCCTAGTTATAAAGGATCCGTAAACAAACGGCAAAACGAATCCTATTAATGACTGAAGTCTCATTAATAGGATTCGTTTTACCGTTTATTCTCTGATTGTGATCTGCATGTCCTTTCATCCGTCCGTACGTCACGGGGCTCTAGCTCGTAAACTGAAAGAAATTACAAACCTGAAATTTTGGTGTATAACATTGATCCATAAAAGTGAGAGGCTTGACTCGCAGTAGTTAAACCTATCTATTGTTACATTATGCATTGTAACTACCTGCCTACTTAAACTGTGTACTTTGAAGAAGGAAAATTTTGTGGACTATTTAAAACTTTCTGGATTAAATAATCTATTGATTGAACTTTTAAATACCATTCAAATATAATTTTGATTAGATACGAACCCAACTACTTACCTAAATATGTTCACTTGAATAGTCGGTAATAATTACTGCTTTTTGCCAGGCTAGTATCTACAAATATCTTCTATGTAAATGTGTTATCGCAACACACTTATATAATTAGTGCGAAAGTATGTAAGAGCTCGATCGGTCGGCTCGACCTATTTCGGTAAAACATAAAATATAGATCATATAAGTCCTGGATTAACACATAATACTTTTTATTATCATCATCACGTTATAATATTGCCCATATAACTATTAAATTAATTAATCAAAGCTAGTTAGATAGTTACATATATAGCTGTAGCTCATTGTAATTTATAGTAAGTACTTTATTATTATGTACCCTTTTGTATGTTTCCATTGGAAAGGATTTAATTAAAAGGCCCGGATCAATAAAGGAATTCAGGAGTTTTGTCATCTCTCCTCGTAACTTTACACCACTTTATTTTCTTATTTGTGCATATTTTGGCAATGTTTAAAACAGTTTAGCACAATGTAATATTTATCAGATTCATTATCACCACCAAAAAATATATAAAAGAAACATAATATGCAATGTTGTGAGGATTACGGCTTATTGAGCTGGCGCGCCGGCGCACAGTGGGCTGGGATTACAAGGTTGGGTCTTAAGAACTAAAATGTATTTTTTTAGTATCTAGACATAGATTTAAAATGTTTTTACTCCTTGACATTTTTTAATTGGACTCGTACTTTCGGAGATATAGCCATATCAAATTTGTATGAAGAGTCATGAAATTTTAGTTTAGCAATTTATTCCAATTAATTTGAAATTGAAAATAATGTACACTAAACGGCTTGAAGTACTTCAATACTTACTTAATACTTTAAATAAAAAAAATTGTTCGACATTTTCCACCACCATAGGTAATATAGGTAGGTATGGTGATTTCTGATTCTTCTGATTTCATTTCTGGCAGACCTGCACATGACAGCAGTCCGAGTACATGTGCACATGTTATATTATTTTAGTAGTTTTAATTTTAAGATACTATTGTTTTTTTTAATGTTATAATTTATTTGATGTTGTTGTGTGCAGTTATGTCTGGAATAAATACATTTTCATTTTTTCATTTTTCATTTTGTATGACGTAATTTGTTTTGACACTTATTTCCGGGAATCAAGATATAGGAATGCGCGACCGCAACATCAAGTTATGACACGTGTCGTTACCTGATTGGTGAAACGATAATAGGGCACAAAATTGACTATTGCATTCAAACGTACTTCAATGTTCTATTACCCACCATAATAGACGCACTACCCTAACATATTTATTACATTAACAAATAAGTGAAGTGAGTGTGAGTTATTCTGTGTTTGTGAAGATGTTTGAATATTTGGTGACCAACCTTGACCTTTTTATTATTTAAAAAAAC
The DNA here is from genome assembly GCA_963890685.1 of Plagodis pulveraria. Lineage (NCBI taxonomy): Eukaryota > Metazoa > Arthropoda > Insecta > Lepidoptera > Geometridae > Plagodis > Plagodis pulveraria. The sequence continues at coordinate 4,998,616 of OY982977.1, forward strand.
AGTGGCAGTGTTGAAAACGACCAAATCGCAGAAAATCGCAACCTGAGAATAGGTGCTAAAATAGGACAAAAATACGTACTATACATACGTAAAGTCAATTCTTTGCAAAGTTTGAGAATTTCTAGATTTCAAGTTTTTTGGTTTTGCTTTATACAAAAATTACTTTGGTTATTAATAACTCCGAAAATACTCAAGTTATCTAAACAACCCTCATATAAATAATTACTTATAATCAATAGATAAATCCAACGCACTATTTAAAATTTCAGAAAAAGAAACTTTTTTTTAAACGCTAAGTCCTCTACCGGCCCGTTTCAGGCCACTGTGCGGCGACTCGTCACTTTCGGGCAAAAGGCGATGGTTGACGTCACAGCGTGTCACAACTTAGCACAAGTTGTGACACGCTTTGTGACTTAGCACAAGTTTTGTAGATTATTTAATTACGATCTCCTGTCATTTTTGATCCGATTAAAATTACACAGTTCTCCCGAGTGAGTGTCTCTCATAGTGCTTTATACTACACCTACGAGGAAAATAAAATCATTGTACGTTTTCTCGTACTTATATCGAGACTTCTCTGGCAATAAGTATAAGGACTTCTTGAGCTGCATTTCTTATTTCTGTTGGCGTCATCATTATAAAATGGGCACTTTCACTAGCAGATGACATTTTTGAAAATTATTAAAAGCGGCCTGTTAAAATATCAATTTAATAAAAAACAAAATTTAACCAAACATAACAAATTGCCGCGCTTTTTTTCTCGTAGTGCAAAAAAAGGTTGCCAACCTCTTTGCATTGAAAATCGAGTACAAATAAAAATCACACCTCTTTTTTCTATTTATTTGATATAAAACCTTTTTGAGATTTTTTTTTATGTTAGCGGCTAAAAAACAAAAGAACGCTACCAGGGCAGGTATGGATTTTCATACAACATTCCTTCACTGCTACGGAGTGAAGGAATGAAAATCCATATAACTTTCCCCGCCGTACATTTATTAGGGAGAAATGACGAATTTTATAACTTGTTTTTGAACGAGTAATGAGACGCTTTCTGAGTGGGTGTGGTATAAACGTATATTTTGTACTTACCCTTTTATTTTTTTACTTTTATTAACTAAAGTATGAATTTTACTAGTTTCGTCCTAGTGTAGTCGTTAACTCAACTTTCTAAATTTGCGATGAACAAATAAAATACGGAATTTGGATACCATATGCATTATATATAACTCTTTTTTCTAGCATCACCACACTCATGTCTGGCTGGTACAATATATCTTCTCCTACACCACAAGAGCATAATTGTAAATAGTTTTAACTTCGCTAAAAGTGAATCGGAAATTGGCTGGCCACCGGATTAATGCTAATCCCCTTTGGGAATACTCTTGATGGTAGTTTCTCCGCTACCTTCAGGTAATCAGTGTTTTAAAAGGCTAAGTAGCAATTTTCAGCATCATCACGTGATTGAACATATCTTTATTATGTACTTTCTGAAAAATATACATAATAATAATAAAACATCATACTAATACATAGGTATATATAAATTCTCGGATTTCGTCAGCGTTGAAAATCTTAAATTATTTTTTATTGCACATGATGTACTTAAGTTTAAAATATGTCAGTACTACCCAACATAGGTTTTACAAATCTCGATAAATAGAAGTCAGTCCAAATATGTTATGCTTGTATCAGTTTTCGTCCAGATGGCCGACAATTTATATTGAAAACTGAAGATAACGTATTCCAACGTATCTTCCTACCTAACGGATGCTCAATTAAATTTAATCCAATAATAAAACTTTTAAATAGGTCCATACCTCATATACAAATCTCTTTACGTTCGTTATTTACAAACAAGCTAGATAAGGTACCTACCTACAGAAAAGTGGTAAGTAAATTTAATGGCTTATTCCACTCAACCCCAAAGCCATTGTTCTCAAAACTCTGCGGTCCATACATTCATTCCACTTTGAACCTCAAAGCGATTTTAGGTATAAAATTAATGCAAGAAATATTTTCATACTTCAATTCCACTTGAACCCCAAAGCAGTTTTGGTAGAGTCAACAGCAACATTTCAGGATGCATAAATAAAATAAATGAGTTTTAGAGGCTTATTTTATAGACCAATGATTATATGTGTCTTACATATAATCATTGGTCTATAAAAACGATCCACCATAAAAAAAATAAACTGTGCTATACACTAGAAATAATTTCGGGTCAAAGACAAAATCACTGCTACAGATTAGAATATCTTAATAGTAAACTAATTCTAAAAATAAAAAATCACAGCTTCAGATAAGAATGACTTAACAGTAAACTTATTGCTAAAATATAAGAGATCACAGCTTCAGATTAGAATTTCTTAATAGTATACTAATTCTAAAAATATACAATCACAGCTTCAGATAAGAATGACTTAACAGTAATCTTATTGCTAAAATATAAGAGATCACAACTTCAGATTAGAATTTCTTAACAGTACACTAAATCTAACAATATAAAATCACAGCCTCAGGTTCATCGTTCTCGGGTTCATGCATCTTCAGGAGCTAAAACTTGTTGCAACCAACCACATATAACAAAATTAACGATGTACACGTATTAGCGCAAGACGAGAGCAAGGTCGACTAGTTAAGTTCCAAAAGTGAATCCTAGAAGCCCCTAAACAAGTAAAAAAAATTAAGATAAGAAATCGTCATCTGCTTGGTTGAGAGAGCGAGAGAGCACGATATGTTACTGAGTACTTGCGCGCAGCGTCGTCATAGCACAGGCGATGCTTTGTTTCTAGTTGTGGATTTGTCGCTTTCATTTACATTTTGACTTTTTACATTACTGACGCTACCTCTAATTCTTGGGGTTGGAGTGGAACAAAATACAGAATATTTAATCATACCTACAAATCGTCTTGGGGTTGAAGTGGAACGATTTTTGGGGTTTAGTGGAATAAGCCAATTTAATACATATCATATACGAAATAGAGTTAACTCTAGGCGTTAACTACATATTATAGGTATCTACCTACTTATATTCATATAAGTAGGTAGGTACTATTTAACCCGACAGACACCTAGTCCAGTTTTTTGACCTGGAGTTTGTATAGAATTCACATAAGTACCTACCTACACATGTTTTACTTATAGAAATTTCATCAGTTGATTGACCATTTCCATAGAAACCTTAGATATAGAGAGACACTATGTGTGTGAAGATATGTAAAAGAAACTTGCCGCTGGCTGTATAATTCTGAATAATCAACAAAATATAAATGCTTTTGGATCACTAAAATCGTATAACAAGGCGCGGCGTGTGCGGCCGGGCCCGGGACACGTTGTGACTTGTGTTGAGACCCTTTGCGCTGCGTCTCCTCCTCGCGCTAACGCCGCGTAGGTTACCTATATAGTTTATTCCATGGCCGCGTTAACAAATCTTATGATATCTTAAAATACCATGAACTATTTTTTCTAATCTTTTGTATGACGATGGAGTATATCATTATTATCCAGTAGCCACTAACTTCTGGACTCTAATTTTATATTACTCACGCTATTAAAGAAAAACTAAATAAGTCGGGAAGCACATTGTATATTTTTCTAATCTTTTTTCAGCATGTTACAATATACATAAAAATATCATTAAACTGATTTCCAGCCATTCTAATATTTTATTGAAAGCAGGGTTTGAAATTTTTAGTTTACCTAAGTTCCAAGTCTCTAATATTTCTAATAAGTTAATAAACCAAAGATAACAATGTTCTAAGTCAAATACAATCAGAATTTTTAATTCTAATTTTATATTCACGATTTTATGTAGTTTTTTTACAAATACCTAAATAATTCCAAATGCATCGGTCAAAATTTTCTAACATTTTCAAAAAACCTTTGTAAACATGTAACTAATAAACTGTGAAAAATTGGTTGAATCTTATATTTTCATAAGTTACGATCATACTGCTACTGGACTAATACTAGTATATGAAACATCTTCCAAAGCCTAGCTGCAACTACTACGGCCTACCGAAGTGATCATATTTGTTTGTTTTGCTGTATGTACCAGTAGCATGTACTACATGTACCCACACTAAGACGTAGTATACAAACATGGCATACCCATACGAATGTGCATCACAAGTCAAAATCATTTATTCAATTTAGGCGTCTACGACGTCCTTATGAAGGTCAATTACAAATTTTTGTATTGAATTATTCTACAATGTACTGCCACGTTCAGCAAAAAAATTGTATAGAGCCTCTGCGAGAAGTACGGGCAAGAACCATTATAAACGTCTTTTGACAATATTTTACAATTTAACAATTCTTATAACAATGTGTTACATACTTACTATATAATACTATATTACAGTATTTGTTTAAATTACGTAGGTGAAAGGCGATAGCTTGGCAAAGGCGGTATTGTCCAAGCGTTTTTGTCGTTTAAGTAATCACAAACTGTGTAGGATTTCTTAATCAATATGCTTTTCACGTGCAACTTGAATTTTCCTTCTGTGAGCGTTGTAATATGTTTGGGTAGTTTTGTTATAAAACCGCACAAAATTACCTAAGAAGGACCTTTTATTAGTTTTGCTAATCTGAAACCTGGCACCGCTATTTTATCCTTATTCCTAGTGTTGTAATCGTGATTGTCACTATATTATAAAAACTTACGCTCATATTTATAAAACACGTGTGTTTGAGCGTGAAATTGTCACTGTTTAATTTAAATTTACTCATACAATATTTTCAAATATATAGAGACTTAGTAAAGTTAAAATATCAATTTCTTTAAAAAGATCCCTCAGAGATTCCCTAGGATCCATTTCATATATGGCTCGAATTGCACGCTTTTGTAGGATAAAGATTGTCTCTATCTCAGCAGCAGCTCCCCACAGTAATACACTATACGACATAATACTGTGGAAGTACGCGAAATCTATTTTGATTCCCAGGAAGACTGGCGCATTGTCAATAGAGAGTTTATCTGGGCCAAGCTTAATGTTTTGGTACAACATAAGTAACATTTGCTAAAGAAACTTTAAACATTTCGTCCTTTTTTGAATTTAAGAGAAGATTATTAGCGGCGAACCATTTACAGATCATAGATAACACATTATTTACATGAATGAGTTTACTGTCTTTCCTGTCTACTTTAAAAATCAGAGAGGTATCATCTGAGAATAAAACAATATCGCAGAAATCTTTGACCATACAAAGCAGATTCTTAATATACGTTAGAAACAGAAAAGGTCCCAAAATTTATCCCTGCGGTACTCCCATTTTTACCAATGGCCCGGAAGAAGTATTGCCATTTATTCCAACCTTTGGTAACCTGTCTGACAGATATGACTCTATAAGATTCAAAGATTTTCCACGGACACCATAGTGTGAAAGTTTACGAATCAGAGTGCAGTGCTTTACACAGTCGTCTGTACACGATAAGTGTCTAATGTGCGATGGGTCATTTGCATGCTGTCAAATCTTGGTATGTTGTTTTTGATAGGGCAGTATGCAAATTTGGATTTATTAGAAATTACTACTACAAGCTGTACCTGAGACTGCGATCGCGATTTCCATTCCTGCAAACTAATTATTCACATTTGTCCACTACTTATCTCATAACATACACTTTAAGATAAAATTTTCTTTATTCGAACAAATAAATGTTTTACTTAAACGTGTCAGACAGTACTAGAAAACTTTGTTTTAAGTTTTGAGTCCAAAACTGGACCGCGCCGCGCTCTTTCTTTGAATAGAGTTTTGAATATTTACATCGAGCAAAGTAATACAAAATATGAAATATTACATTACAGGCACAAGAGACTTTTAACATCAGGTGGTCCTCGTGCTTTTTCCGTGAAATACACATAAACAAACACAAAAATAAATATTTCAAAACAAAAAAATGAATCTCATAATGTTTGTTAGGACTAGCAAAAGTCAACCCTAAAGGGGTTGTTAGCCATATACCAATAACCCTGTATAAGAACGGAATAGGGTAGTTGACTTGTTTTTTAAAGTATGTTAAATTATTTAGGACACTGAAATATACACCTAGCATTTTTAATATTTTTTTTAGGAGTCCTGAAATACTAGAAATCCATCTATTTATTACAACATTTAAAATTGGCGCTAAAACATCATTCAATGGCGGCCTGTATGCTTATGACGTCACAAGTACAAAAACAAATAGTGCTGAAATTTAATACGTTTTGCTTGCTTGTTGTAGTCGTGCGTAATCGATTTTAGAATCGATTATACAAGTTGTTCGGCAGAACGTGTACCATAGTGTAGGGGTGTATGTAGACTGAATAAAACAATCACAGAACCAACACAGTTTTGAAGCAGGGATACATGAGTGGCAGCATTATCAATTATTTTTCATACATGGTAATTAAACAACTTTAAACGGTTCAAAATCACTATTTTATTGAACATTTTTGTAATCCCGAAATGTAAACACTTTCAAGTGATCGAGACAATGGCGTGCAGTGACATCGGAATAAAAATAATGATATACATAAGCTTTTCCAACTGTTTAAAGTTGTTGTATTACTATGAGTAATTATTGCAAAATGTTTCCATAGATTCTTGTTCCGAGTTTGGGTTTTATTATCTATGCTGATCTTTGATCAAATCTCATGGCGAAATATGATCAAAGATAAGTGAGTCAAATGTACGTATTACACTATTCAATATATGGAATCCAATGGATTTGATAGTGTAATAGGGGCCTAAGTAGTAAATCGATAGTGATGCGACATTTTGTGGGTTGCTTGCTATTAGCAATTACTAATGTCAACTGTCACTGTCAAAACCTTTGAAAGCAAACTCCCCAATTACTATTACCTATTCTGTGGCTTTGTTTTTGTCCTTATGACATCATTTCCGTCTTTACTTCCGTTTGAGATCACGTGACTTAAAATTTAAACACATTTTGTTTATTCAAAATAAAGGTAATCCAATGCAGAATAAATAATTTGTTAATTTCATCGAGTCATGTGCTCCAACTCCTATCATGTTAACGTTACACTGTATTTTATTTTAGACTGTGTCAACTACCCTATTATTGAATACCACAAATGTGTTATTTTCAGGAAAAGGCAAGCAGCCGTCGTTATTTCAGGCCATTGTGAAAATCCACGGTTTGAGATTCATCATAGGCAACATTATTTTCACCATCCTGGACTCCGCCGCGAGGTGAGTGATTATTTTTAACCGAGAATTTAATTTTGACATTATTCTATAAGTCGTATGTTAACCGGGGTACGTTCCTGCATTCCTTCGGCCAAGGCAATTTTTTGACTTATACACGCCACGCTTTTCCAGCACTCCATTCGAGCTTAATTTGATCTCAAATGATACAACGTGCTATAGCTGATAGCATCGAATGAACGATCAATGCTTTTATTGTTATAAAGGATATCATAGACATTCATGTTCTGTCTTACAGCGGAAACCACATAAGATGGCAGCACTAGTTCTTAATAGTCAAACCTTATTTTGGTATCCATATTAATAACATGATCTTGTCAAGATTTGACCTGTCAGAGCTAATTGTGCTCTGCCTAGCATAAATTTCACTACCTTTTGAAGTGAAATTGCTGTCAAATGTGACAGATTTCACAGTAAATAATAAATGTAGTACAAGCTACGCCAATAATTAGTGATTACTAAATTACTATTTGACTACGTAATGAGTCCGATTCCCAAAACATGCATAAAATATTTTACCATCTGAAAACATGCTATCAAAATCATATTTTGACAGTAGCTATAAAGGCTCAAGCACACCTAGCTCGAACAATATTTGGCGAAGCCTTGCATGAACGTAGCCCCGGTAGAGTAAACAATTTAATTGTTTGGATTATTCCCGAAATCGCCGTGAACCATCCCCATTAGTGGGATTTCGAGGAAAATAGTCCTGAAATCGCCACCACCCGCAGTGGGGATTTCGGGAGTACATTTTTCTGAAATCTCCTGTGTTATGAACAATGAACTACAATCAATTATTATGAAAAGCAGAATAAATTAATTAAAAAGTGTTACCGCTAGTGACATTACTACTGAGCGTGCACGTGCTTCGGAGGGCACGTTAAGCCGTCGGTCCCGGTTGTTTTCTTAGGATGGCAGTCGTTATAGCATGGTGGTAGGGCAATTTGCAAATGCCCGCCTGGCTAGCTACCACCCTCAAGTAGAAAATATGTCGCCAAACACCTAACGGTGTGTTCCGGCAGCTGTCCAATTGTTCTCAAGTAATTGCAAAAATAAAAATATTTTTTCAGTTATCAACTCCATTGTAAACTTGAATAATTAAAATAAAAAAATATTAATTATTAAAATAGTTAATAATTAATTAACAATCCTAAACTTTTCTATAAGATTATATTGAAATTCGATAAAATGTGAAAGATCATAAAAAAACAAGTCCATGACAGAACACACAGAATACGTTATGATTTTTTTTTTTATGTTATTGTGACGGAACAAGCCCGAGGCCCACCTGTTGTTAAGTGGACTAACCTCTGCCTATAACAGACGCATTTCGTCGACGATGAATTGCAATGCGCCCGTCACATTGAGACGTCCAGTTGTTAGGTCTCATTAGCCTGTAATTTTTCTGGCTCTCAAGGACTGCTGCCGGAACACACCGTTAGGTGCTTGGCGACAGATTTTCTACTTGAGGGTGGTCGCTAGCCAGGTGGGCATTCGCAAAATGCCCTTCCACCATGCGGTGAAGCTCAAGCTCTGGGCGGGATTCGAACCATGGACCTGCTGCGCGGCAGTCCATAGTCAATGCCACTGAGCCATCACTGCTTCAAAATGATGTGATGATGTTGTCACTATTTTGGATATTCATTTGTTTTTTTATGCCTTTATATTACCGTAACTACAGGTGTCACTCGTGATTGAAAAAAAAACCTACTTGTAATAAAATGTTTTATATTACAAAATTACAAATTTACAAGAGAAAAAATTATAGTCATGTGCGGGATTCGAATCCGCTTCCATACCGTCGTCAGAGCATACCCCTATAAACGGGGTATGCTCTGACCGACTGAGCGAACATGATATAAAAAAAATTCTCTTGTAAATTTGTAATGTAATCCGCAGAGCAGGTGTTATTGCAAACATAACAATATTATAAAATAAATGTTATTTTTTCAGGTTAACGATGCCGACTTGTCTGGAAGGTTTAATTAATTATTTCTCACCGTCACACGGGGGCATACCCACGGAGCATGCCTACTTGTACGCGGCTGGTGTTGTCGGGTTCGTTATTTTATTGTATTTAATTATTTATAGGTTACTTTATAAGACTCAGGTTCTACTACTACTCTACTTCGTCGAAGTATTGAACTTCGGGCCCGAAAGAAAGGTATCTGCAAAACACGTATTGGCTTACTTATGTTTAACTTCGTTCGTAGCATAGACTAGCAAGCATTTGCCTGTGTAGATTCTGAATAACATTTTTTCAATCAGACTCGTATGGTTTGTACATTTTCTAAATATGAAATTATAAATTATTCTTTCAATTTATCGTGACCAATAGAAACAATGATACTACGGTATATACCGATATCATAGAATTAAGCAAGTTAAGCCTAGAATTGTAACCACCAACGTAAATTGCTTAGCTACTTGATTTTCTTTTAAAAGGGTGGACGTTGTCCAGGCATTTGAAAATTATCCTACGACTAAGCCATTGTAGAAGGAGTGGGGAAGTAAGTTATCTTCATATAAACGCACCGCGCGCGGCTTGTTTGTGTGCGCCATAGTATTTATGCGTCCCGCACGCACACTCTAACACAATCTTGACCCGTTTCTCAGTGCGCCAGCCGGAGCTAACACCGAACAAGGTTCGCGCGTCACGGCTTTTGGCACCGCTAAATAAATGAAAAATGTTTGATAATCGCATGAGAACTTATTGCTGTGTGTTCGGCTGTCTAAATAATTCATAGATTCCAGAGTTGTCTTTGTTCAGATTACTTACTGAATAGGAAAGGTAAGCAAGTCACTTATTCTAGCATACCTATGATTTTTACTTGATGATGAGTGATGCCTACTTATTTTTTTGTTGTATTAGGTATGCCCCGCGAGCACGTCTCTGGCCCCGGAACCACATAGGTATCGCCAGTCGGTATTTTACAATTCAAGTATGATACTAATATCTAAGTACTATGAATATACGTAGGTGAATATAACATATATAAGTTTGACAACTTTCAGCTTGAATTACTTAGTATATAAATTTTAGCCATCGTATAATATATCTTTTCAACACCCTTGCTCGTAAAGTGAGCTTTATTATATCGTTCTTAGGGCGATACACCGAACTATAACACCCTCGTGCATAATTATATTATACACTAGTGTGTAATAGAATTATCCCTACAAAGTTAAGTTAGTACCTAACTGCAAATTATATGTGAGTAAACAGAGCATTTTCAATTTAACCGGGTAATACAGATTTGTAACATCAATGAGGTTTATATGTAATCAACCATCATACATTTGCCGCGCGCAATAAAAAAAAACATGCGCGCTATTATCCATAATTTTCGTATGTTGTTTGTATCGCATTTGTGCAATTTTTTTTTTCCTCGCACGGTTGTTGAAAAAGTGCTTATGAAAGTCGTGAGCAACTTGCTCATTATACACTCGGCTGATTTACGCCCTCGCCTGCGGCTCGGGCTGCAACACCTCGGCTGATTTACGCCCTCGCCTGCGGCTCGGGCTGCAACACACAGCCTAGTGTATAATGAGCATTTTAGCTCACTTGTATCATAATCTACTATTAAATATGTATATTATGTATCATAATATACATATATGTATATTGTTTGTTGACAGATTCGTGACTTTTTCTGCACTGTTGGTGCATCCATTTCTATTGTGGCTGCTGGAAATTGCCATGAAGGTTCGAGTGGGGTGCGGCTCTCTTATATACAGAAAGGTATATTATATATACAGGGTTATTGGTAAATTGCTGACAACCTCTTAGGGTGGGTTGACTTCTAGTCTTAACAAACATTTTGAGTTTCTTTTTGTGTTTGTTTACCACAGCCATGCACAGAGAGAAGTAGGCAAGCCTATCTAGGCATTTGTGTTAAAAAGTATCAGTTGAGATGAAATTCATTCGGTTATGAAAAGAGTGAAGGTGATGGAATAAACTTGATTAAAATTAATTAAATTAAAATAGCTATGAAAACTTTTCGATATGCATGTTCGTTATTAAATTATAGTTGATAATAAATATGTCTCATGAAGTTATCTGATGAGTGAAGTTCGATCTTCTACGTCTCCTCTACTGTCAGTGATAACCGAAAAATATAGAACCTTAATATATATAGAGAATTTGAAGAAGAAATGATGGCCGAGCGGTAATAACTATGGACTGCCGCGCCGCAGTACCCTGGTTCGATCCCCACCGACGGCTTGAGCTTCACCGCATGGTGGGAGGGCATTTTGCGATTTCCCGCCTGGCTAGCTACCACCCTCAAGTAGAAAATCTGTCGCCAAGCACCTAACGGTGTATTCCGGCAGAAGTCCTTGAGAGCCAGTGAAATTACAGGCACATGATACTTAACAACTACGTCTCAAGGTGACGGGCGCAGTGCAATTCGTGACTTGTGATGAAATGCTACTGTTATAGGCAGAGGTTAGTCCGCTTAATATAAGGTGGGTCTCAAGCTTGTTCCGTCACAATAACATTAAAAAAATAAAACAAAGAAAATAATTACGTAATTTGTGTAGAATAGACAACTTATGTCTTATGAAACCTTCCCCATGAAGTTGCGTTCGGAACATGGTACTCTGAATCAAGAGAATGTTGTACTTAGAGCCTAATCTTTACTCAGCATTCAAAGCCCATAAATGGTGATTTTAAAAAGCAAGCCACTGATTTTATCCTAATCTTCTTATATTGAATACTTGACTATTGTTTTTTTATAAGCACCATCGATTCTCGCTCCGGCCAATAATTTTGTGCTCAAATAATGTGTCAAAACTATTTGAAAAATATTTCAACAGAAACCGTGTTTACAAAAACTTAAGTGGAGAGTTCGCGGAGCGCTTTCCATACAAAGGTAGTTGCGTCATATTGTAAATAACCGCCAAATAACTTTTTTTTAAAATGCTATTAAAAAAAAGCTACTGAATATTTTCTCAAATTTCTTTTTATATTTGAAAGTACAATCCTTCCGGTTAGTAATGGAAAATAATTTCATTCAAATGGCTGCCTCGGCTGGCCATGCAGTAGCCTACACGATTGGTCCAATTTTTAAGCACATTATCGATTGTGTGCATGCTAGCTTGTGGCTAGCATGCGCACTACGAGTAAATTTTGTCTACACTCTATTTCGTGTAAAATAGACATATCGCGCTATGTCTACGAGTGCTAACATGGCAGGGCAAAGAACTCGTCCTTGTTTACCTGTATTTTGGCTACCCGTGACTACTTGTCGACCAACACTAACATGCGCGCCTCAGTTTAATGATCAGATTTTTGACACTTATCTGCGAGTATTTGCGTGAATTTTCTCGTCCTACTTTTTGAGGACGAGATAAATCTGTAGTCTATCTCGCGAGTCCCAGTATAATGGGCGCGATCGACGATTTAGTACAAATTTACTTTCCGTCCAGTGTTAGCAGACCCGTAATAGTTGTGTGTGTAATCAATACAATCACAAACTCTTGTGCGTAGCTTAAAATCAATATCTTTGAATAAAGCGGTAGGTAGTGTTTTCAATTATTTTTAATTATTATATACTATATGTTGCTGATTACTAAAAAAATACAGTTATATGTAAGTAAATCAGTAGGAATTAAAATAGTATTAAAATTTTAATGAAATTTGCAGCAGTCAATTTTTAAAGTAATCTAAATGAATAACTACTTTTAGGGTTCCGTACCAATATATTGCTATAAAATATTAATAGGAACTTATATTGTTTAATAAAAAGAAAAACAGATAAGCTGTTTTTCTAGGTGACGAATGCTAATATGTAGGGAAAAAAAGTTTTTATCACAGCTACTTAACTAGTTTTTAGGGTCCCATTTATTTGTTATTTATTAAACAATATATGTTATAATATTTTATAGCAACATAACCATCGTCATAAGAGAATAAAAAATATTTATTTATTTATTTATTTATTTAGAAAATCAATTACAACATCATTACAGTACATACCAATGCGACGCTGTAAGAATAAAAGTACTTAGTATATAAAGTAGGTACTTATATAAATGAAATATTTACCTACATACCTAATAAAATATTAACAATTATACATATATTTCTAAATATTATTCTCAGATAGCTTGCACGCGATTTCTGTGAATTTCGCCTGGCTACAGTTATAGACGTCAACATGAATTGATATGCCATTTAACAGACGTATCGCTCGCGACAAGGGAGCAAATTTATTTAAATTAGTCCGCGAAAACGGTACCTTCAACATAGCAGGGTGGCGTCGAGCCTCTATGTACCCGTTCGGAGCGTTCAGCTGCAGCGCTGCCAACACCTCCGGGTGGTGAACGTGGCCTCGCAGCACTCCCCACACGTACTTTACTAGCGCAACGTCTCTCCTCACCCCCAGCTGGTTGTACCCGACCATGCCGTTGACGAACAGACTCGGATACATCAGCGGGTAATAAGGATACACGCCGTATTGTTTGTAGTATAGAAATCTGGTAAATTTATTTTGTATTTTTTCCACCATGAGATTATACTTATCTTCATAGGGATTCCAGATCATAGAACTTGTTTCCAGCCGGCTACGAACAAGTGCATTATATATAATTTTCAAGACGATAGTGTCCTGAAAGTCCTTACATTGCCTTATAATAAAACCTAAATTTCTGAAACATTTCCCACATATGCTAGTTATGTGTTTACGAAACGTCAACTCAGTTACCATTTCCACGCCCAAATCTCGCACGTTTGTAACGCGTGTCATTAGCGCGCCATCCATCTCGTACCGATGCCGCAGCGGGGACATCGCCCGGCCATAGCTCATAACACTACATTTTGATGTATTAAAATGTAGTTTATTTTCCTCACTCCATTGTACTACTCTATTGATATCCTGCTGGAGCAGTTCACAATCTGAAGCATTTGCAACTCGCAGAAACAACTTGAGGTCGTCTGCGAATAGCAAACACTTAGCGTCCTTGATTACCGTAGGGAGGTCGTTAATCATTAATAAAAACTGTAAAGGTCCTAAATTACTTCCCTGACTTACTCCTGAAAACGTAAAGTAAGGTCTGGACTCAAATCCCGCATATTCAACATACTGCTGCCGCTCCCTAAGGTAGCTTGCAAAAAATTTTAAAAGATGCGGTGTGAAACCGATCGCTGCGAACTTCGTTAAAAGAATATCATTATCTACGAGATCAAAAGCTTTTCGGAAGTCGAAGTACGCGGTGTCTACCTGTCCCTCTGCATCAATTACTTGAGACAGGTAAGACACGAACGAGAGCAGGTTGGTAATAAAATACTTGATGCATAAAAGTCGGCAATTCGTTTGAAAATTACAATAATCGGGAACAGTTTTAAATTATAAACTTCATATCCATCATACCTAACAGAAATCCTAATGAAGTGTCGAGAACGGGAAAAATAACTTAATCGTTCATAAAAGTATGGTATTTTATTGGTTCACAGTCCATCACTGCTTATTTCCTAAAACTGTTCGCAATTCAACCAACAAACAGCGCAATGGAAAATCGTCCACAGATAATCTCAATGAACAGATCTTAGCGTGGTGCGGCCGCTACTATCGTCCGCCACTTGTCCCTCGTGTCGAGAGTAACATATTTCTTATTTGCACATGCTAGCCAGGCAGGTGTATTTCACCAATGGCTTCACGAATATTGTCCTTTTAAGCGATCTTCAAAAACAGGGCGCAAAACATCGAGTGTAGCTTCGGCTGTGTGGCACGTAGCGCCGTCCTGTTGAAACCAAATGTTGCCAATATCCTCCTCTTCAATTTTTGTGAACAGAAATTGGTTCAACATGGCCCGATAACGGAGCTGACGGTGCTTCTCTTCTTCCAAAATCCGTACGCAATTTTCG
This sequence comes from Plagodis pulveraria, assembly GCA_963890685.1. Classification (NCBI taxonomy): domain Eukaryota; kingdom Metazoa; phylum Arthropoda; class Insecta; order Lepidoptera; family Geometridae; genus Plagodis; species Plagodis pulveraria. Next base: position 5,013,692 of record OY982977.1, read on the forward strand.
CACACATTCTGCAACATTACCATGATTTTCAAAGTAATGTCGCAATACTTCCCAGCGTTGTTCAAGCATATACACAACCATACTCGTTCAGCGGAAGGATAAAACTAATTATCTGTCAAATCAAACATGAGCAAAGTGTTACCATTCACGAAATAAGGACTAGTTGAAAGAAAACGTTACATGGCGGACCCTTTACCAACTGTTCAAACTCGGTGAAACTTTGTACGCATATTACTGAGCCTAATATCTATGCTTCTGGTTTGCCAGTTTTTGGATTTATTAATAATTTTATTCCTAAATGTTCAATATAATAACAATTGCCATGTAATGAAAATAATTCGAAAAATGTATTTTTCGAATTATTTTTGAAAATAGTATATATAATAAATAATCTTACGGAAATCTGGCAAACCAGAAGCTAGCTGAGCCTAATATCTCAAGGATATACATGCAAAGTTTCACCGAGTTTGAACACTTAGTATTTAAAATATGACGAAACTACATTGGTATGGAAGGCGCTCCGTGAACTCTACTCTTCACATTTTGTAAATACCTTCTAATTGTTTATTTTTATTATAATAATAACATATTTTATTAAGTAATATACAGGGTTATTGGTGAAATGCTAACAACCTCTTAGGGTTGACTTCTGCTAGTCCTAAGAAACATTTTGAGACGTTTTTTTTGTTGCCGCGGCGAGCGCTCTTAGCTCGGAGTAGGCAATAAAACACATTTTTTTTCCCAAACGAAAAAAAAACATCTCAAAATGTTTCTTAGGACTAGCAGAAGTCAACCCTAAGAGGTTGTTAGCATTTTACTTACCCTGTATAAATGTTAAGACAAATAAATTTAAGCGAAACATCCTTATTTTGAAATAATTTACCATAAATGTATATAACGTACAAAATTACAAAGAAACATACTAAACAAATAATTGTTAATTTAATTTTATGAATATCGTTTTTTTTTCAGTTAATGCGTCTAGATTTAACTGTAGGTGGGAAAGCCTCCGAAGGTCTAACTGGGCATGTCATCAACTTGCTCACCACAGACGCACAAAGATTCGACACGGTCAGTCTCTTCTTAATGGACCTCGTGAGGACGCCACTCGAGAGTGCCTTGGTTATATACCTTATGTACAGGCAGATAGGGGTGGCGACGTTCCCTGGAGTTGCATTTCTATTGGCATTTATACCCTTACAAGGTGAGCACTCTTATTTTTATACTCTTCTAGTTTATACTCCTACCAGATGAACACTATACCCGTAAGATTAAGATTCGAAATGGTCTGCCCTATTTGTTTGGTTTAGTAGGGACACATGTAGAAAATGTCTTGAATATATACCTTGTTGTCTATTGTCATTTACACCCTTACAAGGTGACCACTATTCCATTGAGATATAGGGTATATTCCATTTGTCGCTAAGAACGTTATTTTCGATAATTTTGATCACATTCTGCGTCTATGGTTGTGATCACTGTGATCGTTTGTAACTGTTATCCCCTGTTCCATTTAGGATAAGAACGCTAAGAATGCCACTAAAATTTGCCACTTCTGTCACTTTTGACATTAGATGTAGCGTTTATGGCGAAAATAACGACAAGACCCATGTGGAACAACTTTTTGGGAGTGTCATCATTTTTAGCATTTTTAGCGAATCTAACTTCAAATGGTAAGCACCCTAAGATTCGAAATGGTCTGCCTGTTCTTGTTTTATATAGCCCCGACGCCCTTGGAAAGCGCCTTAATTATTATATCTTATGTACAGGCGGGTAGGTATGACGACGTTAGCTATACTTGCCTTTCTATAGGTGGTTATACCCTTACAGAGTGAGCACTATTCTCATAAGATTAAAATTCGAAATGGTCTGCCTGTTCTTGTTTTATATAGTTGCGACGCCCTTGGAAAGCGCCTTAATTATTATATCTTATGTACAGGCGGGTAGGTATGACGACGTTCGCTATACTTGCCTTTCTATAGGTGGTTATACCTTTACAGAGTGAGCACTATTCTCATAAGATTAAGATTCGAAATGGTCAGCCTGTTCTTGTTTTATATAGCCCCGACGCCCTTGGAAAGCGCCTTAATTATTATATCTTATGTACAGGCGGGTAGGTATGACGACGTTCGCTATACTTGCCTTTCTATAGGTGGTTATACCCTTACAGAGTGAGCACTATTCTCATAAGATTAAAATTCGAAATGGTCTGCCTGTTCTTGTTTTATATAGTTGCGACGCCCTTGGAAAGCGCCTTAATTATTATATCTTATGTACAGGCGGGTAGGTATGACGACGTTCGCTATACTTGCCTTTCTATAGGTGGTTATACCCTTACAGAGTGAGCACTATTCTCATAAGATTAAAATTCGAAATGGTCTGCCTGTTCTTGTTTTATATAGTTGCGACGCCCTTGGAAAGCGCCTTAATTATTATATCTTATGTACAGGCGGGTAGGTATGACGACGTTCGCTATACTTGCCTTTCTATAGGTGGTTATACCCTTACAGAGTGAGCACTATTCTCATAAGATTAAGATTCGAAATGGTCAGCCTGTTCTTGTATTATATAGTTGCGACTCCCTTGGAAAGCGCCTTAATTATTATACCTTATGTATAGGCGGATAACGATGACGTGGGGACGTTTGCTTGACTTGCCTTTTTATTCGCGTTTATACTCTTTCAAGGCACTATTCTCATAAGATTAAGATTCGAAATGGTCTGCCAATTCTCTTTTGATCTAGTGAGGACGCGTGTAGAAATTGCCTTGATTATAATATACCTTATGTACACGCAGATAGCGAGGGCGATATTCGATTGACTTGCATTTCTATTGTCGTTTATACACTTACATGGTGAGCACTATTCACATAGGATGAATATCAATTTTTTTTTTAGTTTTTCATGTTTTTGTGACATAACAAGCTCAAGTTACAAGTGACATATTGCACTGCGCCCGTCACCTTGACACATAGTTGTTACGTCTCATGTGCCTCTAATTTCACTGGCTCTCGAAGACAGCTGCCGGGTACCGTTAGGTGCTTGGCGACAGATTTTCTACTTGAGGCTAGTAGCTAGCCAGGCGGGCAATCGCAAAATGCCCTTCCACCATGCAAGATAATAAGATTTATAAGATCTATTAAGATTTTGCACATTACTTATCATTTCTCAATTTGTGGTCAACGTCGTTGGTATCGCAATTAGTTATATGTTTCGGTCTTTAAACTTTTTTGTAATATTTTTATTTTGTTTTTTTACTGTTTGTTGATCCATGAAAATAAATGAAAACAAAAACATTCTTTACGCATTCCCAACATAACGAAATCTATTGCCATGCTATTTGGCACCGAGTATATCTCTATTTTTACTCCTTCCACCAAACACATAAAATATTGAAGCAGTGATGGCTCAGTGGCATTGGCTATGGACTGCCGCGCAGCAGGTCCATGGTTCGAATCCCGCCCAGAGCTTGAGCTTCACCGCTTGGTGGAAGGGCATTTTGCGAATGCCCGCCTGGCTAGCGACCACCCTCAAGTAGAAAATCTGTCGCCAAGCACCTAACGGTGTGTTCCGGCAGCTGTCCTTGAGAGCTAGTACTTCAAGGTTAGCCTGAACAACATCTTCGACCACATCATCACTTACCATCAGGTGAGATAGTGGTCAAAGGCTATACCTATACGGGATAAAAAAAAAAAAATAATCTTCACATTTACCTAAACACCAATTATTTTACTTTTTCAGGTTATCTCGGCAAGGTGTCGAGTAGACTTCGTGAAAAAACAGCTATACGGACAGACAATCGTATACGATTAATGAACGAAGTGATACAGAGCATTGAGGCGATCAAAATGTATGCTTGGGAGAACGCTTTCGCCGGAATCATTGGGAAGGCGAGGAAGTACGTAAACCAATATATATATATATATATATGATAATAAATAAACTCAGGCGTTACTTTGCCGAAATCCATATTTAATAATAACAAATATTTTTAAAAACATCAAATTAATATTTTAATAAAACACTTAAAAAATACATAAATATATCTAGTGACAATTTCGCCTAATTTACCTGTTAAGCCGACGTAACGTCACAAACGCCACGCAGCCGAACCCGAAGAATTTTCGACGCGTGTCGCTTCTACACGAAGCATCCTCAGGAGGTGTTGACTCTACGAGCGCACGAACGAGAATGGATCAAGACCTGACGCGGCGAAAATTCTTCCGGTTTGGCTGCGTGGCGTTTGTGACGTCACGTCGGCTTAACAGGAAAATTAGGCAGAATTGTCACTAGATATATTTTTAAGTGTTTTATTAAATTATTAATTTGATGTTTTCATAAAATATTTTAAAAATATCTGTTATTATTATATATTTTATAATTACACCCCCCCCTCCCCCTATTTTTCCGTGGGAGTAGTCAGAGACGACGAAGGGAATACTATCTTACCTAGACAGTGATGATGTTGTTCAGGCTAACCTAGAATAACTAGCTCTCAAGGACAACTGCCGGAACACACCGTTACGTGCTTGGCGACAGATTTTCTACTTGAGGGTGGTAGCTAGCCAGGCATTCGCAAAATGCCATATCATCATGCTACAATGCACCATGTTATACTGTGATGAAGACGCATGCCAAACGTGGGGATTAGAGCAACCCCTCCTAATCTCCCCCATCAGGAGGTTGCCATTATATTCACGTTCTTTTTTCTGTGGACGTCAATGCTCTTGAAATGAAATTTGTTTATTTTTTCTCGATAATGATGATTATTGAAGTAATATATCATCACTTACCATCAGGTGGGCCGTCTGCTTGTTTGCCAACCCATTACATTAAAAAAAAATATCCTTAAGGCGTACAGTTCCCGGTTTAAGAATCGGGTCTGTTCATATTCTCCTGTTGGAGACGTCAAAGTAGTTTTAGTGGCCACTGGTCAACGTTGACGTTATTTCTTACTCTTTTAGTGTTGAAATTCGGTTACGTTTTATTTAAATATATTTTAAAGTTCCGTTGAAAGTCTACGGAATGAAAAAAAAATTATAAATGTGAAAGTTTGTGGGTGAGGACGTGTGTGTGTGTATGTTTATCCTTCACGCTGCTATGGCTGAACCGATTTGGATGAATCTTGGAATATTGATAGTTAAAGTCCTGGCTGTCTACGCAGGTGAAACCGTAAGGTGCAGCTAGTAGTGAGAAATAATAATATTTTATTAAGAACTATTTTTTTCTAGGAAAGAAATGAACGTTATAAAGAAGATGTCTTGGCTCCGCGCGGTGATGATTTCGTGTGTGAAACTTAACACCAAAGTGGCCATCCTGCTCAGTGTCATTACTTACTTATCGCTTGGCAACGAACTTACCGCTGCTAAGGTAAGAACAAAAAACAACATTTCAACACGTTATCGCCAAAGTGGTGTCCATGGGGCCTACTCCCACCTTTTACGAAACCATCATAAAAAAGGAGCGTTTTGTTTCATGCTTAAAATAATAATTCGCAGTCACGAACTGTCGCCGACCCACAATCGCGTTAAGAAATATTGGTTTGATCCTGCTTAAAGAACGAATGAAATATATATCATGTGGATGTGCAAGCGAGATACAAGATGTTTGTTATATACCACTATCCCGCTCGCACTTTTCCGAACTACAATGATATGGAACGGATTAACCATAGTTTTACGACATTTTATTGTATGCTGATCAACAGCTGTCTGTAATTTTTTTAGTTTCACTCGTCAAACAATTATGCTGCATATATTTTAAAGAATAATAGAAATAAAAACATTGCACGTAATTTACACATCAATTAAACCTATTTTTATCGTAGAATACCCGAAATCAAGTTTAAATCCGCTGCTAGAAAGTAACTTTTTTGAGATGGATAAACATGACGAATTTATCGCTGGAACATTAATACTCCGTATTAAATGTAACGTCAGAGTTCGCGAATAGAGTGAACAATTTGTTCTGACGTCATCAAAACGCTGAGCGACTCCATTACCGATTGTAAGCCTGCTTAATTGACGTGGAGGTATAAAGTTTAGCAGTAAGATTAAGTTATGATTACTATAAGAGGTGAGAGTTGGCCCCCAGAAGCATAGAATAAAAAGGATCACTCCGCATAGCCATTCCAATAAATAGGCGACTCTAGCTAAGAAGCAATAAAGTGCAGTTCAGCTCGCAAAGCACGGAGTAGGTACTCCGTGCTTTGCGTGATATTTATATTCACCTACAAGCCGTCTCTTTCATTCGCATGTGCACGCTTAGTTCTGATCTCTTCTGACGCGGCGCGCACCGTACTATAGTCCCGTCCGGACGGATACGCCGATGTTCCTGTAGCTTTGTAAAGTGACGAGTGAGTCAGGGCTGGTAGAAGTATCTTAGGCAAACTTCGACGATAATGTTTTTGGTTAATAACGCTATCTAGCGAGTAAAGTTCATTTTGAACTTGTTTTTTAAAAAAAAGGCTCATAAGAAGGTAATCTTATGTCATTAATATCATCATACCAAGTAGTTCAAAATAGCTGTGGTGTAAAAAAAAATATCCAATATAAAATACAATTTTCTTTAAATATTATTCTCACTTACGGGATTTGTACCGTGGCGATTTTTTTTTTGAGCTCCCGATGCGACGCAGTTGCATGCATCATGATCGCGGGGTGACTGGAGAAACGAGCGATTGACGAAAATCATGAGCAGATGAAACCTCTGTCTTCTACCCTCTCTCTTTGTCCCGTAATAATAATAATAATAATTTCATTTATTTCGACCAGTGATAGAAATATTGATACAAATTAAAATAAGACTGTATTCAAATGTGATAAACCAATATGAGAGTCTCAATCATAAAAATAATAATATACGCGAAATAATATCAATAATAATTTACATTTAATAATAATTTACATTTTATAATAGTTTACATCTAAATTATTTACATTTAATAATAATTTACATTTAATAATAATTTCCATTTAATAATAATAAAATCATATGCTTCAAAACATGTCAAACAAATAATTGAGATTCTGCCCTTTGTTTATTAGTCAGTCTATGAACCAACTCAAGTAAGTGAGAATAAAAAAACTTGAGAGGTGTCAAGGGACACCCGGATGGAACGAAGTTCCTTTCGATGAATTAGTGAAGGAATTGTAATTTTTTTAAGTAATTATAATTTTATTTTTTATTATTAACAAATATAATGTGTATATTACACTTAATATTAACTTAAACGAAAATAACTGGCTAGGTTTCTATGAGAAAGAGAGAGAGAGAGACAGAGACAGACAGAGAAACACGCGCACGCCACACTGCTTACAACTATAGCAAAAAGTGTCGTTAGAAATTTTGGTCTTAATTTTTTCCGTCTACCCCCCTTTCGCAACGCGCGATAAGGAACTTCGTCCCAATATTTATGTAGTAAACCGTGATCGTTTAAAAAAGTGTTTACAATTTTCTTTTTTTAGGTATTCGTAATATTCTCATACTACGATATGCTAAAATTCACCTTAGTCGACTTCCTGCCATTGTCGATCGCGTTTACATTTGAAGCGTACGTGAGCTTGAAGAGAATGCAAGAGTTCCTACTTCTGCCAGAAGTAGAGCACCAGGATACCGCTGATCTTCTTACCATTAGCGAGAAGACTAATGTCAAAACGAATGGAGTATTCGAGAAGATTGGTAATGGGTAAGTAATAAATTTTATTGTTTATTTATATAGTTCAAAGGCAATTAATACGTCATGATTATGGTAGACAAAAAATCTTTTTTCAGCACATCTACCTGAAATACCATATAAAAAAAAACTAAAAATAGAACCGACTTTAACACTCAAAAGTGTGAAATAACATGTTGAAGTCGGTACGATGATAGTTCAAAAGTACCTATTATCACAATATTGTTCGCATGGTATCGACTTATTATGCATGGTATAGACAAGTTATTTCAACACTTTTGAGGGTTGAAGTCGGTTCCATTTAAGAGAAAAAAAAATTCACCCATTTTAGTGACCCTTGCTACTTACGGGATCGATTGTCATTCACTGTCAATGACTATATCATCAAGATAGGAAAACACTTTTCAGTTACACTCCAAGTGTAACTCAAAAATGCTGAACCGATTTTGTTGAAATTTAAATGGGACCAGACGGGAAGCATCAGCTTTCAAATAAAAAATAATGATCAAAATCGGTTGACCCAGCCAAAAGTCATGAGGTAACAATAACAAAAAAAAAACAGTCGAATTGAGTTTTTTATTTTACATCAAACACTTTTTATCTTACATCAATGAAATTAGTAATTGCATCAACTACTGCACTTGTTATCAGTTTGCAGATGATACATGTCTCATCGCAGCTGATAGAGACCCGCAAAAAGCCTGTGACCTTTTGCAGTTCGATTTGGACAATTTATTAAAATGGTGTCACGATGCAAGCGTAGTACTAAATTCAAAAAAAAACTAAACTACTTGTCATAAAGTCACCGTACCTTAAAATTTCTCCTTTAAAAAATCTTTTGGCTCACGACCATGGCTGTCTGCACATCACAAACTTAAATACATGTAGCTGCCCCTCTATAGAAGTCGTAAGCTGTCAAACTTATCTGGGCGTATTGATTGATAGCACATTTAACTGGTCCAATCACACCGAACGCGTTTGTAGTAAATTAAGGCAATTCTTAGCAAACATCACAACCCTCAAAAATCGCATACCTTTCAAAGTAAAGCTAATGTTGTTCAATTCTCTAGCTGAATCGTATGTTTTGTATGGGCTCACTAGTTACGGTCGTACTTATACTTCGTATCTAAACCAAATATTAGGTCCTTACATATGAAATTGGCGTTTTGTATGGGAGGAACAAAAAGTCGAATATTTTTTAATATAATATATTTAATTAATCAAAGTATGAACCATTATTTTCTATGCACTTTTGCCATCTCATAGGTAGTTCATTGATCCCTTTACTAAAAAAACCAGTCGGACGGGAATCAATAAAATCTTTGAAGGCGATTTGGACTGCCCCATCGGAGTTGAATTTTTTCCCTTGCAAGAAGTTATCCAAATTTCGAAAAAAATGGTAATCTGTTGGAGCAAGGTCCGGGGAGTACGGAGGATGTCTTAGACTTTCCAATTGAAGCTCTTCTAATTTAGTAGCCGTCTGTTGCGCAGTGTGTGGTCTAGCGTTGTCGTGAAGCAGCAGTGGCGTGGAGCGATTGACCAGCCTAGGTTGTTTAGCCGCTAGCTTTTCCATCATGGTTTGCAATTCCTGACAATAGACATCAGCCGTAATAGTCTGGCCAGATTTGAGAAAACTGTAATGAACAATACCGGCACTAGTCCACCAAACGCTTACAAGTAACTTTTTTGGGGTTAATTTTCGCTTGGGGCAGGATTTAGCTGGCTGGCCAGGATCTAACCATTGCGCTGAGCGCTTCCGATTATCGTAAAGAACCCATTTTTCATCACAGGTAATGATTCGGTTTAAAATACCTTCATTATTGTGCCGGTTTAGTAATGTAACGCAGCAGTCGACGCGCGTTTGCCGGTTTGTTTCAGTCAATTCGTGAGGTACCCACCTTTCAAGCTTTTTAATCTTCCCAATTTGCTTCAAGTGAATTAAAACAGTTTTATCACTAACATCGCAGCCTGCAGCTAACTCGGACGTGGTTTGCGATGGATCCGCTTCCACAATAGCCTTCAACTCTTCATTATCAACTTGAGTCTCAGGCCGTCCACGGGGCTTGTTCTGCAGGTCGAAATTTCCAGAACGAAAACGTTGGAACCAAAAACGAACTGTGTTTTCTTTTGCAACACGACCGCCATACACATCATTCACCCTTCGAGTTGTTTCCCAGCACTAGTGCCACGGCGGAACTCGTACTCGTAAATAATGCGATATTTAAGGTTTTCCATTTTGTAAAATGAGTGACGCAAACAGAAAAAAACAGAAGAAAAAAAACAAATGAATGACGATCATCGAAGCACAAATACATGAGTCTATAGCTGTACAAATTTGAATTTGGAATTCCTTACCAAAGAGGAGAAATTCGTGATTAAAGTGGCCAGTACGAAAAACGCCAATTTCATATGTAAGGACCTAATATATAAACTGCAATTAAAAATTCTAAAAACAATCGTATCTAAAAATATTAGAATACAATTTTATAATGATGAAATGGGCCTCTTTATACTCTTCAGACCTTACCCGTTGACACGCAGTTCAAATATATGTTACTCAAAGAGCACTTTTTCAATGAAACACTGAAGCATGTTATAAAGCATCCTGTATACACTCGTGCAGTTGCTCAGAACCGGTTGTGCACGATCCGCGCTAACAATGCTTACGGTGAGAGGACACCTACCTATTTAGTTCCTCGGTTAATAAATGAACTGCCTACTGATGTGCGAGTATCTCCTCCTTTTTGTAAGATGGTCAAAACACAAAATAATTTATTAATATTACAAATAGTCCCCCATGGGTTACAGAGTTACAATGTCTACCATTGACCTATATATACTAGACTACAAACACTTCAGCGCTTCGATGTACATATTCGAATTGGCATCGCTGAAGTGACTGCAGTACGGCCCAGGTTTCGATTGAATCGAAGGCTTTCTCATAGTCCACAAACGCTAAACATAATGGCCGATTATACTCCTCAGTCTTCTGTATAATCTAGCGGAGCGTATGGATGTGGTCTATGGTGCTGAAACCTTTTCGGAACCCGGCTTGTTCGGGACAACTACAACTTTTACTGTGTTGTTTACTAGTTGACCGAAAACAAAGACAACATTTTTATAACATTTTGTAGGAAGCGCTCATTCTCGATTTCTTATATTTACTTGTTTATTATACGGCCCCGTGTGGTGCCGGGTTAGAATTGCACCTCCCCATATCATCCCGTGGGTGTCGTAAGAGGCGACTAAGGGAATAATTGTACTGGAAGGTGGGCAGCAGCGTTTTCTTTTTCTAAAGAACTACAATCTTACACTGCGATCCCCAAGCCGCCTGCCAAGCGTGAGGATTATGGCAAATACCACCTTAAAGGGGAGGCTGTGTTCAGCAGTGGGCGATCCGGCTGATACAGTACAGTACTTGTTTATTGACGTTGAGTTAATCTAGATTGTTTGAGCTCTTGCGCCCCGTAACATTATTTAATTCTTAAAGCTTAATCGATTATATTTTTATCTATTTGTGAAGTTTTGCAAAAAATATACTGTTTCTCGGCAATTTCCCCGTCAACAATTAAACAATCAATGTAAACAATACCAATTCTAACATTCAAAACTTTGAAATCAGTTTCATAATCTATATTTTTACTTGTCTTTTGGTTTGTATAGGCAACAAGAATTCATAAAATCGGAAGGAAACCTTGAACAGCTAAAACCTCAAGTGTTAGTGAGTATGAAGGACTACAGTGCTAACTGGAAGAATGTGGAAGATGAATCTTTAGACGGAAAGATCGTCGCACTCGCAGATATAAATTTGAATGTAAGTGATTATCATATTCCTACTCTTATTCGATTATATCCTCTGAGTTGTCGTTATAATGTACTTTGAAGCAATGATGGCCGAGCGGTAATAGCTATGGACTGCCGTGCCGCAGGTCCATGGTTCAATCCCCACCGCCGGCATGAGGCCGGCTAGCTTCAAGCCATCAAGTAGAAAATCTGTTGCCAAGCACCTAAGGGTGTGTTCCGGCAGCAGTCCTTGAGAACCAGTGAAATTACAGGCATATGCATATAAATAGAGTATCAGTCTCATGAGACTTAATAACTATGTCTCATAATAAGTGGCGGACGCAGTGCAATTGGTTACTTGTAATACATTTGTCATAGGCAGAGGTTAGTCCGCTTAACATTAGGTGGGCCTCGAGCTTGTTCCGTCACAATAACATAAAAAAATATTAAAACATAAGAAAATCATTCGAAATCACCTCCTTGTGTAGATCTGTTAAGTTATCTTGAGATTATATTACGAAGTATACGTATACAATATTAAAGCAGGATAGTATCGTGCAAGTCTCAAGGTCTGGAGTGTCGTAAGAAGTAAGATGCATGCATTAATTTCAAACGCTTTAATATCCTCTCCTCCCTGCCCTTATCCCTCGGTAAGTGGAGTTGGTTCAACATTGGTGACGATTATAAGAAATCGCATAATTTAAAATTCTCTAAATTATGGTAATTCTTATTCTGTTTATACTAAACTAGCGACTCGCCCCGGCCTCGCACGTGTAGTATGCTGATACTAAATATGCTACAGAATGTCTTTATATACAACAGCTGTTATGTCATTAAACAATAACAAGTTTTCTTTAGAAGTTACTCTTGAAAGAGCGACATATAATTGGCCATGTGAATAACAATCAATGCTCAAATCTAATACTGTAAAGGGCCATAGTGATCTATATTATTGTGCATATACAATGTATTCAAGGAACTTTATTGGATAAGGATTAATGCTGTATTGCATATAATCGCTTCCTAAGTAGCCCATTAATTCTCGTAAAAAGTAAAGGATCAACAGTTGTTTTTGTATGTTATCCCTAAGAGATAGACATTTTTTTATGCCTGATAGGTTAGCCTTTGACCACTATCTCACCTGATAGTAAGTGATGATGTGGTCGAAGATGTTGTCCAGGCTAACCTAAAATTTTAGTTAATGGTTTTGCGCGATAACCGACATACGCGCGGGCGGGAGCCGCGGCCGGAAAGTTATTGTTTAATAATTTTTCTTACATATTCTATTCCTTATTAACTTACAGATAAAGCCAAACACATTAACAACGATAGTAGGTACAGTTGGCTCCGGCAAGTCTACGTTACTGCAAGCGATGCTAAGGGAACTGTCGCCAAGCAAAGGCCATCTGGAAATCAACGGAACTTTGTCTTACGCTGCGCAAGATCCATGGCTTTTTGAGGCTTCCGTAAGTATTCAATAAAATATAATGTTGAATTACATTTACAAATTATTGGAGCACAAAATTTTTGCTCCGGGTGGGAATCGAAACCGCGCGATTTCTCGCTGGATGCAAAAACCACTCGGCCACCTGGGGACCCTCTTTCGGGCCGAAATTTCGTTCTTCAATTGTATTAATTTTACCGTCATAGAAGACGGTACACGGACCATCATAGGGGACGGTGCGCGGCCATCAACCATACTACTAGACTTCATCTGATCGAAATAAGTGCTTTTTCAAACACTTAATTCTCGCAATGATGTCGCTACCGTTCTTCTATATATCTAAATATGATTACAAGCACTATCGCGTGCTAAGGGAAAATACTGTAACAGCCGACTCGTCCACTGCTGAACACAGCCTCCCCCGTTAAGGGGGTATTTGCCATAATCCCCACGCTTGGCAGGCGGCTTGGGGATCGCAGTGTAAGATGGCATTTCTTTAGAAGGTGCTGCTGCCCTTACAGTACCTTCCAGTATTTTTCCCTTAGTCGCCTCTTACGACACCCATGGGATGATCTGGGGAGGTGCAATTCTAACCCGGCACCCCAAGTGAAAATAACATTTACAAATTATATGAGCTCAAAGTTTTTTTATTTATAAATATATAATGTAGATGTTGTTTTGGAGACAAAATTATAGTCGTGGTCTTGTTTGTAGTACAACGCAAGTTGAACTATAGGTGTCGCTCCATCCCGATACTATGGTTGAAGAACGAGACCAAAAATTAGAGTTATGAGTCATTGTGCCATGTTAGCTCAATTGGTTAGAACATACCCCAGCAGGGGTGGATGGACGCCGGTTCGAATCCCGCACATGGCAATTTTTCTCTCGTAAATTTGTAATTTTGAAAACTATCGCGAGTTTTATCCATATTAACTTATTAGGAACCGGCTAGGACACGCGTTATATTTACCGGAAAGATTCCGACCAGTTTCGGACTGTTTTAAAGTCCTTCATCTGGGAGCCACGATTGCGCGAAGCGACGAGCACGGGCCTCAGCGCGTAACTGGTCGGAATCTTTCCGGTAAATATAACGCGGGTCCTAGCCGGTTCCTAATAAGTTAAATTTGTAATTTTGTTAAAAGAAGGTAAGTATAGCCTAGTTCGACCGTTTTCTGTTTTAAATTGTAGGTCCGTCAGAACATTTTGTTTGGGCAAGAGTTGGACTTGCAGAGATACTTGCGAGTCATCAAATGCTGCCAGCTCAAGAGTGATCTGGACATACTGCCGAATGGTGACAAGACTATAGTCGGCGAACGTGGTAAGGAAATAAGCGCTTTTAGCGATAAGACCGCCCTTTGTGCCTTTTTTTTGTGTTATTGTGAAGGAACAAGCTCGAGGCCCACCTGATGTTAAGCGGACTAACCTCTGCCTATAACAGATGCATTTCGTCACAAGTTACTAATTGCACTGCGCCCGTCGCCTTGAGACATAGCTGTTAAGTGTCATGTGCCTGTAATATCACTGGCTCTCAAGGACTGCTGCCGGAACACACCGTTAGGTGCTTGGCGACAGATTTTCTACTTGAACCTAAATATTGTTATTGTTTCCTTCGTAATTTCCTGTTGTTGGTGTCAATAAAGAGTTATCGTATCGACACCCGTGCCTTAGTATTGCGCACTCAACGGCTGCAACCACAGATCAGAGAAATAGAGAGATTTGCCTTTAGTCCGTCATTGTTCACATAAAAGTTTCGCCGCGTCTCTTCCCCCATTTCAAATATACATCAATAATAATAAAAGTATGGCGTACATACGCACATTTTGCCACGCACACTATGATTTCCGCTGCAAACTAATACACTAACTAATCGTACACATCCAAAAATGGGTTGCGCTTCAGCCTGTATCTTCGGTCATTAGTTACACACACAGATACAGGTATTAAAACACTGATCCATTGCGTTATTGAAACAACTGATTCGCTTGTTGAATTTTACTTAGCGGGCAATGTTTTTGATACAAACAAGCCTGATCTAGGCCAGATGCGTTCGCACGTGCCATGCCTCTATTACCTATCTCCCTTGTTTCCTGATCTGAGGCTGCACCTATGGCCACAGAATAAAAAGTACCAGATCACTCCGCAAAGCCATCCCAATAGGCGACTCTAGCTACGAAGAAATAAAGTGCACTTTTGCTCAAAAAGCAGGGCGTAACATATATTTATATTCACCTACTCTTTCTAACATGGCCACGCATAGCTCTTATCTCTTCTGACAATTCTTATTTGTAAGGCAGCTTTTCTTTGGAAAAGGCCAAACTAACGCATTCTTTGAAAAGTTCAGCCGGCTATTATATTAGTATATAAATGATACGGAGTACCTTTTTTTTTAATGCCTGATAGGTTAGCCTTTGACCACTATCTCACCTGATGGTAAGTGATGATGTGGTCGAAGATGTTGTTCAGGCTAACCTAGAAGTACTGGCTCTCACGGACAGCTGCTGGAACGCTAAAGGTGCGTTCGTTTTGGCTCGATTGCGTTTGTAGCAGTTTCAAAAGTGGCATTTGTGTATTAGCGTTCGGATAGAAGCTTTTGCTATTTTTGACCACCAATTACTGCATGCTATCCGAACGGCTTATAACGTACTTTGACAACCGACAATGTTTTAACAATTTTGCACAGTACGAAACATGGAATCAATCTCTAAAATTAACAAAAAGTAGGTACCTATATTATTATTATTTCTTTGTTAATGGCTTCTGCTAGTTACCTATATAAAAAACTTGTGAAACTCTTCAATCGCGCCAAATACAACTGTCAACCCAGCAGTTGTCAAAAAACGATCACAACGATCCCACGGTAAGACATGGGTCAAAAATATCACTTTTCTCTGTCATTTGTAGCGTTTTCAAAGCTGTCCGAACGGTGAGCGAAAACGATATTTTTGCTCACGCAGTCCCAAAACGAACGGCCCGTGTGATCATTTTTAGCGTTTGTGAGTGTTATTTTTGGCACCGATAGGCTATCCGAACGCCCTATAAATATACCATACGTCTCTTAACATTTCAGGTGCGTCGCTCTCCGGTGGCCAAAGAGCAAGGGTATCCTTGGCCAGATGTGTATACCAAATTGCAGATGTTTACTTACTGGACGATCCTTTGGCTGCTGTGGATTCTAAGGTATGACTATGAATAGCGAAATTCAATCACCTGTCTTTAAAAAAACATGTTTGAATTGGATCTAGGTCCACCTGATGTTAAGCCGTAACCTCTGCCTATAACAGATGTATTTCGTCACTGCACTGTGTCTATATTTTTTTTTTACCGAGACGAGCAAGTCCATGCCTAACGTTAAGCAGCACGTCTGTGTATTACAGTTACAGTGTCTTTGAGTCTTGATTGCTTGGTAATTTCACATGTTCCCTTCAAACCTTATGAAGCAATGATGGCCGAGCGGTAATAGCTATGGACTGCCGTGCCGCAGGCCCCTGGATCGATCCCCACCGCCGGCTTCAGCTTCACCGCATGGTGGAAGGGCATTTTGCGATTGCCCGCCTGGCTAGCTACCAAGTAGAAAATCAAGCAGAAAATCTGTCGCCAAGCACCTAACGGTGTGTTCCGGCAGCTGTCCTTGAGAGCCAGTGATTCTTGGTTAGCCTGAACTACATATTTGACCACATCATCACTTACCGTCAGGTGAGATAGTAGTCAAAGGTTAAACTATCAGGCATAAAAAAAGGACACGATGACGCGACGATGTAAAGGTTTAGTAATAACAACAACAACTAACTAAGACAGGCCAGTTTTTTTTTTTTTTTATGTTACTATGATGGAACAAGCGCAAGGCCCACCTGATGTTAAGCGGTATCCTCTGCCTATAACAGATGCATTCATCACAAGTGACGAACTGCACTGCGCCCATCACCTTGAGACATACCTGCTAAGTCTCATTTTGCCTGTTATTTCACTGGCTCTCAAGGACTGCTGCCGGAACACACCGTTAGGTGCTTGGCGACAGATTTTCTACTTGAGGGTGGTCGCTAGCCAGGCGGGCATTCGCAAAATGCCCTTCCACCATGCTTTGAAGCTCAAGGTCTGGGCGGGATTCGAACCAAGGACATGCCGTACGGCAGTCCATAGCCAATGCCACTGAGCCATCACTGCATTTTATGTTCGCTGAATCCCGAAGGTTTTTAAATACTGTTATAGGCAGAGGTTAGTCCACTTAACATCAGGTGGGCCTCGAGCTTGTTCCGTTAAAATAACAAAAAAAAAAAAAACATACACTAACTGCCTGGTGCGGGACACGGTAACGTTTATGTGTTTTTTCTAACCCATAGAGCCAGTAGTATTGATTTTTCTCCCACATCGGGGAATCCCGCTTGTGATGTTTTTTTCCTGTTATTGTAATGTTCAAATCAAATCAAATCATTTATTTGTTAGAATAAAATTCGACACAAGATCTTGAAATTAATTTTCGCCCGTGTTTTCAGCCTGCAAGCAGGCGTAAATTATTATATTATTAAAAAAAATTCTATATTATAAAATTAATTACACTAATAACATTACAATTACATTAAAATTACATTACAATTACATTACAATTACATTACAATTACATTACAATTACATTACAATTACATTACAATTACATTACAATTACATTACAATTACATTACAATTACATTACAATTACATTACAATTACATTACAATTACATTACAATTACATTACAATTACATTACAATTACATTACAATTACATTACAATTACATTACAATTACATTAAAATTACATTACAACTACATTACAACTACATTACAACTACATTACAACTACATTACAACTACATTACAACTACATTACAATTACATTACAATTACAATACAATTACATTACAATTACATTACAATTACATTAAAATTACATTACAATTACATTACAATTACATTACAATTACATTACAATTGCATTACAATTGCATTACAATTGCATTACAATTGCATTACAATTGCATTACAATTGCATTACAATTGCATTACAATTGCATTACAATTGCATTACAATTGCATTACAATTGCATTACAATTGCATTACAATTGCATTACAATTGCATTACAATTACATTACAATTACATTAAAATTAAAATTACATCCCTATTACATTACAAGACATATTACATTGTTGTTATACTCGGCAGGTGGCGCAGGCGATATACGAGGAGTGCGTGCGCGGGTTCCTGCGCGACGCGGCCTGCGTGCTCGTCACGCACCGCGTGCACTTCGCCAAGTACGCGCACAACGTCTGTGTCATGCGGACTGGACGGGTCAGTTGCTACTATTGCAGCATTTTATTTAATGTGTTTGTGATGGAGCTTGCACTAAGGCCGGCTGATGTTAAGCGGGCTTACTAACCTGTAACAGACTTAAAAAACTTTTTTTTTATAAACAAAATATTACTCAAATTCGTATGTACAAAATAGCGCTAAAATAGAAAAAGTCTGTTATTGGTCTATGGCTCGGAACCGGCGCTCACCACAGATAATGCGTACTTAAATTGAATTGAAACCTCCTTGGTCGGGACACATTGTACTTTAATAATTAAAAAAATGTTTTGAAGCATTGTTTTGTTAGGAGAATAATGCTTTAATTTCACTTTTTAATTTTCTTAAAAAAGTATGTAAATAAAATATGTCAATAAAAGTCTATATTTCATTTCATAATTAGAATATTACCGAATGAGATTATAGTAAATATATTTTTGATCTTATTTATTTCAGATAGTGGCGCAGGGTACATACAGCGAGTTGAACAATGTATCGGAGTTCGCGACGCTGATTGAAATGACAGAAAAAGACGAAGAACAGAAGAAAAAGCAGAAAGCCATCGAGTATGACAGTAAAAATGAAGAAACTGTGGTATGTATCATTTATAAAAAAAAATTGTAGGTACCTACCATCAACGTTCTGATGCAAAACAAGTGTACCTATTATGACTATTTCCAATGTTTTTTTTTATTTTATTCAAATCTCTTGATGGGGAGTGCATTACCTAAAATGTTAATGGTTACAAATTTTATGGAATTTAATTGTAAAAACCATTTGTTTCTTTTTTAAATCAAGGTATAGGGTCAAAACTACGTTTAATTAGTTATAATTGTTTTATAAGGACATAAGAAATAGGTATTTGAGAGGAAAAACGAACGAAATCCATTAGAGATCCCTTATTTTTACATATAAATTATATTTTGAAATATTTACAGTTCCGTACCTTACTTTAAAAATGGAAACGCGCGTAAACTAAGTATTTTTTATCAGTTACACATCTAGCCTGTCCAAGTGAGCGAGCGAAAACCATTAATTAGAGGCGCCTCTAAAGGTGCCCGACCTAACCCCGCTTGGCGCGCGCATCACCCGCTCTCGCCGTAGCACTCATACATAGCCGCGAGACGTTTTACGATTTAGAGTTTCAATTTTAAGGTATTCAATGTGATTGTGAAGACCGAAAGCAGAGCTGATGTGAAGAGATGCGTTAGTTGTCATATTTATATGTCATCTTCTTTTACGTTCATTGTTTTGATTGGCTTATCGATATATAATTAGGCATATATTGGTGTTCTCCAAAAATGGTAGTCCTTATTTTGTTCGCACTAAAATCCACATTCGATTAACACTTAAAATTACCTATCCAAATATACGATTATTCTATTGAACTGAAGGTAGTTTTTCATCAGGTTAGAAAACATCTAGTTACATGTCGAATAAATTTGCTTAGAACATACCACAATTGAACACCAATATCAACCTTTCGGATACAAATCTGAACTTAAGTGTGAACAAAATAAGAACTACCATAATTTGGAGAATGTTCAAGAATTTTAAATATTAGGTCCTTACATATGAAATTGGCGTTTTTCGTACTGGCCACTTTAATCACGAATTTCTCCTCTTCGGTAAGGAATTCCAAATTCAAATTTGTACAGCTATAGACTCATGTATTTGTGCTTCGATGATCGTCATTCATTTGTTTTTTTTCTTCTGTTTTTTTTTTTTTTTTTTTATTTTTTTTTTTTTATTTTTTTTTATTATTTATATTTTTACACTACAGACTCTGGGTCCGTACTCTTTTGAGATCTTACTTTTCCTTATCATAGTAATACATTTTATTAAGTAATCGTGGTCTCCAATACATCAGTCTTCCTGAAGGGAAGGGTGTTAGTTTGTTAACATTAAAGTGAGTCCATTTTTTATTTTTAATGTATACATTTTTTTTATTATCTAGTTTGTTAGGTGAGAAATTAAAATTTAAATATTTATTATCCTAAGTTGAAGGGCCGGCCACTGGTTCCGGCGTTGCCCTTGATAATTGTAGATGAGTCCTTACGACCCCTTCGTCCCGGTTTTTTATAGCCATTTTTAGGTTGTAGTCACAAATTACTTTTCCATTTGCCTCTGTTGCCCGCCTCATGAATCTGCCAATGGCGTCCGAGCTGTCGTCTGTGTAATAAATGCAGCGCTTTGAGTGTCGTGACACTGCTACTACTGCGTGTGATACGCTGTCTCGGAGCTTGGTGACTTTTTCCCTCATCTGTACTATGATTACTGTCTCGTACGTCAAACCCTGCGCTTCGTGCACTGTCAAGGTGCATGACCCTGTACCAGACCCATATCCCTTGCCGACAAGTGAGGCTTTTTCCTCCTGTGTCAGCGCGAGAAATAAGGTACTCTGGAGGTCTGTTGGAATGTTTGCACCTGTGTAACGTTCTAGCGTCAGGGAATGAGTTTGAGATCGCGATGAGTATATGCCCGGATACACTTCGCTAAGGGCGTATGCCACATCCATGGGATTTCTG
The DNA here is from genome assembly GCA_963890685.1 of Plagodis pulveraria. Taxonomy (NCBI): domain Eukaryota; kingdom Metazoa; phylum Arthropoda; class Insecta; order Lepidoptera; family Geometridae; genus Plagodis; species Plagodis pulveraria. The sequence continues at coordinate 5,034,442 of OY982977.1, forward strand.
TGCGTGCAAAACAACTGTTGGGTGATGGAAGCCACCATATTTGGATTACCGTATCGTATATCGAAGAGATTTTCTCTTTCGATATAGGGCAGTTGGTTAACATCTCCGATGATGACGACATCCTCAGCGTCCAGCAACCGCACTGCCATTATGATGGCCCCGAAGTGGTTCATGTGAGCCTCGTCTATTAAAAGACGTTGTTCACTTCGTCCCATGAACCCATTGGCCAATACGGAGGCCAGAGTACGCACTTTGGATTTGACTCCGTCGCCTATGCGTTGCGCTACCCTGTCTCGTAGATCTTTGGCTGCTTCGGTTGTTGTGGTGACTATGATGTCCTTATCAGCATCGAAGTTGTCAACTATCCAAGTTGTTTTGCCGCATCCTGGAACTCCATTAATCCATGTTATGTTTGGCATAGTCCAAAGCTCGCGTGCCGCTGATGGATCGAGAGAACCCGAAATGGTTTTGGCCATTTCTAGGATTTTCTCCTGCAGCATTATCTTAGTGCATCGGGCAGTTACGACAAGAGGATCGTTGGGTGGCGTGTTGAAGATGTTTCTGCCAGTCCTTTGTGTTTCGCTTTCATTCAAGTTAACAAAGCTACCCGTGGAGCTAAACGCGGCCATATATCAACCTGACATTGTTCCTTTTATAATTTGAGAAGTGTCGTTGTCATATACAGCCGCCTCCGCTTCCACAAGTCTAACGTTCAACAATCCCTCGTTTTCCCAGCGGTATGCTTTAATGATGTCTTTGCAAGTGGCCAGATTTACTTCACGTGTGGCCTTTTCAATCGCCAAGAATTCAAGAAATGCGTTAATAGCGCAGTCTATGGGCTTTGTTGTTGGAATGTAGCTGGGTGGACTGACCTGCCCCCTGTCGGCTCTAGTACGTTTTTTCTGAGGCTGAACTTGTATTTGGCGAGGTGTATTGAAATCTTGAAGGGCGGCTGCTTGTTTATCTGCCCCCCTTGAGATTTTGTCCTTTATTCCGTGGACAGCAGCACTGACGACATCCATAAAGGTCTTTGTGCGTCTGGCTTGGTCAGCTTTCTCTTTCGGATTTGCTTTATGCTTTGCGTGTTTTTTTCTGTTTGCGTCACTCATTTTACAAAATGGAAAACCTTAAATATCGCATTATTTACGAGTACGAGTTCCGCCGTGGCACTAGTGCTGCGGAAACAACTCGAAGGGTGAATGATGTGTATGGCGGTCGTGTTGCAAAAGAAAACACAGTTCGTTTTTGGTTCCAACGTTTTCGTTCTGGAAATTTCGACCTGCAGAACAAGCCCCGTGGACGGCCTGAGACTCAAGTTGATAATGAAGAGTTGAAGGCTATTGTGGAAGCGGATCCATCGCAAACCACGTCCGAGTTAGCTGCAGGCTGCGATGTTAGTGATAAAACTGTTTTAATTCACTTGAAGCAAATTGGGAAGATTAAAAAGCTTGAAAGGTGGGTACCTCACGAATTGACTGAAACAAACCGGCAAACGCGCGTCGACTGCTGCGTTACATTACTAAACCGGCACAATAATGAAGGTATTTTAAACCGAATCATTACCTGTGATGAAAAATGGGTTCTTTACGATAATCGGAAGCGCTCAGCGCAATGGTTAGATCCTGGCCAGCCAGCCAAATCCTGCCCCAAGCGAAAATTAACCCCAAAAAAGTTACTTGTAAGCGTTTGGTGGACTAGTGCCGGTATTGTTCATTACAGTTTTTTCAAATCTGGCCAGACTATTACGGCTGATGTCTATTGTCAGGAATTGCAAACCATGATGGAAAAGCTAGCGGCTAAACAACCTAGGCTGGTCAATCGCTCCACGCCACTGCTGCTTCACGACAACGCTAGACCACACACTGCGCTACAGACGGCTACTAAATTAGAAGAGCTTCAATTGGAAAGTCTAAGACATTCTCCGTACTCCCCGGACCTTGCTCCAACAGATTACCATTTTTTTCGAAATTTGGATAACTTCTTGCAAGGGAAAAAATTCAACTCCGATGGGGCAGTCCAAATCGCCTTCAAAGATTTTATTGATTCCCGTCCGACTGGTTTTTTTAGTAAAGGGATCAATGAACTACCTATGAGATGGCAAAAGTGCATAGAAAATAATGGTTCATACTTTGATTAATTAAATATATTATATTAAAAAATATTCGACTTTTTGTTCCTCCCATACAAAACGCCAATTTCATATGTAAGGACCTAATATATACATTTCTATAGAATCATCACCATGTGTGCTGTTATTTTAACACCGAGTTTTTACTTTTTCGTATCTATGGTTCCTTAGCACGTACTTATTTGTTGTTTAGTTATCATGTAGATTCAGTATACCTTGTTAGAGCTTAGATTCTACACAATGACCATGTATGTCTCTATTACATCAAATCAAATCAATGGCATGGTGGTAGGGCATTTTGCGAATGCCCGCCTGGCTAGCTACCAGGCTAACCTAGAAGTACTGGCTCTCAAGGACAGCTGCCGGAACACACCGTTAGGTGCTTGGCGACAGATTTTCTACTTGAGGAAAATCTGTCGCCAAGCACCTAACGGTGTGTTCCGGCAGCTGTCCTTGAGAGCCAGTACTTCTGAGGAAAATCTGTCGCCAAGCACCTAACGGTGTGTTCCGGCAGCTGTCCTTGAGAGCCAGTACTTCTAGGTTATCCTGAACAACATCTTCGACCACATCATCACTTACCATCAGGTGAGATAGTGGTGAAAGGCTAACCTATCAGGCATAAAAAAAGATGGTTTATTTGTAAGAATACAGTAAATGGTCTTAAATGTTCTGTGTATTCTACCTGCAAGCAAACGTGAAAATTTTATGAAATATATTAATATCACTTAATTATTATTGATGAATTCCCTGAAGCTATTGGAACATTTAGATAAAAGCCAGTCACATTTATATAGTTGACGATTTTATGACAAAGTTGATATACAGGGTTATTGGTAAAATGCTAACAACCTCTTAGGGTTGACTTCTGATAGTTAGTGTTACAAACATTTTGAGATATATTTTTCTTGTTGTTTTTTATTTAGTTTTTTTGTGATTTTTATTTGTATTTGACGGAATATGCACGAGGACCACCTGATGTTAATAGTCTCTTGTGCCTGTAATGTAATATTTTTTAGTACATAGCTAGATGTAAATATACAAAACTCTATTCAAAGGGAGCGCGGTGGGTTCTAGTGTTGCCGCGGCGGGCGCTTTTAGCTCGGTGTAGAAAAACCATTTTTCGTATTGTTAGATGGTTTTTTATATTGTTAAGCTACAGCTATACAGCTTATACAGCTCTTTTTTTGTTTAGACCTATATATATCGGCTAACATCTGCCCGAGCAGGGATATGCTTAAAATCAGTGCAGCAATATTTGTCATCATTAAAAATAGGTTGCTCACGACCCATATGGTGTATTTTATAAACCTATATAAATTTTTCTGCTCTCGTGAACGATTACTGACGAACGACTGCACGACAAGTGATTTTCACCTTTTATATTTCCAGGAGCTTAGCCGCAAGTTGCGTTCACAGAGGTCCATGTCGGAGTCCTCACAGTTGTCTTTCAAACTGGACATGGACAACCAGGATCCTAAATATGAAGGTAAGGTTGACTGCAACCCTTACACACACACCCACACACACCCTCACACACACACACACACACACACACACACACACCCTCACATAAACACCCTCACATACAAACCCACACCCACACACATATTTACACGCATCTTTTTAAAAGACAGTCCAGTATCCCGTCTGTTTTTTATGGGATAGTAGGGCAAACGAGCAAGTGGCTCACCTGGTGGTAAATGGTCATCGTCGCCCACGAACATCCCCAACACCAGAGGTCTCGAGGATGCGTTGCCGGCCTTTGAGGTGGGAATATGCTCTCTTCTTGAAGGCTCCTCATGGCCTCATGGTAAGCGTTTCGACTGTCCATTACTGTTGCAATGTCACCGTCTTCATTCTGCATAACGTTCTGCACTCGTCTCCCCAAGACGTTAGTTCTTATGTCTCGTTCGTCTAGTCATTTCACTCTCTACAGTGCCTGCTCCGAGGCAGAGTATCTGTAGCCTGTTTCCTTCATTTAAATGCCACGCCATCTGCAATCAATTTTGAAGCGCTCGTAGCGAAGTTTACTAAGCTGTTCTTAAGCGATCAGCAAAGTTAAACAACGTCGCCCGCGGTCATGAGTTGGATGGGTGACCGCTAGTGACATTACTACTGAGCGCTTCCGTGCTTTCGGAGGGCACGTTAAGCCGTCGGTCCCGGTTGTTATCTCAGGATGGCAGTCGTTATAGCATGCTGTTAGGGCAATTTGCGAATGCCCGCCTGGCTAGCTATCACCTTAAGTAGAAAATCTATCGCCAAACACCTAACGGTGTGTTCCGGCAGCTGTCCTTGAGAGCCAGTAATTTTAGGTTAGTCTGAACAACATCTTCGACCACATTATCACTTACCATCAGGTGAGATAGTGGTCAAAGGCTAACCTATGAGGCATAAAAAAATAATATTCATAGGCTAAGAAGCGATATAGCGCTGTATTTAATAGTTTGGTAAAACAACTTTTAGCGCTTCAGCAAATACTTGTCGTGCGCACTCGCCCTCGCTGTCATCAAGTTGTGACACGTTTTTTTGTATGGAAGGCCTCCTGTAGTACTTCGTTCTTTAGGAAGCTGTCATTTTGCATATGTATAGATAAACAACAGGCCAATAATGGCTTTAAAAAAAATTCAAGGATAACGGTAAAAATGTATTTAATAAAAATATTTCAAGATATAAATCTTGACGACGATTGACGACATCGAAGACACTGACAAATTCTGGAATGTCATCTCTATCGGACTGTGTATTAAGTGAAAGAGAGGCAGCGATGGTGAAATCTTTATCAGTGTTGGTGAAAAACTGAAGAATATTCACACAAAAATAGTAACTTATATCGAAATGTGAATTAACTGGTCCGTCTAGACACGTTTAAGCAATTTGAATATAATTATTTTATACACATACATAATTAAGATAATTTCCTTATAACCGTAATTATGCTGATTTATTCTTTAGGGAAAATTAAATAAAATCGTGTTTTGTAATCAACTTGCCCTTAGAGAATATATCAAGGTTCACATATAATTGTCGTATTAAAATATATTTAGCACTAGTGCTGACAAGTTATCCTTAGGCGCTGACAAGTGCTAAATAGCTTTACTTGAACAGATTTTTAGCTAAATGTATTTAGTTTGTAGCAGAAAGAATAGTACATTATACATCGAGGGGAGAAAACGATCTATTTCTGTTCGAAAGTTTGTTTAAGCCCGACGCGTAGAGGAGGGCTTAAAGGCAACTCGAGAACAGAAATAGAACTTTCTCCCGAGTGTTACATAGTGCATTATACTACACCTTCCTATATTTAAGTTTTCTCGTACTTACCTCGAGACTTCTCAGGCAGTAAGTTCTTTATGACTTCTTGAGCTGCATTTCTTATTTCTGGTGGCGTCATCATTATAAAATCGTCACTCTCACTATCAGATGACATTTTGGAAAATTATTTAGAATAATTAAAAGCGTACTGTTAAAATCTCAATTTAATAAAAAACAAAATTTAACCAAAAACAACAAATTGCCGCGCTTTTTTTCTCGTAGTGCAAAAAAAGTTTGCCAACCTCCTTTCATTGAAAATTGAGTACAAATAAAAATGACACCTCTTTTTTTCTAGTTATTTGATATAAAACCTTTTTGAGATTGTTTTTTTTTATGTAAGCAGCTAAAAACAAAAGAACGCTACCAGGGCAGGTATGGATTTTCATACAACATTCCTTCACTGCTACGGAGTGAAGGAATGAAAATCCATATAACTTTCCACTCCGTACATTTATAAGGGAGAAATGACGAACTTTATAACATATTTTTGAACGAGTAATGAGACCTTTTCTGAGTGGGTGTGGTATAAAACTATATATTGATCACATTATCTAAGACAAAGCAAAGTCAGAAACACATTTCCTTAAAATTTTCTCGATACAATAAAATTGCAAAGACTTTAAATAACACTTGTAACATTAATATCTTAATTATTTACGTATGAATGTGTATGGAAATATAATTATACCACACCCACTCAGAAAACGACTCATTAATCGTTCAAAAACATGTTATAAAGTTCGTAATTTCTCCCTTATAAATGTACGGCGGGAAAAGTTGTATGGATTTTCATTCCTTCACTCCTACCACCCTATCCGTAGCAGTGAAGGAATGTTGTATGAAAATCCATACCTGCCCTGATAGCGTTCTTCTGTTTTTTTAGCTGCTAACGTAAAAAAATACAATGTGAAAAAGGTTTTATATCTAATAATTGGAAAAAAGAGGTGTGATTTTAATTTGTACTCGATTTTCAATCAAAGAAGGTTGGCAACCTTTTTTTGCACTACGAGAAAAAAAGCGCGGCAATTTGTGTGTGTTTGGTTCAATTTTGTTTTTATTGCATTGATATTTTAACAGTACGCTTTTAATTATTCTAAATAATTTTCCAAAATGTCATCTGGTAATGAAAGTGACGATTTTGTAATGATGACGCCACTAAAAATAAGAAATGCAGAGAAGTCATAAAGAAGTCATAAAGAATTTACTACCTGAGAAATCTCGAGATAAGTACGAGAACACTTATAATGATTTTATTTTCCTCGTAGGTGTAGTATAAAGCACTATGTATCACTCGGGAGAAAGTTCTATTTCTGTCCGAGTTTGTTAAAGGCAACTCGAGCATTGTTTTCTCCCATCGATGTACAATGTACTATTAAAAAAAGCAAAACCTTAAGAGGGACAAGAAAAGTTACTTATCGAGTTATGTCACTAGTTTTGTGTTATTGAGCTTACTTTTATTTTACGTGAACTGATCGCCATTCTTCCTTCGCCCTTCTACCTTCGCTGCCTCTCTGTCACTCCTACGCAGTCCGATAGCGACAACATTTCCACATTTGACAGCGTCTCATGAAGGTGTTTTCGGTTGGTTTCAGGTGAAGTCCAATACAAGGGTTCAGTAGGGTCTGGAGTGTACATGGCGTATATCAAAAGCGGTGGAACGAAGTTCTCCATGCTTCTTCTCTTCGTACTGTTCATACTGGCGCAGATATTCTACTCGTCCACTGACATCTGGCTTAAAGAATGGTACGTATTTGTATATATATATATATATATATATATATATATTTTTATGTTATTGTGACGGAACAAGCCCGAGGCCCACCTGATGTTAAGTGGACTAACCTCTGCCTATAACAGACGCATTTCGTCAACGACGAATTGCACTGTGCCCGTCACACTGAGACGTCCAGTTGTTAGGTCTCATTAGCCTGTAATTTTTCTGGCTCTCAAGGACTGCTGCCGGAACACACTGTTAGGTGCCTGGCGACAGATTTTCTACTTGAGGGTGTTCGCTAGCCAGGCGGGCATTCGCAAAAAGCCCTTCCACCATGCGGTGAAGCTCAAGCTCTGGGCGGGATTCGAACCATGGACCTGCTGCGCGGCAGTCCATAGCCAATGCCACTGAGCCATCACTGCTTCAAAAGCACTATTAGAACAGTATTGTTGGTATACTCGGTGCCAAATAGCATGGCAATAGATTTCGTATATTTTAGAGTTGTTTATTTGTATCGTTGCGTCCTTGTAGGCCCTGTACCACGAAATTCTAGCGATACGAGTTTAGCAATAGACCATAATTAGGTTTCGTGGTACAGGGCCTACAAGGATCCAACGGTATAAATAAACAAATCTAAAATATACGAAATCTATTGCCATGCTATTTGGTACCGAGTATAGGCTTAACCCATTGGCATCGGCGATAATGATAACAATAGAATTTCATTCATAACTAGGACGTAGTGGTCCTGACTATGCCAACTTATTAGCAACACGGAAAGGAGTAGCCATACGCAGCGCTCCCCTCTGCACAAGCCCAAGTGGGCATATGCATTTAATTAGACTGTGTATGTAAAACATTCGTATGAGTAGTTTATTCTTCTGATTCCTCCATTAGGATGTCTAAATGGATGGACCAAGGATTTGGTTAAATAATTATCTATTAATCCACTATTTCCTAAATATTCAAAATTATTGAATATGTAGGAAATAGTACATTAAAAGCATTATTCTTTTAAGTATGTAGGTTTTAAATTCAAGTCGCTTCATTTTGATGGAGACACTGAAATTAAAAGAATGGCCCCGAGTTTCTTGCCCGTTCTTCTCGCAGTGGCTCTATACAATTTATTTGCCGAACGTGGCAGTACAATGTAGAATATTTCAATACTAAAATTTGTAATTGATCTTCAAAATAGCGTCGTAGACGCCAAAATTGAATAAATGATTTTGACTTGACTTTTAATTAGTCACGCTCGGATTTCTAACTAAACCGAGTCCGGTCGCGCCAGTAAAAGTTCCCGTGTCATTTAAATGCCAGTTTGCCCAGTTTTTTTTTGTATGTTGTGACGGAACAAGCTCGAGGCCCACCATGATGTTAAATGGACTAACCTCTGCCTATAACAGATGCATTTCGTCAACGATGAATTGCACTGCGCCCGTCACACTGAGACGCTACTTACGAAACACACGCATGGTGGTAGGGCATTTTGGGAATGCCCGCCTGGCTAGCTACCACCCTCAAGTAGAAAATCTGTCGCCAAGCACCTGACGGTGTGTTCCGGCAGTTGTCCTTGAGAGCCAGTACTTCTAGGTTAGCCTGAACAACATCTTCGACCACATCATCATTTACCATCAGGTGAGATAGTGTTCAAAGGCTAATCTATCAGGCGTAAAAAAAAAACACGTGAAGAAATAGGGAGGTGACATAACTAACCCGGTACCTCTAAATAAATTAAATAATATTAGGTCCTTACATAGGAAATTGGCGTTTTGTATGGGAGGAACAAAAAGTCGAATATTTTTTAATATAATATATTTAATTAATCAAAGTATGAACCATTATTTTCTATGCACTTTTGCCATCTCATAGGTAGTTCATTGATCCCTTTACTAAAAAAACCAGTCGGACGGGAATCAATAAAATCTTTGAAGGCGATTTGGACTGCCCCATCGGAGTTGAATTTTTTCCCTTGCAAGAAGTTATCCAAATTTCGAAAAAAATGGTAATCTGTTGGAGCAAGGTCCGGGGAGTACGGAGGATGTCTTAGACTTTCCAATTGAAGCTCTTCTAATTTAGTAGCCGTCTGTAGCGTTGTCGTGAAGCAGCAGTGGCGTGGAGCGATTGACCAGCCTAGGTTGTTTAGCCGCTAGCTTTTCCATCATGGTTTGCAATTCCTGACAATAGACATCAGCCGTAATAGTCTGGCCAGATTTGATAAAACTGTAATGAACAATACCGGCACTAGTCCACCAAACGCTTACAAGTAACTTTTTGGGGTTAATTTTCGCTTGGGGCAGGATTTGGCTGGCTGGCCAGGATCTAACCATTGCGCTGAGCGCTTCCGATTATCGTAAAGAACCCATTTTTCATCACAGGTAATGATTCGGTTTAAAATACCTTCATTATTGTGCCGGTTTAGTAATGTAACGCAGCAGTCGACGCGCGTTTGCCGGTTTGTTTCAGTCAATTCGTGAGGTACCCACCTTTCAAGCTTTTTAATCTTCCCAATTTGCTTCAAGTGAATTAAAACAGTTTTATCACTAACATCGCAGCCTGCAGCTAACTCGGACGTGGTTTGCGATGGATCCGCTTCCACAATAGCCTTCAACTCTTCATTATCAACTTGAGTCTCAGGCCGTCCACGGGGCTTGTTCTGCAGGTCGAAATTTCCAGAACGAAAACGTTGGAACCAAAAACGAACTGTGTTTTCTTTTGCAACACGACCGCCATACACATCATTCACCCTTCGAGTTGTTTCCGCAGCACTAGTGCCACGGCGGAACTCGTACTCGTAAATAATGCGATATTTAAGGTTTTCCATTTTGTAAAATGAGTGACGCAAACAGAAAAAAACAGAAGAAAAAAAACAAATTAATGACGATCATCGGAGCACAAATACATGAGTCTATAGCTGTACAAATTTGAATTTGGAATTCCTTACCAAAGAGGAGAAATTCGTGATTAAAGTGGCCAGTACGAAAAACGCCAATTTCATATGTAAGGACCTTATTTTTTGTCATCAGGGTCAACATGGAAGAGGTGAACAGTGCGGTCAACAATGTTTCTTCGGCGAATACATCTGTGCCAGGTAAAGCAAGAACATTAAACCGTAAAATCTGGTAGTGGGTATACTACGGACGAGAATCACCAAGAAGATTTGGGGTCAGGCATGCGACTTGCCTTGTAAAATAAGCCAACAGACATAAAAATTACAAATTTACGAGAGAAAAAATTACAGTCATGTGCGGGATTCGAACCCGCGTCCATCCACCCGTATAACCGGGATATGCTCTGACCGCTTGAGCTAACATGATAATGACTCATAACTCCAATTTTCCTCTCGTTCTTAATTTAATCCTATTGGGATGGAATCTCGCACATGATTATATGTTTTTCTCTCGAAAATTTCTAATTTTGTAATGTAATCCGCCGAACAGGCGTTATAGCAAACAATATTAAGACAGAAATTTGTTTTAGTTTTGTATTTCCCGCCATTTATGCTTTCATCTAAAAGTAAAGGAAACCCCACACCTCGTCAGCTCGACGACGACAACCACTCTGCCAAGAGTGTATTCTGCTAAGATTCTAACTACTTAACATTGGCATGTCTTTATATTCTTGAAAAAAAATCTTGTTAATTCACTTTTTTTCGAATTAGTGATGGCTCAGTGGCATTGGCTATAGACTGCCGCGAAACAGGTCTATGGTTCGAATCCCGACGCGGGCTTGAGCTTCACCGCATGGTGAAAGGGCATCCACCCTCAAGTAGAAAATCTGTCGCCAAGCACCTAACCGTGTGTTCCGGGAGCTGTCCTTGAGAGCCAGTAATTTTAGGTTAAAGCCTTTTAATACCTTCGACCACATCATCACTTACTATCAGGTTAGATTGTGGTCAAAGGTTTACATAAAAAAAGAAAAAAAACACAGGTCACAATATAAAGGTTTTCAATATTTCCACAGGTATACCATTCGAGAATATACCCGGCAACCATTTCAACCTGACCCGCAACCAATGCCTATACATCTACGCCAGTCTTATCGCCATCTGCATTTTCTTCACATGGAACAAACTTGTGGTCTTCTACAACACTTGTATCAAAGCATCTGTCACTCTGCATCAAACTATGTACAGGTATGTAACTAACTATGTACAGCTATGTAACTAACTATGTACTGGTATCTAACCAACTATTTGTGGGATCAAAATAAATAAAAACAAGTAATTTTAGGTTATACATATTTATTTAATAAATGTTGCACGTATAACTGGGAAAACATTATACAATAGGTCAGGCAAGGACCATCGGTTATCACATAGCATTTCAATTATTCAAAATAACAATAATAATCAGCATGAAGGCATAATTTACACCGTAATAGTAAAACAGTATTTTACCTGAATTTTATTCAACACGTCTTGTCAGGCGCATGGTCGCGCAGTGAATGCCAAGCTAACGCTTACACGGCTGTCTTTGTAGCGAGTGGAGGGAGATGCTCGAATTACCCAGTGAGAGTGGTAGAGTCGTTGAAGGACAAGTTAGTCAAATCAGCGTACAAAACGTTTAAATAAATTAAAATATTCTGAATCTCCCACATATGTACAGGTATGTAACTAACTATGTACAGTTATGTAACTAACTATGTACAGGTATGTAACTAACTATGTACAGGTATGTAACTAACTATGTACAGGTATGTAACTAACTATGTACAGGTATGTAACTAACTATGTACAGTTATGTAACTAACTATGTACAGGTATGTAACTAACTATGTACAGGTATGTAACTAACTATGTACAGGTATGTAACTAACTATGTACAGTTATGTAACTAACTATGTACAGGTATGTAACTAACTATGTACAGGTATGTAACTAACTATGTACAGGTGTGTAACTAACTATGTACAGGTATGTAACTAACTATGTACAGGTATGTAACTAACTATGTACAGGTATGTAACTAACTATGTACAGGTATGTAACTAACTATGTACAGGTATGTAACTAACTATGTACAGGTATGTATTTATTTATTTATTTATTTATTTATTTATTTACTTAATAGGAAAACCAACAGCTTTTTACGCTAAACATGTACGATAAACTAGCATTAGAAAGCCAATTACAGGTTCTCACGAATAGATAGTGAATATAGCTAATATAAACACTTACATAAGCTTAACATAAACACTGATAAAGAAATAGGTTACAAAATGATATAAATTATGCACAATCCGTTAAGAAAAATTTGTTGCTCAACTGTCGCCTTGCTGAGGAAGCGCTGGTACAAAAGAGGTCAAGGTCAATACGCTTGCTTAGTTTGTTAAAGTTGTTACTCGCTCGCAATAAGTATGAGTTCCGTCTATAATTTGTTGACACTACGGGTACGTACAATGGGGTATTACACCTAGTTATTTTAGACGGAACACTAAGTGCAATTTTATTTATGATCTCAGGACAATCGACGATATTACTAGTAACCTTTAGTAAAAATACAAGGTCTGCGATTTCACGTCTTTTAGACAGGGGTAAGAGATGAAACTGTCTGCAGAGGTTCAAATAATTATCAGATGAGTAGGGAATGCGTAGACGATAGCACATATATTTAGTGAATTTGGTCTGGATTCGCTCAATTCTTGATATGTACTTGTCATATATGGGGCTCCAGATTTGTGATGCGTACTCAAGGTTACTCCGTACAAAAGTGCAATAAAGGATTTTAAATGTTTTTGCTCGCTTGAAATCACTAGAAGCACGCATGATGAATCCTAAAGCTTGTGACGCCTTAGTGACAATAGACTCAATATGATCATCAAACAGAAGCTTAGAGTCATGGACTACTCCGAGATCTCTAAATGCATTGCTTTTTTCTAGTAGCTGGCCTTTCAGCTTATATGACATCGGTAAAAAGTTTTTTTTGCGGGTGAAGGTAACTACTGAACATTTAGATGGGTTAAGATCTAGCTTGTAACTAACTATGTACAGGCACAGATACTTTACTGCCGAATAAAAGGCAATACCTACGCCTTTAGTCTTCTACTCCTCTCCTAAAAGGTAGAGGCTCACTGGGTGAACCGATTTTGATTATACTTTTTTTATTTGAAAGCTGATGCCTCCCGTGTGATCCCTTTTAAATTTTATCAAAATTGGTCGAGTCGGTTTTGAGTTACACTCCAATAACTGAAAAGTGTTTTCCTATCTTGATGATATAGTCATTGACAGTGAATGACAATCGATCCCGTATAAGAAGCATGGATCACTGAAGAGGGATTTTTTTTTGCCTATATTGGAACCGTCTTCAACCCTCAAAAGTGTGAAATAACTTGTCGAAGTCGGTACCATGCGTACAATATTCTGATAATAGGTACTTTTGGGCTATCTGTTTCATCAATCTCGTTTCATTCGTTCTCCCCACATGTCCAAACCATCTATATCAACATACCTTTCTGGATTTTTGTTACTACATCCTCATTCACACCACATCGTACCCTTATCACACTATTCCTTATCCTGTCACTCCGTTTCACTTCAGTCATGCTTCTCAATGCTCTCATCTCCACTGCATTTATTCTACTGTCATGCTTTTTCTGCCATACCCAACTTTCACTACCATACATTAGTGCGGAACCAACACTCCGTCATGAACAGCCACACGAGCCTTCTTAGACACATTCTGACTACATAAACACGTGCAATGCTCCGTTCACCATGTTTCCAGCATTCACTCTCCTTTCTATATCACTTTCCCACTCTCCAACTTTTGTAAACATAGATCCCAAGTTCACTTTGAAAGCTATCGCGAGTTATATCCATACTAACTTATTAGGAACCGGCTAGGACCCGCGTTATATTTACCCGTGAGATTCCGACCAGTTTCGGACTGTTTTGTAGTCCTTCGTCTGGAAGTCACGAATGAGCGAAGCGGCGAGCACGGGCCTCAGCGCGTAACAGTTACGCGCTGAGGCCCGTGCTCGGGATCTTTCCGGTAAATATAAAGCGGGTCCTAGCCGGTTCCTAATAAGTTAATACAGATCCCAAGTATATACAATGCGATTAAAATAAAAACAGGACGGGCTCTTTTTTTTTTTGGGCATAGGGAAATGCTGTTACGCATTGCCGTATGCGGGGGGGGGGGGGCATACGGGGTATGACGGACTCGGCTAAAGGCGCCCATACCGTCTAAAACCCGGCTTATTCCAGAAATCCCCTGCGAAGGGGATTTCTGTACTTTTTGTCCAGAAATCCCCTGCGCGTCGTCTTTGAGTGTTGGAAGGGGATAATTGGACAATAAGTCCAAAAATCCCCTTAACCATTTAACTGGACAAAAAGGCAAGCCATCCCCTTAAGTAATTATTAGCATTAATATTAAATAAAAACAATTGATTAGGTAATCAGTCTTTATTTTTTATTTATATGAATCTAAACCAACAGTTCAGTTCCTGAACAACATCTTCGACCACATCATCACTTTCCATCAGGTGAGATAGTGGTCAAAGGCGAACCTATCAGGCATAAAAAACAAAATTTTCACCTCCATAAAATCTCTCATATATTTACAATAGTACAACAAATGTTGAAATATCACATTTTACAGTAATTCTTATACAAAGAAGGTCTATAATCACAGATTATTTGTACAATATTGCTTTTATTGCTTATATAATATATAATCTATATTAGTTACGTCTAAAATACTATAGTATACAAGTTGTATTATTGAACAAACACAATATTTATTATGTATATATACTAAAAAAACACTAAGTCTAAAAAAAAGTATCTGACACAAGGTGGTATATAAACAAATTTGCAAACCTATCAATAATTAAACTAGGTATCACCAAATTAAAATACAATATTACAGTTCTCCTACTAGAACATAAAACCAGACATTATTTTCACTACAATCTTTGTAGAAATAGTATGTAATTTAGTAAAATTAAGTATTATCTCTCTTATACTCGAGTGGTATCACATAAAAATCACTTCCTTACAATAATTAATACGAGCGCAGACATACAACTTACTAATATATTCTCAAAAAATCAAACTCAACAGTAACAAGGTGCTTTAATCACAGATTATACGTACAATGTACTGCTACTGCGTATTATACTGATAATGCAATATAAATTCAACTAGTGCTGCATTCCTGTAGTTATATAGGGTTGATTTTAATCTAGATTAGTCAAGAACATTGTAAAGTAACTGCTAAATAAACACCATAGTTGTATCGCATAAAAACACAAACAAAGAAAACTGACACAGTACATTTAATGGAGAAGCAATATATCAACGAAGCTTCTCTAAACAATGCCCAAGTGTTATGTTACCATTAATAAACTCCTTGAGAACTTCCTGTATAAATTGATCACGTTTAATACTCTCTTGTGTTCGTTTTGATATGCCTTCCCCAAGATCATGGAATTGTATGGCGCGGATATTATAAAATGATGCATCTTCTGAAAGCGCAGTGAGTAGCCTTATTAGGCTGGGATTCTTTTTCAATATCCGTTTCTTCATTTTGCCATGCCAAGATTCCACTAAGTTATTAGTACGATGTTCCTGGCCATTATTTTAACATGTAACGCCTAAACGTTTTACTTTTGTCATCGTCGGGACTTTGAGACGCAATATAGAACCACCGCTGGAGAATTTTGTCCTGTGGTAGCATAGGCAAGACCGCACTAAGTACCACTTGTCTTTTCGTCAATTTTTGTTCAGTCAGTCCTAACCTTTTCGCCATATCGCATCTCTCTAATGGATATAGCAACCAGTGATTGAAATATTTTAAAATTTATTGAACATCGCGTTCATCGCTGCTTCTTCAAAATTTCATTTAATTTTTTTTGGTTTCCAATCTGGGAGTTTAGATTTAAGCATAGAAAAAATAATTTCGTACGCTTCCTGACTTTTATGAGTCATTAGCACGTATACCAATGGTAAAATATTGATGTAGTTGTTTGTACTGCCCAAATCCCCATGGATAGTGTAAAGTTGATAAAAAGGCTTTACACAGATCCAGAAAGTCTATAGTATTTTAGACGTTACTGATTATATATTATATAAGCAATAAAAGCAATTTTGTACAAATAATCTGTGATTATAGACCTTCTTTGTATAAGAATTACTGTAAAATGTGATATTTCAACATATGTTATACAATTGTAAATATATGAGAGATTTTATAGAGGTGCAAAATATATGCTAGTGAACTGTTGGTTTAGATTCATATAAATAAAAAATAAAGACTGATTACCTAATCAATTGTTTTTATTTAATATTAAGGCAAATAATTACTTAAGGGGATGGCTGGCCTTTTTGTCCAGTTAAATGGTTAAGGGGATTTTTGGACTTACTGTCCAATTATCCCCTTTCAACACTCAAAGACGACGCGCAGGGGATTTCTGGACAAAAAGTCCAGAAATCCCCTTCGCAGGGGATTTGCTAAGGGGATTTCTGGAATAAGCCTAAAACCCCACGGTGTTCCAGCGTCTTCGACTGATGACGGGGGGCGTGGGACCGCATTATTCTACCACAGCCCCCGTCGACGCCGCTGCCCGCTGTAAAGTGGCGGGCCCTCCTCGGTGAGGGGTGTCAATAGGAACACCCCTCCAACTCGTGTGATGCCCCCCGAACACGGAGGGGGCATCAACGTCGCGAGAGGACCTATCTAGGACGGGCTCTCGGCTAACTTCACTCATATTCACTCTAATAAGTATGATCAGCAGAACAAACTTAAAAGTAGAGCAGTGGCATATATTTATACGTCATTTTAAATATTATAGTTTTAAGGTTGACAGCACAGACGCCATCTTGGTTGGATGATAACGCGGGCGTCAGGGTCTTATTTCTCCGACAGTGTACTACTACGCGACACGTTTCCGAGTGCTTATTGATCTTCTAGTTTAATTTGTTCTTGTTGACTGTTTAATCTGTTTTTGGTGATTGTTATATTTGTTTTTGTTACCCGTTACGATGATGAACGATGAGTCTGACTCAGTTGGCCATCAGGACATGCGGATTTACCTACCTATGACTACTTGTTTTTTTACACGACTGCCCACATAAACGTGTGTTAAGTTTTCAGGGTTCATGTATGTATGTATGTTTGTGAGTTTATTTATTCCACCATACCTTCTAAACCGCTTAACCGATTTTAATGTACGAGATATCGTTAGATTTATCTTGATAGCTCAAGTGACACTATGTACATTAAAAAATACAAAACAAGCTGGTGGATTTTAGACGCCATATAGTGAGAAAATCAATTTATTTTTTCTTACAAAGCCATCGTGTTGGGTATCTGAATGAAAGGTTTTAAAAATGATTCCATAAATATATTAACTTGCTGTTTTAATTTCAATGGATCGATAAAACGCTTAACGAAAATAAATTATATGCAGTCGGTCTTTTTTTCTTTATTAATTTATACATGTTTTATCATTTCTTTTTTTTTGCACACTGTATCAAGTTCTAGTTTTGACGTCATAAAATGGCGCTAGGCCGATCCTATTCTTATTTTAATCGCATTGTAAACTCTTTCACTT
This sequence comes from Plagodis pulveraria, assembly GCA_963890685.1. Taxonomy (NCBI): domain Eukaryota; kingdom Metazoa; phylum Arthropoda; class Insecta; order Lepidoptera; family Geometridae; genus Plagodis; species Plagodis pulveraria. The sequence continues at coordinate 5,052,147 of OY982977.1, forward strand.
GTTCCACTTTTTCAACTTTAATTAATTTAGTGTTTTCTAAAACTATTTGTCATTATTAGTGTTCTCTCTGATGATGTATGATGTTTGTAGGGGAGTGACGAGCGCGCCCATGTGGTTCTTCCACCACAACCCCTCGGGAAGGATCCTGAACAGGTTCTCCAAGGACATGGGGCAAGTAGACACCCTGCTGCCCGTCGCGCTGGTCGATTGTCTCGGGGTAAGTTAATCCAGAGTGTAAAACTTTTGATTGTCTCTCTTTCCAGTTACATAAGTTCTCTAATTAAGTAACAGATGAGAAATAAAAAAAATTGAGGCACAAAATATGCACCTTGAGTGGATTTCGAAACCTCACGGCCTTCGAGACTGGCTGGATAGACGCGAATTTTTTGCTATTTTTTTTACTATTTCATAGAGAACGTTCAAGTTAATTGCTTCAACGGTTCTTCCATCACAAACCTTAGGGGAGAATCGTTAACAGGTTCTCCAAATTTGAGGGGATCTTTTTCACAAACTTCCAAAAAGAAGATGGTAGGTGAAGTCGAGGCGTGTTTTTTTAATAGATTTCGACGCGGAACTGTACGAACTACTGTTTCGGATATGTATAAGCTGCTGCTGTTATCGGATTATGACGTATATTACAATTTGTTGTATGTTTGTCCCACAATAGGTAAAAACTTTTTGGTCTGATAATAGAAATTGTATGAAACATACATCACCCTCGCATGTCTCAAGATGATGGTTATGAGAAATAAAAAACATGTCTACGTGCGAAATATTTTATAACATTCAAACGGATGGAGAAAATTCGACTGTCCAGCCCCCGCTTCCATAGCATATTTGGAAATACACCAGGACGGTTTCTGGAGTTGCGAGTTCAAGTCACACTGGAAGTTATCTTTTTCCATCCGAAATAATTTTTATGTGTTAAAGTTATAAGTTTACAATAGGCGGTTTGGCGTTAAACCGCCCATTGTACTTCCTTCGAAAAATAATGTTAGATTAAATTTGCTTGGTAAACAATAAAGAGTTATTGTATTGTAGATTATAGCCGGCACCGATAGACATCGCCTCAACTCTCACCGTTCCGTATCTTTGTATGCAACTGTGTACTGCTAGTAGTGATGAAGCAATGATGGCTCAGTGGTATAGGCTATGGACTGCCGCGCAGCAGGTCCATGGTTCGAATCGCACCGTGGGCTTGAGCTTCACCGCATGGTGGAAAGGCAGGCCGCCTGGCTAGCGACCACCCTCAAGTAAAAAATCTGTCGCCAAGCACCTAACGGTGTTCCGGCAGCAGTCCTTGAGAGCCAGTGAAATTACAGGCACAACTGAACAACTATGTCTCAAAGTGACGAGCGCAGTGCAATTCGTGACTTGTGATGAAATGCTCGCTTGTACTCGTCAGAATGACTTGCGGCGAACTTGATAGGTGCCGTGGTGTAACGTCTGCGATGCAATTATATCCTGGAGTCTGTAACGAAATAATGTTCTCCTCTTTGTGTGCAGTTCTTCCTGGAGGTGGTAGCGATCCTGGTGGTGGTCTGCCTCGTGAACTGGTGGCTGCTGGTGCCGACGGGCTTCGTGGCCGTGTTGCTCTTCACCTTGCGGGAGCTGTTCCTTCTCACCAGCAGGGAGCTCAAGAGGATCGAGGCTATTGGTATGTTGGTATTCTAGTTTTCCCGGACCCAAGTGACAAAACCGTCCTATTAAAGTTATTCTAATATGGGTCTGTCCCGTAATGGTCTGACATTGAATTCTTCAACAAGTATCGGTCTTGTTGGGTACCACTGCGGTGTCAGATCAAGACAAGCTTTTTTTATTGCTGATAGGAAACCCTTTGACCACAATCTCACCTGATGGTAAGTGATGATGTGATCGAAGGTGTTAACAGGCTTAACCTAGAATTACTGGCTCTAAAGGACAGCTGCTGGAACACACAGTTAAGTGCTTGGCGACCGATTTTCTACGTTAGGGTGGAAGCTATCCAGGCAAATGCCCTTTCACTATGCGCTACTCAAGCCCGCGGCGGGAATCGGAACCATGGACCTGCTGCTCGGCAGTCCATAGTTAATAGCACTGCGCCGTCACTGCTTCTAAATTGTGTGTAAAGGTGGTAAATTCATGCACATCATGCTTATAAGAATTGAATTTCATTCATAAACGGAAGTTATCGGCTTAGCGTGATACGAATGGGTTATCAAATTCTAGCAAGGCGAAATACAATAAACAGAATTGGAACAAGTTACCACTTGGTTGGCTGGCGCACATTCCTGCCACCCGTAGTCGTCCAGCATTTTTTTTAAATATACAAGAGAGAACAGTGAGGATCCAGAACCCGGTAGCAATGACTGAAGAATGTCGCGCAACGGGTTTATGGTTTGAATCCCACGTTGGTGTTTGCTTTATATGTAACGCAAACGCTCGTTTGGCTAGCCACCATCCTCAAGTAAATTCTGTCGCCAAGCATCTAACGGTGCGTTGTCCTTCAGAGCTAGTTCCTATTTTAGATTATGCCTATCTTCTGACCAATCATCATTTACCATCAAGTAATATTGTGACCGAAGGTTAGCCCATCGGCAACATACATCTTAATTTATTTTACATTATATTACTTATATGTTATTTTTGTCTGTTTCAGCTCGAAGCCAGTCCCTAAACCACGTATCCTCGACGGTATCCGGTCTGACCACTATCCGTTCTACTCGCCACCAACGCACCCTGGCGGTAGAGTTCGACAAGCTGCAAGATTTGCATAGCGCATCCTGGTCAATGGTCATTAACACCACCAGGCAAGTATAGTCTTTAATACAATGTGTTATTGTAGTTTTTTGTATAACATTTATTGAGGTGGTCCAGATTTGAAGCTGCGGAATTTGTATATCGCATCCTGGTCACTGGTGTTAAGCACCAACAAGCAATTGTACTCATTAATACAAGGTGTTATAGGTGCTTTTTGAGTAAAAACTGACATAATTAAAACTATGATTATTTAGGAGTTGGCGTTGAGCTGGATATCTGTTCCAGAACATTTGGTTCTTAAGTCGAGGTAGTACAGTCGATTTTAGATTAATGAAATTCATGATCTATTAAAAGCTTACGAGATAATTTTACCTACCGCCTCCTATTACTTTGTTGTGATTCTACGTTTTAAAATTTTCTGATGCCAATGATGTAAAAGTTTGTCAAACTGATTTTGCGAAGCGTTTCTTGGTCACTGGTGCTTAACACCATCATGCAATTATGTTCTTTAACACAATGTACTATAGGCGTTTTTTGAGTGATAAGCATTAAATCCAAATTACAAGGTTTCGATCGATTACATCGTTCGAAGAAAATATAATTAATGCCACCATCTAGATATTTTTATATTATTGTAGGATGGCCTTCTATTAGATGGGGCCTATAATAGTTCTAAATTATATTTTGCAGAAGAATATGATCTGAAAACAACCTTTATCGTATGAATATAAAGTACAATTTCGTTTACAGAGCGTTCGGGTTCTGGATGGACATGCTCTGCTCAGTATATCTGGCCTTCGTCACGTTTAGTTTCTTCCTCTTCGCTAGCGAAGGTAATTATTTATTTTTATATATTTAAACATTGATAACGTAAATGGTAGTTGTTGCATGTATATTTCTTGTGGTGATTTGGTAAGAATACTATAATTTTTAATGAGCAGCAACCCAAAGGTGAAGCCCTAGAGCAAAATGTTTATATATATTTCAATGAGTTTTTAAGCAATGCTCCGAGCGGTAGTAGCTATTGACTGCCGTACCGCAGGGCCATGGTTCGATCCCTTCCGCTAACTTGATCTTCACCGCATGGTAAGGACATTTTGTGATTGCTCGTCCGTCTAGTTTCCACCATAAATCTGTCGACAAGCACCTGTGTCTTCCGACAGCTGTCCTTGAGAGCCAGTAATTCTAGGTTAGCCTGAACAACATCTTCGACCACATCATCACTTACCTTCAGGTGAGATAGTGGTCAAAGGCTAACCTATCAGGTATCAATAACAAAGAAAATGTAACCAATGAATGATGCGTGAGACCAGACATTGTTTGGGAATATTATAAAAAAATTTAAATGGAATATCACGTTTTTTTTAAACAATATCATGTACGACAAAATTACAAATATACGAGAGGAAAAATTTAAGTCATGTGCGGGATTCGAACCCGCGTCCATCCACCCCTTTAGCCGGGGTATGCTCTAACCAATTGAACTAACATGACAATGACGTCATAACTCAAATTTTTCCTATCGTTCTTGACATATATTTAACATTATAACACTTTGTAATTTGAATAATATATATTTTTTATATTATATCCTGTATGTTATGGCACAGATACGATCGGTGGCAGCGTGGGTTTGGCGATCACTCAGGTGATCGGGCTGGTCGGCATGTGTCAGTACGGAATGAGGCAGACTGCAGAGGTCGAGAACCAAATGACGTCAGTAAGTACTTATATATAAGCATTTAACCACCAAACGATAAGATGAAAATATTTGTTTGTCGAATAAATAATAGGATATTAGTTCGATTCTATCTCGATGTTTTTACTAAGTAGTACCGGATTTTATATGTAGATGGCGTTGATATCTGTATTATAGCGCTACTTTAGTTTAGGTATAAAGTGGCAGGGCTAAAGACCTGTAGTTCGCTAGTTCGAATCCCTCAAGTAGATTATAATCTAGCAGTTTTTTTATATTCTTTTATATAATCTAATTCGGTAATATTCTAATTATGAAATGTAATACAAAAGTCTGTATATCATTTCATAATTAGAATATTACCGAATGAGATTATATGTTGGCATATTTTATTTACATACTTCTTTCAGAAAATTGAATTAAAGTATTATTCTCCTAACAAAACAAAACTTTAAAACATTTTTTTAATTATTAAAGTACAATATGTTCCGACCAAGGAGGTTTCAATTCAATTTAAGTACATTATCTGTGGTGAGCGCTGGTTCCGAGCCATAGACCAATAACAGACTTTTTCCATTTTGGCGCTATTTCGTACATACGACTTTATGTAATATTTTGTTGGATAAAAATTTTATTGAAAGTAGTTACCAATAGCCATGAGATTAAATAAAGCAGTGTATGCAACTGCATATAATTAGGTATTAAAACACTCGTGTAATCTTATTTTGATACTCGCCTGCGACTCGTTTCAAAAACTATACTCATATTTTAATAACCTCTATTATATGACAGTTGGATAAACTACTATTGTTTGCTTTTTAGAAATGTTATTTCCATTGAAGCACGATTGTTAAAAAATCTAAATATGGCACAATGTGTGCATAAAACACGTCATTTTAGACCAGACGTTAAACAAAGAGAAAATATTTAAGTCGAGGCTAAAATGGATTTTATGAATGTGTTATACACTCAGCTTTTCACTTTGATTGCGACGAAATGAAAGTGATATTGTAAGTGCTACAATAGTTGAGAGAAAGTCCCACTACCAGATTATAATTTTTACATTTTTGAGAATGTTTTGTTGCACTGAAAGCATGATTGTGAAAAAACTAAAATGGTGAATCGACGTAATTATCTAATAACCTTGGATTATATCATAAAAGAATCTTGGACTAAAACTACCCTCATTCCAAACAATAAAGTTCCGGTATCGTGAATACATTGAACTCCCCTCGTAGCTGATAGGCTAACCTTTGACAATATCTCATGGTATATAAGTGATGATGTGATCGATATTTTGATTTATTATGTTCTAGTAATTGCTTTCTGAGAGCTCTTTTCTATCTGGTAGCTAACCGAGGATAATTCCAAAATATATTGCGATATTGTTTTATTCGCAGATGATACCTCTCTGATTTTTAAAGTAGATAGGAAAGACAGTGAACTGACTCATGTAAATAATGTATTATCTAAGATCTGTAAATGTTTCGCCGCTAATAATCTTCTCTTTAATTCGTAAAAAGATGAAATGTTTAAAGTATTCTTTACCAAATGTTACTTATGTTGAACCAAACATTAAGCTTCTCGCATGGGCTCCATACAGTTTTTTTTGTTGAACGTGGCTGTACTATGTAGAATATTTCAATACTAATATTTGTAATTGACCTTCATAATAGCGTCATAGACGTCTAAATTGTATAAATGATTTTGACTTTGAATTTGACTTAATAATATAAAAATAATATTAAATATATCACCATACAAACTGTTTGGAAAGCAGTTGTTGATTGATGTTTACAAATTGTCCAGGTGGAAAGAATACTTGAATACACAACTCTGCCGGCTGAGAAGCAAGTGGACATTGATGAAAAAGCGCTTAAAGCGAACCATCCCGATCTGGACTTCAGCAAGTGGCCCAATAAAGGTAAGTTAAGAAATTTCGAATAAAATTCTGGGTTAACTACTAACTTCTAGGTTAGCCTGAACAACATCTTCGATCACATCATCACTTACCATCAGGTGAGATAATGGTCAAAGGCTAACCTATCAAAAATATAATTAAAAATCTGTTTAAATCAATATTCCGCTTAAAAGTTGAATAAAAGTTAGGGTTGCAACGATTTTAAATTTTCCGATTACGATTCGAATTACGATTAACTAAATCAATAATCGGCAATTCAGATTATCAGTGTGTGAAAAATTAAAATTTAGTAACTAACTCCATCCCAATACGATGGTTAAAAAACGATAGGAAAGATTCGAGTTATGACGTCATGTCATGTTAGCTCAATTGGTTAGCGCATACCCGGGCTAAAGGGGTGGATGGACGCGGGTTCGAATCCCGCGCATGACTTTATTTTTTCCTCTCATATATTGTGCTGTTGTGTTATATTGTGTCACATGGGGGTAGTTATTGTGAACTTGATGAGTAAAACAAAGGGGTACCCTTTTTTTATGCTTGATCGGTCAGCCTTTGACCACTATCTCACCTGATGGTAAGTGATGATGTCGAAGATGTTGTTCAGGCTAACTTAGAATTACTGGCGCTCTAGGACAGCTGCCGGAACATACCGTTAGGTGCTTGGTGACAGATTTTCTACTTGAGGGTGGTAGCTAGCCAGGCGGGCACTCGCAAAATGCCCACCATGCTATAACGACTGCCATCGTAAGACAACAACCGGGACCGACGGCTTAACCTGCCCTCCGATGCACGTGCACGCACAGTATTTATTTATTTATTTATTTATCAAAATTAAGTATTACAATAGTGATATGATAAGTCCTGTCCAGTCACTTACGTTCTCGACAAGAATACAAAAACATTTTAATACTAAAGTGGGTAAATTATAAACTACATCAGCGCAGTTCACAAGCTTTAACAAAGTGTGCGTGTTACCTGACAGTTGCGCTATGTTACAAATACTTTCAATACAGTTGTTGCGTACGCACACACAACGAAAGATCATTTCTGTGCGTACGCCTTACAAAGGATGATCCAATTTATTTGTCCAAATAATATTGTTTCAGTACAGTTTTGATATTTGTATGATTTATTTTTTCTTTAATTTCTTCAGGTATCTGGTTAATTAGTAGAGGTATGAGGTATTGAGATGTTCTTTTTCCGTATGAATTATTAAATTTAGGTAGGATAAGTTTTCTGCGAGCAATACTTCTTGTGTGGTAAGTATGGTTCATTGGGATTTGGATGTGAGTCCTGAAGTAGTGTTCAAGAAGCAAGTTAAGCTCGACCCTGTGATAAATTGGTATAATTCCGCAGTGTTTAAAGAGGCCTTCAGGATCTGCCGCGTACCTGTTTTTAATTTTTAATGGGTCAATTAATTTTAGTAGTCGATATTGTATATTGTAAATTTGTAATGTCACTAGCGTCGTCGCGCGAGATCATGAGTTGGATGGGTATCCAACTCATGACCTCGCGCGACGTTGCTTAACTTTGCTGATCGGTTGAGAACAGCTAAGTTAACTTCGCTACTAGCGCCTCGAATATCTATCGATCATCTATTTACAGGTGAGATAATATTCAAAGACGTGTCGTTGGAGTACGAACGGCCGCCGAAGAAAGAGAAAGAAGTAGAATCAACGAAGGAGGAAGTGGCGTACGCGATACGTGACGTCAACTTCGTCGTCCGGCCGGCGGAGAAGGTCGCCGTGGTCGGCAGGACTGGCGCTGGGAAGAGTTCGCTTGTCAATGCGCTATTTAGGTAACTAATATTATGTTTTTTTTTTTTGTAGTTTGATTCTTTTTTATACTCTCAATCATGTGGTACGTGAGTTTTGAAGAATATCCTGTCATATTATCTGTGATTCCTAAGACGTTTGCCAACTATGGCAACCCTATGATACATCATAGGGTTGCCCTAGTTTCTACAGAAAACCTGTGAATAATGTAAAATAAATAGTAGAAAATGTGTCTCCGAGCATCCACGGTGTGTACCGGCAAGTGTACTTGAGAGCCAGAAATTCTAGGTTAGTCTGAACAACATCATCAGGTGATTTAGTGGTCAAAAGCCCTAGTACCGTATCATCAATAAAATATGTTTTTTTAATGTTATTGTGGCTGAACAAGCCCGAGGCCCTACTGATGTTAAGTTGGCGTTAGCCAACTTAACATCAGTGCATTATGTCAACGACGAATTGCACTGTGCCCGTCACATTGAGACGTACAGTTGTTAGGTCTCATGTTCCTGTAATTTTATTGGCTCTCAAGGACTCCTGCCGGAACACACTGTTTCTGACTGATTCTAATTGAGGGTGGTCGCTAGCCAGGCGGGCATTCGCAAAATGCCCTTCCACCATGCGGTGAAGCTCAAGCCCGCGGCGGGATTTGACCCATACACCTGCTGCACGGCAGTCCATAGCCAATGCCACTGAGCCATCACTGCTTCAAAACGTGTGCGAGATTCAAAGAATATTCTGTGATTTTTATATTGTTATGATTGCAATAACGCCTGCTAAGCGGATTACATTACAAAATTACAAATATACGATAGGAAAAATTTAAGTCATGTGCGGGATTCGAACCCGCGTCCATCCGCCCCTTTAGCCGGGGCATGCTCTAACCAATTGAGCTAACATGACATGACGTCATAACTCGAATTTTTCCTATAGTTCATTAACCATCGTATTGGGATGGAGCGACATCTATAGTACCACTTACGTTGTACTACAAACAAGACCAATTTTGCAATTGGTTTTATACTTGTAAATGATGACGCAACCTTATAATTTTTATATTGTTATGATTGCAATAACGCCTGCTAAGCGGATTACATTACAAAATTACAAATATACGATAGGAAAAATTTTTTTATGTAAATACGCGCGTATTAATGAAATAGACGGATAATATTAATTTATAGACACGTTTTACCGAATACACACAACTGCGAAAATCAAATTTCGAAAGTATGTGCACACAGCACTTATTACTAGTGTAAATTGCCAGTCGGAGAAGCCAGAATCAACACGGAGGTTGTTACTGGTCTGTTTATTTTGGGCTTGGTATAAAGGATATCTTTCAATACATTATTGTAAGACCTTAGCTTAGCGGTAAAAATGTCGATTATACCGTTGTTCTTAGCCAGTTACTGACGAGCCATACTTACCAGGGGATTATAGAAAGATATTTTTATAAATCTGTAAAGCAAAAAGATTAGATTTGTTGGACCTACGTGCACTGTAGGTACTTTATGTTAAAGTTTATTAGAGAGCAAATTAGGGGTTTCTACTACGGATATATGATGAACGAAGACGCAAATCGCTTCGTTCGATTAAAGGAATATCCACCATGTAGCGGTGGCGCTTCTGAGTATCCCTGGATGTCCGATTATAGAATGGGGTTGGCGGAATCAAATCATGAAATATCATCGTTTAAAGCAAGTAATGATAGTCAAGTGGTAACAGCTATGGACTGCGGTGCCGCAGGTCCATGATTCGATCCTCACCGCCGGCTTGAGCTTTATTGCATGTTGGACGGCCATTTGGGGAATGCTCGCCGGGCTACCAAGTAGTTAATCTGTCGTTTTATTGCTATTACATATTTCAAGGAATTCATTCAAGCTGATTCACTAACTACGGCCTCCGGAGTCTCCTTTTTGAAATTCGAGTTTAAGAGTATAAAAATGTACTATCAATACTTCGTAGGGAGATAATATTTTGTTTGAGTTACAAAGTTTAAATAATTCGAGATACCGCGTATTTAGGGGTTAAGCGGAAGGGAATACCCAGCTTACGGCATACATACACGGAATACCATAAGTATTTTTTTCGACTTACTGTGGATTTCGACTTAACGAGGTTCGAGTTATAGAGATGTCTGTATTATTAATTTGTGCAGGTTGAGCAAGATATCGGGTAAGATATCAGTAGACGGCGTGACGGCGGAGGAGGCGGGGCTGGCGACGTGGCGCGCGCGGCTGTGCGCCCTGCCGCAGCGGCCCGCGCTGTTCGCCGCCACGCTGCGGGACAACCTCGACCCCGACGGGAAGTACAGCGACGCTCAGATACATCAGGCTTTGGAACAGGTATATACATACTGTTAACATTCCAGATTGCCTACACAGAGAAAAATCTAAAGTCAAAAGCGCCGTAATGACGGCCAATTTATATGGTATAAGGCGAAAAACCGACCAAACGTAAATACGTACAAAAACGCCTTCCAACTAGAAGGCGTTAAACGAGGTCAGTGAAGGAGAATGTTTCTTTTCGTCTTCATTTAAGGTGTATTTTGTGGTCTTACTTAAATATTGACTTTTGATAAGGCTGATTAAGTCGTACGTTATAGTGATAATCACCGTATATAAACCGCCGTAAAAGTAAGGTATATTTTATGGTCAATACTGCAATTATTATCGTATAAAAAGTTGCAATTCTGAAAATACTTTACGGAAGGCGTTTTTGACGGTTGTGTTTATTATAAAACATGGTACATTTTTATTGATTGGTGAAAATCATCTTAAGAGTTCTGATTTCATCTTACGTAGTTACAATTCAACGGTAAAAGGTCAAATTTGATTTAAGCCTTTAAGTCGGTTTTCTCAGTGTAGGCAGGTATGGTAAGCAGAGTCCTCCACCTGGACAACCTGTTTTGAATCCTAACTGGCCGCGGTACGCGGGGCTGAAAATAACATAAGTATAGTCAACGACTTACAAAATTGTTCCGGTCTTCTTTCCTTCGACGACCCCACCCTTGCGCTTCCCTAATTAATGAGAGGTTGGCCAACAACACATCAACTAAGTACTTACACAAACACGCGCGGGATTCCAAAAAGGCGGTCATTAAAATCAAACTTATTTTAACACGTTCCAACCAAAAAGCTTTTCGCTTCCACCACAAAAGTCGTAGACAAAGTAGACTGCCTACGCTAAATTGCGTTCCGAACACATACATATAGTCATTTATCACATCTATTGGAAAAGTGCTAGTTTAGCTAGAGTTAGTTTATTCCTCGTAAACAGGGACTAAAATAGTTTTTTAATCCCTGAGGAACTAAAAGTGATTGGAATTTAGGTGGATATTTTACTGAAAAAAAGTGGAGGCACTCAATTCGTCTGTATTTTTTAATATTTGTCATTTAAGAACTTTTCATCATTTAAAATTTTTCATCACTTTTCAACATTGACTACGCTGATGAAACCGTAGGCCGTAACTTTTTAATATAATGTATAAATAAAAATTGTTTGACTATAGGTGGAACTCCGCGAAATGGTTGCTAACATGCCCGCCGGGCTCTCCACTAAGGTGGGCGATGGTGGAGGCAACCTCTCGACGGGACAGAGACAGCTCGTGTGTCTCGCTCGCGCAGCGCTGCAGGGCGCCAGCGTCTTGGTGCTGGACGAGGCCACCGCTAACGTCGATACTGAGTGAGTACATACAGCCCACCACAATACTCACTTTATCACTCGAGGGTATACAGTTTATCACTCTTTAACACACTTTTTCTGACTCTACATTATACACTATACATTCACTATACACACTTAACACCATTCTAGTGCACACAATCCATCTAAATCACGCACTACTACTCTTTAACACACTTATTTACACACCAGTTTACGCACTTCCATTACACACGACATATATCACTAATACACACACTTTACCCATATAAATCACTCATCTAATTACGTTTGGACACGCTTATTCTCACTCTAGTTGATGCAATTAATTTGGGTCACTCTAATGCACACATCTTATTATTCTTGAACACACTTATTCTCACTCTAGTACACACACTTTCATGCACATACTTTATATCACACTAGTGTACACAATATATCCATCTAAATCACACAACTTATAACTTTAGAACCAACTAAATCTTATCCTAGTTTACACGTAATTTATATATACTCTAGAATAATATTGTAATCTGTATGCTCTAGCTAGAACATACAGATTATTATTCTCGAACACTTTTTTTCTCACCCTAGTGTACACACTTTCTCACTATTTAATACTTTAAAGCGTTACCGCATAGCCCCACTGGCTTTTTATTATCATCAAAAATTAACAACATACTTTGACCCCACTAAAAATGTAAAGAAGCGTAACTCTCATACATTGACCGGTTTGAGTTCAGACTCATCAAGTTCACAAGTAACAAAACATGCACAATTTTCCAAATTCAATTGGTAAGGCGTTTAAAAGTGTTCATATCCGATTGATCGCGTCAAGGTAATGGTTTTGCGCCTCACGGTACAGTTTAAACCACGCAACTTTTAACAAGTAAGGTTTTCGTTGTGCTGTTTTTGAGTTCCATTTACATTTCTTTACATATTTATTCGTAGCGTTGACCATTAAAACTGAGGATACCAGGATAACTATGTGAATATTTAACCTATTTGTAGGGTAAATATTTGTAAACAATCTCCACACAACAACAACGGCTTAGCGGTTAGAGAATACCCTATGGCTGGCTATAGGGGTGGATGGCGCGGGTTCGAATCCCGCACATGACTATAAGTTTTCTTCTCGTTGTATTTCTGTAATGTATCCCGCGGAGCATGCGTCATTTGAAAAATATTAATATTAAAATGATATTTTTGTAACAATAACAAATATTTTAAAAAAATCTAAGAAAACATTAAATTAATATTTTTATATAACACTTAAAACATATAGATAACATGTCTAGTGACAATTTCGCCCAATGTTCCCGTTAAGCGGACGTGACGTCACAAACGCCACGCAACCAAGCCGGAGCCGCATGATCAAGACATTTTGTCTCGATTTGCTCTTCTGAGGGTGTTTCGTGTAGAAGCTAATCGCGTCGAAAATTCCTCCGGCTACGTGACGTCACATTGTCACTATTTTTTTATATATATTTAAAAGTTTTATTAAAATATAAATTTAATGTTTTCTTTGAATATTTAAAAAATGATCATATTATTAAATATCGGTGCTGCCGGGTTAGAATGTCCCTCATTGCTACCTGTGGGTGTCGTAAAGGTAAACAACTGGAAAATCTGCAGCAGCGCCTTCTGAGGAACTTAAACTGCGATCCCCAAAACGCCTGCCAAGCGTGGAGATTACGGCAAACCCCCTCTTAATGGTGGAGGCTGTGTTCAGCAGTGGATTATCCGATACATTTATAGATATCGATGGATTTCCATAAAGTAACGCCTTAATCTATTCATTATGTTCTATTTGCAATTTAGGACCGACAAGCACATACAGTTGACGATTCGCAACAAGTTCGAACACTCGACGGTGCTGACGATAGCCCACAGGCTCAACACGGTCATGGACTACGACAAAGTTATCGTCATGGACAAGTATGTACTTAGACTCTAAGATTTTTTTACCTGTAGATAGCTCCCCATATTTACTAGGCGAATGCAAGGTAATTGCCCTAGTCGCTACCAGTCTTGCACTTCCGAGCGTCCAGTAAACACGTTGCCGCTAATCGTGTGTTTTTAGGAAAAAATTGTGGACAATATGTTTTCCTCTGTCTTTAGACACTGCACTAATTATATTATACAGACACTGTGATAGATAAGAAACTTGTTTCATTTGCCTTTTGACATAACATGTTTTTCAATAAAGATATTATTATTATTATTATTTCACGCGTAAATATTGTTTTTAGTATTACAATATTATTATCTTCATTTTTTCTGTCTTAAGAACTTCTCACAATGAAATGGATGAGCGAGATGTGTGGATCGTTTTGTGTGAGAGTGAAAGAGACCGTAGCGTAATGGTGATCGGAACGTCTCGTGTCGGTGGTAACACAAATTGCTTATTTATCCCTTTCTAACAACAGATGTGACGCATATTATTTGAATATTCTTTCCTTGTCATTACAAACTGCATATACACGTGCGTAGGTATGTAGATAGGTAAATTCTAGTTAATTTTTAGAGCAGTGGTGTTCGGATATAAAATCTATGTATTTCAACTCTTTGCTTACACTACACGAGCACGAAGCCCACATGATAGGTTAGCCTTTGACCACTATCTCACCTGATGTTAAGCGATGATGTGATCGTAGATGTTGTTCAGGCTAACCTAGAATTACTAACTCTTAAGGACAGCTGCCGGAACACACCGATAGGTGCTTGGCGATAGATCTTCTACTTGTGGTGGTAGCTAGCCAGGCAAGAATTTGCAAAATCCTCTACCACCATGCACCATGTTAAGTGACAATCTCTGCCTATAACTGCAGTTATCACCCTGAGATATACAGTTGTACAATAACTCTTTACAGTTACACATATTTCCATCCCCCATGAGGTGCCGGGTTATAAGGTCACCCCCCCCCCATTTCCACTTATGGGTATCGTAAGAGACGACTAAAGGTAAAATACCGGAAGGTGGGCAGCAGTGCCTTATGAGGAATTGATATCTTAAACTGCGATCCCCAAGACGCATGCCAAGCGTGGGGATTATGGCAAACCCCTTAAATAGGGGAGGCTGTGTTATATAATAGTGTTTCGATGGGCGATCTTATCACTATAAAAGCGATTTCTTCCAGACAACCTTTGAATGTACATAATCAGACATATTAATCAGACCCGTGAATATAGTTGTAAAGTATCATGTACCTGTAATTTCATATTACTCACTGGCTCTCAAGGACTGCTGCCGGACCACACTATTAGGTGCTTGGCGACAGATTTACTACTTAACGGTGGTAGCTAGTCAGGTGGGCATTCGTAAAATGCTCTCCTGTCATGCGGTGAAGCTCTAGCCGGCCGTGGGAATCGAACCATTGACCTGCGGCACGGTAGTCCGTAGCTGTTAACATTCTGCTCCATCACTGCTTTATATATCATACACATAGGACAGGCTTTTTAAAGTTATATCTAAACTATAGCAATTATAAAATAAAGAGGAAAGATTTGATTGTTTGTTTCTTTACATTGAATAGGCTCTGAAACTACTGGACCGATTTGGTTGAAATTTGGTATGGAAATAGTTTGAGACCCAGGGAAGGACATATGACAGATTTTATCAAACTGGGCAAAAAGAGGTTAATGGTTTTGCGCGATAATCCATATACCCGCGGGCGGAGCCGTTGCCGGAAAGCTAGTATGTATATGTAAAAAATATATCTAGTGACAAACGAATCTCGATCGTGCGCTCGTATATTCAAGACCTCTTGAGGATGCTTCGTGTAGAAGCGAAACGCGTCGAAAATTCTTCCGGTTTGGCTGCGTGGCGTTTGTGACGTCACGTCGCCTTAACAGGTAAATTAGGCGGAATTGTTACAAGGTATATTTTTTATATTATGTTAAGTGTTTTATTAAAATATTGATTTAGTATGTATATAACAAAATCACAAATATACGATAGGGAAAATTTAAGTCATGTGCGAGATTCGTACCCCTCGTCCATCCACCCCTTGAGCCGGAGCATGCTCTAACCAATTGAGCTAACATGACATGACGTCATAACTCAAATCTTTCCTATCGTTGTTTAACCATCGTATTGGGATGGAGCGACATCTATAGTACCACTTGCGTTGTACTACAAACAAGACCAATTTTGCAATTGGTTTTATACTTGTAAATGATGACGCAACCTTATAATTTTAATATTGTCATGTCACATGACTTAAATTTTTCCTATGGTATATTTGTGATTTTGTAATGTAATCCGCATAGCAAGCGTTATTGCAAACCTAACAATATTAAAATTAGTATGTATATGTATTAAATGACTGGTTGTTTATTTGTCAGAGGGCGCGTGGTAGAGTCGGGACATCCGTTCGAGTTGTTGACTCAGGCCGGCCCGCAAGCCAAGCAGGAGGCTCAGCCGCGGCGCACGCTGCTGTCCAAGAGTCAGGTATCTACTACAGCTTTGTAAACAGGATATACGGTATACCATATGTAGGGTCTAAGCTAAGATATGGCATTCCTGTTTGGGGAAATTCTACTGAAAAAGAAACTGCGTTAAAGTCTCAGAAAAAATGCATTCGGGCAATATGTCGACTAAAACCAACAGATACATGTAAGCCACATTTCCAAAAATTTAATATTTTAACTTTACCTTCACTATACATCTTTGAATCGGCTATATTTGTAAAAGACAATTTAAAAGAATTAAGTACCTTGAAAAGTAGCCGACATAAAAACGTGCTATGTATTCCAAAAAGCAAAAAGAGTCTGTATACCAAAAGTGTTTTTATAAAGAGTGTCAAAATATATAATAAACTACCACTAATCGTAAAAGAAACATATATAACTGACATTTTTAAATTTAGGTTAAAAAAGTTTCTCATAGATAAGGCATATTATAGTATAGATGAGTTTTTAAATGATAAAATATAGGAAATTGTATGGACATGAATGATACTATGTAATTCAAATATTGTATAAAATTATGTAATGGAATTAAATAATATTAATGCAATTGTATAGTTTAAGACTAATGAAATAATTTTGTAATTTATATAGGTATTGATACCATAATTTGCACGCCTTGCAGGTTCAGATATAGATTTTTGATTTTTTATTTTAAAATTCCTTTATTTAATAAAATTATATATATAACAATGTTCAACATACACAATTTAGAAATGCAGTTAAACAAACAGTAGGTTATAATATTTTGTACAGGCTACGATTTACACCTATTTAAAACTTTGAAACATGTATTGGACATCGATTTTTATATGAAGTTACAAAATAGAAAAATATATACTTCTTGATATAGAAATATGTGCAGATAGATACTCCACATTTTAAAACCTTATTGTACCATAAAACAACAAAATACCAACAAGAGGTAATTTATACATAATCTGCTTGCTATTACTAAATAGTTAAAAGAACAGATAATTTCATAATGTTAATACAGAGTTGAGTCTATAATAGTTAATAAACAATTATTGTAAAGTTTTAGTAAACAATAATGCATCGTGAATTGTGGAGGTAGATTTGTGTAAGCCAATAGTTTAACTGCACGATCGCTCGGTACTCGCCGGCAACCGGTCTTGCGTTATCATGCCAACGTCATTCGCAATCGAGAAAGTAGTGATGGGGCAGTCGGTATCGACAATAGGTTGTCGAATATGACACGTTTTTTAACTTGGTTGTACCAATGGTTGCAATTAAGTGGTTTTTATGATGACGATTTTTATATAGGTAAAATTTACGTGACAACTGTAGTATATATTTTTTAATGGAGGGGAAGTTGATTTGATCATGAAGTTTAGTTAGATTTGTACGATAAGAAGTGTTGTAAGATATTTTGATTGCCCGGTTTTGTACTATTTGAAGTTTATTATAGTTTGTATTACAAGTGCTGCTCCAAACTGGTGCAGCGTAACTAATACATGGTCGTATAAGAGTTTGATATATTCTTAATTTTGTTTTGGAAGTAAGCTTGGAGCGACGGTTTAAGATTGGCAATAGTGCGTTCATGGCTTTTATTCCTTTTGTTTGAAAAGCATTCGTATTACTTGTCCAGTTGATTTTGTTATCAAAAATCAAGCCCAAGTATTTAACAGTTTGACTCCAGGGTATATGGTGAGCACCAATTTTAAGCTGCCTGTCAGGAAATGATCGTTTTCTTGTAAACATTATGGCCTCTGTTTTGTGCGTATTTAACTTAAGCTTCCATTGAGTGAAAAATTTGGTGAGCTGATCTAAAGACCATTGCAGACGTGTAATAATACTATCTATATCGTGTGACGACGTGAAGCTGGCAGTATCGTCTGCAAAACCTGCAAGATGGGTGTGAGGCTGTTTGGGGATGTCATTGAGATAAATAAGAAATAGGTATGGACCAAGTACAGAGCCTTGAGGCACGCCAGCAGGAATGGCACGTGTATTTGAAGACAAGTTGTCAATATGAACAGAGAAACGGCGATTATTTACATATGACTGGATGAGTTTAGTAAAATGTAGGGGAACACCAAGCAACAATAGTTTATGTAGCAAGCCAGAGTGCCACACAGTATCGAAAGCTTTTTCGACATCTAATAAAACCATGCCTGTGGATTGGCCTAGGTTTAGATGATGTGCAATATGTTCTGTTATTCTAGCCATTTGCTGCGACGTCGAGTGATACTTCCTAAACCCAAACTGTTCAGGGATCAGTTTGTTGATTGTGATTTTAGTCAACCTTGAAGTTATTATATGCTCAAAGATTTTTCCTAGCGATGGTAACAGACTAATTGGGCGATAATTAGAAGCAATGGACGCGTATTTGCCTGGTTTTTTAATAGCAATAACTTTTGCAATTTTCCAGGCATTAGGGAAATATGAGTACTTGAAACAGTCATTAAATATCTATAGAGCAACACATAATTTTAACATAAGACCTGTTTAATGTACCTATATCTAGCAATTAAATAATTTTGAATTTGAATCTCTTTTCGCCGAACGAACGGTTCGCCAAAAAACACTTTTTTGGTTTACACAATCTAAATTTAACTTAGAAATAAATATCTGACCCGAGGAAATCAAAGCTATTTTTACTCGACTGCCCCAAAAAATTAGTGTTATGTTTTCAGGGTTCATGTAGGAATGTATGTTTGTGAGTTTCTTTATTCCACCATCACTTATAAACAGCTATACTGATTTTAATGTATGATATATCGTTAGATTTGTCGTGATAGCGCAAGTGACTAGGTACTTAAAATATGTAAAAAACATAATTGGTGGATTTTAGACGCCATATTGTAAAAAAAGGTTTTTTTTTCATACAAACCCTAGTGTATGGTATCAAAATGATGGGCTTTAAAGCATGATTCCATATATATATATATATATATATATATATATATTCTCTACATATATATACACCGTGTCCCAAAATTCAACGATAAGCCGGCATCGGTGCATGGACCTACTCATGACTCCTCGGAAAAAAAAAAAATTATAACTGTTTTTTTTTATTAATTACAGAGACTTTTATAAATTTCATCGATATTCGATACCCATTATGCTATTTTCAACTACCATGACCACAATTTTTGACATATTTTTGATATTTTTTGTGCATTAGCAACCTAAGAAGGACGGCTATCTACCACAATCCTTTAAAATTACAGAAAGTCTTTAGTTATTTTACAAAAATCAGTAAAAAAAAAATTTTTTCTTATAATTTTCATAGATTTTAACATTCTATGCACTTTCTATAGTCTGGGTTAAAAAAAAAAGTATGGACACTACCATGGCAAGTTTTATTAAAAGTTGGCGCAACTTTATAAGTCTCTGTAATTAAAAAAAAAAAAGTTATAATTTTTTTTTTATTTTTTCCCGAGTAGTCATGAGTAGGTCCATGCACCGATGCCGGCTTATCGTTGAATTTTGGGACACGGTGTATATATATATATATATATATATATATGTAGTCTTTGACTTCATTGGAACGATAAAAATTTTCGCATTTTTTACCCTTTTTAATGAATTTATACTTGTTAATTCCTAATCTTCATTCTTCGAACGCACATATCGAGCGTTTGAAGAGTCAAGATGTCCTAATGATGCTTCTTGTAGAAGCTAATACGGTTTGCTTGCTGTTGAAAATAGTAAATATATAAACTAAAGTTTTTTTTTTATCTGATAGGTTAGCCTTTGACCACTGTCTCACTTGATGTTAAGTGATGATGTGGTCGAAGATGTTGTTCAAGCTAGCTTAGAAGTACTGGCTCTGAAGGACAGCTGCCGGAACACACCGTTAGGTGCTTGGCGACAGATTTTCTACTTGAGGGTGGTAGCTAGCCAGGCGGGCATTCGCA
Organism: Plagodis pulveraria; assembly: GCA_963890685.1. Taxonomy (NCBI): domain Eukaryota; kingdom Metazoa; phylum Arthropoda; class Insecta; order Lepidoptera; family Geometridae; genus Plagodis; species Plagodis pulveraria. The sequence goes on from OY982977.1 coordinate 5,072,298, forward strand.
AATTGCCCTACCACCATGCTATGGCGACTGTCATCCTAAGACAACAACCGGGACCGACGGCTTAACGTGCCCTCCGAAGCACGGAAACGCTCAGTAGTAATGTCACTAGCGGTCACCCATCCAACTCATGACCGCGGGCGACGTTGCTTAACTTTGCTGATCGGTTGAGAACAGCTAAGTAAACTTCGCTACGAGCGCTTATAAAAGAGATTTAGTGCGTAACATGTGAATATTTGGTTTTTAGCAAACACTCGATGAGTGCACTAATTTGCAACCGGATCTTGTTTTTTCATCTTTAAAGTAAAAAAACCTAACATGTAATATTATTCGTACAAAAAAAAAATTTTTTTTTAATTATACTTTTCACTAATTTAACGAATGTAAATATTTAACTAATGCTTTACAATGATACTTAATTTATTATGAATATTTTATTATTTATTTTTTATTTTCCCGTAGTTAATGTCTCGTATGTGCCTTATCTATGAAACCTGCACTCACAACTATCACACACCTATATAGACATAAACACGGCTTATGTTTACTACATCGTGGACTAACTTACCAACACCCTGGAAGTGAACTAGTCCTCACAGACTCAGGGTATCCTACCGTGAGGACTAGACCTTATCTTTATTCACCACTACATATACACCTATTTTTATTTTATTTTTTTTATGTTATTATGACGGTACAAGCTCGAGGCCCACCTGATGTTAAGTGGACTAACTTCTGCCTATAACAGTTGCAATTCATGACAACTCACGAATTGCACTGCGCCCGTCACATTGAGACATAGTTGTTAAGTCTCATTGTGCCTGTAATTACACTGGCTCTCAAGGACTACTGCCATACCTTTCATACCTAACATACCTTTCGGTGCTTGGCGACAGACTTTCTACTTGAGGGTGGTCGCTAGCCAGGCGGGCATTCGCAAAATGCCCTTCCACCATGCGGTGAAGCTCAAGCTCTGGGCGGGATTCGAACCATGGACCTGCTGCGCGGCAGTCCATAGCCAATGCCACTGAGCCATCACTGCTTCAAAACCTATTATTATTAATGTGAATGAAATGTATTACAAATTTAATATAATTTAAGCACAACGATTGGTCACGAAACAAATTGATTATTATTATGTTAGAGTAATAATGATGAGACTTGCGCAGGCGCCGTTGGCGATCCCGGAGAACTTCCCGTACGATGCGACTTCCGGCGAGCGGCTCGACGAACACAACGAAACGGTCGTAATCGCGCGGGGCAGGATACGGACATATTCTAACAGGTAATATTTAATTTAACAAATTATTGGAGTACAAAATTTTATGCCCAAGGCGGGAATTGAACCCGCGTCCTCCGATATCGCGTCGGATGCCTATACCCCTCGGCCACTTGGACACGGCAATTGTAGCCGAAATTTCATACTCCAATCGTATTACTTTAACCGTCATAGGGGATGGTGCGCGGCCATCAACCAGACTACTAGACTTTATCTGATCGAAAGAAGTGTTTTTTCAAACACTTAACTCTCTATGATGTCGCTACCCTTCTATATTTCACAAAAATTTTGTACTCCAATAATTTGTTAAATATATTTCGCTTAGCACGCGATAGTGCTTGTAATTATATTTAGGTAATATTTAAGTTCATTTTTGACCGACTTCCTAAAACAGTAGGAGGTACTCAATTCGTCTGTATTTTATTTTTTAAGTTTAATTCATCAGTTTTTTTTTTTATGTTTGTTACCTCAAACCTTTTAACTGTGCGTCGGTTGATTTTGATGATTCTTTTTTTCCTTGATGCTTGCCGTTTGGTCCCATTTAAATGTCATCGAAATCGGTCTAGCCGTTTCTGAGTTACACTCCAATAACTGAAAAGTCTTGGTGATATAGTCATTGACAGTGAATGACAATCGATCCCATAAGTAGCAAAGGGCACTAATAAAAGGTTAAAACATTTTTTAACTAAAAATGGAACCGACTTCAACACTCAAATGTGTGAAATAACTTGTTAAAGTCGGTTCCATTTTTTGGTAATTTTTTTTAACCTTTTTAGTGACTGCTTGTTTGCGCGTCCTCTGCGGATTACATTTTTCGTAGATGTTGTTCAGGCTAACCTAGAATTACTGACTCTCAAGGACAGCAGCCGGGACGCACCGTTAGGTGCTTAGCGACAGATTTTCTACTTGAGGGTGGTAGCTAGCTATGTGGGCATAAAAATGCCCTACCACCATGCTGTAACGACTGCCATCCTAAGACAACAACCGGGATCGACGGCTTAACGTGCCCTCCGAAGCACGTGCACGCTCAGTAGTAATGTCACTAGCGGTCACCCATCCAATTCATGACCGCGGCGGATGTTGCTTAACTTTACTGATCGGTTAAGAACAGCTAATCAAACTTCGCTACGAGCGGTTCAAAATACTTACATATATTACAAAATTACGAATTTACGAGAAAAAACAATTATATTCATGTGCGGGATTCGAACCGGCGTCCATTCCCTTACGTTGGTTGCAAAAATTAGAGTTGTAAGTCATAATATCATGTTAGCTCAGACGGTCAGAGCATACTCCGGCTATAGTGGTGGATGGACGCGGGTTCGAATTCAGCAAATGGCTATAATTTCTTCTCTTGAAAAATTTGTAATTTTGTAATGTCAATCTTTAATTTTTTAAAGTTTTGTTAGCACGGCATATACACTCAAAGGGAGAATAAGACTTTAATAGATTTATAAAATTGTTGTAATATTAACTTGTATTCATTAATAATATTTCATTATATTTTTTATTTATTTATTTTTATATTAGATAAGCCTGAGGAACTAAATGTACCATAGGTTTTTAAGGAGGAGGGCGTTGGTACCTGCAACACAGTTTATCTCAAAAACTTTCGCGGTTACCATCGCGTTTAAACTATCGCTTAAGTTCCAAATAAATAATTTGGATTTGAATTTGAATTTTAGATCAGAGGCGAGCGATCAAGAATTGAACTCGGGCGGCATCTTCAAAGCTTTGGTCGAACAGACGGGTCCGGAGACTGCAGCTATGTTGTACGAAATCGCCGAACGGGTAAAATATTTAATAATAATGCTTTATTTTCATAAACTAAATGTATCCATATAACATTGTGTAGAGGCCTTCTTTTAAGTAAATGTGTACCTGTATCAGAAGACCTCGCTCTTCCATATTAATAGAAAATTCATAAGTAGGTTAACATAAATAAAAATTAATATCTTAATACTTACATACTAAATACTTTAAATTTTAATTAAAAGTGAGGGTGAGTGCGTGGAGGTAAAATATTTAAATTATATTTGTTAGTAAAATTACTATATATTTATCCGTACGTGATAAGGATGCTCCTAATGAACAGCATGCCACTACTCACGTCGGTGTGAGTGGGTAATTGTTGTTTTTTTTTTATGCCTGATAGGTTAGCCTTTGACCACTATCTCACCTGATGGTAAGTGATGATGTGGTCGAAGATGTTGTTACGGCTAACCTAGAATTACTGGATGTCCAGGACAGCTGCCGGAACACACCGTTAGGTGCTTAGCAACAAATTTTCTACTTGTGGGTGGTAGTTAGCGAGGTGGGCATTCGGAAAATGTCCTACCACCATGCAAAAAAAACACCTAAGTTGCGTGACGCTTGTAGCTTTGACCTTATTTAATAAGGGATTATCCAATTTCCAAATGTACCGGGTACAGTACCAACCTAAAAACTGGTATTAAAAATATGTTTCAATCCAATAACAGACCGATCAGTATTCGAATCCAGGACAGTTTTGAAGCAGTGCTGGCTCAGTGGCATTGGCTATGGACTGCTGCGCAGCAGGTCCATGGTTCGAATCCCGCCGCGGGCTTGAGATTCACCGCATGGTGGAAGGGCATTTTGCGAATACCCGCCTGGCTAGCAACCCTCAAGTAGAAATCTGTCGCCAAGCACCTAACGGTGTGTTCCGGCAGCATTCCTTGAGAGCCAGTAAAATTACAGGCACATGAGACTTACCGACTATGTCTCAAGGTGACGGGCGCAGTGCAATTCGTGACTTGTGACGAAATGCATCTGTTATAGGCAGAGGTTAGACCGCTTAACATCACGTGGGCCTCAAGCTTGTTCCGTCACAATAAAAAAACACCTTGAGATTTCAAAACCACACGTATTCTAATGATATACTCTATTATTATGATGAAGATGAAAAGTATACCTTGCGTCTCAACTAGCTCCTTACCAAATTTCATCGAAATTGGTCCCGCCTTTTGAGCGCGATGAAGTAAAATACATACACCTCACTGTAGTATTAGTGTAATTAATAATAACAAATAGTTTTAAAATGTTTTAAGAAAACACTATTAACTTAGTGTTTTCTTATAATAAAACACTCAAGTGACAATTCCGCCTTGTTTTTACGGACTTCAAAAAAAGGAGGAGGCACTCAATTCGTCTGTAATTTTTTTAAATATTTTGTTACTTCAGTACTCTACTATTTTTTAAAGTGTTTTATTAATTGTTTTCTTAAAACATTTTCAAAATATTTGTTACATTAAATATGGATACCCGCAAAGTAACGCCTGAATCGATTCATCAGTGTAATTCCTTTAGCAGGCGACTAAATTTGAGCTATGAATCACTCACCACCACCCTCAAGTAGAAAATCTGTCGCCAAGCACCTAGCAGTGTGTTCCGGCGGCAGTCCTTGAGAGCCAGTGAAATTACAGGCACGTGAGCCTTAACAACTGTACGTCTCAGTGTGACGGGCGCAGTTCAATTCGTCGTTGACGCAATGCATCTGTTATAGGCAGAGGTTAGTCCACTTAACATCAGGTGGGCCTCGGGCTTGTTTCGTCTAAATAACATTAAAATAAAACAACGATAGCCCAGTTGGAAGAGTATTAATATTAATATATTGTATTGTCGCTAATAATTAAGGTAACTTTCTTCGTTTCAGAGCTACAAAGAATATCTAGAAAAGAAGAAAAACTCCTGAACCGTAAGAGAAATAGCAAAATAGGATTATAACATTCCTTTACAGAGGCTTGTGATCCATACAATATTCAGTATTTTAATTAATAACAATTATATTATGTATGTAATATGATACACAATTAGCATTTAGTACTTTGTCACAGTGAATTATCATAAATCTCGTTAATAACTCGAATAACTTACATACAGGATAAATTTCGCATCTCGGATATTACCTTGGCAGCTAAGTTGGTTGGTGCGTCTGCCTAAAATGGAAGACGTGAGTTCGATCCCCTCCAAGGTTCTAATATTGGATTGTATAATTTGTACTTCAAACATAAATGTTAAAAAGACACAAAAAATTGTCCGTCGTCGTATTATTACTTAGTACTTCCAGGTTAGCCTGAACAACATCACTTACCATCAGGTGAGATAGTGGTCAAAGGCTAACCTATCACGAATAAAAATTAAAAAAACATTTGATATTTTCCAAAATAAAAATAGTTCGGAAACTACACACAGGTGGGTTTAAGGGTATTCAAGTTTAGCCTGAACAACATATTCGACCGCATCATAACATAACATAACACCATCAAGTGAGATAGCGATCAAAGAATATGCTATTATTAATAAAAAATATTATAGTTTAACTTTAATATTTATACATTACGCATTTATAAGAAAATTTTATTCTACAAGAAAGCAATAACAACATAATTATCAGGACGCTATAAACAATATAAAATACTACAACCAAAGCATTTAGGCAACCGAAAGGCCATTGAAGGCCTACATGTCCAATACTCCAGCCCACCACCAGTTGACAGCGTGTCCAGCATATAAGTTTTGTTTTTTATAGTTATTGATCTTTTGCCAAGCATATAAGTGCCATCATTTAATCTAATGTATAAGATGATTTTTTTGGGTTCCAACCCCAAAGGGTAAAAACGGGACCCTACACCACTATCCGTCTGTCTGTCACCAGGTTGTATCTAATGAACCGTGATAGCTAGACAGTTAAAAATTTTACAGATGATGTATTTCTGTTGCCGCTATAATTAAAGTATTAAAAATCGGCCCAGTGCGAGTTGGAGGAAGGGTTCCGTACCATTATCTATACAACATTAGACACATATAGTGCATTATAATGCATTTTTAGTTTTCACAAAGGGTACGGAACCCTTCGTGCGCGAGTACGACTCGCACATGGCCCATTTTATCGTCAAGGGCAAACGAGTGTAAGAATCAGGTAGAATTAAACAAATGCTTATATCCGAGAGTCTAATTTTTATATAAAAGATTTTTTTAATGTGACAAAGTACTAATGCAACAACGACAATGCTTAAGAATATGGTGCTTACGAATTTATAATGTAACAGAATATTTTATTTACGCATTTATTTAAGTTACATTGAAACGTGTGTTCCATACGTTCTTCCCACTCCAATAATATTGTCTAAGGTCCATATAATCTTATGTATTCAATGTAATAATAATAGCACACCCTAGATTGTTAGATATCTTCACATAGTAGTACACATGTTTCACATCCATACTCTCTTATATGTACCCATTTATAATACCAACGTGCTTTATATAAATATCACCCATCCACACAATCTCACTCAAAACAATATCACCCGTTCATAATGTCTTAAGTATTTAATATAAATATCAGCAATTTCTTTTGTACCGGATATAATATCACCCATCCATATAATTTTACTTAATACGATATCACGCGACCATAGTCTCTGAAGTACTTAATATAAATATCACCAATGTATACTACCTTTTGTACCGGATATAATATCATCCATCCATATAATCCCACTCTATACAATATCTCGCGTCCATACTGTTCGAGGTACTTAATATAAATATCACCAATGTACACTTTATAATATCACCCATGCATACAATCCCATTCATTACAATATCACATGTCCATACTGTCATAAGTACTTAATATAAATATCACTAACGTATACTATGTTTTTTATTCCATAAAATATCACCTCAATTTTTGATACAATCCCACTATTACAATATTATAATAGTGGTAATATTACATGTCCATACTGTTAGAAGTACTTAATATAATTATCACCAATTTATACTATGTTTTGTACCCGATATAATATCACCCATGCATACAATCCCACTCTATACAATATCACGCGTCCATACTGTCTTAAGTACTTAATATAAATATTACCAATGTATACTACCTTTTGTACCCGATATAATATCACCCATGCATACAAGTCCACTCATTACAATATCACATGTCCAAACTGTTTTAAGTACTTAATATAAATATTACCAATGTATACTATCTTTTGTACTCGATATAATATTACCTCAATTTTCGATACAATCCCACTATTACAATATAATAATAGTGGTATTATTACATGTCCATACTGTTTGAAGTACTTAATATAATTATCACCAATTTATACTAAGTTTTGTACCCGATATAACATCATCCATGCATACAATCCCACTCTATACAATATCACGCGTCCATACTGTCCGAGGTACCTAATATAAATATGTCTAATGTACACTATCTTTTGTACACTATACAATATCACCCATGCATACAATCCCATTCATTACAATATCACATGTCCATACTGTCTTAAGTACTTAATATAATTATCACCAATGTATACTTTCTTTTGTACTTGATATAATATTACCTCAATTTTTGATACAATTACAATATTATAATAGTGGTAATATTACATGTCCACACTGTTTGAAGTACTTAATATAAATATCACCAATGTATACTATGTATTGTACCCGATATTATATCATCCATCCATACAATCCCACTCTATACAATATCACCCGCTATAATATCATATTATCATGTACATATTATACATTTAGTTCATAAATATTGTATCCATTCAATTTTCGTTGTTATCCTAAGTATGGCCAGTGACAAAAGTAGGGGAACAAAAAAAGTAACAAAATCACTTTTATCCGATTCAACTTTTATCATACATTGTATTTTGTTTTACATTATTTACAATCTTAACTATACTCCAAGGTTGTATCTATAACATACAAATATACATTGCAACAATTTTTACTTTTTATAATCATCACGGATGTTTAGTTACTTTTGTGGCTGACTCTACTGTTAAGTCATACCCATACTGTCATAGTAATTTTCCTCGCTAAACTATTGCCTTATATACCATTTATGTGGTGCCTTAAGCCCCCAAACGCGCCTAAGTTCCTTTATCATAACCATATATCACAGGGTTTGTTAACCATAAAATTATACCTTATTATATATTATAATAACTTAAGAAATTAATTAAGTACTTAGTAAAATGCCTTACTCCCCTAGGGATGTATTTATATAATAGCGAATTCAATTTTAAGCCAGTTTTCAGACTTCTAGAATAAAGTGTTTTAACGCTCATTTCATGGTATTGTGTTACGTCGAATCGAAGTAAATCCCAATTGTTACAATCCAAATTCAGACGCGTGCGTTTGAACATTTAGTAATTCGATTATTACACTCTAGGTTGAACAAGAACGGATTTTGCGGATCTTATTTCATACTAATTTTACTTTGTTGCAATCCAAACTTAATCATCGACCTCCAATCTAAGCGTGGCCTTAGTCCTTTCTTTGGAAGTCATTAAAAAGATATAGTAAACTGCCTTGTTTGCCAGGTTTTGACGAAATAAATATAGTGACGTCAAAAAGGGAACTAACACGTTGAACAGCTCTTTTTATTGATTAATGAACGTTAGATAGTGGCTCTTTTTGACGGAAAGTTCATTGGTATATAAAGTGCATTCTTCAATTAATTATTAATAAGCATTATTTACAGCCATTTTGTGCTGTTGCAATTTTTTTGTAATAACAATTTACAACATTATCAGTGATATTCTACCTCGCTAAGTTACTTGTTAATACAATTTTAATATTGTAAATTAATATTTTGAACGATATATTGCAACAGTAAAAAAGCTCACTAAATAGAAGCGAAACAGGAAACACGTATATGGTGGCTCTATATATGGATTCATTGACATTAAAGTGCCTTCTACTGCCCAGCTAACTCTAACTTAAAACATTTACGAATGTTCCTTCAATTGGAAATAAACAATTTTACAGACATTTTTGTATTTTAGTAAATTTTTATAAGAACAATTTACAACATTATAAGTGATATTATACCTCAAACCAGTAAATTTTTTAATAAACAACAATGTAAATTATTTTGAACTATATATTGCAATTATAATTAATAGTTCCAAAAAACTATTAAGTGATCGAAAAATTAAACACTTGATTAAAGGTACATTTCGAAAGAATAACTGTAAGCGTTGAACGACATTGTGTGTCTGCGTAAAAGGCCTACCCTTTCGGGAATGTATGTGATATGTACCAGTTATATTTTGATCAAATTACAAGAATGTAAATTATTATTTTGATCGGTATATTGCAATTATAATTAATAGTTCAAAAGAACTATTAAGTGAGCGAAAAATTAAACACTTTATTAAAGGCTCATTACGAAAGAATAACTATCGGCGTTGAACGACGTCATTCGTCTACGTAAAGGCAGAGGCCTACCCTTTCGGGAATTTATGTGATATGTACCAGTTATATTTTAAAATTACAACAATGTAAATTAATATTTTGAACGGTATATTGCAATTATAATTAATAGTTCAAAAGAACTATTAAGTGAGTGAAAAATTAATCACTTAAAGGCTCATTACGAAAGAATAACTATCTGCTTGGAACGATTTCATTCGTGTACGTAAAGGCAGAGGCCTACCCTTTCGAGTGTATGTGATATGTACTAGTTAGATTTTGATCAAATTACAAGAATGTAAATTATTATTTTGAACGGTATATAAATTAAAAGTTCAAAAGAACTATTAAGTGAGCGAAAAATTAAACACTTTATTAATGGCTCATTACGAAAGAATAACTATCGGCGTTGAACGACGTCATTCGTCTACGTAAAGGCAGAGACCTACCCTTTTGGGAATTTCCGTGTGTGATATGTACATTACTTACAGCGTTATGTCCGTAACGACCCCCCCCCCCCCTTCCTCCTCCACAAACAGCCCGTTAAGAGTGGCCAAACCCTTAATTTCAACTATCAACGATATACTGAAAAAGTACATATTCTATCAACATAGAACAATTACATAAATATGAATGATAATATGTCCTGATTAATTGCATTTGAACTGATTTATATTTACATGCTACGTATACGTAACCATCATTGATAACTTAGGATTCCTAAAGCTTCTATTTGGAAATAAAACTGTTTTGTGCCCATTTTGTAAATAGCTGCAATCCGGGTTTATTAGTTTATTTATTTATTCCACACAGAACAAAAAGCAATTAAAAAGAAATAATATTACAATGTAATGTATCAGACCTGAATTGCAGTTCAGATACCTGCGTGTTACAGCAAATGTATAAAGTAAACGTGTTTTGAGTAATGATGAATGTTAATACAATTTAAAATATTAGGCTATGGATGATACAAATATGATTATAATGATGATGACAAACATAATGATGATGATGAAGAAAATATAATTAAGACGCAGAATGCACCCACCTACGTAATATATATCGCAGTTGAATGCATTCGGCGTTAAGTTACAATACAATGTTAGTAACCAGCTTCGATCTGAGTACAAAATGAACCATTTGGTAACTAATAGGTACTTAATATTTTATTATGCAAAATCTAAAAAGGTTCTAGAAATTTCGATCGGGCATTTTATTAGATTTTTTAGGAATGATACCAGTATTTTTGTTTCTCCGCTTTGAAAGTTATACATTATTCATTTATTTATTTCAGTAGACATTTTAATAAATATAATTTATCTTTCGTTAAATTAGCTCATGGAGTTTTTAATTTATTCTATTATTATAACTACAGAACAGGTCTAAACTTTGTCGCATTGGAACATTTTATTCGATGGAGATTTGTTGCACAAAGTATTTATTTCAATGTGTCTAAGTCGATATGTACAGCTGTTCGGTGCGTTAAAATGTAGACAGTCGTGCATTTTTAGACTGAAATATCTCCAATTTTCTACCTCAATCCATATATGGCATATGTATTCATCATTTCTATATATTTCTGACTCCATATACTAGGGCTCCGTTAAAGGAAAACACGATGAAATTCAATTTTCTGAATATAACAAATCTCCGAAAATCCCTCGTTTTACACATTTTTTCCGATACATTTCTGAAACATTTTTGAATATACCAGTGATAGTTAAGTACTTTAATAGTTAGATAATTCTAAGTCATCACAAAACAGAATTTCGATTGATATCTTTGTTTTCGCGTTATTAGAAAAAAATGTGTGACTAATGTGCTCTACATCTATTTCTTTTCACCTGCAGTCGGAAGTGTATACGCTGTCCTTTTCTCCGAATGAATGGAATATATTAAGGCTTGGTTTTTTTAATCATCAGATAGTTAACATCTATAAGAATAATATGTATCATCATCATCAGCCGGAAGACGTCCACTGTTGAACAAATGCCTCCCCCATAGAGCGCCACAAAGAACGGCTATTAGCCGCTTGTAACCATTGGCTACCCGCGACTTTCACGATGTCGTCAGTCCACCTAGTGGACAAACATTAATATGTATAACCAACCAAAATAAAAAAGAATAAGATTTTTTGAATGTGATTTCAAGGACTATCGCTGTGAGAAAATCTCATTTATAAAAATTATCAGGGCACATTTTTTTTGGTCCGGACGAAAATAGTAAAATTCTAATCGAAAACGAAGGACGTGGGTTCGAATCCCGTTCGGAACAAAAAATGTTGTGCTCCAATAATTTGTAAATAACAATAATTGTTTAACAAACATTAATTTGTTTCAAATTTATTTGTATAATATATAACTGTCTGATATGTATATCGGATAAAAACCAAGCCTAAATGGGATAATACGGTGTTAATTAATTATCGTTCGAAAACGAACATACATAACATAACATAAAAACATAAAAATCATTTATTGACAATTAAAATGTGTACAAGGTTAATTTTGAAGCCTCTGGTCCTCGACGTAGCTGAAAACTGTGTTTCGAAGACCAGATCAGACCAGACCAGACTGGCATACCTAGAAGCGAATGACCTCCTCAGTGACCATCAATACGGGTTCCGCCGAAATCGGTCTACTGGGGATCTTCTAGCGTATGCCACTTATATCTGGAGCGAGGCCATTGAGAAACAAGGGGAAGCGCTTGCCGTTTCCCTGGACATCTCTAAGGCCTTTGACAGGGTTTGGCATGACGGCCTTATTAGCAAGCTTCCCGCATACGGCCTGCCTACCGGGTTTTGTGCGTGGATATCGGACTTCCTGAGGGATCGATCATTACGAGTAGTCGTGGACGGCTGCTCGTCTGATCAAATGGGTATTAATGCCGGCGTTCCCCAGGGGTCAGTGCTCTCTGCGACGCTCTTCCTGCTGCATATCAACGATCTGCTAAAGCCCGGTACCTTTGGGTATGCAGACGACAGCACGGTTGTAGAGAGCTATATTTCTACCGCGCGAGCCAGTGAGCCGGAGATCCGGAGTCTCAGAGAAGCTATGGTCGAGCGATTGAACTTGTCCCTTAAGGCAGTCTCCGATTGGGGCGATGCCAACCTGGTCAAGTTCAATGCCAACAAGACCCAGGCGTGTCTGTTTTCCGCCAAAAGGAGACCATTCCAACTGTCTCCAACATTCCGAGATGTATCCGTGCCGGTCACAGACCACCTGGACCTTCTTGGTGTTACTATATCGTCGACTCTAAACTTTGGCTCGTATATCGAGTCAAAGGCTGAGTTAGCCGCTAAAAAACTTGGCATCCTCTCAAAGGTGAGACGGTACTTCACAGCGGAACAAATGCTTACTTTGTACAAAGCGCAAGTAAGGTCCTGTGTTGAGTACTGCTCTCACCTCTGGGATGGCTCTGCCAAATACCAACTTGAGGCACTTGAGTCGATTGAGAGACGCGCCAAGAGGTTAATAGGCAGCGACTTTCTAGGGGAGTCTCGGCTGCAAAGCCTCGAGCACCGCCGTAAAGTCGCTTGTCTATCGGTCTTTTACCGGATACATTTCGGAGAATGTGCACAAGAACTGCACGACTTGGTTCTGCCCTCCCCCTTTTTCCATCGGACGTCCAGACAAACGGAGAGGCGCCATCCGTACATGGTTGATATTCCCAGGACTCGTACGAAGCGCTTCGCTTCCACTTTTCTCGTGCGTACTGCGAAGGAGTGGAACTCCTTACCGTCGTCAGTTTTTCCCGATGGATACAACATGGGTGTCTTCAAATCGAGAGTAAATAGGTTTCTTCTAGGTAAGCGTGCTCCATCTTAGACCACATCAATGCTTAACATCAGGCAGGGTGTGGTCAAACGCGAACCTATTATGAATAAAAAAAAAAAAGATCCTTCTCCAATATAGGACTATATTTAACATAAATTATGCCATTATACAATGATTTTGATTTTTTTCATATAAACTTTTATGGATGTTTTGTATGTATGTGTACTACATAATGGACGTCGATTCGTCATTTATCTTATATATAAAATTCTCGTGTCACAGTTTTCGTTGCCATACTCCTCCGAAACGACTTGACCGATTTTGATGAAATTTTTTGTGCTTATCCGGTATCTATGAGAATCGGCCAACATCTATTTTTCATCCCCCTAAATGTTAGGGGTAGTCCACCCCTAATTTATTTTTTATTTTTTAGACAAAATTTTTAATTTCTATTTTTTTATGATACAACATACAAAAATACATACAATCCTCAATTTTCACCCTTCTACGATCAACCCATATTTTTTTAATTATTTATATGGCAAAACAACGTTTGCCGGGTCTGCTAGTATTAAATATACACCGTGTCCCAAAATTCAACGATAAGCCGGCATCGGTGCATGGAACTACTCATGACTACTCGGAAAAAAAAAAAAAAATTATAACTCTTTTTTTTAATTACAGAGACTTTTATAAAGTTGCGCCAACTTTTAATAAAACTTGCCATGGTAGTGTCCATACTTTTTTTTTTAACCCAGACTATAGAAAGTGCATAGAATGTTAAAATCTATGAAAATTATAAGAAAAAACAATTTTTTTACTGATTTTTGTAAAATAACTACAGACTTTCTGTAATTTTAAAGGATTGTGGTAGATAGCCGTCCTTCTTAGGTTGCTAATGCACAAAAAATATCAAAAATATGTCAAAAAGTGTGGTCATGGTAGTTGAAAATAGCATAATGGGTATCGAATATCGATGAAATTTATAAAAGTCTCTGTAATGAATAAAAAAAAACAGTTACTTATAATTTTTTTTTTTTTTCCGAGGAGTCATGAGTAGGTCCATGCACCGATGCCGGCTTATCGTTGAATTTTGAGACACGGTGTATATAAATGGGTATTAATTTACCTCTTCTGGGATATACAGGTATTGATAGTGTCTTTGTAACTTTGAGTCGCCTTAAATATGAATGTTCTATTGAAATGTCGCACATATAAGTAACCAATAAAAATACTGCCATTTATATACTTCTAAGTAATGCAATTGAAGAGGTGCTTACTCGATTTATTATTTAGCCAATTATTATGTCAATTTAATTGTAATTAATAAATGTATAAAATACATACATTTATAGTAAGTTATCAATATGTGATTTGTACGTCACTGTTTTAAACATTGTTATGTACTTGTGGTATAGAAATAAATATTTTTATGTGAAATTTGCATTTTATTTTTAACTTCCAATGCAACAGTTTTGTATGTTTAAAGTATCTGTGTGTCAGTCTGTGACATCGGAACTCCCAAACGAATGAACCGTTTTTGATGTTGTTTTCCTTTGAAAGGTTCGATGATCGAGATTATTCTTAGGTATAATGGGTGTCGTAATAGGCGACTAAGGGAGATGTGCGCCAAATGAGCAGCATGCCATTTCTCACGTCGATGTGAGTAGGGTGTTGTGTGTATTAGACGCACAATAGGGCTGTATACCATCTTAGTGCCCTGCCAGGGTTCATACAATATGTTCTTGTGTCTGCCTTATATGTTGTTAGCGTAAACATATTATTCGTAATACGTACTTGTTTCGTCCAGAGTGTTACAGAAATCATTATGTATGACCCTGATACTGTGCCCGGTGAATGGCAATAGGCTCGCCCCCTTTTACATGGAACCAAACCCAATAGGTGAAACGTGAATGCGTACTATTATGGTAAGCATCACAACTGTTCATTACAGTTACAGTGTCACCATTGTGTATGACATTGCACTGCGCTCGACACTCCGCGACATTCGTTTAGTTTCATTCATTCCCGATCGCCCGGTAATTTCACTTATTACAGTGTCCTTTAAACCTAGACACAGCAGTAGTTGGTAGGAGGTAGTATATCTGAAACTGACCAGATAAAAAAACTGAAAGAAAAAACACCAAACTGACCAACCACCCTTGTTCAAGAGGCCTGCCACCTGGTCATCTGATTGGCATCCCCCGGGGACCGCGTGTGACAAGGGCGACTCAGCCCTCAAAAACCTTCCAGACCCATGACACAACTACAATGCTCAACTGGTTGTGCCATGGGTACTTTTGATTCCCTTCTAAACAACTGATTGGTGCGTTGGTGAAAAAAAACGTACCTATGACACAACTGACGAATGCTCGAATCCCTGGTTGTGCCATGGGTTCTTTTGAGACACAACTGTATGATCCGCTGGGGAAAAACAACTGGACGCAAACGGCCATACACTGCCAAAGTTTTAACCGCTTCAGACCCACCGTACTCCTAACCATACCCACGGTAGTACGGTAGGACTTTTAGAGTTAATCAGTACCACCAATTAATAGTGATGTATCATCAAAAGTTTTAAAATGCTTCTGCAGTTTAATGTTATAAAATGACTTAGAGAAATAAATAGTAAATTGAATTTTATCAAATTAAAGGGACAAAAACTTGTGTTGAATTTTGTTATCACTAGTTACACATTATTTTAGGCACTTGTGAAATTTTTATAGGGTGTAAAACCAGTACCTACACGTAAAAACAGTTGTGAATTTTTTACATAACACGCTACAAACTAACCAAATCAAACCTTGAAGTACCAGGAGATAAGAATCATAAAGAAGGTACAGTCCGCGAGGCATAAGCTGAGCTTTGCATTAGTGTGAGTGATCACCAATCTCACCAATCGGCAGGAGCGCGGCGAGACAGAATGGCGCCGCGCCTCAGGCCGGTTACCCAAAATCAGGTTTTTACCGGGCGAAAATGGCGCCGCGCCTAAGGCCGGTTGTCACACCTACACTATCCATGTACACTCACACTAATGCAAAGCTCACCTTATGCCTCGCGGACTGTATCAGCGTAAACATAGAATCTGAAATGACATAGAGCTCAGTGCACAGCGCATAGATAGAGCTATAGAGACAACCCGCAATACCATACTACTACGTACAAACAATGCAGGTGTATTGTTTATCTAAAGGAGTATGGCAACCTTCTCTAAGTTTCTTATCTCCTGGTACTTCAGGTTTAATTTGGTTAGTTTGTAGCGTGTTGTATGCTGTGAATAAAGTCGCAGCAATTTAAAAAAGTCGCCTCTGTGCACCTGGGTGATTACGTACCTTTGTCTGGACAGGTCCACTCAAACCTGTATGGTGCTCTCCTCAAGAGCAGACGCCTATGGCAGAACCCTATTGCAGACGAACTCTCAAGTCTACTTGGAACAAATTATTATAAATATTTTCACTCAATTTATCTGGGTATATAAACCAACGAAACAACTTCAATTTAATTTTTTTACTGTGCCCAATTGTACATCTAGTATTTTGAAAAATGTTGTCATCTCAGAATCAGTGGGATCGGCCCCTATGCGAGCTAGCACGGAAAGATCTTTTAAATACGTGCCCTAGTATAGCAGATCGTGCTCGTATTCTCGCTGTTTCTATGTGGGAATCAGGTCTTTGGTTACAAGCCATTCCTTCTTACAAAACTGGTAGCCTTATAGATCCTTCCGCTTTTCGTCTCGCTATTAGCTTACGCTTGGGTGCAAGGTGTTGTGTTGCACATCACTGCCAGTGTGGTACTGCAGTTGACCAACTCGGTCACCATGGCCTCTCCTGCTCTCGAAGTGCTGGTCGAATTTCCCGCCACGCCAGCCTTAACGATATCATTCGCCGGGCTTTTACCAGCGCCAATGTTCCAGCTGTTCTCGAACCGAACGGTCTGATGCGTGGCGATGGTAAAAGACCTGACGGCATGACTCTGGTTCCATGGAAGTTAGGACGGCCCTTAGTGTGGGACGCTACATGCGTAGACACTTTAGCGCCGTCACACCTTTCTGAAACCCACGTGAGGGCTGGCGCCGCGGCTACTTCGGCAGAGCAACTCAAGCGGCGCAAATATGCTAACCTCGGTATGGGTTACATATTTGAGCCGTTTGGTGTAGAGACGTTGGGTCCGTGGGGACCGGGAGCTCATCGTATTTTCCAAAAGGTATCAGAGCGCTTGGTCGATGCGACGCGTGATCAAAATGCTGGCACCTATTTGGCTCAAAGAATAAGCATTGCAATTCAACGGGGCAATGCTGCCAGCATGCTGGGCACGCTGCCAACTGATAGTGGGCTTAGAGCATTTGGACTCCCTATGAGTCCAAATGCTTTTACTGTAGTAGCTGTAGTATTGTAGTAGCTGTAGTGTTGTATATAGTTTGTAGTATTTGTTTAATAAAGGAATATATAGTATTTTGAGAATGTAATATTTAGCGAATGTAATGTTTTGCGAATATAATATTTTGCGAATGTAATATTATGAGAATGAGGGAATAAAATATAAAAAATATTTTGTTATTTATGTCTCTTTGACATTTGTAAATTCTTGGTTTTAACAACAACGGTAAAGCAGCGGTAAGGCCAACAATTCGTCTTTAAGTTAAGTTTATTTTTCATTCTTTTCTTTAGAGAAAATAGAAGTGGTTGTGCGATGGGGAATCAGAGTGATTTCTAAGTTTCCTACGACTCAACCAGCTGGGCATAGTAGTTGTGCCATGGATCCAGGTTGAGTCGTTGGGACCTCAATTGTGTAGAAGGGAATCAGAAGTGCCCATGGCACAACCAGTTGAGCATTGTAGTTGTGTCATCGGTCCGGAAGGCTCAAAAATATGCGTTTCGACTTCGACATATGGTATCCTGTCTTTGGTGTAGGTATTTTAATATATTTTTTTGCTTCCATGAACATTTAGGTTACAACTAAATATATATAAAGCAGTGGTAATATCAGAACAGAAAAACGTTTTAAAGCAGTGATAGGGCATATTGCAAAACCCACCTGGCAAGCTATCATCCTCAAATAGAACTCTAGTAGTAGTACCTTAATTGTGTTTCCAGCCAGTAATTCTAGGTTAGCCTGACCAACATTTTCGACCCCACTATAGGGTACCGTAGTGGAATAGTAAGGGGAGATAGGGGACTTTAGTGGAATAGTGAAGAGAGATAGGGGACTTTAGTGGAACGAGTGATAATTTACCATCAGATGCAGATGAAGCAGTGATAGCTCAGAGGAATTGGCTGTGGACTACCGCGCAGCAGGTCCATGGTTCAAATCCCGCCGCGGGCTTGAGCTTCACCGCATGGTGGAAGGGCATTTTTCGAATGCCCGCCTGGCTAGCGACCTCAAGTAGAAAATCCGTCGCCAAACTCCTAACTGTTCCGCCAGCTGTCCTTGAGAGCCAGTAATTCTAGATTAAGCCTGTTAACAACACCTTCGACCACATCGTCACTTACCATCAGGTGAGGTGGTGGTCCAAGGCTTACATCAGCAAAAAAAACTGATGAATATCAGAATATAAAAAAACAATGTTTAATTTTACAACAAGGTACGATACTCAGGGTACTAATATGGAAGGCGTTTTGGACCCCACGCTCACTTGCTTTGCTCAATTGATTGAGTCGTTTACGTTTTTTCCTGTAGTCGCAACAGGCAATTCCCGTCCTCCCACTGTACTTCCCCACTGGTGGGTGGAAGAGGAATTCAAGTTCACCCATCAACTCAGTGCACTACAGTGGGAAACAAATCAACTGCTACATCGATACTACAAAAATTATTTAACTGATACAGTCAATCTTGAATCTTGGGTTGTTTGGAAGAGAACGCTTTAAGCGATAAGACCGCCCATTGTTTCACTTATTTATGATGTATCTTTAGTTGTAAGTTTTTTATTTTAAAATTAATCTTTGTGTTACAATAAAGAGTTTATCTATCTATCTAATGTCGCCACAATATTAAGATATTTTTGCACATCAAAAATATGCTTATAAATTATTGTTCTTGGAGCAGTTTCCCGTGACAAAGTTGGCATATTTCAAGGCACCCTTTTGGGGATATACACATAAGACGATGTTAGACAAGAAAACAATTCATAAACAGTATGGAATTTGAATTTATTGCTAATATATACAATTTTTCTTATATATATAACTTTGATTTAACTTATGGCAAAACTTATACTTACAATAAGAATCAGGGTTGAGAGATGCTCAATACCAGGAATCATACGAAGTTTAGGTACTAAGTGAAGACACTTTACTGTCAAAAAGAAAGATACATCGGTAACTGAACAAGTTTTATTCGACATCCTGACAAATTAAATTTGACACAACTTAATAATTTTGATTCGACAATTGGATATAGTACCACCAACTTAACTGTGCAGTTTTCGAGGGCGCTACTGTTCAAGGAAATCAACTACAAACTGTCACAATTTGAAAGAATGTTGTAGTTCTTTTTTTTGCCGCCTGAACAGATAAGTTGGTGGGACTCTAGACGCTACAGAGGGCTCAATTGTGTTAGGCCGTTTTCCACTTGACACCAATTTCGTTATTTTCGATAATTTTGACCACAATTTGCGTGTGTTCTACATTTAATATGAACCATAGGCACAACATTTTATCAAAATAACGAAATTAGCGTCAAGTGGAAAACGCCCTTACTAGAATGTTAAGAGTAGAGTTCACGGAGAGATTTCCATACAAACTTAGTATCGTCATATTTTAAATACTAAGTATTCAAACTCGGTGAAACTTTGCATGTATAGCCTTGAGCCTAATATCTATGCTTCTGGTTTGCCAGATTTCCGTAAAATTAAGTATTTCCAAAAATAATTCGAAAAATCGTTATGCATTGGAATTGTTATTTTGACATTTAGGGATATAATAAATAATACATCGAAAAACTGGTAAACCAGAAGCATATGCATATTGCTGAGTCTGATATCTACTCAGCAATATGCACACAAAATTTCACCGAGTTCGAACACTTGGTATTTAAAATATGACGAAACTACGTTGGAAAAGAAAGTTCTCCGTGTACTCTACTCTTAAGGAAGATGAACTTTATTTTGACATTTTTATAACGATTCAAATTGGACAATTAGGCCCCTAGTCCTGTCGTCTTGGCGAGTGTAACGTAAACATAAGATTCAAAATTTATCGTAAACTGACTTTGTACAAATAAAATACCGTTTTATAATAACATTAATAGAGAACAATATTATATATTTATAATTTGGATATCCAATAAAACTCTTCAGTTACATATGGACAATGAAAGTGAATTTTCGTTACATATTACGAATCAAAATCGATTCAACATTATAATGTATCATATTTTATAAGTTGATATAAAATTTAAATACATATTAACATTACAATTGATGTATCAAATAATTTAAATATATATTAATGACGAGAAATAGTATTTATTGCACATATACAAGGCATTTATCTTATGGATTAAATCGCCTAAAGATCACATACACAGGAGTGTTTTTTTAATTAGAAATTATAGACCTTAACAATCGAACCGTGTCTTCTGCACTGACACTAACAATATCATAAAGTCCTAAATGATTACGGGTTTTTTTTGTAGATGTATGTTATTTAATTACAATTAAAATTGAACTAGGTATATAATTTTTCTCTATCAATGTTAGATCTTCATTAAAAATTTCATAAATTCATTCAATATGCATTTATACATTTTTAATGGAATATCGAGCGCAAAATCGGTCAATGACATCAAAAGATACAAGACATGTTTCCTGCCAATGTTATAAAAAAAACTCAAAGAAAACGAATGTTTATTTCGTTCTCTTTAGTAACTTCGAAGTTAAAATTATTTTTGCGGTTTGATATAAAATTCACTATTTACGATCTTGTAAAGAATTATTAATATTTTAGTGTAGGTATTATTTGACAACAATCCTATGTTGTAAAAGAATCTTCTCGTAATTCAGATAGACATATTATATTATATTATATAGACATACTTAGGGAGTAAGGGTCCTTTGAGTCACACCAGTCTATAATTCGGTAACAGAGTTACTCAACGGAAATAAACAGTTACATTGTATAACAACATGACTGAGTAAGTGAGTTTTTCCAATTAGTATATATTTTCCAATGAGTGAGTGAGTTTTTTCAATTAGTAACACTGTAACACATCTGAGTGTGACGAAATAGAAACAAATAATATTTTGTAATTATGTCGTAATTAATGTGATCCTCTTTCAATCATATGATAATCTGATCAAAAGACTTTCTTCTTTATAACTATATACTCTTAATAATATGTACATTTCGCTAAATTATTAATTGATTGGGAATTACATATTATATTATGTCAATATTTTGGAAAGTGTGAAGAACAATTTCGATATTTTTTCAGTTATTTCTTTGTAACTTGAGCAGAGGATGCTTTCTTGTGCTCCACTGAGTTTGTTACAGGTTCTACTGGTAAAAGCACGGAAAATTCCCTAGACATTCTTATCGGTCTTTTTATAAGTGATCTGATTTCTCGCGCTATTTTAGTGGCTCTATACATTTTTGTTTTAAGGTTAGTGTCCTCGTAGAACATACCGAATAATTTGTAAAGTACATAATTTTACGGAAAACTATAGATATTAGTAACACTGTTACTCCAGGACATGCATGCAAAATTTCAACGATTTTGAACACATCTTATTTAAAATATGACGAAACTAAGTTTGTATGGAAGGTGCTACGAAGACCCTTCCCTTAACGCACCACTAGTCCTCAACGTTCACGAGTGCGTTGTATCGTTTCTCTACTTTTCAACAAATTCATAAACAAAGTTGCCCGTGTTCATTTTTAATTACAAGAGACTTCATAAGAGCGTAGTAGACGCCTAAATTGAATAAATGATTTTGACTTTGACTTTAACTATAGTTTTTTGTAGGACATTAAATCGAACTTTAAATATCAAATGATCATGATATCGCGTGAACTTAACATTATTACTTTTTTGTAACATCATCTATAATGCTACAACAATTCAAGTTCGCCTAGTTTGAGACTTGCTGGTAACATATGTTATGATTGTTTATGGAGAAATATTATGTAACGTGAAATTTAGTAGTAATATGTGTTAGTTAACTAAGCATTTTTGGAAATAAATAATTTATTATTATTTATTATTATTATTATTATTTATTAATTATTCAAGAGTTGATTTGATTTGTGCGCATTTATTTCCAACTTTTGACATAATTAAGGAATTAGAAAAATTTAATAGTATATCTGAAAATAGATACAATAAATTTGTTTTGGAATAAATAACGTAACAAACAAATAAACTTATCGTATACAGTGCAAATTTATATTTACAACAAATTTTAAACTCAATACTTACGATTTTTTATAAAAAAAAATACGGAAATGGTCCGTGTCTGTTACATATCTCTAATAATAATAATAATAATAAAAAAGATATCGTAAGTCAATTATGTACAAATAAATCCATAATAAACATTATTCGCCTATTTATAATTATTATCAGATAATAATTTACAAAGTTAAATACATTATATGTACAATTGTTGATAATTGTCAATTATTTAACTAACTTTATACTTAAATATTAATATAAAATTTAACCTACATAAACCTGTAATTAATTATTTTAATATTTATAAATGTTTTATGTCAAGTTGATACAACTAAAAAAACTATTATTTAACAAAAGTTTCGTCGAAATAGAGTTAGACTCTTATTTGGTGTCAACATTTATTTATAAATAATACAATTTTACGTGTTTCAATCACACTACAAATGTACTTTTTTAATTATATAAATAAATTCATAAATAGAAATAAAAAACATTCGCAGAGAAAAAGGAATGGAATATTCTAATAAAATTTAAATGCATTTGAAAAGAAAACATAATATGAAGAACAAATGTCACCATAATATGTCCACGCTGCCATAGCTATTGACATCCAACGTAACCTGTCAATTCTCGACTGACAAAATATCACTAAATGATATCAAGGATATCGCTTTTATATGAATTCTATGAACACAGTCCACTTTAATCTTAACTTCTCAACAGACACTGGCTCGCTTGTCTAGCTACCACCCTCAAGTAGGCGGCAGCAGTCCTAAGAACCAGTAAAATTACGGGCACTTGAGACTCAAGAACTATGTCTCACAGTGACGGGCGCTGTACAATTCGTAACGTTGTGACGAAATGGAACTGTTAAAGGCAGATATAAGATTTTTGCTGGTCCTCGTGCTTCTTTCGCCACAATAACATTAAAAAAATGGCAGCGTGTTTTAGCCAAATGTCAACAACAAAACAGGCTAAATAACTGCTAATTCCGTTTCTTATAAAACAATTTAAAGACTTGCTTATGGACTGCGTCTTTTTCAAGTGACTGCTTCACTAGAAAGAGACAAAAGTTACCTACTTCCGGTCAAAAACAGTCGTCCATCGTGATACAATTTTGATCGTTTTCGTTGCTTAAAGCACGCATTTTCTTGCTTAACTCTGTCCAAAACAGTTTCAATATTTTAACAAAGTTTTGGAAATTAGAGCAGGTATGTTAACGCTTTTTTTTATAAATAAATCTTTAGAATCAAAAGACAATATGAAAATATTCCAAAACAGCGTTTAACACAAGACATCTCTGTCTTGTTGTCGACCACATAATTTATCAACTCTAAAATCCCATTTCGCTTGAAAGTGTTTTCGCTTACAACAGTTTGGTTCTACAATATAACGTTTTGGTATCTACAATATAACGTTTTGGTGTCTACTCTCTACTTCAATTTTGCATATATCCTCTTTAAGTAAGTATCAGTCAAGATAACCAACATCCCGTAGGAACCTAATATGATTTGTTACACACAGGAAGTCCGGGTCTGGTTGCTATAAGTTCTTTTATCACGTCAATCACAGGCCAAAAAAATAAAGCTACCTCTTACAGAACCAGTGTGTCGCATGCCCTGCACGCGCATTCATCAAACAACGCCAGTCAGCATCAAGCCGTCAGTCTCAGACCGTCAAACTCGTAATCAATTGCTGGCACAGTTTTCCGTACTCTCTCTGATCGCCGGAAATCCTTCTCATTTTCAAGCCCTTCTTCTCCATTGCTTTATTCTCGCACACAATCAGTTCTATCTGGATACCACCGGAATATTCCAGATTCAGAAAGCCTGTCAACGATTCTGTATCGCTGTTTCTCTGATCAGTGGTCTCGACGAATATGCTTTGAGGTGGAACTCGGGAGTTGATAGCTTCCTTTAGCAACTCCACTATCCTTTGGGAGTCTAACTTAGAACAGACTGTGGATAACGTGACTTCGTAATATTCTTGAACGCAACAGATTTTCTGTGGACTCAGTAAGATAGGTATCCTCTCTTCAGGACGGCATATTTCCGATAGCCGAAGATCCATTGTAGATCTCTGTATTTTATCAATCTCCTGATCATTTTTCGACATGTACACATCTTCACAGTACTCCTTAACCTCACCTAAAATCCCCTGCGCCGAGAAGGAAGTACGCGGCGTTTCTCCCTTATCAGAAAACGAACCGCGTCCCAAATCGCTCCGTTCCGAAATGGAACTCCTGCCGTAATCGCCCCGTTCCGAAAAGCTACCTCTATCCGAAAACGAGAACGATTCCCGGTGTTCGGAGAAACTGCCGCGGTTTTCGCTAAAACCAGAACTGATGGACACGAGATTGGAATAAATACTTTGTATGTTTTGCTCGCAGTTTGGTGAAGCGTTCGCCGAGTCATTTGAAAGTGAATCATCGCTGAACCCCAAAGACTTATCGCTGCCTCTTCTTGGATAATCTTCCGTCAATTCTTCCTTAGGGGACTGAACCTCCATTTGCCTAACGTTATCTGGTTTCTCTTCCACATTGATCTCTACTTCTTGACTGACTTTTCTTCCGATACCTTTCGTTATCGACGGCCTCGTGTCCAAATCCGAGGGTTCAGATATGACAAATTGTGGTATTGGATACTTTGCATTTTCCAAACTGTCCATGGAATCTTCAGACGATGAAGCCACTAAGGTGATCTCCGAGCCGAGACAGTCGGTCAGACTTATCTGAGGGTGGGTGTAAGTCTGGAATCTGATGTCTTTATCGTGCCCGTTCCCGATCTCTTCCTGGATCATGTCCAGAGGCGAGCCAGGGTTGGAAATTGGGGAGTTGTTGAGAGATCTGTGCGTGACTATGTGTATTTGGGGATGTACTATCGGGAGGAGGGTGGGGTACTGACCGGTGTCCATGTCTATGTTGCTTCGGAGGTCTAGAGGGGTGGCGGATGCTTGGGGGGTACCTGGAAAGATATATGGGCATATTAATCACACAGAAAACGATTGTATTTTTTGTATTTTTTTTGGTTAAGGGTGAACTGGCCGGCCCGTTCTCCATACAAACGTGGTAGGGTGATCACTCCCTTATTTGAGGATTTAGGTCCAAAACAAAGCATAATACCGATTGATCTCGTCATTACCTAGGCTTGTATGATGCCGAAATTTTAATAAGATAATTAACTTGAGAGTTATGAGCTTCGAAACATTTTCATACAACATTTTCGAGGCTCATTTCTTTCAACTTCATTATCTTTTTAAAATTTCGGCATCATACAAGCCTAGATAATGACGATATCAATCGGTATTATGCTTAATTCTGGACTTATAATCTCAAATAAGGGAGTCATCACCCTACGACGTTTGTATGGAGAAGTGATCGGCCAGTTCAACCGTAATAAATTTAAACTCCACTGACTCCAGGGTCCGCGATTTTTTCAACTATTACCATTTTTTATTTATAACAAAAAAATAGGAAATACACAACATTCTAAGGGAGAACAGTGTTAAAAGAAAGGTTATTTTTTTCGGTTAAGTCATTAGCACTAGCATCAAGAGCAGACCGGTGTTCTCTAGCAGCACCCGCTCACGAGTTGACGCATGTGCCAGCCATCGCCTTCCTCAACCATTTCTGAGGGAAGATGGTGTTCGTTCTTAACCATTGTATCAGGATGGAGCTTATACTCTTGACCTGATCTTCCTCCAAAATTCTTTGGAGGAAGATCAGGTCAAATGTCTCCAGTTTGTGAGCATACGTTCATCGTGGTCCCATGTTGATGGTACCCATCAAACTGCTTCATTACCACACCACACTCCCCTGTATAATTGTTTAGTTACCTTTCTTTCGTCCATGCATTCCACATGACCGAACCATTTCAGAAAACTTTTGTTTTTTTATGCTTAGTAGGTTAGCTTTTGACAACTATCTCACCTGATGGTAAGTGATGATGTAGTCGAAGAGATGTTGTTCAGGCTAACCTAGAATTACTGGCTCTCAAGGACAACTGCTGAAACACACCGTTAGGTCCTTGTCGACAGATTTTCTACTTGAGGGTGGTAGCTAGACAGGCGGGCATTCGCAAAATGCCCTACCACCATGCTATAACGACTGTCATCCTAAGATGACAACCGGGACCGACGGCTTAACGTGCCCTCCGAAGCACGTGCACGCTCAGTAGTAATGTCACTAGCGGTCACCCATCCAACTCCTGACCGCGGCAGACGTTGCTTCAATTTTCTGATCGGTTAAGAACAGCTAAGCCAACTTCACTACGAGCGCTTGTACTGTCGTGATACCCATCTTGCGTAAGAGATCTACTATTTGAATATTGAAAACCTCTAAAAATGTACTGACCTCTGGTGATGGAGCCTGTATGCAGATAGCTGAGTCCCTCCGTGATCTGATGCAGCGGGGAGCCCGGCGAGGCGGGGGACACGTGCCCCCCGGCCGCGCCCCCTCCCCCCACCGCCGCCCCCCCGGCCCCGCCCCCGCCCCCGCCCGACAGGAGGGAGTAGTTCCCGCTGTGCAGGGACTTGAGGATCTCCTGCGAGATGTTCACGTGGGGGGAGGACAGCTGATGCAGGTTGATGCCAAGCTTCAGAGCTGATTCCTGAACGATACAAGTTAAAGTGTCAAAAAGTCATCCTTTTTCTTCACATTATCTCCTCATTTTATAATACGCTACTATCCAATATGAAACCACTACCGAGGTTAGCATACTTGGGCCGCTTGAGTTGCCCGCGTAGCTTTTTTTTTGTATGTTATTGTAACGGAACAAGCTCGTGGCCCACATGATGCTAAGCGGACTATGATGCTAGCGGACTCTGCCAGACAGATGCATTACATCACAAGTCAACTTTGAGACATAGTTGTTAAGTCTCATGTGCCTGTAATTTCACTGGACAACTCTCAAGGACAACTTCCGGAACAGTCTATTAGGTGCTTGGCGACAAATATTCTACTTGAGGGAATTTGATTTGAAGTAGTGATGGCTCAGTGGCATTGGCTATGGACTGCCATGCAGCAGGTCCATGGTTCTAATCCCGCCGGGGGCATGAGCTTCACCGCATGGTGGAAGGGAATTTTGGGAATGCCCGCCTGGCGAGCGACAACCCTCAAGTAGAAAATCTGTGGCCAAGCACCTAACAGTGTGTTCCGGCAGCAGTCCTTGAGAGCCAGTGAAATTACAGACACATGAGACCTAACAACTATGTCTTAAGGTGACGGACGCAGTGCAATTCGTTATAAGAAATGCATCTGTTATAGGCAGAGGTTAGTCCACTTAACGTCAGGTCGACCTCGGGATTGTTCCGTCCCAATAACATAAAAATAAAATAAAAAAATAAAAGTTGGTAGCTAGCCAGACGGGTATTGCCAAAATGCCTTTCCACGGCGGCGACGCATCGAACCATAGTCCTGCGGCACCGCAGTCCATAACTATAACCGCTCGGCTGTCATTGCTTTATATATGTATGCTTATATTATGTATATTTTGTTAAATTTCTTGATTTAGATAATAATAATAATAATAGTAGTCCTATTTTAATAAATAAGTTTTTTTTATGCTTGATAGGTTAGCCTTTGACCTGATGGTAAGTGATGATGTGGTCGAAGATGTTGTTCAGGCTAACCTAGAAGTACTGGCTCTCACGGACAGCTGCCGGAACACACCATTAGATGCTTGGCGACAGATTTTCTACTTGAGGGTGGTAGCTACCCAGGCGGGCATTTTCAAAATGCCCTACCACCATGCTGTAACGACTGCCATCCTTACAGACGGCTTAACGTTCCCTCCGAAGCATCCGAATCCGAAACGCTCAGTAGTAATGTCACTAGCGGTCACCCATCCAAATCAAGACCGCGATGGACGTCGCTTAATCGAAAAAGTAGTACGTATTAACTACAAACTTACTGATTTCAATTAAATATTTTGATTTATTTACTCTCATCATCACTTACCAACAGGTGAGATAGTAGTCACGGGTTATAAAAAAAAACATAATATACCGACTTCACGTAAGGGAGACAAGGGAAATAATAATAATAATATTTATTTTACAGAAAACTTGATCCATTTTGTTAGTATTTTCTTTTTATCATAAACACAACAAATAATACTGTTTTATAAAATAATAATAACACATTACAAGTTCATCAAGTCAAAATTAAAATAAAATTAAATATCACAATTAAAATTTAAATCCAAACATATGACGAAATTAAAAAAAAACATTCAAATAAGATAATGTAGTAGCTGTAGTGTTGTATATAGTTTGTAGTATTTGGTTAATAAAGCCATACCGCCGGTGAAAAAAAAAATGGTTAATATTGCATCATATATTTACATTTTGTTAATGTATACAGTCAGTCACATTGTCAATGTTATAAGTCTATATTTCGGCGTACTTCTCATCGGTTCCATGGTGTAACGGTTAGCACTCTGGACTCTGAATCCAGCGATCCGAGTTCAAATCTCGGTGGAACCTGTTCTTTTTGTATGGCAATTTTTTTTCATACATTTTAATTCATTCTGATTTTACCTTATTGCTTCAAATATATTTATTTTGATAAATTGTGATTTTTTTAATGCAAGAGGATTTAAAAATGTTGTATTTTTTATTTATGTCGCAGTCTGTTTATAAAGTAAATGTGACTCTATTTAACTTATCCTTTTTCTATTTAACTTATCCTTTTTTTTTTTTAAGTGTTTGTGACGGCAGTTATATACACGATAAAATTACTATACACTATATTTAATCTTAATTTACGGAGTAGCTCACTAGGTGGCGCTATACTGCAATTTTCAAACTATCAAGCCGCGGTCGAAATCAAATGGTATAATATAATAAATTTAACAATAATTTATTTTAATATACTTCTTTTGTTACCTGAGTAAGTGTAGTAGTCCGATGCAAGTCTGCGGTGGCGGGTTCAGGCAGTAGTTGCCTGGCGGCGAGCAGTATTGCGCGGGCAGCTTCGCATGACACTGACGTCAGGTCCAGGGTCGGCGTCAGGCACGGCGCGGGGGGTGCACAGTGGATTGGAGATCCTGGGGCGGGGAGGGAACATTCATATATATAACTCAACATTAACTTGTCCGCTCAGTACTCGTAGTTATTTATAAAACTATAAATGTGACGTCATCCTGTACATTTTTATACAGCTTCCCTATCGGATACGTTGAACTTAAACCCGTAACGCAAGACTTTTTTCACTAAAGTATTCAAATACGAAATAAGATTTCGAGAAATGAATACTTGATTGTTTGGCAAGCATGAGTTACTAATTCGATGGTCAACGAGTGCAGGTCTATCATCGCCGAAAAAAATGTTTTACCTAAAATGGAACCGATTTCAACACTCAAAAGTGTGAAATAACTTGATGAAGTGCTGACCTTGATGAAGACTGAGATGGTACTGACCATGATAGTTCAAAAGTACCTATTAGTCCAATATAGTGCGCATGGTACCGATTTCGATCAGTTATTTCACACTTTTGAGTGTTGAAGTCAGTTCCATTTTTAGGTAAACATTTTTCTTTCATCCTTTTTAGTGACCCTTGCTACTTATGGGATCGATTGTCATTCACTGTCAATGACTATATCATCAAGATAGGAAAACACTTTTCAGTGTATCTCAAAAACGGCTGGACCGATTTTGACGAAATTTAAATGGGACCACACGGAAAGCATCAGCTTTCAAATAAAAAAAGAATCATCAAGGTTCACCCTGTCAAAAGTTCTGAGGTAACAAACATAAAAAATATAATCGAATTTGGTACATACTCCTTGTTTCGAAGTCGGTCAAAAAAGAGCCGCCATTGAGATGCCTACATTTTCATATTGCCAAAAAATCTAAATATTTTAAATTTCTTAATTTTTTGTATTTCTTTTAATTTTTACTGGCCCAGAGAATACATGTCCTTATCCAAACACTGACTCTTTTAACCAAAACATATCATGCACCAAACATCCAAGTTATGACCGCAGCGGACGTTGCTTAACTTAGCAGATCGGTAAAGAACGTCTAAGCATACATCGCCACGAGCGCTTCGTAATAATTTTTCGTGCTTCGGAGGGCACGTTAAGCCGTCGGTCCCGGTTGTCGTCTTAGGATGGCAGTCGTTATAGCATGGTGGTAGGGTATTTTGCGAATGCCCGCCTGGCTAGCTACCACCCTCAAGTAGAAAATCTGTCGCCAAGCACCTAACGGTGTGTTCCGGCAGCTGTCCTTGAGAGCAAGTTCTTCTAGGTTATCCTGAACAACATCTTCGACCACATCATCACTTACCATCAGGTGAGATAGTGGTCAAAGGCTAACCTATCAGGCATAAAAAAAATATAAAAAAATAATACATTATGATATAAGTGCGGTAAGTTGAAACTTACAGCCGAGACGAAATTGCTATAAGAAAGCAGAGGCTGTTATTATCAAAGCCCACGTAGGTCATACGACGTTTTCCAACACACTTGCGAGGAACAAATACGAAAATTTCGGTATGAAAATATTTACTTTGACAATCTGATTAAGAAGGTTTATAATAAAACTTTCTTAAGTTCTACTTAGGAACACACACAGTAGGAAAAAAAACTGTGGTTTGTTTATATATGAAAAACGAACGAAACAAAATACAATCTCCTTGGTAACAAGTGTGGAAACGTTGTTTTTTTTTCTATTTAAAACATAAGTGCGGTAAAGTAGAAAAAAAGCACGAGTGCGTAATAGACTATATATGACACTAAAATTGGTACATTTAAAGGCTCGTTACGAGCGAGTGTGTTGAAAATAATATTAGTTCACCTGGCATTGAAACAGAAGTGATTCTCCCATCGGGCAACGGGGGCGAAGCGCCGCATCCTGGGCTTCGTCTCTCCAAACCTCGCTGGAAATTGATTAAAAAGTATTTTATTCAATATATTTCATTATTTTTCTGTTATTGTGAAGGAACAACCGCGAGGCCCACCTGATGTTAAGCGGTATCCTCTGCCTATAACAGATGCATTTCATCACAAGTGACGAACTGCACTGCGCCCATCACCTTGAGACATACCTGTTAAGTCTCATATTGCCTGTTATTTCACTGGCTCTCAATGACTGCTGCCGGAACACACCGGTTAGGTGCTTGGCGACAGATTTTCTACTTGAGGGTGGTCGCTAGCCAGGCGGGCATTCGCAAAATGCCCTTCCACCATGCGGTGAAGCTCATGCTCTGGGCGGGATTCGAACCATGGACCTGCTGCGCGGCAGTCCATAGCCAATGCCACTGAGCCATCATTGCTTCAAAATGTATTTGATATATACAATTTTATACTCACTAACTATACTAATTTAAATTAAATCTAGTTTAGGATTTCTTAGTCGTTCTGCTGTTACTTTGAACTAAAATTCAAAACAGCAAATTATCAATCATAAGATCACTTTGTCGCTACTCAACGCTAGATGGCGCACTATTCAAGTTGTTTTGTAAAACTTATTATTGCTGAGAATACAATATTTAGATGTGATTTTTTTTGGTTTGTAATTGTAACGGAACAAGCTCGAGGCCCACCTGATGTTAAGCGGACTAACCTCTACCTAGAACAGATGCATTTCATCACAAGTGAAGAATTACACTGCGCCCGTTACCTTGAGACATAGTTGTTAAGTCTCATGTGCCTGTAATTTCACTGGCTCTCAAGGATGCTTGGCGACAGATTTTCTACTTGATGGGTGGTCGCTACCACCAAAATGTTATGTTACTGACGATCGGTATTCTCCTCTCCCAGCTTGTCCTTCGACAAAGGCCTCCTCTAAAGATTTCCAACTATCTTTCTCTTACATCCTCATCCATTCTGGCGATTTCCGGCGATTCATTTTAATTCATCTTCCCAGCTGACTGCGCTTGTCACCTTGAGACATAGTTGTTAAGTCTCATGTGCCTGTAATTTCACTGGCTCTCAAGGACAACTGCAGGATCAGTCTGTTAGGTGCTTGGCGACAGATATTCTACTTGAGGGTGGTAGCTAGCCAGCCGGGTTAGGCTAAATGAAAACAGCGACGGATCGAACCATAGTTCTGCGGCACAGCTGTCCTTAACTATAACCGCTCGGCTATTGCTTCAAATATGTATGCTTATATTTAGGGCGTTCGGATAGCCTATCGGTGCCAAAAATAACACTCACAAACGCTACAAATGATCACACGGGCCGTTCGTTTTGGGACTTCGTGAGCAAAAATATCGTTTTCGCTCACCGTTCGGATAGCTTTGAAAACGCTACAAATGACAGAGTAAAATGATATTTTTGACCCATGTCTTACCGTGGGATCGTTGTGATCGTTTTTTGACAACTGCTGGTTTGACAGTTGTATTTGGCGCGATTGAAGAGTTTCATAAGTTTTTATATATGTAACTATCAGAAGCCATTAACAATGAAATAATAATAATAATATAGGTACCTACTATTTGTTAATTTTAGATATTGATTCCATATTGCGTACTGTGCAAAATTGTAAAAACATTGTCGGTTGTCAAAGTATGTTTTAAGCCGTTCGGATAGCATGCAGTAATTGGTGGTCAACAATAGCAAAAGCTTCTATCCGAACGTTAATACACAAATGCCACTTTTGAAACTGCTACAAACGCAATCGAGCCAAAACGAACGCACCTAATATGTACATTTTGTTAAATTTCTTGATTTTCCCAGCGTGTTTGTTGATGTCCTTTAATGTTTTCTAGTCTATAATGTTATGTTAAATAAACAATGTATATTAACCTGTAACTGCTGGTATTCCAGGCGAGCGGACGCTATATCGTGCGTTTGCCGCGGCGGCGAACATTCGGCTCGGCGCACCGGCGAATAACGTTCCGCGTGTTCGCGAGCTGTTACACAAAAAAAACAGTCAAAAACAGGAAAATTAATTAAAAGTAATATATAGAGTTTTTTATGGTTAGCCTTTGACCACTATCTCACCTGATGGTAAGTAATTATGTGGCCGAAGATGTTATTCAGGCCTAGAAATACTGGCTATCAAGGACCGCTGCCGGAACACATCGTTAAATGCTTGGCGACAGATTTTCTAGCCAGCAAAATGCTCTTCCCCCATGCGGAGAAGCTCAAGCCTGCGTGGGATTCAAACCATGGACCTGCTGCGAGGGAGTCAGGAAGCCATCACTGCTTCAAAAATGAGTGATCTAAGATGTTATTCAGGCTTACCTAGAATTACTAGCTCACAAGTACGGGTGACAGATTTTCTACTTGAGTGTGGTAGCTAGCCAGGCGAGCATTCGCAAAATGCCCTACCACCATGCTATATCGTCTGCCATCGTAAGACTAAAACCGGGACCGACGGCTGAATGTGCCCTCCGAAGCACGTGCACGCTCAGTAGTAATGTCACTAGCGGTCACCCATCCAACTCATGACCGCGGGCGACGTTGCTTAACTTTGCTGATCGGTTAAGAACAGCTAAGTAAACTTCGCTACGAGCGCTTCAATAGATAAGTTAAGATCAAAACTGAACTACTATACACACAAAAAACCACACACAACTACGTAATGCAAACACACACAAAAAAAAATCGCATGCAGTAAAACCCAACTACTAAAGCGAAAAAATTATATGAATGTGATTTTTACTTACTTGTAATCTTTAAAAGGAAAAATTATGTTTACTTCTGATATAACATTTAAAAAAAACCGCGTGACCTCTATGCACGGCCTTTGGATAGATCTAACCTATCTATCTGTTTTGAATTTGAAAATGTATGAACACAATGGGGCCTTGAATGGGGGCCATTGTGTTCACATACATTTAAAAAAAAAATATATTAAAAAAACACTAAACAATATTAGTATTCTTTTTTGTATTTTTTCTAAATTATTGATTTGATATTTTAATAGTTTTTTATGTATAAATTATTAATTAGAGATTAAATGTAACCCTAGAATTTTTTGATGATTTAAAACACACTTTATTTTGTATATAAATGATGTTTTTTATAAATAAATATTTTGTTATTATCACGGATGACTAAGTGACCATAACCTGATGATATACCATGTCGAATTTGCACCAATTTAAACCATCCTCCATCTTTTAATTCACCCAAACCGTAAGTATAAATAAAAAGAGCATTTACCCATTTCCTGTACAGTGGCTAAGGTCTGTATCCTTACACGTTGCGGCCCCGAATTCTTTCTCTGTCTTGTACTTGTATATTGATTTAATCCATAACTAGGACTTGCAGATCCGAAATTTGAACCTGTTGACCCGAAGTTTGAACTTGTTGATCCGAAGTTTGAACTAGTTGACCCGAAGTTTGAACTTGTGGAACCAAAATTTGAACTTGCAGCACCTGGATTCGTGTTTGAGATACTGAAGTTGGTATTTTGCACTGGTGTCCCAGCAGTGATAGACCCAGCAGGGACAGCGTTCATATTCCCTTGAATGTTTAAGTTCTGGAAGTTCGTTATGGGTGTTCCACTAGTGATGGAACCAAAATTTGTGTTGGTACCAAAACTGTTACTAGAATTCATGTTGTTACCGAAATTCTGGGCATTCAAAGTCGGCGTGCCACTTGTTATTGAACCAAACGTACTCGGATTTGTTCCAAAACTGGTATTTTGTGTGCCGAAACTGTTATTTCCGAAGTTGGTATTAAACGTGGTACCAGGAGTGCCACTACTGATGGAGCCAACGTTATTTGTAGCATGATTATTTCCATAATTAGTATCGAAGTTGTTGACTGGCGTACCGGTCATTATCGACCCTTGATTATGACTAGAGGTCTGTTGATTGGAGAATTGACTATTACCAGGCCCGTAGGACGCTGAAGGTGGACTTTTCGGGGTCCCAAACATAATAGTTCCCCTCGTACCGATCATTGACCCCTGTGGTATAGTCTCTAGTCTTTGTTTCTGGTTACTTTGGTTATAGCTTGGAGTTCCCGCTGTTATGGAACCCTGGTTCTGACTAAAGTTAGGAGTCCCAGATGTAATTGACCCTTGGTTCTGGCTGAAGTTAGGTGTGCCAGCTGTTATAGACCCTTGGTTCTGGCTAAAGTTTGATGTTCCAGTTGATATAGATGATTGGTTCTGACTGTAAGGTGATCCAGCTGTAATCGAACCCTGATTTTGGTTGAAGGTAGGAGTTCCAGCTGTGATCGAGCCTTGATTTTGAGCGAAGCTAGGAGTCCCAGCGGTAATCGAGCCTTGGTTATGGCTAAAGCCAGGAGTGCCAGCGGTAATAGATCCTTGGTTCTGGTTGAAATTTGACGTTCCAGTTGTGATTGACCCTGAGTTCTGGCTAAATCCAGGTGTTCCAGATGAAATTGATCCCTGGTTAGGGCTCTGAGGAATATTTTGGTTGCTTCCTGGATAATTATTCTGAATTGAGGGTGGTAAATAATCTCTCTTCATTCTTGCTTCGACTTCCATTACAAGTTCAGGACTTATGACTAAAAAGAAATGTGAGTAAAAAAAAAACATAAAATTAGCGTAAATCAAAACAAAAGTGCTCATGCTTCTATAGGACGGCTTGAGTCAATGAACATGCAATTATTTCATCAATTCAATGGTAAAACAGTTTTTTTTAATGTTAAAAAGACTACAACTTTTCTTAGGTTGTAAAAACCTAACAAGATTTCTAGAAAAAAATATTGAAATCCCCTCAGCTATGGAAAGACATGCGACTTTTGTCTTTCCATAGCCGAGGGGATATCAATTTTTTTTTCTAGAAATCTCCATACAATAAATAATTTATAAAATTCTTAAAGGTTTATTTTAGTTTATTTCAATTCAGTTGTGAGTAAAGTTATTCATTGACTCAATTGTTCCTAGATTTAACTAAAAATCAAAATTAATGGATACTGTAGGGATGGGTTTAGATTTTTCCCCTAGATATTAGCAAAAAAAAATTAACATTAAAGCTATAAGGCCCCACTAAGAAAGGACAATAAGGGTGCGTACCCACGATAATGACCCATGTGCTGTGCGAGGGAAAAAATCAACCAATAGGATCACTGCGTTCAGCGAGGCTAGGAAAATGAAGCTATCTTATTGGTGGATTATTTCCTCGCACACTGTTCATCTCCCTCGCACATCTGGTGTACACGCGTCCTGAAGGTCATAACTTATAACAAAACCGCTCCAACACAGCACATAGTTTGCAATTTAAGTTTTTAAATCTTGTGCCTTAGAGTATATTTTTAATTGTCAATACAAAATAGTTTACGGCTCCAGCTCGCTTGCCGTTCATCTCTTAGATCTCGTCATACTAAAATTTACGAAAATATCATAAAATTAACCGGCAAAATCACGTAAGGGATCGAATTCGTCGCAGCTGCGTATGCGGCGGGCACTGACGCTCACTCAGTGCCCGCCGGGAGCACATTCTAGTATGCTCGAAACCCGGGAGATGTATTAAATCCCTAACATGACTGATTTTGTCGTTTAATCTACCTACACTAATATTATAAAGAGGAATGATTGTATGCAACGAATAAAGTTGCAATTTTATTCTATCGAGATTTTTTTCAGGAAATGTGTCTCGGACTTTTCTTGGCCTTAGATAATGTGATCAAGATTAATATTATAATTTTATTACTGCAACAAACTAAATACATTTTGCTAAAAATCTGTACAAGTAAAGCTATTTAGTACTTGTCAGGGTCTAAAACGGCGCCGTTTAGTCAAAAGTGGCTGTTTATTAAACGACTGATTAAGGTAGTTGACTGCGATATATACATTTTAACCGTTCCTGCCTCTTATCTCAGCAAAATCCTCTCTAGACCAAACAAGATATATGATATTATTTTAGAAAAGGATTTTTAGAAATAAAAATCTTTAACACATCCCCACATTATAAGAGGCAATAAATCAAAATAAGTAACAGAAAACATCTAGCAAAATATCCAAGCAACAGCTAATGCGTGCAGTGTAGCCACTTACCGGGCGGCCGTTCGGTGACGGTCAGCAAACCGGTACGACGGACTCTGATGCTGGACGTTGACGATGGTGAGGAGCTCTGCTGGAAGTCAGGAAATATATAGTTATGCGGGGCAAATAAAGCTTTATCCGTGCCACCTGCCCCGTCGAACGCGATACCGGGGTAAATGATACTTAATGTGTGCCATCCTCCCCGTTAAACTCCAACACCGTGACCAAAGGGGCCGATGAAACTGTTTTTCCCATCTGCCCCTTTAACGGGACAAAGACACCGGGGCGGATGGGAGCAAGTCATTAGTTTAGATAAACAATTTTTTTTATATAGCTTATGGGCTTGCCTTGGACCACTATCTCACCTGATGGTAAGTGATGTGGTCGAAGCTGTTGTTCAGGCTAACCTAGAATTATTGGCTCTCAAGGACAGCTGCCGGAATAACCGTTAGAGGCTTGGCGATATATTTTCTACTTGAGGGTGGTCACTAGACAGACGAGCATTCGCCAAATGCCCTTCCACCATGCGGTGAAGCTCAAGCCCGCGGCGGGATTCGAACCATGGACCTGCTGCGCGGCAGGCCGTAGCCAATGCCACTGAGCCATCCGTGGCCTACCCCTTCCTCGCTTTTTTTATAACCTGTCATGTCGTAAAGGAAGGCCAATCATTTTTCCTCTTCTATTTTGTATGGTCTTGAGTGAGAATAAAAAGTAATGCGTCCCTAAGACGCTTAAAACAGGAGCAAATGGATAAATTAGAGATATGACTCACTCACCACGGTAGCTCAACTGGTAGAGCACGTCCTAGCTTTAGAGACATTTTTTCCTTTGGTTGTAATTTGTAAACTTATTTGTTTAACAGAAGTTAATGATACAAATAATTTTTATGCCTGGTATGTTAGTTTTTGACCACTATCTCACCTGATAGTAAATCAAAATATACGATAGAAAAAACCAATCCCAATACGATGTTTAAAGAACGATAGGAAAGATTTGAGTTATGACGTCATATCATGTTAGTTCATTTGGTTAGAGCATACCCCGGGGTGGATGGACGCGGGTTCGAATCCCGCACATGACTTAAATTTTTCCTATCGTATATCTGTGATTTTGTACTGTAATCCGCATAGCAGGGTTTATTGATAACATAACAATATTATTATATATATTATATATATTATTGATTACATACGACAGAGGGGGAGGCTGCGTTGACGGTGTTGTGTGCGTCTTCAGTGTTGTTGATCGTGTGCCGTTTGTTGCTGCCGCGGTTCAACATGTACCTGCAAATTATACATACAACATTCTAAATTCAAATTTCAAAAATGTTTTTGACACCTGTCAAACTTATAATAGTATCAACAGCAAACTTTTAAGGCGTACCATATTATACAGGGTTATTCGTAAAATGCTAAGCTAATGCTTTGAAGCAATGATGGCCGAACGGTAATAGCTATGGACTGCCGTGCCGCAGTACCCTGGTTCGATCCCCACCGCCGGCTTGAGCTTCACCGCATGGTGGAAGGGTATTTTGCGATTGCTCGCCTGGCTAGCTGCCACCCTCAAGTAGAAAATCTGTCGCCAAGCACCTAACTGTGTGTTCCGGCAGCTGTCCTTGAGAGCCACTGAAATTACAGGCAAATGAGACTTAAGAACTATGTCTCAAAGTGACGGGCGCATTGCAAATCGTGACTTGTGATGAAATGCCTCTGTTATAGGCAGAGGTTATTTCGCTTAACATCAGGTGGGCCTCGTGCTTGTTCAGTCACAATAACATAAAAAAAATGTAAATGTGAGTTTCGCATATGCTGGTATTCATATATAGAAACAATAATATATATATATCAAGATAATTACCTGCACAAATTAGTATTGTATTCTCCTGTTTGGTCGTCAGTTTGTTCCGTCTCCTCTGGTCTGGTCGGCGTTCCACTGTCTGAAACCTGACATCAAGACAATGTTTTAATTCGGCGAAGAATACTTATTTTTTGACCGGCTTCACAAAAAGGAGGAGGAGGAAAGGAGGTACTCAATTCGTCTGTTTTCTTTATTTTTATGTTTGTTACCTCAGAACCTTTGACTGGGTGAACTGATCTTGATGATTCATTTTTTAATTACAGCTGATGCTTGCCGTGTGTTCTATACCAGTCATTTTCATTAAAATCGGTCAAGCCGTTTTTGAGTTACACTCCAATAACTGAAAAATGTTTTCCTATCTTGATGATATATTCATTGACAGTGAATGACAATCGATCCCATAAGTAGCAAGGGTAGTGACCTATACAGGCAAAAAAGGGTGAAAAAAATGTTTACCAAAAAATAAAACTGACTTCAACACTTAAATGTGTGAAATAACTTGTCGAAGTCGGTACCATATGCACGATATTGTGATAATAGGTACTTTTGAACCATCGTGGTCCCGACTTCAACAAGTTATTTCACACATTTGAGTATAGAAGTAGTATAGGTTTTATTTTTAGGTAAAAACAAACTTGTTTTTACTTGCAATGCAATTGTTTTTACTAAAAAAATGTATGAAAAAATTAGTAAAAGAGAACTATTATTTTAATAAATAGATTCAGGCGTTACTTTGCGGTATTTAAAAATAACAAATATTTTTAAAATATTTTATGAAAACATCAAATTAATATTTTAATAAAATATACAAAAATATATCTAGTGACAATTCCGCCCAATTTTCCTGTTAAGTCGACGTGACGTCACAAACGCCACGCAGCCAAACCGGAAGAATTTTCGACGCGTTTCGATTCTACACGAAGCATCCTCAGGAAGTATTGAGTCTACGAGCGCACGATCGAGAATCAGGTTCTCGATCGTGCGCTCGTAGAGTCATTAACTATTATATATATATATACAAAAATATTGGTTATTAACTATTATTTTATCTACCAATATGGCGTCTAAAATCCACCATTTTGTTTTTTATTTATTTTTATGTAGTGTCACTTGCGCTGTCAAGACGAAACTAACGGTGTATCTTACATTGGAATTGGTAAGACCGTTTAGAAGTTATGGTGGAATAAAGAAACTCACAAACTTACTATACATACTGAAGCAATATCATATTGAAGCAATGATGGCTCAGTGGCACTGGCTATGGACTGCTGTGCAGCAGGTCCATGGTTCGAATCCCGCCGCGGGCTTGAGCTTCTTGAGTGGAAGGGCATTTTGTGAATGCCCGCCTGGCTAGCTACCACCCTCAAATAGAAAATGTATCGCCAAGCACCCAACAGTGTGTTCCGGCAGCAGTCCTTGGGAGCCAGTAATTCTATGCTAGTCTTAACAAAATCTTCAACCACATCATCACTTAACATCAGGTGAGATTGTGATAAAAGTCTTAACCCATTTAGCATTAAAAAAATGAATAAAGAATGATCTAGAAATAGCAATTTAATGTGAGTTAGATTTGTTTCTTACATACTTTACGGTATAAAGTACCAGGAGAATATAAATACTAAGGCGGTGAAGGTTATCCATCTGATTGTGTAGTAATAAGTAATTGAAATCTAACACTATCTCATAGACGTGTCACGGGGATATAATTTTTAAAGTATAGGCCATTCGAAAATGACCTTTTCACTTCAGTAGCTCAAACATGTAGGTTTTGCTGCCTGAAATTAGAGAGCAAAATGCGATTTTGCTCACTCACTCAGTGAGACCAAGACCAAGTAATATTTTTAATTTATTTTTTCAGGTAGCCGCAAATATCTTATTCAGCCTTGGGTTCGATATTTTAACAGTACACTTTTATAGTAAGTTCTTTATGACTTCTTTAGCTGCATGTCTTATTTCTGGTGGCGTCATCATTATAAAATTGTCACTTTCACTATCAGCTGACATTTTGGAAAATTATATAGAATATATATATATATATATATAAAATTATATAGAATATATATATATATATAAAATTATATAGAATATATATATATATATATATAAAATTATATAGAATATATATATATATATATATATAAAATTATATAGAATATATATATATATATATATATTCTATATAATTTTTTATAAAATTGTCACTTTCACTATCCAAAATGTCAGCTGATAGTGAAAGTGACGATTTTATAATGATGACGCCACCAGAAATAAGACATGCAGCTAAAGAAGTCGTAAAGAACTTACTGCCTAAGAAGTCACGAGATAAGCAGAGAAAACTGACAGTTATTTTATTTTCCTCGTCGGTGTAGTATATAGCACTATGTATCACTCGGGAGAAAGTTCTATTTCTGTTCTCGATTAAACAAACTCTCGGACAGAAATAGATCGTTTTCTCCCCTTGCTAAATTAAATTATCAAAAAAGATGCTTTTTTTTTATGCTTGATGGTTTAGCCTTTGACCACTATCTCACCTGATGGTAAGTGATGATGTGGTCGAAGATGTTGTTCAGGCTAACCTAGAAGTACTGGCTCTCAAGGACAGCTGCCGGAACACACCGTTAGGTGCTTGGCGACAGATTTTCTACTTGAGGGTGGTAGCTAGCCAGGCGGGCATTCGCAAAATGCCCTTCCACCATGCAAAATGCTACAGAAGTTTGATATCTCAATCAACATTCAGTAGTGGTCTCGATACAGCAGATATTAGCCAATGATATAACTTGACTCACGTGATGCGGCGGTGCTGAGTGACAGCATGCCCTCTCCCTCCCTCGCGGGACGTGCGCGCCGCCATCAGACGCGCGCCGACCGAATGTCGACGCTGTAACAATACATATAAGGTTGATATTTCAACTACATCAAATTTATTACAAAATTACAAATATACGATAGGAAAAATTTAAGACATGTGCGGGATACGAACCCGCGTCCATCCGCCCCTTTAGCCGGGGCATGCTCTAACCAATTGAGCTAACATGACATGACGTCATAACTCGAATTTTTCCTATAGTTCATTAACCATCGTATTGGGATGGAAAAAAAAAATTCCTATCGTATATTTGTAATTTTGTAATGCAATAATGTAATCAGCATAGCAGGCGTTATTGCAATCATAACAATATAGAAAAAATACATCAAATTTACTTAACTAAGTTTGAAGCTTTTATATTATTCTATCATACAATATATGACTATATTATATTTTAATACCTACATTTTTTATTTATTAATTTTGAGGAAGATATCTTATTTACATGTTATTGGAGTGCATTTTTTTTTGTTGACGGGAATCGAACCTGCGACCTCCTAATTCGCGCGTTTTTCCGCAGGGCTACAGTATGGATTTCTTCAAAAAAGGTGTTAAAAGAGTCTTACAGGGTCGGCAACGCATTGGTAACGCCCCTGGTGTTGCAAATGTCCATAGGCGACGGTAACCGCTTACCATCAGGTGGGCCGTCTGCTTGTTTGCCAACCCATTACATAAAAAAAAAAAAAAAACCTTCCACTATGACGGTTAAAGTAATACAATTGGAGCACAAATTGTCGCCTCGTAAGGGTAAGGTTCCGTGGGCCATGGAATAGGCATCCGGCGCGAAATCGGAGGACGCAGATTCGATTCCCGTCCGGAACAAAACAATTCTGTACTCCAATAATTTGTAAATGTGATTTTCGCTCAATCAAATTATAAATAATAACTTATTTTAAATTAATTCAATTGTCCTAACTTCAGTTTTTCGAAGACCGGTGATCGATAAAATAATTTAAATAGATTGATTAAACCTTGAACAATTCGATTGTTCGTCCGAAGATCAGTTTTCTGCAGACCGATGAGCAATAAAATAAAGTCTAAAATATGAATAGTTCGATTACCCGAAAATCAGTTTACCGAACACCAATAACCCTAACATTGGTTAACGTAGGTTAGGGTTAATTTTACTACCTTATATGTTAAGTAATTGACTCACTTTGGCTCTGCATGGCTATAGGCGGCTTCAGTAAATGATGATCCTTGACACTAAAGTAGGCGGGCGGGGCGTGCTGCACGGCGGGCAACTTTCTCGCTAAGTTGGTGTTGGGCAGGAGAGATACGTTCCCACCAGCGCCACCTTGCTGCTAACGGGAAGAAAAAAACATCGTCAAATTCAAATATGTTTTGGAACAAGCGCGAGGCCCACCTGATGCTAAGCGGTATCCTCTGCCTATAGCAGACGCATTTCATCACGTGACGAACTGCACTGCGCCCATCACCTTGAGACATACCTGTTAAGTCTCATTTTGCCTGTTATTTCACTGGCTCTCAAGGACTGCTTCCGGAACACACTGTTAGGTGCTTGGCGACAGATTTTCTACTTGAGGGTGGTCGCTAGCCAGGCGGGCATTCACAAAATGCCCTTCCACCATGCGGTGAAGCTCAAGCTCTGGGCGGGATTCGAACCATGGACCTGCTGCGCGGCAGTCCATAGCCAATGCCACTGAGCCATCACTGCTTCTATTTGTAGAATGTAG
The DNA here is from genome assembly GCA_963890685.1 of Plagodis pulveraria. Lineage (NCBI taxonomy): Eukaryota > Metazoa > Arthropoda > Insecta > Lepidoptera > Geometridae > Plagodis > Plagodis pulveraria. The sequence goes on from OY982977.1 coordinate 5,116,338, forward strand.
TGTAACATGATAGTAAACTTAACAAAATACTTCTCAAACATGATTACAAAGATATACAGGGTTATAGGTAAAATGCTAACAACCTCTTAGGGTCGACTTCTGCTAGTCCTAACAAACATTTTGAGATGTTTTTTTTTGACTGAATAAGCACGAGGACCACCTGATGTCAAAAGTCTCTTGTGCCTGTAATGTATTATTTCATATTTTTTATTACTTTGATCGATGTAAATATACAAAACTCTATTCAAAGTTGCTTACATTGAAATGTGTGGAGACGTAGGGGGGCGAAGGCCTAAGGTCCGCCGACGCAGTCCCGCAGACCCCCAGATCGCTACCCTGTTATAGATAAAATATATCGTTAGTTGTAAGCTGCCTGTTTAAAAATGAATTACTGGGTTACTTTCCACTTACAAAAAACAATTCAGTCAGTAAACACTATAATCTGCCAATTTAAAAACAGTTTAGTGGATTAATTACTAAGTAGTAAATTACCATAAGGCACGATTTTCCAATATTCACAAAAAACATTTTAGACTTATGAAATTTACATTTCATAAGGTTAACACCAACCATATTTAAAACGAATGAACTTTTTTATATACAACCAATGTTTGTTCTTTTAAACAACCAACATTTGTTATTTTAAACCACCAACATTTGGTATTTTAAACAACCAAAATAAGTTGTTTTAATAAATCCACATTTATTATTTTAAACAACCAAATTTCTTACTATATACAAGCAACATTTGTTCTTTTAAACAACTAACATTTGTTCTTTTAAACAACCAACTAATGTTATTTTATACAACCAACATTTGTTCTTTTAAACAACCAACATTTGTTATTTTATTAAATCAATATTTATTCTTTTGAGCAACCAACATTCGTTCTTCTAATAAGCAATTATTATAACAATCAACATTTGTTCTTTTAATATTGTTAGTGTATTACATTTATTCTTAGCAATGAATGATTTTCTAGTAGAATAGAAAATCATTGTTAGCAATAGTAACTATCCAATGCAATAAAAATCGCGCCTAAGGCATTGTATCCCCCAGAGATGTGCGAGGGAGATAAGCGTTGTGCGAGGGAGATAAGCGTTGTGCGAGGAAATAATCAACCAATAGGATCTCTGCGATCAGCTAGGCTGGGGAAATGAAGCTTTCTTATTGGTGGAATTTTGCATATATCTGGAAATATTCAACCTGTTATTTTTGAATCAACATTTTATTTTAAACAACCAACATATGTTTTTTTTCGCAACCAAAATTTGTTCTTTTAAACAATCAACATTTGTACTTTTAAACAAACCACATTTATTCTTTTAAACAATTTACATTTGATTTTTTTTAATCAACTAACATTTATTCTTTTAAACAACCAAAATGTGTTCTATTATTAAACCAACATCTGTTATTTTATTAAATCAATATTTATTATTTTAAACAACCAACATTAGTTCTTTTAAACAACCAACGTTTGTTATTTTAATATTGTTTGTGACTTGTGTATACATTTATTCTTAGCAATGAATGATTTTTTAGTAGAATAAAAAATCATTGTGAGCAATAATTACTCTCCAAAAAAATCGCGCCTATGTCACTGTATCCACCAGAGACGTGCAAGGGAGATGAACGATGTGCGACGAAGCAATTAACCAATAGGATCGCTGCTATCAGCGTGGCTGGGGACATGAAGCTCTTATTGGTTGATTTTTTCTCGCACATTTCTAGGAATACTCAACCTAAATGTTGCACTTGTGTATCTTTATTAGCATCTGATAAGAAGGTATAGTGCAGAAGGTATACCTGATTATGTCTACAGTCCCCGGGGCCCACGGTGTGCCTCCTGCCGGCCGCGGGGGGGTCCGCCGCCGCCGGGGAGGGGGAGGGGGGGTCCGCTGCAGGCACGCAGCCTGAACCGAACTGGAATATATAAACACGTAAGTAATATTATATACAAATTCATTCATAGCTTCCGTGGGGTAAAAGATTTTATATGGCGGCCATCTTGGATCCGCCATTTTGGATTTTGAACAGCTGTTATTCTAATGCTATCCCAATTCTCTATGAGATTTGTTCCGACTATACAATTTGTTTTAATTTATAATAATAATTATTTTGAAATAAAGTCTACTTTCACAACTGAAAACATAATTTTATTTTATTATTTGGATGACATATATATTATTTCGATTTTGAAACCAATGACATAGGTGAATTTTAAATTATTTTCAAATGAATATTAGACTATTGACCTTATTTTGATAAAATTTCTACGGGACCAATGAGAGAGATTTTTTTTTGAAGCAGTGATAGCTCAGTGGCATTAGCTATGGACTGCCGCGCAGCAGGTCCATGGTTCGAATCCCGCCGCGCGGGCTTAAGCTTCACTACATGGTGGAAGGGCATTTTGTGAATACCTGCCTGGCTAGCAACCACCCTCAAGTAGAAAATCTGTCGCCAAACACCTAACCGTGTATTCCGGCAGCTGTCCTTGAGAGCCAGTAATTCTAGTTTAAGCCTGTTAACACCTTCGACACATCGTCACTTACTATAGGTGAGATTGTGGTCAAAGGCTTACCTTACAGCAATAAAAAAAAATACCCTCTAATATTTTGCCAAATACTGCCAACATCACAAATACAAACAGCCATGTGTGGTGCCAACATAAATGTTTAAACTTTATTAACAAAATCTCAATATATAATAATCATAAAGCTTAATATATGACTCCCCTGCTTTTATATTCTAGAAGATAGTAAGTAACTCCGTACCTTCTCCAGATGTTGTGGAGTATCGGTGAGGTATTCCACGGGCACGCAGAGAGGCACGAGGCAGTCTTGGCATTCAGACTCTTCCGCTTCCATTTGTTCTTCTTCTGTGTTCTAGAAGAAAGAGGACCATTATTATTTAATAAAATTAAAACTTGTTTATTTAGAGGGAAAGAGATAGATATGAGTATGAGACTTCCTTTCGAAGGCAACCTTCAAATACGAAAAATAATCTCGGCCAGAGCTCTCGGATTTTAGGTACGTTGTTACAGGTACATCGGCATATCCGTCCGGACGGGATACTATTGTACAGTGCGTGTCGCGACAATCAATAATTTTGTTGCATTACGAACCTCCGAAGCGATTACAACACTGCATGTGTTAACAACATTACATCAGTACTTTAAGAATATACAGGGTTATTGAAAAAATGCTAACAACCTCTTAGGGTTGACTTCTCTTAGAACTAACAAACTTGTTGAGATTATTATTTTTGTTTTTTTTTTCTTTATGCGTATTTGACCGAATAAGCACGAGAACCACCTGATCTTAAAAGTCTCTTGTGCCTGTAATTTATTTTTTCATAGTTTTTTTATTACTTAGCTCGGTGTAAATAATCAAAACTATTCAAAAGGAGCGCGGCGCGGTCCAGTGTTCCGCGGGCGCTATTAGCTAGGAATAGGCATTGTCTTTTACCTTTTCATTTTTGCAATAACCCTGTATATTAGGAATAAAGAGAGTTATGCCTAGCAGTTTAAAAAATATTGTTCATTTAGAACAGTTACCTACAGCACAAGAGTTTTAACTTAGTGTAGGTTTTGTAAACATAATTTCAAGTGTTAATGTTATATCCTGTAACTAAAATTGTTCCTTTAAAATAAATTTAAATTATTGGAATGGCTGTGCGGATCCTTCTTTTTCTGACCAGTGCTCGTCGGGCATTAATCTTTCTAGGTTCGTTGCGACCTAGAAAGAGTAGTGAGTGAGCAGTCAGTGTGAGAAAAAGGATTGTTTTCAATGCAGCAAAAGAACAACATAACGAGATAGGGTTTTCAGTGCAGTAATACCTCGACGTACGCTACCTCGTTTTACGCGAGTCATTTGAACCTAACATGCCCGTGGGGTGCCGAGCTAGAATGTAACCCCCCCATCTCTACCCGTGGCTGTCGTAAGAAGTGATTAAGGGTAACGAACCTAACGCTTGGCAGGCGTCTTGGTGATCTCAGTGTGAGATATCAGTTCCTCAGAAAGCGCTGCTGCCCACCTTCTGGTGTGTTACCCTTAGTCGTCCCTTAAGACAACTACGGGTAGAGATGGGGGGCGACATTCTAGCCCGGCACCCCACAGGCCAATACGAGTACTCGCACCAAATAATTATGCAGCCTTGCATAACAAATAACCCCCGTGGGGTGCCGGTTTCGAATTGCACCTCCCCATATCATCCTGTGGGTGTCGTAAGAGGCGACGAAGGGAAAAATACTGGGCAGCAGCGCCTTCTAAAGAACTGCCATCTTACACTGCGATCCCCAAGACGCTTGCCAAGCTTGGGGGATTATGGCAAATACCCCCTTAATTGGGGAGGCTGTGTTCAGGAGTGGACAATCCGGCTGATACAGTACTGTACGTTAATAAGACGCTAAAACTGATCTAGTGTGTTTGCTTTGCGATAATTTATGGTAAATTTAAAAATACAATTATGTACTGAAATTGGTAATATTGAAAAATATATTTTTTAAGTAACTATTGAGATTCGAATTTTAAAAATCTTTTCTACGCTAGCCGATCAAAATAACTTTTCCACGCAGATTTTGAATTACAAACAACACCATTCGGACCCGGTGAAGAAAAATAATTATTTTTTCTCAGCAAAGAAGTAAATAGTTAGTATCTTACCTTACAACTAGTGAGATCTAAGGGTTGTCCGGTGGTAGAATCTAAGGAATCTGAAAATAAGAATAAGAATAATGTATTTCTGAATTGATATTCTCGTGAGTTTCACACCTTTAAATATTATAAATTAAACCGGCAAAAAACACTCACGTTGAGGATCGATTACGTCAACCCAGGTTTCGAGCATATCATTTATAATATTTAAAGAATAATGTATTATCAAAACTACAGTAATAGTACACTATAAGTACATGCTTTCAATAAAATAATACAATAAGTAACTTACGATACCAACAAAATAAATATAATGTATTTAGAACATACTAAGGGCTGCTCCATCAATAGTAGGGACACGGTTTCTTAAAAAGAACAAATTTATTTATCTGAGAACGATATATCTCGACTTGCAGTGTAAAATGAAAATAGCATATAACAAAATTACGACAGGAAAAATTATAGTCATTTGCGAAATTATCTTTGATGGTTAGCCTTTGACCACTATCTCACCTGAAGGTAAGTGGTGATGTGGATGAAGATTTCGTTCAGGCTAACCAAGAATTACTCACTCTCAAGGACTGCTGCCGAAACCGTTAAGTGCTTGGCGACAGATTTTCTATCGCGAAATGACCTACCACCATGCTAAAATGACTGGAATCTTAAGATAAAAATCGGGACTGACGGCTTAACGTGCCCTCCGAAGCACGTGCACGCTCAGTAGTAATGTCACTAGCGGTCACCAAAACCCATGACCGCGGCGGACGTTGCTTAACTTAGCTAATTGATTAAGAACGTCTAATCAAACTTCGCTACGAGCGCTTCAAACCTACAACTATATTGTCGTTTTCAGTATTTGTTTGTTAAATAGATAGATAATGTGGTACATAATATACCGAAATTTGTGATCTTTAAATATACAATAATACAATACACTACTATACTTCTAGGTTAGCCTGAACAACATCTTCGACCACATCATCACTTACCATCAGGTGATAAAGTGGTCAAAGGCTAACCTATCAAGCATAAAAAAAATAAAAAAAAATTCAATACTATATTTATTTATTGCAGAAGTCATAAGCATTCATGTAACAAATAGGGTGGAAGTAACTAAATACAATTCACATTGAATTCCGAAGCGCTCGTACCGAAGTTTGCTTAGCTGTTCTTAACCGATCAGAAAAGTTAATCAACCTCTGCCGCGGTCATGAGTTGGATGGGTGACCGCTAGTGACATTACTACTGAGCGTGCACGTGCTTCGGAGGGCACGTTAAGCCGTCGGTCCCGGTTGTTGTCTTAGGATGGTAGTCATAACAGCATGGTGGTAGGGCATTTTGCGAATGCCCGCCTGGCTAGCTACCACGCTCAAGTAGAAAATGTGTCGCCAAGCATCTAACGGTGTGTTCCGGCAGCTGTCCTTGAGAGCCAGTACTTCTAGGTTAGCCTTCGTTAACACAATTGCGTTAACATCTTCGTCCACATCATCACTAACCATCAGGTGAGATAGTGGTAAAAGGCAAAACTATCGGCATAAAAAGAAAAAAAGTCAGTAACACAATTTCTGTGGACCCCAAACTAGGCACGAGGCCTGTATCTCTGGTTTTCCTTTCTTGGCTTTTTCTTTTCTTTTTTTTAACTGGTTTTGTTTTTGACATAGACCGCATAACAAAATGGTCTAAATGGATAACTTTGTAGGTCATACATTTATTTATCTTTCATATCATTTTTACTCCGAATGACTCCCTACATGTTACGGGGCAGCAAATTTTTATTTTGCCTAATTTTACTTATATTGGTGCTCCTCTAAAATGTAATTTAATTGATATTCAAGTCCAAAAGGAATCTTCGGGTCAATGTTTTGCATTTAAATTTTAGATTTGAATCTCTTCTCGTTAATGTATTAGCGAGCTAGATATCCTTGATATGACGGACAGACAATGGAGTCTCATCATTAGGGATCCATGTTGCCCTTTGGGTACGGAACCCTAAAAAAGTAAGAAAGGTCTTTGCTTTAGTAAAAGAAGGGTCATCTACAAAATCTAAATCCAAGCCTTACTCCATCTTAGACGCAGTTCCCGATCGAACTCTTTTGATAGACTCGTATGAAAAGCACTACAAAATTCCTGAGGATGTTGGTGTTTCGTCATCCAGACCAGACATTTATTTATACTCAAAAAATCTTAAACGCATAGTACTAATAGATGTACCGTGGGAAACAAACATACCTAAAGACCACACAATAAAAACAAACAAATATTATGACCTAACAAATGAATTAACCAAAAACGGTTATGTGGTTAATTTATATGCTTTAGAAGTTGGAGCAAGGGGTATACCAGCAAAATCCCTATACAACCTTCTAAAAGACCTTGGCCTATCAAGAACAACCGTAACTTCCATCCTAGAACGTGTATCCAAGGCGGCATTAGTAGGATCTTACCAAATGTTGGTTGGGCAGGGGAGGAGGCTCGAGGAGTAAAGGGGCCCCTTAACCTTACTCACTGGGTTGCAAGTCCCAGGCACCTTGACTGGAGCCTCTTCCTCTGCAACGCTATGGACCCGGCACCCGCACGGTCAAGCCATCCAATGCTAAGTAAATTCGTCTCTTAAGATTCGAAACTCTTTACGTTTACAAGCTAGATATCCTTGAAATATGGACGGACGGACAGAGAACGGTCTCAATATTAGGGATTCATGTTGCCCTTTGGGTACGGAACCCTAAAAAATAATATATTGCACAGAAATCCCATTAGTGGGAGCAGGTTAAGAAGGTGATTGTAAGTACCTCTATGCTGCAAACTGTTCCTCGCACTGGTCCTCTGCTGCAGCTTGTCCATCAACAAGTGGTAGATAGCAGATATGTGGTCGAATCTCTCTTCTTGGACGGCCTGAGGAGATAAAAAGGTTTATAAATACCAAAATTATATATAATTTATACTGTACTGTAACAGCCGACTCGTCCACTGCTGAACACAGGCTCGCCTATTTAGGGGGTATTTGCCATAATCCCCACGCTTGGCAGGCGGCTTGGGGATCGCAGTGTAAGATGGCAGTTCTTTAGAAGGCGCTGCTGCCCACCTACCAGTATTTTTCCCTTAGTCGCCTCACGACACCCACGGGATGATATGGGAGGTGCAATTCTAACCCGGCACCACACGGGTATATAATTTATAATATATATAAATTATTTTAACTATAAAAGAGTATATAACAGTATCATTAACAAGTCTATTCACGCACAAATTAAAATCAAAATAATATTTTGACTAACCTTTACTTTACGAAAGTTTAAAGAATAGTATATAATATATTATTTAAGCCCGTGTGGTGCCGGGTTAGAATGGCATCTCTCCATATCATCCCGTGGGTGTCGTAAGAGTCGACTAAGGGAAACATACTGGAAGGTGGGCAGCAGCGCCTTCTAAAGAACTGCCATCTTACACTGCGATCCCCAAGCCGCCTGCCAAGCGTGGGGATTATGGCAAATACCCCCTTCATAGGGGAGGCTGTGTTCAGCAGTGGACGATCAGGCTGATACAGTATATAATATATTAGTATGTACAACTATATAATTATAATAATGCCAGCGGGCCGCCCTAGTTTAGCACAGTTTTGTTTAAAAAAAAAAACCTTTTTTTTTGAATATTTTCTATACTTAGCTTATGTTTATCAGGGATAATGTAGGAGACTAACGGTGAAAGATTTTCAAATCTGTCCAGTAGTTATTAAGTTTATTCAATACATACAAAATACAAGTGTTACCTGTTTTTTTATTGTTGTTAGACAAACATCTGGACAACAATCTCACCTGATGGTAAGTGATGATGTAATCGAAGGTGTTAGAAGGCTTACTGGCTCTCAAGGACTGCTGCCGGAACACACCGTTAAGTGCTTGGCGATAGATTTTCTACTTGAGGGTGGTCGCTAGCCAGGCGGGCATTCACTGAACGCCCTTCGACCATGCGGTGAAGCTGAAGCCCGCGGCGGGTTTCAAATGGACCTACTGCGCGGCAATCCATAGCCAATGCCACTGAGCCATCACTGCTTCCAAAAAATCTTTCATCTATATAATATTAATGTAGTAGTGTACATACAGTAAAAATACAATGCAATAAAAATTGTTACACCACTCACCTGTTGAATTCGTTCGTGTGTAAGCCCCGGAATGGAAAGCATGTGTGCTAGAACAGTACTGTGCGTGCCACCTGCCCCTTCCCGTCCAGTGCCTTCAGTTCCGCCCAGAGCCCCAGGGGGAGTGCCCCCCGCGTGGCAACCGCACTCACCCAGAGATACGTCTATTGGTAGTTCTGAGGACCGAAAGCAACACACACGCTTACCGTGAGTTAACAATTACACTTACAGTAAGTCAGTAATTACACTTACCGTAAGTCAGTAATTACAATTACCGTGAGTCAGTAATTACACTTACACTGTGGTGTCGATTCTGTAACACGAATGTGGATTTTAGTGACAATAGAATAAGAACTACTATAGTATAGATAATGTTAAATGAATAGAATTATTCCAGAATCGACACCTGTGAGTCAGTGATTACACTTACCGTGAGTCACTAATTCACTATACACTTATGCCGTGGTGGCGATTATGTTACACGAATGTGGATTTTAGTGTTAAGAGAATAAGAACTACCATAGTATCTATACTGAAATGAATGTTAAATGAAGAAAATTCTTCCAGAATCGACACCTGTGAGTCAGTGATTACACTTACCGTGAGTCAGTAATGCGCAATACCTGTGGGTTGCCGGGCTAGAATATCACCCCCCCCCCATCTCTACCTGTGGGTGTGGTAAGAGGCGACTAAGGGCAACACACCAGAAGGTGGGCAGCAGCGCTGTCTGAGGAACTGATATCTTATACTGTGATCCCCCAGACCCTTGCCAGCGTGGGGATTATGGCAAACCCCTCATATAAAGGGGGAGGCTGTGTTAAGCAGTAGACAATCCGGCTGATACAGTAAGTCGGTAAAAACACTAGAGTTACCGTAAGGTTCGTGTTGCTGCAACCAGCGATGCCGCGCAACGCCGCGTAGCGTCAAGCGTTTCTCAGGTTCTACCACCAACATGTGTCGGATTAGATTCTCGCATTCTGTAAAACAAGTTTCTTTTTAGATTAGTAAACGATATATTAAGATATATTGAAAAATAAGTGAAAGTACTGGCGTGTCATGAGGGCATAATATAATAGTACATTATGCAACAAGTGCGCGAAGTTGTTTATTACAATCGAGACAGGTTTACATGGATAGGCCTAAATGGAGTAGAGATTGTAATAAACAACGCGCACGAGTTTCATACGACGTTTTTCAACACACTTACGAGAAACGAATACGAAAAGAAGTCCCGTTTGTAGGGAGATGGGACATAGAAAAGTATTATAACGTATTATGCGGTTGCTTGATGATCTTATTTGCCAACACCACTCCTTGGATCTGTTCCACTGCACTTCGCAGGAATTTCACAGAGCGGCAATGGATTTTGTTACCAAAGTACATAAATAAAAGGTATAGTGGATATTAACTTAGATATTAATATATATATTTAATATTTTTAGTTCTAGAAATATCTTTAATTTTTCTCTTATTTAAAATTGTTTGTATTTCTATTGTCTACCTTGTATTTTTTTTAATTTATTTTTTTATTATTATTTTATGTATGTTGTTATTATTTTTAATATTTTTGAGCCTTGGGTAAGCGAATTGGGTAACTGTAATGCATACCCAAGAGCATGTATGTAATAAATAAATAAATAAATTATGTAATGTATGAAGTTAGACATAGAAAGAGATTTTGTAATGTAGGAAGTTAATATAGAAAAGCGGTATGTCTCACCCTGCGACATAAAGTAAGGTATCCGGAACTTCCCGCTGAGCACGACGTTCCGGAGCTCGTGCAGCGTGCTCCCGTCGAACGGCAGCGCGCCGCACACCAGCACGTACAGCACCACGCCCAGGGACTAACCAAACAAATACACCTACTCAAACATTTTTTTTTTTTTTTTTTTTTTTTTTTTATGCCTGATAGGTTAGCCTTTGACCACTATCTCACCTGATGGTAAGTGATGATGTGGTCGAAGATGTTGTTCAGGCTAACCTAGAATTACTGGCTCTCAAGGACAGCTGCCGGAACACACCGTTAGGTGCTTGGCGACAGATTTTCTACTTGAGGGTGGTAGCTAGCCAGGCGGGCATTCGCAAAATGCCCTACCACCATGCAATATTCAACCAGTTACAACATTACAAATATACGAGGGGAAAAATGTAAGTTATGTGCAGATTCGACCCCGCGTCCATCCATCATGCATCCATTAGACAAAACTGTAGTTGCAAATAGTATAAAAATATAAAGCTCATAATTTTATAAATTGAAGGAAATATTTTTAATTAATTATTTAGAAATTATTGAGATGATAATTAATATATGTCCATAGATGAAAATCATAAATTAAAACTAGATCCATTTAATGTTAATACATACCCACCAACTTATCTGTTCAGGTGGCAGAAAAAAGAACTACAACATTCCTTCAAATTGTGACAGTTTCTGGTTGATTTCCTTGATCAGCAGCGCCCTCGCCAACTGCACAGTTAAGTTGGTGGTACTATATGTACAAAACTGTTATATTATAGGGAAGGAACTACCAATCAAGATACGGGTGTTTATATACCCAGTTTGATAGGTAGAGCCGCAAATTTGAACGATGTATCTTAAATGAATAAATACAATTTTGAATTTGAATTTTGAATTTAATTTAGAATTTGAATTTGAATTTTGAATTTTGAATTTTGAATTTGAATTTGAATTTTGAATTTGAATTGAATCCACCCTTTTAGCCAGGGTATACTCTTATCATCCCAATACGATGGTTAAAAACGATAGGAAAAATTTTACTTATAAAATCAGTGTCATATTAGCTCAATTGGTTAGAGCATACCCCGGCTAAATGGATGGACGCGGGTTCGAATCCCGCACACGACTTAAATTTTTCCTCTCGTATATTTGTAATTTTGTAATGTAATCCGTACAGCAGGCGTTATTGCAAACATAACATTATTAAAATTATAAGGTTGCGTCATCAAGTATAAAACCAATTGCAAAATTGGTCTTGTTTGTAGTACAACGCAAGTTGTACTATAGATGTCGCTCCATCCCAATACGTCATTACTTTGAAGCGCTCGTAGTGTATAGCTTGCTTAGGCGTTCTTAACCGATCAACTAAGGTAAGCAATGTCCGCTGCGGTCATTACATGGATTTGTGACCGCTAGTGGCATTTACTACTAAGCGTGCACTTGCGCAGTCGGTCTCGGTTGTCACCTTCGGTCTTAGGATGGCAGGCGTTATAACGGTAGCGCATTTTACGAATACTCGAAGCGCTCGTAGCGAAGTTTGCTTAGCCGTTCTGAACCCATCAGCTAAGTTAAGCAACGTTAAGCCGTCGGTCCCGGTTGTTGTCTTACGATGGCAGTCGTTATAGCATGGTAGTAGCATTTTGCGAATGCCCGCCTAGCTAGCTACCACCCTCAAGTAGAATATCTGTCGCCAAACCAAGCCAGGCCACGCCTAACAGTGTGTTCCGGCAGCTGTCCTTGAAAGCCAGTAATTCTAGGTTAGCCTGAACAACATCTTCGACCACATCATCACTTACTATCAGGTGAGACAGTGGTCAAAGGCTAGACTATCAACTACAAAAACAAACAAAAAAATACACGTTAGCTACAGCCATCAAGTAGAAAATATGTCGCCAAGCATCAAACGGTGTGTTCCAGAACTTCCAGCTTCTGCCCTTGAGAGCCAGTAATTCTAGGTTAGCCTAAACAACCTCATCGACAATAATACATAAAGCGTGCCCAAGGTATAAAGCAAGTTCCAATCATAACATGCTGGTTCCCGAGCTAGACGGCTAAATTCCAGTCATGGCATGTTGGTTCCCGAGCTTGACAGTAAAGTTCCAGTTGTAACATGCTGGTTCCTGAGATTGACAGCGATTTTTAGTCATGGTATGCTGGTTCCCGATCCTGGCAGTTAAGTTCCAGTCATGACATGCGAGTTCTCGAGCATGAGAGCCGGTTCCCAAGCATGATCAATCAGTTCCCAACGATGACTCACCCATATATCAGCCTTTGGTCCGTCGTACCGCCTCCCTTCGAACAGTTCAGGTGCGGCGTACGGCGGTGAACCGCACCAAGTCGCCAGCGGGGAACCACGCGTGTACTCATTACTGAATCCGAAGTCTGCTAACTGTCGACAATTATAGTAAACAACAATGAAAATAAACATTCAAAAGATACATTCAAAGTTCAAAGTTAAGCAACGTCGCGCGCGGTCATGAGTTGGATGGGTGAAGGCTAGTGACATTACTACTGAGCGTGCACGTGCTTCGGAGGGCACGTTAAGCCGTCGGTCCCAGTTATTGTCTAATGATGGCAGTCGTCATAGCATGGTGGTAGGGCATTTTGCGAATGCCCACCTGGCTAGCTACCACACTCAAGTTGAATATCTGTCGACAAGCACCCAAAGGTGTGTTCCGACAGCTGTCCTTGAGAGCCAGTACTTCTAGGTTAGCCTGAACAACATCTTCGACCACGACATCATCACTTACCATCAGGTGAGATAGTGATCAAAGGCTAACCCATCAGGCACAAAAAAAAAATTTTTACATTTCCATACCTAGTCCGTAATATTTCCGGCTTACAAATATAAAAACCATTACAAAACTATAAAACGTGATTCGGTTGTTGAAGCATTCCCAATCATCGGTATCATCGGACAGGTAGTCATAAAAACGAAGCTAAAACTTTTTACACTTAGCTCGGGTGACATGAGCTAATTGTAAAAAAAATTACTTTATCATAACTTAAATTTTTTACAAATAGCTCACGTCACTTGAGGTAATTGTAAAAAGTTTTAGCTTCGTTTTTATGACTACCAAATGGCCAAAAGTTTGCCTGTTCTGCAGTGGTATCTCTCTAAAATACTTTTTGATGACACGTGGCAGTAGAATGTAGAATATTTCATTATTAAATTATGTAATTGATCCTTATAAGAGAATCGTGCGCCTAATTTCTTGAAGTCGCTATGTTCAAATAAAAAAAGAACCAGAAGGCTCACTTCGCAAAGCTATTCCAATAAATAAGCGACTCTAGTTACGAAGCAATAAAGTGCACTTCAGCTCACAAAGCACGGAGTACCTAATATTTATATTCACGTACTAGGCGTATCTCTTTCTATCCCATGTGCACGCATGGCTCTGATTTCTTCTGACGCGGCACGCACCGTACAATAATCCCGTCCGGACGGATACACCGATGTACATGCGATGATACATTATACCTAAAGTAAAGAGATAGTGGCCTGCTTTGTCTCGATCATCGAGAAACCAACCTCGAGAGTGGAATTCATGGTTCGGTTTATCTGGCAACTAGTGTGTTGTATCGGACACACTCCAAATTTAAAATATCCTTCCTCCTAGTGTTGTGATTACAGTGCTTATGGTGGTGTATATCGATTTTATATAGATAATTGTCGATATTAGGGTATCATAATATCGACAATTATCTATATAAAATCTTATATAGATAATTGTTGTTATTCTTATGGTAAATTTTTGATTCCAACCATGGAATTTCTACACGAAAATTCATAGTCATCTGGACCATCACTGCTTCTAAAAGATACAGTAGAATTTAAACGGATATCGCACAACTTATTAATTTCTATCTATATAGTTTTATCTTACATAGTTAGTAAAATATCTAATACACCTATACACTTATTATATGGCCATTATTATTATTATTCAATTTATTATATGTATTGTAGAAAAGATCTTTATTTTATTTGTTTGAATTAGTTTTATGTATATCTAAACACACTCAAATACTTATTTTATACCTAAACCTGTTACACTTCGAAGGAAGCCTTATATAATAAACCATTTTTAATATTTTCAAATACCGAATTTCTTAATACTCAGCGATCTAATTTTTTTCAATAATGTCGTAGTTTGATATTTGATTAGGTTATTTAGGGAGTTATTTAATATTTTACTTATTTTAAGAGATGCGAATCATAGTAATTACTTTATTTATAACCTATAAATATAACTTAAAGCTTATAAAACAATATTTGGTAAGCTAGAATGAGTTTGGTAAAATTATATGGATGGTACATGGTGGAAGGGCATTCGCAAAATGCCCTTCCACCATGCTTTGAAGCTCAAGCCCGCGGCGGGATTCGAACCATGGACATGCGGCACGGCAGTCCATAGCCAATGACACTGAGCCATCACTGCTTCATATTTCTTCTGTATTTTATTTTCTCTTATTGATAGCTGTGGAAACTAACATATTAACTTACATTATGTGGATTAGCTAAAATGCGCTGACTTCATTAAAAATAGACTTAGTAGGATAGACACGGTGAGTGACTCATGTTAATTTATAAGTGTTAATTGATAAGTATCCCGTGGGGTACCGTGCTAGAATTTTACTCCACCATTGATATCGGTGTCATTGGTGTTGTAAGAGGTAACTAAAGGTAAAATACCGAAAGGTGGGAAGCAGCGCTTTCTGAGGAACTGATATCTTAAACTGCGATCCCCAAGACGCCTGCCAAGCGTGGCAATTATGGCAAACTCTCCCTAAATGGTGGAGAATGTGTTCGGAAGTGCACAATCCTGCCAATACAGCAGTTTGTAAGTGTATTTGATGTTGTAATTTGCTAACATTAGGTTTTGTTACACAGTAGTTTCCATTGTTTACCTACTTCTTACAGCCAAGCATAAATAGAATTCACACTCAACGCTTAAGATTTTTATAGATATATTACCACGTTGATGTTCTAAGTATGCACTATATCGATATCGATTAAAATTGCACTTTCATTCCGTCCCATCACTATAAATCACGTGGTCGTGGCTTAGCCAATTAGAACGTGTTTCGATATGAGAAAAATTGACAGAAATTTGTTTCTTACAAAGCTAATAGAATGGCGTCTCTTCGGGTTACTTTCTCGAAGGTCTCGATTGTTCCTGAGTATGACTTCGGTTCCCGAGTATGATCTTTGTTGTAACGTACCTTTATGTTCATTTGCTGATCTAACAACAGATTCTCAGCTTTAAGGTCGCGATGCACCACGCCATTGGAATGGCAGTAGCCCACCGCGGACACCATCTGCGAGAAGGCCCGCGCCGCCTCGCACTCCGGCATTCGGCCCCGGGATACTAAGTGATCTGGAAAATATAATAATAATATAATTTAATCCCGCCGCGGGCTTGAGCTTCACCGCATGGTGGAAGGGCATGCAGGTGAGCGGTATCGATTGGTATCGAATGTTGTTGCGTCGCACGATACACTTTATAAACCACGCCCGCCGCGGTAAAGTTCGCCTTCTGCTGTTTTTGAGCTTAACGTTTTATTTACATGTTTGTTCTAAGATTTATATAGCTGCCATATAGTTTCGTAGTTTCGTTATGTTTTAGAACGTTTCTAAAACATAACGAAACTACGGATCCACTGTTCTGACTTACTGACCCATCATCGCAAAAAGAATTACGAAGTTCGCATTTCTTTTTTCATTCCATTTCAATCAATAGTGATTTAGTCTATAAGTGCGAGCAAAGTAGGTATATTCTGTAAGAAAGTTTTATAGAGAGTGGTGGAAAAGAATTTGAATGAGGATCAGTAAAATTGTTAGTTGGTCACGACCTGTCACAGATCATAGACTTATTAGGAGAATACGTTATTATGAACAAATAAAACTATGGCTGGTTATAAAAGTGCTGCGAAAATAAAAAGAAACGAAGAACACGCGAATATTCGATGGAGCGAAAAATAAAGTTAACGGATTATTCCTAAAGTAAAATATTTAAAAAAACTTCTTTATTTTATTTCTTTACTTTAATTTTATATAAAAATAATAATATAAGTGTCATTTTTATATATTATATTCATGAGTTGCTATTTAAAAGTATCTTTTTTATTTGTCTTATTATACTCTACAAACTTTGTATTTTTTTTATGTTTGATGTTCGACGATTTTTAACGATATTATATATATTTTTATTATTATTATCTCTCAATTGACTACATGTTACGGGGAAACGTAATATTTAAACACTTTGCGGTTTTAGGTGTCTTAACATTCAAGTATAGCTAGACATGTATTGGGCCTGTGTAATACATGCCGAGCCTAATACTATCTACCAGGCTGGGTTTGACTTCTGAAACTTCTTTGTCAGAGAGTCCAATAACTATCCATCAATCCCGGAAGTTAGGGATTTCAAAGGGAATCTTTACGACACTGTGCTAAAAAAGGCTCAATTAATTATCTAATTATAATTGGACGTAGTTACTGAAAAACGTTCCAATCCGCAAACATAACATTTTGAGAAAACCGTGCTTAATGAGGATGCATAATGTGCACTGAGACAAATCTAAAGTCAAAAGCGCCCTAATGACGGCCAATTTATATGGTATAAGGCAAAAAACCGACCAAACGTAAATACGTACAAAAACGCCTTCCAACTAGAAGGCGTCAAACGAGGTCAGTGAAGGCGAATGTTTCTTTTCGTCTTCATTTAAGGTATATTTTGTGGTCTTTCTTAAATATTGACTTTTCGATGAGGCTGATTAAGTCGTACGTTAGAGTGTTAATCATCGTATATAAACCGCCGTAAAAGTAAGGTATATTTTATGGTCAATACTGCAATTATTATCGTATAATAAGTTCAATTCTGAAAATACTTTACGGAAGGCGTTTTTGACAGTTGTGTTTATTATAAAATATGGTACATTTTTATTGATTGGTGAAAATCATCTTAAGAGTTGTGAATTCATCTTAAGTAGTTACAATTCAACGGTAAAGGTCAAATTTGATTTAAGCCTTTAAGTCGTTTTTCTCGGTGTGTGGTAGTGCATATGGATTGGGCTACTAAGTCATGATTTAATAAACAACAATAGTAGGGTTATCATGTCTTGTCAGTCAGAAAATATGAATCACGTGATTAGTTTGGTATTCAGAACTAATTTTTTACATGATTGTGGTTTGGAACGTTTTTCAGAAACTACGTCCAAAATCAATGATAAAAACTCACCAAAAATTTCGCCGTTTGGCGCATATTCCGTTACTAAATATATTGTGTGGTCGCTTTCCATAACCTGAAATATAGAAAAGTATAAATTAATTAATAAGCATTTTTTTTTAATGTTTTCGTGACGGAACATGCCCTAGGCCCACCTGATGTGAAGCGGACTAACCTCTACCTATAACGAATGCATTTCGTGAACGACGAATTGGACTGTGCCCGTCACACTGAGACATAGTTGTTAAGTCTCACTGTTAAATTTTACTGGCTCTAAAGGACTGCTGCGGGGACACTGTTAGGTGCTTGGCGACAGATTTTCTACTTGAGGGTGGTCGCTAGCCAGGCGGAAATTCGCAAAACCCATGCGGTGAAGCTAAACCCCGCAGCGGGATTCGAAACATGGACGCTGCACGGCAGTCTATAGCCAACGCCACTGAGCCCTCACTGCTTCAAAATAATAATAATAATAATTTATATCCCAAAAAAAAAAACACATATTCAGTATACCATGCAGCACATATGTAAAAGATATATACATCTTACGCTTTATTTCATCCTCATGCCTCTATAGTAGGTAAATAACAAGGGGTATATATTATGTAGGCATATTTAATTTGATATACTGAACAATGTTGCAAATTTACCTATTGGGACTTTGGCAGCTTTGCTAGGTCGGACCTGTGTTACAGCTGTCAACAACTTCCTTCTGTGCCCTAACAAGGTGTGAAAATGCTAGCTAGATTCGTAGTTAGTCACTTATTTATTAGAATGAAGTGATTCTTCTGGACCTTTTTATCGGTACCATAGGCAAAACTTATGTGTTTTATCTATGGTACCGATTATATACGCTATTGTGTCAGGAAAAACATTTGCAGGAGATGTGATTTAATATATTTATATTTAAACTACGAAAAGAAAAAAAAACTCTCTTAAAGGAAGCTGCTGGAACACACCGTTAGGTGCTTGGTGACTGATTTTCTAGTTGAGGATGGTAGCATTGTAATGTTGAGGATGTTTCATACATACCTGATACAGCCTAACAATGTGTGGATGCCTCAATCTCTTCATAATTGCTATTTCTCTAAATGTTTTCTTCAGGTTATCTTCATCTAGTCTTGATTTGTCTATTATCTTTATGGCAACCTGAAAAGAAAAAAAAACAATACGTTAGAAAGTTAAATCTATAACTTACTGTTATAGAACTTACTGTACCGTGGGAAACAAACATACCTAAAGACCACACAATAAAAACAAACAAATATTATGACCTAACAAATGAATTAATCAAAAACGGTTATGTGGTTAATTTATATGCTGTAGAAGTCGGAGCAAGGGGTATCCCAGCAAAATCCCTATACAACCTACTAAAAGACCTTGGCCTGTCAAGAACAACCGTAACTTCCATCCTAGAACGTGTATCCAAGGCGGCATTAGTAGGATCTTACCAAATTTGGTTAGGCAGGGGAGGAGGCTCGAGCGGTGAAAGGGAGCATTGATGCATCATAAAGGGGCCCCTTAACCTTACTCACTGGGTTGCAAGTCCCAGGCACCTCGACTTGGGCCTCTTCCTCTGCAACGCTATGGACCCGGCACCCGCACGGTGAATCCATGGAATGCTAAGTAAATTCGTCTCTACAGAGCCCACATTTTTTATTCCGAGCGGGAATCGAACTCGCACCATCTGGTTCTATATACCGGGTCCCTTAACCTTTAAGCCATCTAGACGATTATGAAAGGAGATTTGAAATTCTGAGCTCTTTGTACAGGTATTAAGCATTTTTTTTTTTATAATTGTTTGTTTTGCAATAACGCCTGCTATGCGGATTACATTACAAAATCACAAATATACGATAGGAAAAATGTAAGTCATGTGCGGCATCCCAATGATAGCTGTAAGTTTGGATAATAAATAAATAAATAAATACGATGGTTAAAGAACGATAGGAAAGATTTGAGTTATGACGTCATGCCATGTTAGCTCAATTGGTTAGAGCATACTCCGGCTCAAGGGGTGGATGGACGCGGGTTCGTATACCGCACATGACTTAAATTTTTCCTATCCTATATTTGTGATTTTGTAAAATATATTTAGCTTGTAACAACAACCAAATTGACATGACATTCTCGCCCGTGGGGTGCCGGGCCTTAATGTCACCCCCCTCCCCCAATTGCTACCTGTGAATGTCGTAAGAGGCGACTAAGGGTAAAATACCCTAAGGTGGGTATCAGCGCCTTCTGAGGAACTGCTCTCACACTGACCTCAAGACGCCTACCAAGCGTGGGGATTATGGCAAATCTTCCCTTTATGAGGAAGGATGTGTTCAGCAGTGGAAAATCTGGTTGATACAGTACAGTAACCAAATTATATGTCAATGTTGATCATACTCTCTATAAGGCTCAATTAATTTCCAAAAAATGTTTTTGGAACGAAGTTCTCTCTCTCATAGAAAGCAAGCCAGTTATTTTCGTTAAGTTAATATTATGCTTATATTACATTATATTTGTTAATAATAATAAAAAAAATATAACCTAAAAAAATCATTTCCTACACTAATTAATCGAAAGGCACTACGTTCCATCCGGGTGTCCCTTGAAACCTCACATTTTTTTTTTAAATCTTGGTAGAATTAAATTGCTTATGACTCCAAATTACAAAAAAACTGCCACCTTACTGCGATACCCACGCCGCCTGCCAAGCGTGGGGATTATGGAAACCCCTATAGGGATGCGTTATCGTTAACAAGTTTAAGGGCCTCAGAATGTTCGAGTAAGTTCCGGTTATACTACCCAGAACATTTTTAATAAATAAAACACTATCTTTGCGTTTCACATCCATCGATTTAGCCTATCCATCGGTTAAAGCTTAAAACGCGCTGTATGTTAACTGTCATTTTTATCATTCAGTTATTTTATGTTCTGGGTAGTATAACCGGAACTTACTCGAACACTGAAACAGGCCCTAAAGCTAATTGCAAAAATTGCTCTTGTTAGCTAGGGTTCGAATCCCGCACATGACAATTACAAGAAATTTTGTAATGTAACCAACCAGCAGATGCGTCAAAAAAAAATAAAAATATTAACATTTCTTTAATTTTTCTCCAGTACTGATCACGATTTCATCATCGCATAAAATTTATAATTACTCCAGCCAGCTATACATTGAAAGTGTGGCACTAGCCTTCAAGGATCCCATTTTCTAATGCGGTACCCTAAAACGTTACAAACATTACAAGAAAATAAGTAAAATATTATCCTGGTAACACAAAAGAAACACAAACAATTGCTGGTAACTTTGCTTTGTCCGGAGAAAACAACACGCAAACTTGCTGAAGCCACGCAAAACCAACTTTACCATGCCCTATTGTTACATTAAAACCACGTATACCTATACCATTTAATTTAATTTAAAATTATTCGTCATTTTTATTTACCGCATGTCGGTAAAAACATATTTATTTAAGGAAGCAATATAAAATTTTTCACCTCACAATCTCAGAAATCGGTCTTGATTGTCATATCTGCATGGAAACTAAGTGCTTTTTATCCGCTGGCGTGGAAAGGTTTTTAAAATTGAAGCGCTCATAACAAAGTTTGCTTAGCCGTTCTTAACCGATCAGCTAAGTTAAGCCACGCCCACCGCGGTTATGAGTTGGATGGGTGACCGCTAGTGACATTACTATTGAGCAGCTCCGTGCATAAGAGGGCACGTTAAGCCATCGCTTGTCGGTTGTTTCTTAGGATGGCAGTGTTATATTAGCATGTTGGTAAGGCATTTTGTGAATGCCCGCCTGGCTAGCTACAACCTCAAGCAAAAAATCTGTCACTGAGCACCTAACAGCTAACCCAAAGGCTAGCCTATCATGTATTAGTAAATAAAATAAAACCTTGTTATCTAACAGTTCCAAAAAAAAAAAACTGTTGGAACCACGCGAATGCTTTAATTCTTGCCAAAAGTGCACTAAAATTTATTTACTTCTCAAAAAATCATAATACCTTAATTAGTATTCATTACAAAATTACAAATATACGATAGAAAACATTTTAGTCATGTGCGGGATTTAAAAAAAAAACCGATCGTATATTTGTAATTTTATAATGTAATCCGCATAGAAGGCGTCATTGGAAACAACAATATTAAAAAAATAGTATTCATTCCTTTTTTAAACTATGTTTTCTAATAATATGAAATTAAAGATGCGTCTGATTCCAGAAATCTAATCTAAAACATCCTGCGCTCCCTCATACAATCAGTGCTTCAAGGTTATTGGCGTGAAACCAAGCCTTAAGCCGTCGGTCCCCGGTTGTTGTCTTGGATTGCAGTCGCCCAGCTAGCTTACATAGTAAATCTGTCACCAAGGAACTAACGTTGTGTTCCGAGCTGTCTTTGAGAGTTCGCAATTTAAGATTAGATTGAACAACAGCTTAAATCACATAACATATCAATTGAGATAGTGGTCAAAGGCTAGCCGATTAAAAAAAGGCAATTGTAGGAAAATGCGCATTTAAGGTAATGGAACATAGGTTTTTATGCGATTTACAACAAAAAGTAGTGTTGCCAGCAAAAAAGCTGAAAGCAATGCTCGCGTTGTATAACACCCTCAAGGGCAACTACAAGGCTGGTCAGTGACTGAACACAGAATAGAGACGTAGTTTCAGAGAGAGTTTTTTACTTCACCACCAAAAAAAGAGTGGAAGGTTCTCCAGTCGATGTGGATAATTTTTTAGAGTTCCGCATTAAAAAACGGAATCCTTTTAGTAGAATAGAATATCGTTTATTCGCATAAAATGTAGGTGCAAAGAATGGAACAGTGATTTGCAAAGTGCGCCTAGTACATTTTGCCAAACTGTGGCATGCAAACATTAATTTAATTTAAAATAATTTAAAACAACATAAACAATAATGATATTAGAATTACACATTTACACACAATTACACATAACACTTCAATTATTTCACTTCATTTTCATCATCACTATCATTTACCAAAATTTATATTATGTCATTTAATTAAATCATTTATTGAATAAAATATATTTAATATTAATTTAGCAAGACTCGACTCGTCCGAATTTTAAAGGGTAGCCGATAGAATCTTTCACGGAGCATGTATTAGTACGCAGGGATACATAGTGGCTCTCAGAGCTGTGAACCTCGCGAATCTGCCCTTCAAAATCAAAATCATTTATTCAATTTAGGCGTCTACGACGCTCTTATGAAGGTCAATTACAAATTTTAATATTGAAATATTGTACATTATACTGCCACGTTCAGCACACATGTATAGAGCCACCGCGAGAAGAACGGGCATGAATCTCGGGGCCATTCTTTTAAACATCTTTTAACAATGTGTTACATACTTACTTTTTAATAAATTTATTACAATATTTGTTTAAATTACGTAGATGACAAGCGATACCTTCGCAGATGCGGAATAGTCTAGGCATGTAGGTCGTTTAAGTAATCACAAACTGTGTAGTATGATTATTTGCATGGTGGTAGGGCATTTTGCGAATGCCCGCCTGGCTAGCTACTACTCTCAAGTAGAAAATCTGTCGCCAAGCACCTATAACGGTGTTCCGGCAGCTCTCTTGAGAGCCAGTACTTCTAGGTTAACCTGAACAACATATTCGACCACATCATCAATAACCATCGGGTGAGATAGTGGTCAAAGGATAACCTATCAGAAATAAAAATAATATGCAATATGTTTTTCACGTGCAACTTGAATTTCCCTTCTGTGAGCGTTGTAATATGTTTGCGAAATGTCTGCGCACGCTAATGGGGAAATTGGTCACAAAATCCAAAAACCATAGTTAAATAAAAATTTACGGAATTAATTTAATGCAATATAGGTTATTTGCGTTTTTTCATAACCTACCCCTTTCACCACCCCGTTAAAGTTTATCAGATAAAATGGTTATTTGGACAAAAAAATATTAGATCACAAAATTCACGAGAATCAATTTGTATTTGAGGCATGTAGGGTAGAATGGCTAGACAGAACTGTAAGAAAAAAAAGTCTCTGACACGCGCTAGACACTATATACCTTTTTTCCTTAAGTTTTCACGAAGTGTACTGAACCCTCCCTGCGTGAGTCCGATTTGCTCTTGGTTGATTTTTAGTATTAGTTGTTACAGCGGTAAAAAAAAAAAAAACTTTTACCGCTGAACATTTTAAGGGCTGATAAAATTTCCTTGTGATTTGTATGAAATAGGAAATTAGCGTATTTTTTTTCGTTCTTTTCCATCCTGGCCCCTTTAAGTTTATCGGATGAATAAGTTATACTGACAAAAAAGGTGCTTCTTGATAAGAGTAACAAAAAAGTTGTGATTTTTTTTTCGATATGGTAGATTTATATATTTTTTTTAAAGTTATAAACCCCATTTCTGGATCATTTAGAAAAAAATCCAAAAACTGAATCGACAAAAAATTTTATGGACAACAAACGAGCTCACAAAATTTTGTGAGAATCTGTTGTAAAATGCGACCTGTAGAGGAGAACAACCGGATATACGAAAGCATTTTTGTCTAAGTTGAAGCAGAGACGCTTCGTTTGAACTTCGTTCTCGATGGGGCAATAAAAACAAAGTTTCAATTAAAATTGGGTCCCCGAACAAGAAACGTGTATTTTGCCACGTATTTTTCTTTTTGATCAATAATAAACAAACATATTAATACATATTTAAACATAATTAAACAAACAAATATTGTAATAACTCTATTATATAGTAAGTATGTAACACATTTTTAAAAGATGTTTAAAAGAATGGCCCCGAGTTTCTTGCCCGTTCTTCTCGCAGTGGCTCTATACAATTTGTGTAATGTAGAATATTTCAATACTAAAATTTGTAATTTACCTTCATAAGTGCGTCGTAGACGCCAAAATTGAATATATTATTTCGACTTTGACTTCAAAAAGTCAAACTTCTGTCAAGTAGGTATGTTAGTACGTCATAGGCTAGCCTATCAGCTAAATAAATAAAGAAAGCACGCTTCAGACGTGAATTTCCACCTTAAGGACCTTTCAACCTGTTTTTTCTTATGTTATTGTGATGGATCAAGCACGAGGTCCACCTGATGTTAAGCTGACTAACCTCTGCTTATAACAGATGCATTTCGTCACAAGTCACGAATTGCACTGCGCCCGTCACCTTGAGACACAGTTGTTGAGACTCATGTGCCTGTAATTTCACTGGCTCTCAAGGACTGCTGCCGGAGCACACCGTTAGGTGCTTTGCGACAGATTTTCTACTTGAGTGTGGTTGCTGGCAGGCGAGCATTCGCAAAATTCCCTTCCACCATGCGGTGAAGCTCAAGCCCGCGGCGGGATTCGAACCATGGACCTGCGGCACGGCAGTCCATAGCCAATGCCACTGAGCCATCACTGCTTCATCAACCAAGAAAGGTTAGTTAACATAAAGACACATCTGTTCATAGTAGACAGCTATTCTAGTTAATTCCATGTATGCTTCAAGAACCTTGAATATATATTACTCGTGGAGATTGCACCTTGAAGACCAAGGATATAGAGTACGAGACATAGTTTGTATAATAGTAGATTGTTCGGAGGTCGGGCCGTGTCAAGGATTTTATCGAGGTTTTACGAACATTGTACATTTCTATATACAATTTCAAGCACTACCGTATAGTTATCGATAATTACGTTTACAAATTTTAAGAGCATCAAATTTTCACATTTCTAAATATGCTTACAAGCACTATCTGGTGCTAAGCGCAAATCATATTTTGAGTTTTGAAGCAGTGATGGCTCAGGTCCATGTTTCGAATCCAGCCGCGGGCTTGAGCTTCAACGCTTGGTGGAAGGGCATTTTGCAAATGGCCGCTTGGAGTCGCTACCCTCAAGTAGAAAATCTGTCGCCATGAACCTAATGGTGTGTTCCGCCAGCTGTCCTTGAGAGCCAGTACTTTTAGGTTAGCCTGAACAACATCTTCGACCACATCATCACTTACCATCGGGTGAGATAGTGGTCAAAGGTAACCTATCAGGCATAAAAAAAAAACAAAAAAAATAAATTAATAATAAAATTCTAATAGTGAACCGGGGCAAGATGGTCCTAGATGGAGGACCCTATCTTGTCCCACCTCGGCGGAGGACTGCTCATGGGGGGGTTTTAGTGGGCTCAAGTCCCACATATCCCCGTGGTGAAAGATTCTAATAGTGAAAGAATTTTTCAAATCGGTCCCGTAGTTGTTAAGTTTATTATACAATAATACAAATGTATCCTTTTTTTTAATATAAGAATGGATTTTATTTCACCATTTTATTTAATAAAAAAAATACTCGATTTGTTTTATTATTTTAACCGTCATACCAGACTATTGGATAATAACAAATATTTAGAGAATATATTAAAATAATATTATAGAAAAACACTAAAAAAATATTAAAATACATCTAGTGACAATTCCGCCTAAGGTTCTCGAGCGTGCGCTCGAAGAGTCAAGCAAGACCTGAGGAATGAGGATGCTTCGTGTAGGATTGAAACGCGTCGAAAGTTCTTGACCAAACCGGTTACGCGGCGTTTATGACGTCATGTTGCGTTGGCTTTACAAGAAAATTAGACGAAATTGAGAATAGTTTTATTTTATGTTTTTCTGTTTTCTTAAAATATTTCTTGCTGGGTCGTCTGCCTGTTTGTAATTGATCACGTAAAACGCGGGATCAGTTTTATTTTATAATATAATAATATAAAATAAAATAATAAAATATTATTAAAAAAGTTTGACAGTTTTAGGGGAAACTTTATCGAGTATGCATTTGAAAATATTATGTACCTATGTTCGTAATTTTTTTTAGTAAATTTAAATTAAACAGTGACAATTACGATTACAATACTAGGAATAAAGATAAAATAGCGGTGCCATGTTTTAGATTAGCAAAGACAAATAAAAGGTCCTTCTTAGGTAATTGTGTACGGTTTTATAATAAAGTTCCCAAACATATTACAACGCTCACAGAAGGGAAACTCAAGTTGCTTGTAAAAAACATTTTGATTAAGAAATCCTACTACACAGTTTGTGATAACTTAAACGACAAAAATGCTTGTACTGTGTCGCCTCTGCTGAGCTATCGCCTGTCACCTACGTAATTGAATCATTTACTATAATGATTTTCTTATATTTTATGTAACACTTTGTTAAAAGACGTTTAAAATAATGGCCCCGAGTTTCTTGCCCGTTCTCGCAGTGGCTCTATACTTTTTTTCTGAACGTGGCAGAATAATGGCAAATATTTCAATATGAAAATGTGTAATTTACCTTCACAAGAGCGTCGTAGACGCCTAAATTGATTATATGATTTTGACTTTATTAAGTAGAAATATCTGCCAGCGAAATTTTTTTATCTTTTGTACCAGGTAAGCGTTTTACCGCAATCTCACCTGATGTTAAGTGATGATGTGGTCGAAGATTGTCCAGGCTAACCTAGAATTAACTTAAAGTTCTTAGAGTTATGACTTAGTAATAGGGTCTCGTTTTCCTTACTGTAACAGCCGACTCGTCAACTGCTGAACACAGCCTCCCTTATTAGGGGGTATTTGCCATAATCCCCACACTTGGCAGGCGGCTTGGGGATCGCAGTAGGGCAGTTCTTTAGAAGGTGCTGCTGCCCATTTTCCAGTATTTTTCCCTTAGTCGCCTCTTATAACACTCACAGGATGATATGGGGAGGTGTAATTCTAACCCAGCACTTTGGTAGGTTTGTTTCGTTTTCCTTACGGAACCCTAAAACACCTCGGGCCCGTTACATTTAACAGGCGTCGACGTCTGGTAGGTCAAAGGTCGGGAGGCGCAGATTACTAACAGTTACATAAGACCTAAGGCGTAAAGGTCAGGAGTCAAAGTAAGATGAGTACTAACCTACTATAGTCTGGCTTTTAATTCGAGATCAAAAATGTAAACAAAGAGATGTCAATATATGTCATTGTCAAACTGACAGGTCAGGGTGTTCAATAGTTTTTCTTCAAAAATATTCTCACAAGTGTGGCTATTAAAAACAAAAAAATCTTACACTAATTTTTTCAGGCTTGAATATATGCGTAAATATGTACGCGCATATAAGTGTTTTATTGTTTCATAATGATGCAATAAATTATAGCATTAAATATATTTTTTACATTAAATGCTCCATCCGTTCCCAAAATTAGAAAAATTACCAAGTACTTGTAATTTTTTTGCACGGTTAACACCTTTGTTTACATTTTTGATCTCTAATTAAAAACCAGAGTATAGGTTTCCTTATTATAGTGCTACTAAATTAAGATGTCGTTTGATCGGGTTAAGGGCTAAAATATCACCTTAATATTATTACCATGCTATAGATATATCTTTATTGCTACACCAATAAAATACAAATTAAATCTTAAATAAAACTTTGACTAAAGTGTCACAATGGGCGGCCTTATCACTAACAGCGATCACTTCCAGGCAACCTTTGTATGGAGAGGAAATACAGGAACAATATCGGGGGTGTACATAAGAAACATAACTAAACACAATCATCGAGCTAAAGAAAATTAGTCTTTAATACAATTTAAAATCAAGTAATACCTACAATATATTTATTATTATACTAATACATATTAATATTACATAATATATTCACACAAATATACAATACAAGTTTTTTTTTTTTTTTTGCCTTATTGGTTTAGCCTTTGGCCACTATCTCACCTGATGGTAAGTGATGATATGGTCGAAGATGTTGTTCAGGCTAACCTAGAAGTACTGGCTCTCAAGGACAGCTGCCGGAACACACCGTTAGGTGCTTGGCGACAGACTTACTACTTCTGGGTGGTAGCTAGCCAGGCGGGCATTCGCAAAATGCCCTACCACCATGCTATAACGACTGCCATCCTAAGACGACAACCGGGACCGACGGCTTAACGTGCCCTCCGAAGCACGGAAGCGCTCAGTAGTAATGTCACTAGCGGTCACCCATCCAACTCCTGACCGCGCGCGACGTTGCTTAACTTTGCTGATCGGTTGAGAACAGCTAAGTAAACTTCGCTACGAGCGCTTCATATATATATATATAGTATATAAATAATATATATATATATAGTCAACAACCCTACTGAAATTAACAAATTCTAACATTTATAGTTTATAATTATGTAAATTAGTAAGATTATAAATGAAGGCTATTATTATAATATTATTACAAAATTACGAGCTATTATTCCCCAGTCCAATAAACTCTAGAGTGTCTTATTTTTGAATATTTATTTATTTTATTGCACTATGTAATATGTAATAAATAAATATATACTTAATTTTACGGAAATCCGGCAAACCAGAAGCATAGATATTAGGCTCAAGGACATACATGCAAAGTTTCGCCGAGTTTGAACACTTACCCCCTTACTTATAAAAACATCGCTATGTAGTTGCTAAGTAATGGATAACTAAACAGTGTTTAAGTAATGCTTAAATATTTCTTACTTATAAACGCTACATAGCACCTGTTTAGCTAAGCAATGGATAATGAGGTCGAACGTATTTTAAACTGACAACATTGTACTAAAAAGTATTATGAATGACCTAAATGGCCAAATAGCATGTATCTAGTGCTAAATATCTTGAAATTAAAAAGTAAATATAATACTTTTCTTTGTATAATACCACCAACTTAACCGTGCAGTTTTCGAGGGCGCTACTGGTCAAGGAAATCAACTACGAACTGTCACAATTTGAAGGAATGTTGTAGTTCTTTTTTCTGCCACCTGAACAGATAAGTTGGTGGGTCTGTAACTAAATCAGCTGATCAGAAATATGGGCGCCATCTTGTTACTTAAAATTTAAACAAGGGTGAGACGGTGTTTAAATTGACAGCTGATTTAAGCAGTATCTAGGTACTGGATAAAGTTATGTAGCGTTTATGAGTAAGAAATTTTGCTAATCAGCGGCTAAGTAATGTTTAAAATTTAAGTAGCGTTTATAAGTAAGGCTGTTAGTATTTAAAATATGACAAAACTACATAGGTATGGAAAGCGCTGCGTGAACTCTACTCTTAAACACCAGATGCGCCTCGTGCTTGATTTATCCCAGAAACACTTCTAGGCACACAGTACAGTACTTCTAGGTTCGCCTGAACAACATCTTCGACCACATCATCACTTACCATCAGGTGAGATAGTGGTCAAAGGTTAACCTATAAGGAATTAAAAAAAAAACAAGCATAAAAAGTGGTATAGTTTTAATGAGGGAACTTTGATGAGAAATATTAAAAATGAAACTACTCCATTGTACAGTCCCACCAACTTATCTGTTCAGGCGGCAGAAAAAAGAACTAATACTTTCCCTCAAATTGTGACAGTCTGTAGTTGATTTCCATGACCAGTAGCGCCCTCGAAAACTGCACAGTTAAGTTGGTGGTACTATAATGTAAAACGAAAGAGTTTTTTTTTCTTTTTATAGAGTCTTTTTTTGGATAGGTTCATTGTGTATTAAAGGCGGTAAGTAAGGAATTACGATCGAGGCTCTAGTAGAAGCCCGAAGTCGAAGACTGAGGACTTTCTGAGTCAAGGTTCGTAATTCCCGTACCGCCCGTGAAACATACAATATTTTTCATCACATTTGCGAGTACACAAATATGAATTAAAGCTTTAATACACAAGTCAGCACACCTATTATTACGAAATACGCGATTTTTTTTAAATCGGATTGTGGCCTTTTTGCCCACACCACAGATTATACAAATGTTTCGTTCAGAAACGACGAGGGCAAATACGTACGTAGGTATACAGCCATGACGGAGTGTAAAAAATCGACGTTTTGATACAAAAATCTATTAAAATCGATTATTATTAGTTAAGTATTTAAGTAACATGTAGCGAGATTGCAATGAAATTCGTGTTTAGATATAATTTTAAGACAATTTTTCAATTGCGTGTAAACTCCTTGCTTGAACTGTGTTCTGTGGTATAAATTAAAAAA
The DNA here is from genome assembly GCA_963890685.1 of Plagodis pulveraria. NCBI lineage: Eukaryota > Metazoa > Arthropoda > Insecta > Lepidoptera > Geometridae > Plagodis > Plagodis pulveraria. The sequence continues at coordinate 5,147,064 of OY982977.1, forward strand.
AAAACTTACCGACCTTGGGTTTTGGGGAAGAAAGCTCGTAGGTTTTATATGGGGCATTACGGCCAAGTTAACCTCTATGTTTAGATACTGTTTACGTGCAAATGTGATGAAAATATACAAGGTGTCCCAAGAAATTGTGATATACTGAAGCTGGGAGGTAGAGGACTTAGAGGGCTATCTGAATCACCCCTATGTCTCAGAGAAATGAATAAGAATTTTGTCAGAGCCCGCAATTTTTCGTATTTTCGGAGTTATGACTTCTTTTTAATTTTTCACCTATCGCCGAGTACGATGAGATATAAAAAAAACATAACTCCGAAAATATGAAAAATCGCGGAATATACATGGAGGTGATTCAGATAGCCCTCTAGGTCCTCTACCTCCCAGCTTCAGTATATCACTACTTCTTGGGACAACTTTTATTAACGGTACTATTAATATACACCGTGTCCCAAAATTCAACGATAAGCCGGCATCGGTGCATGGACCTACTCATGACTCCTCGGAAAAAAAAAAAAATTATAACTGTTTTTTTTTATTAATTACAGAGACTTTTATAAATTTCATCGATATTCGATACCCATTATGCTATTTTCAACTACCATGACCACAATTTTTGACATATTTTTGATATTTTTTGTGCATTAGCAACCTAAGAAGGACGGCTATCTACCACATCAACTACAGAAAGTCAGTAGTTATTTTACAAAAATCAGTAAAAAAAAAATTTTTTCTTATAATTTTCATAGATTTTAACATTCTATGCACTTTCTATAGTCTGGGTTAAAAAAAAAAGTATGGACACTACCATGGCAAGTTTTATTAAAAGTTGGCGCAACTTTATAAAAGTCTCTGTAATTAAAAAAAAAAAGAGTTATAATTTTTTTTTTTTTTTTCCCGAGTAGTCATGAGTAGGTCCATGCACCGATGCCGGCTTATCGTTGAATTTTGGGACACGGTGTATATATATTAATAGTAATACTATTAATTAAATTAATAACTATTAACTATTAATATATATATATTAATAGTACTATTATTATTATTACTATTATCAATTCCACGACAGGTGGAAACTCATATCAGTGGCGGGAAACTCTTTCATCGAGATCCCTTAAGATTCAAATATCTCGCCGCATTGCTATTCGTTATTTCAGTATCGCAGTACAAATAAACGGCAGCTCTTCGATGTCTTGCCAATATCAATATAGAGCTTGTGTTGGCAACATCCTATGTTTGTGTTGCCGTCCGTGAATATTTAAATCAAAATATTATTGTCACACTGGATAATTTTAATTATTGCTGGGTGATTATACTATGGAAAATTTTGAAATTCGACTGCCACTACTATTACTACTAAGATTTATTTCATTAAGCGGGCGCTTTCAAATATATATAGAAGAAAGACAGCTGCCCATGGGGTCTCGAGCTGCCCGTGGGGTGCCCATGGGGGTACCGGACTGCCCGTGGGGTGCCAAGCTGCCCATGGGGTGCTAAGCTGCCCATGGGGTGCTAAGCTGCCCGAGGGGTGCCAGGCTGCCCGAGGGGTGCCAGGCTGCCCGAGGGGTGCCAGGCTACCCGTGGGGTGCCGAGCTATCCGTAGGGTCACACTTCACTATTCTAACAAAAAAATATTGATTGAAATCGGGCTTTACGTTAACGAATTACAACTATTGTACATTTTGACTTTCATCCCCTTTCTCGAGGGAACCGTGCTGAATAGGATAATAAGTATACAATAACCTTCTTCGTAGTATGAACTGTAATCATGCTTAGTTTCATTGAAATTCATTCAGTAGTTATGGGGTGATGCGCGGCCGGAATACAGAGAGACAGACATAATGTATGATAGGTTATATTTTATTAGGTATGTAGGTAAATATTTAATCAGTACCTACTTTGTATACTAAGTACTTTTTCATTCTTACAGCGTCGTATTGGTATAAACTGTAATGATGTTGTAATTGATTTTCTAAATAAATAATTAATAAAATACAGTTTTGGCATCAGTATCACCTACAGAGTGCTCTCAAATATTTTTTTTCATAATATCTTCAATGTACAGAATAATATTATTATTATTATTGTTATTAAAATACGGAGAGGTGCACCTTCGCGAGTAGTAAGATCTGGGCGTCAAGTCTGCTAATCAATATGAATCTATAATGGACTCGGCCTGGTAAATTTTGACAGTTTTGGTAGTCTACTAACTTCATATCGTTCATATTGAGTCAATATTGATTCAATCTCGGTTTCATATGAAAACGAAACGAAATAATAAAATAATAATAAATAATAACGTAATTGTATTCTTAATTACCTTACTCTTCTCTTTTATTTATTTTTATTTTATTTTTATTTTTATAAATTTGGTACAAAAACATTTAACAAATTAAAGAAACTTATATTTATACATAATTTATTACTTATACTTTTTATTCTTTGTTGGCAATATCGTCAAACCAGCCTAGATTCATCATAGAATCATATATTCGTAAGGAATCAGCAGACTACCGATTCTGTCTTGTATGGATCTTGAATGAATCTATGCTGAATATGAACATGTAATTAGCAGACTTGGCCAGCTGTAATAGCTTAGATAAGTTCCGTTCAAGAATCATGTTTTTATACAAAGGTGATTCAAAAGTTGCTTATCTAGAAATATTATCTTTGATAACTCGATAAAAATATACAATGTCAAAAGATTTACACATCAGTAGCAATCAAAGAGGTTTTATGTGTATATACGGATATTATTGTACGATCTAATTGATTTATATCTTTTATAATTAATAGATTTAGGCGTTACTTTGCGGAAATCCATATTTAAATAATAATAAATATTTTAAGAAAACATTACATTAATGCCCGTGGGGTGCCGGGCTAGAATGTCACCTCCCCATTTCTACCCGTGGGTGTCGTAAGAGGTGACTAAGGGTAACACACCAGAAGGTGGGCAGCAGCAATTTGTATGTATATTGCTGAGTCTGATATCTATGCTTCTGGTTTGCCAGTTCTTCGATTTATTATATCCCTGAAATGTCAAAGTAACAATTCCCATACAAAACGATTTACGAATTATTTTTGATAGCAATAAGAATAGATATTATAGGATCGTTATATCTGTAAAACGGTGGCTCTTAAGAAAAAAGTATTTGGACATTTTTTATAGATAATATTAAGAAATATTATATTTTTATAATATTTTAATAAAACACAAAAAAATATAATAATATATCTAGTGACAATTCCGCCTAATTTTCCTGTTAAGCCTACGTGACGTCACAAACGCCACGCAGCCAAACCGGAAGAATTTTCGACGCGTTTCGCTTCTACACGAATCATCCTCAGGTCTTGACTCTACGAGCGCTCGATCGAGAATAAGCGGCCGGTTTTTTTTTTAGTGAGTACTTGTATGTTGACTACCGCTAAGCGGACGTTCAGCTCCACCGGGTTTTGGGCGAGGGAAGGCCCTCTTATAGCCCGGGAGCGGCCGGTGGCTCAACACGCCTTTATATAGACTCGAGCTGAGTCAGCACGCCTTTTCCTAGACTCGAGCGTGAGTCACTGCTCTTTGTTGTAGCTAACAATTGGTAAGTGATACGTTTTTAAAGTGACAATTACATCATAATGGCAATAAGTTGATTACAAATAATAATTTTAAACTATATATACTATGCGATGTGTTTTTTTAATATGAATAATATCGTAAAAAATATTAAAAAAATACTTCCTAAAACAAATACATGTGTAACTTATTTTGTAGTGAAAATGCACTAGCGAGTTTCACGCTCGCCAGTTGACGAATAATACGCGCAAAAGTAAGCGCCACTATCGGCCACCGATCCAGGTAATGACCGCAGCGGACGTTGCTTAACCTAGTTCAAGGTTCGCGACAAATTCCGGGTTCCCCCGAAACCAATTAACTGAGGACCTTCTTGCTTATGACACTCACATTTGGAGCGAGGTCATTAAAAGTATGGAGAAGCGCTCGCGGCCTATATCAAAAGCCTTTGCCAGAGCTCGACAGTATATTACGGCTTATAAAAGCTTTCGTCTTACCATCTAATTTTTGTGAAGAAAAATCCCTATCTATTCCAAAAACATTGTGATGTCATAAAAAAGATCTTGTCCGAATAGATATCATAACCACCCTCAAGTAGAAAATATGTCCCCAAGCACCTAACGGTGAGTTCCGGCAGCACTCCTTGAGAGCCAGTGAAATTACAGGCACATGAGACTTAATAATTATGTCTCAACGTGACGGGCGCAGTGCAATTCGTGTCTTGTGACGAAATGCATCTGTTATAGGCAGAGGTTAGTCCGCTTAACATCAGGTGGGCCTCGAGCTTGTTCCGTCACAATAACATAAAAAAAGTTATCCTCATAAGTTATATGTGCCACATCAACGACTAGTGCTTACCACGGAAAATGCAAATTGTATAGCAATTCGAGTTTAAAATACTTTACCTGACAAAATCAATGGAGATGGCTTAAATCTATTTCAAAAAAAGTTGTTCAATTTATTATTTCAAGAATGTTAAACTTGATAAAATAAAGAATTATCAAAATCGGTTCACCCAGTCAAAAGTTATGAGGTAACGAACATTGACTATATATATCTTGATCAAGACAGGAAAATACTTTTCAGTTTATGGAGTGTAACTCAAAAATGGCAAGCAAGTATGAAATATCGTTAGATTTGCCTTGATAGCGCAAGTGACACTATACTACATAGAAAAAAACAATCTGGCAGATTTTAGACACCACATTGTTGCGAAATTATTTTTTTTGCCTCCAAACCTATAGAGTAGGGTATCAAAATGAAGGGCTTTAAAAATATCCATAAATATATATCACTTGCATTTTTAATTTTAAAGGAACAATATACTTTAGTTTGTGACGGAACAAGCTCGAGTCCCATCTGATGTTAAACGGACTAACCTCTGCATATAACAGATGCATTTCGTCACAAGTGACGAATTGTACTGCGCCCGTCACCTTGAGACATAGTTGTTAAGTCTCATATGCCTGTAATTTCACTGGCTCTCAAGGACTACTGCCGGAACACACCGTTAGATGCTTGGCGACAGACTTTCTTCTTGAGGGTGGTAGCTAGCCAGGCGGGCAATCGCAAAAAGCCCTTCCACCATGCGGTGAAGCTCAAGCCGGCGGCGGTGGGGATCGAACCAGGGTACTGCGGCGCGGCAGTCCATAGCTATTACCGCTCGGCCATCATTGCTTCATAGAAGCTTAACGAAAGTAAATAATTTGCAGTCGGGTTTTTTACTTTATTAATTAAAGCATACTTATATTAATTAAACAACTTTAAACAGTTTAAATCGCGTATATTTATCATTATTTTGAGTCACCCCGTGACCACTATCACTGCAAAGTGTTTGAAACGTCGGGACAAAAATAATGATAAATATACGCGATTTAAACCGTTTAAAGTTGTTTGATTAATGATTACTATGTGTAATAATCGCGAAAACCGAAGAAAACATAATGTTTTTTTTATTTATTTTTTATATTGTTATGATTGCAATAACGCCTGCTATGCGGCTTACATTACAAAATTACAAATATACGATAGGAAAAAAAATTTCCCGCACATGACTTAAATTTTTCCTATCGTATATTTGTAATTTTTCCTATTGTATATTTGTAGTGTATACTTGTTGATAAAAAGACTTTTTACAGATTAGTTCGTTTATGATAATTATTATTGGAAAGGGTATATAATTTATTTATTTATAAAGGGTACCTCCGAGGTATCATTTAAAATTTCATTAAAATCGGTTCAGCAGTTTATAAGTTATAGTCAATTAATTGAAAAATGTTTTTTTATGCCTGATATGTTTGTTTTTGAACACTATCTCACCTAATGGTAAGTGAAGATATGGTCGAAGATGTTGTTCAGGCTAACTTAGAAGTACTGGCTCTTAAGTGCAGCTGCCGGAACACACCGTTAGGTGCTTGGCGATAGATTTTCTACTTGAGGGTGGCAGCTAGCCAGGCGGGCATTTGCAAAATGCCCTACCACCATGCTATATCGACTGCCATCCTAAGACAACAACCGGGACCGATGGCTTAACGTGCCCACCGAAGCACGGAAACGCTCAGTAGTAATGTCACTAGCGGTCACCCATCCAATTTAGACCGCGGCGGACGTTGCTTAACTTTGCTGATCGGTTGAGAACAGCTAAGTAAACTTCGCTACGAGCGCTTCAAAGCATGTATTCGTTTACGTGGATGATTTAAGGTTGAACTGGCCGGTCGCTTCTCCATACAAACGCCGTAGGGTGATCACTCCCGTATTTGAGACTTTAGGTCTAGAATTAAGCATAATACCGATTGATCTCGTCATTATCTAGGCTTGTATGATGCCGAAATTTTAAAAAGATAATTAAGTTGAAAGTTATGAGCCTTGAAAATGTTTCGAAGCTCATAACTCTCAAGTTAATTATCTTATTAAAATTTCAGCATCAAATCTTAAAAATCTTATTAAAAATAAGCCTAGGTAATGACGAGATCAATCGGTATTATGCTTTGTTTTGGACCTAAATCCTCAAATAAGGCAGTGATCACCCTACGGCGTTTGTATGGAGAACGGGCCGGCCAGTTCACCCTTTGCTGTTGTCGACGATGAACACTATTTTAGGCGAGTGAATGATCTTGTAAGCAGTCTTTATCACATAAGAGAAAAGAAATATTTAAAAAAACGGAACGACTTCCAGCACTGAAAAGTATGTAAATAACTTGTGGGAGTCCTACTATGGCTACGGACTGCCGTGCGGCAGTTCCTTGGTTCGAATCCCGCCGCGGGCTTGAGCTTCACCGCATAGTGGAAGGGCTTTTTGCGAATGCCCGCCTCACTAGCCAGGCGGGCATTCGCACCCTCAAGTAGAAAATGTCGCCAAGCACCTAACAGTGTGTTCCGGCAGCAGTCCTTGAGAGCTAGAAAAAATACAGGCACATGAGACCTAAAAACTGTAGGGCACAGTGCAATATTAAACCTGAAACCTAAAAACAATATTTATAAAATTCTCCAGCGTGACGATAATATTTTGATTTATATTTAATGATTGCAACACAAACAAATGTTATTTGGATAATTGATTGACTGATTAATTGGTTTCAGTGTATTGGCACATCAAAGAGCTGCCGCTTGCTGTGTATAGTACCACCAACTTAACTGTGCAGTTTTCGAGGGCGCTGCTGGTCATGGAAATCAACTACAGACTGTCACAATTTGATGGAAAGTTTTAGTTCTTTTTTCTGCCACCTGAACAGTTAAGTTGGTGGGTCTGTAACTATTTAAAGGGTTTCGAAGCTGTTAAATTATCACCTCGCTGCCAGTATATACGACAATCAAACATATTACCGTTGAAATAAGGATCATAATATGTCGACGTGTCAATTACATCACAAATTTCGTCTGAAATGCGCCAAAATCACACAATATTAATTAACTGACGAACTATAACGATAATATTAAGTTATTTGAAGCAGTGATGGCTCAGTGGCATTGGCTATGGACTGCCGCGCAGCAGGTCCATGGTTCGAATCCCGCCCAGAGCTTGAGCTTCACCGCATGGTGGAAGGGCAGTTTGCGAATGCCCGCCTGGCTAGCGACCACCCTCAAGTAGAAAATCTGTCGCCAAGCACCTAACGGTGTGTTCCAGTTGTGAGAGCCAGTGGAATAACAGGCAAAATGAGACGTTAAGTCTAAGGTATGTCTCAAAGTGATGGGCGTAGTGCAGTTCGTCACTTGTGATGAAATGCATCTGTTATAGGCAAGATTAACATCAGGTGGGCCTCACGCTAGTCCCTACACAATAACATAAAAAAAAAAGTTATCGGGGCTTTTTTTTTCATTTATTTAATTTTCTTACATTTTAGCCGCCGGCGCTATGCCTTTATTAACAAAATACTACGAACTATATACAACGACGTGACGTTAAAAAACAACCGATACCGTGTTGAGCACCCCACACTGTTTATTTATATTTTTTTTTTTTATGCCTGATAGGTTAGCCTTTTGACCACTATCTCACCTGATGGTAAGTGATGATGTGGTCGAAGATGTTGTTCAGGCTAACCTAGAAGTACTGGCTCTCAAGGACAGCTGCCGGAACACACCGTTAGGTGCTTGGCGACAGATTTCTACTTGAGGGTGGTAGCTAGCCAGGCGGGCAATCGCAAAATGCCCTACCACCATGCTGTAACCACTGCCATCCTAAGGGTACGTACCATTTGAGTGAGATTCGCTAAAAACGCTAAAAACGATCACACTCCCAAAAAGTTTTCCACATGGGTCTTGGCGTTATTTTCGCCTTAAACGCTACATCTAATGTCAAAAGTGACAGAAGTGGCAAATTTTAGTGGCATTCTTAGCGTTCTTATCCAAAAATGGAACGGGGATGACAGTTACAAACGATTACGTGATCACAACCACAGACGCAGAATGTGATCAAAATTATCGAAATTTACGTTCTTAGCGACTAATGGAACATACCCTAAGACGACAACCGGGACCGACGGCTAAACGTGCCCTCCGAAGCACGGAAACGCTCAGTAGTAATGTCACTAGCGGTCACCCATCCAACTTATGACCGCGGGCGACGTTGCTTAACTTTACTGATCGGTTGAGAACAGCTAAGTAAACTTCGCTACGAGCGCTTCAAAATGTCATGATGTACTAACCTTCACAGTATAGTACATATGGAAAAGCACTGACTCTTTGTTGTCTCTCAGACATGCTACAGAAGGTTAGAATAAAAGGCAATACCTATACATCTTCCGGGTCTTTAGAAAAATAGAAGTTCCGCAAGGATCCATTTTCAGACCTTTTCTGTTTATGGTATATACCTATTATTAACATATTATTATATTTATGTCTATAGTAATTTTCATTATGTGTTCTACTAACATTGTATTTGTCTTAGTTGAGATATCTCTTTTGTTTTAAAGATAAAATAATCATCATGGTTGGAAAAAATCTGGTGGATTCTCCCTTGTAAACACCAACCATTCTCTAGCAGCAGTGATGGCTCAGTGGTATTGGCTACGGACTGCCATGCAGCCGGTCCATGGTTCGAATCCCACCACGGCATAGTGGTCCCGCCATAGGTCATAGAGCTGAAATATCGATGGTCAAATTATGATGTCATTTACCATTACATGATAAACAAACAACCATTCTACCCCCGGTATAAAAGTTTTTTTTGTTTATGTCTTTGTGACGGGACAAGCACGAAGCCCACCTGATGTTAAGCGGACTAACCTCTGCCTATAACAGATGCATTTCGTCACAAGTCACGAATTGCACTGCGCCCGTCACCTTGAGACATAGTTGTTAAGTCTCATGTGCCTGTAAGTTCACTGGCTCTCAAAGACTACTGCCGGAACACACCGATAGGTGCTTGGTGACAGATTTTCTACTTGAGGGTGGTAGCTAGCCAGGCATGCAATCACAAAATGCCCTTCCACCATGCGGTGAAGCTCAAGCCGGCGGTGGGGATCGAACCAGGGTACTGCGGCGCGGCAGTCCATAGCTATTACCGCTCGGCCATCATAGCGTCATAATGCCCAAGCTACATGACCAAAGATCTCTGAGATAGTGTTTTATTCACAGATGATATCAAATCAAATCGTCTATAGCAGAATTATGTGATTTTATGCAGACATGCAGATCTTAAATAAACACAAGGTTAAAGGTATCACATAATTACCCTATTTGGGTGTAGCCATGTTGGTGAGGAGGGGGCCGGTTTATATTTAATAATTAATATACATACTACATTATTCTTGAAGGAATTCGTCAAGATATTTAAATTAAATAGAATATTTTATCTATTAATTCAAGTAATTAATATGCTATCTATTATCTCTAAATGGTTCACTGCTAATAATCTCTTCTTAAATTCGAAAAAGACCCAATGTATAAAATTTTCTTTACCAAATGTTAGTTGTTTTGAACCAAATATTTTAAGCTTAAAGACATTGGTTGACTCACCGGATTCAACTGAACAGTGGGATCCTTACACATAGGGCCTATTCCATTTGACGTTAATTTCGTTATTTTCGATAATTTTGACCATATCTGCGTCTATGGTTGTGATCACTGTGATCGTTTGTAACTGTTCTCCCCTGTTCCATTTAGGATAAGAACGCTAAGAATGCCACTTCTGACATTAGATGTAGGTAATTCAAACTATTCCAGTAGCCTCATAGCGTTTATGGCGAAAATAATGTCAATACCCAAGTGGAACAACTTTTTGGGAGTGTGATCGTTTTTAACGTTTTTGGCGAATTTAACTTCAAATGGTACACACCCATAATATATCTGGAGGCGTACAGTCCCACCAACTTATCTGTTCAGGTGCCAGAAAAATTAACTAAAACTTTTCCCCAAATTGTGACAGTTTGTAGTTGATTTCCTTGACCAGTAGCGCCCTCGAGAACTCCACAGTTAAGTTGGTGGTACTATATGCAGTTTGTATGATAAGACAGTGGACATAGTTATAGGTAAGCTAGATTATTTTGTCCCCTTCCACAGTATAATTTTGTATGGTGTATATATCACAAATATACAATAGGAAAAATTTAAGTCATGTGCGGGATTCGAACCCGCGTCCATCCACCCCTTGAGCCGGGGCATGCTCTAACCAATTGAGGTAACATGACATGACGTCATAACTCAAATCTTTCCTACCGTTCTTTAACCATCGTATTGGAATGGAGCATAAATTGGTGTATATATTCCTGTGGGGAGCTGCAACTGAGTTGGATATTTGTGCTATTTTTTTTTTTTTTTTTTTTTTTATGCCTGATTGGTTATCCTTTGACCTATCTTACCTGATGGTAAGTGATGATGTGGTCGAAGATGTTGTTCAGGCCTACCTATAAGTACTGGCTCTCAAGGACAGCTGCCGGAACACACCGTTAGGTGCTTGGCGACAGATTTTCTACTTGAGGGTGGTAGTTGGCCAGGCGGGCATTCGCAAAATACCCTACCACCATGCAAAGGGTTATTTGTTATATGACCTTTTCCTGCTAGAAGGAATAGGTCAATTAACAGGGAACATTATAAGCAAAAGTTGACCATCTGAGGATAAATATAATTCAGTTTTATTTCAATTTATCAATGTCATAGAATTTAAAAAAAAAGTAAAAATAACCTATTAGTTGTAATTAAATATTTATTATTGTTTCACTTGAGGACATATAAAAATTCCTTAACAACACTAAAACTAGAAATGTATGTCCACATTAGATGATCAAATTAAATGTACGTCCTACCCTAAATTATTTTTAAGAAAAAAGTATCTCGTTTTGTTACATACAAATGTTTTAAATGTTTTTATAGTTTAATGTGACGTGAAATTGGAGATTTAGCTTACATACGATTATGGAAGAGCAAAAATACCTAACACAAGTATTACTTAATACTTAAAAGGTGATTTCAACAATGTTATACTACTGTATAACTTTGTTATACAGTAGTATATACTACTGTATAACATTGTTACTTATTAAGTGAATATTATTACTCAATAAAACATTATTATTATTAAGAAACCCCAGACGGATATATATTAATAATTTAAATTAATGAGGTCCAAAAGAATAATCATATAAAAATAAATTTGGCAATGCTTTTGCCATGCAGATTATTAAAAAAAAACTACGTATTTTTAGCTTTCTCAAAAGGTATGTAAACTTGGGGTGGTTGATAACGTTTAAGAAAAAAAACGCATAAAAAACAGTCAAGGTAGAATTTCTCAGGAGCAAATTTTTGCACTTGCTTCAACTGATGCTTTAAGCAATTGATAAACACGGGATCAGTTATTACATGTTATTAAGGTTCATTATTCAAGTTGCTGCTATTGATTTTTACAAACAATGAATTCTCAGAAGTGTTTATGAGAAATGGCTAACATAAGCTTTAATTGCTATCTGCAGATTTATGCTTAATGCTGACTTAGATAATGCATAATTTTTTTTTAAAGGTCCTGTGGACAGACTAGTCGCAGTTTGATAAAGACGGAATAACAACTACTGGAGCCAGGTTAGTTCTTCCGCAAGATACCAGAAACAAAGGTGGCTGCCTGCACCACCCTTATTAAGAAAGTTGTTAAATAATTTACAACAACCAAACTTACAGTTTTTATTTGTGACTAGATCCTAGATCATAAATAGTACTTTGGTTGAACAAATCACAGCAATTAAGTTTCAGGGCAAATATCTCCTAAGTATGTATGTTGTTATTCAAGAAAAAAATATTTTAAAAAAAGCATTATTTTGTGTAAATTTATATTATTTTTTTCATGAACACGATATATAATAAAAAGATACTTGTACTATATTAGCCAGATTGTCCACTGTCACAGCCTCCCCCATTATGGGGGGGTTGACTATAATCTCCATGCTTGGCAGGCGTCTTGGGGATAGCCCTGGGGATTGACGATCGAAATATTGACTCTTTATGCTTTAATAGCCGTGTTTATACTGTCATTAAATGTATCTTTGAGAGTTACTATCAAAATGATCAATTAATAATTGTTTTTACATGCCCAAATGGGCAGAAATAAATGTATAAAGGCTGCTTCTTACGAAGTTTGAAAGTTTTTTCTTAATATTTATTAAGAAAAAACTTTTGAGCTTGAAACAGACAAAAAAATGCAGCTATCATATGCAATACTTAAAAGGGGCAAAGAAGAACTCTATTAAGAAGACTCCACTGTCTGTCTGCCCGTCTGTCCTTATGCCACAAATCTCTAGATCGTCACTTAATGAGTTACACACCCAAAATTTTGGTTTTTGGTGTAAAACATTGAATCAAAGACAAGAACTGTACTTACTAGAAATTATATTAATTTAGTTTTTAGTAAGGAGTGATTTTTAGTAAGGTCTCCAGTACATGAGAAGGGTAGACAATGATGATGACCATCTAATGCAATCATTTGGTATACATATATTGATACAGATATTTCTTTTTATGTACAATATTCTAAAATGTGGCTTTTATATATACTTTTTTTGCAATAACGCATACTCTGTGGATTACATAAAAAAATTACAAATTTATGAGAGGAAAAATTATAGTCATGTGTGGTATTCGATTTTGGTTACCATCCCCATATGATGGTTAAAGAACAAGAGGAAAAATTATAGTTATGTTAGCTCAATCGGTCGGCCATGACTATAATTTTTCCTCTCATAAATTTGTAATTTTGTAATAGAATGTGGCTGTCTAAGTTGGTAAATTAAAGATCGGAACCGAAAACGGAGTCTAACTTTGCAGTGATCGTGGTCACGGAGTCACCCCGTGACCACAATCACTGAAAAGTGTTTGAAAAGTCAGGACAAAAATAATGACAAATATATGCAATTTAAAGTTGTTTAATTACTATGTGTAATAATCGCAAAAACCTCAGACAGACTTATATCTACCATATCCTCCATTAAACTAACAACTGCAATACCGATTTTAATAATGTAGTTCTGAAACTGTGATCAAAACCAACAAACATTTAATCTTTTACGAGCTGTTGCAATGCAGAAACCTAATAGAGCAAGGCTTAACTCTCTCAACCCTTTGGAATCCATGTAGACGATATTGTCCGTTTTATGAATGAATTTCTATTGTTCTCAGTATCTATGGCTGCTTAACGATTAACCCTAGTTTTAATGTAGGTTTTGCTGTGATTAATATATCTTAGGTGCAGCTTCCGATTGGACACTTTTAATGGATATGTATGAAAAACACTACAATATTCCTGAGGATGTTGGTGTTTCGTTATCCAGACCAGACATATTACCAAACTCAAAAAATCTAAAATGCATACTACTTATAGAACTTAATGTGCCATGGGAAACAAACATATATAAATACCACACAATAAAACCAAACAAATATTATGACTTAACAAATGAATTAACCAAATATGGTTATGTGGTTAATTTATATGCTGTAGAAATTGGAGCAAGGGGTATACCAGCCAAATCCCTATACAACCTACTAAAAGATCTTTGCCTATGAAGAACAACCGTAACTTCCGTCCTAGAATGTGTATCCAAAGTGGCATTAGTAGGATCTTACCAAATTTGGTTGGGATGTGAGGAGGCTCGAGAGGCGAAAAAGGGAGCATTGATGCACCATAAAGGGGTGCCTTAATCTTATTCTCTATATTTCCCTGGGTTGCACCTTGACTTGAACCTCTTCATCTGCATCGCTATGTACCCGGTACCCGCAAGTTGAATCCTTGGAATGCTAAGTAAATTCGTCTCTAACCCTTTGGCATCCGCGTGGACAATATAGTACATTTACGAATTTATATTGTTCTCATTATTTATGATGCGCATAGACTAAGGTACCCATTTTGCCTATGTACGCTATGGGTAGAAGATAGAGGAGTTTTTAAATACAATATAATATAAATGATTGCCCTCTCATGCCGAATAAATAAACTTATGAGGTAACTGGATACAACTAGTAATACAATCTATTTGGAATGTCATACTAATAAGAGTCTAACAAGAAACAATCTTAATACTTCCATTGCAGAGAAGCAAATAATTACATAGTTTAATAAAATGATGTGCTCCAATGATAAGACATGTAACATAATTGACTTCAGCATGAATGAACTAGTCAATTGATGGTAATTTGTAGTAGAAAATCAAATACTTTTCAATAGTGACTTGTAAAACTATTAGAATCAACAACTTTACAGTAAATATGTATTGTCATGTTGGAACACAAGTAAATACATAAAGCATAAATTATGTTGTTTTAAAAAATAATAATAATTGGTAGTGTTAACCGACAGAATAAAAAAGTGGCCAGTTACACAATCTTTGTATGATAAACAAGGTGTTTTCTAACAAAACGCGTAATGTGTTTTTTATAAAAACACGTTCTTTCTCCGTCCACGTTCAATAAATAGCAGACGAAACTGGTTCTTTGGTGTAAACTTCAGCAAACCTGAGTACAGCAGTCAAAAACCTTCGGACGAGTGGAAAAAAACCAAAGGCATCCAAGTAGTTAAGCAAGCACAACAACACACAAGGCAGTACGTACGTCGTAGTAGGACACTTCATATAGGCAAAATACACTGTTAAAACACTAAAACCATTGAAATACGCGACGAAACGAAGATAGGTACGCACCTTACTCTTAGTTATAACATGTGTAGCAAGTTTCACGACAGCGAAATTGCCCGTTCCGATAGTCTTTTCGAGTTCATAGTTGCCGACGCACACGAGCTGGTCTATCGGGAAATGTTTGCTTTTGTGTATCGGCTTCACATTGCTGGCCATTTTCGTTAAAAACGCGAGAAAATTGGCCCGGAGTTAGGCATCCATCGAGAGATTTTTGGCCGCAGCTATTTCCCCGCAGTAATTTTAGCACAGACTAAATATACCTGTTCGTTCTTCAGTGTAATGTTACCATTACTAAGATTTTCAGGTAACTCTGTATTGGCCATACAATTGACTTGTAACCGTGAATGGGATGCTTTGCCAAGCGATTTATTATCTGTGTTATACGTCTGTCTATGATTAGGTTTGTTTACATTATTGTATTTTATGAAGTTCTGAAGTTCTCTAAATATAAAAGCTAATTTAAATTGACTGTTTTAGAAATCGTCCGTCAAGTCCGATCCCATATCAAATGTAAGTAAGTCGAGTATAATACAACAAAACGTCGTAATGAAAACCTGTAACTGTTGCATGGTAGGAATCACTGCAAATACTAACAATTTGCCATTAATAAAGAGATGCTTTTATTTTTTAATAATGAATCGCCCTCCTAATCTCGAAATAGGTCAGTTGAAAACGTTACTAATAGTCAATTGGTCACCTATAATAATATAAGCTATATGGCCAGTGTCGCAAAACTTGCCATACTTATCTATCTTATTATAAAACACATATGAGGTTATAGCTTCGCGATGTACTAATGTATATCTCATACCTGGATTCGTCTTCCTGTAGGCTGCTAATTCTTTGTTTCTGCTTTGCCTTGGTTATGGGTTGTTGTTGTGTCTCAGCCTGCTCTCTACATCCACCTCCTATAGATATTAATGCAAGATGAGTATACCTAATCACCCATCCTGCCGCGGAGTCACGGTAAGCCCGTGGCGCTCCTTGGTGCACTACTTGGTCAACTGCAAACATAACTAGTATCAAGGCAATAACTAAAACTCAATCACCGTCTCGCGATACACGGATTAACATACAATCTCACTCACAAAGGCGCGAGCGATATACCAGACGTCTCTGGTAACCCATGAAACGTAAACTTGGTCAAGTGCGCAGCCCAAGATTCTGAAACAACCCAGATCTCAACCCCCGCCTTGGAGACGAGATATGTGCCTGGGTCAACTTTGGAGCTGTGGTTAGCATAAGATGAATACCAGTCAAGATTGATCCCACACAGAGTGTGCAGGCAACCATCCAAAATGGCATTCCTAATAAAGATGAAACAAGGGACGAGACGAATTTACTTAGCATTCCATGGATTAACCGTGCGGGTGCCGGGTCCATAGCGTTGCAGAGGAAGAGGCCCAAGTCAAGGTGCCTGGGACTTGCAACCCAGTGAGTAAGGTTAAGGGGCCCCTTTATGATGCATCAATGCTCCCTTTCACGGCTCAAGCCTCCTCCCCTGCCCAACCAAATTTGGTAAGATCCTACTAATGCCGCCTTGGATACACGTTCTAGGATGGAAGTTACGGTTTTTCTTGACAGGCCAAGTTCTTTTAGTAGGTTATACAGGGATTTCGCTGGTGTACCCCTTGCTCCGACTTCTACAGCATATAAATTAACCACATAACCGTTTTTGGTTAATTCATTTGTTAAGTCATAATATTTGTTAGTTTTTATTGTGTGGTCTTTAGGTATGTTTGTTTCCCACGGCACAGTAAGTTCTATAAGTACTATGCGTTTTAGATTTTTTGACTATGGAAATATATCCGGTCTGGATGACGAAACACCAACATCCTCAGGAATTGTGTAATGTTTTTCATACATGTCCATCAAAAGAGTCCAATCGGGAGCTGCGCCTAAGATGGAGTAAGGCTAACTTCTACAGCATATAAATTAACCACATAACCGTTTTTGGTTAATTCATTTGTTAGGTCATAATATTTGTTTCTTTTTATTGTGTGGTCTTTAGGTATGTTTGTTTATCATTATCATCATAAGCCGAAGACTTACTATTTTGCACAAATGCCTCCCCCATCCACATATTATGTACTTAATTATTACATTAGATTGCATATGCTGGGATTTTGTCCTTGTGTCTGATCTAAAACTTATTCAAGTTTGAATTAGTGGAATCAAACATCTTTGTCAGATAGATTTTAATAACAATCAAAACCCTTGTACACATGTTTTTTTTACCATGGCGGAGGTTATTTACACATCATTTTCTTTAAAAATGTATTAAAAAAATGGTCAACATTTGTTGATGTTTTGTTACATGTCAGTAGACACACACTCATATAGTATTTTAGTTGGCAAAGTACTTGAGTCAATAACTTATTTTAAATTAACATTTGAGCTAAGTGCTTTCATTAACTATAAGTTCAGTGTCAGTCGTTCAGTGTCAGTCAGAACATGTAAATGAAATAGTCTATCAGGCAAGGTTTCAAGGTTCTTAGAACTATTTACAATAATTATATAAATAGGTACTTATTTTTGTACAAGAACTTCAAGTGTATTAAATGATTTACCTGTATTTTGATTCGACGACAATGGTGTTTGGTGTATGTTGTGAATTTAATCACTTCTGCCATAACGAGGGTACTTTTCCAATGTTTTAATAAAAGTACTTGTAGAAACGTGTTGGTAGAAAGGTATTGTTTGGATTTTACACTAATTCATGTACAAACAAAAGGAACGAGATTTTAAGCTAATGTACTTTATACTGCATATCAGAAGATTTTTTTAGTTTTTTTTATGCATGCAAGTGATGATGTGGTCGAAGGTGTTGTTAGGCTAGCCTAGAATTACTGGCTCTCAAGGACAGCTGCCGGAACACACCATTAGGTGCTTGGCGATAGATCTTCTACTTGAGGGTGGTAGCTAGCCAGTCGCCAACGTCCGCCGCGGTAATGAGTTGGATGGGTGACCGCTAGTGACATTACTACTGTGCGCTTCCGTACTTCGGAGGGCACGTTAAGCCGTCGGTCCCGGTTGTCGTCTTAGGATGGCAGTCGTTATAGCATAGCGGTAGGGCATTTTGCGAATGCCCGCCTGGCTAGCTACCACCCTTAAGTAATGTAATCCGCATAGCAGGGGTTATTGCAAACCTAACAATATTAATCTAACATAGTTATGTATGTAGGTACAATTACTTAATCTGTGATTTGTTATATTGTTATTCATTAAACTATAGTAGAGCAATATTAATGAGTTTTTTGTTACATTTTTAGGGTTCCGTAGTCCTGACAAGGAACCCTTATAGTTTCGTCATGTCCGTCTGTCCGAGGTTTTGCTAAGATACCGTTTGTACTAGAAAGCTGCAATTTTGTAAGGGTATGTAAACTTATCACGCCGTTAAAGTGGTAATTTTTTTTTTTTTTTTTAGGGTAGCTCCCATTTAAATGATGTGGCGATGATTTTTTTTTCGTCGTCTATCCACCCACCATCGTGTGGGGTATCATTGAATAGGTCTTTTAAAATGACTTCGGGTCCCTAAGTCTATTAGATGAATGTTTGTGTTTATTGAAATGTTGCTCCTGTCCAGTAACGCGGCTGAACGGCAATGCAGGCTAGATCTTTGCAGTATTATGTTTATAATGCATGTTTCTGTTTCTTAGGGGGTAACTTAACTTACTTAGGGGTTTCTGCTTCCTCAGGCTGCATGTCTACTAAATAAGGTGTTATTACAAAATCACAAATATACGATAGGAAAAATTTAAGTCATGCGCGGGATTCGAACCCGCGTCCATCCACCCCTTGAGCCGGGGTATGCTCTAACCAATTGAGCTGTGTGAGTGTTTGTGTAACTCCGCCTCATAATGTTGAATTTTGATATTTATGATGCCGGTCCTCAGCCCGGACAAAGGAGGAAGGCACACACTTTACTAATCATCCTACAATTACTGGCTCTCAAGGACAGCTGTAATTTTGCCAAGCACCAAACATCCGTTGCCAAGGTAGGTGCTTGGCGACAGATTTTCTACTCGAGGGTGGTTGCTAGCCAGGCGGGCATTCGCAAAATGCCCTACCACCATGCTAAAAACAAAGTCAAAAGTATTACTTAGTGCTTCTTCATAATGGTATGCATACTGTGATTGTGGAATGTGTACAATAAGATACCATGTAACCTATCAAAAGGTACTATGTTAAATTGCAAAACATGGTTTAATTTTTGTACTGTCACGATTGATTTTTATGTATAACCACGCATAGTAATGCATCTAGGTTAATTAACTACACTAACTGGATCATATGTTCTTGGTGATATTTTTTGTGGGCTAGATTATACCTTCAGTATTTCTTATTAACTTTATCAATTTAATTTCAATAGTCTATAATTATGCTCATTCATAGATAAACGTGGCTAGGTGATAATGTAATTGCTATCATTAACAGACATACATATAGTAAATAATATTCATACATAGGGATAAGTGAACTTAAGTTAACATCTGTCACAACCGCTAGATTGAAGTGGAAACCTTGGTAGGGGTAGGTGTACAAGGCGACTATAATGCGGAGATTTTATATTCCAGTAACGTAAAACCAAAACCGTCACTCCAGTAACCAACCTGGAGTGAGGAGGGCAGAGCAGTGCACGCACGTATTCAGATCTAAGCTCCTGGGTGACATTGCAACGGGAGCACGCGTGGTGCTTAGCTTCAGGCACAACTTGATGCTGCTCTACAGATTTTATTACGCCAGTTGAATAAGATGTGTGCTATTGCTCTAGGGCTATGATAGCAGTGTTGTGCTGTGATCACATCGCAGCTTTGTATACAGTCAATAAGAACTTGTTGAGACATAGGTACTGATGAATATAATTTCCATTCTTTTTCAGGAACGTAAAATCTTTCTCCATTGACGTCTTCAATCAAGTCTGTCAAGCCTGTGTACAGTCAAGCATATTCCTGTAACGTTTTTGTGATAATGTCAATGTGCCTGTGTTTCAATACCTAAATAATTTACTATCTAGAAATTCTTTATAAATATTAAACTCTTCCTGTAATAACTGAACTGCTTTATTTATTCCTTTTCCATTGCCCATTAGTAGTATGGACATCAACAAAGTGTTATACATATTCCGTTACCTTTGTATAGGCATATAATTATCATGTTTTAATCCCATAACTTCTCTTTGGGTAGACTGATTTAGATAAAACAAAAACCTAAACCTCATGACTCCTATAAATATATAGGTATTAGAAATAAGAAAAAATATTAGTATCTAACACCTTCCTATTTATTAAAAAAGATTTTTGTTGGTATATTACCAAGAAAAATGTTTTTAATATTTTTTTTATATCTATGATAGGCTAGCCTTTGACCACTATCTCACCTGATGGTAAGTGATGATATGGTCGAAGATGTTGTTCAGGCTAGTCTAGAATTACTGGTTCTCAAGGACAGTTGCCGAAACACACCGTTAGGTGCTTGGCGACAGATTTTCTACTTGAGGGTGATAGCAAGCCAGGCAGGCATTCGCAAAATGCCCATCCACCATGCTGTAACGTGGGACAACAACCGGGACCGATGGCTTAACATGCCCTCCGAAGCACGAAAGCGCTCAGTAGTAATGTCAGTAGCGGTCACCCATCCAACTCCTGACCGCGGCGGACATTGCTTAACTTAGTTGATCGATTCAGAACGGCTAAGCAAACTTCGCTACGTGTGCTTCAATTATCTGTCATGTATAGACATGACGTTTATTACAGATTTATTACATGTATAGATGATAGCTCCAGACGGAGAACTCACTTAAAAGACAAGCGATTTCACAGGTTCAAAGAAGTAAAGAACTTGAAACAATTTAGCCAAACATGTTATTGTCATAAGAATGTGCGTATAGTCACGGAAATGCTTTCATTACCGTGGTGCTGTCAGGAATTACAGCGGTGAGCGGAGTTATTAACCGATTTCCAAAAAAGGAGGAGGTTCTCAATTCCACGCGTATTTTTCTATCTTATGTATGACCAGGCATAACTTTTTACAGATTGTAGTCCGATTTCAATAATTCTTTTTTTATTAGAAAGGATATACCATTGTGGTGGGCCCGTATAAATTTCATTAAAATCGATTGAATAGTTTATAATTATGTTATAGTCAATTGAAAAATGTATTTGCTTACCTGGATGATTTAATGGTATTTGCTATTGTCGACGATGAACACTATTTTAGGCGAGTGATTGTTATTAGAACTTCATGAGTTTGACCGACAGCTTCGTTAGTTACTCTCTTCAGCTTTTGGCGTCGTGTCGTCGATTGAAAGCTCAATAGCTTTTTTTTATGTTATTGCGACGGAACAAGCTGTGTTAAGTGGACTAACCTCTGCCTATAACAGACGCATTTCGTCAACGATGAATTGCACTGTGCCCGTCACGCTGAGACGTCCAGTTGTTAGGTCTCATTAGCCTGTAATTTTTCTGGCTCTCAAGGACTGCTGCCGGAACACACTGTTAGGTGCTTGGCGACAGATTTTCTACTTGAGGGTAGTCCCTAGCTAGGCGGGCATTCACAAAATGCCCTTCCACCATGCGGTGAAGCTCAAGCGCGCGGCGGGATACGAACTATGGACCTGCTGCACGGCAGTCCATAGCCAATGCCACTGAGCCATCACTGCTTCAAAAAAGCTTCGGCCCTGCTATAGGTAAATCCCATAAATATCTTATATTAGTAAGTAATGGATAATAAGAATATATTAGGGTTTGCATATAGAGCACATGGGGTACTTTTCTTCCCGGAAGAGTGATGTTGATAGCCACTATGCACGTGTATGAAGTCGTGGGTGGAAACTGAAGCATTGTGACTACATAACTTGTGAACAAATACATAGATAATAATATAAATTATTACCATTACGTAATGTCAAATGGTTTGAATTTTCAAATATCGAACATACATTTACATCTTAACAAGTCAGCATCGGCACCCGAATTCAGGCATACATATGAAATTCAATTGTTTTCATTACCTATGATGCGCAAGAATTAATGTATTCAAATATACCGAAGATGCCTATGAAATGAACAAGATAAGAAAAAGGCCATGATCAACAAAAATACCAGTAAAATATATACATTTTATTTCACTATTGTACACAAATTCTCACTACCCTATTTGTATGTTAATATAATAAAACATTTATGTATGATTTTTGATGGGATAAAAATACTCAAATTGTATATTAATCGAACTAAATTGAAACTAAAATAATGTACGTAATGAAAATATCTAATACTAGCTTTCCGTCCGCGACTCCGCCCGCGCGTAGGTATATCAGTTATCGTTTTGCGCAATTGGAAAGAACTATCCTATGTCCTTCCCTGGATCTCTTTTACCAAAAAATGGAACCGACATCAACACTCAAATGTGTGAAATAACTTGTTGAAGTCAGTACCATGATGGTTAAAAAGTACCTACTATCACAATTTTGTACGCATGGTACCGACTTCGACAAGTTATTTCACACATTTGAGTGTTGAAGTAGGTTCCATTTTTTGGTATACATTATTTTGCACCCTTTTTAGTGACCCCTGCTACTTATGGGATCGATTGTCATTCACTGTCAATCACTTTATCATCAAGATAGGAAAATATTTTTCAGCTATTGGAGTGTACCCCAAAAAAGGCTGATCCGATTTCTGATTTCCGATGATGAAATTTAAATGGGACGACACGGCAAGCATCAGTTTTCAAATAAAAAAAGAATCATCAAAATCGGTTTACCCAGTCAACATTTCTGAGGTAACAAACATAAAAAATAAAAATACTGAAGAATTGAGTACCTCGTCCTTTTTTGAAGTCGTTAAAAAATACGGCTGTATTTTGAAAATACCAATATACCCCCTTACTTATAAAAACATCGCTATGTAGTTGCTAACTAATGGATAACTAAACAGTGTTTAAGTAATGCTTAAATATTTCTTACTTATAAACGCTACATAGCACCTGTTTAGCTAAGAAATGGATAATGAGGTCGAACGTATTTTAAACTGACAACATTGTACTAAAAAGTATTATGAATGACCTAAATGGCCAAATAGCATGTATCTAGTGCTAAATATCTTGAAATTAAAAAGTAAATATAATACTTTTCTTTATATAGTACCACCAACTTAACTGTGCAGTTTTCGAGGGCGCTACTGGTCAAGGAAATCAACTACGAACTGTCACAATTTGAAGGAATGTTGTAGTTCTTTTTTCTGCCACCTGAACAGATAAGTTGGTGGGTCTGTAACTAAATCAGCTGACCAGAAATATGGGCGCCATCTTGTTACTTAAAATTTAAACAAGGGTGGGACGGTGTTTAAATTGACAGCTGATTTAAGCAGTACTTAGGTACTGGATAAAGTTATGTAGCGTTTATGAGTAAGAAATTTTGCTAATCAGCGGCTAAGTAATGTTTAAAATTTAAGTAGCGTTTATAAGTAAGGCTGATAGTGTTTAAAATTTGTTAGGCAAGAATAATAAATAAAACAACAACGAATTCAAGAAATGTATGTTTGGAGTTTTGTTATTTTTTTTTGCCAACATTAAAAAAAGGAGGACGTAGGTACTCAATTCATATATTTTTATTTAATTAACTAGAAATAATATACTGGCTACAGAAACATCGTAATTAAATAATTGATTGTACAAGAGAGAGAGAGCCTATCACTTATAGGCATCTGACGACGTGCGTATCGGAGACATTGCCATTAAATTTAGCGCAGGAGTCCATACTTTCAACACCATAATATAATGTATAATCATAATATAATTTACTTTACCTTGCTGTACACACATTATGTTAAATTACAATCTATTTCAAAATTTGTATAACAGTTATAATTGACATAAGATAATGTATGACATAATTATCTGTAATTTGTTTTGTGTGTCTAAATAAATATTTCCGTCATTATAAAAAAATTCCAAAAACTTAATCGTTAAAAATATTTTATGGACTTATCAAACCTGCTCACAAAATTTCGTGAGAATCTGTTGAGAAATGCGACCTTTATAGAACAACCGGACATACGAAAGCATTTGTAGCAGCGACGACGCGCGACGCTTTGAATTAAGTTCTTGCTCGGTTAATTAGTGTATGTGTAGTGTATATCAAATTCTCATGTCAAAGTGTTAGTAACAAAACTCTACCGAAACGGCTTGACCGATGCCTATGAAATTTTGTGTGTATATTCAGTAGGTCTGAGAATAGGACGTTAACTATTTTTCATACCCAACATTTTATTTTTATCTTTCGGACAAAATCATTTTTTTTAAATTTATCTACGATTTGGCATAAATACCTACAATAAACCCTAAAATTTCACCCTTCTACCACCAACACCTATTTTTAATAGCTATACAAGTAGGTACTTTAATAATTTTCTACTCTCGGCGGTCGATAATTGATCAGGAAATGAATTGCCTAGAGATGAATTGCTGTGGCCGTTTTAGGGCTGCTATTACCACTCGTTCTGTTATTCCCGCCAGGCGTCTATCGGTGTCACTTCTCACCCCGTAAACAGCACGGAGTAGGCAGGACTCCTGTCTTATGCACACAATAAGCTTTCTATCACTTCCTAAAGTTTAGGCCTTAAACAGTTTTATTTCCTAAAATTTCACTATCTATACGGTCACAAAAGTTCACGGATATCCAAAATAGCATAGCATGTTGAGTACGATGAGGAGCAGCAAGCTTGCAAGTAATTGTGAATGAAAGAATTAACGCAATACAAAATAAGGCTGTATTTTGTATTGAAAATATCAATGTAGACTAAAAGATGTAGTTTAAAATTTATTAGGTAGGTAGATATGATAATAAAAGGACAATGAATTCAAGAAATATAATAAAAAGATAATAAAAGGAAAATGAAAAAATCTTTGGTGTTTTGTTATTTTTATATGCGGTTATCGTTAATAACGCTTCTTTCCTCTTCCTTTTTTTACTTACTTACATAAAATAAGTTAGTCATTATTATGTGACTAACATAATATTCACTAGATATAATTTATATGGCAAAACAACGGTCAGACCCACCAACTTATCTGTTCAGATGGCAGAAAAAAGAACTACAACATTCCTTCAAATTGTGACAGTTTGTAGTTGATTTCCATGACCAGTAGCGCCCTCGAAAACTGCACAGTTAAGTAGGTGGTATATACCGGGCCAACTAGTATTCATATAATATGTCTACAGAATTTCTTATATTTACTAAATTTACTTTACTTTAAGTATAAATTTAGACCTAATCCTTTTAAAAAGCCATTTACATATATTTACTAAAACAAAATTCGTAAAGAAGAAGAACAACTCTTAATTCCGTGTCACGGAACGTATATCTTCGTAAGAACGTAATAGCCTTATACATACAGCACACTATAAAAGAACCAGTCTAAAAGACCCCTACAATCCAGAAAGGCGAACGGTGACAAAGGTTATTTTATGCTGGTACTGCGGGGAAATAGCCAAAACATTGCCCACGCAGTAGCACACATACACAAAAACCTTAACACTTTCAAAGAAATACATCCACACATACACATATTTCTGACACTCCGGGCACCCATATTGCCATTTTTTAGAATATTCAGATTTCGTATTTATCTAGGACACTGTGAACATAATATGTTTATACAAAAATCAAAAGGAACGAAAAAAGAAGCAAAGGGAATTGTTAATGAAATATTTGTCAATAACTTTGGGATATTTCTATGCTCCCACAGCTATTTTTCGTCAGTAAAAAGCAAATAATTAAAACTATGAAAAGCTGCCCATTCACGCACTCAGTTTTACAGGGTTCATTCAATCTTTTATATCATCTATGCAAGGTTCCACAGATAATATATGCCTGTCATTTACTGCGGGGAAATAGCTACTGCGGAGATTTTTGACTACTGGTTTAGTTCCACCTGCCTGCCGTAGCAGCGCCACTGTCTCCACGTCATTCGTCTAGGGACGTTCAACTACGGCCTTCAATGTTCATTAACAAATTAAATTTAACTAACATTCAACTTGAATAAAAGCACTGGTTCTTAAACAAAATTGCTATCACTGCCTTCAAGAGAGGATTTGATAACGACGCATACGTCAGATGCAGTTTGACAGGTGCGCTTATCAGCATTTCTACTTATCAATGCATACGGATCGTATTGAACATCACTTGCTCGAGAAAAAAAAGAACTCGATTCACAACCTTTACGTGAAATGCGGTATCTCGCTCGGGCCGATTCATTTTTCAAATGATAAAAAGAGAAAGATATACCAATGTTCGTCAGGCGGGTGCCCGATGACGTCAGACGTTATTGCTGACGTCATACGCGGCAATTTCAAATTGCTAGACATTGCGGTCGGCGTGTGGAGCGTACGTCAGTCGAATATATTGATTTCTTTCTCTGCTTTCTCACCTCTAGTGGTGCCCTCCCTAGTGCAATTTGACATTATTTTGTCTTTGTGTTGTAAAAACAGTAAAATATGTTTTTTTAGCTAAAGTTACGGTTATTATAAACCGGGTAGTTTAACCTACTATTATAGATAAGATAATATATTTTATTATAGATGAATTGAGATTTATGTGAAAAAAAGGTACCTGCCATGCAGTTATTTTTATTTACGGTATATAATTGGCTATAGTATAGGTAACACAAGGAAGGAGAGAACAAAACAAGGACCTTCCGTCACGAATAAATAGA
The DNA here is from genome assembly GCA_963890685.1 of Plagodis pulveraria. Taxonomy (NCBI): domain Eukaryota; kingdom Metazoa; phylum Arthropoda; class Insecta; order Lepidoptera; family Geometridae; genus Plagodis; species Plagodis pulveraria. The sequence goes on from OY982977.1 coordinate 5,173,956, forward strand.
TTGTCTCACCGAGTGAGCACTGGGGCCATTCATGTATACTGGTACCTAACTACATTATTATTATATTGACAGTACATAGAATAAAACTTATATTAAGTACACACATATAATTGAATAATTTACTTGGGTAATGTAATTGCTACCTCATAAACGTATAGGTATTTGTTTTGGGAGCTATTTTATAATATTAATTACGAAGACGATAAGTATAAACTTTTATATATTACTTAGGTAGGTACCTGCGTACCTACTAGGTGGGTGCCTGGTATATATTAATTCTGTGCCAGTACCTATTTCATCGTACTCATGACTATCATAAACATAATCTTTGTTCACACAATCTATCCATACCATTCCTCTGTCTTATGATAAGCATCTAGCCCATACATACATAGGGAAGTTATATACCTAATAACTTCCCTATGTATGTATAGTTATATACCTAAGTTATATAGAATGTTGAGTACACTATATGTACATAGGTACTATGTACATATAGTGTACTCAACATTCTTCTATTTCTCTTTCAGCATCACAGATAAAATCTACAATATAATTTTTCATAATTTAAAATAACCCGATCGGGCCACCTGTGATTCGACAGCTTTCTACATCGCCGTAACAATGTAGAGTTGTAGACAGACGGTCAGTAGCAATAATATACAAAACAAAGTCATTTTAAAAGCTTTTTACGAGTAGGTACTCAAAATCATCAATAGGTGCTTATATTCTTATAACTTACGACTCACATTGGAGGTTTTAGGATAGTGACATTATTATTTATATTAAGTACTGTATGTTACCTACTTATTTGTATTGATAGGGTACCTACTAAAATGAATCAGTCCATTGACGGGGCATGTTCATTCTCAAAATCTATTATTGATTTAAACTATATTTTTAAATAGCGCCATCTGCCGAGTAGCAGCTAAACTCTTATAAAGCACTTGTTCCGCTACTAATACCATATATATAATCCTACTTAACATTACATATTTATATATTTATTACAATCACTATACTCGTATATATTCTATGTTACTATATAACGCATTACAAGTAATCTGTTTTACTATCGTTAATACTATATAACAAAAAAAAAATACCTTTTAGGTATTTTTTTTTTGTTTAACACTAAAACTTTTTTCAATGTGAATTTTATGTCAACATTACCCGCTAGCATAGAATATATTATAGGGTATGTTCCATTAGTCGCTAAGAACGTTAATTTCGATAATTTTGATCACATTCTGCGTCTGTGGTTGTGATCACTGTGATCGTTTGTAACTGTCATCCCCTGTTCCATTTAGGATAAGAACGCTAAGAATAACACTAAAATTTGCCACTTCTGTCACTTTTGACATTAGATGTAGGGAATTCAAACTGTTCCAGTAGCCTCATAGCGTTTATGGCGAAAATAACGCCAAGACCCATGTGGAACAACTTTTTGGGAATGCGATCGTTTTTAGCGTTTTTAGCGAATCTAACTTCAAATGGTATGCACCCATAATAATACTCTGTCTGAAAATCAGCGTCTCGTGTCATGGATATATGACACATGTGCTGAATGCTGATGCAAGGCTTAAGGCCTTTTTGACACAAACTCATGAACTATGTTTTTACAATTCGACCAACTTATCTGTTCAGGCGACAGAAAAAAGAACTACAAAATTCCCTCAAATTGTGACAGTTTGTAGTTGATTTCCTTGACCAATAGCGCCCTCGAGAACTGCACAGTTAAGTTGGTGGTACTATAGTATTAAATGCTGTGTTTGTAGTTATTTTGTGTGAAATAAATGTTTTTTTTTTCTTCTTTCAATAGTGTATAATTTGTATAGCTTAGGGTATATTCCATTTGACGCTAATAACGTTATTTTCGATAATTTTGATCACATGCTGCGTCTATGGTTGTGATCACTGTGATCGTTTGTAACTGTTCTCCCCTGTTCCATTTAGGATAAGAACGCTAAGAATGCCACTAAAATTTGCCACTTCTGTCACTTTTGACATTAGATGTAGCGTTTATGGCGAAAATAACGCCAACACCCATGTGGAACAACTTTTTGGGAGTGTGATCGTTTTTAGCGTTTTTAGCGAATCTAACTTCAAATGGTAAGCACCTTTAGTCGCTGGGCTGTAAGCGAGTGTGCGAGTGCGCAATTACTCGCCCCACAGACCACTGGGTGATGGCTACAGTAGCCCTATCCTATCACTATCCTACAACTTGAACATTTTGTGGCGCCTTTTACTGAAAAACTATCCTGCCTATAGATTTGTGTTTTAGCATAGTAAATTAACTTCATATCTATCCAGTATAAAATATTACATTATTGATTACATAGGCGGCTGGCGGTGGTTTGGCAGAGGTGACAAATAACAACTTTAGGAAATGTAACTTTACGAAGTAGGATTTGTTTTCCAGCTACTGGAGCACAATATTTATACCTCAGCGCTGAAGTTGGTTTACGCACCACGAATAAAATATTCACTGGCGTAAAAAGGGAGATGCATTGATATTTCATATTACTCATGCTACCAATAACCAATAATGTACGTTTATATGACGACATTGATATAGAGTAGGTACCAATCTTTTTTTACATTTGAAGCAGTGATGACTTTGCGATTAAAATGGAAAGGAATAAAAACGCACGTAGATAATAAACGTTTTGTTTTTTTCCCTGTTAGGTTTGCCTTTGACCACTATCTCACCTGATGGTAAGTCATGATGTGGTCGAAGATGTTCAGTTCAGGCTTACCTAGAAGTACTGGCTCTCAAGGACAGCTGCCGGAACACACCGTTGTGTTCCGGGTGCTTGGCGACAGATTTTCTACTTGAGGGTGGTAGCTAGCCAGGCGGGCATTCGCTAAATGCCCTAGCACCATGCTATAACGACTGCCATCCTTAGACAACAAGACCGACGACTTAACGTGCCCACCGAAGCGCGGAAGCGCTCAGTAGTAATGTCACTAGCGGGCACCCATCCAACTCATGACCGCGGGCGACGTTGCTTAACTTTTCTGATCGGTTAAGAACAGCTAAGTAAACTTCGCTACGAGCGCTTCAAAAACGATATTTATTAGTCGGCTTCGGACAGAGTTTTTACTTATGGTACCACTAAGTTAACTGTGCAGTTCTCGAGGGCGCTACTGGTCAAGGAAATCAACTACAAACTGTCACAATTTGAAGGAATGTTGTAGTTCTTTTTTTTGCTGCCTGAACAGATAAGTTGGTGGGACTATAACTTAGTGCTCAGTCTAGAATAACCGCAAAAATGACCTTCCGGCCTATTTAAACGCTTCCTCCTACCACAATCAAGCACGGTCGCTAGGTCACAGCCTGGACACTCGACTCATTCTCTATACTCGTACAATCGTCACGCTTCATCGTCATGTCGTCGTGCGCGAGTTGCGCGTCCCGTACTCAAGTCAGCTCAGCGACAGCTCAGAATCGGTGGCGGGGTGAGGAAGACTCGTTTTGGTGGGGGGAGAGGAGTGTCCATTCTATACGTAGTATTATTATATGTTCTATAGCTAGGTGGTGAAATGACGTCACTACCTATCTACAACAGCTACAGCTAAGCTGTTATTGGTGATCTGTAATTGTGGCGGTATTTTTGAATATGTGACTGGCGTGGCTTGCTTGGCTTGGCGGTATGAATCAAGGGCTGGCATATAAAGTAGCGTTGCATGATAGTGACTGAACTGCCGTGCAGGAGGTCCATGGTTCTAAACTACCTGCGCCTAGGCGCTTAGGGCTTTAAAACTCTTAGGTTGTATTTTCCAGAAAACAGTAGTTAAGTAACTCAGAGAGTTCCTTCGCGGTTCGCACAATAAATGTTGAAGCAAAGTACTTTGAAATCAAAATTCCAAAGAAACGCATTCTTTGGAATTTCGGTCATAAAACGGCATCATTTTGCTGAGGTTCTCCTTGTTTGGCGGTTATATATTAGATTGTGAACTTCCATTGCGTTTTCAAAATGTATCCGGCAAAAGATAGATAGTTAAAAAAACTGATTGTGGCGAATGTTCCAGATTTTAGAGTTTTATCTTAGCAAAATCTAAATAAGGATGCCGATCTGCCCGTGGGGTGCCGAGCTGCGCATGAGGTGCTGGGCTGCCCGTGGGGTGACAGGCTTTCCTTGGGGTGCCGGAATGCCCGTGAGGTGCCGGGCTGCCCGTGGGGTGCCGGGCTGCCTGTGGGGTTCAGAGCTCACTCGTCACTATTCTAACAAAAAAGGAATAATTGAAATTGGACTACGCGTTCATAAATTACAACTAAGTAACATTTTGACCTTCATCCCCTTTCCCGAGGGAACGGTGCTGAATTTCGGGATTAAAAGTATACAATAACCTTCTTCGTAGTATGAACTCAAATTGTGTTAAGTTTCATTGAATTCCATTCAGTAGTTTTGGAGTGATGCGCGGCCAGGATACAGACAGACAGACAGACAAAAATAAAAAAAATACAGTTTTGGCATCAGTGTCATCTACAGGGTGACCACAAATATTTTTTTTTCAAAATATCTGCCATGTACAGAAATGGATCTGTTACAGTTTTACTATAAGTATAGATATAGATTCTATTTCTAAATGTTGAAGTAGGAATTCCGACTACAACATTAATTTTTACAAATTCAAATATTTAAAATTATTTTATTTCGTTTCAGAGATTCATCATCATCATCAGCCGGAAGACGTCCACTGTTGAACACAGGCCTCCTTCATAGTACCCCACAAAGAACGGCTATTAGCCACTTGTAACCATTGGCTACCCGCGACTTTCACGATGTCGTCAGTTCACCTGGTGGGGGGCCTACCAACTCTACGTCTTCCGGTGTAGTGTGGTAACCACTCGAGAACCTTTCTTCCCCATCGGTTATCAGCTCGTCGAGCAATGTGGCCCGCCGATTGCCACTTCAACTTGCAAATTCTGCAGAGCTATGTCGGTGACTTTGGTTCTTTGGCGAATATCCAAGTTCCGGATTTTATCGCGCAAAGAAACTCCGAGCATAGCTCTCTCCATAGCTCGTTGAGCGACTCTGAGCTTGTCTATAAGGGCCACAGTTAGGGACCACGTCTCAGTGCCATAAGTCATCACTGGCAACACACACTGATTGAAGACTTTTGTCTTCAGGCTATATAGGAATAAGAAGGCGGGGACAATAGCGCTTACACAAAGTAAACAGGCCAAGTCCCGGTTATTAAGGCCACGGTCGAAGAGCCCGAAAAAAATGGCACCGGCTAACATGCCTGAGGCAACCGGACTTAAAGCCCTCATTCTCATAATATTACATTCGCAAAACATTACATTCGCTGAATATTACATTCTCAAAATACTGGATGTACAATCGAACACAATAAAAAAAAAAAAGTTGTTTCGTAGGAGTATGGCAACTTTCTCTAAGTTTCTTATCTCCTGGTACTTCAAGTATATCTCCTGGTATACAAAATAAATATTTATAATTATTTTTTCCAAGTAGATTTAAGAGTTTGTCTGCAATAGGTTCTGCCCTAGGCGTCTGCTCTTGAAGAGAGCACCATACAGGTTTGAGGTGACCTGTCTAGACAAGGGATATCAAGATCTATATATCACCCAGGTGCACAGAGGCGAATTTTTTAAATTGCTTAGTGGACTTTGTACACAGCATACAACACGCTACAAACTAACCAAATTAAACTTGAAGTACCAGGAGATAAGAAACTTAGAGAAGGTTGCCATACTCCTTTAGACAAACAATACACCTGCATTGTTTGTACGTAGTAGTATGGTGTTGCGGGTTGTCTCTCTAGCTCTATCTATGCGCTATGCATTTAGCTCTATGTTATTCTATGGTGATACCTTCTATATGATTCTTATCTCCTGGTACTCAAAGGTTTGATTTGGTTACTTTGAAGAGTGTTATGTAAAAAAAACTGTTTTAACTTGACTGTTTTTACGCCCAACAAAAATTTCACAAGTGCCTAAAATAATGTGTAACAAATTTTGTTATCGCTAAAATAAATCGACACTAGTTTCATTATTTTCAGAATCTTTTAAAATTGAACTAGTGGTTAAAATAAGATCAAGATACGTATGATTTAGTACGCGACACCACATTTACTCTAACCCTTCTGACTGTGGTTGTCCAAGATGTAATCATTTGAGAATGTAATATTTTGCGAATATAATATTTTAAGAACAAAAGCCCCATCCGGCCTCGCTGGGTCAAACAATCGACGTGCTGAAGGGTATCCTTGAAGCGGTCCTATAGGAGTAACGGACCCTGAAGATACATCCATATGCTTCTTGGTACCGTGACTTATTACTCCAGTAGTCCATTGGTATCACGCATTTGTTTTTATTCACGAAACATTTGAAATACATGTCCGTATGGATTGAGGAGCCGCTCCAGATTTTAAAATGAAACTCACACCATTATTTAGTAGTAAAGCTAAAAATTTTGTAGGACAAATTCTTCAATTTGTAGTATAATGTATCAAAAGTTATATCAATTTAAAAGTGGCTCCTCAATCTAAACATCTGAATTGAGGAGCCACCTGGAACTCCGAAAGTAATGGACCAATATATCTGAAAATTTGGTATCGTTTAGTAGTAATTGTGTATGTTAACTACTAAAAGTCCGAGTTTCGTACTGATGAGATTAAAAAAGATACTATACATTTATAGTGGCTCCTCAATCTATATATAAGAGGGTTGGTTTCCAGTCATGTGATCGGTCCATTAAAACGTTTGACTTTATTATAGTTTAGTAGGGAGAGTATTCAAATTTGTAATATATGATTAAAGTAGTAAAACTGAGTAGTTTTTGTGAAACAACGCATATAATTTGGCTCCTCAATCCTGACGTTCTGCATACAAACAATTTATTTTACTTACCTGAAATCACAACAAAATCAAAATCCAATGACACTAATATTTAGTAGTAATGACTACTAAATTATGAAGTACAATTCATCGCTGCATATATTCGGCATCTATGAAAAAAGTTAATTATAAATATTCATTAAAGATTCGCTAACTAGAGTGACCATATTATTTGAATGTAACCAGGATAAATATTGTAACGTTTTAATGGACCGATCACATGACTGGTAACCAACCCTCTTATATATAGATTGAGGAGCCACAATAAATGTATAGTATCTTTTTTAATCTCATCAGTACGAAACTCGGACTTTTAGTAGTTAACATACACAATTACTACTAAACGATACCAAATTTTCAGATATATTGGTCCATTACTTTCGGAGTTCCAGGTGGCTCCTCAATTCAGATGTTTAGATTGAGGAGCCACTTTTAAATTGATATAACTTTTGATACATTATACTACAAATTGAAGAATTTGTCCTACAAAATTTTTAGCTTTACTACTAAATAATGGTGTGAGTTTCATTATAAAATCTGGAGTGGCTCCTCAATCCATACGGACATTGAAATACAGGGTTATTGGAAAAATGCTTACAACCTCTTAGGGTTGACTTCTGCTAGTCCTAACAAACATTTTGGGATGAATGTTTTTTTTTGTCTTTGACGGAATAAGCACGAGGACTACCTGATGTTAAAAGCTTCTTGTGCCTGTAATTTGTTATTTCATATTTTTTTATTACTTTTCTCGATGTATATATTCAAAACTCTATTCAAAGGGATTTACAGGTACAAGAGACTTTTAACATCAGGTGTTCCTCGAGTGTATACCGTCAAAAACATATAAAATAACAAAAAAATAATATACTTAAAAATAAAACATTAATCTCAAAATGTTTGTTAGGACTAGGAGAAGTCAACCCTAAGAGGTTGTTAGCATTTTACCAATAACCCTATATATATAAAGTAGTTATTGATAATTAGCTTCATTTCCTTAAAGATTTTAGTTACATAAAACAACTTTATTAATTAAATCATTTAAATATATATTTCTATTATAGAAATCTGTTACGTATTTTTATATAAATAATCTCGGGCATGCGCCCCAACTGTTTTCATTATTATAAGTAAATAAATTATTAACATTATTACAATAATACAATGCTATGTTAGGCATAACAATACATTATTAAAATGCCTTTAGCCTTACATCTTGTAAAGGATGAAGATGTGTCTCTTTAACAAATCAACTTGATACAGAATTTATATTAAATTTTGCGTCGTCGTTACCATGTAAACCGGAAAAATAAATATCAGGTGTTCCAGTACTTTTGGGAAATTTAATTACATTATACGAAACAACTGTTTAATATCAGTTGCAGTGCAATGCAAAATTTGATCAAAGAGCACATCTACATCCTAAATAAATTTATTTTATATTTAGTGTCCATTTTTATGAACACCACATAATTTTATATTCTTTGGTTAAAATTAAGATTCACATAATGATTTTAAATATATTATATAGATTATTAAAAACATTTCAACAATTAATAAAATTAAAGAAATAAAATAAAATGTATAAAACGTTTTCACTCGTTAAAGAAGCGTAAACTAGGTAACTAAGTTTTAAAATATTTGAAAATTAATATGATATATTGTTTCAAAATAGTGCACAAATTGAACGATAACAAACATTTTAAAAAAATATTTTAAGAAAACATCTAAATAATATTTTAATAAAACACTTAAAAATATATATCTAGTGACAATTCCGCCTAATTCTCCTGTTAAAACAACGCGTGTAGCTTCTACACGATGCATCCTCAGGAGGTCTTGACTCATCGAGCGCACGATCGAGAATGAGACACAATTTTGAAAACCAACTGCTGCGTTTGATCAAGATTTTGTAAGGTGAATAATTTCTAACTCTGTAATTATTCCATTAATACTTGCTAAGCGCAAGGTGGCAACTTTACAACGATTAGAAACAAAAAAACATCACTGAGACTGCCAATTTGAGATACCGTGGTGTGGTGAGTCATAGTTCCAATTTATCCATTCGTACTTATTATTTGAACGTGTTAATTATAATATTTTATTTATATGTACATGAAACTAGTCATTGTAAATTAATAATAATATATATATATATAAATAATAAATACGTACGTAATAAATATATACCTACATGATATAAAAGTATATACGGAAATAGCTAGTAATTTGAATTGAACGCTAATATTGTGCACTATTTTAATATATTGTATGTACAGAGACTTCGACATTAAAATACAAAAATTATAATGAATAGATTCAGGCGTTACTTTGCGGAAATCCATATTTAATAATAACAAATATTTAAATTAAACACTTAAAAAAAAACACACTGAATATATTTTTGTATTTTTAAGTGTTTTATTAAAATATTAATTTGATGATTTCTTATAATATTTTTAAAATATTTGTTATTATTAACAAAAAATATAAATTTAATTTAACCTAACATAAGTTATTTTTTAAATTTGTGTTTTTTGAGGTCAGTGTTGTCGAATGACACATGACTAAAATCCAAAATGGCGGATCCAAGATGGCTGTCATACAATATGCTTCGATCCTTTGTGGAGACTGAAGGTATATTATATGATATAATAATTAATTGTTGCTTAATAAACGTAATCTTGTTGTAACTCCATACGCATTTTGAGTAATATCCACCAGCTTTACTGTGCCTCTTCCCCCTAGAAGGGGGTCTAAGACATCTTCGAAAATATGAAGTATACATCTCTAACTACATTCAGATGTTGTAATAAAAAATATTTTTTATTTAATTTATTTATATTGTTTCAATGTCGAAGTTACTTGCACATCCATTTTTTAAAGACGATGTCAAATGATACATTCATAATTAATATAGTTATTAATATAATAATAACAACCGTTATTTTAATTATTAATATAAATATTAATTATAAATGTCAAACAATGATTTACCATTACACATAATATAATACTCAATCACCTTCTCTGAGCATAGTACTTATAAAGTTTTCCATATAAGTGTTATTATGTAATAATAACTAATTATATTTAGGTAATTTTTGAACACTAGTTTACCTACCGACCCATTAATTTATTGCGGATATAATATTTTTATAAAGATTGTATTCGCAAACAATAGAGGCACTATTTTTTTTTATACGTAATTAACTTTGTAAAAAAATTAACTAAACATTTTTATATACTGATATATTTGTTTCTGACATGCCATGGACCGATAAACGTGTTTTGTTAAAATTAGATAATCAATAAAACGATTGTATATTTTGTCTATTAATCTATGTTTTGTTAAATAATATAGTCTATACACATGACGAATAAATATATTAAAGAAAATGTTTAACTTCATATATTCATTTATTTAAATAAATATATTCTTAAATTGTAAACTGATTAATATTGAATATGATTCAGTGATTCTCTCGTCGTCGTTTAAAATTAGCTAAAAAACAAGGAAGCAATAAAACAAAATATATCGCGAAACATCTAAAAGTGTTTAAAAGAAATTGAGAATATTAAAATAATATATATATAGCAATAAAATTTCACAATGTAACAATTATTTCTTATCCGAATATGTTTACAATATATTATTTGTACCATGTTTCACAAAGTGAACTTGGTAAAAATTACATTACTTAACAAGTAATGTGTTTTACCATAATTTAATTTATAAACAATACTAAAATGCTGTATTCGAGACAACGAAAATACTTTTAATATTCAGATTAGGAGCTATACTACAACTTTATATTGTGACTTGCGTATTTTTCAAACCAAAAAACTTTAACAGAATTCTATAACACCTTGTATATTTGTTATTAAAAAGTAATAAAAAAATGCATAATTTACAAAGAAAAACAAACAGTCATACATATAACATGAAATATATTAAGTAAATCTAAATAACTGAAATGAAGCTGTACTTATGAAATACAATGCAGTTTAGTACAATAAATAAATGAAAAATGATTAAAAAATGGCAACCTTATCAATGAAAAAAAAAAACTTAACTTTACCGTAACGTCACATTCATATGGCTTGATTAAAAACTGTTCTCGTTCAAAAATAGAACGCCTATTGCTCTGTAACAAAATAAAAAATGCAAATGTAAGTAATAGTTATTTTTTAATAATAAGTACATGCGATTTGTTATATGACATTATGGTATTAATATTCATGTTGAATTAATTTTATTATCATTAACATTTGTAGTTTTGTTTTTAATTAGTAATTATGGCGATGTCCATAATTAATATTTTAGAAAATATATAATATGACGAAACGGTTATTAGAATTTAAATATATTAAATTATTATATAACCTAGGTAAATTTTACTACCTACATTAACAAAAAAAAAATAACATGATTTAAACTCAAAAGCAATAATTACTTTATTCGACATGCGACACTTTTTCAAACCAATGTTAGATATTAACATTATATTAGTATTTATATTGTCCAGTGAAAATAATGAACATTTTCATTAATGACTACGCCAAAACATTGTTAATTGAACTAGTTCAAATTTGAACATTTAAGGGTGAAATGGCCGGGTCGTTCTCCATACAAACGTCGTAGGGTGATCACTGCCGTATTTGCGGATTTAGGTCCAAAACAAAGCATAATACCGATTGATCTCGTCATTACCTAGGCTTGTATGATGCCGAAATTTTAATAAGATAATTAACTTGAGAGTTATGAGCTTCGAAACATTTTCATATAACATTTTCAAGGCTCATAACTTTCATCGTAATTATCTTTTTAAAATTTCGGCATCATACAAGCCTAGATAATGACGAGATCAATCGGTATTGTGCTTAATTGTGGACCTAAAGTCTCAAATAAGGGAGTGATCACCCTACGGCGTTTGTATGGAGAAGCGACCGGCCAGTTCAACCTTAATTTAATTCTGAACGCTGGCAACTGGTAATGGGCGGAGCATTTAGAATGCCTGTAATTCTGCAATGGTTTGTAGGTTGTCTAAATGCTTTCATTGTGGTTAGGGTTATTGAAAAAATACTAACCTTTTAGAGTTGACTTCTGTTAATCTTAACAAACATTTTTACATGAATGTTTTTTTTAAGTGTTTGTGACGGAATAAGCACGACGACCACCTGCTGTTAACAGTCTCTTGTGCCTGTAATAATTTCATTTTTTTTTTACTTTGCTCGATGTAAATATTCAAAACTCTATTCAAAGGGAGTTACAGGTACAAGAGACTTTTAATATCAGATGTTCCTCACTTATACCGTCAAAAACACATAATATAACAAAAAGAATAATTCAAAAAAATTATATATGTTACCATTTTTCCAATAACACTGTATAGTTAGCAGTATTTAAAAAAAAAAACTTGTATTGCCATATTCAAAAATGTTCACTATTTAAATGTTATTTTATTGTATAAAAATATTGTTAGAAAAGGATATAAGATGGATTAATAGTCAGTGCCTTGTTTGTAGTATATAGTTGAACTATAGATGTCGCTCCATACCCATACGATGGTTAAGAACGAAAGGAAAAATTAAGAGTTATGTGTCACGTTGGCTTAGCGGTAACTCCGGCTATAGGGGTGGATGGCGCGGGTTCGAACCTCGCACATGACTATTTTTCCTTTCGTTGTATTTTTGTAATGTTGACTAATGCATGCAAAATATAACTATTACAACAATTTAAATATATTTTTCTGTATTTTTATGTCTATCTATACAAAGTATCTATCAATAATAATGAAAACCAATTACTTTATTATTTTTATTTATATCCTTTTCATACAAAATAAGCTATATTTGTTTTATTCCATACACATCTGTAGTATCAACCAACGGTTCAACAAAAAAAATATTATATTAACATTAATTATTTATATTTAATAATAAGCTTTACACTCTTATATACAGTGTGAGGACGATTTCATTTAATTATTATAATATTTTATTCTACACCAAATTAATGAATGGATTATTCTGGAAAAAAGTTTCAAGTCGACAATTTTGCTGGTAAACCATTTTCGATTATGTGTCTATAACTATAATGTATAATATAGAATGAAACAATTTGAAGCGCTCGTAGCGAAGTTTATTTAGCTGTTCTTAATCGATCAGCAAAGTTATGCAACGTCGCCCGCTGCCATGAGTTGGATGGGTGACCGCTGGTGACATTACTACTGAGCGTTTCCGTGCTTCGGAGGGCACGTTAAGCCGTCGGTCCCGGTTGTTGTCTAAGGATGGCAGTCGTTATAGCATGGTGGTAGGGCATTTTGCGAATGCCCGTTTGGTTAGCTACCACCCTCAAGTAGAAAATCTGTCGCCAAGCACCTAACGGTGTGTTCCGGCAGCTGTCCTTGAGAGCCAGTACTTCTAGGTTAGCCTGAACAACATCTTCGACCACATCATCACTTACCATCAGGTGAGATAGTGGTTAAAGGCTAACCTATAAGGAATAAAAAAAAAGAATTTTAACAAAAATGCTTCGTACAGGTCCCTGTACAACATTACGCTTGTGAATAAGAATTCGAATGTTCAATGTATTTTAAATAGTTGGAAATCAGACAAACCATTATTATATTAATAACGAAAAATCACGGTAAATACCGTAACTTTGCGTCAAGTAGATATATACAAGTGGGAAATAATTTACCTTGCAATATACACATTTACAAAAAGAAAAACAATCTTGTTTTTTTTTTCAGAATAATCCTATAATTTTCTAATTGAAATTATAACAATGGCCGAGGCAGATTATTTAATCATTAAATACAAATATACATTATAAATATAATTCATGTCTTTATATTTATTTTAATTAAATAATATTTAATGTATGCCAACACGTTTTTATTAATATATGTTATAGAACAGCGATTGAAGTGTTTCAATAATAATTTAAATTTAATACAATGTGTATATAAATATTTGTGTGTAAATAATTATTAATAAAATATTAATCGATAATTCTTAATAATAATAAAACTGAAATCTTTGTGAACATTATTTATTCTAGGTTAACCTGGACAACATCTTCGACCACATCATTACTTACCAACAGGTGAGAGAGATCAAAGGCTAACAACCTATAAGGATTAATAAAAAAAAAACACTGATACTTGAACTGCCCTGTCAAAAAAAATATAACCAGTGTCACTCGATGAAGATGTAAGGATTCTACCGACACATCCAAATCTGTTCAGGCATTTAAAAGTTATGGTGGAGTAAAGAAAAACACATACACACATGAACTCTAAAAACATTACACTCCTTATAAGCAGTTGTGTAATAAAAAGTGTTGTTCTACTATATAATGTATGTATATTTGTATTTAGTAATAATAAATAAATAACTATTTTATTAATATCACTGCAAGCGTTTTCTAGTTAGTTATATTAAAGACTAGGGTAATGCATTTCTTAAAATATTGTATATGAAACTAACGTGACAGATTTGAGGGTATATTTGAAATTAGTGAACCCAACTTTGCTCAGCCCCAAAAATGTTTTAATTAATTTAAATTTTTTACCACGACAACATACCAACATCATGAAAAATATAGAAAACAACCAACGCAGTTACTTTCAATAAAGTACCCCTAGTATATACCGGTCTTAATACAGAAACAAACCTAAAATGGCACTATTAAATTTAATTTAATTAAAAAAAAATTGTTTTACGTTAACTAATAGGTTACGAACATATCCACAAAAAATTACGTTAACTTTTAGTTTACGAACATATCCACAAAAAATTACGTTAACTTTTAGTTTACGAACATATCCACAAAAGTTTACGTTAACTTATAATTTACGAACATATCCACAAAAAATTACGTTAACTTTTAGTTTACGAACATATCCACAAAAAATTACGTTAACTTTTAGTTTACGAACATATCCACAAAAGTTTACGTTAACTTATAATTTACGAACATATCCACAAAAAATTACGTTAACTTATAGGTTACGAACCTATCCACAAAAAATTACGTTAACTTATAGTTTACGAACATATCCATAAAAGTTTACGTTAACTTATAGATTGCGAACATATCCATAAAATAAATAAATAGGTACCCGGCTGGGACTCGCTTTATATTTACCGGATAGATTCCGACCAGTTTCGGGCTATATTGGGTGCGTACCATTTGAGTGAGATTCGCTAAAAACGATCACACTCCCAAAAAGTTTTCCACATGGGTCTTGGCGTTATTTTCGCCTTAAACGCTACATCTAATGTCAAAAGTGACAGAAGTGGCAAATTTTAGTGGCATTCTTAGCGTTCTTATCCAAAAATGGAACGGGGATGACAGTTACAAACGATCACGTGATCACAACCATAGTGATCAAAATTATCGAAAATAACGTTCTTAGCGACTAATAGAACATACCCATTGTAGCCCTTCGTCTGGGAGTCACGGTTGCGAGAAGCAGCGAGCGCGGGCCTCAGCACGTAACACTGGTGAAACTGGTCGGAATCTAGCCGGTAAATATAACACGAGTCCCAGCCGGGTACCTATATATATTTATAATGGGCAAAACTCGCGATAGTTTTCTAAGTGAAATATCGATAAAAGTTTACGTTAACTTATAGGTTACGAACATGTCCATAAAAAATTACGTTAAAATGATTTGGTTCGCCAACGTTTCCGCTGGGGGGCGCTGATAAAAAGTAAACTTTCCCGGTAACGTAAAAACGCGTAAGAACGTCCGAAACGTAAAAGAAAAACATGTTTGCAGTTTTGCCAAACTATTCATGAAAACGATTAAATGATGTAGGAACTTTTTCTCAATTATGTGACACTGAAACCCTGACAAAAAAGTTCACCGTTTTTGACATTCTAAAAAGATTTTAAGGAATTTCTTCTCTATGTTTATGTATATTATAAGATCTAATAAAGCACAAAACACAACGAAAAATATTACAGATATGAAATTACGAAATATTACATTTATTTAATTAATTTATTACTAATCAAGGCATTCTTAACACGGACATTTAAATGCTACCATTTATTGCTATAATATTTATTTAATAAATAATGCACGTATATTTGTACTAGTTTTATAGTTTTCTTTTAAAAAGCACTATAACTAAGTTATTGTTGAAAACAATTATATTTTCAGTAATATGAATTTAAAGGAAAATTTGCTATAACTGGTCAGTAAAAAAAATATATTTATAAGTCAATAAGTCAAAGCCAAACCTTGCTAAGGCAGAAAACAAATAATCAAAAGTAATATCGTATATATTTTTCAAGTTCTACGTGGACCCAAATTAATTGTATCCCCTAATTTGTTGAGCCCCAAATTTTCTACTCAATTAAACAAAATAGGGTTTTTTCAAATCCAAATTAGGCACGGCATTTTAGCTCTTTAAACATTTTGCGTTCCATTCTTCTTGCCTTTATCCTAAGCTGAGCTGAGTCGGCACAATATGTGTTTTTTTCCAACTCTGCTCTGTATACTTACATATCAATACTTAAAACTAACAAACACATCATTCTTCACACTATGTCTTCTGCTCCTATGTACATCCTAAACAAAATTCTTTAAATTGCATGTTTTTTATCCCTATTTTGAATGTTAAGCTTGCACTGATATACGCCTTCCTTATCTTGTCCATTATAATTTCATCACATCCATCTCTCTTCCACATGTACTCTTCTATCATTCGATTTTTTTGTTACCTAACATTCAGATATTTGTTTTTTTTATGATGGTCTTATGTTTCTAAATAATAACATTGTTAAACCAATTATTAATACAATGTAAATTTTTTTAATAGCTTCATTTTATCCTTTTAAAATCCAAAACAAATCGCAAAAGCACCAAAATTAAGCATAATAACTCCAATCAAACCCAATAAAAACCCTAAATAATCTTTTAAAGTCTGATAACACCCTAAATTGTTATTGATTTTGACACACCCCAAACAGTCCCTTAAACCGTCTCCACTAGTAAAAAAGTCCCAAACAGACACAAAACTATCTCTCAAAGGCTCAAATCGATCTTTTAAATACATCAAACTTTGCAAATGACTTACGCAACGACAGATATTCTCCAAGAGCTTCATACAGTCTTTTAAAGACGTAAAACCACCCTTCATATTAACCAAATCACAACGCGCAGACCAAATAAAGTCCCAAAAAAGTTTTCCGAATCCCAAAAAGTCTATATTAGGCCTACCGAACACCAAAAAGTCCCTCAATTGACCCCTGAACCCCAAATAGCCCCTCAAATCAGTCACGGCCGATTCCTCATCATATACAGGGTGTTCGAACCTCGTGTGACGTCAGCGGCGCTACGACTGCGGCCGTGCCAGCTCGTAGAACAACACGTAGGCCTCCGGAGATACTACGTCACGGGGCTTTATTGTCGAGACCCTGTAACATGAATTATTACAATAATTAAAAATAATAATAATAATAGTAATATATAAATAAAAAGAAGTATAACAAAAAAAACAACTACAAACATATTATAATTAATCTCTACAAATTTACACCTCCTATCTGTTTTTATTCCTCACATAGATATATTTTCCATTTAAAGGTTGACTGGAAGAGATCGCTTTAAGCGATAAGTCCGCCCATTGTACCTTAGCTTTAGGAATTCTCTATGTGTTTTGTAACATTTGTGGTGTACAATAAAGAATTTTTGTATTGTATTGTAAACATTTTTTTATTGCAGATTGGCCTTTGACAGCAATCTCAGGTGATGGTAAGTGATGATGTGGTCGAAGGTGTTAACAGGCTTAACCTAGAATTACTGGCTCTCAAGGACAGCTGCCAGAACTCACCGTTAGGTGCTTGGCGACAGATTTTCTACTTGAGGGTGATCGCTAGCCAGGCGGGTATTCGCAAAATGCCCTTCCATCATGCGGTGAAGCTCAAGCCCGCGGCGGAATTCGAACCATGGACTTGCTGCGCGGCAGTCTTCAGCCAGTGCCACTAAGTCATCACTGCATTTTATGATATATATTTTCAACACATTAGCTCGTAACGGGCCTTTAAATGCACCGATTTTAGTGTCATAATGTAGTCTATTACGTACTCGTGCTTGTTTTTTACTTTACCGCATTAGTGTCTTAAATAGAAAAAAAAACAACGTTTCCACATTCTCACCAAGGAGATTGTAGTTTGTTTCGTTCGTTTTTCATATAAAAACAAACCAAAGAGTTTTTACCTCCTGAAGTAGAAATTTAGAACATTTAATTACAAATCATCTTAATTTTTTTATGTTATTGTTACGGAGCAAGCTCGAGGCCCGCCTGATGTTAAGCGGACTAACCTCTGCCTATAACAGATGCATTTCGTCACCAGTCACGAATTGCACTGCGCCCGTCACCTTGAGACTGTGCCTGTCATTTCGCTGGCTCTCAAGGACTATTGCCGGAACACACCGTTAGGTGCTTGGCGACAGATTTTCTACTTGAGGGTGGTAGCTAACCAGGCGGGCAATTGCGAAAAGCCCTTCCACCATGCAAAACTTACCGCACTTATATCATAATGTACTATAACAACAGTGTAATAGGGTTGTGCCTGTTTTACCTTGAATCGTTATATTCATGCCAGTCGCCGGTGTATGGATGTTTGCAATAAGCTGTATAGTGCCCGGAATATGTCGTGCCTGAAATAAACAACAAATAAAAATGAATTATTTTTTTTGATTTTGCTCATATTATTATTATTCTCTGCGAATTACATTACAAAATTAAAAATTTACGAGAGATAAAGTATAGTCATGTGCGGGATGACTGAATAAAATTATAGGGTTACGCAACCCTATCTTTCACAAGTTTGAAGCTAATTACAAAAATTGGTATTATTTGTAGCACAACGCAAGTTGAACTATAGTTTACACTCCATCCCGATACGATGGTTGAAGAACGAGAGCACAAATTAGAGTTATAATAATAATAATAATAAGTTTGTTTCACAAAAAACATATAAACCTAACAAAACATTTTATCTTGACTTAGGTATTTAAAAATATAAGTAAGTAATATTAAAGTACATATTACAACTAATAATTTTTTTTTATGCCTGATAGGTTAGCCTTTGACCACTATCTCACCTGATGGTAAGTGATGATGTGGTCGAAGATGTTGTTCAGGCTAACCTAGAAGTACTGGCTCTCAAGGACAGCTGCCGGAACACACCGTTAGGTGCTTGGCGACAGATTTTCTACTTGAGGGTGGTAGCTAGCCAGGCGGGCATTCGCAAAATGCCCTACCACCATGCTATAACGACTGCTATCCTAAGACGACAACCGGGACCGACGGCTTAACGTGCCCTCCGAAGCACGGAAGCGCTCAGTAGTAATGCCACTAGCGGTCACCCATCCAACTCATGACCGCGGGCGACGTTGCTTAACTTTGCTGATCGGTTGAGAACAGCTAAGTAAACTTCGCTACGAGCGCTTCACAGAGACATAACTAAACAGAAAGTAAATAAATATAAATTGTTGCAGACAAAATAAAATACTTTCGAAAGATAGACTATATATTGATCACTAGCCCTCATACTAGGATTCCCTGTGTTATAAGGGCTAGTATGAGTCATATGTCTTTATATAGCTCTAATGGCCAGAGCATGCCCCGGCTGTAGGGGTGGATGACACGGATTCGAATCCCGTACATGACTATAGTTTTTCCCATACTAAATCTGTAATTTAGTGATAATAATAATAAATATACAGGGTTATTGGTAAAATGATAACAACCTCTTTGGGTTGACTTCTGCTAGTCCAAACAAACATATAGTTTTTTTTGTTTATGTGTATTTGACGTAATAAGCACGAGGACCACCGGATGTTAAATTCTCTTGTGCCTGGAATTTAATATATTACTTAGCTCTATTTAATAATATTTTTATTAAAAAAAAAAAAAACTTCCCAAAACTTTTATTGACTGTATCAACTGGATTGTCCACTGCTGAACAGAGCCTCCCCCATTAAGGGGGGTTTTGCCATAATCCCCACGCTTGGCAGGCGGCTTGGGGATCGCAGTGTAAGATGGAAATTCTTTAGAAGGCGCTGCTGCCCACCTTCCAGTATTTTTCCCTTAGTCGCCTCTTACGACACCCACGGGATGATATGGGGAGGTGCAATTCTAATCCGGCACCACACGGAGGGCTTTATTTATATATATATAGTTATACTAGCTGACCCGGCAAACGTTGTTTTGTCATATAAATAAAAAAATGATTAAATTACTAAAATGGCTATTGAAAAATAAGGGTTGATCTTAGAAGGGTTAAAATTGAGGATTGTATGTATTTTTGTATGTTGTATCATAAAAAAATAGAAATTAAAATTTTTGTCTAAAAAATAAAAAATAAAATTTATGGGTGGACTACCCCTAACATTTAGGGGGATGAAAAATAGATGTTGGCCGATTCTCATAGATACCGGATAAGCACAAAAAAATTCATCAAAATCGGTCAAGCCGTTTCGGAGGAGTATGGCAACGAAAACTGTGACACGAGAATTTTATATATAAGAAGATTATATTCAGAAAAGTGTGTTACCTGAGTGATTGCTGACTGCGTAGAGGTTGTAAGTGGGAGCAGAGGAGCGAGTGGCAGCATAGGGCGACATGTCGAGCGACGTCAGCGGGAACTCCACCAGCACGTTCAACTTGCCGCGGAAACGTTCCGTCGGAGAGAACCTGCAACGAACCCAATATTCATCTTCATTTACCCTATTTTTTTTTGGACATAACTTATATGTAACTATACTCTGGTTTTTAATTCGAGATCAAAAATGTAAACAAAGGTGTTAACCGTGCAAAAAAATTACAAGTACTTGGTAATTTTTCTAATTTTGGGAACCGATGGAGCATTTAATGTAAAAAATATATTTAATGCTATAATTTATTGCTTTATTATGAAACAATAAAACACTTTTATATGCGCGTACATATTTACGCATATATTCAAGCCCGAAAAAAATAGGGTAAGATTTTTTTGTTTTTAATAGCCACACTTGTGAGAATATTTTTGAAGAAAAACTATTGAACACCCTGACCTATCAGTTTGACAATGACATATATTGACATTTCTGTTTATATTTTTGATCTCGAATTAAAAACCAGACTATAAGTATCATCTTTATTTCCGTAACATTATTTCCGTAGGTAAGCGAGTAGGATTCACAGTTGATGAATATAGGTGGGTGGGTACTAACTAACAGTAGTTAGTAGTTACTTCCTTGTAGCTAATAAATAACACATAATATGTACCACAGGAAGAGACTAGACTCCCACGACACAGGAAATCCTAGTGTGGGAGCTAGTGTTCCAAGTTGTAGTTTAATATTACGGTTCATTCATTTTATATGTTCATTATTTAGTACTTATAAGATTGTAACCAAAGTTCTGGCAAATAAACGAATTAAGATTGGAGGGTAGTCTCTAATTTTCATACAAAAAATGAAAACGTTTCTACCCCCCTAAACAATCAACGATTTTGATGATTTTTGGAAATGTTATAGATGTTATCAATATCCAGGTTTATAGGTTTTGATTTTTATCATTATATGAAAGGAATTTGAATTAATGGGTATTTAAATAGCGATATTTTCTCAAAATTTGTATCTTCAGTTTGTGATTTTTTTTATATGCTTGATAGTTTAGCCTTTGACACCTATCTCATCTGATGGTAAGTGCAAAATGCCCTACCACCATGTGTGTGTGTGTTATTTGACCGTTTTTTATAAATAGTTTCAATACAGTTGTTGAGTACACAGTCTCCCCCATTTAGTGGGGTTTTGCCATAATCCTCACGCTTGGCAGGCGTCTCGGGAGTTTAATATACCTGTTTAGTCATTCTCATTTCATTCATTCTCTCTACATATCCAAACCATCATAACATACCTTTCTCAATTTATGTCACTACATCCTTGAGCACACCACATCGTACCCTCATCACACTATTCCTTATCCTGTCACTCTGTTTGATTCCAATCATGCTTCTCAATGCTCTCATCTCCACTGCATTTATTCTACTTTCATTCTTTTCCTGCCATACCCAACTTTCACTACCATACATTAGCACTTTCACAACCAACACTTTTTTTTTTTTTTTTTTTTTTTATGCTTGATAGTTTAGCCTTTGACCACTATCTCACCTGATGGTAAGTGATGATGTGGTCGAAGATGTTGTTCAGGCTAACCTAGAAGTATGGCAACAAATAATGTTCTATGATGGACGTTATTGATGATGACATCATCATATAAAAAACATTACCTAATGAATACATTCAGGCGTTACTTTGCGGAAATCCATTTTTAATAATAACAAATATTTTAAAAGTATTTTAAGAAAACATTTAATTAATTATTTAATAAAACACTTAAAAAATCTTTATAAAAATGATTCATATCTAGTGACAATTCCGCCTAATTTCCTATTAAGCCGACGTGACGTCACAAACGCCACGCAGCCAAACCGGAAGAGTATTCGACGCGACGCGACGCACGATCGAGACTGTCTCGATCGTGCGCTCGTAGAGTCAAGACCTGCTGAGGATGCTTCGTTTAGAAGCGAAACGCGTCGAATACTCTTCCGGTTTGGCTGCGTGGCGTTTGTGACATCACGTCGGCTTAATAGGAAATTAGGCGGAATTGTCACTAGATATAAATCATTTTTATAAAGATTTTTTAAGTGTTTTATTAAATAATTAATTAAATGTTTTCTTAAAATACTTTTAAAATATTTGTTATTATTAAAACATTACCTCTTGAGATGCAGCACCAGCACCTGCGGGAACTTCTGGACGGTGAACCACTTAAGGCACTTGCGTCGCACGCCACATTTGGAACACGTCTGCAATCAATACAATAACCTTAATCAAACAAAGTTTTTGAAGATCTCGTAGCGAAGTTTGCATAGCTGTTCTTAACCGATCAGCAAAGTTAAGCAACGTCCGCCGCGGTCATGAGTTGGATGGGTGACCGCTAGTAACATTACTACTGAGCGTGCACGTGCTTCGGAGGGCATGTTAAGCCGTCGGTCCCGGTTGTCGTCTTAGTAGGGCTGTCGTTATAGCATGGTGGTAGGGCATTTTGTGAATGCCCGCCTGGTTAGCTACCACCCTCAAGTAGAAAACTGTCTCCAAGCACCTAACGGTATGTTCCGGCAGCAGTCCTTGAGAGCCAGTGAAATTACAAGCACATTAGACTTAACAACTATGTCTCAAAGTGTCAGGTGCAGTGCAATTCGTGACTTGTGACGAAATGCATCTGTTATAGGCAGAGGTTAGTCCACTTAACAGTAATCAGGTGGGCCTCGAACTTGTTCCGTCAACTTAAAAAAAAAAAAAAAAAAAAATAGACTTCACCGTAAGAAGTAAAGGCCGATTAGATGATGTAATAGTACATAATGCAATAAGTGCGCGAAGTTGTTTAATATAACCGAGAAGGGCTTTAGCCTAAATGGAGTAGAGTTTGTAATAAACAATGCGCACGAGTTTCATACGACGTTTTTCAACACACTTGCGAGGAACGAATACGAAAATTTCGATACGAAAATATCTTCTTCATCTTTTTGATAGCAATAATATTCTGATTAAGAAGGTTTATAATTAAATCTTCTAAAGTTCTACTTCAAGAGGTAAAAAACTCTTTGGTTTGTTTTTATATGAAGGACAAACGAAACAAACTACAATCTCCTTGGTGAGAAGTGTGGAAACGTTGTTTTTTTTTCTATTTAAAACACTAGTGCGGTAAAGTAAAAAAGAGCTATACTATACTATATCAGCCGGATCGTCCACTGCAGAACATAGCCTCCCTTAAGGGGTATTTGCCATAATCCCCACGCTTGCAGGCGTCTTGGGGATCGCAGTGTAAGATAGTAGTTCTTTAGAAAGCGCTGCTGCCCACCTTCCAGTCTAATTATTCCCTTAGTCGCCTTTTACGACACCCACAGGATGAAATGGGGAGGTGCAATTCTAACCCGGCACCCCACGGGGGGGTGCCGAACAGTAAAAAAGAGCACGAGTGCGTAATAGACTATATTATGACACTAAAATCGGTGCATTTAAAGGCTCGCTACGAGCGAGTGTGTTGAAAACTGATGATAACTAACCGGTTTCTCATCACCGTCCATCTCCTCCTCGCGCGTGAAGTGCTGCAGACACTGCTGTATCTTCAGGTTGCCGGTGCGCGAGGGTATCGGCAAACTGTAACATAATATATACATTTTTAGGAAACGGTACCCTGTTAGCGCGACTCCGCTATCATTAACCCTTATTTACTCGCGTTGATAAACTTTCACTACTCGCGTGGGGTCAATTTGCCAACAGCACTTTCCGGCTACAACCGTTCTAGATAGCGACGTGCCGTGGTCAATCTGACCCCACGCGAGTAATTAAGGGTTAACTGGAGATTTGACATTAGTGTTGCGATAAACTTGAGCTTCACCGCATGGTGGAAGAGCACACGAGAACTGTATGTCTCAGTGTGATGGGCGCAGTACAATTCGTCACTTGTGACAAAATTCATCTGATATGGGCATAGCGCTTGTTACGCCAAAATTATATTTTAAAAAACTGTGACGTCATAATGGGTTCGAATCCCGCACATGACTTAAATTTTTTCTATTGTATATTTGTCATTTTCTAATGTAATCCGCATAGCAGGCGTTATTGCAAACATAACAATATTAAAATTATAAGGTTGCGTCATCATTTACAAGTATGAAAACAATTGCAAAATTGGTCTTGTTTGTAGTACAACGCACTTGCGTTGTACTACAAATTTATTTCAGGGACCATCTACAGCGATGTTAATTTGAAAAACCTGAAACTTTACGTCAAGTTTTAGAAAAGTGTAAATTTGGAGAAAATAAAACAAGTTTTACAATGAATTATGCAGTTTATTTTAATCTTTAATACATAGATCTACCTAGGTTTTCATCAAATTGTTACCATTTTAAACAAAAATATCGAAAAATATTCGATTGAAAACTTAACCTAAAACGACTGCCACTCTAAAAAACCCAGTGCTGACCTGCGGCGTTCTGAAATTTATTACTCAATATTTTGTAGGAATCATAATAGTGAACTTTAAATGCATATATAGCCTCTGAAATTATCTATTTTTTACAATTTTTAAATGTAAATTAATTGGTTTCATGTACAATCTACAGCTATGTTAGTACGAAAATCCTTGGATTTTGATTCAAGTTTTAGAAAAGTAGTTATTTATTTAAAGTAGAACAAGGTTTACAATGATCAATACAGTTAATTTCAATCTTGGATATATTATCCTTTCCAAAAAATTCTAAAATTTACAACATTTTTAAGAAAATCATGAAGAAATCATTTGTTGAAAACATAACAAAAAACCGCTGTCTCACAAGAAAACACAGTGATGACCTGCGGCATTCTTCAATTTATTACTCAATATTTTTTAGGTAATATAGATGTCGCTCCATCCCAATACGATGGTTAAAGAACGATAGGAAAGATTCGAGTTATGACGTCATGTCATGTTAGCTCAATAGGGTAGTTGACACAGTCTAAAATAAAATACAGTGTAACGTTAACATGATAGTAGTTGGAGCACATGACTCGATGAAATTAACAAATTATTTATTCTGCATTGGATTACCTTTATTTTGAATAAACAAAATGTGTTTAAATTTTCTTTAAGTCACGTGATCGCAAACGGAAGTAAAGGCGGAAATGATGTCATAAGGACAAAAACAAAGGCACAGAATAGGTAATAGTAATTGGAGAGTTTGCTTCCAAAGGTTTTGACAGTGACAGTTGACATTAGTAATTGCTAATAGCAAGCAACCCACAAAATGTCGCATCACTATCGATTTACTACTTAGGCCCCTATTACACTATCAAATCCATTGGATCCCATATATTTAATAGTGTAATACATACATTTGACTCACTTAGATTTGATCATATTTCGCCGTGAGATTTGATCAAAGATCAGCATAGATAATAAAACCCAAACTAGGAACAAGAATCTATGGAAACATTTTGCAATCATTACTCATAGTAATACAACAACTTTAATTAAACAGTTGTAAAAGCTTATGTTTATCATTATTTTTATTCCGATGTCACTGCACGCCATTGTTCGATCACTTGAAAGTGTTTACATTTCGGGATTACAAAAATGTTCAATAAAATAGTGATTTTGAACCGTTTAAAGTTATTTAATTACCATGTATGAAAAAGAATTGATAATGCTGCCACTCATGTATCCGTGCTTCAAACTGTGTTGGTTATGTGATTGTTTTGTTCAGTCTACATACACCCCTACACTATGGTACACGTTCTGGGTTGCGTTCTTATTTGTCATCCGACGACGTCCGACGACGCCCCGAACGTTTTTATATGCCCGGTGCGATCGTCCGATGATCATCCGGAGCGTTCTTAAATTTCGCTCGACGACGCACCGTACGCCCCACGAAATCGGTGGATAAATATCGCCCTGACGTTTCATTTGACAGTTGCGACTTGATTTTTGTTTGTT
This sequence comes from Plagodis pulveraria, assembly GCA_963890685.1. Taxonomy (NCBI): domain Eukaryota; kingdom Metazoa; phylum Arthropoda; class Insecta; order Lepidoptera; family Geometridae; genus Plagodis; species Plagodis pulveraria. The sequence continues at coordinate 5,200,378 of OY982977.1, forward strand.
TTTAGGTTACATTTGTTTACTACTTCGACTTATGTTTACAAAATTGTATTATTGTTGTTATATTTTGTGAGTTTGTTTTAGTTGTGTCGTGGAAAAAGTACATAATAGTTAATAAATTTCTTCCGAGCGGGTGAAACATTCTAAGTAGTGTTCAGCCCATATAGTAGTCCTTATATATGTCAAGTTCAGCCGCTGCGGTGTCGCTAAGATGGAAAATATGGAAGTGATGAGAGTACTTCAAATAGTAGACGTGTCGTCGATTTTGTACGTGCGTAGTATTATTATATGTTCTATGGTGTCGTGTCGGCGATTTTGTACGTGCGTAGTATTATTATATGTTCTATGGTGTCGTGTCGGCGATTTTGTACGTGCGTAGTATTATTATATGTTCTATGGTGTCGTGTCGGCGATTTTGTACGTGCGTAGTATTATTATATGTTCTATGGTGTCGTGTCGGCGATTTTGTACGTGCGTAGTATTATTATATGTTCTATGGTGTCGTGTCGGCGATTTTGTACGTGCGTAGTATTATTATATGTTCTATGGTGTCGTGTCGGCGATTTTGTACGTGCGTAGTATTATTATATGTTCTATGGTGTCGTGTCGGCGATTTTGTACGTGCGTAGTATTATTATATGTTCTATGGTGTCGTGTCGGCGATTTTGTACGTGCGTAGTATTATTATATGTTCTATGGTGTCGTGTCGGCGATTTTGTACGTGCGTAGTATTATTATATGTTCTATGGTGTCGTGTCGGCGATTTTGTACGTGCGTAGTATTATTATATGTTCTATGGTGTCGTGTCGGCGATTTTGTACGTGCGTAGTATTATTATATGTTCTATGGTGTCGTGTCGGCGATTTTGTACGTGCGTAGTATTATTATATGTTCTATGGTGTCGTGTCGGCGATTTTGTACGTGCGTAGTATTATTATATGTTCTATGGTGTCGTGTCGGCGATTTTGTACGTGCGTAGTATTATTATATGTTCTATGGTGTCGTGTCGGCGATTTTGACAGTGACAGATATGATACAGAGCCGTTCTTAAAAGGCGGATGACGAGCGTCGTTCTGCTTGGAGCGATCGTCCGTCGTCGGACGACAAATAAGAACGCACCCCTGCCGAACAACCTGTATAATCGATTACGCGCGACATTATAACAAGCAAGCAAAACATATTACATTTCAGCACTATTTGTTTTTGTACTTGTTACGTCATAAGCATACAGGCCGCCATTGAATGATGTTTTAGCGGCAATTTTAAAAGTTGAAATAAAAAGATGGATTTCTAGTATTTCAGGACTCCTAAAAAAAATATGAAAAATGCTAAGTGTATATTTCAGTGTCCTAAATAATTTAACATACTTTAAAAAAACAAGTCAACTACCCTATTGGTTAGAGCATACCCCGGCTAAAGGGGCGGATGGACGCGGGTTCGAATCCCGCACATGATTTAAATTTTTTCTATCGTCTATTTGTCATTTTGTAATGTAATCCGCATAGCAGGCGTTATTGCAAACATAACAATATTAAAAACACCTTTAGGTGCTTTGCGACAGATTTTCGACCTGAGGGTGGTCCACCTCAAGTATCCCTGAACCGTCAGGTACTCGCAAAAAATACCAGTGAAGCTCAAGCCCGCGGCGGGATCCAAACCATGGACCTACTGCGCGGCAGTGAGTTATCACTACCTCAAATTGAAATTATGTATTAACATTTTTAAGTCAATATCACCAAAGTTATTTTAGTCCTATTGTTAGGTCTAAGGTCAAACCCTTGTATAAGATACCTGAGGTCCCAGAAGGGGTCGAAAGTGACACTGTCGTGGTTGCAGTGCGTGCAGCGCAGTGTCGACTTGAGTTGCCCGACGAATATGTCGCCGACTCGGGACTCCTCCATCCGCAAGTAACGGGACCAGGCCTCGGCTGCCTTCGCTGAATCGCTGATGTACACAAAAGGGTCATAATTAGTAAACTACACATATCATATAAAGTCAGAAGGTGTTACGACCACCATTGTAATAATGTGCAAAATAAAAAAAAAACAAAGATGTTGAGATTAGATACTACACAGAAAAAAAAGACTTCTTTAGCCAAGAATATACATTGTCTTAATACATTGAAGACAATGCTGTATTACAACAAGAATATATTCTGAACTGAAAAATAAGCAATTCTTGATATTACACTCGAATATTCTTAGGAATATTGTTTTGACCCAAAAAATATTTCTTCACATAAAGTATTCAAATTATTATTTCAAGATAACGAAAATATTCTTCTAACAATGAAATAGGAATTCTTCTGTGTTCTGTTTTCAAGAATATATTGTTTTCAATATATATGAATCACAAATATTCTTGAATAAAAACACACTGCGTTGGCTCAAGTATTCCTTTTTTTCTGTGTAGGTACACAAATTCAAGTAAGCAAAGTCATGTGTTATAACCCAAATCTTACTATCAATGGGACTGATATACCAATAGTAATGGATGCTCGAAATCTGGGTCTGATTTTTAATAGTGACATTAGGTTTATTAAACACACCAATGAAAACATTAGGAACGCGTTCTATAAACTAAAAATATTATATTCCGTAAGGAAACACATTTTGGAAAAGGTACGCATACTGCTGTGTGATATTCCAGAAAACCTGAAAACGGTTTTACCTTACAATCTGCGTAATAACGAAAAGCGAATTATAAAAAAATAATGAAATTCGGGTTGTACCAAAAATCAGATATAAAGTACAGAAACAAGGTCGTTGTTCGAAAATACTGATGTATAACAAATTACCAAAAAGCTTGACTACCTTAAAATATAGTTTGTTCAAACTAAAACTTAAGAACTTTTTTGAAAACAATCCCTTCTATACATTTAAAGAATATATGTCAATGCAGCTTGTAGAATCTTAGTTCTTAGGACAAGTGCATATGTGATAACTGTAAATTATTTAACTGTATTAAGTGTAAAAATATTACGATTATAAATTTTTTATTAATTATTTACATAGACATAATTAGAATTATTTAAGTAGTTATATGTGTTAAATGTAATTTGGACTTGCTTGTAAAAAATTTACTGAAGGGCTAATAATAATAGAATAATAATAAAACTTCTTTATATCTTTATACAAGAAATATTATTTGTCTGCGGACGTACAGACCTGGAGCTTTATTGTGTAACTAAAATTTAAATTGACTTAATTTTGACAGTAATATTTGAATACAACACCCATTATGAATTTCAAAATTACGATCTTTTTGAATACCACTCGAATTAGACAATAAGGTCACTGGTCCCCCCCACCCCCAGTGTGCAGCCGGGCACCTGGGCCGCTACTACAATTCAACGAAGTTTCGTTTTTCGTGTTCGAGCGACCTTTTAGACAACGAAAATTGAATTTGCGGTACGAAGTTCGTTGTTTGATGTTGTCTATGGTCGGACAGCATCGTTCATCACAAATCTTGCCCACTATGGAATCTTCCATACTACTCTGCGAACGCTATTATGCTTCAATCAATTCTAAGTCTTACTAGAGAGAAATTTTAGAACATTTTCCCGTGGTAAGACTCTGATAATCCTAGTTATGGAGCTCAGCGAGAGGTGTCGCTACTGTTCTAGAAAATACAGGTAAGATATTTAGAATTTACGTTACTGTCTTTGTTCTCCATAGGTATTTATATCCTCATTAGTATTTGTGTTCTTTCTGCATATTTAGAAATCGACTGACTTCTTATAAGCAAACAAATAAAATGTAATTTCATATTTAAAAGATGAACAATGGTTTGTTAATTTTTTTTATATATGAAATTCGATTAAAGAACGAATCCGATTAAAAAACATATTCAGAAACTATACAGGCAAATACTTGCAAGTCTATGCTGCGAACGAAGTTAAAGTAAGTCAATACGTGTTTTGCGCATACCTATCTTTCGGACCCGAAGTTCGATACTTCGACGAATTAGAGTAGGGGGAGGAGCTAAAAATTGTACCCTCCATATTTTCCATTTGGGTCGTAAGAGGTAACGCAGGAAAAATTACCAGAAGGTGACGAGCAGCGTCTTCTAAAGAACTGCCTTTAACACAAGACGTCTGCCAAGCGTGGGCATTACGGCATCCTCTGTGTGGTGTAACATTTGTTCAACAGTGACCGTCATGCTGTTGATGATACTGACCTGAGGTTGTCGTCAATCTCCGTCAGTATAGGCTTCGGCTTGACAGTCACCCTGTTCACGTCTTCGTGCAACCCTTCCAGAAGATAACGCAGGAACTCCTGAAACAAACACGATGTCGCGTTAAAATATACCAACTAGAAAAGACTCAAGTAGAAAATCTGTCGCCAAGCACCTAACAGTATTCTCAGGCAGCAGTCCTAGAGAGCGTGTAAAATAACAGGCACATGAGACTCACCAACTGTATGTCTCAGGGTGACAGGCGCGTACTTCGTCAATAGTGACGAAATGCATATGCTTTTTTTTATTGCTGATAGGTAAGCCTTTGACCACAATCTCACTTGATGGTAAGTGATGTGGTCGATGGTGTTAATTTGTTGATTTGACACTGTTTTATATATGCTTACTAAAAACGAACAAAGTATGGTGAGCATAAGGAATTTCGGTCATTGACCCCATAGTTCAATGTCGCACAGTTAATGATAATTACCTGAGCGTCTTGCTGACTGTACCCCATGAACCTGGGAGCGAACCGCTGAACCTGAGACTTCAAGGCACTGGTGTTCACAACCGAATCTCTCTCACCGTTCCGCCATAACTCTTTTATCACGCTCGCGAACGCTGAAACAATTTTTTTTTTGTATGAGATCTTTACTTTTCAAGCCATCTTTTTTCTACCGAATTCAAAAAAGGAGGAGATACTCAATTCGTCTGTATGATTTTTTATAATGTTTGTTACCTCGGAACTTTTCACTGGGTTAACCAATTTTGATGATTCATTTTTTTTATTTGAAAGCTGATGCTTGCTGTGGGTCCCATTTAAATTTAATCAAATTCGGTCAAGCCGTTTTGAGTTACACTTCAATGACTGAAAAGTCTTGATGATATAGTCATTGACAGTGAGTGACAATCGATTCCATAAGTAGCAAGGGTCAAATAAATTTTTTTTTTACCAAATAATGGCACCGATTTAACACTCAAATATGTGAAATAACTTGTCGAAGTCGATATCACAGACACAATATTGTGATAAACGGTACTTTTTTACCATCATGGTACCGACTTCAACAAGTTATTTCAGACATTTGAGTGTTAAAGTTGGTTCCTTTTTTTTGTATTTTCTTAAAAACGCATACCGCCGGTGGTAATATTTTTCATGTAAATATTTAGAAATCACAATAATGATGCTTCACTCACCACCAATAAGCGCACCCCGCATACAAGACAGAGTAGTGTTGATCTCAGAGACGTGTTTGTCCGCCTGCAGGTACTCCAGCAGCGGCCGAGTGTTCGACAAGCATTGGATCACGCTGTTCATGAAGCAAGTGTTGCCGATGTTGCGCAGACCGTTCAGCCCTGAAAAAGTTAAATATAGAGTAGTAATGAAAGTAGAGACTTTTTCTAACTTTTATGAAGAAAAGTGGCGAAACGAATTAAGTATAGATTAGTCATGGAAGTAGAGACTTTTTCTAACTTTTATGAAGAAAAGTGGCGAAACGAATTAAGTATAGAGTAGTCATGGAAGTAGAGATTTTTTAAATTTTATAAAGAAAAGTGGCGAAACGAACAAGTATAGAGTAGTCAGAGAAGAAGAGATTTTTTATTTTTGTCATGATGTAATGTGGCGAATCGAACTAGCCCCTGCCCATCGCATATGACTTTGCCAACCGAGATATAAGTTCTTGAATACCTTTTCAAGCAATTATAGCCGAGCGGTAATAGCTATGGACTGCCGTGCCGCAAGCCCCTGGTTCGCCCGCCGGCTTGAGCTTCACCGCATGGTAGAAGGGTATTTTGCGATTGCCTGGCTAGCTACCACCCTCAAGTAGAAAATCTGTCGCCAAGCACCTAACGGTGTGTTCCGGCAGCAGTCCTTGAGAGCCAGTGAAATGACGAAATGCATCTGTATAGGCAGAGGTTAGTCCGCTTAACATCAGGTGGGCCTCGAGCTTGTTCCGTCACAATAACATAAAAAAATTAAAACTCACCACATGTTTGACTAGACTTTTCCTTCGTCTCCGATATAGAGTCGGATCTCTCGCTGCTCCGCCGGAGACCACTCGGCCCGCTCTTACCACCGGCCAACTCCTGCAACATCGGCGTACGACAATTAGTCGGTGAACACATATACAGTCGGAGAAGCAAACACGCATCATTGAACATGCTGACTCGTGAAGTATCGCTGAACGACTTTCAGTTGAACACGATTAACTTCACTGATGAAATAGTCGGTCAATGATATACATACGTTGTTATGGCGTGCGTGATACGTGTTAGACGCTGACGTTTGGTTTATTGTATACCATAATGTATTTAAAATATTAAAATTGCGTAACTACCGGGGCCGCCACATTGGAACACAAATCACGCGTTTTGCGAGCCTTTAATTTTATTTATTTCTTTTTATTGACATAGACAGTTGGTAGACCCCCACTAGGTGGACTGACGACATCGTGAAAGTCGCGGGTATCCAATGGTTACAAGCGGCTAGTATCCGTTCTTTGTGGCGCTCTATAGGGGAGGCCTTTGTTCAACAGTGGACGTCTTCCGGCTGATGATGATGATTGACATAGAAACGGCGACACAGGTTCAATTACATTTATCTCACAATTTAGGACAAAATAAAGTAGTTTTTATTTAAAATTATTTGACATAATATAGTAAACGATAAACCAAAGATCCATCGTCATGTACCACGCACGCTTATTTGTGTGTGTTCAATATCACACATGCATGTGTGAGGGAGCTTCAGAATGCGTATCCATCAGCAATGTGCGAGGGAGATGAAGAAGTAAGAGGAGAACCTCCACCAATAGAAACGCTTCATTTTCCTAGCCTCGCTGAGCGCAGCATCCTATTGGTGGATTTTATCCTTGCACTACGCTTATCTTTCTCGCACATATCTGGTGGAAACGCAGTATTAAGCCTTACCATAGAGAAAGTACTAATATGAGTTTCAATCACAACGTACAGTCCCACCAACTTATCTGTTCAGGCGGCAGAAAAAAGAACTACAACATTCCTTCAAATTGTGACAGTTTGTAGTTGATTTCCTTGACCAGCAGCGCCCTCGCGAACTGCACAGTTAAGTTGGTGGTACTATACGCCGGAATAAGCTCAAATCTTGCATTATATCCAGATGGCGCTGACTCGTAGCCTGGAAATGTTTGCTTCGACACTTAAAGCCGATAAATTTGAATTTCATCGATGGTAAACAGGCCCGAAAGATGTCTTGTTTTTTTGAATACGAAATATTGTGTTAAAATGCTGCTCCAATAAATTTGTTTTTTATGGATAATTTACCGCGATTCATAAGTTTATTGATACATGGCGCTGCACCGCATGTAAAATATATGGCAAATAACGCCATCTAGCCATTTTTTTGTTCCAACACGATTGCGAGTAGATTTACGATGGCCATTAAAAATGTAATTTTGTTATTTTATGTGATTTGATACATTTAGCGACATCTTTCGCCGAAGCTGGTATTTAGTTATCGGTGTACGCTGTCATGTATGCACTGAGAAAACCGACTTTGGAGCTTAAAGCAAATTTGACCTTTTACCGTTGAATTGTAACTACGCAAGGTGAATTCACAAGTCTTAAGATGATTTTCAGCAATCAATAAAAATGTACCATGTTTTATAATAAACAAAACCGTCAAAAACACCTTCCGTGAAATATTTTCAGAATTGAACTTTTTAATACGATAATTATAATTGCAGTATTGACCATAAATTATACCTCACTTTTACGGCGGTTTATATACGGTGATTATCACTATAACGCACGACTTAATCAGCCTCATCGAAAAGTCAATATTTAAGAAAGACCACAAAATACACGTTAAATGAAGACGAAAAGAAAAATTCGCCTTCACTGACCTCGTTTAACGCCTTCTAGTTGGAAGGCGTTTTTGTACGTATTTACGTTTGGTCGGTTTTTTGCCTTATACCATATAAATTGGCCGTCATTAGGGCGCTTTTGACTTTAGATTTTTCTCAGTGTGGTCTTTGTCACTCTTATTACTTCTTTCTCTATGGCCCTACCTAATATGACGTAGCACTGCGCACAATATAAGTGATTAATATTGTACTAAATTAAGTTATTTACATTCTAACACGTTTATAGATCATAAAACTCGTATTCAACATAAGCTATATATTTACATAATATACATGTGCACTCAAAACTCATATTAATATGAAAAATTAATACGTGATATTGAAAACCATGCAAAAAAAATGAAGTAAAATCTTTTAAATAATATGTTATACTTAAGTTAAAACTATCTAACTACTTACCCTTCAGGCACCTACTACCATTTTTGAATCAGTCGATTAGGACCACAAACCATGTGAATCAGTCGCCGAATATCAAAAAACACCAAAAAAGACTATTATGATTAACGCTCGATCACACGAAGCAACAAAAAATTAACGCATACGCGTAACAAATTCTGTCAACTTTGATTCCAGCAACTTTAAGTTGCTTGCATTTTTCGGAGTACACTAAAGTGTGATATAACAAAATAAATTGAATTGTTATAAAATAACAATTCAGTCTGTTTTGTTGTTTCAACAGGGCAACGTAGCATACCTACAAACAATAAAATCAACATTGAAAGCAAATATCTTCAACCTATATCGCCAGATAACGGTATAACCACAAGCATTAAAAAGTTGACTTGCGTAAACCATCCCTAATAACTATATAGTTGTTGATCAATGACTGTCATACAAATTCCAGTGTTCGAAAGAATTCTATTCATGTGTCATCATCGCATCTCAGTTGTTGATTTAGGACAACCATGTATTGTCAATGTCACATATACTAGGGTGTCTATTACATTATTTTGGCAACTACACCACCGTAATGAAGATTAAGACACGAGGAAAAAAATTATAGACAACAGTTATTGTACATCGTGTAGTTTTTTTTTAAAATTATTATTGTTTTTTTGTTGTTGAGGGTACAATGTTTTTATAACATAACATATCAGTTGTCGCCGGTGGTGTATTTACCTATAAATATTTTAAATGACACTCGAGTGGTGTCGTTGACGAAAGATGAAAACAACGATATTTACGCAACTATATTTATGTGTAATCGTACTCATATCGAATCTGAAAGCGTAATAGCTTTAGTTTTACAGAAGTGGAATTCTGTAAAATCAAAGATTATCTCTCGTCATGAAAACGTCTTTTTGGAATATCAACCATTGCTTCTGGTTAAGTAAGAAACAAGAAATCATAATTTGTTAAAACCCATTTTACGTGGCTATTTTAGGTTAGAATTACTGTATTTGATGTTAGTAACCAAGACAAAAAAAGTCAAACTCAAACGACCTACGAGCAGCATTTCTGCCATATTTGCGTTACCATTCGAGCGAGTGTCACCGCGGCGAGCTCGAGCGCATATCGCGAGTGGACTCGACCATTGACGACGACTCGGCGACTTGTTGCCCGCTCTGCGACGAATCGTCGCTGAGTGTGCGCACGCCCTAATGTCCGAGTATAAGAGAAATATATAATTACCATTTAAGGAGTTTCTATAGTTCTTACATAATAATAAAATGCTCTACTTACTTCCGACTTCTTATATGCTTTTTTCTTCCTTCCATACCCATCAATTAGATTCTATCTAATTTGAAAATCTACTCAAACTAAAATCGTTGTTAGTTATCAGTCGTACTAAATCTCCACACATAAATAATACTTCAATCATAAAGCTCTCACAACCTAGAATCTCCCACCATTCATGCAAACTAGAAGAATAACATTTTCACGTTTATTACAATCCGGATTGATCAAATTCTCACGGCCTATTTCCTTGCTTGGACATCTCTTGCTTCTCTAATCCCTCGAATAATTGATAAATAGTTCAATTTTGCGTGATAGAACTATCCCGAAGAAACGAAACTTGTGTTGGTAATGCTCGAAGGTGGCAACGCACCCATTTTCAGAGGCAAATCAAAGAAGTGTATTACCTCCTATATTCACTTTAAATTGTCTACTTATAAAATTTGCTTCAAACACAAACCTTTTGCAATCTAGTTTTCTTAACTCAAGCCTCGTAAATAATGATTTAAAAAATTATACACTGCTAAAGAAAGTCTCCAATCTAAATACTTTGTAACTATAATCATTCGCCAAATTTAACCAGAATCCAAACAGGTTACAGATGAAAGTGGGGAATTTAGAGAAACTTCATTATTTCTCTCAAATATATATCTTATCCTTTCTCTAACACATATGTTGTTCTAACTCTTCCTCTCGCACTAACACATTTAATTGTCGAGTCAACTCGCAACCTCGAATATATTTCACTCAACCCTTCCATCCCCCGCAAACATTTGAACAAAGATCAATAGATCTAGAATCTAGATGATAGTACAGACCTGATGGCACTTGCGTTGGTACGCAATACGCGAAGATGGGGACAGTTGCAGAAAGTGCAAATCAGATAAGGATGACTCTTTCTCTCATATTATTTACTGTAATTGCTCTTCATCTATTCATACTTAGTGATCGCATCAAACTTCTTGCAATATAGAATCTATTTCACGTAACTTCGATCCCTCGGGAACAATCAAGTTGAATATATCCAGAGGATGGTACAGACCTGATAACACTTGTGTTGATACGCAAAGCGTGCAGGTAGGGACGAGTGCATGTGAGCACATCAGGTAAGCGTTGTATCTCATTTATACCCTGCAATGACTTCAATCCCTCATCTATTACTAACACCTAAATATTACGTCCCAAAGTCCTTGTAATCAGGTATCTATTTCATTTAACCCTTCGGCTTCTAGCAAACATTTAAACTAAGACCGATATATCCAAAGAATTGAACAGACCTGATGGAATATGATGCTGGACAATGGAGACAGTTACAAATTTTGCAATCAGTCTCCTATATATTCAGTACTCACCTTTCCTCTCTTATAACATCTAATAGTCGTATCAAAGTCCTTGCAATCTGAATCTATTCCACTCACTTCTTAGATCCCTCGTAAACGTTGAAACAAAGACCAATATAGATGATGATACCAGATAGCACTTGTGTTGGCACGCAAAGCGAGGTATGAGAGCAGGTGGATTATCAGACAAGCATTCTCTCTCATCTATACCATGGAATGACTGCAATCGCTCTGCATCTCTTACACTTAATTGTCGAATCCATCCCAAGCTCTCTTGCAATCTTAAATCTATTACACTTGACTCTTCCCTCATCGATAGATCTAACTGATAGTACAGATTTCATGGCACTTGACATGGTACGTGATGAAGGAAGACGGGGGTACTTGCTTGTGAGCATATCAGATAAGCATTCTCTCATCTATAACCGGCAATAATTCTTCAACTCTTACAAACTCATTTAACCATCACGTTACAAACACCTTGCAATCTGAAATCTTGAATTTGAACGCCTTGCAAACGCTTGGCTTTTCAAACCCTCGCAAACATTCAAATAAGATCGATATATCCAGAGAATGGTACAGACCTGATGGCACTTGTGTTGGTACGTGATGCGCGAGGGTTGCGCGGGGTGCGGGCGGGGGCGGGGGGAGGTCGGCGAGACGCGCGGCTCGTGCCGCCGACACCCGCACCTCATGTTGTCGCGCTAACAGCCGCGCGCCGCATGCCACCACTACCAGGCACAGGTATGTCACCATACAGGGGTCCGATAGGAGGAAACTCTTCACCGCGTCCGTCTTGATAGCCTGATATCGTTATCGTATTGACTATGTCTTGTTCGGTATCCAGATCTTTGACTATTATGGTTTTCGTATTGGCTCTTAAGCGATATTCAGACCTCTGCCTCGTTTCTCGTTTTGGCTTTGAACACCCTGAGTTTCAAGGGAAGTAGAATTCTTTCCAACTCTTTTTGGATTGTTTGTTCAAGAATATTTACAGTATTTAGTTTGCTTGGGATGTTTTATTTTTAGTTCTTGGCCTTCTTGTTCTCTTATCGAAGGCTTTTGATTTTATTAAGTAGTTTTTAAACTGGTCTCAGTAGATTTTTATACAGGTGTTCTTACCGGTTTGGCACGAGATGTTCAGGAAGTCATCCAATCTGAATGCCTTAGTGACACTGTTTAGGTCTTTCTTGATTTGGTAACCTTCTCTTTGTATCTTTGGAATACTAAGTTTTCAGTTTTTATCGGAAATTCTGAACAATTAAGTAGAGCAACTAAGTCAATGTTTATGATAATACGGTGGGCTATTCCGGTAAGTCTCGCTTTTCTTAGGACAACTGCTTGTACGTAATTGGTGACAGAATGCTGTGTTAGCCTGGTGTCTTAGGAATTTCTTCAGCAGAGAAGCAAAAGATGAGTTGTTCGATGATTCGAGTATCTAGGTTAATAAACTACCTCAGAGTAGAAACTTGGGGAAAAATATTATCAAAGATGGAGATACGGTCAAAGGCAGTTTTGGGAAATACAGGTCTATTTCGAGATCAGCTAAAAAGAATGACAAAGGGAATAGTCAAAACAGAGTATATAGCTATGTAGGTTGTAGGAAATTTATGTGAAATATGAGGTAATGCTTCTATGACATGCCACAGAAATTTCAATCAAGACACTTGTCTGATAGCTGATCCAAATTAATGTAACCAAGATATTTTAAAATAGCAAGATTACCAGTAAGCACGAAGGAATTTAAAATGTGACATATGTCAATCCAATCAATGCGAGCATGAAGAATGAGGTAATTACTTCGAAATTAAATTGGTACAGAACTATGTTGTCAAGGTCAGGTGGAACGCCTTTTAATCGACCAGATAAAAGTCATCTGTTTCGGACTTTTACTAGCATTAGAAGAAGAGAATTGTGAAGTAGTTTTGACCCAGTTACGTTTCCTTTGATGTCTTAGATTATTCACTGACACAAAATATAGGACAACACAAGAATGTCCTCAAGGTGTTCACATTTCAGTTCACTTGTAAAGTTTGTATCCAAAGTCAAAGATCACTGACGCATCCAGTGTAAAAATAGTCCCAAACGTTTTATAAATAGAGTCCACAATCACAAGGGCACACACCGATACGGCGCAAGGTCACTTTCGATTTTAACACTAACTTCTAAACACACGAAAAGTTTCGGTTGAAAACTGGTTGTGTAACCTGACTTCTGTCAAAAGTGACAGTTTAAAACGCGGGAAACGAACAAAATGGCGTCAAGTGATTCCCTGTGGGAAAGGCGGGAAAGGCATTTCCTCTGTTTTTTTAATATCGAACAGGTAACAGTATGAGATCGCGCTTTGAACTGGTAAAGCGGCGGTCGGGGTGGTGGCCAATAATTATCTCTGCCAAATTTCACAATCTCAAGACGTAATCTTTTACTGATCGAAGTATAGTTGTTTCATATAGATTATCCATCATAGAGACGAAAGTTTGTTTGATTTTTTACTGACAATACCCTACAATCTTTATAATGTATAGTTTATAACTGATAGCCTTTAACCACTATTTCACCTGATGGTAAGTGATGTGGTCTAAGATATTGTTCAGGCCAACCTAAACTTACTGACAGGACAGCTGCCGGAACACACTACTAGGTGACAGATTTTCTCAGTCATCATGTTTGAATGCATCATCACTTACTATCAGGCAAGATAGTAGTCAATCGCTAGCCTATCAGCAATATTCACCAAGGTCAGGTGCTACAAAAAGCGCGGGCTATGCTTAAGGCTGAACTGGCCGGTCACTTCTATTTACAAACATGTAAAGGTCTCTTTTAAAATCTCAAATAAGGGAGTTATCACCTTTTGACATTTGTATGGAGTAGTGACCAGCCAGTACAACCTTAAAAATGCACCAATAGGATAGCTTCATTTTCCTAGCCTCGCTAATCGTAGCGATGTTATTGGTCGATTTTCCCTCGCACACAGTTTAGTTCCCTCGCGCATCTGGTGATTAGGCAGCTTAAACGCAGCCTAAATTTGAATATTATTGAAAGGTTTGCTAGCCTCCCTAATCGCAGCGATGTTATTGGTCGATTTTCCCTCGCACACAGTTTAGTTTCCTCGCGCATCTGGTGAATAGGCAGCTTAAACGCAGCCTAAATTTGAATATTATAGGAAGGTTTGCTGGCCTCCCTAATCGTAGCGATGTTATTGGTCGATTTTCCCTCGCACATAGTTTAGTTCCCTAGCGCATCTGGTGAATAGGCAGCTTAAACGCAGCCTAAATTTTAATATTATAGAAAGGTTTGCGTCAAACATGAAAACTTTTTGCTGAAGGCATATTTTGTATTAAATCACAATCCAGTTCGAAACTAAAATATTGTAGATTTAATTAATATAATGATTGTAATTTGTATTGTGCATCTAAAATAAATTAAAAAAACCCCTTTATTTAGTTGCTCCGGTATGTTGAGAATCTGGTATTATGCTCAGGAAGATAACGAACAACTATCGCATTAAATCCTCGAATTAAAAAAAAACCAGCGTCAAAATCAGTTGTCTTTTGGGAAATACGATGGTTAAAAACTGAATTACATACACAGATACCAGGTGGTTGGTATCATCAGTAAGAGCCCGTCTTGGTGGGTACTCCCGCGGTGGTAAGTGATAATGAGGTCGAGTGAGAGGTTAAGTGTTAAAATGCTTAACCAAGAATTACTGGCTCTCAAGGACAGCTGCCGGAACACACCGTTAAGTGCTTGGCGACAGATTTTCTACTTGAGAGTGGTAGCTAGACAGGCGGGCATTCGCTAAATGCCCAACCACCTTGCTATAACGACTGCCATCCTAAGACAACAACCGACGGCTTAACGTGCCCTCCGAAGCACGTGCACGCTCAGTAGTAATGTCACGAGCGGTCACCCATCCAACTCCTGACCGCGCGCGACGTTGCTTAACTTTGCTGATCGGTTAAGAACAGCTAAGCAAACTTCGCTATGTCTCATTGTGCGTTAACCGACGAATAAAGAGGAGTTCATATGTTTAGTATAATTTATAAAATGTACCAGGAATCTATGATTTCATTAAAGGTTAGGTACTAGACTTTTTATAACAAAGTATAATTCATACAGCTACCTCCTCAGAGTTTCTTGCCTCCTAGTACATTACTCTATTTACAAATAAAAAATGTCTGCTTACCAAAACTGTTTGTATCACAAATATCGCCATAGAATATTATTTTTACTATAAAACCAAACAATGGTTTATTCAATTATTTCATTAAAATGTTTATTTTAATTTGAAACACTAATTTTCAAAATTATTTTATTTTTATACCTTTACAATAACAAATAAAATCATCACATAATAATATTAACTGTTCAAAAAACACTCTTATTTTTAGCAATAATTAAAATCACAATTCTGATTAAATATATATCATTTTTTTTATTTAACCACATTTGAAAAGATCTCTTATATAATTTTGTACACCATTTTATAGTTTATATACTTTATTTTTCACATAATTTAATAAACATACTTAGTATAAAAAAACGCGTCTGACATAAAGGTTATATAATATAGGTATATAAGGTAGTACCTATGTCATTACACTGAAATCGATAAGTAAAATCTTATCTTTTATCTGCTTGTGTAAAAATATCTTAAGGCGAATTTCCTTCCGTATAAAAATGTGATGTAACTTTACAAACGTCTAATGTGTTAAGACCCTTACAGTCTTCATAATTCTAATCAGACCTGATTTTAAAAGAGATCTACATGTATTGAATGATATTTTTTTTTTATAAAACAAACCATCGTATACAGATTATTTTATATCAATAAGTGAAAACGCGATTTTTTATTTTTTATTTCCGATAGTTTGGCCTTTGACCACTATCTCACCTGATGGTAAGTGATGATGCGGTCGAAGATGTTGTTCAGGCTAACCTAGAAGTGACAGCTGCCGGAACACACCGTTAGGTGCTTGGCCACAGATTTTCTACTTGAGGGTGGTAGCTAGACAGGTGGGCATTCGCAAAAAGCCCTACCACCATGCTATAACGACTGCCATCCTAAGATAACAACCGGGACCGACGGCTTAACGTGCCCTCCGAAGCACGGAAGCGCTCAGTAGTAATGTCACTAGCGGTCACCCATCCAACTCATGACCGCGGGCGACGTTGCTTAACTTTGCTGATCGATTGAGAACAGCTAAGTAAACTTCGCTACGAGCGCTTCAAAATTTACTGGCATATTTCTTTTTTTTTTAATTATCAGCAACATATATTATATAATGATTAAAAATAGTTGAGAACACTACCTACCGCTTTATTCAAAGACATTGTATTTAAGCTACGCATAAGAGTTCGTGAGTTGTATCCAAATTCAAATTTAGTTATTGTATTGATTAATTATTATTTAGTAACCAGCTAGGACTCGCGTAATATTTACCGGATATTGCTCCGACCAGTTTCGAACTTATTTGAAGTTCTTCGTCTGGGAGTCACGATTGTGCACAGCGGCAAGCGCGGGCCTCAGCACGTAACTTTTTAGCTCAAATTGTATTGATTACATACACAAATATTACGGGTCTGCTAACACTGGACGAAAAGTAAATTTGTACTAAATCGTCGATCGCCCCCATTATACTGGGACGCGTGAGATAGACTACAGATTTATCTCGTCCTCAAAAAGTAGGAAGAGAAATTTCACGCAAATACTCGCAGATAAGTGTCAAGAATCGATTAAACTGAGGGCGCGCGTGTTAGTTTTGGTCGACAAGTTGCCACACGTAGCACAAAATACAGGTAAACAAGGACGAGTTCTTTGCCCTGCTATGTTAGCACTCGTAGACATAGTGCGATTTGTCTATTTTACACGAGATAAAGGGTAGACAAAATTTACTCGCGGTGCGAATGCTAGCCCGGCAGATGCATAGATATTAGGCTCAAGGATATACATGCAAAGTTTCACCTAGTTTGAACTTAGTATTTAAAATATGACGAAACTACGTTTGTATGGATAGCTCTACGAGCACTCTGGCCTTTTTATGGTGACCGTATCATTTATTTATTTCTGATAGGCTAGCCTTTGACTACTCGCTCGCCTGTTAACAAGTAATAAATAGCGTAGATGATCAGGATATGTCTATAACTTATTGTTAAGGTTAGACATTCGTGATATAGGCAGTACATTGAAATTATTATGGATGGAAAAAGATAACTGCCAGCGGGACATGAACCCGTAACCCCCAGAATACCGTCCTGGTGCACTACCAATTATGCCATGGAAGCGGGTGCTGGACAGTCGAAAGTTCTCCATCCGTTTGAATACACGTATTTTTTTTTTTGACGTTGGCGACATCTACCCAAATAGCAGAGGACTATTTACTTAGGCTGGTAGGTTGATATACGATCAACACTGAACACCAAATCGATGAAACCATTTTTAAATTTGACTAGTTATCTTTTTCCATCCGTAATAATTTCTATGTTTTCGCTTAGCATGCGTCAATGCTCCTATAAAAATAATACTAGGCAGTACATTACTTCGCGTCGTTGTGCCTTGTGGCTATAGGATCTTCATATCGAATGCCAACACCTCATTTTTCCGCCGCCGGTTTACCGTCTGCATATTAGTTTAGTAGATAGTATTCATATGAAGCCTATATAAACAAACAATAATCTAATTTCCTTCTTTCAGGATTAGTTAAAAGTCAACGCCCGCAGCCGCGATCCAGCAGTGCGGTCTTACATCAAAGGACATCGGGCACGATCATTGACCTATATATACTAGACGCGACATCTCAAACGAGGATTGTCGACCAGTGCAGGTAAGTCGGCCGGTATACTCTCTCCCACACGCTGCTGGGCATTCGTAGAGATTACACGTGCTTTACGTTCGAAAATTGTGTATTCAAAATACAATTATGAAGCAGTGATGGCTCAGTGG
This sequence comes from Plagodis pulveraria, assembly GCA_963890685.1. Lineage (NCBI taxonomy): Eukaryota > Metazoa > Arthropoda > Insecta > Lepidoptera > Geometridae > Plagodis > Plagodis pulveraria. Next base: position 5,218,416 of record OY982977.1, read on the forward strand.
CATTGGCTATGGATTGCCGTGCCGCAGGTCTATGGTTCGAATCCCACCGCGGGCTTGAGCTTCACAGCATGGTGGAAGGGCATTTTGCGATTGCCCGCCTGGCTAGCGACCACCCTCAAGTAGAAAATCTGTCGCCAAGCACCTAACGGTGTGTTCCGGCAGCAGTCTTTGAGAGCCAATGAAATTACAGGCACATGAGACTTAACACCTATGTCTCAAGTACTCGGGCGCAGTGCAATTCGTGACTTATGACGAAATGCATCTGTTATAGGCAGAGGTTAGTCCGCTTAACATCAGGTGGGGCTCGTGCTTGATCCGTCACAATCACATTAAAAAAAAACACAATTGATAATACATTATTTTCGAACGTAAAGCGCGTGTAATCTCTACGAGTGCCCAGCTGCGTGTGTGGGAGAGTATGCCGGCCGGCTTACCTGCTGTCGACTATCCTCGTTTGAGATGGTGCGTCTAGTATATATAGGTCAATGGATACGATAGTTTTAAGTACGTATATCCCCGAAGTTGTAAGAACTCTTTGAATGATAAAGACGTTTACTTTATAAGTTACACAACCAGTTTCTTACCAACCGTGTATATAAACACAAAACACCAATATTTATAACAAAAAACACGTGTAAACTTTTGTGCACCGAAAAATATTACGGAATTGACAGATGTCGAGAATGACATGTGATTGTTTTGAAAATTCGCGCGCGTGAGGTTTTTATTCGTCCAAGGAGTTTGCGTTAAATATATTTCAGTGGTCATTTAAGGGTGAACTGGCCGGACTGTTCTCCATACAAACGTCGTAGGGTGATCACTCCCTTATTTTAGGATTTAGGTCCAAAATAAAGCATAATACCAATTGATCTCGTCATTATATAGGCTTGTATGATATCGAAATTTTAATAAAATAATTAACTTAAGAGTTATGAGCCTTGAAACATGTTCATATAAAGTTTTCGAGGCTCATAACTTACAATTGATGATATCAATGACGATATCAATCGGTATTATGCTTAAGTCTGGACCTAAAATCTCATATAAGGGAGTGATCACCCTACGACGCGGCGTTTGTATGGAGAAGTGACCGGCCAGTTCAACCTTAACATTTCGTTCCAGATAAGGTCGATCGAAGGTGGACCGACGCGACGTTATCGTAAGTGTCGTGAGAAGAGCCGATGGTAGCACATGGCTAACAGACAATTATTGTGGCTTCTACGTGTTTAGAGGTGACTTTCCATTTGATTTCCATTGTTCTATTTTCCCTTAGACGCCTCATACGACACCCACGGGAAGAGATGCTGAGGAGGGACATTCTAGCCGGGCACCCCACGGGGAAAATAAAACTATAATCCAAATTTAATTTAAAAAAACCGGCCAAGTGCGAGCGGAACTCGCGTACAAAGGGTTCCGTACCATTATATTATTTCTAGCAATTTCATTATTATTATTTTTAGCAAATAAACGGCGAAAACCTCTTTTATCGTATGGGAGACCCCTTAATTATTTATTTTATTTTAATTAATTATATTTAAAGTGAACACAAAACCAAATATTCTGTGTATAGTTAAAGGGTCTACCTGTCACCGTTATTAGTATCGAGCAAGAAACGGTAAAAAATCAAGTTTGTTGTATGGGAGCCCCCCTTAAATATTTATTTTATTTTTAGTATTTGTTGTTATAGCGGCAATAGAAATACATCATCGGTGAAAATTTCAACTGTCTAGCTATCACCGTTCTTGAGATACAGCTTGGTGACAGACGGACGGAAGGACAGCGAAGTCTCAGTAATAGGGTCCCGTTTCTAACCTTTGGTTGCGGAACCCTAAAAAATAAAAATAATTATCTTTCGTGCAAAATATTAATAATTTTATTTGAAAATATACCGTTATGCTTATATAACTGACAGGTTATGTACTGACAGTTATACACCTCGATACAATAACCCAATTTACCAATACGGTTCTACGACGACGGACGGACGGACAGCAGAAACTTATTAATAGGATCCCGCTTTTTAGTACGGTACCCTGAATTAGGTCTTATACAAAGCTGATATTCTAAGGGCCTGTTTCAGAATGTTCGAGTAAGTTCCGGTTATACTACCGAGAACATATTTAATAAACGAAACACTATCTTTGCGTTTCATAGTCATTGATTTAGCCTATCCATTGGTTAAAGCTTGAAACGCGCTGCATGCTGAAACAGGCCCTAAGGCTATCTTTTTCCAACCAAAATGATTTCTATACCTTCTAGACTGCCTACCACTTTCCACGTTGAGGAGTGAGAGAGGAGATTAAGACTTAGACTGATGGGAGGGTACATTTGCGATCTCAGTTGAAGTTTGGCTGACTGCCAAGGGGTGATCATGATACAGCCGGTTATTCATCACATTAAAATATATTATACTTATGAGATCTTTAAATAGAAAGAAAGTAGGAAAATTGAAGCAATGATGGCTCAGTGCCAATGGATATGAACTGCCGCGCAGCAGGCCCATAGTTCGAATCCCGCCGAGGGCTTGAGCTTCACCACATGGTGGTAGGGCATTTTGCGAATGCCCGCCTGGCTAGCGACCACCCTCAACTAGAAAATCTGTCGCCAAGCACGTAACGGTGTGTTCCGGCAGCAGTCCTTGAGAGCCAGTTAAATTACAGGCACATCAGACTTAAGAACTATGTCTCAAGGTGAAGGGCGCAGTGCAATTCGTGACTTGTGACGAAATGCATCTTTTATAGGCAGAGGTACTATAACCTCTGCCTATAAAAGATGCATAACATCAGCATAGTCCGCTTAACATCAGGTGAGCTTCGAGCTTGTTCCGTCACAAAAACATAAAAAAAAACACATGGAATGAGAAATATTCCTGAAGGTCATTGTCTAGCTATAAATAGTCATGACAAAATGAAAATTTATTTTTAGTTACGTTTAACTAATTTGAACTCTACGATGACGTTTGTGGTTCAAAAAACCGTTATTATGAAGTGCGGAGATGAACACGTCGCTCGCTGGATGTTAAGTGTCACGCCTGTGCTCTACAGTTACAGTTACAGTGTCACCAGCCCCGTTCTGCTTAACACTGCACTGCTGGCATCACTTCAAGCCATATAGTTCTTATGTCTCGTTTGCCCTGTAATTTCACTTGCATTTTCTACACTTTTCCTTTCTACTACTGGTAATGTATTTAGAATAATAAGTTGGCATCATCAGGACCACTATGTCCTAGTTATGAATGAATTTCTATTGTTATCATTATCGCCGATGCCAATGGGATAATCTCCAGACGATTTCTTCTTCTTCTTCTTTAGATGGCTTTCAAAACGCTGCTTGACGTTTTTCTACCAGTATCAGAGTGTGGCCAATGTACTGTTTAAATGAAAAATGCCCAGACAAATTTCTTTTTTTTATGGTATTAATGACAATGACAATGAAAATCTAACAAACAACAACGAAGTACAAAGAGGTTACGTTAACATGTCAAACTCACATCTGTCAAAAAGCGCGCGCTTTTCCCCAAAATGGCCGGGTTACTTTTTTTTTTATCGCAAAGCACGTGGCAAATGCTTGCGTGGTCACTATGCCGGCACAGAGTTTCCCGTGTTATATTTTATTTCTAGACGTAACTAGTACATCCCGGTGGTATTTTTAGCGGTCGGATTCTCTCCGCGCCGGTCTGATTGTCAACTGAAATATATTGGCGCGAGTGCAGAGGTGTGTCTGCCATTTTAAAACCTTTCTCCTGATTAAAGTGCTTAGATAAATTGCGATGAAATAAGAAGTTTGTCGCATTTTAACGATAAAACTTTTTTGAAACCGCGATAGGTGGTTCAATTTTATAAGCAACAATTTTAGATGAGTCTGTCTGCGCCATTTAATAATAATTTAGTTGATAAGCTTACGATAAATTATTTATTTTCTTCAAAAGTTTTATTATTCCATTGAATTAAAACTGCAAGTTATATAATTATATACGCAAGGAATCGTTATTTAGAGTCCTTAATTTTTATATCCCATTCAAACTGATAGAAAGAATAAATACCTCAAAATATGTTGTCTAAAATCCCCCAGCTATTTTTTAACCTTTTTTAACCTAGAGTGGGCGCGTCTGTCCGCGTAACGTCAGTGGTAATATATTTATATAGGAATTTTACTAGGAAACTTTATAAATATATTGATTTCTGATTACCTATTTGTGTTCTACATAAATCCTGACAATAATTTGTAAAATCAAATGCAGTATTTCTTCACCGGGTGGTGGAAGGGCATTTTGTGATTGCCCGCCTGTCTAGCTACCACCTTCAAGTAGAAAATCTGCCGCTAAGCACGTAACGGTGTGTTCCGGCAGCAGTCCTTAAGAGAGCCAGTGAAATTACAGGCACATGACACTTTTAACAAATATGTCTAAAGTGACGGGCGCAGTGCAACTCGTCACTTGTGATGAAATGCATCTGTAATAGGCACCTCTGTTAGTCAGGCTAGTCCGCTTAACATCACGTGGGCCTCGAGCTTGTTCCGTCACAATAATATTAAAAAAGCTTCTTCGCTTTATTAAAAAAAAGTTTATCGGTAAATGAAAAGGACATCAACACAAAAAGTACTAGGGGAGCATCACATGAAACGTCATAGATAAATAATTTACTGAAACGACTAGCGGTCACGCACGACGATTCAAATCGATATGTCACCGACATGTTCACTCTCGAAAGCGCACCCATCCACATTAAATTATTGATACGCTTTTGTACGGGTAAGCCTCGTTTGTACACTACGTCTTAGTGTGCGTGTATGGAGAAATAGTTGCAACTGAAGCGCCTTCGTACCCTTCTTTAAAGGTCGGTACCATGAAGTATGGAGGGGTAGAGGAGTGGCCGATCACAAATTATCCCTCGACGACACATGTCGCCAATTGGCGGGGTGAGGGACCATCCATCTGACCATCTGACAGTGAATAGCAATAGCTCGATCATGGTTAATAGTTTCGAAATCCGCCCCAAACCGCCATGAATACGGCCCTGCTTTTGTGCAAATAGAATAGTCACACAGCGAAAGATGGCGCATTTTAAAATATTGACATAATCCAAAAATAACAAATCTTTTGTCGTCAGAAAAATTCAAAAACATCTAATAAAAGAATTAATACGCAAAGTTGGCAGTTATATGCGGTTATATGTTATTTAATCTGCACATACGGCGGTATAATGATTGAAAAGATGATAAAAGCCGACGACATTTAGTAGTAAGTAGCGAATTTTTTAAAGTTATACTACTATACATGTTGTCGCCACCTATAGCAATCATTAAACTGCCAGAGAAAAACGGCATCACTACTGCCATCTATCTGGCACTTATGCAGGTATATAAACTTAAAAGTATGGATTTGGTTACAAACTACCACTAGCGTCAACTGCTTCCGATAGTCTTTCTCTATGACAACATAAACACGTAATATCCGCACAGGGAATCAGTCGTTGATGCTTAGTGCCGCTCACTTTTGACTTGGCGTTCAGCGAGAACAGACGTTTACCTATATTATTTTAAGTTAACGAATAAAGAAGCTAAAGCATATAAAGTAATGAACCTATTCACCTAGTAAAGTAAATAATTGAAAAATATATTTTAAAAACATTTACATGTGAAATGTATTGCAATCGGCTGCCTTTTTCTGTTGATCGGAACAATTTTAGCAAGATAAAATGCAAAATCTCTGCGACGTTAATTCGACAAAAATGTATTTATAGTCACGATATTTTCAAATGTGTTTCACATGCACGCGCCTAGAGAAGACTAATGTGAACACACCCCTACCATTGACGTCACGGCCGACTTGATGGAGACAAGGCCGACTCATAAATTACTACTCCTCTCCCCCTCCATAAGTCTTGGTTTGTACAATTAAAATATTATTACATAACTCCGATTTACAGACAAGCAGAAATATACGAGTCAAGTTCTTAAGCATTTTCGCTACAGTAAAAAAAATTAACAAATGAAAAGGACATCAACACGAAAAGTACTAGGGGAGCATCACGTGAAACGTCATAGATAAATAATTTCAGAAACGACTAGCGGTCACGCACACCGACTCAAATCGATATTTATACTTTATGATTGCAATATAATATACACTACAAGCGGCCACTATGCACGAGTTTTGTGTTAAATTAAAAATTATAAATTTAAACACATTTTTTTTTATGCCTGATAGGTTAGCCTTTGTCCACTATCTCACCTGATGGTAAGTGATGATGTGGTTGAAGATGTTGTTCAGGCTAACCAAGAAGTACTGGCTCTCAAGGACAGCTGCCGGAACACACCGTTAGGTGTTTGGAGACAGATTTTCTACTTGAGGGTGGTAGCTAGCCAGGCGGGCATTCACAAAATGCCCTACCACCATGCTATAACGACTGCCATCTTAAGATAACAACCGGGGACGACGGCTTAAGTACCCTCCGAAGCACGTGCACGCTCAGTAGTAATGTCACTAGCGTTCACCCATCCAACTCATGACCGCGGGCGACGTTGCTTAACTTTGCTGATCGGTTGAGAACAGCTAAGTAAACTTCGCTACGAGCGCTTCAAAAAAGTAATTAAAAAGTAATTAATGTGACATAACTGTAATAGTTAGATATATGGTATTGCGGACATTTTTGTAGATATTGATGTCCTCTATAAAATTGTAGTACATCACTTTGCCCCATTGTTGACAATTTCCGCAGCGTACGCGATATAACGATTTTTTTGTTTTTTTTTTTCACACGTAGGGTTAAATTATTGAAGTTTTCATATGAAACCCTATGTTTCTGAATATATTCTATAGCCTATGTCCAGATGCGGTCCAGTAGTTTTTAAGTTTATTCGTTACATACAAAAATACAAATCTTTCCACTTTTTCGTATTGATATAGATACACAGTACATGTAGTCGCCTTTTGTACCGACTTTAAAAAAGGAGGAGGTACTCAATTCGTCTGTACTTTTTAGGGTTACGCACCCAAAGGGTAAAAACAGGATCCTATTACTGAGACTTCGTTGTCCGTCCGTCCGTCTGTCACCAGGCTGTATCTCAAGAACCGTGATAGCTAGACAGTTGAAATTTTCACAGATGATGTATTTCTATTGGCCCTATAACAACAAATACTAAAGATAAAATAAAATAAATATTTAAGGGGGGGCTCCCATACAACAAACATGATTTTTTACTGTTTCTTGCTGGATACTAATAACGGTGACAGGTAGACGCTTTACCTTCTCACAGAATATTTAGTTACGAAATTCTTCGGGCGCGATTCGACTCGCAACAGCACGGTTTTTTTTTTATATGTAATAGTTGTATGAACCAATCAATTTGCAAAACTAGTTGGGTTACAAAGAATTTTTTTTTTCTGTAATCAAACACATTTTTCTTGTCGACATTAATTTACCGCATACACAACCAATTATGTAAACAGTAGCGTCTGTATTATTTATGCTGTATTTTGATGGTAACAAGAACTTAAGCTATTGCCAGTAAATGACGTTACTTGTAAACCGACGATACGTCAAAGATGTGACAGCTGTCAAAGTGACTGATGTACACTGTTCTTTGGTTTGAGACTAATTTCAATTTTAAAATGAGATTGGTGTTCAATAACCATACAAATGATAGACATCTCTGACTGTTAAGCCGGGGACTGTACAGCTTTGTGTACAATGCAAGAACTTACGCGAATATATATATATATCACTCCCAGTGGGTCCGTCACAGACGGCTGCCAGCACAGGTCTTTAGGTGCTTGGCAACAGATTTTCTAGTTGAGATAGGCAGCAAGTCAAGCGAAAAATGCTCTAACATCATTCGGTGAATTTCAGACCCACGCAGGAATGGATCTATAGACTTTCGCGGTAGTCCATGCTCAGGCCTTTACTACTTCGAAGACCTCACGATGATTTCCATCACCTGACCCCATACGTAAACGTAACGTACGCAAATAACCGACCCGAATAAGCTAAATGCCAACGAACTCCACCAGCTTTTTTTTGTACTAGTATTTTGGTCAATACGTTACACTAGATCTTACTCATAATGCTCAATATAGAATGGACACTCTTCGCTTCAATTTACTGGATGTCTTTAAAACATTCGGCTGGTTGATGAGGAAACTTTAACCTAATGCACATTACTTTTGAGCAAGATTGAAGCTATGCGTTGTAAATATTGATATTGTGTATTATAGACTTTGATAGGTAAGCCTTTGACCACATTTCACCTGATGTAAGTGATGATGTGGTTGAAGGTGTTAACAGGCTTAACTTAGAATTACTAGCAGACAGCTGCCGGAACACACCGTTAGGTGCTTGGCGAGAGATTTTCTACTTGATCGCTAGCCAGGCGGGCATTCGCAACATGCCCTTCCACCATGCGGTGAAGGTCAAGCCCGCGGCGGGATTCCATGGACCTGCTGCGCGGCAGTCCATAGCCAATGCCACTGAGCCATCACTGCTTCAAAATCAACCAGAGGACTCTTTTAAATTGAGATAGATGATTGACAGCTCCTACGAATGATAAGTCAAGAGTTCTTTTGGCAGACACCAGTGGTGAAGCGTGCATATTGTCTAAAGGGAAGCTCACTTTAAATTAAGCGCCAATTGGTAGTAGAACTCGTAAAGCGAGGGTTCCGAACCACGCTATATCTACTTATATAAAAAAAAACGCTTTCAAAAAGCTCGGTATCTTTAGCAAAAGAACAACTCGCAATCCAAGTCCAAGGTATGATCCCCATCGACGGGCTGAGCCTCACAGCATGGTGTAAGGGCATTTTGCAAATGCTTACCTGGCTAGCTACCACCCTCATGTAGAAAATCTGTCACAAACACTTTTCATTTATTGGAGTGTAACTCAAAAAACGACTGGACCGATTTTGATAAAATTTAAATGGGACCACACGCAAAGTATCAGTTTTCATATAAAAAAAACAGCTTTCATATAAAAAAATACAGCCTAATTGTGATCCAAATTTTTTTGAAATAGGTCAAAAAGTTTTGTATAATGATTTGAATCACGGACACATTAATTTTTACAATAACCACAATCAAAAGTTGTTTACGAACACTTTGGAGACATAAGATACATTGGTATACAAATGAATCCAAATAAACTCTTTTTATCTAAGTTAAAACTTAGACTTAGAAAGTACCTAAACAAAACAAACGTCACCGAAAGTGATCAGCCATCGTCAAGGTAAGCCGGCCAGAATCGGCATATGGGAACGCCTCGTCTCAGGCAGACACCCACCTACAATAAAAAACACAACACATCACCCATATATTCCCCAAAGGGGTAGGCGAAGATGTCTTCATTTTGAACAGTAATTAACCGAAAGACAAATTGACATTAGACCCGAGGGAGACAAACAATCGCTTTGCAAGGCAGTGTTAGAAATCAAATATTTTTTTGAAAGGGAGTGTCTTGTTATTTGTCTAACACGAGTAATAACATACTTTAAATAACGGTAAGATTAAATCTCTATGTGACAGTAAATAACCGAAAGACAAATTCACATTAGACCCAAGAGAGACGGACAATAGCTTTGCAAGGCAGTGTCGGATAATAAAATAGACTGTAATGGACCTCTTGTAGTCTGAAACTTTTTTGAAAAGGAGTGGCTTGTAATTTGTCCAATACGGGGCATAATCTCTACGAGTGCCTAGCTGCATGTGTGGGAGAGTATGCCGGCCGGCATATCTGCACTGGTCGACGAATTTCGTTTGAGATGTCGCGTCTAGTATATATAGGTCAATGGGCATAAAAGACTTTAAGGTTGAACTGGCCGGTCACTTCTCCATACAAACGTCGTAGGGTGATTACTCCCTTATTTGAGATGTTAGGTCCAAAATTAAGCATAATATCGATTGATCTCGTCATTTTCTAGGCTTGTATCGTAACGAAATTTTAAAAAGATAATTAAAAGTTGAAAGTTATGAGCTCGAAAACTTTATATGAAAATGTTTCAAGGTTCATAGCTCTCAAGTTAATTCAATCTTATTAAAAAACTGTTACGATACAAGCCTAGAATAAAGAGATCAAAGGATATCATGTTTTGTTTTTGACCTAAATCCTCAAATAAGGGAGTGATCACCCTACGACGTTTGTATGGAGAAGTGACCAACCAGTTCAACCTTAAAAACGGTATGATTAAATCTCTATGTACGCACTACATATTTCGATAGGTACTTCTTCTGTCACTTCCGAGGAACAGTGCCGGGAGTAGTGACAATTTTTTTCCCACAAGTTTTTCCATAACGATGTATGCAACGGCTAATTCCGAGCATTATAAAAATTAATAAAAATTGATACAATGTTTTTGCTGTAGGTTATAAAGAAGCAGTTTTTTAAGATTTGTTGTCAAACATTTTGAAGAATTCATTGAAGAAGATCTGCCGTAATAAATGTGCGTAATATAGTGTAATGGGCATTTCAGATTTTAGGGGTTACCGGATTAGAAAGGGGTCAGATTATCGCGTGTCAATTGTAATGTAATTTTTTTTTTTTTTTTTTTTTATACTGAACTGGGTAGCACTTGACCACTATCTCACCTGTTGTTAAGTGATGATGCGATCGATGATGGAGCGCGGTTACCCAGAAGAATATAATATAATATAATACTAGATCTAAACAACTATGGTCGAAACAAAAGAAGATACAAGAAAACAATCATAGAAACTAACAAAATCTTTAGCTGAAACGATCAAAAACCTATCCGAACAAAATATATCAAACAAGACGTCAAAATGGCATTAGAAACTATAATTACAAATACATGTCTCATAGTAATCGGACATAAGTCTGTCAGTATTACCCTACAAAAAAATCAAAATAAATCACAAACAAAACAACAAAACCAAAACATATAAATGAAATGAGATGTACAAAAAGAGCCACTTACAAATTCAAGTGAAATGTGCTCCTATATTAATACATTCGCAGGAATATTTCGATTGAAAATCAAACAATTGAAGAGGTTTTCTAAAACAAGTCTTGTATAAGGAATTCTTTATTAGTTAGCCTTCAAATGTGGTTTTTGGATTCATAATTTGAAACAAAAACTAACGGAACGAAACATTATGAATACTTATATCAAACAGTAGAATAAAACAATTACAAGCAAAAAAATATTGATGCAAACCAAAAACCACCGAAAAATTGCCACCAAAAACTTTGTTATAATTATGATACCAACTTCAGTGTTAACTGGTATATAAGTTTGGAAAATCAATTATGATAAACACATCACAATAGAATCGAAATAATCCTGCAAAAGCTTCAAATCAAAATGGTTACTTACCCCTTTTTCAACGTCGTATTCTCTAAGATCCAGAATTCTTCGTCTCGCAGAAGGAGTCTCCGGACTTGAATCTTCCGTGGGTTCACTTAAAGTGCTTTCTGTGCTGGTCTCCATAGACTTAACTCCGTCTTCAACCTTCTCTCTATCTTCAATTTTCTCAGTACGCTTCTTGAGGAAATTTTCATGTTCAAAAGTTTTATTTTCAAACCCTGTACCACTCGGAGACTCTATGTCATTATCATTCAATACTGCTTTATCGTCTTGTTCCGCGTCAATATATTTTAGGTTATTAACTTTACTTTTTCTAGGTTCAATTTTGATATCATTGATAATATGTTCTTCATTATTTATATTGTTTGTTTCTAATTTATTTTTCGGTGAAGACGTGCCGGTGGCTATAGGCTGTGAAATTTGTATGTAAGATGCAAAATTAGACGTGTGTTTTGGTGTTTTCACTTGTTTTTCGATTTCATTTTTCAATGCTTCTTTGGATTTGGTTTCTGGGCTATTTCTTATTTTAGATTCGGGACTGTTTCTTAATTTAATCTCTGGGCTATTTCTAAGTTTTTTGTAGTTGGCATCGCCATTTTCGACTTGTATGACTGTTGATTTTTCTAAAATCTTTCCTATCGGATTGTTTGGGTCTAATTGACTTTTAATACTCGCCAGCCTTTCGGAAGGCAGTTTAGCAGTAAGAGAAGTAGTCATGGAATTATTTTTCTCTAATACTAACGGTTTAGCTAACGACACGGGCTCGGATAATGTTTTACTAATTGATAGATCTGAGTTGGAATTGGACCTCGAACTTGTTCCTATATCCCATTTTGTTATTCCGTTTTTATCTACGTATGGTAGGTGTACAGGTACCGGTTTGTCATCTTTAGATATTTTAGTATATCCAACAGTACCGTTTTCACAATCTTTAAGTTGGTTTAGATATTGTTCTACACTGGATTTGTATCTAGTGGTATCGTTTGCTGGCAATTTTGTTACTGTCATTTTTGGATCGAATCTTTTTCTTATCTCCGAGACTGATGGCACTTCGTTTCCATTGGAGTCTTTAATACCATTAGTCATGGAACTTCTTTTGCTGTAACTCGGTGACGGCGAAATTTCTTTGTAACGTCGCCCCTCCGGTCTCTACAAATTTTTATGCTTATGTTTCTTTTCTATATATCTAAATGACGTTTGTGAGTGTGTGTGTTAGTTTTACATCATGCTACGTTGTGACACTATTGAGTGATTCGCGTCATATTTAATTTGTTAACAATAGCTTTATCCTGTCCCTTACTCATATATCATAGGCTTCCAGAAGTAGTTTAAAATTAAACAGGAAAGTTATTTATTGTATGATAAGATAATTACAGTTGTTATGACGCAAATCACAGTGATTTTCAGTACCACAACTTGCATCTATATTAACTACAATGCATACATCTAAAAGAGGCAATTTTAAAATTTTGATGTCAACTTTCCAAATGCCTCCAAAGATGATGTGAAAACTAAAATTTAAAGCTGAATACGCGTAGGAGGATAGAGAAGATACCTGTCTCACTCCATCATAGCAGATCAAATGAGAAAAAGATATTTGCTCTTTCCTGTAGTAGATGGCTCTTTTAGTGCGCAGATGTTATTCAATGAATGTAAAACACAAACACACACACGCACACTTGTATAATTTGCGTGTCTGCGAAATTTATGATGAATTTACCAGTTCATTCGGACTTATTTCTAAATATAAAGGAAGAGAACACCCAAAAGTCATGCTGTCTCACTCAAATGTCTGTTTACCCGCACAATTGTTTTGTGATGTGACAGGCTTGTAAGATTGTGAGAGCGAGAAAGCACGTCGATTACAGATAAAACTGACTGTAATCTTTCAGCCTCAAATTTTGACCATTCGTGAGGTCTAATATTTTGATGGCAATGATAATCTATGGAGTCCACTACGCTCGACTTATGCGGATTGATTAAAGGATACTTAAGATATATTTTAGTTTAAATTAAAATGGTAGACGACAATCTTTAAATAAGTTTATTTAAGTCAGCAATTTATATTAATAAAATTCGCAACAATTTGAGATTCATTAGTTTTCTCTATACGCAAAAGGCGAAATAATTATAACTCATAAGAATAACTACAAACATTCAAAGGATGGGGATCAGTTCACATTATTCATATTTTTGTCCTTGAAAAGTTGATCTCTACATTGGAGCTTTCAAGGGCTACTCGGGACTGTCGGACACGTAATATAGATTTTCGTCTACCACAGATCAACATTAATTTCAATGACACCACAAACACACACAGATGAGGAATTACTATTTGATTTAAAAAGGAAAATCTGAATACAATGTCCTTACTAAAGTATGCTTCTTCATCTCAATTTTCAAGTTTCTGTCTAGCACTAAAATTGTATTATACTAGCACTTCACCCCGAACTTAAACCACGTGTAGTACCTATTTATTACACGTGTTGACTATATGTGAAAACTTTTGTTAACTTAAAATAAATATTTAAGTAAACAAAACAACTTTGTATAAAATATTTTAAAATTGACTAAAAAACCGATTTGCATATGACATTGACACATTGCTTTTTAATTGGTTATTTGACTATCTGGTTTACTTTAGGTACTACACAATCTTTACCAAATAAAAATGTGGTACTACACAATCTTTATATAATAAAAATGTGTGTGTGACATTTTTATTCTCTAAGGAGGTTACGATGGCCAGGTTTTCCATCAGTTAAATCCCTCAATGTGTGATTATATTATTATCAGGAGGATTGATGGGACTTACTCATAACAGTCATACATAAGGCGTAATACTCGTGTACAAAGGTCGATTTGGATGCTGCTTAGCTTGTGCTAAGGCATGGCAATAAAATTTCCTTATGATGTTTTTCCACGTAAAGTAATTCAGAGATAAGTCAGGTCCTTTTGACCTTAGAATATTAAACTCAGACATCGAATAAAAGTAAGTAAAAATCCTATTCACATATATGAATTAGCAAAATTTGATGAAATGAAACTTAATGACATGCTAAATTAAATGAAAATTGACGGCGCAGAGTCGTTCCTGATTTTATTATGGAATGAAAATTTCAATACACTTAGTATGACTATTGTGTAGTGTCATGTTTTGGTACTTTGCGATGAGAGTCTATAAAAAATTCTGTTTTATCTGTCAAAATATGTGAAAAAATATTTCTCCCGCGTTATTAAAGTGGAAATTTTCTAGTTGTGAAAGATTGTGTAGTTGTTTACTATCGGAACAGATATGTTGTGTAATGCGAATAATGTAAATAATTATTTATTGTGTCAATTTCAGGGTACTAATCCGAAAATATCAGTTTGATTTGCGGATTGGTACTTTCTTTTACTTCGTCTCGGATTTCACTTTACTTTTCTGTATACACATATGTTGAATTACAATCCAGCTCAAAATTTGTATAACATGTATAATTATTGTAAATGAGAAATTAACTGTAATTTGTTTTGCGTATCTAAATAAATAAATGCATTGCCTTATAGGAGCAGATACAATGTAGATAGTTTAGTTAACTGCCTTTCGCAGCAGATATTTTGAGTACTATCCTGATTATCTGAGGAGATGATAGTGTAGAACACTGCCTATCGGGGTGTATCTGACTGCCCATCGCAGCAGATCAATTAAGTACTACACTGCTTATCAAGGCATTTAAATTACGTTACACTGCTTATCGGATCAGAGATTGTGTAGTACACAGCCTATTGGAGCAAAAATATTGTGTAATACACTGCCTATAGGATTAGATATATTTTGTAATGCACTGCCTAACGGAATAGATAGATTTTATGGCTAATGTCTATAGCAGTGATTGTGTAAATTAACTATGCGAATATATACGAGTAGATAATTTTTTTACTCTACTATTACGGTTTTTGTATGCACGAGTATTGTTTAAAAGGAGTATATTACCGTGGAATTAAGTTATTCTGGGTTACCAATTGTGCCCCTCCCTTGCAGCCACCATTGTAATTTTATGGACTTAAGATTTCTGATAATTTTGAGAGACTACGAGTACTACTGTACTATCTTTTTGACAGTTCAATTACTAAGAATTGCTATGGTATCGATCCAACATTATTCGTTATGGGATTAAGATAATATATTTTGAGGATCACTATAAAGTATATATGTGTGGGTAACTGTGTGTGTTTGTGTGAGCTTGATATCTGTTACTAAATGGCGTTTTTTTGTGTGCTCGTTATGCTGTTCAATACATTTGTGAGCGATTGTATAGAAAAAACAAACTTTACTTATAGACTTGATATATTGTAGTAACATATACACAAAAATATTCAATGTATTTTTTATAATGTTTTTATTTTGCTTATGGTACTCTTTATAGAACGTATTTATGTATTTTGTGTATGCCAATTGAACTAGAACCTCTATTAATAGGTTGTTTATGATTACAAAAAGCTTTTAGTTTCTTTTTATACTAAGAGCTCCGTGACTTATAGTTTTCTAGCATGAAATTAGTTTTCAATGTAGAAGTTTTAGTAGAAAATTATTTTTTTCAACATATCGATAATATTAGCAAATTTTATTGTAATATCTAAAATGTACTGATTGAAATAAATAGGTGTTGTAAACCTAACATCAATAAAACATGAATAATAGAAGGGTAGGTACTAAAAAAACATAAATTTCGCAGACACCCTGAACATAAAATAAAACATAATTACCTCCACAATAGTAGCTGCTGAATTTCTCGCTCGTCTCAAAGTTTTGTCAGCCATCGGGGGTCTACCGATATCATTGGATATCGATTTAGACCGTGATATCTCTCCATAATTGTTCTGCTGCTGCTGAATTCTTTGCGTATAAGGGATATAATTAGCTGGTGAATATTTATCGTACAGCTCAGCTGTTGACATCGCCATTGCCGCTGAGCTGACGAAGTTCCTCTTATTCCTCGGCTCCGATGTCTTACTGCTTTCACTTCGAGTCGTCGATATATCCCTGGATCTTGATTCGGAGCGCTCTGACCTATATCTTGTAGATATACCGCTGTCTGAGTCTGTTACACTTGGCGCTCGGGAATTTCTAGAGTATTCTACTACAGATGATTTCCGTTCTCTTTTCCCATCGTCTACGGAGTACCTGGACCTGTACTCTGTCCGGTCTCCGTATGAGTTTCTTACAGAAGAAGAGACGTAAGTGCCACTGCTGGATCTATAGTAAGGCTTGTCTAGACTCCCTGATGAGGATAATGTTGATCGGTAGGAGCCGGTAAGGCTGGAGGATGTGGAGGTGAATCGGGTTGGTGAAGCGACAGGCATGGCGACGGATTTTAATGTATAGTTTTCGTCTCAAATATAACAACTAGTTTGTATAAGGCTTGTGTCTGGACGGCGGGCGCTTTCTTTGCATTGTTTTGGCGGTTCTGTAACAATGAAGAGTACATTTTGTTGATTTTTATAATATATTCTCGTCTTTTACACGAAGAGGTCCTTCGTCCCTCGAATTTTACCTCCCCAAATCATCCCGTGGGTGTCTAAAAGGCGACTAAGGAGTAAATACTGGTAGGGCAGCAGCGCCTTTTAAAGAACTGCCATCTTACACTGTGATCCCGAAGCCGCCTGTCAAGCGTGGGGATTATGGCAAACACCACATAGGGGAGGCTGTGTTCAGCAGTAGAAGATCCGGCTGATACAGTAAGTCCAAAGTAACGAGCCCACTATAGACAGAAGTATTGTATACTTTTTATCCCGAAATTCAGCACGGTTTTTTCAGGAAAGGGAATGAAAGTCAAAATGTAAACTTAGTTGTAAGTATTAACGCGTGGTCCGATTTCAATTATTCTTTTTTTGTGAGAATAGTGACTAGTGAGCCCGGCGCCCTAAGGGCTCCCCGGCACCCCACGGGCAGCCCGGCACCATTATTTAGTTTTGCAAGCTTGCTAAGATAAAGCTTTTTAATCTGGAACATTCGCCACAGTCAGTTTTTTTAATGGATTAAATAATGAACACCATAAAATGTTTAATATATATTTTTTTATGTGTGATAGGTTAGCCTTTGACCACTATCTCACCTGATGGTAAGTCATGATGTGGCCGAAGATGTTGTTTAAGTGAACCTTGAATTACTGGCTCTCAAGGACAGCTGCTGGAACACACAGTTAGGTGCTTGGCGACAGGTTTTCTACTTGAGGGTGGTAGCAAGCCAGGCGGCATTCGCAAAATGCCCTACCACCATGCTATAACGACTGCTATCATAAGACGACTACCGGGACCGACGGCTTAACGTGCCCTCCGAAGCACGGAGCGCTCAGTAGTAATGTCACTAGCGGTCATCCACCAACTCATAAACGCGGCGGACGTTGCTTAACTTTGCTAATCGGTTAAGAACAGCTAAGCAAACTTCGCTACAACCGCTTCAAAAAGTTCTTTTACCAACAATTGTAATCTAACACCAATTGTAGTAAATGATCACCAAATGTAGTTAATGATCATTACATTTATTTGTAGGTGCGACGACGAGCGAAGCGAGGAGGAACGTTAGGTTACCTGTGACCTCAACAATACGCGAAGCAGGCAACCCGAGCGAGCAAAGCGAGCGTGCTGCGGCAGCGGCCGGTGATGCGCCAGTAGAGTTATAGCAAAATTTAAAAACTTTGGTTATAATTTTACATTAAAATGCTGTTTTAATTTAGGTGATCATTTACTACTTTTGGTGATTATTTACTTCTTTGGGTTTACAATGATTTACTTGGAGACATTTTGCTCAAAATAGGATAGCGAGATGATAAAACTTTGGGTATAAGTTTACATCAAAATGCGGGTTTAATTTCTAATTAAAAAGCTCCATTCTGAGCTATGCTTTAGTAAGAGTGCTTCACCGCAGACCACAGCGTTGCTTAATATGAGATAAACAGTGCTCAAATGTGAATAATTAGTCTGCAGGTACGGCAATCGCGAACGAAGTCGCAGGTACAGCTGGTTAATAATAATAATTACAAGAATGAGATTGATCATAAGATGCTGTTTTTTGACAGATGTTCCATACAATAAACGTCAAAACAGCACCTTCCCAGTCCATTTATCGTCAAAGCGAGCATGATTGTAAAGCTTGTTTTTTCATCTTTTTCATATTCAGAGCTTTTCGTTGAACTCTCCGTCTCACTCCGTCCCCCGCATACCTCTTTTAGCCACTTGGCTAACAAGCAAGTGAGAACGAGATAGCATTTAACGAAAAATAGTGTGCGTATACTTCATAATACTTATTAACTTATTAGGAACCGGCTAGGACCCGCGTAGGATAAAACTCGCGATAGTTTTCAAAGTGAAGTTTATAATACTTGATCCAGGGATTACGTGTTTTTCAATAAACCTTATAAGTTTGTAAAGTAAATGTTTGTCATTTAGAATCTCAATTATATTTGCAAGGTTTCTATCATAATATGTTCTCTACTTTTACAATTTATGAGTACATTCTGAACGCCTGAAGAAAAAATCCTGAACTTTGGAGGTTTTTTTTTTAAAAAAGCAGATTTTTGGACACAACTTCCGTCTTTTCTTTATAGATCTAAAGAACCCTAAAATATAAAAAAAGAACAAATAATAAGCTCATTTCTTCAGAAGTTTCAATTTTTCGTTCAATTTTATCTCTTTCTCACTTGCTTGTTAGCCATGTGGCGGAAAGAGGTATGTGGGGGACGGAGTGAGATGGAGAGTTGGATGCCAAGTGCTGAAGATGCTTTTCAATCTTGCTCGCTTTGACGATAGGTGGATCGGGAAGGGCCCTCTTAATCGATTACCTAACTTAAGCTTTTAATTTGCTAATCATGACTTGGATGTGTGACTGCTAGCTGCAGTTCCTACTGTGTATGCACATGCTTCGGAGGGCATGTTAAGCTGTTGGTCCGGGTTGTTGTCTATAGGCTGGCAGTCGTTATAATAGTTGTAGGGCATTTTGCTAATGTTTGCTTGCTTAAATACCAGTGTCAAGTAGTAAGTCTGTGTCCGAATTCTTAACAGCATGTTCGGGCGGCTATCCTTGAGAGCCTGTACTACTACTAGAGACTATCTTTACGACAAAATAATAATATGAAATATCCAAACACTCGCTGTAGTTAAAGTATTCATACTTTTCCTTATACACATATTTATAATCACATACACTAATAATTGCAACACAAAATATACACTACACTTCACTTACACATACACACTTCACTTTCCTTCAGTGCTAAGTAAATAATATTAGCACCGGATAGTTAATAATAGACGTAAGTGTATATAACTATTATGGGAGAAGCCTATGGTTCCTGAAACACCGCTGACACTAGTTCGGGAACCTATGGATTCATATTTACTTTGTACCTAATATAACTTGTGGCAATAAAAACTATTTCTATTGTATTAGTAATTCTAAACATCTTCGACCACATCATCACTTACCATTGGGTGTGACAGTGGTCAAAGAGGAGTTTATCAGTTATAAAAGCCAAGCTTACACTAAGGATCAGCTAATTCTATAGTCACAAAATCCAGCTTATATAGGATGTGGTAAAAACAAAGCCTGCACATGACTTTCTTAAATTGCTAGGTTGCATTGAGTGAGGCACTTCAACAAACACCTAACCAATGCGCATCAAGATGATAACAACAGAATTCCATTAATAACTGGACAATATAGACTCCGGTGGATACATCGCGGTTAAAATAAGCTGAACTAATGGCAATGTACTACAAAAACTACTATTCCAACACTGCAATGATATGGATATATTAGCACAACACTGCTCATAATCATCAAACCCGTAGAGGAAAAAGTTTTTTCAGTTCCAAATTGCAACACCCTGTAAGGGAAAATGTTCAGTTTTTGTGACAGACCCCATAACAATGTCTAAAATTTACAATTTACAGCTCTCTGTTTATTAATTATTTTAGTTCACATGATAGGGTACAATAGATAGGGATAAGTTTTTTTTGTCTATACCTCATGTACACCTGAAAAATAAATTTATTGGATTTTTACACCTTTAGGCATCATTCTTCACAACATATATTTAAATTTAATGTTGGTAACTCATTCCATTTAAATGCTGGAGACCTGTAACATAGGGCCGGACGACAATACAGACAGACAGCTCTGTAATGGACTCCATTTACCCCTTCGAGTACAGAACACTAATAACACATCGGAGCAAGGGGAATACCGGAGAAATCCTCATACATAACCTATTAAAAGAACTTGGCCTGTCAAGTACCACCGTAACTTCAATCCTAGAATGGCTATCCAAGGCGGCATTAGTAGGATATTACTAAATTTGGTTAGGAAGGGGAGGAGAGTACAGCGGTGAAAGGGGGCATTGACGATATTGTAAAGGGGCCCTTAACCTTACTCCCTGGGTTTCAAATCCCAGGCGCCTATGACTGGTGAATTCATGGAAAGCTAAGAAATTTGTCGCTCTAAAAATTCAGACTAGTTGCAATATTAAAAATTTGTGTGTCTACAAATATATTACTCCGGTTCAGACAAAACTCCACCCCTATGATGGTTAAAATCAATAAGTTCATTAGACATTCGGATCTGCCTACAGTCGCAGTAGTGAATGTAGGTACAATCTCAGTCCGAGACAAACATTTTGCAGTACATATAAAACTGTGGAAAAATTTTGGAGTTGTGAAGTAAGTACTAATAGATAATAAAGCAGACAAAAATTACAAAACAATGATTTTAAAGAGATAATACTGAAAGTATACAAGATCCTGATACAATACTCAGTTTCTTAGTGGAGGAAGTTGATAGATTTTATATATCAACTTCCGTTATCGTTAGGTAAGGTTAGTTTGGCTATATATTCACCAGATATGTGCAATTGAAATATCTACCAATTGGAATAGCAATCTTATTGGTAAATTTTTCTTCTTACACTGTCATCTCTCTGAAAGGTAAGCAGCATTACTCTATTAAGATAACTATGTAATTGGTATGTACTCTACTGTATCAGCTGGATTGTCCAATGCTGAACACAGCCTCCCCCATTAAGGGGTGGTTTGCCATAATCCCCACGCTTGGTAGGCATCTTAGGTATTACAGTTTAAGATATCAGTTCATCAGAAGGTGCTGCTGCCCACCTTACAGTATTTTACCTTTAGTCGCCTTTTACAACACCCATAGGTAGCAATTGGGGGTGACATTGAGCCTGGCACCATACAGAGTATTATTTATTGATATTGATTGATTTGAATGTACAGTTTAATTATTACGAATAAATAAATAGTTTGTTACATAAGTGTGTTTATGTTACCTAATTTTAAGATTTGTTTGTAATAAATTATGATAAGTACAAAATGAATACAGGTTATTTAAACTGACAACTTGGGCTTCTCATCAGCAGAAAGATCAAGATTAAAATTGAAATATAGTTATGTAATTTAAAAGCTATGTATGTTATATATTAGGTATGAAATTTATAGTCCTGTGTTATTTATAGTTTGAAGTTGCTTGAAATAAATGAATTATTATAATGCAGTTCATAAATGAAAGCAGTAGCATAAAAGATTTAGCTAGACTTTGTAGTGATGATTTCTTAAAGATAAACATAAAACTGGCATCTCAATTCTCAACTCATATAACATTTTATTACAAAGGACATAATATTAGAGGTATATTTAGTCATCTAGTAGGTACTAGTGGTAGGTATGTGTTATATACATACCTACCACTTTTCTTTGCAAGACTGGAGCCTTATTGGATTATAAAAGTTGGCACTACTGATGTCATATCTGCACATAATAGTGGCCTTGAGGCAGCATAAATTAAATAAATAAACATCTGTCTCTGTGTAGGTAGGTACCTACTGTAATCTGTACACATGTGATGTATGTATGAGCAAAAACTAGATTCTACGTAGATAAACAAAATTAAGGTCGTTTTTACTTTTCAAAAGCATTGTAGTGCTCAGTAGGTGTGCCAAGTCAAGGTCAGCTGATTGATTCAATTTAAAATCTCCACTGAGTTCACGTGCATTGAACATGAAGAGGCGGGAGTGTTAGAAAATGCATTAGAATAACAAACAGGCATGGGGTAGAATTTGAATTTTGAAATCTGACACCAAGGAGAGAAGAAAATTGATTTACACCTTCAAGGCCACGAGCATACCGTGTATCTTTTATTACGCTTAAGGCGTAATTAACACTTTCACACGACTCACCCAGCCTCGCACTCGCAAAATCACCAAATATATATCCCAAAATACACTGCCGATATATTTTTAGCCGGACAGTTTTGCATGACACAGCTTCTATGTTCTTATAAACACTGTATGATTACGTTTTTATATGAAACATCACGTGTATGGAACAGTAAAGTTAGATTATCGATCCTAATTAGAGCGTTAGTAGCGGAAAATACGCTGGATACTCACAAAATATTAAAAAAACTGGTAACTAAGTAACTATCGTCCACTAGTAAAACAATGGTTTTTCACACTTTGGCTTGTTTCGAAATATATTCTCTTATTCTATCACTCGCGTCGAACACGTATCTCGTCACTTTCGAGTTTTAAATTGCTTGTAAATGGAGCAGTAATGCGAAAAAATATTTTTTTCGTCTTTAGCTCCATGTAATTTTAGAAGGCTCCATGACTCCATTAGTCTGACGTCACACAAATGTTGGCAGTCCTATTTTTATAGCGACTTCCTACTCAGGCGATAAAATAACTAAATGCCGCAACTTTACGTGCGATTTTAGTCCTTACTCCAACAGAATTAGATTTAATTTACGTATTTTGAAAAGGCCATAAAATTGTGCATACCATTTACACGCAGTGCTGCCATTGCAAAAATACAAATTTAATACGTTTGACAGTTGACATTAACACAGCTGATTATTGTTTTAAATCTTTAATTTAACATACAAATATGTTTGTTCCCTAAATTATTTATATTTTTTTGTTAAATTATTTATTTGAATAAATATTTCCGATTTAGTTTATCAATCCTCATGTAACACTCAATCATTTATCAAAATGTGCCACAATCACACAAATGTTGTATGTAGGCTGCTACTCGTCGCTAGATGTCACTAAATCGAGCTAATAATAAAGTTGTTTAAAATCTGAACCAGAGGTCACTACTTGCATAAACGATTGTAGAGATATTCAAAGTAGAGTAGGTTACCTTGCGCTTTGGCAAAGAAAGATTGGTAGAGCATAGAAATCTTTCCGACCATACAATATAAATTTAACATTTCCAATTTTGTAAAGATGTGAGGGAAATTTTTCATAATATAAGGAATTGGCAGAGCTAATTTTACTACTCTGCTACTAGATAAGTGTTTGGATTCAGTTCCTTGAATTCAAAATCAGAGATAGAGATATTTGTATATCTAAGTAATGATAATACATAATAAAATGTACTTATGACATATATATCTATCATATATATCATCATAGTAGGCTAATTTTATTATTCTAGAATCTTTGTATATAATTAATAGATGGTATCTACGAACTACATGTCAGGCAGCTTTGTATTAAGAATTTTAGTTGTTAAACTTCCAACACTATTGGTTTGCGTGTCAAATTTATAGGAATCCAGAATAATCCTACTCATTGAAATAGGAGTTGTTTGAAGCTGTTAAATAGTATATTTGAGCCACCTCAAAGAAAACTTGACAGAACAAAGAAAATGACGAAAAACATCTACGTAGGTATATCGACTTTATCACTTTAATTTTAATCAATCCTATGTGCTGTATTAACCTACTTCCAAATCGAAAAAGAAGGAGAGATCCTCCTCCTTGTTCGATTCTGTTTTTTGTGTGCGCTACGCGATTACCTATTGGATTTTGATTATTCTTTCTTTGTTCGATACCTACCTCCAAGTTTTTCTCATATATCTACATTTCATCAAAGTCGGTTGAGTAGCAAGTTGCAGATTTGTATTACCATAGCCAAATAGAAGGTCCTTGTTAGGTAGCTTATTGTGTGCAGTTTTATAATAAAGTTCCCAAACATATAACAACGCTCACTGAATGAAAATTCAAGTTGCACGTGAAAAACATTTTGATTATAAAATCCTACTACACAGTTTGTGATTACTTAAACTACAATGCTTGGACAATTCCGCCTCTGCAATGCTATCGCCTGTCACCTACGTAATTTAATAACATATTGTAATAATGTTATCACTCGCAGTGGCTCTATACATATTTTTTGCTGAACAATGTAGAATATTTCAATATTAATATGTAATTGACGTCCTAAAGAGCTTCTTAGACAACTAAAATTGGATGAATGATTTTTACTTTCACTTTGAGTAGTTTTTAAGTTACTTACTGACTTTACTATTTTTTCAGTTACCTATTAAGACAATTAACTGAAATAAATATTATGCATGCCTGGATGATTAAATGATATTTCCTGTTGTTGATCATAAACAGTATATTCTAGACGAGTAAATAATCTTAAGACTAGCACTGTATACCCACTAATAGTACTTTTGTGAAGAGCGTGGAAATGTAGGTATAATAAGTTACCACGGCTTTTGAAAGATGTCCAAAGTTATAATATTTTTAAATGTTCACTAAGAACATTTTTATTTCACAAAGCATATTATTAAATTAATGAATTTCTTATAATAATAATAAAAAATGTTTATTGCTTTCCATTTACAATCAGATAATTAAAAACTATATGGAGGAAACAAGGCAAAGGGAGGTGACTCAGCTTACTTATATAAGATAGACATAGAATTTATTTGACATGTACATAATATTAGAATTTGACTAATAATTAAACTAGCATTATTTTTCAATTATATATACTTAGAGAGAATTTGTGACTTTATATTTTAGATTTGCGTTTGTTATTTTACCCATGTTTTGCGTAATAAATGATTTAAATTTGAATTTGAATCTTGTAAGGAGTACAAAACCATAAACCATAAAAAAAGTACCATAACTTTTACTTATTCTACAGGTTTGTACGGAACCCTCAGTGCACGAGTTCGACTCGCACTTGGCCCGTTTTTATTCATCCCGACAAATCCTAAAACCTTTTGTGCTTGACAACAACACTAAGGGCCTGTTTCAGAATGTTCGAGTAAGTTCCAGTTATACTACCCAGAACATATTTAATAAATAAAACCCTTCTTTGGGTTTCACAGTCATCGATTTAGCCTATCCATCGGTTAAAGCTTGCAACGCGCTGCATGTTAACTGTCATTTTTATCATTCAGTTATTTTATGTTCTGATATAACCGGAACTTACTCGAACATTCTGAAACAGGCCCTAAAACTACATTTTATAATAGAGTATGACACATGTACCGTCTAGCGACTAATTGTAACAGCGTCCAATTGTCTATCCGTCTGTACGTCTAACACATTTGATCAATTATTTATTTCATTAAGCTTCACTAGGCCTGGCCTGGCTCACTCCACACTATATGTATGTACAAAGCTGCTGGTACATCGTCATATACGTCCGGACGGGGTTATTCTACGGTGCGTGCCGCGTCAGAAGAGATCAGAGCTATACGTGGCTATGCATTAGAAAGAGACGACTTGTAGGTGAATATAAATATCAGGTACTCCGCGCTTTGCGAGCTGAAGTGCGCTTTATTGCTTCGTAGCTAGAGTCGCTTATTTATTGGATGGTTTTGCGGAGTGATCCTTCTGGTTATTTTTATTCTGTGACTAGGTTAGATATATAAACTACAATTAATATAGGGTTGGCAGAATATGTATTTTTCCACCGCTAAGTTAGTGAAGGACTTATGGGTCCCCCCTAGAATTCTTATAAAATACTGCCTAAAACAGCTCACTGAACCTATCTACATAATTAATCTGTCTTTAAAATATGGAATCCTCCCAGATAATATAAAATTAACTGTAATAAAACCTATTTTCAAAAAGGCCAACAAAGAAATATGTGCAAATTGTTACCATAAAGCTTTACTGCCAGTGTTATCAAAAATGTTTGAGTGTGTTATTTACAACCCGTTTTATTCTTTCTTTGAGAAAAATAATATATTCCACAATCAGTAATACGGATTCAGAAAAGGAAGTTCAATGAATTTAGCAATATATGACCTTATAAAGACAGTCTCAGAATGCCTTAATGATTGTGTACCTATTACAGCTATATTCATGGACATTTCTAAGGCATTTGACTTCGTATGTCTCCAAGAAATTGCTAAAAAAGTTGTGTAGGGACGTACGGTATCTGAAATTGAACAA
This sequence comes from Plagodis pulveraria, assembly GCA_963890685.1. NCBI lineage: Eukaryota > Metazoa > Arthropoda > Insecta > Lepidoptera > Geometridae > Plagodis > Plagodis pulveraria. The sequence goes on from OY982977.1 coordinate 5,244,989, forward strand.
TCGTAGACAGTACACAGAAATTACATCAATTGCTAAAAATAAAAACGAACAAACGATAAAATCTGATATAAGCACCATAGAATACGGTGTACCACAAGGCAGTATATTGGGCTCGTTGTTATTTCTGTTAGACATAAATGATATGCCGACATGTACTAACCACAAAATGATTTTGTTTGCTGATGACGCGACTATTTTAGATAAATATGAAAATGAGGAATGTGATGAATCTGTACTATCTGCAGCTCTCAATAATGTAATAAAGTGGCTAGAACTAAATCATTTACTAATTAACTTGGATAAGACGAAATATGTTCAACTTTGTTTGCCACAGCAGCAAGAGATTAACTTAAATATAAAATATAACGACGTAGTTATTGAAGACATATATGAAACAAAACTTTTGGGAGTTTAAATTGACAGACACGCTTATTGGAAGGCACACATAAAATATTTTTCCACTAAAATAAACAGATTTGTATTCGCTTTGGCGCACGTAAAATTGCTGTATCTACGTATCATGGGTTTGTATCCTCAAATTTGCGATACAGAATTCTTCAACGGGGCAATTCTGTAGAATATTTTGACGATCTTGGTACGAGACAAAGATTCTATACCAGAAACTCAAACTTCTTACTCATTCATAATATATTTTAGAAGCTTTGCATGGTGGAAGGGCATTTTGCGAATGCCCGCCTGGCTAGCGACCACCCTCAAGTAGAAAATCTGTCGCCAAGCACATCTAACGGTGTGTTCCGGTAGCAGTTCTTGAGAGCCAGTGAAATTACAGGCACATGTATTACTGTATAAAGTTATTTTTGTAATTGAAATATTTTGACTACACTATTGTATTGGGGTTAATCCTGTAAAAATAGTTGTAATGAATGAATAAATAAATAACATCAGGTGGGCCTCGAGCTTGTTCCGTCACAAAAAAAAGCTTGCCTGTCTGTATGAGAGCATCTTGTACAGTTTATATTATAAGTTAATTAGTACACGCCCACGTTCAACACGCAAGAAAATTGAAATATTCTCACATTATAAAAACTCACGGATCACTCAGTATATTTTAAAAACAGCGTGTACTTCATGCCTCCTAAACTTTATAATAAGTTACCAGATAAAAGACTGCAAGCTGATCATTTTTAAAAGAAAATTAAAAGATTTGTTGATAGAAAAATGTTATTACATAGTAGACGAATTTCTCAACGATAAACTATATAGCATGATAATTAATAACTATTTGAACATCATATAACTTTTAAATTAAACTTTGACATTAACTAGAATTTAAAATTACTTTAAACACGAATCCATGTGTTGTTCAGGCAAACTTAGTAGTACTGGCTCTCCAGGACAGCTGCCGGAACACTGACTTAGTCTGGTGAATTGCCAAATTAAGTTAAAATATTTTTTTTATCTCAAAAAATTTAACCTACTTACAACTCTGAAAAGAAAATGAAAATGCTGGCAACTATTTGGCTTAATGAATAAGCATTGCAATTCAACGGGGCAATGCTGCCAGCATGCTGGACACGCTGCCAACTGGTAGTGGGCTGGAGCATTTGGACTGCCTGTGAGTCTGCAATGACTTATAGGTTGTTTAAATGCTTTTATTGTGGTAGATGTAGTGTATAGTTTGTAGTGTTGTAGGGTTATTGGTAAAATGCTAACAACCTCTTAGGGTTGACTTCTGCTAGACCTAAAAAATATTTTGAAATAAAAACAAGTTTTTAAGAAGAATTTTTTTATCCGGTCGTCCTCGTTCATATTCCGTCATGTACACATAAACAAACACAAAAAAAATATTAAAAAATCTTCCTAAAAAACATGTTGAAACGTTTGTCAGGACTAGCAGAAGTCATCCCTAAGAGGTTGTTAGCATTTTACCAATAACGCTGTATAGTTCGTAGTATAGTTTTTAATAAAGGCATAAAACTCTGAAAAGTATGAAATAACTTGTAGAAGTCCAAGTACCATGCTGATTTAAAACACTGACATTAGCAACGTCCGAATTTAACACGTTATTTGATACTTTTCATAGTTGTATGCAATGCCTTTTACTGTATTTTTGTCGTTCTTTTTAGTGATGCTTGATTTTTCACAAGAACATTTACTCGCCTGGATTACTGTTTATCATCGAAAATAGCAAATATATTGAAGTACATACAAATAGAATGCAAAATACGTTTAGCAATTAATTGACTATTACTAAAAAAAACACGCACCGAGGGTTCCGTATAAACCTGTAGGTAATATAAGAAATGGTGCTGGTATTTTTATTGCTAAATGGAATCCATAATAATTTAAAATTATGAATACTATATTTAATATATGCTGTAACTAAAAAAATATGCTTTTCGCAATTTTTCCTTTATCTCTGCTATAAGACGTTGCTTCGTACCAAATTTCAAGTTTCTGAATTCACGGGAGGTAACCTGTAGGTTTCGATTCCCTTGAGAGTGTCCAAAATTTGCGGGATAAACGGGTGTATCCTTTGATTGCGTTGGCTCAGAAATTTGATTTTTTCACAGCTCGAAGGGACGGTAAACCTGAGTATTTGATATGAATTTCAGCTTGATACGCGTTCCTGAGAAAAAGGGTCTTGACAGATAGACGGACAACAAAGTGATCCTATAAGGGTTCCGTTTTCCGTTTTGAGGTACGGAACCCTAAAAACTACTAAACCGATTTTGATGTCACCTTTATGACATCTTTAAGGGACCATTTCGGAGATATACTCTATCCAACAAAGAAGGAATAATAAAAATAAGATTGACGGAGTAATTGAGTAAAACACACACAAAAAAAAAACATGCAATAGAATTTAGAACCGCCCCGTTATTGAAGTTGGTTAAAAAGGGTCTGCAGAAAACCTGTTTTTTATGCCTCATAGGTTAGCTTCTGACCACTATCTCTCCTGATGGTAAGTGATGATGTAGTCGAAGATGTTGTTCAGGCTAACCTAGAATTACTGACTCTCAAGGACAGCTGCTGGAACACATCGTTAGGTGCTTGGCGACAGATTTTTGGTGGTAGCTAGCCAGGCGAGCATTTGCAAAGTTGAAATAGCAATGGGCTGGCCATATGAGGAAGAAAGGAAAAAACTGAGGAAGAAAGTTTCTCGAGTGGTTACCACACTACACCGAGAGACGTGGAGTTGGTAGGTCCCCAACTAAGTGGACTGACGACATCTTCAGAGTCATGTGGATATGATGGATACAAGTGGCCAATAGCCGTTCTTCGTCTAATAGCTATGTTCAACAGTAGATGTCTTCAAGCTGTTGCTGATAACTTCCTGTGGGACATAACATAGCGTCGTAAGATGCGAACCTGCTGCCCACGTAATAGGGTCTTCTGAACAACTGTATTCTTACACTGTGATCCTCAACATGCCAATGGGGGAGAGCTTTATGCAACGGTGTCAGTTATGGGTCGGTTATGGGTGTTGATGTGATGTATGTCCCTCTTCATGTCATGCCTTTACCACCCTAGTCTTCACCACTCTTTAAATTGTTTGTTCAGTAGTTCTACTTTTGAGCCTTTCTCTGGAGTTTCGTTTCCTCTTGTAGTTTTAGTTCTGTTACACCACATTTCTATCTTAACGTTCACGTCTTTGCTACATGCTGCATCTTTCGTCCAACTCTTTCGTTGCTCTAACATTCAAACAACAACAGATCTCATAATCGTCACGGGGATAAGTGAACTACAAGTCTTTTTTTATGTGGTAGTAGGGCAAACGAGAAGTCGGCTTACCTGGTGGTAAATGATCACCGTCGCCCACGAACATCCGCAACACCAGAGGTCTCGAGGATGCGTTGCCGGCCTTTGAGGTGGGAATATGCTCTCTTCTTGAATCCCCTAAGTCGTATCTGTTCGCAAATACTTCACCAGGCAGCTAGTTCCAAATTGTGGCAGTGTGAGGTAGGAAATGTCATGAAATCGCAAGGTTGTGGACTTCCAGACATCAACATGAAATATATGAATCATGTTTTCCCAGGGACCTGTTGCTATCTCATCCATCCTGCATTACTTACGTCATTTTTTATTGATGATAGCCTAGCCTTTGACTAGTTCACCTGATGGTAAGTGACTTGGTAAGGGACGTGGTTAATGATGTTGTTCAGGCTAATCTGGAATAACTGGCTCTCAAGAATCGCTCGCATTACACATTGTAAGGGGCTTGGTGATAGTTTTTCTATTTTTGTCCTTGGGGGTGGTAGTAAGCCAGGCAGATATTCACAAAATATCTTACCAAGATACTATAATGGCTATCTTAAGACAACAAACAGTATCGACCTAGGAAGTTCTGAGCTTGCTTTTACGTGCCCTTCAAAGCAGGAAAGTGCTCAGAATGATTAATGCCGTCCGTTGCCCACGTCTTAAACGCGAACTGGTTCTGGTTACCTCAATATCTTATCTCGCGTCTCGCTATCTATTACATCCTAATTTTCATATAATGCCCTAATGTGTGGACATTTTGAGTGAAAAAAGTAGAAGTTTGAGTGTCGCTTTGTTCTTTTTTTGAAAACCTTTTGTGTACTCTGAACATTTTGGAAAAAAGGGATTTGTAAAAATTGATAACTGCTCGTGGCAGAATAAATTTGTTACTAGTTTTGTTTTGTGCTTGGAAGAAAGAAGACCGAACCTCACAGCCGTAACCGTGAGTAAAAAAAACCTTGGAATCTTATCTGGCCAGTTAGGTATCCCTAGGTACTCGGTAGGCTGGGTTCAACGAAGGAACATAGGAAACCTATCATAAATTGTACGTAATTTTCATGTATTGATTGAGTATTGATATTATTGAGGTAGAAGAAGTCTGCCTTCAATGCCTATCTAGGCAATCTGGAATCTTAACAGTACTCCTGGGCCCAATTTTCTTCTTGAGGTAGGTAGCTAGCCAGGCGGGCATTCGCAAAATACCCTACCACCATGCTATAACGACTGCCATCCTAAACTAAATCTGGAGAACTTAGTGCCGGGTTTCAGTTTTTCTTTGGAGGTGGTCAAAAGAGTGAATGATACATTGATAGTAGTGAAAGAAACCCCCCGTGGGGTGCCGGGCTAGAAATGCACCTCCCCATATCATCCCGTGGGTGTCGTAAGAGGCGACTAAGGGAAAAATACTGGAAGACGGACAGCAGCACCTTCTAGAGAACTGCCATCTTACAATATGATCCTCAAGCCGCCTGCGAAGCGTGGGGATTATGGCTAATACCCTTTGAAGCAGTGATGGCTCAGTGGCATTGGCTATGGACTGCCGCGCAGCAGGTCCATGGTTCGAATCCCGCCCAGAGTTTGAGCTTCACCGCATGGTGGAAGAGTATTTTGCGAATGCCCGCCTGGCTAGCGACCACCCTCAAGTAGAAAATCTGTCACCAAGCACCTAAGGGTGTGTTCCGGCAGCAGTCCTTGAGAGCCAGAAAAATTACAGGCTAATGAGACCTAACAACTGGACGTCTCAGTGAGACGGGCACAGTGCAATTCATCGTTTGACGAAATGAGTCTGTTATAGGCAGAGGTTAGTCCACTTAACATCAGGTGGGCCTCGGGCTTGTTCCGTCACATAGCCTCCCCTATTAAAAGGGTTCTTTTTTTTAATGTTATAAAAAAAAGAACCCTTTTAATAGGGGAGGCTATGTTCAGCAGGGGACGATCCGGCTGATACCAGTACAGTACAGTCTAATCAATGATAACTAAATGGCTCTTATATGGCTTCTTTTTTGTTCTTTGCGGACTTCTACCACCCTCTGGCTTCGCCAACGAAGACTTCGTGAACTGAACGGGTAGCAATTGCTAGGACTAAAGTGTAAGCACTCAATCCCCCCTGCCAGGGTTACCTGAAGAGTTGTACCAGGAAGTGGCTGTCAGCATCTTAGAGTCATTGGCAAAAGTTTGTGGTCATCCACGAATTTATTTAATGTTTTATGGCTGATTTTGGGAGAACAAAAACATGTTTTTAAAGGCTAGCAAAGCATCCTCGGGACCTCTGGTGTTGCGGTATATAGGCCTAAATATTTATTTATAATAATAAAATATAATAATTAAATGTGTCTCAATGTTGTAATATCAATTGTAATCTTTTTTCACTAATTTTATATATTTTTTTAACTTTGACAGTCTTTTTATCATTGTCATAACTGCTGGTTGAAGTTAATAAAAAATTTATATAATATAAATATAATATTAATTTAGGCCAAATTTTCTAGACTACATATAACATATATATAAGTAATATTTTTTTTATTAGATATAAATAGTCATTTTCATATGAATTCCTGGTCTTATATTTTTTTGATTATTATAATCCTGTGTATTTTAATATTTTTCTATCCATTTAAAACAATAGTTTTCTAATGTAAGTAGTTTAATACTTACCTACTATATAAATATAACATAATATGTGTTCATAGAATACCTATAATATTTATGATCATATTATTATTTGTAATATTTATTTAGTGATATTTTGCTTCTTCAATCAATCAGTCAGCTTTCTATCATATAATCATATTAAAACATCAATATATACTTGTTAACAACTAGGTATTTTATATGCTTAATAAAATACCTAGTTGTTAATAATAAAGTAGTTACTTTGATACAGTTCAAGTATTGAACTAGTTAACCTTTTCTATCAAAAATAAAATCAAAATATCTAGGCCTAGTAAGTGGTGACAGATTAGCCCCTTAATACAAGGTTCCATAACATATCTTTTATGATAATATATTGAACGACGGGTAAACATATTATTATTAGAATACAATATACTTAACTTACCTATTATAAATACCTAATTATAATTAATCCCTGAAAATAATAATAAAATATAATTATACATAATTATATTTTATTATTATTAAGATTAAGAATATATTAGCTATTCTCTTCAGCACAAATTTAATTCATTGATACTATATAATTTTATTTAAGTACTACAAACCAAATAGGTTATTAGTAAAGTTTGCAAATTCAATTAAAAAACATAACCATATGACATACGTAAGGGAAGAAATACAAAGATGAACATATAAATTTATACTAGTATTAAAACTTTAAAACTTTTGTTATCAAACTAGGCACATTCATATTTGTAAAAATAAATAATAAGTAGGCTTTATTTTCCCTCTAACCTACACAATAAAATATTGAATAAAGTAAAGTAAAAAAAAAATCGTATTATAAATATATAATACTGCACATAAAATTAATAATAAGTATGTGTAATTTTATATAATCACACATTTAGAGAACTTAATACATTATTTTCTGTAATTTACACAATTGATTTCTGTAAGTAGGCAAGCTTACTATTTTTCTAATAATATAATTTCTAAACATTCTCACTTTAATCATTTTTTTTCTTTTTATTTATAAGTCAGAACACGTGGAAAATTATAAATGAAATCCAAAGAGGTTGGTTATTTAAGATATTTTTTGTTCCTCGTGGTTTATACCAGGGTACCGGCAGTACCGGGTACCGAAGCTAGGGCATTGCTTCACATAAAAGGTGCCATACCTAACGATGATTCTTTTAGTAGAGCCCCAAGCCACTGGGTCGCGCAAGGTTACGCCAACCGGCTGCCATTCCGCCATTTTAGACTAGTAACTCGCGCGCGCGCCTGTCTCCTGGCGCTTTAGTTATACACCTCGAAACTCCCTAACCCTTTAAACAACCCTCCGAAGTCCACCCCCGTAAAAACAGTGCATTTTACATCAGTATCGGTATCGTCGCGCATCAAAAAAATACTTTTTTTCTGCTAAATATGGTGTCGTGTTAGCATTTGCCAATTTCGCAAATGTCGTCAAGCCGATGAGCCTAAATCCTTATCGATATATTATCCTGTTTTATCAATTGTATGGTTTATCTGTAGATCTGTGCGTTAGTTTGGCGGTGGCGCGCGCGCGGTCGGTTCGAGTAGGCCTAAATGCGCGGCGCGGGCGCGAAAACGCGAAATTTTTGCAAACATTTCGAGCGATATTTTCCAATAAGATTCTTATAGGCCTATTTAGAGGACTGTTGGAAAGTGATGTGCAGACATTCAAAAGTAAGTTTAAAAAAGATTTTTGGAAAAAATCGGTTTTGGATGTTGTTTTTTTAACAATTTTGTGGAGTGACTGTGCGTCAGCGTCCCGTAGAAAGTTGAGGTGATTATAACTGAGAACCACGTGGATTATTTTTTCTAAAATACCTCAATTATGTAAGTATTTTTATTATTAATTACTATTTAAGATCAGTTTTATTTAAATAATCATAAATTACCAATTTTTAAGCTACTTTTTGGTGTAGACGTTTACCACGTCACGTGGTTATGTAAACTCCCAATACATTCTAAAAGATACATCTCAAGTATTATATTCGGCTTAAAATAAACTATTTACACTGTAGTTAAGCTTAACTATCCAATAAATAATCAAAATATTTATGTAAACTTGGTAAAATATCCCTCCGAAAATTTAAGGCACGCATCAGACTCTACCAAAAGTTTTTTCAAATATTATCTTAATGTACTTACTTTTATGAAATTCTGTTTCATGTAATTCATAGCATATAACGTTAAAATACATAGGTATAATTTTTTTCAAAAACAATTAATGAAATGTTTGAAAAAAGTCACAATTACTATGACCCTTTACATACAGCTCAAGCGTTCCCCTTGAACATTTGAGAATGGTTATTGTCTTAATTCAATAAAAAAATCACTATGTCTCTATACTAAATAATAATTAATTATTTTAAATCAATTATTATTTTATACAATGTAGTATAATTTATTATTAGCTAGCCATATCCATAACCTAGTCATAGCCTAAATATAATGAAAATAAATTCTTATGAATTCTATCTAAATTATTCTATTTGATACTTAAAATAAAACTATTATAGAGAAAATAAACTGGAATATAAGAGGCTCAGATAAGGATATCGTAGAAAAAGACTGTATTGATTTCAGTAGAACACAAATAGTTATTATTTTACCGATATACATTTAAAATATTAGTATATATTTGTAAAAGAACTTTTCCAAGTCATGAAAAAGTGCCTTGTAACACACTATTATTTAAATATTTTTAAAGACCTCGCTTATAAAAATATTTAATCACTATAAGGGAACTTAATATTGATTATTGATACCTGGACAATTATGTATCAAAATGAAAAGATTGAGCCTTCCCAAAATAAAATGATTGAGTGAAATAAAAGTAACGATTAAATGAGAATAATCCATTATTACCTTAAATATTATTACATGCCATAATTGAAACTATGTTCCTATTTTGGAAAATAGTTAAGATTGAGAATAGGAATACCTACGATTATTCCAATATTAGTAACTTCGATTTTTTAAATTAAAATTAAAAAATATATCTTTTTGATTAAACTAAAGAGAACTTTAAATTTTATTTTTAAAATGGATATACCCATCCCTATGTGGGGTATAGCTGTAATTATTTTAAAATTTAACAATTCACCATTTAACTATCTACAACATGAATTTGTTAGAATGAGATATAAAAAAGAAACTGTAAAAAGAAATTGCGTCTTGCGGTATCCAAATATTATGAAGATTTTTTAATATATTATCATAAAAAAGGTAGATAATAAAATGAATCGACTAGCAAAATATTATCATAGGCCTACAAAAAACTTACAAAATATATACAACAAAAAAAGTATAACAAAATTAGAAGAGAAAAATATATAGTAATGTGCGGGCTTTTTACTATTACATAATTATTATCTTGTTGTAATTTTGTAATGTAATCCGCGGAGCATACATCAGTGCATAAATAAAAATAGTACAAAAAGGGAATTATATATATACATATATATATATATATATATATATATTTACATTACAAAACCTAAACGTTTATACCTACACTATACCTGGGATACCTACCCTATACCTACCCCATCGGTGATAAATCGGTGATAAAAAGGCGTGATTGTATATTTTTTTAAATAACGGATATAATTAGCCATGAGTATGTTAATAGAACATATTATATGGAAGCAGTGATGGCTCATTGAAATATATATAAATATATCTACCTATATATATAGCAAAGAGTTTTCATGGTTGATAGGTCCTTGGTTTGATTCCCACTGTACTTCTAGATTGTAGTATATTTTTCGAATGCCTGCCTAGAGCAAACGGGTAGAAACTCTGTCGCCAAGCACTTAACTTAACTCAAGAAGCTGCCAGTTCCCATTCTAGGAACTCTGTGTTTACCATCTTTGACTGTATAGTACTTAACATCAGGCCAAATCATGATCAAAGGCTTGCCTGGTGACAAAAAATAAATAAGAACTTAGGGTGTTTTAAGAAACTGTAATAATTATAAGGCTTGCAATATAAGTAAAGGTTTTTTATACCTTATTTCAAATAGTTATTATTTTGTGTACATAATTTATATAATTTTATTTAATAATATTTGCTGGCCAATATACCTTTACAACAGTATCCATAAATAACTTCAAATATAATGATCTGATGTAATCTCCAATTTACTTCAGAAATAACTAAAAATTCTAATATGCAAATACTTAATAACACCTAATAAGCATACCTAGACCCAATGTCAATCTTTGGTCATATAAAATGTATATTTAACAAATAGTCTTTTAAGTTTTGTAATTTTTCAATATAAACTACGTACGAATATTATGCGTATTAATTCATAATAATTTGAATGATTTATTTATAAACTATTATTATTTTATAAACAACAATAATTATTATTATTGAAAAAATAATTGATACAATTATTAGAAAAAAATATCAGTTATTAATTAAGTACTTATGTTTCTCGCCTTTAATTTAAATATTGTATGATATTTATAAAAACAATGCTACCTAAATATATCATAAAATAATTCAGTAATTTTAAATCCTTTGTGCAACTAGATTATAGTTTAGTATATTTATAGTTAGTTATAGTTATCGTTATATTATACTAGATATATAGTTATATAGTATGAAATGATGAGTGACGTTGTAATATTGCACAAATATGATTAAAAGTATATGTATACAGTAACATAATGTTTTAAGAATGATTATTCTTCCGGACCAACACTGCCTCATAATTAACTATTACTATTATTATTATTATGTTGGGCACGCTGCCAAATGGCAGTGGGCTGCAGCATTTGGACTGCTTGTATGCCTGCATTGGCCTTCAGGATGCCTAAATGTGTCAGTTGTAGTAGCTGTAGTGTTTTATATACTCTGTAGTATTTTTTAATAATGTTATAGCATATTATAATATTATTATTTGATTAATATAATGTAGTAATTCATTAATTACATAATTATAAATATGTATGTATGTACTATTTAAATTTCAGAGATAGTTATAGGAGATGTATACTGGCACGATAATATTGGTGAGGCTTATTAGCTAAGTTACCTTTAAACTAAATTTAAAATTTTTTAATTTTATTATCCCATAGCATGTTATACACACTTATTTTTTTTTCAGAAATAATTCAGTTATTAATAAGAGTTTTAATACTATCAGGTTAGACAATATAATAATTATGAGTTATGTAACGAAACGTTTGGAAATTTAGCATATGGTATATCATGGTAGTCTGTGGTAGTTTTGGAGGTTTGAAAAAGCTCGTGGAAAAGTGCTAATTTGTGTTTTTTTTTTATTTATTGGCAACTGGATACATATTCCTTTTGCCTTGCAAGTTTGTGATATAACTTTGGGCTGCCGTTTTATACTGAGACACGCAAGTAAATAATATAGTAGTCATTGTCAAGTAACACCCTAACTGTTTATGAAACTATATCTCAAATAGGTCCTGTTATTTCTTTATGATATTCTGTATTAAGTAACATATACTTGCGATCCTTATTTTAGTTTTAGGCCTACGCTCTACTTACCTAAATAACATAGTTTAGGCCGACAACTATTCAAACACATATAATTACATATAATTACTCAAGTAGAAAATCTGTCGCCAAGCACCTAACGGTGTGTTCCGGCAGCAGTCCTTGAGAGACAGAAAAATTACAGGCTAATGAGACCTAACAACTGGACGTCTCAGTGTGACGGGCACAGTGCAATTCGTCGTTGATGAAATGCGTCTGTTATAGGCAGAGGTTAGTCCACTTAACATCAGGTGGGCCTCGGGCTTGTTCCGTCACAAAAACATAATAAAAAAAAAAAAAAAATTACGCCATACAATATTCCACTGGTAAATCAAAAAACCTAAATAGCAATAGTAATCTTTAGTCTTAAAAAATCTCCATAGATGGCACCACTAGTGAAACTGTGTACCATGATACCCACCAACTTATCTGTTCAGGCGGCAGAAAAAAGAACTACAACATTCCTTCAAATTGTGACAGTTTGTAGTTGATTTCCTTGACCAGCAGCGCCCTCACGAACTGCACAGTTAAGTTGGTGGTACTATAAGAGCGTTCTAGTTATGTGTAATAAGTAAATACATTTCATAGTATCTTATTAATATGCACCCTATTTATATAATACATAGAGAATAGATACGATGGTATCAAATTTCATATTCAACTCTAGCCAATGGTTACGCAATCAATTATAGTTGAATTGGGGTGAATTTAAACTGTTATTATAAATTAGGTAAGTACGTATTGAGTTAGTGAAGGTTTTGTTCAAGATTACTAACAAAATAATAAATGTGTGATTATTAGAAAATATATAATTTGGACATGTAGTTTTTTTTGTGTTGTTTTGTGACGGAACTAGCTTGAGGCCCGCCTGATGTTAAGCGGTATCCTCTGCCTATAACAGATGCATTTCGTCACAAGTCACGAATTGCACTGCGCCCCTCACCTTGAGACATAGTTGTTAAGTCTCATGTGCCTGTAATTTCACTGGCTCTCAAGGACTATTGCCGGAACACATCGTTAGGTGCTTGGCGACAGATTTTCTACTTGAGGGTGGTAGCTAGCCAGGCGGGCAATCGCAAAAAGCCCTTCCACCATGCGATGAAGCTCAAGCCGGCGGTGGGGATCGAACCAGGGTACTGCGGGGCGGCAGTCCATAGCTATTACCGCTCGGCCATCATTGCAAGATTTGTTTACTATTTTTTTTTGATATTTCAATTATTGGCCTCGTACGGTTTGTACAGCTGTTAATTATTTTCAGAGACAAAGCTAAGTTTTTTTTTTGTATAGCGTTGGATACATTACTAGATTAAAATAATCATTTCATATAATTGTACTTTGGCCTACATTCGTGCTCGGTCTAGATTTGTGTATATATTATATTATACAATGTTAGATGTGGCATTTTATTTTTATACAAATACAAATCATTTATTGATGATACCAATGTCATAAGTCAAACAGTATACATTAAGAGAAAGTATGCAATAAACATGCGTTCATAATATGTCCAGTTTTATTTTTAGTTCATGATACAGGACCTCTTTAACTGATAATTTAATAAATTGTCATAAATTAAATATAAAGACAATAATAATTTTAAACATTCAAATAATTATAATTAACATCTGATTAAAAAAATAAAAACTTTAAATTCCTTTAATTGAAACACAATTAAAAGTCAGGTAATTTTAGGAAGTCATTAGTGTTATAAAATAATTTGTGCAATAGCCAGGACTTCAACTTGTCTTTAAAGACAGAAGGTGCATCTCTCACGCTTAAGGGTACTCTATTATATTTGATTGTTTTGCACATGACTTTAAACAACAGATGAATTATGTAATATATTTATAATTTAAAATAAAATAAAAATAATAAACAAGTTACGGCTTAACATCGGGTTGGGATCGTGCGTATTCAAAATTACGAACAAAAATTGTGGACAATAGGGTCTCATTAATCGAATTAAAAAGATGTATTAAGAAAGGTTTACTTAGTCTACTTACAAAGTATACAAATTCAAAGTGTATCCTAGATATATACTATTTATTTAAAAATGTATATGTAAATACACTGAGAAATACGACTTTGGAGCTTAAATCAAATTTGACCTTTTACCGTTGACTTGTAACTACGCAAGATGAATTCACAACTCTTAAGATGATTTTCACCAATCAATAATAATGTACCATGTTTTATAATAAACAAAACCGTCAAAAAACGCCTTCTGTAAAGTATTTTCAGAATTGAACTTGTTATACGATAATAATTGCAGTATTGACCATAAAATATACCTTACTTTTACCGTGGTTTATATACGGTGATTATCACTATAACGTACGACTTAATTAGCCTCATCGAAAAGTCAATATTTAAGAAAGACCACAAAATACACCTTAAATGAAGACGGAAAGAGAGAATGCCCTCCTGGCTAGCTACCACCCTCAAGTACAAAATCTGTCGCCAAGCGCCTAACGGTGTGTTCCGGCAGCTGTCCTTGAGAGCCAGTAATTCTAGGTTAAGCCTGTTAACACCTTCGACCACATCATCACTTACCATCTGGAAAGATTGTGGTCAAAAGCATAATTCAAATAATTAATAAAAAATAAATAAATAATTCATAATTCATTCAATCAACAATAAAAATTAAAAATAAAGTAAAAAATGTCACGTTTCTTATATGGGGACCTCCTTTTACTTTGACTTTTTTGTTGTAATTATAAATGTTTTTTTTTTGTGGTTATGTTATAAGATGCTTATCAAATACACTAATTACCATTTTTTATGTTATCGTGACGGAACAAGCTCGAGGCCCACCTAATGTTAAGCGGACTAACCTCTGCCTATAACAGATGTATTTCGTCATAGGTCACAAATTGCACTTCGCCCGTCACTTTGAGACATAGTTGTTAAGTCTGTGCCTGTAATTACACTGGCTCTCAAGGACAGCTGCCGGAACACACCGTTAGGTGCTTGGCGACAGATTTTAATATTAATGCCTAGATGTCACATAGCTTATCCCTTTTTATTATTTATAAATATCTTTAAAAACCTATCCTAGATAAATAAATGCTTTTGCTGTGTTCAAGTTTGAAGATTGAAAGCAATACATAATTAATAGATGAAGGTGTTACAATGCGGAAATATATACTTAATAATAACAAATATTTAATTAAAGAAAATACTGATGAAATATAAAAGTACAGTCACCTGCAAAAATAAGTATACACATAGCAATTTTCAAAATTATGGCAAATACTTCTGTTTCTCTCTATGTACACAGAAGTATCTCAAAATCAAAGAATTTTTTTTTTTAATTTCTGTTAATGCAAATTGTTTTTTATGTTATTGTGACGTAACAATCTCTAGGCCCACCTGATGTTAAGCGGACTAACCTCTGCCTAAAACAGATGCATTTCGTCTGTCACGAATTGCACGTGGCTCTCAAGGACAGCCGCCGGAACACACCGTTAGGTGCTTGGCGACAGATTTTCTACTATTTTGAATTTAGTGTCATCTAACTATTTTGAAAATTACGAAGTGTATACTTGTTTTTGTAGGCAACTGTACATCTAATGACTAATGACAATTATGTGGAATTTCCTACGCCATCAACGCTTTGTAGCCCAGCCAGTGAATTTTCGACACCTTTCGATTCTACACAAAGCATCATCAGGACACCAGCGCATAATCGAGTTATTAAGCAATTGCATATACGAATTACCATAATAATGCTTACATGACACATATCTGCCAGTTATAGATCAGTTATAGACCTGTACCTGTATCAGCCGGATTGTCCACTGCTAAACACAACCTCCCCTATAAAGGGGGTATTTGCCATAATCCCCACGCTTGGCAGGCGGCTTGGGGATCGCAGTGTAAGATTGCAGATCTTTAGAAGGCGCTGCTGCTCACCTTCCAGTATTTTTCCCTTAGTCGCCTCGTACGACACCCACGGGATGATATGGGGAGGTTACATTCTAACCCGGCACCCCACGGGCTATAGATATAGCTAGCCCTCATTATACTAGTAGATAGCCCTTCGTATTGTATGTATTTATCAAACATCACCTATCCTAGACGTACCCAAAGACATAAATAGATGTCGCTAAAAGCCAATAGCAACAGATTTAATTATAAATTCACCCTTTAAATAAATTTTAATAACAAAAGGGACCTGTTCCTTGAAACAAGTTTATAAATACTTATGTGAGAAAATCCTTGAATTAAAGGGAGCTGAGAATAATTCCAAGGTCAGTTGACCTGTCTTGCTTAAGCATAAATTATTTTATTTGTAAGAGAAATTGATATTTGCATGGTGGAAGGCATTTTGCGAATGCCCGCCTGCCTAGCGACCAACCTAAAGTAGAAAATCTCTCACCAAGGACTTAACGGTGAGTTCCTGCAGCTGTCCTTGAGAGCCAGTACTTCTGGGTTAGCCTGAGCTACATCTTCGACCACATTATCACTTACCATCAGGTGAGATAGTGGTCAAAGGCTAACCTATCAGGAATAAAAAAAAACCATTGCCTAGAGAGAAATAACTGTAGAGATGGCGGTGAACTTGATTATAAAGTAGGTCATAAATAGAAATTAAAAATTAGAAGGATTAATAATATAAACAAACAAATTATTTATATATAATACATTCAACATATATTTTTAATTATACACATTAATATTTCAGGCACATTAGAACTTTATGTCTCAGGGTGCAGTGCAATTCGTCACTTGTGATGAAATCCATCTGTTAAAGGCACAGTTGGGAAGGCCACTTGCCTGTTTCGTCATAACACCATAAAAAAAATACTGTATTATATGTATAGTATGGCGGATTACCCAACAAATAATAATAATGCCAAAAAATCATTTTTTTCTTCATGCTTGATATGCCTTTGACCACTATCTCACCTAATGGTAAGTGATGATGTGCTCGAAGATATTGTTCAGGTTAACCTAGAAGTACTGGCTCTCAAGGACAGCTGCCGGAACACACCGTTAGGTGCTTGGCGACAGATTTTCTACTTGAGGGTGGTAGCTAGCCAGGCGGGCATTCGCAAAATGCCCTACCACCATGCTATAACGACTGCCATCATAAGACAACAACCGGGACCGACGGCTTAACGTGCCCTCCGAAGCACGGAAGCGCTCAGTAGTAATGTCACTAGCGGTCACCCATCCAACTCATGACTGCGGCGGACGTTGCTTGACTTTGCTGAACGGTTGAGAACAGCTTAGTTAACTTCGCTACGAGCGCTTCAAAAATGTGAAAGAGATGGCTTTCAGAGATAAGACCGACAATAATTACATTATTTTTAATTGTATTTTCGTTTATACTACTTTATTTCAGGTGTTTCAATAAAGTGTATATATATATTTATATAGAGCACTCATTTATCTTATTTTACTGGCTCCATATTATACTCCTTATATAATTTTTTTATAGCTGATAAGCTAAAGTTTGACTATATGTCATCTGATGGTAAGTGATGATGTGGTCGAAGATGTTGTTGCAGCTAACCTAGATTTATATAACCTATTACGATTTCAAAGATACACTCTTTTACTCGTAAATGTCGGACGACAGCCGGGGCTTAGTGAAAGGGTTCCGTTTTATGGTACGGAACCCTACTAATGAACATGTCAGGAAGTTATATATAAAATGTATTATGCATAAAAACAGCAAACGGATCTAGATAATGTTTAGCAAAAACTAGTGGACTGTCGTATGACGTCATTCTTTATATATATAGTCAAACCTCTTTTGAATATATTCTGTCTAGAAAATATATATTTGTAGTAACATTCAATTTGTAGGGTTTTAAAAAGGAGCATAGCGTTTTCTATACAAACGTAGTTTCAAGTGTTCAAATTCAAACTCGGTGAAATTCTGTATGCATATTGCTGAGCCTAATATCTATGCTTGTGGTTTGCTAGTTTTTCAATTTATCTATTATTTTATCCCGAAATGTCAAAATAACAATTCCGATATAAAACGATTTTGCGAATTATTTTTGAAAATACTTGATTTTACGCAAATCTGGCAAACCAGAAGCATAGATATTAGGCTCAAGGACATACATACAAAGTTTCACCGAGTTTGAACACTTAGTATTTAAAATATGACAAAACTACGTTTGTATGGAGAGCTCTCTTAACGATAGTAAATGTTACCACACTGAATTGGCCTATCTATCAGCTTAGCACACAAAAAAATCAAGCATCTACCACAATAATTCACGTCACCATAAATAAAAATCTCATCGTACTCGGCGATAGGTGAAAAATTAAAAAAAAGTCATAACTCCGAAAATACGAAAAATAGCGGAACATTCATGGGGGTGATTCAGATAGCCCTCTAGGTCCTCTACCTCCCAGCTTCAGTATATCACTACTTCTTGGGACAGCCTGCATACTGAAATATACTAATTAAAAACCAACAATTTACGCTAGCATATTTGCACTTTCATAAAATATTTTGTATATTTACAATAATATAACAAAGAGGTCAGTGTTTTCAGCATGGTAACAACTTTTATACTTTTCAGTGTTGGCAGTCGTTCCCCTATTTTTTTTTATCATTGTAGAAACTATGTTTTTAAAATCATTAATACCAAAGTCTTCAAACTAAGTTCTATCTATAATCTATAAATATTTTAGAGAGGCAAGATTTTTATTTTTGTATGTAACGAATAAACATAAAAACTAATGGACCATTTGAAACATTCTTTCATCATTAGAATCCTACATTATCCCTGATGAATATTATCAAAAATATGTTTTTTATTAATGTTGTCTTAGGTTTTCGCGATTATTACACGTCTGGTCTGGTCACGGGGTGACTACATACTACACGATCACTGCAAAGTGTTTGAAACGTCGTCGCGTCGGGACAAAAATAATGATAAATATACGCGATTTAAACCGTTTAAAGTTGTTTAATTACCATGTTTTAATTGTTTATTTTTTATACAATAGCCGCGGGCCGCTAGTATACATAATGTATAATAAAGTAATCATCGTGCTAGAAAGTGACATGGACTTAATAAATATTTTTTTCTTTAACAATGAGTGAAACCTCGTTTGTTTTTATACTTTATACCAATTTAAACTATAGATATTCTTATTTTAAAAGTTTGATTTTAGAAGCTAAAAAGAGGAATGAAGTACGTTAACGAGTAAAACCTCCTTTGTTCTTATACTTTATTCCAATTTAAACTATAGTTATTCCAATTTTAAAAGTGTGGTTTTAGAAGCTAAGAAGAGGAATGTAGTACGTTAATGAGTAAAACCTCGTTTGTTTTCATAATTTATTCCAATTTAAACTATAGGTATTCTTATTTTAAAAGTTTGGTTTTAGAAGCTAAGAAGAGGAATGTAGTACGTTAACGAGTGAAACCTCCTTTGTATTTACATTTTATTCCAATATAAACTATAGTTATTCCAATTTTAAAAGTGTGGTATTAGAAGCTAAGAAGAGGAATGTAGTACGTTAATGAGTGAAACCTCGTTTGTTTTTATACTCTATTCCAATTTAAACTATAGTTATTCTTATTTTAAAAGTTTGGTTTTAGAAGCTAAGAAGAGGAATGTAGTACGTTAATGAGTGAAACCTCGTTTGTTTTTATAATTTATTCCAATTTGAACTCTAGTTATTCTTATTTTAAAAGTTTGGTTTTAGAAGCTAAGAACAGGAATGTAGGTTGTACGTTTGCATAGAACTCGCCGGCACGGCGCGGCAGCGTAACATATAATCGTCAGAGCACTTTCCGTTAGTCGCCAAAAAAACTCCCGCGCAGCGTCTCGAGCGACATCACGATGACGTCATCCTCACTCACGCCATCGCCACAGTTAAGCTAACAGTTACTATGTATAACTTCATCCGTGAGTCAGACTGCTTTTAGCAATTAGGTAACGGTTTTAAAGTTGCTACTGTATTTGTAATCTCATAACGATTTTTTTATTTTTCTTTATTTTATTGTGACGGAACAAGCCCGAGGCCCACGGCCCACCTGATGTTGAGAGGACTAACCTCTGCCTATAACAGATGCATTGCGTCAACAACGAAGCACAGTGCCCGTCACCTTGAGACATAGTTGTTAAGTCTCATGTGCCTGTAATGTCACTGGCTCTCAAGGACTCCTGCCGGAACACACCGTTAGGTGCTTGGCGACAGATTTTCTCTGCCAGGACACACCGTTAGGTGCTCGGTGACAGATTTTCTACTTGACATTTTGGGCTAGCTATCACCCGATAGCTAGCCCAAAATGTCCTACCATCATGCTATAAGGTAACGACTGTCATCCTAAGACAACAACCGGGACCGACGGCTGAATGTGCCCTCCAAAGCACGTGCACGCTCAGTAGGAATGTCACTAGCGAAGCTTAAAGAAGCTTTACTTCTCTTAGTATCCCTAGAATCTCAAGCTCTTGGTAGGACCCCGGTTAGTACAGTTTTGTATAGATATTTCTTAATTGTCTTACATACTACTTAAAAAGAATATATTAAATACGAAGGCCTACAATTAAGTTTCACGATGGGCGGCCTTATCACTTACAGCGATCTGTTTCAGGCAATCTTTGTTTTTTTTAATTGTAACAGATTGCACTGCGCCCGTCACCTTAAAACATACTTGTTAAGTCTCATGTGCCTGTAATTTCACTGGCTCTCAAGGACTGCTGACGGAACACACCGTTAGATGCTTGGCGATAGATTTTCCACTTGAGGGTGGTAGCCAGGCAGCATTTCGCAAAATGCCCTACTACCATGCGATGAAGCTCAAGCCCGCGGCGGGATTTGAATCATGGACCTGCTGCGTGGCAGTCCATAGCCAATGCCTTTTGTTTTGACATAATATGTAAATTATGTCAAAAACTACTGAATAAAATCACTTTGTAACATAACTAGAAAACAAATTACTCTAATTAAAAATTGTTAATGTTTTCTCTATTTTTATTCTCATCACATCCATATGAAAAGTATTATTTTCTCTAATTTTCACGCATTTCGGACTAGGAACTTGACGTTTCCGCTATGCATGGTAGTAAGGCCTATCATTATAGATAGATAGATAACTCTTTGTTGTTACACCACTCTTAAATATTAAAGTTTACATATTAATATATAATAGCATAGTGTTACAATGGGCGGCCTTATCACTAAAAGTGATCTCTACCAGGCAACCTTAGGATGAATAACAAAATCAATAGAGGCGGGTGTAGTCTAAATAAATAGATATGAATAAGTACATATTAAAATCTCATAAAAGTATTTTAAAATAGAACGTATTTAAGTGTAATTTCAAAACAAATTTATAAAAATATCACATAATATATATATAAATCCAATACAATAACGCGTTTAGGGCGTTGTTGCGACTTCCGCAATTCTGCAGTGCATCAAATATGTTCACACAAGCACGCATTGACACGTTTGATGCCATTTGGCGAAAAAAATCAGCTTCATTGCTAAACAGACTTCGCTCAAGTAATAACAACATCCTGAATGTTATATCAGGTACATTTGATTGTCCATTGGTGTGGAAACTCATTCAGAGGACTAAATCACTGTTAGCAATAAAGTACTAACCTACAACCTTCGAGAAAGTGTGTTAGTTTCTCGATGCCTACAACCTACTAACAAAAATTGGATCAAGCTGTCTGAATAAAGAAATTTATTATTATTATATTATTATATTATATATAGGTATTTATAATAAATACATACATATATTTAAAATACATACCAACATACATAAATAGATAATGATATATACATTTATATAAATAGTACATAAATTATACAAAAATACTTACACAATATAATATTATCTCATATACTATAACCTAGACATTGATAAGTTGCAGTACAACAGATTAATTATCCTATACCTTGAACATTTTGTGGCCCCGTTTACTGAAAATCTATCACCCCTATAGATTTGTGCTTTAAAATAGTAATTTATCTTCGTATCTAGGTGTGTTATCTCTCAAAAAATATATAACTTTTGCATGGTGGTAGGGCATTTTGCGAATGCCCGCCTGGCTAGCTATAACCCTCAAGTAGAAAATCCTGTGGAGTGTTAGAGGACGTGCATCACGTCCTGGTGGAATGTGTGTAACTGTACTGTATCAGCCGGAACGTCCACTGCTGAACACAGCCTCCCCTATTAAGGTGGTATTTGCCATAATCCCCACGCTTGGCAGGCGTCTTGGGGATAGCAGTGTAAAATGGCAGTTCTTTAGAAGGCGCTGCTGCCCACCTTTCAGTATTTCTTCCCTTAGTCGCCTCTTACGACACCCACGGGAAGATATGGGGAGGTGCAATTCTAACCCGACACCCCACGGGGAGAACGCATATGCTTAGTAAATACTGTTCCAATCTTCTTTAGGAGCTAGCTTCAAGGTATCCTGTCCGCAGCATTAAGCGACTCGGCAAAGTCTCTGTTAGTTTTAATGTACTCGATATTAAAGTAGACTTCAAATGAATGTATGTATAGTACCACCAACTTAACTGTACAGTTTTCGAGGGCGCTACTGGTCAAGGAAATCAACTACAAACTGTCACAATTTGAAGGAATGTTGTAGTTCTTTTTTTTGCCGCCTGAACAGATAAGTTGGTGGGACTGTAATGGAGTTGACATAGTCGTACAACGACTCAAGCTCCAAATATAATTTAGATTGAAATACAAAACTTTCGCCAAGCTCTTAAAGGTGTGTTCTGGTAGCTGTCCTCCAGAGCCAATAATTCTAGTTTAGCCTGAAGAACTTCGACCACAGCATCACTTACCTTCAAGTGAGATAGTGGTTATACCTATCAGGTATAAAAGAAAACTTAGGGCCCGTTTCAGAATGTCCTAATAAAGTTTCGGGTTGCTAACCAACATATAAAATAACTGAATGATAAAAATGACAAGATAATGAATAGATTCAGGCGTTACTTTGCGGAAATCTATTTTTAATCAATTAAATTAAATTAGGCGGAGTTGTCACTGGATATATTTTTATATTTTTTAAGTGTTTTATTAAAATATTAACTTGATATCTTCTTAAAATATTTTAAAAATATTTGTTATTAATAAAAATGACAGTTAACATGAAGCGCGTTTCAAGCTTAGCTAGATAGGCTAAATCGATGCCTGTGAAACGCGATGATAGTGTTTTATTCATTAAATATGTTCTGGGTAGTATAACCGGAACTTACTAGAACATTCTGAAACAGGCTCTAGGTTTACCAGTTTAGTACTTTGTGCAATTTTCGTAGTAGCAACGAGCAGCTAAGGTCGCCATTGTTACCTCCTTTGACCTGCTGTTCAAAGGCTACCATATAAGCAAACAACGTTATCTTGTTGATATTGCTTTGTATTTACTAGTACCTACTCGTCAACAACAGAGGGCACTGTTATGTAGGTACTGCGACACGAGCCTCTTTCATGAACTTCAAGTATTGTGTGAATTATTTACTTCCTAGTTAAAGTTATTCGGCTAATTAAAGTTCCAATTAAGGTTTTTCAGTTTCACAATAAAAACATACTTCTGATTAACGACCCGATGGTTATTAGAAGGATCTTCGACGTAAATTTAAATATTCGTTCAAAATCTGTCAACAACTTCACTCATTCATGTGTCAAAAATGATTTAAATCAAGAAGTTTTTACCCAATATGGAGTTTGCAATACCAACCTTTTTTAGAAACCTATAAAAATGATTGATGAACCAAGAAGTAAGTTAGTTGTCACTGTAACTATGGGTTAGTACTACTCAGCCGTTGTGAAATTCATATGCACGGTTACATGTGACTTAAACCGACAATTAGCCTACTCGAGACTTTACTTAAAGGTCGTGAAAGAGGCCCTAAGTGGGTATTAAAGAAAACAAACACATAAATTAACTTGAAATCATTACTATTTTGTAAAGGGTGACTGTCCTAATTATATTATTCCTTGGGCGAAATGTGTCAGCGATAATGTTATTTACAAATTATCGTATAAATCGATACTAATAAATAATTATTAATTGTTGCCCTTAATGACGCAACAGGATGTTATTGTTGCATACAAAATATAATTTTAAATCGGCATAATTCTTCATGATTAATGTATTAATCGGTACCAAGGGTTCTCTTTGCTTTGTATGTTAGTAACAAGTCAACTGGGATGGGAATGATAATATGCGAAAATGATAATACTAAAGCCAAACTATCACCTCCACTCCGATTCCCAAGCAATGCCACTTTATGCAATGATGGCCGAGCGGTAATAGCTATGGACTGCCGTGCCGCAGGTCCCTGGTTCGATCCCCACTGCCGGCTTGTACTTCACCGCATGGTGGAAGGGCATTTTGCAATTGCCCGCCTAGCTAGCTATCACCCTCAAGTATAAAATATGTCGCTAAGCATCTAACAGTGTGTTCCAGCAGCAGTCCTTGAGAACCAGTGAAATTACAGGCACATGAGACTTAACAACAAATGTTTAAAAGTGACGGATGCAGTGCAACTCGTGACTTGTGATGAAATGCGTCTGCAATAGTCAGAGGTTAGTCCCATTAACATCAGGTGGGCCTCGAGCTTCTTACGTCACAATAACAAGAAAGAAAAAAATGTAATCGTCAAGCACCTTACAGTGTATTCAGCAGCAGTCCCTGAGAGCTAGTAAATATAAAATTACAGTGTATTACAATTACTTGGTCAAAATAAGAATTCCCATACAAAACGATATTCCGAAATAGTACATTATGCAACAAGTGCGCGAAGTTGTTTATTACAATCGAGACGAGTTTTAGGACTGAAATCGAAGATCGAAGGCCTAAATGGAGTAGAGATTAACAATGCGCACGAGCTTCATACGATGTTTTCCAACACACTTGCGAGGAACGAATACGAAAATTTCGATACTAAAATATTTTCTTAACCTTTTTGATAGCAATAATAATCTGATCAAGAAGGTTTATAAATCTTCTAAAGTTCTACTTCAGTAGGTAAAAAACTCTTTGGTTTGTTTTTATATGAAAACGAACGAAACAAACTACAATCTCCTTGGTGAGAAGTGTGGAAATGTTTATCTATTTAAAACACTAGTGGGGTAAAGTAAAAAAAAGCACTAGTGCGTAATAGACTATATTATGACACTAAAATCGGTGCATTTAAAGGCCCGTTACGAGCTAGGGTGTTGAAAATATTTTATTTGAAACTGGCATACCAGAAGCATAGATATTAGGCTCAAGGATATGCATGCACAATTTCATAGAGTTTGAACACATGCTATTTATTATATGACAAAACTATGTTTGTATGAAAAACACTACAGGCACACTTCCTATATGAGATAGGAGTACTGCTGGTGAGTGTTAAGGGTAGAGTGCACGGAGCGCTTTCCATACAAACGTGGTTCGTCATATTTTAAATACCTAACTCGGTGAAATTTTGTACGGATACTGCTGAGCCTAATATCTATGCTCATGGTATGCCATTTTGAAGCAGTGATGGCTCAGTGGCATTGGCTTGACTGCCGCGCAGCAGGTCCATGGTTCGAATCCCGCCCAGAGCTTGAGCTTCACTGCATGGTGGAAGGGCATTTTGCGAATGCCCGCCTGGCTAGCGACCACCCTCAAGTAGAAAATCTGTCGCCAAGCACCTAACGGTGTGTTCTGGCAGCAGTCCTTGAGAGCCAGAAAAATTACAGGCTAATGAGACCTAACAACTGGACGTCTCAGTGTGACGGGCACAGTGCAATTCGTCGTTGACGAAATGCGTCTGTTATAGGCAGAGGTTAGTCCACTTAACGTCAGGTGGCCCTCGGGCTTGTTCCGTCCCAATAACATAAAAATAAATGCCAGTTTTTCGATTTATTAATTATTTTATCCCTAAATGTCAAAATAACTATTCCCATACAAAACGACTTTGCGAATTATTATTATTATTATTTATTATCAGGTAGACAGTTGACAACTGATAGTTGCCTGTATTCTGCTACTCTCTACTAGTTTTTATTGTTAACATTAAGATATTTTTCGAATTGATTCTTGAACTGATTTACAGTTTCGGCTGAAACTACTTTTTCCGGAAGTTTGTTCCATGCATTGACTACTCGGTTGCTGAAAAAATGTTTGTGAGCATTGTTATTTGAAGAGCTGGCACATAACCCTCTTAGATGCACATTATCATTGCGTATAAACATTTTTGAAATCTTGAAGGTTATAATGTCTATTTAAGATCTTATATGTCTCAATTAGATAACCACGATCCCTGCGATCTTTTAAACTTGTGAGTTTCAATACTTTTATTTTTAAGAATACCTAATTTTACGGAAATCTGGCAAACCAGAAGCATAGATCCCATAGGCTCAAGGACATACAAGTAAAGTTTCACTGAATTTAAATACATAGTATTGAAATACAATCATTAAATACATAGTATTTAAATACAATCATTAAATACATAGTATTTAAATACAATCATTAAATACATAGTATTTAAATACAATCATTAAATACATAGTATTTAAATACAATCATTAAATACATAGTATTTAAATACCATCATTAAATACATAGTATTTAAATTATGACGAAACTAATTTTGTATGGAAAGCGCCACGAGCACTTTAGCCTTAAGGTGGTAAGGAGCGCTGCAGCACGCCCATTGTGTAGCAACACTTTTAAGGATTATTACAAAATAGCCCTTATTATTTGCAGTCAACTGACGATGTCACGTAACGAGTGCCCAAGTAGGTTGTAATAATAATACATCTGTCTGTACTTTTATCAGATGTAGACGTTTTTTTTAACGTCTACCTACTGATCGTAAAAAACCGAGTCATGTTTGCTTTGGGCTGCTGAGTTGAATTATTACTAAGTGTAATGGTCTTGACAATATTTATTTAATCGGAATCGTCACACAGAATAAATGCTAAATATCGGAATCGTCACACACAATAAATGCTTAATATATTGAGTGTGTGTGTGTGTTCTTTGCCATTCACCATCGAATCGGCTGTACGGATTTACGATGGAATCTTGGTGTGGAGACCTGATTTTTTGACACATAGGCTAAGAATTGAACGGGTACAAAAAGAGATAGAGCAATACATTATTTTTATAAATATTAGGCGCTGTATACGTCTTAAACTTACGTCCAGATAACTTCTTACGAGACCATTGTAAAGTATTACTTCTATTCTATGATATTATATCTTGGCATTTCTAAAAATAGTTTCGTGGAATCTTGATGATTTACTGATTATGTAATCTATGTGGGAGCATATGTGAGTTTACTATGAAGCATGACTCCCAAGTATTTTATCACACTCACTTCTTCAACTATCCTATCGCTGATACTGTAATTAGAAGGAATTATGTTAAGATTGTGAAATTTGGTGTGCACGAATCCATCAGGGCATATAAGTTTTCTTGTAAAAAAAATAGTATATTGCATACTTCTGTTTTCAATATTTTTAAATGGCTTGCAAACATAACGGTCTAAAACATCTGAGTAGGTCATTGGTAAAGGTATTGAATAGTTCAGGACCTAAATGAGATCCTTGGGGAACCCCTGAAGTTATATCGAAGAATTCAGATTGATGTCCTCCAATGACTAAATAAAACATGCATTGACTTAAATAAGATTGACACCAATTTAACATAGAACCTGCAAATACATAGCTGTTCAACTTTTGCAGAAGGATCTTTTGAGGGACTCTGTCGAAGGCCTTACTAAAAAATGTATAGATAACATAAACTTGTTAATGTTCAAATATCGCTTCAATTACGGTTTTTGTATATAAACCTAAATTTGTGGAAGTGGGTCTACCATTTACAAAATCTATGCTGATGGTCTGACAAAAAGTTCTTAAAATGTGGTTGTACTAGTGAAGAAACTATTATAATAAGTAGACAGATAAGAATTCTATCTGATTCATGAATTTTATGTTTTATGATGTATATTAATTATAATTTGTAATTATCATAATATGTATTATAATTTGGAATAATAATGTGTTGCGTTGTGTATTGTTTACTAATAATTATATTAAAATGATCACTGGACTTGTAGTTGACAAAACAAACAATGCTTTAAATAAATCCTTGTCAGAAATATCTAAAATAATGTTTGTTAAAAAATAAACTGTGAACTTCAGACCTCCAGAGGTCCTTTACATAAGTAGGTAGGTACTTCGCCAAGCAACAATGCTTTGCATTGCTATATTCTAGGGGGCAGGGTTCTCATTGAAATTATACGAACTTTTGATTTTACACTACCTACATATAACTGTTTCGTTTGTCAAGTTGCGTAAACAGTTAATTCAGTTGGAACCGATTGTTTGAAAGCTTAATTAAATTGTAATTAGATTTGATGGACAATCTAATTAGGTTTTACTGTCAAGGAAAAGGTGCATTTCTTTTCCTCCAACCCATACGGCACCCTGTGGGGTATTATATAATATACCTTAGCAATATCAAATTTTCTATTTGATGGTGCTGGCTAGCCAGAAGAGCTTTCTTGAAAATGTCTACCACTACGCAGTGAGATCTAAACTAATGTGAATGGATTCGATCCATAGAACTCTGCGTGGCACTTCATAGTCATAGCTCAGATATATAAGCTTCAGATGAGCACAACGCAAGATACAAGTGAAGCAAAAATAAAACATGCTCCTATTATATTGTCCCCTTCGCGGATCACGGGTTTGCCATAAGGTTGAATTTTAATTTGAAATTTCGTTCTTAACTCATTACTTTTTATATGATAGACATTAGAACTCTGAATAATTGCCCCGTTTTGGGATCTTTCACTATAACTGATTTAATTGAAAGCACGAAACAATACCTACTCTTCTAAAAGTAACAGATTTTTATTTATATATAATAAAAATTAGGAAATATATGAAAAATCGTTCTTTTCTGCTGGAAATGTCGACTTCGAGCTTTTGTTTATTTTTATGTGTTTCGATGATAGCTGTCAAAACTGACAGTTGCAAACTATTCTCCATTTCTACCCATCAACGTGGGATGGGCAAAAGTGGCAAATTTAAGTGGCATTCTTAGCGTTTCTATCCGAAATGGAACACAGAATAAAACAGTTACAAACAATCACAGTGATGACAACCATTGCCATAAGAAACACAAAATATGGTGAAAATTATCGAAAATAACGATAGTGGCATGAAGTGGCATGGCAACCCAACACTAAACGATCGTACATTTTTTTAAA
This sequence comes from Plagodis pulveraria, assembly GCA_963890685.1. Lineage (NCBI taxonomy): Eukaryota > Metazoa > Arthropoda > Insecta > Lepidoptera > Geometridae > Plagodis > Plagodis pulveraria. Next base: position 5,274,084 of record OY982977.1, read on the forward strand.
CGTAATTGTGAAGTAACAGGCTCGAGGCCCACCTGATGTTAAGCGGACTAACCTCTGCCTATAACAGATGCATTTCGTCCCAAGTCACAGATTGCACTGCGCCCGTCACCTTGAGACACAGTTATTAAGTCTCATGTTCCTATAATTTCACTGGCTCTCAAGGACTGCTGCCGGAACACACTGTTAGGTACTTGGCGACAGATTTTCTACTTGAGGGTGGTCGCTAGCCAGGCGGGCATTCGCAAAATGCCTTCCACCATACGTTGAAGCTCAAGCCCGCGGCATGATTCGAACCATGGACATGCTGCGTGGCAGTCCATAGCCAATGCCACTAAGCCATCACAGCTTCAGATTCAGACGACATTTTATCCTTTTTTTGTATGTACCTTTAGAATTTACACGAACACTAAGATGTAGTATACAAACGAGGTATACCCATACAAACGCATATCAAGAACTTACTATGGAGGGCTGCCTCTTCTAGAGTAAACAGTTCTATACCTATATATCTGAGCGCTTCCGTGCTTCAGAGGGCACGTTAAGCCGTAGGTCCCGGCTGTCATCTTAGGATGGCAGCATCGTTACAGCATGGTGGTAGGGCATTTGGCGAGTGCCCGCCTGGCTAGCTACCACCCTCAAAAACCAACCCCTAAAGAATACCATATATCATAATAATCTAGACACATTAATATTTTTTTACAAAAAAAATAAAGAAATATAATATACATATCAATTTTAGGCATATAACATCAGTTGATTACTTACTAAATATTTTTATCATTTAAAAAATCGTCTATTGCATAATACGCCTTGGTCATTAGGACATCAGAGAGATTATTTTTAAAGGTGTGCAGATCGTTCGTATCACGGATTGTTAAAAACAATTGGTGCCATACGAAATATACTTTTTTTAATAATGCCGTTTTTATTCTCGTGCCTTATTGGCGTAGATTTTCTTCACGTCTGCTACCAGGATTACATTTTTCAAAGAGATTTGTATTTGTCATTACAAAAACAGCAGTTTCAAATATATAGAGACATGGCAAGGTAAGTTGAGTGCCAGTAATTCTAGGTTAGCCTGACAACATCTTCGACCACCTCATCACTTACCATCAGGTGAGATAGCGGTCAAAGGCTACCCCTAAGCATTAAAATATATATACCTATATATATCTCATTCGTAGTCCGATTGTGATTTAACATATAAAAAGAATTTAGAAGTGTTTCAATAAACCTTTAATATGTAAATTTAACTAGTTACGTGGCACAGCTCCGTCTGCTTTGAATAATAAAAGGTATGGTCGCCGGCACGTCTGGTGTCGCATTGTCAAGGCCACGACATGTTTGCACATGTCTTCTATACTCATTAATTTCATCTAAGGTGTTATTAATACTTTTTAAGTTTTTAACCTCCTTGCGTTATTTAGGCGGGAAAATACGTGTTTACTTTTTTTTTCTAGTCTTGAGGAATTGGCGTCGCACGTTGTGCATTTACCAATGTTTACAAATTACTTTTTCTTTGAGTGTTGATAATTAATAGTAATAATAGTTGGGTTTTATAATTAGATATAATAATATTTTTCTAGCAGTAGAACTCTTTGTGCGAGTTCTTCCGGGGAAGTACTGCCAAACTTTTTTAACTGAAAAGTATGAATAAACTAAATCCGGCCTTGATAATGTGTGGTCAGTGTTTTGAATTAGCACGTAATCGACTTCAACAAATTATTTCATACTGTTCATAGTTGGAAGATAATAGATAGATAATACTTTATTGTTACACCACATAAAACATGGAACAGAGAAGATTTACAATTTACAATAATAGCGTTACAACGGGCGACCTTATCACTAAAAGTAATATCTTCCAGGCAACCTTTGGAGAGGATCTGTAAAACCGTTTATAAACGGGTGTAGCATTACAAGTATATTACTAATAAATAAAAATGAAAACGAGCTTCTAAGTATCGATTTTGAATTTAACACATGTACAACATTTTTACAAATGTACACAGTAATATATATAAGCAATAATATATACAAAATAACATATATATTTTTATATAATATTGGAAGCTGGTTTCATATATAGTTTCGAAGCAGTTATGGCTCAGTGAAATTGGCTATGGACTGCCGTGCAGCACGTTCATGTTTCGAATCCCGCCGTGGTCTTGAGCTTCACAGCATGGTGGAAGGGCATTTGCTAGGCGGGCGAGGAACAAGTAAAGTAACATTTTTAATTTACGTTACTAGTTTTGTGTTATTAAGCTTACTTTCGGATTTTACCTAAAGTGATCGCGATTTAATTATCGCTTCCTCTCTTTCACTCCTACGCAGTCCGATAGTGACAAAATTCAGCATTTGACAGAAGAACAACATTTAAATAGAAGTGTAATGATTATGTAACTCTTTATAGAAATAAAAATATTATTATAATCACGTAACAAACAAACGTAAATAACCATATAGTCGAACAGCCAACCTCCTCCTTTTTTGGAAGTCGCTTAAAAATATGTAACATGATACACAGATGTTTGCGCAAACTACACCGTTCCATCTCTTATCAAATAAATACCTAACTTGTTGTCAACAATTGAAGCATTATTATCCTAATTATCATTTATGTGTTTGATAATTACAATAATAATCATTGTCATTATAAACGCTATTGTTATTACCAGCAAGTGAACGTTTGAAAGTCGATATTTTATGTAGACACATTTTTGTTGAATAATTTTAAACACTTATCAGGGTTTGGACTGGACTCTATGGGTGCTTACCATTTGAAGTTAGATTCGCTAAAAACGCTGAAAACGATCACACTCCCAAAAAGTTGTTCCACATGGGTCTTGGCGTTATTTTCGCCATAAACGCTACATCTAATGTCAAAAGTGACAGAAGTGGCAAATGTTAGTGGCATTCTTAGCGTACTTATCCTAAATGGAACAGGGGAGAACAGTTACAAACGATCACAGTGATCACAACCATAGACGCAAATGTGATCAAAATTATCGAAAATAACGTTATTAGCGTCAAATGGATTATACCCTATACCTTAGCCTAGTTTGTCCACTTTTCATAACAACACGGCTTCCCTCCCCTCCACCTCAAAAAGCCGCGTGGTACGCGTAAGGAGTATTCCCATAAAAAAAAGGTTGTCCTCTGTAATATCTTTTAAATCGGAATACGTTTAACAAGGAGGTTGGTCTCTTCAACAAGTGTCCGCCTTGGTGGGTACCACACCACCGCAGTGTTGGATATTCTGCCTGGAAATAGTTCAGCGTGAAGGGCATGTAAGAAGTGAAATTATTGGACAAACGAGACATAATACCTAATGTCTAATAGTGACAAGCGCAGTGCAGTGTCTTGCAGAACTGGGTGACACTGCATCTGTAACTGACGCTTATTATAAGGCTCATTATCCATCTCAGCACTTCTTGACGTAGAAAATGGCGAAGGTAGAACCATACTGATCCAAGTGATTTTTTTTCTATATTGGAGTTATATGCAACAAATGCAAGGAAAAAAATATTCAATTCATGCCACATTGATCCAAGTACAAAAAGCGCCTTATATTGCTAGAGGACTTCAATTTTTCACTTTAGCATTATACTTACTTTCAAAAATATATCCTGCTATACTGATCCAATAATTATTTTATATCTGTTTTATTTTCTGCATAAACCAACATTTTGACTACTTTTAATAAAAATATTTTAGTATAGATTTTTATTTTATTTTGTCTGATATATTAGCCATCATTTCGATAAAGATTAAAGCATAATAAATCACGTATTTTTAAAACACGATCAAACGCGTTTCCTTCTTTTTCTCAATATAATGAAAACGATACTTTGATCAGTATGGTTCTAGCGTCGCCAAATAAATTAATTGTAGGTGGTGAAAATGTTCACATAATATGGCGGATTTGAGAGGTACATAGACTTACTTACCTCTTTCTCACTCTGCATATGAAGGGTACGCAGAATCTACGACACAAGGTTTTTCTTAGTGTAGGTTCTGCAAGACCACGTGACTATCTATGATTATTACTGAATGACATATTAGCTTAAATAGCATTTGTTAATATCTGTATTTATTAGTTGCACTTTGTATGATTATTTGCTGAATAAATTATTATTATTATTTTAAAATAAATAATTTAAGTGAAAATCAGAACCTACTTAGTCGGTACCACTTTGATGCAAGCTCTCTGTAGCTCTGGCAATCAATTTCATTTGATTTCTGAGGTCAGGTCATCTTGGTCCTGACTTCAACAAGTTATTTACACCTTTCATTGAGTTAAGTCGGTTCCGTTTATTTTTTAAATACTTTATATATATTTTTTTGACGTTATTGTGATGGAATAAGCTCGAGGCCCACCTGATGTTAAGTGGACTAACCTCTGCCTATAACAGTTGCAATTCATCACACGTCACGAATTCCACTGCGCCCGTTACATTGAGAAATAGTTGTTAAGTCTCATTGTGCCTGTAATTTCACAGGCTCTCAAGGACTACTGCCGGAACACACCTTTCGGTGCTTGGCGACAGACTTTCTACTTGAGGGTGGTAGCTAGCCAGGCGGGCAATCGCAAAATGCCCTTCCACCATACGGTGAAGCTCAAGCCGGCGCGGCGGTGGGGATCGAACCAGGGTACTGCAGCACAATATAATGATACCCAATTTATGATTTAATGAGAAATATATTATAATTAATATATTTATTTTATATGTCAATGACATGAAACTTAAGTTTTATTTTCGACGACTTTGTTATGTATCGTAGCCCCCGGAAAAATAGCAAGTCCTTCATAAATATCTTTGGGCCCACGTTCATACAAATTTCAATATTTTAGATTCGCTCCTCATTTCATTTGCGAAATAGAACACACCGAGACATACGGACGGATAGACAGTCCAATTAATAGGGCTACGTTTGCCCTTTGTGTACGGAATCCTAAAATAATGACTTTTGTTAAAATAAATAGTGTGTTTTTAGTACGGGGCCCTCGGTCACTTAACTAGACTATCACACTAATATAATAAAGGCGAAAGTTTGTGAGTGTGTTTGTATGTTTGTTACTTCTTCACGCACAAACAGCTAGACCAATTTTGATGAAATTTTGTATGGAAATAGATGAGGGGGTGGATTAATACAGGATACTTTTTATCATCATCATCTATCAACACGCGCGGGTGAAACTACAGCACGTTACTAGTTAAATATAAAGTATGCTCGCAAAAAGTCGGCTGGGTCTTTGTACTGTATCATTGTCCACTGCCTAACGCAGCCTCCCCCATAATGGGGGATTTGCCTTAATCACCACACTTGGCAGACGTCTTGGGATCTCAATTTAAGATACCAGTTCCTCAAAAGGCGCTGCTGCCCACTCTCCGGTAAGTTATCTTTAGTCAATTCTTACAACACCCACAGTTACTTAGCATTGGAGGGGGTGACATTCTAGCCTGGGACCCCAGGGGCTAGCTAGGAGCTAGATCTTTACACGAATGAATTTTTAATGAATGTTACTAACTCGTAAGTAGAACAGGTATAAACTCAGTAAATGATACAATTGGCACAAAACTCTTAAAACGTATATTTTACGAATTGCATCCAAAACTGGGTTGACAGTCGTGAATTTGCTTAAATAACAAACATTGCCAAATAACTAAAAGACTATCTGGGCGACGAGCCAAATGCACAAGCTGTGCCACAAGTTCAACGCTCTACCCTACAACATGATAATAATTCCTTCGTAAGGATGCGACAGACTGAGGTTTAAAAATGGACTTAAGTTTTGGCACCATTTAATCTTAGTTCTGAAAAATCGATTCTGGAAAGTCAGTTTCTATTTTAAGCCTTATCACTTCCTAACGATGTGATGGTAAATCAACACGATAATAAATTAATGATGATAGATATTTTTTCTTATAATATTGAGGCAATCATTTGACTACAGTGCCATCTGGTTAGTGCCACGTCTACCTAGAAAATATCCTCTCACTTTGCACTTGATTACTTCTCGATAAAATCTATCTGAATGAGAGTATACATGTATACCAAAAATCTGCTGTACGGTTTAATTGTATTTCTGGAATATCGACCACGTAAGGATGCCTCCATCCTGCGACATATGATTTTCCATGAAAAATTTGACGATGGAATAAGGTTTAGAGTATAGATAAATCGTATATTTTACAAAACTAATCGATAAGCTGGCATTGAGTATGTTTGGTGCTCTGGATCCTGCTCTCCTACTCACCACCTACTCTTCGTCATCTATAAACTTCTTGGTTTCATTCGGAATAGCGTCCAACGCTTAGCTGAATCAACTGAGAGATGGCAGCAGTTCAAGTAAGTTGTCCCTTCCCCTTTAGAATCAGTACCGTAATATATCAAGGTCTTATTTTACAAATTATTGGAACACAAAGTTTTATGTCCCGGGTGGGGGAGTTAAATTTTTGAAAAAGCACTTTTTCGATCAGATGAAGTCTAGTCGTCTGGTTGATGGCCGTGCACCGTCCCCTATGACGGTTAAAGTAGTACAATTGGAGCACGAAATTTCGGTTCGTAAGAGCTTGCCCATGTGGCCGAGTGGTTTTGAAATCCGGAGACTCGGAGGACGTGGGTTCGATTCCCGCCTGGAGCATAACATTTTGTGTTCCAATAATTTGTAAAATATGATTTTCGCTTCGCACGCGATAGTGCTTGTGATCGTATTTAGAAATATCAAGGTCTTTTATGACTATAAATCGTCGTCCTTGCATTAAAAAATTAAATGAAATATGCCTCGTATCGTCTGTTATCTGAATTTGCCCTGTAGGTGGGAGCTGATACGTTCGATAAGCGTATCGTACAATCGAGGGCGCCGAAATGTCTACGATTTTTTTAAGTACATTTTCACTTATCTTTTTCCATATACCTACGAAAAACGACGATGTATTTTGTGAACACAAAAATATGCACATATTGGAAAAGGTTTGAGGTTCGGTTTTGTCCCGCTTACCTTATGCGTCGGGCCCACCGAGCGTTCTAGAGTTCTGAGTTCAGAGTTCTGCGTTCCTCATTATCTGTGCTACACAAAACGAACGTTCGAGTTCTTCAGTTCAGGCAGTTATTTATACATTGCCATAAAAAGAGAGACGAATAGCAAATCGGTGCTAGGTTACAGAAATGTCGATAATAAGATTACATATTTTCTCGATCATGCGCTCGAAGAGTCCAGACCTCCTGAGGATACTTCGTGTAGAACCAAAATACGTCGAAAATTCTTCCAATTTGGCGACGTGGCGCGTCGATGGCTACGTGGTACGACTTCACATCGGCTTAACAGGAAATAGACGGAATTGTCACTAGATATATTTTTAGGTATTTTTCTAAAATATTAATTGCATTACAAAATTACAAATATAAGAATCAAGTAGAAAATCTGTCGCCAAGCACCTAACGGTGTGTTCCGGCAGCAGTCCTTGAGAGCCAGTGAAATTACAGGCAAACATGTATGTCTCAAGGTGATGGGCGCAGTGCAGTTCGTCACTTGTGATGAAATGCATCTGTTATAGGCAGAGGATACCGCTTAACATCAGGTGGACGTCGTGCTTGTTCCGTCACAATAATATTTAAAAAATACGAGGGGAAAAATTAGTCTTGTGCCGGGTAATAATCCGCATAGCAGGCGTTATTGCAAACATAACAATATTAATTGAATGTTTTATTCAAATATAAAAAAAAGTATGTATATATTATTATATATGGATTTCCACAAAGCAACGCCTGAATATCTTAACTATTACATAATCTATCAAGTTACGCGCTGAGGCCCGTGCTCGTCGCTTCGCGCAATCTGACTCCCAGACGAAGGACTTCAAAACAGTTCGAAACTGGTCGGAATCATTCCGGTAAATATAACGCGGGTCCTAGCCGGTTCCCAATAAGTTAATATCTTAACTATTCATTAGGTTAGATCCTTTTACTAAACATTACAACAAACTCAAACAGAACTCCGATAGAACGCGCGTTCTCATTGACCACCGCGGTCTGTTAGCTCGTTAGTTGTGTGTGCATTCATCTAAGGCTCTAAGTGATTGCATACTTCACAGAGGACACAGAACTCGGAACTCAGAATTCTAGAACGTTCTGTATAGGCTCGGAGTGACTGACATACAGGGTGGCAGCACTGCAAACTGTAATGGGCAGTATGACACTTAACATCAGACGGACGAGTTTTCCGTCTCGTCAATGCATATCCTACAAATGTGGAGAGGCATGGTGCATGGTTTCTGTCATCTGTGATGACGGTTAGAGAAAATGGCTTGCTCGAACGCACCCCATTACTAAAGTCCCGCTTGTCCAATTTTATTTATATGCACTTAAGAACTTCTTGTTAGATTACACAATTACAAATTTAAAAAAAAAATATAGACATGTGCGGGATTCGAACCCGCGTCAACCACTGTAGCTGGGTTATGCTCTGCCGCTTGAGCTAACATGACAATGACTCATAACTCCAATTTTTCCTCTCGTTCTTTATTTAACCATCGTATTGGGATGGAACGACACCTATAGTACAACTTACGTTGTACTACAAACAAGACCAATTTTGCAATTGGTTTGAAACTTGTAAATGATGACGCAACCTTATAATTTTAATATTGTTATGTTTGCAATAACGGCCTGCTCGGCGAATTACATTACAATTTTTTTATTTTGTTGCAGGTTCATCTTTAAACAGTCTCTGGAGCTTAGGGTAAGTAATATTTTATTAATGCTTAATAGACAAGCAGACACATAGACGACATTTGCATGGTAGGGCATTTTGCGAATGCCCGTCTGGCTAGCTACTACCCTTAAGTAGTGCAGTGAGTTAAGTAGAAGCAGTGATGGCTCAGTGGCATTGGCTATGGACTGCCGTGCCGCAGGTCCATGGTTCGAATCCCGCCGCGGGCTTGAGCTTCACCGCATGGTGGAAGGGCATTTTGTGAATGCCCGCCTGGCTAGCGACCACACTCAAGTATAAAATCTGTCGCCAAGCACCTAACCGTGTGCTCCGGCAGCTGTCCTTGAGAGCCAGTAATTCTAGGTTAGCCTGAACAACATCTATGACCACATCATCAGGTACATACGTATATACATATCTATGTTTATTCTCACTTTGTATTAGAATAATAATTCATAAATAAAAACACCAACTCTCCAGCTTTTTCCGTTCCTAATCTGTTCCTGATTTAAGAACGTACCAATCCAAAGTAGCTATTAACACAAAACTTGCGTTTCTTCCGACCAATGTGAACCGAACTCAAGTGTCAAATAAAACAAAGCGCGGGAAATGCCACTGTCAAGAAATAGCGTTGAATTTCACAGAGTAGTTTAGATTTTTAAAGGACCTGAAGCAAAAATCGAAAAAGTTAAGTTTTTTTGTCTTAAATCGTGATTTTTTCCAACCCTACCATCAGGTAAGATTGTGGTAGCGTAAGACGAGCTACTAGCCTATCAGCAATAAAAAAACAAACTAAAACAAAAGACACCTACCTCAAAATATTTCTCTGTGTCCGCTGTGAAACGCAGGCGATATCTTGACCCAATTGGCGCCACTGTGCCTTACAAACTGTCACATATTCTGTGTCATTTCCATACATTTTCAGTTAGTTCCGTTACCAACCACCGGCTGAGTCGAATCTTCATTCTATTTTCTTGGCTTGGTGCGTTGAACTCTTGTTGAATTGAATTCGTGACGTAGGCTATGTTAGTCATAAGAGTATAGATGATATGACATACTTCGGTTTGTAGTTTTTATGCAGTAAAGAGTATATGTTTTATTTGATGATAAGCGTACAGTTCTCGGCTTTAAAATCAGGACAGCTCTCCATACTTTCATTGGAAAAAATAATTTTATCATTTATTTAATCAACAATAATATTAAAAGTAAGATTTGTATTTATGTATGCAAATAATTTACTTAAAAATTACTTAACCGATTTGGATGAAATTTGGTATGGATATAGTTTGAGACCCGGGGAAGGATATAGGTTAGTTTTTAACCAACTGCGCAAAAAGAGGTTAATGGTTTTGCGCGATTAGCGACATACGCGCGGGTGGAGCCACGGCTGGAAAGCTAATCTACGATGGTTACATTATCGAAGTTTTCATACAGACCCCAAAGTTTTTGGAAATATTCTATCACATATGTTTATCAGGGAGAGTGTAGGATTATAATGGTGAAATAATTTTTCAAATCGGTCCAGTAGTTTTTAAGTTATTCGTTACATATAAAAATACAAATCCTTCCTATTTATAATATTATATACTTAGTGTAGATTACAATGAGAGTGAAACAGATGTTTTAAATTAGGGTTACACAATGATTTGTAGCACCTACGAGTAAGTACGGAACCCTATGCCTTTATCTTTTTTTATTACACGGGTGACACCTACAATTATATTGTATTCATCCGAAAACAACTTCTAATTACTTTGAACTTTAACTTCTTAACTGACTTCAAAAAAGGATGACGTTCTCAACTCGACTACATTTTTTTGTGTGTGTTAACATCATAACTGTACACAGGGTTATCGATTTTTATGTTTTTTTTTACATTAGAAAGCTGGTGCTTGTCATGTGGTCCCATTGAAATTTGAGTGAGATCTGACGAGTAGTATTTGAGTGATCCCTAATCATGCGTATCTTATGGATACATTTCGGAGATTGTGCGATGGAGTTGCATAATTTAATTCCTGCATCTCCTTTCCACTACCGGACAACAAGACGTACGGAAACACGGCATCCGTATATGGTTGACATCCTCCTGTCCGCACAAAGAGATTTGCGTCCACCTTCATAATACGGACAGCGAAGGAATGGAACACCCTCCCAGCGTCTTTGTTCCCCGAAAGCTACAATCTGGATGTCTTCAAATACAGAGTGAATAAATATCTTCTAGGCAAGCATGCTCCACCGTCGACCGCGTCGTCACTTACCATCAGGTGAGACTGCGGTCAAATGCTTGTCTATTCCGAATAAAAAAGAAATATTTTGAGATCGGTTATTATTATCAAAATATCAATTTTCAGGGTCATAACCCACTTTGTTTACGAGCTAGAGACTTACATAATAGGGTTCAATTTTGCTGTTCGGATACGGAAGCCTCAATAGAAGCGAATTATATAACGTTCTGGGCATAAAGAAAGGCCCCTTTCTCCGGCCCCGCAAGGCCAGGTCTGCTAATCAGCAGATATCCAATCTATCTGTCACCTTATCGGCAGGAATTGAGGACACGGCTAGATTATACAGAGGTCATTTACAATTTTACATAATTTGACACCTTTTCCAATTTGGCACATGCTAAGAAATTTACTAGTCTATTCTATACCCCGGTTACAAATCTAAAATGGCGCCAAAAATCATTACTTCTCTCTGGCACACCATAGACAGCTATAAAAGTGACAGGTAAAGATTTGGCGCCATTTTAGATAAAGATTCTCTCTTAAACAGACTAATACCAGGGTATACTTAATTTCGGCTGTTGGTACCTGGATTCAAACTGCGGTCTTCTTGCCTCTTAGGCATAGTCGGTAACAATTCGGAACGTAATGTTGTCTTAGGTTTTCGCAATTATGACACAGTAATTAAACAACTTTAAACAGTTTGCATGGTGGAAGGGCATTTTGCGAATGCCCGCAAATACCCTGGCTAGCGACCACCCTCAAGTAGAAAAATCTGTCGCCAAGCACCTAACGGTGTGTGCTGGCAGCAGTCCTTGAGAGCCAGTGAAATTACAGGAACATGAGACTGAACAAATATGTCTCAAGGTGGATGGGCGCAGTGCAATTCGTGACTTTTGATGAAATGCATTTGTTATAGGCAGAGGTTAGTCCGCTTAACATAAGGTGGGCCTTGAGCTTCATCTGTCAATAACATAAAAAAAAATATATAAGAAAAGTATCATGTTCTGTAGAGGTTTATGGTTCTGTATACAAAAGTGAAAAGGGAGCCGTTTGACTCTCTATGTCATTCTTCACTTGTAAACAGAATTAGTTACAAACCTGTTTTTTTTTTTTTTTTTTTTTTTTTTTGTTATATTTTTTTATTTATTTTATTCACATAATACAATACAGTTATAAGTTGTCACTCTTAACTTTATTACAAGTGTAGTTGTTTGTGAGGGTGTGTGAGGGGTGTGTGTGTGTGTGTGTGTGTGTGTATGCATAAAGTGCAATGAGTGGAGTTACAAACCTGATATTTGGATATTATGTGCAGAGTAATCCAAAACCAAAAAATTCAAGGCAAGCCTGAACAAACTTTTTCGACCATAGCATCACTCATCATCAGGTGAGATAGATAAAGGCTAGCGTATCAGCTAGCTAAAATATTTAATGCAAATACCCTACCTAATTTTACTTTCAAGCATGATGTTTAATACATAGGCATTATATAAGTTAATAGGTATAGGTATATGTCCTTGCAAGGTGGCTTATCATTGTTTGGAGCTCTATGACTATGTAAAACATATTTTTATCTGTTAAAAGGAACGATTGTTGTGAAAATGTACAATTCCAATCCAACATCAATTTAAATTAAAAAAAAAAGATATGGTACGTTCTAATATCACGATAAGTGGAGAAAAATTTAACACAAGCATATAATGCACACAGCTACACTTCCATTGTATATGATACGTTTTAGTAAATGATAAAGACAGGAACACAAGCATGCACATATGCATTGACATTGCCATGTTCCAGGTACCGTTTCTTCCGTTTTTTTTTAAGTTTTATGTATCTATCTGCCATATATAAATAAGAAATGAGTACCGTGTAAAAGTATGGTTTTCGACCATTGTGTAATGCGATTTATCTCAAAAATATAACTAGTTTCTAATCTGGACTTCTTGTATATTGTGTACCATAGACCATAGTCCTCTATGCATACAAAAAAGTTGTAAACATATAGTTTTTAAACTCTGATCAACATTCAACACAATCAAAAATGTTTTCTCTCATAGATTGTTGCTATGCGGTAGAGCGAGGGCCTATTCGCATTTGGCCGGTTTATAAAAGCATGAGCGACGTTTTGTGCTTGCCTTTTAGTTAAATAATTATAAAATTACATGGTAGTTGAGAAAAAATACAATTGACCTACACGCTTCGTATCAATCCCCATGACATTGCAAATTTGCATGGTTTTTAAACGGAATTTACGAAGGTCTCTGACGTAGTTAAAATATAAAAAAAACTGATGTATGAATTTGAATAATTTGGGTTGAAGAAATCGTATTCATTGCTTTCTATGTGAGAAATAAACCAGTGATCTTTCCAGAGTCGAGCCACCTGTCCAAACAAAAAACAACTAAATAGACCATAGACACATAAGCGTAGAAAAAACTGGTTGAATGCAGCACCGCCCATTGAGTTATCTATTCCTAAAATAGAAAAAAAAGCTAGGGCCCTTCACCAACCAAATCTATTCAAATATAGAACCGGATGCTGATAAGTTTTGTACATATATCTGGCCATGCGTCCCCCCACTAGAGGAAAAAAGGACGGACCAATAGGAGCTTTTGCCGCGTTTCTGGTGAATGATTTTGATTTATTTTTGACAGGTAGTTTTGGCAGGAACGGGATAGTTTTTTTTCTATTCCTATGGTTAGGTAGGAACTTATGCAGTCCCTTTTCTGGTTATTAAATGGTTGTTTTATTTGTTGCTAGAAATATAGTGATAATTACCTCTATCCTCACTTCAAGTGGCCAGTTTTGCGTTGAGTGAACTAGTGCAATTTCTTCTCTTGTTTGTTAAGTTTAGAAATTACCCACCTCAACAAACAAAAATCTAATTTTACCAATTTGCTTAGGCTTCTCATACTACTCAAGTTATAAATGTAAGTATGTACAAAGTACTGAGCTAGGTAGATACCTCCTTGCTGTTTCTGGTCTCCTAGTAGGTACTTAGGTAATAATATCATAAAAGTTTTCGGTAGGTACTCAAGTTATGGACTCTACCTACATCTAAGTATGCATGAATGTAAGTATATATTAATGAAAACTTTTTTATAAATAGTGACATTAGTGACACTGAGTTTTTGTTATAACATAAGAATTTTATATATTAAATAAAACGAAACATGTTTTATTTTCAACTGAACAAAACAGAAAAGTATTCTCACTAAACCTTTAAATAGAACTGTGCAGCTAAACTAAAAAATAGTATCTATTGGGGATATATGTATGTATAATTTGAACATTGACTAGCAAAAAGTAACTATTGGGGATACAGGTAAAACTTTGGTTCATTGACTCGAAAAATATAACTATTGTGGATAGATGTATAATTTAGATTCATTGACAATAAAAAAGTCACTATTGGGGATATATGCCTAATTTTGGTTCATTGATTCCAAAAAAGTGGCAATTAGAAAAAAAGTACTGAGCGATTTATTAATGTTTCAAAATTATTATTATATATGTTTTAGTAATTTTGAATCATTGTGTAGGAACGCTCGTAGCGAAGTTGAATTAGCTGTTCTCAACAAAAAAAGCTGTCATGAGTTGGATGGGTGACCGCTAGTGACATTACTACTGAGCGTTTCCATGCTTCGGAGGGCACGTTAAGCCGTCGGTCCCGGTTGTTGTCTTAGGATGGCAATTGTTAGAGCATGGTGGTAGGGCATTTTGCGAATACCCGCCTGGCTAGCTACCACCCTCAAGTAGAAAATCTGTCGCCAAGCACCTAACGGTGTGTTCCGGCAGCTGTCCTTGAGAGGAACAACATATTCGACCACATCATCACTTACCATTAGGTGAGATAGTGGTCAAAGGTTAACCTATCAGGCATAGAAAGAAATAGAAACAAAGGAACTATTGGGGTACCTATAGTGGTAAAATTTCGGTTCATTGACTAGAAAAAAGTAACTACCTATTAGGTATAGAGAAGAACATTGGTTCATTAGGTAGGTACAATGAAACAACATTATCTCTCTAATCTAATAGTTACTTTTTCTAGTTTCTAATAATTAGTAAACATACATATGTAACCTCGAATAAGTAGGTATAGTACCACCAACTCAACTGTGCAGTTCGCGAGGGCGCTGCTGGTCAAGGGAATCAACTACGAACTGTCACAATTTGAAGGAATGTTGTAGTTCTTTTTTCTGCCGCCTGAACAGATAAGTTGGTGGGACTGTACACGCATATTATCCTTGACTTACTTATTTCATAAAATTGAATAGATTCGTTGATAAACTTTTTGTAGTTTATAAATGGTTTTAATCACCATTTCCTGTCATACGTAGCAATAAAATAGCGACACAACAATTTTTTATCATATTTCAAATAATTGGCACCAATTTAGTGGTAAGATATTTAGAATGGTGGTAGCCTTTCAGCCGATATAACAATATGCCCTGTCTCCATGTAGGTACTACTGAAAATGGCGAATAATAAAAATTAAAATGCATAAAAAAAACCGGGAACCAATATGCTTAGTGATAGATTTGTTACTTAGCGAGGGTTACGAGACTCAAAATAATTTTGCTGGCGTGCCAAACACATTTTTTCCTCACTATAGCGAGAAAAATACTACGTGTAAAAAAACAGCTTAGTAATAGATTAAATAATTGAGTTATATTAGAAATTAATAGGCATATATTCAATTGTTTTTTTTGTAACTGTTATTAAAGGTTCTAATTATAAAACCTTTTAGTGGATATAAAACACATTTGAATGCAGATTGCGAATGACATAGCCGTTTCTAGCTTGTGAGGTGAAAATAACTACTTATACCTCTTCTGTCCCTCTTTGGATCACCACTCACATCACATATATGTCAGTAACAATTTTAGCTCCGTATAACACCATCACATATGTGTCAGTAATAATTTTAGGACCGTGTAACAGCATCATGTACTAATTATGTCAGTAATAATTGTATGTCCGTGCAACAGCATCACATATATGTCAGTAACAATTTTAGGCCCGTGTAACACCATCACATATATGTCAGTAATAATTTTAGGTCCGTGTAACGTAACAGCATCACATATATGTCAGTAATAATTTTATGTCCGTGTAACAGCATCACATATATGTCAGTAATAATTTTATGTCCGTGTAACAGCATCACATATATGTCAGTAATAATTTTATGTCCGTGTAACAGCATCACATATATGTCAGTAATAATTTTAGGTCCGTGTAACGTAACAGCATCACATATATGTCAGTAATAATTTTATGTCCGTGTAACAGCATCACATATATGTCAGTAATAATTTTAGGTCCGTGTAACGTAACAGCATCACATATATGTCAGTAATAATTTTAGGACCGTGTAACAGCATCACATATGTGTCAGTAATGTTTTAGATCCGTGTAACACATCACATACATGTCAATAATTTAATTTCAGGTCCGCGTAACAAGACCACATATTATTTCAGTAATAATTTTAACTCTATATAACAGCATCACATATATGTCAGTAATAATTTTAGGTCCGTGTAACAGCATCACATATATGTCAGTATAATTGTATGTCTGTGCAATAGCATCACATATATGTCATAATAATTTAATTTCAGGTCCGCGTAGCAAGACCACATATTATTTCAGTAAACATTTTAACTCTATGTAACAGCATCACATATATGTCAGTAATAATTGTATGTCCGTGCAACAGCATCACATAATACAATACAATACAAAAATCCTTTATGGTACACCACAAATGTTACAAAACACATATAGAGAATTTTTAATGCGTTAATATCGCTAAAATTATCGCTTAAAGCGTTCTCTTCCAGTCAACCTTAGAATGGAAAATATAGATATGCGAGGAATAAAAACAGATAGGTGGTGTACATTTGTAGAGATTAATTATAATATGTAGATAGAAAGAAAAAAAATATACATACGTCAGTCATATATGTCAGTAATAATTGTATGTCCGTGCAATAGCATCACATATATGTCAGTAATAATTTTAGGTCCGTGTAAGATTTACGTTTAACAGATGTAATTTGCCAGTGGCCTCTGTTCAACAGTGGACTTCTTCTACCTGATGATGATAATGATCAAAGTCAAAGTCAAAGTCAAAATCATTTATTCAATTTAGGCGTCTATGACGCTCTTATGAAGGTCAATTACAAATTTTAGTATTGAAATATTCTACATTGTACTGCCACGTTCAGCAAATAAAGTGTATAGAGCCACTGCGAGAAGAACGGGCAAGAAACTCGGGGCCATTCTTTTAAACATCTTTTAACAATGTGTTACATACATACTATATAATAGAGTTATTACAATATTTGTTTAAATTATGTAGGTGACAGGCAATAGCTTGACGGAGGCGGAATTGTCCAGGCATTTTTGTCGTTTATGTAATCAGAAACTGTGTAGTAGGATTTTTTAATCAATATGTTTTTCACATGCAACTTGAATTTCCCTTCTGTGAGCGTTGTAATATGTTTAGGAACTTTATTATAAAACCGCACACAATTACCTAAGAAGGACCTTTTATTTGTCTTTGCTAATCTAAAACCTGGCACCGCTATTTTATCTTTATTCCTAGTATTGTAATCGTGATTGTCACTGTTTAATTTAAATTTACTCAAATTTTTACGAACATACATAATATTTTCAAATATATACAGACTTGGTAAAGTTAAAATATCAATTTCTTTAAAAAGATCCCTCACAGATTCCCTAGGACCCATTTTATATATGGCTCGAATTGCACGCTTTTGTATGATAAAGATTGTCTCTATCTCAGCAGCAGTTCCCCACAGCAATACGCCATACGACATAATACTGTGGAAGTACGCGAAATAAACTAGGCGAGCAGTAGCTACGTCTGTTAACTGTCTTATCCTAAGAACTGCATATGCAGCAGAACTAAGTCTTCCGGAGAGATCATGTATATGTGGGTCCCATTGTAAAGTGGAATCCATTTTGATTCCCAGGAAGTTTATCTGGTCCAAGCTTAATGTTTGGTTCAACATAAGGAACATTTGGTAAAGAAAACTTTAAACATTTCGTCTTTTTTGAATTTAGGAGAAGATTATTAGCGGCGAACCATTTACAAATCTTAGATAATACATTATTTACATGCGTCAGTTCACTGTCTTTCCTATCTACTTTAAAAATCAGAGAGGTATCATCTGCGAATAAAACAATATCGCAGAAATCTTTGACCATGCAAGGCAGATCATTAATATATGTAAGAAACAGAAAAGGTCCCAAAATTGATCCCTGTGGTACTCCCATTTTTACCAATGACCCGGAAGAAGTATTGCCACTTATTCCAACCCTCTGTAGCCTGTCTGACAGATATGACTCTATAAGATTCAGAGCTTTTCCACGAATACCATAGTGGTAAAGTTTACGAATCAGAGTGCAGTGCTCTACACAGTCGAATGCCTTGGAAAGATCACAAAATACGCCAATAGCATCATGTGAACTCTCCCAGGCTTCCAGTATTTGCGACATCAATTGAACACCTGCATCTGTTGTGGATTTGCTCTTGGTGAAACCAAACTGATTCTCATTTAATAAATTATGCTTGTTAAAATGGGATAGTAGTTGTTTGAGCATAATTTTTTCGAATACTTTACTCAGAACAGGTAAGATAGAAATAGGTCTATAATTGCAAGGGTCAGATGTAGAGCCCGACTTTAAAATTGGAGTGATTTTACTTTGTTTCATTAAATCGGGGAAGTTTCCACTATCGACACACAGATTAAATATTGTTTCTAAATATGGTGCAATAATGTAAATTATAGACTCTACCATTTTTACTGACATACCCCACAAGTCTTCAGTACTCTTTATGTTTAAACTTTGAAATGTTTTTATAATGTCAAATCTTGTGGTGTGTCTGAAAGAAAAGTCCGGTGATTTGCTTGGAAAATTATGTTTTAACAGAGTTTCTGCTACATTGGGACAAGAATCCAATGACTTAGTGGCTTCTAGGGGCAAGGTAGAGAAAAAAATTTCAAATATATTCGCCACCTGTATTGAATCAGAGATTTGATTATTATCAATAGTTAAGACATATGTTGAATCACTAGGTTTATTTTTACCAGTTTCACTATTTATAGTCTTCCAAATGGTTTTTATTTTATTTTTAGACTTGCTAATTTTGTTTCTAATAAAAAGAGATTTAGCACACAAGCAAACAGACTTGAACATTTTTGAATACTTCCTAACATAATCATGAAACTGTTTGCAAGATGTTAAATTTTTCCTGCGATACAGATCAAACAAATAATCTCTACTTTTTCGAATACCTGTTGTGGCCCAATCACTGAACTTCAACTTTCCATCTATTTGTTTTTTTATTTTAGGACATACTTTTTGAAACTCAGTGTTTACTAAAGAAAATAAGCTATTATAAATGTCATTCGGGTCACTATGAGAAAAACTTGTAATGCCAAGCTTAGCTTCTATGTTGGTACTGAGTATTTCCAGCCTACTAGTTGTTAATGGTCTATGTTCAATTTCATACCTCTCTGTTTTTCTGACTCCATCAAATTTTATCGCGAGGCCCTCATGATCAGATCTAACACCCTTCATTATTGACTTTTCTTTAGTCTTACAGTTTGAGTATATATTGTCTATACAGGTAGCTGAAGTGTCTGATATCCTAGTGGGCTCACAGAATAGAAATTTCAAATTAAATGACTTAAACAATGAAATAAGATCAGTCTTATTTTTAGTATTCAATAAAATATCTATATTAAAATCACCACATACAAATATGGGTTTTTTGCATTTTGAAATTTTCTGTAGTATATTTTCCTTGATAAAACAGAGATCTTTTTATTGACTATATACTTTTAATTGATAAAACAGAGATCGAGCCTGTAGTCATTATTCCGCTCTACAAACATTGACCTATATAGGTATACTAGACGCGACATCTCAAACGAGGATAGTCGACCAGTGTAAGTATGCCGCCTGGTATACTCTCCCCCACACGCAGCTGGACACTCATAGAGATTACACGCGCTTTACGTTCGAAAATTGTCTATTATCAATGTGTATTTTGAATACACAATTTTCGAACGTAAAGCACGTGTAATCTCTACGAGTGCCCAGTAGCGAGTGGGTGAGAAGATGCCGGCCGGCTTCTTTGCACTGTACAACTATCTTTTTGAGATGTCGCGTCTAGTATATATAGGTCAATGTCTACAAATCAGGTCTGCTATGAAAACTTTTTTCGTAGACCCAATTCAGTAGGTGCATTGAATCCAGGATCTAACGGTATTTACGAGTTTAACACTTACGCCATGTATAGGCGTATAAAACCAAGCCTGGGTGGGCGAAACAGTAAACGGTCATCCACTAGTTGGTGTCAAAGTGCCTTTTTTTATTTTTTTTTATGTAATTGTGATGGAACAAGCGCGAGGCCCACCTGATATTAAGCGGTATCCTCTGCCTATAACAGATG
The DNA here is from genome assembly GCA_963890685.1 of Plagodis pulveraria. NCBI lineage: Eukaryota > Metazoa > Arthropoda > Insecta > Lepidoptera > Geometridae > Plagodis > Plagodis pulveraria. The sequence goes on from OY982977.1 coordinate 5,294,521, forward strand.
CATTTCATCACAAGTGACGAACTGCACTGCGCCCATCACCTTGAGACATACCTGTTAAGTCTCATTTTGCCTGTTATTTCACTGGCTCTCAAGGACTGCTGCCGGAACACACCGTTAGGTGCTTGGCGACAGATTTTCTACTTGAGGGTGGTCGCTAGCCAGGCGGGCATTCGCAAAATGCCCTTCCACCATGCGGTGAAGCTCAAGCTCTGGGCGGGATTCGAACCATGGACCTGCTGCGCGGCAGTCCATAGCCAATGCCACTGAGCCATCACTGCTGCAAACTGTGACTCCAAACTGTGATCAGACTTTAATGTAAATTATCTAATGATGACAAAAATAAACTTACCAATTGGTAAGTTTATTTTTGGCAAGACTTACCTATAAAATTAAAAAAACTTTTTTTTAGTAAATAAATAGGTATATAAGTACAATAATTATTTACTCGATACAAAAAACTTATACTCACAAGGTAACGCTGATAACCGTAGAGTTATAAATACAGATTGATTCAGTTGTCGTAAAATCCAAGAGATGGCGCTGATTTTAAAAGTGAATTCATATCACAATTTCTTGGCTAAGGCCAAAAAGTACTATATAAATATCCGCTCATAATAAAAATAAAATAAAATTCTAGGTAAGTATTTATTTCAAAGCTCAGGTATTTCAACGTTTTATCGTCAGTTAAGACGTAATTTTAGAATGAAAACATTGTCGAGGCATGGAATCATTCTAAAATTACGTCTTAACTGACGATAAAACGTTGAAATACCTGAGCTTTGAAATAAATACTTACCTAGAATTTTATTTTATTTTTATTATGAGCGGATATTCTATCCAACAACATATTTGTGTGCGTGCCAAAAATTCCGCCAAAGTGTGGACATTAGTATGATTGATTGAGTTTATTTATTTCTGATTTACCAACGAGAGTTTTTCCAAGGAAAGTTGGCATCAGTGAGTGGAGAGAAAGGGGAGTGTTCTGAGGAACGTTTCGATGAAATACTTGCAGCTGAATTTCGTCATTAAACGTCATGACAAATGATGTTTCATCAATTTAATTTTGTCTAGGAAGTCCACAAATCTTTCTCACGGCTTTTTCCACCTCATACTGCCCCAATAAGGAACCAGTTGCCAGGTGAAGTATTTTCGAACCGATACAAAATAGGAGCCGTCAAGATGAAAGCCTATTCCGTCCTCAAAGGCTGGCATTGCATCCTTGTACTCTGATGTTGTGGATGTTCTTGGGAGACGGTCATCGCTAACCACCAGGTGAGTCCCACCACCGTCTCGTTTGCCCATAAAAAAACAGTATAGTACCACCAACTTAACTGTGCAGTTGGCGAAGGCGCTGCTGATCAAGGAAATCAACTACAAACTGTCACAATTTGAAGGAATGTTGTAGTTCTTTTTTCTGCCACCTGAACAGATAAGTTGGTGGGTCTGTACGCGACCGGCTAAAATACAGAGACCAAACTTTTTACAATAATGTCTTTATGTTGTCCTTATTGTTAGTGCCAAGATAGTGTACATATATCATAGCCAAAACTTTCTAGAAACGTTCATGTGTCGTCTTTGAGTTTGAGAATAGGTACGGATGCAGCATATTGTTTTTTTTAATGCTATCGTGATGAAAAAAACACGAAGCCCACCTGTTGTTAAGCGGTTACCGCTATAACAGATATATTTAGAAAACTGCACTGCGCCCATCACCCTGAGACGTACCTGTGTGCCTGTAATTTTTCAGGACCATATCCCTAAACTATGTGTACATAGCATGACTATATAAAACAGTTTAAAACAAATTTAGAAAAATAGTTACTTAAAATAGATTAAATTACATGATAATCGTTATAGTTACGTAGATCATGATAAGTGTTAAGTCACTTCAGACTGCGACTTGGTGTCGTCTCTGTGGAGATGGATCCTCTACTGCATTGGTTCCTAACTATTACCCCTACGGCCTGTTGGAGAAACTGATTTTGGCCCCAATCCAAAATTATTTTAAGCAAGTAAAAATATATTTATTCATAAAAATGCACACTTACAATTGTTAATAATATTTAATTTTTTTCACATCACAGTCCACATTTAGTTAGTGTGAATGTTGATATTGTTTTAAATTAGCAAGTTAATTTTTTTTTATTTTTTTTATGTTTGGTAGTTTTGCATTTGACCACTCTCTATATTTTGAAGCAGTGATGGCTCAGTTGCATTGGCTATGGACTGCCGTACAGCAGGTCCATGGTTCGAATCCCGCCGCTGGCTTGAGCTTCACCGCATGGTGGAAGGGCACATTGGGAATGCCCGCCTGGCTAGCTACCACCCTCAAGTAGAAAATCTGTCGCCAAGAACCTAACAGTGTGTTCCGGCAGCAGTCCTTGAGAGCCAGTAAAATTACAGACACATGAGACCTAATAAATGAACGTCACAGTGTGACGGGCACAGTGCAATTCGTGTTTTTTTTTTTTTTTTTTTATGCATGATAGGTTAGCCTTTGACCACTATCTCACCTGATGGTAAGTGATGATGTGGTCGAAGATGTTGTTCAGGCTAACCTAGAAGTACTGGCTCTCAAGGACAGCTGCCGGAACACACCATTAGGTGCTTGGCGACAGATTTTCTACTTGAGGGTGGTAGCTAGCCAGGCGGGCATTCGCAAAATGCCCTACCACCATGCATGTGTTATAGAAATGCATCAGTTATAGGCAGAGGTTAGTCCACTTAACATCAGGTGGGCCTCGGGCTTGTTCCGTCACAATAACATAAACATAAAAAAAAACATTCTGATGAAATAACATTATAAAACCGAATTTAAGGTAAAAATATACTTTTTATTAGTAGATTTGTTCTAAAAACAGGAATGTGTAAGATTTTCTGTTTCAGGCAAGCCAGGGGAGCATAACCAAAATGCTAAAGACAATGCAAATGTCTAATTAAAAATAAGCATTTGATTATTGCTTGACAGACGGTATAGCAGCCGCGAGTTAGCAAACTTCTGTACATATATAAGTATAATATAGAATCTATAGAACTCAGTCTGCAATCCCAAAATCCATACAACTTCAACATTGGTGAGTGGGAGTGAAACAGGAGATGATATCGTGTACGAGGGAGTGAGACAAATGACATCCGTCTGGAGTTATAAGCCGTCTGGCGGGGTTTTGGGTGTGGTCATAGAGAAAGCGGGAATTTAAATCAATATGTTAATTATTGTACTTATTTATAATAACTGTACCTGTTCTACCATAGGACTTAATTTTAACACAGACATTTTTTTTTATGAATTATAGACCGGTTTCCTACTCTATAAGGCCATACGACTCTTGGTCTTTGATTACTCACTAGAACTACGCAATACATTGATACAGTGAGCGAATTTTTAAAATTAAATACATATAAGAAAAACTTCTTCAAAATGAAAAATCTAAATGAAAGAATAGTATCTGACATATCCTGTAGAATCTTATAGATTATAATATATTCTAGCAAAAAGGTGAACTTTGTGAGGGCTCGCGTTTATTTTACAACCTGATTCTAGTGTTTCCATCTTGTATTAAGTAGATCAACTACAATGTATTTGAGTATTGAGTTTAGTTTTGTTGCAGCGATGTTAACTCTTTGATTTTCTAACAGATGGCGTTAGTAGTACAATAATATTATATCCAATGAATACAAAGTTGTTAATGTTCATTTTTTTAATGGTTATTTTTTTTTTTTTTTACAGATAACACATCTAGGTGTGAAGTTAAATTGCTATGTTAAAGCACAAGTATGTATAGACTTGGCGTGATAGTTTTTCAGTAAGGTGTGCCACAAAATGTTCAAGATGTGAGATAGTGATAAGGCTCGCTTCACTCGCCCTAATTATTCATATTAGTGAGGCGTACACTCTTTCTAAAAAACATGTTCAAATTTACTTTTTTGAGATTCGCATATCTCTGAATAACATTATATTGATTTCGGCGCTATTGCTCTGAAAACCGTAATAGGGGCTGACTAAATAAAGGAGAAAATCGACTGTTTAAATGGTGATTGCCTAAAACTAAGAGTAGACTTTTGGCCATAGAACACATAATAACACTACGCATAGAATGGACACTCCTCTCCCCCCACCAAACGAGCCTTCCTCACCCCGCCACTGTCGCTGAGCTGACATGAGTACGGGAAGCGCATCTCGCGCACGATGATGTGACTACGAAGCGTGACGATTGTACGAGTATTTTAAAAGTTGAGAATGGGGTAATCTTGTGCTGTTTACGGTTGTTTATCAACTAAACGAGAAAAGGATTGTTTGTTGTGAATGCTGATTGTTTATTATACGAGAAGAATATTATTTATTATAATTTAATTAATTTATAAATTATTATTGTGATTGTAATTATTATCATTACTTGCATAAAATGTGAACTTGAAATGATACTTTTTGTAGTGTAGGTATTTATTATTGTATAAGTAATAGAGTGAAATGTGAAGTAATGTTACCTACTAAGTTGTGTGTTGCATATTTCTACGTCATACATGGAGTTGGATTGTTGTGCTTGTAAGTGTTTTTGCAGGTATATAATTTACGAAATCTAATACGAGTAATAAAGTATCAAAAGATTGTTAGGTAAGTAAGTACATTAATTATTCATACGGTGACAACATTTGTGTAGTGTCTGTGTAATAAGTAGTTAGAACGTGGCTTTTGTATAGAGAATGAGTCGAGTGTCCAGGTGTGTTTTGGCCATGTCCCGCCCGATCGCATGAGGATGGTGACTGATTGACTGCCGTGCAAATGCTCAATCGCAGGCGATTAATAACTTCGAATAGAGCATTCCGCTACATCTATAATACATCCTACAAAATGTTGAAGCAATGATGGGCGAGTGGTAATCGCTATGGACTATTACCGCTATGGACTGCCGCTACGCAGGTCCCTAGTTCGATCCCCACCGCCAGCTTCACCGCATAGTGGAAGGGCATTTTGCGATTGTCCGCCTGGCTAGCTACCACCCTGAAGTTGAAAATCTGTCACCAAGCACCTAATATTGTGTTCCGGCAGCAGTCCTTGAGAGCCAGTGAACTTACAGGCACATGAGACTTAACAACTATGTCTCAAGATGGACGGGTGCAGTGCAATTATGATGAAATGCAACTGTTCTATGCAGAAGTTAGTCCGCTTAATATCAGGTGAGCCGCGAGCTTGTCCCGTCACAAAAAAAAAGATTCTGCTAGACTTAGACTGTTATTTTTATTCAGTTATTTATTTATTCTTTAGCAAAAAGAAGTGTACAAGGAGGTCTTAATGCTAAGTAGCATTCTCTACCAGTCATCCTTTATAGCAGTTACCACTACTAACTAAATACTTTAGGTTTACCTGTATTTTAATTTTAGCCGATAGTGCTTCACGCACATTGGTATCATATTTTCCGAAGCGTGGGGTTGCGTTGCGAAATAAAATCCAATTCATTTACTTAAACAATTATTTATAATATTCATATTCCACACCGTCAATAAAATCCGAATGGTCTAAAAATAAAGCCTCAGACAGATCAATATCCATTCTTAAATGTTTCCATCAGTACGCAGAGTGACTGTTGTGGTCGACATTTTGATGCATAATTAATTACGTTTGTTACGCGATTTCTCTGTTATTATTTTTATGTTTGGTAGATCATACTTCAGAGGTGGTCACATTTCAATTTCATAAACATCCAATTTGCCAACAGCTTCTACTCGATGTTTTGTTAATTGCACGTCATGTCGATGGTGAGCAATATTGTGGGTGTTGGTGAGTGCAAATCTATTTTATAAGGAGTATGTATTACAAAAAAGGGTTAACAATTGTTTTTCTAATAAAGAACGGAATTGACTTAAAAAGAATGAAATTACGTATGGAAGTCAAACAACAACATTGGGACGTCGAACACTACCGACTTCAATAAGTCATTTCATACTTTTCAGTGTCACAAAGTCGTAAAGTCATAATTTCTATTGTAAGTATGTTTCACATCAAAATACTTTCTAACAAACAATATTTGACCAAAACCTGATGATAAATTTATGTTATTGTGGTATGCATATTACAATTTAAAACTCAGATCCAATAACTAAAAAAAAATTCAAATGTTTTTAAGATTATAACTTTTATTTAAATTCCAGGTTTCGACTAGTTTTGGGGTAATTGAGGTAATGAGTTTTTATAAAATAATTTATGGAAACTGGATTATCACATATACCAATTAGCCGAGTTGAGTTGATTAGGCATCTAGCGCGAAATTGGAAAAAGCGGCTTCGATTCCCATTCGGAACAAAAAAAAACTGTGTTCCAATAATTTGTAAACTGCACGCACTTTGCTCAGCACGCGATAGTACTTGTAGTCATATTTAGATATCACTGGATAATATTTACTTAATGGAACGATAAATAATATCAAGTACACACATAAAAAAATCGGGCCTCTATTAGTGTTTCGCTACACTACAACCTTGAAAAGAAAAAATGCTGGTTGGTTTAGTTATAATTGATGAAGTACATTCGTTCTATTAGTGTTTCGCTACACTACAACCTTGAAAAGAAAAAATGCTGGTTGGTTTAGTTATAATTGATGAAGTACATTCGTTTGTAAATGTATTTTCTCTATATACACAGAACTACTCCAGAACATAATTTTACATTGTTTTGCCTTCACCATAGCTGAGCTCATTCCTGACGTCAACCCTACTTGGAAATGCATTTGCTCGAAGTATACCCACTATCATTGGTGATAAAAAGCTATTTTGTGCATCCAATGTGCAGCAAGATCCTATATCCTGGTGTTGCAACACGTTGGTGCTCATTTAGATTTGCATGCTGCTTATTTAGAGCATGTTTCTCTAAGTCGCCTTTCATGACATTTTTAACGAATATATGGATATATTTAAGACACTGTTCATTTATAACGTTTTACAAAATCCTAGAACACGTGAATTATTAATTGATCAACAGAATTGTTTCCTTCTTGAAGTGCAACTGAAAATATTAAAAATGTTTTGGTAAATAGAACCTCTAAATAAATGAAAAGAAAGCTTCGAATCTTCAGACTAATGTTTGAACAGCGCTGGTAGTCTGACCTCTGAATGTTTGCTCATGGCACGTACAGAAGCACGTGACCTACGCTGGAAACATGCTTGCCTTGAATATGCCTATAATTATTCACGCTTAGATTTCTTAATTAGCGCAATTATTTTCTTGACCAATAATGATAAGTCTTAAAGTTGGAGTTGTTATTTCTTCCACTAAAGCCATATTGAAACAATTACGGAACAAAATAATCTAGGTTCATTGACCCATAGGTACTTCCATGTACTTTTGCATAAGCACACATACACATACAACGCCATACATACAAATACTGTTACTGTTAGTAAAAATAAATCAGTCCCACTTTTACCTTAGATTACATTAGCTCGCAGTCTGACATATTGGCATACAAATTGATCCAATAAAAACACCGTATATACAAATTTAGAGGTAGTAAGAAAAAGTTTCCGCTTTAGCCCTTATAGAAGTCTGACCTCGCCTTTCGGCGATATCCGCTTCAGGTTAATTGGCCCGCAGATCCTTCAGTGTGCCTTTTTAAGCGATCGTAAATTCGTTCCACTACCACACTTTAAAAACAAATTCATATAGGGATGTTAACGCTCCCAATGTCACTCTCGCTCACGGTCCGTGCATATCACTACAACACTACAACCGTAAATACATTTGTAACGGCAGCAAAAAAATCGCTCCCGCTTCCGCTTCAGCCTCTACTCGCAGTCCAGATGCACCTTTGTACACAACCCACTCTACGTTCAAACCTTTTTACTACCACGCCCTATACACACATTTTGTGTTAACAAACCGCTTCCGCTTTCACTCTCGCTCGCAGTCAGACCGTATTATTAGAACTGATTCTACAATAACGCTGTAAATTCATGTATAGGTTGAAACCATGGAAGTAATAAGTACTACGTACAATCAGTATACTTACTTCCATGGTTGAAACAAAACGCTACCGCTCCCGCTTGGTCCCCCTCTCGCAGTCCAGCCACACGCTGGGACGAGACCCGCTCTAAGTTCATTGACCTGCAGGTACTTCCGTGTGCTACCTCCGCATTTGCTCACCAAACTGATCCTATAACAAATCTGTGCTTGTTTATTAAGATCAGTGTCTCGGTGAGAATCATAAACACATTCAAATCTCTAATTCATTTGCGCTTAATCTATTTTCCATTTTCATTTACATTAATCGATATTCACTTGACGATACCAGCTATATCGTTTAAACAAAGAAGTTATTTAAGATTGTATGCAGTTTCGTCATATTTTAAATACTTAGTGTTCAAACTCGGTAAACCTTTGCATGTATGTCCTTGAGCCTATCAATGCTTCTGGTATGACAGATTTCTTGTACGGGAATTGTACGGGAATTTTTATTTAGATACTTAGGGATTAAATAAATAATAAATCTAAAAACTGGCAAACCAGAAGCATAGGTTTTTTATGTTATTGTGATGGAACAAGCTCGAGGCCCACCTGACACCTACTATATATATACCTATATGTGCCATCTCAAGTCACGAATTGCACTACCCATCACTTTGAGACAGTTGTTAAGTCTCATGTGCCTGTAATTTCACTGGCTCTGAAGGACTGTGTTTTTTTTTTAAACGGACTAACCTCTGCCTATAACAGATGCATTTCGTCACAAGTCACGAATTGCGCTGCGCCCGGCACTTTGAGACAGTTGTTAAGTCTCATGTGCCTGTGATTTCACTGGTTCTCAAGGACTGCTTCCGAAACACACCGTTAGGTGCTTGGCGATAAATTTTCTACTTAAGGGTGGTAGCTAGCCAGGCGGCAATCGCAAAATGCCCATCCACCATGCGGTAAAGCTCAAGCCGGTGGTGGGGATCGAACCAGGGACCTGCGGCACGACAGTCCCTAGCTATTACCGCTCGGCCATCATTGATAAGCTCAGCAGTATACAAAATTTCACCGAGTTTGAACACTTGTTATTTAAAATATTACGAAACTACGTTTATATCGAAATCGGTCTATGCACTCTACTCTTAAAATGTACTTCAAATAAAGCGTTTCACAGACGACAGCTATAATATAAAGCTATATATTTATAGCTCGATATTTTTCAATACATCTCAACACATTTTCCAAAGAAATTGACAAGTGACAACACACGGCAGCTATAATATATAGCTTTACATTTTCGTTTCTTCATACCGACAGTTATACTATAATATATATTATAGCTGCCGTCTGTGAACTCCTGAAGGGTGAAGGAGCTGAATGTCCACTACTCATTGTGGCGTGAGTTCCTATAGGAGTCCGGCGTTGATGAACATTACATGGATGGCCACAACAGGGTTCCTATTAATCATAATTTTGCGAGTAGCGTCAACAAGATTAAGAAAAACTTTTGAACTTAAAGCACTCGTAGGCTTAGCCATCTTACCCGATCAACTACGTTAAGCAAAGTCCGCCGCGGTCATGACTTGGATGGGTGACCGCTAGTGGCATTACTACTGAGCGTACCCAGCTAGGAAGGTGACGTCAGTGACCTTATTGGGACCTTTCATGTCTACGTCTAATAGACGTGTCAGACGTTACAGCCCTATTTAAGACGTCTAAATGACGTATAATGTCAGCTGTAAAAATGACATCATATCATAATCATTATAAGACGTCTTTCAATTACGTTTATTTGACGGAAAAAACGTATCTAACACGTCTTAATGATGTTTCGTATCTGAAGTTATTACAACATCACGCCAATACCTTTAATATACGTCTCTTGTTTTCGTAAATTTGATGTAGTAGGCATCTAAGCCTAATCTGACACGTCCAAATGTCCTATTTAATAAAAATTATGTTTTTTAAACGTCGCGATAAGTCATGATATGACGTCTTGTACCCGTGTCATTTTGACGTCATATATTGAGCTCAGTAACGTCACTCCTGACGTAGATTACGTCAGTGGCTGACCTTAAAATGACGTTTATTACGGAAAATTCCTACCTGCACGTGCTTCGGACGGCATGTTAAGCCATCGGACTCGGTTTTCTTAGGGTGGTTGTCGTTATATCATGGTGGTAGGACATTTGCGTATGTCTGCCTGGTTGGCTCCTAAAGTAGGAAATCTGTCCCTATGTTCCGGTCCGGCAGCTATCCATACTGTAATGTATAAGCTGGATTGTCCACTGCTGAGCACAGGCACACATTAAGGGTGATAGGCCTGCATAATCCCAACGCTTAGCAGGCGGCTCGGGGACCGCAGTGTAAGACAGCAGTTTCTCAGGTGCAGCTGCCCACCTTCCAGTATTTTACCCTTCGCCTATTACGGCACCCCTTGGTAGAGATAGGTTGGGTGATATTTTGATCGGCACCCCACGGGCTTGCCATGATATCCATGAAAGCCAGCAATGCTGGAGTAACATGAACAGCATCTTCGACCACATTATCACTTACCATCATATAAGATAGAGACAAAGACTAGATTTAAATAAATAATAAATTAATTTAAAAAGTAGGTATTAGGTAGAGCTATCTCTCTCTAGGTAGAGTTATAAACCAGAAGCTAAAATCGTTAAACTGACTTACATTCAGGGTTCAAGTATTTGCAAAATTGGTTTTGTTTTTAGTACAACGTAAGTTGTACTATAGATGTCGCTCCATCTCAATACAACGATGGGAAAGTTTTGAGTTATGACGTCATGTCATGTTAGCTCAATTGGTTAGAGCATACCCCGGCACAAGGGGTGGATGGACGCGGTTTCGAATCCCGCACATGGCTTAAATTTTTCCTCTCGTATATTTGTAATTTTGTAATGTAATCCGCATAGCAGGCGTTATTGCAAACAAAACAATATTAAAATTCATGTATGTATTGTGAGTTTCTTTATTCCACCATAACTTCTAAACGGCTTAACCGATTTTAATGTATGGGATATCGTTAGATTCGTCTTGATAGCGCAAGTGACACTGAATACACAAAAAAGCAAACTGGCGGATTTTAGACGCAAAATTGTCAAAAAATATTTTTCTTCCACACCCATCGGGTATGTTATCAAAATGAAGGGCTTAAAAACAAGATTCCATAAATATATAACTAGCATTTTTCATTTCACTTGAACGATAAAACGTTTAATGAAAAAAATAATTAGAAGGAGCGACACCTATTTCAACTTAAGGTTGCGTCATCATTTACAATATAAACCAATTTTGCAATTGGTTTTAAACTTGTAAATCTTACTTATTGGTTTTAATCTTGTTTATAAGTACAACGTAAGTTGAACTATAAACATCCATCCCAATACGATGGTTGAAGAACGAGAGCAAGAATTAGAGTTATGAGTCATACTGTCATGTTAGCTCAGTCGGTCAGAGCAAACCCCGGCTATAGGGGTATGGACCGAGTGGATGGACGCGGGTTCTAATCACATCACTATATTTTTTTCTTTCGTAAATTTGTAATTTTGTACGTTTTAGTGTTCAAAATATTTGTACATGTACATTTTACTCTCATAGTCTTGGTGATTATTTTGGAGGTGTTATAACCTAGAATTTCTGGCTTTCAAGGACAGCTGCCGTAACACACCGTTAGGTGCTTGGCGACAGATTTTCTACTTGAGGGTGGTAGCTAGCTAGGCGGGCATTCACAAAATGCCCTACCACCATGCTATAACCGGTAAGACAACAACCGGGACCGACGCCTTAACGCGCCTTCCGAAACACGGAAGCGCTCAGTAGTAATGTCACTAGTGGTCACCCATCCAACTCATGACCGCGGCAGACGTTGCTACTTACTACTTTGCTGATCGGTTAAGAACAGCTAAGCAAACTTCGCTACGAGCGCTTCAAATATGGTGATGGGCGCAGTGCAGTTCTTCACTTGTGATGAACCCCATCTGTGTAGGCAGTGGTTATCGCTTAACATCAGGTGGGCCTCGTGTTTGTTTCATCAAGATAACATAAAAAAGGTTTGCAATACAATTTTTGAGTTAACTGACTATACTCGTAGCTTAAAAATTACTGAACTGATTCTGATAAAATTTAAATGGGATTAGTTTGGAGGTATATACCTCCAAACTAATCCCATTTAATTGATATTGATGGCTTTTTTTGTTAAATATAATATTATATTTAGCAAAAAAAGCCATCAATATCAATTAAAAATATAATTACACAACTAATTAATATAGTTACATAAGCTTATGTATGTATTACGAAAATATAATTGTAATATAAATAATAATATTTATATACAGCTTTTACTTTGGGGAAATCCATTATTAATATTTTTTTGTTTAAACATAAGAAAACTTTAGAGAAATGATTTTGAAAAACAAGAAGATTAACAGGAAAATTAGTCGCATTTGCCATTTTTGGAATAACATATTTTGTTACTACTAATTGAATGTTTTCTTAAAATATATTTTAACTATGTGTAAGGTCTAAAAATGTAACAATTTTGCATAAATCTGAAATTAAAATACTCTCGTGTCTACGAAAGCATTCCAGGACAAAGATTGTGTTATAGAAAGCATTATTTATCGTATGACATACAATCTAGTTTACCTTTTTATTGAAATATTCCAAAAAAACGCATAAAATACCGATAGTTAAAAATAGAATACATAAATTAATTAAACGGGTCTATTTATAGACCACGGTATACACGCAAAAAAGAAGCACTTTCATGCGCTTACGCCCGAGCACTTAGCAACAGAAAATCGCCACACACCCCACTTTTGTTTTGCGCAAGGCCTTCGATACGATCATACTCGACTTTCACCTTTAAGTTCTGAGTATAAAGTTTATATTTCCCTGTAAGACTTATTATTTCACATCAAACCGGGTTCAGAATAATTGATAAGAGAGCAAGTCTCGATCTTTGTTTGTTTTTTATCGAGTGTTCCTCAGGGCTCGGTGCTGGGACCGCTTCTCTTTATGCTCGCGGCCTTGACAGCTTTTTAGGGTTTGCTTGACTTATTAGAATTTCTCACTTGTTTAATTCATTTCAATCATTTATATGTAATCATTATAATCCGTTCTGTTGATCTACGTTTATAATACAAAATTTATTATATTCAGTGAACTTTTCTTAAATACTTACATATTGGTATAAGAGTTCATAGTTTGCTCTCTCAATAAAAAAATTAAGTTATTGTATATGACAATACAGCAAATTTATTGACTCCCAGACGAATTAACACAATTTTATATGTATAATGTACCCCACTGGTTGAGTTGTAAAGTATCGCTCGTCACCTTAGAATCTCGATGACCTGTCTTCGATTTCAGTGTCAGACAGTTATAGTAAATTTTCTGGATAGAAGTGTCCAGTAGAATTCTGATTCTGTGTCTGGTAAATAATAAAAAAGTCGTCTCCTTTTCCATAGACCAAAAACATACCAGCCAGGACGTGGAAATTTAAACAACTCTATTTACAGTTATCAAAAAATATGCCATAAAAGTTTTATTACAAAATATTTTAATATGTTAAAGTCATATGTGGTGTGCTTTAAACTTCAAAAACTGGCCTAATCCGGTCTCGCTATATAAGGGATGAACATCTTTGTTTTTGAGATAGATCACTTAGCAAAAACGTTGTAATATACTGTGCCGGCTCCCTATTTGTATTTTTTTTAAACAGTGTTATTGGTAAAATTCTAACAACCTCTTAGGGTTGACTTCTGCTAGTCCTAAGAAACATTTTGAAAAGTTTTTTTTGTTATGAAAAAAAACTTTTCATAATATTTTTTTATATTTTTTTTGTGTTTCAATGCCTACTCCGAGCAAAGAGCGCCCGTCGCGGCAACCCTAGACCGCGCCGTGGTCCCTTTGAATAGAGTTTGAATATTTACATCGAGCAAAGTAATAAAAAATATAAACACATATTACAGGCACAAGAGACTTTTGACATCAGGTGGTCCTCATGCTTATTTAGTCAAAACTATTTTCTCATTATTTTTGTTAGGACTAGCAGAAGTCAACCCTAAGAGGTTGATAGCATTTTCCTAATAACCATGTATGAGTCATTAAATAAAATGTACTCGATAAGCTCTAGATGCTGCGGCACTAAAAAGTTTTATTTTCTGTTACTTTCTCATACAGTCCCACCAACTTATCTGTTCAGGCGGCAGAAAAAAGAACTACAACATTCCTTCAAATTGTGACAGTTTGTAGTTGATTTCCTTGACCAGCAGCGCCCTCGCGAACTGCACAGTTAAGTTGGTGGTACTATACATTGGACTGGACAATAGACACCCTTAAAAATAGGGCGATAGTCCGCCCACCCAGGGCTATCCCACTGGTGAGCGGACGGAAAATTCAAGTTTACCCCTCCATCTACTGTGTAAACTAAATAAATGAGTTCATCCATACTGGCAAGAATAATGAAATTAAAATAATACACTTTATAAATCTCAAAATAATCCAATATAATTCCCGCCTGGCTAGCTCCAACCCTTAAGTAGAAAATCTGTCGCCAAGCACCTAACGGTGTGTTGCGGTAGCTGTCCTTGAGAGACAGTGATTTTATATTAGCCTGATCATCTTCGACTACATCATCACTTACCACCAGGTGAGATATTGGTCAAAGGGTAACCTATAAAGAATTTAAAAAAAAAACGTAATATATTGTAAGCAACTCCTTCTGTTTATACGGTCCCATGACATGCAGGAAAGACAGCGGAATCTCGTTAATAGTGTTCCGTTTTGCCCTTAGTGTACGGAACTCTACTGTCTCAATTTGCTGAGAACTGACTGACTGATGAAACTTTGAACGTCTGAACCTGAACGGATTGCAACAAATTTTCGCTTTTACATTAAAGATAAAAGATGGTACAGTATGAGGGGTAGAGTAGAAGATGCACATAATCGATGTGTTAACATTTTAACAAAAATACTACTTCCAAATGAAAATATTCTAAAACAAAAAATGCAATAAAAAGTAATGAATAGATTCAGGCGTTACTTTGCGGAAATCATTATTTAATAATAACAAATATTTTTAAAATATCTTAAGAAAACATCAAATTAATATTTTAATAAAACATTTAAAAAATATAAAAATATATCTAGTGACAATTCCGCCTAATTTTCCTGCTAAGCCGACGTGACGTCACAATCTCAGACTCTCACAATCCTCAGGAGGTCTTGACTCTACGAGCGCACGATTTCTCGACGAGAAACAGGAGTCTCGATCGTGCGCTCGTAGAGTCAAGACCTCCTGAGGATGCTGTTATTATTCAATAAAAAGTAAATAAAACAAACCATCGTATACAAATTTCTGTTCATTTTACAAATAAAGTGAAAATGAGAACATCATTAATGTTG
This sequence comes from Plagodis pulveraria, assembly GCA_963890685.1. Lineage (NCBI taxonomy): Eukaryota > Metazoa > Arthropoda > Insecta > Lepidoptera > Geometridae > Plagodis > Plagodis pulveraria. Next base: position 5,309,888 of record OY982977.1, read on the forward strand.
AAGCCAATTAAATACGCATATTAGGGATAACTGAAATATCACTAACATTTAAATGGGACCACATTACAAGCACCATCGAATAAAAAACAATCTTCGAAATCAGTAATGTAAAAAGTAACAAACACGAATGTTACTGCACTGGAGGAAGACATTGACAACTGTAACATAGGTACAGTCCCACCAACTTATCTGTTCAGGTGGCAGAAAAAAGAACTACAACATTCCTTCAAATTGTGACAGTTTGTAGTTGATTTCCTTGACCAGCAGCGCCCTCTCGAACTGCACAGTTAAGTTGGTGGTACTATACGACCTAGCACAGTTGACAATGTCAATAACTAACTGTACTATAAAATTAGATCTTATACCATAAAAACAACGTTATTGTAATTAATGTATAGTTAAAAATGTACCATGTGATTTTTGTAAAATAAATATTTGTATTTATTTATTTGTATTTGTTACCCCACTAGGTGGACTGATGACATCGTGAAAGTCGCGGGTAGCCAATGGTTACAAGCGGCTAATAGCCGTTCTTTGTGTCGCTCTATGGGGGAGGCCTTTGTTCAACAGTGGACATCTTCCGGCTGATGATGATGATGATGATTTGTATTTGTAGTTTCCGTGCAATTTCCGTGCAATGAAATTTGTTCATGAAAAACTTTCAGATGAGCCAAACCTCATTGAGATCATGAAGCGATGATGGCACAGTGGCATAGAGCTCAGATTGTGACCGGCCAGTTCAACCTTCAGGTTCTAAACTTGCCCGGGCCTGGGGCTCAACTCCCACCTTTTAAAAACTATTATGGATAACCAACCAAATCATTATTTCAAACTTAAAATATCGATACTAAGATTCGTACCACGGCCGCCACGAAACAGTAATGTAAATATAGCGCTATCTCTACCGCACAAATGTCTTGATTCAATGCATGCAGCCCGCTCACACGTTAAGTTCTAATGTAAGTTTACTATAGTGACATGTGGTAGTGCAAATTCAAATTGTTAATGTAAGGTTAAAATAAGACTGAATTAAGAGATGGGAGTTGGCCCCCTGAGCTTCCTCGCATTGTAATAGGGTGTTTTCCAAATGCTCGCCTACCTTTTTGAAGCAGTGATGGCTGAGTGGTAATAGCTATGGACTGCCGTGCCGCAGGTCCCTGGTTCGTCCAGATGGGACAATCCTATTTTCCCAAACCCTTGACATTATCACACACACAGTGATCCAAATAAAAGATGCTTATATTGATATTTTTAGCAGTCTGATATTATTTTATGTCATAAAAGCACCGGTCCTTAGTATTATAACAAAATAAATATAATTCTTATTACCTTTAATTGCTGTATTATATTTCAAGAGGGTGAAATAGATATTGGACAAGAATATTTTATTTTACCTAAGAAAACGTAGACAAAACAAACGTTGTTTGGCTAAGAATTATGTTACTTGTACCTATTTCTCTTAATTAATAGCAAAATACTTATTTGTTGCCTATTATTATGACTTGGGGTGCCGGGATAGAATGTCACCTTCCCATCTCTAACCGTGGGTGTCGTAAGGGTCGTAAGGGTAGCGCACCAGAAGGTGGGCAGTAGCGTTTTCTGAGGAACTGATATTTCACACTGCGATCCCCAAAACGCCTGTCTAGCGTGGGGATTATGGCAAATCTCCCCATGATGGGGGAGGCTGTGTTCAGCAGTGGACTATCCGGCTGATACCGACTGGTACAAGCATTCAAAGCTCATATCATACAAAATATAGGTACATGTATAAAACTAGCAGCACGCCCAGGCTTTGCTCGGGTATTTAACAAAAATTATAAATTGAAATACTTAAAAAGTAGTTATTGTGACAACTATTACAGTTATGTCACAATAACTACTTTAGTTAGACATATGGTAATGCGGATTTTTTTGTAGATATTGTTGTCCTCTATAAACTTTGGTCTATTGACAACAATTTCCGCAGCGTACGCGATATAAACCTTTACCTTGAATTACTGTATCTATTAAAAAAACCGCATCAAAATCGTTTGCGTAGTTTCAAAGATCTAAGCATTTAGACAGACAGACAGCGAGAAGTGACTTTGTTTTATACTATGTAGTAATTAATTATTTGAAATATTTTTCTAAAAATCTGTTCAAGGAAGGTATAGTTAATAATAACAAATACTTTTAAAATATTTTAAGAAAACATCAAATTAATATTTTAATAAAACACTTAAAAAATATAAAAATATATCTAGTGACAATTCCGCTTAATTTTCCTGCTAAGCCGACGTGACGTCACAAACGCCACGCAGCCAAACCGGAAGAATTTTCGACGCGTTTCGCTTCTACACGAAGCATCCTCAGGAGGTCTTGACTCTTCGAGCGCACGATCGAGAATGAGATTCTCATGGCTGCGTGGCGTTTGTGACGTCACGTCGGCTTAGCAGGAAAATTAAGCGGAATTGTCACTAGATATATTTTTATATTTTTTAAGTGTTTTATTAAAATATTAATTTGATGTTTTCTTAAAATATTTTAAAAGTATTTGTTATTATTAAAAATGGATTTCCGCAAAGTAACGCCTGAATCTATTCATTATCTTAAGGTATAGTTAAGTTCTGGCAGCCCCGTAATGGCCTTACTGTGTGGGTAGAGATTGCGTACGTAAGTGATAGTTACTAATTATGATACATATTGTGAAGGTGCTCAAGAAGATCGAATTACGAGCTTTCTATATTGTTTTTTAACCTTTGGCAAAAATAAGTTTGTTTACGTTTTTTATAAATGTAATCCAGAAAAACATGAAAAAGATTTACCTTACAGTCTGCGTAATAATGAAAAGCGAATTATAAAACATAATGAAATTCGGGTTGTACCAAAAATCAGATTAGCTAAAGTACAGAAACAAGGTCGTTATTCGAAAATAGTGATGTATAATAAAGTACCAAAAAGCTTGACCACCTTAAAATATAGTTTGTTCCAACTAAAACTTAAGAACTTTTTTGAAAACAATCCCTTCTACACATTAAAGTTTGAAGCGCTCGTAGCGAAGTTTACTTAGCTGTTCTTAACCGATCAGCAAAGTTAAGCAACGTCGCGCGCGGTCATGAGTTGGATGGGTGACCGCTAGTGACATTACTACTGAGCGTTTCCGTGCTTCGGAGGGCACGTTAAGCCGTCGGTTCCGGTTGTTGTCTTAAGATGGCAGTCGTTATAGCATGGTGGTAGGGCATTTTCCGAATGCCCGCCTGGCTAGTTACCACCCTCAAGTAGAGAATCTGTCGCCAAGCACCTAACGGTGTGTTCCGGCAGCTGTCGTTGAGAGCCAGTAATTCTAGGGTAGCCTGAACAACATCTTCGACCACATCATCACTTACCATCAGGTGAGATAGTGCTCAAAGGCTAATCTATAAAGCATAAAAAAAAAAAAAAAAAAAAAAATTAAAACTATTCATGTCAATGCAGCTTTTAGAATCTTTGTTCTTAGGAGAAGTGCAAACGTGATAACTGTAAATTTTATTTAATTGTAGTATGTATAAAAATATTATGATTATAACATTTCAATCAATTATTTACATAGACGTAATCAGAATTAATATATTTAAGTAATGTAAATCTATACTTATAATAAAACTGTAACAGGTCCAATTCTGTACATAAGAGATATTTAGCAAAAAAAAATTTGAGAGCACTCTGTAGCTGATACTGATGCCAAAACTATATTTTTTTTTATTTTTGTCTGTCTGTCTGTCTGTCTGTCTGTCTGTCTGTCTGTCTGTCTGTATCCCGGCCGCGCATCACTCCAAAACTACTGAATGGAATTCAATGAAACTTAACACGATTTGAGTTCATACTACGAAGAAGGTTATTGTATACTTTTTATCCCGAAATTCAGCACGGTTCCCTCGGGAAAGGGGATGAAAGTCAAAATGTTACTTAGTTGTAATAAATGAACGCGTAGACCGATTTTAATTATTCTTTTTGGTTAGAATAGTGATGAGTGAGCCCGGAACCCCATGGGCAGCCTGGCACCCCACGGGCAACCCAGCACCCCATGGGCTACTGAATGGAATTCAATGAAACTTAACACAATTTGAGTTCATACTACGAAAAAGGTTATTGTATACTTTTTATCCCGAAATTCAGCACGGTTCCCTCGGGAAAGGGGATGAAAGTCAAAATGTTACTTAGTTGTAATTTATGAACGTGTAGTCCGATTTTAATTATTCTTTTTTGTTAGAATAGTGATGAGTGAGCCCGGAACCCCATGGGCAGCCTGGCACCCCACGGGCAGCCCAGCACCCCATGGGCTACTGAATGAAATTCAATGAAACTTAACACGATTTGAGTTCATACCACGAAGAACGTTATTGTAAACTTTTTATCCCGAAATTCAGCACGGTTCCCTCGGGAAAGGGGATGAAAGTCAAAATGTACACTTAGTTGTAATTTATTAACGTGTAGTCCGATTTCAATTATTCTTTTTCGTTAGAATAATGATGAGTGAGCCCGGAACCCTATGGGCAGCCCCGCACCCCACGGGCAGCCCAGCACCCCATGGCCTACTGAATGGAATTCAATGAAACTTAACACGATCTGAGTTCATACCACGAAGAACGTTATTGTATACTTTTTATGCCGTAATTCAGCACGGTTCCCTCGGGAAAGGGGATGAAAGTCAAAATGTTACTTAGTTGTAATAAATGAACGCGTAGTCCGATTTCAATTATTCTTTTTTGTTAGAATAGTGATGAGTGAGCCCGGAACCCCATGGGCAGCCTGGCACCCCACGGGCAACCCAGCACCCCATGGGCTACTGAATGGAATTCAATGAAACTTAACACGATTTGAGTTCATACTACGAAGAAGGTTATTGTATACTTTTTATCCCGAAATTCAGCACGGTTCCCTCGGGAAAGGGGATGAAAGTTAAAATGTTACTTAGTTGTAATTTATGAACGCGTAGTCCGATTTTAATTATTCTTTTTTGTTAGAATAGTGATGAGTGAGCTCGGTACCCCATGGGCAGCCCGGCACCCCACGGGCAGCCCAGCACCCCATGGGCTACTGAATGAAATTCAATGAAACTTAACACGATCTGAGTTCATACCACGAAGAACGTTATTGTATACTTTTTATCCCGAAATTTAGCACGGTTCCTTCGGCAAAGGGGATGAAAGTCAAAATGTTACTTAGTTGTAGTTTATGAACGCGTAATCCAATTTCAATTATTCATTTTTTGTTAGGATAGTGACGAGCGAGCTCGGAACCCCACGGGCAGCCCGGCACCCCACGGGCCACCCGGCACCCCAAGGGCAGCCCGGCACCCACGGGCATCCCGACACCCCACGGGCATCCCGGCACCCCACGGGCAGCCCAGCACCCCATGGGCAGCTCGGCACCCCACGGGCATCTTGGCATCCTTATTTAGATTTGCCAGCTGGCTAAGATAACACTCTAAAATCTGGAACATTCGCCACAATCAATTTTGTTAACTATCTATCTTTTGCCGGATACATTTTAGGAACTGCGCAATGGAAGTGTACATATATGTACATATATTTTTGTTCTACCGCCAAACAAGGAGAACCTCGGCAAAAAGATATCGTTTTATAATCGAAATTCCAAAGAAACGCACAAAGTACCTACTTTGCTTCAACATTTATTGTGCGAACCGCGAAGGAACTGTCTGAGTTACTTAACTACTGTCTTCTGGAAAAACAAGCTAGGAGTTATCAAACCCAAAGTAAAAAGCTCCTTTCTGAGCTATGCTTTACTAAGAGTGCTTTACCACAGACCACAACGTTGCTTAATATGAGATAAACAGTGCTCAAATGTGAATAATTAGTTTGCAGGTACGGCAATCGCGTACGAAGTCGCGGGTACAGCTAGTATGTAATAAATGTACCAAGACTTAAAAAAATTACAAAAGAGCTAATAAAACTTCTTTATATATAATTTCTTAATAACATTTCTTTATGTCAAGATCTTGTCTCATATCTTACCCTTAACTCCAAATTTGGGGGTCGGTAAATATATATATATATATATATTGTTACAGAAAACATAACTTTATGTGTTTTACCGACCCCCAAATTTGGAGTTAAGGGTAAGATATGAGACAAGATCTTGACATAAAGAAATATTGTTTATTTATATATATATATATATTTTACGTTTTGGTAAATGAATTTTATTGTAATATTTTTTTTATATTAATTCTGAAGCTTTATAAAGGTGAGAATGTACCTGTGACTTACCTTTTAACCATATTAAATAATAATAATAATAAGCCATTTATTCCATAATTCTAATTACATTTTAAATGGTGTTAGGTATACATCTATCTTATTATCTATATGTCTATATTAGTGTTATTATAAGTATTATTGATTTTCTTTATTCATTTATTGAACTATGGATCCCTTCTAGGGTAAAGGCATCCTCCAGCTTCTTCCATGACTCTCTATCCTTGCCTAAGTAAATCCAATCGTCTCCTGCTGTGTTTAATATATCATCAGCCCACCGTCTCATTGGTCTACCAACATTTATTTTTCCTTTAGGCCCTTTCCATCGTGTGGTTTCTCTGGTCCATCTTTTGTCCGTGTAGCGTGAAATGTGACCAGCCCATCTCCATTTTAGTGAGAGTGCGTGTATGAGAGCATCGTTAATTTTTGTTTTTTGCCTGATCTTTTCGCTCCTTATTTTTAACCATATTACGACTTAATAACCTGCATTCTGACAAATTATATAGTGATGGAACAAGCTCGAGGCCCACCTGATGTTAAGCGGACTAACCTCTGCCTATACCTAACAGATGCATTTCGTCACAAGTCACGACTTGCACTGCGCCCGTCACCTTGAGACATAGTTCTTAAGTCTTATGTGCCTGTAATTTCACTAGCTCTTAAGGACTGCTGCCGGAACACACATTTAGGTGCTTGGCGACAGATTGTCTACTTGAGGGTGGGCATTCGCAAAATGCCCTATACCATGCGGTGAAGCTCAAGCCCGCGTCGGGATTCGAACCATGGACCTGCTGCGCGGCATTCCAAAGCCAATGCCACTGAGCTATCACTGCTTTAAAATTCACTTCATTCATTCTGAAAAATAAATGAATTTGGTTTTTTGGCCAGACGTGCGTGTGATGCGCTTGAGAATTTTCATTAATGTACCGTCCTAACACATCAAAGATATCCTGAGCAGCAACACCCTACTAAAAGTCAAAGTAAGTGGCATTATTCATCACGTTCTTTTAGTCACCGTTTATTATTAGCTTAATGAGCCGTTTAATTAACAGCTTATCCTTTTTACTAAACGGCGCTGTTAGGCTGAAGTAGTCTTTGGAAAATGTCAGATGGAGGGCGTAGCACGAGTAGACCTCGTTTTGTATGCGAGTGAGAGAAGCAGAACTACCCAATAATTATATAGCTTCAGCTATTTTTTTTATAAATTCTTATTAAGCGAGCATTTTAAAAACGGAATTAATCACACTGTGACATAATAATGATATATATATATATATACATAATATATATATATATTTATATCATATACAATATATATATATTTAATAAGTATATATATATATGTTTAATAATTAAATACTGCTCACTACAGACTTGACTATTACTTTTTTTGTTACATATAATATTTTTAACTTTGTTCATTCTCCAACTTATCAATATTCTTCCTGAAGGGAAGTTAGCCTAGTTAACTAAAATCTCTTATAGCTAAAGTGAGTCTATACTTATATACATAAATATATATAAAAAAAAATCTCCTTATATCTAGGGTTAATATATAATGTTACGTTAGTTTGTCGTTGAAGTGCCGGCCATAGATTCCGGCGATGCCCTTGTTGTTTTAATTAGAGCCTCCACGACCTCTTCGTTTCTGTTTCGTATAGCCATTTTTAGATTGTAGTAGACTATGTTTTTATTATTAGCCTTCGTTGGCGTCCGATAAAATTTGTATTGGTACGATTTACTATATAGAGATGTGAGAATCGAACCATGGACCTGTAGCACGGCAGTCCAAAGCCATCACCGCTCGGCCATCATTGCTTCACAAATATTTAATCCCAAAATATATCAAAACCTGTCAGTTGATGATTTTTCGTGTTTTTTTTTATTGCTTATAGGTAAGCCTTTGACCACAATCTCATCTGATGGTAAGTGATGAAGGTGTCAACGGGCTTAACCTATAATTACTGGCTCTCTAGGACAGCTGCCGGAACATACCGTTACGTGCTTGACGACAGATTTTTTACTTGAGAGTGGTCTTTCCTATTTATTATATATATATGAAACAGTTTGTGTGTGAACCTATACTGAGTGGTAGGGTTCAAATTCAAATTCAAAATTATTTATTTGCTAGATAGAGGTACATTAAACAGGTCTTATGTTAAAATTATGTGTTGCTCTATATCTGAACCTGCAAGGCGTGCAAATTATGGTATCAATACCTATATAAATTACAAAATTATTTCATTATAGTCTTAAACTTTACAATTACATTAATATTATTTAATTCCATTACATAATTTTATACAATATTTGAATCACATAGTTTCATTCATGTCCACACAATGTCCTATATTTTATCATTTAAAAACTCATCTATACTATAGTATGCCTTATCTATGAGAAACTTTTTTAACCTAAATTTAAAAATGTCAGTTAAATATGTTTCTTTTACGATTAGTGGTAGTTTATTATATATTTCGACACTCTTTATAAAAACACTTTTGGTATACAGACTCTTTTTGCTTTTTGGAATACATAGCACGTTTTTATGTCGGCTACTTTTCAAGGTTGGCAAAAGATATGTTCTTCTCACACTTATTATTATCAACTGTCACCAGTATTTTTTCCGTGTGACACAGTGTAATAAAATAAGGCAGTTTATCAACTTTCATTCCCTAATATCGAGTTACTATTTATATAACTATTCTCTTTTGGAATTACCAATATTATATATAAAAATTGTTTGTGTGTGAAAAGTGACTGTCTCACACACTTGTACTAAGTAGTAGGGTTGGCAAAAGATATGTTCTTCTCACACTTATTATTATAAACTGGCAGTACACTCAGACCTTTCATTGAGATATCATTCACGCATCCATGCTTATCGTCTTCAGTCTTCCTCTACTGTTATATATACATCCTCATGCCGCTTTTATTATCAACTAGCAGCCCGCCCCGGCTTCGCACGGGTATTAAAAAAATAATTATAATAATTTTTACACAAACACATAAACCCTTCTATTTAAGTCAGGTTACTAAGAAATGAAAATAATCAAGAATATTTAATATAATTTTTTTAAGAACCTTTATTTATATTTGTTTTTTGTTCTAATGTTTTTTTATCGCGCAAAATCATTAACATCTTTTTGCGCAGTTGGAAAAAAACTATCCTATGTCCTTCCCCGTGTCTCAAACTATTTCCACACCAAATTTGCTCAGTCGGATAAAAACTATCATATGTTCATGCCCGAGTCTCAAACTATTTCCATACCAAATTTCATACTAATCGGTCCAGTAGTTTCAGAGCCTATTCAATGCAAACAAACAAACAATCAAATCTTACCTTTTTGCATGGTGGTAGGGCATTTTCCGAATGCCCGCCTGGCTAGTTACCACCCTCAAGTAGAAAATCTGTCGCCAAGCACCTAACAGTGTGTTCCGTCTGCAGTCCTTGAAAGCCAGAAAAATTACAGGCACATGAGACTTAACAACTATGTCTCAGTGTAACGGGCGCAGTGCAATTCGTCATTTGTGACGAAATGCACTTGTTATAGGCAGAGATTAATCCGCTTAAGATCAGGTGGGCCTCGAGCTTGTTCCTTCACAATCACATAAAAAAAACTACATGAAAAAGAGTGCCTGTACTTAATTTATACCCTTATTTAATTCTACGTTAAGCCTATTAACACCTTCGACCACGTCATCACTTACCATCAGGTGAGATTGTGGTCAAAGGCTTACCTATCAGCAATAAAAAAAATAAAAAAAAACAGAATAAAGCGTGTCTTAGTAAAAGTTTCGTGTAAAAGAGACAGTAGTCAAGTGAAAGGGAGATAGGCTGTGATAAGCGCGAGGTCAGCGTGCTATCAGTGTTGATAAGGACATACCGTTTGCTGTTGCGAGGTCGGACAGGGGGGGGGGGGGGGGAAGAGGAGGGGGTAATCGAGCGGACACTTGTTGAGAACTTTATATAATAGGTACTTATTAATCTTTTAGAAGCGCTCGTACCGTAGCTTGCATAGTCGTTCTTATCAACTAAGATAAGCAACGCAAAGTCAAAGTCAAAATCATTTATTCAATTTAGGCGTCTACGACGCTCTTATGAAGGTCAATTACAAATTTTAGTATTGAAATATTCTACATTGTATTGCCACGTTCAGCAAATAAATTGTATAGAGCCACTGCGAGAAGAACGGGAAAGAAACTCGGGGCCATTCTTTTAAACATCTTTTAACAATGTGTTACATACTTACTATATTATAGAGTTATCACAATATTTGTTTAAATTATGTAGGTGACAGGCAATAGCTTGGCGGAGGCGGAATTGTCCAGGCATTTTTGTCGTTTATGTAATCAGAAACTGTGTAGTAGGATTTCTTAATCAATATGTTTTTCACATGCAACTTGAATTTCCCTTCTGTGAGCGTTGTAATATGTTTGGGAACTTTATTATAAAACCGTACACAATTACCTAAGAAGGACCTTTTATTTGTCTTATATCTAAAACCTGGCACCGCTATTTTATCTTTATTCCTAGTATTGTAATCGTGATTGCCTTTTAATTTAAATTTACTCAAATTTTTACGAACATACATAATATTTTCAAATATATAGATTGGTAAAGTTAAAATATCAATTTCTTTAAAAAGATCCCTCAATCCGCTGCGGTCTATTACTTGGATGGGTGACCGCTAGTGACATTAGTACTACTGAGCGTGGGTATGCTAAACCGTCGTAGTTCTTAGTTTTTGCCTGCATAATGGTAAAATTTATATATATATACCGTGTCCCAAAATTCAACGATAAGCCGGCATCGGTGCATGGACCTACTCATGACTACTCGGGAAAAAATAAAAAAAAAATTATAACTCTTTTTTTTTTAATTACAGAGACTTTTATAAAGTTGCGCCAACTTTTAATAAAACTTGCCATGTTAGTGTCCATACTTTTTTTTTTAACCCAGACTATAGAAAGTGCATAGAATGTTAAAATCTATGAAAATTATAAGAAAAAATTTTTTTTTACTGATTTTTGTAAAATAACTACAGACTTTCTGTAATTTTAAAGGATTGTGGTAGATAGCCGTCCTTCTTAGGTTGCTAATGCACAAAAAATATCAAAAATATGTCAAAAATTGTGGTCATGGTAGTTGAAAATAGCATAATGGGTATCGAATATCAATGAAATTTATAAAAGTCTCTGTAATTAATAAAAAAAAAACGGTTATAATTTTTTTTTTTTTTTCCGAGGATTCATGAGTAGGTCCATGCTCCGATGCCGGCTTATCGTTGAATTTTGGGACACGCTGTATATGAAAAGGCGGTCACGCTAGTACACAGTATAAAATCGTCAGTCAGCGAACATGTTCCTGGAGTGATTATTTAATGTGTCAGTAATTTTAAACTAAGGTTAGCATGAACAACATCTTCGAAAGCATCATCACTTAATATTTTTTTTTATGTTTAGACGGAACAAACTCGAGGCCCACCTGATGTTAAGCGAACTAACCTCTGCCTATAACAGATCCATTTCATCACAAGTCACGAATTGCACTGCGCCCTTTACTTTAAGACGTATTTAAGTCTCATGCGCCTGTAATTTCACTGGCTCTCAAGGACTGCTGGCGGAACACACCGTTACGTGCTTGGCGATAGATTTCTACTTGAAGGTGCTTGCTAGCCAGGCAATCGCAAAATGCCCTTTCACCATGTGGTGAAGCTCAAGCTGGCGGTGAGGATAAAACCAGGGACCTGCGGCGCGGCAATCCATAGCTATTACCGTTCGGCCTTCATTGCTTCAGAACAATCAGGTGAGATAGTGGTCAAAGGCTAGCCTATCTTAAAAAAAATTATAAATTAAATGTAAAATGTTTGGAACTACTTCTAACACTGAAAAGTATGAAATAACTTGTTGAAGTCGGTACCAGTTTAACTCAAAACACCGTCCTCAGATAACCATGGCCCGATTTCCACAAGTTATTTCATACTTTTCAGTGTTGGAAGTCGGTTCCATTTTTTTATATTTTTTTTACCGTTCTTACAAGTTTGTTTTCACTCGCCTAAAGTAATGTTCACCATTGAGAAAAGTTGCAAATACCATTAAATCATCCACTCATGCAAATACAAACTGGTATAATGATGGATATGTAATAATATATGATATATATATATATATCCCCCCCGTGTATATATCTTCCCCGTGGGGTGCCGAGTTAGAATTGCACCTCCCCATATCATCCCGTGGGTGTCGTAAAAAGCGACTAAGGGAATAATTATACTGGAAGGTGGGCAGCAGCGCCTTCTAAAGAACTACTATCTTACACTGCGATCCCCAAGCCGCCTGCCAAGCGTGGGGGTTATGGCAAATACCCCCTTAATAGGGGAGGCTGTGTTCAGCAGTGGACGATCCGGCTGATACAGAATACAGAACATATATATGTATAAATAATAAAATGCTAATGTATGAATAATTCCGCTTTTTGTCTCGCTGTTAGCTTTCGCTTGGTACTACATAAACCCGGGGCAAGATGGTGAATGCTAAAGCGACCCTATCTTGCCCCACCTCACCGGACTGCTCACGGGGATTTTAGTGGGTTCAAGCCTCACACATCCCCATCCACCACCCCCATGGTGGAAGGGCAGTGCGAAGGCTTTTCCACCCCACAAATAAAAATGTACTACATAAGCGGGGTATCAACATGCCCCAAGCGCGCTCGTACCTTCTCCAACAAAATCGGCTACTCAAGCCACCAGAGAGCGCACAAAGGGTTGAACAGCAGAACCTAGTCATAAATGCGTAAATTAAGCATGCCTGTCCAGAATCAACAGTCGCTGTGGCCGAAATCGGTTAGGAATACATCATCAACATCACGCTTGGGTGCAAGGTGTTGTGCTGCACATCACTGCCAGTGTGGTACTGCAGTTGATCAGCTCGGTCACCATGGCCTCTCTCGCTCTCGAAGTGCCGGTCGAATTTCCCGCCACGCCAGCCTTAAAGATATCATTCGGCGGGGTACCAGCGCCAATGTTGCAGCTGTTCTCGAACTTGGTCTGATGTGTGACGATGGTAAAAGACCTGACGGAATAACTGACTGGAAGTTAGGACGGCCTTTAGTGTGGGACGCTACATGCGTAGACACTTTAGCGCCGTCACATCTTTCTGAAACCAACGTGAGGGCGCCGCGGCTACTTCGGCAGAGCAACTCAAGCGGCGCAAGTATGCTAACCTCGGTATGGGTTACATATTTGAGCCGTTTGGTGTAGAGACGTTGGGTCCGTGGGGACCGGGAGCTCATCGTATTTTCCAAAACTTATCAGGCATCTTGGGGATCGCATTGTGAGTTTTTTTTTTATAGCTGGTAGGTAAACCTTTGACCACAATCTCACCTGATGATAAGTGATGATGTGGTCGAAGGTGTTAACAGGCTTAACCTAGACTTACTGGCTCTCAAGGACAGCTGCCGGAACACACCGTTAGGTGCTTGGCGACAGATTGTCTACTTGAGGGTGGTCGCTAGCCAGACGGGCAATCGCAAAATGCCCTTCCACCATGCGGTGAAGCTCAAGCCGGCGGTGGTGATCGAACCAGGGACCTGCGGCGCGGCAGTCCATAGCTATTACCGTTCGGCCATCATTGCTTCAATCTACCCCGACACAGTTAAGTAAAATCAATAAAGTAGCATATCTAATACCTCACGGAGCTCGGTGTCCCGGGCAATTGTACCTGAAGCCTTCCTTCGCTCAATAAATAGAAGGGAGCGGTAACGTCCTAGACTTCCGGCCATAGAGTAGAACTATCAGAATTGAAATTAGTAACCTGTACTTCTGACTTATATAGGGTGCGTACCATTTGAGTGAGATTCGCTAAAAACGCTAAAAACGATCACACTCCCAAAAAGTTTTCCACATGGGTCTTGGCGTTATTTTCGCCTTAAACGCTACATCTAATGTCAAAAGTGACAGAAGTGGCAAATTTTAGTGGCATTCTTAGCGTTCTTATCCAAAAATGGAACGGGGATGACAGTTACAAACGATCACGTGATCACAACCATAGACGCAATGTGATCAAAATTATCGAAAATAACGTTCTTAGCGACTAATGGAACATACCCATAGATGGATTCTAAACAAAGGGAAGACGACTTGGCATAACTTTTTTTATCTATGTATATATATGTAAAGGGCATTATTTTAAAGGTGCTAATAAGCCTCCAGGTAAAAAAAACCATTTAACCTATGCCTCAGTATAAATATGGATAAATCACTATGATTTAAAATAAAAATTTAATAATTTCGAAAATGTAAAAGATATTTAAATTCTGTTTCACTTGAAATAAAAAATAACATAGTATAAACTACGTTTTATTTAGTGTTAATGTAATGTGTTAAAAATAAATCACAGATTAGATAAAAGAGATAATTATAAGATAGTTAAAATTACAGGCTAATGAGACCTAACAACTGGACGTCTCAGTGTGACGGGCACAGTGCAATTCGTCGCTGACGAAATGCGTCTGTTATAGGCAGAGGCTAGTCCACTTAACATCAGGTGGGCCTCGGGCTCGTTCCGTCACAATAACATAAAAAAAAAAAAAAAAGTTTTCAATTTAACATAAAGCCTTTTTCTTCAAAAAAAAAAATTTAACTAAATATGGATTTCCGCAAAGTAACGACTGAATCTATACATTACGTCCTCTTTTAAAAAAACACATGTACTTGTGTTATCTATTGTATTATAAAAAAAAAATCTATTGACAAATACGTTGGATTGGGGAAGATGAAAGTAGACTTTAACCACCAGTACATCATTACTTGTCACTGTTGACAAGTAATGATGTACTGGAACCGTCCTTCAAGCACAGCTGTTGGGTCACATTGTCAGCTGTGACCGATTTCTCCAATGTAGGTGGCGAGCTAAGGGAATATTAAATCTGGGGTTTTCCATTCTGAATTTTTTAGTATGTGGTTCGAAAGCTAGCCTGGGAAACTCACACAGATGCACTTGAATAAACTATAGCCTGCCTGCACACACATGCACCGCTGCATTAAATGAGAAAGGGGTTATTGCCATATACATTTAATTTATTTTCCTCGAATTTATTTAATTTTAGTAACTTATTCTTGGATAACTGTTTGGCAAACTTTAAAGATAGTGAATGTGAATTGTGAATTCTAGGTTAGCCTGAACAACGTCTTCAACCACATCATCACTTACCATCAGGTGAGATAGTGGTCAAAGGCTAAACATATCGTGCATTAAAAAAAATGTGGATTGAAATGAAGAAGTTACTCATGAAATGTCTTCTCTACGATGATGACCAAGTGGTACCTGCGTCGTCAGTAAATGAGTTACAGGAGACGGTAAATGCTATGCATGATGCTTTAGAAAGGAATGGAATGAAAATAAACATAAATAAGACGAAAGTATTTGAATGAGAAGATTTTTTGACTGATTGCAATATTGTGATTGGAAAGGTGAAAAAGTGGAACAAGAGAAAGAGTTTGTGTACTTGGGATCCATGCTTGCAAAAGATGGAGAGTGTGAAAGTGATATAGAAAGGAGAGTGAATGCTGGAAACATGGTGAACAAAACATTGCACGCGTTTATGTAAAGTCAGGTGTCTAAGAAGGCGATGGTGTTGGTTCCGACACTAATGTATTTGAGTCAAAGTTGGGTATGGTAGAAAAAGCATGAAAGTAGAATAAATGCAGTGGAGATGAGAGCATTGAGAAGCATGATTGGAGTCAAACGGAGTGACAGGATAAGGAATAGTGTGATAAGGGAACGATGTGGTGTGAATAAGGAAGTAGTGACAAAAATCGAGAAAGGTATGTTAAGATGATTTGGACATGAAGGGAGAATGAATAAAATGAGATTGACTAAACAGATATACGTGGGACATGTGAACGGAAGTGTTGGAAGGGGAAGACCTAGGCGAACGTTCCGAAATCAGATTGAAGATGTTCTGAAAAAAGGCCAGGTCAGGAGTACCCTAAACCGACGCTTATGTATGAAATATTGATGATTGTAGTTGAAGCTAAAGAGATATATAACGATCATAGTACGTGGAAATCTACGCATGGTGGAAGGGCATTTTGCGAATGCCCGCCTGGCTAGCCACCACCCTCAAGTAGAAAATCTGTCACCAAGCACCTAACAGTGTGTTCTGGTAGCATTCCTTGAGAGCCAGTAAAATTACAGGCACCGCATGTGCCTGTAATTTTCTGCCAACCTAACAACTGTACGTCTCAGTGTGACGGGCACAGTGCAATTCGTCATTGAAGAAATGCGTCTGTTATAGGCAGAGGTTAGTCCACTTAACATCAGGTGGGCCTCGGGCTTGTTCCGTCACAATAACATAAAAAATCTTCTACTACAGGAAAGAGGCGTGATTTTATGTATGTATGTATTTTTAGTAAGCTCGGCAGACTGAATCGTTGTTGTAGTGGCGACAAAATGCTTCAAAATCTTAATATTCTGGGTTTATCCCCGCGTTTTACAATTTGGTTAGATGTTTAGGTTAGGTTAAGAATTATTCAATAGCAGCCTGGAGTATAACTTTTTTTTTTTTTTTTTTTTATGCCTGATAGGTTAGCCTTTGACCACTATGTCACCTGATGGTAAGTGATGATGTGGTCGAAGATGTTGTTCAGGCTAACCTAGAAGTACTGGCTCTCAAGGACAGCTGCCGGAACACACCGTTAGGTGCTTGGCGACAGACTTTCTACTTGAGGGTGGTAGCTAGCCAGGCGGGCATTCGCAAAATGCCCTACCACCATGCTATAACGACTGCTATCCTAAGACGACAACCGGGACCGACGGCTTAACGTGCCCTCCGAAGCACGGAAACGCTCAGTAGTAATGTCACTAGCGGTCACCCATCCAACTCCTGACCGCGCGCGACGTTGCTTAACTTTGCTGATCGGTTGAGATCAGCTAAGTAAACTTCGCTACGAGCGCTTCAAGCAACTTTGCCTGATAGGTGGTAATAGACTCGCTGACCAAACGATATCTCACGAAAAGTGGGTGGTTATACACCTTTGCTTGCTCTTTGGATATCGTGACAGTAAATATGACAGGTAAAATACTCTACCATAGTTTTAGGTACTAATTCGTCACTTGTGACGAAATGCATATGTTATAAGCAGAGGTTACTGCTTTAAATCAGGTGCGACTCAAGATTAAACCGTCATAATCTGAAAAATCATCTCTCAGGTATCCCAAGAAAAATAATTCAATTGTAATCGACAAAACACTACGACATAAAATCACGCCTCTTTCCCGTAGGGTTAGGCAGAGACCACGGATTTCCACTTACTACGATCCTTACATATCTCTTTCGCTTCATCTATCCTCATATACTTACGTTCTGAAAAAAGGCCAGGTCAAGAGTACCCTAAACCGACGCTTATGTATGAAAGGATTGATGAGAAACACTACAAACGTAGGTATATATAAATATTATAAATATATAACACTAGCTTCCCGCCCGCGGATATATCGGTTATCGCGCAAAACCTCTTTTTGCGCAGTTGGATAAAATCTATATCCTCTGTCCTTCCCCGGGTCTCAAACTATTTCCATACCAAATTTCATCCAAATCGGTCCTGTAATTTCAGAGCCTATTCAATGCAAACAAACAAACAATCAAATCTTTCCTCTTTATTATATTAGTTTAGAAGTTTAGACAACAACTCCTACACTGGAAGCATATTGTTGTGAAATTGAGCATGTAACCTTATATTTTTGTGAAAGCAACCAAAACCAGATTTCGAAAAAGAAATAAAATAAAGCTCTCTTCCGTCTTACATCACAATGGCGTAGTTTCCTTTTCGATACTTCTCATCCAAGTTCCTAATTAATGAATGCATTTAGATAACCCAATGCTATTGCCAGTCTACAGAATGTTCCAATACGCCAGCCATTACCAGTTGCCAGCATGCCAGCATGCTGGCAGCATTGCCCCGTGAAGTTGCAATATAATTTAATATATATATATTTTTTTTATGTTAGATAGGTTAGCCTTTGACCACTATCTCACCTGATGGTAAGTGATGATGTGGTCGAAGATGTTGTTCAGGCTAACCTAGAAGTACTGGCTCTCAAGGACAGCTGCCGGAACACACCGTTAGGTGTTTGGCGACAGATTTTCTACTTGAGGGTGGTAGCTAGCCAGGCGGGCATTCGCAAAATGCCCTACCACCATGCTATAACGACTGCCATCGTAAGACAACAACCGGGACCGACGGCTTAACGTGCCCTCCGAAGCACGGAAACGCTCAGTAGTAATGTCACTAGCGGTCACCCATCCAACTCATGACCGCACGCGATGTTACTTAACTTTGCTGATCGGTTGAGAACAGCTAAGTAAACTTCGCTACGAGCGCTTCATTCACACATAAATGTCTAAATTTCAGGTTTTTAAGTCATTCTGTTGACGAGTTAGAGGCTCGTGAGTGACATATGGATGGACAGACAGACAAACCGTCGGACAGACAACATATTCTCATTATAAAGCTCAGTTTTGTTTTATTTTATTTAATTGTAGTCCCAATATATAAAATGTAATAATTGTAATCGTTGGCACGGGTATCCAGAGCGGTCATGCTCACATAAAGCTGTTGTCTATTGGCAGTGGTGTGTGTCAGGTCGCCATCTTCCCTTAGAAAAGGTTGAGGAAGGCGATGGCTGGCATATGCGTCAACTCGTGAGCGGGTGCTGCTAGAGGACACCGGTCTACTCTGAATGCTAGTGCCAATGACTTTACAGGAAAAAAAAACTTTTCTTTTAGCACTGTTCCCTCTTAGAATGTTGTATGTTTCCTATTTCTAGTAATAATAATAACAACAGGTTAAGGATTGCCTATGCATGCCGCGCGTGCATTTTAGCGGCGAAATTCATCGCGGTTGTGCATAGTCTGCAAGATTTTACATTTTTTTTTGTGTAATACAATTATTTAATATTACCTCAAAGTCCCCACAAATTGTTTTTTCCTTGTGTACACATGTTTTAGATTATAATCTAGTTCTTAACCTTAAATATGTTTATGTATTTTGTCATGATTGTAATTTGTGTTGTGTACGAAATAAATAAATAAATAAATAAAAAAAATGTCACAATTAAAAAAAAGGCACGGACCCTGGAGTCTGTGGAGTGTAGGTTAATAAATAAAAAAAAACTCAGTTTTGGCCTGTGGGTGCGGAAGCCTACTAACTCCTCCTGTTAATATTTAGCGTGTCTTATTAAGAGCCCTTTTACATTATGCAGCCCTCTCACTCGCACTTTTAAAGATAATTTCAAATATCAACAATATGGTTTATATTTTTTAAAATGTGGTCAATCATTATTTTGCTGCATGCAACTATAGATGTTCTCTACTAATTTTCATTTTGATATCTGTTATGGGGGATCCAAAACGCGTAATTTAGTTATTTTAAATTTTGGGCCTCTTATTCTAATTGGACTCAACATGTAGCATTGTAAAAATATGTTGAGAACATCTATAACTGCATGCAGCGAAATAATGATTGACTACATTTTAAAAAATATAAACCATATTGTTGCTATTTGAAATAATCTTTAAAAGTGCGAGTGAGAGGGCTGCAAAATGTAAAAGGCCTCGTAACTCTATACCAATTACCGACTATCTAGACTCTACGTTAGCTATACTTAAAGACTCTATACTGTACTGTATCAGCCGGATTGTCCACTACTGAACACAGCCTCCCTTTGTGAGAGGGTTGTCATAATTTCCACGCTTGTCAGGCGTCTTGGGGATCGCAGTGTGAGATATCAGTTCATCAGAAAGCGCTGCTGCCCGCCTTCTGGTGTGTTACCCTTAGGGTATGTTCCATTTGTCGCTAAGAACGTTAATTTCGATAATTTTGATCACATTCTGCGTCTGTGGTTGTGATCACTGTGATCGTTTGTAACTGTGATCCCCTGTTCCATTTAGGATAAGAACGCTAAGAATGCCACTAAAATTTGCCACTTCTGTCACTTTTGACATTAGATGTAGGGAATTCAAACTGTTCCAGTAGCCTCATAGCGTTTATGGCGAAAATAACGCCAAGACCCATGTGGAACAACTCTTTGGGAGTGTGATCGTTTTTAGCGTTTTAGCGAATCTAACTTCAAATGGTATGCACCCTTAGTCGCCTCTTACGACGCCCACGGGTAGAGATGGGGGGGGGGGGGGGGTGATATTCTAGCCACGCACCTTACGTGCAACTTCCAGACTCACGTACTAATTAAAAGTAACATTTTGATATGCCTAGTTAAAAATTTAACAAAAAAAACTACTGACTTGAAATTTAAAATACGCATTATAAAGAGTAGAGTGCACGGAGCGCTTTCCATAAAAACGTAGTTTCGTCATATTTTAAATACCAAGTGTTCAAACTCGGTGAAATGTTGTGTGCATATTGCTGAGTCTAGTATCTATGCTTATGATTTGCCAGTTTTTAGATATATTATATCACTAAACATCAAAATTACAATTCCCATAAAAAACGATATTTCTAATTATATATGAAAATACTTAATTTTACGGAAATTTGGAAAATCAGAAGCATAGATATTAGGCTCAAGAATATACATACAAAATTTTACAAAGTTTGAACACTTGGTATTCAGCATATGATGAAACTACGTTTTTATGGAAAGCGCTCCGTGAACACTAATCTTAAGTATAACTCAAATATTACTCGTCAAATCTCACTGAAATTCGAACGGGACCTCATGACAAGCACCAGCTTATGAATATAAATAAAAATCGGTACACCCTAGAAAGAGAAGCTCGAGAACTGTCATTCTTAGCCTTCTTACTTCTTCTTCTCCTTGTTCTTCTTATAGATTCTTAACACCGTGTGATTTTCTCCTTTTTCCAACATTCAAGGATTTGATGAGAGATAGTATACCTCTCAATATTTTAAAATAATAACCCTAACGCATGCTAAGCGTATAATAACATTCCCACATTTTTATAGTACAACATTTCTCAACCTACAATTTAACTTAGGACTTAAAAGGTTTTCAATTATATGTATTTTTCATGATAATAACTACAACTCTGTTTTAAAAATTCTTATTTATTTGTAAGGTAAGTTCCATTGAAATTACATCAAAATTGGTAGTTGATAGTTGATTGAAAACAATAAACTACTGTAGTAGTTTAAAATCAAAATAACTGGAAAAAATATTATGTTACCCAATTTTATAAAACCAAATTGCGTATCGTACTTTTCAGTTAAGAAAGTGCGTTATTTTATTAAAAATATTTATTAAATTTTCTGTCTTCCAGATATTAACAGCTTGTTCCTATTTACCGTAAAATAAAAGTCACCGGCTGCCGAATCTAAAGAACGTTCAGACTTTATCACATCTTAATCCTTTCAGTCGCGTCATTTAGGGGTTTTACCAGGATAACATTGTAGAAGACAGGATTATTTATTTGTCACCAACTTCTATTTATTGCTCATGGCGTGACTGTTCCTTTACGGAAAACTATAATAATTATATTCCATTTAATACATTTTCCTTATTACGAGTATATCAATTGACTAATATAGGCATGTAATTAAACTGTAAAGCACAGTTCGTCTGCTCTCCTGGCCATTTAAATCAATGTTTAAATTTGGAATGATATTTAAAAACATATCATTCTAACCTATTCAAACAAAAACAGTTTCAATTAGTTTCGGCGCGAATTGCATCTCGTTTGTTTTTTGTATAAAGAAATTGTCGTTGAGCTATAAAATTTTAAACAGATTAACGATTTTATTTCATTTGACGTGTAATTTTTAAAGCTGATAGATAGCCTAGATAATAAGTGATGGTCGAAGATGTTGTTCAAGGTAACCTAGAATTACTGGCTTTTTAGATTGGCAGATTTTCTACTTGAGGGTGGTAGCTATACTCGGTGCCTAATAGCATGGCAATAGATTTCGTATATTTTAGAGTTGTTTATTTGTACCGTTGCGTCTTTGTAGGCCCTGTACCACGAAATTCTAGCGATACGAGTTTAGCAATAGTTTGTATGGTAAACGATAAAATAAGCGATAGACGCAATGTACTTTGTGACATCGTGGTGAAGGCCAGCGAATGACGTCTATTGCCATGCTATTTGGAACTGAGTATAGTCAGACGAGCATTCACAAATCCTCTACCAGCATGAATGCCATCCTGAGACAACAACCGGCCGGCTTATTAGCTAACTCTCGGTGAACTTCAACACGAAGACAATTGGGCTTCGATTCAGGGGTATTATCTATCATTTTTAATGACGATGGAAGTTGAATGAACTAACAAAAGTGAAATAGATTGGGTCTTTTGTGTGTTTCGTTTATGCTTTCGTGAAATTTCTGGCCCTATCTTAGTGCCATTTGGCCCTAAATGGAATTGTAAGGCGCAAAATGGTAATTATATTGTGATTATATAATAATTTAAATAGGGAGTTAAATCATTTAATTACATATCATTAAAGTACATATAACTCGCACATATCTTAGATACGCTGTTAATGATGTATCTCCTAAAATAATATCGAAACGCAATTTGTTTGTCAACATCAGTCAATGTTTCGCGCGCTATACAAAAACGTTCGTGAAGTGGAGTGATTGTGAAAGTGAAGTGAAAATTGAGCAAAGTAAGTAAAACTAGATGATGTGATTAAAAGTTACAATTACTTGGTGCATAACAACAGTTTCTCATTATAGGATGCCTGCACACAAAGTCGTATCGGACAGACAACTCCAACTTTTATTAGATTATATGGAAACAAATAAAGATTTGGCAGTGGGCCGAATCATGAACAAGTGCCCATTAGAAAAGCAAACAAAAACAAAGAAATGGGAAGAGCTGGCGGCAACCCTCAACTCAGTTGGGGTTGGCGCCACGAAGACGGCGGCCAAATGGCGAGACGTAAGTTCTAAGGGCCTGCCCTAAACAACAGGCGGTCGCCCGCGGTGGGTGTTTAGCGCAAGGCCTATTTCGCATCATACCACTTATAACCCTGATTAAATAACGCTAATTTTGTTTTGTATTTGACTGTGTTCTTTTCGCATATAATTTACTAATATAACCACACTCATTGGCACCCACTGCACTTTAACAGCTTTTGCATGATTATTTTCTTTGTGCTAGTTCTGGAACGAAAAAAAATACGTTGTGCGGCGGAAAGCGTCTGAGCTTAGGGTGCATGCTCAGGGGACAGGTGGTGGCCCTGCTAAAAAGAGCACGATGACACCCGAAGAGGAGAGAATCCTGGCCATCATTGGCAAAGTGGCGGTGCATGGGAATGAAAATGTGCGGATTGCTTTTAATGTTAGTATTTTCTATGTTTTTGCTACATATTGTTTTATTGCATACTTATGTTTTGAATTTTGTATAGAACCTATTCCTTATCATTAGTCTGCAAATATCTCTTTACTCAAGTATAGGTTTGATTTTGTATATAGATAAATGGAATCCTGTTTCTTTATAAATCCCTCGCTGCTTGTTATTTTTGTTATAAAAATCAATAACTTAGTTTATAAGCCCCACTGTTAGGCTAAGGCCATTTTTTAAACTTTTTCTTTAAGAAGAACAATATAATATGTATAGACATATTTATACAAAATAATGTGCATGTTGGTCCACTTCTAATACTATATACTAAAGAATAAGTATCTAGCTTTCTTAAAACTGCGCCATTGGGTGGGTATGATTGCTTCTTTGTAAATCATATTATAAATTTTGATCAATATAAGCTTATAATAATCTGGCAGATGATATATCATGGAGTAAGTTATATTATCATTGCCTGGTGCAGTGTCTTTCTTTTTTATGCAACTATGTAACTCTTGTAGTGTAAAGTTGATTTAAAGTAATGGATTATCTGAGTGAAGTGTCAAAGGTGACTCTACAAAGTCAGGGGCCAAGGAGGTCAAAAGTTCTTTTCTGACTGTACTGGCAGTACCGTCATCTGACACTGCCAGAACACTATTTAGGTTATGTTTTAAAATTTTAAATTGCTGATTTTGATTAAATGATTGTTCTAATGGGGCTGGCATGGCTGCGTCCAATGCGGCCAAAAGCTCCAAAACTTTAAACAATAAAAAAAAAAGTGTAATTGTTTATGTTACAGTATCATGCACCAACACCTAATGCCAGTGCCTCTCCTCTACGGGATGTCTCACCAATGCCAATGCAGGGGCCTTCTGGCCCACATGAGGGAGCAAACCCTATGAGAGGTAATTATTTTTAAAACCATCTCACAATAGAGTTTCATAATTTATTTCTCTTCTATCACATATGCTACTTTTCATCAGCACCATCATCACCGATTTCCATCACCATAAAACCACAGGGCGCATCTAGTATTTTATAAATATTTTCCATCCATTAAAGGCAAAATTTATTGCTCTTGTATGTTGTATCTGCCGAGGAAATTGGCTAATAATATTAGTACCATTTAGAGACAGATGTGTATGTTCTTCAGATGCTTTCCTATCCCTCACTAATGTTTCTGAAGAACATATATGATACATTATACTCCTTACTTTCATATATGGTGTCTAATGTAAGGAGTATAATGTATCTAATACATGTTTTTTTTTATGCCTGATAGGTTAGCCTTTGACCACTATCTCACCTGATGGTAAGTGATGATGTGGTCGAAGATGTTGTTCAGGCTAACCTAGAAGTACTGGCTCTCAAGGATAGCTGCCGGAACACACCGTTAGGTGCTTGGCGACAGATTTTCTACTTGAGGGTGGTAGCTAGCCAGGCGGGGATTCGCAAAATGCCCTACCACCATGCTATAACGACTGCCATCCTAAGACGACAACCGGGACCGACAGCTTAACGTGCTCTCCAAAGCACGGAAATGCTCAGTAGTAATGTCACTAGCGGTCGTTGCTTAACTTTGCTGATCGGTTAAGAACAGCTAAGTAAACTTCGCTATACGAGCGCTTCTAAATGTTTATGTCTTTTAAACAGTAACCAGAGAAGAACTGCCAGCAGTCATTTTGCCTGCCCCCGTGCACACGCCTGCCCCAGTGCCCAGGCATGCCCCGGTGCCCACACATGGCCCCGCGTCTACGCATGCCCTGGTGCCCACACATGGCCTGGTGCCCATGTATGCCCCGGTGCCCACACATGACCCCGCACCTACTCATGCCCCCGTGCCAACGCATTCCTCTGTGCCCACGCATGCCTCCGTGCCCACGCCTGCCCCAGTGCCCACGCCTGCCCCAGTGCCCACGCCTGCCCCAGTGCCCACGCCTGCTCCCGCTCCGACTCGTCCGCGAACCACTGGTACCTATATATTTTTTTGTGTAAACCTAGATAATGAGATGAACAAGACACTCCTGGTGGAAAGAGACAACACCCGCCCATGACTTTTGCAGTGGTACACAGAACTTTGAGCTAACAAAGTCCAGTGCATCACTGATTAAGCACTCATTAGTCCAGTAATTTCGCTAGCTATGGTACCCTTTAAACTGGAATACAGCAATGTTTCCACACCATCAGCTTGGCGCCAGAAAATTTCATAGATATACCTATGTATAGAGACCTATCACCAAGTAACATTGATGTGTATGAGTTAAAATGGCAATTTATTTATCATGTGTCTTTTGTTTATAGCTCAGTCCGCTGTACCCCAGTGGGCGCTGGAGTTGGAGGAGAGGCGGATTGCAGCGCAGGAGCAACAGGCGCGGGCATCCGAGCAAATGGCGCAAATGCTGGGGGTGATTGTTGGCCACTTGCAGCGCATAGAGGCATACATGGAGGCTGCACACAGAAGGGACTAATTTTTATCGCCTTATACTTAACTTATACGACATATCTACTATATGATTAGCGATGATGCTGCCTAAGATGTTGCACACAGATTTAGATCAACAGCTATGCTAGCAGCGGCTATGGGCCTACTGCTTGCGGCGAAGATATATAAAACGCAAGAAGATAAATCACGAACGAGTTTCTTACATTTACCACTGTCAGTGCGGAAATCACCTATGCACTCAGGAAACCAACGCTAGGTCAAGAGTCATGCCCGATTGTCACTTGGCGGTACAAAATCTAGCAGACATAATTATATAAGGTAACGGTGACATGTAATAAGAGCCACAGTTCAAATCAGGGTAATAATAGAGCAGTTATTCTTGTCAAGGGAAGGAGTGAAAAAGAATATCTCTACAGACGTTGCATAGCTCTGTAAGCCCACAGCAAAGGAAGCACATAATCTGTTGCATGTCTACACTGAGAAACAACTACAAAATCTATGGAACAAGAAGTCCGACTAAATATGCGGTGTCCTTCCTGATATAAAACAAAAAAGAATCTAACAATCTACTTAAGCTCACGAGGGCAGATCTCCATGTGATGATTGGGATCAATACTAGCCATTGTGATCTATACTATCACCTACACAAAACTGGAGAAACAGAGTCCACTGTGCCAGGGCTGCTTGCATGAGAATGAACCACTGCAACTCCATACAAGATACTGAGGATAAGAAGCGGCTGGGGCTGGGCTGGTTGGGGTAGGCTGGCAGGAGCGAAATGCACAATACACCCCAAGCAGGACATTGGTGCAGGATTCATCGCCCTTTTAGAATTAGGATAGGATTGCTGTACTTTATATTGTTTATAAATAAATGATTAAGTATTTCTTGAGAATTGAATTTTTTATTCAGCTAGTTCGATTACATCCACAGAGAAGAACCAGCAAGAAACTCTTGTGGAGAATCTTAAAATGTTTAACAAAAATTCCATAATATTATCTTACACTAGAATACATTCTTTAATTTTATTATCTGATAGAATACTAAGTTACAAATTAGAGATACAATGCTATACAATAAAAAATGATATAATATAAAGGCGAAAGCTTGAGTATTGAATTTTTTATTCAGCTAGTTCGATTACATCCACAAAGAACCAGCAAGAAACTCTTGTGGAGAATCTTAAAATGTTTAACAAAAATTCCATAATATTATCTTACACTAGAATACATTCTTTAATTTTATTATCTGATAGAATACTAAGTTACAAATTAGAGATTCAATGCTATACAATAAAAAATAATATAATATAAAGGCGAAAGCTTGAGTATTGAATTTTTTATTCAGCTAGTTCGATTACATCCACAAAGAACCAGCAAGAAACTCTTGTGGAGAATCTTAAAATGTTTAACAAAAATTCCATAATATTATCTTACACTAGAATACATTCTTTAATTTTATTATCTGATAGAATACTAAGTTACAAATTAGAGATACAATGCTATACAATAAAAAGTAATATAATATAAAGGCGAAAGTTTGTTGTATGTCTGTTGCGCCTTAACGCTGAAACGGCTGAACGGATTTGCATGAAATTTGGGATTAAGATGGCTTATACCCTGGAATAGCACATAGGCTACTTATCATTATCATCACCTCGCGGGTGACACCGCGGAGCGCAGTTAGTATCATATAATCATACAAAAGAATTATTTTACAAAAACCTGACACTTCGCACATCACAATCAGTGTTCCAGTGTAGGCTGTAGAGGGTCACAAAGAATTAAGCCATACATACTTAAATACAAACATACTCTCAAAAAACATTACTCTAGTTAAAATCTAGTGAAAAAGTCAGTGAAACATAGTTTAAACATCTTAAAATGATTTACTAATATGTACATAAGCTACATTGAAATGACTTCGTTTTTTCTTCTGCTAATTTCGTTTTATTATGTTCCTATTAATATTATCATCCTTTTATATGTCCTTCTAAAGGATTTCCTTCTTCTGTAATACAAAGTTACACAAGACTACACAGTCTGACTGTTTTGCCTGCCATATACGGGGTGCATAGTGCATCAACCTGTAAAAAAGACAAACAAAATCAGATATATTTAAAGAGTCATGAACAGCAATGTTTGATACAATCTTGTTGTATTGCACTATTTTACCTATGTGAGGTGTCGACCGGACCACAATCTTTCCACAACACCTTGCCTTTCCCCATCTACGTTTTGGTGGTTCCGCCGCTCATGTGCAGTAGGTTCTGGCTGTTGTGACTGGTCATTTAGAATTTCTTCATCGTCAATGGTGAAGCGTTGGTCATACACAAAGTTATGCAAGACCGCACACGCATTGACTATTTTCCCTGCCTTGACGGGTGCATAGTGCATCACCCTATTTAGAAAAAAAAGCAAATTTTAAAAGGGATATAAGTAAAAGTAAAACTCTGCTGGAAGTTTTGGATATGATTGATGGTAGGAAGACCATAAACTACTTACCTGTGTGCCAAGAGACATCGGAAGCGAGTTTTCAGCACACCAATACAACGCTCTACCACATTCCGTGTGCGAACATGCTTGTAGGTGTATAATTCTTCAGGCGAGTTTGGCACAGCGTTGAGGATTGGTGTCATCATCCATGGTCGCTGTGCATAGCCCGAATCACCTGTGGTGTTTTGATACATTATTCATTTAATCACTTATGAATGGTTGGTATGATTATGTATATATGTGTATCTGTGAAACCAATTGTCCTTAAATTTGTTTAATTACCTAAAAGCCAACACCTTTCCCCTTCAGCATTAATGTCTTGCATCAGAGCCTTTACTTGGCTATTATTCCAGACATGAGAGTCATGGCTCTGACCTCCAAAAGATGCATCTATGTGCAGGATGCGCAAATCAGCATCACAAATCTAAACAAACAAATGTTTATTTAGTAAGTAGGTTTATAAAAACATGTCTTGTGTTATAACCTTACCTACATCAAAACTCATAACATACAATTAGGACATTCAATGAATGGTATTGCTTCCTATTGTAGTAGGCCTCTTCATCTTCACTGGGACGAATGATTGCAACATGAGTGCCATCAATGCATCCCACCACGCCAGGAAATGCATGCTTATCCATGAATCTGCAACAAGAAGTTCTAGTTTATTATCAGTATTACTATTTTATATGACAGCATTTTATAGTATCTTGATCTTTAAATGTACATGTAATGATGTGAACACATGCCTTTTGCTCTAATGCATATGCTTAATAGGTATAAGAAAACTAAAAGTAGATACAAATTTAAAAAATTGCAAAATTCACCTCTTTGTGATAGCCTCACGCTCCACCATAGTCATAGGAAACTTTATATATTTGGCCTGAATCTCTGGGTTATTCAGGGCTTTGGTGACATCTCTTAGACAGAGTGACACAGAGGCTTGTGACAGGCCTAGGTGGTAATAGGCACCAATGTTCTTTTGATAGCAGCCGTTGGCATAAAATGCCAGTGCTGCCAATATCTGAAAGACAGTATCAACGTCATATTTAACAACATCAAACACTATACATTATTTGAAAAGGAATCTAACTAAGGTAGGTACCTTAATCTCTGGCCGTACAGCGCTAGTGCGCTGGTTTACCGGCAAAAGCGGAATTATATCTTCGCAGAGTTGTTCGAAATCGGCTTTTCGTAGACGGTAATGCCCGACAAATTCCTTCTCAGGTAACAATAGAGGCTTGCTAGCCTGCCTGAGTACCCTGCGCTCAATGATCAACAGCCTTTTAAGGCGTTCTTCCTCTGCAGCTGCCAACAACATCGCTCCAGCCATATTGCTACCTGAAATCACAGATTAATATCGAAATTGAATAGTATATTCAAGCTAGCAAGAATAATAAGCAAATATATCAATGCAATATTATTGAAACAAAGAAAAATCCTGTTCGACTTTCACAAGTGTTAATTAACACGAAAGTTCAAATTTCCGCAGAATGAGTGGCTGAAATCAGAAATAATAATATCAAAAATAATATGGATCTTTGAATTTGCAATTATAATAGGAAAATGTCTATATAAATGCAAACTCGCAATAAAAACCCGCCAACCAGTGAGCAATAAAGCTCCCTTGTTCATTTGACGTTTCGTAGTGGTCTTGAAGCTGTCATTAGAGTTACGTAATACCAATTTTACGTCAAAAGTCCCTAGTTTCGTTCATTCTCTCGTCTTCAGAAAGTCTGGTAATCGTCTTGACGGTTAATTCAAAAATTGATGTCCACTCTGACGTTCACGAAGCCCACCGAGAGTTACGTAATAGCTCTGCGGGACCGACGGCTTAACGTGTACCGAAGCACGTGTGTGCTCGTACGCAATTAGTAATGCCAGTAGCGGTCACCCATCCAAGTCATGACCTAGTCATTGCAGACTCACAGGCAGTCCACATGCTCCAGCCCACTACTAGTCTCGGCAGCCTTTTGCACGTTGAATTGCAATGCATATTCGTTGAGCTAAATTGAGTATTTGGTTACGTGCATGAACTTGTTTTTTAGGAGTAGAGTGCACGGATTGCTTATCATACAAACGTAGTTTCGTCATAATTTTAATACCAAGTGTTCAAACTCAGTCAATTCTGGTATGCATATTGCTGAATCTAATATCTAGGCTTCTTGTTTGCCAGTTTATCGATTTAATATTTATTTTATCCCTAAATGTCAAAATAACAATTTCCATACAAAATGATTTTTCGAATTATTTTTATGGAAATCTGGTAAACCAGAATACATAGATATTAGACTCAATGACATAGGTACATGCTCACATTCCGCCTTGCGCCGCCACGCCGAGCGCACCTCTCCGCAGCTGCAAGTGACCCTCCAGTGAGACCGCAATAGTCCCCGCACTATTGCCGTCTCGCCTGGACCATCGTTCCGACGCTAGTTGCTACAGTGCGCATTGAAGAGCGTGATCCCGATTCAGCTTGTGTTTGTCTGTGCAGGAGCCGAGAGTTTCGTCGAACGCCGTGCGACGCGAGCTTCGTGCTTGCTGAGGCGGCGCTCCACCGTCGAGCAACCACCGCCCCGGACAAGCCCGGGTCGGTGTTGCTGCGTTAAACTGCACTGAAAAGTGCAGTTTATCCTTGTTTCGCATCTTTGTTTCTGCACGTACAACGCCACCCGCTCAACAACACACTTTGTGCTGTTAAGCGGCATCGTTCAGGCAGGTGGAGCCCTACCGGGTTAAGCTCGCTCGAACGATCAAATCCGCCATTTGCTGCGGTCGCAGAGTGATCCCTAACGGTGCCAACTACCTCTGTTGATTTTTGGTTTAACCTTGTACCGCGGCCTTTTCCCGCCTCACGGGATCAGCCGAAACAAGCAGGTCTCCGGGGCAACTGGCCTTGGGGTCGCCCCTAGTCAATCCCGGAGTCGTTAGGACACCCCTTCGCCGCCCCAGAAAAAAAGTGCGGATAGGGACACACACCTAGGGATACACAGTAGGTACTCACTCCCTCTCACACAGTGAGCTCACAGGTTGTGCGAGGGAGACACTACCCTGGTTAGGGCATCGTGAGAGCACCCCTCAGGATGCAGCCCCGCCCTACCAATAGTGAGGTAGAGGTCCTTCAGACCTTTGCCTTACGGTACCCCGACCTCTACGCTGCTCATCAAGCAGCCCTCACCTTAGACGCAGAGAGTGCCCGCCTCACGGACACTCCCATTGCTCCCTCCGGGACCTCCGTCCCCACTTACGATGACCCTCCGGCGCCATCCTACTTACAGGAGAGCCCGGACTCCCCCGCCCCCGGCCCTGATAACAGGCGCGCGGTAGTAGCCCCACCCCGCTCTCGCTCTCGCTCACCGATCGGTCGGTTTGCGAGCATCGAACCTGCCTATGTCGTTGTCGAGTCAGTTTCAGACTCGGAAACGGACATGGAGGTCGACCAACCCCGCGCCTCACGCACAGACTCAGAGGATTCCGACAACGACGGCTATACCGTCGTAGATCGAAAACGCAAGCGCGCCCCTAAGGCCGCTAACTCCGGGCCTTCCGCCCCGCCCGCTAAGGCAGCCGCCAAAGCACCTACCGCCGGCAATAGGCCGACCCCCGCCCCGCGCCCCGCGTCCCCGCCTTCCGCAACCGCTTCGGCTACAGCGCCCTCTCAGGACGCTAACGCACGCCGCGAAAAGCCGCCTCCGCCTTTGTTCATCCAGGACAAAGGCAAATGGGATATGCTATCCCGCCTCCTCACTGATCGAAAGATCAATTATACGAACGCCCGCTCCACGCAGCAAGGCATTAAAGTTCAGGTCTCCTCTGTTAACGACCACAGAGCGTTAACCAAACTCCTCCGTAAAGAGAGCATAAGCTTCCACACTTATGCGCTCGAAGAGGAGAAAGTCCTACGCGTCGTCATACGCGGTGTCCCGAAGGAAGTCCGTACAGACGCTGTACATGACGACCTTAAAAGACAGGACTTCCCTGTCCTTGCCGTACACCGTATGTACAGTGGCAAAGACAAAAGCCCATACGACCTAGTACTCGTTGTACTAGACCGATCCCCGGAGGGCAAGACCATCTTCAACCTGAAGACGGTCTGCGGTCTCTCCGGACTAGATGTTCAGTCCCCATTCAGGAATGGCTCTCCTTCACAGTGCCATAACTGCCAACTATACGGGCACGCTGCCCGATTCTGCTTCGCTCGTCCTAGGTGCGTTAAGTGCCTAGGCGATCACGCCACAGAAAATTGTTCTCGCACGAGGGACTCACCCGACCCACCCAGCTGCGTTCTGTGCGGCACCCAGGGGCACACCGCCAACTACCGCGGTTGCCCGAGGGCGCCACGCACAAACCGCAGGGTGGCAACGGAAAGGAGACCTCCGCCACCTCCTCGTCCCACCTATGATAGGTGGCAGCGGGTCAGCCCTAAGCTGACAGTAGCACCTGCCTCACAGGTGACTCCCGCTCCTCTCCCAGCTAGGAACGCGTGGTCAAAGCCACCGAGCATGGTTAAAACCATCGCTCCCGACCGCGCCCCGGCCCGCGCACCCGTCCCCGCCCGTACCGCGGCCCCTGCCCGCGCACCGGCCCCGGTCCGCGCGGCACCCCCGGCACCTCCTGCCCTCATTCCACGCGCCGCACCTCGCGTCGCCCGGCCCGTGGCCCCACCTCCTATGCCACTGATGGACTCCTCTCTTCAAGAGGATATAGCGCTAGTCAGCGACCTTGCTATGTCCATCAATATAGATGAGGTCCGTGCTCTAGCACGCAAGATGCACTCCGCACAATCACCTGCGGAAGTCATCCAATATACGCTGGAACATGCCAGCCTCCTTAGCGCTCTAAAGCGCTTCGCCCCCCAAACTCCCCCTCAGTACACCCACTATGGGTAGTACAACCTTAAGGAATAAACCGCGCTCAGTTTCGTTAGCGTCCTTCAACGCTAACGGCCTCTTCAGACAACGTGACCTTGTACACGACTTTTGTAATACCCACCTGATCGACATTATATGCGTGCAGGAAACCCTACTAAAACCGGGGAAGGCGAACCCCAGGTTTGCCAATTTCAGAACGGTACGTAATGATAGAGTGACCGGTCGTGGAGGAGGCACTCTTATCTATTACAAAAGGTCCCTGCACTGCATCCCCATACCTACCCCGACTCTCACTACTATGGAAGCATCTTGTTGCATGCTAGCCATGACGGGTCATCAACCCCTAGTCATAGTTTCCTGTTACCTACCTTGTAAAAAGCGTGTCGCCCGCGCTGACTTAGTAGCACTTTTCTCACTAGGAAGCGCCGTCCTTCTGATCGGTGACTTCAACAGCAAACACGTCCTGTGGAATTGTAATGTCAACAATTCCAACGGTGTTGACCTTGAACGCCTAGTCGCTGACTTAAACTTTGACATAATAGCTCCACTCGAGCCCACTACCCCTACTTCGACCACGGCCGTCCCGACTTACTCGATATGGCACTTTTCAAAGGCGTAACACTTCAGTTACGCTCTATGGAGGTGTGTCACGAATTACATTCTGACCACCGCCCCATAATACTGCGACTAGGCCCCGACCCAACATCTGACGTACCCTGCCCGACCAAGACGATAGTGAACTGGAAGCTCTTAGGTGAATCCCTAAAGGCTATCAGCTCACCCGACCTTGACAAAATCCCTGACGACATTGTGACTAAAGATGACGTATCCCTCGCTATCGACTCTTTCACTAATCACCTCTCCACCGTAGTAGGTGCATCCGCAAAGGAAGTCATAGTGCCGGACGACCGGCGCCTTGTCATTCCAGCGGATGTGAGACGATTAGTGACTAAGAGTAAAGCAGTGACCCGACATTACGACTCCTACCCGAGCAAAGTAAACAAAACTCGGAAACGCCACTTTGAACGCATGGTTGAAAGTCGCATGTCCGAGTTGCGTGATCAGAGCTGGGGCGACAAACTTTCAAACCTCGTGCCGAGCCACCAGGCTTACTGGCATCTCGCTCGAGGTATGAAAGGTGTCGGACAAAGCGACATGCCCCCCCTATACAGACCTGTCCCCCTCGTCCCAGCGTTCTTTGACGAAGACAAAGCTGAGTGCCTAGCCGACAGCCTAGAGGCTCAATGCTCCCCCAATGTCGATCACGTAGACCAAGCTCACCTCGATACGGTGGACGCTGAAGTCGAACGTAAAAGCTCTGTGGTCATCTCTGAACTCCCCCCACTCACCCCAGTATCCTTCGCTGAGGTGACGAGACTGATCAAGGACCTCAAACAACGTAAAGCCCCCGGTGCCGACGGCATCTCTAACAAGGTTCTCAAAACTCTCTCCCCCCCTCTCATTCATCTCCTAGTCAGCATCTTCAATGCGGCTATGAACCATTGTGTGTTCCCTGACACCTGGAAATGTGCAAATGTCATTGGCATTCACAAACCAGGCAAAAACTCCTCTGATCCCACCAGCTACCGTCCCATCAGCCTCCTCAGCGCCCTGGGGAAGCTCTACGAACGGATCCTAGCGAACCGACTTCAATCCCATGCCCGGGAACACCACCTTATTCCCGATGAGCAGTTTGGCTTTAGACCCAAACACTCATGCGTCCAACAGGTGCACCGCCTCACGGAGCACATCCTAGAGGGTTTCAATAAGAAACCCAAACCCCAATCGACGGTAGCAGTCTTCCTCGACGTAGCGAAAGCTTTTGACAAAGTCTGGCACAATGGCTTGATTTACAAGCTATACCACTTTGGCGTGCCAGAGCGTCTTGTGCTCACCTTACAAGACTTCCTAAGGGACAGAAGCTTTCGCTACCGCGTGGAAGGCACCCTTTCCACTCCTCATCCAGTCAGAGCCGGAGTCCCTCAGGGCTCCGTGCTATCACCCATCCTTTTCGCACTGTATACCAGTGACATCCCTCGCGCCCAACCCAAAGTTTTTATAGCCCAATACGCGGACGATACCGCCATTTATTCCACTGGCTGGCATGTAAATAGACAGACATATTTCGTCATTCAACGGGCCATCACCGAGATCGGTGACTGGTTCCGAAAATGGCGCATAGCGGTCAATCCAGTTAAAAGCACAGCTATGTGCTTTACTGAGAAAACCCGCCCCCGCTATCCGAAGCCACTAATTCTGTTCGATGAACCCATTCCCTGGGTGAGAACAACCAAATATCTTGGAGTAACCCTTGATCGGAATCTCACCTTCAAAGATCACATTAATACGGTCCGTAACAGGGCTGCCTTTGTCATGGGTCGCCTAAGTCCCTTAATCTGTAAAGAAAGTAAAATGTCTCTTAGTAACAAGAAGACACTTTACACTGCTTGTATCCGCCCCATCATGACGTACGCATCCGTAGTGTTCAGTCATGCTAGTGAGGCCCACCTACATAAGCTTCAAGCCCTCCAAAACCGGTTTCTTCGCAGGGCAACCGGCGCTCCCTGGTACGTCCGGAGCGCCGAGTTGCACTGCGACCTAAACCTTCCCTCTTTAGCGCAGTTCAATAAGGGCTGCGTCCGCCGACACTTTGATCGAGCCCCCCACCACCCGAACCCTCTGGTTGTCCAGGCAGCGAACTATTCGACTGCCTCATCCGACCCATACTTCAAACCCCCCCGTCGCCGACCACGGCAGGTATTGGACGACCCGGATGACCCCATCGCAGCCATTACGTTGGCAGCTTTAGCGTTGTCCGCAAGTCGTCCTGGTAACATCCCCAGGTGTGCGGTAATCAGAGGTTACACAATCAAACACCGAGCTCGCCGGCGAGCTCGAGGCAAAAATAAAAACCCGATTAGTGTCTCTCCAAATAGTCACAGAGCAATATTCAATAGGGCCCATTCTCAACGGTACAACACTGCAGTTGTACCGGGGCATTTAGTTCCGATTCCCCCTTTGTCTCTCGGCAGCGAGACAAGCCGAGGTCCGAACCACAGTGGTGCCCTTGAGCTCGCTGTCACCCCTCCCGATAGTAGCGTGGCGTTTTCGGCGCCCGCAGGAGACGGAGGTATAAGGCGCTTTTCGCCTTATACGCCCGTCTCAGAAGAAGTGCCCTCAGCGCTTCTTCCTCCTGGGCTATAAGAGGGCCTCCCCTCGCCCAAAGTCCGGTGGAGCTGTACGTCCGTATAGCGGTAGACAGCATCTATGTCCTCCCTAAAAAAAAAAAAAAAAAAAAAAAAAAAGGTACATGCAAAGTTTCACAGAGTTGAATTTAGTATTTAAAATATAATAAAAAATAAATAAGAAAAAAGGGAAAAATGTTTAGGTACTAATCACTCCTTCACAGATATTACCTAATTGTGTGAAATGAGCTTTTCAAAAGTAGGAAAGTTCCCGGTTTTATCTAATATAAATTTAATTAAAATTGGTTTAGGGTTTTATTTATCTATAATAAAGTTATAAAGAGAAAAGATTTGTATTTTTGTATGTACCTAACGAATTAACTTAAAAACTTAACGAATTAACTTAAAAAAGATTTTAAAAATTCTTTCAACATTAAAATCCTACATTATCCCTGATATAGGCTATAAAATAACATTAAGAAAAAAGGTTTTTCTTATTTGAATATTTTTGTTAAATTCCTGTGCGAAGCAGGTAGGGGCCGCTAGTTTTAAATATAATAATAGAAAATGTGAGACGTTGATGATGGTCGCATGGTGGTATGGCATTTTGCGAATGCACGCCTGGCTAGCTACCACCCTCAAGTAGAAAATCTGTCGCCAAGCACCTAAAGTTGTGTTCCGGCAGCAGTCCTTGAGAGCCAGTAATTCTACGTTAAGCCTGTTAACACCTTCGACCACACCATCACTTACCATATCATGAATAAAAAAAAAGATGTTATTATATTGATAGAGGTAGCCTACTCAAGACATAATTATTTTTTGCAAAATATGCTAACCTTTACTTTTTTGGTACAGGAGGGCACACGAGCTGGCGGCTTAGCTGGTGGTATGAGATCTGATCACCATCACCAAAGGACATCCGCAACACCAGAGATACCGAAGATGCTTAGCCTGTACTTAAAAAGTATGTGTCCAGTAAGTAAATAACAAACATTGCGGAAATTGCAACCTCATGCATGAAATCTCATTAAATATTAAGCTTAGGGTCTGTTTCAGAATGTTCGAGTAAGTTCCGGTTATACTACCCAGAACATATTTAATAAATAAAACACTATCTTTGCGTTTCACAGTCATCGATTTAGCCTATCCATCGGTTAAAGCCTGAAACGCGCTGCATGTTAACTGTTATTTTTATCATTCAGTTATTTTATGTTCTCGGTAGTACAACCGGAACTTACTCGAACATTCTGAAACAGGCCCTTACCTAAGTAAAGGGTTTAATATTTACTTATCAGAAGTAGAGTCAATATTTTTTTAGATTGTAAATAACACAGAGTACATCTACATTTGAATGTTGAGTGCTGGCTCAGTGGCATTGGGCTATGGACTGCTGCTCATGCGCATGCGTCCATGGTTCAAATTCCGCCGCGGGCTTGAGCTTCACCGTATGGTGGTAGGGCATTTTTGCGAATGCCCGTCTGGCTAGATACCACCGTCAAGTAGAAAAGTATGTTTGTGAGTTTCTTTATTCCACCATAACTTCTAAACGGTCTGACTGATTTAAATATAAGCGATATCGATAGATTTGTCTTGACAGCGCAAATGACACTAGGTACATAAAAATAAATAAAAAAGCAAACTGGTGGAATTAAGACGACATATTGTGAGAAATTTTTTTTGTCGAGTGTGGTATCAAAATCAAAGGGTTTTAAAACGCAATTCCATAAGTATTTATAATTAACAGTTTTATGTTCGAAAATAAATAGTTTGCAGTCGGGTTTTTACTGTTTTAATTTATCTACACTTGTTAATTCTAAGAGTTCAAAGTCGGTGAAATTTTGTACGCATATTGCTGAGCCTAATATCTATGCTTCTGGTTTGCCAGTTTTTCGATTATTTATTTATTTTATCCCCAAACGTCAAAATAAAAATTCTAATACAAAACGAATTTACAAATTATTTTGGAAAATACTTAATTTTACGGAAATCTGGTAAACCAGAAGCATAGATACATACCTACATGCAAAGTTTCATCGAGTTTGAACACTCAGTACCTATTTAAAATATGACGAAACTACGTTTTCAAGGAAAGCGCACCGATGAGGCTAACCTAAGCATGACACGTGGAAATACCACTGGATTTACATCATGTCATAGCTTCATAAAATTGTTATATTCAAAATTATAACTTAGATACATAGGGTCTTCATTTTGATAAAATATAACTACATAATCT
The DNA here is from genome assembly GCA_963890685.1 of Plagodis pulveraria. Classification (NCBI taxonomy): domain Eukaryota; kingdom Metazoa; phylum Arthropoda; class Insecta; order Lepidoptera; family Geometridae; genus Plagodis; species Plagodis pulveraria. The sequence continues at coordinate 5,348,679 of OY982977.1, forward strand.
GTATGGCATTCCACGACCTCATACACTTTTCAGTTCAAAATCGAAAGTAAAAAGGGCTTTAAATTTCCAATGTAGATAGAACTTGTTCAAAACTTGTTTAAATACCTTGTGTGGGGTAAAATTATGTGTGTACGAGTTTATTACGTACATTTCACAATTATTTATTGTGATAATACTTATTTTTAGACTTCGACACGGGGCGAGCACATTTGTGTACTCAGGGCGTAGGTAGAGCCTCTCTACATCAGCTCAGAAAGTTCTAGAATGTTCTACAGGCATATCTAAGATAAGAACAAACGTCGATAGAGTAAAGTGTATTTAAAATAAATTCTATACCATTTCTGAGTATTTTTATGTTTTGAATTACGCATGTGCAAAGGTTTAGAAAGGAAAGCAGCGATTCGATTGTAAATAAATGCGACCAGTAAAAAATTCTTAAGGGTGTAGCATATTTATGTTCTTAGTTAAATTTGTAGGGGTAGGGACTTGCTGTTATTGAATAACTCGAAATGAATTTCGCTTCAGCGATTTCTAATAAATCCCATTTAATCCCACTTCGTTTGGATGTCCAAATACAATGAATAAGCTTAAATAAAATCATGTTGCTATGGAAAACGCAGCGTACTGTGTTCTTACTTTCGCCAGACGTACGTATACGGATGCATTTGCGGATATGTGTGCGTTTTGTAAGTGTGAGCGTCGCCCTCCACGGCGCAGGGCCTCAGTCCGCCCGAATGCATCCGGCCGAGTGCATGTCGCAACATGAAACTGCAAAAATAACTGCAGACCACCATAAAAGTCTTTAAGTGAACGTTAATATGCATCATAACGGCGATCATGCAACCCCTACAGCTAGGAATTCGGTTTTCCTACGCTCTTTCTACGGCCGCCATGTTGAATCGAGACCTACCCAAGGTGAGTGCCGCTTTCCAATTTTTCAAATTTCGAAATGTCATTTGATTAACTTTTAATTTTCGTTTAAGCCTATTTTAATATTTTCATTGCGAATGAGCGTGTTTTTGGCCAGTTATTTTGCACTTTTTTGTACTGTATTCAAACTGTCTTTGTTCTTCAGTTGATAACATTTCATATAGGTACTTACATCTAATTATGATTGTGCATAAAGTGTGTCATACATAAACCGTTAGTATCTCTTTTGAGATCAATACAAAACTTTCCGGCGCATAATATTCTTGTGCGTTCATATACCTTTAAGCATATTCCGATCATTGTTCTTTATATAGAATTACATTAATCTGAATCAACAATAACTTTGCTCACAGTTTTCCTTTAAATTTGTGAGCATCTGTGAATAACAAATATAAAACGATGGTTTTTGATGTGATATCCTGGAATTTGGTAAAAATCAATCGTAACGTTATGTCACGGGACGCCATTTTGAAAATGGGCGTCTCCCGCCCTTTGCGTCCACTGGTACCTACGGCTCACTAGAAAATCGTTATAAGAGATTTTATTACGAAAATGGAATTGATATTTACTATGTATATTATATAACTGCTATATTAAATTAAATGCATATAATTCGTTTTATTTTTAGGCCGTAAACGTTGGATTTCCTTTGTCTGTTTGATTAGAAGGGTTGGTTTCAGAACAAAGGAAATCAACGATACTTAAAATGGTGTCTCGTGCATTTTTACTTTAAATAAATTTAAGGATTTCTTTTTGTTTTATTAACTGACCTATCTGCAACATTACTTTAATTAAATTGTTGAAATTAAGTTCACATATCACAGTCGGCAAATATTTTTTTTACTTACCTATATACATTTTATTTTTCTTAGGGCCTGTTTCAGAATGTTCGAGTAAGTTCCAGTTGTACTACCCAGAACATATTTAATAAATAAAACGCTATCTTTGAATTTCACAGGCATCGATTTAGCCTATTCATCGGTTAAAGCTTGAAAAGCGCTGGATGTTAACTGTCATTTTTATCATTCAGTTATTTTATGTTCTGGGTAGTATAACCCGAACTTACTCGAACATTCTGAAACAGGCCCTTAGTTTATAATTTCTTTAGTTTCTTTTTTATTAGCCTTGCCTTTATTAACAATATACCACAAACTATATACAAAAATGAAAGGATTAAGGCAACCTTAAGGCCATTACAGGCCACAGGTAGTCCGAATGTTCCATCCCAGTAGTATCGGTTTGCAACGTGCCCATTATGCCATTAATGTGTATTTATCCGAATATAAAATAAAAAATGTTTTTACTTTATTTATATACCTATCTATTTATAAGTATGTCTATTTATATTATATGTAGTAAGAGGGGATACCTAGGCATAAAATATATTGTAATATATATACCTACATTGAACAGAATATATCAAATTAAGGTGTTATTTTTAAAACAAAACTATAATATAATAGCATTTAATAAAAAGAGATTTCAATATATTTTTATAAATTTAAGTACGTATAAACATGAAAATAAATGCTTAAGAAAAATACAGGTAGGTACTTCTTCACGTTCCGAAATCAGATTGAAGACCTTCTGAAAAAAGGCCAGGTCAGGAGTACCCTAAGCCGACGCTTATGTATGAAAGGATTGATGAGTGTAGATCTAGCGACAGAAATTTCTTAGGATTGTAGTAAGTGGATATCTGTGGTCTCTACTACCTACCCCTACGGGAAAGAAGCGTGATTTTATGTATGTAGACTTCTATTTTTAAGTATTTATTTCAAATTCTTAATTATATCTTACCGTCTTGCACAATTGAAATATACTAACGCAATTTTTCCCGTGGGGTGCCAGGCTAGAATGTCACCCCTCAATCTCTACCCGTGGGTGCCGTAAGAGGCGACTAAGGGTAACACACCAGAAGGTAGACAGCAGCACTTTCTGAGGAACTGATAATCCTCACTGCAATCCCCAAGACGCCAGCCAAGCGTGGAGATTATGGCAAACCGCCCCATAATAGCTGTGTTCAGCAGTGTACAATCCGGTTGATGCAGTAACGCAATTTTGTTTCATTTACTTGAATTACAGATAGGTATTTTTTCGCAGAGTGGAAAGGCATTTTACGAATGCTTACTTAGCTAGCTTGGTACATTGCCAGGCGAGCCCTTCCATCACCTATTACGGTTGAAAAAATACGAGTCGGTATAAGCAGGCCTTGCTCACTCCGCACCTTAGGTATAAACCTACAGGTACATCGTTTACCCGTCCGGACGGGCTTATCTACGGTGCGTGCCCCGTCAGAAGAGATCAGAGCTATGCCTGACTATGTGATAGAAAGAGAGACTTGATATTTTAACTTTACCTAGTCTGTATATATTTGAAAATATTATATATGTTCATAAAAAATTGAGTAAATTTAAATTAAACAGTGACAATCACGATTACAATACTAGGAATAAAGATAAAATAGCCATGCCAGGTTTTAGATTAGCAAAGACAAATAAAAGGTCCTTCTTAGGTAATTTTGTACGGTTTTATAATAAAGTTCCCAAACATATTACAACGCTCACAGAAGGGAAATTCAAGTTGCACGTGAAAAACATATTGATTAAAAAATCCTACTACACAGTTTCTGATTACTTAAACGACAAAAATGTCTGGACAATTCCGCCTCTGCCATGCTATTGCCTGTCACCTACATAATTCAAACAAATATTGTAATAACTCTATTATATAGTAAGTATGTAACACATTGTTAAAAGATGTTTAAAAGAACGGCCCCCGCGAGTTTCTTGCCCGCTCTTCTCGCAGTGGCTTTATACAATGTATTTGCTGAACGTGGCAGTACAATGTAGAATATTTCAATACTAAAATTTGTAATTGACCTTAATAAGAGCGTCGTAGACGCCTAAATTGAATAAATGATTTTGACTTTGACTTTGAGACGAATCGTAGGTGAATATCAATATCTAAACTCCGTGCTTCGTGAACTGAAGTGCCATTTATTGGAATGGCTTTACGGAGTGAGTGATTCTTCTTCCTTCTCTCTCCGCTTAGTACTGTACTGTATCAGCCGGATCGTCCACTGCTGAACACAGCCTCCCCTATTAAGGGGGTATTTGCCATAATCCTCACGCTTGGCAGGCGGCTTGGGGATCGCAGTGTGAGATGGTAGTTCTTTAGAAGGTGCTTCTTACGACACCCACGGGATGATATGGGAAGGTAAAATTCTAACCCGGCACCCCACGGGGCTTGTAATATATGGTAAATAGTGTATATTGATAAGTGCCCTAAAATGGATACTAATTTTGTTATCATTATCAAATACCAATCAAATTCCCAAAAGAGCAGGAGCCATATAGGTATACCCTACCAAACAGGTACTACGCGGTCGAAGTCGCGGGTCGAATAATATGAGTTTTACTTTCAAAAACTTTCTGTAGTGACTTTGCGGAAATCTATAATTAATAATAACAAACATTTAGGAATATTAAACATTTTAGTCATGTGCGGGATTCGAACCCTCGTCCATACACCCCTTTAACCGGGGTATGCTCCAACCAATTGAGCTAACATGACAATGACGTCATAACTCAAATATTTCCTATCGTTCATTAACCATCGTATTGGGATGGAGCGACATCTATAGTTCAACTTACGTTGTACTACAAACAAGACCAATTTTGCAATTGGTTTTATACTTGATTGATGACGACGCAGCCTTATAATTTTAATATTGTTATGTTTGCAATAACGCCTGCTCTGCGGATTACATTACAAAATTACAATTTTACTAGAGAAAAACTATAAGGTTGCGTCATCATTTACAAGTTTAAAACCAATTGCAAAATTGGTCTTGTTTGTAGTACAACGCACGTTGAACTATAGATGTCGCTCCATCCCAATGAAAACGATGGTTGAAGAATCAGAGCAAAAATTTGAGTTATAAGTCACAATGTCATGTTAGCTCAGTCGGTCAGAGCATACTCCGGCTATAGGGATGGATGGACGCGGGTTCGAATCCCGCACATGACCATAATTTTTTTCTATCGTAAATTTGCAATGTAGGAATATTAAAAACAATTTTTTTTTGTGAAATTTCTGGTAAATTTATGAAATATTTCTTTTGAAATAAATAATAATAGAAAAATTTAAAAAACAATATGAGTTTTGCCTTAATAAGGTAATTTAGGCGTGCGTGACATACCCTACGTAGTTTATGTTTGCGGACCTGTCATTCTGGTTCTATCGGAGTTGGAAGACTATTGGAGACAAAAGTGTTAGGTAAGTGTTGTTTAAAGAACATATCAGATATGTGTATATAGTTATAACTATTTATAACAAATTATCAAATTGTTTCAAGGAGCTAAATTACAATAGACTAAAATGTAAACTGTTCAAATTTTTTATTGACAAATGTTATTATTATGTCGATGATTTTTTCAAAGATAAACTGACACATATATGTATCCAGTAATGAATATTTTGTACTATATAATAATGATTTAGAGTATTTATTAAATGTGTTAATCAATAATTCATTAATGATCACACTGAGAAAAACGAATTCAAGGCTTAAATCAAATTAGACCTTTTACCGTTGAATTGTAACTACGTAAGATGAAGTCACAACTCTTAAGATGATTTTCAGGAAGACGAAAAGAAACATTCGCCTTCACTGACCTCGTTTAACGCCTTCTAGTTGGAAGGCGTTTTTGTACGTATTTACGTTGGGTCGGGTTTTTGCCTTATACCATATAAATTGGCCGTCATTAGGGCGCTTTTGACTTTAGATTTTTCTCAGTGCACTTAACATAATATTAATGTAATATGTAATTTTATAATAATTCAATATAAATTTAACATTTGTACATCTGATAAGGGTAGAATATTTGAAACTTTTAATATGTGACATATATATTTTATGACAATATTCTGGCAAATAAATGGATTTTGATTTGATATCTTTAAGTTATATTTGATCGAAACATTCCAATCGCAAATAATTTCTTTATAGTTTAATAAGAAATAAGTTCGTTTCTAGTATAAATCGTAAATTTATCTATATAATTCTGAATAAATCAATAACATACCTACTCCAACTTTCGACATCAACTCGCCGTCAGTTCAACAACGTATATTTATAGTATATAATATTTATGTATTTTATTATAATAAAATACTAATAATAATAATATTATATAATAATTCTTTATTGCAGACACAAGATCCATAGACACACGATTAAACATACACATAATTAAACATACTATATATTATAGCTAAGTGACACGATATACCTAAAGCATTTCCAATTATTTTCTTTGTGTACAGTCGCCGCCGCCTTTGAATCTATATGTACAAACGCTTTATCGTGCTCTGTACAGATATAGGTACCTATCTAGCTTAGTCTATATAATTTTCAAATAATTGAGAAAAAAGATTTCTAAAAAAGGAAGAAGTTTCCTCTTTTACGAAGCATCACCAAAAGCTCACTTAATGAATAGATACAGGCGTCACTAAGTGGAAATCCATATGTAATAACAACAAAAAAAAATGCCTAATACTAGTATACCTATATATATAATTTTCAAATAATTAAGAAAAAAAGATTCCTAAAAATAAAAGAAGTTTCCTCTTTCACTAAGCATCACCAAAAGCTCACTTAATGAATAGATTTAGGCGTCACTAAGTGGAAATCCATATGAAAAAACAACAAAAAAATATGCCTGATACTAGTATACCTGATAGTAGATATATATAATTTTCAAATAATTGAGAAAAAAAGATTTCTAAAAAAAGAAAGAAGTTTCTTCTTTCACGTATCATCACCAAAAGCTCACTTAATGAATAGATTCAGGCGTTACTAAATGGAAATTCATATGTAACAACAACAAATATTTTAAAAATATTTTAAGAAAACATGAAATTCATATTATAGATAAACAAAAAAAAAATCGTGTGTCCGAAGAGTCAAGACCTCTTGAGGATGATTAGGGTACAATCGAAATGCGTCGAAAATTCTTTCAGTTTAGCTACGTGGCGTTTATGAAGTCACGTTGGCTTAACAGGAACATTAGGCGGAATTGTCACTAGATATATTTTAAATGTTTTCCCAAAATAGTATTTAAATATTTGTTATTAAAAAAAATATGGATTTCCGCTAAGTACCTAACGCCTGAATAAAGATTACTATTATTATTAATAATGTTTTCTTAAAACACTCGTTATTTTTAAAAGCTCACTTGTTGACTCTCCGAACGCAATCAAAAGATATCCAATAAGTCGCTTTTAATTAATTATTACCTATATATTTGCAATAAGAGCATCGGATAATAACTTAACTGGAAAGTTCCGCTCATAAATTTCATTTACATTTCATTTGTAAATGATAATTATAATTTTCAAATAATTAAGAAAAAAAGATTCCTAAAAATAAAAGAAGTTTCCTCTTTCACTAAGCATCACCAAAAGCTCACTTAATGAATAGATTTAGGCGTCACTAAGTGGAAATCCATATGAAAAAACAACAAAAAAATATGCCTGATACTAGTATACCTGATAGTAGATATATATAATTTTCAAATAATTGAGAAAAAAAGATTTCTAAAAAAAGAAAGAAGTTTCTTCTTTCACGTATCATCACCAAAAGCTCACTTAATGAATAGATTCAGGCGTTACTAAATGGAAATTCATATTTAACAACAAATATTTTAAAAATATTTTAAGAAAACATGAAATTCATATTATAGATAAACAAAAAAAAAAAACGTGCGTCCGAAGAGTCAAGACCTCTTGAGGATGATTAGTGTACAATCGAAACGCGTCGAAAATTCTTTCAGTTTAGCTACGTGGCGTTTATGAAGTCACGTTGGGTTAACATTATGCGGAATTGTCACTAGATATATTTTAAATGTTTTCCCAAAATAGTATTTAAATATTTGTTATTAAAAAAAATATGGATTTCCGCTAAGTACCTAACGCCTGAATAAAGATTACTATTATTATTAATAATGCTTTCTAAAATATTCGTTATTATTAAAAGCTCACTTGTTGACTCTCCGAACGCAATCAAAAGATATCCAATACGTCGCTTTTAATTAATTATTACCTACATATTTGCAATAAGAGCATCGAATAATAACTCAACTGGAAAGTTCCGCTCATAAATTTTATTTACATTTCATGAGTAAATGATAATTAAAATTGGTCACGAACATCAACCTCCACGATGAACTTCGCACTAAGAATGTTGCTAGAGAAAGAAAAAGTTAACTAAACTTAATAGAAACATCTATTAAGTTTAGTTAACATTAGCTTTTCTTAGATTTATCAAATAAATAAGTTTTATATAATCTCATTCGGTAATATTCTAATTATGAAATGAAATACAGACTTTTATTGGCATGTTTTATTTACATACTTTTTTATGAAAATTAAAAAGTGAAATTAAAGCATTATTCTCCTAACAACACAATGTTTTAAAACATTTTTTTAATTATTAAAGTACAATGTGTCCCGACCAATGAGGTTTCAATTCAATTTAAGTACACATTATCTGTGGTGAGCGCTGGTTCCGAGCCATAGACCAATAACAGTCTTTTTCCATTTTGGCGCTATTTCGTACATACGAATTTGAGTAATATTTTGTTGGATAAAATTGTATTGTATGTAGCTACCTATTATTACCTATGATTAAATAAAGTAGTGTATGCAACTGCATATAATTAGGTATTAAAACACTCGTGTAATCTTATTTTGAAACTACACTCATGTTTTAATACCCTCTATTATATGACAGTTGCATAAACTACTAATAAAATTTCGCCTCATGGAGCATTAGGTACGTTTCCTATGTACCTAATGGAACGAGAGTTATTTCTTTTTTTTTTATATTGTTATGATTGCAATAACGCCTGCTAAGCGGATTACATTACAAAATCACAAATATACGATAGGAAAAATTTAATCCCGCACATGACTTAAATTTTTCCTATCGTATATTTGTGATTTTGTAGAGAGTTATTTCTATTGTGTTATTGAATAATTATGCTTCAGGCCTGTTCTTCACCTAAACACAAAAGTCTTATACTCGATTATCATTCATTATATATATATATATATATATATACATATATATATATATATACATATATATATATATATATATATATAATATCTAACTATGTTCTGTTTATTGTATATGTTGTACGTAATTATGTATGTTTTTTATGTTAATGAGCCTGAACAAGTTCGAGGACAACCTGATGTTAAGCGGACTAACCTCTGCGTATAACAGATGCATTTCATCACAATTGGCGAATTGCACAGCGCCCGTCACCTTGATACATAGTTTTTAAGTCTCATGTGCCTGTAATTTCACTGGCACTCAAAGATTGCTGCCGGAACACACCGTTACGTGACAGATTTTCTACTTGAGGGTAGTAGCTAGCCAGGCGGGCATACGCAACATGCCCTTCCACCATGCGGTGAAGCTCAAGCGGGCGGTGGGGATCGAACCAGGGACCTTGTGCACGGCAGTTATTAGCAGCTATTACCTACCGCTCTTTTACTCTCCCAAAATTTGCAAATTTTTGTTGATATTTATTTATTCACTGACATTTCTTTCTATTTTATATTGCTGTTTAATTAATTTTATTTCTCATAATATGACATAGATCTGTATATTTTAATTTTTGTATTATGTATCAGTTTGCCTCCTGTATTCATTTGCATGCTAATTTTGGCAAGGATGTAGCACTTTTTAATATTATAAATCTTACAACATGCGTCACTTACATCTGACAAATAAAATCTTTGACTTTGACTTTGAAATATTATAAGTTATAACACATTATAAAACTTTGGTAAATAATACGGGATAACTCACGTGAATAAGTCAGATAGCTCGAACTAGTTTCGACCACATCCGGTGGGCTTTTTCAAGGAGAGCTCGGGAGGCCCGCTTTTACGTCTCGCTGAGCACTCACAGTGCTTTTTTAAATTACTTAATGGACTTTGTTCACAGCATACAACACGCTACAAACTAACCAAATTAAACCTGAAGTACCAGGAGATAAGAAACTTAGAGAAGGTTGCCATACTCCTTTAGACAAATAATACACCCGCATTTTGGTAAATAATACGGGAGAACTCACGTGAATAAGTCAGATAGCTTAGCACTCTACACTCTAGAGTGCACTCACAGTGCTAAGCGAGACGTCATCGTGAGCGTCCCGAGCTCTCCTTGAAAAAGACCACCGGATGTGGTTGAAACTATAGTATCTGACTTATTCACGTGAGTTATCCCGTATTATTTACTAAAATGAGTGAAAACAACGTTACATTATAAAATGTCACAAGTATTACAAAATTACAAATATACGATAGGAAAAATTTAAATCATGTGCGGGATTCGAACCCGCGTCCATCCACCCCTTGAGCCGGGGTATGCTCTAACCAATTGAGCTAACATGACATGACGTCATAACTCAAATCTTCCTATCGTTCTTTAACCATCGTATTGGGATGGTGCGACATCAATAGTACAACTTGCGTTGTACTACAAACAAGACCAATTTTGCAATTGGTTTTATACTTGTAAATGATGACACAACCTTATAATTTTAATATTGTTATGTTTGCCATAACGTCTGCTATGCGGATTACATTACAAAATTACAAATATACGATAGGAAAATTTAAGTCATGTGCGGGATTCGAACCCGCGTCCATCCACCCCTTGAGCCGGGGTATGTTCTAACCAATTGAGCTAACATGACATGACTCAAATCTTTCCTATCGTTCTTTAACCATCGTATTGGGATGGTGCGACATCAATAGTACAAGGGGTGTATGGACGCGGGTTCTAAATTTGTCTTATCGTATATTTGTAGTTTTGTAATGTAATCCGCATAGCAGGCGTTATTGCAAACATAACAATATTAAAATGTCACAAGTATTTTCTTCGCGACTGTCCTCTCAGACTGGGGTCAGCGACATCCGCGTTATCATTAGGTATGTGTACTGCACTTGTTGTAATTAGCCTGTTCACGAGAGATAACGAGCCACTGGCCTCTGCCATTGCCCACTTGTGGTATGCTATCCACTGAACCGGTACATATCCCGGCTTTAGAGTTAGAACTGTTCTTTTTTTATTTTTATTTTAAACCCCTGATAGGTTTGCCTTTGACCACTATCTCACCTGATGGTAAATGCTGATGTGGTCGAAGTTGTTGTTCAGGCTAACCTAGAAGGATTGGCTCTAAAGGACAGCTGCCGAAACACACCGTTAGGTGATGGATAGAATGGTTAAAAGAACGATAGGATATATTTGAATTTCTTATCACATTTCTTATCTATCAAGCATATAGATATTTAACTCTAATATTAAGGTAGGACCTTTTTTATTTAATTTTATTGTGACGGAACAAGCCCGAGCCCCACCTGATGTTAAGTGGACTAACCTCTGCCTATAACAGACGCATTTTGTCAACGACGAATTGCACTGCGCCCGTCACACTGAGATGTACAGTTGTTAGGTCTCATGTGCCTATAATTTTACTGGCTCTCAAGGACTGCTGCCGGAACACACTGTTACGTGCTTGGCGACAGATTTTCTACTTGATAGGTGATAGGTTATAGATAGATTGCTATTTGCAATAATGCCATCATGACACTCATTGGTTTTATTATTTCAATGTAACATTAAAGTATTATCTTCATATGTAGTATACAGATCGCGGCTTAAATATAAAGAACAGTCCATTTGCTCCAGATGGATGCCGTTACAGGCTGGCGCCAAATGAACAGCATGCCGCTATTCACGTCTATATGAGTGGCGTGTTGCATTAAGTGTACAATATGGCTCCTTATCATTTTCACGTCATGAATATACCCTAAAGGTAGCGGGTATAGGTATCACTGAGAAAAATCTAAAGTCAAAAGCTTAAATATAAAGAACAGTCCATTTGCTCCAGATGGATGCCGTTACAGGCTGGCGCCAAATGAACAGCATGCCGCTATTCACGTCTATATGAGTGGCGTGTTGCATTAAGTGTACAATATGGCTCCTTATCATTTTCACGTCATGAATATACCCTAAAGGTAGCGGGTATAGGTATCACTGAGAGCCCTAATGACGGCCAATTTATATGGTATAAGGCAAAAAACCGACCAAACGTAAATACGTACAAAAACGCCTTCCAACTAGAAGGCGTTAAACGAGGTCAGTGAAGGCGAATGTTTCTTTTCGTCTTCATTTAAGGTGTATTTTGTGGTCTTTCTTAAATATTGACTATTCAATGAGGCTCATTAAGTCGTACGTTATAGTAATAATCACCGTATATAAACCGCCGTAAAAGTAAGGTATATTTTATGGTCAATACTGCAATTATTATCGTATAACAAGTTCAATTCTGAAAATACTTTACGAAAGGTGTTTTTGACGGTTGTATTTATTATAAAACATGGTACATTTTTATTGATTGGTGAAAATCATCTTAAGAGTTGTGAATTCATCTTACGTAGTTACAATTCAACGGTAAAAGGTCAAATTTGATTTAAGCCTTTAAGTCGTTTTTCTCAGTGTACCTATACTACCACCGCAACGGGAGCAATCACACAATGCTTAGGTTCAACCTACGTTATAAGGCTCAGGTTCAGCCTCACATGGAGTACTGCTCTCACCTATGGGCGGGAACTCCCCAGTACCAGCTTCTCCATATGACCACATACATCAATAGCTCAGCTCTCTCCGACCGGCTCGACCCTTAGACTGCGTAGAGATGTTGGATCACTCTGCATCTTCTACCGCATCTATCACGGGGAGTGTTCCGAGGAACTGTTCGATTTAATACTTGCAGTTGAATTTCGCCATCGGACGTCCCGACAAAGCATGATGTTTCATAAATTTCATGTCGACGTCTGGAAGTCCATAATCTTATTGCGATCTCACGGCAGTCTCCACAATATGGAACCAGCTGCCAGGTGCAGTATTACCGAACGGATACGACTTAGGAGCCTTCAAGAAGAGAGCATATTCCCTCCTCAATGGCAACGGATCCTCGGATCTGTGTTGCGGAAGTTCGTGGGCGACGGTGGTCACTTACCGGAGATCCGCCAAATCGTTTGCCCTTCTACCCCATAAAAAAGACACTAAATGGGTTGGCATTAGACAGGTGTAAAAACCATGGAAAAGTTTTAAAAACCGTGCTTTAGTTTTCCTGTGTTGGTAGCGGAAACATGTATTTTAATATTCCTGTGAAGTGTTTGTTAGTGAAGTCATATTGTACGTACCGACCACACATGAGTGGGGTAAGGGTAGGAAGAGGATGTTTTGTATATCGATAATTAACTTAGTAGATATAGGTACTACATTTACTACCTTGAACTAAACTTTAACAGTCATTTCAGCAAAAAAAAACTTAAAACAGGTAAGTATATACCTAGCCGGCAAAAATATATATCAGTACCTAACTTCTCTGAACACGCCTCTAGCCAAAGACTTAAAAAAAACAGGTAGCTGTCTAAATTTGATAATAAATATACATAACATGTCTGTATATAACACAGGTAATTTTAAAAGCCTCGTTTATCTGAATCATTAAAAAGGTCCCTGCACCCAACCAACCACTGGCCATAAAAACGACTCCTAGAGAAAAAAATAGTTTCAACCAACCGTCACTTCTCCTTGGCCCGTAAAAAACCGGGTTCGATTTTTGAATAGACCAATAGTATGGTCTATGATGCAAGATGCGTTTGTTACGTAGAAACTACGCCGTATTCTGTCGTTTGGCTAGCCAATCAGGGCTCAAGGGCTTACAGTGCGCGTGAGTCACCGCCCTTCGGATCCAAGCGACGCGATGTTACAAACTGTTTCTTAATCTGTAACGTTTCTATTTAAATAGGGAATGGCCTTGTCAGATGTGGGGACTCTCTGAGACTTAAGGTGCGTTCGTTTTGGCTCGATTGCGTTTGTAGCAGTTTCAAAAGTGGCATTTGTGTATTAGCGTTCGGATAGAAGCTTTTGCTATATTTGACCACCAATTACTGCATGCTATCCGAACGGCTTAAAACATACTTTGACAACCGACAATGTTTTAACCATTTTGCACAGTACGAAATATGGAATCAATCCCTAAAATTAACAAAAATGTAGGTACCTATATTATTATTATTTCTTTGTTAATGGCTTCTGCTAGTTATGTAAATAAAAAACTTGTGAAACTCTTCAATCGCGCCAAATACAACTGTCAAACCAGCAGTTGTCAAAAAACGATCACAACGATCCCACGGTAAGACATGGGTCAAAAATATCACTTTTATCTGTCATTTGTAGCGTTTTCAAAGCTATCCGAACGGTGAGCGAAAACGATATTTTTGCTCACGAAGTGCCAAAACGAACGGCCCGTGTGATCATTTTTAGCGTTTGTGAGTGTTATTTTTGGCACCGATAGGCTATCCGAACGCAGTATTATAACTTAAATTATTTTTCAAGTAAGAGTCTACAGTGTTGGTATTTTTTATGTAGTAAATGACGGGTGGTAGTGTGTGTAGTAAATAAAAATATCACATACTTAATCGGGATGCTCTTAGGATTCCGCCTAGCAACAAGGCATGTAACAAATATATAATACTACTACCTATTTAGGGTATAAACATATAGTAATTTTCATATTTTTCAATCGAATTCAATTTTTTTTTTGTGTTATGTTACCTCCTAACTTTTTAATAATAAATTTAATTTTTAGCTGTGTTCAAAACCGAATCATTAATAGTTTTTAAGCTGTGTACGTAATAATATACCAAAAGTTGCGTCTCCAACCCCGCTGCGAATCTGCAACATAAATACAATAGCTTAGTACAATTTTTTACACCCGATACCAAAAAACTGATTTATCTTAAAATCTACAGTAGATTTTCGATACTAATAAACCTAATAATTAATAGGTTTTTTAAACGGCGGTATGCCTTTATTAAGAAAATACTACGAACTATATACAACACTACAGCTACTAAAATATAAGCATTTGGACTCATAGGCAGTCGAAATGCTCTAGCCCACTATTACCTAGTTTGCCCCGTTGAATTGCAATACTTATTCTTTGAGCCAAATAGGTGCCAGCATTTAGATCACGCGTCGCATCGACCAAGCGCTCTGATAAGTTTAGAAAATACGAAGAAAAAAAATAAAAATGGAACATATAATATACGTAGTATTACTATATGTTCTATTGCTGTGTACAAAACAATCACTAGATACCTTGGTAGAGCGAAACTGGAGCGAGACTCGCCATGAATATGGCATTTTGGAAAACCGGCCAACACCTTATAGGTTATTCAGTAGGTAAACTTCAATCACAGAGAGACAGAACACAATAACGCTGATGTTATTGTCTGGTTATTATTTACCATTAACTGGGGCACCAGTGAACAGAGTCACTGGTGCCCTGGAGAGGTAACGGTTGGTTGAAACTATTTTTTTTCTCTAGGAGTCGTTTTTATGGCCAGTGGTTGGTTGGGTGCAGGGACTTTTATGAATCAGATAAACGAGGCTTTTAAAATTACCTGTGTTATATACCGACATGTTATGTATATTTATTATCAAATTTAGACAGCTACCTGGTTTTTTTAATACTTTGGCTAGAGGCGTGTTCAGAGAAGGTAGGTGGTACTGATATGTATTTTTGCCGACTAGGTATATACTTACCTGTATCAAGTTATTTTTTTGTTGCAATGACAGTTAAAGTTTTGTTCAAGGTAGTTTTTTTTTATGCCTGATAGGTTAGCTTTTGACCACTATCTCACCTGATGGAAAATGATGATGTGGTCGAAGACGTTGTTCAGGCTAACCTAGAAGTACTGGCTCTCAAAGACAGCTACCGGAACACACCGTTAGGTGCTCGGCGACAGATTTTCTACTTGAGGCTGGTAGCTAGCCAGGCGGGCATTCGCAAAATGCCCTACCACCATGCAACTATAAGTAAGTAAATGTAGTACCTATATCTAATAAGTTATTATTATTATATATAACAACCTCTTCCTACCCTTTTCCCACTCATGGATGGTCGGTACGTACAATATGTCTTCGCTAACAAACACATCACATACCTATAGGTAGGTACAGATATATATTCGTTCAAGAAACAGTTTCTTCAACTCTGGTTTATTGTAATCGTATTTAATCATGTGTAAGTAGGTCGTTGATATCCTATCGCAGACTACTGAATATTTCATAATCTACATGAATATACGAAGTTTTAGCATCAGGTAGGTGTGTATCTAAACTAATATAATAAAGAGGAAAGATTTGATTGTCTGTTTGTTTGTTTGCATTGAATAGGCTCTGAAATTACTGGACCGATTAGGATGAAATTTGGTATGGAAATAGTTTGAGACACGGGGATGAACATAGGATAGTTTTTATACAACTGCGCAAAAAGAGGTTAATGATTTTGCGCGATAAAAAAACATTAGAACAAAAAAGAAATATAAATAAAAGTAAAAAAAAAAGTAGATGAAACATTCTATATTATTTTCTTTTCTTAGTAACATGACTTAAATAGAAGGGTTTATGTGTTTGTGTAAAAATTATTATAATAATTGTTTTAATACCCGTGCGAAGCCGGGGCGGGCTGCTAGTATATAATATACAGGGTTATTGCTAATGCTTACAACCTCTTAGTGTTGACTTCTGCTTGTCCTAACAAACATTTTGATTTTTTTTTTCTGTGTTTATTTATGTATATTTGGAAGCTCATCGTATTTTACAAAACTTATCAGAGCGCTTGATCGATGCGACGCGTGATCAAAATGCTGGCACCTATTTGGTTCGAAGAATAAGCATTGCAATTCAATGCAATGCTGCCAGGACGCTGGGCACGCCGCCAACTGGTAGTGGGCTAGAGCATTTGGACTGCCTATATGAGTCTGCAATGGCTTATAGGGATCTAAATGCTTTTATTGTAGTAGCTGTAGTGTTGTATATAGTTCGTAGTATTTTGTTACTAAAAGCATACCGCCTGCAAATTAAACGGAATAATCACGAGGACCACCTGATGTTAAAATTCCCTTGTGCTTATAATTTAATATTTCATATTTTTATTACTTAGCTCGATGTAAATATTCAAAACTCTATTCAAAGGGAGCGCGGCGAGATCCAGTGTTGCCGCGGCGGGCGTTCTTGGCTTACTACTGAGCGTGCACATACTTCAGAGCCGTCGGTCCCGATTGTTGTCTAAAGCAGTTCACAGACGGCACCTATAATATGTATTATAGCATAACTGTCGGTATGAAGAAACGAAAATGTAAAGCTATATATTATAGCTGCCGTGTGCTGTCACTTGTCAATTTCTATGGAAAATGTGTTGAGATATATTGAAATATATCGAGTTATAATATAGCTTTATATTATAGCTGTCGTCTGTGAAACGCTTTATAATGGCAGTCGATATAACATAGTGGTAGAGAGCATTTTGCACTAGAGATCACACATCCAACTCATGACCGCGGCGGACGTTGCTTAACTTAGGTAACTTGGGGCCAACTCTCACATCTTATAGTAATAATAACTTAAACTTACAAGAATATTTTATACCTCCACATCAATTAAGCAAGCTTACAAACGGTAATGGAATCGCTCGTCATTTTGATGACGTTACAACAAATAGTTCATTCACTCTTTACGCGAACTCTGACGTGACATTTAGTACGAAGTATTTCTGTTCTTACGACAAATCCGTCATGTTTATCCATCTTAAGTTACTTTCTAGCAGCGGAGTGAAACTTGATTTTGACTATTTTACGATTAAAATGGGTTTACTTACTGTGTAAATTACGTACAATGTTGTTATTTCTATTGTACTTTAAAATAAATGCAACAAAGTTATTTGATGAGTGAAACTATAAATAATACAGACAGTTGTTGTGCAGCATACAATAAAATGTCGTAAAACTATGGTAAAACCGTTCCATAACATCGTAGGAACAGTGCGAGCGGGATAACGGTATATTATAAACATCTTGTATCTTGCTTGCACATCCGTGATACATGTTTCATTCGTTCTTTAAGTAGGATCAAACCAATATTGCTTGACACGATTGTGGGTCGGTGATAGTTCGTGTCTGCGCATGATTATATTAAGCATGAAACAAAAAGCTCCTTGTATATGATGGTTCGTAAAAGGTGGAAGTTGGTGATCAGTTAAGAACGGCTAAGCAAACTTATGTTTATATATATGCCAACATTAAGAAACGATTTCCACTTTGAAAAGTATTCACTAAATCATAGTACAATGACTGACGTAATCAATCGTTTCAGAATAATTATTTCATTAAGCAGATGAGTCATTATTCAATATTCATGAATATACTATAGTAGGTTACAACCTGAATAGTAGAATGAGTTGTTGTGAAATATATTTTGAAATATATAACATTTATAACAAAAAACTACCGACTTCAAATATACTTCAAGTACAACATACCGAGTTTGTAGACCCCCCACTAGGTGAACTGACGACATCGTTAAAGTCGCGGGTAGCCAATGGTTACAAGCGGCTTATAGTAGTTTTTTTGTGGCGTTCTATGGGGGAGACCTTTGTTCAACATTTGTTCGGAAGTTCGACGGACATGACTATAATTTTTCACTTATAAATTTGTAATTTTGTGATACAACATACGCATTATTAACTCAAATCCTACTCGTCAGATCTCACCCAAATTTAAATATGTATAAGGACCACATGACAAGCGCCAGATTTCGAATGTAAAAAAATCATCAATATCGGTACACTCTATTTAGCAGTTTAAGTCAAGCTAAAGTTACTCATTAGTCCGTATTGTTGACTAGATTGTAATATAATGACGTACTAAGTACATCATTAGAATATCGGTACAGCCTGTAAGAAGTTATAAGGTTAGTACACACAAAAAACAGTCAATTTCAAACCACCTTCTTTTAAGTATCAAAAAAATAAATACCTCCTTTTTTATGTCATTGGGCCGGAACAAGCACGAGAGCCATCTAATTCCTCTGCCTATTACAGATAGGTACATTTACCAACTAATGATGAACTACACTGCGCCCGCCACTCTGACACATACAGTTGTTAAGTCGCATGTGCCTGTAGTTTACTTTCATCACACTGCACGTAAACAGTATCTAAAGATACAGGTTAACTTGGCCGTAATGCCACATATAAAACCTACGACCTTTCTTTTTGTCATGAAACCCAAGGTCTGTATTTTTTTTTTAATTTATAGCACGGCACACGTTTCATGCAAGTTCAAGCAAGGAGTTTACACGCAATTGAAAAATTGTCAAAGTTAAAATGTACTTATCTTAACAGGAATTTCATTGCAATATTGCTACATTACATAAATACTCAACTAATGTTGATAATAATCGATTTTAATAGTTTTTTGTATGAAAACGTTGCATTTTTTTTACACTCCGTCATGGCTGTACACCTACGTAAGTATTTGCCCTTAACGTATACTATTTGATCATAAGCCTGATTTTATTGCCGTACTGGCATGTAAAACCTTTTAGGTAATTTTGCGCTGCCTCGAAACAGATTTTGATTATTTTTAGGGTTCCGTACCCTAAATATAAACAAAATCGTTTAATTTTTGTACTGGTTACCCTTTGGTACCAAGTATAAAATAATACATATATCCATGAACTCTGAAAAAATAACTCTCTTTTTTGCCAGTCGTGTAAAAAGGTTATATGTATATAATATAGTGTCTAATGTTGAATAGATTAGACACTATAACCTCGTGCGATTTTTTTTCTTTACGACACAAGCATCGAACGTCACTTTCAAAATCTATGCCCAGTTTTGCGCCTGATGACGTTGTGTACTATACAAAAAATGGATGCTGATTCCTCGACACAGATACCTATGCTTCGACAATGAAACTACCATGAACAGACTGGCAGAATTGTGGTAACATTAAACCGCAGAAGCCATTAACAAAGAAATAATAATAATAACCTGTGCTTCGCCATGTCAGTAAAATCTTCACCTTGAACCTATCAATGACGAAAGGATTGAAAGATTCTATAAATATATTAGTGTTAATTTATGAAGATACAAACATGAAAAGTTGCAAAACGCGTCACGACTCAGTGGCGCCTCGAGGTGGCGGCGCCAAGATGTCGCAACTCTCATATCATCTGAGTAAGGTTATTATAGTACCACCAACTTAACTGTGTAGTTTTCGAGGGCGCTACTGGTCATGGAAATCAACTACAAACTGTCACAATTTGAAGGAATGTTGTAGTTCTTTTTTCTGCCACCTGAACAGATAAGTTGGTGGGTCTGTAAAGTGTTTAAAGATTATTTTATTAATGTTGCCATCTTGAAATAGCAGCTACATTGTTTATTAAGGGCGGTAAGTAAGGGATTACATTCGATGCTCTAGAACAGTGGTTCCGAACCTAGGGGTAATTACCCCCGTGGAGGTAAATTAGCTATTCTATGGGGGTAACAGAGGAGGTACCTATAATAGTTGAATAGACTGAAAAAGATTATCATTTTGTTTCAAATAAAATTATAGTAGCTAGGAACTAGTAGGTAGGTAAGCGGCATGGCGCTCTCTCGAGTTCATAAAATCGCGGTGAGGTTCGGGGCGAGGCTGAAAATGTTGGTACCGTTTGCTACCACTTATAGATGTAAGAGCGGCTTCTCAACTCTGGTAACATTCAAAACAAAGGCCCAAAACCGTCTGAACGTGGACCATGATATGAGATGCACGTTAAGTGTAACTAAACCTAATATTAAAAAACTTGCGAATTTAAAACAATATCAACCTTCACACGTCCACAACTAAATGTGGACTGTGATGTGAAAAAAATTATTAAATTTTAGTAACAAAGTGGTATTGTAAGTGTGCATTTTTTATGAATAAACATATTTATTCTTGCGTGTATAGTTGCTTGAAATAATTTTGAATTATGGCCAAAATCAGTTTCTCTAACAGGCCATAGGGGTAACAATTCGGAAAAGGTTAGGAACCAATGCTCTAGAAGAACCCCGAAGTCGAAGGCTGAGGGCTTTCTGAGTCTAGGTTCGTAATTCCCGTACAGCCCGTGAAACATACAATGTTTTTCATCAAATTTGTGAGTAAATAATTATGAATTATAGCTTTAATACACAAGTCAGCACAACTATTATTACGAAATACGTGAACTTTTTTTAATCGGTGGACTTTTTGCCTACACCAAAGATTATACAAATGTTTCGTTTAGAAACGTGTAAGGCAAATATTTACGTAGGTATATACAGCCATGACGGAGTGTAAAAAAAAAATATTTCAACGTTTTGATACAAAAAACTATTAAAATCGACTATTAAGAAAAAAATTTGAGTACCTACTGATTTAAGTAACATGTACCGAGATTACAAGGAAATTCCTGTTTAGATAACGTTTTAAGACAATTTTTCAATTGCGTGTAAACTCATAGCATGACCTGTGCGAGTAGAGGATTTTTTTATAGCACATATAAAAAAATCCTTACCGACCTTGGGTTTCATGACAAAAAGAAAGCTCGAGGGTTTTATATGGGACATTACGGCCAAGTTAACTTGTATGTTTAGATACTATATACGTGCAAGTGAGCGCTCTCCTTTTATGGGTTGCTGTAAATTATCACATTACTACACTCACTCACATACACACACACTCTCCCACATACACAGACCCCCCTCTGTCACTCACTCACACATACACAATAATTATACAGCAACTCGAACAATTGCTATTTATTTATTATGCTGAATAGTATATATTTATTTTCTTGTTGTATAAACTTGGCTTACTTTTAGTTTAGTAATTAAACAACTTTAAACGGTTTAAATCGCGTACATTTATCATTATTTTTGTCCCGACGTTTCAAACACTTTGCAGTGATCGTGGTCACGGGGTGACTCAAATAATGATAAATATACTCGATTTAAACCGTTTAAAGTTGTTTAATTACTATGTGTAATAATCGCGAAAACCTAAGACAACATTACTTTTAGTTTTTCTAAGAAAGGCCTTATTTTTTATTTTATATAATAAGAACGATTACAATGCAATTAAACTTATTATCAAAACTAAGCCAAACTCATAATCAATTTAAATAATTCATAGACCATAATTATTAATAAAATTAATTCAAAATGTCAACGAGATACAATATTCATATTACATAAATTTTAAAATCACAGTTACACTTATCATATTAGTTATTATGTAACTGCTAAAACTGCTTCTTTACACTAGTACTTGATATATTTAACATATATGTATTAAAAATTATATTATATATGAGAATATAGATTTATATATTTATTTGTATATTATAACATGTATTATGTGTAACACTATTTTAATTTATAGTTTATGTGTAGTATATATATGTCTATCTATTGTAATACAAATAGGTATTTGATTTTGATTGTTTTTTCTTGTTGCACACCACCGTCTGCACTTTTTCGCATTAATCCTGTCCATCCAATGGTTTTCTGTAAGAGATTACATTAGCGATAAGACCGCCGATTGTGTTGCCATGCATTATTATTTTTAAGTTAGCGCACATGTGTCCTTTTATCTGTATTTTTTTGGAATGCAATAAAGAGTTATCGTATCGTATCGTATTATGTCAAATAGGTTTATATTGTATTACGTTTACAAAATAGCATAATAATTAAGTAAGTAAAGTCTAGATGGGAGAAGCCACTGGCAAAAACAGTAGTTCCGGGCTTCAAGCCAGCTTGGAGCCAATAGATTCAACAAGTGATACCAGTAACATTTTTATGCCAAATATTGTACTGTACCAGCCGGATTGTCCACTGCTGAACCACCTCCTCCAATATGGGGGGTTTTGCCGTAATCCCACGCTTGGCAGGTGGCTAGGAGATCGCAGTGTGATATCAGTTCCTCAGAAAGTACTGCTACCCACCTTCTGGTGTGTGACTCATCGCCGCCTCTTACGACACGCACGGGTGGAGATGGGAGGGTGACATTCTAGCCCGGCACCCCACGGGCATATACATTATTATTATTATTATTATAAAATAAGGATGCAACCTCCTTGGTTACCAATCACATTTATTGGACATATATAGAAGAACTGCATTTTTTTAACTTTAACAGATGGAGCTAGCATAGCTATCATCAAATATAAATAGTTTAACAAATGTCAAATGTGTCAGTGACAAAACGTAATAGAAATATTCAAACAAGAATAAATTAATTAAAATAGTAAAAAACCCGATTGCAAATTATTTAACATAAAACTGCAAGTTATATATATTTATGGAATCGTGTTTTAAAGCCCTTCATTTAAATATTTTCAAACTTATGGGTATCAACCCATAAGTTTGAAAATATTTTAATTTATCTTACAATATTATGTCTTCTAAAATCCGCTAGTTTATTTTTTATTTATTTTTATGCACCTAGTGTCACTTGCGCTGTCAAGACAAATCTAATGATGTATCTTACATTAGATTGGTTAGATCGTTTAGAAGTTATGGTGGAATAAAAAAACTCACAAACATACGTACATACATAAATCCTGAAAACATATTTTTTTTTGGGCAGTCGTGTAAGTACAAACCCATTTCCAACTCTGAAAAGTATTAAATAACTTGTTGAAGTCGGTACCATGCTGCATTAAAACACCTATCTCATTATCTTGGTCCGACTTGCACAAGCTATTTAATATTTTTCAGTGTTTAACACGATTGCCCGAAATAAACTTATAATGTAAATATATAAACTCTTTGGCCCTGGCATGTTTCTCCACCCTACCCGAACCCTCTGGTTTTCCAGGCAGCGAACTATTCGACTTCCTCATCCGACCCATACTTCAAACCTCGCCGTCGCCGACCACGGCAGGTATTGGACGACCCGCATGACCTCATCGCAGCCATTACGTTAGCAGCTTTAGCGTCATCAGCGAATCGTCCCGGTAACATCCCCAGGTGTGCGTTGTCGATGCAAAAATAAAGTCCCGATTAGCGTCTCTCCAAATAGTCACAGACTAATATTCCGTAAGGGCCATTTCTCAACACCACAACACTGCAGTTGTACCGGGGCATTTAGTTCCGATTCCCCTTTTGTCTCTCGGCAGCGAGACAAGCCGAGGTCCGAACCACAGTGGTGCCCTTGAGCTCGCTGTCAACCCCCGCTATAGTAGCGGTGCGTTTTGGCGCCCGCAGGAGACGGAGGTAGAAGACGCTATAAGAGGGGCTACCCTCGCCCAAAATCCCGTGGAGCTAAACAACCGACAGCAGTGGCCAGGATCATTTAAAAAAAAAACATGTACATGCAATATCTCCACATAGTAACTATTCCATTATGTGCTCTACCTACGTCATCGTACCAAGAGACGTCAATCGATCACTGACCACGCAGACTTCACCTACTTCCTGTATTGCTTTGACGATTAGGTACTGAATATATTGCTACTTATGCAATATCTACAGTAATCAAGCATAATAAATGGTCGCTGTTTAAGAAGCTAAAACACTCTAGCCTGTCTGCTTAGATCGTGACTTTGAACGTATAGTGGTTTCGTAGTGTAGGTACTCTTACCTTAGCTAGCCTATTCGATACACGATCAGATACACTTACTTAAGCAATGTTCCCTTTAGTTGTGCTTTGGATGGGTGACCGCTAGTGGCATTTATTACTGTACCCGTGCTTGTCCGGGCTAGAATGTCACCCCACATTGCTGTGGGTGCCACTACCTGTGGGTGTCGTAAGAGGCGACTAAAGGTATAGTACCGGAAGGTGGGCAGCAGCACCTTCTCAGGAACTGATATCTTAAACTGTGATCCCCAAGACGTCTGCCAGACTTGGGAATTATGGCAAAACCCCCCTTAATGGGGGAGGCTGTAGTCAGCAGTGGACAAAACTGTGATACAGTATACGACATTGCTTCTTTCTGAACGACATTGAACTTCTGAACACCGGTGATGCGAACTAATTTAGTTATTATGTGCAGTGTTAAAATGCGCTGCCGCTATAGTGACACGCAATCGGATGAACGACCCGCGGCCATTTTGCAGTCACGTGACCTTGCCACGGATCGGATGTAGCCACAGTGCAAGCAAGTTCAGTAGGCGATCTCACTCCAGTTTAAAATTACTTGTTCCCAATTCGTGTATTTACCAGTAAGCATCTGTATATCAAAAAAATATCTGTAAGTACTAAAAATAAATCTACGCCATATTGAATAGTCACTATTGTTTATTGACTCTTAGGTGATTAGACCCAAAAGGTTTTGGGTCTAATCACCTAAGCGATGATCTAAAATTCGGTGCAGGTAGCATAAATGCCACCAATTTAAAATGAATAAGTTATGGAGGTTTATTCTAGGAGTGAAGTCGTGGCTTCAAATCACGCCACTAACTGCCATTTACATTTAAATAGCAGCTAACAGTATTGTTTAAATAGCAATTACTAGAATGTACTGGTATGCTAAATCAATTGCGCTATGGTGACTTGCTATCGGATGAACGACCTACGGTGGCTACAGCCATTGTATAGTCACGTGACCTTGCCACGGATTGTATGTATGCACCGTACAAATGGCAAATGCAATATTCATTCACACATAGCAAAAAATATTTAAAATAAACTGCCTGTTACCTGCATCAGATTTTTCAATAATAGCTTTGCTCCAAACGAATGTCAACGAGTTTTTCTGGAAACGAGATAATAAGATCGATTTTCCTTTCTTGAAAACTCCTTCCCTGCACATTTCAGCGAAAATTCAACGCATGCTAATCATATTTTATCCATTTGTCGAATGATACTCCTACTTCTTAGCCATATTTAGATGAATGTCAACTTTCTAGTTTTTCAAGGCTTAAAAATATTTATGCTTTGTGCTGAACGCTAATAAAATGAAGGTATTTTTCATTGGCTAGCCATGGACCATAATCTCAACTGATGGTAAAGTCAATTATCGACAGAAGTTAAGTCTAATGGAAGAGAGATACAGCTGTTGAAGATCAAAGCAAACAGAAATATTATTTCATATCTCCCCAAGTCACTGCATACGGAATTATTGGATTAATGATCATACAAATTGATTGGTAATTGTATGCATTGACAAAGAGGCTGGGGACCTAGCCCATAAGTTAAAAGTGTGGAACCAATATACTCCATAGTGATTCTATAATAGTAATTTCCCTTTTTTCAACAAATAATATATTAATATTTTAAATACAAAAATATGATGTCAATCATGTGACATATGACATTATGTATATTATTACTAACTGTAAGTGTTTACTTACCCTACTACTCAGTTACTGTGGCTCCATACACTGCACCGCCAATCAATTGAATAGAAACGTGAGTCGATTACTGCCCTTGCATATGGTAACTGATAGCAGTTGTAGGGCATTGGATCCGGTGCCTTTTAAATCTATAATGGAACATATCGATCCCCTGTATTGCTTTAAGGGAAAACATGCACATTTAGATTATTTGTATATTTAAATATCAAAGTTTTGACAGACATAGTTTCGTACTACGTAATAGGCAGCGAGCCCATTGCCATGATAATATTATAACTATATCTATGTAATGAACCTAAAGCTACCATTACACTGACAAACCCAGAATACAGGTAGTATATTTTTTACTTGTATATAACTTTATACGGAATGGGTTACACGACTGAAGTTTGTTTTTATTTTGTGTTTAATTTTGACCCGAAACCAAAGAAGATCAGAAATAATATAAATTACCTATATGAGCGTGGTTGCCATACATACAAAAGCGTCCGTTTTTGGTTCGTCCGTTTCAACTTAGTATGTTTATTTGTTTTAATTTAGAGCTTATTCAGTAAAGTGCAATTAATCTTTACATATTTTATATCTAGTAAAATAATGCTTTGAAACTTTTATTTTGGATTATTTTTGTGAAGAAGTCTATCTCAAAAATTAATTTATTAACGAATCTGGAATTTTGGTAATTAAAGCTAACCCAAAAATAAAAATGTGCAATTTTTGTCATATTTAGCTTAGATCAAACAATCATAAATATTTTCCTTATATGGATTGTTGCGATGGTAGGTAAACCCAGATAGAAAGCGGCCTCACTCGCAAATGGGCGCATATTGTCTACTGTAATTATAATTACACTATGTATGTACTTTACAAATGTGAGCGACGACTGTTCACTAGCAACTATAATATCATTGTTATCTGATATGATTCTTATAATAAAACATTACTCATAAGTTCCATAAACTTATAAGGTATTTGTTAGAAGTTTTGTTAACCTTTTTTTTTTTATGTTATTGTGACGGAACAAGCACTAGGCCATGTTAAGCGGTATCCTCTGCCTATAACAGATGCGTTTCATCACAAGTGAAGAACTGCACTGCGCCCATCACCTTGAGGCATACTTGTTAAGTCTCATTTTGCCTGTAATTTCACTGGCTCTCAAGGACTCCTGCCGGAACACACCGTTAGGTGCTTGACACAGATTTTCTACTTGAGGGTGGTCGCTAGCCAGGCGGGCATTCACAAAATGCCCTTCCACCATGCTGAGTTCCGTCATGATTGATTTTTAATTGAGTTCATTGTACCTATTTTGTAATGTTTACTGTCATCGATATTTTCATCGATTTTTATTTATTTTGAATTTTTCGCTCCGCCAGAGTTGGTCTCATTTAATTTTCATCAACTTTGATAGTTTTTCAGTTACGTTCATTTACCTGCATTTTTTTTTTAATAAGTCTGTACCTAAATTATCATTGTATCATATCTGAATTTTATTATCATTTCAGTACTACAGGCATATTGGCAGACATTTTAAACGAATGGCGGATATAATAAAGAGAGAAAGAGAGCGAGTCTCACTGGACCTGTAAGGAGTTTTCTGGTGCTGACGACTTCTCAAAAAATTTAAAAAAACTTAAATTTAGCATTGAAAAGTATACAAAACTTTGTAAATATATTGTGAGCTCAGAGCGTTTGAATCAGTACTGCACCGACTTCCACAAGTTATTCTTTCATATTTTCCGTGTTGGAAAGCGGTTCCGTTTATTTTCGAATTTTCAATAAAATTATGTATATAAAAAAATATTTGTAAAAATAATTTTATTTGAATTCCTTTTTCACATAAAAGGATAAAATAAATAATAAAACAAAAGAAGCGTAGATGAAACCAAATTTGCCACATGATAACACATGAACTTAACCGATAAACAAAATACTACGAACTATATACAACCCTACAGCTACTACATATAAAAGCATCTCTATATCTCCTATATGTGCAAATCTGAATGTTGATAACAAAGGTACACGAGCAACAAAGGAGGTGGATGGAAAGGAGAATGCGTGCAGATCTGCTAAGATAGATGCGTAGTATAACTAAATTGGACAAGATTAAGGGGCCGGACCCACCACGAAGGTCTAAAGATCTGAGTTCAGAGTTCTGCGGTCACTCACAGCGACCGGTCGGTTTTTCTATTCTTCTTCTTCTTTTTTTTACTCTTCTTCTTCTTCTTTGTGAGGCTAGTGTCAAAGGTTCTTCAGTTCAGTTTCATCTACATTGACATAACTAGAGAAGAATAACAAATCATTGCTAGGCATTAAACCACACGGGGAGCATCAGCTTTCAAACAATAAGAATCATCAAAATCGGTTCACCCAGTCGAAAGTACTGAGGTAACAAACATAAAAAAATGCAGACGAATTGAGAACCCTCCTATTTTAGAAGTGGGTTAAAAACATGAGTGCACTGAAAGTAATAAATCAAGAAAGAAGATAGACTTTTTTGAAGCAATGATAGCCAAGCGGTCATAGCTATGGACTGCCATGCCGGAAGTACATGGTTCGATCCCCACCGCAGCCGGCTTGAGCTTCATGGTGGGAGGGGTGAATGCTCGTCTGGCTTGCTACCACAAAGCTACCTTAAAGTAGAAAAGTCGTCGCCTACCACAACAGTGTGTTCCGGCAACAGTTCTTGAGAGCCAGTATATTACGGACACATGAGACTTAACCACTTTATGTCTTAGCTTAGAGTGATGGGCGCAGTGCAGTTCGTCAGTGATGAAATGTATGTGTTATAGGAAGAGGTTGACCGCTCATAACCTCAGTATTAGATTAGATGTATTCTACCTCAATCAAAACAGAAAAAAACGAAAAAATATAAATTTTGTAAAAATACTAATAAATAATCATAAAATTTTGTACTTAGTAAGTAAATTCGAAAATGGATGGGGTTAAAAATAAGGGGCCCAAAATTCAGTCCATCAGGTCGGCGTCGAGCTTGTTCCGTAAAGTAATTGCATATAAGTTTTTTTTTATGCCTGGTAGGTTAGCCTTTGGCCACTATCTCACCTGGTAAGTGATGATGGGGTCGCAGGTGTTGTCAGGCTAACCTAGAATTACAAGCTCTCAAGGATAGCTGCCGGAACACACCGTTAGGTGCTTGGCGACAGATTTTCTACTTGAGGGTAGTAGCTACCCAGGCGGGCATTCGCAAAATGCCCTACCACCATGCTATAACGACTGCCATCCGAAGATAACAACCAGAACCGACGGCTTAACGTGCCCTCCGAAGTACGTGCACGCTCAGTAGTAATGTCACTAGCGGTCACCCATCCAACTTATGACCGCAGCGGACGTTGCTTAACTTTGCTGATCGGTAAAGAGCAGCTAAGCAAACTTCGCTACGAGCGCTTCAAAAGTTAAAGTTTATTTAATATATAGTGAGTTATGTATACACGAGGTTTTTGTTATGTATACTTATCGACAGATAAAATGACACAGTGACACAGTAAAGTAACCTACCTCAACATTTAAATCATTGACTTTCTTCAAATCGATTTTTCAGCGCTACACTCCAACTTTACCTTCTGATTTTCTATTTTCTGTGTCACATAACCAAAGCTTTTACATTATTGATAGACACAGATCTGATCTGTGTTATCACCACGCTTTTATATACCCGAATGGGTAGGCAGAGATGCTTGGAAACGCTCTTTTAGCCAGATACGTTTTTATCCCATGGCATGATGGTCTCAAAATGGTCTACCAGGTTTTTAGGGTTCCGTACCCAAAGGGTAAAAACAGGACAGTATTACTGAGACTTCGCTGTCCGTTCGTCCGTCCGTCCGTCTGTCAGCAGGCTGTATCTCAAGAACGGTGATACCTAGACAGTTGAATTTTTTACAGATGATGTATTTCTATTGCCGCTATAACAACAAATACTAAAAATAAAATAAAATAAATATTTAAGGGGGGCTCCCATACAACAAACTTTATTTTTTAGGGTTCTGTACCCAAAGTGTAAAAACGGGACCCTATTACTGAGACTTCGCTGTCCGTCCGTCTGTCACCAGGGTGTATCCCAAGAACGGTGATCAACAAATACTATAAATAAACTAAAATAAATATTTGAGGGGGGCCCCCATACAATAAACTTAATTTTTTTACCGTTTCTTGCTCGCTACTAATAACGGTGCCAGGTAGACGCTTTAACTATTCACAGAATATTTAGTTTTATGTTCTCTTTAAATGTAATTAATTAAAATATAATAAATAATTAAGGGGGCCCCCATACAATAAAAGAGGTTTTCGCCGTACCTACCTAGCTCAATCGGACACTGCGAAAACTGTCTGTAACTTGCAAGATTAGGTTACAGATAATGGTACGGAACCCTTCGTGCGCGAGTCCTCGCACTTGGCCGGTTTTATTTATATATATGTGTATATATATATATATATGAACAAGCTCGAGGCCTACCTAATGTTAAGTGAACTAACCTCGTCCTATAACAGATGCATTTCATCGCAAGTCACGAAGCAGCGCCCGTTACTTTGAGACATAGTTGTTAAGTCTCATGTGCCTGTAATTTTACTGGCTCTCAAGGACAGCTGCCAGAACACATCGTAAGATGCTTGGCGACAGATTTTCTACTTGAGGGTGGTAGCTAGACAGGCGGGCAATCGCAAAATGCCCTTCGACCATGCCTGCCCTAGGTGGATGGTCTCATCAGAAAGTCCTTCTTGGCGGGTACCAACCCTGTGCCAGATTGTTTGCCTCAAAGCAGTACTGTGCAAATATTACTGTGCTTAGGTGTAAAAGGCACTGTAGCAAGAGAAATTACTGTGCAAACGAGTCATAACTAAAGTCTTGGAGTGACGAGGGCAGTGCAGTGTCAAGCAGAACGAGGATATCACTATCCTCGTTCTGCTTGACACTGCACTGCCCTTCACAGCGGTCACGCCTGTCCATAATAGATGTAGCGGTGACCGCTTACCATCAGGCAGATGACTCCATCGCATCACTTCTTAACATAAAAAGAAACATATTTTCATATAAGGAGTTGTTAAGGGGAAGTCGTTTTTGAAAAATGTCAGACTACGAGCGTAGTACAAATAGACATTTCGCATGCGTGTGCAGAAGTTTTTAAATTGCATAAGCGATTTTTTAAATAAATTCATATAAAAGTTAACTCATTAAAAACGGATAAAACCGTTCAGGTGCTGTGTCACATGATTGCTACATAATAGTTAGAAACATATGATTTGATACAATTTACTTATTAATAAAACTAGATTCAGCGAAACTTTAGACCTGTCTTCATGTCTTTTTTCCTTTCAAGAGAAATATAAAGAATCAAGAATAGTATTTGTCATATCCTATTGCTGAGACTTCGCTGTCCGTCCGTCTGTCACCAGGCTGTATCTCAAGAACGGTGATAGCTAGAGAGTTGAAATTATCACATATGATGTATTTCTATTGCCGCTATAACAACAAATATTAAAAATAAAATAATGTAAATATTTAAGGCGGGCTCCCCTACAACAAACTTGTTTTTTTTTTTACCGTTTCTTGCTCGATACTAATAGCGGTGAAAGGTAGACGCTTTAACTATTCACAGAATATTTAGTTTTATGTTCTCTTTAAATATAATTAATTAAAATAAAATAAATAATTAAGGGGGCTCCCATACTTTTCCCACTCTTTTATTGATTTTTTGTATAGGATAAAAATAAATAACCAAAAACGTCGTTTTTTAAAATTTTCACATACATTTTGAGGTTAAGGGAAAAAAGTGTTAATACAAAAATTGTACTTATGTACGTCTTTTTATTACCTATAACTTTGTCATATAATTTTTTTCCATAAGACTTGTAGTTTTGCCCGAAATCGAGATAAACCGTTTTTACCCTTTTAAACTCACTCCTTCCACTTCCCGACCTCAGATCGCCCGTAAATTATTTTTCCTTTCATGTTTATTTTCTCATCCTGAATTTTAAGCATCATTTGAAGCGCTCGTAGCGAAGTTTACTTAGCTGTTCTTAACCGATCAGCAAAGTTATGCAACGTCCGCCGCGGTCTTGACTGTGTAACGGTGTGTTCCGGCATCTGTCCTTGAGAGCCAGTACTTCTATAGGCTAGCTTGAACAACATCTTCGACCACATCATCACTTACCATCAGGTGAGATAGTGGTCAAAGGCTAACCTATCATGTATAAAAAAAACACCTTTTTCAACGGGTTTCATCCTACTATTATTTTATTTGTTTCAGAAATTATCTACCCTGGTCTATAGTACTTGTAGAAGTCGGATCACGATAATGAGAATTCTGTGTTTTGAATCAGCATGCGTGTTGGAAGTTGGTTCCGCTTTTTTATATAATATTGATTCCCTCTGAAAAACAATTTAATTCTCTTTAGGTACAATAATCCAAATTATAGGTTTGCTACTAATTTTAGACCTATGCCGTGACAAACCGACGGATAGACAGCAAAGTGACAACAATAGGGCTCTGTTTTGTATTTCGGTTACGTTACCCTAAACATACATTTATTTAAGACCTCGAATCTAAAAAAAAAATAACCAATTATATAATAAGTTACAAAATCACAAATATACGATAGGAAAAATTTAAGTCATGTGCGGGATTCGAACCCGAGTCCATCCACCCTTGAGCCGGGGTATGCTCTAACCAATTGAGCTAACATGACATGACGTCATAACTCAAATCTTTCCTATCGTTCTTTAACCGTTATGTAATCCGCATAGCAGGCGTTATTGCAAACCTAACAATATTAAAAATATATAATAAGTCTTTAAACATAATACATTATTTTATTAGGTATCCCTAATAAAATAATGTATACTTAAATACTGGATACTCGTCAAGTCTCACCTAAATGCAAATGAGACCAAAACACAAGCTCTAGCTTTCATATATAAAAAAATATGTGAATTGTTACGGTAATACCAACATTAAAAAAATACACTCGAAATGACAACCTCCATTTTTTGAAGTCTGTCAAAAAACTTGAATCATTCGATTGCATGGAATGAGACAGCAATGGGGACTGCAATAAAGCGAAACAGAATAAAATGGGGGAGCATCACCCGTCCCTTTCACCCTTATCGCGTCAGTTTTTATCTCTTTCTTACATTGCACAATAATATGTTACATGCATGTGTCTGTGTTTATTTGAAATGCGACATAGGTTAGGGTGCAGCATTTTTAAATAATATTGATGTTATAATAAATATTTGTTCATTTTTTTATCTTTTTAAAGTTTTCATCACTTGTGATGAAATGCATCTGTTATAGGCAGAGATTACCGCTTAACATCAGGTGGGCCTCGTGCATATTCAATCTGGGATGGTTCCGCTAAATACCAGCTTGTACGAAGCCTTGGACTCCATATATAATTTTTGAAGCGCTCGTAGCGCAGTTTGCTTAGCCGTTCTTAATCGATCAGCTAGTTAAGCAACGTCCGCCGCGGTCAGGAGTTGGATGGGTGACCGCTAGTGACATTACTACTGAGCGTGCACGTGCTTCGGAAGGCTCGTTAAGCCGTCGGTCCTGGTTGTTGTCTTACGATGGTGTATGATGGTGGTAGGGCATTTTGCCGAATGCTCGCCTGCCTAGCTACCACCTTCAAGTAGAAAATTTGTCGTCAAGCACCTAACGGTGTGTTCCGGCAGCAGTCCTTGAGAGCCAGTGAAACAACAGGCAAAATGAGACCTAACAACTGTCTCAAGGTGATGGGCGCAGTGCAGTTCGTCACTTGTGATGAAATGCATCTGTTAGAGGCAGAGGATACCGCTTAACATCAGGTGGGCCTCGCGCTTGTTCCATCAAATTACATAAACTATAGCAACTTTGCCCCATTATTATTCAAATTATTTTTCTATTATTTTTGCAATTCAACGAGGCAATGCTGCCAGCATGCTGGACACGCTGCCAACTGGTAGTGGGCTAGAGCATTTGGACAGCCTGTGAGTCTGCAATGGCTTATAGGTATCTAAATGCTTTTATTGTAGTAGCTGTAGTGTTGAATATAGTTCGTAGTATTTTTTTCTATGTAATATTATTGAAATGATACAAATCATACCACGATAAATAAACTTATCCATTAGGTACAATTACACGTATAATTTTTACCATTATATATTTTTGATATATATAAGGTAAGTTTATTGATAATTATCGGTAATTAAAAGCATTATTTTTCCATTCTATCTTACTTAGTATAATTAAAATATAGCCTAAGTAAAAAACAATTGGCATTGTAAAAATTGTACTTCAAATTGTAATGGGGGTAGTTATTTCTAACAATTTTGTAATTAAAATTACGTAGGTTATTAATAACAAATTATAATATTTTTCTTACCTAATTAAATTTTAGTTTTAGTTTATAGTTAAGTATAAAATAATGACAACTGCATTTTTGACAAAACGTAACGATAACCGCATTTTTTATGAAAACCAAATATTACAGTATTTCAATTTTTTTTGTTAAGATTATATTATTATTAATATTGCTTCGATATGGAACTCTTCTCACCAATAATGTATATATCAAAACTTGCGTCATGTTTTCCTCTTAATAAGTTTTTTTTTTTGTTAAATGGTCTCGCACGGCTTGTGCTCTTTTGAGTTTCTTACCATATGAAAAATGGTGAATGGACTAAGTATAAACATAATGTAAATATATACTATTTTTAAACTTGTTTATATATGGATTTGATGGTACTTAAATTTTGTAATGAAATTAATACTTAAAACTAATTAAATTAATTAAAACATTGAGTTTCAATATGCGAAAACCTTGAAATGGTGCTAGGCTATTTATATTGGTAACTCTGTAATATATCACTATTTGTTTTCCCAATAAATAAAATAAAATAATATTTACTTTTCAAACATCAACCCTAGTCTATATTTTTCGGTGTATAACTGGAAAACATGTTTCTTTCTGTAGTCCTGTTGCCATGACAACTGAAGCAACCCATGGGCAATGAGAGCTTTATAATACTTTTTACTAATAATATTTTTTTTTCTTTTCAGATAAATGGTGACTGCCACAGAAATTATTACCGGTAAGTCCTTTTGATACTTGACATTGTTTTATTTCATATCTTTGAAGCGCTCGTAGCGAAGTTTACTAGGCTGTTTTAATACATTACTACTGAGCGTTTCCGTGCTTCGGAGGGCACGTTAAGCCGTCGGTCCCGGTTGTTGTCTTACGATGGCAGTCGTTATAGCATGGTGGTAGGGCATTTTGCGAATGCTCGCCTGGCTAGCTACCACCCTCAAGTAGAAAATCTGTCGCCAAGCACCTAACGGTGTGTTCCGGCAGCTGTCCTTGAGAGCCAGTACTTCTAGGTTAGCCTGAACAACATCTTCGACCACATCATCACTTACCATCAGGTGAGATAGTGGTCAAAAGCTAACCTATCAGACATAAAAAAAAACATTAACAATATTTGATTGAAATATATATAAAATAATGAATAAAATAATATACAAAAAAATATTATAATATAATCATAAGCTAAAGTTGAATTAATAAATTGGTAATTCTGAATACTTACTCCATTAAATTATTATTGATTTGTTTTTAACCTACCGATATAAATTTTAATAACTAAAAAAAAAGGTTTTGCATTTTCAATTATAGTATAAGTTTACAGTATAAAATACTCCTTATTATTTTTCTAAAATACTTTGATTTGCCACTTTTGGTGATGAATTTAAAAAAGTTTATTTTAAAGATTTACACGCTTAGCTTATTAAAATTTAAAATCAATAAAAAAAAACATTAGTCGTTTGTCAACATCTTTACGGAACCTCCCATTTTGAAATTTGGTTAAACTATAAAGAACACAATGTAACATGACTTCTGTAAGGCCCTTCTGTAATTCAAATTCAAATTATTTATTTGCCATAATGTAGGTACACTACAGGTCTTAACTTTAAATAATATGTGGCTCTACAAACGCAAAAAAAAATGGTATGTTATAAATAATTATATGATTTAATTGAAATATATTATCTTATATATAAAACAAATTGTAGGTTATTCAAAAAATAATAAACTTTGTATATTTTTTAAACATTTTATTTACTTATTGAAGTAATATTATATAATTGACGTATTAATAAACTCTTTTTCATATACAATTATATTTACCTTACAATTTCCTTGTTTTAATTAGACACTTCATTTTATGCAGATATATAAAGAGAAAGAGTAGGTTATGCTTTAATAAAGCCTCTTTTATCATTTTTTTTTTACAAAAATATTTTCACTTTATTTTCAAAGGCAATTGTATTTATTTAATAATATAGTTAGCTTCTTAATTGTTATCAGATATATGTATGTTTAGATAACTTTGAACTTAAATGTCTATATATCAACACTAATAGGTACTATAAACAGCAATGATTTGTATTTTTGGATTTTTGTATACAACGATAAACTTAAAAACTGGATTTGGATGTAATTTGGTATGGAAATAGTTTGAGACCCGGGGAAGGACATAGGATACTTTTTATCCAACTGAGCAAAAACAGGTTAATAGTTTTGCGCGATAACCGACATACGTGCGAGCGGAGCCGCGGCCGTAAAGCTATACTATAAATAAAGTTTAATAATTATATAGCATTTTGAATACAATATAAAGAATTACAAAATTACAAATAAAATATAATAAAATATACGTATGGAATGAGAACCTCCTCCTTTTTTGGAAGTCGGATAAAAGTATTTCTACTTCATTCATGATTTGTAATTGCTCAAATGTCAATGTGTAATGAGGACCTCACACATAGTAAAAAAAAGCGAGCCTTTATTTCGATTTGTAATCCCGCACATGACTTAAATTTTTCCTATCGTATATTTGTAATTTTGTAATGTAATCCGCATAGCAGGCGTTATTGAAATCATAACAATATAAAAACAATATAAAGAATACCGTAAAACTCCAATTGAAATGCTAGTTTTTAAATTAGATAGTATTTTAAATTGTATTTTAGCATATATATATATATATAATATGTATATGCTAAAATAAAATTATTTTTTGTTATTATTTTTTGCTTGGTTCGATCCACAAAGTGATACTATTTAAGGTTACGTTGTGGTAACTTTATTCTTGAAGCTGGTATGCCAGCCCTTGTTCAATAACTCACCTTTTGGTAAGTGATGATGTGATCGAGGATGGTAAATGAGTTAGGCCATGAATTACTGGCTCTCAAGAACTGCTGCCGGAACACACTGTTTGGTGCTTGGCGACAGATTTTCTTCTTGAGGGTGGTGGCTAGACAGCTGAGCATTTAAAACATGCGTTTTCACCATGTTGTGAAGCTCAATCCGGCGGTGGGTATACTTTTTTTATATAGCATACTATTTTGTACTTTTCAGTATTAGAAGTCAGTACCAAATTTTTTTCTCTTTTCATTGATAATTATTTATTAAACGATCGATTTTTACTCACCTACAATACTGGTTATCATGGCCAGAACATCCAACTACCAAGTCACCAAGCAACCATTTTTCAGTTAGTCAATGTAACTTAAAAACTACTTGACCGATTTTGATGAAATTTATATGGGACCACCTCAGAGGTATACCCCGTTCAATAAAAAAATATTATCAAAATTGGACTACTCAGCAAAAAAGTTATGCGTGGTCATACATAAAAAAATATACGTATGGAATGAGAACCTCCTCCTTTTTTGGAAGTCGGATAAAAGTATTTCTACTTCATTCATGATTTGTAATTACTCAAATGTCAATGTGTAATGAGGACCTCACACATAGTAAAAAAAAAGCGAGCCTTTATTTCGATTTGTAATCAAAAAACAATAATTAATTGAAGTCTCTCTCTACGTGTGTTGAGAATAAATTTTGCAGCATTTATTTAATTATATTATGTATCATATATAATATAGGAAGCCAGTAGGTATAAATATACTTAGTATAAAATTTTTGACCGATGTCAAAAAAGGATTTTTTTTTTGTTACCTCAGAACATTTGACTGGGTGAACCGATTTTGATGATTCTTTTTTTAATTGGAAGCTGATGCTACACATGTGGTCCTATTTAAATTTGATCAAAATCGGTCGAGCCGTTTTTGAGTTACACTCCAACAACTGAAAAGTGTTGACAGTGAATAACATTCGGTCCCGTAAGTAGCAACGGTCGCTAAAAAGGGTGAAAAAAAATTCTTACCTAAAACTGGAACAACGGCTGGACCGATTTTGATCGAATGTAAATGGGATCACATGAGAAGCATCAAAATTTTTAACAATTTTTTATAGGAATAAAACAAAATCCATGCTTATAAAATAGTGGGTTTTTATACTTACCTATATCTAAGGGATTTTAGTTTCGAGAATAGTAAATACAGTCCATACATACTTATATTTATATTTAGTTTTGATAACATGTGATGTCATCCAATATAAATCCGAAAGCAAAATCTAGGCGTAAAGAAGCTTGCCGCGTTGATAGCCTAATAGCCTAGATTGGCCTAGGTTAGCTGACTCCTACCATTATTTCATTTAAGATATAATTGTAGAATTAAAGTAATAATATATTATAATCAATCATTATTTGTATTTAAATTAAGTGTGGTAATTTTATATTAATTACCTATAATTATAGAAATATATTAATAACAATTTTATTGTGCGAAAAAAGACTTCTTCAAAAATATAATTGATAAATTTATTTGTTAAATATATTTTTTATTATTATTTCTATAATAAACATAAACATACTTACATTTATTGATAACATTTAAAGCATTTTTTTTTTTATACATATACCTATAACCGTAGAGCTGGATTGGAGTAATAATATTAATAATGATTCTGCTCGAGCTTCACAATCATAATATTAATATTATTTCATTTAGTTATAAGTGTTGATAAATTTATAAAGTTGAGCAATATTATATTTTTAAATAGGTTTCATATATAAAAATGTTGTCTCAAATTTATATTATTTTTAATTAAAATTAGGTTGTGGCTTTAAATCATAATTCAGTCATGTAAAAAAAAAAAAAAAACCAAAATGAATATAACGAACACTATGTTAAAAAATATTTAACAAAATTATATGTTGTTAGCGTTCGTATAAATAATAAAATACTATTTGAAATGTGTATATTACTTAATATTTCAATGAAATAGACCTAGTGTTAGCAAAAATATAATGAATATTAATAATATTTGCATCATTTTACCTAAAATAAACGACATAATTATGAAAAATTTATTTCAAAATTTCATAATTTTTTAATTAAAATAAAAGTAGGATTTAATAAACAAATACTCAAATGAACTAATACTCTATGTTGCTTAGGATATTAACTGTACCCTCAAAGGGCAATATCAGAAAAATGGAATAGTTTTGTATGAAAAAAACACAATTTAAAAGTAACCTCAAACCAATAAAATTTTCTTATTTTATATCTCATCAAACGCTTTAAAGAAAGAATGTATACTGCTGATAGATGGCAGTAAGGCTCTTCCTGGCTCCAAATACGAGAAATTTTTCTCGATTTTCAAATTAAATCAGTGGAAAAGAGGCTGATTTAAAAAAAGTCTGAGGTCGACTGGCGTCCGCGCATGAAACCGTTACTTCAACCAGACCGTAATTGTGAAACATATATCTGTCTCGTTTCCTTACATGCCGCCTACTTACTCCCACTAAAACGGGCGCGTTTGTACTATGACCGTGAATTTTGATACTTTGGCTAGTTTCGTTTTAGAATGCGGTTAAATTTCCTGAGGAAGCATTTGCGTGGGACAATTATGTTAGCGCGGGTCATAATACTGTGGGATAAGTAATATATTAAAAGGAAATGGTAGGGTATTAAATTTTCGTTAGTTGGTATATATCTAAGATCCTGAATTTATTAAATTTGCTGTGAATGCACCAAATCGAAATCTACGCAGTAATCTGCGGATACATAATAGTGATGGACTAAATGGATTTACATCTTAAGAGTGATACTTAAACAAGACGCTGGTATGTGGTTCATCAACTTAATAGAGTTAATAAATTTCTCATTGTCTAAAAAAACATTTTTGTTTTATTTATATCTTAAAATAAAAGTATTGAATAAAGATACTCGTATACCATTATTTTAAGGAATTCTACTAATATAAAACTTGAAAAAAGTTTGTGCATGTGTTAGTTTGTTACAATTAACCTACAAAACGCTTTTTTTAACGCAGATTTTGATAATGCTTAGCATATATATTTATTAGGAGTAGTAGGTAAGCTCAGCTTTTACATAAAAGTGCTTCGTAGAAAATCTAGATACAAGTACCTATACTTGTATCTAGATTTTCTTAGAAGGAACCGTGTTATACATAAACTCCAAGGCTAGTTAACCCTGGAATTTATTTATAACACGGGTTCCTATTCCTATATTAAACTGAATTTAGCAGCAAATAAATGTTAACAGCAAATTCGAATCAATAGATACTTAAACTTTATATACCCATTTTAAGTAAATATTATTGCACAGCACTACACAGCGCGTGACGCAGAGTTTACTTAGGTAAAAGTCTAAATAAAAAAATACAACTTTTACTAGTTTGAATCCAGAACTATATACATATTCACATTTCATAATTATTATAATCGTATAATAAAGGTAAAATGGAGAACATTAAAATGCCTCCCCGAAGCATTTATAAACGATACATACTATTACAATGTTAATTTGATGTTATAACATTATTTAACATTGAAAGTCAATATCACGTAAATGGTAATTTCAGAAGCTAATAAATTTGGTATATATTAATATTGAAATGGACAACGTGATATTTGGGTACTTTTAAAATTGTTGACTGAAATTTTACTAAAAGAATAAGCGTCCCTATAATCCTGCTGGATATTCACCAACCATCTGAATAATTTTATTTTACAAGCTAGTGGATTCTATTTTTGCGATGGAAAGGTATAGGAAACCGAATAGCATTATTCTTCCACGTATAAGAGAAATATATTTGAATTAAATGGAGATAAATGTATTTTAATGATTTAAATTATCCAATATAGATCTGTAATTAATTGAAACATTAGAAATCTATTGAAATCCTGTGAGAATTCTCACAGCCGATTCTCAGGAAGTGATTTGTGTTGCATTTGTATTAAAGGCTACATTGTTTGTATCAAACATTATAAAATTTAACTAAATTTTAAAACTACTATTGTTAGCGTTAACCTTGGGGTACTGGGATAGAATAACCAGAAAATGCCAGAAAAGCCGATGAATCATTCCAAATTGGGCAGAAGCGCCTTCTTTAGAGATACCATTTTACACTGCAACCCCCAAGCCAGCCAAGCGTAGGAATTCAGGATTATGATAGGCCTTTGTTCAACAGTTATAGCTGTTGATAAGTTGATGATAATTGTTGACGTGTACTTGTGACATAGTCAGAATTATACACCCAATCTATCCTTATCATTAATTATATACGAAATACATAAAAGTTCAAATAAGTGGTTCTCCTTCCTCTTCCTTACACTGTGGCATAAATCTGTAGGAATATTTTTAATAAGAGATAACTTTTTGGAGTCAAAATTTTGTTAAACTTTTAAGATTAAATCTTATTTTAAATAACTTTGCATATTTTTTATTCAAAATTATAATTTAATGCTTATAATTTAACTTACAATAACCATCAAGACTGTGTTTGAGAAAATGTATATTTTGATCAACTAAGAAAATATAGAACAGATTATTCTAGTGATTCTACAGTCCTTTCTCTCATTATCTTCTGAAGGTAAAGGAATTAAAAAAACACGACTTTTATTGTCCGGGTTCTACATATAATTTAGTTTAGACTTGTTATTTTTATTTGTAATGTTGTGAATGTATTGTAATGTTGCTTTCTAACAGAACCTTATGACCTAAGGAAAGTCGATAAACACTTTTAGACAGAATACCAATTCTTTGTTATATATCAACATTTGTTAACAAGGCCTCGCCTACTGTAACATAATAAAATTAAACGAACTGTTATAATCATAAAATTGCTGTAGGCTCATTCAAATTTTTGTCGACTGTCCCCTTACGTTAGTACAAATTGTGAATCATTTGACATGCGTTTACGAAAAGCATTCGATTTTCTCGTCGATATCTTGAATATTTTTACCTTCAATTATTGTTAAAAATGTGATTCATTTGCTCATTTGTGACTCATTTAGGAAAAGTATAAAATATATTCAATACTCCAGTATAGTTTTTAAAATGTTAATCTTAAATAATGTATAGGTACCATATCTGACACTTAAAAATTAAAATTATTGATTGAAGCTTAAGGAAATTCTTAATATTCAGATCCTAGCAGACAGAGTCGACTTTTTACAATCATTACCTCTTTTTACTGTTTAGTTAAATAGTCTAGACTTCTAATTGAGCCGGATTATAAAAAGAGTCTGTTAATAGCTTTCTGTGTTACTATGCGATGCACTCGTTGAGGGTCATGCATCGTTAAGGCTAGTACATGAGACTGAGAATGTATTGCAATGCAACCCTTGATTTATGTGAATCGTTGCAATGGTATGGCTTGGCTTTGAGAAAGAGCATTATTAAAGTTGATCAATTAAGATTTGTGTTAATTAAACACAAAAAAAGTTTACTGGGTAATAAAAAAAAATTCAAGATTCGTTCTGTGAAAATGTTGATTAAGGTATGTAAGGTTTGCATACCCCATTAATGATTTACACAAAAGTAAACAACTATAGAGATATTATTTTGAGTTGACGAATAGCTAAACTTATAAATAACTGACGCAATTTAAAGACAAGTAGAAGAAATTGAGAATACAATGACAAAGAATTGTTAATTTAATACATATAATGAAGAAAAAATAGAGTACCTCTCTTGAAAGTACACAATATAGACATCTTCTTTTTAAAGGTTAATTAGTTATAGCATCTGATTGAGAATGGATGATAAACACCGTACCTTAAATGCAGTAGAGTAATGTACACGCAACTTATGTACATTAGTAAATAAATTATGTATTGTTATTTGCGATCAAGCGACCAACAACTCTTAATTTGATTGTGGTTATAAGAGTTTATCGATGTATCCTTACTATTCAGAACTTGGACATAATTATTTTGCCAAATTGTCAAAAAACAGCACTAATATAAAAACAATAGTCACGTTATTTGCATACGTATCTACAACGCTATACCTAAAGAAAACAATTGATAAGCCGTAGATTCCTAAGTAAGTTAAAATTATGGAGGTATATAAAATATTAAGGATTCATGACATTGTAATTGTACCACATAAAAATCTATTTCCAAATATATAACAATAATTTGCACGCCACTATGCGTCAAAATTTACCAGGAACAATACCATAATAAATATATTATCCATGTTCATGTACCTTCATGTACATTTTATGCAAATAAATATTGTTCTATTCTGTTCACGCTAGCTTACCGTAATTTTGCATGGTGGTAGGCCACTTTGTGAGTGCCAGCAATGCTAGATACCACCCTCAAGTAGAAAATCTGATGCTAATTACTTAACGGTGTATATTGGTAGCTGTCCTTGAGAGTCAATAATTCAAGGATAGGCTGGACAACATCTACGATCGCAACAACACTTACCATTTGGTGAGAATCAGGCCTAGCATCTTTAAAAAAATGTGTCACTGAACTAACTCCTTTATATATATATTTCATTTGTAATAATAAGTGTGGCATTAAGTGTTGACTCCGCCAAAAGTAAAAGATAAATATCAAAATTTTACGTTAATAAGAGAAAATACAGATAAAAAATCTATTTTAAAGACAAAGAAACTAATTACGAAGCTACTAAAGCTGCGCTGTCATTCATAGACTCGTTGTATAATAGCATCAATTAACGGAAAAACACTCCGACATACTTCACCTCCAACATTATAAAACAAAAAAAAGTACCAAGACCGTTTGCGTCGCGCTACATCGATCGAAATTCAACAGTGGAACAAAAAGTGGACCGCTTGTTGCCCTTTCACTCGCACTCGTAGCCAGACGCCGCGCACGAGAGGGACGGAGAGAGCGCCGCCCGCGCCCACGACATAGGCCGGTACATTGAACCCTACATTTCGACGCTGCACAATCAAATTTATATCTATCTCTGTCTAAAAAACTGAAAGAGCTCAACGCCTCTCGAAATGAGCGCTGTTTTTGAAGATTGTTAACAACTTTTTGTCCTTTTCTCGACGATTGGTGACACGCGGAGTCGTTCGGGGCGCGATTTTCGATCGAAATTTAAAAAGTATTTTGAAAATACCAACCGTGGTATTCGAAATTTGAACGTTCTGTCAGTTTAAAACGACAATTACGTGAATTGTTTTCAATATTCGTTCAGTGGTGTGTGAAAATGGATTGACTCTTGGAAGATCTCTTAATTATCATCGACGGAGAAAGGTGAGTGAGTGTCTAGACTGAAATGGATAATAAATCTTCATAAATCTCTTATAAATTCTTACTCTACATTTCATTATTCGTAGAGTAAGAAATGAGGCCAATAGTTCTCGCTAAAAACTGCATAGCAACAGTGCCAAGGCCTTTTTTTAGTAGGTAATCCAATGTTTAGGAAATAGCTG
Source organism: Plagodis pulveraria (assembly GCA_963890685.1). Lineage (NCBI taxonomy): Eukaryota > Metazoa > Arthropoda > Insecta > Lepidoptera > Geometridae > Plagodis > Plagodis pulveraria. Next base: position 5,393,543 of record OY982977.1, read on the forward strand.
AAGGGTAGAAAAATATCTCTACAATTGAAGCCACGTGGAAAACAAATGCAACTGAGCTGAACAAATCAACATCTGGGCACCGCTGGGGATGTGCTGGATCGTTGTAGCAATGTGGGCCTGCAATGGCTGATAAGTTACTTAAATGTTTGTTATAGTTGCTGCAGAATTGCATCAGCTTCATCATGACACGTTAGAACAGAAAGTTAAAGTGCCAATTAGTTTTATAGCTACTTATTCAGCTAAATAAATATTGTACTAACTAAATAATACCTACAAAAATTTTCTTCTTCCAGTCTTCTTTATTTTCTCCTGTAAAAAGAAAAAACAAATCTTATTGGATTAAGGTAGTAAAATGACTATTTATTTAAGGATTACAAGATTAATAAATTAGGGACTTGTAAATAAAAAAAACCAGATATGAAATCATGGAAAAACGATACTGGAGTAAAAGTTATTTTCCGTGGCTCCATTGGCCAATGGGTCCACGGTTAAATTACCTTTTTCCATAGTCCCGTTAACGGGACGTCCAATGGAACTAGGGAAAATAACTGGAAAATAATTACTCAGAACATACTAGACAGTTTTTTAATTGAATAGATAAGTACTTTCAAGGTTAAGCTCCTTAGGATAGGTAGAAAAAAAATGGTTATTGCATCAGCCGGATAGTCCACTGCTGAACACAGCATCCCCAAGGGGGTTGGGGGATCGCAGTGTGAGATATCAGTTCCTCAGAAAGCGCTGCTGCCCACCTTCAGGTGTGTTACCCTTAGTCGCCTCTTACGACACCCACGGGTAGAGATTGGGGGAGTGACATTATAGCTCGGCACCCCACGTGTAAAAAAAAATCGAAAAAGAAGACAAAAAATGTTTACTGTCTTTTAAAAAAAAATCAGACTTCTATTGGCCACTAAAAACATTGTAGGTATATAGGGAAAAATTAACTGTCATTTAATTTAAATTACCAGATTTAGGCCTGGTTCTACAATCATCAGATAATAATATGAGACTATTAAAATGTTAACTGATCAAATTTTAAATAAACGAACGTTAAACTTTAATTTAAACAACCAGAATTCATTCTTTTTATAGTGGTTATCCACTATAAATTATATATATATGTTCTGAGGAATAGCAGGATTGCAAAGCATATGATGACTGAAAAATCGCGCATAAAGATTTAAGTAACAATATATCAATATTACTAAATTAAAAAAAGACTACTGTGCAAAAAAATATCAGTTACTATCTTGCAATTTTTTTTATATATGTATTTTTTAGTGCATACATACTGCAACCTAAAATTTTGGTAGAAGCCAGTTTTAAGGGATCAACAAATTATACCAATCTGTCATAATTATTAAAGACAATTATTTAAAAATAATTACATGATATAAATAATACAATAATTAAAGAAAAAGTGTATTTAATGTAGAATCAGAAGCCAAAATTGCCAAAATTTTACTATTATTAATATTAATAAAAAAAATAACATTTATATAGCATTTAAGTCAAATTAAAATGTACACCAACGCATCTAAATCAACGTTTAAAAAACAGCTAAGTGTTAGCCCTGGCTCTATTAGAGATTGCAAAAACTGTGAAAAAAATTAAGTATAAATAGTACATGTTGCATGGTAGAATGGCATTTTGCGAATGCCCGCCTGGCTAGCTACCACGCTAAATGTTACTGTCGCCAAGCACCTAACGGTGTGTCCGGCAGCTGTCCTTGAGAGCCGGTAATAACAACAGTAATTCTAGGTTATCCTGAACAACATCTTAATATATATATACCAGCTATTAATTACATATATATATACATATAAACGCCGATTTTTTTTAATATATATATATGTGTTTATATGTATATATTATTAGAATAATATATCAAAATTGCACATACCGAAGTAGTTAAGTTTTTCAGATAGATCCCGTAACAAAAAAACTAAAATTTACAGAATTGAAGGCCCCCGTCAAAGCATTTTTTTTTATGAATAAAATAAAATTACTCAATGGGTACATTATGCGATGATACTATGATTATACATGCTTGGGTACACAAATGTTTTTTTTATTTAGCTACCATTTTATGATGGACCCCTACTGATATATAATATAAATGAAATTAAAATCCAATATATCGTTTCAATTCAACATTCAACAATAAATATAATATATAAATATCTTATGTATTGTCTTTCTTTCTGTCTTTTTTTGTATCTTGTTCTTCTTCCGTGCTTCGGAGGGCACGTTAAGCCGTCGGTCCCGGTTGTTGTCTTACCATGACAGTCGTTATAGCATGGTGGTAGGTAATTTTGCGAATGCCCGCCTGGCTAGCTACCACCCTCAAGTAGGAAATCTGTCGCCAAGCACCTTACGGTGTGTTACGGCAGCTGTCCTTGAGAGCCAGTAATTCTTGGTTAGCCTGAACAACATCTTCGACCACATCACTTACCAACAGATGAGATAGCGAGCAAAGGCTATTATTAAAAAAAAATATATATAAATTTCTTAATATTTAATTTGTAATTCCGTGTACGAACTAGATAACCAGACGAACATAAAGCGGAATTTTATTGGTAGAGCTCCATTTTTCCCTTCATGTACGGGACCCAGATTGATAGACAGTGGATTAAGAGGGTTAAATTTTCTCTACCTATTCGAAACCAAAAATATCTATATCTCATACTTCTGGAAATAATTCATATAATTACTTCACTATATATGTATAATTAAAAAATGTAACAAAAAAAATCGACATTAAACATCACATACGCATTATTAGGGACTCCTCAAATACTACGCGTCAGATCTCATTGAAATTAATATGCAACAAGCAAGCACCAGTTTTCAATATAAAAATATCATTAAAATCGGTACAGCCTGTAAAAAGTAATGAGGCAACACACAAAAAAAAAATTACCAAAAAATGGAACCGACTTTAACACTCAAACACCTATGTGTGAAATAACTTGTTGAAGTCAGTACCATGATGGTGCAAAAGTACCTATATCTCAATATTGTGCGCATGGTACCGACTTCGACAAGTTATTTCACACATTTGAGTGTTAAAGTCAGTTCCATTTTTTGGTAAAAACAATTTTACTATTTTTAGTGACCCTTGCTACTTTTGGGATCGATTGTAATACACTGTAATGTATGTAAATGCAATACTTTTCAGTTAAACTTTTACTCAAAAACGGCTTAACCGATTTTGATAAAATTAAAATGGTACCACACGGCAAGCATCAGCTTTAAAATAAAAAAGAATCATCAAAATCAGTTCACCCAGTCTAAGGTACTGAGGTAACAAAAAAAATAAAAATACAGTCAAATGGAGTAGGTACCTCCTTTTTTTGAAGTCGGTAGAAAATAGAGTAAATTGTATATCCATCCATTTTAAAGCCACAATGACAAATAAATACACGTAGCTACAAATGTCCAACGCATTCTCTCGGCGGTAAAATTAATTAATAAATTATATATTAATTAATACGTTTATGTAAATTAAATTTCTAATCCAATATTAGTTCGGTTCAAATATCGAAATTTCACGATTTGGACAAATATACAGACAGAAAGACGGACGGCAGAGTCTTGTAAATAGGGCTCCGTTTTGTTATTTAGTTACGGAACCCAAAAAATCACAATCCAATTTAAAAATAAAAAGCTCTAAATTATTAATAGAATATCAAAATATTAACTGTTTCACACATGTATTATTTCACATATTTTATTTAAAACAAGTCTTATCTGCAGTAAAAGCATACAATTTTAGACTAATATTAATAAAATAAACGTAAAAGATAAATTTAAATACTATTTTTTTTTATCGTCGTTATGCCTTTATTAACAAAACACTACGAACTATATACAACACTACAGCTACTACAATAAAAGCATTTAGATCCCTATAAGCAATTGCAGACTCATAGGCAGTCCAAATGCTCTAGCCCACTACCAGTTGGCAGCGTGCCCAGCATGCTGGCATTGCCCCGTTTGCAATTCACAAATAAATACTCATTGTTTAAATATATTAGTGACAGGCATGGTCTGACTACCGCTAAACATGACTACTACTACTAGGTATTATAAAACTCAGTCCTTTTTATATTAGAGCATAGGGTAGGTAGGTCTAAGATGCTGCTTATCAATTTATATTAAAGAAAGGATTTTTTTTTCACCGCGAGAAAGATACTCAATTCGTTAATATTTTTTTATTTTCTTATGTTTGTTACTTCAGAACTTTTGACTGGATGAACCGATTTTACTGATTCTTTTTTATTTGAAAGCTGATGCTTGCCGTGTAGTCCCATTTAAATTTCATCAAAATCGGTCAAGCTGTTTTTAAGTTATACTATAATAACTGTAAAGTATTTTCCTATCTTTATGATATAGTCATTGATAGTGAATGACAATCGATCCCATAAGTAGAAAGGGTCAGAAAAAATGGTAAAAAAAAAAGATTTACCAAAAAATGGAACCGGCTTCAACACTCAAATGTAAAAAATAACTTATAGAAGTCGGTAACATTACACAATATTGTGATAAAAGGAACTTTTGAACCATCATGGTTATTTCATACAAGTTATTTTATTTATATAATTGAGTGTTGAAGTCGATTCCACTTCTAGTATTTTATTTTTATTTATTATGTTCAACCAACACAAATTACAGATAAAATTTCAAAAGTAGAAAATTACGGCCATTGGTTGTTAAGTTAAACCATATGGGTATGTTGTAACTGCTAAGAATAAATGTACGTTTGTATTTTTATATTAATATACTATATTAAAAAGTATATATCATTTTGCAACTGCCTTTTCTAGTACATAATAAGTTTATAATCAGTCACAATCACAAAATGTATTTATATCTAAATCACATTTAGTCGAAAGCGGTTCATTGGTATTAATTCATTGCGTGAACATAAGTTCAAACTGACAGATGGACATAATATAACATACTTATATAAAAAATTTCTCAGTAGTTAATATAAATTATCCTCAACCATTTATGATTCTTTATGCTTAATTTTTTGTTTTGTTTTATTACAAGTTATTGACATTTTACACTCGTCATAGAAAGTAATATATTTTTCTACTACTATTTTATTTTAGTGACGTAAATGTTCATATTATTACAAATTTATCGTTTATTGATTTGTACAGAAAATAGAGGTAAGTCACGAATTACCCGTACGTACCCAAAAATCACCTCTCGACACACTTCATATTAGATATTCTTAAACATGAAAATAATTGCTTTTTATTTCGTAATTAAATATTAGTGTAAAATTTAAGGGTAGGTAACCGAATTGTCTTACTAATTAATACTATGTTATAATAAAGCCTGTACCTTGCCTTATTTTTTAAATGTAAATATGAACATATATAATTTATTAAACGATTCAAGTCTACTTAGAAAATAAAACTACATTTTGTGAGAAATTAAAAAAATACCGGCCAAGTGCGAGTCGAAGTCGTGCACCTAGTGTTCCGTACAAACCTGTAGGTATATAAGTATCCACAACATTTTAGAATTATTAAACATATTTTATTTTAATATGTAACCAGAAATTTATGCTATTCGCAATTTTTCCTTTATCTGTACAAGATTTTGAGTTCACGGGAAGTACCTACCCTGTAGATTTTGCTTCCCGAGTGTCGAAAATTTGCGGCATAAACGGCGGTATCTTTTGATTGCGTTGGCTTAGAAGTTTGATTTTTTCATATTTTCAAGGGACAGTAGACTTGAGTATTTGGAATGAAGTTTAGCTTGATACCTCCACGCGTTCCTGAGAAAAAGGGTCTTGACAGACAGACAGACAGAAAACAAAGTGGTTCTATAAGGGTTCCGTATTTTTCATTTTGAAGTACGGAACCCTAAAAAATAAAAGAAATCACCACTCATTCCCAATTTCATTACCTACAGATTGGCACTAGTGACGAAAATAACTATATACACTAAGTGATAGTGGTTAGTGACGTCAGCAAGTGACCTCCATCTCACCTGATAGTACGATAACGTGACCGAAAAATAATTTGTCACAACTTTTTCTTTACATATTGGCACTAGGTTTGTATTTGACCGCTATTTGACCTGATGTTGAATCACAAAAGAATCGGCGAATGTATGCGCGCTCATATTTTTATGAAATGCATTTGAAGCAGTGATGTCTCAGTGGCGTTGGCTATGGACTGCCCGGATCAGGTCCATGGTTCGAATCCCGTTACGGGCTTGAGCTTCACCGCATGGTGGAAGGGCATTTTGCGAATCCCCACCTGGCTAGCGACCACCCTCAAGTAGAAAATCTGTCACCAAGCACCTAACGGTGTGTTGCGGCAGCAGTACTTAAGAGCCAGTGAAATTACAGGCACGTGAGACTTAATAACTATGTCTCAATAGCGTGACGTCAATCCCACTTAAAAAATGACGTGGCAAAACTGTATGAATTTAGTTTAGAAAAATTGTATTGAAGAAGTGATGGCTCAGTGGCATTGGCTATGACTGCCCCGGATAAGGTCCATGGTTCGAATCCCGTTACGGGCTTGAGCTTCACCGCATGGTGGAAGGGCATTTTGCGAATGCCCGCCTGGCTATCGACCACCCTCTTGAAAATCGGTCGCCAAGCACCTAACGGTGTGTTCCGGCAGCAGTCCTTGACCAGTGAAATTACAAGAGACTTTAAAATTATGCCTAAAGGTGACGGGCGCAGTACAATTCGTGACTTGTGACGAAATGCATCTGTTATAGGCAGAGGTTAGTCCGCTTAACATCAGGTGGGCCTCGAGCTTGGTCCGTTAGAATAGCCAATGCCACTGAGCCATCACTTCTTCAATACAATTTTTTTACTAAACTATAAAAGTTTTGCCACGTCATCTTTTACCATAAAGTGGAATTGACGTCACGCATCTACATCATTAATTATCCATTCTTTGCATTATATAAGGAGGATCTCGATCTCTCCAAATGGGAATAAAAAGTATTCTATGTCGAGACCGAGCTACTAATTTTATACGCCAAATGTTATTGAAATTCATTCAGTACTTTTTGCGTCATTGTATAACATATATCTATCCAACATGACAAACTAATGATAGAAGTTGTCAATTTAAAAGAGATTGGAAGAGAATTTCAAAGTGCCAAGCCAAGCGTAGTTTATTACTCCTTCACGCTGAAACGTTTGAAATGATTTGAATGAAATTCGTAAGTTTATTACTCCATCACGCTGAAACGTTTGAAATTATTTGAATGAAATTCGTAAGTTTATTACTCCATCACGCTGAAACGTTTGAAATTATTTTAATGAAATTCGTAAGTTTATTACTCCTTCACGCTGAAACGTTTGAAATGATTTGAATTAAACTCGTAAGTTTATTACTACTTCACGCTGAAACGTTTGAAATGATTTGAATGAAATTCGTAAGTTTATTACTCCTTCACGCTGAAACGATTGAAATGATTTGTATGAAATCTGTAAGTTTATTACTCCTTCACGCTGAAACGTTTGAAATGATTTGAATGAAATTCTTAAGTTTATTACTCCTTCACGCTGAAACGTTTGAAATGATTTGAATGAAATTCGTAAATTTATTACTTTTTCACGCTGAAACGTTAGAAACGTCTTGAATGAAACTCGTAAGTTTATTACTCCTTCACGCTGAGACGTTTGAAATGATTTGAATGAAACTCGTAAGTTTATTACTCCACCACGCTGAAACGTTTGAAATTATTTGAATGAAACTCGTAAGTTTATTACTCCATCACGCTGAAACGTTTGAAATTATTTGAATGAAACTCGTAAGTTTATTACTCCATCACGCTGAAACTATTTGAATGAAATTATTGAATGAAACTCGTAAGTTTATTACTCCATTACACTGAAACGTTTGAAATGATCTGAATGAAACTCGTAAGTTTCTTACTCCTTCACGCTGAAACGTTTGAAACGATTTAAATAAAATTTGGTGAATGCCCGCCTGGCTAGCTACCACTTTTAAGTAGAACATCTGTCGCCAATAACCTAACAGTGTGTTCTAGGTTATCCTGAGCAACACCTTCGACCACATCATCACTTACCTTCTGGTGAGATAGTGGTCAAAGGCTAGCTTAACAGCTATAACAAAAAAAAAACTTATTTCGTATACGAGCTCGCCCGTGACATACAGACGACGTGACGGACTGACAGACATACATTGAAGTCTCATTAACAGGCTTACGTTTTGGGAAACGAAAACCTGAAAAACTTACACAGTGTTCACTCATTTTAGTAAATAATGCGGCGTAACTCACTTGAACAAGTCAGAGAGCTCCAACTCTAGTTTGACCATGACCAGTGGTCTTTTTCAAGGAGAATTTTGGACCCCGTTGATGTTTCGCTTCGCACTGATACTATATGGAACTATAGTTGGAACTATCCAACTTATTCACGTGAGTTATACCGTTTTATTAACTAGAACATGAATATTAAAATATTAGTTTTTAATTTTGCTAACTACATATTTTTAGGTACACCTTATTTTAATAGGATTTTGCCTTTTCCCTTTAATATAAGATAACTAAAGAAATGAACGCTTACTCTTAGGCAGAGGACATGCACGTCTGATTACCGAGTCGTATAAAAAACGTGAGGTAAGGTGAGTAGTGCGCGAACTGGTCTGAACGACTCCGTGTCATTGCCTTGTACTTGTTTCCATTGAGTCACGAGAATCATGGCCGAGGTCACGTGACGTCACACGTCAAGGTAATTTCACTTACATTTTTCATTTTACATTGTATGGGCGAATTGGGAAATATTTATTAATTTACCTGAATGTGTCTTCTACTGATTATATTGCACTCTATGGAAACTACACGTAAAACCGGGATAATAATATCTTCTTAGTAGTTTTCTTGGTTGCAGAACATTTAAGGTTTTATTTTAAAATTTCGTTGTATAGCTTGACCAATAATTCTTAAGCGATCAGCTAGGTTAAGCAACGTCCGCTGCGGTCATAACTTGGATGTGATATTACTACTTAGTGGTATTTACTTCTAAGCGTGCACCTCTTTCGAAGGGCACGTTAAGCCATCGCGTTGGTCCCGGTTGTTGTCTTAGGATAGCATTCGTTATAGCATGGGGATAGGGAATTTTGTAAATAGCTGACTAGCCACCACCTTCTAGTAGAATTCTGTCGTCAAGCGCCTAACGGTGTGTGTGGTGTAATTTTCGACTGCATCATTATCATCAGTGAGATAGTGGTCAAAGGCTAGCCTATCGACAGTAAAAAAAAACATCTGTAATGGAACTCCATAAAGACAGATAAATTTACTATAGATTAAATTATGTAAAATCCATAAAATTCATTTTATAATTATTTGAGCATGAAACTAGTGAAAATATCAAAGACTTTGAAAAATCAAGTGTAAATTACCGAAACTAAATGCTGTTGATGAAACTTACTCTTCCAACAAACAAAGCTCTAACTAATAAATACAATTATTTTGATCTATCATAAAAAAGGTAATAATACAAACTTCAAACTTAGCACGAATATAGACTAATATATAAAGTACATCAACAAATACTGAAACTGACGGTAAGAATCTCGATCTGTTTGTAAAAAGAACGATTTTTTTACACTCTGTGTTGGTACGGAACCCTCAGTATGGGAATCCAACTCAAAATTGGCCAGTTTTGTTTGACAACTATCCTAATAAACAATTATCAACGAAAATATATCAGTGAAAATACTCTTTTCGTAGTTGTTTCAGACGGTGTCTGGACATGACAGAATATTACGCAGATGTAGTAGTTTACACCAGTTGTAAATGCCAACTTAATTATAGACTGAGTGAGACTTCATTAAAAGTGTCTCTAGTAGTGGACAATGATATTTGGTTTTAAAACACTTGTTTTTCCACGTGACGTCACATAACCTTGACCCCCGCCATGAGTCGTGACTCAATGGAAACGTGCTTGTTACTAACACAACTTACACAATAACCTTTGTGTACGAAAATAACTATTTAGCGAGAGTAAGTAACGAGATTTTGTTTTTACTAGCTGGCTCACCTGCGACTTCGCCTGCATGTAGTTTTGATTCGCCCGCACGACATTTTAGGGTCACGTTTCCTCTGGAACTATTATTCTTAACTAAGTAATTCATCACTCTCATCATCGTTTATCATCTTGTATTTAAGTGTTTGTTTTCTTCCAAACGGGTAGAATGGGTTTTGACAGTTAAGTTAACGTTATAATCGCCATGAAACCCGATTTGTCACTTGACTTAACACTTATACACAGAAACACTTATCTAAGTGTTTAAAAAAATCAAAATAATGGATTTTGGCTCGAAATAATAATACGTAAATAAAAATAAACCAAACATATAGAGTAGGGTGCCAAAATAAAGGACTAAAAAATCTAAAATAAAATATATAATAGATAAATTGAAATCCCAACTGCATTAAAAGACCGAAACAAGATTGAAAATCTTGTATCAAGTCTATCTAGTAGCAGGCGGTACCCAGTTGCAAATTATAAACCAGGAGAAAATTAATGGGTTGTATTTGCAACTAAACTTAATGCGGAATTCGCAATATTCTTTCGGTTTTTTTTGGTGCCGTTGGGTGTTTAATTTTGAATTATTTATTTTATTTGGTGTTTTGTCTATATTGTTAACACTTACAGCTGTTTTGAGGATTGATCTTGATTAAACAGCCGTGAACAGGGTATTCTGAAGTGGATTCAAGCTTCACAACATAATAATAGGGCATTATTTGCCTAGATACTACGTACCATCCTCAGGCACATTTTGTATATAGCAGAAAACGTATATCTTTGAGAGCGAGATTCCCCTATGACTCAGAAAATGTAATAAAAGGGCCTCCTTTATGAAGTTTAATTAACAGTCGTCCAGTAGTTTTGCATGGCAAGAAACACAAATATGCAATCCACGCCACTTGTCATAATATTTCAGTAATATTTTTTGGGAATTTTATTTATTTAATTAACCGTTTCTTTACTTGTGTACAAAAGCAATACAGATGGACAAAAGAACAGACATACACATAAATACTATCTCATTGAGCGATGTTGAGAAAAGAGTCGTTTCTCAACCTTTTAAAGGTGTGACCCCCTAAAGGGACTACATAGATAAATGAATATACCTTATCTTTAATAGTCAACAAACGAATTTACAAATTCCTTTTATAGATGATTGACTAATGTTTTGTAATATACCTATATATTAAGTATATTTACATATTGCATTCAGGAATGCTATTTATTTATATTACTTTTTAGCCTGTTGAGTCTTATCCTACTTGTGTCTTTGCTGTATATTTTATCACAAGGCAAATGATGACAGAACAACATACTGTGGATACTTTTAGCTTTAGTTTGGCAGCTCATCAGAATGTTAATTTATATTTGTTTCTGGGCTATATAGCTTGCAATTTTATTTATTCATTTCGAGAAATAATACAACAAGGCAATGAAATTGTATAAAAATTGTCATAAGCAGGTTTATTTTCTAGATCTATATGTAGGTTATTAAATTTTGTTGTTCAACTTGATTATGTTTACAAATAGGCCGATAAGCAGTTAACGAAATTTTTAATTTAACATATTCCCAATTAATTTAAATAGCAATAGGATACAAATTTACCAAAATAAAAAATAATATTTATTTAACCTACTATGTAATTCTCAAAAGGGTAGAATAGGTATAAGCATACATCTCTTGCTTATTGATATAAAAATCTTATGACATTCTTCATACGCGCCAGTCTATTTAAGGTACGCTTAAACAAAACTATATGGTGTTGATTTAAAATTGACTCGCAGGCATCTAAATGTGATAGCTGTCAATGTGACAGTTACTCCAATATGTTATGTTTGTGAAAGATTATTCATTAAGAACTGGCCAACTATCATTAACAAGTAATTATTTTTAAAGTAATTAGAAATCAAAATAGCATTCTAATCAATCGACTAATCGATTCGGCTATAATGCAATAATTTAAAAAAAATACCGATGAGCGTGGTAAAAGATATTAAAATTACGAGATAAAAAAAAATGCTATGCCAATACAGATGCTTTTCAAATATTAGAACTCAGAGCACCACCACGTAAACATGACTTATAAATCAGTTTTGCGGTGTCATTTAGAATATAACATATCTATCTCATTATAATATTTATGATATCATTATCCTCAAGCAAACAATCTGTCCTGGTCTGTTACTAAGCGTTGTATGCCAGCTATATCCTTGAGATCACAAATGAATTTAACGAATCTAGGGTTTAGCTATACGGGGGTATCACTGTATACTAAAAATAATCTACTAAATGTGACAGGCCCTTGCTATCATAGAATTAACAAACCTAGTAGCATTTTTTTGAATTTGTTTGATTTCTGTCGTAAGAGAAAGAAAACTCTTTGGGTTGATTTTTGTGACACGTGACAGAAAATGTAAACATAAAATATTGCTGTAACTTGTAAAAAAGTAGTCTTTTTTATGATTATGTAGCTATACCTGCAAATTCTACGGAATATATTTATAATCTTCACTTACCATTAAATTTAATACTTAATTCTAGCTTTACTTAATTTGTGACAAAATACTACGAACTATATACAACACTACAGCTACTACAATAAAAGCATTTAGATACCCATAAATCAGCGTGCCCAGTATTGCCCCGTTGAAGGCAACGCTTATTCTTTGAGCCAAATAGGTGCCAGCATTTTCATCACGCGTCGCATCGACCAAGCGCTCTGATAAGTTTTAAAATTCGTGACGAACTAATATGTATATTATAATTTATAAGTATATTTTGGGTAACTTGCACCATCTATGGTTTAAAAAATACGCCAATAACTTTCAATTATAAACCAATAAAATATAAATAGGTCAATGCTATCATAGAACCTTTGTTTGTTTGAATTCATTTGTAAGATAAGTAAAATTTCTTAGTTTGACTTTTGTGACATGTGACAGCAGCTGTAATAATATATAATATCAGAGTGCTACATATGTTTTTAGATTAAGGATATAAACCTCCAAATTTAACGGTATAGCATCCTAATCTAAGATTACTCCTTTTCCTATGCTACAACTATCTGTCTAATGTCAAATTTCATAAATGTCAACCCCATGACATATGTAAAACACTGCAAAATCATTCGACATTTATGGTAAAAAAAGGTGTATCATATATTTAGTCTCGATCGCGCGCTCGTAGAGTCAAGACTTCCTGAGGATGCTTCGTTTAGAAGCGAAACGCGTCGAATACTCTTCCAGTTTGGCTGCGTGGCGTTTGTTACGTCACGTCGTCTTAACAGGAAATTAGGCGGAATTGTCTCTAGATATATATAATTTTTATAAATATTTTGTAAGTGCTTTATTAAATAATTAAATTGATGTTTTCTTAAAATACTTTTAAAATATTTGTTATTATCTATTTCTATTTCTATCATGTTTGGTTGGTTGTATACGTTACAGTTCTTCTTTGTAGCTATATTTGTAAAAAAAACTATCATCACTTCAAAACAGACACTATGTTATTAACAGTAAAGAAAAAGGTGGTCTTAAATTTGGATAAAAAATATCGTGTGTCAATGGAGATGCGCGCACGCACACTAACTAATCGCGTAGCGCGGTAGCCGTCGGCTTGCGACCGGTTTCGCTGATTCACTTTGCACAGTCGTTTTTTGGTGAGATTGCGGAACCAAACCTCTAACTGGTCAGGTTCCGTATGTATACTACCTTTTAATAATAAGAATATAGGGGATACTAAAAATAGCATTGTATATTTTTATTTCTAATAAAATAAAATAATTGTTATATTCCCGGGTCGGACAAGTTATTGAGGTATGATGAAATGTCTGTAACAGTCCGGAGTTTGGAACAACGTCCGGTAGATGGCATTAGGCTCGCCTCCAATCATACAATATTAAACCATGTCTGGCAAAACGTGAGTGCTTAGAACCTAGCGCTTCCTCTTTTTTTTATGCTAGTTTGTCTTCAAGAAAAACAGCTGAGGCTATGTTTTATTCTAAAACTAGATTGTATAATGTTACACCCCATTTTTTTTTTAATTCTTATATGTTAGCCTATGACCACTATCTCACCTGATGGTAAGTGATGATGTGGTTCAGGCTAACCTAGAAGTTGCAGTTGATATGTTTGTAATCATTCTAGGAAATTTAGTATAATATAATATGACATATAATATCAATTGTATCATGTTCATTATGTGTCTAGAACTTAATATTGCATGCTCGATATGAGTAAACTGTTACGAGCTCGATTTCAAACTTATATTGTTTAACTTTAAGTATTGTACTGACAGTTTTTGCAATAAATATTACTTTACTTTACGTTACTTTACATTATTTAAAAGTGATTTAATAAGAATACTCACCCGTAAATCCGTCAAAAATATTCAAAAATACTTTTACCCGTAATACATATAATTAATGTTATATCAAGATATTTAGTTTTAAAAATATATCTTCTCCAGATCTTACGTATCAAAAATAAAACTGTAATTTATGGTCTGCAACTCATTTAATTTACAAGCTGGAGACGGACGAATAGGGCTCCATTTCGCTTTATTAGAACCCCAAAAAGACTCAATAATCTACTACACTACAGATCATTTTAAGCTGGAATACGGCTCAAATTTATCTGGACCCTAGAGCCTAATCACCATGACACATTCGCAATGGTTTGTCTGGAAGAGACTACACCTAGCGATAAGATCGTCCATTGTCACGTCTAATTCTTGATTATCATTACAAACAATTTTAAGTTAGAATTCGGCTTAAATTAGTCTGTACTCTAGAGCCTAATCACCACGACACATTAGCAACGGTGTGTCTGGAAGAGATTGCGCCCAGCGATAATACCGTCCATTGTTTCATTCAGTTCGACGTTTCAAAAGAAGTATTATTACTATCTATATATTTATCATTTGCATTTAGTTAAGGTGAACATAAAATATCAATTATTTATCTAATTAATAGTAGTTTTCTTTCACATAAGTTACAACCATACAGGATAACTCCACTACTAATTCAAGTAGATCTGACTACTTGAATTATATAGTTGAGTTATCCCGTATGGTTGTCATGTAAGTGATAATCATAATAGCGTGGTAGACGCCTAATTTGAACAACTGATTTTGACTTTGACTCAACGAATATAAGCTCGAGCTTAAAAAGTCCTACCTCCACCCATAACCCCACTTTCAATTCCAACAATTTTATTTTTTTAAGAGTTTTACGTATTAAACTCTACGAAGTTTTCTTTCCCTTACGTTATAACTCAACTATGAGTATATAATTCAAGGCGATCCGACTACTTGAATTATATAGTTGAGTTATCCCGTATAGTAGTAACTCAAGTGAAAAAAACCTCGTACGGTTAACTAAATATAAAGCTCTTTAATAAATTCAATTGTGTGAATGGGAAGTGGGGTTGTTGGCGGACTCTTTAAGATCGAGCTTATATTTGTTGAGTCAAAGTCAAAGTCAAAATCATTTATTCAATTTAGGTGTCGACAACGCTCCTATGATGGCCTATTTTTTTTTTTACTATGAAGTGTTCTGAAGTGTTATACTGCCACTAACATTCAAGGTTTTCTTACCCACGATGCAGTTCCATCATCAGACCTCAGAGAAGTTGTAAAACCGTTTTGAGTAAGGAGGACGGTAAAATAAAAGGAATCTATATTTTGTATTTCCCCGTGGGGTGCCGGGTTAGAATTGCACCTCCCCATATCATCCCGTGGGTGTCGTAAGAGGCGACTAAGGGGAAAAAAACTGAAAGGTGGGCAGCAGCACCTTCTAAAGAACTGCCATCTTACACTGCGATCCCTAAGACGCCTACCAAGCGTGGGGATTATGGCAAATACCCCCTTAATAGGGGAGGCTGTGTTAAGCAGTGGACGATCCGGCTGATACAGTACACATTTTGTATGGCAAGTTAAAAATAGCTACAAAGACACCTGAAAATAAAATATTTCTGATAAAACATTTTTGTTTTTGACCTAAGGCGCGCGTTGATGTCTTTTCTTCTGGAAAATGATCTCAGTTTTTTATAGATTATTTTTTTAATTATTTAAATAAATTATATGTCTTCTTGGCTACTTGTGTTTTGAACATTTACAGTGCTTTTATGTCTGTACCTGTATTTTATAATGCTTGACAGTAAAAGTCAGCTGATTGAACTTGTATTGTAGGTAATACCTAGTATATCTTTCTTACTAAAATATTCATTTAATGTTTGCTTAATATATTTGTTATTATTGAGTCGAATTACTTAGCATTCCATGACTTCACCGTGCGGGTTCCGGGTCCATAGCGTTGCAGAGGAAGAGGCTCAAGTCAAGGTGCCTGGGACTTGCAACCCACTGAGTAAGGTTAAGGGGCCCCTTTATGATGCATCAATGCTCCCTTTCACCGCTCGAGCCTCCTCCCCTGCCCAACCAACATTTGGTAAGATCCTACTAATGCCGCCTTGGATACACGTTCTAGGATGGAAGTTACGGTTGTTATACTAATATACCCCATACCAGCGAAATCCCTATATAACCTACTAAAATACCTTGCCCTACCAACCTTCGCAAAATGCCCTACCACCATTTTCTTTTTAAATTTATTGATTAACTTTTGTAATTATGTGCATTGGTGCCCAATAACTTTCTGGACTATGCATGCAATGCTGATGAATGGGATAAGTGTAAGGAATAATAAGGATAAGTGATGTAATTATAATTTAGGGACCGTACTTGAAATCGGGAACCTATTAGGTACTATGTCTCCGCTATCTGTCTGTCCGTCCGAATTTCTAGAGGAGAGATGAAACCATAATAGACGGCAGATGGCAATAATTTTTTTTTATTTTTTTATTTTATTTTATTGTGATGGAACTAGCCCGAGGCCCACCTGATGTTAAGTGGACTAACCTCTGCCTATAACAGACGCATTTCGTCAGCGACGAATTGCACTGTGCCCGTCACACTGAGACGTCCAGTTATTAGGTCTCATTAGCCTGTAGTTTTTCTGGCTCTCAAGGACTGCTGCCGGAACACACTGTTAGGTGCTTGGCGACAGATTTTCTACTTGAGGGTGGTCGCTAGCCAGGCGGGCATTCACAAAATGCCCTTCCACCATGCGGTGAAGCTCAAGCTCTGGGCGGGATTCGAACCATGGACCTGCTGCACGACAGTCCATAGCCAATGCCACTGAGCCATCACTGCTTCATATTTTGACTAACTTGGACGTTTCGATCAAGTTGCAACTTGACTTGATGATTTGACTCACTGGCTTCATGACAACTGTTTTTACAGTGTGAAAGAATTTAAAGTATTTTGTAAAACATCAATTTTAAGTACTTAATAAATATTACACAAAAATTTTCACGTCTGCTTGCAGACTAAATACATTGTATCCTTAACCATTATTATACGATATTATGTGACATGTATTATAGCAAATAAATGATTTGATTTGATTTGATTTGTATTCCCAACTCGGACAGCTGCGTATTGCCGTATTAAGTTCAACATCATCACGATTGCACGGAAAACAGAATGCAAAAATTACAAAGGTTCATTTTATTCATCGATTTTTCTGATCCAACACGCATGGGTACAGCGATTGGTTATTTTATCCCTTTTTTAATTCTACCCCCGACTAGGGGTGAAAAGGGGTGCCTGGACCAATGAAGACCACCCTTGCTTTCTCCCTCGGAACATTGCAAAAGAAAGGTTATAACCGTTACACGGGGGTTGTTTGACGTGGGGTGGGATTGTATTGATTCAATGCGCTATTTTTGAAAATGGAACGATGTCTATCTTCAGTTTACTCTGTTCAACCCCTGGAAACCCAAGTCGTCATTTAACAGAGACGCTCGTTCTGAAGCTTGCCTAGTAGTGTTGTCTTAGGTTTTTGCGATTATTACACATAATAATTTAACAACTTTAAACGGTTTAAATCGCGTATATTTATCATTATTCGTGATCACGATCACTGCAAAGTGTTTGAAACGTCGGGACGATAATCGTCGGGAAAATAATGATAAATATACGCGATTTAAACCGTTTAAAGTTGTTTAATTACTTGCCTAGTAGCTTAGTAAAATCAAGTATAGTACCACCAAGTAAACTGTGCAGTTTTCGAGGGTGCTACTGGTCATGGAAATCAACTACAAACTGTCACAATTTGAAGGAATGTTGTAGTTCTTTTTTCTGCCACCTGAACAGATAAGTTGGTGGGTCTGTAGTCTGACTGGAGGCCAGTTGGAGATTTAAGACGCAGTGGTATTTAAATTTTTTTTGAAGTCGTATTTGATCTTTAATTTTACTCAATTTTGAAATAAAATTACTTTCACTATTTTGATAAATGCTACTATACTGTGACAGAGTTCTTAAATGATAAAAATCTTTTAAAGATAGAGATACATTTATTGTTCAAAACATGGGTAAATCACTACATCACTATCACTACACAGTATAAAACAAAGTCGCTTTCTCTGTCCCTATATCCCTATGTATGCTTAAATCTTTTAATTCACGCAACGAATTTTGATGCGGTTTTTTAGTAGATAGAGTGAATGAAGAGGAAGGTTTATATGTATAATAACATCCATTTAATAGTGGAGAAATACTGTTATTTTTGAGGTTTCTAATGTGATGTCGTAAATAATTACATTTGTTCCGCTTACATTGCAAACGCAGGCTGAACCCTACGAGATTTATCAAAGTAATGAATGAGATTTATCAAAGTATTGTACACATTGAAAAGGTCTACAGAAAACTCCGCTATAGTATATGTCTGTCTTTTATGGATATTCCACAATCAAATATTTTTGTCATTTACTTTTTACGACAAATAATGGCTAATTTTCAAAGCGAATTTAACCAATACAGCATGAATCATTATCTAATTAAATACCTTCTAAATTTTTCTTATCTTCTTAATCTTAAATATTTAAATAAATAAAAACTACTGGATCGATTTTAATCATTTTTTCAGTGAATGACATAGGCTATATATTTTATACCCGTGCGAAGCCGGAGCGGGCCGCTAGTTATACATAAGATATATATGATGTTTATGCACAGAGTTGTTGGGTTTAAAATTTTTCCACCATGTTTTGCTATGTAGGCGTACAATTTTGACGAGATGGAGCAACCGTAAACTCTTACTGAGATTAAATATAGAATTAAGCAATAATAACATTATTACACTTTATAAATAAAATATTAAAAACTATTATTTCACACTAAAATTAATTCAATTATGTAGCCTTTAATGTGTATATTATTACAATGTATTACAGATTTTTTTTCAATTTTATTGACATGTATTGATTATAATTTATAGTTATATTTAATAATAACAAATATTTTAAAAGTATTCAAAGAAAAACTAAATTAATATTTTAATAAAACTCTTAAAAAACATCTTTCTCAAGACTGAATATTTCGTGTAAAAGCGAAACGCGTGGAGAATTATAGAGCGGTAGTCGCGGCGCGCGGGTTCTTCCTTCGTTGCCTGGCAACGGTGAGTCAAAGTCAAACTACACGCTTCTTTTTAGTTAAGAAATTGCGCGTTATATGAAAAAATTAATACAAGTGATATCTTACTGCACCCCTCTCCCCCCGTGTGATATTTCATGATTTTTTCTGAACCTTTTCTTTATTGTTGATAGGTAAGGCTTTGACCACAATCTCACCTGATGGTAAGTGATGATGTGGTCGAAGGTGTTAGGCTTAACCTACAATTACTGGCTCTCAAAGACAGCTGCCGGAACACACCGTTAGGTGCTTGGCGTCAAATTTTCTACTTGAGGGTGGTAGCTAGCCAGGCGGGCATTCGCAAAATGCCCTACCACCATGATATAAAGACGGCCATCCTTAGACAAGAACCGGGACCGACGGCTTAACGTGCCCTCCGAAGCATGGAAGCGCTCAGTAGTAATGTCACTAGCGGTCACCCATCCAACTCGCGCGGGTGACGTTGCTTAACTTTGCTGATCGGTTAAGAACAGCTAAGTAAACTTCGCTACGAGCGCTTCAATACAAATAAAGGTAGGTACATATAACAAATATTTTCAAGAATAAAGTAAATATGTTAATTTCTTAAAAAAAAACTCCTTCAGTGATTCGCTAGAATCCATTCCATATATAGCAAAAAGGTTTGTGTTAGCCTGACAACTTTGAGATGCACATGTCCATTACAGTGTCATCATCATCATTATGAATTACACTGCACTGCTCTCGTCACTGGTGAAAGAAGATAGAGTGAACGGGTAGCTTCAGAATCAGGAATAAAAATACAATGAATCGATTCAGGCGTTACTTTGCGGATATCCATATTAAATAATAACAAATATTTTGAAAATATTTTACGAAAACATCAAATAATATTTTAATATAACACTTAAACTCTTCTCGATCGTGCGCTCGTAGAGTCAAGACCTCCTGAGGATGCTTCGTGTTGAAGCGAAACGCGTCGAAAATTCTTCCGGTTTGGCTGCGTGGCGTTTGTGACGTCACGTCGGCTTAGCAGGAAAATTAGGCGGAATTGTCACTAGATATATTTTTATATTTTTTAAGTGTTTTATTAAAATATTAATTTGATGTATTTCATAAAATATTTTAAAAATATTTGATATTATTTAATAAAAAAATATATCTTGAAACGGTGAACTCGTAAATTTCCGGGTGAAGAACTGCTCTGTATTGGCTTCCAAATGTTGGTAATGAATGTTGTAAAGAAATCAACCTTGCTTGTCTCTAAGCAAACATTTGGGCAAATTTGTCAAACTGACACTGATTGACTATATCACCAATATTGGCATTACTTAGCCGAAACAATATGAACCATGACAAAACGAGCTAAGGGTGATTTTGTTTTGGCGCCATCTGACGTATTAGTGCGAAGAAGCCAAGTCTTCCAAGCATTAGAATTTGCTCGAAATCTCTGCGTTGCAAAAACTTCGGTCGTTGAACTTTGCGTCTGTGTGTCACAGACATGTAAACACAGTCGAGCTGTGAATGTGTGCGTGTCGCCGCGGATTATAACAAAAATATAGAAACGTTATAAGGGCGCAGGTTTGTCTGCTGCGTCGTTAGTCCTTATAAATGCTTGCTATTATCTATCCAGTTCACAATGTGCTGCTCTTGATTAGTACCATTTTTTAGGGTTCTGTTTTCAAAGAACAAAACGGAGCCTGTTAGTGAGACTCCGCGGTCTGTCTGCCTTTCCGTCTAAATATCACTTTTTTTTTAAGTTATTGTGACTGAACAAACTTGAGGCCCACCTGATTTTAAGCGAACCTATCACAGCTATCTATAGCAGCCCAACCTCTCCCTATAACAGATGCATTTCATCACAAGGCACGAATTGCACTGCACCCGTCACCTTGAGATAGTTGTTAAGTCTAATGTCCTATAATTTAAATTCACTGGCTCTTGAGAGCTGCCGGAACACACCGTTAGGTGCTTGGCGGCAGATTTTCTACTCAGATCTAAGAACATCTCAGAACTACACATCTCTAGCTCGTAAACGTAATTAATTGTTATCTTATAATTTTTATAGTTTTTGTAAAACGTGAAATGAACTTAAAATGTAATTAAATTAGTTTTCAAAGGTCTCCAATACATAAGTTAACAAATATTATTTTTATTTCACCCTAACATGTTTGGTGTTATTGTATAGAGCACATTGACTAGAGTATAAATTATACATATTTTATGTAAAAATAAGTAAAACCTTTTTTTTTTTTTTAAATAACTTTATAGAAAATATATTAATATATTAGAAACCTATATTTTTATATATTCCATTATGATTAATGGAATGTTTTAAAATTAGGCATGTGTATTTTTAATTACCTAGATTTAGTTTGAAGTTTTTGTGTATGTTATTGTGAAGGAACAAGCGCGAGGCCCACTTGATGTTAAGCGGTATCCTCTGCCTATAACAGATGCATTTCATCACAAGTGACGAACTGCACTGCGCCCATCACCTTGAGACATACCTGTTAAGTCTCATTTTGCCTGTTATTCCACTGTCTCTCAAGGACTGCTGCCGGAACATACCGTTAGGTGCTTGGCGATAGATTTTCTCCTTGAGGGGGGTCGCTAGCCAGGCGGGAATTCGCAAGATGCCCTTCCACCATGCGGTAAAGCTCAAACCAGCGCAGCGGCGGGATTCGAACCATGGACCTGCTGCGCGGCAGTCCATAGCCAATGCCACTGAACCATCACTGCTTCATATCTATACGCTGTAGTTACGTTAGACTACTTTTGTAAAAGGGTATAATTATCTCATCTTATATACTAGTTAGAAATTTGAACATAATATATACTTATATACCAATACACATTATTTATAATAAATATTTTGAAAGAATAATAAATGTATATCTCAGAAAACAACATATTTATAAGTATTTTTAATTTTGTTATGTTTGCAATAACGCCTGCTATGCGGATTACATTACAAAATCACAAATACAAGATAGGATTTTTTTTTTTCATGTCATATTAGCTCAATTGGTTAGAGCATACCCGGTTCAAGGGGTGGATGGACGCGGGTTCGTATCCCGCACATGACTTAAATTTTTCCTATCGTGTATTTGTGATTTTGTAATATTTATAAGTATTTTATTTATAAGTATCAGAAAAACAATAAAAAAAATTATTCACATCATGATTAACAGTTTCACTTGTTTTTTTTGGCGGTTGCAATTATTAATATTAAAAGAACCGACCCGCACTTGACTAGTTTATTCATATTTTCAGTTTTATTTATATACTGAAAAAGTCTGTCGCCACGCACCTAACAGTGTGTTACGGCAGCAGTACTTGAGAGCTAGTAAAATTACAGGCACATGAGACTTAACTAACACCTGTATGTCACAGTGTGACGGGCGTAGTTCAATACACTTGTGATTAAATGCATCTGTCATAGGCAGAGATTAGTCCAATTAACATCAGATGGAACAGCGCTTTTTCCGTCACAATAACATAAAAAAATGAGGCTGGACTCGCAGCATGGCTGGCTCTTTTTATATAATTTTCTATTCAAATTACATTTCTGCATTTCAAAGGTCAAACGTAAAGATTGTCAGCAATCGTCAAACGTTAGATCCCTAAGATGTTTGTATTATATTATCTTTGCAATCTTGCTTCAGTGAGGTATCATGTCTGTGTGCAGACAGTTTCATTTGTGTGTGTGACACAGACGTATAGATACGACCGGTATCAATGTGTGCTTACACATATACAGTATGTATCTGTTTTGTATATGGCTATTTGATTTTCTAATAAGATTTTCCAGATTAGAATGTTTGGTATTGTCATAGTCATCATTATAGCCATAACGTGCACTCACTGAACAACAGCCTCCCCCATTAGGTGGGGTTTGCTATATTTTTTTATGTTTGATAGGTTTTGCCTTTGACGACTATCGCACCTGATGGTAAGTGATGATATGGTCGAAGATGTTGTTCAGGCTAACCTAGAATTGCTGGCTCTCAAGGAAAGCTGCCGGACAGATTGCGACAGACAGACTGCTGGCGACAGATTTTCTACTTGAGGGTGGTAACAAGCCAGGCGAGCATTCGCAAAATGCCCTACCACCATGCTATAACGGCTGCCATCATAACACAACAACGAGAACCGAGCGACGGCTTAACGTGTCCTCCGAAGCACGGAAGTGCTCAGTATTAATGTTACTAGCGGTCACCCATCCACCTCATGACCGCGGCGTACGTTGCTTAACTTAGCTGATCGGTTAAGAACAGCTAAGCAAACTTCGCTACGAGCGCTTCAAAATCTATCAGAGGGCTGTTCTTCAAAATATGCTCCTGCTCATCTGATGTGTTAGCTTTCGTTGCCTCTTACGACACCCACAGGAAAAGTGTATGCTACTAGTAAATAAGTCAATTAAAAAATTACATGTATCTGGTTTGATAAATATGACTTTTATATATAAGCATGCATATAGTATTGTGATAATCATGTTTTACGAGTATTATTTTCTTAAAAGATTTTTCTAGTTAGAATGCGTATTATATAAGAGCTATATAGATTTATAAGAAAGAGGCGGTACTTATATATTTTAGGATTCTTATAAGAATCAAGCAGTGTATTTTGGCTCCACCCATAATATTGTTACGGTACTCATTAGTATATTCTTTTAATTTTCACTACAATATCTGCTGAAGTCTAAATATCCTTTCAATTTTATAATAAGTTTTATTCTCTCCTATGTCCCTAAAATAGTAAGCAAATGTAGCAACACTTCAGATTGATATGTTGATACTCCTATTAATTAATATAGTTAGTGTAAGGTACTTAACTTATTATAACATTTCTCATATTTCTGTAGAAACCACACAAAACAATTATGTACAAACATAGATTTATACTATGCATAGGTAAATTAATTATGTATTTTTATTTGTCAAAATATCTGCTTCTACATTATGCAAAAACTATTCAATTGAACATAAATTTGCAAATCGTAAAAAGTTATAAAAAATAAATTTATAAAAATAAAACATTCGGTAAAAATATAATATATCTCTTTCATTCTAATTCATTGATATGAAAAATTATATGACATAATTAAATTTCACTTTGGTACATGTATTTAAAAACCGTCGTAAAATTATTTTTTTATTATTCATACTAAAGATAAGGAAACCTATACGTATTTCGGTCACTGTGTTCTACCTACTAAGATAGACGTTTATCCCAAGAGGTCTATAACCAAATTTTCCCAAACACACGCTGGTAAAAATTAATCATTGTCCATGATAAATCCAATGTAATTTTTAAAGCAGCCTGTATAATAAGTACGTAAGTACACGCATGACGTCGTCTCGCTGTTGATATCGATGTGTGCGTTGTCTGCTCTTGTTTGTGGGCGTGCTAGGGCTGTCAAGTTTATTGTTCAGTGAATGTAAATGCAATAGGGTTGTATTCAGGATTCGACCTGGATATGGATTCATTTTAAAATATTATGATCCCTACTTATTTAAATAATGATCTTTAACCAAAGAGATAACAAACTTCAATAGAAAGTTTTGTGAATATTGTTTAGTTTATAAAAATGAATGTTATAAATTTAGTACCTCTTGACTTGCTTATATAATTATTAAAATATATGTAAATGTTGTAGATCTAATAAGTAAATTACGCAATTGAAGAAAAAAATACCCTTGAACACATATTTATTATTGAATTTTTCGTCAAAATTATTGGTTATTGACAGTAATTTTGCTTAATCTAGCTAGGTTAATACTTACTAATGTTATCGTACTATCGTAACCATGATTAAGCTACCCGTGATTTTGTTCTGTGGCATTAGGTTGTCCTTGATCACGTCAAAAATAGTTATGTTAATAATATCAGTATCAAAAAAAATACTAACATTTATAATCAAAGTTACTTATTACTAACAGTTACATACTTGCCAGAACAGGTATATATTCTGTAATACATATATATAGCAGTAGGATCGATATTGCTACCCATTACTCCAGATGTTTCGATAAAACTTATTTTTTATGTGGTTTCCCCTTTGGGGAATACAGTCAAAATAATATGATCCTTTTTGGCTATCTTGCCCTTTAATTTGGAACAGCAATGTCAATACATATGTGATATTTGAAGTAAAGACAATATTTGTTTTACCCATCCAGGCGTATTACCTAACAGGATCCTATGACTATACTAGTGCAAACGATTTCAAACAAAATATCTAAAATGTCACTCTATCGTGGTACTTCTAGGCGTGTTTTGCTTCTTCATGACGTAACAACATCGGGAACCATAAATTACAATTGATAAAGAGCTGAAATTTAATAAAAAGTCGAGTGTGATTTGCGAGGTTGACGGTACCATACCGTACTTCTGATAAAACGACCGTAGCATGAGCTACGGTGTTTTCCTTAATCTGATATATATATGTATATATATATATATTACTTTTTTTTTTATTGTGACGGAACAAATACGAGGCCCACCTGATGTTAAGCGGTATCCTCTGCCTATAACAGATGCATTTCATCACAAGCGACGAACTGCACTGCGGCCATCACCTTGAGACATACTTGTTAAGTCTCATTTTGCCTGTAATTTCACTGGCTCTCAAGGACTGCTTCCGGAACACACCGTTAGGTGCTTGGCAACAGATTTTCTACTTGACGGTGGTCGCTAGCCAGGCGGGCATTCGCAAAATGCCCTTCCACCATGCGGTGAAGCTCAAGCCCGCGGCGAGATTCGAACCATGGACATGCTGCGCGGCAGTCCATAGCCAATGCCACTGAGACATCACTGCTTCAAAGCTACGGTGTTTTCCTTAATCTGTTTTTTTTGGACCTTTGTTCCGTATTGTTTCTAAATATGAGCTCAGTCGTTTACAAGATGAAGAACTATTTGAATAGTACTGTATCAGCCGGATCGTCCACTGCTGAACACAGCCGCCCCTATTAAGGGGGTAATTGCCATAATCCCCATGCTTGACAGGCGGCTTGGGGATCGCAGTGTAAGATGGAAGTTCTTTAGAAGGCGCTGCTGCCCACCTTCCAGTATTTTTCCCTTAGTCGCCTTTTACGACACCCACGGGATGATATGGGGAGGTGCAATTCTAACCCGGTACCTCACGAGGCTTTGAATAGTACATTAAATAAATTACCTTAGTCTTTATCCTCAATCTCAAATGGTGGTAGTTGGTGATGTGGTTGAAGATGTTAAGCAGGCTTTGCCTAGAATTGGAGTGGCTCTCAAAAAGTATCTTCCAAATACCTACATATATTATAAATATCATAGTTGGCCTAAGTTAAGCATTACCATAAGTAATGCCTTAAATCCTGGAATAAGTTTAGTTTAAATCGGGATTTATAGAGTTGTTTCTCAAGAGACCACAAAGTAACCCTAGTTAAATAAAATTGTTGTGACAAAACCACATAATCAAATGTGTTCACAAAAAGTAGTCAGATCGAATTAGATTTTAAACTTATCTTACTGTATCAGCTGGATATTCCACTTCTGAACACAGCATCCACCATTTAGGGGGTTCGCCACAATCCCCACGCTTGGCAGGCGGCTTGGGGATCGCAGTGTGAGATTTCAGTTTCTCAGAAAGTGCTGATATCAGTTCCTCAGAAAGTGCTGAAAAACTTATACTAACAGCTTAAATATCCAATTATATTGCCGTACCCAAAGGGCAAAACGGAGTCCTAACTAAAGGGACTCCGGTGTTTTTCTGTCTGTCCGTATGTCATGGGTCCGTAGGTCGTAAAGGGAACGAGTTACAAATCTGATAATAAGATATTTTGACTCAAAAACGTTTGTAGAAGAAATTCTAATTAATATTTTTTCAGAAGGCCTGCAATACATGAAATAAATAGAAAAAGTATAACAGATGTTGGATACTGTAATTGTGTACTAGCAAGTCCTATGTCAGACCGTGCAGTTCAAATGTATAGATTAGCAGAGTTAGCTTTACATTAATTAGTTGGTAAGTTTGTATTTTAGCTTTACTGGGCGATGTGGTCGCTTAGCGACAAAGCACATACAAAAATAAATTTAAAAAAAAAAAAAAAAAAAAAACTTAATAAGAAAACTTTTTTACACTCTGGAATGTAAGGTGTCTTGGCATCATTTAGAGTTCGTTGAGTTCAATGCAAATAATTTTTTTTATTTTTAAATGGAAAATGTGGAGCCATCAAACTGTTACATAAGACTATTCTTGTCCATCTTAAAAACTAAACTAGTTGGAATCTGTACACAATCATAACTTCTAAACAAATTAACGACGAAATGCATATTACAGGCAGAGTATTGTAAGAAAAAAAAAATGTCCAAAGCCTCGATTTGAAATGCAGTTTAACTGGTGATTATAACCATTTTTAAATCCTGGTTCTTAGAAGAGACCCATCTAACTCGTAATTCGCACAATGTTTCATTGAAGTGAACTTACACGTTAATCGTTGCAAATATAATCTAAACAAAAAAAAAACCGCTACCAAAATCTTTATGACTCAGTCGCGACCAGATTTTAATAGGTACCTTACCTTAGATTTCCATTTTGATATCGTATTAA
Organism: Plagodis pulveraria; assembly: GCA_963890685.1. Taxonomy (NCBI): domain Eukaryota; kingdom Metazoa; phylum Arthropoda; class Insecta; order Lepidoptera; family Geometridae; genus Plagodis; species Plagodis pulveraria. Next base: position 5,421,668 of record OY982977.1, read on the forward strand.
CATTGCGCTTTACAGGAGTTCACTGCACAATTTCAGCGTCGTGAAAATTTTACCGGAATTATAAAAATTCGTTTATAATAACTTTCCATTTCGTGTATTCACATTCTGAAGATTATATGGCGAAGGTAGAACCATACTGATCCACGTGACATTTTTTCTATATTGGAGCTATATGCAACAAAACAAGGAAAAAAAATATTCAAGGATGCCACATTGATCCAAGTACAAAAAGCGCCTTATATTGCTAGATGACCTCAATTTTCCACTTTAGCACTGATCCAATTTTTTTTTTTTTTTCTGTTTTTATTTCTGCAGAAACCAACATTTTGACTTCTTTTAATTTTTATTTTGTCTGACATATTAGCCATTATTTCGATAAAGATTAAAGCATGATAAATTACGTATTTTTTTTAAAACAAGTTCAAACGCGTATCCTTCTTTTTCTCAATATAATGAAAACGATACTTGGATCAGTATAGTTCCACCGTCATCATATGTTGATATTTTAACAAAAGCCTCATAAATGTAACTAAATTGGACACAGAACCAAATAATAACACAATACATACTCATAATAATAAAAGTTTTTTTTTGTATTTTACAAACGTTCGACAACCCTAGTAATATTGTAATGTAGGCGACAAGGTAAATGTACCAGTAACTGACCTCGCCCAACACTGGTGTAGTTACATCGCTGAGTTTTCTACATGGTTGGAAAATCACTGGCTACGTCACCTTGGTTAAACGTTCGGTAACCTATGAATAAATGCATATCATTATTTGTCATAGGTACTATTTTTTTTTATGCCTGGTAGGTTAGCCTTTGACCACTATCTCACCTGATGGTAAGTGATGATGTGGTCGAAGATGTTGTTCAGGCTAACCTAGAAGTACTGGCTCTCAAGGACAGCTGCCGGAACACACCGTTAGGTGCTTGGCGACAGATTTTCTACTTGAGGGTGGTAGCTAGCCAGGCGGGCATTCGCAAAATGCCCTACCACCATGCTATAACGACTGCCATCCTAAGATAACAACCGGGACCGACGGCTTAACGTGCCCTCCGAAGCACGGAAACGCTCAGTAGTAATGTCACTAGCGGTCACCCATCCAACTCATGACCGCGCGCGACGTTGTTTAACTTTGCTGATCGAGTGAGAACAGCTAAGTAAACTTCGCTACGAGCGCTTCGAGACTTCTACTTACTACATATACTACCTGTATATGGATGTCCAGCCATAAAGTCCACCGTTGAAAGAAGACATCTGTCATTAGGGGTTTCACCATAATCCCCACGCTTGGCAGGCGTCTCGAGGATCGCAATCTTAGATGGCAGTTCTTTAGAAGGCACTACTTTATTTACCTTGAGATATTTTTCCTTTCGTCGCTTCTTACGACTTCCACAGGAGTGAGATATGGGGGTACAATGTTTGCCTGGCACCCCACAGAGGCCTGGTACCCCATGGGGGTTCTAAAAGCTTTCGCTACTTTGAAATTATTTAAGGACAGTTTATACATAGCTCATGGTAGCCCAAAGGTACTCGAAGTTCCATCGGAACTCTTATCACTTTACCTTGATACTAATATTTAGGCTTAGGGTTTTCCAGGCTACGTAGGATTAAGTATTTAAAAAAAAAGTGACGGAACAAGCCCAAGGCCCACTTGATGTTAAGCAGTAACCTGCGCCTATAACAGATGCGTCACAAAGGACTGCACTGCGCCGCTCACCCCGAGACATAAAGTTTTTTTTATGGGATAGGATGACAAACGAGCAGGGGATTCACCTGGTGGTAAGTGATCGCCGTCGCCTAGGAACATCCTCAACACCAGAGGTCTCGATGATGCGAGGCCTTTGAGGAGGGAATATGCTCTCTTCTTGAACGCCCCTAAGTCGTATCCGTTCGGAAATACTGCACCTGGCAGCTGGTTCCATA